>CM067856.1:26357592-31157592 GCA_034642435.1 Megalocaria dilatata
GTGCGTATGTTTGGAACGAAACATTCGATTTACTTATTTTAAATTTTTATTGATAATTTATTTTTTCGGGTTTTTATTCCATTTGATATTATATAGTGAATTTCGATACGTCTATTAAATATAAGGAGTGCTTATTATTAGACATTAATTTAATTCTAAATGTTAAAATATTTTTTTTTTGAAATTAAAATTGCAGAAGACTAACAGATTAAATCTGTTTTGATATTCCAAGTTTATAAATACTTTTTGTTTATTGATGTTATAATATATTGAATACGATTGAGTACTGACGAAGCAAAGTCTCTCTTAAAACTTATTTTTCTGTACTGTTTTTACATATCTTGAGATTTTCTAAAAAGTTACTTAGATATCCAATAATATTGAATATTCTGAGAAAGATAATTTTATGATGAAAAAAAATATAAGATTATGTTAAACACTTTTGGAAGATATTTGTTTCCATATGAGGGATGAGCAGAAACGAAATTTTGTCTACTCAAAATATTTAATTTATAGGATTTTTGTTAACAATTTATATTTATTGGATTTTGTTATATCATTTGGATGTTTTATAATGAATGTTTATTTTATATGTCGTTTGATATAAGTGGTACTTATATGACATTAATTTAATTCCTTAAGTCATAATATTAAATATAATTTTTTGAAATTGAATGTGTAGAAGACTAACAGAATATATCTGTAAATATTAAAATATTTAAATAAATACAAATATAATCCAAAAACAATATTTCATATGTCCATATTTCGTTTTTTTATTGAAACCTGTTAGAAATATCCGATTTAAACTATGACAATTATATCACATTCTTATACTCGCATGTTTCCATCATGAAAGAAGTTGAGGAATGCACTTGAATAAGTAGTTATAACCTAATTTTTGCGTAAGCATAGGAATGGCCAAACCACAGAGTCAGCCCATCTTCTTAATGTTTACATCTTGAAAGAAGTTAGGGGATGAACTTGAATGAGTAGATATAATCTAATTTTTGCGTAAGCATAGAGCAGGTACAAACCACAGAGTCAACTCATCTTTTTACTTGTGACTTATGTTTTTATAAATAAATATTGAATTCTGTGTACCTGATCGATGCAGGGGGGTAAAACGAAGCGGCAACTTACTTTAATTCTTTCAAATTGCCATGAATCATTTCATAGAGGTAAAGAGCGGGTAAAGTATTCATTTGATAGTCTCGTATCAGATTTTTAAACCCCCTTCGTTGCGTGTCGGCTGAAATTTATCAATAACGTAAAACCTTGTGGTCGAACTGTTTCGCTCCGCTCAATTATTCAATATTTCCGTGGATTCGGCTGATGGCACGAGACGAACAGTTCTTAGTTAACGTGGAGTTTGTCCGATATTCCGGTGAAATTCTGTCAGGACCATCTCGGTGAAAACACATTTTGATTAGAGTCATAGATTTTAATGCGAATAACTTCAGATTTAGTCGGTTTCTATCATGTTTTTTGTGTGTTGTATGGGGTTCCCCGATAATATATTTAGGATAAATCATAACTAATGGCTTATAGATTAAGGACAAGATATTTGGACCAAAATATGGCTGTAAATTTGCAATTAGTTTATTGCAAATGGAATGAGATCGAAATTGCCTAGAGATTAGTTAGCTGCCATTATATCAAAATAACCTATGTATTTCGGAATCAACGTTGCATTGCATTCCTTAAGAGATAACCAATATAAGTAGTCTGTGTTAAAACTTGGTGTTAGAATAAGTGGACTGTATAAATGAATATAGTGAAATCTCCCATGGGCGGACACTCATGGGACCGCCCGATGGTGTCCGTTCAAGAGAGGTGTTTCTTAAAAGAAAAACATATGTACAAAAAAAAATTTAATGGAAATAATAATTGAAGAATATTGGACATGAAAAATCAATATATGTAGCTACAGAAATGTAAAAATTTTTCAAAGTAAACAATAACTGAAAACTCAAGGCGAGGAATCATTCAGAAAAACAAAAATTTTTATAAAAAGGAGACACTTCAATTAGGAAAACATTCCAAAATTTTTGTCTGTCTCATCTTTTTCCTCAATATGCAATCAAAAAATCTCAATTCTAATTTGGAGAGAATCTCTAAAGTCTCTGATTCTGGGCAAAAATTTTTAGCTGCTTGGTTAAAGTCATAGCTTCACCATAATTTTGGACAGCACCTGTTTGCCCCTGGTTATCAGAATCTCCGGAAAGTTCTTGAATGTCATGTGAATTCCCAATTTCATGCTCAGAATCAGGATCTTCACAATATAAATTATCATCAAGGTTCAAAAATTCGTTTAGGTTTTCTCATATCCAAGAAATTCTTATTTCTGAGAATCTCTGCAATAACACTGAATGGCAAGTCATCTTCAGGATCATATGTAACAGTCTGACTTAATTGGTCGTCACCTTGCATATTGTCATGCTTAAAACCGGCTTTGCGGTAGCAATTTCTGATGGTTTCCTTTGTTACTTGTTCCCAAGAGGTTTTTGCAAAGTAAACTGCGTCCAATAGCGAGATTTTTTTTGTCAATTTGCACAATGCAACATTGTAAATCCAACATTTCAATTTTTTCAATGTTAGCGTTTTGTTAGGCAGAGCTCTGAAATAGAGACCTGTTTCATCAGCATTAGGGATATCCCTGGGTGAAGGGGCAGAGAAGGGCATTTCTCCCAGAATGATGAGACACTTTCAGCAATTCACGAGGCTCCTTTCCCTGAAATTGTTTTAAAACTTATGTTGTGGCGTTTTCTGAATTTATTAAGCCAACCAGAAGAAGCACTGAATGCTGAATGTCCTAAGGACAAGGCGATTTCTTTTGCTTTACAGCGTACTAACGGACCTGAAAAAAATTTTACCAATCAGTTCTCTTCTATTTGAACATAATGCCAACACTTCATTAATTTTTGAATTAATGAGAAAATAAAATTCCACATAATCAAAACACCTCATACAAAAATTATTCATGTACACACCTGTCAGAGAAATCTCTTTATGGCTAGCTGCTGTAAACCATTCATAACACAACATATCAATTTTGCTACCATCACCAGTTAGAAAGCTTCTCTTTTCATTCACATTAGCGTTCGACATCCACTTGTTCATAAGGATTTCTTTATGTCTAATTATATCAGCAGCTTGTGTTTTTCCGATATCAAAACGCTTAGATAAATTCCGTACACTCAAATTGTCCTTACTGTGCACTTCAATTGTCTCAATTTTCTGTTTGAGAGTCAGTATTCTTCTTTTTGGAGCCATTTCTTTCACCGAGTCAACGTCAGAATTCAGACTAACACTAATTAAATTCTTTGGAGTCTCGTACCGCAGTGGAGATCGATAAATCCCCGGTTCACTCGGGGAAGTCCCTCAGTGAAGGCTGGTACTAATGTTGGCGCGCGACACAGAAACCTCTTCTTCTTTCCTATTGCGTCCCATTTGACGCAATGAACTAACAGCGATACTTTCCACAAAGAATTGAAACAGAACCGATATTTTTTATTTTGGTTTTGCCAGGTTACTAAAACATATTTTAGTGTCTGCGTCCTTTCAAGGGAATAACCGTTCAAGAGACAACTTACACAATGTAAATTATATGGGAGTCAGTCGGGACTCAAGGGAGGTGTCCGTCTAAAAGGGGTGTCCGCGAGGGGGAATTTCTGTACTACACTTGAACAAGTATGGAAGATTTATTTGAAGTATAAAATTATGTGTATAAAATGATTAAAGTATACAAATATAACACATTGAACTTTAATGTGTGATGCTTTGGAATAGAATCATAAGCGCGTGGAGTTTTTGGCATATCAAAAATAACATGGAATTCTATGATTTCTGTGGTTATTCTTCTTTCATAGAGAACCTTATTTTTTTTGGAAGCAACCACGGTATACAGATTATGCATTTTAAAATAATACATAAATATTATAGGATATAAATGCCCAAGTGATTTACGCATGAAATAACATAGAGTAGCTTAAGTTTGCGCCTTAACAATGGCGAATGGATTAAATATGTCTCAATAAAATATAACTGTGAAAATGGATACAGGGCATTGAATTCGAATTTTTTTTTCGTTTTAAGCTAATAATTTCACTGGTTATTCCTCAATTGTTACTAAAATTAGCACAAGGGCACAGCTTTGGAACAGAAAAATTATTTTCTGTATTATTTCACTTTTACGTAATATTGGTACCCGTTTTCGAGAATATTACCAGTTTTCGAGAAAAACGCAATTTAATTGTCTCAGAAGTTTGCTTTAGACTGTCAAAAAAATGTTACTGGTAAATGTCATTTCTTCTCAGTGAATTAATTTTGCTGTAAGATTGGAGTTTATTATTTCATTATTTAAAGATTTTTCGATTGAAATACCTCGTCACAATCATTTAACGAAAGTAACTTTTGCGGTCGCCCTGCAGCTAGAAGGTATGAATTTTTTTATCCAAGCAGAAGGCGACGAAATAAGACTTTTGAACGAAAATAGGCTTATCTCGGATGATGTTTTCTAATGATCACGATCAGTATATCATGTTTTCTTTTGGTTCTTTATTGGTTAACTGCTGCTCATATATGTCGATGAAGTGAAACAGTGTTTCTAAGGGATTATATTCAATTTAACATTTTTTAGATTAAATTTGTAGAAGTTTCAGAGAATTACACCATCAATTCTCTGTACAATTTTCATTTTATATTTGTTTATTATAATTATAATTTGTATTTCCAAGATTATATTATATACAATTTGGTCCAAAGAAAATTTGACACCTCGATTTTCCGGCTTTAAAATGAAAATGTGGAAAATCCCTCAGACCAGTCAGTTTCTGATTCGAGGGGAAACAACTTTTCCGCTCTTCGCTTTCCCGTAACTGCAACCCTCTAGCGGGGGTGAGTACAACCATTTGATTTTGAATAGGGATAAGGAGTGTTGCGATACCTAATTTTGAAGATCTTATCGAGTACTATCTGATCCTGAAATTTCGCTTCAAAATTTCCATCGATAACGAAATGACAGGTAAAATAGTGAAAGAGTACTTACTTTTGTGATTAGTTTATTAAGTGCTGAAAATGGGCACCATTCTCTTCCATGCAGTAATGTACGTTTTGGTGAAAACGTTCATATTCAAGATTTCCGATGTAATTGAATGGCATTAATTAATGATCCGAGTTTGAAAATAATCCAGTGACTCAGGCTGGGTAGCGTAAATCTTGGATTTCAGGTGGCTCCATAGAAAAAAGTCCAGTGGAGCTATATCAGGAGATCTGGGTGGCCACTTAATATGTCCCTTTCTTTCAATCCAGGCGTGAGGAAAATTTTCATCTGAGAACTGACGCACCGGTTGAAGAAAATGGAAATGAATTGGCCATTTTGTTGGAAAATGGTGCTTTGATGGTCTTCTGCGTTCTCCCATACTTGGACGAGAGCTGGATAAATAGCGTTCTTCAATAGATCTAAATAAATTTGGCCAGTGAGATTACCGGATATAAAAAAGGGCCCATTATGTGGTTTCCATAAATACCCGCCCAAACATTTAATTTTGTGAGTATGCACCTCACGAAATAATCTTGGATTTTCATCGTACCAATACTGACAGTTATGCCGGTTTACAATGCCGTTAAGGTACAATGAACGCTCTTCCGAAAAACAGATATCGAACATGTAGTTTTGATTACCGTTAATCATTTCTCTGATCACTTCACAGAACTGGAGTCGGCGATCGGGATCATCCTCATTCAGTTCCTGAACCAATCGTATCTTATAAGGGTGGAATTTATGTTGTTTCAGGATTCTCATGATTGTTGTGCGTGAAACACCAGATACATCGGACAATTTCCTAGTACTCAAGGTCGGATCCATTGCTACATGACCCAAGACAGCCACGTCCTTCGCTTCGTCTCTTTCATGCACCTTCTTTTTGTTTCCAACTGAACCAGTAGCATCAAATTTAGCAACCAGGTACACAACGTAAGAAGCGGATACATTTTTTCCAGAATGTCGTTCGTTAAATAAAGCCGTTGTTGTTCGCGCAGAGTCGTTATTTCCAAGAAATAATTTTATCATTTCCACCCTTTCTTCTACGGAATACACCATTTTAATTTTACTATAAATTTACAATCGTTTTGGCACACTTGTAACGTTCTTAAAAATTCACGATAGAGTAAGGTAAATCAAAAATATGGCCCGTCTAATTTTTTGGACAAGAAATTAATACTTTTTTGGACGAAAAATTACCAACATAACTACTAAATACCTTTGAAATGTGTCGGAAACGAATAATATTCTCGAGATAAATTCCACAATGCCCCTTTAAATATTTTTGCTGTTATTTCATTATCGAGGGATATTTTGAAGCGAAATTTCGGAGTCAGATAGAACTCAATACAATCTTCAAAATTAGTTGTTGGAACACCCTTCATCCCCTTTCAAAACCAAGGGGTTGTGCTCACCCCTGTTAGGGGGTTGAAGTTACGGGGATGAAAAAAGCAGAAAAGTTGTTCCCCCTCGAATCAGAAATTGAAAGGTCTAAGCGATTTTCCACATTGTCATTTTAAACTCGGAAAATCGAGGTGTTTAGTTTTCGTTTGACCACCCTGTATATAGGACGAACCGGGAGATCTTTCCAGAAAAGGTTAAAAAAATATCAGGCTACGTTTAGGAACCGGAAAGATAACTCTAATTTTTTCCAAACCAATCATATCTTCCCAGAACTGAACAATCTTGGAATATTGCCCCTGGAAGCGAAAGGAAAAAACTAGACATACTGGAATCCATAGAAATATTTTAACACAAGAACGTTTCAGAAGTAAAACTATCAAAGGAGCAGACGGACCTTTGGCAGCCCCCGAAGTTTAGAACAAGCCTTCTTGAATAAATTCTGAAAATTTCCAAAACAAACCTTCATTTCATCGCGTTTTTTTAACTCTGACTTGTATTTAGTCCGGTCAATTTAGACCAAAAAATGAGAGTGAAATTCCCAACAAGCTGAAAATGAATGAAATTGTTGAGAACATAATTATAAACAATACCTGAAAGTTCCCCATCATTCCCATATAAGGGAAAAAATTTATTCAAGGTCAAAGGTCAAAACAGGGCAAAAAAATGAGTTTTTCGCAATTTTCAGCAAAACGGTAAGTTTTATCATAAAAGAACTTCAGACAAAAATTTTAGATTATAAAATTATCTATAAAAAATGTATCAACAGTTTTTTTTAACGAGCCACCGTTTCTGAGATATACCGATTCAAAAAGTTATATATCGTCATAAGATGCATGAGTACGCCACGTATATACGTCAGATACATATTCATCAAAAAGTTTATCTACTTTGTAAAGTGTCAAAATCATGTACTATTTTTACACGCAATAATTGGCTGTGATACGACATCAGCATTTTACAGGAGGGGTAAAATAGCAGTTTTCAAAATGTTTGAAAAAGTTCTCAAAAAAAGTAATTCAACTCAACAAGAAGTTATCACTAACGGCATCCGCTTTCTTCTTTCTGTGGACGGAGCTCCTAAAAAACGACCTGTTCAGATAATCATCGATATGCATGTTTTGTTAAAAATAATAAAAATTAAAAAAAAAATTCAATTAGCTTGTCTTCCTCCAACCTCAGTTGCTGCTCTTCAACATTTTTTTCGGGTTTACTACTCTGTCAAGAAAGTACCGGGAATTTTCAATTAAAACAACATTTTTACATTTAATCGTCAAAATTTATTGGGTCGCCTTCAAAATAGGCTCCATTTGCTCCAATACATCCATGCCAACGGCACTTTCAATTATCGAAACATTTTTTATAGGCGCTTTCCGGGATGGACTTTAGCTCTCGCGCCGAATTTTGTTTTATGGCTTCAATCGACTCAAAACGGGTGCCACGAAGGGGCAATTTTAGTTTTGGGAAGAGAAAAAAGTCGCAGGGAGCCAAATCCGGCGAATACGGTGGTTGCTGAAGCACGTTTGTTCAGTTTTTGGCGAGAAAGTCAGTCACAATCGAAGCTCGGTGAGAAGGCGCGTTATCGTCATGCAAAATCCATGAGTTGTTCGTCCACAAATTTGGCCGCTTCTTACGGATACGCTCACGCAAACGTTTCATAACGCCTAGGTAATACTCCTTGTTTACCGTCTGACCCTCTGGAACGAATTCGTAGTGCACCACGCCACGGATATCGAAGAAAACAATGAGCATCACCTTCATTTTCGAGCGGCTTCGGCGTGGTTTTTTCGGTTTCAGCTCATTTTTTGCCACCCATTCCGATGATTGCTGGCTTGTTTGCATATCGTACTCGTAGACCCAGGTCTCATCACCAGTTATAATGCGTTCCATGAATGTAGAATCGGAATTACAGCAATCCAGCATGTCTGAAGCAACCTGTCCGCGATGACGTTTTTGAAGAAAATTCAGGTCTTTCGGTACGAGTCGTGCGGCCACCTTTCTCATGCCCAAACTATCAATCAAAATCGTACGTGCGGACTCGTGGGATATCTTAAGATCATGTGCTATCTCTCTCAAGCTGGTACGACGGTTTTCCAGCACCCTTTCCTTAATTTTATCGACGTTAACTTCGATCGAAGCCGTCGATGGGCGACCACTTCACGACCGTCCTTGAAGGCTCTGTACCACTGATATGCACGAGTTTTCGATAGAGCATTATCACCAAAGGCCTTTTGCAACATTTTCAATGCATCGGCACACAAAAATTCATTTGCAACACAAAACTTTAAATAAATTCTTTGCTCAACGTAATCACCCATAGTAAAAATCGGCACGCACTCTGACATCGACTGACTTAATCAGCTGTTGCAAACACACTAGTTGACAGATCCCGCTCAAGCTTGGCATAGTAATTAAGTGGTACCAACCTAGGAAAAAAATTTTTACCTGCCTCATCGCCCCGCCAGATTTAAATCGATAATTCCCGGTACTTTCTTGACAGAATGTATAACGAAGTTCAAGTGTGGCTTGTTTATCAGCGAGACCCTACAGAATGGGCATGGAAGTTGGTCAACAGTTTATTAGAGCCAGTTCAAACTTTACTCCCACCTGCGCCGGAAAAACTGCAAAAAGGGATGCAGTGCTAAATTCGGTTGCAAAAAAGTTGGACTGTTTTGTTCTCTAGCATGCAAAAATTGTCAAGGCCGGTCGTGCTCTAATGTTCAACCACAAACGATGAAGGATTCATTTGATTCCGACGAAGTGTCATGCGATACATCGATATTGACGCAATTTACTTGCCTCCAAAGTTAAGATGAAGAAGAAGCAGGAGAAGAAGAACTAGAACAAGAAGAAGATCAAGAAGAAGAACAAGAATTTAAAAATTACGAATCAGGCGAATGAACTTCATCATTTTTTTTTATTTATACCGCTTTTATCTTTTCCAGTCTTTGAAAATTTCCAATAGTTTGCAATAGTTTCAAATTAAATAGGATCACAACTGACCCGTGGAATAGGCGTAATGGGAAAACCACATTAAAAAAAACGCCCTAAGTACACTACCTCATAGGTGGCGTGGAAACAACTTTTATAACTTTTTGAATCGGTATATCTCAGAAACGGTGGCTCTTAGGAAAAAAACTATTGATACATTTTTATAGATAATTTTATAATCTATAATTTTTATTTGAGGTACTTTTATGATAAAACTTACCCTTTTGCTGAAAATCGCCAAAAACTCATTGCTTTGACCTTTTTTGACTTTTGACCTTGAATAAAATTTTTTCCTTACCCGAGAATAATGGGGAACTTTCAGGTATTGTTTATAATTATGTTTTGAACAATTTTACTCATTTTCAGCTTGTTTGGAATTTATGTACCTTCGAATGTCTAAATTGACGGGACTAATTTAAGGAGACTGATTTTGTAAAAGCAGTTAGTTACCATACTCACCTGATGAAGTCAAAATGTAATTGACGAAACAATAAATATTATCAGAAATAGAGTGTTTTACTTTAGATCATATACGATGAATTTCTGTCAAGTAGAGACCGAAACAATCAAGAGTTAGAAACTATGTTACAATGAAGAAAAGTAGCCATGTAATTATATGATTTACCGGCACCGCTCGACCTTGAGAGTTATCCGACCATTTCCCTTTTCGGCACGCCGTACAAGACGTCCAGCAACAATTCGTCGAAGACCGACCAAGACCCAAATTACCATCAACCACCATAATAACCAATTTACGCGTCCGCAATCAACCCAAATCGCTCTCGATAGCTGGTTACGACATAATCAAGCGATTCGTGGGAACGCCGCTTTATCGTCTATTCGAAACGCGGCCATATTTAAAGAGTGTAGTTAAAGTGAGCAATGTAATTTTATAATTTTCCCCTTATTTCGTCACAAATTACCGACAGCATGTTTTAACGGACTACCTTAGTTCAATGGCGACTGCCCTGACGATAACAATGCCCGTACACGTGAATCCAACGGGAAATATCCCGAAATTTCGACGGGAACGTGCGGTTTGGGGAAAAATTCAAGTGACGCGACATCTGTGTGTACAGCCGGCTGTTGGTTCGTGTGTGGAATGGCGTTGTGCCGTGCCAGGATGTGGTGGAGCTGCGAGCATAGACGGTTGGTGTTTTCTCATGATGCTGACAGCGTTCGGACCTACTGAAGATTGATGGAGTGGAGCAGCGATGCTTGGATAGCACTCCTGGCTTTAGAATAGAAAGGTAGTTCTTGGATGGTCATAATCGATACCTGATCGGTTTTCATTTTGAAGAAATGATATTAAAGACATGGCTTTAATTGAATTTGTCTGAATTTATTCAGCATTCAACCAGAAAAACTTCAATAATTGCAAATCATTCAAGGCTTTAACTGACCTTATTATTATTAGATCTGTTTCCTAACAACGGAGCTGGCTGTAAATAACGAAAAAATGGTTCTTTATACTTGATAAGTTTTTCAATATCTTAAGTATTAAACAGAAAAAAACTGTACTACCCTGCTATAAATTTTAATTTAGGTTATCATTAGTTTAAGTTTAGCCATTAAGTTGACTATTTGCGTTCTTGTTAATTTACATACACGTGGCATATAGGTATTGAAGATATTTTTATTGATTGTTTCTATTTGGCGGATATGAAAGTGGACTGATGATTACCGGTGAGTTTTTTTAAATGCCTTTTTGAAGATGTGTAACATAGTTTTTTATAGGTTTTGAACGAACTTTTTTTAAACAGAGGTTGTTTCGAAAAATTTCTCAATTTTATGTTGGACATTTTTAGAATGGAATTTGCTTTCTCATAATACCGATATAAACAATCGCTGTCTCCACTAAATATTTGTTCAGTGAGTTCAATCAATATTCTATATTACTTGGATTTTCTTATCGCCTTTTCATACTATGTGATAAGTGTTAATTTTTTTATATTTATTGAAAAGTGAACAGTGTTCTCTAAGGTTTTTATTTAATTTAATTTTAAAAATTTTTGGGAAATTTTAAAAAATTTAAATTTGTACTAAGGCAGTACAGTATTTTTCTGTTAGATATTCAAGATAGCTATATATAATTCGAATGATATTGAGTTGTTCGGAAAGTAATTCCGTTTTTTCTTTGGGAAAATGAAAGACAATTTTCGTGTAATGAATTAATATTTTATTAAATTATATAATGGTCATTCTGGTCCAACAACTTTTGCCATCTTTCTGGCAGTAGCATAAAATGTTTGGTCTTTGCTGGCAAAAAAACTGATCCCGATGATTTTTGACTTTACTTGAAGTAAAGGTTTTACCGTCCAAAAACTTTTGCAATGACCGGAACAAATAAAAATCCGAAGGCGCCAGATCTGGAGAATATGCTGGATGTGGAAGTGTAACTCATTCAAGCTATAAAATCTTTTGGCGAGTGACCAAACTTGTATGAACTCTAACATTATCTTGGTCGTACACTACACCTCTTCTATTGATTAATTCTGGCCTTTTCTGTTGAAGTGCATCATTCAGTTTTGCCGAGCTGATGACAGTAGATTTCTGAATTAGTTGTTGGGTTATGCGGTAAAAGCTAAAAACAAATGGTTCTTTTAAAATCCTTTTCTCAATGCTTTGAGCCGGTTCATCTTCATGATGCGCTTCAAAAATGAATCATTTTTGTGACGTTTAAGAAGCGAATCGCAGACGTCTACGCGACGACAGAAATTTCTCTCCGTGAGAACCTGGGGAATCCATATATCGAGCTTCGAGGTTAAACCCAAGCCTTCCAAGTGGTCATATTCGGTTAATTTCCTTCTGGCTTGACAGCATTTTTACTTTCCTATAGTAAAAAATTAATAAACAAAATTTTGAAAATCACTTTAAGCGGGCTTTTTGAATGATCAGTTCACGGTACGTCCTTGACTGAATGTAATCAGAAAGTTACTGAAAAAATTCAAATATAACGTGAAAATTACGTTTGTTCTTAAAAAGTTAAATACGTGGACAGACAATATAGCCTGTTTTTTCATAATTAAAACAAGTTGTAGAAATGACTATGTTTTACTACCAATAAATTGATATTCTACACATTTGATTGTGACTCGAGTTTCAGAAATTAACTATCCCATTTTCAGACAACTGAAGACTCAACAAGCAGACCAGGGTATTTATGAATATACAGAGGTAATAAAAACGGGTTAAAAAAGGTTTAAAATGAGAGGACGCTTAACCACTATTAAAACGTCGGCACGTCAAAGAAGATTGTTAAACAGATGTTACTTATTTAAATATTTCAAAAATTTTGGATTTACATAGATCCGTACAGTCATTCATTATTTTTACATTACGTTTATTGTGAACTAATTGGAAAATTTCAACAGATTCTTCCTTTTGATTCTACATGTGAAATTTTAATTTTATCTATTGTCGGAAAAAGGATGGCAGTTTTCTAAACAATGAGTTGCAAAAGTTGAAGTTTGTTTATTTTTGATGAAATTCATTTTATGTTCGTTGAACCTCGCCTGGAAGGAACGTCCCGTCTGTCCTATATATTTATTACTGCATGTCGAACAAGATAACTCATAAACTGATAATTTATTTAGAATCTGTTGAAATTGTCAAATTAGCTCACAATAAAAATAATGAATGACTGTAAGGATCTATGTAATCCAAAATTTTTGATATATTTGAATAAGTAACATCTCTTTACCAATCTTCTTTGACGTTCTAATGGTTGTTAAGCGTTCTTTCATTTTAAACCTTTTTTAACCTTTTCTTATCACCTCTTCTACCTCTGTATATTCATAAATACCCTGTTCTGCTTGCTGAGTCTTCAGTTGTCTGAAGATGGGATAGTTAATTTCAGAAACTCGAGTCACGATTAAATGTGTAAAATATAAATTTATTTATAGTAAAACATAGTAATTTATACAACTTGTTTCAATTATGATCAACTACCAAATAGTAACGGCTGAAACAGTTCAGTATCTATTTTTTCATGATTATCTTATGTATATTTGAAATAGTACATTTAAATAATGCTGTCTCTTTTTAGCAGTTTCAAATGCTAACATCGGTTGAAAATGAGTGCTCCGATTGACTTGAAGAATCGAGAGGAAATTTCTACCATTTTCCTTCCCCTGCATAAAATCCCTATTTGAGGGACCTTCAACTACTGATTAGTTTTACTTATCACTGAACTCTAAATATATTATTGAAAATATAAGAGTCATGGCTACCGACTTTAAAAGAGAAAAACGATAAAAATGCTTTTTTGTGTTTGTATTTAACAGATAAACCCATTTTCATTTATTTTCGGTTTATTTCTAATGAACGAAAGATGACACCTCTCAATTTTGCCAGATTTTCGGAGAATACAGATGGAACGCAACGCCCTCTCGCCGTAAATGTATCGGTTCATTTTTTCTACCGGCTCATTTGAACTACCCGAAAAAATTTGATCAATCGATTGTATGGATTAATCGAATCGTTAGATCAATCGACTAGACTAGTTTAAATGGTAATTTACGAGTGCGTAAGGCATCATACGCACACTGCACCTTTCATAAATTCTATTTAATATACTTGCTTTTATTTTTACTAGGCATTTTTCAGATATTTTAGCTTCATGTTTGCTAAATGGCGAATGCGCCGGTTACTATGTTCGAAATAAAAAATTCAAATTTTCAAAAACAATTTAGAACATACCTTCTGAATTATCATCTAGTTTGCAGGAATTGGGTGCAGCAATAAAGACAGAAAGTATTTAAACTCCATGGTAAGCTTATTTCAATTACTAGAATTGCTGTAAGTGACAATGTCATAGAAGATGTAAATTGCTCGTTTAATCGACTTTCTAAAAAACTTGGTTCTTAAAGAATAAGAGTTTTTTCTTATAACAAAGAGAGAGAGAAAAATAGCAATAGCAAAAGTAATTCCAGATATTCGAATCATTTGTTAGGAATGGGACATAAATTTTACATATACAAACTGAAGTTATGCCTAACACCTGTTAGAGCTACTAAATACAACAAACCTAAACAATTCTCCACTGTTAAATATTTTCAGATAACTGAAATTTCCAGATATTCCTTTTTTGGGTTTTAGTTCTCAATAGAATGGTTTAACCTACTCTTATATAAATAGAAGCGAGTTGTAAATATAAGGTGTACCATCTACCTGATGCTGTTACTGTGTTAGCGAAACGATCAATGTATCATAATAATAATTTAATTTGCAAAAATCAGAATAACCTTATTTAATAATACATTTAATATTACATCATGGCTTTCTAAAAAGCAGAAGTACTACTACAGCGATGTATGAATTAGTATGCGATGCTTTGGAGAGTGATGAAGTGCCGGTTGTGCTTTTTGTAGATTTATCTAAGGTATTCGATAGCGTTAATCATGAATGTCTTTTGGAGAAACTCTCTTTATGTTGTATTCGCGATTGTCAATTGGAGTTGTTCAGGAGTTACTTGTCTAATCGAGTTCAGAGGGTTTGTATTGATAGTGAAGGACTAGTTTTTATGTTAGAGGATAAAAGTGTCAACGTAGGAGTTCCCCAAGGAAGTAATCTGGGACCCTCTTTATTTATATACATCAAGGAACTCGACCTTTTGTTGTTCGCTTCTGTACAGCATTGGTGCACTCAAAATGAGTTACTTCTCAAAGTCAGTAAGACTGAGCGTGTGATTTTTAGATCGATTCGGTCTAAAAATATGTATCATCAGTCAATTAATATGTATAACACCCAGGTCAGATTTTTGTCGTCCACAGAATTTCTTGGAGTTTCCTTTGATTGTCACCTGAAATGAAATGATCATGAGAGTCATGTCAGCAAAAGACTCTTTAAAGTTTTGTACATGATCAGGGTATTGTCATGGAGAGTGGACATGGAACTTTGAAAACAGTTTCTTATGCAAATTTTGTTTCACTTCTGAGGTACGGGCTTGTTATACGGGGTGGAAGCAGTGATATAAATAGATTATTCATTCTGCAGAAATAGGCCTTGAGGGCAATAATAGGATTGAAATATAAAGAATAATGCAGAGGTCATTTTATAAATAATTGCATGCTCACACTTCCGGGATTATACGTGTTGGAATGTCTGCTATTTGTGAGAAAACATCCCCAATATTTTAATGATCTGTTGAATAAAAACAACACAAGACGTAATGTTCCATACCACATTCCGAGGCATTCCTTGACACTGAAAGAAACACAAAATATATGTTTAAAAAATTGTTCAATGTACTACCTAAGGAGTTTAACAATGTATCTAATATAAGAAAATTCAAAATCGAAATAACTAGGATAATTGTAGGTATAGAACCATATTCGATTAGGGAATTTATGGTATATTCTTAAGATCTTGTTGAAGTTGTGATATTTTTTGACGGTTTCCTCTTTTCATTTGTATGATTGCATTGATTATGAGCATAGAGTTTATGTTATGTTATTATTTATAGATTATGTTTAGATAAATAGACTCTATAGAGATTATTTTTGCATCACCTTTGTTGCAATACTTTTTTTATGGAAAATTTTCCTGTTCAAATATATTACTTCGAACAAACAGACAGTATATTCTACTGATAGAAATTTGTAAAGATAATGAATATTTTGTGCATTCTTATTATTATTGGCGTCTATCTATTTCCGCTCGCTTTCGAAGTAAAAACCTCTCCGCGAAAAAATCTGAAGTCACTTCTGACCCATAATCCTTAATTGGCAGTTGCAGCGTCTACCCCTGAGCCATCAGGTGGCGCCACCGGGGAAACAAAGGAATGTTCGCTTTCATAGCCACCTCAGTGCGGTAAACTATTCATTAACTCTTAAACGTTAGCTTTTAATTGCCATACAGGTTCGGCGAGCTACCGCTCGAACTAAGGGGTGTGAGCGAGGATGTCTCTGCGAAACTGAAATATATCCTATCCTAATCCCTAATTGCTGCCTTCCGACGTTCCTAATGTTTTAATTACCCATTGTCGAAATTTCATGTTTTTCCTTTCGGCTAATTAATATCGAGCCTTGCCGCGCTGCTTTTTCTGTGTTTCTGCCGGCGTTATTCATAAATACGGGGTTGGGTTAAGACGGTTTTTCGAGGCTGTAAAAATATCAATGAATGAAGGAGAGTCAATGAGTTTGCCTGAATGGTACCCGATTCAGTGGAATCGTTACTTGAAAAGATTTGTGGTTTGTATGAGGAGAACTTGACCTTAACGAGAAAAACAAGTTCTGTGTTTTAAAACTCAATAATTATCTCGATTGATAGTGAACTTTGTCTCTAGTACATCATAAATTGTCATGAGCGATTGCAGAAGAGCATCTGAATTACTGGTAATTTATCAACATCGCGTGTTGCTAAACATTCATAAAAACACTAACTTGGCAGCCATCTGACATTTATCCGGATATTTCAATTGGTCGAAATAACCGCAAAAAAATTTAAAACAAGATTTAAATTCGGCTCTTCGATTTTTTGAGCGAATGACGTAACATATCATATCAGTGAATATTATTCAAAATGTAAACCTGCCTGATGATGCTACTGTGATAGCGAAACGATTGTTGTAAACATAACAATAAAAATTTGTGAAAATCAGAATAGCCTTATTTAAATATTACCAACGAAGGCCTTCGAAAAATCGGTGTACACAGAATCAACCTGTAGCTGACTGTTCGTTGCTTCAAGAATATACTCTATACAAAGGGTATAGAGATACACACAGTATATCTTTAAGGAACCAAACCATGTTGTTCAGGAATAATAAGAGACCCTACTGAATTTTGACCCCATCACGAACAAAAACTCGAGGTAAAAACATTTAATTTGGTTATGAGCCTATAATTTTCAATATTATGTTTATCGCCCATTTTCGGAATTGGAACCACGTAAGCAGTTTTCCATTTTCTGAAAAATTCACACTGCTTGAACGATCGGCTGAACATAATAGTAAGGGGAATAGTATAACGATTCAGCGCACGATAAATAAGGATGGTAATCCATCCGGACCTGCACCCTTATTCTCATCCAGCCCAGAAAGAACCTCAAGAACCTGATCTCCCTAGTCTCATGTATCGAATCATAATTGCTGATGATATGAATTTAAGAAATGTTTAACATTCTCAAGATAACCGTTTGAATCTCCCGTCCATGAACGTCAGTGCACTATTTTTAATGACAAATAAGAATAATAAAAAAAATAAATCACATACCTTACTTCCACAAAAGATCATGAGGCTAGGAATAGACAGAACGTTTGAGTATAACTCAAAACATTAGTCAAATTCTATGGTCATCCACAGAAACATATTTAAAACAAAGCCATCCAATTATATCAAAGGTACGTTCTGCTCATGTGAGAGAAAACAAATTAAAATTAACAGATATAAAATAAATGTGAAGTGTACATTACTTGAAAGAGGGTATTGTTTCCATTTTAAATATTAAATCGAAATAATTGTATGAGTTTTCACAGAATAATTCTCTTTTTAAATTCAGAACCTTTAAAAAACTCTCTTCTGAGGGGTATACCCTTTAAATTTATAGAGAATATTTCTGAATTGTTTCCATACGATAAAACGTAGGGCTAATAGTATCACTAGTAAACAAAAATAAATGTTTATTTCCTGTAATTTTTTGTGTTTCCATCTCAAATTGACGTGTATTTCTTAACTATGGAAAAAATTTTTTCCATATTTTGTTTTTGACTTATAGTTAGGCAGCCTCATTTACTGTTATAACTTAGATTTTCGTTTTTTATTGGACATTAAAATATATTTAAATATTTTAATATAAGCCTTCTACATATTTAATTTCAGAAAATTATATTTAATAATTATAACTTCAGGAATTAAATTAAATTAATGTCATATAAGTACCACTTATATCGAACGACCTATAAAATGAACATTCATTATAAGACATCCAAATGATATAACAAAATCCAATAAATAAAAATTGTTAACCAAAATCCTATAAATCCAATATTTTGAGTAGACAAATTTTTTTTTCTGCAAATCAATCTTATGAAAACAAATATCTTTCAAAAATATTCAACATAATCTCGAGAATTTTATCATAAAACTATCTTACTTAGACTATACAATATTATTGGATATCTAACTAAGGTACTTTATATAAAAACTCAAGATATGTAAAACATTACTGAAAAACAAATTTTAAGAAGGGCTTTGCTTCGTCAGTATTCAAATGATTCATATTCAATAAATATAACATCAATCAACAACAAATATATATAATATTTAATATTATTGGATATCTAACTAAGTTACTGTTTATAAAATCTCAAGATATGTAAAAATATTACCGAAAAACAAGTTTTAAAGGAGACTTTGCTTCATCAGTACTCAATTCAATAAAATATAACATCAATCAACAAAATATTTTCTCAACTTTTAACAATTCAGAAAGCTGGTAAATGAATACTGAAAGTTTAAATGGAGTGTAATGTCAACTCAAATAAATAATTCTGTGGTTTACCATTGATCTAAAAGATTGAAAGGCAATTTAACGGTCTCTGTTATAGCACAAGGATTATCTGTATAAAGAATGTTAAGGAAACCAAATAATTATATATTATGAATAAAATAAAATCTTAATCCTGATTGTTTTTGCTATATTTATGGTGAATACATATTTGTAGAATATCGAAAACCTATGTCGGACTTTGTGAAAACTGCGTATCATCAATAATTAAAAATGAGATTGAGTAATCGGGATAAGCTATGGGTTCCTTGTATTGTATGTCAAAAATGTGTGGTATATCTACGGTTATGGTCCACTGAAAAAAAAGATGCAATATTGTTCGTAACACCCATCATTTGGCGAGAATCTCGAAACCATCATGACGATTGCTTTTTCTGTGAAAATAAACGGAATTAACTCTGAAAATCGAAGTGGTAATATCCTAACTTATCTTCTGCTCAACGATCTCCTGAAAGATTCTAATTTTGTCAAATCAATGACTGAAGTCGAATCCAAAGCTTGTAATTCATTTGCTTTGATTATGAGCATAAAAATGCACTTCCTGCACTCGCATTTAGACCGATTTCCATAAAATCTGGGTGAAGAGCAGGGTGAAACATTTCATCAGGTTCTTAGGACAATGGAAGAACGTTTTCAGGGGCGGTGGGACTCGGATGTGACGGCAGACTATTGCTAGAGTTTGCAACGAGATCTACCTTAAGTCGTTCAATCAAGGAAATCTTATAAAATATCATTTGATGGTGTTCAATAGAATTTTTTTCATAGTAAATACCCAATAATAGAAATAAAATATAGGAAACAAAACTTGTGTTGACCAGTGCATCGAATTATATAATAGTAAGTGCTATACATTTTTGTCTAAAATTTTTTGATTTGAAGAATTATGTACTATTAAGTGAAGTTTTCAATTTGCCATTAACAGAAGCATGTGCCTTCTAAGACACATAGTGATTTGTAAAGATTATAGACAATTATACCTTCTTAATATTTTCAATCAGAGACTTCAAATTTAATACCCCTTAGATCCAGTTCGAAAAACAAGAGCTCGTACTATTCCTCATGTCGGAAAACCCCTTAATTCGATTTTAATGGCACCTTCAAACCAGTCTGATCACAGAGTAAGACTCCACGGTAGAAAGATCGAAGAGAAGACAGGTAAGATCTAAGAACTCTTTTGACTCCGGGAGGAATCATGAATAAATGTATCTCAGACTGATAATTGTCGGGCGGACACGTCCAGATTGCCGGGGGCAAGATGGCGCCGCGGACAAAGAACTTCGAAGATGGTAGATGGTCAACTTTATCGTCCTGGTTGCTCCCGGTGGTTGTAATGGACTAATTGTGGACCTGGAATGTCTGTTTTAATTAGTGGTTTGATTCAAGAGAGATCTTGGTAAGCTACTGTAGTGCCAGAGGTATGATTCTTCTATTTTGTAATATCGCTGAGTATTTGATAACAACATTCAAATATCGAACGATACCTTAAACTTTCATAAATTCCATTAAATTCATAAAATGGAGGGTGAATGAACAAACATTCGATATACTTTGTGAAAAATTTATTGTAAAACTGGAATGAATAAGAAATTACTTCGTTTTTAATCACGTTTTCAAACTACTTTATAGCAAGTTGTATTTAAAGGGCTTTTATGTATTTTAGGAAGACTCGTTTGTGTAGAACTTCGAAAAGTAGTCTTTCTGCCCGTTTATGGTTTTTACTATATGATCGTGATGATCGTTATAAATCTATCGATTCCAGGATGCCTAGATTCTTGCCAGTGGTAGAACAAACCGGAAGAACTTTCCCAAAAAAGTTTGAAGAGCATCTAAGCATCGAAAGGATAACTCTAATTTGGAGAAACATTTTTTCAAACAATACTACACCTTTAACCGAAAGTTAAGATACTAGATATCCTGGAATTAACAAAGGTTCACAAAACTCACTTCAGGATTTTCATCTACTCGAACCAAAATTTCACGTTCTTCATAAGGTGTTATTTGTTTCAGACGACCACCCAAATTTTTACTACGAAATGATCCGGTTATGCCCTTACGATGAAATAAATGTGCAAAAGTTTTCTGATTTGATTTTCTCCTGCCTGGATATAAAAATCCATACCTTCTAGCTGCAGAGCCACCCCATGAGTTTTCTTGTGCATATACAGGGTGTCCCAGAAGTCGACATCATAGAAGTCACCAGAAAAATATACAAAAGAATCCAAGTCGTGTATATTTCAAATTATATTGCATTTTTTATTATTCGAGAAAATGCACACCCTGTAATAATTTTTTAACTCCTCTTGCTACAATTTTTTACTTTCTTCAAATTTTATTTTTCCAATGTTATTCCGAATAGTGCTTCTGTAACCTATGATCTTCAACTCTAAGCCAATTACTCCAGCTTGGAAAATAATGTCACTTTTTGCCGAACCAAGTATTCAAAATTAATATTTCGCACAACTTTAACTGACTGTACTGAAGAAAACTGTACTATATCAGTTTGGCAAATTACTTTATAATCTACCTCATTTATTAGGGATTTTAAAATGGTATAACACTTACTACATTATTTCTTAGATCGGTAAAAATACGGTATTTTTTAAAGAAACACAGTTTCGAGCAATTTCTTCGAACTTTCCAAAAATGATTCTAGTGCGTCCAATAGTTTAAGAATCTAGTTTGAATGAGATGGGGTGAGTCCTTCCATAAAGTGTGAGTGAGACAGATAGTGATGCCACTATTTGGTATTGGCACACGTAAACGCAATACAATCAGTACGCTATGCCCCTTGGTCTACTGCGCATCTTTTCGTGTTTGATCGGGTTATTTGTGTACTTACAACTTTTGGCTTCGTTTATCAGATTTGTTTGCTTGTGATTTGGATAGTTTTGATCTCTTTACGACGAACTTTGATTTTACCTGGACTAACCTGTGATTGTGTATTCCCATTATGTCTATGTACTTATATCACACAGGAATATGTCAATATGCACCTCATTTATGGGGAACGCAGATCTAACAGATGCAGCTTAGAGAATGTATCGCGAGAGAAATCCTAATGCTGATCGTTTACAGATCATCGAGTTTTTACGAAGCTGCACCATCTAATCTTCACAGCGGGCCGACTTCCAAACAAAGTGCATGGTGAAGGAAGAATTTCCTTACCTAACGACGATATTGTGCTTCAAATAGTTGGGGAAGATCCAAGTACTTCGCTACGTGAAATTCAGCGGAGCACAGGAGTGCCCAAAAGTAAAGCTCAACGACTATTGAAAAACATAAGCTCCACCTTTATCACGTACAGCGAGTACAAGCTCTGTTACCTCGGGATTATGAACCTCGGGTTGCGTTTTGCCAAACCATTCTACAAAAGAACTGGGAAGACCTACAATTCTTAGAAAAAATTTTATGGTCGGATGAATCAACATTAAAAGATGGTTACACGAACTTACACAATTTACACGAGTGGCACGTAGAAAATCCGAATTTAATGAGGCAAGATAGATCTCAATATTGTTTTAAAGTGAACATGCGTATTGGAATTTTGAACGGAAGAGTCATAGAACCTTTTGAGTTACCAGAGATTTTAAATGCTGAAATTTATTTAGATTTTTTACGGTATCAGTTGCTCAATTTACTTGAAGACGTGCCACGAGCCCACTATGCCCTCTCAGTTAGAGAATATCTAAATGAAGAATATCCGGGCAGATGGATAGGGCGATATGGTACAATCTCGTGGCCAGCCCATTCACCTGATTTGGATCCATTAAATTGTTTTTACTTGGGAGCAGTGAAGGAAAAAATTTATTCTAAACAAATTGAAAATGTAGCTGAACTTCGCAAGAAAATTAGGGAAGCAATAAATTCGTTAATAACGGAAGATATCCCGATTCTGATATCCCGATCTTTTTTAAGAAAATGTCGTTATATATTGCGGCTGAAGGAGGGCAGTTTGAACATCCTTTGTGAATTTATTAAATCGTGTCATAAAACGAAACTGAATTTCTTTAAGAAAAACCTTTTTTTGTCCATTCTAAAAAAGAATGTAGTAAGTGTTATAGCATTTCAGAATCTTTATTAAATGTGCTAACTTTTGAAGTAACTTGCCAAACTGATGTAGTACAATTTTTTTCAGTAGAGTCAATTGAAGTTGGTCGAAATATTAATTTGAATACTTGGTTCGTAAAAAGTGACATTATTTTCCAAGCTGGTGCAATTAGCTTAGAAATGAAGATTACAGGTTACAGAAGCACTATTCGGGATAACATAGGAAAAATAAAATTTGAAAAAAGTAAAAAATTGTAGCAAAAGTAGTTCAAAAATCATAACAGGGTGTGCATTTTATTGAATAAAAGAAAGTGCGATATAATTATTAGTTTATATTTTTCTGATGACTATTTTGACTTAACTTGTTACCTGATTCCGGCTTGACGTCGACTTTTGGGAAACCTATTCACAATATCATTTCCCTCATTTTTTCATTCGTAAAATGATTGGGACGAGGCATAACATCTGAAAAAGCTTCAGAAAATGCATCAATAACTATAATCTCACAGCAAAAAGAATTCACTGAAAAGAAATGACATTTACCAACAACATTTTTATAACAGTTCAAAACATACTTTTCATAAATTAAATAATATTTGAAATCCCCTTCTGAGACAATCGACTATTCAGATATTTTCGGAATCCATACGGAAGTGAAGAAAGTACGACGTTGAAACTACACAAAAAATTGTCCTTCTCCAAAGTAAATTTTATTTATTTTGGCATCTCTGTATAAATACAGTGTTGTTCTTTTAACTGAAGTGGTATACCTTAATTTAAAACACTGTGTACACGGAAGAAAATTAATAGAATCTTGGAGAAGTGATTGTTTCGAACTCACATCGCCTCTTGTCGAAGAAACGTCGATGTACCTCGAAAGCGGGCACACAAAAACCGCCAAGGGGGCTGGGGCCATAACCAAAAAGCACAAGCAGGATCGATAAGATGAATTAAGAACCACCACATGTCCGGGCAACACACACGCCTCTAAGAGATCATCGATAAATCCGTAATGTTATTCCACTCTTTTCAAATAAATTAGACACAGTTTGACACGTACCCAATAAATCTTATTCAGAAAATTATTCAAAAATGTGATAGGCAATCTACAGTGGCCCATGGCGAGCTATCGCTTCGATCGGAACGCCTCCTGCCCACGCAGAATTCGGTCGACTCTAATAAAATGTGGGAGTGGCAGAAATATATTAAAGAAATTTATAGTCGGGCCTGAGTTCCCGCTGCGGAATGAGAAGAAAATACATTGTGTCCGATGTAAAATAAGAAGGTCGCAAATATGTCGAAAATAACACGGTTCAGTCTTTTATCGGGCGATAAGTATAGCAATTTGTACTTGGTTTATAAAATAATGCTGCCACTGAAAAATGTCGGATATGTTTGTGGATTTAGTTGTGTTGAGTTTTCTGTATGAACCACCTGGAATTAACAGACTGAGAAGAGGTGCACTCAGTTATTTTAACAAAATCTTCTCTTTGGAAGTATCTAAAGGTTGGCCACATAGAGGTTGCATTTTGGAGTGAGGCTTATTTCGAGTCTGGACTTATGTTATTTGTTTTATCGTTATTTAATAAAACAACCCGTTCACGTTCTCATCCAGTGAGTACACCTGAAAACATTGCTACTGTAGCCCAGAATGTATAATAGCTGGACATCCATCAACATCAACTAGTTATCGTGCTCAAGAACTTTACATTTCTCAGACTTATCTGAGGGGAATTTTGCATGAGGCTTACAAAGTTCAACTAGTGCAAGAAGTGAAGCTCATTTTCACCACGGGAAACTTTTTTGGATCCGTTGGGGATTATTATTTTTATTTATTAATATTTGAAGTGAGTGGGCATCCATTCACCCTACCACTATCTATTGTGGTTCACCCCTAATTTATATTTCCCCAAGGAGATCCAGTTTTTGAATAAAACTGATAATATTGTTCGATGGTAATTTTTTGAGTTTGCAGAGGGCTATAAGAGCGTGACCAAAGACCTCGAATTCGGTGCGACTCACCGCTGGGCATCCTGAGACGATGTGCATGGCTATTTCAGTTTCTTCAAGACACAGCCTACATTCATTATCTTCAGCCAGACCGATTCTGTGCAAATGCGCTTTCAGCCTACAATGACCTGTCATAATTCCGACAAGTGTTTTGAGTTTGACTCTATCTAGACCTAACGCTAGGTCCGCCATTTTTTGGTTCGAAGCTGTTCCAAGTAACACCATGTTTCAGGGCAGGATGGCTCGGGCAGAAAGACTCTAGTCTTGATTTCATTCTGCCTGTTATCGTCCATTTAGCCACATCCTGTGGTATTCCCAGGAATGGTTGTGGGCCTACCAGAGGCAACGTGGCTCCAGCAAACGCCAGATGATCTGCCTTTGCGTTACCCAAATAGTTTGGATGACTTGGTATCCAAACAAGAGTGATTCTGTTATACATACCAGGCCTGGCGGCAACTCCATTATGCCATTAGGGATAAGTGTTACGCTAAACATCCATAGGACTGATTCATTTAGAGGTACTTTTTGTGGTGGGGATTTAATTGCAGATTGCTAATGCCTCGTGTTATTTGAATCACCATTTCTCTTCAGTAATGTTTGACAATTCATAATGTGAAGATTTAACCTACCACAGCGTCTACAAACTGCTCAACATAATTAAGAAAATGGGCATTCTACGAGGAATGTGTATCGGGCGCTTAGAGCAACTTATGGCCCACATAATCGGCCTACCGAACGCACAATAAGCTCTACCATCCGTAAGTTTGAGTCCAAATTTTCATTATTGGACAATACTCGACCAAACAGACCACACCCACCACGTAGTGAAGAAAATATAGGGGCGGTAGCGGAGAGTGTACGCGAAAACCGCCAAGTGTCGATTCGTCGCCGTTCTCAACAGCATGACTTGTCATATTCAACAACTTTTTACGTAAGGATCTTTCTTTAAGCTAACAAAATTCAACTAGTACAAGAACTGAAGCCGACCGACCTTCCGAATCGTTTCCTTTTTAGTCGTTTTCGACAGAAATTTTGTTCACCGATGAGGCCCATTTTTGGCTTAATGAGTTCGTGAATGAACAAAATGCGCGTATTTGGGGTAATGAACAACCCGAAGATGTTCAAGAGCTGAAATTGAATCCATAAAAAACAACTCTTTGGTGTGGTTTATGGGCCGGTGGAATGATCGGTCCATATTTTTTCAAAACAAAGGCTGGCCGGAATGTTACTGTGGATGGTGACCCTTATTGCGCAATGATAATTGATGCCTGAAATTGAAACCCCTGGTCTCGACGAAATTTGGTTCCAACAAGATGCGCCACTGGCTATACAGCTCGTGAAACCATGGCTTTACTGCGAGCGCGATTCGGCGAACAGATCACCTCACGCTTTGGACCAAAACGACGGAAAATATTTGAAGGAAATTATCTTCGTAAAATAATTATAAAAAACGGTTTTTTTGTTTAATAATAAAGATTATAAAATAAAATTTTTCATTAAATTTTTTTCATTTAAAAAAAATACCTCTAAATGTCACCCGATACTAACGTAGGAGGAAGAAGAACAAGAAGAAGCTAACCACCCATAAACGACTAATGCCTTGAAACGCGAAATCGAAGCTGGCATTCATGAGATTGAGCTCCAAACAATCGACAATGTACTGCAAAATATGTTGATCAAATGGGGCACTGTAGCTAGTCGTGAATGATATTGTTTTTCATTCGTAAAAGGTTCAAATTCAATAAGAAGGAACGGTTTTTTACTTGATAGAAGGATTATTACAAAATATGAAAATCAAAACAGATTTAATCTGTTGTCTTCTACAATTTTAATTTCAAAAAATTCTTTGAAGGAACTTTAAGAATTAAATTAATGTCTTTATAAGCACTGCTCATATTTAATAGACGTCAAAATTCATCATACAATATCAAACGGAATTAAGAAAAACCAACGAATACAAACTGTCAATTAAAATTAAAATATAAATAAGCAAACATTTTTGTTTCGTTCCAGGCATGCGTAATGAACTCTTCAGACAAACTTACAAAGCCCTGTTTGTTACAAAATGTACAAAATGCATTGTTTTCCGATCCCATATGAATGAAAAATAACCCTTTCTCAAAAATATAAAACATAATTTCAAGAACTTCGCAAAAACTAATTTATTTGAAATATTCAATATATTTAAATAAATTACTTCAAAAAATCTCAAAACATGTAGCACATTCTCAAGAAATAATTAAAGTTACGATAAGATCAGTTCAACATTACATATAAAAAAAAAAAATAATAAAATCAATTAAACAATGTATAGACTTACTCAGTGAATCTTAGGAATACACGGTCCTCAATAGAAAATAAAAGTTCATATTCAAAAGCTCATATTAAATATGAGCAGTGCTTATAAAGACATTAATTTAATTCTTAAAGTTTCTTCAAAGAATTTTTTGAAATTAAAATTGTAGAAGACAGCAGATTAAATCTGTTTTGATTTTCATATTAGGTACAAATTCCTAATAAACTCATAACTGAAAGAATATTCAGTAGTTTTCGTTTATAGCCTATCGAAAATGCATATTTTGAATGGCCCACTCCTTATTTTCAGTATCTACTAGCTGAAACTTGAGCTGTCTTCTCTGCGATCATAGGTTTTTGTGGCTTATTTTTAGAAATTTGTAGTTATTATGGAGTGTATATAGTCAAATATTATCACAGGTTGATCCCTTTGATTATTACTTTGCTTAGATGTAAATTGGTGATATCACATTACCAACTAATATTGAGATAAGGCATTTGTGGTTGTTATCATTGAAAATAGACGAGAAGATGATTGAATCTGAACCTGTACTATTTTCAAGAAACTTCTATCCAAAGGATGGACGGTTTTGTTCATTGGACGGTAAACTTACATAACAACAAAATTGGTGGTTCAAAACTAGTATGCCTAGCCAGAATACAATGGAACTTTTAACTCGTACAAGCTGAAAGATAACTAAACTAATTTCGGAAACGTATTCGTTTGATGTTAGTAGTATAAATAAGTTCGTGCGGTTTTTTTGTCGAAAATTCGAGCTTTATTGTGAGAAATTGTTTATAAAGTCGACTCTCGATAATTTGAATCTCAAGGGACCAACGGAAAGTTCAAATGAATAAGAGTTTAATTAAAAGGAATAATATTGCATATCTTCTACATACGTGATCTTTACACAGGGTGTTCCAACGAAAATTTAACCCAACCAGAACTCAGAAACGAAGAATTTTCGAAGGTTTAAAAAAAAAGGTCAACTTATGTTTTGAGGGGGACGAATTTCTATCATGAGTTTGTTCCCAAAAACCACTCCCATAAAGGTTGCATTAACTCTTAACATTTTCTGAATAGGAGAGAGATGTCGAGTGTTGATTTGAAAGTTATCTATGTGCTGTACACAACCCTGTTAAATTCATCAAAATCGGTTCATTATTCACGAAAAAATGTAATATTAAACTTACCGCCAGAAGGTGATGCTTAACAGACAGTTGAACCGCCCAAACTCAAGAATCTAAGAGTCTTCCCCACAAAAAAATCTAATGGCAATAGATCGGGTGAACGTTGCCAATCCAACGTCCTAGATTGGCAACGTTCGTTCAAAAATTGTCGAACACGGACATCGAAATTTAGCGAATGCTGAAACGTAAGTTTATTTTCTAATAGGTTGTCGTCGTTTTCCAGAATGCCCTTAATCATTGGATCAATAATGACGTCTAATAAATTCAAATAAGTTGTTCCGTCAAGATCCCCATCGATAAAAACTGGTCCAACAGTATGGATATTATTCAGTAACTCATTAAATTGTTCACCAAACTGAGTCCGACGGTCAGGATCAACTTCATTCAATTATTGCACCAGCCTCATCTTTTAAGGGTGGAATTTATGAGCTTTCACAATTCGATGAACGCTAAATTTCGGAAGATAAGATGCTCGTGCTAAAGTCCTTACAGATTGCCGGATTATCCATCTGTAAATGTCCCAATACTGCTATTTTAATAGCTTCATTGGACTGGACGCTCAACTTCGTATTTCTTATTCTGAAGGGAACCAGTAGTTTACAATTTATTCATCAAATGCTCATTATATTGGTGACTTAAATTTATTTCTGGATGATTGTTATTAAAATACCTTGCAGTTAATCTAAGATTTTCGTCATTCGGATGGTATAATTTGGGAAGTTCTATTTTTTCTTCCATAGAATATACAATTATGATGCAGAAACGACAGACTGAAACACATTTGAAAAAGAATCTTCAAAAAAATAGAATACACTGTCATGAATTTTATGCGTTTCACACATTTTCCCATCATGAACGATAAGAAAATCGAATATTTTTAAAGTAAAAACATTTCAAAACTCAAATTGTTCTTCCATTAAATAAACAAATTTGAAAATTTCGACTTTGATGTTTAGAGAACAGAAAAAACTTTTCAACTAAACCACATCCAACATCTCCTCCCCATTCAAAAAATGTTGGGGTTGTTGTAATCCTCAAGTGTTTTTTTCGGAACAATGTCGTCATAGGAATTCTTCCTCTCCAATACAGAACTTAATTTGGATTTGAATATCAAAACAGATTTAATCTGTTAGTCTTCTACAATTTTAATTTCAAGAAAAATTTTATTCAAAATCTTTTAGAATTGAATTAATGTCTACAATGAACACCGCTTATATTTTATAGACGTATATAATGAAAACTCAATATACAATGACAAATAGAATAAATAAACCAATGAATATAAAAAAAGGGATTTAAAATAAATAAATATTTGAAGGAGATCGAATTTTGTTTCTAATCTTACCATAATGAAACCAATTCCTTTTCAAAAACATAAAACACAACTTAAGGAATTCTCAAAAAATTTAATTTATTTGAAATATTTAATATATTTAAATATTCAAATAAGTTCATTCAAAAATCTCTCAAAACATGCACTATATCTTCAAAAAACAATTAGAATTCGGATAATCCCTTCATTGGCCCTGGATAATATTTAAAATATCAAAATCAACTAACAATCAGTATATCTTACCTTGATATCCAAATTTTGTTATATTTTTTCTATCAAATAAAAAGCCTTTTTCTATTTTATTTTATACATAATATATTAGTATATTTAGGCTTGAATAAATCTCATTATGGAATGTCAATGGTTTAAAGAAAACCTTATAATGCCTTACAGTTTTCTGTGATTTTGTGACGAATATAGACTATCCGGATTTTTAAAGTTAGTCTGTTTTAAACAAGTTCCGGTTACTCTCTAAGGTAAGATATACTGATTGTTAGTTGATTTTGATATTTTAAATATTATCTAGGGCCGATGAAGAGATTATCCGAAGTCTAATTGTTTTTTGAAGATATAGTGGATGTTTTGAGAGATTTTTGAATTAACTTATTTGAATATTTAAATATATTGAGTATTTCAAATAAATTATATTTTTTGAGAAATCCTTAAGTTGTGTTTTATGTTTTTGAAAAGGAATTGGTTTCATTATGGTAAGATCAGAAACAAAATTTTGTCTCCTTCAAATATTTATTTAATATTCAATATAGTAATATTCAATATATTGATTTTAAATGACTTTTTTATATTTGTTGGTTTATTTATTCTATTTGACATTGTATATTGAGTTTTGATTATATGCGTCTATTAAATATAAACGGTGCTTATTGTAGACATTGATTTAATTCTAAAAGGTTTTTGAATCAAAAATTTTTTGACATTAAAATTGTAGGAGACTAACAGATTAAATCTGTTTTGATATTCAAATTTTGTTATATTTTTTCTATCGAGTTAAAAGCCTTTTTCTATTCTATTTTATTGATTTGGATTCTTCAAAACTGTTAGGTTCTTGAGTTTGGGCGGTTCAACTGACTGTTCAACATCACCTTTGGACGGTAAGTTCAATATTACATTATTTCGTGGATAATGAACCTGTTTTGAAAATTTTAACTGGGTTGTGTACACAAATAAATAAATTTCAAACTAACCAACACTCGACATCTCTTCCCTATTCAAAAAATGTTGTGGGTTGATGCCACCTTCATGGGGGTGGTTTTTTCGGAACAAACTCGTGATAGAAATTCGTCGCCCTCAAAACATAAGTTGACCTGTTTTTTTTAAATCTTCGAAAATTCTTCGTTCCTGAGTTCTGGGGGGTCAAGTTTTCGTTGGGATACCCTGTATGATTACATAAATACACATACGTTTTATATAGTGTTGAGAGTCGAGAAGAAATCATTATTTGTTTCAGCCCAGAGTTTTCATCTAACCATGTACTTTTAATTTTTTGATAGATTTTCCGTTTCTTTAGAAGAACATTTTTAAAATTCCAACAACTGAGGTTTGACTTTCAGATGACAAAATACCAAATGATGTTTTATTAATCATTAAGTAGCTTCTACAAGAAGTATTTCGTAGATTCTTAATTTTCAGGGGAAATACTGTTCAATAAAATAAATATAGGTTAATACTTGATAGAAACTATTTAAAATTATTTAAATATTTTAATATTCTTCTACATATTTACTTTCAAAAAATTATATTTAATAATTATAAATTCAGGAAGTGAATTAAATTGATGTCATTTAAGTACCACTTATATCAAACGACATATAAAATAAACATTAATTATAAGACATCCAAATGATATAACAAAATCCAATAAATAAAAATTGTTAACCAAAATCCTACAAGTTAAATATTTTGAGTAGACAAAATTTTGTTTCTGCTGATCAATCTTATGAAAACAGATATCTTTAAAAAATGTTGAACATAATCTTAAGAATTTCATCATAAAACTATCCTACTTAGAATATACAATATTATGGGATATTCAACTAAGTTACTTTCTATAAAATCTCAAGATGTGTAAAAACATTACTGAAAAACAAGTTTTAAGAGAGACTGTAATATGTTGATAAAGTTATAATTATTAATTATAATTTTTTGAAATTAAATATGTAGGAGGCTAATATTAAAATATTTAAATAATAATACTGTTTAACAAGGGCGCAAATTCTTCCTTCCTCAGGTCAATGCTTTTCGTATTTTTTTGACAGTATAAAGTTCGCAGTTAGGATTGAATCGTTGCCAAAAAATGTTATGAGTGTTTTGGTATATCCAAAAGCTTTCCCTGTTTGTTGCTCACATCTGCCCCCTTAATTCCTTCAACCTGCTGAACCTTTCTGCTCCACTTTGATCTAATTTCATAATTGGCAATTCCTTCGATCGCCGAACAATAATAGATCCATATTTCTGTCTGCGGTAACCCCCCAGGCGTCTCATTTTTATAAAAAACCGAGCATTATCCCCCGTTCAACCCCTAGATTTCGCAATCATCCCAATTACCAAAATTAGCCCCGGCCAAGAACGTCCGCACGGACTTCGGCGCCAAAATCCACAATCCAACGGCCTTCCGACGTGAAATGACAGAGCGGTCGGTGTTAAGGGCCCCTTTGAGCCCCGCGGGGGTCTGAAGGACCGACTCAACACGACCGGATAATTATTACTTGCGTTTTCTTACGTCGGTCCCAAACGTGCCCTCATACGTGTTATTAAATATTTTTTATGCCGGAAATGGGACCCTCGGTCGGTGTGACTGCGTTTTTATTGTTTTTGGAACCGCTCCATATATCCGGCGGTCTTCGAATGTCTCTCTGGTTCTTTCGCTTGGCAGGTGTAGCAACTCAAGAAAATCTAAGCTTGGCTCAATCTGCATCCAGGTGATAGGGAAAAAAATTTAATATGCTGTTGTAATCCAGCTGCATTCAGCATACAAATATGAGCAACAATATTGGAATTAATAATAGATTGGACAAAAAGAATCCCATTATATTTTGGGTAGATGGCTATAGAGATCGATATCTCGTAAAGTGTCGATCAAACAAGTTCAGATTTATGCTTGTTGGCAAAGTGACATTTCACAGTAATAAAAATTCATTTAAATACCCTGTTCCTTCTCATTAGAGACGGCCCTGTCTTTCACATTGATATTTCGATCTAGCTGTTTTGAGAATTGTCGTTCGAACTGTTTAAATTTCAGATTATTTGTTTTCTAATAATTATATATGGCCTTAGGATACATGGAAAGTCGTTTAGAGTTTTTGACATATTTATGCCTGTTAATTCCACATAACACAGCTTTCGGAGTTATACACTGTTTCTGTCCTTATTCTTCTAGCATTGATCTCATTATTTTTCTGTAACCAATAACAAGTTTTATTTCGTTCATTCAGTCCACCTCCAAATGGGCCTTCCAATCAATTATGTTAATTTCTCTCCTTTTTTTAGAAGTGATGCATCGAGCACCTCTTACGTTCAGTCTTTGAAAAGACTTTAAAATCATTATTCTAGTAATAGTCAAACTTGTCGCATGTAGCCTTTGCTACATTATGCACTATCATTCGGATAGTCAAATTTGATGTACGTAGCTTGAGACATTTCGTTCCAAGCTATCGCGGTTATTATTGTAAATATAGTAATCCAGACTGCCACAGTATTGGCAAATTCATTACATTCGTTTTTAGTGTAATAATCATACCTTTCGACTTGATTTATATACATTAAACCAAGAATTATAGTTCGTTGTTATCATAGTGTATTACAAGTTTTTTACTTTAATTCCATACTATTTTCGGTGGTTTATCTTATTGGATAAACAGAGCTAGTTCATCATCGCGATAACAACATACTTAAAGTAGAAGTCTTCGCTAAATACGTCAAAATACATTCCACTTAAACCTTTCGAAATTAATCATCGAGATTAATCAATATGCAACTGCCTGTTATTTCAAAATACTGAAATAATAGGCAAAATAATGCGGTAAACTAACTGTGGTACGTTGCATACCCTAAAATGGCAACATATTATAGAACAAAACGGTGCATACTCGACCCCAACAATCTGAAATATGTTGAATAAAGTCTTGAAGTTCACGCTAAAAAAATTGATTTATTTTCCCCAACCTAATAATAATTCATTCCATTGAAACTCCTGTAGGAATGATTTGTCTATTTCACATTAATGAAGACTTTCCTCTAACAAGGTTCCCCTATATTGCCTCAAAGAAACAATACGTTCAAAAGATGTAAAATTATATTTCCGGACCTTTAAATAACAAGCCAAGTTTTATATAAACACTCTAAGTTTAGACTTATCGGCAAATAGAAGAAGCTGTAGTTCTTGCATCTCGCTTCTCTAAATAAGAGTACGCCAGATTTTCATATTTTAAAGAATGAACTCTTAAATAAGGCCTTTTCTTTTGACATTTGAGAAGTAAAAACTGCACCATTATTGAACACTGTTCGACAAAATTTTTGTAATACCTAGCACATCTTCATTTTCTTGATGGAAATACCCTTCTAATAATAGGAAAAATATTCCTAAAGCCCTAACACGTATCACTTTTCAATAGCTCAATAAGACCATTTTCCATTAGCATGTAGTCAGTTCTATGAGAGGACGGTTAGAATGGATGCATTTTATGAAATTATTACCCTGATACTCCTAGATCTTCTGTGAAGACCCCTCAGAAGCTTTTTTCAGCTTATGGGCGTTAGGAGTTCAGTTGTGTTCTGGGTAGGCTTTGTTACTGCAATCTTTCGCCACTTTAGGGCACAGCACTGTTAATTTTTGACCCAACAGTGAAATGGTGACCGACATCCGTCCAACTAGAAAACTACTTTTCCACCTGAACAGGATTCGAACACGGACCTTCCGGTCACGAGTCCAATGGTCTACCACTGAGCTGCCCGCGCACATTATAGCAGGAAATGTACCTAAACTGTGTTGTTTACAATATAAGACAAAATTAATATTAAAAATCAGTCTCCTGTTGAGTTTCGAAGTGAGTGGTTCTCTGTGTGTAGATAATAAAGTGTTTTAAGGACGAAACTGTCGAGACAGACGCGCCGCAGTTGCAAAATCCCCCCTGACAAATTTTGTTATATTTGTGGAGATGGTGAAATCACAAGCCTTTTCTTAAAATATCAAAAAAGCCTACTTCCAATATTTTGGTGTTTTAATTGGAGATCAAGACAAGCAATGGGCTTTTTATATGTGCTGTGTCAGTTGTAGCGTATCATTGGTGCAGTGGATCAATGGGAAGAGAAAAAGCATGCCTTTTGCAGTTTCTATGGTATGGCTAGAACTCACATTTAGTCCATTGCTTTTTTTACCTGACAAAGAATGAAGGTTATTCCTAAAAGGGAAAGCACAAAATGGAATCTCCAAGTTTGCAATCTTCAATACGACATGTTCCTCATAATGCAGATTTAGCAGTGCCAATCTCACCTTTAGATCCGCAAAATGTTGTTTTGGAAGATATTGGAGACAACGCATCATAAGGCAGCTCCGAAGTTAAATCTCAAGTTGTATGATGATGGGATAGTTCATTTCGAGTCACAAGAAAATGTGTAATATATCTTTTTATTGCTAGTAAAACATAGTAATTTCTACAATTTGTTGTAATTATGATCAACTACCAAATAGTAACGGCTGAAACAATTCAGTATCCGAAGTTAAATGATTTAGTACGTGATTTGGGGTTATCAAAGTAACAGTCAGAACTTCTCGCTTCCCGTCCTAAGGAATGGAATTTATTAGGAAATGGAACAACAATTACGAATTTTAGAAAAAGTTTTCTGCATTCTACAGTATGAAAAATTCGTTGTGTGCGTCTACTGATATTGATGGTTTAATGAGGAACTTGATATTGAGCATTTCCCCTCTGAGTGGCGTTTATTTATAGATTCGTCTAAATACAGTTTGAAAGCTATGTTACTGCATAATGGAAATTTGAATCCCTCTATACCAGTTGCCCATTCAGTGACGATGAAAGAAAGGTATTGAAATATGCGTACTCTTTTGGATAAATTAAACTACAACACGTATAAATGGCAGATATGTAGGGACTTAAGAGTAAACAAATTTTAGTGGGACTTCAGGGAAGATGGACAAAATATTGCTGTTCTCTTTGTCTTTGGGATAGTCGTGCAGTAAATTAGCATTATATAACAAAAATTTGGCCTTAAAGAAATGTATTTCAACCAGAATCTCAAAATGTTAAGTTTGTAGACCCCAAAAATGTCCTTCTGCTTCCTCTTCACATTAAACTTGAGCTGATGCAAAATTTTGTGAAGGTTATGAGTAGAGATGGTGATGGATTCAAATACTTAAGACAAGTTTTTCCCAAGTTAAGTGATGCTAAATTAAAGGAAGGCATTTTAATTGGTCTACAAATCAGGAAATTGCTGGACGACATTTTATTTTATTTCACAGAGAAGCTCACCAGACAGGAACTCAGAGCATGGAACTTATTTGTTAGTGTTGTAAAATTTTTGGACAACAATATGGATGGAAACTACCAATAGTTAGTTGATGAACTATTAGATGTCTAAAAATCGCTTGGTGCCCGAATGTCATTAAAAATTCATTACCAACATTCCCATCTGTCATTTTTTCCAGAAAATTTGGGAGTTCTCAGTGACGAGCAGGGCGAAAGATTCCACCAAGATATTAGAACAACGGAAATTCGCTATCAAGGACGATGCGATCCAACCATGAAGGGTGATTACTGCTCGTTTTTGAAGAGGGAAGATATGACCCCCCATAAAAGGAAAAAATAAAATAGAATAAAATAAATAGTCAATATTTTCAATCTGTGTGTTTTTCCTAAATGTGAGATACGTTAAGTAGGAGTAAAAATGAATAAAATTGATACATATGGTTGAAATATTCTGAAATCGTTTTTTTTTCAATACACATATATTATAACATTAAATGTGGTTCTATAAATTTAACAAGAATACCTTACGTGTCACAACTTTTTTTTTTCAGAAAATCCATGAATAATTGTTGGAAAGCCTCTCCATCCTCAACGTTTTACTGTTTGGTGTTGTTTTTGGGCTGGCGGTGTGATTGGAATTTATTTATTCGAAAATGAGGCTGGTGCAACTGTTGATGATTACGCCTCTGAGCTATGATTAATGATTTCTTATGGCCAGAATTGGAAGATATTAATGTGGTTGACGTTTATTTTCAACAAGAGAGCGTTACGTGCCACATAAGCAACTAAACAATCGTAAAGTTTCTTGGCCAAGTTATTTCAAAGAGGTGATCCAAATTAGCCACCGAGATCTTGTGATTTAACACCTTTTTTCTTTGAGGCCACGTGAAAGAGGAGGTCTATGCTAATTCTCCACAATCATTTCAAGACCTTAAAGATGGAATTCGTTAAATAATCGAGGACATACAGCCGAAAATGTGCGAATTGGTCATTGGAAATTTCATGAAAAGGTTATTGTTAAGAATTGTTTGGTATGTAGAGACACCTTTTTGAATTCTTCCTAGTAATTGATTAAACGTTAACCAATCAGTATGCAAATTCTTAGTTGAGCAGACTTCAAATGGGGTTGAGAAAAGAATGTATAATCGGCTTTAAGGGTTTATTTGCGGCCTAAATACATATATTACAAATTAACAAGTTTGATTTGTTTTCCCTAATTGAGGGAGTTGTCGCGTTGTAGTTTAACTATAATTGCGGTGAAAATACTTTCTTGTTTGTGGAATAATACTTCTTTGAGCTTTTTCACCGTTGTTCACTGGCACTGAATTCACTGGGTTCAATTTTAGTGATTTCGCTGTTGGGTTCACTTTTTACATGTACTAACTAATAACAAATGATAATGTAGATAATACATTCACTTCCAGGTCTTAAGTGCGTTACTGTGTAATTGATAGAGGGTCTTCCTTGGAAGGTTAAGGTGAAATGCGACTATAAAATACTTCAAGAGTAGAGAGAGATGTGTGTTATAACTTAAGAGGACGTAAAACTAACGAGCAGTTTATCTTATGCTTCTTGGGCAAGCAACAAAATGCGAATTTTTTGGGATTGTATCTTGAATGCTGTTTTGTGGGTAACTCGTAGAATAGGGCTCGAAATGTGGTCAGTTAAATTCCGAAACGACATTCGACTGTTGTCGTCTCGAAACGGCGTCGGTTTTCAATGGGTTTCTAAGAAAACTGTGAAGGACTGTTTCGGTCCTTGACAGGTCAAATTCCATTTCTAATAGTAACCTCGGCTCAATTTCTAAGAAATTTGAACATAGCTGTAGCCGTGGCGGTCATTTGGCTGATATCGTTTTCCATTGTTAAGAGCAATCTTTCCTCAATGAAATAAACATCCATTGATTTCTCCTAAAATATATCAAAATGAAACCTCTTATTGAAAAACCTTCTTGCGGTTATTGATGTCTCGACCTTAAGGTTAACTAACATATGAATCTACGAACTCAACACTTCAAAACCATCAATTTCGGCAAATGCCACTCGCCTATAGTTACGAGTACGTGACTGGGAATCTGAGAATATTTATGTGTTCCACTTGTAATGAAACCCTTTTGGCTTACTAATCACAGCTTAGCCGGTTAAATATACGATGTTTCAAGTTTCGGCGAATCATAGTTTCTTTAATTAACGATATCCTCGGCTGTTACATGTGGATTCGTTCTTTTTTTGGCTCTATATGGATGTTACTACACCGCGTGTATGGTCAGGTGGTATCGTGGGAAGAACGATCGAGATACATTTTATTTATTATTTTTTTTTTTGGATTTAATTAATGACAATTTGAAGAAGGTTGAAAACCTACGACTGTTGAGAAATTCAGATATTTATAACACAGACGTGGTAATATATTTTTTCATACCACGGTTAAACGAGAATAGGAAGATATCCAGTCTGAAATAAATATACTGATTTCACGCAAACCACTTGATGAGACATTTTCGATATTAATAAAGTAAACAAATACACTTGGCTCAAGATTCACAAAAGTTTAATTCTTGTTGTTGACATATACCGGGTGTTAAAAAACAAAGTTTCAATTTTTTGAGAGCTGATTATGGACCTCAAAATAAGTAAAAAATTTCATATAAACACGGGTCCGCAAATGAGCCGTTTTGCAGTTAGGTTTTGGAATTAACTACTGTGCGGAACCAAATTCGATTTATTTTCATTTTTTCAGATGTTTTGTTTACTGAACGTACAATTAAAATGTTTTTCAGTCTGTTCATTGAAAAAATCACAGCTGGCATCAAATCATTTGGTTTTCATATGACATTTACGTACTTTTATTGAGTATTTTGCATCCGATTCGAATTGTTTACTTTCTTTCACTTTGTTTTTAAGAAAGAATTATTATTCCTGAATTTGAAATACCTTATTCTAATATTGAAAATATACAACTTTCTTCTCATATGACGTTCAATCAAGTTTTTAGACAATTGAGGAAAACTGGTTCTTTAAAAAAAAACGCCGTGATACTGGACGTCCAAGATCTGTAAGTACTCCGTAAGTTGAAGAGCAAATTTTAAATATTGTGACTGAAAATCTCGGTACAAGTGGAAAGAATTTCAGCGGAAGTAGAAATGAGTAGCCCCTTTGTCTGGAGAACTATGCACCAACAACTTCTCTATCCATTCAATATTCGACGCGTGCAAGCTCTTGATCCTCCTGATCATAAAACCAGAGGGACATTCTGTCAATTGGTTTTAACAAAGATTGCTGAACATCGGCATTTTACTTCTATTATTCTTTTCACTGATGAAGCCGGCTTTACCAAAAAAGGAATTTTCAACTTACATAATAGCCATATTTCGGCGGATGAAAATCCACACGCCATTCATAAATCCAGGCATCAACAGCGTTTCAGTATAAATATCTGGCTAGGTATTTTAGGAAATTGTTTCTTAGAACCAGTTGTGTTACCACGGAATTTAACAGGAGCCGCATACCTTAACTTTCTTCAAAATACCTTGCCAGATTTTCTAGACGCGGTACCTTTAAATCAGTGGATGAATATTTGGTTTATGGAAGATGAAACGCTCCCACATTATACAGTTGCTGTTAGGGGACATTATGATCAAACCAGGTTTATATGAAACTTTTCACTTATTTTGAGGTCTAGAATTATCTCCCAAAACGTTGAAACGTTGTTTTTTAACAACCGGTATATGTCAACGACAGAATAGAATGAAAGAAAAGACCAGGGACAATCTACGGTGCAATTATTCACTGTATCTGTTTTGCAGATGATATTGCACTTGCCGCCGAATCACAGAAAGACATTAACACCATGCTTCACATGTTAGATACATCCCCAACAAAATTTAAACTGAAAATGAATTCTATGAAGACAAAAGCCATGATAGTAAGTAAATTGGAAAATACTCAGAATTCAAATTTTTATCCTAAAAATATTCCAATTGAGCAAGTAAAAGAGTTTTGCTATTTAGGAAGTCTTTTAACAAGTAATAATGAATCTATTAATTAAATAAGAAGAAGATCCACCTTAGCAAACAAGCTTTTGTAAAGAAAAGATCCCTCCTCACAAATAAACATCTTCGAATCTCATGAAAAATTTATAAAAACCTACATCTGGAGCATCCTGCTGTATGGATGTGAAACATGAACGATAAGATAATATGAACGAGATAGATTACAATGGATATGTGGCTGTGGAGGCAAATGATCAGAACAAATTCGATTGATAACCTGGGACGAATGAACCCAGAATGCTGAGGTTTTATTGAGGGCCGACCTTGACTTGTTCACAAACGGCTCGCGAACGGAGAACGGAACGGGAGCGGGAGTCTATGGGAGCAAACTGAGAATCAACATATCATTGAGTCTCGGTCAAAACGCAACCATATTCCAGGCAGAACTATTTGCCATTGAGACCGCGGCAGATCTGCTGATAAAACGGCAAATCCACCACGGTAAAATCAAAATATTTACTGATAGTCAGTCAGCGCTAGAATCTCTGGAATCCAGCTGTTGCACATCGAAAAGTCTGAAGTTACCGCACGGCTTTGAACAGGCTCGGTATGTATAGCAGAATAACTCTTGTTTGGATACCGAGTCACTCAAACTATTTGGGTAACGGAGAGGCAGATCAGCTGGCGTTTTCTGGAGCCACGTTGCCTCTGGTAGGCCCGGAACCATTCCTGGGAATACCACATGATGTGGCTAAATGGACGATAACAGGCAGAATGAAATCAAGACTAGAGTCTTTCTGCCTGGCTTGAAACATGGTGTTACTTGAAACAGCTTTGAACCAAAAAATGGCGGACCTAGCGTTAGGTCTAGATAGAGTCAAATTCAAAATACTTGTCGGAATTATGACAGGTCATTGTAGGCTGAAAGCGCATTTGCACAGAATCGGTCTGGCTGAAGATAATGAATGTAGGCTGTGTCTTGAAGAAACTGAAATAGCCATGCACATCGTCTCAGGGTGCCCAGTGGTGAGTCGCTTCGAATTCGAGGTCGTTGGTCACGCTTTTATAGCCCTCTGCGAACTCAAAAAAATTACCCTCGAACAAGATTATCAGTTTTATTCCAAAACTGGATCCCCTTGGGGAAATAAAAATTAGGGGTGAACCACAAAAGACCGTGCGGACGCAGTGGTAGGGTGGACAGATGCCTGACTATAAAATAATAATAAAAAGATAAATATAAAGAAATCTTATTTTGAAGAAATATTCCATCATATGGGCTGTTCAAGTCATTTCAAGCTAAAAAGAATGGCTCCTAGCCGACAACCCGGTGTCCTTAAAAATTGGGGATGATAACCTTCATGTGAGAAAATAAAAGTAAGGATTTGGCGGTATTCTGCAGTTGATTCTGTTGTGCCTGATTTCGTTAATCAAGTGGAAGGGGTAGAAAACGTGCAATTTCAGTTGTCAAAAACTGGCACCAAATTCGTCACAAAATAGAAACATGAAAACAATGAAACCCACCCCAAAATGGAAGGCGTCCTCCGTCAGAGAGCCAACTGGCTATAACTTGCGTTAAAAAAATTTCTGTGTACATTCAAGCCAACGATAAATAATTCAGGCCGTACGTAGCGACTTCAGTCGCGATGATTGATTGCTTCGAAAAATTGAATTAATCGATGTAGGCGGCGTTTGAATGTGTAAATATTTATTCCTCGCCCTTCTCCCCTCGTTTTCCGCTCGTCTTGTCGGACGAAGAAAATAATTTATGACGTTCTGCGATTCACCACCGTCTGGAAATTTTTCATTAGTCGTTAGGGATTATCAGTTTTCCGGATGAGCTGGAAAAAATTCGAACGAGTTCTGGTATTATTTAACGTTGTTTGGAGTCGTAGGTTAAGAACTTTGACCGCATTAATTATTCAGGGATGATTGATCGCAATCTGTACTGACACTGCAGTCGATTTTTGCGCGCTTGTTCCTTTTAACAGTGCTATTGTTTCGGAGAAATATCTGTAATTTTAGGAATTCGAGCCGCATATGATCTTAAACGATTGGATTTAATCTGTTAGCCTTCTACAATTTTAATTTCAAAAAAATTTTTTGAAGAAACTTTAAGAATTAAATTAATGTGTTTATGAGCACTGCTCATATTTAATAGACGTATAAAATTAAAATTCATTATACAATATCGAATGAAATTAAGAAAAACCAACGAATATAAATTGTCAATTAAATTTAAAATATAAATAAGCAAACATTTTTTGTTTCGTTCCAGGCATGCGTACTGAACTCTTCAGACAAACGTACGAAGCCCTGTTTGTATACGTCTATTAAATATGAGCAGTGCTTATAAAGACATTAATTTAATTCTTAAAGTTTCTTCAAAAAAATTTTTCGAAATTAAAATTGTAGAAGGCTAACAGATTAAATCTCTTTTGATATTAAAATTTTGTAATAATCCTTCTATCAAGTAAAATCCGTTCCTTCTTATTTTATTAAACGATTGGGTTGGATTCACTGATGAACAACCCATGGTGAGGCTGACTTTCGTAAAGAAAAAGTTGGAGCTTTGAAACTTTCAGGAAAGGTTTGAGGCCTATGCATCTCGGTAATGGGCAAAATCAGTCTAATATCGGGTGTTAGAGTGATAGAACTTTCGATAGGGATAACTGTGATTTGACAGAAGGTAGAAGCCATGTTTTTTTGACATTTTTGTTCAGTTACCATTGACAAATTATCATGGAAGACTCACGCCGCAACAACGTTTACAAATTATTGAAATTTATTTTCAAAATCAGTGTTCTATTTGCCAAACTTATAGAGCACTTCGTGAAATTTATGGTTGACATAATCGTCCATCAGAGCAGCTTATTCGTCGAACTATCGATAGATTTCGGACAACATTTTCTCTTAATTAAAACAAATTGTAGAAATTACTATGTTTTACTACCAATAAAAATATATTTTACACATTTTCTTGTGACTCGAGTTTCGGGAAATGAACTATCCCATCATCAGACAACTGAAGACCTAACAGTGGTATTTAAACAAAAGTGATAAATATTTTGAATATTTCAACAGATTCTCGGTAACACCTAATAGTGGTACAGAGTTTTACAAGCGGAACGTGATAAAAACCTGGTTAAAAAAGAGGGGCCTTCTAACAGATATCGGAATGTCGGCAATCGAAAAAGAAGGTTATTAAACAGATGGTACCCAAATATCTCAAATAATTTTTTGGGGTTACATAGCTCCGTACAGTTATTTATTTTAGATATTTGGGTATCATCTGTTTAATAACCTTCTTTGTCGATTGCCGACATTCCGATATCTGTTAGAAAGCCCCTCTTTTTTAACCGGGTTTTTATTACGTTCCGCTTGTAAACCTCTGTACTACTATTAGGTATTATCTATTGAAATATTCAAAATATTTATCACTTTTGTTTAAATACCTCTGTACCCCTGTTAGGTCTTCAGTTGTCTGATGATGGGATAGTTCATTTCCCGAAACTGGAGTCCCAAGAAAATGTGTAAAATATATTTTCATTGGTAGTAAAACATAGTAATTTCTACAATTTGTTTTAATTATGATCAACTACCAAATAGTAACGGCTGAAACAATTCAGTAACATTTTCTCTACTCGATGCAACAACAACGAGAAGACAAAGAACTATATGTACAGAAGAAAATATCGCTGCTGTAAGTCATAGTGTTAATGATGATCCAGATTTGTCTATTCGTCGACGTTCACAACGTGCTTCCACCACATGGAAAATTTTGCGTGAAGATCTTGGTCTACACCCATACAAGATCCAACCGGTTCAAGAACTAAAGCCACTTGACGATAATAAGCGTCGTTTGTTTGCTGGATGGGCCCTAGAACAACTTGAAGTTGATCCACTTTTTTATCGTAAAATTGTGTTTAGTGATGAAGCTCATTTCTAGTTGAATGGCTATGTACACAAGCAAAAATGCCGTATATGGAGTGAAAACAATCCTCAAGAACTTCTGCAGGTTCCTTTGCGTCCTGAAAAATGCACTGTATGGTGTGCTTTACACGCTGGTCCATATTTCTTCAAAAACGATGCTGGAGCTAATTTTACAGTGATTGGTGCTCATTACAGATCGACGATCAAGAAAGTGTTTTGGTTCCAACAAGTTGGTGGTACACCTCATTCTGCTACCTTAACAATTGATTTATTGAAAGAAAGATTTGGCGATAACATTATTTCGATCAATTCCAATTAATTGGCCTCCAAGATCATGCGACATGACTCCACTAGATTATTTTCTAGGGGGTTATGTCAAGTCATTGGCTTATGCTGATGAACCAGAAACAAAAGATGCTTTGGAAGCCAACAATACTCGTGTTATTGATGAAATAAGACCTGAATTACTCGAAAAACTTGTCCAAAATTGGTCTAGTCTAAGGCGGTTACTCAGAACTGGTCGTGGTGGACATATGCCGGAAATTATTTTTAAAACATAAATGTCATAAAATTATCTTTCAAATAAAAAAAAATGGCTTTAATCTTAATTTAAATGTGTTTTATTTGAATTTAAATTTCTATCACATCCGATAGTTTCGCTGATAAGCGCATTTGAAATGTTCTCTTATATTTCTCAATATTTTTCGAACTACAAATCCAATCGATCTGAAATTCGGCATTCAAAAGTATAATAATAACGCGCATATTCAAGCGAAATTTCGCGAGGATCGTGAGTACTTAGTTAATTTCAAAAAATGAAGTTTTGAAACTTCAAATACCGGGTGTTAAAAAACAAAATTTCAATTATTTTGGGAGCTGATTATAGACCTCAAAATACGTAAAAAATTTCATATAAACATGGGTCCGTAAATGAGCCGTTTTGGGGATATAAGCGCTTTTCGGTTTTCAAATTAACTACTAGCGCAATCAAATACGGTATTCGATTTATTTTCATCTTTCAGATGTCTTCTTTACTGAACTTAATGATTAGAATATTTTTCAGTCGGTTCATTAAAAAAATTACAGCTGGCATCGAACATTTGGTTTTCATATGACATTTACGTATTTTTATTGAGTATTTTGCATCCGAATCGAGCTGTTGACTTTCTTTCACTTTGTTTTTAAAAAAACAGTTATTATTCCTCAATTTGAAATGCCTTATTTTAATATTGAAATGAGTGATATGGTTTTAATGTATGGCTGTGCTAACGGAAAAGGTCCTGAAGCGCGTCGCCTTTATGCAGAGGCTTATCCCGATCGTCAATCAAGTTTTTAGACGATTGAGGGAAACTGATTCCTTAAAAAAATGCTCGTGATACTGGACGTCCAAGATCTGTAAGTACTTCAGAAGTTCAAGAGCACATTTTAAATATTGTGACTGAAAATCCCGGTACAAGTGTAAGAAGAATTTCAACGAAAGCTAGAATAAGTGGCCCCCTTGTCTGAAGAGCAATGCATCAACAACTTCTCTATTCATTCCATATTCATCGCGTGCAAGCTCTTAATCCTCCTGATCATCAAGCCAGAAGCACATTCTGTCAATGGGTTTTAACAAAGATCCGCATTTTAATTCTAATATCCTTTTCACTGATGAAGCCGGCATTACCAAAGATGGAATTTTTAACTTTCATAATAGCCACTTTGGCGGATGAAAATCTACACGCCATTCATGAATCCAGGCATCAACAGCGTTTCAGTATAAATATCTGACTAGGTATTTTAGGAGATCGTTTGTTAGGACCAGTAGTTTTACTACGGAATTTAACAGGAGTCGCATACCTTAACTTTCCTCAAAATATCTTGCCCGATTTTCTAGACATGATCCTTTAAATCAGTGGATGAATATTTGATTTATGCAGGATGAAACCCCCCCCCATGATACACTTGCTGTTAGGGAACATTTAGATCAAACATTTCCGAGAAGATGGATAGAGCAAGAAGGCCCAGTGCCAGGGCCCGCTAGATCTCCAAATTTGAATCCTTTGAACTCGTGTATTTCGGATTATTTGAATAATTTACTGTATGGAACGTCAGTGAACGTAGAGTTGCAACATCAGACTAAACGATTCTGTCAAACGATCCGAACACAATCAGATCTTTGCGAAAGAATACGTAATTCCTTCATGCGACGATGTACTTTCTGTATTGAAATGGACGGTGGTAATGTGGAACATCTTCTGTTAAACGCTGGAAGTCCAAAATAAATCGAATATCTTCTGTAATTTATCGTTTTTGGTTGCGCTAGTAGTAAATATTTTGAAAACCGAAAATCGCTCATATCTCCAAAACGAATCATTTGCGGACTCATAGTTATATGAAACTTTTTACTTATTTTGAGGTCTAGAATTATCTCCCAAAATAATGAAACGTTGTTTTTTGATACCCGGTATATGTATCGGAAAGTAATTCTGTTTTTTTTGGGAAAATGGAAGACAATTTTCGTTTAATGAATAAATATTTTATTGAATTATATATTGGCAAAAAAGTATTGGACCAGGTCCAACACTTTTTTGCCATCTTTCTGGTAGTAGCATAATTCCGGGCTCATAAAATTTTTGGTCTTTGCTGGCAAAAAAATTATCGATTTTTGACCTCTTCAACTGAAGTAAAGGTTTTACAGTTAAAAAAATTTTGCAATGACCGAAACAAATAATCATCCAAAGGCTTCAGATTTGGAGAATATGCTGGACGTGGTAGTGTATCCCATTCAAGCTGTAAAAGCTTTTGGCGAATGACCAAACTTGTAGGAAGTCTCGTATTATCTTGGTGGAACAGTACACCTTTTCTGTTGATTAATTCTGGCCTTTTTTGTTGATGTGCATCATTCAGTTTGTCGGCTGATGACAGTAGACTTCCGAATTAATTGTTGTGTTATCCGGTAAAAGCTCAAATGAAAACGATTCCTTCAAAATCCCATCAAACAGATAGAGTCACCTTTTTTTGATGGTTATTGGCTTTAGAAATGCTTCGAGACAGTTCATTCTGAATCAAAAATCGTCTCAAACGACTAAATAAATAATAATAAATGGTTTCTAATTCCCAAGACAAAGGTATCGCGTTTTTCCATGCGCACCTCTATTGAAGCAGCTAAAGCCACCCGGAGGCAGCGCCAGTTTCCGTTGCGGCCATGCCCATGGGACTAACGTACCCTCGTCACGACATCTCACCATCACGGCGGCCGCTTTTCCACTCTCATTTTCCAAGGAAAATGCTTGATTCTCGACCTGCTGAAGATCTAATTGATTAATGCTTACTTGCCGCGAGCAGGCATAGGAAGTTTGATGAATTTTCGGGACACGCATACCACAGAGGGAACATGCGAGGGGAAAATGTTTTTCCAGATAAAGATCGGACGTGTTTTTTCTTTGGCAATGTGAAATTAATTTTCGGAGGAGGTGACATATTTTTCGCCCGTTTTAAAGGGAATACACGCCTATGACTGGGTGTAATAGACTACAAAAATACATGAACTGTAACATAAAAAAATCTTTTTTCGTTCTGGAGGGTGGATCATCTAGAGTTTGTATCATGGAGTAGAGGTTACTTCCAGTCTGGCAACACTTCTACCATTCGTGTTTTCACAGAAAGTTAGTTTAATATTTGACATTAACGAAATGGGTATATTTACGTTCAAAACTGGGAAATATTGAAAAATTATTTCCAATTTGGTGAATCTCCTATCCAAACTGTTGGAAGTTTACGTGGAACTTTCAATAGAAATGAAATGTCTTCATAGTAATTTGTGAATCAATTTGTTCGTGAAAACTAGATAGTTATTTGACCAACCCTTTCTTGTTCTCGTGTAGTGAGCATACCTAAAAATATTGCTGATGTAGCCCAGAATGTGGCTGAACATTCATCAAAATCAACTAGTCATTGTGCGCAAGAATTGTACATTTCTCAAACTTCTCTGGGGAGTATTTTGAATAAAACACTCGGTATGGAGGCTTGCGAAGGTCAACCAGTGCAAGAAGTGAAGTATCGTAATCATTCTATGCGTCTCCATTTCGCTCAATGACCGGAGGTGAGCATTTTCTCAGAAAAATCATCTTTAGCGATGAAGCTCATTTTTACCTCCAAGGCCTACTTTTTGTGAGGATCAGTTAAAGATAAGACTTATGCTACTCATCCAGAAATGATTGATGCTGGTTGATGATGAAGTTCATTCATGAAATTGAACTTCAGACAATGTAGAGTTGGGTTGATTGGATGGGGTACTGTGATCATTTGAATAATATTGATTTTCATTCATAAATGCCTAAACAACTCACAACGAAAAGTTTTGAAGCCATATCTGGTGAATATGGGGCTGTGGAAGCAATCGTAGATCGTTCAATTTCACCATCGCTTTCATTAACTTGTGGATCAATGCATTATCTTGATGAAACATCATATTTTATTTGTAATGCGAGTCCGTTTATGCTTGAATCCGTCCTCCAATCAATCTACTAACGCAATGTAGTTGTCGCTGTTGACCATGTGGCGCTTCGGAAGAAAGTAGATGTGCGTGGCCAGAGACTATGACCTTGCCTTCTGACTGTTGTGGCTTCGGACGCATTGAGCGGCTTTCGACCTCTCCTCTCTACTAGGCTAATACTCATTTCAACTTCGGTGACGAATCCATGTTTCATCCATTGTTCTGCAGCGATGCAAAAAACTTTTTTTTACACAGCTTCAAAGAGCGCTCCAAATCATCCATTCTTGATTTCCGACTTGATGACGGAAAACCAGGTGCTTCAGTCAAGGGATTCCATGGATCTTCTTGGTATGACTGTCAACTCTTTAGTACATTGGAAGATTGACATCTGCTGCAAATTAGCAGGGATATTTATTCAAGGCTGGGGAATATTTCTCTGCAAATCAGATTCTTCTACTGTATAAAGGCCATATCAGACCAGGACTCGAATACTCCTTTCATATCTGGAGCTCAGCACCTAATCATTCATTCCATCCTTTGGATTCAATCCGAAAAAGAGCATCAGGACTGATTGACTATAATAGCCAGTTGGCAGGCGTTGAAACATAGAAGGAGAGTTGTCCACTTGTTTAAAATCCACATGCCATCGCTAAATGGTTGTTTTTGATGGTCACTTCTCAATCCATTGGTGAGCATTCTCACCCAATAAAAAACATTTTTTGATTAATACACGAAACTCGAGACCGAAACAATCAAGAAAGACTTCGAAAAACTGTTAATTATTTACATTTTTATTTACAGCCGATCAAAAATGCACATTTTAAATGGCGCACCTCTTACTACTCTGTATCCCACAGAATTTTGCATGACCATCGTTATCGTACATTGAACTTCTCTATTCCAACTTGATTGGTTTTTTATTATTTAATATACAAGAGCAGTTTGATCAGTCAGTGACTTCTAGAAAACTTTTTCCTCAGCAAAAGAGAATATTATTTCTCAATAAAACCTACTTTTAATTTGATAATTCTAGCATTTCAAGCTCTACATTTGTTTCTCTTGAACGATAGAAAAAAAAGGATTTTCGTGTATTAATCACAAAATGTTTTTTATTGGATAAAAATACTCAGCAATGGATTGAGAAGTGACCATCAAAAAGAACCATTTGCCGATGGCGTGTGGATTTTAAACAAGTGGACAACTCTCCTTCTATGTTTCAACATCTGCAAACTGGCTGTTATAGTTAGGCAGTCAATCGGTCGTGATGCTCTTTTTCGGATGGTATCCGCAGGTTGTAACGGATAATTAGGTGCTTTATACAGTAGAAGAATCTGATCTGCAGAGAAATATTTCCTAGCCTTGAATAAATATCTCAGCTTATTTACAGCAGACTTCGCAATGTCAATCTTCCAAAAGACTAAAGAGTTGACAGTCATACCAAGAAGATCCATGGAACCCCTTAACTAAAGCACCTGGTTTTCCATCATCAAGTCAGAAACCAAGAATTGATGATTTGGAACGCTGTGAAACAAAAAGTTTTTCACAGAATAATGGATGAAACATGGATTCGCCACCGAAGTTGAAAAGAGCATTAGCCTAGTAGAAAGGAGAGATCGAAAGCCGCTAAATGCGTCCGAAGCCACAACAGTCAGAAGGCAAGGTCGTGGCCTCTGGCCACACACATCTACTTTCTTCCGAAGCGCCACATGGTCAACAGCTACAACAACATTGCGTTATTAGATCGATTGGAGAACGCACTCAAGCATAAGAAGACTCGCCTTACAAAGAAAATATGATGTTTCATCAAGATTTTCACAAGTTAATGAAAGCGATGGTGAAAATGAACGATCTCGATTACTTCCACAGACCCCATAATCACCAGATATGGCTTCATCTGACTACTACCTGTTCGTAGGTCTCAAAAAGATGCTCCAAAGAAAGATATTTGGCTACAGTGATGAGGTTATAGCCGTAGCTGAACCATACTTTGAGGTCAAAGACAAATCGTTCTATAAGAAAGCCACCGACGAAAGTTTAGAAAAACGTTGGAATTATTGTATTGCCACAGAAGGTGACTATGCTGATGATGCAAGTATTTTTTTACTGGCTATTTCTGGGACTTAATGGCCCAGGTGATAGATGTTTAATTAAGTGTCTCTTCATTTGAGTTTCCCCGCCGAGCTATTTATTCAGGTTTGGATACAAGAAATAGTTACAAGGAACTCAATCGGAATAATATGCTGTATGGGGTTGTAGTTCGTTGTCGCAATTATGATTTTTTTTTATAGCGATTACACCACCTTTTTTGTTGAAGAGAGTCGTTTGGACCCCCATGGACTTTTGAGATTGGCTATAGGGTGCAAGCCTACCAATAACGCCTGTTGTCTTGTTCCATTGGGAACCATTGCATCAAACTGTGGGTACCTTTGATGATTCTAAAACAGGTGGTCAAAAATTGAGAGTGTATAGAGCGAGTACAAAAAATGAAGAAAATCTTAGTGAAAATTTTCTCTTAATTGTCTTTCCAGAACAAAATTGCCGCTCAAATATGCATTCCAAAGATTGGTTTTGAATTATTATCTCCAAAACCTTTCATTATAAAAATCTAAAAATTTGTACATTCTCTGGCTACTTATTACTTGATCGAAAGGAATGAAAATTAGCCACAGTTCAATTCAGGGGTATAAAAATAGGTCGGTAGGGAGTAAAAATTATCCTCACTTTTCGCTAAATAGGATTTTTACTGTTTTGACATGAAATTTCAGGATTTTTTAATAACAAAAGTCGACCTATTGAAATTCGATAAGATGCACCATTTCTGAATATAATCAAGATTTTCATTTCAATTCATCATAACTTAGCAACGATTACAGACATTTACTAGATCAAATCTCTGAAACCTCTACAAATTTTTTTTTCGAAAAATCTCTAAAAAACTTTTTGAAATTAAATATCTTAGAAACACTGTTTTATTTTATAGACATGGAATTATCAACACATATGTGCGACAGTTAACCAATAAAGAATTAAAAGAAAACAGAAAATATTCACCACGATCATTCAGCAAACATCATCAGAGTTGTTTGATTGGATGTTCATAAATAACAAATTCCATTCCTGAGAAAAGTTCCACATTAAAAAGATATTTTAATTTTTTTTTTAAAAAATATATAGCTCATTTTCCAGAAAATGTATTTGAAATTCTTACTCATTTTCTGATCAGTTGGAAGTTATTTGGATGCTAAATAAAAACGATCAATAAAAAATATATCTACATATCTTCATTCACCAATAATACTGTTTAGAAGCGAAATGAAATAAACGTGTTTAGCTACCTGGGCGGAATTCATTAAACTAACCTCTTCCACAGAAAAACCTTGAGAAAAGGATATGATCATAGATTCAGTATCTGAAAACTGTCTCGCGCATGTGTGAAAATACAAATTATAATCATTATATACAAATTTAAATTGAAAATTACTTGGAACGGTTTTTTCGAATATTTCAGATATTAACTGGATCAATTTTCCGAAAATTCTACAACTTCAATCTGAAAAATCTATTTCAGAATAACGTTGTATAAATATTTGGAAATTTCAAATTATATTTTATAATATATCTTTTGAAAACATTGATTTTAATTAGAGTAATTGAAATACTTTTTATTTCTCTTATATGTCATGAAAAGCACCTGACCGTTTGTGCATTATTTATTGTATACTCTTATATTAATACTATGTAATTAACTATTATTAATGATGCATATTTCAACCGGTAAATTAATATACGAGCTGATTACAAAAATTTTCTGTTGCCTTCAGTCCAAGTGAAACTAAAGAATTCTCTCTATGAAGAAAACTTAAATTAATTCATTCGGCTAATAAACTTACCCCTTTTGCAAAATAGAAATTACTAATTTGACATAATGTTCAAAATTCTGTGTTCATTTCGATACAATGACATTTAAGTTACCAATGGAGTTCGAAAATTTCATAGAGGAAACAGATGGAGTTTCAGATATATGACAGATGTACTATCAGAGATATGACAGATGGGTTACCAGTTAATATTCTCGATTAAAATTGGACCTTATGCCTTTGTATTTGTGACAAAATGTGTTCAGATAGTAGTCGATGAAGTATCATATGAAACTTACATAGCAGTTGTTTCACTAAGAACTTTCTCATTTAAATTCAAGGTCTAGGATTAATAAATTTGACAGTGGAGGTCAATACTCTTGAATTCTATTTTATTCATTTGCACATGACACTCATGCATTACTCAATAAAAAATCGCGCATTACAAGAGCTTATTAATGGACGATTTAATAAACATTGATGTGACTTGTTATTTCAAGGTCGACGGAAAAAATAACTCCATGACGTGAAGTACCTTTGTTCTAATGGGAACCCCACACATTGTTGATTAATTCTGAAATACACAAATGGAATAAAACGAATTACTCCAGTGGTATACAGATCCAAGCCATCGTGCTCCGAAGTATCATTGGAAGCTCAAGGCTGGTCCCTCCTCCACCAATGACTTTTCGTGGCCCCCCTTGTACCTTTTCTGTATATCTCGCACGGGCAACACCCACGACTAGAGACCAGACTGGTAAAAAAAAGTCATTAAAAATACATCAGAAGAATCCGCTGCGTTTCGTGTTCACGTTTCTGTTAATATCTTTTTTATTGGACCTAGTCTGATTCAGTTGTATGTCGGTCTGTTCTTTCCATCGATTTTTTGTGGTATTAGGGTCCCGTACGTGGAAGGGGCACCAGGATTAAGATGTCTGATTTGTTGGCTATCAACTTGTGTTATTTTCAATCATACATTATTCGAATTTGGTGAAAATTGGTTTAAATTTTTTTGTTGTTGTTAGTAACTATCATATTTCTGGATGTTTTGAGTTATATTCATAATTAATAAGTTAACTTATAATTGTTGTTATTCACTGGTGATTTTTTTTTATCAAAGAAACTAGCGTCAGTTTAGGGATCGAAAGATGTTTTGAAATTCCAGCCACAAATATATTTTGAGGAAATTCGATTAAAAATATTTGGTACTTTTCATAGAGAATATAATTGGTAGTTACGTATTGTGAAAGGTATATTTTGCACTGAAATCATGGAACAACTTTTAAATGATTTGAAAGAACAAAATTTATATTTCCGTCTGATTATTTTTTATGTGCTCATACAAAAGTATGTATTGTTTCAATCTTTCGGTGAATTCCTAAGTATCTACATAATTAATCATTTCTATTGAAGTTATATTTTAAAATCATAAGTTATTGAGTATCCAATTTTCAGTTTCTGGCGGAGACCTAGTCATCTAATTGATTTTCGAAGACATTTTATGGATAAGTTAATATGATTAATCCCAAGTCTCGTAGGATTATCATTTGTGATAAATAATTAAATTAAATAATAAAAAGAGGTTTTTTCATGATAGAAGGATTATTACAAAATTTTAAATATCATTCAGATTTATTTTTTAACTTCCTACAAATTTCAATTTCAAAAAATTTTTGATCGAAAACTTTTGGAGGTAAATTAAAAAAAATTCCTTCAGAAGACACTGTTTCAATTCAGTAGACATATAGAATTAACATTTATTACAAAGTACCAAAAAGAAATAAGACAATTCAAAGAAATATAAATCATTAATTAAAATTGCTAAATAAATACCTTTAAGGGCACAAAATTCCTTGTTTTATGAAAACCAAATTCCTTTCCAAAAATGCAAAACATAACCTCAAGAACTTCTTCAAAAATAACCTGCTCAAAATAAGTTCCTCAAAAAATTTCCTAAAACATGCAGAACAACTTGAAAAATCAATTTAGAATTCTCACAAGGTAAACTCATCAGCCTTGACATTTGAAAAATAAAAATAATTAACAAAAAATATCTTACCAGACAAACTGAATATACTCATCTGAATAATTTAATTATATTAATGGCGAGTATGAGTCTACTTGGTAAAATCTCCAATAGAGAATTGAAAATTCAGAAATCTGGAAAACTTGTGAAAGTTTTTCTGATATTAATTTTTAATCAATTGATTTAATTTTTCTAAACAATTGATATATTTTTTCTTGACATATAATACATTTATACGTAAATTTTTTTCTGTTTGTTAAAACTCAAAAAAGACAACAGAAATTATAAAATTAATTTAAAATATAAGCTATTATAAGTATTTTATGGTTATTGCTAATGTTCAGATAGCCCTAAAATTTAGAATAAACACAATAACAAGATTAGAAACTAACCAATTCGATAAAACAATATGAACAAAAACGCACATAATGTGTTATCAACAGATATGTCACAGAAGCATTCGAATTCTTCTTCTTAACAATTTTACGCGAAAAAAATTTTTTCAATGATCCTTAAAAGGTTTCACTGGCTAAATTGACTGCAAACGCGATTACACCTCACATTTAAATAATTATATAAATCATGAATTCGAGTTTATTTGGTGAAAGCTCTGATAAAAATTAAAATTTATATCACAAATCTGAAAAAGTATCACTTTATATATTAAAAATCTATTTTATTTTAATATAAAATTAACACTTGCCTTGAAAACACTCATTTTTCTTTTTATGACATTGTATAACTCTTTTATACTACCGAAATGATACAATACTTAATCCAAATTAAAAGCTATTATACGTTGTTACCAATCTTCAGATAGCCCTAACATTCAGAATAAACACAATTACAAGATAAGATCAATAATTTATTGCATTCCAGCAGAAATAATTAAACTACATCTGATATTTCCAGTTCACTTTCTAGGATTTATAAGTATATTTTTGCCGAAACGAATTTCAGAAAATTCATAAAAATAGATAATAATTATTATCTAAGCAAATTTATCTTTTCTGTTTGGAGGAGAGCGAATTGAAAAAAAAGTAAAAATTGAAAGGAATACCTCGAGAAAAGATTCAATCGAAGATATGAAGAATGATTTCACTAATGACGATTTGATGAACAATGAGGAACAGTTTTTCTATAATGATAGAGACATTGGTTCCACATTAATTAAATGGTTCAATACTAACATATCACATCATCTTCATCGATTTCTAAAGCTTGTCGTTCTAGCCAGGTTTGTCGGTAAGTCCATAAGATGGAGTCTTTTGCTAATTATTTGGCCTCACAAAATATGTGGCCCAGAAATTTTGTTTTCCTCAGAGTAATGGTGTCAATAAGCCGTCTTTTTTCATTCACTGATACCATCATTTTTTAATGGGATTGCAATTTTATGGTACTAATTTAAATGGAAAGACATTGGAGGTTGTTCCAAAGGCTAAATAATAAACCACTGGGGCGTTTTTCCACAATTCCTTGAAATCTGGTAAAACAGCCGATATCAGAGTGTACCGCGGTAGATATCGTGACTAGCTAGATCATTCTCGTGTGTTTTTGTGAACTGGACTGTACATCGCGTGTTTTCATGTGAGTTTGACCATTTTGCTCTCTGTTTAGTGTGTCAGGTTTCTAGGAATCGTGAGACTTTGTGAGAAAGTCGGCTTTTTGTTCTGTAATGGACGGATCGTAACGTGTTTCTTCCTCGGAATGTATCATAAGAGACGAATGTGATCTAAGACGGAACAAATCTCGTCGATCACGATCTCTTGACGTCATATTGGTTCGATCGGATGGCGTGTTGGTAGATCACGAAACTGCGTTATTCAATTAGATATGTAGAATACAGATGTTAGTTGCCTTGTTCTTGATGATGTTCTAAGGCAGCATTTCAAATTACCAAGCACATGTTGAAAAAAACAATGAAACTCGTAGAAAATTTCAGGATGTGTTTTTTGTGTTTCGTTTTTACACATAGAGTTCGACATAATAGATTATTTCTAAATAGATTACTGTTTTGTTAAAAAGTACCTAGAATTGGGCAGTGAAACACAAAAAATGTATTAATCATCGAAATTTCTTCTATCACCTTCAAGGAAAAATAATAACAATTCTCTTCTATGTCTTGTATCAACGGCAAACAGATGCCTTAATAAGATCATTCGTGGTTTGAATAGAGATAAATTCGGCTGCGACCATATTTGAAGAGTACTGTAGTTGTTGAGATTTGTTTAGTTTTTGATCAGAAATTCCTTCACAATGAGAGCCTTGTGAGGGGGTCCAATATTATCGAGTTTTCTTTGGTCCTTCTTACGAATTTGCTCATTCAGACGCTGAATGATACTCATATATACTGATACTGATATATCGGGTGTTTTTTTTAGAGGGATAAAACTCTAAATTGAAATAAAACACATTTAAATTAAGATTGAAGCCAATTTTTTTTCATTGGAAAGATAATTTTATGACATTTATGTTTTAAAAATAGTTTCCGACATATGTCCACCACGACTAGCTCTGAGGAACCGCATTCTACCAGACCAATTTTGGACAAGTTTTTCGAGTAATTCAGGTCTTATTTCATCAATAACACGAGTTATGTTGAATTCCAAAGCGTCTAATGTTTCTGGTTTATTAGCATAAACCAATGACTTGACATAACTCCAAAGAAAATAATCCAGTGGAGTTATGTCGCATGATGTTGGAGGTCAGTTAATTGGACCCTTCTCGAAATACTGCTATCGCCAAATCTTTCTTTCAATAAATCAATTGTTACGGTAGCAACATGAGGTGTAGCATCAACTTGTTGGACCCAAAACACTTCTCGGTCAATACCATTCAAATTTTGAAACGAATAATCATTGATCATCGATCTGTAACTAGCACCATTCACTGTAATATTAGCTTCTGCATCGTTTTTTAGAGAAATGTGGACCGATGATGCCTCCAACGTGTAAAGCACATCTTACAGTGCATTTTTCAGGATGCAATGAAACCTGCCGAATTTCCTGAGGATTGTTTTCACTCCATATACGGTAAGTTTGCTAGTTTACATAGCCGTTCAACCAGAAATGAACTTCATCACTAACCACAATTTTACGATGAAAAAGTGGATCAACTTCAAGCTGTCTTAGGGCCCAATCAGCAAACAAACGAGGCTCATTATGGTCAATTGGATTTAGTTCTTCAATCAGTTGGATCTTATAAGGGAGTAGACTAAGATCTTCACGCAAAAATTTTCCATGTGGTGGATGCACAGACTCCAACTTGTTGTGAACGTCGACGAATAGATAAATCTGGATCATCATTAACACTATGACTTACAGCAGCAATATTTTCTTCTGTACGTACAGTTCTTTGTCTTGTTGTTGTTGCATCGAGTAGAGAAAATGTCCGAAATCTATCGATAGTTCGACGAATAAGCTGCTCTGGTGGACGATTATGTAAACCATAAATTTAACGAGGTGCTCTATAAGTTTGGTGAATACAACACCGATTTTGAAAATAAATTTCAACAATTTGTAATCGTTGTTGCGGCTTGAGCCTTTTCACGATAATTTGTCAATGCTTACTGAACAGACATGTCAAAACAACATGTCTTCTACCTTCTGTCAAGTTCTAACACTCTAAAAAAACAGCCGATATCTTTATTTATGGTCTCACCTTTAGCAAAAATAACATAACATCGCGATAACAGAAAAAATTTCAAAAATCAACAATAAGCATGACTTTTTAATTTTCCGGAAACCCACTCATACAGATAATACTATCCAGTCAACTTTTAATCATCATTCTCAAAAACTAGCACCTTATGAAAGCATGATATTTAGATTAATCAACATTCCTATAACACACAGAATTTCGATAGAGAACTGAATATAATAAAACAGATTGCATTTAATAATGGTTTCAATCCGTTGATTAGAAATAAATTATTGAAACGAATGCAATTTAAGCAGTCAATATCGCTTGTATATCCAACAATAGCTATCGATACAAAATATATTTTTAACGTACATAAACAAAAATCCCGAAAAAAGAGCAAGATATCTGAAGAAAAAGAGTAACTGCAACATTTCATTTAAAACAAAAAACACTTTAGGAAATCCAATAAAAAATAATAAAGATTTCATCCATAAAAACAAAGAGTCTGGAGTCTATAGGTTAAACTGGGGTACTTGCCTATCTGTATACGTTGGTCAAACAGGTAGATCTTTCGGCACTAGGATACGTGAACATAAGACAGCATATCTTGGTAAAAACGGAAATTCAACATATGCTGACCATCTTTTGGAGATAGGACATGATTTTGACAATAACTACAAAATCTTACACCTAGAAAACAAGAACCTCAGGTTGAACTACCTAGGAGCCCTCGAAATTAACAGATACAATAAAAAAACAGATTCTACTAAACAACCAGACGGACCTCAATAAATCCCCCTTACTCAACCTTTTCTGAAACTTTGTATAATAATGAAAAAACCAATTAGTGTAAATTTCCACTACCTTCTTTTCTGTATATTGAATATTTGAAGAACTCAATCTCAAAGATGTAGTTAGTACCATACTCACCTGACGAAGTCATGTTGTCATGACGAAACAATTGTTGTGAAATTAAATAAATTAGCGGAAATTAAAATTTAATAAAAGGGGGAAATGAAATGTGGATGATATTTTTTGTATATGAACTGCTTCAACTTCAGAATTACAATCATTATTAGAATTATTAAATTCCTTTAATAGTTATTCAGTTCACTTTGGAAGTGGACGACGACAATAAGTGTTTGAATTTCTAGGGCATTCAAATAATTAGAATAAATGAACATCTTGAGTTTGATATATATCGGAAGCCCACTTTCTCTATATTCTAATTCCGAATAGTAGTTCACACCCCTATAATATCAAGATGTCAGCATTTCATACCCTAATCCACAGATTAATTTCAATTCCACTGTCAGAAATTATCTTGGGAAACGAAATTCGAATCCTAAAATTATTAGCAAAGAACAATGGCTACTCTCCTGACATAATTGACAGATTAATATTCAAAAAACAACAGAATAGATTGTTCACTTTGGTATATCCATCTCAACCTGAAAATCAATTGAAGAAATTTGTATACATCAACTACATTACATCTTTTAGTGATAAACTTTGTAAAAGAATCAGACAAAATGATATTGATGATATATGTACCAATAAGAGAAATTTGAGGTCAATGTTTTTTGGCGGTAAGAATCGACTAAATAATTCACAGCTGAGTGGTGTCTATTAGCTATTCTGTGACGAATGTCCTGCCTTTTATATAGGACAGACGGGTCGATCTCTCGGAGTCAGAATTGAAGAACGTTAAAGATCAATTCTGGCTTCTCCAATCGTTGTATCACATCCAACCATTTTATAGATTTCAATAAAACACGAATTTCACACAAAGGTGATAAAGGTAAACGTTTGGACCTCTTGAAGTTCCTGGAGATATCCTCGACATATCGACAAAATCTCCCAATTGTGAATGATCAATTAGATTTCCGCCCGTCTCTGGTTTTAACATCTATCATTTAATAATATATGTATGCGTTCTTATGTTACCGTATGTATTTTATATTTAGTTTTGAAAATGGGATAAAACCCGAAACATGCATGTAAACTAATGTTATTTTTATAAATTTTGAAACGTATAGTAAAGTGTTTTATTTCGCCCTTTCATTAAATTTTAATTTCCGCTAATTTATTTAATTGCACAACAATTGTTACGTCATGACAACATGACTTCGTCAGGTGAGTATGGTATTAACTACATCTTTGAGAAGTTCTTTGAATATTCAATATACAGAAAAGAAGATAGAGGGAATTTACAGTAATTTGTTTTTTTATTATTACACAATGTTTCAGAAAGGGTTAAATAAGGGGGATTTATTGAGGTTGGTGTAGTCGTTTAGGAGAATCTGTTTTTTATTGTATCTTTTAATTTCGAGAGCTTCTAGGTAGTTCAATCTGAAGTTCTTGTTTTCTAGGTGTAAGATTTTGTAGTAATTGTCACAATCATGTCCTGTCTTCAAAAGATGGTCGGCATATGTTGAATTTCCGTTTTTACCAAGATATGCTTTCTCGTGTTCACGTATCCTAGTGCCGAAAGATCTGACCACAGAAAAAAAACTATCGACACCACCTTTACTTCTGATTTATATGGATATACATTCATTAACCTCTCGAATATTTTCAGCACTTTCGCATGCGAAATTCCTTTAGCAATGCAGAATTAAAGACAGATTCTGCCTCCTAATTTTATCTATTTTGAAAATCGCAAAACACATTTGAGATGAACTGACAAAATAAGGCACTTTAAACAAACTAAATAACAAATGACGCTCAAACTTGTCCTGACTGTAGAGGACAGTTGTGCCAATTTAGCGACAAAAATATGACAATCCCTTCAAGCAGGCTTTTCAAATGATTATATTATTCAATTATAGTGTACAACACTTTATGTCTACTTAAATAGAGAGTATAAAACAATTTGATTTAAATTTTTGCAAAATTATATTAGTAGAGGTTTCACACAATTATTCTATTTCAATATTTAAATTTTAGAATAATTTTCTGTCAACGAATACAAGTATAGCAAGTTTCAAACAATCTTCAATCATTCGGAATCAAAACAATCATAACATAAAATAAATGTTATAGCACAAGAACCATCTGTATAAAGAATGTTGAGGAAACCAAATAATTATATATTATGAATAAAATAAAATGAATGGAGGTTTATACTTGATAGAAGCTATATAAAATTATTTAAATATTTTAATATTTACAGACATATTCTGTTAGCCTTCTATATATTTAATTTCAAAAAATTATATTTAATATTATAAGTTCGGGAAATAAATTAATGTCATAAGTACTACTTATATCAACCGACATATAAAATATACATACATATTTAATTTGAAAAAATTATATTTAATATTATAACTTCAGGAATTAAATTAATGTCATATAAGTACCACTTATACCAAACGCATATAAAATAAACAATCATTATAAGACATCCAAATGATATAACAAAATCCAATGTTATTTTTTAGAAAATCTCAAGATATATAAAAACGTTATTAAAAAACAAGAAGCTTTCTGAGTTGTTAAAAGGTGAGAAAATATTTTTTGTTGATTGATGTTATATTTTATTGAATATGAAAATGATTGAGCACTGACGAAGCAAAGTTTGCCTTTAAACTTGTTTTTTAGTAATGTTTTTACATCTCTTGAGATTTTCTAGAAAGTAACTCAGTTAGATATCCAATAATATTGAATATTCTAAGTAAGATAGTTTCATGATGAAATTCTTAAGATTATGTTAAACATTTTTGAAAGATATCTGTTTTCATAAGAGGGTTGAGCAGAAACAAAATTTTGTCTACGCAAAATATTTAATTTATAGGATTTTTGTTAACAATTTATATTTATTGGATTTTGATATATCATTTGGATGTCTTATAATGAATGTTTATTTTATGTCGTTTGATATAAGTGGTACTTATACGACATTAATTCAATTTAATTCCTGAAGTTATAATTACTGAATGAAATTTTTTGAAATTAAATATGTAGAAGGCTTACAGAATATATCTGTAAATAGTTAAATATTTAAATAACAAAACAATCATATTTTCTATCAATATAAAGATCAATTTTTGCAAAAACTTCATCGATACGTTTGATACGTTTCAGTGTTACCATTCAACTGACGTAAGGAATTCTTTCGGGACTTGCAGGTCTTCCGGCTCGATGTAATAAATCTAGGGGAGGAGTAATTTCACCCCATTTCTGAAATTAACTAATCACAAAGCGCCCCATCAATCGTCCGGTAAAACGGTATTTTGATGTACGATATTGTTGGAAACAAATTATATGTCATAAATTTTTCGGATAATGAAAAATATCGTGCAGGCCGACGCATCTACAGAAACTCGTAATGTGAAAGGTGCGATTACGGAAATTTACACCTAATACACTATAAATCATCGGCCATTTTTCGTATAAATCCACCATGGGGAAAGGAAACGAAGCTCTGATTAACAATATTTCAGAGGGGGCTCTCGGGCGCAGATGAAAGAGCCTGTCTGGGTGATTGCGATCTTCGATGTACACCTGTGTATCAGGCGTCTGGTCCAACCTACCTTTTTGAAACTTATACGAAAAATGAGCGAATTATTCTTGGGCTAACGACGTCTGAAAACAATGTGCCAGTCGGAATTCAGATTGTCTTCATATGGCAAAGTGTACACTGATAAATTTTCTCACAAACCTTAAATTGATGTCGTTTCTGCGCATGTCGATATTTGATCGTCAATTGTACTTCGAAGTCGTGTCAAAGACATTTTAAGGTTATTGCGACTTGTTCAGTTCTGAATAATTAAAAATTAGACTTTTTTGCAATTTGGGGTGAAATGGATAGGCAAATACCAGAATTGCATTTCGGCATTGTATGCTTTTTGAGTTTTGCAAGGGTAGTAACACAACAGTTGCGACCAAATACATTTGCGATATTTATCCAAGTGCATCAGACTTTCGTAAATGCCTAAGATAGCTCCTTAAGTTCAGATCTGGTTATTTTGATCTCTCAGGCTCCTATCGATCAGGAAGACCAACAACATTAGCTAACGACATGCTGAAGGCAGAAGTGGAAGCAAATTCATGTCAAACAATCGAGGAACTCTCAAACTCCTATAACCAACCTTGGTCGACTACCCAAGAACATTTGCAGCAGATTGGAAAAATAATCAGAGCAGGTGTTTGGGTCCTTTATAATCTATCCAAAGAGAACAAATCAACCGATACATCGCATGCAACATATTTCTTCAAGGGCACCATACAAAACCGTTTTTTGATCGCTTTTTGATCGAAAAATGGTTCCTATATGATAATCCAAAACGCAAAAAGGCAATGGCCCTCTCTAAATGAATAACTACGCAGTAGGGTTTATATCCAAAAAAGGCGCTTCTGTGTGTTTGGTGAAGTATACCAGGAATTGTTCATTTTAAAGTGCTGACACCTCCATATTCACCTGATTTCCATTTATTCCGGTCATTACAACCTCTTCTTAGTGGCAAAAAATTTGAAAATTTGGATGATCTCCAAAATGCCGTCTCGAGATATTCGTCTGGCATTGAAAATTGGCAAAAGGTTGTTGATAACGAAGGTGAATATCTTATAAATTGAAAATGAAAATTATTCGTTTAAATTAAATTTTAAAAAAGCGACATTACTTTTCGGTGCACCTTATTAATTCCTCACACTTCTTATTTTTCGAAGTGAGCTTTTGTCACAAAATGACTTCAAAATAGCACATATGAGGATCTAAAGAAAATTTTTCAGCCTACCACAAAAGCAAACACAATTTGAAATAAAAAAATAATCTCCTCTTAATTGGATACATTTATTAAAACTAACCTGCAACTCCTCTAAACATACCAAACACAAATGTTTATCTTGCTTCACAAACCAGGCCTTCACAGCTATAACCTCTTGCTAAGAAGAAAATTTACTTCTAAAGTTTTTTTCAGTTGAGGAAAGGGATGATAGTCGGATGGTCAGTTCCGTGGAAGAAGGACTTCTGATAAACAGAAGTTCGAGATGTGCGAATTGTTCAGTCCTAGTGGCACGTGTGAATCCAGCGACAGCTAGAGCATTGACCGTGATAATATCTATACAACCAGCAATACTGGGTAACTCTCGTATGTTCCAACAACTGCAAACTGGCTGTAATAGTTGGGCAGTCAATCAGTCGAACTGCACTCTTCTGAATGAAATACAACAGTTGTAACGAATGCTTCGGAGCTGAGCTCCAGCCTTCCAGCTCGAGTCCTGGTCTGATCTGAGTAGAAGAATCTGAACAAATCTTCCTGCTTATTTGCAGCAGACTTCGCAGTGTCAATCACATGTTTCACCCAACAGACCGAAGAGTTGACAGTCGCGTTAAGAAGATGCATGAAAACTCTTGGCTGAAGTACCTAGTTTTCCGTCATCAAGTCAGAAATCACAAACCGAGTTCTTCGATAAAAAGTTGTTGTTTGGATCTCGCTTTGAATTGCACCAGATTCCGTTTATCTTTTTGAGATCTTCGTTCAGGGAATCGATTTGTTGGCATGTATGGAGGTGAGACTCAACGCTGCTCAAAGGTTTCTCACAGGTAAAAGAAGATATCAGCGTGCAACCATCCGCGAAGATCACAAATTGCTCCTCGATCGTAATAAGAAGATCGTTTATGTGGATCAGGAAGGAGGAGGGCGACAAAAGTTAGCCTTAGTGTAGTCTAGCTTTAACGTTGAAACCACTGAATTTAACACCTTCTACGACCACATGAGGTGAGAAGAGTGAGGAAACTCTTCAATCAATCGTGGAGACTCCCGGGCAAATCATACGAAAATAGCTTATTCAGAAGAGCCTTGAGTCAAATACGATCGAAAGCCTTGGATATGTCAAGAACAACTGACCTAGATTCTCCATAGCACTCAATAGCTCTTGTCCATACTTGCGTCACATAGCTGAGGAGGTCACTTATTGATCGATACCGTATTGTCTGTTACTGATGAAACCTTTACTCCACAGGTATCTAATCATTTCGAGATTGATAGCTGCTTCCATGACTTTCGACATGAATATTATCGCTATTGGGCGGTTGTTTGCTGGAAAATACTTTCTCCCCTTCTTTGGTATAGGGTGTATACGTACACTCTTCCATGAATCAGGAAAATTCCTTTCCTTAGGACATAGTGAGCATCTTACAGATATTAAGTATGACACTGTGAATACAATGGCAGGAATCCCCTCTGGACCAGTTGCTTTCTTGGAATGGAGTCCACCGAGCACTCGACGATTGATCGGTGGTCTGAAGTATTTTTCCCACATTCTACATAGAGGTAACCGACCAAACGTTCTGATGTTAGCAGCGAATATCCGCGCGAAGAAATCGGTTTTAACTTTTGATGTAGGTGCAAGTGAACCCTGCTCTTCTATTAAGGGGGGAAAACTTAAATGGGAGAAGTTGTTGCCAATTTTCTTTGATATCGACCAAAACTGTCGCGATCCACTGGGACAGTCTATGAGCTTGTTGGTTATTCTTGAGCATTACGCTTCTTTGACTTCATGTATGGTTTGATGTGTGCGTTTCTGGGCTGAATGTCATTGCACGTGTCTCGTCAGATGGATTTGACCGCCACCATCGGTTAACAGTTGAGGCCAGTCTGTAGTCACTTTCAAACCACAGTTTGCTATTTGAGGGTCGTTTGACTGTATTTGGAATGAAATTGTCCGTTCCAAACAGAATAGCATATGTAACACAATCAACAATGCTGTTAATAGTTCCTGTATTGAAGCCATATTAATTATAAGTGTACCAGGCATTAAAATATCACAGATCATCCCAGTCTGTTGCATCCTACGTCCTACGTACTTGTTGTTTCCTAGATGGAACGGGTTGGCTTTTTGGAGCCAGGTGCTGAAATAGCAACCTTGTAGTGTCGTAGTTTTGTCGTATCTTCGGGATGATCAGGAACTCTAGGTAGGTTCTTCGACTAGCTGAGTGAGATTACGGGTTATGGCAAAGGCTTCTGCCTGCCTGCCAGCTTCATTAGTTTTGTTTGAGAGTTTGAGACAATCTGAATTATGATTAAAAGTTATGAAATACTTTCAGACTTATATGTCAAAAAGGAAAATTCTTAATGTATAAATTGTTCTATACTATAATGATACACATTCTCGTTTTTATGATTCTACCAGGTTTTATCACAATTTTGCTAATAATCATTATAAAGGGTCAGCATATACATACTAGAATTAAATGTTGAATGAGTGAAATTCATAAACTTATTCCCAAGTTTTTGCATAGTTGATGATTTTCACACAGAATAGTTTTTGAGGTAAAATGTTTTCAGATCAGTATTTTATATATAGAAGTGTTCAAATTACACTTGAAAAAAACATTGCTTCAGAATCCGTCTTGCTCAAAAGTCTTTGAAATTGATATCCTAATTCTGCTCACGGTAATCGGTAACAATTATATTCACACTTTTTCTGTTTGTTAAAGGTTCATCCTATTTCAAGAGGTACAAAGATTGATACTACACTTACTTCAACAGAAAAGAAGCAGATGATTTGAATGTCTGATTCTGAGAAGACGAAAAAAAATGATCCAAAGTGTTTTAAGAAGTGAAGAGGATTAGAGAATCTAGAGGATAAAGGTAGGTAATCTAAAACATAATTATTTTACTATTGACTTTTTAAATTCTCCGTCATCAAACTATCATAATACAAAAATACTTATAGTCCATCTAGAAAGTATCTGGAATTTATTATTTTTCATCATAAATCATAAATTTAATATAGCTCTTTTTGGTAACATACTGAGACAAAAGTAATATATAAAATAGGTTGTGCAGATAATCAGCTATGGCCAAAGTTGCATGGCAACACTATTTATCAAACAGTGTTGATAGTCAACAGGTATACAATTCATAAAATAATGTAATAACAGGTGGAATATTTGGATAGAAAAGGTTTTCGAAAAGTTAAAAAATTAGTGCGTTTGACTGAACTGGGAAAAAGTGCTGTATATGAGACAATAAAGAGAATAAAAAATGGCATGGATATAAGGCATAGGCCAGGTTCAGGAAGAACGCGTGAGATTAAAGGAAACCATTTAAATGTTTTATTGGCCTTAGGATGACACAATCCGCGCCTGGGGTTTTGGCTAACAGATTTCGAAATCAACGAAATATAAAAGATATGTCCAGAAACCTTCCGTATGTCACTGAAAAGACAAGGACATATAAAGGAAATCAAAAAAATCCCTATGACACCTTTACAAAGGGAACGAAAGATTTTGTCAACGTTTTCAAGAAGATAATTTTAATAATGTCTTTAAATCTGATGAAAATTGTTTCCATCTTGGTGGAAATCACTTAAAAATCCTATCAAAACAACCTGTTACCGTTCAAATTTCCCAAATAGTAGCAATATCTCAGCGTGGTGCTACGTCTCTCTGTACAGTTAATAAAACCATTAATAGTTAAAAGTATTGTGGCATTCTAAACGATTTTTTCCTTGCAACGGCGCATGCTTTATATCCAGAGGGGTGGCGTTTTCAGCAGGACAATGCAAGATGCCATACTTCGGCCTATACTCAAGTTTGGTAGCAAGAACACCAAATGAAAACCATTTCATGGCAAGCAGCTTCACCAGATCTTAGTCCCATTAAAAATTTATAGGGACTAATGAAGTTGAACGAGCAGCGCCACGAAATAAAGATTATTTAATTTAGTCAGTTTTAAAGACCTGGACTACTATCACCGAAAATTATGGAGGTGATCTAGTTTCGGGTGTACCTGGACGTTTAGTCATGTGTTTACAGTTGAATGGATTGTATAAGTAAAGATGATGAATATTTTGTTGTAATATTTTAATTCATGAATTACAAAATGATTTCAATTGAGCTTTGTTCTATCCGGATACTTTCTAGACGAACTATAGTATCAAAACATATTTTAGATAAAACGAATAACCAATCATTCATACAGAATGAATCGAAGGGTTTTTTCCCTGAATAATTTTTCAGGTAGTTCCAAGCTTATTCATAATCTATACAGAAATAGATTAATGAACACTGCATATAGAGTTATAAAATGAATTTTCTTCTGATACGCACATCGCGAGTCTTCAAGTTTAAGTGGTATATTAATTCCCCTCATCAAATTAAATATTTTTTCCATTTTGCGTTTGGCCTAATTCGGCTGACGTAAGAAGTTATAAGCGTTTAAAAATTTCACAGTGTCCTAACACAGTCCTGCACTTTTTTTACACGTACAACACTTTTCATACAATAATATGTATTTCTATGTCTATGCGCGACGTTTGTTCTAGAGTTTGCATATGTCACTCGAAGAGACAATCTTTGACTTTGATTGTGAACGAGAAGCAAGTATTGGAAGTTGATTCAAGGCTTTTTATTAGCTCAGGAGCAGATCCATAAAAATAGTGGGATTTCGCAAATTTTCATCAGATTTCAAAGCACCCCACGATAAATATCTCAGAAACTGTGCGGTTTAGGAGATTTGATGAAATTTTTCGAGTTTATTTGCTTTCTTTGTGCGAATTTTCATTCATAATTGATTTCATTTGAAATAACCATGTCGGAGCTAAAAGAAAAATTGCTTTTTTTTATTCAACAGCCAATACTCATCTGAAGAATTCAAAATATAATTGACGTTACAATTATTGTGTAAATTAATAAATGTAAGCAGAAATCAAATGTTCCACCTTGAATCGACATTAATATGAATTTCGGTCGAGTAAAGACCAAAGCAGTTGAATATCTCAATCATATTTATTTTCTCTACTTTCAGATGAAATCAAAGTTGACCTAAATCGAAGAAAAATGCAGTAGAAGACACTTCATTAAGATGTTACTTCAGAATGAAGAATTTGCGTCAAAATCAGTGAGAATCGAATGAAAATTTTCAGTTTGAAATATTTAAAATAATCAAAAGCAGGAAGACTATTCTACATTGATTTGAAGTGGAGATCAAGAACAAGTCTCTTACAGTCCTAATTCGAAGATACACAATTGATTAAAACTCTATACAATGAAGGAAGCATGGGGGAAATAACCAGTAGCAACATACTAAGGGTTAGTCAAAGGGAAGCACCTGCTTTATTTTGGATTTGTCATACATATTCATTCGTTTCCATGGGTTAATAATATCTTAATCAGTCAACTCATAGGAATTCACCAGAAATATTCAGTTCAATAACTTGTGGGTATTCATATATGTATACCGTATTTCAATCCAGTTTCTAATAACCAATTTTTGTTGAATTCACCGTAAATGTCAAATTATATCCACAAGCCAGCACATTAATCAACAGCTGTCTCATTTATCATCCAACTTTTATTATTTACAGCACAGCTGTACAGCTCTGTTTCATTATAGGAATTAAGTTGAATAAAAGTCTGATTTAAATAAATTTTTTATTGCTCATTTCCCCATAATACTTTCCTGATATCAGCAAGCTGCCAGTTCATCAACTGCTTCAATATTAAAAGAATATTGCGAAGATCACGTTTTGGTCTCATTTGTATTTTACTCATCAATATTCTCATGATTTCAGTAAATTATTCATTACATTGACCTTATATGTCACTATTTGCTCAATTTTACGTCAGAAAATTTACTATACAATACATAAGGAATTTACTATATAATTCCGGGAAATTACGAAACTAACATCAAATTTGAAGTTTTTTGTAGATATTAAGATAGCAAGTTGAGTATCCTTTAATTACATGAATGGAGTATGCGGTTGGCTCTAGGTGAAACATAATAAAAGTTTTATTCAAAAAAATTCACACACTTTTCATGTTGTGCCATTTATTCAGAATCCTGAAAGGTGTTTCGGTCTTTCGACTATCTTCAAAGAAGTACAGAAAGGATGTTAAAAACTTTGATTAGTAACTGTCATCTATCACGAAATAATGAAGAACATTTTTTCAAAACTTTAGAAATGTGTTGAGTTTTTTAAATTCAACAATAAATTCTTTAAGCAAATCAATGGCTTACCAATGGTAAGTCTCATAAGTCCACTTTTAGCTGAATTTTTTATGTCTTATTTTGCGAAATTAGTATTCGCTAACATTTCAAATGATAAGTTGGTAAAACTCGTTCACTTTTGGGCTAGATATGTAGATGACGTATAATATTTTGCATTTGGACTGGAAAAATGAACAATGGCTATAAAACTGAAATCATTGACAAAATGATTAATCAGAAAACTCACCACAATAAAAAAATGTATATCAATATAAATGATAATTATGAAGAAAATAAAATATGGTTTTCAATGGCTTGTACGAAAGGTCTGAGCAGTAGGATCTCTAATGGTCCTTTTTGTGTCCTTTTTGTACTCCTTTGAAGATGGTCGAAAGACCGAATCGCGTGTCAGGATACTGAATAAATTGTAAAACATAAAAACTGTGTGTAGTTTTCCAAATAAAAAGGGTATCCTTTAATTTTTAGAACCTATTGCACATTGAAATGATGTATTTTTTTGAGCTTTCATGAAAATAGCAAGACCTTGTTATTGTTATTTCTACTACTATTATGTGTGTTATAATTTTCAGGGTAATAAAAACAAATTTTTTGTTTGTTCTCGTTAATATTTGAATGATAAGTATCAATGGAGCTAATGCAAATCCATTGTGAAGCCTAAGAATAAGCACTACTTAAAAGATGAAGGTTCTGTAATTTTACATCTTAAAAATTTCTTCAGAGGTAATTCAGATGACAATATTATTACAATATTTATAGGAGGCAAAAGAAAACAGATAACTAATTAAAATGAGTTAATCTACAGAAAATTTCCATAAAAAAAAACAAAAATGAAAAATGTTGTCGCTTATGAATAATAATAAAAAATGGTTATTTTAATTCACAACAAAGTAGAATATGCAGATTTAAATTACCTTATACATTCTTGATGAAAAATTCGTGTTAGAATTAAATTCTGTCTGAGAACAATGCCTTCACAAGAAACGTTCAAAAAAATTGCCTCATAGCAGAATGTTTCATTCGCAATTTTAAATGAAATTTAAATTTTTCATTATCTCAAAAAATGTGCACCCTATTAAGGTTATCGAGAATTATTCGAAACTTTATACTTTCGATGTTACTATGAGTACATTCAGTTGGAAATTTGTTTATACACATAAGATAGGATTATCTATAAAATTATTTATATAGCCGTTGGCTTGAATGTAGCATCCAAGGTGATGATCTAAGAGTGTTATAATGAATTGAGTTATCTAGATCTTTTATCAATAACCAAAAACATAATCATCTACTTCTTAAATCATACAATGAATTTGAATATCGATAGAAAATAACGATTTTTATTCCAAAATCACATAAGAACTTGGTCATTCATCTGTTCAGGAGATTGTAAGAGGTAAGTAAACTAATGGTAGTTTTTGTGCGCTAGTTCCAGGATATAGCATGCTATAGTTTCGCCCAAACGTCTGTAATTTTCGAATTTTGAGCCGAAGATGGTCTTAACTCGATTGGACCTATTGATGAAGAATCCGAGGTCAAAATAATTCTGCCGTTAACACGCTTACTTTCAAAAGAAAAGGGTTAGAGCCTTGAAACTTTCAGGAATGGTTTGAGGTCGAAATATCTCGGCTCAGTTTGTTGATGATCGAAATCTGTTCAATTGTTTCGCAAATATTGATGTTTGAAATTTTTCATGTTTTTCCCAATATTTTCGAAACTGCAAATTCAGCATTTAGAAGAGAAATAATAACACCCTGTTTTGTTCAAAATTTCGTGAGGATCGTATGAATAGAAAATTAAAAAAAAATTGTGGACGGATTAACCTTGAGTCCTACCTTTAATATTATAACTTTCGAACGGAAATAGATAAGGATTTTGAAACTTTCAGAATAGGTTTGTGGCTTAAATTCCCCGGCTGGTTAAAATCCGTCTTATAGTTTCGCAATTATTCACATTTGAAATTCTATCTTATTTTCATCAATATTTTCCAATTGCAAAAACTTCATGAGTATTGATGATCAGACAAAAATTTTGTGAGCGGAGTAGCGTTGAGCGCTGATAAAACTAGAGTAACAGTTTCACGATCGAGTTCAAATTCAGCATTCCGATTGTGCGAACTATCGTACGTCAGTCATTTTCATCTTTTTCAAAGATCTGTCCGAAACAAAGAATATACTGCTAGGAAATTTACAATGGTCTCCCAAGGTACGAGCAACTATTTTAATGTTTCATATAAATGATATACCTTCTATTGTGACGTCACACCTTCATCCTCTTTAGTACAGGTAATATTCATTATACAAATATAGTGTTCGCTCTTGTTGTCTTACATAAGAGTGATTTTTGAAACTTTATAATTATAACATGAATAGAGGTTAATTCTTGATAGAAGGTATATAAAATTATTTAAATATTTTAATATTAGACTATTTAATTCCAAAAAATTATATTTGATGATTATAACTTCTGAAAATAAATTAAAATAATGTCATATAAGTACCACCTATATCAATTGACATATAAAATAAACATTCATTATAAGACATCACATATGGTATAACAAAATCCAATAAATAAAAATTATTAACCAAAATCCTATGAATTGAATATTTTGAATAGACAAAATTTTGTTTCTGCTGATCAATCTTATGAAAACCAATATCTTTCAAAAATATCTAACATAATTTTAAGAATTTCATCATAAAACTATCTTACTTAGACTATACAATATTATTGGATATCGAACTAAGGTACTTTATATAAAAAACTCAAGATATGTAAAACATTACTGAAAAACAAATTTTAAGAAGGACTTTGCTTCGTCAGTATTCAAATGATTCATATTCAATAAATATAACATCAATCAACAACAAATATTTACTTACCCCTCAATCTTTTAGAAAGACTTCTGCCGAACTGAAAAATCTTAAAATGTAATGAGAACGGTTCACTATATATAAAAATATATCTGTGGTTTACCCTTGATCTAAAAAATTGAAAGACAATTTAACGGCCTCTGTTATAGCATAAGGACTATCTGTATAAAGAATGTTAAGGAAACCAAATAATTATATATTATGAATAAAATAACATAAATAGAGGTTAATTCTTGATAGAAGGTATCTAAAATTATTTAAATATTTTAATATTAGCCTTCTACATATTTAATTCCAAAAAATTATATTTAAATATAATTTTTTGGAATTAAATATGTAGAAGGCTAATATAAAAATATTTAAATAATTTATAATTATCCTCATTTATGCATATTTGAGAGAATTTTGATCCTCTATCCAAGCATTAAACGAAATTTGGAAACTAAAAAAACTAAAAATATGTCCATAAGCGATAAAAGGGTTAAGTAATGAAAATAAAAGATTTTTCTTATTATTTCTATATTCACTTAGTTGAAGAACTTTAGGGCACCCATGTCATTCAATAGTTAGAAAAAATTCCTTCAAATATTCAGATTTCTTAAGAGGACTACATTAATTTACGATGTCAGAATCTTCATAAATATGATAATTAATATATGATATTATTAGTTCTCCTAAATCTAAAATTTGATTAATTTAAGAACAAAAACTTGAAACTTTTGAATTGTCTATTCGAATCTTTACAACACTAACAAAATTTAATTGGTCGTTCTATTGCCTGAATTATATATAATCATTCTATCTCTATTTTTCCAATATTGAATCGAGAACGGCGATTACATTGGATCAAATATAGATTGAAAATGTACTTCCAAGGGTTTTTTTGAAGTATTAGACATAATAGCTGGATTATTTCCTCGAAACTCGCACAAATTTAATCTAAGAAATCTCTTAAAAATTTTTTGAAATTAAATGGAATAAAATTCCTCAGCAATACTTTTTCACTTTATATATAGACATATAGAATTATCAACACATTTGAGCGGTAATTAACCAATAATGAATCAAACGAAAGCATAAAGCATAATATCTGCATTAATTCTCCGAAACCTCTACTGATTTAAATCTGAATAAATCTTTTGAAAACATTTAGAATAACACTTAAAAATGCCTGTGTCATTTTATAGACATATAAATTTTCGGCACATGTGGTGGTAATTAGCTAATAAAAAATCAAAGGAAACAAAGTATTGACCAAAATTATTTATTAATTAAATTCATCACCTAAGACAATTGTTTCGAGTGGTTATTAAAGAATAACAAGTTCCACTGCCCAAAAAATTTTCCACATACAATTCAAAAAGGTCTTTTTTATTTTCCATTTAAAAAAATAGATAGCACATTCTCCAGAAAAAACCTGAAAAATTCTGGCCTACGTCTTTTCAGTTAGAGGTTATTTGGATAAAAATAATCAATAAAAAATATACATACATATCTTCCATTAAACATTCGTCGAAATCGACAAATTTTTGGATAATGCATGGCATATGCAAAATTAGGTTATTCCACAGAAATATATAACGAAAGAAGATACGACTCAGCATTAGAAAACCATCAGGCGCACGTGTGGTAAAACAAAAAAAAATTCGAACAATATATATTGAAAATTTAAAATTTTTAAATAATAATTGGATTAATTCCCAAAAACCTCTACATAATTTAATTTAAATGAATCAATTGAGAACATTCATAATTAAATTTTGAACATGCCTTAGATAACACTGTATCTCCTTATAAACATATATATTATCAGCACATGTGGTGGTTATCAACTGATAAAGGATCAAAGGAAATATAATGTATTGACCAAAATTATTTAAATTCATCACCTAAGACAATTGTTTCGAGTGGATACTAAGGAATAACAAGTTCAATAGCCCAAAAAATGTTCTACATAGAATTCAAAAAGGTTTTTTTTCCGTTTAATAAAATAGATAGCTGACAACACAGTAGAGAAATAAGCAAAATGACGATTCTGACCTGGTGGGCCCACAAAAATATGCGGTCGTTGTTAATTCTTGCCTGATATGGTCGAGCATTATTGTAGATTAACGTAAATTATCGCCAGTGGCTGCTGCAAAGAGAAAAACAATAGGTTCTACAATCAAATCATGATGTTACCGTTGTCATGGTTGCATTAATGAGGATATTAAGATATGTGCTCCCATTAAAATAAATGTGTCCCTGAACTCACACTGAGGTGCCATCGAAAATAGTTGTTGGCGTCATGAAAAGCTCATTATACCTCTGTTCTAGTCACACTACGTCTATCAGACGAAATCTGAACTCATCCGTGAACAGGCAGGATCACTGTTTATGCGCATTTCAGTTCTCATGTTCAAGAGACCAACTGTATCTTACAGCCCGGTGCCCCCTACTCAATCGCGGCTATCTGGCGGATCTTCTTGCTCTCAAATTAAAACTGTGCACCATATTCCAGTAACTATACTGCCGGTAGCTTGCCTGAATGAGCTATTAATTCTAGATGCTGTGAAGAAGGGATTTTGTCGTGCAATAAACCGTATAAGCCGATCCTGGGGATCGGTTGTAGCTCTTGCTCTCCCACTCCCATAAGTAAATGCAGCACTTCTACTAATACGATAGAGATTCCACGCTCTATTTACTATACTTTGTTAAACTCGTGACAATTAATCCACCACTGATACTACACAATACTAGATCGTTTGCAATATGGATATGGATATCCTGAAAATTTGATTCAAGCGCAAAAAGGCCGTATTCTCTCGAATATCCTCAAATACGGACCACAAAAAAGAAGACCTAGAAGAAATGGGTATTTGAAATTTTTTTTAACTAAATCATCCAGCACCATGAAGACCATATTTTGTACGTGTGTAATACGTTAACCTACGCTTCTCTATACGGTTTTAACTGTAATCCTGAAAAATTAATTCAAGCGCAAAAAGGCAGTATTCTTTCGAATATCCACCTTAATTTTTGAGCAGTGTAGAAAAGAGTATATTCCTTTGCTTCTCAAAACTCTTAGGAAAGTTGAAATTTACTGTTCTTATAAAGAAAAAAGAATTTTCGTTACCATGAATTATGCTTTATACTTTTAACCATAGAAGCCAGTACTGCCACAGAAGAGTTTATTTTCGTCGCATTCACGGTATACTTTTTGTTTGAGGCTTATCCAATTATAGTGATTTTTTTTTAAATGGGGTGTTATATTACAAGAACTGCATGAGTGGACATTGTGGATAAATTATTGTAGTACTATGTTTTAAACCAGTTACCTTTTATCTTACACTATTTCTGTGTGAATATTAGTGATTTATTGTCGTATTTGTACGTAGAAACTGTGATGTTTCATGCTATTTATTTGGTGGATAATTAAATATTAAATTAGTTGAGGTCTTTTGAATCAATAAAATCCAACTGATGTTTAATGATACGCTAACCCTTCTTATGTAAGTTTTTGAGATATTTTTTTCATTTTTTAAGTTTTCTGTCTACTTTGAATCGCGAACTGTGAAAATTTCAAGGGAAATAACTTATCGCCGTTTGATTACTGTTTATTACTTGGAAACAATAAACGAAAATAAGACAGGCCATTTCCGACACCTGCACACCTCTTATCTTTAACATCTTCACATTTCCATGACGTCTTCGACGCTTTCATCCTCACCGATCGGATGATAAACAACGAAATTCCTAGACACCCGAATTCCGAATTCGTCTTAACCGGTCGACGACTTTTAGGTCTGTTTTTCGAAACGATCGACTCCTGAATTATTCAATTCCCCCTGGAATTAGCATCAAATCCCCGTTTCGGCGAGATATCTCAGTCCGAATCTGTCCATCTTACCGAGAATCGACGAGGCAGGGAGAAACTGAAAAGTATGGAAATTGTAATATCGGCCTTTATAGCGACTGAATCTGTTATTACTATAATTATAGCCCTAAGGCGAGTCCCGTCTGTTCGTCTGTTCGCTTATAACTACAACATTTGATGCCTGCACTCGGCTATAGACAACAACTTCGACGTTTTGAGTGCGCAGATTACTACGTTTATGAAAGATCGAGAGGAATTAAAAAAAAAAAATTAAAATGCACTAACCTGAAGCCAGATGATTTTGCGCGCTTGTTCATATGACCAACGATCCTTACCAAATTTTACATTAGCTTTCTTTATTTTACATCTACATCCTAAATTTATACTGAGTCGTAGAATTGTTGGTATGATTTCCGCGGCGCTTAACGCTGCTCTACAAACAATTTTTTTTAGATCTTACTATAAAGGATTTTCCAGTAAGAGGTTTCATTTTCAATAGTCCACTGTATGGTGAGCTGTCACTTTTGAAGTGTCATCTTTTGACATTTGACGAGTAAAAGCTACGCCATTACTATAAGGTTGTTCGGAAAGTATATTACTTTTTTCCCGACAGAGGATTTTATTGTATTTTTTCGAACCCAACTTCAGGCTTAAGCCGCATAATCATTATATGCTTTGCGAGCTGATATAACAAGGCTTGTGTGTGAAAAAGTTCAATTAATTCTAGTTTTAAGATGGTACCCTTTTAAATATGGAGAGCAATAATCAGCATTTTTGTCATATTTTACCTTCTTACTATAGAAAAGGTAAAAATGCTGTTCAGGCCAGAAAGAAATTAACCGATGTGTATAGAGAAGATGTGTTCACAGCATGCCAGTGCCAGAACTGGTTTGCAAAATTTCGATCCGGCCATTTTGATGTCGTTGGACGTTCCAGAAGGTTGGTTTAAGCTAAAAAAAGGCACTATATTATGCAAATAACAGCACGTGACATCGGCGAGAGGTTAAACTTACCCAATTAAACTTACCACTTGAAAGGTCTGGGATTAACCTCGAAGTTCGATATATGGATTTCCCATGTTCTCACGGAGACGCCACCCATTTGTCCCTGTACATTGGTGGTGCTTGTCTTGACTAAGATCCTAGTTTCACTTCGATGAAATTAGTAAGTCTCGTTGTGTCACAATATGGAATATTGCTGATGTTGCCTGTAGTGTTGAAAACCCAGGTTTGTCGATTTCTCGTCGATTCTTGGAATTAGGCATTCAACAAAAGATATTAATTCTTCAAAAAGATCTTCAAAAGTATGTAGCACATCTGTAGAAGGGCGATTTAAAATTCTCTTCGATAATCTGCAGTCCACTTTCATGCCAGCAAAAACAATCAATAAAAAATATCTGTCATACTTTCACGATCTCGTGGTATTTCAAATTAAAATAGAATTCAAATGGTTTCTTAACGGTTACCATTAGCATTCTATGTTCGTCCACAGAAAGTACACAGAAATGGCATGAAAGTAGACTTAATGTTATAGGTGAGAATGTCAAATCGCCTTTTTGAAGATGTGCTATTATACATATTTTTGAAGAGTTTTTTTTGAATGAGCTTTTCAAAGAGAGGTTGTTTCGAAGAATTTATGTAGTTTATGTAGGGCATTTTCAGAGTGGAATTTGTTTTTCATAATTCCGTTTTGAAACAGTGTTGTCTCCACTGAATATTTGTCGAATAAGTTTATTTCCTTATCCGTGTAATGAGTCTTAATGCTATATATTTACTAAAAACAAAACAGTGTTTCACAAGACATTTAAATTTCACAAAGTTTTAAGAAATTCTTTGAATTGATATATATCAGAACTACTCTGATTCATATTTGAAATTTCTAACAGTTTGGATAGAAGATTCACCACTGAGTTTTCAATATTTCCCAGTTTTTTTTCAAGCGTAAATCGACCCATTTCGTTAATGTCACATACTAAACAAACTTTATGTCAAAATACGAATAACTGAAGTGTTACCAGACATGAAATAACCACTACTTCAAAATGCAAACTCTAGATGGCCCACGCTTTACTTTTGACTTTTTTCACAAAATAATTATCCTACATATCAAGTTGACCAAAATAATACTTAAGTAAATAGTTTCCAATAAGGGATTTCATTCCGATATTAAAGAAACGAGTATATTTTAACAGAAATCAATAGATGGTTATTTCATTGTAAAGGAAGGTATGCCATTAACAATGGAAAACGATATCAGCCAAATGGCCGCTACGTCTAAAGTTGCAGCAACATATCATGAAATTTTCCACGACCAATTTGCACATTTGCGGCTGTATGTCATTGAGGTCTTGAATCGATTGTGGAGCATTGGCATAGACTTTATCTCTCACGTGGTCCCACAGAAAAAGTCTGAAGGTGTTAAATCACAAGATGACGGTAACCACTTGTAGAAATAACACGGCCAGAAAACTTTTCTTACAAAATTTCAATTGTTTCGTTGCTTGTAGAGCCGTCTTGTTGAAAATAAACGTCGTCCAGATCGATATCTTCCAATCATTTCAAGGACCCTATTATCGAAGATACGACGTGGCTGGTGATCGACCGGCTTAAGATCTTGCGTAAAGCCTTAAGACCCCAATCTTTATGCAAAATACGGTGAAATGTCATTTGTGGAATGCCTAATTCCGAAGATCGACAAAGCTAGGTTTTCGTCAACACTGCGGGCTACAGCAGCGAAATTCTCAATTGTTTTTCAGCGACGCACACGATTCTTCACATCACTAACTTGTCCCAACAGCTCAAATTCTTCCTCCAGTTTCAATATTGCCGGCCAAAAAGGTGCTTCACGATGATCCAAAAGTGCTTCAATTTTGCGAACTATGACTGCAAAATTTTCACCATTTTTGTAGTGAATTTTAGCAATTTCATTGCGTTGTTGAAGCGTGTATCGTTCCACTTTCAGTAATGGCGTAGTTTTACTTGTCAAATGTCAAAAGATGACAGCTTCAAGAGTGACATCTGCTATTCAAAATGAAACCTCTTATTGGACAACGCTTCATTATCATACGACCAAAAATGGTGATCGTAAACGCAGCAACTCTAACCGTCATCTCTAATGCAGCAAAACGAAAAAGATTTATGCCGTATGAGATTGAAAAGTCGGATCCTTATGGGCAGATAGGTAATTTATACCCATAATTAACCATTGTTCAATCCAACCTGATTCATCATAACACCATTCCGATTCTAGAAAAATACTGGCCGTCAATTCTTCCAGATTTGATTGATGCTTTATCGACGTTAAGTGGTAAGAATTCCGTCCAGGCTCAGTTTTAATTAATCCACACAAATATTTTAATCGAAATGTCCATCGCGGTCGCTATAAATTTCGTATTGGTTGATTTATCGCACTAGACAATTTAAGAGTTGATAGGGTTCCGAGGTTTAACTCCTAGTCATGACGGGAGGACCTGTTTTTACGCTTTCTACACTTTGTTCAATTAATGTGGTTTCGACCTGTTTTGTGAAGACTGGTATTACGCAAAGTTACACAAGAAATTTTCGTGGCTGTTTCCGATATTCTGAGTATAATTACATACAGATGCATATCTTCAGTACGAAGTCCTTAAAATGTGTGTGGATACTTACTTTTAATTGATCTTTGAATATTCGTCCAAAATAATTGACAAAAGCAACTATAGTAGACTCGCGCAAGTGTGAACAGCAAAAAATTCAGCTTGTTCATATTTTCGAGCCGTTCCACTAGTGGAATGTGTGTAAAAGACATGAAATAAATGTTTTTAGGATTATAAAAATTATATAAAACCAAAGCTTCCAATGTTAACTTTAATTAGAAAAAAAATAAAATTTGTCATTTGAAATTAGAAGTTATTTTTGTTTGTCTTTCTTGGCTCATAGTCGTGCATACACTGCTTTATGCTGAATGGTTCATAGGCTCTCGGTTTCACTAATGTTTATATCAGTATTTTGTTCGGCCCATTGAGAAACCACTTATGCCTTCAAAACCTCTGCAATAGGAATCTTCTAATTTCCTCAGTTTCCACATCAGAGTTGCTTCTTTCGGAATCAGTGAAGACATTCGAATTACCATCAATATTGGCCAGATTTTGGTTCACTTCCAGCATATCTCTATTCGACTTATCCTTATCTTCACAGTTATACTCAGCCTAAAATTTGAAGAATATATTGAGTAGTTACTTAGTATCTTAAATTGAAGTCGATTTGCTCGAATATTTGATAAGTATGGGGTGTTTTTTTAGAGTGATAGAACTTCAAATTGAAATGAAACACATTTAAATTAAGATTGAAGCCAAATTTTTTTTTATTTGAAAGATAATTTCATGTCATTTATGTTTTAAAAATAATTTCTGGCTTATGTCTACCACGACTAGATCTGAGGAACCGAATTCGACCAGAACAATTTTGGACCACTTTTTCGAGTAATTCAGGCCAGGTTTATCAACATAAACCAATGACTTGACATAACCTCAAGAAAATAATCCAATGGAGTTATGTCGCATGATCTTGGAGGCCCATTAATTGGGCCATTTCTCGAAATAATGTTATCGCCAAATCTTTCTTTCAATAAATCAATTGTTACGGTAGCAGCATGAGGTGTAGCCCCATCTTGTTGGAACCAAAACATTTCTGGGTCGATACCATTCAAATTTTGAAACAAATAATCATGGATCATCGATTTGTAACGAGCACCATTCACTGTAACATTAGGTCCAGCATCGTTTTCAAAGAAATATGGACCGATGATGACTCCAGCGTGTAAAGCACACCAAACAGTGCATTCTTCAGGATGCAATGGAACCTGCAAAACTTCTTGAGGATTGTTTCCACTCCATATACGGCAATTTTGCTTGTTTACATAGCCGTCCAACCAGAAATGAGCTTCATCAGTAAACATAATTTTACGATAAAAAACAACTTCAAGCTGTTTTAGGGCCAAATCAGCAAACAAACGACGCTTTTTATGGTCAAGTGGCTTTAGTTGTTGAATCAGTTGAATCTTGTATAGGTGTAGACCAAGATCTTTACGCAAAATTTTCCATGTGGTGGATGCACAGAGTCCAACTTGTTGTGAACGTCGACGAATAGACAAATCTGGATTGTCATTAACGCTATGATTTATAGCAGCGATATTTTCTTCTGTACGTACAGTTCTTTGTCTTGTTGTTGTTGCATCGAGTAGAGAAAATGTTGTCCGAAATCTATCGATAGACGAATAAGCTGCTCTGATGGACAATTATGTAAACCATAAATTTCACGAAGTGCTCTATAAGTTTGGCGAATAGAACACTGATTTTGAAAATAAATTTGAACAATTTGTAAACGTTGTTGTGGCGTTGGTCTTTCCATGATAATTTGTCAATGCTTTCTGAACGAAAATGTCAAAACAACATGGCTTCTACCTTCTGTCAAATCACAGTTATCCCTATCGAAAGTTCTATCAATATAAAAAAACACCCGATATATGAGTATCTGTGTAAGACCAAAAATACAGATCTTATATATATTATATTCAATAATCCTTTTCATTCTTTTATTAATTGAATGTTCAGAAATCCTTCTGTAGAAATCTTATATATTATTACCATTCGTTATTCCTACAAATTTTGTGATTGGTTTAATAGATTTGCTTTTGTACGCTCATCATTTCGTCCAAGTGTCTTTATTTAGCCAATTTTGAAGCAAAATAGGTTGAATATTATCAAACTATGTAGATTTTGCATTTAAATTTCCATCCAGCCTTTTTAAGATTCTACAACAAATATAACCAACTGGTCGCAGAAAAGCTCAAATTATTTTAAAAACTAACATTAAACTCACATAGAATATCGAACCTCTTCTCCAATTCTAAAGACAAAAACAAACGGCTGAAAATTCTGGAGTTTACAAATAAAGTTTCAACAGTCCAATAGTATATATGTAGGACAAAACCATGAGTTCTTTCAAAAACAGGTACAAAGAACATCAATTCAGAAAGATAACTCTGATTTTGCGAAATATTTTCTCGAAACCAATCATGACTTCCCAGAATTAAACAAACCTTGAAATATTTTATTTGGAAGTCAGAGGCAAAAAACTAGAATTCTGGAGTCAACAGAAATATTTGAGCGTAAGCACGCTTAGAAATAAAACACTCAAACGAGCAGACGGACCTTTTGCACAATCCACTTCTCGAAGTTTTCGCTAGCCCAAGCCTACAATGAATATATCTGGTGTTTTTTAAAGCGATAGAACTTTCGATAGGGATAACTGTGATTTGACAGAAGGAAGAAGCCCTGTTGTTTTGACATTTCTGTTCAATAATCATTGACAAAATATCATGGAAAGACTCACGCCGCAACAACGTTTACAAATTGTTGAAATTTTTTTTCAAAATCAGTATTCTATTCGACAAACGTATAGAGCACTTCGTGAAATATATAGTTTACATAATCGTCCATCAGAGCAGCTTATTCGTCGAACTATCGATAGATTTCAGACAACATTTTCTCTACTCGATGCAGCAACAACAAGACAAAGAAATGTACGTACAGAAGAAAATATCACTGCTGTAAGTCATAGTGTTAATGATGATCCAGATTTGTCTATTCGTCGACGTTCACAACAAGTTGGACTCTGTGCATCCACCACATGGAAAATTTTGCGTTAAGATCTCGGTCTACACACATACAAGATCCAACTGGTTCAAGAACTAAAGCCACTTGACCATAATAAGCGTCGTTTGTTTGCTGATTGGGCCCTAGAACAGCTTGAAGTTGATCCACTTTTTAACGTAAAATTGTGTTTAGTGATGAAGCTCATTTCTGGTTGAACGGCTATGTAAACAAGCAAAATTGCCGTATATGGAGTGAAAAGAATCCTCAAGAAGTTCTGCAGGTTCCATTGCATCCTGAATAATGATGCAATGTATGGTGTGCTTTACACGCTTAACATATCATCAGTCCATATTTCTTTAAAAACGATGCTAGAGCTAATGTTACAGTGAATCGTTCTCATTACAGATCGATGATCAATGATTATTTGTTTGAAAATTTGAATGGTTTCGACCTTGAAGTGTTACGGTTCCAACAAGATGGTGCTACACCTCATTGAAAGAAAGATTACATTATTTCGAGAAATGGTCCAATTAATTAGCCTCCAAGATCATAGGACATAACTCCACTGGATTATTTTCATTGGGGTTATGTAAAGTCATTGGTTTATGCTGATAAACCAGAAACAATAGACGCTTTGGAAGTCAACATAATTCGTGTTATTGATGAAATAAGGCCTGAATTACTCGAAAAAGTGGTCCAAAATTGGGGTGGCCGATTGCGGTTACCCAGAGCTAGTCGTGGTGGACATATGCCGAAAATTATTTGAAAAAATAAATGTCATAAAATCATCTTTCAAATAAAAAAAAATTTGACTTCAATCTTAATTTAAATGTGTTTTATATCGATTCAAAGTTCTCTCACTCTAAGAAAAACACCCGATATAATCGTTGAGATTTTATTCAATTCGAAAATAAAGTAAACACTGCGAAACTCAAGTCACTGTATATTCAGTGAAAAAAGTGATAGAAAACGAAGCAGTTTCTTATTTCATTTTAAAATGAAGTATCACAAAGTTGCGGACTACTCCATCCAATCTTCAAGAACTGTTGAAAAAAATTAATTGACGAATTAAAAACCTAATCAAGAGTCAATACTGAATTTATTCCTTGCAGTCAGGCAGGAATGAAGGATATTCTTGAATAAGGATGTTAAATCATATCGTATATCAATTTCTACAACTATTTGAACCATCTCCAACAAATTGTAGAACTTCAATATGTTCAAATATTGTCTTAACTCCTTTAACCACCAAGATCTTGATGGCATAATCGACATGCATTATTATGGCGACAGTTAACATCAATCCAAGTTTAAATCAGACAAAGTCACATATTTTATGCTCTATTATGACAGAGAGCGAATTGATGAATGATTTAAAGTGAACACCGTTTAAAAAAGCGTTATTCGATTTGCTCTACTATGATTAAATCGGACGATTATAGTGATTATAATACATTTTCCGTTAATAAATTATCCCACTGTATTAACAAATTACTTTGCAGTGTTCCCAACCGACATAAATCATTGTACCATTATGATTTCGTAGATTATCGCAATATCCCGTATTTCATTTTCCATGTTTCAATTTGTTTTTTCCAGTGGCTATGTTTTCCTAGAAATAGCTATATGAAAAAGTTGAAAAAGGCACTTACTCTTCGTCGGATGATTTAGTCCCCTAGTCCATAAACAGTTGAATAAAGTTGTCAGATTTTTAACACTTATCACTCATTGATGATAATAGAAGGTTGAGAGAATTCATTGGTTGACAATTTATTATGGGTATAACGATTCATCTATAAATGTTATGTTCTTTGTACATTAGATGAAAAGCTGATTTTTTCATAACTCGTTTTGTCGACACCTTTTATATATGGGGTGTATTTAAAATTTGCATTTTTGATCGGCTATAAATAAATGCTAATGAATATTTTTTCAGAGTTTTGAGTTCATTTGAAAGAATGAACATTAACATTTACGAACGCAAAAAATACCATGCAAATGACCGCCACGACTGGTTACAGTACCCTTCAAGCCTATTTTTCAGTACGTTGTCGATTTTTTGGAGCTCCACCTCATGAATGGTAACTTTGATTTCATGACATCAATCGTACCGATGGTTAACGTAACAGTTGTCCTAAACGGATCCTCAGAAAAAAACTTCCGTGGTGAGAATGAGCTTCATCGCTAAAGTTGATTTTTCCCAGAAAAATTCGTCGAAACTTAATAGTGCTGTGACCTTAAGTAACCTAAGATCGCAGAAACAAAGCGTAACCAGAACACATCTGAATTCCTTATTCACACAAGCTGAAAAAGATGAGAGATCAGAGTTTATTTTATTGATTCAGAGTTTATTTCAATAATAGTATATTGCTATTATGAAATAAATCCTCTTTCCTTTTAATATTCTCGAAAATACTATTTGGAAGTGCTTATCGATAATTTTATAAAGATAAATTTAAAGAATTTTTTAATTTTGATTTTCAACGATTTTTTCGAAAAGTATTAGAAGTGTTGTTCAACATATTCCTTTTTCCCTTTTTGTTGCTAATATGCAACGATGCAGATCGATGGAGCCTTCTAACCATGGATTTTTCCTTTTCATGATATTGTCCGTTTTCCGGGAGAACAGTTTTGAAATAGCCAAAAATGGCGTTTATTTGACCTTCAGTATCTATTGGAAATTAGGCTGTGGAAATAAATAAATAAATCATCTCCTATCAGTGGAGTCTATGCCAGTTTATTAAGCATGTGTTGATATAAAATCAATACAAGTTGCCTGAAATTAAATATTAATATCAAAACCCAAATTATCGAATATATAAAATTAATTTCTGAAGTACCTAGCAAATAATTGATAATTTTTCGTATAGTTCAATGAGTCGATAGGTCAAACGAACCGTTATGAAATTTTTGGCAAGGGGGCGTGTCTAATTTTTGTCTGTGAACTCCGAAAATCCTACAAAATTGAGAAATGTCATATTTAATTTCGTTCGTAGCAAATAAACGGAAAATCATAAGGGACTAAAATGCTTTTATGACTTAGATCGGTCTTTCGACATTCGACCGGTATACATTTTTTTTGCAGTTTTCATCGAAAAAAAGCTTTTGAATGACAAAAAGAATATTTTTGAGGTAAATGTTCTGTGGTCTGTGTTCAAGGTAGGATACTGCTTTAATTATTAGTTTAGGATCAGGTCAACGTTTCATGGAATATATAAAATATACAGTGTGAAAATTAAGCTTGCTGCTTCATAATGACAAAGAAATGTATTGATTTATATTAAATTTGGAACTCTTTCATAAAGGCTGTTTCAAGGAAAGTTTTCAATTTGAGTTGCCTCTGAAAATTGCATGTATATACTAGCAAACAATTCAACTGTTGCATTGATTGCAATGTTGTTTCTCTAAAAATAACCCTAAAATATAATAACGTTGCTCAATGATTAGACTGAAGATCTTTAGATTTGGAATGCAGCTGTCAGTTGATGTTTGGAGTTCAATTTCATGATTTTGCATAAAATGTTTTGATACAGTCAAAATTAAATGCGGAATTTAATATAAGAACATCACCAAAGAACATATGTGGATATATATTTTTCATGTTTTCATCAACAAAATGTCTCCCAGACACCATACTCATTTCAACCTATTTGAGAAGATTTTTCAGAATATTCTTTTTTTTAATTTAATTTTATAAATAATCTGTACTAAGACTCGCAAGTATTTTAATTTAAACGCAGAATTATTTCCATTTTACTTGACATAAAGGAATGAGGACTGCGCATTCTATATTGAGTTGCTAAGGAAATATGGATAGAAAGAATTGTTAGAGAGCTGATTATAATCATAGTTATGTCTTCTATAGTTCTGATTATAGACTTTATGTCTATGATTTCTGAAAGAAACAGCCTTGCAACAAGAGGTGAATTAATTCTATTTGCGATATTATTTTGTGATTAGCTGGTTAATTATCAAAGTTGATATAATTTGAGATAAAATACTACTGTTATCCATCATACAAAATATATCTGTGATTTCCGTTATAAACACCATAACATGTCTCTATGAAATTATAAAAAAGATATAATACATATAAGCAACAGTCCTTTTCTAGAGTGATCAATTTTTGAATCAGTCTCTATGATTCCAACAACCTACAGCAATCTAAATTTTGTGAAGCATGTAGTAAGTTATTTCCTGAACAAAATGAACAAATTCAAGAATTTTTGTTTTTTGAGTAGTTTCTTGAGTCGAATTGAATGCACCCATCAATTATGAAAAAAATCAAGAGGTTTTATTCATAAGGGCAAGTTTAGTGCCCATCTTCTTTGTGGCTTTCTCTTCTCACATTCTCCGAATGGTCACCTGACCTCCTCGCTTCACCGATGATAAATAGTGTTGAACGTATTGACCATTCACGCCATCCCATTGGTTCTCTTGTGGACCGCCCTACACCCACGCATAATCGGCTTTTATTCTTTGGGTATTGCGATGGTGGATCACCAGGAGGTAGAGCTGCAGGTTTCTGGTAGGTACCTATGTCTCTTTGGCTTGACATGGGTTCTTTATTTGGGCCAATAATATCAGTAATTCATATTCATATCTAAATAGTTGATAGAACCCTAAACCTTCGTAAATTTCTATTTTCTATGAATTCTTTTATGATTGGGTTTCACTTAAGATTTCAAAAATCCTGGTGTGTTCATTTATACCTGGGAAAAAGTCAACTCAACGTTCGAACACTTGATAGTGAGGGATTATTATAGCTCCAGATGACGCTTATATCCAATTCTGTCATCTGGAATTATTGAGGTTAAATTTGAATAATAGCAAGATTTAATATTGTGAGAATTTCTAGTTGTGAATATAAAATCTACTGAAAAATTTACAAATTGAAATTTGAATTTAAGTTATTAGAAAGGGTCTCCTTTTTTCACGATTCATTATATTAAGTCAATTTCAGTGAAAGTTTATTATTATCTTTTTTAACAAATACCTATATTTTTCAATGTTGTCATAAATAATTTGTTTATTTCAATCATTATCACTTTATGAATATGAAATAATTTCAGTAGACTGAGGGTTCAGTACAAATATTAATAATATTAATTTATATATTCGGCAATTAATCATAAACATTAAATGTCAACTTCTTTGGTTATAATTTTGAATAAAATATTTTTCTTCCGGACAACACTTATCCTACATCTATGCCTGTCACAAATATTTTAATTTTGTACGTTTTATTCATTTCAAAACTTTCCTTTCTCAAGAAAGATAATTATAATGAAAGTAAATTACTAAGGTATGTCTGAGCAAAAGATTGAAATTTTAATTCCCAGCCGCAGTCAAACAATTATTCTTTGACAGTGGAGTAATGAAGACTGTTCTTATGACTAAGATCTTGCTATATATTTTCTGGTAAATTTGGGCCAAAAAAATTAACATGAGTACACTTGATTAAGAGTATTACTTACCCAATACCCCGATTCGTAACTTTTAATGTTGAGTTCTAGCAAGTTTCATTCTCATAAAGATTTCGAGGTGGAAATATCAAATGTAACAAATTTTCATAAATATTTCATATCCAAATAAAAGTTGCATACAATTTTTTTAGCATCAACCAATACTGAAGTGAATTTTCATTGAAAAGTTTTAAGTAGATTTCAAAGTAATTAGACAACCTAAAATATCCACTAGAGAAATGGTGTAAATTTTAGAAAAGTTTTAACCAAAAAACAAAGCATTGACAGAACAAGTATAAAATTTCAAAACCATAGACTTCGTGTCATAAAAATTCAATCGTTATTGCAACAGTGTAATCCATAGAAGAAAAAATATTTTGAGAATATTCTTGTTTTTATATATCTATACACTTACGGTGTCCAGATACAGTTTGTCCATGGAATATAATCTCACTTTGTGTAAAGTTATTCTCAGAAATGAATTTTATAATACTTGCAAAATTTCTCAAATATATATCATATAAACCACCCCAGGCTGAAATTCCTTAACTCAGATGGGACTCCACCAATGCGTGATTGAAATGTTTTGTTTCTAAGAATCGAGTCGAAAAGTGAAACCGGTATAAAAAGCGTCTCAAAGTTCCATTGTTTATATAGGTAGGATATCTGTGACTGAAGTTGTTAAAAATTATTTCTTGGTCTTTTTCTACTTTGAGAAGGACTCTATCATCGGCGAAGCTGATTATACTTCTGTCGGCGTGAATATTTAATATATCATTGATATACAGCGTAAACAAAATAGAACCAAACACCGTGCCGTGCGGTACACCATACTTAATATTTAATGGATCACTAAGTGTATCACCAATTCTCAGCATCTGAGTCCTGTCCTTCAAAAAACTGCTGAAGAGTTCAAGTGATACACAACGTACACCTAGGTTCTCCAAGACGCCCAATATAACATCGTAGTCTACGGCATCAAAGGCCTCGATGAGGTACAGGAAGACAAACAGAGCTACCATGTCAGAGTCCAAAGCCTTATACACTGCATCGCACGGGTTGAAAAATTCATAGTATATATTATTTCCTTTTTTCTTTGATGTGAAAATATTTCTCTAAAATATCGTTGTATAATTTCCCTGGAGGTCTCTGTTTTTTTTTTGTATTTAAGTCGACGGTTTGTTTTTTACTGATCCAAGTTCGATAAGAATCATTTAGAAGAGAGTGTGGGGTTTTAAATCAAACACCAGCTACAAAAATATAGAATAACGAGCAAAAATGTCACGTGCAATACTGCCTCAGATCTGTTAAACATGGCATCATTCTATTAGAATTCATGGCACAAAAATCATTCATTGGCTATTGGCCGCCAACATCAAAGAAAAGAGGTTCAATGATGAAGCAAGTCTTAATTCAAGCGGTTCACCAGTTTCCTTGAAATTGACTAATATTAACTTAATAATACATTTGGATTATTTCCTCCCAAAATTGAACTTTATCTTCAACTGACAATCAAACTTCCAACTAATGAAAATGCCTCTTCAAAAACCCTCTAAATGATTAACCAAAAGTAAAGTATACTAGCACGGATTTGAAAATGGAACTGAAGGGATTATAAGAATAAATACAAGATGGAGAACGATTACTGACGCCATTTTTCTGATCTCATGGAATCTTTTCTATTCTAACCATGCGTAGGTACAAACAAATGGCTTTCGGGTTGAAAGGGTACCATTTACTTCCTCCTCGATTGAAAAACTTCTAGGAAAATTTATTATCTTACGACTGAGAATTCCGATTAAAATATCTGTACAACCCGAGCTGAGCATGATACATTACACATCAAGCCGGAGCGCATCCTCGGCTGGCTCGACGTTACACCACTATATTTCATCGATAATTAGGGTATTTAGGCGGAAATTCTAAGGTATGTGTGCCCGTCATTACGGTCCAGCTTTTAATTCATTGCGCGGCGCGATTTTGGCCATTTTTCATTGTCATGTTAAATGATACACGCCGCCTCGGTTTGAGCTTCGACTCGATTTTTTCTTCACGCTGTCTTGGGACGCCGTTGCCGGATTTGTTGGTTCGTACTAGGAATTTTCAGTTTTGTATTGAATCAATAGAAAATATATCACACATCAAGAAAAAAGTACTTTCAACGTTGTCTTCACTTAAAACTTAAAAACCAGTGATTCGTACTGAAGAGATCCGGATCCTCTAAGGATCATACGAGTCACAGAGTCCCTCATAGATTATATAAATTCCACCATTATGTCATTGTATTCACCCGCGTTATTTCTGTGTCAAAATACTCTGTGGCACTGTAACTTGACACATAGGTGATTAGCGACAATAACAAAGGAGAACAATGTCCTTATAGCATTTCCATTGAATTTTAAAGCATTCGAGAGGAAGGTTCTTGGAAATACAACCTCCTGAGCAACTTAGTAACATACTCGAGATAATAGTAATTATAACAGACGCCCTTGGCAACTTTTAGTAAGTAAACTTCTTTCAAATGCTTCTGATTAATTGCATGCTTTACATTTTTGAATACCACCTTTGTGTTAATGTGAAATTAGTGATTCCACGCTCGTTCATTGTACTTCCATTCATCGCTTTTCATTCTTGTATTTTTGCTTCACTGTTATTTAATCCGACCGGAATCTTTTAACTAAATTGCATTGCCTTTGTATATAACTAAAGCTGCACGACCCTCACAAGTTATCTGTTTGTATTGTATACTTTCTGTCGGTGCCTGGATGCTTTTTGCTGTATTTGTAAATAGTAATACTTGCTAATAGGGATTTTGTATTATCTATTCTTACTAATTGCGGTGCTTGATATGTAACTGATTTGCACGTACTCTTGTGTGATCCCCTGGTTACCTATTTCTTCGTTTGTTCTTATTGTAACATTCATTAACACGCCTAGGTGATGGGGTACTGTATCTATTTTATTATGCCCTAGTCAGTTCGTGTTACATATTTGTCATATACATGTGCCCGCTTACTTTGAGAGATTGTATTCCATGTGAACCACTGGCGTTCTTTAGGGTAAATTGCTGAGTAGTCCAGGTAGAGGACGACATATCGTATAGAGACAGTAAATAGCTCCGGATATCCAACGCTACTGTGAGAATGTGTGAGTGATTGCTAGATAATTGTTCCGAGGTATTGTGATATCCCCAGGGATTAGTTTGCGTGACCCTTCAGGTAGTGTTCGGTTCGTTCTTCGGTAATATCTGAGCCTTCCTGGGCCTTGACCACCCCGACGAGGCCAGATACAGTCCATGATGATAGTAACTTCTCCAGTCGACTCGAATTATATTCGATCCCATCTTCAAGGAGATCTCCTAGGCATGCCACAGTTATTCGTACCTTACTGTCCATTTAAACTTACCCCTTTTAACGGAAGGTTCAGCACTGGTTACCGGAAGTACAGTTGAAGGTGCAAATGCTGACTGTATTCCCTTTTCCTGCGTAACTATGTGTTCCAATGAATTCAGCAGATCATTTATAATTACCACAAACAACAATGCACTGAGATTAGATCTCTGTTTACTCAAACGATCTGAAACCATCATGAAATATATAAATGATTCTATCAGTCAAATAGGAAAGAATCAACTTCAAATAAACAAAGTAGGAACAGTTTGCTCAACATAATTCCATGAACTACAGAATCGAATACTCTCGAAATATCGGTATATATCACATCAACCTGACCAGCATCATCACGTAAAAAATTGTGATTAAGTAGCCAAATGGGCGATTGTTGACCTACCTCTTATGCAGCCATGCTGCCTTTTAGATAAATGGCACTGAAACGCAGTGGAAATGTTTTTCTACAATGCTTCCTCAAACACTTTCGCTAGGTTAACTAGACAATATAGATTATGGAGAGAAAGCGTGGAAAGTTATCCATAGGAGTTTTGTTTTTATAAGACAATTGCATGCTGCCATGTAAAAAAATTCGAGATTTAGGGCCTAAATTACCCGAAGATCTCCCTTATTCACCCAATCTAGCTACGTTCGATTATCATCTCTTTCCTGAATTGAAAAAACTCAGAAGGTTATAATTTTCTTTCAACGAAGAGGTGATATAATTTGTGGAAGCGTGGCTTACAGAGCGAGATTGAAATTTTATAGATCTAGAAGATTTGTTTTAATTAATGAAACTTATTAAGAGAAGGATATGTTCAATAATAAAATATTTTCACTTTAAAATTTTAGTTGCTCCTACATTAGGCTGAGAATTTTTCAATAAATCCTCTTATCACTGTGATTTATGACTCAATGGTGAATACAAATTATATTTTTCCGCAAGGCAGCATGGATTTTTCGCGGAAGATCTACGGTGACTAGCTGGGTGGTGATATGGTGGTTTATTGCGGAATCTTTGGATAATGGCGGGCATTGGACACTATCGAGCAGAATGTTTTCCTGGTGAAGCTCTCGTCCTTCGGCTTCAGTCTAGCATCTTTGGGGCTCATGAAATCATATCTACAGATCGTAGCTTCAGATCATAGGAGTATAAGTTCTAATGTGGAGTACCTCAAGGATCGAATTTAGGACCGCTGTTGTTCAATATCTATATCAATGTTGTCCAGCTTAGGCATATGCTGCTGATTTAATGATTCAAAGAACTATCTTAATATACATAATGTTTCAGATTTGATATCACTTCAGTTCAACTTTCATTATATCTGCGATTGGTGTTTGCTGAATACACTAAGTTTGAATGTGGGAAAGTGTTTTCGACTCTACCTTCACCTTCATTCCCCATATCGAGATGTTATGTACATCAGCCGTAGAACTTTGAGCTTTGTACTCGGGAGATTAAAGGAATTCGATGACCTGTCAATGCTCAGAAATTTTCACTTCACTCTTATTATCGCTTAGATAGAATATGCACATATGATAAGGTTCCTTATCTAACAGTGTCATCTAGTTCCTCTGGAACGCATTCATAGGAGATATTTCAAGTACGTATTGTTCAAGCTGACTTGACTAGTAGGTATCCAGAGCATGGAGCTGATCTGTCTGCATCATGAGTGACATGGAAATATCATCGTTACTCCAGAGACTCAGTGTGCCAGATTTGCTTAATGGGAGGATAAACTCACCAAATTTATTATCGAGGATAGTTATTAGTATTCCTAAGTTGTCGAGGACGTTCTCTACTTTCTATTTGCCAACGCCTCGTGAGAATTGACTCCAGCAGGCACCAGTGCACTGTAATTGTATAAGTTCTGGTGGACTGGGTGTGGATTTGTTTGGTTAGGTTTAGAATAATATTTTTGTTCATTTTTTTTAGTTGCTGCTGATTCATGAAAATGTCTATTTGTATGTGGCTGGATATATATTTTACCTGATTTCTTTATGATTTGATTCGCGAATGTTGATAATGTAGAATATTTTTCTGTAACATGTTACCCAGGATTGGGATATTTCTGTTGGCTACAATAAAGCACTATTATTATTATAACTATATTATGGCTTTGAAGTGTGAGTACGATAAACATTTTTCAATGAATTAAATGATTTCCAGTATTGGGATGAATTGGGTTGACTCAGAAGAAGAATAGACAATATCAAAATAGAATCTCGTCGAAAAGGACCAAATCTAGAAAACCGAACCATGTGCAAAATCTAGACCTCGAAATTTCCACATTAGCAGTCACAAGAGCCATTCAAGACCTTCTGCCGGCAACAGCGCCTCATGGACTATAACGTCATACTCTAGACTCAAAAACAACGGACCTGTATTCTATAAATCCCGATTATAGGGCCAGTGGAATGATTACACGTTCTGATTTTTGTAATGCAACACTCAAGACATCCTAATCACTGCCCTCAGGTACGGGTGATATATGTGAGAGCATTGTGGTTTGATCTTAGCTTGCACGATTTACGGCGAATGCGCGGGTCGAGCCTATGGTGAATTGCCGCCGTCTTTTTCGGTTTTTTCTGCGTTTAATAACGAGTTTTCGCTCGAGTGCTCGGACGAGTAAACATAGGAGATCGGCTTACAGCTTTATTTATGAATATTTATCGGCGAAAACAGCTCAAGTCGACTTTTACTCGGATAGATTCACTTTTTGCGCGTTTCGAAATTACACCATATATTATAATTCATGGAAATAAACATGATACTTTTGGTGGAACATATGAAAGAAAGAGTTTTCGTGAGAATATGAGTTATTTGGAAGTATTATTATTTATAGTGAGCGAGCGTCTGCCCACCCTACCACTACGCCCGCACGGGCTATTGTGATTAACCTCTGATTCATATTTCCCTGACGAAATCCAGTTTTTGGATTAAACCGATAATCTTGTTAGGAGGTAATTTTTCAGATCGCAGTGGACTATATTAGCCTGGCCAAAGACCTCGAATCTGATGCGACTCACCGCTGGGCTCTCTGAGATGATGTGCATCATCTTAAGCCATACCGATTTTGTGCAAATGCGCTTTCAGCCTGCAGTGACCTGTCATAATTCCGACAAATTTTCTGAGTTTGGGCCGTCCAGACCTAGCGCTAGGCCTGCCATCTTTTTGTTCGAAGCCGTTCCAAGGAACGCCTTCAATTAATTCAGACCAGGATGGCTCAGTCAGAGGTACTTTAGTCTTGAGTTCATCCTGCCTGTTATCATCTGCTTAGTCACGTCATGTGGTATTCCCAGGAATGATTCCGGCCCTACCAGAGACAGCGTGGCTCCAGCAAACGCTAGCCGATCTGCCCTACCCAAATAGTTTGAGTGACTCGGTATCCAAACAAGAGTGATTCTATTATGTGTACCGATCCCGTTTAGAGCCTTTTTGGAAGTAAGATATGGATGATATACAAAGAAAATGTTTGTTTCATCCCGTTTTTTTGCATGAGAAAATAATTTCTTTGTTTCATCCTATGGAGCCAGTAAACAGATAAATATATCTATTGACCTTGAGAATTAAAATAAGAAAGCATTCCAAAGTGCACAGAAATTGTAGGTCTGAACTGGTGCTGGTTAACAAGGACACCAAGATTGTTTACTTGATAGATGTCACTTTACCCAACAACAACAACCTGTTGAATAAATACCAAGAGCAGAAGACCAAATACGCCGTTGGCCATTGAGATACAGCAGATGTGGCAACGAGATAAGATCATTTAGAAAGTATGGAAGATTCTTTAGCACGAAGAAAGCATTTGCCGATACCAAATGACCAGCTTAAATTTAATTTATTACCATCCCTCTTATCTATAAAAGATTAAACCGATCCAACACCTCATTTTTACCTTCCTTAAATTTTAACTGTTTCACTATTATAAATATGATTTTAAAGTCTATTCTCTTTAGTTTTGAAAATGGGTTTGAACCCGAAACATATATGTAAACAGATATTTTCTTTACAGTGAAACTAAAGCCAATTGTTTTTATTTACCTTATTAATTTAAAAAGGTTTCACAAAGTGATACACGAGAAATCAATATCATTTAAAAAAGTTAGGTTCATTTGTAGATGATCAATTATAAACTTATGGGACATTTATATTTTACTAGGTTCTTCACTTCTTTATACAGGATATCCCAGAAGTCGAAGTCAAGCCAGAATCCGGTAACAGGTTAAGTCATAATAGTCATCAGAAAAATATAAAAGAAAATCCAAGTCCTGTATTTTACATACATAATAATTATATTGCACTTTCTTTTATTCAATAAAATGCACTCCCTGTGAAGATTTTTGAACTCCTGTTGCTATAATTTTTTACTTTTTTCGAATTTTATTTTACCTATGTTATCCCGAATAGTGTTTCTGTAACCTGTAATCTTCAATTCTAAGCCAATTACTCCAGCTTGGAAAATAATGTCACTTTTTGCCGAACCAAGTATTCAAAATTAAAATTTCGCCCAAATTCAATTGACTACTGAAAAAAAATTGTACTAAATCAGTTTGGCAAGTTACTTCTAAAGTTAGCTCATTCATTAAGGATTCTAAAATGCTATAACACTAACTACATTCCTTTTTAGATTGGACAGAAAAAGGTTTTTCTTAAAGAAATTCAGTTTCGTTTTATGACAAGATTTAATAAATTCACAAAAGATGTTTAAACTGCCCCCTCCTTCGGCCGCAATAAATGCACGACATCTACTTAAAAAAGATCGGGATATCAGAAGAATCTTCCGTTATTGACGAATTGCATTGCTTCCCTTACTCTCTTCCGAAGCTCAGCTACATTTTCAATTTGTTTTGAATACATTTTTTCCTTCACTGCTTCCCAGTAAAAAAAAATTAAGGGATTCAAATCAGGTAACAGGCCGGCCACGAGATTGTACCAGATCGCCCTATCCATCTGCCCAGATATTCTTCATTTAGATATTCTCTAACTGAGAGGGCACGTCTTCAAGTAAATTTGGCAACTTATTTCGTAAAAAATTTGAATAAATTTCATCATTTGAAACCTCTGTCAACTCAAAAGGTCCTATGACTCTTCCGTTCAAAATTTCAGTCCATATGTTCACTTTAAAATGATATTGAGATCTATCTTGTCTGATTAAATGCGGGTTTTCTACCTGTAAATTGTGTAGGTTAATGTAACCATCTTTTTTAAATGTTGATTCATACGACCACAAAATTTTTTCTAAGAATTGTGGGTCTTCCTGGTTTTTTTGTAGCATTGTTGGCAAAACGCAACCCGAGGTTGATAATCCCGAGGTAACAGAGCTTGTAACCGCTGTACATGATATGGGTGGAGCTTATGTTTTTTCAATAGTCGGTGCTGTACTTTTTGGCACTCCTGTGCTTCGCTTAATTTCACGTAGTGAAGTACTTGGACCTTCCTCAACTGCTTGAAGCACAATATCGTCGTAAGGTAAAGAAATTCTTCCTTCACCATGCACTTTGTTTGGAAGTCGGCCGGCTATAAAGAGTAGACGGTGCACATTCGTAAAAACTCGATGATCTGAATAACGATCAGCATGAAGGTATCTCTCGTGATACATTCTCGAAGCTGCACCAGCGTTACATCTGCATTTCCCATAAATGCGGTGCAAGTTGGCATATTTCTGTGTTGTATACACATACATGATGGCAATACACAATGACAGGTTAGTCCAGGTAAAATCAAAGCTCGTCGTAAAGAGATCAAAACTATCCAAATCACAAGCAAACAATTTTAATAAACGAAGCCAAAAGTCGTAAGTACACAAATAACACGATCAAATACGGAAAGATGCGCAGTAGACCAAGGGGCGTAGCGTACTTATCTGTATTGCGTTTACGTGTGCCAATACCAAATAGTGGTGTTACTATCTTACTCACATTTTATGCAGAACTCACCCCATCTCATTCAAACCAGATTCTTAAACTATTGGATGCACTAGAATCATTTTAAGAAAGTTCGGAGAAATTGTTCGAAACTGTGTTTCTTTAAGAAATAGCGTTTTTTCTTTACCGATCTAAGAAATAATATGTTATACCATTTTAGAATCCCTAATAAATGCGCTAACTTACAGTTTTCTTCAGCACAGTCAGTTAAAGTTGTGTGAAATATTGATTTTGAATACTTGGTTCGGCCAAAATTGACATTATATTCCAAGCTGTAATTGGCTTAGAATTAAAGATCATAGGTTACAGAAGCACTGTTCGGGATAACATAGGAAAAATTGAATTTGAAGAAAGTAAAAAATTGTAGGAACAGCAGTTCAAAAATCATCACAGGGTGTGCATTTTCTCGAATAATAAAAAATGCAATACAATTTGAAAAGTACACGAGTTAGATTTTTTCAAATATTTTTCAAATGACTACTATGACTCAGCCTGTTACCCGATCCCGGCTTGACGTCGACTTCTGGGACACCTTTATAAACTTCTGTTTAATTTTAGTCCCATTGTTTAATGGCCTATGGTTTCATTTGTTATCAAAATAAATAAACCATTATCCATCCATCTAAAAAATCTGAGCAGGTTAGGTAAGGTAGCAGCGGGTGTTTATTGCAGATGTTCAATTATAAACTTATGAATATGTATATTTTTCTAGGTTTTTCACTTCTTTATATAAACTCTAGTTAAATTTTCGTCCAATTGTTTCATTGTCTATGGGTTTTATTTGTAATCTATAAGTTAAGCGCTCGAATTCTTCCTAATCTCCTTAGCCAGTATAACCAATATAGACCGAACTAATCAACCAATCAGAAAGTGTCGAGTTGAAAAGAGTAATACTCCAGTTAATGCCTCTAATGTCCGGCTATCAGCCTAACGACCTCCTCGATAAGAAACCCGGTCATAATTAATATGTCGTTAAGGAATTCCATAAACCATAAATAACAGAATGGTAAACATCTCCATGGTTCGACAGTAATTCGACTTTTAAATTTAAACAACTTCAATTTCCGACGATTTAGCCGGTAATAGTCGTCATTATTCCGACCAAATTATCGGGAGTCCTGGTCTCAGGATTGATTTTCTAGTAAAGACTGATAATTGGAAAATTATCAGGGACGTGTCTAGGAGGAGTCGATCAGGTGGGTCCGCTCGAGAATGAATTCACGATAACTGGTGATTATTTGTTCGGCATGTTTGAATGCCAATATTGGATTTGGGTGGGTTAAATATTATTTTCGTGGTTTGAATATAATTCTTTCGATTTCTAGGCACATTTATTCAGGTCCAATTCTTGCAACGTTTGGATATTGAATTATGTTCATTATTTGGAGCAATGAACTTCTCAACTCGTGTATTTTGCAAGAGACAGTCCGTTTCGAATTGGTATTTTTGATCGGCTATATATAAAAAACTAATGGATATTTTTTCAAAGTTATGAGTTTATTACAAAGGTTGAACCTTAACATTTACGAATGAAAAACAATATAACTCAAATGAATGGCAACTTAGATATCGTGTTTCAAGGCAACTTAGATATCGTGTTTCAAGGCAACTTACTCAGAATTGTACATGTCGGCATATGAGTATAGCTCCTAGCCGATGTTGATTGTCATCATTAGTGTCACGGGTTTCTGCTCGAGTTTTGACACTCCAGCAGACCTCCGAAGCTGAAAAAAAAAGAAAATGATATCTGGGAAGGAATAAAAGAGAACCTGCTTCAGAACAACATAGGAGGAACCAGCAGGGATCCCCCCCTCCAAAAGGAATCAACGTGTCGATACCAGCACTCAGCTGCATGAGCAAAGTGTCCCTAGTTGGTGGTTATGAAAGACCGAAGAACAGAAACAACAAAAATAACATATTTCCAGCAGGGACCCCCCCCTCCCAAAAAGGACCGCTATTGCTGTTCGACTGTTAAAAGCGAGGCCCCGAAGCATCGTAGAGTGGCTTAAGGATCCAAAATGAAGTTGAGAGCGAGCAGAGGGCGAGTTTTCCCAGATAGAAAGCGTCCTGAGCCTCCCTTTGTCCTCCAATCCTAAACCAATAATGGGAGAGCAACAGGGAGTCCGTTACCACAAAGAGTCGAAAGCCCCTTTGTTCCTTCTGAAGCGCAGACAATTCAAGGGCTGAAAGGGGGGTGACATAAAGGTGGAGGCCAGCAAAGAGCGAATCCACTCGTCGTAAGATCCCCTTTTTCCTCCAGCCGACCATTTCAGACCCCGCTGCGGATAAGTGAAGAAGGTTAGAAAGCCCGTGCCGTGATTCGGCCGGGTTTCGGTTTCACCCGTGAGGTTCGCATAATGAGACAGGAGAAAACGACGGGCCCCAAACTATGATTCTTTGCCAATATGCATGTTCCAGGAGTAACAAGTATAGATTACAAAACTCTAATCTATCGCAGGATAGTATGACCTCCATTCAGAGCCACAACTACCCCTACTATTCTAAGCTTTAGATAAGGATAGAAATGGTTGTGGGAAACATGATGGAATGGTATGCAATAAAGAAAGAAAGGAAAATAGCAATAGGAAGTCTCTGCTTTAGGCATCACGACTTTATCCTCAATTTCACAGGGATGAAACTAGGATCTCAGTCATGACAAGCACCCCCAACGCGTCAAGGCATAAGTAACTGACATATAAGCAAGGCTCCTTCCCCAAGTGACTACTCAGCAGTCTTCACAATCTACCCAAAAGCAAGAGGTGTGATAAGGGAACGCCCTATCATCGCGCAAAGCAAGAACCACTCCGAAGAGTTGAACCCACCCCGCTTCTAGTTTCAGCTTCAGTTCGAAAATCTATACCGTGACTGGTAGCAGTGAAGCACTATCCAACCGCTACTGGCCCTGTAGTGTCAGTACTCGAGTTATTTGGAACGCGGCTCACACGCGCCGAAGAGGCTTCTTATTTCCACCCATCCGACTGTCTACAAGACTCTAGAAACGGGAAAATCCCAAGAATCCATGCTTCAATTGATCCTGGTACGAGCATCGTCAATCCGTCCAGTACGTCAAGACCCAGGAACCCTTGTGAAGTTTTTCAGTTGATCCTGGCTTCAAGCACCAACGGTCTAAACCGTATCATCGAGATTCAAAAACCCCGGAAACGTCTTGCGATCGATTCCGGGGGCCTTCACCCTTCAGAGGTAACGCAGTTGAACATTTTATTATTATTATTTTTATCCTGATACTCTTAGACCTTATCTGAAGATCCCTCATTGGACATAAAAATCCGGAGATTTACTGCAACATAGTAGAGGAACGCTAGATTCAAGGGTTTAAGACCTGTTCTGCGACAGACACCCTCGTGACTGTGTTAGACAACGCAGTTCAACCCTCCATTTCACCTTTGCGGTGAAACTAGGGACCCAGTCGGATGAAGTTTCCAACACTCGGGTCCAGTGACACGGTACGAAGCCTCTGCTTTAGACATCAAGACTTAATCCCCAATTTCACCGAAATGAAATTAGGATTAAGATCCTAGTCCTAGTCCCGAGTTATGACAAGCACCCCCACCACGTCAAAGTACAGAGACAAATGGGGGCGCGTATTTCAGGCATCATGTGAATTCTACCATCATAGTTGTATTGGCATGTGAGCGTGGCTCTTTCACCAAATGATTACTCAGCATTCTCCACGGTCTGCCCCCACAGGCAGAAATTGTGATAAGGATTACGCCATATCATCGCACGAAGCGAGAACCCCTCCGAAGTGATGAACCCACTACAACTTCCAGTTTGGGCTTCAGTTCGAAAACCTACAATCGTCTGACTGGGAGCAGCGAAGCACTATCCAACCTCTACTGGCTATGCATTGTCAGTACCCGAGTTGTTTGGGACGCAACTAACACGCCGGAAGGTCTTCTTATCCATCCACCTGAACGCAGTCTCATGAACTAAGATAATCCCAAGATTGATGCCTCAATTGATTCTAGTACGAGTACCGTCAACACGGCCTGTAGGTCAAGACCCACGAACCCATGTGAAGTCTTTCGATTGATCCTGGCGTCAAACACCAACGGACTAGCGGTTTCGTCGAGATTCACAAACCCTGAAACGTTACGCATTAGATCGAGGTTCAGGACGATGCCAGTCGAACCGTCAAGTTCCTGAAAAATGCTCATCTTCGGCCATGTGTTCATTAGCCAATTGAGCGAAGTGGAAACGCATCGAGACTTTACTTACCCCACTAGTTGATCTTTGTAAAAGCCTTTATACCGGGGTCCTTCTCTTCAGAGAAGGGCGAGACATGTTGGATAATGTACTCATGGAACTCAAATAACGTTTCCATAATGATGTTTTCGAAGTTTTTGATATAAATGATTTGATTCCCTCCAAAATCTATTAATTAAAAGGGAAATATGATTCTAGTTTTAAGTATAATTTATCCCGAAAAGTATCAAAATTCCAAGAAAATAATAATAGTAGCATTTCTAGTTTGATGGAAACAAAATTAGAGTTGTGGTATAAAAAATGCACTGGTGTGACAGAAAATCTGCCAGATACAGCATTGCACTTAAATTTTGCGATAAGTCAATATATCCGAATGTTTACTTGGCACTATACTTGATATCTGTTATACCTATAAGTGTGGCGACTTCTGAAAGGAGTTTTTCAACATTAAGGTTAAAAACTTGTCTCAGATCCAGAATAGGTTACGAAAGATGTGTAGATTTGGTCTCCATAAGGAAATTGAACTAGATATTGATTCTATGATAGACAGGTTTGCAAATATGAAGAGAAGATTCTTGGAATTGGTGTTATAGAAAACATTAAAAAGACAATATATAACGGGTAAATGATTTCATTTATATTTCATAACAATGGTTTTTGAGTCATTAGTTTGTAGGCACGTGTTATATTTATGACTATATTATTTCTGTTTGTTTCGATTGAAAATTTATTTTCTTACAAGAAACATATTTGTTGTTTTGAAAAATGAATGGTCCTCGTTATCTATTTATATTTTGTTTTAATAGTATTTAATCTAGATAAAATAATCGATGTATACCTGACAATTTTTTTTCTATTACCCCCCAAAGAAAAAAATAATCTACGCCCTTGTCTGGTATGTATAATTTTCAGGAGAATCGCAACATTCTTAGGCATCCACTTTTTTAAATTTATATGGTTTTATACCATCTTGAAGTACTTTTCACAATGCTATCATTGCGAACGAATTTCTACTCAAAAACTAAATCGTATCAAACAACCACCCTTATTTTCTTGATATCAAACTAGCCAACTTTTATTTTTCAAAACACAATTTAACACTTCAAGTATTCCACGGCACTGAAAAAATTTGAGTCGATTCATAAAATTATGTTAAGAAATTATTCTATTCAATATCTTATATTTGAATATCACAACAGATTCAATCTGTTAGTCTTCTACAATTTTAATTTCAAAAAAATTTTTATTCAAAAAACTTTTAGAATTAAATTAATCTCTACAATAAACACCGCTTATATTTAATAGACGTATATATTCAAAACTCAATATATAATGTCAAATAGAATAAATAAACCAAGAGATATAAAAAAGTCACTAAAATTAATAAATAAATATTTAAAGGAGACAAAATTTTGTTTCTGATCTTACCATTAAGAACAACAATTGCATTTCGAAAACATGAACACAACTTAAGGACTTCTCAAAAAATATAAGTTATTTGAAATATTTAATATATTTAAATATTCAAATAAGTTAATTCAAAAAATCTCTCAAAACATGCACTATATCTTCAAAAAACAATTATAATTCTGGTAATCTCTTCATCGGCCCTAAATAATATTCCAAATATCAAAATCAAATAACTATCACTATATCTCACCTCCACGTGTTTTAACAGGATAAATTGCTTTAAACAGACTAACTTTAAAATTCAAGATAGTTTCACAGAAAAGTGTAAGGTGTTATAAGGTTATCTTTAAACCATTGACATTCCATAATGAGATTTATTAAAGCCTGAATATAATTATATATTATATAAAATAAGATAGAAAAAGGCTCTTTTTACTTGATAGAAGAAACATAACAAAATTTGAATATCAAAACAGATTTAATCTGTTAGTCTTTTACAATTTTAATTTCAAAAAAAAATTTTATTCAAAAAACTTTTGTATATTTCTTCTATCAATGTCTATCAAGTAAAAAAAGCCTTTTTCTATTTTACAATATCTTAAATGTTAAACAGAGTAGTTCTATTATACCTCGCTATAAATTTCACCCTCTATCAAGTAGAAAAACTCCTTTTCATTATTTTATTCTATATATAAACATTATTCTGATGATTGCAATATTCCTTGGCGCGAATGTATAATATCTGAAGTGGCCTACTTTGAAGGCAATAAATTTGGATAAATAATACATTGTAGCAACCACCTTCTTCGCTCCTTGTCCAGAATTCTGCTTTGCTCTGGTGCAGCTTGTCGCCGCATCATATAGAGGACCCGACTAGTCTAAACAATACCTGACTGACAAGGCACACAGCATTCGACGACCGAAGTGGAACACATGGTCACTGGCGTCATAGGCATACATGCGCACCAGGCCTGTCTGAAGAGTTCCGCTGCGCATGCTTAGAATGAAACGCCGCCTCCGAAATTAAGAGGTAGAAGCTCCCTCACAACTCCGTATTCACCTCAGAACTTCAGCATATTCTGTGGTTTATTGATCGCTTCTCACTACTTTTTCCACACAGTAGTACCTACAACTTCCTGAAGTATCTGTGTGAAGATCTGTTCTACACTGTATTACACTCTACACTACTTGCTATGGGTAGAATTTAACTAGATATTTGTATTTCATATGCATTTATTCTATTTTAGGGTTGTTAACATGACTGGTTGGATATATTTAATTTTTGACATGTTGCAAGGTGCAGATCTTACTTCTTCGCGACGTTTGGCTTTCGCAAAGAAAAGTCATCGCCCTCAATGAAAGCGAAAATACTCAACTTTCCCTACTATTTCGAGCACGCGATAATGACAGACGTTTACGTACCAATTTAATCAACGGCTGGGCATTACACAAATTATTCGAATCGTTTAGTTCACTTCTAATAGGATAATAATATAAACAAAAAAGTCAACGACTGCCTGATTGACATGCCTAATTTCGACCTACTCGCCTAAACGGTCAGTTATTATTTGGTGCATACTGATAGCGGTTAATTACTGTAATCTGGATGTAATTTCAGACAATTATCCAGATTTTGTGTGGGAGTGTTGCGATGCAGAGCGCTGTATTCGGTCGGTAAAGAAATCTGTATGCTGTCGGTGTGTTGAGAGAGTGGGTCGGAGTCGTTTCGATAGATGGCGCTTAGTGCATCGACGTACAGAATTTGTACAATTAATATACAATTTCAACATAACCATATAATTTAAAAGTATTCTAACTTTTTACTCGAGTTATTCGATATGCAACTACATATTCGTTATAATTTCAATAATGAAAATGTAAAGGCAAACATACCTATATTTGATAGTTTCTGATCTCTTTTGAATATTGCATCCATAAAACCGCCGTAGTGAAAAATTTATTACCATCAAATTCAAAACTCTGAATATTAATAATTTTAGAAGATTTTTTACTTCGGGGTGATCTTAAATTAATAATTAAATAAAGGTCACTGACATCTTATAGATATTATTTAGTTAGAGTTCAGATATAACTATCATATTAATTTGTCCACCATTAATTTTTACAGAAACTTCATTTATCACATTTTTGAGATTCATTCATTATCTGACTTGAAAATTGCGATGTCCTCAAATTACTTATTTTTTGTAGTGAAAAAAAATTCCAATTTAAATTTCAACAACGTTTACCAATTATAACTCGCACATTTATAATCATTTTAATATTTATAATCTTCTGTGAGGAACCCGCTATTAAGGAGGTTCACTATAAGAATATGGAAATAACAAACTCAGCCTAGTTAATTTTTCCTGAGAGAATGAAAAACTTTCTTGAATTACTTTTTCTATTCCATAGCATTTTGATTATAATGAAACTCCGTGTAAATATTGAAATCATTATTTCACATCTGACCTCTCGATTTCAACTGGGCTGAATTGAGTATTTTTTCATAGAAATGAAATCTCCACAAAAATTATTATAAGTGTTAGTTATCAATTATTAATATATAATAAATTTTTTAAAAATTCATTTCGCAGCCCCTACTCAAGTATTAATATTACCATAAGAATAGTAAATTATGCCTGAAAAACACAGTTGCGTATTATGGTTGAATTTTCCCTATTGCCAGTATATAGAAACCCTGTTTGTTGGATATTATTCATTATAACTAATACTAATTTTAATTTAAGTTAGGATTTTAGAAAAAATTTCTATAAAAATTAACCTCATCAAATTTATTTTACTAATGAGTATTGTCTTCAGAACAATGTTTCTATTTAAACACATATGAGAAATTCAATTACTATATGAAACTTCAAATCAGAAAAAAATTCTTCAGAACAAATTGACGAAAATGCAATTCAGATATTTTTATTTTGTTTTTTATTTATTATTAACCTGATATTCCTAGATCTTCTGTGAATATCCTTCAGAAGCTTTTTTCAGTTAGGAGTTCAGTTGTGTTAAATCAAATAAATTCATTAAGTACGTGTTTGATTGAGGTTAGAAATTAATTTAACATTTTTTCATAGAAATAAGTTCCAAAACCTGTACAAAAATTATAATTAATATTAATTGATGATAAATAATTTCATAGAAACACCGTTTATATTTATATAATCGTCAAATTTCTCTTGTGCTTTAAAATATGAACATTGTTTTTAAGACATTCATTTATATCTCATAATTAAATTACATTAATAACATTTTTTGTAAAGGTTTAAAAATTGATTTTTTTAAAAATTTAAAATTCATTATTAACTTCTATGAAGTATATGTAAATACTTAATAAATTTATTCTATTTCATTTAGAATTTATGTTTTTGGACTTCACGGGCAAATTTCACTTAATTCTCATTGATTTTCTAATCCATTCAAGACGAAGAAGTGTTCAAATCTTGTATTGATTATCTTTAGTTTAAATTTTTGTCGGACTATTAAATAAATAATTTTAATTATATATTTTCTCCATAAGTTTTCTTGTGTCTTCCTGTCTACAAAACTCTAGATGTATTGATACATACTCCAGATAAATTAATATATAATATTACATTCGAGTTTAATGCGAGTACATTGATAAGATCTCGAGAAATGATTCTTTTAAATTTCAATCAGAAATTCTCCAAGATATTGATATTGACACACAGAATCTTTCAAGGCAGATGCATGATGTTGCCTGTAAGAATAATTTTCATTCTATTTTTTAATTGTGAGAACTTGAAAGAAATTTACAAAATGTTTTAGCGTTACGATGTCATTTGAGAATATACATTATTTTCTTCAAAATAAGAGTAATAATTTATTTGTCCGTCTTATAAGATTACAATATTTCTAGACTGAATCAACCTGAAGGAACACGGGATAATCCATTCGAAGTATTTTATTAATTATTTTTCACCAAATCTCATGAAAATCAATTGATGAGCTTTGAAAGATGTTATTTTGAACATAAAAATTTTGAGAATGTATTATTAGCAGCATACTCCTATGATGGGAGCTTATATCGCTTGTTGAACTAAAATTTGGATGGAACGCTTTCAGGGTGGTCGTCCATGTAGTTCGTAGATATCTGATCTGGTGAAAAGATAGAGTGCCCAAATTGAAAGCAGACACGAAGGATCTACTTTTGCAAAGTCTAAAAAATATCTAAAAACCGATCTTGAAACAAGGCAAGACTCAATCAGAATAGTAGAATCGTAGAAAAAGCTGAAAATGTTTAGAGGTCAATGACGGTACTCTTGAATACTTATTATATAAGTTCACAAATTCATAATGATATATTATCCTGATACTCTTAGATCTTCTGTGAAAATCCCTTAGAAGCTAGAATATAATATAATATAATATAATATAGTATAATATAATATAATATAATATAATATAATATAATATAATATAATATAATATAATATAATATAATATAATATAATATAATATAATATAATATAATATAATATAATATAATATAATATAATATAATATAATATAATATAATATAATATAATATAATATAATATAATATAATATAATATAATATAATATAATATAATATAATATGATTTATGATTAATTATCATATTATCCAGTTAATGTCTGTTTTGGTATATTCCATCTGTTTGTAACCTTTAATGTTTGAATAAATAACTAAAATAATAATATAATATATGATTATATATAACAATTTGAATTGTTGGTCATATTGTTTTGAGTAGTGATTTGTCTCCATCTGATATGACAAGTTTTTTGAATTATATTTTTTCTTTTGAAAACTGCTTGGTGAATTCCATATTTGAAATATTTATTTTTTTAAGTACCTAATGCTGTTTGTTGAAGAGTTCCAAAAGAACGAAATAACGTTTTTATTTTTCTTGATAATGCTTTGAATTGTTTGAAATTTTCATTAAAAAAAAAAGAGTATGTCTTAGACACTATTAGTTTACGTATTAATCAAGATTAATATGCATACCTTCATATCTTATGATTCGTTTATACATTAAATTTTGTGAATTTTTAAATACACTGTAATTGAAAAATTAATTGAAATGAAATGACTACCTTTGAGCTTTTAAACGTTATTATGAGGTGCACAGAAAGAAGACATTTATGGTGAAATTAATTGAAGTTTTTCACGAAATCTACATAATAGGTTGGGAAAAAGATGCATTATTTTTGCGTGAACTTCAAGATAATTTTGATAGTTAAACATAGCAAATTCCACTAACTTACCTTATTCAAGGGAGGCAGTTCGAATAGACAAATATGCCTATGGGGCCCGAAATTATGTCTATCAGAAACTTAATGTTTCACGAAATTTCAAAGAACACATGCTAGAAAGTTCTTAGCGTGGCAAATATATATAGTTCGTCTAGAAAGTATCCGGAAAAAAAAGCTAAATTTTAATTATTTATAATAGTATATATTTTTAATTCTTGAATTAGAAAATTATAACAAACTTTTCATCTTATTTACTTATACAACCTCCATTTAACTGTAAACACTTGACTTAACGTCAAGGTATACCCGAAACTAGATCACTTCCATAATTTTCGGTGATGGTAGACTAGGACTGTAAAACTGATTGAATTAAATCATCTTTATTTCGTGGCGCTGCTCGTTCAACTTCAATCTTCATTAGTCCACATAAGTTTTCAATGGAACTGAGATCTGGTGAAGCTGCTAGCCATGAAATGGTTGTCACTTGGTGTTCTTGCAGTATGGTTTCTTGCATTATACTGATGTAAACGTCACCCCTCTGGATATACTACTCTGTCAAGAAAGTACCGGGAATTTTCAATTAAAACAACATTTTTACATTTAATCGTCAAAATTTATTGGGTCGCCTTCAAAATAGGCTCAATTTGCTCCAATACATCTATGCCAACGGCACTTCCAATTATCGAAACATTTTTTAGAGGCGCTTTCCGGGATGGACTTTAGCTCTCGCGCCGAATTTTGTTTTATGGCTTCAATCGACTCAAAACGGGTGCCACGAAGGGGCAATTTTAGTTTTGGGAAGAGGAAAAAGTCGCAGGGAGCCAAATCCGGCGAATACGGTGGTTGCTGAAGCACGTTTGTTGAGTTTTTGGCGAGAAAGTCAGTCACAATCGTAGCTCGGTGAGAAGGCGCGTTATGCAAAATCAGGCAGCCTCATGCAAAATCCATGAGTTGTTCGCCCACAAATTTGGCCGCTTCTTACGGATACGTTGCTCACGCAAACGTTTCATAACGCCTAGGTAATACTCCTTGTTTACCGTCTGACCCTCTGGAACGAATTCGTAGTGCACCACGCCACGGATATCGAAGAAAACAATGAGCATCACCTTCATTTTCGAGCGGCTTTGGCGTGGTTTTTTCGGTTTCGGCTCATTTTTTGTCACCCATTCCGATGATTGCTGGCTTGTTTGCATATCGTACTCGTAGACCCAGGTCTCATCACCAGTTATAATGCGTTTCATGAATGCAGAATCGGAATTACAGCGATCCAGCATGTCTGAAGCAACCTGTTCGCGATGACGTTTTTGAAGAAAATTCAGGTCTTTCGGTACGAGTCGTGCGGCCACCTTTCTCATGCCCAAAATATCAATCAAAATCGTACGTGCGGACTCGTGGGATATCTTAAGATCATGTGCTATCTCTCTCAAGCTGGTACGACGGTTTTCCAGCACCCTTTCCTTAATTTTATCGACGTTATCTTCGATCGAAGCCGTCGATGGGCGACCACTTAGCGACCGTCCTTGAAGGCTCTGTACCACTGATATGCACGAGTTTTCGATAGAGCATTATTACCAAAGGCCTTTTGCAACATTTTCAATGCATCGGCGCACGAAAATTCATTTGCAACATAAAACTTTAAACAAATTCTTTGCTCAACGTAATCACCCATAGCAAAAATCGGCACGCACTCTGACATCGACTGACTTAATCAGCTGTTGCAAACACACTAGTTGACAGATCCGGCTCAAGCTTGGCATAGTAATTAAGGACAGTGGTACCAACCTAGGAAAAAAAATTTTACCTGCCAGATTTAAATCGATAATTCCCGGTACTTTCTTGACAGAATGTAAAGCATCCGTCGTTTTAAGGAGAAAATTGTTTAGAATGCCGCAATATTTTTCGCTATTAATGGTACTATCAACTTTACAGAGAGGCGTAGCACCACGCTGGGATATTGCTCCCCAAACTATTATTGGGGGAAATTTGGAAATTTGATCGGTAACAGGTTGTTTTAATAGGATTTTTAAGTGATTTCCACTAAATTGAACAAGTTTCATCAGATATAAAGACATCATTGAAATGATCTTGTTGAAAATGTTTTTTCAACAATTTTGTAAAAGTGTCATTTTAGAGACATTATTAAAATGATCTTGAAAACTGTGACAAAATTCCTTCCTTCCCTTTGTAAAGGTGTCATTAGAGGGATTTTTTTTGGTTTCCTTGATATGTAGCCTTGTCTTTTTAGTGACATACGGACGGTTACTCAACATACTTTTATATTTCGTTGATTTCCAAATCTTTTAGCCAATTTGCGATACCCCAGATACGGATTGTGTCGTCCTACGGCCAATAAAGCGTTTAACTTGTTTCCCTTATGTTTATATTTTATTCCATTTGTTCTCCTCTTTATTGTCTCATATACAGCACTTTTTCCCAGTTCAGTCAATTGCACTAATTTTTTTACGTTTCGGAAACCTTTTTTATACAAATATTCTACCTGTTTTCTTTTTTCTCGTTGCGACATTAATTTATAAATTGTATACCTGTTGACAATCAACAATATTTGACAAATAGTGTTGCCATAGCCAACTATCTGCACAACCTAATTTATACATATTTTTTGTCTTAGAAGATTACAAAAAAGAAGTATATTAAAATTATGAAAAATAATGAATTACGGATACTTTCTAGACGGACTACAGAATTTTAATCGCTCTTCTACAGATTCTGATGTTATTCATTGAAATTTCTTTGAAAACAGTTTTTTTTATTGTGACTGTTGGAAAATTATCAGAAGAAGAGTTTTGAAGTCTGGTACCAATTACTTGTTTGGATCCGATGGTTCAAACGCCTTCTTAGTAGTTGTGAAGACTCATTGCGCACCAACTTTTTAATTTTCAACTTTTTCCACCAATATGAGAGTTCGAAAAACGTCTGACGACTAGAAGAGATGCGACAACCAAACTTAGATACTGATGAACAAGCTTAGGTACCTCAAGTCAAGGAAAGGTTCTTATGACTTCTTTTTATCGTACTGTGTCCGAATTCTCACCGTCTCGACGATCATTTTCGAAACAATGACCCAGCCTTGAGGAACTCCTCTGCCTCCTGCGGAAATTCTTCCCACACTCTTCGGCAACAGCCACCGACCGATACGAAATGACAAAGTAGTCAAGTGAGACTACGCATTATGTAACACATTGTGTCGGAAATTTTCCATCCCGGTGCATTGTCCCGAGCGGGAACGTGGTCGTTGCGCACAAGGGGCTCGGCACCGAGCGCAATCATCTCCGCATCGATGCACCGTCGATTGTTTCAACGAGCGGAAGCGCTCGATGTTCCTTCGACTGTCTCGAATCCAGAGGGGGAGGATTCGGAGAAAAAGGGAATTTACGGTTAATGAGGAATGAAAATCCAAGGAGGCTCTGAAGACTGTTGAGTTTTTCTGGAAGTTGCACTCGCACAAAAAGCGAGAGAACATTAGCGGTTCACGAGCCTCGTGCGACTCTTTGAGTGCATATTTGGGTCTTTTCAAGAGTGAAGGATCAACAAGATTCTCTATAGCGTTTTGACTAGTAATGAATAGTAGAGGTGGGTCATTTAAAATTTGCATTTTTGCCCGGATATAAACACAAAACTAATGATAATTTTTTCAAAGTTATCTGTTTATTAGGAAGGTTTGAATCTTGACATTTACAAATGATAAACATTGTCCAAAAGATGTCCACGACAGCTACAGTACCCCATACGATTGTTTGGGGCTCAGTCTCAAAACAGATTTAATCTGATAGTCTTCTACAATTTCAATTTTAAAAAAAGTTTTTATTCAAAAAACTTTTAGAATTAAATTAACGTCTACAATAAGCACCGCTTATATCATATTTAATAGACGTATATAATCAAAACTCAATATATAATGTCAAATGGAATAAATAAACCAACAGATATAAAAAAGTCATTAAAATTAATAAATATTTAAAGGAGACAAAATTTTGTTTCTGATCTTACCATTATGAACACCAATTCCTTTTCAAAAACATGAAACATAAGTTAAGGACTTCTCAAAAAATATAATTTATAAGTAGAAACACTCATATGAAGGAACCACCGCTCTGTTCAAGAATTCCATAATTTTCGAGAAGGTACAATTGTGTTTGGGGTGGAGTTTATTTCGATGGCAGAACTGACTTATTAATATCGGGCGTTTTTTTAGAGTGACAGAACTTTAAATTGAAATAAAACACTTTTAAGTTAGATTTGAAGCCAATTTTTTTTTATTTGAAAGATAATTTTATGACATTTATGTTTTGAAAATAATTTCCGGCATATGTCCACCACGACTAGCTCTGAGGAACCGTATTCGACCAGACCAATTTTGGACAACTTTTTCGAGTAAGTCAGGCCTTATTTCATCAATAACACGAGTTATGTTGGCTTCCAAAGCGTCTATTGTTTCTGGTTTATCATCATAAATCAATGACTTGACATAACCCAATCATCATCATCATCATAAATCAATGACTTGACATAACCCCAAAGAAAATAATCCAGTGGAGTTTTGTCGCATGATCTTGGGAGCCAATTAATTGGACCATTTATCGAAATAATGTTATCGCCAAATCTTTCAATAAATCAATTGTTACGGAAGTAGCATGAGGTGTAACACCATCTTGTTGAAACCAAAACAATTATGGGTCGATACCATTCAAATTTTGAATCAAATAGTCATTGATCATCGATCTGTAACGAGCACCATTCACTGCAACATTAGCTCTAGCATCGTTTTTAAAGGAATATAGAACGATGATGCCTCCAACGTGTAAAACACACCATACAGTGCATTTTTCAGGATGCAATGGAACGTGCAGAACTTCTTGAGGATTGTTTTCACTACATATATGGCAGTTTTGCTTGTTTACATAGCCGTTCAACCAGAAATGAGCTTCATCACTAAATACAATTTTACGATAAAAAAGTGGATCAACTTCAAGCTGTTCTAGGGCCCAATCAGCAAACAAACCACGCTTATTATGGTCAAGCGGCTTTAGTTCTTGAACCAGTTGGAACTTGTATGGATGTAGACCAAGATCTTCAAGCAAAATTTTCCATATGGTGGATCCAACTTGTTGTGAACGTCGACGCATAGACAAATCTGGTTTATCATTAACACTATGACTTACAGCAGCGACATTTGAATGAAATAAAACACATTTAAATTAAGATTGGAGCCAAATGTTTTTAATTTGAAATATAATTTTATGACATTTATGTGTTAGAAATAATTACCGGCATATGTCCCCCACGACTAGCTCTGAGGAACCGCATTCGACCAGACTAATTTTGCACCACTTTTTCGAGTAATTCAGCATTATTTCATTAATAATGCCTGTTAACACAACTTGATCACAAGTTATGTTGTCTTCCAAAGCGTCTATTGTTTCTGGTTTATCAGCATAAACCAGTGACTTGACATAACCCCAAAAAAAAAATAATTCAGTGCAGGTATGTCTCATGATCTTGGAGGCCAATTAATTGGATCATTTCTCGAAATAATGTTATCGCCAAATCTTTCTTTCAATAAATCAATTGTTACGGTAGCAGCATGAGCTGTAGCACCATCTTGTTGGAACCAAAACACTTCTGGGACGATACCATTCAAATTTTGAAACAAATAATCATTGATCATCGATCTGTTACATTTTTCAGGATGCAATGGAACCTGCAGAACTTCTTGAGGATTGTTTTCACTTCATATACAGCAATTCTGCTTGTTTACATAGCCGTTCAACCAGAAATAACACTAAACACAATTTTACGATAAAAAAGTGGATCAACTTCAAGCAGTTCTAGGGCCCAATCAGCAAACAAACGACGCTTATTATGGTCAAGTGGCTTTAGTTCTTGAACCAGTTGGAACTTGTATAGATGTAGACCAAGGTCTTCAAGCAAAATTTTCCATGTGGTGGATCCAACTTGTTGTGAACGTCGGCGGATAGGCAAATCTGGATCATCATTAACACTATGACTTACAGCAGCGATATTTTCTTCTGTACGTACAGTTCTTCGTCTTGTTGTTGTTACATCGAGTAGAGAAAATGTTGTCCGAAATCTATCGATAGTTCGACGAATAAGCTGCTCTGATGGACGATTATGTAAACCATAAATTTCACGAAGTGCTCTATAAGTTTGGCGAATAGAACACTGATTTTGAAAATAAATATCAACAATTGGTAAACGTTGTTGCGGCGTGAGCATTTCCATGATAATTTGTCAATACTTACTGAACAGAAATGTCAAAACAACACGGCTTCTACCTTCTGTCAAATCACAGTTATCCCTATCGAAAGTTCTATCACTTCAAAAAAAACCACCTGATAGATTCCAATCAGTTATCGACACACGTGGTATTGTGAGTGATTGAGTATGAATTTTCAGTTTCAGTTTTTTTCTTAAATTTTTTACTTTTTCAAAAATTCTATTTTGTTATTGTGAATACATCATTTCTGCGAAATCGTATCATTCTAACCTGAAACACTCTACATATACATATTTCAGAAAGAAATTTTCTAAAGAGAAAACACAAATTAATTCAATATTCTACAATTTGGACGAGCAGTTCATTTGAAATTATTTCCGCTAAATATCTGCCATGATAGATGATATTTCTTTCAACACTACTTATTGGCAATAACATAAAGGCCGCAAAATGACCTTACTGTGGTTATGTATATTATTCTCATATCGTTCTTAGATCTGAGTATTCTTGAAAAATCTGCAACATATTCGATTGAAGAGTTGATATTGCACCTTCATTCAGTTGCGACTGAAACTTAGTTTGTAATCCATTGCGGCTTTCTTTTCGTAAAAATCGAAAACCAAGTTATTGGAAACATTGCAAAATAGAAAAATTATTAATGGTTGAGCTTTTTATCAATTGAATGTGTTCTTTTCAAGTCTTCAAATGGCACTTGAATCACCTGTGAGAAAACCGCTCCTTGAGATTCTCCCTGTCTTCGAATTGGCTGGCGGAAGTACCTTAGCATGCGAGACTCCTTTATCTATGCATCAATCGCATAACACTCCCGTTTTTGTTTCGGTTATATATCTCTTCCGTTAACTTTAACTTGAGATTGTTGTGGTTCCAAATCACTTCTTGGTTTGTCGAGAATGAGGACAGGAAATTATGCTGCTGTGAATTCGTGTAGAAGGGTAACAAAGTAACCTAGTTTCTGTTGAAATCACTGAATTAGGGCAGGCAAGAATATCAAAGAGTATTGTTTACTTGGACTTCATTTGAATGTATGAAAAAGAAATTCTACAGTTGCTTGAACTTATTCTTAAATTCGATAAATAATTATAGTTTGTCTTGAAAGTATCCGGAAAAACAAAGCTCAATTGTAGTTATCTTATTAATATATATAAATCTCGTGTCACAATGTTTGTCCTCAATGGACTCCTAAACCACTTAACCGATTATAATAAAATTCGCACACCATGTGCAGTTCGATCCAACTTGAGAGATAGGATAGTTTAAATCTCAAATTATAGTCGCAATTTTAATTTATTGCTAATTATTTGTCTGTTATTATTTGACAGTCACAATTATCTGTTAACTCCAAATGATTCTAACAGATGTCGATACCTTTCGACTGGGTTGAGAAAGTAATTAATAGATGGCGCTGCTATGGTAAATCTACGAACGTGTCATATAAGCTACATTTTAACAGCATAATTACCACGTGTTGTTGACGCTATAAAATTAATTAAATTTATTTTGTAGTGAACGAAATACCGTATAATTCAATTATTTCCACTTTTTAAATTTTTGGTGTTAGCATAGCCGGTCACGTGTTACTTAGACTAAAGTGTAAATTGAATTCATATTATAATGAAGATAATACAGTGAAATTAATCCTGTTTTTTACTTATTTGTAATGTAATATAACAAAAACTTTAGCCACAGCAACGCGTGGCCGGGTCAGCTAGTTTATTATATATTTTTAATTCTTGACTTAGAAAATAATAACAAAATATTCATCTTATTTACGTATAAAACCTCCATTTAACTGTAAACACTTGACTAAGCGTCTAGGTATACCCGAAACTAGATCACATCCATAATTTTCGGTTATGGTAGTCCAGGATTGTAAAATTGACTGAATTAAATCATCTTTATTTCGTGGCGTTGCTCGTTCAACTTCAATCTCCATTAGTGCCCATATATTTTCAATGGGACTAAGATCTGGTGACCATAAAATGGATTTCACTTGGTGTTCTTGCATCCAAGCTTGAGTATAGGCTGAAGTATGGCACCTTGCGTTATCCTGCTGAAAAACGCCACCAATCTGGATATAACGCATGCGCCGTTTCAGGGAGAAAATCTTTTGAGTGTCACAATACTTTTCACTATTAAGTGATGCGGATGTATCCGGTGAGCTTGATATAGATGTTTGTTTTCAGACTTTTGTGAATACCATCCTAGCATTTTTGAGGAATTTTGTCCACTTAAGCGCGTTTGTGGTAAAAGAGATTATTCAAGAGGTTAAATTACGACTGAAATTAGGGAGAGTAGCCTTCGGTTGAAAAATCTTTACTGGTTACACTCCAATTTGACAAATTATTATTTTTTGCAATAATATAAATCTGCGAAAGATGAATATAGTCAATTACTCAATGACACAAAAACCAATTATTAAATAAAATAATAAGAAACGGTTTTTTACTTGATAGAAGGTCTATTACAAAATTTTAATTTCAAAACAGATTTAATCTGTTATTCTTCTACAATTTTAATTTCAAAAAATGCAGTCAAATAACTTTAAGAATTAAATTAATGTCTTTATAAGATATATATTTAATAGACGTATAAAATCGAAACTCATTATACAATATTAAATGGAATTAAGAAAACCCAACAAATATAAATTGTCAATTAAAATTTTTAAATACATATTTTTTGTTTCGTTCCAGGTATGCGTATTGAACTCTTCAGACAAACGTACGAGCCCTGTTTGTTACAAAATGTATTGTTTTCTGATCTTATATTTATGAAAAGTAAATCTTTCTCAAAAATATACAAAATAATTTTAAGAACTTCTCAAAAACCAATTTATTTGAAATACTTAATATATTTAGATAAATTGCTTCAAAAACTCTCAAAACATGTAGCACATCCTTAAAAAATAATTAGAATTCAGATAAGACCAGTTCAACTTTACATATAAAAAATAATAAAATCAATTAGCAATAAATAGACTTAACAAATGCGGTCTCTAGAAATATGTGATTTGTTGAACATTCAACTAGGTATATCTAATATCCAAGGTTCTCTATGTTTTGTGCTCACAAAAAAATCACACAAAGTTTATTTTAATGGTCTTAGTTAAAAACATTCAACACTGTATAATAAATTTCTTCATTTAAAAACCTTATATAATTATATATTACATATAAAATAAAATAATAAGAAACAGTTTTTTACTTGATAGAAGGATTATTACAAAATTACATTAAAGTGCCTTATAAACTTTGTGTGATTTTTTTGTGACCATAGAACATAGAGTACCTTGGATATTAGATATACCTAGTTGAATGTTCAACAAATAACATATTTCTAGAGACCGCATATGGTAAGTCTATTTATTGTTAATTGATTTTATTATTTTTTTATATGTAAGTTGAACTGGTCTTATCTAAATTCTAATTATTTTTGAGAGTTTTTGAAGCAATTTATTCAAATATATCAAATATTTCAAATAAATTGGTTCTCAAAATTATTTTGTATATTTTTCAGAAAGATTTAGTTTTCATAAATATAAGATCAGAAAACAATACATTTTGTAACAAACAGGGCTCATACGTTTGTCTGAAGAGTTCAGTACGCATGCCTGGAACGAAACAAAAAATATTTATCTATAAATTTTAATTGACAATTTATATTCGTTGGGTTTTCTTAATTCCATTTGATATTCTATAATGAGTTTTGATTTTATACGTCTATTAAATATGAGCAGTGCTTATAAAGACATTAATTTAATTCTTAAAGTTGTTTGTAGAAGACTAACAGATTGAATCTGTTTTGATATTCAAATTAAAAAAAACAATTATTATGCTAAACTAATAGAAAATTCAAATAAAAAAATAACACTGTTTGGAATCTGGTCAACCTTGAAACAAGGAAAACTAAATCAAAAGATTCTAAAATCTCTTCACTTCTGGAGGAAAATTTATGTACTGGTGCAACTTTAATTGCGAAATATTTTTCTGAATATTTTTTTTCAATAACATCAATAAAGATATATGAATACTTTGGAAAACATCTGTCTTTATGATGTACAACTGAATTTATGAATGCCATATCGAATGCAATTAAACGGCTCAACAGTATCGTTTATATTTCGACAAGACTGTTGAAGACTATAAATGATTCGATTTCTGAACACTTTGCCAGTTTGATCAATTTATCTGCATAACTGAAAAGTTTCCAGATCTTTTGAAAAAAAGTACGGTCACTCGTGTTCATAAGAGAGAAGATCCGCACGACATTGCAAGTTATCGCCCAATATCGGTTCTCAGTAACTTTTCGAAGATATTTGAAAAGATAGTATGCAACAGAATGCTCGATTTTTTAAATAAGTTCAATGTAATCACTGACTCAACCTGGATGGCTTCAGACCGGGACGTTCAATTGAGACAGCGGCATATTCATTTGTCGAAATTGTCTACAGACGTTTGGGTGAGGGTATGTGTGTCGCGGGGTTATTTTTCGATCTGTCTAGAGCTTTTGACTCCTTGTGTTTCTTCTTCATGTTAAGTAAGTGTTATAATTTGTGATTCAGGGATGTGAGGTCGTTCTGGGGGTTCCTCAGGGCTCGATTCTGGGACCATTACTATTTTTACTGTTTATAAATGATTTACCAGTTTATTTCGTTGCAGAACTAATTACGCTATTCGCGGATGATATCTCGATACTTGTCACGTCTCGGAACCATAAGGAGCTCACAGAGTCGACCTCATATATAATAAAGTTATTAACTGATTGGTGTAGAATGAATAAATTAATGGTTGACGTTGAAGAAACTGTTTTTGTTCATTTCGGGTTGAAAATTTGGAACAGAGAGCGTGGACATCTCACTAACATAAAAAAATTGGACCAAATTTCTAGGAGTCTACATAGACGATGGAATGAGATGGTCGTATCATATTTATATGGTGTGCAAAAAGTTGAATTTTTCCTTTTTCGCTATATATAAAATAAAGAATTTGTTTCCACTAAAGTCTATTCTATATGTAAATAACTCTCTATGTTACCCACAGATACCCTATAATATTTCGTTATGGGGAAGCTCATCACATTTATACAGAGTGTTTATATGCCAGAAGAAAATGATTTGGATGATCTTTAATATACATCCATGACCCTATTTCATTGAGAATAAAATCATGACAGTGACTTGTATATACATATTCGAATGTTTACTTTATATCAAGAAAAATTCAAATTCTGTTACTAAATTATCTGATTTTCATCATTATTCCATAAGAAACACAAATGTTCTAAATGTGCCTAGTCATAGAATATCCCGAAATGAACATTCAACCTCTTAACAGAGTATAAAGTTATTTAACCATTTACCAGACTCTTTCAAAAACCAAAATCGAATAAAATTTAAAAATTCAATAAAAAATTATTGTTAGATAAATGTTATTACTCGGTTGCTGATTATCTTGGCGATGGATCGTTGGCATTGTGGTCTTGTGGAATTGAGTGATACCATTGTTTTAGGCAATGGTAATGTACCTATGGATTAGAAATTATATTAATTATGACCTGTCCTATACTGTTACAGTCACAAAGGATCAATAAGTATCATTATTATTATTACCATCAACTATACAGCGAGGCATAGCACCACGCTGAGTTATTGCTCCCAAACCATTATTTTGGTGAAATATTTGGAAATTTGAACGGTCACAAGTTGTTTTTAGGATTTCTAAGTGATTTCCACCAAGTTGGAAACAATTTTCATCAGATATAAAGACATTATTAAAATGAAAACTGTGACAAAATTCCTTCCTTCCTTTTGTAAAGGTGTCATTATAGGGATTTATTTTTGGTTTCCTTGATATGTAGACTTATCTTTTCATTGACATACGGACGGCTTTTGGACATACTTTTATATTTCGTTGATTTCCAAATCTGTTAGCCAATTTGCGAAACCCCAGGCGTGAATTGTGTTGTCCTAAGGAGAAACAAAGCGTTTAAATTGTTTCCTTTAATCTAACGCGCTCTTTCTGGAACTGATCTATGTCTCATATCAATGCCATTTTTTATTCTCTTTTTTGTCTCATATACACTTTTTCCCAGTTCAATCAATTGCACTAATTTTTTACAGAATTTCATAAATTGTATACCTATTGACAATCAAAAATCTTTGACAAATAGTGTTGCCATGCAACTTTGGCCTCAGCCGACTATCTGCTCAACCTATTTTATACATTATTTCCGTCTTAGAATGTTACAAAAAAATATATTAAAATTATAACAAATAATGAATTCCGGATACATTCTAGACGGACTATATTTCTTAAGAATATTAATCATATAAATAATAATATGTAACTTTAAAAACATTTAAAGAGAAAGATTCATAATGGAAATTCTGCCTCTTAATACGGTTCATTTGGAATTGTCTTGATTTTCTCTTATATGATCTCGAACACAACAAAGCATCGACTGAAAAGCAAATACTGTGGGGCTTAAACAGTCGTTGAAAAATCTTCTTGCTTTCTACGAGTTGAAAAAACATCATAACTGTCGGTAGTCGAGTCAGTCGAATGGTCATGGGAAAATATACGCGAACATTTCACGTTGACGAAGAGGCGCTAGAACGGACGTTGCCTGGACTGTTTTAACATTCCTTTGTTTATTATCTTGATGCGTCATCCACAGTAACGAAGGATCTAGTGAGCCGGAGCCAGTGTATATATCCCGGACGAAAGTCGTAATGAAGGGTATGGGAAATAGATGGGACAGATAAGAAACCGTGTGATTGTGTGAAGTTGAAAATGTTAAAATTGGCAATGGAAAGCACGAAGTGTTTCGCACGAGCCCGAGGAGCTAATTTCAAACTCTATTCTCCTTGAAAAGGGTGTACAAAATGATCTATTCACTGATGTCTGGTGTTTTTTTTAGAGTGATAGAATTTTCGATAGGGATAAGTGTGATTTGACAGAAGGTAGAAGACATATTGTTTTGACATTACTGTTCAGTAAGCATTGACAAATTATCATGGAAAGACTCACGTCGCAACAACGTTTACAAATTGTTGAAATTTATTTTCAAAATCAGTGTTATATTCGCCAAACTCATAGAGCACTTCGTGAAATTTATGGTTTACATAATCGTCCATCAGAGCAGCTTATTCGTCGAATAATCGATAGATTTCGGACGTTTTCTCTACTCGATGGAACAACAACAAAACAAAGAACTGTAGGTACAGAAGAAAATATCGCTGCTGTAAGTCATAGTGTTATTGATGATTCAGATTTGTCTATTAGTCGACGTTCACAACAAATTGGACTCTGTGCATCCACCACATGGAAAATTTTGCGTAAAGATCTTGGTCTACCCCATACAAGATCCAACTGGGTCAAAAACTAAAGCCACTTGACCATAATAAGCGTCGTTTGTTTGCTGATTGGGCTCTAGAACAGCTTGAAGTTTATCCACTTTTTTATCGTAAAATTGTGTTTAATGATGAAGCTCATTTCTAGTTGAACGGCTATGTAAACAAGCAAAATTTCCGTGTATGGAGTGAAAACAATCCTCAAGAAGTTCTGCAGGTTCCATTGCATTCTGAAAAATGCACTGTATGGTGTGCTTCACACGCTGGATGCATCATTGGTCCATATTTCTTTAAAAGCGATGCTAGAGCTAATCTTACAGTGAATGGTGCTCATTACAGATCGATGATACTCTCTAGACGGACTATAATTAAATTCGAAAATATTCAGAATTCAAATATACATCTCAGAAATATTCCAACTGAGCAAGAACAAAAGTTTTGCTATCTAGGAATAAGTAATAATAAACTAGTAACAAGTAATAATAAATGTATCAATGAAATAAGAAGAAGAATCACCCTAGCAAAACAAACTTTTGAAAAGAAAAAATCCGTCCTTGCAAATAAACATCTTAGCTTCGAGTCGAAAAATTTATATGGATGTGAAACATGGACGATTGAACAATATGAACGAGATAGATTAAAGCAATGGAAATGGCAAAAGACCTCATGGACGACCAAGGAAATCTCATTTTGAAGAAGTATTCCATCTAATGGGCTGTTCAAGCGAGCTAAAATAAATGGCTCTTAACCAAAAACCTGACTACAACGACAAGGCGGTGCCTTTAGAAATTGATGATTATGATGATTGTTTGTAGAGATTCTGATTATAGTCTAGCTATAACGGTTGTCATAGAATTTCAAAAACTTCTCTATATTACTCGATGACTTTCTATATTTTCTAAAGTTATTCCCTTTTGTATTTCATATAATTCAATCTGCTGACCGAAACAACATGTTCCATACGTATCTGAATTACATTTTTGTCAATATATTCTGTAGCATTTTTTCCTATTCAGAATTATATTTTGTGGTTGAAATTTTCATATTGTCATTAAATAGAAACCGTGTTTCTCCGACATTATTTATAATTATTAATACTTATATTCAGCAAGGATTTCAGAATGAATTCCTATGAAATTTAAAGTTTAAAATACGACCTTCGTTTCGTTCGAACGAAGCTTCCATTAGCTGCCTGAAAAGTTTATGATCGTAAGAATTCAGAAACGTCAATTATTCGGTCCGATCGAAGTTATTTCATCGTTATTAGGGGCATACATGGTTTTAAAGGTCGGACAAATCCTGTGTTCCTCAACAAACGACGATCGTGAATTGTCAAAGGGATCCGTTGTCGTAGCCGCCTTTGTTTTTGCGGCCGTCCGGTGTGTGAAAACAATGGCACATCGCAGAGACCACATTCTGGCTTTATATGAAGAGAAACGCCGACCGAATGCCTCGATCCAGGACGGATTTTGACCCGGGGAGAACATTGTTGCGAATCATTAATTTTTCATTTATTCATCGTCATTAAGATACTGCAATTTCGATTATCGGCAATATAAGGAAATTGAACATAGAACTATCTTGAGGACATATAGTCAGGAAAGGAACGAAAATTTAATTTGGCGACCCTTGTAATATAAATATTGTATCTTGGGCTGCTGTAAATAGAATCAAACTCCACTTATGCCAGACATCTACAAGAATCCGGACATGATTTTGACCATAACTTTGAAGTTCTCCATTTCGAGAACAAATGCAATAGATTGGACCTTTTAGAAGCAATGGAAATAAACCGGCATCATAAAATGAATATTTTGTTGATCGACCAAACAGATGTGAACCGTTCTCCGTTGTTGAACCTTTTTTAATAAATTCCTTGTAATCACGCATTTTTAGTGAAACTTGTATTTAAGGAGAAAGATTTTGTAAAAGTAGTTAGTTACCATACTCGCCTGACGAAATCAATATGTAATTGACGAAACAATTGTCGTTGAAAAATAAAAATAAGCGGAAATAAAGTGTTTTACTTCAAATCATTTACATTCCTTTCATATTAATAACAAAGTTTTCAATCGTATTCTTTGATAGTTTCTGAATAGGCATAAAAATTCAAATCACTTTGATTTCTAACAACTTTGACTGTCTTAAACAATGAATAATTGTGGAGTGAAGAATACTGTCTATCAATTCTATTTAAATTTTGAAAGGCTTTTAAAATTTTGACTAACGTTTAAAGAATTTTTACTTGACTCCGAACAGGCTCTTTATCCCAAATTTTGGCTTGTAAGTGTTTTAATGAGTTAAGTTATAAATATTTCTGCCAAAATTGATCTTATTTGAACGATTTTGATGTACTATCTAACGAGACCACTTATATAAACGGATAAGACTTTATCCTTGGCATTTCATTGAAGTATATGCAGCATAAGTTTTTTTTATAATGAGTCATAATATTAGGTGTTAAAGGTTTTATTGCATAAATACATGACAATATACCTTCATTCGTTTCCATCAACATACAGGGTTTTCCAACAAAAATTTGACCCCCAGAACTCAGAAGCAAAGAATTTTCGAAGATTAAAAAAAAAAGTCACCTTCTGTTTTGAGAGGGACGAATTTCCATCATGAATTTGTTCCGACGAAACCACCCCCACGAAGGTGGGTGGCATCAACCCTCAACATTTTTTGAATAGGGAAGAGATGTCGAGTAATGGTTAGTTTGAAAATTATCTATGTTCTGTGCACAACCCAGTTAAAATTTTCAAAATCAGTTCACTATTCACGAAATAATGTATTATTGAACTTACTGCCAAAAGGTGATGTTGAACAGAAAGTTGAACCGCCCAAACTCAAGAACCTAAGAGTTTGAGGAATCCAAAAGTAAGTTCTGTATTAGGTAGAAAGTATTCCTATGAGGGAGTGGTTTTTTCGGTCCGATATCATATTTTCCTGCAACTGAAAAAATTTTTGAAAGGTTGTAAATTTTCCTTTAACTAAAATGTGATAGAAGCTATAAACGGCTGGTTTGCAGAGCAAGATACAAAGTATTGATACTCTCATATACCAGATTTCTTGAGATTAAAGTTTGAGGACAACATCTCTACGATTGCAGTACAATGATTCATTCCGACAAGTTTGAGACATTATTGTAACAGAAAGCCCGTTTGAAAATACCCTACATATAGGCTTTTAAGGAGCCCACTCATTCAACATTGAATTTCTCATTGACTGTCATGAAAGCTTCGAAATTGAATCGTTTGAACGTAAATAGGATTAATGTACCTTTTTCATTATTAACGACGAATTAAAACACTATTGAAAGTTTTCGTGAGAATTTGCAGGTGCCTTCTATAAAATTATAGGGGGTGACAGGAAGGAAGAGAATCGAAGTACAATTTTCTTCAATTTAAGCGATCTCAGGAAGGAAAGGGAAGTCGATGAAAATATTGGGATCTAAAGATGATTGATGTTTAGAAATTGATAGAGGTGGTTATGTTCTCTTCTTCAATGCGTACTGAATAAGAACAGACCTTTTTATTTGATGTGTTTCTGTTGATTCACGAATTAAAAATCAGGATGTTCTGAAAACATTGAAAAAATTAAAAGCACTGATGTAAAGTCAGGAGCTTTTGCGAGCTGGTATATATCACCCACCATACTCATAAAAAAGTGTTTGTCACAGAATTTTGCACGAACATGCATGTAAATATTCTACTTCTATATACTGAATTTCAGTTAGATCGCATCTTTAGTTGTAGAATGGAAAAACTACAAAAACAGATATAGAAGTAATCAAGGGAGGGGAGTATTTTGGACCTAATCTTCTTTATTATATTTATTTATGATGTAGAAATCATTATCCATGCAGGGACATACTCATGCTAAATATATGGCAATACAGGATTCAGAAGTATTGACGTTGGACCAGTTTAATAATGAGCGATATAATGTTAGCCTCAGTAGAACACGTAAGTAATTCTTCTTCTTCTTAATCCGCCGTCTTCGAATTTCGAAGGTTGGCGATTCAGTTGGCTAATATAGTCTTTGCAACTGCTGCTCGGAAGATGTTAATTGAGTAGCAACCATACCATCGTCTCATATCTTTGAGCCATGAATTTTGTCTCCTACCTACACAATTTTACCCATGTATTTTCCTTCTATAATAATCCTGAGTATTTCATACTTTTCTCCTCTCATTATATGGCCAATATACAGGGTTTTTCGCTCTTTAATGCTTCACATCAATTCCTTGGTCTTGTTCATACGTCCAAGTACTTCGGTATTTGTTATTCAGTCTACTCACGATATACGCAGCATTTTTCGATACAAATACATCTAAAAGCGTCGATCTTTCTTTCTATACTTGGATCAACTCTCACAGTCAGCAGTATAGAGAATCTATAACTTCTCACCATACGTACACGAAGTTGCAGACCGAGATCCGATCTTACGGCCTCATATTTGCGAAGCCTATTCTAGTCTGCTCAATTCTTGCCTTAATTTCTGTTCTCGGATCATTTGTATTCATATATGCAGACCAAATCTCTCGTTGAAGACCGCACTATCTGCCAAAACAACAGTATCGTCTGTATATCTAATGTTGTTTATTAGTAATCCGTTCAATCTGATGCCTCCTGTGATATCATGCAGAGCTTCATTGAATATTGCTTCAGAATAAAAGTTGAAAAGCAGCGGAGATAATATGCCACCCTGTCTATTCCCTTTTTTTATCGTCACTGATTTCGATATTGCCATGTCAGTTTTGACTTCTGCCATTTGATTCCAGCATAGAGCAGATATAATGCTGATGTCTCCTCCGTCCAGTCCAGTTTTCATCAAGATTTTGAGGTAGTCCATAAAGCATGCGAAGACATTTACATTCATATATCATATGGGTGATCAAATTATTACAACCACCACAAAAAATTGAACACTTCTTTATGAAATGAACTGAAATTAGGGTACGAAGCATTGTTATCTTCTTTTTCTCGTTCATGGGCCATGATGCATCAGTGTTGTTAGTTCTAGCTAAGAAGCATGGCGGTGCGGTTGTATATTTTCACGTTATTTATGGTTTTCAAAGACGTTCTTGTTTGTTTTGGTACTTTTCATCGACGTATTATATTGTTGTGCTTTATTTTCACATAATTTTGGCAGTCAAGTCTTTGTTCTTATTAAATTTTGAGAGCAACAGTAGACCGAATAAAAAATAAAACTGATGAAAACTCAGATATGACCCCAGGAAGCAAGGAAAAATGTGGCAAAAAAATTACAACACCAGGAAATGAGCGAAAAATAACGTGATATTGTTTCGGTCTTCGAGCATGCCGACTTGCAAAAAAACTTCATCTCACCCCAGCCATGATGAAAAAAAGAATCCAAAGGGCCAAATATCACAACGACTGGACAGTTGATGATTGGAAACAGATGATTCACAAATATAATGATGAATAAACGGTAAATTAATAGGATTAATAAATATTCCAGGTCTGCTTTTCGGATGAATCAACCGTACAAATTCTCCTCTAAGCATCATGGTGTGGTCTATGATCAGCAGTCAGAGAACGCCTGTACATCGTTGAAGGAACAATGAGACAGGACCAATATACGAATGTCTTTGAAAGAAAAATGCTTCTCCAGGCCCCGGAGTGGTTCCAGATGGGCGCTACATATTCATGCTTGACTCGGCGCCATCTCACAAGGCTGAAAACAGTACTAAATTTCTTTCTGACAGCCGAGTAAAGGTTTCAGACTAGCCTGGCAATTCTCCAGATCTCAAGCCGATCGAGAACCTTTGGAAGTTGAAGAAAAAAATTGCAAACGAAATAATCACTAGTAAGCGTCAACTGATAAAGCGTTTGATAGAAGTGTCGCACGGTAGCTAAAATATAAGATAAAATTGTCAGAAAGCATAGAAAGCATGCACAGAAGGTGCCAGGTAGTCATAGACGCAGAAGCTGGTAGTAACAAGTATTAGGTCTGAGGCAAAATTTTGGATGTTTACAGGTTAATTCTTAATTATTATTGAACTGTTCATACTTATTTTCTGTTTTTCAATAAAAAACTGACAAATATATGTAAAAAACTGGTCTACAATAACCAGAATTGCTTATTTTTCACTGTGGCTCTAATAATTTGATCACCCACTGTACATCTTTGAGTTAACACGTTCAGGGAGAAAAGAGTTTAAAGTGTATGTACCCATTTCGGAATCTAAACTGATTTTCATCCATTTGAGAACCACATTTCCTATATAGTCTGGTGTGAATTATTCTAAGGAAGATTTTGAGTACTTTAGACATAAGACTAATCATGTGATGACCCTCGTAGTGGAAAGTATTTGTTCTTTTGGGTAGAGGTACAAATGTTGACTTAGCCAATCCATAGGAATTCTGCCGCTGCTAAAGACCTCATTAAAAAGCGACGTTAACAAGTTCAAACCTGCTTCATCCCTATTGGCTATCAGTTTGATGAGCTCAACATGGATATTATCAGGTCCCGTTCTTTTGGTTCTTCATTGCATAGATGACCTCGCTTCTCGTAATGGGTAGAGCTGCTTCATTTATGCTTTTTTCTGCGAGATCGAGCATTTGGTTTCTGTTATCATCATGAAGTGCTTCAATATACTCTGTCCATCTCTTCAATTTATCTTCTGTTTCAACAATAATTCAATTATTCGAATTCGTTTGGCAGATGGTTGTTAATTTTGAAATTTGGATATTATCAGCTCCTGTTGCTTTACTGATCTTTTGGTTCTTTATTGCATAGATAACCTCGCTTCTCGTAATGTGTGAAGCTGCTTCATTAAGGCTTTTTTCTGCGAGATCGGGCCTTTGATTTCTGTTATCATCATGAAGTGCTTCAATATACTCTGTCCACCCCTTTAATTTATCTTCCGTTTCTACAATCATTTCATTATTTGAATTCCTTAGGACAGATGGTTGGTGATTTTGATATCTGGATATTATCTGGTCCCGTTGCTTTTCTGTTCGTTTGGTTTTTTATTGCATAGATAACCACGCTTCTCATAATGGGTGGAGCTGCTTCATTAATCTTTTTTTTTCTGCGAGATCGGGCATTTGGTTTCTGTTATCATGAAGTGCTTCAATATACTCTGTACATCTCTTCAATTTATCTTCCGTTTCTACAATAATTTCATTATTCGAATTCCTTAGGACAGATGGTTGGTGATTTTGAAATTTGGATATTATCAGGTCTCGTTGCTTTTCTGTTCTTTTGGTTCTTTATTGCATAGATAACCTTGCTTCTTGGAATGGATTGAGCTGCTTCATTAATGCTTTTTTTTGCGAGATCAGGCATTTGGTTTCTGCAATAATCATGAAGTGCTTCAATATACTCTGTCCATCTCTTCAATTTATCTTCCGTTTCTACAATTATTTAATTATTCGAATTCCTTAGGACGGATGGTTGGTGATTTTGAAATTTGGATATTATTAGGTCCCGTTGCTTTCCTGTTCTTTTGGTTCTTTACTACATAGATAACAACGCTCCTCGTAATGGGTGGAGCTGCCTCATTAATGCTTTTTTTTGCGAGATCGGACATTTCGTTTCTGTTATCATCATGAAGTGCTTCGATATACTCTGTCCATCCCTTCAATTTATCTTCCGTTTCTACAATAATTTCATTATTCGAATTCTTTAGGACAAATGGTTGGTGATTTAGAAATTTGGATATTATCAAGTCTCGTTGCTTTTCTGTTCTTTTGGTTCTTTATTGCATAGATAACCTCGCTTCTCGTAATGGGTGGAGCTGCTTCATTAATGCTTCTTTTCTGCGAGATCGGACATTTGGTTTCTGTTATCATCATGAAGTGCTTCAATATACTCTGTTCATCTCTTCAATTTATCTTCCGTTTCAACAATAATTTCATTATTCGAAATCCCTAGGACAGACGGTTGGTGATTTTGAAATTTGTTGGTCATTTCCCTTATCTCTTTATGTACTTTGAGCGTATCATGGGTCTCTTTTAATACGACTATGGTCCGAACTAAACCTAAGGGCTGAACCAGTTCAGTATCTATTTTGCCTACTTAATTCCAGAAGTTTATTGTTCGGAAATAATGAACTAATAACTACACTTATCTAGATGATTACTCGGTCGATGGCTTATCTCTGAATGAAAACCCACAACATAGTAAAATTTCCCAGGTAAATTACTCAACTATCCCGTTTCAACGCGTTCAACAGGTAGTCGGTCCGATTTATCCGCTGAAAAGGCCGCAAGGGCCAAGTGAGGCCCCAAAAAAATCGATCATTAGCAGGCCTTTACTTTCGGCCGATTGTTAAGTCACAGCATGACTCCTTTGACGGATGACGTCATACTGCGTACACTACTGTTTAATTACACCGGGGGCGCCATAAAGACGAAGCGAAGCGCGAGATGACTTTTATATTGTGTTACAACAGTTAATTATTTTATTAGAGATAGCTGCGCCACGGCTCCTTCATCGGAGTCCTTTGTTGGGTAACTCGTTTTGGGGGTAATTCATTTCTTGGGCGATTACGAAAGTATTAGAATGTATATGGAGGTATAAAAAATATTGGGATATGTGTCATAGAACCTTAGATAAATATCTGGTGAGTGGATAGGTGTTAAAAAATTGTGAATGGTGTAATTCAGTAGATAAAATGGAGTGGTGCCATGATTCCGGAGGTTCCAGAAAGCATTTTTATGTTTTACTGCTCGACTGTTTTTATATTGTCTGAATTCGAAATAGTGAACCGAGAGTAATAATACTAGTACTTTATTGTACCCAATAGGAATATCCCAATTACAGAGTACATGTTGAAAAAGCGAAGTGTTACATATTAATACATGTGAAATGACTTCTAAGCAGAAATTTCACAAAACAATAATCCACCAATATATGAGTTCTAAACAGGAGTCTATAAGCATCTCAGATATGCTCAAATAAATCCGTATGAGGTGCTGGTAAAATAAAATCTAATAATAGAACACTGGAAACACTCTCTAAAGTAAGTTACCTTAAAGTACTTCTCCATATTCAACTTAACTCTGATAAGTAAACACCTGTACTGTAAACTCGATTGAAGTATCATCAGATCTGGAATATCACATAAATATATCTTGAAATCATCGACAAATGCTTGTGCCGAAGTGAAGAAATACAAAGGTGGTCCAACGAAAACTTAACACCGCGATTTTCCGACTTTAAAATGAAAATGTGAAAAATCGCTCGGAACCCTCAATTTCTTACTCGAGGGAGAACAACTTTTCCGCTTTGTTCATCCCCGTAACTTCAATCCCCTAACGGGGGTGAGAACAACCCCTTGATTTTAAATAGGGATGAGGAGTACTACGATAACTAATTTTGAAAATTGTATCGAGTACTATCTGACCCTAAAATTTTGCTTCAAAATATCCATCGACAATGAAATAACAGCGAAAATATGAAAGAGGCAATGTGGAATTTATCTCGAGAATATTTTTCGTATCCGATACATTTCAAAGGTATTTTGTATTTATGTTGTCAATTTTTTGTCCAAAAAAGTAGACGGACCATGTTTTTGATTTACCTTAGTCTATCGCGAATTTTTAAGAACGTTACAAGTGTGTCAAAGCGATTGTAAATTTGTAGTAGAATTAAAATGCTGTATTCCGTAGATGAAAGGATGGAAATGATAAAATTATTTCTTAGAAATAACGACTCTGCGCGACCAACGCAGATGATATCCTGGAAAAAATGTATCCGCTGCTTACGTTGTCCAACTGGTTGCCAAATTTGACGCTACTGGTTCAGTCGGAAACAAAAAGAATGTGCATGAAAGAAACGAAGCGAGGGACGTGGTTGTCTTATGTAGCAATGGATCCTAACTTGAGTACTAGGAAATTGGTGGATGTATCTGGTGTTTCACGCACAACAATCATGAGAATCCTGAAACAACATGAATTTCAGCCTCATAAGATACGATTGGTTCAGGAACTGAATGATGATGATCCCGATCGCCGACTCCAGTTCTGTGAAGTGGTCAGTGAAATGATTAACGGTAATGAAAACTACATGTTCGATATCTGTTTTTCGGACGAGTGTTCATTTTACCTTAACGGCATTGTGAACCGGCATAACTGTCGGTATTGGCCAGATGAAAATCCAAGATTATTTCGTGAGTTGTCCATTGGCCATACAACCTCCATATTTCACGTACACTAAAACGGATATAGCGAAAGATTCAACTTCAATCTTATCTGAACCAAAACAAGAAAATAATTATCCTTCGATCCTTGACAAAGGAATAACCTTTTTTCAAACCCTGATCTTCAAATCATACCAAAATTAACAATCTAAGCAACATAAAAAATAAAATTTAAATCATTGAGAAAAGATTCAACTGTAGCATTGAATGAAGAAATAAAATAGGCATTAAAACAAGCATGTAATTTTCATTTTCATGAGATTTAAATTTCTGAAATTACACAAATAACGTTCATTTTGAAAATGGACTAAAAACCCGAAACATATATGTCAACAGACATCAAATAAACAGTGGAACTTAAGCCAAGTTGTTTTTATTTACTTTATTAACTGAAGTAAGACAAAACACAGTATTATGCATTTTAATTCATTATATGTTGCTTTTCATAGAATTGATTCAAAGATTTGAAATTTTCAGGGAAAATGTTCAAAAGTTTCACATCATGGCTTTTCACCATTTTCATCATCAGTTCTTGTCCTGATTGAGTGTTGTGTAGTGCTCTCTATTTCTTGTTGTTTGGAAACATACGCCGTATTTTATGTACGGGGTGTTCTAACATTTCGCATTTGCTCGATAAGGCTGATTCATATGAAAAAAAGTCTTATATAAAAGTTACACGGTACCAAAAAGGCCATGTTTTGAAAATAGTTCCAGATGCACAGGGTGTTGCATTTTTCCGAAATAGCAAAAACAATATTTTTTTACTGGAACAACTAGTTCATTTTTTTTGTCATTGAACTAGTCCCTTCGTTCCCTATTCAGCACTGAATTTTTTTTCAGCCACAAGTTATTAATTTTTTCGACAAAATGGGGAGTGATGCAGACTCTGAATGAAATAACTGTAATTAAGCTGTTTCTTCAAAGATCGGAATTTTGTAGGGTGAAGTGACGTAGAAAATACTAAATGTTGGCGGTATTGTTTTGATCATCATGTATGTTCATACAGGGTGTCTCAAATGTTACGTTCATTTTCGTCTACTTCGATTTAAGTTAATGCGATTTTTTCAAATGGAATACCTGCATATTAGTTTGTCTTCGCATTATACATGAAATTACCTATCTGGGGATACCAATATGTAATATGTTATTCCTAACAGCTTTTTGATTATTTGTGTTTTTCAAATTATGTTTACACTTTGAAGAAATATGTTTGATTTCCTAAATGTAAAACAAAGGCAAAGACAATAATTACACTACGATACATGTTCAAAATGTCTTCAATCCTGTTCCATACATTTTCTCAATCTCTTCATGAAGTTTGTTCCCACGCTGCTCAAATGAAAAGGCATAATTCATTGAAATGCTTCACGAATTGTTATTTCAATGTCCTCCTGTGTTGTAGCAGCTGAACGATACACCTCCGATTTGACTGTTCCCCAAAGATAAAAATCCAGGTCCGGCCACCTCGGCGACCAAGGAATAGGTCCTTCTCGTCCTATCCACTTATCAGGAAACATAACATCCAACTCTCTCGTACTTTTCCCAAAAAATGTGCTGATGCCCCATTCGCCCCCCAGGCATTAGATCTTGACGTGATGGGGGCGCTCTCTTGACTAGGACCCTAGATTCGTCCCGGCGAATTGGAGGGTTAAGTCTTGGTGTCTAACGTAATGCCATTTTGCGCCAGTCACTGGACCTGTATGGTGGAAGATCTCCGAATGGGGCCCTAGTTTTACTCAGGTGAAATGGAGGGCTGAGCCGGTTGATTAACTCAGTGACAAGGGAGTCTGTCGCAGCACAGGGATTCTCCCTTAAAACTGGCGTACTCTACCCTATCGCAGTATAAATCTCCGGATTCTGTGTAATGGCCGAGTGCGTTATGTAGCATACTGCGTTACCTCGGGGGGTGGGCTTGCCCTCAGGTGTTACTTGTACCACCTGGCCACCCCACTTGGTGTTGGACTCGAGGGGGCAGTGGTTGAAAGTCCGCATGCTGGACTAGGGGGGTATTTCATTTATCTGTTCGCAGACCCCCATTTTCGGGATATTCTCATGAAACGACTCGGGGTTTAACGGGACTTGACGGTTCGACCGGCCTGTCCTGGCCCCTGGATCTGTGCGTAACAATTTAGGGTTTGTGGATCTCGACGAAATGGCTCCGCCATTAGTGCTTGACGCCAGGATCAATCAAATGACTTCACATGGGTTCGGTGGGTCAGGACGTATAGTCCGCTAGACGGTGCTCGTACCAGGATCAATTGTAGTCGTCAATCTTGAGTTTATCTTAGTTCTTGGGACTGCGTTCGGGTGGATGGATAAGAATTCCCTCCGGCGGGTGAGTTGCGTCTCAAACCAACTCGGGTACTGACCTGCTGAGCCAGTAGAGGTTGGATAGTGCTTCGCTGCTACCAGTCAGACGGTTCTGGCTTTCGAGTCGGGGCCCAAATTGGAAGCTAGTGGGTTCATCTCTTCGGAGGGGTTCTCGCCGAGCGCGATGATATGGCGTTATCCTTATCACATTTTTTACCTCTGGGTGGACTGTGGAGACTGCTTGGTAGTCACTTGGAAAAGAGGCCTTCCTCAAATAGCCAATAACTATTCTGGTAGAATTCACCTGATGCCCCATTTAGCTGAAACGACATTTCATTTTTAATGTGATAAGGTAGGTGTTCTGTCAATCTGGGAAATCGAAGAAACTCTTGTCCATTCAATTATCGTTCGAAAAATATGGTCTGACAACATAATTACCCACAATACCGCCCCATACATTAAGGCTCCATGTATGCTGATAATCGTCAACATGGGGTTTATGCGAATTTTCGGTCCTATATTAATGATAGTTGTGCCTATTAACGAATCCGTTCCTGTGGAAGGTACTTTTATATGAGGCTCTTCAAAAATCTTGCATTTTCCATCATTTTATTTTGCATCGTCCGACAAAACTGCACTCTCTTAAAAAAACCTGCTTCTAGTAACTCCTGGTGTAGTTGAACGTGGTAAGGGTGGAATTTGTTAGATTTTAAACTCCTGGGGACTGAAGATTACGATATCTCTAAATCTCTGCTTATTTTTTTAACACTCAACTCAGGATTTTCAACCAACGCAAAACTAATAGCTGATTGGTTTTCATTGGTCAATATTGCTTTAGCACGATTATTTTTTTCGTATTCGATGTGGCCTGTTCTCTCAAATCGTTCTTTCAATATTACGAAACTTTCCACTTGGGCATGCCTTGTATCAGGATATTTTGCAGCATACAGACGGGAAGCCAACAAACAATTTTCTTCACCAGCACCCTATACATACACCATTCCAATTAACTCTTCCTTTGTATAACTCATAATGAATAATCACAGTTTTCAAGCAAATCACAGAACAGACTGTGAACAAATGTCACAATTTAGTATTTCGTTTTTGGCGATATTTGAAATCATAGCCAACTTCAGTTTTTACTGCTTGGTAAAACATTACAGAAAAACGCGTATAATTGAAGATCTCTAAAGTCGGGAACAGAGATGGGGTATTCGGCAATTCCCGAATAAGTATTAATCGCTTTTCGGCAAATAGCCACTAATGTGTAAGTACCAGCGGGAATTGATGAATACCGCATGTCTGTTCCCGGCTTTATAGTCCCGATCAGTAAATCTATTGAACAGGGTGGAAGACATTTTTAGCATGTATTATAAGTTTAAATATTGCCTTTCCTAGTTTTACACTTGAAAAAGTAAACAGATATTTCTTTAATTGTGTAAGAATAATTTGAAAAACACAAATAATCAAAAAGCTGTTAGAAATAACATATTACATATTGTAAAATAAAATAGAAAGGCCTTTTACTTGATAGAAGAAATATAACAAAATTTGAATATTAATGTCAATGCATTTAAATAAACCTTAAAATAACTCACACTGTTCTTTGATTTTGTTAGAACATAGATCAATCTTGAATTATATAGTTGATCTGTAGTTCGAAGCTTAAGTCTTTTAACACGTGAGTGATGTAGGTTATATTTTTGATTTTGATATTTGGAATGTTGAAAAAGGACTGAAGACGGGATTATCTAGAATTATATTTGTTTTTTGAAGATATAGTGCAAATTTTTTTAGAGATTTTCGAAATAATTTGTTCGAATATTTAAATATATTAAATATTTCAAATGAATTATATTCTTTGAGAAGTCCTTTAAGTGTGTTCATGTTTTTATAAGGCAAGTGGTATTTCTTAAAGGTAAAACCAGAAACAAAATTTTGTCTCCTTTGAATATTTATTTATTAATATCAATTACTTTCGTATATCTGTTGGGTTATTTATTTCATTTGGAATTATATATTGAGTTTTGATTATATACGTCTATTAAATGTAAGCGGTGCTTGTTAGACATAAATTTATTTCTAAAAGTTTTTTGAATAAAATTTTTTTGAAATTAAAATTGTAGAAGATAAACATATTTCAATTTGTTTTAATATTCAAATTTTATTACATATTGGTATCCCCAGATAGGTAATTTCATGTAGAATGCGAAGACAAACTAATATACAGGTATTCCATTTGAAAAAATCGCATTAACTTAAATCGAAATAGACGAAAATGAACGTAACATTTGAGACATATTGAGAACAATACCGGCTACTTTAGTATTTTCTACGTCACTTAACCAGACAAAATTCAGATCCTTGAATAAACAGCTTACAGTTATTTTATTCAGGGCCTGCATCACTCCCCATTTTGTGGAAAAAATTAAATAACTTGGTACTGACATATTGTGGCAAAAAAAAATCCGTGCTGAATAGCGAATGAAGGGAACAATTCAATGACAAGAAATAAACTGGTTGTTCCATTTAAAAAAAAATATTGTTTTTGCTATTTCGGAAAAATGCAACACCCTGTGCATCTGGAACTATTTTCAAAACATGGCCTTTTTGGTACCATGTAACTTTTTTTCATATGAATCAGCCTTATCGATAAGTCGAGCAAATGCGCACTGTTGGGACACCCGCTATATCCAGATTTTGAACGAGTGTGTAAGACCGTTCTAACGCTTCTGAAACCAATTTATGAATTTCTTCACTTAGGAGTACAATAGCTCGTCGCGTGTAACATCCTCAGTTACGTTCGTCAGCATGGTCTTCCGAACAGCGTTAATTAATTAAAAAACACGGATTAATAGCAGCTCAGGTACATAAAATATACACTTGTGCACCAGCATACAATGCGGGAGTTATTTGCGAAAATAAACCATTAGTAGATCGCTTAACGAATCGTTCTTTCACAGATAAGATCTACTGGGTAGCTCCCTGAAAGCTCCATTTTTGTATCAAGACTTAATGATTTTTTTATGCATATTTTGGCGTCGGGCCCCGATGATGCTAGAATAAAAAGGTAATAAAACTGTTGCTTCACACATAATGAATCATAAGACGCACATTTCAATGGTAAAGAGAATTGTATTATCATAATTAATCATGATATAGTCAAAAGAGGTGGAGGGACGCTATTACGGAAGCTCAGTTATCCTGAATTGCATTTAATGAATAAATGAATTCAAAATGACCCAGGGGTTCACCGAAAATGGCATTGACTTATGCCTTGAACCGATAAAAAAAAAGTTTTTGCAATTTCAATGCTGTAGAAAAAGAAGGATTTAGTCATCAGCTCTGGAGATCATCACTTTCTTTGCAGTCTCCTGCCACATGAGAATACTTACTCATCTTAGGTATTGAAACCATATACTCAATGAGCTTGGTGGTGTCTCGTATTCTTCTAAATCCTGGTCCTTGATTGCTTGGTTCTGGTTTCTTTGGTTAGTGTCCTGTTATTTATGATTATTTGGTGTTCTTTCGGTCGTCAATGGATCTTTAAAAGTTTCCTTATCGTTATCGTGCCAAGCAGTATGGCGTTCTGCCTTACTCATGGAATAGTTTGGATTCTAGACCTTCACAATTGCCTCATTAATCATTAATCAAGAAACTATCCTCTTTTGCATTTTCGTTTATATTATTTCCAGCCTATTTGTGCATCTTTAAACGTATCTAGGTAACTTTTTGGCTTACATCTCTTAAAAACCCTTCATGGTCAATCTTGAGTTGACTACTTCGGAATTGTATCCTGGAAACTTTAAAAAAAATATTAATGTTCGAATTATCTGAGAGTACATTCGTTATGCCTGCGATGAACTGATCTGTATGATATCTCTTAGATCCTTTTTTACCCTAATAATTTTTAAAAGCTTTTATTTTGGATATCTCAGCTTAGAAATGTTTTCTTTGTTGTTTTCTTTTCTGTTGAAAGACTACTTTATATTAATCAATTTCATCATGATTTAATGTTGAAACTATAATCAAGATCAAGGAAGGCATGTTTCTTTAAGTTGGCTTCTTGTCCACTTTTATTGACATCAATTCTTTCATACCAGCTCTAAAATAACTGGCTTGAAACTCAGTGGATATGACTGCTTATCTGACAGAGGATCGCTACAGGGCGTCTCTGATGGCTCATTTCCAGATCGCCAGAAAGGTGATAAAAACAGGAAAAAAGGGATGAGTTTAAGCTGATGAATATCAAGGAGATTTCATCAATGTGCACATTTGCCTTGGAAAGTTGTTCGGAAAGTAATTTCGTTTTTTTATGGGAAAATTAAAGACTCTTTTCCTACAATGGATAAATATTTTATTAAATTATATATTGACCATGCTGGTTCAATACTTTTTGTCATTTTTCTGGTAGTAGTATGATTCCACGCTCATAAAATTTTGGGTCTTTGCTGGCAAAAAACCGATCCAGGTGATTTCTGACCTCTTCATTTAAAGTAAAGGTTGTGCCATCCAAAAAATTTTGCAATGGCCGGAAGAAATAATAATCTAATGGCACCAGATCTAGAGAATATGGTGGGTAAGGCAATGTATCCCATTTAAGCCGTAAAAGCTTTTGGCGATTGACTAAACTTGTATGAGGTCTCGCATTATCTTGGTGGAACACTACACCTTTTCTGTCGATTAATCCTGGCCTTTCCTGTAAAAGTGTATCATCCAGTTTGTCCAGCTGATGACAGTAGACTTCCGAATCAATTGTTGGGCTCAAAAGAAACGATTCCTTTGACCTTCCACCAAACAGACAGCATCACCATTATCTATTACGTTTGACATTGTTATATACAATTCATTTTTCGTCCCCAGTAATGATACGCTTCAAAAATGGATCATTTTCGTGACGTTTGAGAAGCGAATCGCAGACGTCAACGCCACACACAAATTTCTCTCCGTGAGAACATGAGGAACCCATATATCGGGCTTCGAGGTTAAACCCAGGCCTTTCAAGTGGTCATAAATGTTTGAAGGTTCAAAGAATATCAGCATCCGAAAGATAATTCTTCATTCGCTAAACATTTTTTCCAAAACAAACGCTCAACAGCCAGAAAGATAGATAAAATAGTGGCTACAACCGACAATACTTTGAACTTCAAATGTAGAACAATTTTTTCAAAATAAATCTTCAATTTTGGAATGAAAACCCGTACGAACTTGTTTGTGAGTTAACAAAATTTCAAATGAACCCCTTTCTGAAACGTTGTGAATTTTTTGACTAACGAACTTGATGTTAAAACCTGCTCTCAAAGTTATTTGTTCCAGAGATATCTTGCTCGAAAACTGAACCTTACTAAATTCCACCACAAATTCTTCACCAATGTGAATGTTATCGTTTGAGATCATATTAGGAAAAAATGAAGAAAACCAAACATCTAAAGGAGAGATAACGCCAGGTATGAGTAGGTAATTAAGAAATCGACTTTTCTGGAGAAGAGCTTGTAATATTTCTCAAAGCAAACAATTAAACGAATAACGCTTTTAAGTTGGAAAAGATTACATCCGAAGTTGGGAGAAATAGCCCTCAGAACTCACCCGAAACACCGAAAATAGAAGTTCGAATGGCGCAGGACCCTCATTATTGATTCATTTGCACGACATCTCGAGGGTGCCAATGCTCACCCCCTTCGATGGAAGGCGCTTGCGCGGCCTCTTCCAATGAGGGCGATATCGTGCAAGGGGTGAAAAAGTGCGGGCTAAAACTTCCCTTTCTTAGTGCTTCCGTTAAAATGGAAGAAGTTTCCGAATTTCGAAGCTTTCTACTTAACATTCACTTCGGAACATCTTCGATGCGTTTTAATTCACACAGGAAAAAATCTATGAATTACGACATAGTGAGGAATCGACTGGAATAATGTAAATAAAAATGTCCTCAATACGCTAAAGACATGCCATTTGTCAAAATGGAACAGTATCAGTTTAACGAATAAGCTTGAAATTCTTTCATCATTTAAAATTTGTTTTTGTAGTGCTATTCATAAAATTAAGAACACTGTTCTGAATGATAACAAATTGAAAAATTATCTAACATAGAAATTTTTTCATTGGATTGATTTGGGCGCAGTGTTCTTAAACGCAATCTGTGTACAGAGAAAGGCAAAATCTATAGTCCGTCTAGGAAGTATCCGGAATTTATTAATTTTCATAATTTTACTTCTTTTTTGTAACATTCTAAGACAAAAGTAATGTTTAAATTAGGTTGTGCAGATAGTCGACTATAGCCAAAGTTGCATGGCAACACTATTTATTAAATATTGTGGATTGTCAACAGATATATAATTCATGAAATAATATCGTAACTAGAAGAAAACAAAGCAGGTAGAATATTTGTACAGAAAAGGTTTTCGAAACGTTAAGAAATTAGTGCAATTGACTGAAATGGGAAAAAGTGTTTTATGTGAGATAATAAAGAGGATAAAAAATGGCATGGATATGAGGCATGGACCAGTTTCAAGATTAAAGGAAATAATTTAAACGCTTTATTGGCTTTAGGACGACACAATCCGCACCTGAGGTTTCGCAAATTGGCCAACAGATTTGAAAATCAACGAAATATAAGAGTATGTCCAGAAACCGTCCGTAGGTCACTGAAAAGAAATGCTACATATCAAGGAAAACAAAAAAAAATCCCTATAAGGACACCTTTACAAAAAGAAAGAAGGATAGAATTTTGTCAACGTTTTCAAGATGATAATTTTAACAATGTCTTTATATCTGATGAAAGTTGCTTCCAAGTTGAAATGGAAATCACTTGAAAAACTCATCAAAACAACATGTTTCCGTTCAAATTTCCCACCAAAATAATAGTTTGGGGAGCAATATCAAAGCGTGATGCTCTGTATAGTTGATGGTACCATTAATAGTGAAAAGTATTGTGACATTCTAAACGATTTTCTGCTTGAAACAGCGTATGTTTTATATCCAAAGGGATGGCCTTTTCAACAGGATAATGCAAGGTGCCATACTTCGTCCTATTCTCAAGCATGGATGCAAGAAGACCAACTGACAACCATTTCATGGTCAGTAGCTTCACCAGTTCTTAGTCCCATTGAAAACATATGGGGACTAATGAAGATTGAAGTTGAACGAGCAGCGCCATGAAATAAAGATGATTTAATTCAGTCAGTTTTATAGTCCTGAACTACCATCAACAAAAATTATGCAGGTGATCTAGTTTCGGGTGTACGTCGACGTTTCGTCAAGTGTTTACAGTTGTATAAGTAAACAAGTTGTTATAATTCTCTAATTGACGAATTTAAAATATATACTAAATAATTACAATTGAGCTTTGTTCTTTCCGGATACTTTCTTGATGGACTATAATTATGGGAGTTTCAAGTTTTTCAGTGGTGAATTTACCCGGTTACTTTACACATTATTTGTGAGATTTGTGAGAATACATTTTAAACTTCGTAAGAGTCTTCTTTATTTTCAAACGTCATGGACTGTGAGTGGATCTGAATAAGGTCGCCGGGTCGGTGCAAAGAGATGAATACTCCCCCATAAATAGCAATCCTGTTGAATATTCGTCATCATTTATAACACATAAAGTTTTTCTTGTAATGGGCTAATGGCTTAGTAGCTCCTCTTGTAAATGCATGGTGAATCCTTTATTTAAAAAATTATTTTCGTTACTCGTATATTATATACCATAACATGAATCAAATAAGTCAATAAATATTAATAATGTAATTGCTCTGGACAAGGATGATTTAGAATGTATGGCTCGAAGGCTGCTTAAAGAATATGATGAGTGGGATCTCTGTCTGTGAATAAGACAAAAACACAGATTATTTGTATTGGGAGCAACAATATGGAAGATCTTCAGGTGCACCAAAAAACTTGTATCATTTCGTGCAAGGAATAAACCTACCTTGGAACAAAGATAGAACAAGGAAGTCGAACAGAAAGGGAAATAGAACATCGAACAAATAGATATCGCGGGAACGGAAACATCAAATATACAATGCGATTTTCAAGAGCGTATGGGTGCTCTTGGGTGCGAAACATGGCAAATGACAAAGAATCTGGAACGTCGTTTAATGGCTCTGGAGATGGATTTCTGGCGAAGATCTACTGGTAAGTAGAGATTGGAAAGACTACGAAATGAGAAAATAAGAGAGATGACGAAAGTGGAAAATACGATAGTAGAAGAAATACAGAGACGACAATCAATATGGTACGGCCATGTCGAAAGAATGCAGGAGGACCGTATTTCCAAATAAATTTTAAAATGGATCCCAACAAATAGAAGAAGAGGAAGACTTAAAACCACATGGTTGGGCGGAAGACATAAGGTTATGTCTGACTGAAACTTACAAACAGGAGATTGGGAAAACCGAAAGAGGTGAAAACTAGGAATCGGAAGGTGTCAGACTCTATGAAACCGATATAAACAGGTGTCATCTTTTGAAGGGGTAAAACTTCAAGGTGACATCATTATTTGCAATAAAAAATGTCATATAACACATGGTCGAATGTTGATGGTTATTCTTCAATTTAACATTTCTTGATTTCACGAAATATTTCAAGTTTTTCCATTAACATCAATTATAATTCAGTTATCCTTGTAGCCGCATCAAATTTTACCACATACCTGGAAATGGAATTAAATTTGCTACAAGATAAGAAGCTTTGTATGACAAAAAATTCTCATTGCGGGCGTGGTAAGGAGATGAATATTACGCTTCTGAAGTGAACGAAATCAGTCATATTTTTCCAATGGTTTTATCGATGAAATATTATTAATTCTGTACATGCTTTCTTTTCAGCAGTAAGCTTTCGAATGACATATCAACTTTTGTGCTAGCTGCTTGTCCTCTGCCATAATATCATGGCTTAGAAGATAACGACAAAAGTTGAAATATTCAAAACCTAAATTTGCTCTATCTTAAAGCTTTTAACGTTTGAATATTAAGGTAATTCTCATGGAAATCATAAATGTATCTGTCGAATCAAAATAATTCGAACGAATAAATTTTAATAATACAGATCTTATACAAAAAATGTGAAGAAAACAGACTACTACAATCAGGTGTTTTTTTTTAGAGTGATAGAAATTTCGATTGGGATAGCTGTGATTCGACAGAAGGTAGAGGCCATGTTGTTTTGCCATTTCTGTTCAATAAGCCTTGACAAATTATCATGGAAAGACTCACGCCGCAACAACGTTTACAAATTGTTGAAAGTTATTTTCAGAATCAGTGTTCTATTCGCCAAACTTATAGAGCACTTCGTGAAATTTGTGGTGTGAAATAGTTTGTTTTCCTTTGCATCCTTGAATTCTTGAGTCAGTGCTATGGTTAGACTAAAAATAAGTACGACAAATGTTCCAGATATTTTATAGCTTGGGACGAAACCGCAGTTTTTTATGTATTTGTTATTCGAAAGGAGAGACTGAGAAACATTTTCGATCTTTTCACAATTGAAGTAAAACCAACTAAGTTTTATGAACGTTATGTAAAGCTCGATATACCATGTATAGGATAAATTTGACTTCATTAAATCTGGAAAAGAGTTTCAATCAATAATAAATATACCCTGATTTGAGATGCAAAAGTTTAAGACTTTCAAACAAAAATCTCCATAAAGTGAGTTGATCGAATAAACCCCAAAAATTCAAGATATTGGGTGTTTTTTTTAGAGAAATAGAACTTTCGATAGGGATAACTGTGATTTGACAGAAGGTAAAAGCCATGTTGTTTTGACATTTCTGTTCAGTAAGCATTGACAAATTATCATGGAAGGACTCACGCCGCAACAACGTTTACAAATTGTTGAAATTTATTCTCAAAATCAGTGTTCTATTCGCCAAACTTATAGTGTACTTCGTGAAATTTATGGTTTAAATAATTGTCCATCAGAGCAGCTTATTCGTCAAACTATCGATAGATTTCGGCCCTAAAACAGCTTGAAGTTGATCTACTTTTCTATCGTAAAATTGTGTTTAGTGATGCAGCTCATCTCTGGCTGAACGCCTATGTAAACAAGCAAAATTGGCATATATGGAGTGAAAACACTCCTCAAAAAGTTCTGCAGGTTCCATTGCATCCTCCAAAATGCACTGTATGGTGTGCTTTACACGCTGGAGGCATCATCGCTGCATATTTCTTTAAAAACGACGCTGGAGCTGATGTTACAGTGAATGGTGCTCGTTATAGATCGATGATCAATTTGAATGGTATCGACCCAGAAGTGTTTTGGTTCCAACAAGATGGTGCTACACCTCATGGTGTTACCGTAACAATTAATTTATTGAAAGAAAGATTTAGCGATAACATTATTTCGAGAATGGTCCAATTAATTCGCCTCCAAGATCATGCGACATAACTCCACTGGATTATTTTCTTTCGGGTTATGTCGAGTCATTGGTTTATGCTGATAAACCAGAAACAATAGACGCTTTGGAAGCCAACATAACTCGTGTTATTGAAGAAATAAGGCCTGAATTACTCGAAAAAGTGGTCCAAAATTGGTTTGGTCAAATGGGGTTCCTCAGAGCTTCAATCTTAATTTAAATTTGGTTTATTTCAATTTAGAGTTCTCTCACTCTAAAAAAACACCCGATACAACCAATTCGACGAGTACTTGTTGTGGGGTTCTTCCGGACAGCTTGAAGTATAGCAGGTGCTATGTGTTGTGAACAACATATCGCGATATTCGATGTTTGAAAAATGAGGCATAATTTTCTAGTTTTTTTTTAGAATACTTATTATGAACTGAGTTTATTCGTTAGATTCAAGAAAACGTACTAATACCAAAATTATTAAGCGACAGATACTGTCATATTTTAAATCAAATGTTTACTTTGATATTCAATCACTAGGAGCTTCAAGATAGAGGAAATTTAGGTTTGGCATATTTTAACTTTTCGTTGTTATCTTCTTAGCCATCATAATATGGCAAAAGAAAAGTAACTAGGACGAAAGTTGATATGTCATTCGGAAGCACATCAAATAAGGTATTTTTTGCAGCAAAGAAAACATGTCCATAATTAAAATTTTTCATCGACAGCACCATTGGAGAAATATGACTGATTTCGTTCACTTCAGAATCATGATATTTATCTCCTTACCACGTCCGCAATAAGAATTTTTGGCATACAGAGCCTCTCATCTTGTAGCAAATTTAATGCCGTTTAGATGTGTGGTCAAATTTGATGAGGCTACAAGGATAACTGGAAGTATAATTGATTTTATGGAAAAACTTGAAATATTTCGTGAAATCAAGAAATATTAAATTGAAGAATAACCATCAACATTTCGGCCATGTGTTATAGGATATTTTTTGTTGCAAATAACTTGTATGATCTCCACGATAAGTTTGGCCTTTTCAAAAGTAGACACCTTGTATGTATCGGTTTCACAGCGTTTGACGCCTTCCAATTCCTAGTTTTCACCTCTTTCGGTTTTTCCTGGTTGTAGGTTTCTCATGCCTTACGTATGCCGCCCCACCATGTGGCTTTAAGTCTTCTTCTTCTTCTATCTGTTTGGATCCATTTCAAAATTTACTTGGGAATACAATCATCCTGCATTCTTTCGACATGGCCGTACCACATTAATTATCGTCTCTGCATTACTTCTACTGAAGTATTTTCCCCTTTCGTCATCTCTCTTATTTTCTCATTTCGTATTCTTTCCAATCTCTACTTACCAGCAGATCTTCGCCAAAATTCCATCTCCAGAGCCATTAAACGACGTTCCAGATTCTTTGTCATCTGCCATGCTTCGCACCCATTGAGGACTACGATCTTGAAAATCGCATTGTATATTTGATGTTTCCATTCTCACGATATCTGTTTGGACCCAATGACGTAGTTCAGACAGCCGATCAACAGCTTTCCTTTAACTATTCGATGTCCTATTTCCCGTTCTGTTCGATCCCTTGTTCAAGCTTTGTTCCAAAGTAGGTGTATTCCTTGCACGAACTAATACAAGTTTGTTGGTCCACTTGAAGATCTTCCATATTGTCGCTTCTAATACAAATATGATGTGTTTATGTTTTATTCATTGACAGATCCCATTCCTCATATTCTTTTAAAAGCCTCCGAGCCATAAAGTCCAAGTCATCCTTTTCCTGAGAAATTTCATTATTAAAATTTATTGATTTATTTAATTCATGTTATGGAATATAATATACAGGTAACGAAAAAAAAATTGAATTTGAAAAGTAGACACCCTGTATATATTATATATATGAAAAAATCATGTTCATTTGTACAAATTATTGGCAATTACTTCGTTAACATTCAATTATATAATTCAATATAAGAACGATCTAAAGACTTGAAATTTTGTCGGTACTTTTATAAACTTTGAATATTGATCTGGTGGAAGTTATTTTCGATCAGCCCGAGGTAACGTCCGATTCCATCCTCACATGTGCCTCCGAAGGGCAGAGGGATGTCGTGTTGTGGAGCAATTTCGGCGCCGAAGAAACAAGAACCCCGGTCCACTACCTAATAATAACACCTAATAACATAGGACATATCGTTATGTTTCGGCGAAACGGGTCTTCTACGGCCTGCAATCAGACCTGACGCAGCCTCCGCCGACCGACGACGTTGTCATTAGAAAATATCACCGGGACAGGAGGCAGCTATCGTGCATTTCGTATCATTCGGGCCCCAAGGACCGAAACACAAATGATTGTAATTATTGAGATCCAGAAAGACGGCGGTGGCCGCCTCTGGCGCCGTGCGGCGCTCATGTCTGTCGGCAGTAGGAGACGTGGGGGGACAAGCCGGGCTGAATGAACGTCGCCCCCTACGTGTGCATCGGGATGGGTTTGAATGAACGCAAATTGAGTGGTCGCAGGGATGTTGTTCGTCGCTATGCACCCTCGGCGGTGTAGTTAATGGCTATTGTTATGCGGATTAGCAATCGATCTTGCGGTTCTTCGCGACTGGATTGATGTAAATAGGAGCGGTATATTTTAATGTATCCGATTCCAGTCACTGATTAGTCCACAAACAAACAAAATTTGAAGAGAAGAAATCATTAAACCATCTTTATTCATAGTCTTCACAAAGTTTTTCATCAGCCCAAGTTTAATGTGAAGAGAAGGCAGAAGGACATTTTTGGGGTCTTCAAAAGGTCTAATCATTCTGAGATCCCGGTTGAAATACACTTCTTTTTGGCCAAATATTTGTTATATAGAGCTGATTTACTGTACTATTACCCCATATACAAAAAAAACAGCAATATTTTGTGAATTCTGCCTGAACTCCCTCTAAAAGTCCCCACATAACTGCCATTTATACGTGTTGTAGTTCATTTCATCCAAAAGAGTGCGCATACTTTCATAACTTTCTTTCATCGTTACTGAATGGGCAACTGGTATAGAGGGTTTCAAATTTCCATCATGCAGTAACACAGCTTTTAAACTGAATTTAGATGAATCTATAAGTGAACGCCATTCAGTGGGGGAATGTTCTATATCAAGTTCCTGAATTAAACCATAAGCATCAGTACACCCACACAACGAATTGTCCACACATTATAATGCAGAAAACGGAGCGTTTTTTCTGAAATTCATAATTTTCGTTTCGTTTCGTTTCGCCTAAAAAGTTCCATTCCTTAAGACGAGAACCAGGAAGTTCTGACTGTTGCTTTGATAACCCCAAATCATGTACTAAATCATTTAACCCATTTCGAACAATTAAATTCGGCTCGCCGGAACTGGGACCTGAAGTAAATGTAGGGTCTGCAAAAGGCACCCTTTTTCTCTTCCCGTTCATCCACTGAACCAATGATACGCTACAACTAACACAGCACACATAGGGAGACTACTGTTGACTGATTAATCTCCAATAAAGACACCAACATATTGGAAGGCTTTCAACAGTTTCAGAAAATTGCCTGGCTTGTGATTTCACTATAAGTTCTCCACAAATATAACAAAAGATTGAAGCTATTTTTTTTTATTTGAAAGATAATTTTATGACATTTATGTTTTAAAAATAGTTTTCTGCATATGTCCTCCACGACTAGCTATAAGGCATTCGACTAGACCAATTTTGGATGACTTTTTCGAGTAATTCAGGCCTTAATTCATCTATAAAACGAGTAATGTTGGCTCCTAAAGTGTCTATCCTTTCTGGTTTATAAGCATAAACCAATGAGTTGACATAACCCCAAAGAAAATAATCCAGTGGAGTTATGTCGCATGATCTTGGAGGCCAATTAATTAGATCATTTCTCGAAATAATGTTATCGCCAAATCTTTCTTTCAATAAATCAATTGTTACGATAGCAACATGAGGTGTAGCACCATCTTGTTGGAACCAAATTACTTCTGGGTCGATACCATTCAAATTTTGAAACAAATAATCATTGATCATCGATCTTTAACGAGCACCATTCACCGTAACATTAGCTCCAGCATCATTTTTGAAGAAATATGTACCGATGATGCCTCCAGCGTGTAAAGCACAGCATACAGTGCATTTTTCACGATGCAAAGGAACCTGCAGAACTTCTTGAGGATTGTTTTCACTCCATATACGGCAATTTTGCTTGTTTACATAGCCGTTCAACCAGAAATGGGCTTCATCACTAAACACAATTTTACGATGAACAAGTGGATCAACTTTCAAGCTGTTCTATCAGCAAACAAACGAGACTTATTATGGTCAAGTGGCTTTAGTTCTTGAACCAGTTGGAAATTTTATGGGTGTAGAGCAAGATCTTCATGCAAACTGTTCCATGTGGTGGATGGACAGAGTCCAACTTATTGTGAACGTCGGCGAATAGATAAATCTGAATCATCATTAACACTATGACTTACAGCAGCAATATTTTCTTCTGTACGTACAGTTCTTTGTCCTGTTGTTGTTGCATCGAGTAGAGAAAATGTTGTCCGAAATCTATCTTTAGTTCGAGGAATAAGCTGCTCTGATGGACAATTATTTAAACCATAAATTTCACGAAGTGCTCTATAACTATGGCGAATAGAACACTGATTTTGAAAATAAATTTCAACAATTTGTAAACGTTGTTGCGGCGTGAGTCTTTCCATGATAATTTGTCAATGCTTATTGAACTGGAGCAAATCGATTCCGTGAACTACGATCTCAAAAAGATAAACTAATGAGGTCTACGGAATCTGGTGTAATTCAATGTCTCGAAGACCCCAAACAACAACTTTTTCTCGAAAAACTCAGTACGTGACTTCTGACTTGATGATGGATAACCATAGGATTCCATGCATTTTCTTAGAGTGACTGTCAACGTATAGGTCTGTTATGGGAACATGTGACTGACATTGCGAAGTCTGCTGCAAATAAGCTGCTTGTATCTTTTAAACGAAACTATATTCATAAAAAAATCTTCAGAGTTGACACATCTATCATCTGCCAGAATTTGTCATATAGCTTTCTGATTCAACTCGAAGCAACCAACACGAAAAGACCGCGCAAAAAGAACCACATTATCTTTTACCACGATAATACACGTCCCTATGTTAAACTTATTGTAGTCGATTGCATTGCCCGTAAGGAATGGGATCTGCTACCACTTCAGCAATATTTACACAGACCGAAGCCTCTACAGACTACCATATTAATCGCTCGCTGAAGAACTGACATGAGAATAAAATTTACTCGGAGTCCGATTTTGATGATTTCGATCCCAAACCTACTCATCTGAAAGTTTCAAGTCTCTAGCTCTTTCCGTTCGAAAGTTAGTGTGTTAACGGCCGAAACGTCCCTAGAACAAGCGCGCAAAACTTATTGATAGTAATCCCTTTTATATGATTTGAAGTAAAACACTTTATTTCCGCTTATATAAGCGGAAATGTTTTACTTCAAATCATATCAAATCATATCAAATATGAATTTCCGTCAAGTAGAGACCGAAACAATCAAGAATTTAATCCCTTTTAGTTCACGATGAACACAGATCATCATGAAAAATAATTTTCGGAAACAAGCAATTTCTTTTCATGTTTTTCCAATGATAGATATTTGAAGATAATGATGAAGGAAACCTTAGAGGGAGAGTCATTCCTGAAAAACTTACGTAATCTCTAACATGAAAATCAGTGTATTCGGTTAGTAGTTCTTGAAAGTACGCACTATTAAGTTATTCCTATATTTCATTGGTTAAATACCGTATCCGGTAATGAAGTGCTATTTTGTCAACATTACAAGGCTATATGGCGTAACATATACGCAATTTTTTGTGACATCATGGTAATTGAAGATGATTGATGATCGTCTCCCAGAACATAAGCAGGAGTTCAAGCTGAAAGTACCACATCGACATCTCTTTTTATAGACTTTCTTTTTATATTTTAGCAATCGTAGATGAAATTTATGTCCATCCACTAAAACCATGATTAGGGTAGTAAACTAAATTACAAAAGATTTGTTATTGTATTATAAGTTGTTTCTTCCATGGGAATTTCTCCTACCTGTGAATCTATTGACGAAATTCCTAGCATAGATGCTAGATGATCCATCTCGAATAGTTTCAGAAAATTTTTAGAAATCGCTATCTTTTATTTTAGTTGTCTGAAGATGATGTAACACCTCGGAACTGCAGTTAAAAAAGATGTGAATACTTTGAATTTCTGGCAGTAATACAGTCCGTTTAGAGATAAATAATGTATAAAATAGGTTGTGCAGACACTCGGCTATGGGCAAAGTTTCATGGCAACTCTAATTGTCAAATATTGTTGATTGTCAATAGGTAAACAATTTATGAAATAATGTCGCAAGAGAAAACAGGTAGAGTATTTGTATAGAAAAGGCTTTCGAAACGTCAAAAAATTATTGGAATTGACTGAACTGGGAAAAAGTGCTGTATATGAGACAATAAAGAGGGTAAAAAATGGCATGAATATGTGGCATAGACCAGGTAACATATCAAGGAAACCAAAAAAATCCCTATAATGACACCGTTACAAAAGGAACGAAGGATAGAATTTTGTTTTCCAAGAAGATAATTTTAATAATGTCTTTATATCTAATGAAAGTTCTTTTCAACTTGGTGGAAATCACTTAAAAATCCTATAAAAGCGACCTGTTACCACCAAAATAATGATTTTGGGAGCAATATCTCAGCTTGGTGCTACGCCTCTCTGTAAAGTTGATGATACCATTAATAGTGAAAAGTATTGTGGCATTCTAAACGATTTTCTCCTTGAAATGGCACATGCTTTATGTCCAGAGGGGTGGCATTTTCAGCAGGATAATGCAAGATGCCATACTTCGGCCTATATTCAAGCTTGGATGCAAGAACACCGTCACAACGATTTCATGGCGAGCTGCTTCATCAGATCTTAGTTCCATTGAAAACATATGGGGATTAATGAAGATTGAAATTGAAGGTGATGCTCATTGTTTCCTTCGATATCCGTGGCGTGGTGCACTACGAATTCGTTCCAGAGGGTCAGACGGTAAACAAGGAGTATTACCTAGGCGTTATGAAACGTTTGCGTGAGCGTATCCGTAAGAAGCGGCCGAATTTGTGGGCGAACAACTCATGGATTTTGCATAACGATAACGCGCCTTCTCACCGAGCTACGATTGTGACTGTCTTTCTCGCCAAAAACTCAACAAACGTGCTTCAGCAACCACCGTATTCGCCGGATTTGGCTCCCTGCGACTTTTTCCTCTTCCCAAAACTAAAATTGCCCCTTCGTGGCACACGTTTTGAGTCGATTGAAGCCATAAAACAAAATTCGGCGCGAGAGCTAAAGTCCATCCCGGAAAGCGCCTATAAAAAATGTTTCGATAATTGGAAGTGCCGTTGGCATAGATGTATTGGAGCAAATGGAGCCTATTTTGAAGGCGACCCAATAAATTTTGACGATTAAATGTGAAAATGTTGTTTTAATTGAAAATTCCCGGTACTTTCCTGACAGAGTAGTACATTCGTTCTATGGATACAAAATATAGCCCCACCTTGGGGACAGCTGTTACATCGAAAATATAACTTTTCCGCCAATGGCTGAATTTTTTCGGATTGAACTACGGAATACCATTAACGCTGAATATTGTTGAATGAAATCACATAATCTTATGCGTCATTAATTTTCTAGGTATATTATTATTAAACACGGTTCAGCACCTTCGGAAATTTCCCAATTGTTTTGTTTCCTCCGTGAACATGAAAATTCGATAAAATAGAGTTGGATTACATTTTTCATCGAATGCAAAAGCAAAAAAAGTTATGTAGAAAATTTGCAATTCATGTTTCAGTGTGCGTTTTTTCAGACTACCTGACTTTATTTATTAATCAGACTGGGTTTATATTTCATTGACAAAAGAGACGACTGATTTCGCGTATATCTCAACATAAAACTTTCGTGTGTAATTAATAATTTTTTATGCATCCCAGTTACTATACGCAATTCGATAAAAAATAGAAAACATTGATATGATGTATTGGAAATCTTTGAGATATCGCCTCGGTTCTGTACATATTGGCTTTAAGCTTATCAAGGTTTAATGGCATGAACATTTGATTCGTCAAAGAAAATAGTCTAATGATGTGTTATTCAGATCTTAGAATTCGTCGCATAATCGATTCATAACAGATCAATTGTAACACCAGCTGTGTAGCAGGTTTTTTAAAGATAAAATATGGTTTTTATCGATTTCTTGAGCTTGCAGAAAAAAAAATCATTTAATATGTCTAGTTAGCATTCAACTTTTTACTTATTCATATTTGAAGAAATATGAGCCGATGAAGTCACCGTACCATAATCCACACGAGGCAGAGTGAGTTTTTCTGGATGTAATGAGAGCTCGACGTGAATAATTTGAGGTTTTGACTCACACCAATGGTAAATATCAGGTTTATTTACGTGAACATTTTGTCTTGCCAATAACTAACTATACTTTGGAATTTATTTGTATGTCTGGTTCACTTATACATTCTATAGTCTGTTTATAAAGTATCCGGAATTTATTATTTTTCATAATTTTAATAATACTTTTTTTTGTACCATACTAAGACAAAAGTAATGTATAAAATAGGTAGTGCAGATAGTGGGCCTATGGCCAAAGTTGTATGGCAACACTATTTGTGCAATTGACTGGACTGGGAAGAAATACTGTATATGAGACAATGAAGAGGATAAAAATGGCATGGATATAAGGCATAGACCAGTTTCAGGTAAGATCGAAGGGAACAATTAAATGCTTTATTGGCTTTAGGACGACACAATCCGCGCCTGTAATTTCGCAAAGTGGCTAACAGATTTGAAAATCAACCAAATATAAAAGCATGTCCAGAAACTGTCCGTATGTCACTGAAAAGACAAGGCTACATATCAAAGAAACCAAAAAAATGCCCTATAATGAAACAAAAAGATAGAATTTTGTCAACGTTTTCAAGATGATAATTTTAATAATGTCTTTATATCTGATGAAAGTTGTTTCCAACTTGGTGGAAATCACTTAAAAATCCTATTAAAACAACTCGTTACCGGTCAAATTTCCCAACAAAATAATGGTTTGGGGAGCAATATCTCAGCGTGGTGCTACGCCTCTCTGTATAGTTGATTAATAGTGAAAAGTATTGCGGCATTCTAACGATTATCTCCTGGAAATGGCACATGCATTATATCCAGAGGAGTGGCGTTTTCAGCAGGATAATGCAAGATACCATACTTCGATCTATACTCAACTTGGATGCAAGAACACCAAGTGACAACCATTTCATGGCCAGCAGCTTCACCAGATCTTAGTCCCATACAAAACATATAGGGTATATTGAAGATTGAAGTTGAATTAGCAGCGCCACGAAATAAGGATGATTTAATTCAGATTTACAGTTCTGGACCACCCTCACCGAAAATTATGGAGGTGATCTAGTTTCGGGTGTACCTTGACGTATAGGCAGGTGTTTCATTTAAATAGAGGTTGTATAAGTAAATACGATGAATATTTTGTTATAATTTACTAATTCAAGAATTAAAAATACATAGATACTTTCTAAGAGGACTATACATATATCACGCCGTTGCGTTAATGCTTATTTCTAAAAAAACAACATTTCATGCATATACTCGTAGAAATGAAGGAGCCAGTATGTTGCCATAACAGCCTATGTTAGAGCAGAAATTTTTTAGTGCCTTACAAAAAAAAACTTGAGGAGGTAAGAGGAAATACTTCTGCAGAAACTTCCAGATTCGGAACTTCAGCAAAGAACATCCTATCAGATCTTCCAACAAATTGTTTCATTTCAAATGTCGCGCCATTTTTAAGTGTCACAGAAAAACTGACAGGACTTCGCATTTGACAAGTATATGTTGTGAGGATATGAAAAGTGGACAGATATACGTTCACACCACGCATTGAAATTGTGCAAATTCACTTTAAAAATGATGAAAAATTGAGAAAAATTAGTCTTGAAGTTCGTACTTCTGTATAATCAAGTGACTTTTTGCTCTGCCATAGCAAAACTAATCAATAAATTTGAAATTCTCAGTGAGGTTAAGACTCCATACCTGTGAACTGTTAAAAATATCGACGTTTTAGCTGACAGTGTGAAGGAAAAGCCAGTCCAAGTTTTACGTTACATTATCGACAATTTTCTTAAGTACGAATATTCTCATTAATGAACAATTAAAAATGTCGCTGATTCAGCTAATTTATGTAAAAGCCCCTAATATTATGGCTAAAGACCACCAGCTACTCCAGAGTTTTTCGAAAATATTCCAAGTAGAAGTATGCTCAAACTGATGGAATTTTATATGACTGTTTGAATACCAACATCGTTTTAAGAAGCTCTGAAAATATGGTATTAGAAGACCAGCGTCTAAAGGTCGTATCTACTTTGGAGAAAATAATGTGTTATTATTGATAAAAAGATTTAAAAAGGTGAGATTATAAAAAAAATACAAGGGTGGAATACAAAAAGAAAGTGTACTGGTGTCTCTCTGGTTCATCATTTTTGTGAATGACTTGGAATGTTCAATCATGGAATCTGTATGGGGAAGAGAGAACGGACTGGAAGGCACAGAAACAGGAGACGAGAGGACGGATTCCTTCATAGAATTGATGACTGAGTCACTTATCACTCAGTACACTGATGATACAAATATCCTGGTGTGGGGAAAAATGTGGAAGAAACCACAGGTTAGTGAGAATTTCACAATGATTATGAAAATGGTTTAACAAGAACAAACTTATACTTAATGAAATTTAAACAAAAACAATTATCTTCAGAACAAGACAGGCAAGAGATAGAATACCAGAGGAAGCTGAAATAAGAAACATGGTTCAGCCATCAGTAACATCGTCTAAATTTCTTGAGGTACATATTGATGAATTTTCGAATTGGGTATACACATGAAAAATCTAATTAACAAGCTGAACTTCACTATATATATATTTCCTTTCATATGTATGAGGTCACTTATTGCGATTGTTCCGCGGCAAGTGCATCATGATATGGAACACGACAGCATATCGTTGTTGTCCAAAAGCAGGCATATACAAAATGAAGGTGAGAGAAAGTTGCAGAGGAGTATTCGAATGACTCCCTACAATATATCCATGAATACTTAATGTTCTTATTTCGTAACATTGACTACTCACAAACACAAAATCTAATGACATCATATATATCCAACTTATAGACTGAGACTTACGGAAAAGGCAACATTTATTTTTTTTGTCTAACCGCCCGAGGAAAGGAGGTCAATTCTATGCCACCTAGTTGATGCCCCAAATGGAAAGTTGCGTCCTGTTTACTCTCGACTTGAACTGCTGAAGATTAAACACTGAAGGAAACACATCAGCTCGAAAAGTGTTCTACAACTGTCCGGTTCGGTGGAAGAAAGACTTCTGATAAACAGAAGTTTGGGAGTTGTTAATTCAACTGCATGGGATGTGTAGTTGCGAAAGTCTAGTGCCGCGTGCGAGTCTGGCGCTAGGTGGCATCATGTCCTTCACTTGCCCTGATAATATTTATATGCAGAACAAGCACAAATCGGCAACTCTTCTTCTATGTTCCAACGACTTCAAACTGGCTGTTATACTTCGGTAGTGCATCAGTCGTACTGCTCTTTTCTGGATGGAGTCCAAAAGTTGTAGATATATAATAATTATATATTTTGCTTTACATTTATAACATATTATCACCTGGTTTTGAAGGAGTCCATAAAATATCTTCCAAACTCTGTGAGGTTTCTGTGACGAACATAGAATATGTAGGATTTTTGAAAGTTCACTTTATTCTAGTGTTTGTTCAGAAAACTAATTTCAGTTTGTCTGGTAACATATTTTTTGTTAATTACTTTTATTTTTTAAATGTGAAGTAGAGCCTATGAGTATCCATTGAGACAATTCTAAATTGCTTTTTGAAGATGTTCTGCATATTTTAGGAATTTTTTTGAAGGAACTCATTTTGCGCAAGTTGTTTTTGAAGAAGTTCTTGAGGTTATGTTTTGCATTTTTGGAAAGAAAATTGGTTTTCATAAAATACGGTACGAAACAAAATTTTATACCCTTCAAGTATTTACTAAGTAATTTTAATTAATAATTTATATTTCTCTGAATTTTTTTATTCCCTTTTGGTACTGCGTAATAAGTGTTAATTCAATATGTCTAATAATGTGAAACAGTGTTTTCTTAAGACATTTATTAAATTAATTCTAAGAGATTTTGAATAAAAATTTTCTGAAATTGAAATTTGTAGGAGGTTAACAGAATAAATCTGTATGATATATAAAAAATTACAGTAGAATTCGAGTTCTGATCTGATCTGGGCTTCATACAGTAAAAGAACCTGATCTGCACAGACCAGAGCCAAAAACGCTTCAATTGCTCCTAGATCTTTCGCCACAAATTTGGCAACAAATTAAGCAGTATAGTCTCAATGACTTGATGGAAAGCACGCAGAGAAGATGCTAAGCAGTTATTGATGAACGTGGTGGTTTTTCTTCATATTCAGGGTGAATATATGTATGAATTCTTGAAAATGTCATCATTTCGGTTTTTCGTAAAATTTTATACTTGTTGAAATAATGTATTTCTGCTTTTGTGTATACATAATTTTTTCAATTTTATTATTCTAACGTGAAACATATTTCATAAGGAAATTGTTTTTTTTTGAGAAGAAAACACAAATATATTCATTATCCTATATTTTTGAGGGGAAGTTTATATGTTCTAATATTTCTTTTGATATTAATGATAATTTTAACAAATCTACACTAATTCTACGGACGTTTTCCTCTTTAAATTCACTTTTATCGATAATGTTTTATATTGTTGAATTTATCTCGTAATGCTGATGTCACATCCAATACAAATCAATTATTTTTGTCAAATAATGTCCATGACGAATACATCGAATATGCCACAATATAAAAACCCTCTCATGAACCAAGAATTAACACAACTGTTCCACTTGGCATTAGGTGAATTTCTTTGAGCTACCATTGTTTCGCGGTCGTCAGAAGTGCGGTATAGAAAGTTATGAGGGCAGATTATGTGAAGTACAATAGAGGAACATGAAAGAATGCGGTTAGTGCGCTGAACGACACTCCAAAATATCGCGATTCAAGGTACACCAACTGTTTCACTTTCGTATGAATTGCGAGTTGACCAAAATATACTTCACAGTTTCAACAGCTGGGGTGGAGTTTGTAAAATACAGCGAGGAAGTACAGGGTTGTGAGTGTGCTCTGTTTTTCATTGAAGAAGTTATTATCAGTCAATGTTGGGCCAGAAAGTTTTGAATTTGGTATTTGCGATTTTGCCGTCAAGGGTTCTCAGAATTATGTTTCATACCATGCCTCAATTACATGCTTAATTAATTATATTCATAATTTGGGATAAAAGCGAAAAAGTCTCATACTACAGAAGATTAGAATTCGAATATCAAACATGCTCAAATGAACTACAAAAAAAATTAAATTGAAAATTGGTTGTGAAGAGTGGGCCATCTAGAGTTCACATTTTGAAGTGATGGTTATTACGAGTCTGGCAACACTTCTGTTATTCATTATTTAACAGAAAGTTAGTTTAATATTTGACATTAACGAAATGGGTCGATTTACGCATGAACAATACTGAGAATTATCAAAAATTTATTTCCAATATGGCGAATATCCTATCCAAACTGTTAGGAATTTACCTGGAAAATTCAATAGCGGCAATTTATGGATGAAAACTTGATCGTTATTTGATAAAACAGCCTGTTCACGTGATCCTCTACTGAGCACACCTCTAGTCCAGAATGTTGAATATCCATCAACATCAACTCGTCAATAAGAGGTGAACATTACTGGCACTTCTCTGAGGCATTTATTTGATTTTCGGTTGACATAGCACAGCATTTTGTGTTTACATCATAGACGTATTAATAAGGATAATAATTTTATGGTTTACATTAATCAGATCTAGCTGCTTCAGAAAGTAATTCACAGATTTGATGTTTTTATGTATTAACGAACAATCGCGCAAAGGATTCCTTCCGAATTTTTTTTCGTGTTGAAAGCAAGTTTAGAATTTTCTCGTGAAACAAATGTTTTTTATTGCTCACTTATATTCTCTTAATAAGGGGGAACCCCGTATTCATTCTAGGATGAATCAGAATTTAATGGATAATTTTCATGAGACATTCTTATTTTACATTTATTCAATATTTCATCTGTCAGAAGTATACTATTCATTGCCTACATATGCTATTTTCTCTTTATATTTTTCTCTTTCTGAAAGATAATATTCAATAATCGGTGTACCATGGTATGTAATATTACCAAAGTTGAAATTGGTGGAATCATGGTAGTTCAGAACAAAATGCAGAGTTTTCGTTCTAATACGAATAGTTATGATAAAATCAGGGAAAATGTTATTGCTTTCAAAGAACGTCGATATTTTGCGATTGGAAGTAGAAGAAAATCTGAAACTAAATTTATGGTATTAATATTGGATAAATATGGTGAGCATATAAAAAGCAAAAACCCTTTGAAAGAACAAAATCAATTTTATAGCAGTCATCTTTGGAATGTTTTGAAGGATTTGTATAACGTGATCCTGGATGTAATATGTAGGTTATGAAACAATTGAGTGAACTTATCCAATAAAAATAGGTTTTTTCTTGGATTCTTTCAGGATTATTACAAAATTTAAATATCATACAGATTTATTCTGTTAACCTCGTACAAATTTTAATTTAAAAATATTTTTTATTCAAAAACTATTAGAATTATATGAATTTCTTAGAAAAACACTGTTTCAATTTAGTAGACATATAGAATAGACACTTTTATTACACAGTATCAAAACGGAATAAAAGAATTCGGAGAAATGTAAATTATTATCTGAAATTACTGAATAAATACTTGAAGGGTACAAAATTTTGTTTCGTACCTTGTATCATGAAAACCAAATCCCTTTCCAAAAATGCAAAACATAACCTCAAGAACTTCTTTAAAAACTACTATCTGGTTTTCACAATACAACGTACCAAACAAATTTTTGTACCCTTCAAGTATTTATTTACTAATTTTAGTTAATATTTTATATTCCTTTGAATTGTTTCATTTTTTTTTGGTACTGTGGTACAATAAGGGTTAATTCTATATGTGTACTAAATTGAAACATTGTTTTTCTAAGACATTCATTTAATTCAATTCTTAAAGTTTCTGAATAAAAATTTTTTTTCGAAAATAAAATTTGTAGGAGGTTACCAGAATGAATCTGTTCGAACTTATCTAACTCTTGGAAAACTATATACCTTCGAGTATCTAAAGACTGTATACTTCGTACTCTGATAAAGTCCGTCAAATAAGAACAAAACCTAATACTATTATTATCCTGATACTAGATTTTCTGTGCAGAACCCTCAGAAACTTTTTCAGCTTGTGCGAGTTAGGAGTTCAGTTGTGTTCTGGGTAGGATTTGTTCCTGCGATCTTTCGCCATTTTAGGTCACAACACTGATAATTTTCCAGCAAGCAGTGAGATAGTGGCCAACACCTAGAAAATTTCTTTCTCACCTGAACAGGATTCGAACCCGAGACCTTTCGGTTGGGAGCCCTGTCTCTACCACTGAGCTGTCGGCACTCTATATATATATCAAAATAGTAGAAATAAAAGCATGTCTTTCATTAATGATCTCAATTATTAAAATGGAATGAATCACATTATTGAAGGCTTTCATTAACATAAAGAAAATAAAATGAATGAATACATAATACCTTCAGTAAATCTCTTACGATATCTTTATATCTCACGATACGCATTCTGTCTAAGCAGCATTGTTCCAAAAATGACAAATTTGAAATTTTTCATCAACTGCAATATAATAATCAAAATCAAAAGTTAGCAAAGTATTTCATCATAACTCTTCAGAAAAATGCGATCTAAACTATGACTATGATATCAAATTTTCATACTCACATCATCTCTGAAAGCAAATTAGATAATGAACTTGAATAAATAATTATAAATTAACTTAAGGTCAGCCCATTTTCTTAATGATCCCATCTTGGGATTAACTGCTCCCAAAATATTTGATAAAAATTTAAAATTTGTCATTTAGACAAAGTGTGTATCGTAAGATATAAAAATATCGTGAGATATTTACTGAAGGTATCACTTAGTGATTCATTTTATTCAATTTTAATTATTTCAATTATGAATAATTTAGAGCTAGGTGAGTCCAAAATATTCAAATGATTATAATTCTATTCAGATCTATGAGAAAAGCGTATTTGGAGCAAATTCACTTTATTCTTGAATATTCAAGAGTCAAATTTCCCCTCTCAAAAATTTTTATATTCATCCCATAATCACTAACAAGTTCTTATATTCAAGATGGAGGAAGCGTACGCAAAGTAAGATAATTGCTTATACAAAAAAGGCTTAACGGGCCGTATTCGTTTCAGCGAATAAATCTCTATTTTCCACGATTAAAGAGTGGTCAATGGAGTAAGTAATGATCCCGTCTTCAGCAAATCGAGACATAATGATAGTTACAGTATTTCAGCATATTTCAAACGTTGCCGGAGTATTTCTGACCGCATTTTTAGTCACGCCAATTTGTGAACTTAACAAGTGTATCTAACCGCCACTTTAATATTACGTCAATTTCTTCTTTTTGCATATTCTCGGTGCTTTCTTCCTATGTTGAACAGTACCGAAATTTGAAAGCATGGGAATGTAATATTGAAAAAATTTCTGCTTTAACCAGGGGTAGATGATCTGATTAATATTGAGAAATAAATTCTCTGGATTGTAAAAAATTAGGTTTTTCATTTTAACCGGAAGAAAATGTATATTTTAACCGGAAGAAAATGTATATTTTGTTCCAATGAAGAGTTCAATCTTTCATTATAATGGTTACGAAATATAACTTTATCTTCAGACAGCTCAAAACTCCACAATAATAAGTATTTATGTAGGGTCAGACACAAATAAATTTAACCAGAGGAAACAACGCACACTTTTATTATCTTGAAAAATACACGACAGTTGATTAAACCCGGTTTTTATGAAAATATTTGTAAATTTGCAAATAGTTTATTACAAATGGAATTTCAATGTGATCGAAATTGCCAGAGATTATGGAGCTAGTTAGAAATATAGCCAAAATGTCTAAATAACCGATGTATTTCGGAATCAACGTTGCATTGCATTCCTCAAAATATAACCAATATGAATAGTGTGTGTGTAGATCTTGTGTTAGGAATTATTATCAGATATAACTAATATAAATGGAGTAAAAAGCTGATGATTAGAGATAAGAGAATAAGTGGACTGTATAAATGAATACTACACTTAAATAAGTATAGAAGATATATTTGAAGTATAAAAATATGTGCCATAAATTAATGTATACAAAATTAACTTACTGAACTTCTTCTGTATGGTGTAGTGTGTCAGAAGAGACTCGTGTGTTAGAACTGAATGGTTGAGAGTAAATTGATTTGGCATATCAAAGGTAAGATGGGATTTAGTCGATAGTTTCTGTGGTTATTCTTCTTTCATAGAGAAACTTAGTTATTTTGGAAGCAACCACAGTATACAGATTACGCATTCTATAATAATACTTCAATATTATAGAATGTACATGCGCAAGTGATTTGCGTATGAGATTACATAGAATAGGTGGAGTTTGCGCTTTAACATATTCCCCGGCGTTAAAATATCAATTTCAATACAAACAAATATTATAAATTATGATATATGAATAGAAAAGATATTGATAACAAACAAGAGTATGTAGAAACTTGGCTAGATCAATGGTCCTGAATCCTGGTTTCATCACTGAACGGAAGAGGAAATAACTTCTTCATACTTCGCTTATACTCAGCATGTAAGGTCTTCACGACGACTGTTATATCAAATTTTTATACTTATAAGTTTCTATCTTGAAAGCAGTTAAGCAATGAACTTGAATAAGTAGTTATAACCTTATTTTTGCGTGAGAATAGGGCAGATTCATGCCATAGGGTCAGTCCATCTTCTTACTTGTGACAAAATCGAAAAATTACAAGTACCTTCGCAAACTTTTATGATCTTGAAAAATACGAGACAGTTGATATTAACCCGATTTTTATATGAGAATATGAATAACATTAAAGTGAAATGAGTCTTACTAATACAGGCTTTTATTAACATTGGAATAAAATGAATCATTGTGTGATATCTTTAGTATATATTAAGTAACATTAAGAAGATCATAACTCTGTGGTTTAGACCTGCTTTATGCTTATACAAACATTGGGTTATAATTATTACTACTTCAAGTTCATTGTTTAACTGTTTCAATATGGAAATATTGTGAGTATGTCATTGTTTAGATGGGATATTTCTGACGAGTTTAAGAAAAAACGAAATGTGGACATATAATATTGTATAAGGATTATGTTTATTATGTTAAATTACTCCGCTGATTTTGGATTTGGATATTTCTGGTTCATTTTGAGTGGAATTTCTTTCATATAATATGCTTTTAAGATATTGTCTCATTTATATATAATTACAGAGCCTATAATCTGATTTTAAATTCGACAACTAACAATAATCATCTCTGAGAACCGGTGCAAATTTTGTAGGGTTTAGACACGAATTATTCCATTTCTCTCTAACCACCCTCTATTTCACCTCGTTTTTTAACTCCTAAATTACTGTCGTAAAAGAATGTGGTAGATAACTGATCCAGCATTAAAGAAAATTATGTCTGTTCCTAGTTTCATCTGAATATGTTTTGGATAATAGATGTAATTTTGAACCCTTCATTTTAACGCATTCAGAGAATCAATCCGGTTTTACAGATTGAAGGACTAATAAAGGTTCTATTACCAAGTTTCACGATGCTAAAGAACTTGCACGTAGTTTGTACGGTGCAATGACTCCATTTTTACGCTCTCGTAAGGGCGTTATCATTTCACTCCACTCTCGTCAGTATTCTGTAATTTCGAGTCGAAGTTGCTCTCCATCGATCACATTTGATGTCTAGATGAAAAATTCGTGATTGAGTTCATTTCTTGAGATTTGTACTGGTCCCATCCTGGATAGTTCAATTAACTGTTAGCGATTAAAGAAGAAACTCTATCATTCACTTCTGCCTATGCCGTTTTGATAATCAGTAATATGCTATGAAGACAACCTAAGCTAACGAAACAAGGAAATGTAGCGATATGTTTGAAAATGTAGCAATGAAGAACAATATTTGAATTTAAAGCTGATAGGCAAATAAGAACTAGGGATAAAAAGCTTATCTGCTATTTTTTACAACCTGAACTTACTCTGAAAATCTATTATTTTCATAAAATGAATGTATTACACTGGGATTCTTATGAAACATTTTGTTCACCTTGTCGATAAAACTCATGAGTTACCAATTTAAAAAAATCAAACTTATAATACGTAAGAAACTTGACAAAATATAATATCTTAATTTAATAGCTTAATTTTTCTCTTGAATGAACTAATTGACAGGAAAAGATATCATTATCCTTATACTTAGAATTATATACTTTCATGGTTCGTTTGATCGGAGTGCTTTTTCAAATTTGTCCCATGAAATGTAACCTCAAAAATACCCTAAAAACTTAACAGTCTAGATGGAACATGAATGCTCACGTAGGAAAGCAAAGCTGGAGAGTCAATTTATACAAAAACATAGCATCGGTATGTTCCCTACAATTTTCCAATAAGACGAACTTATAATTTTTTTAATGCTAGTCATGAAATCTCTAAAAGATCTCATCACAAATCCCAGCATTTGGCTACGTTTGGTCACCACATAACCGATGTGTGAAAAACAAAACATTCTTGTATGAAATATTACACCCAGATCCCTCAACTCATGCCAATGCGTAAACGTTGTTGAATTTTTGTACTGTTGTTTACAATCCCTCTGCTTGATTTCTTTTGATATAAACCGAATCCGGGTGTTTTATAATAGTTGTCTCCGATTCATTCAGGATATTTGAAGGTAGATACGAGCTAATAATAAATTAGTGTTCATACAACCAGGTTGGAAGACAAACATTTCTTGGAACGGGGAACCAAAATTACCTTTTACCATACAAGAGGAAAGGATCTGCTACCATTTTTCTCCCAAGAAGATATCTTGTATTTTGTAAAGATTTAAGAGGCCTCCAGCAAAACAAGAAGGTGTCTTTTTGATTAGCGCCTATTTCTTGACAGCTCAATGTGAAGTTTAACGGAGTCCTTCAACACAATGGTGACAGATGTGATTGAAGTTCTATTGGTCAGTCACCAACAATGAAAGAAGAATGTGAAGCCATAGCTTTGGTCTTAGGGAAGATAAAGTTTTACGAGCACCAATGTGGTTAAAAGATGGTTAACTTTCTTCTTGGACACAAAAATGTTTACACCAAATATACTTATTCCTTGTGCCTTTGAGACAGAATAAACCACTGAGTTGAAAGAAGGTGGCATAGTGGAGAAAACACTATGTTATTAATGACCTATTAATTGGACGAGAGAAAATCATTTTTCCTTCGCTGCATATTAAGCTAGCCCTAATGAAACAGTTTGTAGAGGTTTTCGATGAGAATGGAATATGCTTTGCATACGAAGGAGAAATGATACCTTAGATGAGTGCAGAAAAAATTAAAACAGAAATATTTGACCTGGACCTCATTTATTTCAGTTGAACAAAATTTTCTGGGCAGACGCAGAGCTGAAAATTTAACCGAATTAGTAAACGAGATGCTAACAATTTCAGATCTGTAGGGTGCTGCTACACGATCATTAAAGTACCCTATCTAAGCATTCTCTTTACAATTTGGGAGATGTCAGTGAGGAATAAGGTGAAAGATTTCTTCAGGACATAAAAACTATGGAAGACCCTTACCAAGGAGGATATACTAAGCAAATGATGCTAATTACTTGTGCATTTTGAAAAGAGACTGTCCCAAAATACATTCAAGAATGTGTCTGGAAATAAGCTTCTGAATTTTTTAATCACTGAATCAAGTTGGCTTGTGTTGAGATTTCATTATGAAAACATGCCATTTGGCATTCGTAGCCTTACTATTACATTTTGAATTCTGTGCCTACCTTACATTGTGTCTGTACTGATACTAAATAAAGAAATATACACATTGTTTCAGATTAACACAGTTTCAATTTAACGCTGTTCAATAAAGACCTTTATTGCTGTTAATAACTATAGGTAAAGCTGCTTTATTAAAGCAAAATTTGAATGAATCTTCAGTTAAGAAACAAATCTGAATAACGTACTAAGTACAATTACGTTATACGTATTCATATCTCTCCTCCATCTATCGGGTGTTTTTTTAGAGTGAAAGAACTTTCGATAGGGATAACTGTGATTTGACAGAAGGTGGAAGCCATGTTGTTCTGTCATTTTTGTTCAGTAGGCATTGACAAATTATTATGGAAAGACTCACGCCGCAACAACGTTTATAAATTGTTGAAATTTATTTTCAAAATCAGTGTTCTATTCGCCAAACTTATAGAGCACTTCGTGAAATTTAAGGTTTACATAATCGTCTATCAGAGCAGCTTATTCGTCGAACTATCGATAGATTTCGGGCAACATTTTCTCTACTCGATGCAACAACAACAACAAGAGAAAAAACTGTACGTACAGAAGGTAACAATTAATTTATTGAAAGAAAGATTTAGAGATAACATTGTTTCGAGAATGGTCCAATTAATTCGCCTCCAAGATCATGCGACATAACTACACTGGATTATTTTCTTTGGGATTATGTCAAGTCATTGGTTTATGCTGATAAACCAGAAACAATAGATGCTTCGGATGCCAACAGAACTCGTGTTATTGGTGAAATAACGCCTGAATTACTCGAAAAAGTGGTCCAGAATTGCCAAAAATTATTCTTAAAACGTATATGTCATAAAATTATCTTTCAAATGAAAAAAATTTGATTTCAATCTTAATTTAAATGTCTTTTTTTCAATTCAAAGTTCTATCTCTCAAAAAAAAAACACCCGATATGTTACCCTGTGTGAAGAAGAATTACTTCAGTAGACTGGTATACAGACCTGTTTTCTTTCGTAATTTCTCAAAATTGGAAATTTTTGTTATGGGGGAGGTGATAAAAATAACACAAATTTCTGTAACTTTTTTTTAAGCATCTAACGTCTCTTCAGTGCTTTTATTATCTTTTCATTCTTAGGTCGGAAATGTAAATATTTCAATTAGACTGACAACGATTTCAAAAAGGAAAAAATTGAAAACATTGACCTTTCCCAGATCCCTTCGACTAAAGCACCCGTCTTAGATCCCATATAGCAATTACTGTGAAATATATAAAAATATAAATCCTGCAAAATGGCAACTACTTATCTTGACCCAAAGGCTCCAAGATCCTCGTGGAAACCTCCGAAGAATTAATGTATTAAAATACAGAGATGCTCCACCCATCCATGGCAGCAGGCACCAATGGGATATCGTGCCAGGGAGCGGGGTTCAGACGGCGTTATTATAGGTTAGAATGGGTCTATGAATATGTATGATCCAGAAAGGTACACGCTATACAACATGCATTATACATTCACGATCTGGCGCTTTGTGTGTCGTGGAATGGTGTTGAAGGCTTGCTGCAACCTTATCGAGTGGCCTATGAATAATTTAGAGGGAATATACCAATTCCATTTCTGGTTATTTTTGGACAAGGAGAGGAAAAGAAAGAGTCGGGGGATTTAGAGGTGGATGTACAGCGTGTTCGGAAAGTAATTATACAATTTTATCAATTGAAACAGTAGAAACTAAAATTTTGTGCGCCAAATGACCTCTTTGTTAAACTGGGTAGTTTAGCTATTCGAAATAGCACGACTCGGGTCTCAGATGCTAACATATATTGGGTTGCTGGAAAAGAAATTTTATTTTTTTATGGGAAAATGAAAGAAATTTTGCAGTGACCGGAAGAAATAATAATCCGAAGGCGCCAGATCTTGAAAATATGGTGCAATTGGCAGTGTATCCCATTAAAGCTGTGAAAACTTTTGGAGATTGACCAAACTTGTATGATGAGGTCTCGCATTATCTTAGTGAAACACTACACCTTTTCTGTTGATTAACTCTGGAGTTTTCTGTTGAAGTTCATAATTCAGTTTGTCCATCTGATAACAGTAGGCTTCCGAATTTATTGTTCTGTTAGTAAAAGCTAAAAAAAACGATTCCTTGGAAATCCCACCAAACAAACAGCATGACCTTTTTTTGATGGATATTGGCTTTCGAAATACTTTGAGCCGGTTCTTATTTTTTGCTCCATTATCTCTTACGTTTGACATTGTTAGATACAACCCATTTTCAGGTCCCAGTAATAATGCACTTCAGAAATGGATAATTTCTCTGTGAGAGCATGGGGAGCCCATATATCGAGCTTAGAGGTTATATCAGACCTTTCAAGTGGTCATAAACAGTTGAGTTCGATAAAATCAACCTCTCACCGATTGTACGTGTTGTTTTTTGCCAATTTGCATCAACTAATGCTTTTATTAGCTTCAACCGGCCTCCCGAAAAGTGATGCATCTTCGGCATCAAAATTGTCGGATCGAAATTTTGCAAACCAGTTCTGGCACTGGCGTACTGTTAACTCATCTTCTTCATACACATCGGTTAATTTCTTTCTGGCTTGAACATCCTATTTACCTTTTCTATATTAATAGAGTAAAATATGACGAAAATAATGCTTATTACTCCTTTCAATATTTAAAAGGGCAGCAACCAAAAACTAGTGCTTAGAATTAATTGAACTTTTTCACATACAAGCCTTGCTATATCAGCTCTCAAAACATATAATGATTATGCGACTCAAGTATGAAGTTGTGTTAAAAAAACGAAATAAATGTCTTCAGAACACACTGTGTCTATTTAGTAGACATAGATTAATACTTTTTACATAATACCAGAGGGAATAAAAGAATGGAGAGAAATATGTTTTTTAGAGTGATAGAACTTTAAATTGAAATAAAACACATTTAAATGAAGATTGAAGTCAATTTTTTTTTATTTGAAAGATAATCTTATGACATTTATGTTTCAAAAATAATTTCCGGTATATGTCCATCACGACTAGCTTTGAAGAACCGCATTCGACCAGACCAAATTTGGATCACTTTTTCGACTAATTCAGGCCTTATTTCATCAATAACACGAGTAGCAGGGTGAGCTACAGCATCATTTTATGGGGTGCATCTTCAGAGGCAGAAAGAGTGTTCCTGAAACAGAAAAAAGCTTTAAGATTTGTAGCGGGAGTAAACCAGGTCACTAGCTGTAGACCACTCTTTAAGAAATATGGAATACTTACTTTAACATGCTGTTATATCCTAGAGTGTCTTATGTATGTGCACAAAAATCGGGATAATTTCCAGACACACTCAACGATTCACAGTCATGACACTAGGTATAGGAACAACTTTGTTGCCCCAAGACATAGACTGCAGAGGCCACAGAACACCCATATACATTCTGTCAAGAAAGTACCGGGAATTATCGATTTAAATCTGGCGGGGCAATGAGGCAGGTAAAAATTTTTTTTCCTAGGTTGGTACCACTGTCCTTAATTACTATGCCAAGCTTGAGCGGGATCTGTCAACTAGTGTGTTTGCAACAGCTGATTAAGTCAGTCGATGTCAGAGTGCGTGCCGATTTTTACTATGGGTGATTACGTTGAGCAAAGAATTTGTTTAAAGTTTTGTGTTGCAAATGAATTTTCGTGTGCCGATGCATTGAAAATGTTGCAAAAGGCCTTTGGTGATAATGCTCTATCGAAAACTCGTGCATATCAGTGGTACAGAGCCTTCAAGGACGGTCGTGAAGTGGACGCCCATCGACGGCTTCGATCGAAGATAACGTCGATAAAATTAAGGAAAGGGTGCTGGAAAACCGTCGTACCAGCTTGAAAGAGATAGCACATGATCTTAAGATATCCCACGAGTCCGCACGTACGATTTTGATTGATATTTTGGGCATGAGAAAGGTGGCCGCACGACTCGTACCGAAATACCTGAATTCTCTTCAAAAACGTCATCGCGAACAGGTTGCTTCAGACATGCTGGATCGCTGTAATTCCGATTCTACATTCATGGAACGCATTATAACTGGTGATGAGACCTGGGTCTACGAGTACGATATGCAAACAAGCCAGCAATCATCGAAATGGGTGGCAAAAAATGAGCCGAAACCGAAAAAACCACGCCAAAGCCGCTCGAAAATGAAGGTGATGCTCATTGTTTTCTTCGATATCCGTGGCGTGGTGCACTACGAATTCGTTCCAGAGGGTCAGACGGTAAACAAGGAGTATTACCTAGGCGTTATGAAACGTTTGCGTGAGCGTATCCGTAAGCAGCGGCCAAATTTGTGGGCGAACAACTCATGGATTTTGCATGACGATAACGCGCCTTCTCACCGAGCTACGATTGTGACTGACTTTCTCGCCAAGAACTCAACAAACGTGCTTCATCAACCACCGTATTCGCCGGATTTGGCTCCCTGCGACTTTTTCCTCTTCCCAAAACTAAAATTGCCCCTTCGTGGCACCCGTTTTGAGTCGATTGAAGCCATAAAACAAAATTCGGCGCGAGAGCTAAAGTCCATCCCGGAAAGCGCCTATAAAAAATGTTTCGATAATTGGAAGTGCCGCTGGCATAGATGTATTGGAGCAAATGGAGCCTATTTTGAAGACGACCCAATAAATTTTGACGATTAAATGTAAAAATGTTGTTTTAATTGAAAATTCCCGGTACTTTCTTGACAGAGTAGTATTTAATGGAATGAAAATCTATAACCGACTTCCACAATCCATGACAACACTGCATTCTACAACATTCAAGCTAAAAGTTAAAGCGATTCTAACTGAATGTGCATTTTATTCAATGGATGAGTATATGAAGTACCAGTTCTAGTCATTTACTTGCTGTGTTTCAGTTCGAATCTTGGTGTTATAGTTTGTTTTTTATTGATTGTTGTAGGTTTTAAAGTTGAAATATTTTAGTATGACATATTTACAATTTTTTATTTTATGATGTACATTAACATATATTTCTTTGACAATCCCTGTAAAATTTTGAGGGTAACTATTATAATAAATTTGAATTTTAATTATGTTGGCTTCCAAACCGTAAATCAATGACTTGACATAACCCCAAAGAAAATAATCCAGTGGAGTGATGTCGCATGATCTTGGAGGCTAAGTAATTGGACCATTTCTCGAAATAATGTTATCACCAAATCTTTCTTTCAATAAATCAATAGTTAGGGTAGCAGCACGAGGTGTAGCACCATCTTGTTGGAACCAAAACACTTCTGAGCCGATACCATTCAAATTTTGAAACAAATAATCATTAATCATCGATCTATAATGAGCACCATTCACTGTAACATTAGCTCCTGCATCGTTTTTATAGAAATATGGACCGATGATGTCTCCAGCGTGTAAAACACACCATACATTGCATCATTATTCAGGATGCAATGGAACCTGCAGAACTTCTTAAGGATTCTTTTCACTCCATATACGGCAATTGTACTTGTTTACATAGCCGTTCAACCAGAAATGGGCTTCATCACTAAACACAATTTTACGAGAACAGAGTGAATCAACTTCAAGCTGTTCTAGGGCCCAATCAGCAAACAAACGACGCTTATTATAGTCAAGTGACTTTAGTTCTTGAACCAATTGGATCTTGTATGGGTGTAGACCAAGATCTTAACGCAAAATTTTCTATGTGGGGGATGCACAGAGCCAACTTGTTGTGAACGTCGACGAATAGACAAATCTGACGATAGTTATAGATAGTTACTTCTGACGATAGCGATAGTTACTTCTGTAAGTACAGTCTATGTCTTGTTGTTGTTGCATCGAGTAGAGAAAATGTTCTCCGAAATCTATCGATAGTTCGACGAATAAGCTGCTCTGATGGACGATTATGTAAACCTTAAATTTCACGAAGTGCTCTATAAGTTTGGCGAATAGAACACTGATTTTGAAAATAAATTTTAACAATTTATAAACGTTGTTGTGGCTTGAGTTTTTCCATGATAATTTGTCATTGCTTACTGAACAAAAATGTCGAAACAACATGGCTTTTACCTTCTGTCAAATCACAGTTATCCCTATCACTCTATATAAATTGTCAATTAAAAATTATATATAAATACTTAAAGGGTACAAAATTTTGTTTCTTACCTTGTTTTATTATTAAAACTATTCTTTTCCAAAAATGCAAAACTTAACCTCAAGATTTTCTTCAAAAACAACTTGGTCAAAATAGGTATATTTTTTTCTTGAGGTTAGGCTTTGCATTTTTGGAAAGGAATTCTGTTTTAATAAAACAAGGTGCGAAACAAAATTTTGTACTCTCGAAGAATTTTTTTAATGATTTTTAAATTACAATCTATATTTCTTCGAATTATTTTATTCCCTCTGGTATTATTATGTAATAAGTGGTAATTCTATATGTTTACTAAATTGACACAGTGCGTTCTGAAGACATTTATTTAATTTAATTAGAAAAGTTTTCGAATAGAAATTTTTTCGAATTAAAATTTGTAGGAGGTTAACGGAATGAATCTGTATGATATTTAAAATTTTGTGACAATCCTTCTATCAAGAAAAATCTTCTTCTTATTATTCAAGTGTTTCTGAGGCTTTTTATTCAATTCAAATCTTAAAAGTTTTTAAAAGATTTTCTAGATAAATTTGTAGAGGTTTCAGAGAATAAATCCAGCTTTTATCTGTAATATTTATGCGACTTCGTCATTTCGATCTTTACTGGAACCATAATCAGTCAACTGTGTCATTTATAAAATTTCAATAAGTATTGAAACCATGTTGTCTGAACTTATAATTTTTTTGATTCAAGGTTTATTATGTAGCTTATTAGTTAAAGAACTTTTTCTTAGCATAGTTTCTATATATAAACTGAACATTTCATGAAGGTTTTTCAGAATTTTTTGATTTTCAATTTATATTCATCAGATAAGAGTCAGAAAACTCTAAGAATTTATAGACAATATTTATAATCCTTTTAAGCGTAGTCGTAGTTATATTTATGTTGCAAACGAAACCTGTAATCCGTGCTTATCAACAAACTTATTTCAGTTGACGCTGACCATTTAATTGAAACCACCTTCTTTCACTATTCCGATCAGGATTCGTCCATCAAGACGGCTGTGGTGACGACAGGATATCGGGAGTTGAAGGTAATGGGAGAGAATTACCTACTGCTCTCTTGGACCAGTGGTTTTTTCGATTACAAATTGATTCTTTATTATTGCAGTTATCCATTTTCAAGTCCGGTCGATTAAGTATCATCGCCATGTGCTCGTGGTTTGAATAATAGATAGATCCGTCTGATCTAAGCCGCCCGAGATCGATTTGAATCACTTTTCTCGAAATTCGTTGATTCATCTCCGTGATGAGGAGAAATGATGGCGTCCAGGAAAAAACGTTGAAGTGTGGTAAAAATATTTATGCACAATTAATATACAGGGTGACAAGAAAAACTTCGGACAAATTTCCCTGTGTTCTGGAACAAAAGTACTTTAGCGTAGCCAAATATTTTTTATTCTATTAGATTCTCTACACTTTCTCGTACTAATATGTGAATTTTCTGTTTGATATTACTTTATTTTGCACAGTGTTAGAATGTCAAATGAACGTAGTGCAATTTTGGAGTATTCACAAAGTAAGAATGACGCAAGAGTAAGACTCATTTTCCGGGCTTCATCACATCTGCAGAATGGCCGCCCTACTCGCCGAATCTCAACCCAATGGACTAAAGCATGTGGTCGATTTTTGAGCTCAGGGCGTGTGCTGAACACCACAAAAGTTTGGAGTCGCTGAAGCAATTCTTGTGCCGCGAATGGGATCCATTAACGCCCGAAGAGCTGCTGCCCATTGCTGAAAATTTCAAGAACCCTCTGAAGCTATGTATCGCCCAAAAAGGAAGACTCTTCGAAACCGTTTTAATATATGATTACCATATGTTCATTTTATCATTATGCGTTATTGTTTTGTTTAATTTCTTTCATTTAATAAAGTTAAATGAAAGAAGGTTTGTCCGAGGTTTTTCTTATCACTCTGTACAGGGCGTCCCATCGAAAATTTGACTCTCCCCCAGAACTCAGAAACGAAGAATTTTCGAAGATTTTGAAATTTCATTGTCAACCTCATGGAGGTGGCATCCACCCTCAACATTTTTTGAATAGGATAGAACTGGAGGATGTGTATTAGTTATAAAGCTTTTTTGTTCCCTAAACATCCTAGTTGAAATTTTCAAATTCGTTGTTTTTTTGAGCAATTGGAGTTAATCTAGAATTTTCGTCATTCCGACAGTATAATTTGAAAATTTCTATTCTTTTTTCCATAGAATAGACCATTTTTGCCCACGTCTCAAAACAATTATAATGCAGAAACGAAGGACTGAAACACATTTGAGAAAGAATCTTCAGAAAAATAGTATCATTGCAATGAATTTCATGCGTTTCACACATTTTCCCATCATGAACGATAAGAAAATCGAATGTTTTTAAAGTAACAACATTCAAAAACTCAAATTGTTCTGCCATTAAATAAAAAAAATTGAAAATTTCAACTGCGATGTTTTGAGAAAAAACTTCTCAACTAAACCACATCCAAAATCTCCTCCCTATTCAAAAAAATGTTTGGGGGTTGTTGCCATTCCCAGGTGGTTTTTTCGGAACAATGTCGTCATAGGAATTCTTTCTTCCAGAACTTGAAAATTATTTTTGGATACTTCAAAACTCTTAGGTTCTTGAGTTTGGGCGTTACAACTGTCTGTTCAACATCCCTTTTTGACTGTAAGTTCAATATTACATTATTTCGTGAATAATGAACCGATGTTGAAAATTTTAACTTTTAACTAGATTCACAGCATTGGCAAATGTATAAAACTAAAAAACTAATATGTACTAAGATCATTTGTTTATTAAAATGACTAGAAGAAACCCAACTGTCACTTATCTATAGATGAGTTATAACTTAAATAAAAAATTTTATCAGCGACGGAAGAAACGCATCTTGGCTTAATGTGAGACAATTATTCAGGTGGATTCAATTGAGAGTTTCATAGCTATAGGAAAGACATTGAGCCTAAAAATTGTTTAGTAGCAATCCAGATAAAAAAAAATCGATCGGATGTCTTAGTCCTTGGACCACCAAACCTAGATGATAACAGAACGATAAATATTCCATTTTGGATAACAATAATAATAATAATAATAATAATAATAATAATAATAATAATAATAATAATAATAATAATAATAATAATAATAATAATAATAATAATAATAATAATAATAATGTTTATTTCCCAAAAATACATAAATGAAAGAGTTCTCACAATTAATATAATAATAATAATAACAACAATAATGTGATTTACTTCAAAATAAATTTAGAAAAATTTTATACTAAATTATAACAATCTAAATTAATACAATAAAAAATAAATAATAATGATGATAACAAACAAGATCCACGTGCTGAAAACAAGCAACCTTCACCACTCCAATGCGTCTTCAAGTAGAAACCGCGGCCACCCTGTCAATTTCATCTAGAAGCAAATTCTTCAACCAGATTTTCAGCTTTTTTTTGTATGAATGAAAGCTGTTCATATTTCTTATATTAGGTGGAACTTGAGAGTAGATTCTTGGAGCTGTATAATAAAACGATCTCTGACCCACCGCTTTAGCTGCCCTTTCTGTGACATACTCGCAATCTCTCCTATGCATTGTGTTGTGATTATGTTTTATAAACGACAGTTCTCCCCTGTTTCTGTACTGTAGGCAAAGAACCCTATAATAGTAAAGTTTTTCCATGTTGAACATTGTTACCTCATCGAAAAGTTTTTGTGTGGGATAAGTTCGTTCTTTGTTATAAATAATTTTCAGGAAGGTTTTTTGCATCATTTTCAGTTGTATCTTATGACATTTGTACGTTCCGCCCCAACCTGATATTCCGTATTGTAAATGTGTTTCAACAAGTGCGTGATAGAGAATTTTGAGAAAACCATCTTCCATAAGCTTTTTTTGGCGTTTGAAAGTAAACAACAAAGATCTTAGTTTCTTGGTCACTTTGACGATGTGAAGGTCCCATCTCAGGTGAGGGTCGATCTCGACTCCAAGGTAAGTTTTCGATGACACACATTCAATAAAATCACCAGAATTGCTATTCGCCAGTACCAGATGGTCAATTTTGGGTAGGCTTGATATTTTATTAGAGAAAACTATGCATTTCGTCTTCTCCATATTGAGCATCAGGTCCATCTCATCCAGCCAATCTTTTATTCTTTCCATGTTGTACTCCGCCCTATTCACAACTTCTTCCCAAGTAGAGCCGGTAAAGAGAACTACTGTATCTTCCGCGAAAGATGACACATCGGCATCCACCTTCAAAGACAGCAATCCATCGATATACATCAAAAACAGCACTGGCCCTAGTACCGTTCCCTGAGGTACGCCGGTTAAGACTGTTTGTAATTCACTGATGTCTTCGTTAACCTGCACGCATTGTGTTCTATTTTCAAGGTATGATCGGAACAAATCACCTGCGATTCCTCTTATACCAAAGTCGACCATAACGTCTAACAATTTTTGATGATTGACAGTGTCAAATGCCTTGGCTAAGTCCAGAAAGACTCCTAATGTGAATTTGCCCTCATTAAGTGCCTGATAAATATCATTCGTTAGACAAACGATAGCATCTTCAGTTGATCTTTTCGGTCTGAAACCAAACTGTCTTCCGGAAAGTAGATTGTTTCTCTCTAAAAATTCAACCAGTCTCACCTTTATAATTTTTTCTACAATTTTTGCGACTGTACTTATTAATGATATCGGTCTGTAGTTTGATCTTTCCGATCACCCTTTTTATATAGCGGTTTCACTAGAGCTGTTTTGAGATTTTCCGGAAACTTTCCTTCTGTAAAAATTCTATTTACAAGATAGGTGAGAGGCCCTTTTATAAATTCACCAACAATTTTCAAGTGTTCCGATGTTATTCCATCAACCCCAGGGCATTTACGATTTTTAAGACCGTTTATTGTGCCTAGTACTTCCTTCTCATCTGTGGGTTTGAAAAATATTGTCTTGTTCTCTCTTTTTCTTTTCATGACAGAGACTGGTGGTCCATTGATCTGGCTGGCGATCTCCCTACCGACATTAATGAAGTACGAGTTGAATATTCGAGCTAATTCATCCGTGGTTGTTACATCTTCATTTGCGTAATTGTTCTCTAGTATTTCAGCTTGGGCTCGCCTACTACCTGTCAGTTCTTTGATGTTCTCCCAGAGGGCTCTTGGATTATCCTTGTTCTCTTTAATCTGCTTGGAGGAGTACTCTTTCTTTGTTATCTTGAGCAAATCTGTGAATTTATTTTTGTATGCTTTATATTCTCTAAGTAATTCAGTATCATCCGGGTTTCTCACCACTTGTCTATAAATTCTCTGCTTCTCATCAGCTGATTTCACCAAGGCTTTCGTTATCCACGGTTTTCTCTTTGTCTCACAATCTTTAACTTGTCTTCTAGAAGATAACATCATAACATTAGTTATTCTTGTGATCAAGCATTCCGATGTCAGATTCACGTTATTCAAGCAATAACAATCACTCCAGTCTTCTGCCTGCATAACCTGGTAGAAATTTTTTCGATCGAATGATGTTTTCTTTATTGGAGGCCTATGATATTTGAGAGTTGACGCAGGATATATTGCCAGCGTAGGAAAGTGATCTGTAACATTGCAGCGAATGACATATGAGCTGCAACCCAAAGGGAGCATCCAGTCCTTAATGAAAATATGGTCTAGTAGAGTCGTAGATGTATTCTGAACTTTTGTGTATTTATCTATCATCGAATGAAATCCAAATTCTCCCAATATATTAAGATAATCACTGCAAAAATCAGTATTCGATTCAATATCTATATTAACATCGCCGGCAAAGAAGTAGGTATGTTTGTTATCCAGACAGTGGCCTTCCAAATAGTCAAAAAGGTATTCATTGAATTCGTACGGACTAGTTGAAGGTGAACGATAGAGTGCGTCTACTATGATATCTTTGTCAATACCTTTAATTGTGAGGCGGATAGTTTTCGTAAAACCAAGATTTAGGATGGCATATTTAAAAACTAATTTGTTTTTTACATACACAACAACTCCATCGTTCTGATTATAATCTCCTGAATTATAAATAACTTCGTATTCTGGGATTCTGAAGAGGTTAATATTTGGGATATGCCACGTTTCCGTGAAAATAATAACATCAAACTGACACTCAAATTTTCTCAGCAAAATTAACATTTCATCGAAGTTCTTACTAATGCTCCCTATGTTAGCCTGCAAAAACCACGAATCCTGCCTTCTTGGCTGCTTCAGCAACGTACTCAAAATCATCACAATCATCCACCTCAGTTGATTCAAACTCCAAGTGTTCGAAATCTCTTATATATGGATCCATCTTTTAATTTCACACTGTAGCATACAGAACAGAGAAAAAAACAATGAATATTGCATATGCAAATTATCGGAAATAAATCAAAAAAAATCCCACGAAGAATCCTTGTAGTGGGAATCATTAATCCATATCAACAAAATGCTCCCATAGATACAGACACAGACACCCCCCAACCAAAACAAAAAGGAAAAAAATACTAGTATTAGTCCTTGAGACTCGTCTTAGCCGAGTTCTTTCTGGTATTGGGTCGATCTTTTGCGAAAGTTCGAAAGGAGGATTTTACAGTACCTGGTTTTGGGGTTGTGGAAGACTCACTTTCAGAAACGCTGTTTGACGTCGTCAATATCTTAGATCTTAATGTAGGTTGATCCGGCTTGGCGTTTGTTCTTTCTTCCTTGCTGAACTGATGAGGTAGGAGCGTTGTTGTGCCCGGATCGCTATGTGATCTGTTAGTGAAGTAATCCTCTTTATCGTCTTCCTCTAGACTTTCCAGGTCGGTTGGTGTAAAGACGCGGTTGTTCAAATGAAGTCTGCCTTTCTTAATAAAGCAATTGCCCCTTTCGCCTGGCGGAGTAAAGATGCTTCCTTAAGATTTTATCTTCTGTCCTCTGTTGTTCAGTAAGATCATGTGATATTCTGATTGGGGTTCCTTTTAGACGGTTAGTGTTCCCCAGTACTGCGAGTTTTTTCATATAGGAAGTGAATTCAACTTTTATTGGGCTGTTGTTATTTTTCCCTAGAGTAAATATGTTATTGAGATCGCTTTGTACCAGCTTTAACTTTAGAGTTTTTCCAACTACTTCAATAATTTTCTCAGCTGTTACTAATGGTTCCTGTCTTTCTAATCCAAAAATAATTAAGAGATTCTTTTTATTTTTCCGTTCTAAATTTTCAACTTTTTTTTTCAATTCTTCATTCTTTCTTTCTGCTTTCTTAAGACGGCGATTGATTTCCTCGATCTTTAATGAGAGTTTTACGTCCAGTGCTCGCAGTAGAGATTTCAAATCCTCATTTCCTTTCACTATGTCATCTCGAAGCTGAATGTTGGTTATTTCCACACTGGTCATTTCTCGAGAATGAATTCTACAAATCACACTTGATGCGGTTCTGTTTCACAATTTCTTATCAACCGCAGTCGTATGTTAGGATAGTGATAAGTAGTTTTGTTGTGATTATTTTTCCGACCCAAATATCGACCAATAGAATTGCACCATTCGACGTCACGTGGTACAACCTACATGGTATTATACTGATAATTTTTTGATTATTTTCTCTGGTAGTTGCTATATATAAAAAACAAAACATGATCCAGTCAAATTAACCACACGTCAAACTGACAGGTTGAATTCAATTGTGAAAATTGGAGATTTTGCATGAAAATGAGTCGATTTGGAGTTTGTTCTCTGTCCACCATCGATAAAAAAGTCAAAGGAAATGTTCCCATTAATACGGAGAAGGCAAAAAAAAAACAGTTTGGAACCAATTTACTACTTTTTGTACTGAGAGGGAATACACATTGAGTGCTGAAACGAGTGAAGCGCAATTGGCAAACATTATGAAAGATTACGCTTACAATATGAAGAAAATGGATGGAGAAGACTATAAGGAAGGTACAATAAAAACAATGTGGAATCAGACTGCCAAATCACTTCAAGAAAAGTATTTGAACGATTTCGACATCAAAGTCAACCCATTTTCGGATGCTGCATTCAAGACCGGTGATGCCAAGCGTAAGGCTTTACAATCTATTCCGGAAAAACGGAGGGCAAGTGCAGCAGCGTTGGAGGAAAAAGATTGGGATGCAATGACCACTGTTTGGGACGAGGAAACTCCTGATGGCCTCCAGAAAAAATTATTCATGATAATATCAGTGGAATTGGCTTGGAGAGGTGGTGAGGGCAGCATGGCGTCAATACATCACTTCAAGGCAGAACAGCGAAATGACGGGGAAACAACTGGGAGAATTGAATACAATCCAATTTTCAGCAAGACCACACAAGGTGGTGATAAAAAAATTATCAGACAGCAAGTGGCTGGTGGAGAATCGGGAAATCCCTGACAAGTGCCCAGTGAGACTGTTCCAGAAATTGAGAAAGAAGAGAGATGCCAATATCAAGAGCGACAGACTATTCCTGACCCAAAATCCATTCTGGAATAAAGTTCCAGGCGCTAGGTGGTACAAGGATTCCCCAGTAGGCCAAAGCACGATTTCAAAGTGGGTTAAGGAGTCAGCACAAAAAGCTGGGCTTGACCTTGGTAACAAAAAAATCACCAATCACTCCAGTCGTGCAACAGCCGTCTCCAATCTAGCGAAATCGGGCCTGGGAGAGCAGCAGATAATCAAAATAACTGGACATGCCAACAGTAACTCCATCAAGCCGTATCTCCAACTCGACCAGGAACACCACGAATTAATTGTCAAGAAACTGCGAAGGAGTGAGCCTACTGCAGAAAATGCCATCAACAGCATAAACCTCATGCCATCTACCTCTTCTGGGACCATTACCGATAACTCTGACTTGAAGAAAACATGCACCAATGTTTACAACAATTGTATTTTTAATTGCACTAGCCTGAATCTTAATTAAATGTTGTTTTATTCATTATGAAATTCTTATTTGTTAACTGTTCATTTCATCTCATGGTGCAATTCTATTGGCCGACATTTGGGACGGAAAAATAATCCCCCGAATACCACACGAGCTTCAAAATTATCTGGCATTTCCCTCAAGGTTCCCTGCAAACAAATAAAGTCGTCAAGTTTTTCAGGAAAAATCACTCGCGCTTCGCGCTCGTGATTTTTTAACCTGAAAAACTTGACTCCTTCATTTGTTTGCAACGAACCTATCGGGAAATACCCGATAATTTTGAAGCTCTTGTGGTATTATAAGTGAATAATAAATTCGAATTATTTTCAAAATATAATAATTTCAGCCCTTCGGTATGATTCTCAGGAATGTAACGATTACTGAATATTTCCAAAATCAATACCTTTTCACTGGGTCTGTCTATGAAAAATTAATCGGCAATATTTAACTTTAAATTCCGGCCGAATTCAGGAGCGCTGTCGTAATGCATGCACATGGGAACACTCATAAACAATGATCGATCTTACATCTGACGACCAAAGAACCCCTGTTTGGAAAGAGCCTAACAACAAGTGACATGCCAGGATTCAAGCTGCCCTAAAATTTCTAAAATATTGAGGGATACATTACTGTTTTAGAGCGGGAAATAACTTTCTTAAGTTCTATGCAATAATATTGGAAATTGAAAAAGTTTATTCTACCGAATACGTGCTCTTATACGTTGACAAGACGTGGAATTACAGATTAATCAAACCCCCAAAAAATCCGTACGTTACTTACTTACAATTTCTGATTTTTTATAATTCCTTTCATAAAATTATACATTTTACTGACTTACTACTTTTTTTAACACTTAAGTGTTTGTCATCCTCCTTAGTGCTAGTTGTGAAATTAATAATTTTTATTACTAAAACGAGAAGTTTATCTCGTTGTATCTAAGGAAATTCCATTATTATTCCTTTGATACATTCTGTCAAGAAAGTACCGGGAATTATCGATTTAAATCTGGCGGGGCAATGAGGCAGGGGAAAATTTTTTTGCTAGGTTGGTACCACTGTCCTTAATTACTATGCCAAGCTTGAGCGGGATCTGTCAACTAGTGTGTTTGCAACAGCTGATTAAGTCAGTCGATGTCAGAGTGCGTGCCGATTTTTACTATGGGTGATTACGTTGGGCAAAGAATTTGTTTGAAGTTTTGTGTTGCAAATGAATTTTCGTGTGCCGATGCATTGAAAATGTTGCAAAAGGCCTTTGGTGATAAAGCTCTATCGAAAACTCGTGCATATCAGTGGTACAGAGCCTTCAAGGACGGTCGTGAAGTGGTCGCCCATCGACGGCTTCGATCGAAGATAACGTCGATAAAATTAAGGAAAGGGTGCTGGAAAACCGTCGTACCAGCTTGAGAGAGATAGCACATGATCTTAAGATATCCCACGAGTCCGCACGTACGATTTTGATTGATATTTTGGGCATGAGAAAGGTGGCCGCACGACTCGTACCGAAAGACCTGAATTTTCTTCAAAAACGTCATCGCGAACAGGTTGCTTCAGACATGCTGGATCGCTGCAATTCCGATTCTACATTCATGGAACGCATTATAACTGGTGATGAGACCTGGGTCTACGAGTACGATATGCAAACAAGCCAGCAATCATCGGAATGGGTGGCAAAAAATGAGCCGAAACCGAAAAAACCACGCCAAAGCCGCTCGAAAATGAAGGTGATGCTCATTGTTTTCTTCGATATCCGTGGCGTGGTGCACTACGAATTCGTTCCAGAGGGTCAGACGGTAAACAAGGAGTATTACCTAGGCGTTATGAAACGTTTGCGTGAGCGTATCCGTAAGAAGCGGCCAAATTTGTGGGCAAACAACTCATGGATTTTGCATGACGATAACGCGCCTTCTCACCGAGCTACGATTGTGACTGACTTTCTCGTCAAAAACTCAACAAACGTGCTTCAGCAACCACCGTATTCGCCGGATTTGGCTCCCTGCGACTTTTTCCTCTTCCCAAAACTAAAATTGCCCCTTCGTGGCACCCGTTTTAAGTCGATTGAAGCCATAAAACAAAATTCGGCGCGAGAGCTAAAGTCCATCCCGGAAAGCGCCTATAAAAAATGTTTCGATAATTGGAAGTGCCGTTGGCATAGATGTATTGGAGCAAATGGAGCCTATTTTGAAGGCAACCCAATAAATTTTGACGATTAAATGTAAAAATGTTGTTTCAATTGAAAATTCCCGGTACTTTCTTGACAGAGTAGTATACAGTCGACTCGCGCTAGTGTGAACGCAAAAAATTTTGCTTCTTCATATTTTTGAACTGTTCACAATAGTAAAAAGTGTGTAAAATACATGAAATGAATATTCATAGGACCAAAAAAATTATATGAAACCAACGCTTTCGATGTTAAACTTTGATTAAAAATAAATCATAAATGCTTTATACTGAATTGTTCGTAGGCTTTCTATTTCACTTATGTTTATATCAGTATTTTATTCGGCCCATTGAGAAACTAATTTTAATGCCTTCAGAACGTCTGCAATATGAATCTTCTTATTTTCCTCAGTTTTCACATCAGAGTCGCTTCTTTCGGAATCAGTGAGGACATTCAAAGAAATAGAATTTATATGAGGGACCCACCTTATTTTTTGACAAGAAATCACCCCCTAAATTTTTTCGCAACTATTCATATACACCCTGTATAGAAAACCTAACAGTTGGCACGAGCGAGAATTGATCATGAATTGGTAATATAAGCCAAGTTGAAATTAGTTCTTTACGCAGGTTAACGAAAATAATTGAATGGATTACAACTTAATAAGCTAAATACGTTTGAAGACGTTTAAAAAACATACTCCTATCAAAGATATTTTTGCAATGGATCATTAATTAACCTGAAAATAATTATTTTGCAGAAACAACTATAACTACCTTCAGGGTAACTGTAATGGTGTTAGATATTTTTGGAAAATGATTCTGTCGATTCTGTTTGAATTTTTCTCATGACAATACGGAAACTATATTCTACAACCAAAGTTTAATAGTCATTATATCCCAGTTTTTAGTGAATGTTAGTCAATATTGCCCCGAATAACAAATATCAGATGGTACAGTCAAGAGAATCAAATGGCTAATGAAGTACCACAAGGATCTATCCATTATTGTGTGTTCTTCGCTGTTTAGTATAATGATGGCGTCTGTTTTGTAGTCAGAGATGGAACGACGGCTTAAGAGTGTTCAGTTTTCCTTTGTTAGAAATAGAACGCTATTGTTCATTGTTTAGTAGAAACTAAGAGTAGACCTGACGCGAAGTGGACTGAGATGTTCTACGATATAAAGTTATTCTACTGTACTGAATTACCTGATGTGAGTATGTTTGTCTCATGTATTCTTTATTCATTGTTGAATTTTATTGTATATCTGCTTCAGTTAGGAGCGTTCTGTTTAATTTAATCTGTAATGATTATTTGACATATTTCATACATGAAAGTGCCTTTATGTTCATTTCATTTATTTGAATCTAGAGGCGGTTGATAATGGAACCTTGTTTGAGAATTTACTCTCTTTAGAGTTATTGAAAGGTGGATCTACAATTGTATAACAGACACAGCAACCCCGTGTCTTCAGAATGGCGCAATAAGACTTTTCTAGAAAACAATATTATTAAATGTAAATATTATTCAAAAATATTAGTTGAATCTGCACTACAACAAAATAGTTTATGTCACAATATGTTGCACCGATAGCTCAGTGGTAACAGCACAGAATCGAAAGGTTGCGGAATCGAATCCTGTTAAGGTGGGACAGAAATTTTTTTATTGGATGGGTGTTGGTCACCATTTCACTGTTGGGTCGAAAATTAACAGTGCTATGACCTAAAGTGGCGTAAGACCTCAGTAACAAAGCCTACCCAGAACACAACTGAACTTCTAACTCGCACAACAGCTGAAAAAGCTGAGGGATCTTCACAGAATATCTAAGAGTATCAGAATAATAATAATTCGAATCACCATCAATATAAGCCAGACTTTGGTTTACTTTCAGCATATCTCTATTCCAGTTTGCGACATCTTCACAATTATACTCAGCCTAACAACTGAAGAATATCTTAAGTGGTTACTTAGTATCCCAAATAGAAATTGATCTGCTCGAATATTTGATAAGTATGAGGGTTACAAAGTTTTCTCAGCTAACCGGATGAATTATGCAACTTGATAGTCTTCTCTACAATAGGTTCCGATTTTTCACTCATCAATACTTCTCAGAGCACTACTAGAGGACGATCATCTTCATCAATGTCAAACATCTTGTTCCAACACGTTTCAATTACCAGAGGATCTAATTAATGCCATGCCCGGTGTAAAAGTAAAGCAGCATCTCTCAAGATGTGGTTGTTGAGCCCATCTGCCATGTTGTGTCCTTGGAACACCAGAAAACTTAAAAGATTTTTTCTGTAATACAGTTTGGTTAACTTCAAGGCATTTTGATCCATTGGCTTAATTAAGAGAGTCACATTAGGAGGCAAAAACACCATCTTCTGTTCTTAACTCTTCAGCTGATGGATGTGAGGGTACATTTTCAAGAAGAAGCATTGCCTTTACCGGAAGATTTGAACATTTTAGAAATTCCTTCACCTACAAAAAATTCTCATTTGCTCACATTTCATTTCTCATATTAACACTGGTATGAAGCATTCGAAGAACCAGTTTTTTAAAATTCCCTTTGTCATCCGAGCATTTTTTGTATTTTTGTAGATACAGGGATTATGGAAATGCTCTTGGAGATTTTGCTTTGCCAATAATCAACGGCGTGAGTTTGTGGGAACCCAAGAAGGTAATTCGCTGCTTTGATATTTTGAGACCGGTTACAGTTTTTTTAGAACTCATTACATAGGTTTTATCAGGCAAAAATTTCCAGTACAATCCAGTCTCATCAGCATTATACTATCTGGTCATGAGTGAGCTCAAATTTCTCTATTAATTAAACCAATTCAATTTTGAATGGGCTAATATTATGCACCTCTGACGACAATTTTTTCTCCACTAATTTTCAAAAACCAAGACCATAATGAACCTTGAACTTAAGTCTAGTTAAACCTTCGTTCAATCTCCATTCGTATGATTGGATTACATCGTTGTAATAATTAAAAACAGACAAGTATGCAATTTCATCGTTCAGATATTCAAAAACATATTTCTGATGAGTAACACTAACCATATAGATTTTGTCCTAACAGAAGTCAGTTGATATAATTCAAGACTATATTTTATGTAACCTCTACTAAATCTCATAACAAGGGTTCAAGAATCTCATATTACAATTCACGACAGTTGAAATTAATCTTTCGGTGTATCTCAGCTAAATAGATCAATTTATCTATTTAACTCATTACCTTCATAATTATATTAATATATGTTTATAGACATTCAAATTTCTGGTCGTGCTTATACCTTCGTTTTTATTTCCACCAGAACAATTCAATACAACATTTAACAATCCAGGCTTATCGGAATATGGCGTGACTCTAATATGCATAAATGAGTACTTTGAAAAATACGTAGGTACTTCTCGTTTAATAGCAGTAATACGCGAGAAAGAAATGAGCCACCACCAACATGTACTACATCAATCTTATGACTTAATTTTCATAGAAACGATGTTACTTCACACCCATCATCTACGCCCATGTGTGTGAAACAATACATACGGTGGGTAAAAAGACCTAGTTATTATAATGAAAGTTTAAATCGTTGTTGGTAGCTTCATTAAAGTGCAGATTATTATTTATGCTGGGGCAAATATCCGGTATTACCTCAACTATTACTTGTGGCCTTTTCATAGAAAAACGTTTAACTTAAAATAATGATAAGGCAAAACAGTGGAAGGAATACCAGAAGCATCGTGGATAATGGGCCTCCATTACAAGGATAATATGCCACTGATATCGTAATTTTTCTGGGAGGGTATCAAGACAAATATAACCTGTCCGTTTCCAGACGAAAAATCATATGGCCGGCATACGAAATATATCATTAGTTCGTAAGTTATGGGCATCGTGGACGTCGAAGATTCATTAATGAACCGAGTAGTTTCCATCATCAAAATTCGGGTTTCAATATACAATTTTACGCAGATTATTCTGCAGTAGCAGTTGCGAAGATAGCGTAAGTTATCCACTCACAATCATGTTTTATGGGCCATTTAATGTTTGATCTGCATTACAAAATTCGATGTTCATCTAAAGGTCCAGTGCAGCTGTCAAAAAGTACTAGAAATTGGCCAATGAAGCACAAAATACGTATTTTTCATCCAAATTTATTATATCGGCTTCAAAATTGACACCTTTCAAACTCCAACGAATAATCTAATCATTAAAACATTTTTAAACGCATTTTCATAAATGGACTTGCTACTCAAGTCTTTCGGCACTAGTTTCAAGTTCAAAAATTGTTTAAAGTGGTAGAAATCGATTCGTTAGACCCAGAAATTTCAGCGGCTATAAGGGACAGATAAGATAAGGGACAGTTGTTCCAACGTAGAGACAAAAAGAATTTTGACAATTCCTTTAAGATGGCTACCATAATGATCTTTCTTGATAGTGAATAGTAAAATAATAACAATAACATTCTATCATACTTATACGACCTCGTGATCATTTCAACCATTCGCATTCTATGTATGTTCGTCCAAAATAATTTTATAAATTGAAAATTACTATGAAGAAGTATTTTCATGTTACAGAATAATAGCTGGAATTAATTCTGCAGAACCACTACAAATTTTAATCTGAATAAATCTCATGAAAACATTTAGAATGAAATTTTAAAACATGTCCTAAATATCGGGTGTTTTTATTAGAGTGATAGAACTTTCGATAGGGATAACTGTGATTTGACAGAAGGTAGAAACCATGTTGTTTTGACATTTCTGTTCAGTAAGCATTGAAAAATTATCATGAAAAGACTCACGCCGCAACAACGTTTACAAATTATTGAAATTTATCTTCAAAATCAGTGTTCTATTCGCCAGACTTATAGAGCACTTCGTGAAATTTACATAATCGTCCATCAGAGCAGCTTATTCGTCGAACTATCGATAGATTTCGAACAACACTTTCTCTACTCGCTGTAACAACAACAACAAGACAAAGAACTGAACGTACAGAAGAAAATATCGCTGCTTTAAGTCATAGTGTTAATGATGATCCAGATTTGTATATTTGTCGACGGTCACAATGAGTTGGACTCTGTGCATCTACCACATGGAAAATTTTGCGTAAGGATCTTGGACTACACCCATAAAAGATCCAACTGGTTTAAGAACTAAAGCCACTTGACCATAATAAGCGTCGTTTGTTTGCTCATTGGGCCCTAGAACAGCTTGAAGTTGATCCACTTTTTTATCGTAAAATTGTGTTTAATGATAAAGCTAATTTCTGGTTAGACGGCTATGTAAACAAGCAAAATTGCCGTATATGGTTTGAAAACAATCTTCAAGAAGTTCTGCAGGTTCCATTGCATCCTGAAAAATGCACTGTATAGTGTGCTTTACACGTTGGAGGTATCATCGGTCCATATTTCTTTAAGAACGATGCTGAAGATAAAGTTACAGTGAATGGTGCTCGTTACAGATCAATAATTATTGGTTTCAAAATTTGAATGGTATCCACCCAGAAGTGTGTTGGTTCTAACAGGATGGTGCTACACCTCATGATGCTCTCGTAACAATTGATTTATTGAAAGAAAGATTGGGCGATAACATTATTTCGAGAAATAGTCAAATTAATTGGCCCCCAAGATCATGCGACATAACTCCACTGGATTATTTTCTTTGGGGTTATGTCAAATCATTGGTTTATGCTGATAAACCAGAAACAATAGACGCTTTGGAAGCCAACATAACTAGTGTTATTGATGAAATAAGGCCTGAATTATTCAAAAAAATGGTCCAAGAACTAAAACTACTTGACCATAATAAGCGTCGTTTGTTTGCTGATTGGGCCCTAGAACAGCTTGAAGTTGAAACACTCTTTTATCGTAAAATTGTGTTTAGTGATGAAGCTCATTTCTGGTTGAACGGCTATGTAAACAAGCAAAATTTCCGTATATGGAGTGAAAACAATCCTCAAGAAGTCCTCCACGTTCCATTGCATCCCGAAAAATGCACTGTATTGTGTGCTTTACATGCTGGAGGCATCATCGGTCCATATTTCTTTAAAAACGATGCTGAAGCTAATATTACAGTGAATGATACTCGTTACAGATCGATGATTAATAAGTATTTGTTTAAAAATTTGAATGGTATTGACCCAGCAGTGTTTGGTTCCAACAAGATGGTGCTACACCTCATGCTGCTACCGTAACAATTGATTTATTGAAAGAAAGATTTGGCGATAACATTATTTCGAGAAATAGTCAAATTAATTGGCCCGCAAGATCATGCGGCATAACTCCAGTGGATTATTTTCTTTGAGGTTATGTCAAATCATTGGTTTATGCTGATAAACCAGAAACAATGGACGCTTTGGAAGACAACATAACTAGTGTTATTGATGAAATAAGGCCTGAATTACTCAAAAAAGTGGTCCAAAATTGGTCTGATCGAATTCAGTTCATTAGTATATATATATATATATATATATATATATATATATATATATATATATATATATATATATATATATAGATTAAAATCTGTAGAGGTTCTGGAGAATTAATTCCAGCTATCATTGCAAAATAATTTTATGAAATGAAAATTTGTAGCAATATATAGCAGAATTGCTCTGTTTGAATTTAAGATATTGCAAGTGATAAGCCAGTTGGGGAATTTCTGATCACTATGATATTAATGCCTAGTTTGAATAATTTCATTTTATACTATTGTATTCCTATGTATTTCGTTTCACAAAGAACCTCCTCTACTTATTAAGTTATTAGCATCCTCCCCTCTTTCGACAAAATTAATATTATTCAATTCGAAGCCTGTCGATATAAAATTGTTGCAAATTATCTAGTCGCCCGGATAAATGAACTAATTCAGTTGTCGTCGTCTGATTTTTATTTCTTCGGCGTGGAAAGCGAAAGAAAACCGTATTTATGTACGGAACGAGTGCAGAAATGGCATATAATTACGATAACCGCATTCCTTCTGGCGGTATATTCTAGTCTAGTTTATTACAGGGAAATAAAACACTATACGGTGAGTCGTTATGAAGTTTTCGAATTTTACTATTTCCGCGTTTCGTTCTATGGCAGAACTCGTTTTTCTGATTCGCGTCGTTCGTAATGTGGATAAGAGGGCCTTGACGCCCTCTGCAAACGATCGTTTGACACGAGAACTGGGGAGATTTGGTTTGAAATTAGGGCTTAATGATTGTGTTGAAACTTGTACAAATATATACGGTCATTTATTGATGTGATGAAGTCTTCGAAATTTTCCACAGCTAAAAACCAAACATATTCTACTTCTCGGTGTTTTGCGGAGCTCGCTTTCCACATTGAACGATATCGACGAAATAAGAGAACTTATTTGTTCACTATCACTGTTTAATCAAAAAAGTATGGAGAGGCTCGAGTTTCATAGCGCCACTACATTATCAAACTGGAAAATTATAAGGTTGTGCGGAAAGCAATTTGGTTTTTCCCGACAGAGGATTTAATTGTATTTCTTTATGTAATTTACACTTCAGCGAAATACTGAAAACAAAGCCTAATGATTTTCTGAAATTATTCGAGCTTTTCTGTCTGGAATTTGTCCAAAATATACTGCCTTGGCACGATTTTAAAAATATTCAGTAAAAAAACTGTCAAGCTCACACATTTTGGACTGATTTAAAAAAAGGTAGGCTTAAAAAATATCAACAAATAACACCAAATTGTAAACTCTCTTGAAATTCCTAAAATACTCTTCAATGCTAAAGACGAAATAAGCGGTTTTGAATTTAATGGATATAAATTATTGGAATTTTCAATTTATAGTAAACACGGACCTGTGAATCTCCGAAAAATGCGTCTATTCATATTGAATCAATTGAAATTCTCAGTAACATGACTAGGTATTGTCCTGCATCTTATTCCATCCAATACATGAATGTAGGGGCAACATCAAATATTTTTCGCAAAACTAAATTTAACCTAAAACTCGAATTAACATTGAACATTTAATTGGACTATTATAAAACGGATTCAATAATAAAAATATAAAATGTATCTTATGAACATGTGTGGAACTCAAAAAAATTTACAATAAATAAGAGAAAAAATTATAACTTGTTTTCGAAAATACCCCCTCTCTCTTCTAAACATTTTCTAGCTCCTGTGATCAAATGAGCTACAGATTTCTTCAAAATTTTCGCTCGATTTCGTATTGCTTCACATGCAACTTGAATAAGATTAATCAGATGCTCCCTGTCTATGATTTCTTCAGAGTCAACTTCATTTTTTAAGTGCCCCTAGAGAAAATAATCCAAGCATGTAAGATCTGGGTACCTTCCAGGCCAGTCATGAGGTCCTCCTCTACCAAACCAATGATCTGGATAAAGTTCATTCAAATGCGCTACAATTTCACGGGTGAAATGTGCTGGAGCTCCATCATGTTGGAAGATCATTCCTCTTGGAACATTGCTTCCATCATTCAAGAGCCCTGGCAAATGCTCGATTAAAAATTGTAGATATGTCACTCCATCCAGCCTGTGTGGAAGAATATATGGTCCATTTAGGTGATTATTGTAAATTCCACACCAAATATTGACAGAAAAACGATGTTGTGAATTGCCTTTCCTAGTCACTTTCGGATTTATTCTGGACCAAATATGTGCATTGCGAACATTCAAAATGCCATCTTTTGTCGCTTCATCAGTAAAAAGTGTTCTGAAGTTAGCTCGCTAGTTCTGCAAAACCCATCTGCAAAATTGCTGAAAACTGAGCCAAGACGCCGAGTGCTGGTTGAGGGATTTTATTGGACAGCTTCTATTATCTCTTCATGTTTACCATCAAACTTATATATCTTCATGGAAAGCGATTTTTCGACGATGAAGAAATGAAGGTAGCAATTAATACCTATTTTGAGGAGAAGTCGGAAGAAAATTTTTTACAAGTTGTTGTATAATGAAGCCCAAAACACTTACTAAGCAGAAGGCACTAAGATATACCAAAATCTAACGAGCATATATGAGTGTTTTCGTTTTTCGTCTGTCCAGCGCTGCTCGATACCACAGGTGTATTATATGAAAATAATGAACCCAAATGAGAAAGTTAAATCACCTCTCAGTAGAGGTTATTATAATGGATCTCATCTCTCGAAAATAGATACATCGTAATAAACCAAATGGACTAGCCGTAGAAAATGGTAATGACGCACAGGTTATAAGATCAATAAACCGCTTAAAACTTATTCCAGTAGTCAGAGTACACGCCTTTTATTACCGATTACCCCGTCCTCAGGTGTTACAGGCTGTTTATGCAAATGTTCCCGAAACTAACCATCGATGACGGAATTTGACATGACCGATTCTATGCGCTGCGTCTGTGACATTCGATTCACATTAGGAGCCCGTTACTCGTCATGACCGTTCATTATCATAATTCGGCACATTCTAATTGATAGATCCCTGCGTTCGGATGCCCAAAAAACTACCGAAATCCCCGTAGTTTTCGGAAGCTCGATCTTAATGATAGACGAAAAAGCGACCGATCGATCCATAGTTTCGAGATAAGACGGTCGAAAATTCAAAATTATGATAATGCATGTAAATGCTCGGGCCGTTCGACTCGGGAGGATGATTTTAATAAACATGAGTACGAATTTAAGTACGGGTTACAGAACAATAAAAAAATTTAACTTTGTTTTCGAAATTTTCGAATAAATTAATATTAAGGCGAGCGTCGTGCTCTGGCGCCTTTCGAATGGAATGATCTTGCGGTTGACTCAATGCCTGTCTGTCTGAGGGTACGTGGATCGGTCAGACCAATGTAATGTCTGTTTTTCAGAAGAAAATTTGAACAAAAGTGTGCCGAAACATATTGGCTGAATCAGAAAAGCTAGGAGTTTAGCAATTCCATTATGAAGCAATATGTTATATGTCAATGATCCATTTTTGAAGTGCAACATTACTGGGGATGAAAAACGGGTCGTATATAACAATGTCTAAAGCAAAAGATCATAGAATAAAAAAGATGAAACGGCTCAAAGCATTTCAAAGCCAATATCTATGAAAAAAAGGGATGCTATTTGATTGGCGGGATTTTAAAGGAATCGTTTTTTTTGAGCTTTTAAGGGATAATACAACAATTAATTCGGAGTCTTCTGTCATCAGAACAAACTAAATGACGCACCTCAACAGAAAAGGCCAGAATTAATCAACGGAGAAGGAGTAGTGTTCCACCAAGATAATGCGAGACCTCATACAAGTTTGGTTAGTCTTTTACAGCTTGAATGGCATACACTGCCACACCTACCATATTATCCATATCTGGCGCTTTCGGATAATTATTTGTTCCGGTCACTGCAAAATTTTTTTGTCGGTAAAATCTTTACTTCAAATGGAGAGGTCAAAAAACACCTGAATAAGTTTGTTGGCAGCAACAACTAAAAGTTTTATGAGCGTGGGCTCATGTTACTACCAGAAAGATGGCAAAAGGTGTTGGCCCAAAATAGTTAATATATAATTTAATGAAATATTGGTTCATTATACGGAAACTGTCCTTAATTCTCCCAAAAAGAAACAAAAATACTTTTTTGGAATATTTCAGATAATAGCTGAATTAATTCTCTGAAACTACAGATTTAATCTAAGATAATCTATTCAGAATTGAATTGAATAAAATACCTTTAAAATACTGTTTCACTCTATAGACATATAGAATTAACACATGTGAGCGATAGCTAACCAATAAAGAATCAAAATAAAACATGGAATATTGACCATAATCATCTGAGACAAATTTTTTTCGATTGAATATTCAGAAATACCAAATGCCATGACCAAAAAATGTTCCACATACAAATTCAAATTAGATAGCACATTCTCCAGAAAAGGAATCTAAAATTCTAACCCTTATTCTCCTCAGTTAGAAGTCCTTTGGATGCTAAATGAAAACAATCAGTTAAATATATCTACACATCTTCCTTCACCAATTATTCTATTCGAAAGCGAAGTTTCAACAAATGGGGTGAAACAGTGTTTCTGAATCAGTTTATTCAATTTCATTCTGAAACGTTTCGAAGAGATTTTTCATATTTAATCTGTACATTTTTTAACTGTAATATTTCGAAATGATCCTACCAAGTAAACCTCCAATCTGTAGTACGTCTATAAAGTATCTGGAAAAACAAAGCTCAATTGTAATTATTTAGTATATATTTTTAATTCTTGAATAAGAAAATTATAACAAAATATTCGTCTTATTTACTTATACAATCTCCATTTAGCTGTAAACACTTGACTTAACGTCGAAGTACACCCGAAACTAGATCACCTCCATAATTGTCGATGATGGTAGTCCAGGACTGTAAAACTGACTGGATTAAATCATCTTCATTTCGTGGCGCTGCTCATTCAACTTCAATCTTCATTAGTCCCCATATAATTTCAATAGGACTAAGATCTGGTGAAGCTGCTGGCCATAAAATGGTTGTCACTTTGTGTTCTTGCACCCAAGCTTGAGTATAGGCCGAAGTATGGAATCTTGTATTATCCTGCTGAGAACGCCACCCCTCTGAATATGAAGCATGCGCCGTTTCGAAGAGAAAATCGTTTAGAAGCCTTAGTTTTCACTATTAATGGTACCATCAACTATACAGAGAAGCGTAGCATCTCGCTAAAATGCCAAACCATTGTTTTAGTGGAAAATTTGGAAATTTGAACGACAACAGGTGGTTTTGATAGGATTTTTAAGTGATTTCCACCAAGTTGGAAACAACTTATCTTCTTGAAAACGTTGACAAAATTCTATCCTTCGTTCCTCCTGTAAAAGTGTCATTAGAAGTATTTTTTTGTTTCGTGGATATGTAGCCTTATCTTATCAGTGACATACGGAGGGTTTTTGGACAAACTTTCAAATTTCGTTGATTTTCAAATCTGTTAGCCAATTTGCGAAACCTCAGGCGCGGATTGTGTCGTCCTATGAAGCGTTTAAATTGTTTCTTTTAATATTACGCTGTCTTCCTGAAACTGGTATATGCCTCAAATCCATGCCATTATTTATCCTCTTTATTATCTCATATACAGCACTTTTTCCCAGTTCAATCAATTGCACTAAATTTTCAACGTTTCGAGAACCTTTATTATAATAATATTCTGTTTTCTTTCTTCTAGTTGCGACATTATTCCACAAATTGTATATCGCTTGAAAATCAACAATATTTGACAAATAGTGTTGCAATGCAACTTTGGTCTTAGCCAACTATCTGCACTATCTATTAATACATTACTTTTGTCTTAGAATGTTACAAAAATAAGTATATTAAGATTATGAAAAATTTTCCGATACTTTCTAGACGGACTATATATTAACACTAATTATAGAACAGAATCACTATTAAACAGTCAAACAATAATTTAAAATGCGACGCATCCGAGTTAATAACAATTATTTCGAATCAAAAATAGATAAAAAAAAGACCTTAGCATTATAAAAACAATAAAAACAAAAAAACATTAACTACTCTCATGTTTTCTCCAGAACAGATAAAATTCATTTTATTATTTCAATAAATAATGAACAATATATTGAAAAAACCGAAGGTTTTAACATTTCTGCCACTTAGGATATCTTGACTAAAAACCTCACGAATAAATTTCAAATAATCATTTAAAATGCATCAAAAAAGAAACAAGATATCATCACAGAGAAAGAAAAATATGAATAAAATAAAAAGAAAATCAACCCATCAGACCTGTAGTTCCGTATTTCACATCCTCTGCGTTCATTTATCCAGACACCTCATGGCAATTATTGAAAAATATAATAAATTCACGGCCAAAAAATCTACAAAAGATTCATTAGAATTAGTTTAAATATTAGCAAACACTACCAGATAATGCAAAATTAGTTTTACGGGATGGTTCCAACAGTATGTAAAGGGCTGAAGAAATTTTTCATCTCACAAATCTCCTCCTAGCCGAATATTAATAATAGTAAGAACACATCGACTGTCTCTTAAAATTTATTCATGAAAAACTAAAACTAAATGAATGGAGTATGCGGTTGGCTCTAGGTGAAACACTATAACGATTTTATTTCAAAAAAATCACACAGTGTTTATGTTTCACGATTTACTCAGAACCCTGCATTGTTTTTTGATTTTTCGACTATCCTCAAAGGAGTATAAAAAGGAACTAAACTTAAAATTGTAAAGGTACTTTTATTACACTTAAGACAGCTGTATATTTTTATGGTGCATGGAAATAACCTAAGCCTATCTGTCCTTTATATAATTGACATGATTGTGATGCTACATATATAGGACCGACAGGACGATGTTTACAACATAGAATCAAAAACATAGGATGTCTATTTTGAAAAACTAGAAATCTATCGGTTTTGCAAAACATTGTATAGAAAATGATCATTTTTTAATGAGAAAGATGTCACTTTACTATATAATGTTAGGAAGGGTAAATTTATGGACTATTTGAAGACTTTTTCAATCAAAAAAGCCATTGAGAAAAAGTAGAATTTAACAAATTCCCAAATACTCTTTGGCAACACCCCTATATTGGATGCTGTTATTTCCATGCGCCATGAAAATGTACAGATGTCCTAAGTGTAATGAAAGGACCTCTTCAATTTCAAGTTCAGTTACTTTTTGCAATTCTTTGAAGATGATCGAAAGACCGAAACACGTGTCTGGTTTGTGAAAAAATTGTGAAACATAAAAACTCTGTGAATTTTTTTAAAATAAAAGTTTAAACAGTATCCCTGCAACCATCCACTCTTGTACTCATGTAAGTTGTTACATTTCAGCCTTTCTAATGATGTTTTAGAATTTTTTTCAGCACCTCTCAAAGTCACCTGTTTCTCCTTGTTTTTTCAGGTCTCCATATTGAAACAGTTTTCTATCGCTGAAGCCAGACGATTCTCCGCGGCCATTCGGAATGATCGAAAGTAAAAAAAATCGAAGGCAATAGGTCGCTAACAAAAACCTCCCAATATCATTATAATAAAGTATAAACAACGTTGTAATTTCCATCAACAACGGCAAAGTATGGCTCGCTGGTATCGCAGTCGGCCATTGTCTGGCCAAGTTTAACCACACGTTTCGTATTAATTGCGATTCGATATCAAACACCGTGTTTTGTAATCGATTTTGACTAAATTATGGTGATTTTGACGTTTAAACGTGCGCTCGATTCCAATTTTTGCCGTTTACGATTTTATATCTGGGATAGAACGACACGGTAAAAGTAGACAGGGACTGACTCATTCATTCAATTCATTTTCGAGAACGTTCAAATTTTTGTAGAGTCTCTGGATGTTAAATATGTTTAAAATTGTAGAGGAATATAAGATGAGCATCCTGTAATTTTGTGAGTTCGTTTTAGCTATGAAAAACGTTTTCAATGTACTCAAAATAATCACACAAACTTTCAGAAGTTTTGCAACTTCATAATATTAGAAGTAGAAAGAATATTTTTAAACGTTGATATGGTTGAAATCAACCATATAAATCAAATCCATTTACATTAGTGATAGGTTTAAAAATAAAAATAAAGAATTATTAAAATTTTGAAAAAGCAAATAATCTGTCAACCAGCGAATAGATACAGATATTGTCAAATTATTATCTCATGTTAATACATTTACTTCTTATATATTATCTTAGGCTAAAGTACCTACCTGTAAATAAATCATTTAGTGTTTTTTGGTCCATAATCTTCAATAGAAGATTGCAATTTTGATTTGCAATTTGATACCAACCTACTCCAATTCCATTTCAATAATGAATGACAATTACGTATAATATTTGGTTCATATTAAAAAGTATTCATAAATTCTTGTGATCACATTTTTATATAATTTTAAGACATTAAAGAATTAAATAATATTTAAATAAGGTTATTCTGATTTTCACATACTTCGTCAAGTACTCATTCACCAATCAATTGCTGTCCAATAAAATTAATTGGTATTTTATTTCATGAATACTTCGAGTGACAAGCTTTCTGAAACAAATAATCTAAGCTGAAGTATGAAATCAGTTTCTATTATGAGAATAGTAATTACGTTTATTTTGCTTAAAGAAGCTCGTTTTCTGAATAATTTTTCAAAAAAATTGTTTCAACTTTATGTTGAAGAACACTTAACTACTCAAAAGTTATCAATGTTGAAATTTGTGGTAGTAATGGGTGAAAAAAATGGAAAAATAAGGCGCTGACCTCCGTTTGTATATTAAGACTTTCGAAGTGCTTCTCTGGAAAAACAAAAAGCATCACTTACTTAAAAAGACAAGAAGAAACAGATCGATAAAATACGAACGTCTAGAAATAAAAGATATTTTAGAGAGTACGATATCTTGCCAAAACTAGATATCATTAACAATGTCACAGAAAATATATCAAAAAACATTTAATCAATTAAAAAAAAAGAGGAAGACATAGTGATATATAATACCTCTATATATAAGTACATAAAAAAAAATATTTTACATTATTGGACAGGATAATAGTTTTTATTTAGGCAAAACATGTTCATCACTTTTCAAAGACTTTATTTTATCGATAATTTTGTACGTACTTTGATATTAACGAAATTTGACGTTAATACCAAAATTGTGATCAAAGTCAAAATCATTAGTTTTTGAGATAGGAAAAGCACAAATTTCATATGCTCTTTTTTCTGGACTCCGAAAATTGATTTATTCAATTCACTCATCTGATCTTTCCACTTGAATTCAAGATACACCCTACAAATTCTTCAAAGTTTTCAATTTTACCCGTTATTCTTCTTTTATAGGTAAAATTTAATTTTGTGAGATAAATTTCGGGTCAAAATTCGAAAAAAAAATTGGAGGAAGCTATGCAAGAGCCCAAAAATAGAGCGGGAAAAAATTGAAGATATTCATATACGGCACTTCCTTTGCCTGAAATTTGTATAATATTTGTAAACAGCAGTAATCTAACAGAATTTACACATTTCAAAGTTTTGCTTTCCCCTTGTCATTTAATTATAGAAATAAAATATAACCAAATATTTATCGTGAAAACAAAATTAATTCTTTAATATTGAATTGAATCAGTCCTTACTTGGTGAAAATCCATAGTAAATATTAATTAAATAAGGTTATTCTGATTTTCACAAATTTTTATTGTTATGTTTACAACAATCGTTTCGCTATTACAGTAGCATCATCAGGCAAGTTTACATTTTGAATAACTGCTACTGTGATAGCAAAACGATTGTTGTAAGCATAACAATAAAAATTTGTGAAAATCAGAATAACCTTATTTAATTAATATTTACTATGGATTTTCACCAAGTAAGGACTGATTCAATTCAATATTAAAGAATTAATTTTGTTTTCACGATAAATATTTGGTTATATTTTATTTCTATAATTAAATGACAAGGGGAAAGCAAAACTTTGAAATGTGTAAATTCTGTTAGATTACTGCTGTTCATATTATACAAATTTCAGGCAAAGGAAGTGCCGTATATGAATATCTTCAATTTTTTCCCGCTCTATTATTGGGCTCTTGCATAGCTTCCTCCAATTTTTTTTTTCGAATTTTGACCCGAAATTTATCTCACAAAATTAAATTTTACCTATAAAAGAAGAATAACGGGTAAAATTGGAAACTTTGAAGAATTTGTAGGGTGTATCTTGAATTCAAGTGGAAAGATCAGATGAGTGAATTGAATAAATCAATTTTCGGAGTCCAGAAAAAAGAGCATATGAAATTTGTGCTTTTCCTATCTCAAAAATTAATGATTTTGACTTTGATCACAATTTTGGTATTAACGTCAAATTTCGTTAATATCAAAGTACGTACAAAATTATCGATAAAATAAAGTCTTTGAAAAGTGATCAACATGTTTTGCCGAAATAAAACTATTATCCTGTCCAATAATGAAAAATATTTTTTTTTATGTACTTATATATAGAGGTATTTAATATCACTATGTCTTCCTCTTTTTTTTCAATTGATTAAGTGTTTTTTGATATATTTTCTGTGACATTGTTAATGATATCTAGTTTTGGCAAGATATCGTACTCTCTAAAATATCTTTTATTTCTAGACGTTCGTATTTTATCGATCTGTTTCTTCTTGTCTTTTTAAGTAAGTGATGCTTTCTGTTTTTTCAGAGAAGCACTTCGAAAGTCTTAATATACAAACGGAGGTCAGTGCCTTATTTTTCAATTTTTTTCACCCATTAGTACCACAAATTTCAACATTGATAACTTTTAAGTAGTTAAGTGTTCTTCAACATAAAGTTGAAACAATTTTTTTGAAAAATTATTCAGAAAACGAGCTTCTTTAAGCAAAATAAACGTAATTACTATTCTCATAATAGAAACTGATTTCATACTTCAGCTTAAATTATTTGTTTCAGAAAGCTTGTCACTCGAAGTATTCATAAAATAAAATACCAATTAATTTTATTGGACAGCAATTGATTGGTGAATGAGTACTCGACGAAGCATGTCATTAGAGCCGTGTAACAAGAAAACAAATATTCCAACATAAAATATTAATGCAATTGCCGTATAATTGATAAGTACTTTCATTCTAATAAGGATCAACTGTTTGATATTTGTATGCAGGTACTTGAATTATTATAGCTGGCACTGGATATTGCATAATCTTAATTAATTAATAACTTAAACTCATCTAATTCCTTTTTGTAATTGTCCCAAATGGAAACTCTGTTTCATTAATGTATAATTGCAAAAGCATTCATCTGTCATAAAGAAATGTAAGAAGGTAAGTGTACTTGGAAGAAGTAAAGTTTTATTTAATTCGCCTTCTCAAAAAATTGTATTCTTCAACAATATCTCTTTGAATTATATTGATTAATCTTATTCTGATTTTCACAATTTTTTATTGTTATTCAATACAACAATTGTTTGCTATCACAGCAACATCTTCAGGTACGTGTTATCTTACATTTTGAATAATTAACTTTGTTTTCGAAATCACTCGCTATTTATATTATAGTAGGTACAAAAATTTATTGAGTACCTCAAAAAGGGAGTCTCTATAAATTCCAGCTTATCGGAAAATGTTTAACAACTGTGAGTAATTGAAGTCTATTTGTTCTTTAAGTTCTATTCCAATTTTTGAATATCAAAACAGATTTAATCTGCTAGTCTTCAACAATTTTAATTTCAAAAAAATTTTTATTCAAAAAACTTTCAGAATTAAATCAATGTCTGCAATAAGCACCGCTTATATTTAATAGACGTATATAATCAAAACTCAATATATAATGTCAAGGGAATAAATAAAACAACAGATATAAAAAAAATTGAAGATATAGGCATGTTTTGGTAGATTTCTGAATTAACTTATTTGACTATTTCAAATAATTCATATTTCAAATAAATTATATTTTTTGAGAAGTCCTTAAGTTGTGTTCATGTATTTGAAGCAATTGGTGTTAACGGTAAGATCAGAAACAAAAATTTTGTCTCCTTTAAATATTTATTTATTAATTTTAATGACTTTTTTATATCTGGTGGTTTATTTATTCCATTTGACATTATATATTGAGTTTTGATTATAAACCACTATTAAATATGAGCGGTGCTTATTGTAGACATTAAATTAATTCTAAAAGTTTTTTGAAAAAAATGTTTTTTTTTAAATTAAAATTGTAGAAGACTAACAGATTAAATCTGTTTTGATATTCAAATTTTGTTATATTTCTTCTATCAAGTGAAAAGCCTTTTTCTATTTTATTCCAATTTTGTTACTATCTATTTATTCATATTTCGGGTCTCTAACAGGTTTAGGCATAACTTTTACTTTCTATTTGTAAAATTTCAGAATTATGGTTGAAACAATATATGGAATTTACAGAGACCCTCCTTTTTTGAGTTTTAGTGCTCAATAAAATTTTTCTACCTACTCTAGTATGAATAGCATAAAATAATAAGGGTTTTTACTTCATAGAAGAATTATTACAACATTTGAATATCAAAATAGATTCAATCTGTTAGCCTTCTATAAATTTTAATTTCAAGAAATTTTATTCAACATATAAAAAAAAAACTCATTATATAATATCGAATGGAATAAAAAACCAACAAATATGAATTGTCAATCAAAATTAATAAATAAATATACGAAGGAGACAAAATTTTGTTTCTGATCTTATATTTATCAAAACTAAATCTTTTTCAAAAATACAAAACATAATTTTGAGAACTTCTCAAGAAGTAATTTATTTGAAATATTTAATATATTTCAAAATTCAAACAAGTTACTTCAAAAAGCACTCAAAACATATAGCACATTCTTAAAAAACAAATAGAAATCAAATAAGGTCTTCGTCAGCCCAACTTTACATTTCAAAATATAATCAATTAACAATGGATAACTAACCCCTAAGACCTCGTAGTATCCTTGTTTGAACAAAAACTAAAATAAGAGACCTTAAAAATCCAAATTATTTTGCTCTATGTTCATCACAAATATCACACAATGCTAATATTTAGGTATTTTATGGCTTTAGTTAACACTACATGATATTTATATAATGAAATTTAAAATTATATATTATATATAAAATAAAATAATAAGAGGTTTTTTACTTGATAGATTTAGATAAATAGATTAAGTTTTCATAAATATAAGATCAGAAATAAAATTTCGTCTCCTCCAAATATTTATTTATTAATTTTAATTGACAATTTATATTTGTTGGGTTTATTTCAGTTCCATTTGATATTATATAATGAGTTTAAATTTTATATGTCTATTAAATATAAGCAGTGCTTATAAGACATTAATTTAATTCTAAAAGTTCTTGTGTAAAATTTATAGGAGGCTAACAGATTAAATCTGTTTTGATATTCAAATTATATGAATAACAATCGATTTCGAAAACAAATTTAGTTGTTCAAAATGTAAGATACCATCTACCTGTTGATGTGATACTGTGATAGCGAAACACTTGTTGTATTAAATAACAATAAAAATTTGTGAAAATCAGAATAACCTTATTTAATATTAGGTAATACGGATTTTCATCAATTGAAGACTGATTCAATTAAACAATATCTCTTTTAATAACATATTACGAAGTGATGATTTCAATGCGGTTTTTGAAAGTAATTTGTGTTTCAAAAATGAGAGGGAGTTAAATTCACTTCAACCAAAATCGAATAATTAGAGAAAAGGAAAATGTTACAATTTTTAATCTTTGTGGGTATACCTCATCTCTCATTATTTGGCAGAGGAGTGAGACAGAATATACTTATCTCCTAATGCTGGTAGAAAAATGTTGTTCAATGCAACAAAAACAAATCAATATGTGGGAATTTTTCATTTCTATCTTTTCATTTACTTATTATATTTTATTGTTGATGATAATGTTATATATATATAATAAGTTATTTTTCAAAATTCTTCGGAATATGTAAGGGCTATTGTTAATAGCAGAATTAGTTTATCGTGGTTAATTGCTTCACAGTTCACAGTTTCAATAGCTGGAAACTTATAACTTATATGGAGTGAAAACAATCTTCAAGAAGTTCTGCAGGTTCCATTCCATCCTGAAAAATGCACTCACTGTATGGTGTGCTTTACACGCTGAAGGCATCATCGGTCCATATTTCTTTAAAAACGATACTGGAGCTAATGTTACAGTGAATGGTGCTCGTTGCAGATCGATGATCAATGATTATTTGTTTCAAAATTTCAATGGTATCGACCCAGAAGTGTTTTGGTTCCAACAAGATGGTGCTATACCTCACGCAACAATTTATTTATTGAAAGAAAGATTTGGCGATAATATTATTTCGTCCAATTAATTGGCCTCCAAGATCATGCGACATAACTCCACGGGATTATTTTCTTTGGAGTTATGAAAGTCATTGGTTTATGCTGATAAACCAGAAACAATAGATGCTTTAAAAGCCAACATAACTCGTGTAATTGCTGAAATAAGGCCTGAATTACTCGAACAAGTGGTCTAAAAAAGGGTCTGGTCGAATGCAGTTCCCCAGAGTTAGTCGTGATGGACATATGCCGGAAGTTATTCTTAAAGCATGAATGTCTTGAAATTATCTTTCAAAAAACAAAAAAATTGGCCTCAATCTTAATCTAAATGTGTTTTATCTCAATTTAAGGTTCTACCACTGTTAAAAAACACCCGATACCAGAAAGATGTATCAATTTCCCTCTTATATTCATTCCACATTTTAGTTTTTCTCAGTAGAAGAGCTGAAAATCATTTCCCACAACCATGGTTATGGTAAAATAATCCAGGAGTACAGACCTGTTTGCTCCATTCAGCTGCTTAGCATAGCAGAATTTGCATTCTGTCAGGATTCAGAGCATTTAACTGTGTGATGAAACCTTGTCGACGACACTATAATCGACGACCGTAGAAAATTATTATTTTCGAAGAAAATTTTTTTATATTTTCCAGTTCGCATAATTCCGCGAACCGGTGATAATCTGCCTGATGTCAAAGGTACGCTAAAAAATTATAATCGCAAAGAATCCAATCACGAACCCTGTAATTTCCGATTAATCTATATAAGTACGGTACGAAAATTTGGGACGTTATTGTTTTCTCCCATCCGAATTTTCTGGACTTCGAAAAAACGTGAATTATAGGAATTATCCATAGGAACAAAATCGGACAGTTAGCGTTGCAGAAATAATGATAAGTTTGTCGAGTTTAAACGATCAATTTTCGGGTCGGTATATCACAACGGAGGTTGTCACATTTTTCGAAAATTGGATAATTAATGTATTTTGCATAAATAAATTTATAATTCGAAATCTGGGTGACTTTCGCTTAATTCTCTTTTTGTTTCGACCTCAATCGTGTTTTTTTGTAGTCTCTCCTAGGAAAACGAGATCTGAAGGAAAAAATCATCATTATTATTTTTATAGTACTAGACTATTGTAGTTCAACCCTGATTTATACTCTCCCGACGAGATCCAGTTTTTGGATAAAACCTATAATCTTGTCCAGGGGTAATGTTTCAGATCGCAGTGGGCTGTAATAGCCTGACCAAAGACCTCGAATCTGATGCGACTCACCGCTGGGCACTCTGAGACGATGTTGGCTGTTTCAGTGTCCTCAAGGCAGTGTCTGCATTCATAGTCTTCAGCCAGACCAATTTTGTGCAAATGCACTTGCAGCCTGTAATGACCTGTCATAATTCCGACAGGTATTCTGAGTTTGGCCTTGCCCAGACCTAGCGCTAGGTCTGCCATCTTTTGGTTCGAAGACGTTCCAAGGAACGCCTTCGAATGTTTCAGGCCGGGATGGCTCAGCCAGAAAGACTGTAGTCTTGAGTTCAATCTGTCTGTTTTTGTCCGCTTAGCCACGTCATGCGGTATGGCCAGGAATGGTTCCTACAAGGAGGGAGCGTAGCTCCCGCAAACGCCAGCCGATCTGCCCCTCCGTTACCCAAATAGTTTGAGTGGCTTGGTATCCAAACAAGAGTGATTCTCTTATGCATACCGAGTATGTTTAGAGCCAGGCGGCAACTCCAGACTGTTTTCGATGTACAACAGCTGGGTTTTAGAGCTTTTAGCACTGACTGATTGAATATTTTGATTTTGCCATGGTGGATTTGCCGTTTCATCAGCAGATCCGCCGCGGTCTCAATTGCAAATAGTTCTGCCTGGAATATGATTGCGTATTGACCGAGATATAATGAGATGTTGATTCTCAGTTTGCTCCCATACACTCCCGCTCCCGTTCCGTTCTTTGTTCGCGAGCCGTTTGTGAACAATCCAAGGTCGGTCCTCAATAAAACCGTTCTTGGCTCGTGAGTTTTGACATTAGATCCGAGGGCATCGATAGGGTACTGCTCGTTAAAAGCTCGTCCTGAGCCTCCAATCACTATTTCCTCTGGCCTGTCGATCGCCAGTTGATGTTGTTTGTATATGGTCCATTCCACCTCCCTCTGCAGGTGCAGGGGTGGTAGATTTGGTAGGAGTTCCGTGGCTGCCGTAGGTGTGGTGCGAAACGCAGCTTTTAGAAGGAGATCATATTCTTAGGAACATTTATGAAATTCAAGAGACCACGACTAATCTGATTAATTCAATTTCTTCTGAACCCAGTTTGATATAAACTCATGAATATATCCCGAAATGATCATAAAAAAGACACTAAATAGAATAAATGTTTAATATGTTAAATCATCAGATCAAACCATCCTCTTCGCTGATGACACTTCTTTTCTGAGTAAAGGGATGGACAACCAGGAATTGGAAGAGAAAGACAAGAAGACACTAAAGGAAGCCCAGGTATGATTCAACGCAAATAAAATGATGAGGAACAGTAATAAAACACAGAGACTACTGTTTGAACCAAAGATGTCTTCAGACAATCAAATAGGGCTACTTGGTGTCTTTTGGCAATCAAATCTCACATTGATGAAATGGTTCCTAAGTTATCAAGAGCTACCTATGCAGTTAGGAGAATAGAGCAAATAGGGGGAGTTGAAGCAGCCAAGATTACTCACTTCAGCTACTTTCATAGTGTCCTTAACTTTAGCATTCTTTTCTAGGGGGATTTGTATGAAAGTAAGAAAGTATTCATAAAACAGAAGCAGGTACTGAAAATACTATGTGACGTGAGTAGTAGATATAGCTGTAGAGAGCTATTCCCCAGAGAAAAAATTCTTACCGTGACGTCCATTCTTATACTTATCTGTGTAATGTACATCCATGATAATAAGGACACTCTATTGAAAAATAACTATAATCACAACTATGATATTAGAAACAAAAACAACTTCATCATACTATACCATCGTATAAAATTATGATTAATAGTTAAATGTAAGTCATCTAGCTATAAAAATTTTCAACAAACTGCCGTCCAGAATGAAGGAATTAATTAGAATAAAGCTTAAGAATGAACTGAAATGTCTCCTACTGAATAAAGAATACTACTCAATACATGAATACCTGAATGATACTTTTTAAAAAAAATATATTTTTATGAAATACGTTGTCTGGCTAAATGTATTTATTGTTTGTTTGACTAATGTTTTGATTTTTATTTTGTTTTTATACAATTTTTATTTATATATACTTAAGGTCTTTTTAGACAAAATTGTACCTAACTCCGCCTGAAATGTTTGATGGGTTAAAAATTTATTCATATTCTGTGACATATTTATTCATATTCTGTGTACATATACAATATTGGAAATGAATAATTTTTTTTTATTATTATCTCTTTAAAATTTTTTTGAATCAAATGTAATATGTCTAAACGACACCGTTTCACTTTATAGACATACAGAATTATCAACACATATGTGCGGCGGTTAACCAATGAAAAATAAGAAAAATATATAAAATTTCCGCCTTGATCCTCCATCAAACACCATCCAAGACAGCCTGTTTCGATTGGATAGTCATAAATAGCAAATTCCACTACCAAAAAATGCCCCACATGGAATTAAAAAATTTTTTTTTATTTCCTTTATTGAAAAATATATAGCATATTCTCTAGAAAAAACATTCGAATTATTTAGATGCTAAATGAAAGCAACCAATAAAAAATATATGTAAATATAATATCTTCATTCATCCTCTTTAGAAGTGAATTTAAATAAACATGTTCAGCTAATTGGGCACTATTTATAAAACTAGGCTCTTTCACAGAAAAATATTCAAAAGAATACAAATTCCAATTGTTATGAATGAACAAATATTTTCAAATACTTCAGATAATAATTGAATCAATTTCGGAAACCTGTACAAACTCAATTCTTAAAATTTTTTGAAAATTTAATAGAATGAAATGCATTAGAAGCACTGTATATCTTTTGAAAGAGAAAATGAAAAAGATCTTTTCAAATTTCAAGCGGGCTTTTTTTATAATATAATTTGTTATTTATTAATAGCCAATCGAAACAGGCTTTTTTCACGGTCAAAACTTAATATTTTCTTTTGATTCATTATTGGTTACCTGCCGCACAAATGTGTTGCTAATTCTACAGGGTGTATATGAAAAGTTGCGAAAAAATTTAGGGGTGATTCCTTGTTAAAAAATAGGGAGGGTCTAAAGTTGGCGCCCGAAAAACAGTTTTCAATTTATTTCTTCAAAACCAAAAAACTGACTAGAATAAAATAAGCAGATATTTTATGCGGGCAAGAAGGCATTCAAAAAAAATTTTGGAGGTGTTTCTCAAGGGGTAGAAAAAGCCACCCCTAAACCTTCTTTCGCGAGAGCCTTTTTTCATATTCCTATTTTACAATAAAAAGATTAATTTTGGATTGCTTGATCCATTCTTAACAAATAAGGTCTCTCGTAATTTCTTGCCAAAATTCAATGTTTTTGAGAATAAAATAATTTATCAACATGATAGCTTGAGTCATATAGGCTGGAATTCTTCCCGAACTAAAAATTATCTAGTAACCGGATGTCATTTTGTTATGACAACTGACTAGTTTTAATTAACTTTGATTCAGTCACAATTGTTTTTTGATCTAGCTCATCATTTTGAGATTTTTGTCACATACATCTTTAGGGGGTTGTACCTAAGCAGGGAGAGGCTCAAAAAAATAAAGTTTATATGAAAGACCCACCCAATTTTTGGACAAGGAATCACTCCCTAAGTTGTTTCGCAACTATTCATATAATATTCATATATATGTCTATAATGTTCTAAGACATTTTATTCAATGTAATTTCAAAACATTTTCAAGGGATTCTTTTAGATTGAATCTGTAGAGTTTTCGTAGAATTGATCTAGTTTCTGTCTGAACTAAGTCGTTAATTGAATAAGAAATGGAAAATTGTCACTTCTCCAAGAACCATAATATGTCTCCGACAAAGCCTTTTTCATACTCACGTTCCCTTGCAACTGCCTGCTGAATTTTTGAACGAAAAACGTCGTTGTAACTTTCCAGGAATTGTTACCTGGATATTCATTATGGATGGTCGAAAAGATAACCATTTCTGGCATTTTTCTCCTCCAAAATTCAGTGCATGATACGGAGTATTATGCAGCTAATTCAGGCCTTGAATAAAATATCAGGAAATGACCACTAAGGATGGAAACGGGAAAAAACGAACAAAAACTGTGGAATAGGTAGGCTGAACGCCGTTGTATCATTCATAGTTTAATTTCATCATCCAAATTAATAGTTATTCGAGTATTGCCTATGGTTATTATCAAGCATGAAATAACGCTTTTACGGACGTTGAAAGCGATTTAATAATGAATGTTTGTGATGGCGTATGCCGACAGAGTAAAGGTATTTGGGAAATTCTCCTACATTGACCTCTTGAATCGAAATGGGAAAATATAATTTATACTACCGTGTCACCAAAATACCTGCAATTGATCAGTGAAGCACAAAATTTTTAATATGTATCCATATTTATATTTCAGTTGCTGTCTTAATTTACGAAATCAGGGCAAACTGCCCACTGGAATAAATACAAATGTCTTAGAAATGTTATGACTGCAGGAGTTGAAAAAAAGAGTACGTCAATTACAGCGCAAATCTGCAAACAACCTGGACACATCTGAGAAAAAGAGGTATTATTCAACATAACAAAAAATAACTGAACACTTGTAAATGTGTATATGAACATTTCTTAAATCTTTCCTTGACCAGTGTCCTGATAACGATCTATTATTTTGATTATGATGGCTTAAATATACTGACCCTGCATTTATGTGTTTCTCACCTACTTCTGCATATCACTCAAGTCCTGAATTTTTTTGCAACATTCTATCTTTTCAAGCCAGTGGAAAAAAGCTTTTGTTTTACCTGTACCAAAAGCATGAGCAACATGCTACCTATAACTTTTTATCTGCATAATCCAAAATCTTGAACAAAATTACATGTAAGCAAATCTGCTCATATTTGAATTCGAATAAAATTATTTTGCCTGCGCTGTTAGGATTTCGAAATAATCACAGCCATACCACAGCTTTGTTAGATCACAGATGATGCATTTGACAGTCTCAATCACAAGCTGTTAGCAGCCATATCAACACATCATGAGTTTTATAATGAGTCTATTCTTCTTGCTGAATGGAGTTTCTTATAATGACAACATATTATCTCCCCTTATAATTTGTCAGCGTGTACCCCAGGGGTCAATTTTGGGGCCTATTTTATCATTTATATTTCACAGTTCGAAAAGTTCATTTAATTTTGTTTCATGTTCATGCACAACTATGCGAGTTATACTCGCAAAATATGAATTGAACATCATCAATGATATGTCCAGTAAGCATTGTCTACAGGTAAATAGTGCTAAGACCATTGCTATGTTATTTGAGAGTAAAAGTGAAAGGATTATGTTTTTAGTTGTTGAGCGAGAGGGTTAAGATTTGGGGCCGCTTGTTTACGTGCGATTCTCAGACCATGCATCTGCTTGTTTGCAAAAGGCTTATGGTACTTCAAGGATAGCAGGGTAATATTATCCCAAATATTAGATTTTTTTTATTAGCGATTCCAGAGTACGGTTTGCGTTTTTCCAACAGAGGACAACCAAATAGAAAGACATTTGTACAAGTGTTCAGGCGATTAGGTGAAACAGGCTTATTTGGTGGTCGAAACAGTCAGCAAGGCCAGTATGCACCTACTATACTTCAAGCTGTCCACAATACGTACTCGTCGAATTGGTCGCACATTGAGGATTCATCAATCTACAGTACACCGAGAACTCAAAAAAAAAAACTTACATCCATATCATTTGAAAAAGGTGCAGGATCTGTTACCTGAAGATGCTGAGACGAGACTTACATCCTATAGGTGGTACTTGAATAAGTAAGGAGAGTGGGGTGGGCGAAAGGATAATACGGACTGATGAAGAATTCATTACATTAATGTCTTAACAGACATATTGGATGTCTACCCAGCTCATAATAACCGGAATGTATGGGACTTAATGGAAATAATATTTTGGGGTGCAATGGATTGGAAGGTGCGGTCACCAAGGAGCCTCGATCCTATGCCTCTGGATTTTTATATCTGGAACACCTTGAAAGAAACGGTATATCATATTCACGTTCAGACTCGAGAGGATCTGATCGAAAGAATAAAATTGTGTTGTGCAGAAATGCGTCAGATACGTTGTTGATTTCTCAGTGTTGTGAATTCAATGCGAAAACGATGTGTGAAATGAACAAGGTAGTGGACATTTTCGTACTAAAATAACTAAATAACAAATTGTTATAAGTAGTAGTTTCTTTATATTTTTTCATAAAATCTGTATTATTGAAATTTAATTTACTCGATTCAATTATTCTGATTCGACAGATAAATTCATGATTTGCATGAGAATTACTTTAATATTCAATCATAAAGAGCTTCACGATAGAGCAAATATTTAGGTTTGGAATATTTCAACTTTTCGTTGTTACCGTCTTAGCCTTGATATTATGGCAGAGGACAAGCAGCTAGCACAAAAGTTGATATGTCACTCGAAAACATACTAAATGAGGTATTTTTTGCTGAAAAAAAAACATGGCCATAATTGATGATTTTTCATAGATAAAACCATTGGAGAAATTTGACTAATCTTGTTCACTTCAGAATCGTGATATTCATCTCCTTACCACGCCCACAATAAGAACTTCTTGCACACAGATATGTGGTCAAATTTGATGAGGCTACAAGGATAACTGAGGTATAATTAATTTTATCGAAAAACTTGAAATATTTGGTGAAATCAATAAATGTGAAATTGAAGAATAACCATCAACATTTCGACCATGTGTAGTATGATATTTTTTATTGCAAATACCTTGTATGATCTCCCTTTGAAGTTTGGCCCTTTTAAAAGTAGACACCCTGTATAAAGCGAGTGTTTGAGGGAAATTATGACGTTTCACGCATTAATTCTAGCCATGCATGATCTACGATGAGCAGGAAAAATTAACATATTTAAGCCCCATTTTCAGTTGATGTTTTGATTTTGTAACTCCATACAGGGCTTAAGATTTTAGATTTTGACCGTCGCATTCATACGTTCTTCCGTAATATACTTCTCGGACACAGGACCGAAAATGGGGTTCAGCGCCATTTCTGCTTCATTCCTTCCATTCTCACCACCATCGATAAAACATATCCGACCAACATGCACCTTTCGAACTTTGGTCGTTTCATACATGAGAGTGGGTGTGCATGTTTAACGAAAATTACATAGCAGCTCCGTACTCGACCCAGTCGCCCATCCAAGTCCAGACCTGATCCCCTCGTCGAATTCGCGATCCGTCTTCTGGGCCACCGCACGTTGCCTCAGCGGACAAGTTTGAAAAAAGACCACGGCATGACTGGCTGTTTTCCTTGCTTAATTTAATCGAGCCCCACGATTGGCTGTCGATATTTTTATTACATGCCGGCTTTTTGGGATTGGCGAACGTTATTTGCATTTTCTGGGCCGGTTAGATGGGCTGTTGATAGAGCGGTTCGATGTTCGCCGCGGATTAATTGATCGGTTGATTGCGACAAAGGCTGGACAGCCGAAGGTCTAGCTTTGGAGCACCCACCTTCAAAATGACGGTGCCCGGCATGGGCTGATGGGGTGACTGTCTTCCTAAATGAACTACTCATCAGAAATTGGAGAAATTGAATTATTTTGTGTTTTTTTCTTCAAACAAACTTCTGAATTATTTAAAAGGTTTTCCAATAAGAGGTTTCATTTTGAATAGCGCGTTATATGGGCAGCTGTCACCTTTGAAGCTGTCATCCTTTGACATATGACAAGCCAAAACTACGCCATTACCATAAATGAAAGAATACACGCTTCAACAACGCATTGAAATTGTGATAATTAACTACAATAATGGTAAAAATGAAACCTCTTATTGGAATTTCCTTTATATGTGGAGTGCTTTAGATTATAATGATAAGATCTCAAAAAAAAAACAATGTAAATTTACACTCGTATTCACCCTCAATAAAAGTATGACCACCACGTGCATCAATAACTACTTGGCATCTTTTCTGCATGCTTTCCGCCAAGTTATTGAAAATATCCTACTCAATTTGTTGCTAAAGTTGTGACAAAAGATCTCGGAGCTGTTGAAATGTTTTCGGCTGTGGTCTATGGGCATCAAGGGTTCTTTGTAATTGGTCCAAAACGAGCTCGATTGATTATATCAGGGAATTTTGAAGGTAATTCTAGATGTGGTATATTCTGGTTTTCTCTAGCAGTATTACCTGGTGGGATCTTTGTGACAGTGCATTATCACCCAAAAGAAAGTAATATTTACCAATACGTGCGTGAAATTCTGGGTTTAGTTCGTTGATAACTTCATAAGGATATGTCTGAGACATCATGGTATTTGGAAGTACTGAGAAGTCAGTTCTGTCATCGAAACAAACTCCACCCCAAATCATAATTATGCCTCCTCGACAAGGATGGACTTTTTGAGCAGAGTGGCGGTTTCTTCATATGCGTGAATGTGTCCACACCTGTACTCGTTGACAGAAAATCGTCTATCTCTGGACTTGTTAGTAAAGGGTGTGTGTACCTGCTCCATTCGCCCCCCATTGCATTGTAGCTTGACGCGCGGGGGGCGCTTGTCTTGACTAAGATCCTAGTTTCATCCCAGTGAAATGGAGGTTTAAATCTTGATGCATAAAGCAATGTCACTCGATCCAGTCACTGGACCCATGTGGTGGAAGTTCAACCGAATGGGGCCCTAGTTTCACCATAAAGGTGGAGTGGAGAGCTGAGCCGCCTTCTTCAACTCAGTGACAAGGGTGTCTGTCGAAGCACAGAGCTTCACACTTTAAAATAACGTACTCTATCCCATTACAGTAAATCTCCGAATTTGTCAGTCCAATGGCCGAGTGCGTTATGTAGCATACTGCGTTACCTGGGGAGAGTAGAGACCCTCGGGAATTATTCGTACGAACTGGCCACCCATTTGGTGTTTGACTCGAGGGGCAGTGGTTGAAAGTGCGCATGCTGAACCATCTATCTGTTCGCAGAAACTCATGATGAGGATATCTCGAGAGGTGCTTCAGGATTAAGCGGGACTTGACATTCGGCCGGCCTCATCCTGAACCAGGATCGATTGCGAGATGTTTCGGGGGTTTGTGTATCTTGAGGATCGGCTAGACCGTTGGTTCTTGAAGCTCGGATCAATTCAAAGGCTTCGCAGGGGTTCGTGGGTCTTGACGTACAGGCTGCAGAACTAGTAGAGGTTGGATAGTGCTTCGCTACTACCAGTCACAGTGTAAGTTTTTGGACTGAAGCCGAAACTGGAAGCTTGGGGGTTCAACTCTTCGGAGTGGTTCTCGCTAATGCGCGAGGATAAAGCGTATCCTTATCACACTATCTGCTTACTGAGCAGATTCTGGAGACTGCTAAGTAGTCATCTGGTGAGAGAGCCATGCTCACTTGCCAGTAACTTAACCGATAGAATTCACGATGTACTCACTCCATTGCCCAATCTGATCTTTGACGCTTGTCTTTGCAAGTGAGTGACACTCTCGATATTAGATTGACTTGCTTAGGGAAACTGAAGTACCTGGGTCATCTCGAAGACATCGACTTGCCATTCTGCAAGTGCTGAGAGGCTGTTTTCTCACCGAAATATCTAAAAAAAGGTCTTCTACAGGTGTAATACGTGGTCTGCCACTTATAAGTCTTTGACGAACAATTCTAGTGGCAATGTGGTCACTTGCACTTGTGTTCAACTAGCCTGAAGTATCTCAAGGGCTCTGTTGGTATCGACCTTATATAAAACTTGTCGTGGCATAATGGAAATTCGTTTTTTAATTGCGTAGAATCCTTTTATTCTATTGACAATGAAATACAGTATAAAAAGAAGGTCATTTAAATGTGCATTTCTAGCATACAAGAACAAAAAATGATAAATCTTGCTTCAAAATGAAAAAGTATTAAGATGATACAGAAAATATGCATCTTCTTCAATATCCTTAACTTTTGACGAGCTGTTTATACTGACTTCCTTAAGTTCTGCTCTCCCTAATTCTGGAAGTAGAAAGAACATATTAAAAACAATGTTTCGTTGGGGTTAAAATTGTTATAATTATGCTATCAGCAATCATCTGGGTATTGAATTGTATTCCTTTGTAAATGAATATTCAAGACATGCGGTTCGAACAAGATGGCGGTACATTCAATACAGCTGTGTTGATGCTAAGCTCGCTGAGGGGAAATATTTAATTGTCATGTTCTGACAATGATTTGTGAATTGGCCTCCAAGATCATATGATTTGACACCTCTCGATTATTTTCTTTGGGTCTCTGTAAAAGCACCACCATATACCAACAAGCCACAGACTTTGGTTTGGAAGATAATATTCGTCAAGTTATTGGCTAAATACAGCTAGAATTATTGCACATATCTTATTCAAAACCTAACTGAATCGTTCAAGCTTCAAAATAAAACAAGAATTAAGATGATATCTAAAACCTTAGTTGTTATATTCAGAATTGAAATCTCACAATTCTTAATGAAAGGCCCAATATATCGTTAAACGAAGGGTTGCCACTTCGTTCATTCGTTCCGACCATTCGCGAATTCTTAAGTTTTTAATTTTGTTGATATGTTTAATTCTACATGTTAGAGTGAACTTAGGATTGATAATAATCATGAAATACGTACAATGACATATATTTTGGGAATTTATCATTTCTGTATTCTCTTCTAAGGCATGTTCTAGTTTTAAAATCCATAGATACTATTACGTATCAGGTGTTGAAGTATGAACACGGATTTTTTTGTGAAAATTACACGTCTCTTATTATTATCTGGATACTCCTAGATCTTCTGTGAAGATTTTTTCAGCTTGTTCGAGTTAAGAGTTCCGTTGTATTCTGGGTAGACTTTGTTGAGGCGATCTTGCGCCACTTAAGGTCAGAGCACTGTTAATTTTTGACCCAACCGTGAAATGGTGGCCGACACCCTTCCAACTAGAAAATTTCTTTTCCACCTGAACACGATTCGAACCCGGACCTTTCGGTCACGAGTCCAATGTTTTACCACTGAGCTGTCCGCGCTCAATACCTTTTTGATCCTACCAGGCACAGAGTAGTTGTCTTCTTTTCAAAGCAGTTTGGTCTTGCAGTAGAAGTCTATGGTTCGCCTGCATTCACTCATGATTTATGACGCTTAGGATTCTTTAAAAACAAGTTATCACCTGCTAGTATTTTATAAGTGATTTTTCGATTTTCTTGTTGCCATTTAGTTCCATTCATACAGAAGCCATTTTCTCACTTTCTAAATCTTCCCCAAAGCTTTCAAATGAATGGAGACAACTATCCGCGTCACATTTTATTGATCTAGGAGTTTTTCTTGAGTTTGAATATCACTATCATCCAACAAGTCTTGCAATTGGTTGCCTGAGATCTCTATTGGTGGTTTCCCACACTCTCCGTTTCTCACGTCAAAATCACCACTTGTGAATTCTTTGAAACACTCGAAACACTGTGATTCATCAGGAGCATGTTAACCGTAAGCTTCGATAAGCAATCGATGCGATTTTGCAGCAGCTTTCTTTGAATGATAACGCTGTCCAAAAATAGTAGTCCGTGGACACAAAATATGTTTGACAATTGACCTAAGCATGTTGTTGATGTCGGTTGACGTGAACTCAGTTCGGAATTTTCATCTACTCGGACCAAAATTTCATCGTCTTCATTGGGTGTCATTTGTTTCCGACGACCACACAGATTTTTACTACGAAATGATTCAGTTTTACCCAAACCAAGAAATGAATACGTTCTAGATGCAGAGCGACCGTAAAAGTTTTCTTGTGCATATTAGTAAATCATGTCCCTCAATTCTTCATTAGTTAAATGATAGCAACGAGGCATTTCAATCGAAAAAACTCTAAAATGCAACAGTACACGATCATCTCTCACAAAAATAATTCACTGAGCAGAAATTACATTTTTATGACAGTCCAAAGCATATGAAACTTTGCAATCAGTTTATTGCAAATGGAATTTCATTGTGATCGAAATTGACTAAAGATTTAATAGCTGGTAAGAAATATTACCATTATATCAGAGAGGCCTATGTATTTCGGAATCAACGTTGCGTTGGAATTCTCTAAGATATAACCAATATAGGTAGTCTGTGTGTAGACTTGGTGTTAGAGTTATTATTAGATATAACTAATAAAATAGAGTAATAATATAGACTGAAGATATGTGCATTGTATTAAATGGGTTGAAAGAATACTACACTTAAACAATTATAGAAGATATAATTAAAGTATGAGAATATGTGTCATAAAATGATAAATGTATACAAAATTAACTTACTGGTTTTCTTCTGTGTGGTGCTGTGTCCGATGGTCTCGAGGAAACTGGTGTGTTGGAAGCCACTGGTGTGTGGAACCGTTTTTGAATACTGTTGGAATAGAATTGGTTTGGTGTATCAAGAATTACATAACATTTCGTCTATGATTTCTGTGGTTATTCTTCTTTCATAGAGAAACTTAGTTATTTTAGAAGCAACCACAGTATACAGATTATGCATTGTACAACAATATTTAAATATTATAGAATATACATTCGCAAAGTGATTTGCGCATGAGATTACATAGTGTGGCGGGAGTTTACGCCTTATCAGCATACTTTTTATGAATGAAATATTATTTTAAATCCCCTTCTGAGACAATGAACTCTTCAATTGCGTTTTTCTCGAAAACAGGTGAAATTATCGTAATTAAACAAGAGTACCAATATGACGTTAAAATGATTTTTACATCAAAGGTTATGCCACTGTGTCAATTTTGATAACAACTGAGAACTACACAGTGTAATTATTAGCAAAAAGGAAAAAAAATCAACTTTAACGCCCTGTGTCTTTTTCCATAGCAGTATTTCATTGAAGCATATTTGGACTAATCGTCAAATTCTGATCCAAATAATCTGTTCTTAGACTAGGCCCCAATAGTTATGATTAACACTGTGTTAAAGTACAGAAGCTAGAACATTCCTGACGAATTTCATTCAAAGATAGGGCAATTCAATTCAAACTTATGAAAATCCATCAAATATGTTTCCACGAAACCACCGATGCTGCACGAAGGTTCGTAATCAGGAAAAAGAAAAGAGCGCGTCAATTACTCTGATCAGTTGGGCGTGAAATTGTACAGTACTTAGTATACACGGTGTGTCACACGACCGTGTCATCATGCAAGTTATCTAACAAAGAAGAAAAAATTACATCTCAGGCGAAAACTGTCGTTTAATGGGATCCTTCCGCCGTCCCCGCGACTCAATGACATCCACGAAAATTAAAAAAGATTTAAGGCAAGCGAAGGTCTTCTGCCAAGTGTTCTATGTATCTAGGTGAGCCGAAGGCGATATCGAAGAACGGCGTGCATCCACTAATGATGATTGCTGTTTATCAAAATTACCATCGTCGTCTTTCAATTGTTCCTAGGCACGTCAACGTTGCTCGTGAGAATTCATTTTGGATTCGACTTCACACGGACTACAATTGGCGTTTGTCGATTTTGACGTTTATCTATGGGAAAAGCCGTTTACCAGGGTCGCCGGAGAAGATGCCGACTTGATAGTAACATGGGGTCGTTATAAAGGTTCTTTCAATATGGCTGCTAGTTTTTCAAATAGAGCTTTCAGGTTTGTAATACATTTTTTCCAGGTGTACTGTGCAGATTGATGATGCCGCGTTTAACTCCTCTCGAACGGAACAAATGGTACCAAAAGAGGTTCAGTTATGCTTACTCAACGTTCATTCACTCGAGACTTGGGTCACCATCATCAGTACTCTGCACAGATTATACGCTGCACTATGGAACATTTCGAACTTAGGTTGATTTTACCAATAAGCCACTTAAAAGACGATGAAAAGAGGAGCGGCAGCTGCAGCTGTCTGAATTGTCGATAAGCCCAATTTCTCAAATTCAGGACGATTGCAACAACTGAGGCTTTTTCAGAAGTCGACAACTAAAACCAAATGATCACAGATTGCGTTGTAAGTTTGTTGACTAAGCTCTTGGGCACTTGGAACACGATACAGTTTTGACCAAAAACATCATCTTCTCGAGTGAACAGATTTTTGGTTGAATAGCTTTTTTAACAAGCAAAACTGCCGTTATTGGTGCAACCCAGTAGTGTTAGATGAAATTCAGTTGCATTCCGAAAATTCATTGTATGGTGCGGTTTATGGCATGGCGTCGTCATCGGACCTTCCTTCTTCCGAACTGAGAATGCAACAGCCGTAATAGTGAATGAATACCAAGTAATTCGAATTACCATGGCCAAAACTTGAGAACATCAATATTGAAGAGATGTGGTTCCAACAAGGTGCTGCTACATGCCATACAGGGGCTAAGAGAAAGGATCGATTTCAAGGCGATGATTTAGAATATTTTCTTTAGGGCTCTGTGAAAATACAAGTCTTTGTCAACAAGCCACTTAGTAGAGAATATTTGTCAAGTTATTGGGAAATACAGCCGAAATTATTGCACAGAGTGATCAAAAATTGGAGCGGTCGGATATGTCAGTGTAAACAGTGGTGGATATTTTAACGTTATCTTATTTAAAACTGCATTGTTGGGGCTTCAAAATAAAGCAAGGATTAAGTGGATATGTCAAACCTTAGTTGTTTTATTCAAAATTGAAATCCTATAATTCTTAATGAATAAACATTGATAAAAATATAAGGTCATACAGAGTCCATACAGTACACAGTATCATTTGAATATTTTGACTAAAAATTTCTTGACCAAAATGCAAATGAAATTTAACACATTCTCCAGAACAACGTTTAAAACTCTCATTCAGAACAATCAGTCAACTTTCAGAATGGAAAATAAATACTTCCAAGAAAAAACTTTATGCTTTTCCAAATCAGAGAAAATATCATAGTAAAAATGTTCGAAATAATATACTAAAGACCATTGTAAGCATGCAAGAAAACAAAAAATCTTTCAAAGCAATTGACGCTTTGATATTTTACAGAAATCTGGTAATGAAGACTTATGTTTATAATTGGAGAACACTAAGATGGAAATACCTGACAAAACGAAGAAACTCAACGTACCGAGATGAGTTACAAAGGTCTGCATATATATATATATATATATATATATCAATCACAAAGGCTGTGATACGTGGGGCGTTCAATGTATTCTCGATTTAGGCATGAAAAAAAACTCACAAAATTTTGGAAAAATTCTATTTTTCAGTCCCCAAAAACTTCAATACACTTGTTAGATCGAGGAATAAGCTTATCTTAACTTTGTAAAAATATTCTTCCGGCTTCTCCTCAAAATAGGTATTAATTGGTACCTTCAGTTCTTCATCCCTGGAAAATCATTTGCCACGAAGATATTTTTTCACATTTGAAATAGTTAGTAGTCACTGGGATCCAAGTCTGGATGGTACGGAGGATGAGTAATTTTTTCGAAGCCACATTCCCGCACAGGGAATCCTTTAATTGCTTCTCTTAAATTACGCAAAGTGGTTACGTATGATACTTTCACCCTTTTTGGTATATTCTATCATTAAAATACCTTTAGAATCCCAAAAGACCTTAGCCATTATGTTTCCAGCAGATGGGGTGAATTTAAACTTCTTTGGGGGCTGTGCACCCTTTACCCTTTTTGATCCACTGCATGGACTCTTGTTTACTCTCAGGGTTATAGTGATGTTCCTACGTCTCATGCCCAGTAAGCAGCCGCTTGAAAAAATCGATGTATCTTCTCTACAGAGCTCTAAAAACTGGTTACAGCACTCGACCCGCATTTGTTTCTGAGGTGCGGTGAGCTTCCTTGGTACCCATCTTGCACTGACCTTTGAGAGGTTGGGATGGTCATGAAGGATGTATGGTACCCACTGATAGGTTTGTCATCTCTGCTCGCCCCCCAGGCATTAGATCTTGACGTGGTGGGGGCGCTCTCTTGACTAGGACCCTAGATTCGTCCCGGCGAATTGGAGGGTTAAGTCTTGGTCTCTAACGTAATGCCATTTCGCGCCAGTCACTGGACCTGTATGGTGGAAGATCTCCGAATGGGGCCCTAGTTTTACTCAGGTGAAATGGAGGGCTGAGCCGGTTGATTAACTCAGTGACAAGGGAGTCTGTCGCAGCACAGGGCTTCTCCCTTAAAACTGGCGTACTCTACCCTATCGCAGTATAAATCTCCGGATTCTGTGTAATGGCCGAGTGCGTTATGTAGCATACTGCGTTACCTCGGGGGGGTGGTTTTGCCCTCAGGTGTTACTTGTACCACCTGGCCACCCCAATTGGTGTTGGACTCGAGGGGGCAGTGGTTGAAAGTCCGCATGCTGAACTAGGGGGGTATTTCATTTATCTGTTCGCAGACCCCCATTTTCGGGATATTCTCATGAAACGACTCGGGGTTTAACGGGACTTGACGGTTCGACCGGCCTGTTCTGGCCCCTGGATCTGTGCGTAATAATTTAGGGTTTGTGGATCTCGACGAAATGGCTCCGCCATTAGTGCTTGACGCCAGGATCAATCAAATGACTTCACATGGGTTCGGTGGGTCAGGACGTATAGTCCGCTAGACGGTGCTCGTACCAGGATCAATTGTAGTCGTCAATCTTGAGTTTATCTTAGTTTATGGGACTGCGTTCGGGTGGATGGATAAGAATTCCTTCCGGCGGGTGAGATGCGTCTCAAACCAACTCGGGTACTGACCTGCTGAGCCAGTAGAGGTTGGATAGTGCTTTCTCTGCTGTCAGACGGTTCTGGCTTTCGAGTCGGGGCCCAAACTGGAAGCTGGTGGGTTCATCTCTTCGGAGGGGTTCTCGCCACGCGCGATGATATGGCGTAATCCTTATCACACTTTCTACCTCTAGGGGTGGACTGTGGAGACTGCTTGGTAGTCACTTGGATAAGAGGACATTCCTCAAATAACCAATAACTATTCTGGTAGAATTCACCTGTCATCTCTGCTAATATCTTCATTTTTATCCTGTCATCTTCAAGTACCAGGTTTTTCACTTATTTCATATTTTCTTCAGTGGTGCTTTCTCTGCCTCTTTTGAATTCACTTGACAACTTTTGAATGGGGGATAACGACGGAGCACAGTAAACAGTAAACTTCATAAATGATTTTTTGACTTCTTCCCTGTTAAGTAAGAATTTTTATAACGGAGTCATTCTGGTCGTCTTTTACTGAGGATGCCTAGAAAACTAAAGATCCTAAATTAGTGAAATTGTAGATTTATACCTTCAGATAGTGCCATTAGTAAATGAGATAATTAGATTAGTTAAATTATGAGCAAAAAACCCCGCCCCTCGTAACATGTTCAACCAGTTCACTAAAAAACAGTCACACATCTTCATCTAGCAATAGACAGATTATACCAAACAAAGTGAAACTTTGGAAAAATTTGGCCTTATACTTGTGATTTAACCCTGAGTACTGCCTGAAAATTTCAATGTCGATAATATACGTTAAGGAAAAATAAAAAATATGTTACTGACTTCATAAATAGAGCTAATCACTCTTTGGTGTATCTATTTCGGTATTGAACTAGGTAATCAGGATAAAAATATGCTGTGCATGTGGTATTTAAAACTTGCACATAACTTTACGGCAGTGTACTGCCGTCTCAGTCCAAAACCACTTCGGTGATTGTTATTTTTGCCTGGTAAATACTGAAGGAATAAACTGAAACAGTAACAGCTAGTGGACTCATCCTTATTTGGTATTTCTAAGACCAATATTTCACTAGTTACCAGATCCTTGACCACCCTTCTAATACAAATGAAATTGACAGTCATTATGACATCACCCCCCTAAAGTTTCAACCAGGAACAATAATTGAACGATCTCAGGAGAGACCACAACTTGTCAAAAACTGAATTAATGGCTTTGGGTCAAATGACAAACATTTCAGTTAATTTTTTGGACTTCGTGATTTACTTTAAACGCACCCGTTCAACAGTGAATAAGAACTTCGCAAACTTGGCCTGCCAGAACCTAGTGGACAAGAAATATCGGGTGTTTTTTTTAGAGTGATAGAATTTTCGATAAGGTTAACTGTGATTTGACAAAAGGTAGAAGCCATGTTGTTTTGACATTTCTATTCAGTAAGCATTGACAAATTATCATGGAAAGACTTACGCCGCAATAAAGTTTACAAAGTGTTGAAATTTGTTTTTAAAATCAGTGTTCTATTCGCCAAACTTAAAGACCACTTCGTGAAATTTATGGTTTACATAATCGTCCATCAGAGCAGCTTACTCGTCGAACTATCGATAGATTTCGGACAACATTTTCTTTACTCGATGCAACAACAACAAGACAAAGAACTGTGCGTACAGAAGAAAATATCACTGCTGCAAGTCATAGTGTTAATGAATTTCCAGATTTGTATATTCGTCAACGTTCACAACGAGTTGGACTCTGCATCCACCACATGGAAAATTGTGCGTAAAGATCTTGGTCTACACCCATACAAGATCCAACTGATTCAAGAACTAAAGCCACTTGATCATAATAAGCGTCGTTTGATTGCTGATTGGGCCCTATAACAGCTTGAAGTTCATCCACTTTTTTATCGTAAAATTGTATTTAGTGGTGAAGCTCATTTCTCGTTGAACGGCTATGTAAACAAGCAAAATTGCCGTATATGGAGTGAAAACAATCCTCAATAAGTTCTGCAGGTTCCATTGCATCCTGAAAAATGCATTTTATGGTGTGCTTTACACTCCATCATCGGTCCACATTTCTTCAAAAAAGATGGTGGAGCTAATGTTACAGTGAATGGTGCTCGTTACAGATCGATGACCAATGGTTATTTGTTTTAAAATTTGAATGGTATCGAGCCAGAAGTGTTTTGTGGTTCCAATAAGGTGGTGCTACACCTCATGATGCTACCGCAACAACTGATTTATTGAAAGAAAGATTTGGCGATAACATTATTTCGAGAAATGGTCCAATTAATTGGCCTCCAAGCTCATGCAACATAACTCCACTGGATTCTTTTTTTCGGGGTTATGTCAAGTCCTTGGTGTATGCTGATAAACCAGAAACCATAGACGCTTTGGAAGCCAACATAACTCGTGTTATTGATTAAATAAGGCCTAAATTACCCGAAAAAGTAGTCCAAAATTGGTAGAATGCGGTTCCTCAGAGCTAGTCGTGGTGCACATATGCCGGAAATTATTTTCAAAACATAAATGTCATAAAATTATCTTTCAAATAAAAAAAATTTGGATTCAATCTTAATTTAAATCTGTTTTATTTCAATTTAAAGTTCTATCACTGTAAAAAAAACACCCGATAGCTTTTAACATCTTCAGATCTTCAACCCTACTCTTGAATTTCTAGATCAAGTACTATCTTCCTGGTAAGCAAGAAATTGATTTGTTGAAGGCAAATCCGATGCTAGAGGATCCACCAAGCGTGGATGGGTTTTCAAGGCTTTGCCTTGTTGTCAGTTGGTTCCTAATTATATGTGAGTGTCCGACGCAGTTACTTATAAACACAGTTCATTAACTTTTTCTCTGGCCTTTCACCCCTCAAGATGTCATATCATTGAAACTAAAAACTAATATATTCAAACTCAGGTCATCAAATTTATATGAAATCGGCTCGAAATAACCCAGTACCAAATCAAGTGTTCGCCTGTGATATTTTTTGAGATTTTTAATTTTTTTTATATAAAACTTCTATCAAACAGGAACTCCTTTAAGCTATTGTTGAGATATATAAAGGGTCTTTTATTAAGAATGATAAGATTTTAATATTAAATAAAACAACAAAGGTTTGACATATCAAATTAATTTCTGCTTTATTTTGAATCTTCAATAATGCAGTTTTATATTCGTAATAAGGCATCGTTTTAATGCTCACCAAGTTGACAGTGACGCACCCGATCGCTCCAATTTTTGATCATTATGTGCAATAATTTAGGCTGTATTTTGCCAATAACTCGACGAATATTTTCTTGCTAGCAAACCATAGTATGTGGCTTGTTAGCAAAGACTTTTGTTTCCACATAGACCCAAAATAAAATAATAAAGAGAGGTGTCAAATCACATCACTTTGGCGGCCAATTCATGAATTTTCCTCGGGAGATTATCCTATCGTGATGTTCTCCAGTTATGGCCATAGCGATAACAGGCAGAATGAACTCAAGTCTTTCTGGCGGAGCCATTCTGGCCTGAAACATTCGAAGTTGTTCCTTGGAACAGCTTCGAAGAAAAAGATGGTGAACCTAGCGCTAGGTCTGGATAGGGCCAAACTAAGAACACTTGTCGGAATTATGACAGGTCACTGCAGACTGAAAACGCATTTGCACAAAATCGGTCTGGCTGAAGACGATGAATGCAGGCTGTGTCTTGAGGACACTGAAACAGCCATGCACATAGTCTCAGAGTGCCTAGCGGTAAGTCGCATCAGATTCGAGGTCTTTGGCCAGGCTTTTATAGCCCACAGCGAACTAAAAAAATTACCTCTGAACAAGATTATCGGTTTTATTCAAAAACTGGATCTCGTCAGGGAGATATAAATTAGGGGTGAACCACAATAGTCCGTGTGAACGCAGTGGTAGGGTGGACAGACGCCCAATCGCCATAAATAACATAACATAACATGGCCATAGAAATTCGGGTAACATGGTCTTATATCGGTTGCCATTCAGGCTTACGGCTGTTCCATCTTTATTTGGAGTAAGTTTTCACCATCAATAAATTTTTTTGCGCAAGGGGGATCGATGGGGACTTTTCACAATTAATTTATAATAATATTCTGAAAATTCATACCAATTTTTAGCTCTATAGGAATTTTTGTAACCTCCAATGTCTCATTTGACCAGACTATAGGAAATTACCACGAATAACTAACCGTGGTACGATTATCAGTTTTCTCGCTATATAAAAGTGTCTCACTAACTTCGCGTTATAACGTAAAATATTCCTTCAATTGAACCTGAATAGTAAGGATAATATATTGCATCAATAATGTTCTTGAAAGGAATCATAAATAACCTATCAATAGAAGAGATAAATGTTGCATGCTGAATATTCACATTGAATCCTTAATAATAATGATTTCCTGCGATGCAGAAAACAAAACAGCAGCAGAAGCCCCGTACCGGCATTTAATTCTGAATTCTCTCGGAAAACTATAATAAAGCCGCGTATTAGAAACGAATTAATAATCAAGTTTACAGTAATAACATATGCAAGATCCGGATAGATAGAAACAAATACTAAATTATTCAATGCCGCTAGAGGAATGATTGGCATCTGCGAGAGGATGTTGCGGCCGCGTTGAATTCTTCGTCAATTTTTTTCTAGGATGCAAACGTTATACTTATTTCGATGCACGCCGTTTGAAACCGCTGGTTTTCTTTTAATCGCCTTCGATACCTTCGATTTCGGAACGGACTTTTCTGTGATGATATTCAAATGGTTCCCTTGGTTAGACGGTAGCTGAAGGTCGACGGCGCCTAGAAGGATGTCGGGTTTGAAATCGGCTTAATTAGGGTATTTGGTGCATGTTCTTTCCATAAATTATGGAAATGCATACCAGGATGTGGAAAAAACCGAAGTAGCATGCTGTTCCTGGATGCACTCTATCGGTCAAAGAAAATAATAATCATTGGACCGTCTCAGCCGTTATTATATGGCATTTGATTATAATCAAGACAGGTTTTTCGAAATTATTAAATTTCACTAACACAAATTGAGAATCTTTGATTATTTAGGTTTCCACTTAACGGAAATTCATCCTGATGAAGGGTACAGGGGAAAAACCGTCCAAGTCAGTCAATTGCGAGATTTAATATAAGGCGCGCAAACAGGGAAAAAATTAAATTAAATTTAATGAAATTGGCTATGACAAACTATCAAAATATCATTTGTCATTATTTGTATGTTTGAGCGAGAGCGTTATAAAATTAAAATAGTTGATTTTGATTTCGAATTCGAGAGTCGTGTTGAGTTCTGTGAATACATCTGGGTATCTTTCCAATTACAGACCTATAAGCTGAAGTTCTTCCAAAAATTCAACATCTTATCCAACAATCAGCACAGATTCACCAGGGGTAAAAGTACGGAAACAGCAGCTCGAGTTTAAACAGAGGGTTTTTTCTCCTCTTAAGGATGACAAAATCGTCGATTTTTCGAAGGCGTTCGACTCTGTTGATCACGAAATTCTACTACAGAAACTGGGGGAGGATGGAATTTAGGAGTGTTCCGCTGAAGCTAATTCAAAGTTACCTGAAGGACAGAAAACGAATTGTTGTTTTAGATGTTAGAGATGAGAGGACCTTTTCATGTGAATTAACAATATCTGCAGGAATACCACAGGGTACTATTATGGGCCCAGTTTTATTCATCGTCTATGATGACGACCTTCCAGATAGCTTTGAACAAAAACCTATTACCGATCAAAACAAAACCTTAGAGGATTTGGAAATGGATACCTTCTTATATGCTGACGACTCTAACGTGATGATTTCATCCCACAACGTTGAACAGGTGATAGTTGGACTGCTGCATTCTCGAAAATTAAGGATTGGTGTTTTGGCAATGCATTGGTCCTAAATTCCGATAAAACAAATATAGTATTCTTCTCCAATACTAGATCCAACATGGCTTACCCTGAAAGCATCAGGATGGACGATAATGAGATAACAACAAACTCAAGTACAAGATTTCTCGGAATATCTGTTGACAGACATTTGAACTGGGGCAACATTGTGAAACATTAGTATCAAAATTGAACTCAGTAATTTATACTATGAAAGTTATCAAAAACCATGTTGATATGAATATTTTGAAGGCCATTTATTTCGCAAACTTCCAGTCGCTCTTATCCTACGGTGTTATTTTTTGGAGCTCTAGTTCACAAGCTCAACGTGTTTTTATAACTCAAAAACATGCAGTGAGAACTAAGTATATGAATATTGATATCAAATTCAGGTCTTCTTGTTGTCTTCAACAAAGCAAATAATATTTTAACTTTACCAGGTTTGTAAATCTATAGAGTATTATTGGTTTTTCGTGAATATTATCATTATTTTGAATTATATACGAACACAAATAAAACAAGAAGAATTCATGAATATTTCTACCCAATTCATAACTACTCGAATACTGAACCATATATGGCGATTAAACTTTACAATTTTCTTTCTAATACCATAAGAAATATATCAGAGTTTAACTCATACCGTAGGGCAATTTATTTGTTTGTATTGAACTGTGAACCTTATTTATTTACAGAATTCAAAGATGCCTGTACTGTGGGTGTGTAGGGCTTAAATATTGCTTTTTGTGACTTGTTTTCATATTGTGTTATCATGTATGATAATAATTCTGAAAATAAAGATTATTATTATTATTATTATCAGGATATTGAGTTATTTAAATATTTTAGTATTTACAGATGTATTCTGTTAGCCTTCTACATATTTAATTACAAAAAATTATATTTATATATATATATACATATATATATATAATTATTTGTAATCATATATATATATATATAATTATATAATATTATAATGTCATATAGGCACTGCTCATATCAAACGACATATTGAATATACATTCATTATAAGACATCCAAATAAGATAACAAAATGCAATACATATAAATTGTTAAAAAAATCTTATAAATTATTAATTTGAGTAAATTATTATTTTGAGTAGACAAAATTTTGCTTCTGCTCATCCCTTTTATGAAAACAGATATCTTTCAAAAATGTTTAACATAATCTTAAGAATTTGATCATAAAACTATCTTACTCAAAATATTCAATATTATTGGATATCTAACTGTATTACTTTTCAGAAAATCTCAATATATGTAAACACATTACTAAAAAATAAGTTCTAAGAGAGACTGCTTCCTCAGTACTCAATCATATTCAATAAAATATAACATCAATCAACAAAAAATATTTACTTACTTTTAATAATTCAGAAAGCGTACTGGCAAATGAATACTGAACATTTTAACGGAGTCTTATGTTGACTCCAAATAAATAGTTCTGTGGTTTACCATTAATCTTAAAGATTGAAAGGCAATTTAACGGCCTCTGTTATAGCACAAGGACCATCTGTATAAAGAATGTTGAGGAAACCAAATAATTATATATTATGAATAAAATAAAATAAATGAAGGTTTATACTTGATAGAAGGTATATAAAATTATTTAAATATTTTAATATTTACTGATAAATTCTGTTAGCCTTCTACATATTTAATTTCAAAAAATTATATTTTATATTATAACTTCAGGAATTAAATTAATGTCATATAAGTACTGCTAATATCAAACGACATATGAAATAAACATTCTTTATAAGACGTCCAAATGAGATAACAAAATACAATAAATATAAATTTTAAACAAAAATCCTATAAATTAAATATTTTGAGTAGACAAAATTTTGTTTCTGCTCATCCCTCTTATGAAAACAGATATCTTTCAAAAATGTTCAACATAATCTTAAGGATTTCATCATTAAACTATCTCACTTAGAATATTCAATATTATTGGATATCTAACTAAGTTACTTTTTAGAAAATCTCAAGATATGTAAAAACATTACTAAAAAACAAGTTTAATTTTGTCTACTGAAAATATTTAATCACGAAAAGTAATGTTGAATATCTCATGAAAACTTTGAAATACACTAATATGCCTCCTAAAGATCGTGAAGGGTGTCATACCAATAGACCTCAAAAATTACCTCAGAAAATAACTGAGCTCGTTAAAAATCAATTTTCATTGGAAATAATCCCGTTTTTAATAAATATTCTTCAGTTCAAAATTGAGTTTTTGATTAAATTAAGATTTACAAGGAATTTCCACTGAACATTTAGGGCAGCATTTGGTACCAACAAAATGGCTGCTCAGCGTATTATGCTGCCACAGTTAGAAAATTCTGACATCAAATGTTTACCATCAGCTGCAATGAAAGCTTTACATCTCCCTAAAAATTATATCGTAATAAGACGAGCGTATCTTCTTGATGCGATATCTTCAGTGGCTTTTGCAAGTCTTCGGCGCAGCTGGTCCAAATCTTGGATAGGTTTGGAATACACATTCTCCTTTATCGTACCCCAGTAGAAGAAGTCTATTGGGTTCAAATCGGGTGAACGGACAGGCCACGAAATCGTAACACCCTGCCCAATCCACTTATCGGCGTATTCTTGATTGAGAAATTCTCTTACTGTGGCAGCATAATGCGCTGGGCAGCCACCTTATTTTTACCACATGCTGACGTGAATGTTCAGTGAAACTTCCTTATAAATCTTAATATAATTAAAATTTCAAGGAATCCACTGAATTTTCAAACGCATCTTAAAATGGCACATTTAACTAAGCCAGATAAATTTGTTAAAAACGGGATTATTTCCAAAGAAAAAATTGTCTACAATTTCAGCAAGAATTTACCAAGTGTTGTACCATTTTGGAATTCTTACTAAATGTGCCAAATTTTGACGTCACTTGTCAAACTCGCGTGGTACTTTTTTTTCATTATGTTCAGTTTAAACTGTGCAAAATTTTTATTTTGAAAATTTTTTCGGAAAATATATCTCTTTTTCATGATCTGGAGCACCTGGTTCTGAAATTTTAATAACAGTTCAGAGAAGCATCATTCAGCGCAACGTAACAAAAAAAAATATTTGAAAAAGTGTAGATTTGTGGCAACAGGAGTAAAGAAGCCGTCAAACAATTTTCAGACTTTTTTTAAATGCCTATCATTATGAAAGCATGCCACATAAATTTTTTATATTTTCCTGATAACCAGTACGACTTGCCTCGTTAGCCAGTTCCGGCTTTACGTTGAATTGTGGGACACCTGTATATGTGTTTCTTTCAACTAAAGTGAAATCTATCAGTTTCTTCTATTATTTGCCTACACAAGTAATCTTTGATTTCTGTTTTCCAATAATGAACATTCAAATCACAAAGAAAAATCTTCAATTGAAATAGTAATGAAAATGAACTAACTACTATATTATACAGCATTTTTGCACCGTAATGATCATATTGTTATTGAAGATAAAAATGCATAATAGTTGAAATATGTATTTCTTAAATTAAACAGCACATTTCTATTATAATTCACTGGAATATGTGAGCGATTCCTGAAATTTACACCATCAGACTGAAAATATATTGAATAAGTACCATGTTTTGTTAGTTCATTACACAGATCTTTTTTAATTACAGGGGTTTTCGCGATATTTTAAATTTCTTTCAGCTGAAATATTCTACTAAAAGACTAAATAATTCAAACACGTGAAAATGGAGAATGTGAAACAGAATGCTTAAAAAAATCGAAATTCACATTTTTAGGGTTTTTCTCTTTGTCATAAAATTAAAATATACAATAATTGACTGTATTTCCATACTAAACATTTTCAGTTTTCTCTGAAGTGCACGAAGAATATGATAATCTTTTTTTTTGTGCATAGTGATGATTATTTAATAATTTCTCATTCAATCTTACAGAGATATCTCATAACAAAAAAAAGAGTATTGATTACATATAGTTTTTCATATAAACACAGCCTGAAAATTATAATTCTTCTTCAGTGTAGATAACTAGGAAACAAAACGTCCATGAAACTAATATGGAACGATTTCCATTGACAGTGACCGCCTCATGAGCTTCGTTGAAAAAACATAAGGTCCAATGACTCCTTCAGCATAAAATCCGCACCAAACAGTAAGTTTGTCAGAATATAATGACCGTTCTTGATATTCTTCAAGTTCATTACCACTCCAGATACGGCAATTCTGTTTTATAACATAACCGTTTAACCAGAAATGAGCCTCATCTCTGAGAATGATTTTCTTATAAAAATTTGCACCATTTCCGATTTTTCTAAGCGCCAATTACTGAAGACACGACGCCTTAAATGATCTGTTGGTTTTAGTTCTTGGGTTAAAACAATTTTGTATGGATGTAAACCAAGGACTTTCGTAAAATTCGCCAAAAAGACGTCTGGGAGATGCCTAGTTCTTTTGAACTTCGAGAAATCGATAAATTTTGGTCTTCAGGACAACTTTTACGTACGGCAGCAATATTCCCTTCACTTCTAGTATTTCTTTGTTTCACTGGCAGTGTAATATCATGAAGTCTAACATTTGTTCCAAAATTCTTCACCAAACGTTCAACTGTTCTTTAATTCGGACGATTGTAACGACCAAAAATTGAAGTTACAGCATATAAAGTAACAGATCACGATTTTTCCTAATAGATTTAGATCATTTGTAAACGTTGCTGGAGTGTGTACCTTTCCAAGATTAAATGGTAGACATTGTCAAATACAACTGTCAATGTCACAAATAAACAGTGGCTGCCATGCGTCAGTAATGTCAATTTAAAAATGGGGCGTTCCTACAAAAGAACCCGTTATATGCAACACAAGAACAATGCGTGTTTTATGGGTTGCCTGCAAGAAGTAAATGAAGAAGTAAGCGCTAATATTCACCAGTCACTAGACTACCTGACCTTCGGTATTGACAATGAACAATCAAACGGAAAAGTGTTTATTAAGTATTCGAGGTTTTTATTCAGATGAAAAAATTCAAGTTTTCCTCTTAATGAAAACTAAATATTTCCTTTAATCCTTCAATTTTTGTAGTTTTCAAAAATTATCATCTGCTCTGTGGTTGGATGGAATTTCGATTGATTCTTATAGTAATATTTCTTAATCAACGCCAAATAGCATAAGCTAATGCAAAGGACTGAAATCCAAGCAAAGATGAATCAAAAGTTAAGTAGTTAGGTAGGATTCAACAAACGTCGAGTAGATTTCACTGAAACTGAGCAAACACACACTTTTGCAATACATTGCACATATTGAAATTTTCAAATTGGATCATGAAAAACTTATGAAAAACATTAAAAAATACCGGTGTTTTGTTCGAAAATGAACAGTATCAGCTCAATGGTTCCTGAATTATTCGCATTAGAAATTTTATTTTTCAAAAATTCACGAAAGTACAAATGCGATCGAGTTGAAATTAAGTATTTAGATATGAAATAACCACATAAAAGCTCAATTTTAATTTTGCGACGAAAGATTACAAAAATTTTCCGAATTTTTAGCTTATCTGCTTTCGGCAAAAAGTATGAGATTTTGATAAATATATTCTTTTGCCAATATCTATTTTACTATCATTTCGTTTGAGTAGCATCAATCGAAATAGATAGATTCAAAAAACTAAGTTCCTGCCCGTACACTGAAAAAATTTGTTATGTTACACTACTTGAAAGTTCTGTCGTATTTATTTTACAAGTTCTTCTTTAATTAGCTTCTAATATTTGGTCCTTTAAGATGATTATTAATATCCAGATGCTTTGCGTAATAAAAGTTTTATGAAATTCAACCTTGCATTATAACGGGTTTTCCAATAGAAATGATGCAATTTAAAATAGTTATAATGGCTACACTGTATATTATTTTTTTATATTTCCCATGTCATTTGTATTCAGTTGGAAAGATACATGCGTCCACAATGTTTAAAAGTTGTTAAATTATAATATTTTATCAAAATCAGTGCTCATTTGTGAAAACTGAAAAATTTAACAGTTTAGTGTGGATTTTAATCACTCCAAATTCTTCAATTCTGTTTGTTCACATAACTATTCAACCAAAAATCGGCTTCATGGCTGAATCAAATTTCTCGATGAAATTGTTCATCATTTTCAACTTGTTTATGGTGGTCAAATGGCTTCAGTTCTTGAACTAGTTGAATTTTGTAAGAATGTAAACAAGAATGTGAACGAGCTATTTTTTGAGAAAGATTTAATAGTTGAGAACGACGTGAAACCGATAAATTTCGATTTTCTCTTCTCTATCGTGTATTTTTTTCAGAGTGATAGAACTTTAAATTGGAATAAAACACATTCAAATTAAGATTGAAGCCAAATTTTTTTTTATTTGAAAGATAATTTTATGGCAAAAATGCTTTGAAGATAATTTCCGGCATATGTCCACCACGACTAGCTCTAAGGAACCGCGTTTGACCAGACCAATTTTGGACCACTTTTTCGAGTAATTCATGCCTTATTTCATCAACAACACGAGTTATGTGGCTTCCAAAGCATCTATTGTTTCTGGTTTATCAACATTACTAGATTACTCAATTACTCGACATAACCCCAAAGAAAATAATGCATGTCGCATGATCTTGGAGGTCAATTAATTGGACCATTTCTCGAAATTATGTTATCGCCAAATTTTTTTTCAATAAATCAATTGTTACGGCATCAGCATGAGGTGTAGCACCATCTTGTTGGAACCAAAACACTTCTGGGTCGTTACCATTCAAATTTTGGAACAAATTATCATTGATTATCGATCTGTAAAGAAAATCATTCACTGTAACATTCACTGTAACATCGTTTTCAAAGAAATATGGACCGATGATACCTCCAGCGTGTAAAATGCACCATACACTGCATATTTTAGGATGCAATGGAACCTGCAGAATTTCTTGGGGATTGTTTTCACTCCATGTACGGCAATTTTGCTTGTTTACATAGCCGTTCAAGCAGAAATGAGCTTCATCACGAAACACAATTTTACGATAAGAAAGTGGATCAACTTCAAGCTGTTCTAGGCCCCAATCAGCAAACAAACGACGCTTTTTATATCTTGTGTGGGTGACTAAGATCTTTACGCAAAATTTTCCATATGGTGCATGCACAGAGTCCAACTTGTGAACGTCGACGAATAGGCAAATCTGGATCATCATTAACACTATGACTTACAGCAGCAATATTTTCTTCTGTACGTACAGTTCTTTGTCTTGTTGTTGCTGCATCGAGTAGAAAATCTATCGATAGTTCGACGAATAAGCTGCTCTGATGGACGATTATGTGAACCATAAATTTCACGAAGTGCTCTATAAGTTTGGCGAATAGAACAGTGATTTTGGGAATAAATTTCAACAATTTGTAAACGTTGTTGCGGCGTGAGTCTTTCTATGATAATTTGTCAATGCTTACTGAACATAAATGTCAAAACAACATGGCTTCTACGTTCTGTCAAATCACAGTTATCCCTATCGAAAGTTCTATCACTCTAAAAAAAACCGATATTTGCTGCATCCAAATATTCCCTTGTGTGCGTGCATTTCTTTGACGTAGTGGTACTCTTGTGTAGTGTTGAGAAAATTCACTTTCAAATTTGTCTACAATAGGTCTAATAGCCAGTCAATTAACTGAATAATGTCGTTAATGAATTCTATTTAAATTTTTCACATATTTGACAAATGAGCAATCAAATATTTTAACAATTTCTAAACGTTGTTGAAGTGTGTATCTTTCCATGATTAAAAAGCATAACCTACGGAACATAAATTACATGACAAATATCAATAATAATATACAGTGTTGCCATTACAGTTATTTAGAATTGTATCATTCCTAATGGAAAACCTGTTATAATCTTCGAAACTATAGGTCTCGAAATTCAAAGGTTATTTATAAAACTTCCTCCTAAAATCTTTGGTGTCTTTTATCAGTTTTATGTTTTTAGGCAGTGCTTTATATATTTTCGAATATCTTTATTCTGCCTGCTTTTGAGATGTTGTTGAATTGTGATTCGGGCATACCTTCATTGTTAGTTTCATAGGAAGTTCTTTTATTGGCATGGTATTTTTGTTGAAAAAAAGTCATTGACAAATGAAAAAAAAGTTGTTTCAATTGATGAAGTTATGTAAAAAGGTCGATGATGCTATAATATCAGATTTATCAACTTAATGTATTGTATCGAGCATACTGGGTGTCCCAACGAAAATTTGACCCCCCAGAACTCGGAAACGAAGAATTTCCAAAGATTAAAAAAAAACAGATCAACTTCTGTTTTAAGGAGGACGAATTTCCATCCTGTTTTTATTCCGAAGAAACCACCCACATGAAAGTGGCATTAAACCCAAGATTTTTTGAATATGGAAGAGATGTGGAGTGTTGATTAGTTTGAATGTTATTTATGTTCTGTACACAACCCAGTCCAAATTTTCAAAATCGGTGCATTATGCACGGAATGATGTAATATTGATATATTATTGGTGTTGAACAGACAGTTAAACCGCCCATACTCAAGAACCGAAGAGTTTTGAAGATTCCAAAAATAATTTTCAAGTTCTGTATTAGAGAGCAAGAATTCCTATAACGATATTTTTCGACATTTGTTTGTGTGGATATTTGAAGTCCAAAGTTTATGCAACTTCACCAGAAAATCTTGCGGAACTGCGACAAGGAATCATTACGGAATGCCAATTACTGACAGCAAACATTTTCGAAAATGTTAGAGAAGGATTTCGAAGTAGACTATACCATTGTATGGAGGTTGGTAGTGGTCATTTTGAACAATACATACGTTAGTTCTTTAAATAGTTTACATTTTTTTCTGGATGTTTCCTATCATTACTTACAGATCTGGTGTATTTGAATGTATTGGGTTACTGTTTGAGGTACCCTTCTGATAATGTTCAATATTAAATTGTTTAAAAAAATCACCGAATTTGAAAATTTCAACTAGGATGTTTTGAGAACAAAAAAAACTTTTCAACTAAAACACATCCGCCATCTCTTTTCTATTAAAAAAAATTGGGGGTTATTGGCACCCTCAGGTGATTTTTTCCTATGACAATGACGTCATAGGAATTCTTTCTCCCTAATACAGAACTTGAAAATTGTTTTTGGATTCTTCAAAACTCTTTTGACGGTAAGTTCAATATTACATTAGTTCGTAAATATTGAACAGATTTTGAAAATTTCAACTTGGCTGTGCACAGAACATAAATAACTTTCAAACTAACTAACACTCGACATCTATATCCTTTTCAAAAAATGTTGGGGGTTGATGCCACCTTTATGGGTGGCATCAACCCCAACAGACAGAAGTTTTTTTAAAATCTTCAAAAATTCTTCGTTCTGAGTTTTCATGGGGGCAAATTCTCGTTGGAACACCCTGTAGAATCACGACAATACATCTCTACCCACCTTCTTAGACAAACACTGTCAGATAAATGGCCAAATTTACCTTTTAACTCTTTTTTCGTACGATTTCTCTTATGGTCAACCGTATAAACAACCTTAAACGCTGAACAATCAGATGTAATCTCGCTAATGTATGGCGAACGGACGGCTAAAAGTCTATGTAAATCCGCGAATTAAGCCCAATTTATATCGTTTATCGTTCGTGTCCCACAGCGTATAACAAATTGCTAATATAAATCGATTGGTCGGAACGGCCAATGAAGTCTTTCACTGAAACGCGTAGGTTTCGATTTACCGTCGTGAAATGACGGTAATTCCGGAAATCGTGGAAACAGTATTTGAAAAATTGTTTTACTCAATTATTTACAAATAATAAACATCCCTTCGAACATTTGGCCAAAATATTAGATTAGACGTTTTAAGAAAATTTTATGTATGGAATGTTTTATCAAATAACGATGCAGTTTTCACGAACAAATTAATCCAAAAACTGCCGTGAGGGCATTTCGTTTCTATTGAATTTTCCACGAAAATTTCTTACATTAATAAATAATATGAGTTATGGTAATAGAAAGTCCTTTGAATCGAGACAGTATAGCTGCATATGTACAACAATTCTAAACTCAAGCAAGCTCGATTAGGTTTTGTCATCACTGGGATTCCACTAGCAGAAATTCCCATTTTTCGACACTTATTGGGTTCAGTCGTCAATGCTCTATAATGTCCAATAGCTACAAATCTGTCAGGCATCTATATTCGCTCTGCACAGGAATACCAATATATTGATTTTACACTAGCGCCATCTATTGGACGCAAATATACATACACAACATACCCAATTCGAGAAAAGTACTGTGTTCCCAATTTTTATTGACGTTACAAACGCAGAAAATGTTCCTCATACTCGAATCAGATTCTATTACGACCTGATGCATATTTTTATTCAATTAAATCAATTCGGCTGACAATATGTACCAACTATCATTAATAAGCAATATGAGCTATGGTAATAGCTCATGCACTACTTATGTCCCAGCGATCAACAAAACTTAATCGGCTTTTGAGTTTTTAATACTTCCCAACTTTGTTCAGGAGTAAATGACTCATTTTGTTAATGTCAAATGTTGAACTAATTTTCTGTTGAGAAACGAATGACGAAGTGTTGGCAGATTCGAAATAACCACTACTTAAAAATGCAAACTCTAGATGGCCGACCCTTTAGTTGCTCGTTTCAGCTTAAATGAAGCTAACGTCCAAGTATATACAGGTATAGAAAAGACAGTCGGAAACATAGGATTTTCAATATCAATCTATAAACAACGTCTGTCCAATAGAGCAGTGGAAGAATCTAAACCTCAGAGCGATGCGATGACGAATAAACGAATGTTCTCTCTCAATCTGCAATGTGCGAATCATTCGCACTTCAAACGTGAGATTTGTTTGTCCATATCGATTGAAAATAAAGTAAATCGAAATGTTCTGTGTTGAAAAAAAAATTCAGATCATAAAATGGTACTTTGGTTGTCAATCATTTTAAGAGACAATAAATTCATTGATTGTTGCCGTTGAAAATACGATGATTCCTTCAAATTTGACTATTTCTAAAATAATTAAAAAATTCGAGAAATGTGGGTGTTTACAAACATGCAGTAATTGCAAGATTGATAAACCACTAATTCAAATTACGTTATTTCGTGAATAGTGAACTGATTTTGAAAATTTTATCTGGGTTGTGCACAGAACATGAATATCGGATGTTTTTTTTTAGAGTGATAGAACTTTCGATAGGGATACTTGAATTCTACCAGAATAGTTATTGGCTATTTGAGGGAGACCTCTTTTACAAGTGACTACCAAGCAGTCTCCGCAGTCCACCCCTAGGGGTAGAAAGTGTGATAAGGATTACGCCATATCATCGCACGTGGCGAGAACCCCTCCGAAGAGATGAACCCACGAGCTTCCAGTTTGGGCCCCGACTCGAAAGCCAGAACCGTCTGACTGGTAGCAGCGAAGCACTATCCAACCCCTACTGGCTCAGCAGGTCAGTAGAGTTGGTTTGAGACGCAACTCACCCGCCGGAGGGAATTCTTATCCATCCACCCGAATGCAGTCCCATGAACTAAGATAAACTCAAGATTGACGACTACAATTGATCCTGGTACGAGCACCGTCTAGCGGCCTGTACGTCCTGACTCACCGAACCCATGCGAGGTCATTTGATTGATCCTAGCGTCAAGCACTAATGGCGGAGCCATTTCGTCGAGATCCACAAACCCTAAATTGTTACGCATAGATCCAGGGGCCAGGACAGGCCGGTCGAACCGTCAAGTCCCGTTAAACCCCGAGTCGTTTCATGAGAATATCCCGAACATGGGGGTCTGCGAACAGATAAATGAAATACCCCCCTAGTCCAGCATGCGGACTTTCAACCACTGCCCTCTCGAGTCCAACACCAATGGGGTGGCCAGGTGGTACAAGTAACACCAGTGAGCAAACCACCCCCCGGGGTAACGCAGTATGCTACATAACGCACTCGGCCATTACACAGAATCCGGAGATTCATACTGCGATAGGGTAGAGTACGCTAGTTTTAAGGGAGAAGCCCTGTGCTGCGACAAACTCCCTTGTCACTGAGTTAATCAACCGGCTCAGCTCCCCAAACTAGGGCCCCACTCGGAGATCTTCCACCATACAGGTCCAGTGGGTTATAAAAGCCTGGCCAAAGACCTCAAATATGATGCGACTCACCGCTGGGCACTCTGAGACGATGTGCATGGCTGTTTCAGTGTCCTCAAGACACAGCCTGCATTCATTGTCTTCAGCCAGACCGATTTTGTGCAAATGCGCTTTCAGTCTGCGGTGACCTGTCATAATTCCGACAAGTGTTCTTGTTTGGCCCTATCCAGACCTAGCGCTAGGTTCGCCATCTTTTTGTTCGAAGCTGTTCCAAGGAACAACTTCGAATGTTTCAGGCCAGAATGGCTCCGCCAGAAAGACTCTAGCCTTGAGTTCATTCTGCCTGTTATCGCCTTGTTAGCCACGTCATGTATCCCCAGGAACGGTTCCGGTCCTACCAGAGGAAGCGCAGCTCCAGCAAATGCCAGCCGATCCGCTTCCTCGTTACCCAAATAGTTTGAGTGGCTCGGTATCGAAACCAGAGTGACTCCGTTATACATACCGAGCCTGTTTAAAGCCGTGCGGCAACTCCAGACTGTTTTGGATGTAAAACAGCTGGATTCCAGAGCTTTCAGTACTGACTGACTATCAGTAAATATTTTGATTTTACCGTGGTGGATTTGCCGTTTTATCAGCAGTTCCGCCACAGTCTCAATGGCAAATATTTCTGTCTGAAATGTGGTTGCGTTTTGACCGAGACTCAATGAGATGTTAATTCTCGTTTTACTCCCATAGACTCCTGCTCCTGTTCCGTTGGTCGTTCGCGAGCCGTCTGTGAACAAGCCAAGGTCGGTTCTCAATAGAACCTCAGCATGCTGGGTCCATTCGTCCTGGCTGGGGACGATTACATTGAAATTCCGTTCCTGGCTCGTGACTTTTGACATTAGATCCGAGAGCATCGATAGAATACTGTTCGTTGAAAGGTCGTCCAGCAGTCCTGAGCCTCCCATCACTATTGCCTCTGGCCTATCAATCGCCAGTTGATATAGTTTGTATGTGGTCCGTTCCGCCTCCCTCTGCACGAGTAGGTGCAGGGGTGATAGATTTAGTAGGACCTCTATGGTTGCCGTGGGTGTGGTGCGAAACGCACCTATAATTGCAAGGCAAGCCTGTCTCTGTAGTCGGATGAGCTTTTGTTCGCCAACCGTTTGTTGGCCTTTCTTCCACCACGCTACAGCGCCATACACTATCCGTGATCTAATTACCATAGTGTATAGCCAGTACATCTGCCTCGGCTTTAGGCCCCAGGTTTTACCACAAATCCGCCTGCAAGTCCAGAAACCCATTCTGGCTTTATGACACACTTTATCAAGGTGTGCATTCCAGGTGAGGGTCTTGTCCAGGACTATTCCCAGGTATTTTGCCTCAAATGAGAATTGTATTATTTCACCACGGATAGTCGGCGGTTCTAAACCATTCAACTTCCGTTTTTTAGTGAATGGTACTATAACTACCTTTTGCGGGTTAAGAGACATGTCTTCCCTTATACACCATTAGTCGATAGTGTTCAGTATCTCTTGAAGGACGGCCGATATCATCACCTCCGATTTACCTTTCACTATGATTGCCAGGTCATCAGCAAATGCTTGAACGTCGACTCCCCACAGCGAAATGATCGCTAGCAGATCATCAACGAGAAGGGTTCACATTAAGGGTGAGAGAATACCTCCCTGCGGACAGCCCTTCGCAGCCTTGAACTCGAAGACGTCATCCTGGTATGAGGTCGTTATTGTTCTGTCGCATAGCACTGCCTGTATCCATCTACAGATTAGTGGGTCGATTCCTCTCGCAGCGATAGCCTCAGCGAGAGAAGCCAGCAGCGTATTGTTAAAAGCACCTTCAATGTCCAGAAACGCAGTTAGTGCTATCTCTCGGTTATCGAGAGATTGGTTTAATTTTCCGACCAGATTATGCAATGCAAGTTCTGCCGACTTGCCAGCCTGGTTGGCGCATTGATGAGGGTTAGGGGGACTGTCAATTAGCACCTTCCCCCTGATATGGACATCAATCACCTTTTCCAGACTCTTCAGATGAAACGATGTCAAGCTTATTGGTCTGAACGAAGAGGGTTTCGACTCTGTTCGTCCCACCTTTGGTATATATACCACTTTAGTTAGTGCCCAGCTTGTAGGGATAACCCCCAAGCCAGACTACAATCCAAAATCGGTCTGGTCGAATGCGGTTCTTCAGAGCTAGTCGTTGCGGACATATGCCGGAAATTATTCTTATAACATAAATGTCATGAAATTATCTTCTATTTATTGGAACATATTTCCTTCCAGAAGATTTACAAGTAATATAATATAATTTAATTTTTATAATCAGAGTACGAGTTAAAATTCAAGGAATAATCAAAATTATTCGATGTTATTTAATGGTTTTATCTATGAATACCCATCCATTTAATAATTATCGACATTAAAAAAACCAGACCGTGCAAAAATTGTGTTTCAAATGTGTGATAATACAAAGAGGTCAGTATTATGAAAAAAGTAAATTAGAACATGTAACGTTAAAGTATTAATATAAACTGTATACCTTATGCTGATAAAGACATATGATACATAAGTAGAATTTATAGCGCAATATGAAAATTTTTATTCGCTAGGAACCGGTAATATTGAATTTTGTATAATTCCATGTAATATGCCTGTCATCTAGTGAGAAAAACTATATTTAGACATAGTTCTCTACTATTGGAAATATGAATACTCAGGGCAATTCTAGTATAATCAATTAATATTTTATTAAATCATATATTGGACATTCTGGTCCATCACCTTTCGGCATCTTCCTGGTAGTACCATGATTTCACGCCCATAAAATTTTTGGTCTTTGCTGGAACAAAACTGAACCAGATGATTTTTGACCTCTTCATATGAAGTAAAGGTTTTACCGTCCCAAAAATTTTTGCAATGACCCGAAAAAATAATAATTCGAAGCCACCAGATCTGGAGAATATGGTAGGTGTGGTAGTGTATCCCATTCAAACCCATAAACCTAACACAGTCAGAAGAGTCACGGATTTGAAAATGGACAAAATCAGTTTTGCTCACATTTAATATGGAATTTTTAAAGCACCAATCTGAGAAGTGCTCCACAATATATCAGATTTCTTAAGTTCTCTCAGATGATGAGCTGTTGTTATGAAGGATGCTATAAGCTACAAACAAACCAAGAAATTTTTCCAGAAAACCATATCAAACGAATGGAATTTTGTGTACATTCCATACAATATCTTATTCACTAGTGAGTCATTGCTTTCCTTGAATATAAAACAACCCATCAGCAGTAAGGTATAGATTGGTCTAGGAAGAATAAGCATCTGAATATTCCTTTGCGTATTAAAACTTAATGTATGGACTGGGAATCTGGAGAATTACATCATAGGACCATTTTTATCGATGATAACCTAAATGCTGCCAAATATCTGGAGCTTTAAGAGGATCAAATTATACCAATTAAATCCGATGATGTGTAGTTTCAACAGGATGGCTGTCCACATCACAACGCAAGAGTAGTCGCCACACAATATCTCAGGACGACTGTTATTCGACCGTGTCATTTTCACAAATGGCACGATAAAATGGTTCCCCAGATCAACAGATTTACCTCCCAATAATTTCTTTCGTTGGGGATATCTGGAAAATTTTGTTTATGGGCATGAAATTGACAGAGCAACAAATATTGATGTGCGAATGATTCAGATTGCTGAAAGCAGAGTGCAGAGCTTTGATCGAAGCACTTGTCATTAAAAGAGAACAGTAGTTTATCCGTTATCTCATCGCGCTGAGGTTTTAATTCTTCCACTGCTCCACTGGACCCTCATCGTTCTCTAGATCAACATTAAATCAGTAGTCTTTTCTATACCTGTATAAAACATTTTAAATAACTTAAAATACTCTGAATTTGGTTTCATTGATAGTGTGAAGATCTCTTTTATATTGATAACAGAAGATTTTCTCCACTTACTCATATGCTCAAAATGTGCAATGATCTGCTGTCCCAAAACATTGCTGCTAACCCATTTGATATTGAGCTTGGTGAGCTCAGGTATATCTTACTGCTGCATGAGGATTTAAACACTTCAAAAATGCGATCCTGTTGTTTGTTGTGCTTTTCTTTCTTTGTTTTGTTTTGTATTAAGAGCCTCTGTATGTAATAACCATCTTGCTGTTTGTGAAGTGAATAAATAAAATAATAAACAACAGCTAAGTATCAAATGATAACAGGAAGATTTCACTATTTCTCATGTTTCACTTCAATTCAGGAATTACATTCTTTCTGCATTATTATGTTTATTATATAATATGTAAATAACATGTATAAAGCAATGCCCACTCTCTGAAGTTGAAACAGTTAATTTTCGAGTATTCATAAAATCTCTAGATTTCGAGAACGTGTATATTGCGTTTTTATTGAATTACCATTCGTTATGTAGTCCCGGACTCTAAAACTGACTGAATTAAATCATCTTTAGTTCGTGGCGCTGCTCGTTCAACTCCAATGTTCATTAATCCCCATATGTTTTCAATGGGACTAGATCTGATGAAGCTTCTGGCCATGAAATTGTTTTCACTTGGCGATCTTGCATCCAAACTTGAGTATAGTCCGAAGTATGGCATCTTGCATTCTCTTGCTGAAAACGCCACTATTCTGGATATAATGCCTTTTCAGTGACATTCGGATGGTTTCTGGGCATATTTTTATATTTCGTTGATATCCAAATCTGTTAGCCAATTTGCGAAACCCCAGGCGTGGATTGTGTCGTCCTAAGGCCATTAAAGCGTTTAAATTGTGCCTTTAATCTTAGGCGGTGTTCCTGAAACTGGTCTATGCCTCATATCCATATCATTCTTTATCCTCTTTATTGGCTCATATACAGTCAATTGCACTAATTTTTTAACGTTTCGAAAACCTTTTGTATACAAATGTTCGACCTGTTGTCTTTCGTCTAGTTGCGACATTGTTTCATAAATTCTATACATGTTGACAATCAAGAATATTTGACAAATAGTGACGACATGCAACTTTGGACATAGCCGACTATCGGCACAACTTTTTATTTTATTTTATTTATCGCCTTTTGTACAATTTGTTTACAAATATTGTTTAATCCTCCAGAGAAGCGAAGTTTAGTCTGTTGACTACTCTTACACTTAACTTCCCTGAAGGAATGAACATGTGTAAAAAGTATTATTACACAAACCAAATAACCCCCCAATAACCAATAACAGTTAAATATAAAAAAAACAGTAAGTAGGAGTACCAATCGAGCAGCATGAATGATTGTGCTATGCAAACTGATCCCGCAGCAGACTTCTTCTAAATCGCAATGTGAAACTAAAAAAGTTCTCCCTATTGGGATTGGCACGCGATGCCTTAAATACTTTAACAGCATTGAAAGAAAAACTTTTTCTTAACCTAGCAGTTCGGTGAACAGGAATTTTCAACACATTAGGCTACCTTACGTCGACAGAGTGGATGTTATGTGTGACAATGAGTTTATTCCTAAGATCTTCAGAGAATGGACGAGTCAACAATCTAAAAACAAAACAACTAATATCTAATTTAACGCGGTTCTCCATAGGCAACCATTCCAAAGCATTAATCCTCTCAGACACATGATCTTCATAAACCGAAAACGAATCTACAAAACCAGTTTTGAACATTTTGAATTCTACTCCTGAATTAGTAATTGAGGCAAGGAAGATACACCACATCACAGTAGTTCAATGAAAACATGACCAAGATCTCAGCGAGAATCAACGAAAACGTGAGAAACCGTCTAGAAGCATAGATTAGCTTTAAGCGAAAGAATGCGGACCTAACTAGACCAGCAGCATGTGCTGAGAATCTGAGCTGCCTATCAAGCAGCAATCCCAAACTCCTCGCACAGTCAGTCACAGGAACCAACGTGCCATTCACATAAACATTTACACTATTTTTCAGATGTTCATAATCCCTATTCTTACAAAAACATATTATCTTACTTTTGGATGGATTGAGAACCAGGTTGTGGGATAAAGCACGATGATATATAACTGCCAGATCACAAGTTATACGCTCGGATACCAAATCCATATCAACTGGAGAAAATCTGAACTTCAACTGTCCATCATCCGCATAGCACTCTGGGGTAGAATAGCGCAAAAAATGAAATATACCGATGATATATATTATAAACAGCAATGGCCCTGAAATTGAACCCTGTGCAACTCCTGACAATATGGCTCTCACCTGAGATACGTTCCCAACCAACCGAACCTCCTAAGTCCTCTGCGAAAGAAACGACTCCACCAATGATACCGAAGTACTATCAAATCCATAATATCTTAACTTTGAACAAATTAGCCGTTCATGGTGTCGAATGCCTCAGAAAAATCGAGAAGGAGCAGCACCATCATGTCATCACAGTCAAGAGCCCTGAAAATATTATCAGTCACAGAGGCCAGAGCGGCCTGGGTACTGTGGAACTTCCTAAATCCATGCTGATAACTCGGAAACAATTTCATAGAGTCGAAAAACTCATATACTTGGTCATACATTACTCTCTCAAGTACCCTAGACAGTAGAGAGAGAATGCTTATGATTCTCAAGTCCGGCACACTCACAGGATTATCGTTCTTAGGTATTGGGCGACCCACTGCATGTTTCCAGGATGTTGGAAAAGAAAAGAGAGAAAAGAGAAAAGCATTCCAACAGAGGATGCGAGCCACCGGCCAGATTTATATTGCCATCACCCATACAGAATACATAATCACTCATAGGACATACAATATTCAAGATTCTGTCAACATCCCCAACAAATGCATTAACACCAGATTTCCTGCCCCGCTTATTAGGTGGTCTGTAGACAACACCAATAATGATTGAAACACCCTTAACTTTAATTTTAATCCAATTATGCTCCAATGGACTCTCCGAAACCACATCTACATCAACTACATTGAATCTATAATGATCACGAATATACAATTTCATGCATTACTTTTGTCTTAGAATGTTACAAAAAAGAAGTATATTAAAATTATATAATAAATTCCGAATACTATCTAGATGGACTATTTATTGACATGGTATTATAATGGTTTTATTTCCGTCCACCGAGGCTATCTCTTCCCCCTCCTCTTAAACACCTAACAGAGTTCAAGATCCAACTTTTTTCCCCGCAGAAAAAATCCATTGTAGCAGAGAAATCGAATCGTTTTCTATAGATAGTCTTATATATCGAGCGTGATTGCTTCCCATTGACTCGTCCCTCTAATTCCCTCAATTTTCTATACCGGCGAACAATAAAAAAGATCCAGTGTGCGCGTATAGAAGAAGTCCACCGGGTCCGTTATGGCATCATCATTTTTCATCTCGAATGTTGAATATATTTCTCGTTCAATTAAATTAACGCCTGTGGGCCTCAGCGTAGAAAAAAAAAAGGTTGAAAAGAGAGGAAAACCACGATTCGAGTCAGATTGGATGCGATGTTGACGGCTGGAGTGATGGCGAACTAACTTGAGCATTTTGTTTTAATCACGAATGGAAAGGGTCGTAAGTCAGTGGCGTGCCAGGATATACTCTCTAGTGAGGAGATAATATAATATTGTCATAAGAAATCCGACTGATACTTTCGTGAACGTATACAGTTACACTAGGATCAGTTTCATAACGTCTGGTTAACTTGCTCGTAACTTGACTAAACACTTTTTCAGTTAAAAGAAAAAATAATTCACAACAGCGAATATCTCAATCACTATTCACCGGGGATTGTAAATGAATTAGACGTCTTATTCAGTTTGAAACCATAAAAACACCACCCAACCTCTAGTATTTATAGCCATTTTGTATTCTGTATACAGGTATGGAAAAGACAGTCGGAAACATGGGAAATTCAATGTTAATCTATCTACAACGTCGATCCCTTGGAGCAGTGGAAGAATCAAGAAATCATAAACTATTGTTTCCTCTCAATAGTGGTGGCTGGTGGGCGAAACTTTTATCGAAACGAGGCTCTGCACTGCTTTCAGTTCAGCAAACAGAATCATTCGCACTTCAAACGTGGGAAACGTGGACATCGTTTGAAACTAAATACGACAATCTTATTCCATTGTATGCGGGAAATTTGTTTGCCACCATTAATGACCTCCTGTGAAAATGAGTACTCAGGTTCTTCTTCGCCATAATTGGCTTGAAAATAAAATCAATTCTACGAAAACAGAAAATTCGAAAACAAAAACAAATTCTAAAAAAATGCCAAATTGAAGAACAACAGATTTAAATTAAATGTTCAAATAATCCACATTGTTGAGCCAAACAGTAGCCAAATCTGTTATGAAGAGATAATTTCATATCTCTGAAAACATTCGGCATATTTTCGCACAAAATTAGATTATTTTGAACCTCAATTCATTGATATTCGTCGATCTATTAATTTCATGCCAGTAAACCAAATTTTACAGATATCCCTCAAAAAAAGAACATTGGGAGATAGATCTGGTGATCTGGGAGGCCATTTGATCGTGCTATTCGTGGAAATGACACGGCCCGAAAAAGTAGTCCTGAAATATTCCTGTCCAAACATTGAGTTTTTGGGGATACTCAGATGCTTATTCTTTCTAGAACAATATCTTACTACTCATGGGTTATGTTTTCTGTTCAAGGAAAACGCTGACTCATTAATGAATACGATATTGTTAAGGAATGAACTATTTTCATTCACTTTTTTCATCATAGTTTCACAAAATTCCATTCGTTCGATATGGTCTTCTGGAAAAGTTTCTTGGTTTGTTTGAAGCTTAAAACATCGGTTACCATTTCTTTTCAGAATATTCCGAACATTTCTATCGCTCATATCGACTTGTTTAGCAATTTGTTCACTCGTACAAGGTGCACTGGTTTCAACACACATCTACTTCTTTTTTCAGCCAATTTTCACTAATGGTATTTGGTACTTTATCAATCTTGCAATACCTTCATGTTCGTAAACACCCAACTTTTCTCGAATTTTTTAATTATTTTAGAAATAGCTGAACTTGAAGGAATCGGCCTATCTTCAAAGGCAACAATAAATGAATTTATTGTCTCTTGACTTGATTGACCACCAAAGTGCCATTGAATGACCTGAATTTTTTCTTCTTCCACTGACCCACTGGACCCACGTTGTCCATAGGTTAACGCTGAATTTCATTCGACTTGACAGTTCGACCAAAAACCTTTCATTGTCAGTATTTCATCATAGAACTATTTCATTCATTTATCATTGACTGATTTTACCACATACACCAAAATTATTCGAAAAAACCTGCCTTCCTGAAGATAAGAACGAACACTAATGTAAGTAGGTTGAAAATGCTCAAAAACTTCTTTGACCCAAACAACCTTTTAATTGAAGAAAATATTGGTTTTTAGATTGCCAAAGGAGAAGTTTTCAAAATAGCATGAACTCTGGGAGGAAATCTTCAGAAAAAATCACGACCTAGAGGAAAAGCTATCGAAAAATTTTGAGATGTATTTATCTTGAGTTTTATCAGTTTACCCTGAAAAATTTATTTGAGGCAACTTGGATTATTTCAATGTGAGATCTCCATAAGACTAACAGAAATTAATTGATGATAAAATCCCATTTTTTATTATATTTGTATAATGATAATGATTATAAACTGCCTCAATCAATGCATTATAATATAATATTTAATTAAAAAATATATAAGAGAGAGTATTTTAATTTCCACGAAAATGTTTATAATACAACAATTGTTTCACCACGATGTGGTGTCTTATGTTAATGGATTATCTGAAAATATTGACAAATATTTCAAAAATATTTTCAATTACAATTCAGCTTCTATAACTTTCAATAACCTTAGTACCTACATAATAAACAATAAGGATCGAACAAATAAAGAAATTAAATCTGGAGTTATATATCTGATTCCGTACATTCGACATATGCTAATCATCTTAAGTAATTCAGGCATAATTTCAACAATAACTATGAAATTATCCACGTCGAAAGCAAAAGTTTTAGATTAACCCTTTAGAATTTCTTGAAATCAACAAGTACAATGCCCGTAAAATCCTTTTGAACGGACAAACAGATGTTGACAAGTTTCCATTACTGAATATCTTTTCCTAATAGCATTTTTAGCGCCAAACTCTAATAAACACCTTGAGTGTTTATGACTTGTTCTTCCATTATTTTGTGACGTACCTAAGACTGTATTTAAATTTGGTTACAATGGAAACCATCAGCTAGTAGAATGTAGATACCTGTAAAAGCCACATCGTGGTGAAACAATTGTTGTATTATAACCGTTTTTGTGGAAATTAAAATACTGTCTCTTATAATTTTTGTAATTAAAATGAGATCCCACAAAGTAAAGACCGAATCAATCAAAAAAATATAATTTTCAATTTATAATAAGCAAAGAAAAATACTATCATAACATGGCGAACTCTAACATAGCTATTCAAACGTAACCACACCAAAGCAGATAAAAAAGAACTCCTAACTTAGCACAGGGTTCCAAACTAAAATAATATAAGGTTGGTCAGTCGCCAAAAGCTGTCACGATTTTTCAAAACAAAATTTTTTTTGTTCATCCTTAGTGCTGAGTGAACATAAATAGCACAGAACATCTTTTTTCTTGATTTGAAGTGATCAATTTAGTTTTTAGATTGATTGAAATTTTGAACTTTGTTTATCCAAATTCCGGGAAGATTCTAATTCCGGAATTGTGTACTTTTGAACTATTCGTTTCGTGCTTCGGTAATTTTCGATTTCACAAAACGTTCAATTGATTCACGGCTGATTTACATATCAATTTGTGTGTTATTATGCTGCATCATCATTAATTCATGATTATAGCTTCTTATGTGTACGATTTTGCTTTGTAATGGTATAATGATGATTGATATCGTCCACGAAAAAATGGATCTATTAGTCTCACATAATTTTTATTTAATTTCCGAACCGAGATGTTGATGATTTATTCAATCTAACTCATGATAGAGGTGGTCAATCCTTCAAGTATCAAATGAAAAGTCAATAAACAAGAGGATCATTTAAATTATTGTAGGTTTTGCCTGTAGCTTCGCTTCCTCGCTTATCCAAATCATAGTCAACAATTTCTTCTCAATGAAGGATTAATTCTCCATTATTAGATAAGTTTTGAATAACACCAAATTTGTTACGCGTCAATTGAGATATCATTGGAATTACAGAATAATAGCTGGAATTAAATCACCAGAACCTCTACAGATTTTAATCTGAATAAATCTCATGAAAACATTTAGAGTTAAATTTTAAAACATGTCCTCGATACACTGTTTCACTTCATAGACATATATATTATCATCACATGTGGTGGAAATTAACTAATAAAGAATCAAAAGAAACATGAAATAATGACCAAATTATTTAGACCTCACCTTATACATATATATGTTTCGATTGGATGCTAAAGAATCACAAGTTCCATCACCAAAAAATAATCAACATTTAATTCAAAAAGGCCTTTTTCATCTACTTTTTTAAAGAAATATATAGCACATTCTCCAGAGAAAAAACCTGATAAATTCTGACCCAAAATCTCTTCAGTAAGGAGTTATTTGAATAAACAAAATAATCTTTCAAAAATATATAAAAATACCTTTTTTATGGATAGACAGGATAATAAATTCCAGCTATAATTCTGTAATATGTAAATACTTCTTTATAGTAGTTTTCAATTTAAATATATGAATAATCAATGGAATTGTTTTCAGCCCTGCTATTAGCAGCATTCTGTTGATAAAGTACTCACATTTTCTTGGACTGTAGATAACATCAGAGTTAATTCATCACCGACTTTAAAGCACATTTCAGAAGATGCGATCCATGACTGCTTCATTAAATGGAAACACTACTGAAATGAGTATGTGAACATTGAGGGGTAGTACTTCTAGAAGAAAAGACAAAGAATCTGTAAATTGAAAATAAAGATATTTTAAAAATATTATAGTTCGATATTTTTCTGAACAAATTTCGTATATCCTCTAAGGAAGCATAAATGTACAAATTATTTATGGTTTAGAATTAAGAATATCAGAAATTCGAAAAACCTTCTCAATATATATTTGAAGATTTTTTTCTTAAATATAACAACAATGTAGAGAACATGCATATATAATTTTTTCCTTAGTGTGATACCGAAAAAAAGACAACTGAACTCTAAACAGAATAAATATAAAAATGAAAAGCCTATAATAGTTTATATTCAGAGTTGAGTACATGATCACTTTTTGTTTCAGTGTCGATAGCTTAGTGGCTAGAGCATTGGGCTCGGAACCGAAAGGTTCCGGGTTCAAATCCTGTTCAAGTGGGAAAGAAATGTTCTAGTTGGTCTGGTTTCGGCCACCATTTCACTGTTTGGTTGAAAATGAACAGTGCTGTGACCTTAAGTGGCCTAAGATCGCAGTAACTAAGCCTACCCAGAACACAACTGAACTCCTAACTCGTACAAGCTGCAGAAGCTTCTGAGGAATCTTCACAGAAGATCCAGGAGTATCATAATATATCACAATGTTAAGGAAAAGAAATTACATATTGAAGCTCTCTATATATTGCATAAAGGATAATAAATGTTTTTCTAGACTAATATTAATGTTATATCAATATAATAAATATTTTCAAATATATATTGTGAAATTTTTTCAATTTCTGAACTTTTTAATTATAAATTAGAGCTTTCATCAAGTAGGCTCGAATTTATGATTAACATGATTTTTAATGTTTCAATTTTACGATTTAATTAAATTGCCTTAATTAAAATTGCTATTTCAGTCTCACTTAGAAGATCGCATGAATAGTTTATAGCACTACAAGATTTGCAGAATCCTTCATGGTGGTGAACGATTTTGATAACAATAAAATAGAAATAATAATAAAATATGATTTCTAAGTAATATCCGATAATTTGAATTCAAATTTCCGTTGAATATTCATTATGAGAAACAACGTTGAATTGATTATTGAGTTCGGGAATTTCAATCTCTTGTTATCCTATTTTTTCATAAAGGGTGGGCCATCTAGAGTTATCATTTTTAGCTGATATGTATGGAGAATGTGTCGACAGTATACCAGCGCCAGAACTGGTTTGCAAAATTTCGATCTGGCAGTTTTGAGGTAGATGATGCACCACGTTCCAGAAGACCGGGCGAAGCTGATAAAGACACGATAAAGGTATTTAGGTGATGCAAAACGGCGAATAACCACACGAAAGATGGGTGACAGGCCAAATGTATCGAATTCAACTGTTTATGATCACTTGAAAGCCCTGGGTCTAACCACGCAGCTCGATATATGAGTTCTCTATGTTCTCACGGAGAGAAATTTGTGTCGTCACGTAAACGTCTGGGATTCGCTTCTCAAACCTCACGAAAATGAACCATTTTGAAGCGCATTATTACTGGGGACGAAGAATGGGTTGCATATAACAATTTCAAACGCAAGAGATTATGGAGCAAAAAAGATTAACGGGCTAAAAGCGTTTCGAAAGCCAATATCCATAATGCTGTCTATTTGGTGGGATTCTAAAGGATTCGTTTTTTGAGCTTTTATCGGATAACACAAGAATTAATTCGAAAGTTTACTGCCATCAGCTGGACAAACTGAATGATTCACTTCAACAGAAAGGGCCAGAATTAATCAACAGAAAAAGTGTAGTGTTCCATCAAGATAATGCGAGACCTCATACAAGTTTGATTACTCGCCGAAAGCTTTTACGGCTTCAGTGGGATACACCACCACACCCACTATATTCTCCAGATCTGGCGCCTTGGATTATTATTTGTTTCGGTCACTGCGAAATTGTTTGAAGGTTAAAACCTTTACTTCATAGAAGAGTTCAAAAATCACTTGGATCAGTTTTTTCATCAAATACCAGAAATTTTGTAAATGTAAAATCATGCTACTACCAGAAATATGGCAACAGGTGTTGAACCAGAATGGCCAATATATCGGGTGTTTTTTTTGAGCGATAGAACTTTAAAATGAAATAAAACACATTTAAATTAAACTGAAGCCAATTTTTTTTTATTTGAAAGGTAATTTTATGACATTTATGTTTTGAAAATAATTTCCGGCATATATTCACCACGGCTAGCTCTGGAGAACCACATTCGATCAGACTAATTTTGGACCAATTTTTCGGGTAATTCAGGCCTTATTTCATCAATAATATGAGTTATGTTGGCTTCCAAAGCGTCTATTGTTTCTGCTTTATCAGCATAAACCAATGACTTGACATAACCCCAAAGAAAATAATCCAGTGGAGTTATGTCGCATGATCTTGGAGGCCAATTAATTTCACCATTTCTCGAAATAATGTTATCGCCAAATCTTTATTTCAATAAATCAATTGTTACGGTAGCAGCATGAGGTGTAGCACCATCTTGTTGGAACCAAAACACTGCTGGGTCAATACCATTCAAATTTTTAAACAAATACTTATTAATCATCGATCTGTAACGAGTATCATTCACTGTAACGTTAGCTTCAGCATCGTTTTTAAAGGAATATGGACTGATGATGCCTCAAGCATGTGAAGCACACCATACAGTGCATTTTTCAGGATGCAATGGAACGTGGAGAACTTCTTGAGAATTGTTTTCACTTCATATACGGCAATTTTGCTTGTTTACATAGCTGTTCAACCAGAAATGAGCTTCATCACTGAACACAATTTTGCGATAAAAGAGTTTCAACTTCAAGCTGTTCTAGGGCCCAATCAGCAAACAAACGACGCTTATTATGGTCAAGTAGTTTCAGTTCTTGAACCTATTGGATCTTGTATGGGTGTAGACCAAGATCTTTACGCCAAATTTTCCATGTGGTGGATGCACATTGTGAACGTCGACGAATAGACAAATCTGGATCATCATCAACACTATGACGTACAGCAGTGATATTTTCTTCTGTACGTATAGTTCTTTGTCTTGTTGTTGTTGTTGCATCGAGTAGAGAAAATGTTGTCCGAAATCTATCGATAGTTCGACGAATAAGCTGCTCTGATGGACGATTATGTAAACCATAAATTTCAGGAAGTGCTCTATAAGTTTGGCGAATAGAACACTGATTTTGAAAATGAATTTCAACAATTTGTAAACGTAGTTGCGGCAAGAGTCTTTCAATGATAATTTGTCAATAGTTACTGAATAGAAATATCAAAACAACATGGCTTCTACCTTCTGTTAAATCTCAGTTATCCCTATCGAGAGATTTATCACTCTGAAAAAAACACCCGATATAATTTAATAAAATATTTATCCATTTTACGGAAATTGTCCTTCATTTTCCCAAAAATAACGAAACTACTTCCCGAAAAATAATATTATTATCAATGTCCTAGCTGTTTAAGACCATTTATGTCTTCAAATTTAAAAACTTTGGGCATTTGAGTAGAACGATAGCACGTTGGTCCCTAGAACTAGGACGCATTGAAACCTCTACAGCTTCATGCGCAAAGCCAATAATTTAAAAATTTTTCAATATGAATAAGATAATTTTAATAATGTCTTTATATCTGATGAAACTTGTTTCCAACTTGGGGGAAATCACTTTAAAAATCCTATCAAAATAACCTGTTACCGTTCAAATTTCCGAATTTCCCACCAAAATAATGGTTTGGGGAGAAATATCTCAGCATGGTACTACGCTTCTCTGTATAGTTGATGGCACCATTAATAGTGAAAAGTATTGTGGCATTCTAAACGATTTTCTCCTAGAAACGGCGCATGCTTTGTATCCAAAGAGGTGTCGGTTTCAGCAGGATAATGCAAGAAATCATACTTCGGCTTATACTCAAACTTGGATGCAAGAACAGCAAGTGACAACCATTTCATGGTCAACAGTTTCACCAGATATTAGTCCCATTGAAATTATATGGGGCCTTATAAAGATGGAAATTGAACGAGCAGCGCCACGAAATAAAGATGATTTAATTCAGTCAGTTTTACAGTTCTTGACTATCATCTCCGAAAATTATAGAGGTGATCTAGTTTCAGGTGTACCTCGACGTTTAGTCAAGTGTTTACAGTTAAATGGAGATTGTATGAGTAAATAAGATGAATATTTTGTTATAACTTTCTAATTCAAGAATTTATTTTTGTTGTTCTTATTGTTATTGTAATTGTAATTGTTATTGTTATTGTTATTGTTATTGTTATTGTTATTGTTATTGTTATTGTTATTGTTATTGTTATTGTTATTGTTATTGTTATTGTTATTGTTATTGTTATTGTTATTGTTATTGTTATTGTTATTGTTATTGTTATTGTTATTGTTATTGTTATTGTTATTGTTATTGTTATTGTTATTGTTATTGTTATTGTTATTGTTATTGTTATTGTTATTGTTATTGTTATTGTTATTGTTATTGTTATTGTTATTGTTATTGTTATTGTTATTGTTATTGTTATTGTTATTGTTATTGTTATTGTTATTGTTATTGTTATTGTTATTGTTATTGTTATTGTTATTGTTGTTCAGCTTGTGGAAGTTAGGAGTTAAGTTGTGTTCTGGGTAGGCTTTGTTACTGCGATCTTGCGCCACTGCAAAATTGTGACAGACACCCATCCAACTAGAAAATTTGTTTCTCACCTGAACAGGATTCGAACCCGCACCTCCCGGTCACGAGCCGGATTCTCAACCACTGAGCTATCTACACTCATTAAAATTAAAAATATATACTAAATAATTACAATTGACCTTTGTTTTTTCCGGATACTTTCTAGACGGACTATATTATTATCAGTGTCCTAGTAGTTTAAAACCATGTATGTTTTTAAATTCAAAAACTATAGGCGTTTGAGTAGAACGATAACACGTTGGTCCCTAGGACAAGGACGCAATGAGACCTCTACTACTTCATACGCAAAGCCAGTAATTTTATGATTAGTTCAATATAAACTAAACTTAAATAAATTAACTAAACAATATCAGAAAGGCTATCGGAGTCGATCTACGCCCTTGTCCGTTAATTTATATACGAACGGAATGGTCTCTCATCTACACGCTGGTCGGTCACAGCTGATTATTTGATCGTTCCCGCTCTTCGAGGACCAAAAAGTGGATGACGGACAGAGCAATCAAACAGGAGCCGCCGGCCTCCCGCTGCTTTCCGTGTCATTAATCTTGAAACAATGTGGATAATTATTGCACACTTCGCACCTCGAACGTCTCTCCTTTTCCCTCTTTCCCTTCGGCTGATTTCTATCAGCCTGGAAACCTGAGGAACAAGTGTATCTTCGACCTTTATTCCTTACAGTTAACGCTTCAGTGTTGATTGTACCTCATTTCAAGAAAATACCTGGAATTAATCATTTCCAAAGTTGAAATTTTCTTCGTCGCTAAATTGACTCCGCAACTGTCCTCCATACTCAAGTGGAGTTTGAGGCTTAATAGGCAGTTTAAAATCTGTAAAAGGATGCGAAAACCAAATTCAGAGTTGGAAATGAAATTTCGGAGGTCACTAAGAAGGGTCTGAAACAAGGACGCTGTCTCTCATCAAAGCTTCTTAAAATCTACCTGGAACAAGCACTCAAAGTATGGAAGAAAAATGTGATGGCACAGAAATCCCTTTAAACGAAGAAATAAGTCTCTAGACTTTATGCTTCGCAGAAGACCAAATCGTGATAGCACAGGATTAAGAAGACTTGAACTATATGACAAAAAAACTAATAAAGGAATACAAGAAATAGAGCCTCGAAGTAAACATAATTAAACTGAATCTATGTGCATTGAAGGGATACCACAGAAGATTATATTGGAAGATGGAAAACAAGTTAGCCATTACCTGGAATATAAATATCTTGGCATGAAAATGAAGCATGATGGAACGCTGGACACAGCTATAAAGGATAGAAACCTTCTGGGAATAATTGAATGGCATCCTGTGGGATCAAACAATATCAAAATCCAACGAACAGCGTTTGAAAAAGACCACGAATGTCCAGTGGAGCAGTGGAAGGATCAAAACCTCAGCACGATGAGATGTTCTCTCTCAATGACCGTGGAGGGGGGATACTTCGATCGAAATGAGGGTCTGCACTGCTTTCAGTTCAGAAATCAGAATCATTCGCAGTTCAAACGTAGGATTTTTTGTCCATATCTGTTGGAAATAAAGTAAATCGAAATATTCAGTGTAGAAGAAAAAATTCAGATCATAAAATGGTACTTTGGTATTGAATTTATCATTTCAAAAGACAATAAATTCATTTATTATTGCCTTTGAAGATATGCCGATTCCCTCAAGTTCGGCTATTTCTAAAATAATTAAAAAAATCGAGAAATGTGAGTGGTTAAGAATATGGAGGCATTGCAAGATTGATAAATCATCAACAAATTCAAATTTCTAATTTAATTAAAAAAAAAAATATATTGAAGTGAAGTTATTCGATATATAAAATCTTTGAACTAAACTAACCTATTCTATGTTCTAAGCTTATCTCTAAGGCCTATTCTAGTAAACATGAAATAAACTTTGGATCGAAAATTTATAGAAATAAAATGATCTGTTCTGTTGGTAAGTCTGTCTTTCACTTAATTAATGTTCCTTTTAATTGTCTCCTTGTTCTGTTTCAGGAATTATTCGAGATTCTTCAAGTTCCAGTATTTCCATTGTCTTCTTCTAGAACTTTCCATAGACTATCTATCCAACTATTTCAATTCTATTCACTGAGTGTCCTGGTTCATACTTGAGTTTTTTCATTTTGTTTACTGGTAATGTATTTCTTGATATAAATTTCTTCTCTTGATGTGTTTTTTCTTTTTGGGTTATGGAAATGAATATTTAGTCGAGTAATTTTATAAGCAGATTGACGTGGTGTGGACTCTGAAGAATTTCATACTGAATGACGTTTTGCTTGCTATTTTATTTTATAGCTTCCTGAAAAATTGAATTTTCCATCTAACTTATTACATAAAAATTAAGATTTTCCTGGTTTGGAACTACTTTTCAAAATTAGCCCGATTTTTATCTGTCAGTATCAGTTTTATTCATTTCGGTAGAATTAGAGTATACTTTTTCTGAAAAAAATATTTCAAGTGTCAAAAGTTTACGAAGTTTTCAACTTCTCATGTTTTCTAACTCAATAATTACTTCCTATTACCTATGAAGTTATTTACATTTCTTCAGCTTATATGCTATTACATCTTTATCCAAAATTTTGAATATCAAAACAGATTTAATCTGCCAGTCTTCACCAATTTTAATTAAAAAAAATTTTATTCAAAAGACTTAAAGAATTGAATTAATGTCTTATAGGTACGGCTTATATTTAACAGACGTATAAAATCAAAACTCAATATACAATATCAATTGGAATAAATAAACCAACAAATATGAATTGACATTTAAAATTAATAAATAAATATTTGAAGGAGACAAAATTTTGTTTCTGATCTTACCATTATTAACACCAATTCCTTTTCTAAAATATAATACACAATTTAAGGAATTCTCAAAAAATATAATTTATTTGAAATATTCAATATATTTAAGTCCGTTAATTCAAAAATCTCTCAAAACATGCACTATATCTTCAAAAAACAATTAGACTTCCGATAATCTCTTCATCGCCCCTAAATCATATTCAAAAATTGAAATCAACCAAAAATAAATATAACTTACCAAAAAGTGGTGACTGGATCATTGCTTAAACAACTAACTTTAAAATCAAGATATTCTATGTTCGTCCTAAAAATCACAGAAAAATGTAAGGTATTATAAGGTTTTCTTTAAACCATTGATATTCTATAATAAGATTTTATTCAAGCCTAAATATATTTATATATTATGTATAAAATAAAATAGAAAAAATCTTTTTACTAGGGATATAACAAAATTTGAATATCAAAACAGATTTAATCTGTTACTCTTCTACAATTTACATTTCAAAAAAATTTTTTATTTAAAAAACTTTTAGGGTTAAATTAATGTCTTATACGCACGGCTTATATTTAATAGACGTATAAAATCAAAACTCAATAAACAATATCAAATTGAATAATTAAACCAACAAAAATAAATTGTCATTTAAAATTAATAAATAAATATACGAAGAAGATAAATTTTTGTTTCTGATCTTACTATCATGAACATCAATTCTCTTTCTTTATAAGCCGTGCGTATAAGACATTAATTTATTAATATATAGTAATATATATATATATATATATATATATATATATACATATTTTCAATAAAAAAATTTTTTGAAATTGAAATTGTAGAAGACTGACAGAATAAATCTGTTTTGATATTCAAATTTTGTTCCCTTCTATCAAGTAAAAAGACTTTTTCTATTTTGTTTCATACATAATATATAATTATATTTAGGCTTGAATAAAATCTCATTATGGAAAATCAATGGTTTAAAGAAAACCTAATAAACCTTACAGTTTTCTGTGATTTTTGTGACGAACATAGAATATCTTGATTTTAAAATTAATTGTTTAAGCGATTCAGTCACCACTTTTAGATAAGTTATATTTATTGTTGGTTGATTATAATTTTTAAATATGATTTAGGGCCGATCAAGTGATTATCGGAAGTCTAATTGTTTTTTAAAGATATAGTGCAAGTTTTGAGAGATTTTTTAATTAACTTATTCAAATAAATTGAATATTTCATATAAATTATATTTTTTGAGAAGTCCTTAAATTGTGTTTTATATTTTTGAAAAGGAATTGGTGTTCATAATGGAAAGATCAGAAACAAAATTTTATCTCCTTCAAATATTTGTTTATTAATTTTAATTGACAATTTATATTTGTTGGTTTATTTATTTCATTTGATATTGTATATTGAGTTTTGATTGTATACGTCTATTTAATATAAGCGATGCTTATGCAGACATTAATTTAATTTTGAAAGTTTTTCGAATAAAAAACTTTTTTGAAATTAAAACTGTAGAAGACTAACAGATTAAATCTGTTTCGATATTAAAATTTTGTTATATCTCTTCTATCAAGTAAAAACCTTTTTTCTATGTTATTTTAACTTTATCCTGGCATCAATCATATGCTTTCTATATAAATTTTAAACATTTCTGACGTAGACACTTTGTTACATTAATTCATTGAATTTTGAAGTTTTATTTTGGAAAATATAACTTTGATAAGTTAAATATTATTTAGCTTGCTTATTGTCAATATTTTCACTAAATTCAACATACTACCGATTCATGCTAACAACAAATTTTTCTTTACTAATGTCAGAATAGAGATCCAAATTCAAATTACTTCAATCTCTTATAATTTTGGCTCTCCTAAATATTTAATAGCTGTGAAATGAATACTCTCTGTTACTTCTAGTAAAACTTTTCAGAAGAATTTCTAATTTTTGACTAACGTTTCGAAGAATTTTCACTTCGACTAGTTGTTGTGTAATCCGAACATGCTCTTTCTTGAAATTTTGGATTGTAAGTATAGTCCGTCTCGAAAGTATCCGGAATTTGTTAATTTGCATAATATTGATATTTACATATCAAGGAAACCAAAAAAAATCCCTATAATGTCACCTTTACAAAAAGAACGAAGGATAGAAATTTGTCTACGTTTTTAAGAAGATAATTTTAATAATGTCTTTATATCTGATGAAACTTGGTTCCAACTTGGTGGAAATCACTTAAAAATCATATCACAACAACCTGTTACCATTCAAATTTCCAAATTTCCTATCAGAATAATGGTAATAGGGATCAATATCTCAGCGTGATACTACGCCTTTCTGTATAGTTGATTTATAGTGAAAATTATTGTGGCACTCTAGTCGGTTTTATCCTTGAAACGGCGCATGCTTTATATCCAGAGAGGTGAAGTTTTCAGCAGGACAATGCAAGATGCCATACTTCGGCCTATACTCGAGCTTGGATGCAGGAACACCAAGTGACAACCATTTCATGGCCAGCAGCTTCACCAGATCTTAGTCCCATTGAAAACATAGGAAACTAATGAAGATTGAAGTTGGACGAGCTGCGCCACGAAATGAAGATGATGTAATTCAGTCAGTTTTACAGCCCTGGAATACCATCACCGAAAATTATGAAGGTGATCTAGTTTCAGGTGTACCATGGCGTTTAGCCAACTGTCTACAGTTAAATAGATGTTGTATAAGTAAATAAGATGAATATTTTGTTATAATTTTCTAATTCAAGAATTGAAAATATATACTGAATAATTACAATTGAGCTTTGTTTTTTCCGGATACTTTCTAGACGGACAATTTTTTAATGAATTGAATTATCGATAATTCTATCAAAATTGATCTTATTTAAAAAATTCTGATCTAATCCTTCTGTAACGCGTAAACTTATATATCTAGTTAACACTTTTCCTGGACATTTCATTGATTTATGTAATATTAGTTTTGTCTTATAATGAGTCATTAAATTTGATCTACAAGGTTTTATTTATAAAATTCATGACAGTACGTCCTCAAAGTTGCAAACCACTTTGTACCTCAACTGCAGTTTGAAATAGCAGATAAGAAGGGAAAAAAATTACTCCAAGAAGGAAATGACGTGAATTTTTTGAGAAATGTCGTTTCCACGCAACAAGAAATACAAGATTCATTTATGTCCGTTCAACTCGTATCTAGATGATTCCACAATTTGAAACGTGTGTGATATGCAGCTTCAAATGATCTCCCCATCAGACAAGACCCAGTGATAACTCTACAGCATCAGCGTAATATAACTCATATTAACAGTGGCACTTTTTCCTCCGTCCTGGGATTCCTTTGACGAGCCGCTTTGAAAAATGCGCGAAATTCAAAATATTTCTCTCTGGCACCGACTGAAACGTGCCTTGTAGAGGGCTACTACCGTTGACCTGTTGCTGCTACATCTGTTCATCGGGCTTTGAGAAATCGGTTTTAATCAAGACGTGTGTAGCCCGCTTTGTTCCCAAATAAATCAACCGATTCTCGTCCGTGAATAGTGAGAGAGACTTCTTTGGCCAGTTTGACCACTTCTTGATGGCCTGCGTCGGTTGATGAAAAGTTAAATCCCGTCAAAGTCGAAAATACAATGAACAGAAACCTTTTTATAAACAAGCTTTTATCTAAGCCGTGTATTAAAATTAATGACATGAGCTTAGGATTCTATTGAGGTGATGCAATATCGACTGCTACCTATATGAAGGGTGATCCAATTAGTGCTTTTGGATTTTAGAGTGAATTGAAACACAACCATTGTTGCGCAGTCACAACGGTTTTACTTTATTCGAAAGATCAACTTATTACAGCGCAATGTCTTTAAAATGATCATGTTAAGTTGTCGGATAGTGAAGACGACTGTGCAAGAGTGGTCTCTAATATACAGGGTTATCCATTTTGTGCTTCCGAAAGTAAACGTAATAAAATGCTCTTTCATTTAGAAAATCTATCAAATTTTTATTTCAAAATAATGCTTGGACCTTGCCATTATGTGTGGAATACAACATCATCTGAATGTCCTCTGCGAGATCGCTTACAGGACTCGATCCTTGTGAGGTAATTTTCGATGACTCATTCCGGCACATTTCAGGCAATATCTCACCAATAGCCTGAAGGATATTGGTTGTCAGATTTGAGGATTACTTAGAATTGTACAAGTCGGTGTACGATTTGAGCTCTCAACTAACATTAAAGTATCATTGTCATCACTGCTATCCCAGGTTTCTGTTCAAGTTTTGACACTCCAGCAGACCCCCGATAAGCTGAAAAAGAAAGATAGGAATTTTGAAGGAAGATTTATACAGAACATTGCGCCAGCACAACTAGGTGAGGGACCCCCAAAAGTCACCTCCCTCCTCCAAAAAAGGATCGCAGTGTCGATCCCAACACTCAGTCATTTGAGCAGAGTGTCTCTATGGTTGTGAAAGATTGAAGCAACGAAACAACACAAATAAGAGCTTTCCAGCATGGATCCCACCCCACGAAGGATCGCTGTTGCTGTTCGACTGCTAAAAGCGGGGCTCCGAAGCATCGTAGAGGATGGGCTTTAGGATCAAACAGTGGGGCTAAAGTTGGTGGCGAGCAGAGCGAGTCTTCCGGGCAACTATTTCAGGTCGAAACGTCGTAGTCTCCTCTTTTCCTCCAATGAACCACTTCCGACCCCGCAGCGGATAAGATGAGCTCAAGGATCCACTAATGGGGCCATAGTTAGGGGCGAGCAGAGCGAATTTCCCAAGGCCAACCAACTTGTTCAAAGCATCGTAGTCTCCCTTTGTCCTCCAACGGACCAATCAGGACCCCACAGCGGAAGCTTCAGGATCTAAAAAGGGAGTCAAATTTAGAGCAGAGCAAATCTCCCAAGCCCAACAATCTTGTTCGAAACGTCGTAGTCTCCTTTTTTCCTTCAGCAACCATTTGAGATCCTTCAGCAGATAAGTGGACAAATGTTGGAAAGCCCACGCTGAGATTCAGCAGGGTATCGCCTTCGCCAATGAAAGGATTACAAAACTCTAATCGAACGCAGAGTCGCGTGACTGTATCACAGTCAAAGTCACAACTTCCCTGTACGATTCCAAGCCTTGCGGTAGGAAAGGATGGAAGTGGGACAACATGATGGAATGGTATGCAAGAAATAAACAAAGTAAGGAATTTTGGATTGCGAGTCATCTGCTTTAGGCATCATAACCATATCCCCCATTTCATAAATGAAACTAGGACACTTGTTATGACAACCTCCCTCACCACGACAAGGTACAGAGACAGGGGGAGAGAGATCTGAGGATTATCGGTATAAACACGATCCTTCGCATAAACCCACAAAAAAAAATCCAAAGGCGATAAATCACAAGATCTTGGTAGTCAATTCTCATCGCCGAAACGAGAAATTACTGGTCTTGGAAGTTTTTCTTGCAATGAGCCAAAACGGGTCGTGTTGTGTGACTTGTTGCACCATCTTATTAGAATTACGTCTCTTCCAGTTCCATATCATTAATTTCAGGCCAGAAAAAACGGGTAAACATTGGGCTATAGGGATGAGAATTGAGGGTTTGAGTGACAGCAATTTCATTTTCAAAGAAGTAAGGGCTAATCACTCCACCAGACCAAATTGCACACCATACAGTGACTTCTTGTGGATGTAATGGTCTCACAGCAGTTACATGAGGATTTCCACTATCACAGATGCGACAATTTTGCTTGTTTCCATAGCCATCGAGTGAAAAATGTGCTTTGTCGCTGAAGAAAATTCCATGCGAAAAATCGTCATCCAAACGTTTTAGTTCAAGCACACAATCGGCATATGTTCTACGCATTCTATGGTCAGCTGGCTTTACTTCTTGTATCAACTCAATTTTATTAATTGGAGATGCAAATCCAGATGCAAAATAGGCCTCAGTAAGAGAGGGGCAAATGAAAACCAAGACAAAATCATGACATGACTACAAGCATTTTACATTCTGTCAAGAAAGTACCGGGAATTATCGATTTGAATCTGGCGGGGCAATGAGGCAGGTAAAAAATTTTTTCCTAGGTTGGTACCACTGTCCTTAATTACTATGCCAAGCTTGAGCGGGATCTGTCAACTAGTGTGTTTGCAACAGCTGATTAAGTCAGTCGATGTCAGAGTGCGTGCCGATTTTTACTATGGGTGATTACGTTGAGCAAAGAATTTGTTTAAAGTTTTGTGTTGCAAATGAATTTTCGTGTGCCGATGCATTGAAAATGTTGCAAAAGGCCTTTGGTGATAATGCTCTATCGAAAACTCGTGCATATCAGTGGTACAGAGCCTTCAAGGACGGTCGTGAAGTGGTCGCCCATCGACGGCTTTGATCGAAGATAACGTCGATAAAATTAAGAAAAGGGTGCTGGAAAACCGTCGTACCAGCTTGAGAGAGATAGCACATGATCTTAAGTTATCCCACGAGTCCGCAGGTACGATTTTGATTGATATTTTGGGCATGAGAAAGGTGGCCGCACGACTCGTACCGAAAGACCTGAATATTCTTCAAAAACGTCATCGCGAACAGGTTGCTTCAGACATGCTGGATCGCTGTAATTCCGATTCTACATTCATGGAACGCATTATAACTGGTGATGATACCTGGGTCTACGAGTACGATATGCAAACAAGCCAGCAATTATCGGAATGGTTGGCAAAAAATGAGCCGAAACCGAAAAAACCACGCCAAAGCCGCTCGAAAATGAAGGTGATGCTCATTGTTTTCTTCGATATCCGTGGCGTGGTGCACTACGAATTCGTTCCAGAGGGTCAGACGGTAAACAAGGAGTATTACCTAGGCGTTATGAAACGTTTGCGTGAGCGTATCCGTAAGAAGCGGCCAAATTTGTGGGCGAACAACTCATGGATTTTGCATGTCGATAACGCGCCTTCTTACCGAGCTACGATTGTGACTGACTTTCTCGCCAAAAATTCAACAAACGTGCTTCAGCAACCACCGTATTCGCCGGATTTGGCTCCCTGCGACTTTTTCCTCTTCCCAAAACTAAAATTGCCCCTTCGTGGCACCCGTTTTGAGTCGATTGAAGCCATAAAACAAAATTCGGCGCGAGAGCTAAAGTCCATCCCGGAAAGCGCCTATAAAAAATGTATCGATAATTGGAAGTGCCGTTGGCATAGATGTATTGGAGCAAATGGAGCCTATTTTGAAGGCGACCCAATAAATTTTGACGATTAAATGTAAAAATGTTGTTTTAATTGAAAATTCCCGGTACTTTTTTGACAGAGTAGTATGCATAACATCTGCAACGAGCTACGCTAGGTGAGTTCTCAAGAAAAACTTGTAAATATGATGGTGAGGTTAGAAAACAACGAACAAATGAAGAAGAACTCAAAGAAACTATGGTTGAACCAGGTGAAACTGGATGGAAACAATAGCAAAGAGTGGCACGAAAACAGACTAAGCAAAAAATTAAAGGTGAAGAACTGAAGAGGAAGCTTATTCTGAAAGTGGAATGATCTATTTAAAAGGCAGCCTGCAATATGAAGAAAAGGTGAAAAATATATAGGATGTCGGAGAATATGTGTAGCAAACTGGAATGTTAGATGATGCCAGTGGAAGTAAGAACAAATTTCCTGCAGACATGGGTCCTAACTCTTTTCCCTTCCGGAACACAGGGAATTGAAGTTGGAGACATTAACTAATTTTTTTGCAGTAATTCCAAAATGATTGAAGATTTTTCGATGCGTCTAAAAACAGTTACTTTTTTTTAGTCGATAGAAGCCATTAAAAACCATTGCATGATATACAAATCAAGCTTGAGGATGCTTCACTAAAATTTGTCATATATTACACCTGGTGATATACCATATATGTTGATTAAAAACTGAACTGATACAAACACGTGGAGCATATTATTGTCATAGTAGTTCTCTCTGTCGGTTACATGACAATTTTTTGTGTGTGAATCTCCACTATCTTATTTCACGGACTTCAGTAAAGCGCATAGCGGCCCTTTTTCTAGAAATCGGCAGCGTTGCTCGGACACCGGTGCCTGGACGACCCAGAATAACATCTGCAAGGTAAGACCATTATAACACAAACTTCACTCGAAGGAATCAAACAGTATCTGTAACAGCCCTTCGAAGTCATTTTTTGAGTACCTATAGAAGGGTAATCTCAACCAGTACCATAAGGAGATAGTTGCATTTCTCAAATTTAAGGGCAAGAAGAACTTTAAGAGTACCTCGGCTATCACCCGGCTACCCGTCGGCAATGGGCAGAACACCACCAAGACTGGCTTTTACCACAATGGCGCAACTTACTTTTTTCGGACGAGTCAAGATTCAGTTTACAAAGTCATAGTCAACGAGAAAGGGTTTAGAGAGGTCTAAAGCGACTCAATTTCGCCCGGGAAGTTGTGCCGTTTCAAGGTGGATCAACAATGTGCTGGGGGGTATAATGTTCGGTAGCCGTATCCCTCTTATTATCGTTGAACGAACAATAACTGGTGCCATCTACGTAGAAAACATCATTGAACCAATCACTGTTCCTCTGCGCAACAAATTTGGGGATAATTTCATTTATCAGGATGTTAACGCCCTACCACACCGCACACGAAAGGTTCAAAACATTCAAGAGAACAATATCAAGAGAATGAACTGACGAGAAAACTCACCAGACATGAATCCCATTGAGCACGTATGGGATTACTTAGGGAGAGCAATATCCAAGCGCCAAAGCCCACCTTCAACTATTCAGGAATTGAGTTTAGCCCTTCAGAGAGAAAGGAACGATATGCCTGAAAATTTCATTAATGACTTGTTTCGTCGGATGCCTAGGCGTACTGGGTAATTGATTGAAAGAAGAGGTGGTAATACGGACTATTGAATTGCATTCAGTTGTGGAATAATTAAAATTGATCAAAAATAAATAATCGATAAATTTTTTCTCGTTTTCCTATTTTGTCTCATCCTGCATAAAGCAAAAAGTAACAAACGAATATTTTCTATCAAATATATTACAGTTGAAATAGAGAAAAATATTCATCTCATTTCCAGAACACAGATTGTTTATTTCTTGAGAAAACTAGGGGGGGGGGGGGCAAGACTTTTAACGATGTGTGTATATTGAAAATACAACAAACAAATGATCTACCATAGCCTGATTGCTTCTATACTAAGGTATTTCAAATAGGTGGATGGACCACTTAAAATTTCCATTTTTTGATCCGCCATAAATGAAAAACTGATGAACATTTTCTCAAAGTTACTATTACAAAAGCTAAACCTGGATTTTCTTGAGTAAAAATCATTCAAATGACTGGCTACTTCGATCAACCCAATTTTTCAGCCCATTTTCGATTGTTTGGGGCTCAATCTCATGAATGTCAACTTCGCTTTCGTGTTTCAAGGCATCAATCGTTTCTTAATGGTTAGCGTAACACTTATCCTCAACAAAAAATAGTTCTTAATGGTGAAAATGAACTTCAACGCTAAAGATGATTTTTCTGGGAAAATCCTCATCATCGGCGATGGGGTCATAGCTGATAGAAGTAGAAACGCATCGGATCCTCACGAGGCTTCATGCAATATTTGAATTCTGTAAGCCTTCATACATTGATATTGTGCTACCAAGTAATACTTCTACGAAAGGAAGTGTACTCATACGATTTAGCTCCTATCTTTACAGAGTTGCTAGTTATGTATCAGGTGTTTTTTTAAAGTGATAGAACGATAGGCATACCTGTCATTTGACAGAAGGAAGAAGTCACATTGTTTTGACATTTCTGTTCAGTAAGCATTGACAAAATATCATGAAAAGACTCACGCTGCAACAACGTTTACAAATTGTTGAAATTTATTTACAAAATCAGTGTTCTATTCGCCAAACTTATAGAGTACTTCGTGAAATTTATGGTTTACATAATCGTCCATCAGAGCAACTTATTCGTCGAACTTCGATAGATTTTGGACAACATTTTCTCTACTCAATGCAACAACAACAAGACAAAGAACTGTACGTACAAAAGAAAATATCGCTGCTGTAAGTTATAGTGTTAACGATGATCCGGATTTTTCTATTCGTCGACGTTCACAAGTTGGACTCTGTGCATCCACCACATGGAAAATTTTGCGTAAAGATCTTGGTCTACATCCATACAAGATCCAATAGGTTCAAGAACTAAAACTACTTGACCATAATAAGCATCGTTTGTTTGCTGATTGGGCCTTAGAACAACTTGAAGTTGATGATCCACTTTTTTATCGTAAAATATTGTTTAGTGATGAAGCTCCTTTCTGATTGAACGGCTATGCAAACAAGCAAAATTGCCATATATGTAGTGAAAACAATCGTCAAGAAGTTCTGCAGGTTCCATTGCATCCTGAAAAATTCACTGTATGGTGTGCTTTACACGCTGGAGGCATCATCGGATCATATTTCTTTAAAAACGATGCTGGAGCTAATGGTACAGTGAATGGTGCTCGTTATAGATCGATGATCAATGATTATTTGTTACAAAATTTGAATGGTATCGACCCAGAAGTGTTTTGGTTCCAACAAGATGGTGCTACACCTCATGCTGCTACCAAGTAGCAAGTAACAATTGATTTATTGAAAGAAAAATTTGGCGATAACATTATTTCGAGAAATGATCCAATTAATTGGCCTCCAATATCATGCGACATCATAACTCCACTGGATTATTTTCTTTGGGGGTATGCAAGGTCTTTAGTTTATATACTGAATTGTTTCAGCCGTTACTATTTGGTAGTTGATCATAATAAAAACAAATTGTAGAAATTACTATGTTTTACTACCAAGAAATATATATTATTATTATATAATATTATATATTACACATATATCAGACAACAAAGTTGTCTAATGATGAGATAGTTCATTTCCCGAAACTCGAGTCACAAGAAAATGTGTAATATATATGTTTTGGTAGTAAAACATAGTAATTTCTACAATTTGTTTTAATCTTTGGTTTATGCTGATAAACCAGAAACAATAGACGTTTTGGAAGTCAACATAACTCGTGTTATTGATGAAATAAGGCCTGAATTACTCGAAAAAGTGGTCCAAAATTGGTCTGGTCGAATGCGGTTATTCAGAGCTAGTCGTGGTGGACATATGCCGGAAATTATTTTCAAAACATAAATGTCATGAAATTATCTTTAAAATAAAGGAAAATTTGGCTTTAATCTTAATTTAAATGTGTTTTATTTCAATTTAAAGTTCTATCACTCTAAAAAGAACATCGAAGAATGGTGTCACAACAAAATGTGAACAATTGGGTCCATTTTAATAGGTATATGTTTTCAACAATAGTAAACTGCAAAATACCCGCTTCAAAAACCAAAAAGCCTCTCTTCCACTCATAGAAGTTCGGCATGTTTAACAATTACCGTATTTGCGTCTGATTCTACTTGAAAGTCACCAATTAAGCGATGACCGCTCATGTAGATACACTTGAACAAACAGTATTTAGGCATAATCCAAGGCTAATTACATAACGGGAAGGAGGGAAAAGAACCCTGCTCGTGTCGGGGTGTTGCTTACCTTTAATCATGCCACGTGACGTCTCGAATTATGCCAAATTACACGATTGTGCCTGGCCTTTGATAAGAGACCCCATAGTTGGATCGGGAGATACGATCTCCGGATGATCTCGTTCGACGTAGGGTACGAATTTCGGCTATTTGTTGTCGGGCTGTGTCACATTCGGGTTCACCGGCTCGAAATGGGGCATTAACTTTGGGTAACTACCTATTCAATTTGATGAATAAGCGCGTTATCGAAATATATGGATATTATGAACGGTTCGATTGTGCCGGCCTGAAATTGACGCTGTTATTGGGAAATGTGACGATGAGGTTGAAGCTTTCTAGTTGTAGTCAGATGATCATTAAGCAGATAATAGGAACAGTATGATCCAAAACTTAGTTAACGTACCTATGAATCGTAATAATTTTTTTTGGAGAGTTTACCATAATTTAACAGACTGGATCCATTAACGGCTATGACCCGATCATCACACGAAATATTTCAACTACAAAATAAAAGAAAATTGCATTTAGTCTAGTGTACTCTGTTAAAAAAGATTTGAAAAAATATATATTTCTATTCCTTACGTGACTAGAATATCGTATAATATTGCCGATCTCTTCAAGAAAAATATTGAAGAGAGTCTAGCTTTTAGAACGATGAATAATTCATAAATCCTCATAAAAAGCAGCAATGGTTAAACTGATATAGATAATAAACCTGGAGTTTCAAGTTAACTTACTACTCTGTCAAGAAAGTACCGGGAATTTTCAATTAAAACAACATTTTTACATTTAATCGTCAAAATTTATTGGGTCGCCTTCAAAATAGGCTCCATTTGCTCTCCAATACATCTATGCCAACGGCACTTCCAATTATCGAAACATTTTTTATAGGCGCTCTCCGGGTTGGACTTTAGCTCTCGCGCCGAATTTTGTTTTATGGCTTCAATCGACTCAAAACGGGTGCCACGAAGGGGCAATTTTAGTTTTGGGAAGAGGAAAAAGTCGCAGGGAGCCAAATCCGGCGAATACGGTGGTTGCTGAAGCACGTTTGTTGAGTTTTTGGCAAGAAAGTCAGTCACAATCGTAGCTCGGTGAGAAGGCGCGTTATCGTCATGCAAAATCCATGAGTTGTTCGCCCACAAATTTGGCCGCTTCTTACGGATACGCTCACGCAAACATTTCATAACGCCTAGGTGATACTCCTTGTTTACCGTCTGACCCTCTGGAACGAATTCGTAGTGCACCACGCCACGGATATCGAAGAAAACAATGAGCATCACCTTCATTTTCGAGCGGCTTTGGCGTGGTTTTTTCGGTTTCGGCTCATTTTTTGCCACCCATTCCGATGATTGCTGGATTGTTTGCATATCGTACTCGTAGACCCAGGTCTCATCACCAGTTATAATGCGTTCCATGAATGTAGAATCGGAATTACAGCGATCCAGCATGTCTGAAGCAACCTGTTCGCGATGACGTTTTTGAAGAAAATTCAGGTCTTTCGGTACGAGTCGTGCGGCCACCTTTCTCATGCCCAAAATATCAATCAAAATCGTACGTGCGGACTCGTGGGATATCTTAAGATTATGTGCTATCTCTCTCAAGCTGGTACGACGGTTTTCCAGCACCCTTTTCTTAATTTTATCGACGTTATCTTCGATCGAAGCCGTCGAAACGAGGCAAGTCTTCGACCACTTCACGACCGTCCTTGAAGGCTCTGAACCACTGATATGCACGAGTTTTCGATGGAGCATTATCACCAAAGGCCTTTTGCAAGATTTTCAATGCATCGGCACACGAAAATTCATTTGCAACACAAAACTTTAAACAAATTCTTTGCTCAACGTAATCACCCATAGTGAAAATCGGCACGCACTCTGACATCGACTGACTTAATCAGCTGTTGCAAACACATTAGTTGACAGATCCCGCTCAAGCTTGGCATAGTAATTAAGGACAGTGGTACCAACCTAGGAAAAAAAAAATTTACCTGCCTCATTGCCCCGCCAAATTTAAATCGATAATTTCCGGTACTTTCTTGACAGAATGTATAATGATTATTCTATGATATATTTTGTTCAAACGAGTAGAGCATTTCAAGAAAAAATTTACCAGAATGTAGTTTTTAGAACTATCAATAATTTAAAAACCCTCACAAAAAGCAACAAAGGTAAAACTACTAAGAATTATAAACCTGCAGTTTATAAGTTAACTTATAATGATTGTTCTATGGTATATATTGGTCAAACGGGTAGAGAATTTCAATAAATAATTGACCAGAATGTAGCTTTTAGAACGATTAATAATTTAGAAATCGTAATAAAAAATAGCAAAGGTAAAACAAATAAAGATAATAAATCTGGAGTTTATAAGTTAACTTATAATGATTGTTCTATGCAATATATTGGTCAAACGGGTAAAGTATTTCAAGAAAAAATGGACCAAAATGTAACTTTCAGAACGATTAATAATTCAGAAATCCTCATAATAAGCAACAAAGGTGAAACTAATAAATATAATCAATATGCAGTTTATAATTAAACATATAATGATTGTTCTATGGCATATATTAGTCAAGCAGTTAGCATTTCAAGAAAAAATTGACCAGTATGTAGCTTTTAGAACGGTTAATAATATAGAAATCCTCATAAAAAAACAAAGGTAAAAAATAATAAAGAAAATAAACCTAGAGTTTATAAACGTAGAGCATTTCAAGAAAAAATTGACCAGAATATATCGTTTAGAAACGATTAATAATTTAGAAATCCTCATAAAAACAGCAAAGGTAAAAGTAATAAAGATAATAAATCTGGAGTTTATAAATTGACTTTATGGATTGTTCTACGGTATGAATGGTCAAACGGGTAGAGCATTTCAGGAAAAAAATTGACCAGAATGTAGTTTTCAGAACGATTAATAATTCAGTAATCCTCATAAAAAACAACAAAGGTAAAACTAATAAAGATAATAAACCTTGAGTTTATAAGTTAACTTCTAAACCATGATTATAATGATTTTTTGTGGTATATACTCATCAAATGAATAGGTACTTCTAGAAAAAAATACGTGATTACTAGTGATTCACCAAGCCAAGCTACTTGAAACACGTAAGCTTGACTTCTCTTCTACGCACTAATCAGTCGATTCCGAATTCTATGCCTATGGGGGCAGTGATGATAGAGACCTTAGGATAAAAAGATATTTCAAAGTCAAAACCGCAATCGGAACACTTTGTGTAAAATTAAAATAACAAACCTTTTTTCATGTGGAATTTCTTTTATTCGAGTAAATAAAATTGACCACCATGTAGTAATATCACAAAAAAAAAATTCTTATAATTATATACGCTTTCTAAAAACGAAAAAATTATTCAATCTAGCCTAGCATGAATACAAGAATTATAAAAGCACAACAACAGCTTTGATAAATGTCCTTAAAAGGGCAATGAAGGCTTTGGAGAGGTGAATATCTTATGATACTCAAATTTGATCTAGGTAAAGCATTTGACATCGTTTCTGTCAAAATATTCCTAATGAAGTTAAGCTTTTGTGGTTTCAGAGGGGTTACATTAAGGCTATTAGAGCCTTATATAATATGGAAAAATCAGCTGGTTTATTGTCAGGGCAGCATATAGTAGAGTTGAACAGTGAATGTGAATGTGAACTTAGGAGTATGTACTGAGCCCGATTCTTTTTGTCATATATGCCAGTTGCGTACGTATATCTGGACGCCTTCATGGGTTTTCTTACTGTGATGAAAATTCTCTGCTGATAAGTTGGACTCTGTGGCGAAACTTGAGAGGAAAAGAGTGCGAAAGAGTGGTTTGCGGCAAACAAACTCAAACTGAATAGTAAAAAACCCAGTCTTCAACTTTCTCTTTAGTAAGTGGAGAATCAAACAATTTCTAGGCCATGGAGCTTGATTCACGGCTTGACTGAGGAGAACATGTAGAGAAAACTTTCAGAAAAATATGTAGATCAATATTTAATACTTACTCAGAAGTCTTAGATATGTCTCATTTTAGCTACATTTGATAGCGGCTTACTTTGCTATTGTCCATGGTGTTTTAACATGTAGAATACTAATTGGGGTATGTCTTCTATAACTAGTCTTTTCATTCTTCAAAAAATGACTATTAGAGTTATGTTAAATATAAAAGCTGATGACTCATGCTGGAGTAGATTCAAAACAGAGAGGATACATAAACTACCGTCAGTTTATATTAATTAGAGCCTCAAATATATGTATGCCCATAAGGCTCAGTCTCGTTGAAATGGATGGTTGCATGACAAAAATACAAGGTTCAGAAATGAGTTAGTTCACTACTTCATTATACAACAAGAAATATACTAACAATTCGTGGATTTCCAGTTAAAAAAAATTTGAAACATCTTGCACAACTCGAATTTGATGAAGAAAATTCTAATAGAGGGCTCATATTACTCCGTAGAAAAATTCATGCATTCAAAATTGAATAATTGAAAATGCTTGTGAAGTATTAATGTGATAATTTATATATACTGATTGTTTTTTATGGCATACTCTTATTGTGAGTTGTTTACTTGTTTACATTTATACGCGATTGACTGGTCATGTAAATATTGATGACAATAAATATCTATCTATCCATCTACATGAATATAATAATTATAATAAGGAACAAATATAACTTAATTAACAATTAAGTGCAGTCAATAAGCTGTACCTAATATTATAGAAATTTATCGATATTATTCACTTTTCGGATAAAATCTTTTGTATAGTTATCCGTAAGTAATAAAAATTTACACACCTACTTATTTATATAAAGAGCGATCTAGAACTGGTCTTTTGCATTTGACGTGGTACTAAAATTAATGTGATCAAATATGGTCGTACCAATCATGTTTTAATTGAAATTTTTTATTTTACTTTCATATTGTATTATATTGTATAGTATTTTTTCAAATGTATCTCTGTTCCTCGAAATTTTTCGCACTGGGTGCTATGAGATTAGATCCTGAGCAAAGAAAATGGTCCTAAGGGTTTGCACCTTTGATTCATATCAATCGTTCTTGCTTATTGAAGTACATTCATCATTCTACTGTTCACTCAGTATAAAAAACTCAATTACGTCTTTTTCACAAATTTTTCCGATCGTGCGGAATTTCCCGCGTTTGCCTTGAAAACGAACATACTTTCTTCCGCCCATAAATTGCACTGGGTAATTTTTGTCGATTAGAACAAATTTTCTGATGTCGGAATATCAATAATTAATTATTGCGTTGCAAAATCGCCTATTACGAGTTGTTCGTTGAGAACGATAATTTTCTTCCAATTTCGAAACTGAAAAAAGAAACATAATTGATTTCCAGCGACAAAAAATTAAATATGAATTTGATGATGCGTTGCTTTCGTATGGTTAGTAAAGCTGATAATTTGTTTTTTTTCGGTTTTCATTCGATTCGTGCAGGAGATTTATTGCATCATTTTATAAATTCATCGATTGTTCCTAATAACTATTTTATAATGATGATATGATATTATCCTGATACTTCTTGATCTTTTGTGACGATCCTTCAGAAGCGTTTTCAGCTTGTGCGAGTTATGAGTTGAGTTGTGTTCTGGTTGGGATTTGTTACTGCGATCCTAGGCTACTTAAGGTAACAGCACTGTTAATTTTTGACATAACAGTGAAATGATCACCGAAACCCGTCCAACTAGAACATTTCTTTCCTGCTTGAACAGGATTTGGACGTGGGAGCTTCGGTTCACAATGCTCTAACCACTGAGCTATCGGACTCCTAATCAACATTTTAATCATCAACTATGTCCATATCTAATTCGTATTCCATTTGTATAATGACGACCTCAATTCGTTCCTTATTATTGAGGCAGTGTATGATCCCCGTTTTATTGATTTTATTACAAAAAATGGTGGAAAACACTGACTTGAATTCAGGAGCTTTTGAGCGCTAGTTTATATCACCCACGAACATCACAAAATATTTTCTTCTGGTCTTCTAATGATACGGTCTTCACGAAATTATGCAAAAGCATGAGTCTTATCATTCTACTTCTAAATGCTGAGTTTCAGTTCGATCGAACTTGTAGTTCCGAAACGGCTTAGACCGTTGGTGCTTGAAGCCAGGATCAACTGAAAGACTTCACAAGGGTTCGTACAGGCCGGATTGCGGCGCTTGTACCAGAATCAATTGAAGCATTAAATCTTGAGACTATCTTGTTTCATGGAACTACGTTCGGGTGGGTGGATAAGAAGCCTCTTCGGCGAGTGAGTTGCGTCACAAAACAACTCGGGTACTGACACAGCAGAGCCAGTACAAGTTGGATAGTGCTTCGCTGCTACCAGTCACGGTGTAGGTTTTCGGACTGAAGCCGAAATTGTGGAGACTGCTGAGTAGTCACCTGGTGAAAGAGCCAAGCTTACATGTCAGTAACTTAACCAGTAGAATTCACGATCTCTCAGACAGCATCCTGTTGTTTTGTGCTCCTGTGTTCGTACTTCTTCTACAACGCATCGTTCACTCCTTAATCATTGAATTTTGGCACTCGTATTATTTTGTCGTTAATTACTATCTTACATAGAATAGGCTCTTTGGCGATGACCATGGTCTCATGGCAGATACTCATATTTAGTCCTTTTTGAACTCATACATCGTTTTAGATCGTCTTCATCTTCAGCTATCAGTATGACGTCGTCTTTTCTTCTGATACCAGTTCGGAGTCGTCTGCATATCACATAATCCTTAGAGAGCAGTTTCTCATTTTAAATCCTGCCGGATCTATTTCATTCTCCGAATAATTCGGTCTATTACAAGAGTAAACAGTAGTGAGCTCAGGGTGTCTCCTTGTCGTATGCCAGTGGATATTCGAATCTCCTCAGATAATCCACAGTGTTTTTACCCTTGTAGTGTTATCGGTACTAAGATTTTTAATTATCTTTAAAATATTGTTTGCATATGTTCTTACATTGTAGGACCGCAAGAATATAGCAGAGTCTTATTATGTCGGAAACCTCGATTGATTTCTCATCAACTGTAGCAAAGTGAAAATTGCACCCACCGTTGACCTATAACCTCTAAATCCTTGTTGTTCTTGGGAAATATCGAGTGTTTTTTTTAGAGTGATAGAACTTTAAACTTAAATAAAACACATTTAAATTAAGATTGAAGCCAATTTTTTTTTATTTGAAAGATAATTTTATGACATTTATGTTTTGACAATAATTTCCGGCATATGCTCACTACGACTAGGTCTGGGGAATCGCATTCGACCAGACCAATTTTGGACTACTATTTCGAGTAGTTCAGGCCTTATTTCATCAATAACACGAGTTATGTTGGCTTCCAGAACCTCTATTGTTTCTGGTTCATCAGCTTAAACCAATGACTTGACATAACCCCAAAGAAAATAATCCAGTGGAGTTATGTCGCATGATCTTGGAGGCCAATTAATTGGACCATTTCTCGAAATAATTTTATCGCCAAATCTTTCTTTCAATAAATCAATTGTTACGGTAGCAGCATCAGGTGTAGCTTGTTGGAACTAAAACACTTCTGGGTCGATACTATTCAAATTTTGAAACAAATAATCATTGATCATCGATCTGTAATGAGCACCATTCATTGTAACATTAGCTCCAGCATCGTTTTCAAAGAAATATGGACCGATGCTGCCTTCAGCGTCTAATGCACCATACAGTGCATTTTTCAGGATGCAATGGAATCTGCAGAACTTGAGGATTGTTTTCACTCCATATACGGAAATTTTGCTTGTTTATACAGCCGTTCGACCAGAAATGGACATCACTAAACACAATTTTACGATAAAAAAGTGGGCCCAATCAGTAGACAAACGACGCTTATTATGGTCAGGTGGCTTTAGTTCTTGAACCAGTTGGATCTTGTATGGGTGTAAACCAAGATTTTTACGCAAAATTTTCCATGCACAGAGTAGAACTTGTTGTGAATGTCGACGAATAGACAAATCTGGATTATCATTAACACTATGACTTACGGCAGCGATATTTTCTTCTGTACGTACAGTTTTTGTCTTGTTGTAGTTGCTCCATCGAGTAGAGAAAATGTTGTCCGAAATCTATCGGTACTTCGACGAATAAGCTGCTCTGAAGGACGATTATGTAAACTATAAATTTCACGAAGTGCTCTTTAAGTTTGGCGAATAGAACACTGATTTTGAAAATAAATTTCAACAATTTGTGAACGTTGTTGCGGCGTGAGTCTTCCCAAGATAATTTGTCAATGCTAACTGAACAGAAATGTCGAAACAACATGGCTTCTACCTTCTGTCAAATCACAGTTATCCCTATCGAAAGTTCTATCATCCTAAAAAACGCCCGATATTCACTTGCTTGGAAATTTTATTAGCGAATATCTTAGTGAATAATTTATAAATGGAAGTAAGCAGAGTAATATTTCTATAATTATCGGGGTCCTTTTTACTTTATTTTTTGAATATTGGTATTGAAATACTGCTCTTCCATTCACGAGGTACTTCACCGCTTTTAATTATATTGTTGAAAGGTTTTTTTATCACTTGTTGTATTTTTCTGCCACAATATTTGATCATTTCGTTAGTGATGTTATCCGTCCCTGGTGATTTACAGTTTTAAGTTGTTTATGGCTGCCTGTATGTACTTCTTTCATAGTAATAGTGTCCTTAAATAATAAGATGCAGTTTTTTACTTGATAGAAGGATAATTACAAACTTTGCATAAGACTAACAGATTAAATCTGTTTTGATATTCAAAGTTTGTAATTATCCTTCTATCAAGTAAAAAACCGCATCTTTTTATTTTATTTTATATATAATTATATTAGGTTTTTGAATATTGAAATTTATTTTACAGTTTCCAGTGGTTTAATAAAATGCCTCACAAACTTTGTGTGATTTCTGTGTTCAGCATAGAACATAGATTACCTTGGATATTAGATGTACCTACCTAGTTTAATTGCATTCACAGATTTTCCAGAAATTGTTTAGTAAGATTACAAGTTTTTTATGTTTGATTGAATTTATATTATAAATGTAAAGTTGAACTGACCTTATCTGAATTTTAATTGTTTTTGAGGATATGCTACATGTTTTTGAGAGTTTTTGAAGTAACTTATTTAAATATTTAAACATATTAAATATTTCAAATAAATTAGTTTTGGAGAAGTTCTTAAAATTATGTTGTGTATTTTTGAAAAAAAATAAGTTTTCATAAATATAAGACCAGAAACTGAACATGTTTTCGAATGTTTGTCAAAGGCAAAACGTACATACCACGGCCTTTCTGACGAGTTCAGTTGCGTATGTTTAGAACGAAACATTCGATATTACTTATTTTTAATTTTTATTAATAATTTATTATTTTGGGTTTTTTTATTTCATTTGATATTGTATAGTGAATTTTGTTTTTTATACGTCTATTAAGTATAAGCAGAGCTTATTATTAGACATCAATTTAATTCTAAAAGTTTTTTCAAAAATTTTTTTGAAATGAAAATTGTAGAAGACCTACGGATTTAATCTGTTTTGATATTCAAAGTTTGTAATAGTGTCTTCTTCATCATGACCTTCTTGGAAGTCCTGGTGCAGGTGTGATTGTTATATAGTTTCTGTAATTTTTGTCCACGTTTCTGGTATTATATTATTGATTATGACATTATAAACATTTTAAATTGCATCATTTCTCCTCAATTTCATCTTTCAGCTCTTGTAAACGTATATCCCTACAAATCCCTCCGAATTAACGAATGTTTTCAACCTTCCTTCCATTTATCCTTCGAGCAAATCACAAATGAATATATCGTTGTAGTTATCTCCAAGATCAAGTACTGGGATCTAGTAAAAAAGGGCGCACAGCATGCAGTACATGCCGTAACCTCATCCTTCCGAACCCTTGCGTAAACTCGATCCCTACGCAGGGTGTCCGGAAGAAGCGCGGCACTCCCACTAGGCTCCTTATAAAGGAGAACTAAAAAATCGCATATTCACCGTTCCTGTGTCATCTGATACCCGTGCCATTGACAGAGGCTCAAACCGCTGGTCCGGTCTTTTGAAAACGGCTTTTTTGTACGCGCAAAACCGTTATTTCATTCCCCAGGTCCTTATGGAACACAAGCTAAGGCTACGCGACCCCGATACTGACGTCTGTTGGTAACGTGTAATTTTTTTATTGTGATTACTATAATTTTCGCCGATTCGAATCTGGGATATTTTAATTTTTGACGCGTGCCACCGGGTTTATGAACGTATGTTGTTCGTCAGAGGGGGTCGGTTTATATGTCACTTTAAGGGGGTGGGAAGTCAAATGTCCAATATATGTCACACGAAGTTCATTCTGAATCTTTTCAAGTAATGCAAAATTTTGTGTGGAATAAAATTATGGTAGATCATTGATATAGTGCACTGATATAGATAAGAAAGGTGAGAATTCAATCAATCAGTTGAAATATAAAAAAGTACTTGGACCGTCTTCCTTTCTTTCAGAATCCTCATACTAATATCTTAATTAAGAGTCGATCACCTGGCTCATCTTGCAAATGTTTCTGTACGCTTTGGAGTTTTTCCGAATGCACTTAAGTTTGCAACAGTGCGATTCACAAGAAAAACGATATATCCAATTGCCGCCCAATTTCAATAACGAGTGTACCCTTTAATGTTTTTTGAAGAATAATTCTTAACAATTGTGCTTAGTGACAGCCAACATGGGTTGAGAATGAATGATAAAAAGAGGTTTTTTATACTTGATAGGAGGTTTTTTTGATTATCTTACAAATTGAACACAGAAATTCTGAAATATCTACTACAAATTTCAATTTCAACTTTTAAAATCAAATTAAATAAATGCCTTAGAGAACACTGTTCATTTTTTAATAGACACAAGAATTAACTAACACTAACCACTAAGGAGATAACAGAATCCAAAGAAAATACAGAATAAATTGAGTAAGTTCGATCAACATTATGTATTTTCCTTGGATTCTGTTATCTCCTTTTGATACTGTGTATTAAGTATTATTAATTTCTAAAATAATAAAAATATGTTTTTTCTTGATAGAAGGATTATTACAATATTAAAATATCATTCAATTCATTCTGTTAACCTCCTACAAATTTTAATCTCAAAATATTTTTAGTCAAGAACTTTTAGAATTAAATAAAATGAATGTCTTTAGACCACACTGTGTCGATTTAGTAAATATTTATTTTATTTAATTCTGAAAGTTGTTGAATAGAAATTTTTTGAGATTAAAATTTATAGGTGGTTAACAGAATAAATTAGTAATAATCCTTCTATCAAGAAAAAACCATTTTTAATTGAAATGAAACACATTCAAATTAAGATTGAAGCCAATTTTTTTTTAATTGAAAGATAATTTTATGACATTTATGTTTTGAAAATAATTTCCGGCGTATGTCCACCACGATCAGACCAATTTTGGACCACTTTTTCGAGTAATTCAGGCCTTACTTCATCAATAAGACGAGTTATGTTGGCTTCCAAAGCGTCTATTGTTTCTGGTGTGTCAGCATAAACCAATGACTTGACATAACCCCAAAAAAAATAATCAGGTGGAATTATGTTGTATGATATTGCAGCCCAATTAATTGGACCATTTCTCGAAATAATGTAATCGCCAAATCTTTCTTTCAATAGATCAATCGAAAGCATCATGAGGTGTAGCATCATCTTGGTGGAACCAAAACACTTCTGGGTCGATACCATTCAAATTTTGAAACAAATTATCATTGATCATCGATCTGTAACGAGCACCATTCACTGTAACATTAGCTCCAGCATCGTTTGCAAAGAAATATGGACCGGTGATGCCTCTAGCGTGTAAAGCACACCATACAGTGCATGTTTCAGGATGCAATGGAACCTGCAGAATTCTTGAGGATTGTTTTCACTCCATATATGGCAATTTTGCTTGTTTACATAGCTGTTCAACCGGAAATGGTCTTCATCACTAAACACAATTTAACGATAAAAAAGTGGATCCACTTCAAGCTGTTCTAGAGCCCAATCAGCAAACAAACGACGCTTATTATTGTCAAGTAGCTTTAGTTCATGAACCAGTTGGATCTTCTATGAGTGAAGACCAAGATTTCCACGTGAAATTTTCTATGTGGTGGACTAACAGCAGCGATATTTTCTTTTGTACGTACAGTTCTTTGTCTTGTTGAAGTTGTTGCATCGAGTAGAGAAAATGATGTCGGAAATCTATCGATACTTCGATGAATGAGCTGCTCTGATGTTCGATTAAGTAAACTATAAATATCACGAAGTGCTCTTTGAGTTTGGCGAATAGAACACTGATTTTGAAAATAAATTTCAACAATTTATAAACGTTGTTGCGGTATGAATCTTTCCATGATAATTTGTCAATGCTTACTGAACAGAAATGTCAAAACAACATGGCTTCTACCTTCTGTCAAATCACAGTTATCTCTATCGAAAGTTCTATCACTCTAAAAAAACACCCGATATTCATATACACCCTGTATATACCTACAGGGAGATTTCATTTTCTATAAATATCGGTCTACAGGAAAACGTTAATTAATCCCAAAAAACATCCGAATAAATCGTTGCTGCGCTACAAATTCTGTGAAAACACTCATATTTCTACCCCATATCTCCATATTATAAGCTAAAGGATTGCCCATCTAGAGTTTGCATTTCGAACATGTGATTAATTCGACTCTGGCAACACATATGTCGCTCGTGATTTGACAGAAAGTTATTTTAATATTTGACAATTTGAGATTGGTAGATTTATGTCTGAGCAAAACTGGCAAATAATAAAACTTTTTTCCAAACTTTTGTTCTTCTTTCTATCCAAACTCTTGAAAATTCTCGTGGAAAATTCAAAAGAATTGAAATGGCCCCACGTCAATTTTTGGATCAATTTGTTCGTGAAAACTGGATCGTTATTTGATAAAACAACCCATAAATAAAATTAAATTTTTTTTTTTAATTCATTTCACTTTCAAAAAAATAGATAGCATTTTCTCCAGAAAAATAATTTGAAATTCTTATTCATATCCTCCTCAGTTAGAAGTTATTTGGATGCTAAATAAAAACAATCAATAAATTGCACTTCGTGAAATTTATGGTTTACATAATCGTCCATCAGAGCAGCTTATTCCTCGAACTATCGATAGATTTCGGACAACATTTACTCTACTCGATGCAACAACAACAACAAGACAAAGAACTATACACCCAGTATAGCTGTAAGTCATAGTGTTAATGATGGTCCAGATTTGCATCCACCACATGGAAAATTTTGCGTAAAGATCTTGGTCTACACCCAAACAAGATCCAACTGGTTCCAGAACTTAAGCCACTTGACCATAATAAGCTTCGTTTGTTTGCTGATTGGGCCCTAGAACAGCTTGAAGTTGATCCACTTTTTTATCGTAAAATTGTGTTTAGTGATGAAGCTCATTTCTGGTTGAACGGCTATGAACACAAGCAAAATTGCCGAATATGGAGTGAAAACAATCCTCAAGAAGTTCTGTAGGTTCCATTGCATCCTGAAAAATGCACTGTATGGTGTGTTTTACACGATGGAGGCACCATCGGTCCATATTTCTTTAAAAACGATGCTGGAGCTAATGTTACAGTGAATGGTGCTCGTTACAGATCGATGATCAATGATTATTTGTTTCAAAATTTCAATGGTATCGAGCCAGAAGTGTTTTGGTTCTAACAAGATGGTGCTACACCTCATGCTGCTTCCGTAACAATTGATGTATTGAAGGAAATATTTGGCGATAATATTATTTCGAAATGGTCCAATTAATTGGCCTCCAAGATAATGCGACATAACTCCACTGGATTATTTTCTTTAGGGTTATGTCATTTCATTGGTTTATGCTGATAAACCAGAAACAATAGACGCTTCAGAAGCCAGCATAACTCGTGTTAATGATGAAATAAGGCCTGAATTACTCGAAAAAGTGGTCCAAAATTTGTCTGGTCGAATGCGGTTCCTCAAGCTAGTCGTGGTGGACAGATGCCGAAAATTATTTTTAAAACATAAATGTCATAAAGTTATCTTTCAAATAAAAAAATAATTGGCTTCAATCTTAATTTCAATGTGTTTTATTTCAATTTAAAGTTCTATCACTCAAAAAAAAACGCACTATACATACATCTTCATACACCAATTAACCTCTTTGAAAGCGAACTTATATAAACGTGGCCAACTAACTGAGCACAATTTATAAAACTGGAAGAATTGTATCGCTTCTGAGGGGGACTATGTTGAGAAAAGGAGTCAACATGATCGAAAAAAATATATATGTCATTAAACTGGGAACTAATGTGTTATGAATTCTCATGAGTATCATAGATGTGTTAGTCTAGGCTACTGTACGACCACACTAAGCCCCTCATATCTCGTTTGTGATTTTATTATGTTCATATGAGCGTCTAAGAATGCTCATTTCCTTCGTTTCTGAATGTCATCAGTCTCATCGAGTCGATTCAATCGTCGTGCTTAGCTCTTCTCGGCCGACATTAACGGTCAGGGGCAATCAAAAACCGAATTAATTAGTTTGAGGTGCCCTTATGCTGCAGGTGACTGGCTCGGTCGGTTGACATAAAAACGTAATTTGCCTATTAACTACCTCCGGCTAACATCCAGGCGCAACGTCTGTCCGTCTGTCCGTCGGTCGTACTGACGACTGTAGGCCTGTCGACTCGATTTCACGAAAGTCGCGACGCGCCTAATTAAAAGCTTAATCGTTTTCGCAAGTGAGTTGGTTTCGTTCTGATTTTGTAATTACTCGATGTTAATTGGTACGTACCGTACTGATTGGCGTCAGTACTTGATGGGGAAGGTTCTCTGATTAAATTTCACAAGACTCTCTCTGGGTAATTTCAACTTAAATTTTCCAATTTGCCTTGAAATTAGGAACGTCTCTAAGAATTGTTGTTATTTTGGAATTTTCGAAAAGCTGATATCATTGAAAAAATACTTCAACTTTTATCAGCTATCTTCTCCTTTTTCTTCTTCCATCGTCCAAAAAGGCACATTGCCTGTTCTTCATCGCAACTCGCTTCAGGTACATTATCCATCTACCGTTTTCGAGTAGATGGACTTCGTTTTCCCAATGGTGACCTATCCCTAGCAATTCGGTTCTCTGCCATTCGTGTTCATCAATGTTGTCGAGCTGGCAAACTCTACTGAGTGTCTAGCTTCTCTATCTATCCCATAGAGTTTTTCCGGTTATTCTACGGCCTATTTTCATTTCCACTGCCTCCATTATCTGGCGTGTCATCGATATTTCAGGTCTTGTTTCAGCCGCATATGTTAGGGTGGGTCTTATGTGCTCTTGAATATACGGTTCTTGTTGCCTTAACCACTTGTGTTCTTACTTCTGGTTTTACGTCACCAAAACTGGAGATTTCCAGGCCCAGGTAATTGAACTGCATCACTTGTTGTATAATACGCCCATTCACAACTAATTTACATCTCAGAGGTGTTTTGGACATGGTAATGCACTTAGCCTTGGATGTAGATATTATCATCCCAAGAGATTGAGCAACTGTGTTGAACACGTGTAGGGTACGTGAGAAATCTCTGCAAATCATATTCTTTTTCTGCTACAGGCAATGCATCATCAACGTAGAATATAATTTTTATTTCCTTATTTCCCATCTTATAGCCTTTCCGTCTACAGACTTTTTTATAATGATAATATTGAAGAGCAAAAGACTCAATAAGTCACTTTTTGGTGTTCCAGGATCCTTTGTGTAAGGAGTGTCAATTCCTGAACTAGTCTCTCTCCGTCGTACTTGAGAAGCTGAAGCTGACAACTCTTATTAGTCAAAATGGTTCTCCAGTTTGATTTGCGAATGTTTGATCAAGCTAGTGTCCAGATTGGACTAGCTTAGGTGGTGTTCAAACACAGAGTGACAAGAAAAACTTGTACTAATATGTGAATTTTCAGTTTGATATTATTTTATTTTGCAGTGTTAGAATGTCAAATAAACGTAGTGCAGTTTTGGAGCTGTTTCGTCAAGGTAAGCATCAATGCGAAATTGTTCGTTTTCTCAATGTGCCTCGACAAACCGTGTCCAATGTAATTTGCAGTTTCAAGGAGCTTGGCCATGATAGTCGTCGTCCAGGAAGTGGGAGAAAACGCACTGTCAATACGCCTAGCTTTCGCAACATTGCCAAGAAGCGAGTCAATCGAAATCCGAGGGTCTCCATGAGAAAAATAGCCCGTGAGGTCAGTATCAACCCTGAATTCATTCGTCAAATGTCCAAAAAGAGCTCAACCTCAAGCCATACAAGCTCTGAAAAGTTAAACTCTTCACGGATGAAAACAAGCGCGTACGACTTCAAAGGTGCCGCCAACTCCTTCGTTTCGCTGCCGGTCACCAATGGGAGCGCATTCTCTTCAAGACGAGAAGTTTTTCACCGTAGAACAATCCCACAACCATCAAAACGACAGAGTTTGGTCTGCATAGGCTCTTGGTACGTCGGCCATCATTGAACACCGTCAAAATCCGCAATCCGTCATGATCATGATCATGGAAATTGCACCAGCGGTAAAACACCTTGGTTTTCGTGGATCAAGGGGTCACAATCAGTCTACCGCTGCGACATTCTCGGGGCGTAGTACTTCCGTGGACCCAGCAGTACATTGGCGGAACGCATTGGACCTTTCAAGCTCCAGCTCACAAAGCGAAAATGACACAAGAATGGTGTAAGACCTATTTTCCGGCTTTCATCACACCTGCAGAATGGCCTCCCTACTCGCTGGATCTAAACCCAATGGACTACAGCGTGTGGCCGATTTTGGTCCTCAGTTTGTTTAATAAAGTTAAATGAATAAAAGTTTGTCCGAGGTTTTACTTGTCACCCTGTAAATGGCATAGAAGTACAATCAGCGACTTCTGACACAGAAACAATGAACGTAGGTGCTATAAACAATAACAAGCACCAAACCAGTTCCAGCAAAGTGCCAGAACTTATATGGGATATGACCAAAGATAATATATATATATATATATATATATATATATATATCAGGTGTTTTTTTAGAGTTATAGAACTTTAAATTGAAATAAAACACATTCGACCAGATCAATTTTGGACCACTTTTTCGAGTAATTCAGGCCTCAATTCATCAATAACATGAGTTATGTTGGCTTCCAAAGCGTCTTTTGTTTCTGGTTTATCAGCATAAACCAATGACTTGACATAACCCCAAAGAAAATAATCCAGTGGAGTTATGTCGCATGATCTCGGAGGACAATTAATTGAACCATTTTTCGAAAGAATCTTATCGACAAATCTTCTTTCAATAAATCAATTGTTACGGTAGCAGCATGAGGTGTAGCACCATCTTGACCTGTGGATTCATATCGACAAATATTGGTCTTTCGTGTCCATCACATCGAAGTTATGGACATTCACCAAACCATATCTGAAATATCATTTTCCCCGATTGAATGTACGCCCTATCGACTGACTCGATCTGAACTCGATGGCCCATTCTATTTTCCTCTATCCGGATCGAATCAGCCCGAATAAACAGTTATTGTTATCGCTTAATATGAGTCCATAAAACCCGCTCGTCGACCAAATAAATAGATCTAAGCAAGCGGGGTACTTCATGAAGGGACCGGAAGTCCGAATTAGGCCCAATCATGGCTAATTTGCAGTCAGCTGATTGACTCAGATATGCGTGTGTCCTGTGCTGCACACTTCTTGATAACTCGTAGGAGGATGGGCGCATTCCAAAACTGAAGGTGTAAAGGGATATGCCTATGTAAAATTTCCAAATAATAACAAAATTTTAATGCCCTCTCATTTTGAAAGATAGTTTTGTTATTTCTCCATTACAAAACAAAATTTCAAAAAGGTATCGGCACTGATCATCAAAACTGCCCGTTTAAAGAGATTGTCGAAAGCCCTTTTGTTAATATGAAAATATGAATAAAAACAATATTCTAATTTCCGCTAATACTTTATTGACACTACGATCGTTACGTCATACCATGACTTCTTCAGGTGAGTATTACAAGATACTTTTGTTGTTAAGTTGGCAGAATACTCATATGGAGTTTTATCTTTGATTATTCAATTCAATATCTAGCTTTCAGCTATTGAAACAATAAGTTTCTTTGTACATTTGCAAGACGTTCGAGGCGAGGTATTGATTGAGTTTGATATTATTTATTTTAGTTTTTTTGAGATTGACTGAGGTGCTAGCGAATTATGGTTTTCCAAACGTTCTGTGAAATGTGTTATATTTCAATTTGTATAGTCCGTCTAGAAAGTATCTGGAATTTATTATTTTTTATAATTTCAATATATCGGGTGTTTTTTTTAGAGTGATAGAACTTTCGATAGGGATAACTGTGATTTGACAGAAGGTAGAAGCCATGTTGTTTTAACATTTCTGTTCAGTAAGCATTGACACTTCGTGAAATTTATGGTTTACATAATCGTCCATCAGAGCAGCTTATTTGTCGAACTATTGATAGATTTCGGACAATATTTTCTCAACAAACAAGACAAAGAACTGTACGTACAGAAAAAATGTCGCTGCTGTAAGTCATAGTGTTAATGATAATCTATTATAGATTTGTCTATTCGTCGACGTTAACAACAAGTTGGACACCACATGGAAAATTTTGCGTAAATATCTTGGTCTACACCCATACAAGATCCAACTGGTTCAAGAACTAAAGCAACTTGACCATAATAAGCGTCGTTTGTTTGCTGATTGGGCCCTCGAACAGCTCAAAGTTGATCCACTTTTTTATCGTAAAATTCTGTTTAGTGATGAAGTTCCTTTCTGGTTAAACGGCTATGTAAACAAGCAAACTTGCCGTATATGGAGTGGAAACCATCCTCAAGAAGTCCTGCAGGTTCCACTGCATCCTGAAAAATGCACTGTATGGTGTGCTTTACACGCTGGAGGCATCATCAGTCCATATTTCTTTGATAACGATGCTGGAGCTAATGTTAGAGTGAATGGTGCTCGTTACAGATCGATGATCAATGATTATTTGTTTCAAAATTTCAATCGTATCGACCCAGAAGTGATTTGGTTCCAACAAGATGGTGCTACACGTAACAATTGATTTATTGAAAGAAAGATTTAGCGATAACATTATTTCGAGAAATGGTCCAATTAATTGACCTCCAAGATCATGCGACATAACTCCACTGGATTATTTTCTTTGGGGTTATGTCAAATCATTGGTTTATGCTGATAAACTAGAAACAATAGACGAAGGATAGAATTTTGTCAACGTTTTCAAGAAGATAATTGTAATAATGTCTTTATATCTGATGAAAGTTGTTTCCAACTTGCTTATTATTAGACATTAATTTAATTCTAAAAGATTAAAAAAATTTTTTTTTTCGAAATTAAAATTGTAGGAGATTAACAGATTAAATCTGTTTTGATATTCAAAGTTCGTATATTACTATTGACGACTTTTTTGAAAAATTTTATTGAAGGTAGGTTGTTTCGAAGAATTCCATTTTTGGAGTGAAATTTGTTTTTCATAATACAGTGTTGTATTTCTAGGACATTTATTCAATCAAATGTTTTTGAAATTTGGAACACTCTTCTGAATTTTAAATTTGGAGCGAGGTGTAACAAAATTACTCTTTTTGATACTTCAGACATTTAATATTAGTGCTTTACTATGTGAAACCCGTAACGGTTTGGTATAAGATATATGTTATCCGTGAGATCACGGTGTATCCTAGCAACGAATCAGATGACTCTAAGCGCTAAACTAGCCACCTGCCAGTGCGGACGTAACCAAACATTTCTACTACGAAATTTGAAGAAAATAAACTCACTTGTTTTGGTCGTGGAAATATTGCGGAAGGTATAGCTGGAACCAAGCCTAAGAGATCCTCCCGTTATGAAACTTCCAGACAGATGCGAGAACCTCCCTCCGTACATTCCCAGGAAAAACAATGTCCACAATCGCACTTCGCCATCGATGGCTATTGTGGGCCAGTAACTTAATCTGCGAAGTAATTTATCATGGTCCTCGACAATTTCAGATATATCGCCGCATTTGTGTCCGATGGAATTGTCATTTCGTTATTAATGCCCCTCTGCTTCGTGCTAAAATATATAATATTCTCGGTATCGACGAGCCATCCAATGTACGTAGTGCTATATCGGATTCTGTAGGAAATGAGGAATGGAAGAAAATATAGTGTTTTATTCATAATTAATCACGATAATTCAGTTCAGGCAGCTTCTTCGAGCTCTAGTCCTTGGACAATTCTTAATGTTAATACGTGAAGAGGAAATGGAAACGAATGGTAGAAGAAACCTACATTTAGTGAGGAAAGTCAGGTAAGTTACCATCAGAAAGTCCATTTGAAGGGATTGTCGAAATACTCACGCAGTCATTTAGTTTGTTTATAGAGCTTCAATTTATCAGTTTATCTCAAAAGTGTTTTGCCATTTTCACCATTCACAAATAATGAAAAATCGAGCAAAAAATATGTAACGTACGTCAATACCAAAAATAAAGTAGAAAATGTAAACAAGTGTTTTATTTTATAATGACAAAAAATATGTGATTACTTTGGTACTACCAATGAAATTTCGTGGGCCAAACTGTTGAAAATGTTTAAATGAAGCTTACTGTGTTAGGCTTTACCAAAAACAAGTGGAATTCAATGCAAAAACCTGCTTGTCAATATAGATCGCAAGTGAAGTAGATGTTGACAATTTTTATCGATTAAAGCGGTGAAGTAACCGGTGTTTCTTTTTGGAGTGATAAAACATTAAATTGAAATAAAACACATTCAAATTAAGATTGAAGCCAATTTTTTTTCATTTGAAAGATAATTTTATGACATTTATGTTTTAAAAATAATTTTCGGCTTATGTCCACCACGACTAGCTCTGAGGAAACGCATTCGACCAGACCAATTTTGGACCACTTTTTCGAGTAATTCAGACCTTATTTCATCAATAACACGAGTTATGTTGGCTTCCAAAGGGTCTATTGTTACTGGTTTATCAGCATAAATTAATGACATGACAGAACCCCAAAGAAAATAATCCAGTGAAGTTATGTCGCATGATATTGGAGGCAAATTAATTGGACTATTTCTCGAAATACTGTTATCGCCATATATTTCTTTCAATAAATCAATTACTACGGTAGCAGCATGAGGTCTAGCACCATCTTGTTGGAACCAAAACACTTCTGGGTCGATACCATTCAAATTTTGAACCAAATAATCATTGATCATCTGTCTGTAACGAGCACCATTCACTGTAACAGTAGCTCTAGCATCGTTTTTAAAGAAATATGGACCGATGATGCCTCCAGCGTGTAGAACACACCATACAGTGCATTTTTCAGGAAGCAATGGAACCTGCAGGCCTTCTCAGGGATTGTTTTCACTCCGTATACGGCAATTTTGCTTGTTTACATAGCCGTTCAACCCGAAATGAGCTTCATCACTAAACACAATTTTACGATAAAAAAGTGGATCAACTTCAAGCTGTTCTAGGGCCTAATCAGCAAACAAACGACGCTTATTATGGTCAAGTGACTTTAGATCTTGAACCAATTGGATCTTGTATGGGTGTAGACCAAGATCTTTACGCAAACCCTTTCCATGTGGTGGATGCACGGAGTCCAACTTGCTGTAAATGTCGACGAATGGACAAATATGTATCATCATTAACACTATGACTTACAGCAGCGATATTTTCTACTGTACGTACAGTTCTTTGTCTTGTTGTTGCTGTTGCATAGAGTAGAGAAAATGTTGTCCGAAATCTATCGATAGTTCGACGAATAAGCTTCTCTGATGGAGGACGATTATATAAACCATAAATTTCACGAAGCGTTCTATAAGTTTAGCGAATAGAACACTGATTTTGCAAATAAATTTCAACAATTTGTAAACGTTGTTGCGGCGTGAGTCTTTCCATGATATTTTGTCAATGCTTACTGAACAGAAATATCAAAACAACATGGCTTCTACCTTCTGTCAAATCACATTTATCCCTTTCGAAAGTTCTATCACTCTAAAAAAAAAACCCGATACATTCGGGAGTCTTTTCAGAGGGTGAGACATATAAAGAATGTTATTTGAGCATTATGTGGCGTTTGAAAAAAATAACAGATTCGTGAGAAGAAAATAAAACAATATTTACATTAAAGTTGAATTAAGTTTTAATTGAGTCAAAAAAACTTCCAATCGAATTAAAATCAAAAGGAAAAATGAATTTGTTCATACTTTTAACTTATAATTTCCAATTATAGAATGAAAAATTGATATTATATTAATTTTTATATTATATTTGGTGTTTTGAGTTTTTTTAGTTTTTGAAACGTATGATTGAACTTTAGATAACTAAATTGAATAATTTTTTTTTATGCTTCATTTTCAAACATTGTATGTTGATTATGTATAAAGTAAAGATATTTCAAATATCATAATGTTAAAACTTACGGAATTTCTGTTTCTTTTGATTTTTTTTCGATTAACAGCCTCTAAAATTCAATATGATTTGAATACAAATATTGTTTTACTAGTCATGAATCAGCAGTCATATATTTCAGAATCTTTATATGATTATTGGGAAATCTTTGGCTGGTATATCTCATCTTAAATCTGATTATTATTACTTATTTCTGTCAAGTTGTTCAGATATTTTCTATGAAATTATTTCATTCTCCAAAGTTGCTAGGTGCTGCTATCTACCATTTTTTTACATTTATTATGATATAAATTATGGATATAACCGATTATTTCCATTTTAGAACGATACGTACGTATTATATTGTATTTTCATGTTAAATATATTGTTTGAAGCTAGTCCTTGAGTGTTTTTGATTCAGAATATATAATAAAATGATAATAATTAATTTGTCTTTCGGTTTAAAGCATAATATATTGAAATGAAGATATTTCAAATATTATAATGCCGAGGTATACAGAAAATTTAATTTGATATAAACGAAAACATTTTTGTAGTCATAGATCAGATATTTGGCCACTTCAACATTAAACTCTGAATATTATTATTCATTTCTGTGGTCAATTCTGTTCTAGTTGCTTAGATGAATTACCCATTGTTTGAGGTTATCTCATTCTGCCTAATTGTAATGTCACTGGCATCTACGAGTTTTTTTACAGTGATATGAGTTATAGGTTATAAGTGATGATGTCCAATTGCAGAATGAAACGTTCGTATTATATTGTATTTTTATATTATGTAGTTGAGCTTGAATATTTTTCATTCTGAAGATATATTACTGGTTGTATTTTAAATGATTGTCTTTCAGTTTAAATAATAGTATGTTGAAACTGTACCTAAAGAAGATTAAAACAAATTGTAGAAATTACTATGTTTTACTACCACATTTACACATTTTCTTGTTACTCGAGTTTCGGGAAATGTGTAATATATCTTTTTTTGGTAGTAAACATAATAATTTCTACAATTTGTTTTAATTATGATCAACTACCAAATAGGAACGGCTGAAACAATTCAGTATCCAAAAAGAAGATATTTTTAATGTCATAATGTTGAGATATGCAGAATTTCAGTTCCTCCTGATTTTAATTCGATAATTCCAAGTAAACTAACTCGGGATTTAATTCAATTGGAATGTAAAAATTAATCAATTAGTTACAAATTGTATAGTTTCAGAACCTTTCTGAAATTTAAGGAGGTATTCAGAAAAACCATTTCAACTTTAAACCAGATATTATAGCTTATTCCTGTTGCTTAAATGAAATGCCTTAACTAGTGATTCCCATTTTCGGAATGAAAAGTACGGATTATATTGTTTTTTATATGATATGTGGTGTTTTGAGCTATTCGTCCAATTATTTTATGTTTTGAAAATTTATTTTTGGTTGAATTTTAAATAATTAATCTGGCCTTCAGTTTCAAGCATAATATGTTGATACTGTACAAAATAGAGATCTTTCAAATATCATAATGTAGTAATATACAGAATTTCTGTTTCGTTTGATTTCAGTTTGAATCCCTGAAGTCTTTAACGAACGTATTACTTCCTATTCGAATTGTAGATGTTTTAGTATCTTCATTCTTTGATTATTTGAAGTTATGTTGAATTGAAATGAGTTAAAACAGTAGATATTCTTTTACTGTAGCAAGTGGTGGCGGCCATTCAAAACATATTGTTTTTGATTCGTAAATATAAAGTTTCAGCCTTTCTTATAAACTCACATCAAACATATATTCATTATTTTAAAAAAAATTTGAATCTCAAAACAGATTTAATCCGTTAGTCTCCTAAAATTTTAATATCTCAAATTTATTCGAAAACATTTAGAATTAAATAAATGTCTTATGAGCACAGCATATATTTAACAGACATATAAAATTAAAACTCAAAATATAATATATTATGGAATAAATAGCCCAACAAAAATAAATTGTCAATTAAAATTAATAAATGAATATTTGAAGGAGACAAAAATAAAATATTTAATATATTTAAATATTTGAATAAGTTAATTCAAAAATCCCTCAAAACATGTATCACATCCTGAAAAAAATTATAATTTCGATATTCATCGGTCCTATTTCACATTTAAAAAATAAAATCAATTAAGAACAAATAACTCACCTTAAAGACCTCGTGGTATCCTTGCTTGAACACAATAACTTTAAAATCCAAGGTATTCTATGTTCGTCACGAAAATCACACAAAGCTTGTAAGGTATTATATGGTCTTCTTCAAACCACTTGATATTTATATAATTTTTTTTAAATCTGAATATATTTATATATTATATATAAAATAAAATAATAAGGAGAGGTTTTTTACTTGATAGAAGGAATATTACAAAATTTTGATATAAAAACAGATTTAATCTGTTACTCTCCTATAATTTTGATTTCAAAAATTTATTCGAAAACTTTTAGAATTAAATTAATGTCTTATAAGCACAGGTTATTTTTAATAGACATATAAAATCTATGATATTAAAATTTTGTAATATTCTTTCTATCAAGTAAAAAACCCCTTTTTGTTATTTTGTTTTATATATAATATATAATTATATTCAGGTTTAAAACAATCTCATTATATATATTATTTTATTTTTTTTATTACCTTATTTTTTGTGACGTACATAGGATTTTAAAGTTAGTGTGTTAATTGTTGTTAATTGATTTTATTTTTTAAATGTGGAGTAGGACCAATGAAGACCTTATTGGAATTCTAATAGTTTGTCGAGGATGAGATACGTGTTTGACAGATTTTTGAAGTAACTTATTTAAATATTTCAATACATTAAATATTTCAAATAAATTATATTTTTTGAGAAGTTCTTAAAATTATGTTTTGTATTTTTGAAAAGGATTTAGTTTTCATAATTGTAAGATCACAAACAAAATTTTGTCTCCGTCAAATATTTATTTATTAATTTTAATTGACAATTCATATTTGTTGGGTTATTTATTCCATTTGATATATTGAGTTTTGATTTTATATGTCCATTAAATATAAGCTGTGCTTATAAGATATTAATTTTATTCTAAAAAAAAACAGTTTCCAATATGACTAATTCAAACAGTCTTTATTATAATGAAAATTTGTCATTAGTTGGAATATTAATTATTCTGCGAATTTTTCACAGTTTACTGGAAGTTTAAATTGTCTACTTCATTATCCCTCTATGTATCCAACGTTACCAATTTTATCGCAGAACACTAAAAATGAACATCATAAACAGCAATAAGCCCGAACTAATACCGAATGGATTTACCTTCGACCGCAAACAACAAATCCCTTAAAATTTCAAAATCGAATCAGAGTTGTACGCTAAACACCGCTTTGATAATGTGTGACCAACCGTAAAAGTAACTGTTCGCAGGATCCCATCTCTTTTCTCATGCATGCCAAAACGGAACGAATTTGCGTCCCTTTCTTTGTGTTCATGAATTGACCGCCCTTAAATGTCAACCAAATATTGGCATGCCCTTCTATCAGGGACAAGAGGATTAGCCATGTTGTCTGTGTATGGGAAATGGACTTAAGGGATATGTTTATGTGTATTGTGGATGCTGTGATGGTTCTTGAAGGTATTGTATGCGGTTTTTGATATTGTCAATCATATTTGGGGTTGTTTGACGGGTTACTCTTATATGAGTTTATGTTATATTTTCTAGGCAGATGTTTCTGAGGAATTAATTTATAAAATAAAAAAGAAAAAGGCTTTTTACTGGATAGAAGAATCATAACAAAATTTGAATATCAAAACAGATTTAATCTGTCAGTCTTCTACAATTTGAATTTCAAAAATTTGTTATATTTCTTCTATCAAGTAAAATGCCTTTTTCTATTTTATTTTATACATAATATATAATTATATTTATGCTTGAATAAATATCATTATGGAATGTCAATGGTTTAAAGAAAACCTTATAATACCTTACAGTTTTCTGTGATTTTGTGACGAACGTGAACAATCTTGATTTTTAAGGTAAGTCTGTTTAAGCAACTATCCGGTTCCACTTTGAGGTAAGATATACTGATTGTTAGTTGATTCTGATATTTTGAATATTGTTTAGGGCCGATGAAGAGATTATCGGAAATCTAATTGTTTTTTGAAGATAAAGTGCATGTTTTGAGAGATTTTTTAATTAACTTATTTGAATATTTAAATATATTAAATATTTCAAATTAATTATATTTTTTGAGAACTCCTTAAGTTGTAAATATTTGATAGATTCGGTCTTTACTTGGTGGAAACTCATTTTAATTAAAAAAATGTATATGAGACAGTAATTTATTTCCACAAAAATTTTTGTAGAAATAAATTACTGTCTCATATACATTTTTTTCCTTAAGTTGTGTTTTATATTTTTTAAAAGGAATTGGTGTTCATAATGTTGAGATAAGAAACAAAATTTTGTCTTCTTCAAATATTTATTTATTAATTTTAAATGACTATTTATATTTATTGGTTTATTTATTCCATTTGACATTGTATATTGACTTTTAATTATATATTATACATCTATTAAATATGAGCATTGCTTATGTAGACATTAATTTAATTCTAAAGGTTTTTTGAATGAAATTTTTTTTTAAATTAAAATTGTAGAAGACTAACAGATTAAATCTGTTTTGATATTTAAATTTTATTAATTTATAATGTTTGATGAACGAGTTGCACTGGGAAAGTGAACGATTCGTTTTAATAGTTCAATTGAATCGGTCCTTACTTGATGCAAATTATTTTTAATTGAATAAAATAATGAAGAGTATATCCACAATTTATTATTAACAACAACAATTGCTCGCCAACACTGTGGCTTCTTCATGTTTACATTTTGAACTATCTCTGGATATTACATCTTCACTTCTTATTTATAAATTTAATATTATTATTAAATTGAATCGAACTTACAGTTCTGTCTTTTGAAACCCTGACTAATCCTCAGGAGAACTGACGGAAATATCATTAACATCGTCATGTTTCAATTTCATGGTCAAGTTTCAGTTGGAATATAAATTCAATGAATTAAAATTATTTATTAAAACTTGAAAATAGGGGAGGTACAAATAACTAACAATTTCGAAAATGAAGTTGAGAAAACATATGCAAAAAGGGATCCAAATAACCATCAATTCACAGAATTCTTTTCATAAAGGATCTACCTGTTTAACCAATAAACACCATAAGGCAGTCATTGCAAGTCAACTCATTAGCTCCAGTTTTATTATCTTTATTTGTTTTATCTTTATTATTTTTTATAGGAATTCTGAAATTATTAACCGTTCTAAAAGCTACATTTAAGTCAAATTTTATTTTAAAATACTTGGCAGTATTATCTTCAGGGTAAATTAGATTCAATGCAATTTTCTTTTTATTGTTGTTGAAAATTTTGACTATTATAATTGAACAAAGCCGTTATTAGATGTAATTTGCCTAATAATATTAAATTCTGTGAAAAAGTTAGAGCGATTCATAGGTTCGTTCACTATTCTATGGATCATACAGTGATATGCTGCCATTTTCCGGTTAATAGAATAGCTCGATGTGTGATAAATAGTGATATCTGGGTTTACGAAATCAACTAAAGTCAAGCAAATAACTTTCTCTACTACATTATTATTTTCGTTCTCGAAAATGAATTTAGGGTTTGGATGGATTTTATTAAAACACTCATTAAAATTGCATAGTTGTCTATTTCTTTAAAGCAACAAATGCATCTACATATCTTAACCAACACAGAAAACATTTGCTCAAGTGCATTTTTCTTTCTGAAGTATCCATGAAAATTTCTGTTGAAATCGGGCTAATTGGATTTCCCATAATTAAACTTTTATTTCAACTTAATTATTCGAAAAATTGGTCCGATTTAAGCGCAAATGTTTATCGATAAATATATTTCTATTGATTGTTTTTATGTAGCATCCAAGTGCAGACTGCAACTGATGTGAATATGGGTAAGAGTTAGAATTTCTGAAGAATGGGGTATACATTTTTTAAAAAGAGAAAAAAATTCAAATCCTATGTGGAGCATTTTTTGAACTCCTGTTGCTACAATTTTTTACTTTCTTCAAATTGTATTTTTCCTATGTTATCCTGAATAGTGCTTCTGTAACCTGTAATCTTCAATTCTAAGCCAATTGCTCCAGCTTGGAAAATAATCTTCTTTTTGCCGAACAAAGTATTCAAAATTAAAATTTCGCTCAACTTCAATTGACTGTACTGTAAAAAAATTGTACTACATCAGTTTGGCAAGTTACTTCAAAAGTTAGCACATTTAATAGAGATTCCAAAAATGCTATAACACTAACTAGATTATTTTTTAGATTGGACAAAAAAAGGTTTTTCTTAATGTAATTCAGTTTCGTTTTATGATAAGATTTAAAGAATTCACCAAAGATGTTCAAACTTCCCTCCTTCAGCAGCAATATATGCACGATATCTTCTTAAAAAAGATCGGAATATCAGACAGACGAATCTTCTGTTATTGACGAATTGCATTGCCTCCCTTATTCTCCCCCCAAGCTCAGCTACATTTTCAATTTGTTTGAATAACTTTTTCGTTTACTGCTCCCCAGTAAAAAAGATCTAAGGAATTCAAATCAGGTGAGCAAGCTCGCCACGAGATGATCGCCTTATCCATCTGCCCGTATATTCTTCATTTATTATAGATATCCTCTAACTGGGAGGCATTTACACGTGTCAATACCAAATAGTGCCGTCACTATTTGTCTCACTCACACTTTATGGAAGGACTCCCCCTTCTCATTAAAATCAGATTCTAAAAGTATTGGATGCACTAGAATCATTTTTAGAAAGTTTGAAGAAATTGTTCGAAAATGCATTTCTTTAAGAAAGACCTTAATTTTAACCGATATTAGAAATAAGGTAGTAAGTGTTATACCATTTAAGACCCCCTTATTATTGCGCTAACTTTCAAGGTAATTTGCTAAACTGTTGTAGTACAGTTTTTTTCAGTACAGTCAGTTAAAATTGTGTGAAATATTAATTTTGAATACTTGTTTCTGCAACAAAGGACATTATCTATCAAGCTGGAGTAATTGGCTAAGAATAGAAGATCACAGGTTACAGAAGCTATATTCGAGATAACATAGGAAAAATAAAATTTGAAGAAAGTAAAGAATTGTAGCAACAGGAGTTCAAAAATTAGCACAGGGTATTTTCTGGAATAATAAAATATGGAAAATAATTTTAAAAGTACAAGACTTAGATTTTCTCGAATATTTTTCTGATTATCACCTCAGTCTGTTACCCGAATCCGGCTTGGCAGGGGACAACCTGTATATTTATATATATTGTAGAAGTTTCCAAAAATTATTCTGAATTTAAATTTATTTATATTCTCCTATGAAGCATCGACCCAAATGTTAATTAACCCTATATTCCGTTTTCCGTAAACGTGTTACATACCGTTGACCGTGACTGACAAGTTTTACATTTTCTGCAAATGAACAAGTTCAACACACAGTATTGCAGAATTTCTCGTTTCGGGGAAACAAGAATAAACATTCCCGAAGATTTCGTCCCCGGATAGAAACTCCTAACGGCGTAGGATCAGATGAAGCTCTTTTTTGTCCCACATATCTCCCCCGTTTCAAGTCGGTTTCTTGGCAGGTATTTCTGCTGCTTCGGCGACGAATCGTCTGTGCAAAAACATTCCAATTTCCGAGAATTCGAAATGTCGCTGACAATACGTCAGTTTCCCATGGCACCACTGTTCACTTCCACTCCGTTCGTACCTTAGAACATACGCTTTTTATCCTACCAACATTACCAGGTATTCCTTCAGTTCCTGTTATAGTTGTCATCCTCTCAACTATGTCTCCTATTCCTTCTGTCGTTTCGATGCGAAGAAACATTCGTTCGTTAACTTTCCCGAAGCACACTAAAGCTCCACACACATATCGGATTATCCAATAGGTACAACAATTGTGTATTTGAATAAATGGTGTTACCATACAATAACACGGATCGACGTGAATGTTCTTCTTCTTTTGCTGCTTTTCATTATTAAATGTTTGCGATCACTTCTAACCATTTAGTCCTGTCTCTAATGGTGTGAATTAATTCTTCCGTGGTTCTTATCCCTGTCCAGTATTTAATAATTCGGAGCCACGATATCCTCTTTCTGCCCAATTCCCCTCTTCTTTCCATCTTTCCTTCTATTAATAGCTGGAGCAAATAGTACCTCTCATTGCGTATCGCATGTCCCAGGTTCGCTGTTTTCCTGTGTTTTATCGTGCCCAGCATGTTCTCCACCTAACCTCCTTTAAATTTCCTCGTTAGTTTTTCTTGCAGTCCATGCAATTTTCAGGATTCTTCGATAAATCCATGTTCGATTTCCCTCGACATTGAACAAAGAATAGTATTATATTGGGCCTGCACGCCAGTTAAGATCCTAAAATATTGAGTGTTTTTTTTTTAGAGTGAAAGAACTTTCGATAGGGATAACTGTGATTTGGCAGAAGGTAGTAGCCATGTTGTTTTAAAACTTCTGTTTGGTGAGCATTGACAAATTATCATGGAAAGACTCACGCCGTAACAACGTTTGCAAATTGTTGAAATTTATTTTCAAAATCAGTGTTCTATTCGCCAAACTTATAGAGCACTTCGTGAAATTTATGGTTTACATAATCGTCCATCAGAGCAGCTTATTCGTCGAACTATCGATAGATTTCGGGCAACATTTTCTCTACTCGATGCAGCAACAACAACAAGATAAAGAACTGTAGTTACAAAAGAAAATATCGCTGCTGTTAGTCCACCACATGGAAAATTTTACGTGAAAATCTTGGTCTACACCCATAAAAGATCCAATTGGTTCATGAACTAAAGCCACTTGACCATAATAAGCGTCATTTGTTTGCCGATTGGGCCCTAGAACAGCTTGAAGTTGATTTTTTAGGATAAAATTGTGTTTAGTGATGAAGCTCATTTCTGGTTGAACGGTTATGTAAACAAGCAAAATTGGCGTGTATTACAACTACGTTTCCAGGGTCCAGTAATCTAAGCCTCTCAAAAATGTCTCATTTTTTCCTAGAAACCTAAAAAGGACAATAGAAACGAAAATAGCCAAATATCATTTCGGAATTCTATTTGCAACACTATTCGACCCATAACAGATTCTCTTTTTGCTACTTTTCCACGAAGCACAGTTGAAGAAATTCCCTCGAAGTCACTCGTTGGCACTCGTCCTACAAACACACACTCCAGTCACTCTCTCCCGCCATTTTTCGACCAAACGTTCAAGCAACATTCTATACTTTTCGAACAATTAAGTTCTAATCCCACATATATACTCTAGGAGTAAGTTCTAATCACATTTCTCTTTGTCTCTCAAGTTATAATCACAGATCTCTCTCTCATTCCTTGAATAAGTTTATATTCGCATTCACCTTCCAGCGAACACTCCACTTGATAACACATAACGCACTAAAGGCCTGGAATAAATGTATTATCTAACTTAATTTGTTAGTTATTAGATAGTGATTGTGTAGAATGAATCGAAAATTGAACCCAACAGTGAACTCAGTGAAAGTGAACAGCGGTAAAAAAACTCAGAGAACTACTATTCCACGAACAAAATAGTGTTTTCACCACAATCAGAGTTCAATACTCCACCGCAACAATTCCTCAACTTTTGGGTAAAACACTCCCAAAATCGTACATTTGTAATATATGTATTTAGGCTGCCAATAAACCAATTAAAGCCAATTATGCAGCCCGTCTAGAAAGTATCCGGGAAAAATAAAGCTCAATTTCAATTATTAAGTGTATATTTTCAATTCTTGAATTAGAAAATTATAATAAAATATTCATCTTATTTACTTATACAATCTCCATTTAACTACAAACACTCGAAACTAGATCCATATTTTTCCTTGATCGTAGTCCAGGATTGTGAAACTGACTGAATTAAATCATCTTTCGTGGCGCTGATCGTTCAACTTCAATCTTCATTAATCCCCATATGTTTTCAATGGGACTAAGATCTGTTGAAGCTGCTGGCCATGATATGGTTGTCACTTGCTGTTTTTGCATCCAAACTTGAGTATAGGCCGAACTATGACATCTTCCATTGTCCTGCTGAAAATGTCACCCCTCTGGATATAAAGCATTCGCCGTTTCAAGGAGAAAATCGGTTAGAATGCCACAATACTTTTCACTATTAATGGTACCATCAACTATACAGAGAATCATAGTACCACGCTCAGATATTGCCCCCCAAACCATTATTTTGGTGGGAAATTTGGAAATTTTAACGGTAACAGGTTGTTTTGATAGGATTTTTAAGTGATTTCCACCAAGTTGGAAACAACTTTCATCAAATATAAAGACATTATTAAATTTATCATCTTGAAAACGTTGGCAAAATTCTATTCTTCGTTCTTTTTGTGAAGGTGTCATTATAAGGATTTTTTTGGTTTCCTTTATATGTAGCCTTGTCTTTTGAATTACATACGGACGATTTCTAGACACACTTTTATATTTCGTTGATTTCCAAATCGGTTGACCAATTTGTGAAACCCCTTAGGATTGTGTCATCCTAAGGCAATGAATGGTTTAAATTATTTCTTCCTTTTTTATACAAATACTCTACCTGCTTCCTTTTTTCTACTTGCGACATTATTTCATGAATTATAAAAACAATATTTGACAAATAGTGTTGTCATGGCACTTTGGCCATAGCCGACTATCTGCACAACCTATTTTATACATTACTTTTGTCTTAGAATGTTACAAAAAAGAAATATATTTAAATTATGAAAAATAATAAATTCCGGATACTTTCTAGACAGACTATACATCTCTCAATCTCCCCATTGAAAGTATGCTTATTCCTGAATTTGCATACTAATTGATTGACGTTAATCAATTGCTGAGAAGAATTCAAAAAGGTATCCTTACATACTAAGCAATTCTTTCAATCCACATCTCAAACGCTTTCAGTCTGTTCATGGTAATAATCTACAGTGTTCCATGCCTTACGTGTGAATGTACAGTGTTTAAAAAGCTCTCTTGGTTTCAGTTCTTGCGTTAATTGATTTTTTCCGCATGGAAGGAAAAATTTACCATGAATATCCGATACAAAGTCAAGTTCTCCCTCATGACAGCAATGTTTTTCGCTGAACGCCCTGTATAAGCACGTGTTCCTGTGTTCTCATATCCTGCCACAGACCCAGTTTTTTGGAACTTTTTCATACTTATTCCAATAGAACTTTCGGTTGGTCGAGTATGACGGCCAAAAAATGCCCTTTTGTTTGAAAGTCAATTTTTTCGTGCTATCTTTTAAAAACTGCTAGACTGAAATTGTCAACATGGAAAGACCTAAGTATCAATAAGAAAGAATGAATTATGTTGAATGTAGACAGGGCCGTCTCTAATGAGACGGAACAAAGAAAATTAATTATATCGAACTTAGACAGGGCATATTTTTAATTTGTTGGCCTTTCGAATTAAGTGAGAACGATTTTTCTGCTGATCTATTTTTTTTTTGTTTTATCACACTTCAAAAACCTGAAACACCAGGTGATCCAAAAGGATCACCTAGAGGTATTGAAAAAGTCCAAATCGTTTGACACGAAATTGAAACGATTTCTACGAACCCAGAAATCGTTTCTCGTATGCCCCCCCTTATTCCTAGACCATAGAGTATCCCGTCCGCATAAAAAGCGGTACGCGTACGTTCGCGTACCCGCCGCGGATTCGCTGCATCCTCCGGATTTTTTGCCGGACCGACTTCGGCCCGCAACTGCAACTGGAGCGGTTTTTTACCCCGCCCCGTATTTCCTTTGAAGCGCCGCGTTAAAAATCTCGCGAAATTCCAAATATCGATTGTAAGCGAGTACTGCCGACCTTAAAACTCGCGGTATTAAGATAAACGATGTTTGGTCGCGCGATAGTCTTGTTCTGTATATTTTCTGGTTGCGATAGGTTTATCCGATGGAACTTTTTTATCTGCCTTAGCAGCGATAAAATAGTTCTTCAAACAACTCTGTGGGAGGAATTCTAGAGGAACAGCAGAAGTTTACTCCAATACACACGGCAGTTAATTGTGAACAGTCCATGTCTAAATAAGCGTTCCAAGAAATTTCGAACTTTCAGAAAGTGTCCTTTCAACTTCCAAATATTCGCATTTCTATTCTAACGAGTTTTCTAATAGGAATTATACAATTCAAAATGGTTATAATATCACTGTATATTATTTTTGACATTTCCCATGCCATTTGTTATTGGTCGCCGATGCATTTGATCATGGAAAGATACACACTTCCACAACCTTCAGAAATTGCTAGATTATTTCATCAAAATCAGTGCTCATTTGTGGAAACTGAAAAATTTAACAGTTTCGTGTGAATTTTCATAACTCTAAATTCCGCAATTCTGTTTGTTCACATAACCATTCAACCAAAAATGACATTCATTACTGAATACAATTTTTTGATAAAATTGTTCATCTTCTTTAAGTTGTTCAAGGGCAAAATCAAAAAATAAACGACGCTTAAATGGATTCAGTTCCTGAAACAGTTGAATTTTGTAAGGAAGTAAACCCAAATATTTACTTAAAATTCTCCAAGTTGTTGTTCAAGGAAGATTCAATTAATGAGAACGACGTGGAACGGGTTAATTTGAATTTTTTACACTTGCTGCAACAAGTCAATATTGCCTTGCGTGGTTGTATTTCTTTGTCCTACTCTTGTATCGTGTAAAGATAATTCACCTTCCAATTTGTCTACAATACGACGAATAGTGATTCCATTAACTAAATGATGTCGTCCATGAATTAAATTTCTCACATTATTCACATATGACCGCTGATTTCGATGATAAAATTCAACAGTTTCTAAATATTATTAAAGTGTGTACCTATGATTGTTTCGGTCTTTACTTGACGGAAATTCATCTTGAAAATATGAATAAAAACAATATTCTCATTTCCGCTAATATTTTATTGACACTACGATCGTTACGTCATACCATGACTTCTTCAGGTGAGTATTACAAGATACTGAGTGTACCGTGAACAAGAACTTCATTTTATAGTACATGGATATAACAAAAATAGAAGAGGGGGTGAAGAGAGTTTTACAATACTTTTGGGAAACTGAAAAATGGTTCAAAAAAGATTCAACAAAGGGGAGTTACTTAATTCAGTTTGGTCATTCAATAATATTTTTCTTTTGTGATATCTATTAATTTCTAAAGTTTCTAATAAGTTTAATCTAAAACTTTTGTTTTCTAAGTGTAAAATTTCAAAGTTACTATTAAAACTATGTCCTGTGTCTAGAAGGTGCTCTGCGTAGGTTGAATTTCTCTTTTTGTTACAATAGCATTTTTCATGTTCCCTGAGTCTCGTCTGGAACGATCTTCCTGTCTGACCAACATATACGAAATGGCAAGTACCGCAAGTTAACTTATAAACACCTGATTTCTTGTTCTTAGATGATTTATCTTTATTATTTTTTATTAATTTTTCTAGGGAGTTATTCGTTTTATAAGAAATTCTAAAATTATGATTCTTCATTAAATATCTAGCTACCTTTTCTGTTTTTGGTCCCAAGTATGTCAACGAAATGTATTTACTTTCAATTGGATCATTATTAATGGGATATACTAATTTCAAGGCCAGCTTTAATTGTATTTTTAAGAAAAGATTCTCAATAATCGGGACGTTGAAACCGTTGTTCAACGCAATCTGTTTGATGATGTTATATTCTTTGTCAAAATTCTCACGTGACATGGGTATGTTGGCTAATCTATATAACATGCTATTGTATGCTGCTAATTTTTGTGAGTATGGGTGGTTTGATGTGAAGTGAATTGTGCTATCTGTATGGGTTGGTTTCCGGTATATTGAAAAAACGTGTTTATTATTAATTTTTGTGATGGTTAAGTCTAAAAAATTTATACTATTGTTTTTTTCCTTTTCATAAGTGAATTGTATGGTTGGGGATAATTTGTTTATGAAATCCACAAACAAAGAAAATTGCCTCTCAGTGCCATTGAATAAACATAGAACGTCGTCGACATATCTATACCAATAAATGAAACATTTATAATAAGGGCTATTTATTATTCTAGTTTCTAAGGAATCCATAAAAATTTCGGATAGTAACGGACTGTTTTTAAAGTGTGTACCTTTCCATGATTAAATGACATAACTTACTGAACACAAATGACAGGGAAAATGTTAGAAATGATATACAGTGTTGCCATTATAACCATTTTAAATTGTATCATTTCTATTGGAAAACTTGTTACATGGGAAATTTGCTTTGGTATCTTGATAAATTATCGTTTACTAGGTCTTTCGATACTTAGTTTTTCACAAAATATGGTGATTCATCCCGTGATATCCTAAGGATTTGATTCTCTGTCATCTGAGCAATATGATCATTCCATTTGACCTGCCTTCTCCAAACCCAGTTTGTTATTCTCTACTTTGTTTTTTCGTTTGATGTATTCACTCCATTTTCCATTTAATAATGTTTTCTATGCTATTCTGTGGACTGTTTTCATCTCTGTTGTTTCCATAACCTGACGTGTTCTTGAAGCTTTGAGTATAGTTTTCATTCTGAATGTGAAGATTGAAGTTAGAGCAGCGATAAGAACATTGAAAGAAGGCTCCTGGTCCTGATAATATTCTTTCAGAGTTTTCAAAACTTAAGATGAATGACATCAATTTTTAATCGAAAATATATGAGTGGTAAGATTCCACGTGAATGGCTCCGATCGGAATTCATCACCTTCAGGAAAAAGGTGGGCACTAAAAAATGTGAGGACTATAAAACCATTAGTCTCATGAGCCACCTTCTGAAATTGTTTCTCAAGGTCATCCATATTATTATTATTATTATTTTATAGTGAGCGGGTGTCAGTCCAGCCTAGCACTGCGTCCGCACGGATTTTTGTGGTTTACCCCTAATTAATTAACCGATAATCTTATTCGGGGGTAATTTTTTCAGATCGCAGTGGGCTATAATAACCTGACCAAAAACCTCGAATCTGATGCGACTCACCGTTGGCACCATGAAACGATGTGCATGGCTGTTTCAGTGTCCTCAAGACACAGCCTGCATTCATTGTCTTCAGCCAGACCGATTTTGTGCAAATGCGTTCTCAGCCTGCAGTGACCTGTCATAATTCTGACAAGTGCTCCTAGTTTGGCACAATGCAGACCTATTGCTAGGTCCGCCATCTTTCTGTTCGAAACTGTTCCAAGGAACAACTTCGAATGTTTCAGGCCAGAATGGCTCCGCCAGAAAGACTCTAGTCTTGAGTCTTTTCAGTCCGCTTAGCCACGTCATGTGGTATGGTCAGGAATGGTTCCGTGCCTACCAGAGGCAGCGCAGCAAACGCCAACCGATCTGCCTCTTCGTTACCCAAATAGTTTGAGTGGCTCGGTATCCAAACAAGAGTGATTCTTTTTTATCAGCAAATTTGCAGCGGTCTCAATGGCTGATAGTTCTGCCTGGAATATGGTTGTTTTTTGACCGTTACTCAATGAGATGTTGATTCTCAGTTTGCTCCCATAGATTCTCGCTCCCGTTCCGTTCGTCGGTCGCAAGCCGTCTGCGAACAAGCCAAGGTCGGTCCTCAATGGAACCTTAGCATGCTGGGTCCATTCGTCCCGACTGGGGACGATTACATTGAAGTGTCGTTCTTGGCTTGTGACTTTTGACATTAGATTTGAGGGCATCCATAGGGTGCTGTTCGTTAAAAACTCGTCCAGCGGTTCAGAGCCTCCCATTATTATTGCCTCTGGCCTGTCGATCGCCAGATTGATATAGTTTGTATGTGGTCCCACCTCCCTTTGCCCGAGTAGGTGCAGGGGTGGTAGATTCAGTAGAACCTCCATGGGTGTCGTGGGTGTGTACGAAACGCACCTGTAATTGCAAGGCAAGCCTGTAATGAGCTTATGTTGGCCAATCGTTTGTTGGCCTTTCTTCCATAAGAAAATATACCGAAAGTTCGAGGAACAGATATCCCCAACTCAGTTTAGATTCTAAAATGCAGTAGGAACGTGGGAGACAGCATACAAGCGTTATTCCCACGATGCAGAGATATGAACAGCACTTTCAAAACATCAACATCTTCCAAAATTTTCCTGGTTGTATTTCTCTTCAGTTTCAACCTTCGCTTCAAACCTCTTAAAATCGAGATATTCAACATTTTGATCAAAATTATTTTCGTCCTATGTATTCATTCCTCAGGAATGCAGCCTAAAACGTCATTAGCGGTAAGATTTTCAACCGAAAATGAAACAAATAAAACTATCAACCCACAAGGGAGGTAATATTCCATTAGTTCTTCGATAATATCTGTATTTTAGTGAAAAAGATCTGTCAGATTAACTAACTCTCAAATGTTTTCATGTAATAGATGGGCAAGCACTGTGATTTTGCTGAAAATGATAAGTAGTGAAATTGATAATTCAGAAGAATTTAAATGATGTGAAGATATTGACAATTAAAGTTTCAATCATAATATTAGGAAATGGTAAATTGAACATAAATTTCACGTCACAAAAACTTCAATAAGATATCGAATTGGTGGCAAGATATCAGGTTTAAACACACGTCCATTCTTGATGAACGTAAATAATTAAATTTACACTTTTGAATAATGATGAACTGCTGACTATGATTTTTGAATTCTTTAATCCCATGATTTTTCGTGATGAGAAAAACGATACTTGAATATAGCACATAAGGAGAGAAAAGTCAAACTTATTTACCAGCAAATAGTAATTAATTGAAATGAATAGGGACAATACAAGATTCATATTTCGACCAAATGCCAACCCCGAAAATATTCCCCAACACCCTCATAGCTAATCCCATTTTTTCGATATCAAATTCCAGTCACAATCTACAGATCTTCTGCCTGAGTGAATAATGAACTGGAAGGAGCTTCTCCTTTCCGAGAGGGTGCCCTAATTCTTTCTCCTATAATTTGCTCTGCCTTTCCAGGAATTGGTACGTCAGCTCTGTAGCTTTTTTGCGTTTTCTCCTTTCCTTTGACTCATTTGCGAATTTGGCACATCAAAATTCTTTAGACATCGTAAGAAATGACAAAAATTCATAACATATATTATTTTATTATATAATCTATAGAAGGATCAGAGTTATTTAGTCGAAATCGAAAATTCTGACGCATCTAGTTGGCAATTAATTGAATTAAAATAGTTGAATAACGGAAAGAGTTTTTTTCTTGATAGAAGGGATTATTACAAAATTTTAAATATCATTATTCTGTTAACCTCCAACAAATTTGATTTAAAAAAAATTTTATTCAAAAACAATTAGAATTGAATTGAATAAATGTCTCAGAAATAACTGTTTTCCTTTAGTAGACATATAGAATTAACACAGTACCAAAAGAAATTGAAAGAATTCGGAGAATTATAAATTATCAATTAAAATTACTAAATAAATACTCGAAGGGTACAAAATTTTGTTTCCTTCCTTCTTTTATGAAAACCAAATTTCTTTCCAAAAATGCAAAACAACCTCAAGAACTTCTTCGAGAACGACTTGCTCAAAATAAGTTCCTTCAAAAAAATTCCTTAAACATGCAGAACATCTTCAAAAATCATTTCAGGATTCTTCCAACGGAAACTCATCAACCCTACTTTACATTCAAAAATAAAAATAATTAACGAAAAATATCTTACCAGACAAACTGAATATACTCATCTGAACAAATACTAAAATGAAGTGAATTTCTAAGAATCCTATATGTTCTAGGTTCGTCACAGAAATTTCACAAAGTTTGTAAGGTATTGAATGAATCTTTAAATTCGAATGATAATATGTTATAAGTGTAAACCGAAATATATAATTATTATATATACAATAAAATAATAAAAAGAGGTTTTTGTCTTCATAGAAGGATTATCACAAAGTTTTAAATATCATACGGATTGATTAAGTTAACCTCATACAAATTTTAATTTCAAATGATCTTATTTGAAACCTTTTAGAATTAAATCAAATAAATATCTTAGAAATCACTGTTTCCATTTAATAGATATATAGAATTAACACTTATTACACAGTACCAAAAGGAAATAAAAGAATTCGAAGAAATATAAATTGTCATAAAATAGGAAAAGAATTTTTATTTGATAGAAGGAATATAACAAAATTTGAATAGCAAAACAGATTTAATCTGTCAGTCTTCTACAATTTTTTTGAAATTAAATTTTGTAGAAGACTGACAGATTAAATCTGTTTTGATATTCAAATTTTAAAAATTATCAATTAAAATTACTAAATAAATACTTGAAGGGTACCAAAATTTGTTTCGTTTCTTGTTTTATAAAAGACATTTATTTAATTTAATTTTAAAAGTTTTTGAATTAAATTTTTCTAAATTGTAATTTGTAGAAGGTAAACAGAATAAATCTGTACGATATTTATAATTTTTTGAAATATTTAAATTGAAGAGGTTTAATTTTTGAATATTAACCATTATTTAAGTGTTATTATATCCTAAATCAAATATCAACTAATATTTAATTTTCTTCTTTTCCTGATATAGTACCGAATAATCCTTCTATAAATTATAGAACAAAATCGAAGACAGTTTTGATGAAAATAACACTATTTTGCTCATGTGATAATTTCAATGTTCATGAAACTACACAACGAAGTTGTGTAATTTCACATTCTATACAGTGTGTTATAAATTATTTCTTGAATCTGAGATTGTTTCGCTTTTTAGTTATGGGTAAAATCAAGGAATTGTTACTGCTTAAATGTTTCTATTCCGTTGGAGATTTTCTTTCTGATTACTTGGGTGCTAAGAAAAATAATTAATTTGTATCTATACATTTACCTTACTTGTCCTTTGCACATTATAGTGGACTAAAGGATCAGTAAAGTCTTATTACTATTGATGGCGAATAACCGTTACTAGTTGTTCTTTTGATTAAATTTGATTCATAATTAAAATTTTTCCATCAAGTGCCAATGTTATTCGAAGAAATGTTATAAATTTCTCTTAAACATTCTTTCTGCCTACTAGTTCCAGACTTTTGAAAGTGAGTATACTGGACAAACTCACTTTGAAAGTTGTAATATTGATATGGATCGAAATCAAATAACATATTATCTTGAGGTTTTGAATATCTCCAGAGGTGGTTTCATGAGAAAATCGAAGGTAATAATGAGAACCTATTTCGCTATCAATAATTGTATTGTTGGCCACCATCCAGATTGGTTCATCTTTGTATCAATTTCCTTTGTGCCACCGACGGAATCGGTTCAAAACCGCCGAACAATAACCCTGATTTCATTAATCAATCAAGCCCAGATCTGGACAATAGCGCGCGTAAGAAGCACCTTATATACCGATGGGTAGGATCATAACCAAGATATCCATCCGCGCCAAAAGAAAAAAAGGCCTCCTACAGAAGGCAGATTCGATCTGAAGCGGCTGCATCGCAACGGGGTCTCTCCATTCACACCATGTAAACTAATAAAGAAATTAGTTATGGACTTTGTTATCCGGTAGCGAAATTGGCATGGTTACTTAATACCGTTTCCTCCTTGGTTCGTCTTCGTCTTACAGCGTTAGGAATTATTCTATTGGTGTCAACGAAATGTAAAACGTGCGGCATACTCGAGAGCGACTGCTGTGACCAAAAGAAATGAGAAACTTAAGTACCCTCTTGATATAGTAAAAACAGGAGATTTTGCGCGCTTGTTCAGTATCTTCACGAAATATTGCATTTGCATTTTTGTCGTTATTCCACATCTAATGGCTGAATTTAAATTCGATCGTAAGACAACTGCTATGGTTTTTGTAGCCCTCAATGAACTCCTAACTCGCACAAGCTGAAAAAGCTTCTGAGGGATCTTCACAGAAGATCTAGGAGTATCAGGATAAAAATAATAAAAATAATAATAATAATAATAATAATAATGCTGTTCTGGTCGAAATACATTTTTTGCGCGCTTGTTACAGAAAATAGCGTATTTCGCCCAGTTGTCTGCAATTTTCGAATATTGAGCCATAAATGGTCTCAAAAAGACTAGGTTGCACTCACTGCTGAAGAACTTGAGGTATAAGCTACGGTAATAGAAAGTTCTACAAATCGAAACAGTGTAACATACATCTGTATAACAATTCTACACTCAAACAAACTCGATGAGGTTTTGTTGATCACAAGGCCAAATTGCAGATATGCGCACGTTTCAAACTTGTTGGTTTTCATCGCTGCAATGAATACCAGACTACAAATCTGCTAAGTATCTATATTCGCTATACACAGATGCACTAAGGTATTAATCATACACTAGCACCATCTACAGTAGGCAAACATATATACAAGACATACATTGGCGAGCTTATGCAAGTGAAGTATTCCTGATATTTTCACGTTACAAACGCAGGAAAAACTTTGCTCATGCTCAAATCAGACCATAATATGCCGCAATGCTCATAATTAGCATATTCGTATTGAAATAAATAATTCGGTTGATCTGTACCAAATATGGTTGAAAGGAGGGAGAGCTATGGCAATAGAAAATTCTACAAATCGAGGCAGTGTTAGATACAACTGTCTAACAATTCTATACTCAAACAATCTCGATAACTTTTTTTGATTACTGGGGCAAATTGAAGACAAAACCTTATCGCGAAAGATGCTATTTCAGTAAACAATGTTAATAAGGGTAAATTGATGGACTATTTGGAGATTCTTTCAATGAAAAAAGTCATTGAGAAAAAGGGAAATTCAACAAATTCCCATATGATCTTTGGCAACACACCTATATTGGATGCTGTTATTTCCATGCGCCATAAACATACACAGATGTCCTACGTATAATGAAAAAACCTCTTCAATTTTAAGTTTAGTTCCGTTTTGTACGCCTTTGAAGAAGGTCGAAAGACCGAAACACGTGACAGGATTCTGAATAAAGTGTGAAACATAAAAACTGTGTGAATTTTCTTAAATAGAATTATCATTCTTTCATTAACTGAATATACACTGATTCGAGTTTCGTAGTGTTAACTACATTTTCGAACTGAATAAAAAGAAAGTGTATCTTAACTATTGTATATACTGCATTGTTGACAAGTTAATTTATAAACTTTAGAATTATTCAGCCGGTTGTTTTTGTCTTCGGCATTGAAAAAGAAGTTAGAAATAGTTTGTGATGTTGTGAAAGCTGTTTTTATGTTAGTTTTCGTAAATATTTGAACTACTTTTTGCGATATTAGTCTAAAATATGTTAACATAAAAAGTTGTTGAGCGAGGAATCTATTTCTATAAAATATGTTAGGTTTACACATTTTTCGTCATTATTATCTGTTTTGGAAATGCGGTATGTTTGAATTAAAAAAAAATCTTGAAACTAACATATTTTGGACCAATTTCGCAAAAAATGGGTCAAATATTTTCAAAAACTAAAATAAAAGAGCTTTCACAGCCTCACCTAAAATTTCCAACCTCTTTTTCAATGCAAAAGACAAAAACAACCCGCTGAATAATTCTGGAGTTGAATTGAGATGTCAGCAGTGCATATATTAGCGTGTATATAGGGAGGTTCAAAGAACATCAATCTTCATTTAGGAACCTTAAAGATAACTCTAATTTTGCGACATTTTTTCGAAATCAATCATATCATTCCAGAATGGACAATCTTGAAATATTGCACCTGGAGGCCAAAGGAAAAAAACTAAAAAGCATCCTGAAATCCATCGAAATATTCAACCACAAGCATCAAGTTTGAACAATAAAACTATTCAATGAGCAGACGAACTTTTGGCACAAACACACTTCTCGAAGATTTACACAAGCCAAAGCCTTCAACATATCGGGTGTTTTTTTTAGAGTGATAGAACTTTAAATTGTAATAAAACACATTTGAATTAAGATTGAAGCCATTTTTTTTATAGGAAAGGTAATTTTATGACATTTATGTTTTAAAAATAATTAACGGCATATGTCCACCCCGACAAGCTCTGAGGATCCGCATTCGACCAGACCAATTTGGACCATTTTTTCGAGTAATTCGGGCGTTATTTCATCAATAACACGAGTTATATTGGCTTCCAAAGCGTCTATTGTTTCTGGTTTATCAGCATAAACCAATGACTTGACATAACCCCAAAGAAAATAATCCAGTGGAGTTACGTCGCATGATCTTGAAGGCCAATTAATTGGACCATTTCTCGAAATAATGTTATCGCTAAATCTTTATTTCAATAAATCAATTGTGACGGTAGCAGCATGAGATGTAGCACCATCTTGTTGGAACCAAAACACATCTGGGTCGATACCATTTAAATTTTGAAACGAATAATCATTAATAATCGATCTGTAACGAGTACCATTCACTGCAATATTAGCTCCAGCATTGTTTTTAAAGAAATATGGACCGATGATGCCTCCAGCGTGTAGAGCACACCATAAAATGCATTTTTCAGGATGCAATGGAACTTGCAAAATTTCTTGAGGATTGTTTTCATATAAGTCAATTTTGCTTGTTTACATAGTTGTTCAACCAGAAATGAGCTTCATCACTAAACACAATTTTACGATAAAAAAGTGGATCAACTTCAAACTGTTCTAGGGCCCAATCAGCAAACAAACGACGCTTATTATGGTCAAGTGGATTTAGTTTGTCAATGCTTACTGAACAGAAATGTCAAAACAACATGGCTTCTACCTTCTGTCAAATCACAGTTATTCCTATCGAAAGTTCTATCACTCTAAAAAAAACAACCGATATATAAAGGATCTTTCATCAACAGCGCCTCATTTTGTTTTGTAAATAAAGCACATTATTCATTCGGAAATCATTGAAATTTTTATTTCATTATGAAATACAATGGATACCATTAAATATAAAACAAAACATCATTTAAATGTCTACTACGGAAAGGCTGGCAGGAATGAAGTCGTTGAACCCAATTTTTCATGACTCTCTCACACAAATCAGGTTTAGCAATAACTCGTTCAATATTGATCTGTAAATCATCTAAATTTGTTGAATGATTGCTGTAAACCAATGACTTTAGGTTACTCCAAAGAAAAAAGTCCAATGGAGTTAAATCGCTGAGAATTATTTTCTTATGAAAATATGCATCATTTCCAATTTTTTTTAAGCACCAATTATTGAATTCACGACGCTTTGAATGATCTGTTAGTTTGAGTTCTGAGGTTAAGACAATTTTGTGTGGATGTAAAGCAAGGTCTCTTCGTAAAATTCGACACAAAAACGTCGGAGACTTGTCGAGTTCTCGTGAAGGTCGAGAAATCGATAAATTTTAGTTTTCACAACAACATTCGCGTACGGCAGCAATTTTCTCTTCACTTCTTGCATTTCTCTGTCTCACTGGTACTGTAACAACATGAAGTGTAAAATTTGTTTCAAACTTCTGCACTAAACGTTCAACTGTTCTTATATCCGGATGATTATAACGACTAAAAATTTGTTAAAGCACGTAAAGTTAGAGTAACAGAACGCGATTTTTAATAATAAATTTGGATTATTTGTAAATGTTGTTGGAATGTATACCTTGCCGTGATTAAATGGTGGACAATGACAAATACAACTGTCAAAGTCACAAATGAATAGTGGCGGCCATGAGTGAGTAATATCAATTTAAAAAGGGGGCGTTTCCATTGAAAGACCCCTAATAATAGTTGAGATACAATTTGTTTTTATTCAGTTTGAAAATGTAGTAAACATTACGAAACTCAAGTCCCTGTATACTCAGTTGATAAAAAAGGGATAGAAACAGAGTAATTTCATATTTTATTCCATTTGAAACTGGACTATCACAAAGTAACGGACTACTCCATCCAAAATCTCATATTTCAAATTCAAATCCGCCGTTGATGTTTGACATTTTGCGGAATTTTCTGATTGGTCGAAATTTTCAAGGAATTTCATTGAAAATTGATCAATTTGTCGAGTTGTTTTAATATATTTCTGTTTCGAAATTTTGAAATAACCAAAATGGGGTAAAATATCAACTATCCTCTGCCCATTTCTAGCGAATTCATGGCTTTGTTGGGAAAAAAGCTTTAACCTACACAAAATTGCTCTTTTTCCATCTTTGCGGTTGTAGTGGATTGTTTTAGTAGAATACTCAGACGTGTTGCTCAAAAATTTGAAATGTTTGACTGTTTGTCGTTGTCAGAAAAATTCAGTTGAAATTGATCCAACATTGTACAGAACGGCATTTCATCTCAGCTATCTACAAGTAAGAACGAAGCCGAATGATCGTAGTGAATAGACACGCAGAGACAAAACGGACATAGATAGCGGAGGTAATTGTGCTCAATAAAAACCGGTGGTCTCCCAAAGTGCCTTAGCGGGTCAGTCTAATTGTTGCAGAGGTCATATCATTTGATGTTGTTAATGTTTAATCTTTGGTTAAGACAGTGTTCCTTTTTAGCCTGCCCGGTTAGGAGTGCATGCACGTCTTTATCTCTTAGCAGAATTAAGTCGAAGGACGTTTGAACATCCTAATTTAGCAGGACATAGTCGTAGATGTGTGTATAGATGTCTATTATTGTCAGTGTGATGGAGGAAAACGCATGCCGTACCTTTTGTTGGGATCTGTCGTTGTTGTTCCATGCACCTGGGTAACCTTCGATGGATTCACTCTATTTACGCCGATCAAATTTACCTTTGTTCCCTGTTTTTCAACGTAATACACGAGGTTCTATTCTAGGGATCTATGTTTCAGGAGAAATCCGATGAAACCTTGAACTGAATACAAATATTTCCTGAGACAAATTGATTGATTAATTGGATCAATATTTCTTACTAATTTTAAGTCATTATCACCCTTGAAACATAAGAGCTAACCTATTATATAATCAGTATATACAGTTTTTATCAATTCTCCGAAGTTTATGGAATTTCTGGGGTGTAGGCAAATTAATTCAATAATATATACAATAAGTTATTTAAATATTTTAATATTACCCTTCTACATATTTAATTTCAAAAAATTTATTTAATAATTTAACTTCAGGAATTAAATTAAAATAATGTCATATAAGTACCAATTATATCAAATGACATATAAAATAAACATTTATTATAAGGCATCCAAATAATATAACAAAATCCAATGAATAAAAATTGTTAACCAAAATCCTTTAAATTGAATATTTTGAATAGACAAAATTTGGTTTCTACTGATCAATCTTATGAAAACAAATATCTTTCAAAAATGTTTAACATAATCTTAAGAATTTCATCATAAAACTATCTTACTTAGAATATTCAAAATTATTAAGTTGCTTTCTATAAAAACTCAAGACATGTAAAAACATTACTGAAAAACAAGTTTTAAGATAGACTTTGCTTCGTCAGTATTCAAATAATTCATATTCAATAAAATATAACATCAATCAACAACAAATATTTACTCACCCTTCAACAATTTGGAAAACTTCTGGTAAATGAATACTTGAAAATCTTAAATTTAGTGTAAAGTTAACTATAAATAAATAATTCTGTAGTTTACCCTTGATCTAAAAGATTGAAAGACAATTTAACGACCTCTGTTATAGCACAAGGACTATCTGTATAAAGAATGATAAGGAAACCAAATAATTATATATTATGAATAAAATAACATAAATAGAGAATAATATGTAATTTTCTGAAATTAAATATGTAGAAGGCTAATATTGAAATATTTAAATATTTTTATATACCTTCTATCAAGTATTAACCTCTATTCATGTTATTTTATTCATAATATATAATTATTTGGTGTCTCTTGACACCTCTCAATTTTTTTTGGATTTTTTAAAACTCTTTGTTTCTTGACTGGATTTTGTACAGAAGATAAATAACTTTTAAACTAACTAACACTAGACATCTTTTCCCTATTCAAAAAATGTTCACCTTCATTGGGCGGGGGGGATTTTTTAAAACAAACTCATAATGGAAATTCGTACCCCTCAAAACAGAAGTTGACCTGTTTTTTTAAATCTTCGAAACTTTTTCGTTTGTAAGTTTTGGGGGTCAAATTTTCGTTGGTACACCCTGTATTTATATCTTATGCAAAATTTACCATATACTCAACGATATTTGGTAAATCATCAACATAAATCAGAAATAACAAACCGTCCTTATTACGTTACCTTGATCAACCCCTAAACAATTCTCAATTATCGAGTACTTACCAATCACCCTATTTTTATCCACAATAACTCTGTTTTCTATTCCTGAAATAACATTCAAACGCATTTCAGAACATTTTCCCTTAAGCCCACTTTCTATAATTTCTTCTATAACATCTTTCTATTTAATGAGTTACATGCTTTTGATAGATCTAAAATAATACTTAAGGCAATTTTATTACTTTCCAATGGATTGATAACTGCTTAACTGAACTGAAAAATGGCTATCTCATTGAATTAATTTAAAATCGTTTGGCTGATAGGCGTCTCTATGTCTTATTGGAGTCATTTTGAATCAAAAAATTAAAATGAAAACATTCTGAAAACCTTTACAAAACAACCAAAATTCTTACTATGGCCTTGAAAAAAAATTCCATTCGATTATAATAATAATACATCTACTATTACGTAACCAATAAAAATCGATTAAATTCAAGAAATCGAAGCCTGAATAAAGGTTGAAACAAATGTTTTATTGTTCCTGGAACCATTCAGTTATTTCGGTTACTCGGAAATCTAAATATTTTCGATATAAACTCACTAGTTTCCTTTGGATGAAAAAAAAACAAACAATAATATTCATGAATTGGAGTTTCGACCCTTAACGTGTACACAACGACAATGTGACGTTACCACGGTAGTGTGTTGTTCAGTTCCTACAAACCATAGATATTATTTGTATAGAATTTTAAGGTGCTTGGAGGAAATACAAAAAAATCACTGATTTATTACACTATCCTCGTACGTTCGCAAATTTGAGGCGTTAAGATAATGACACAGGATTAATTTCACGACCAAAAGACGTCCGTTTCACGTTACGTCGTCGTTGTGGTTATACAAGGTGTTTTTGAAGGTGACCTTCTTGTTTTGTCTATTCAAAATAAACTACTTCAACAAAAATCTCCTATTTGAAAAAACCATTTGTTCCTTTGATTTGCAGATGATTTGAGATATTCTATGTTGCTTCAGAACAACGACTAGACAGCTTAACTCCTTTTCAAATTTTATTAATAACCTACACCCGTCCATCAAATTCACCTATGAAGAACAGAAGGATCAGAGTATCAATTTCCTAGACTTGAATATCACAAAATCAAATGAGTCGCATGAATTGAGCTTATTTCATAAATCTACACACACACAGATAACACAATACATAAAACTTCTAATCATCCTTTCAATCGAAAAATATCAGTCTATAATAGCTTTATCGATAGATCATTATGAACCTTCAACATTTTTCTAAGGAACTCAATATAATAAAACAGATAGCAACAATGGTTTCAACCTAACTTTTATAGATAAAATGATAAAAGATAAACAGAAAAAGATAGCATTGACTTATGTTTATCCCACCACAAAAGACTCCATTGCGAAAAAATTCATACCAATTTCATATATAGATAGAATATCCGAAGACCATGTCAATTATTTTAAGAAAAATTTTAGTTAGATAGCAACTTTCAGAACCATCAATAACATTGATGAATATTTTGAGAATAATAAAGATAAATCAAACAGAGATAATAATTAAGCCTATAAGTTAACTTGTAAGATTGCCCAATGGTTTATATTGACCGGTAGATCGTTCAAGAAAAGAATACACGAACATCAAAAGAGCTATACCTCAAGTTCAACACATTCAACATCTGCGAACCATCTACTAGAATTTGAACATTTTTTATTTCAATAACGAAAATGAAATTAAGTTTATCGAGAGTAAAGGTACCAGATTAACATCCTTAGAATCATTTAGAAAAAAAAACGATATAATTCTCAGAAAATTCTCCTAAAAAAACAAACTGACACGAATAGGTCACCTTTATTGAATATCTTCATGTAGTTTGGAAAAACCAACGACAATCCCCATAACTTTTATCTCTCCACCTGATTGAGAATACCCTAATAAATATCTATAATATTCTATTTTGAGTCCCGCTTCCTGCAATACCTGTCAATAAATGTATATGAACCTATGCAAATTTTCATAGAGTATCAGTTCAAATGTAGAGTATGATTAAGCCACAGTATGATTTAATTCTTATTGTCATTCAACAATAAAAAGTTTGTGGAAATTGAACTTTATTTATTACTAGTTTTTATAAGGTTTCACCTAGAGCCAACCACATACTCCATTAATTTAAAATAGAAAGGCCTTTTACTTGATAGAAGAAATATAACAAAATTTGAATATTAAAACAAACTGAAATATAGTTTGAATATTGAAACAAATTAATATATGTTTATCTTCTACAGTTTTAATTTAAAAAATTTTTATTCAAAAAAAACTTTTAGAATTAAATTAATGTCTAAAACAAGCACCGCTTATATTTAATAGACGTATATAATCTAAACTCAATATACAATGTCAAATGGAATAAATAAACCAAAAGATACACGAAAGTCCCTAAAATTAATAAATAAATATTTAAAGGAGACAAATTTTGTTTCTGGTCTTGCTCTTAAAACGCCATTTGTACCTTGAAAACATGAACACACTTAAAGGACCTCTCAAAGAATATAATTTATTTGAAATATTTAATATATTTAAATATTCGAATAAGTAAATTCAGAAATCTCTCAAAGCATGCACTATATCTTCAAAAAACAAATATAGTTCAAAACAATTCCGTCTTCAGTCCTGAAATATATTCAAAATATCAAAATCAAAAACTAACCTGTACCAAACCACTCAACACGTGTAAATGAATAATGTTTCGAGACATAGATCATCTTTATAATTCAAGATTTATCTATGCTCTAACAGAATCAAAGAACAATGTGAGTTATTTTTAAGGTTTACCTAACTTATTGACACTGTATAATGAAATTTATTGAAGCCAAGATATAATTATATATTATATATAAAATAAAATAGAAAGGCCTTTTACTTGATAGAAGAAATATAATAAAGTTTGAATATTGAAACAAATTAATATATGTTTATCTTCTACAGTTTTAATTTAAAAAATTTTTATTCAAAAAAACTTTTAGAATTAAATTAATGTCTAAAACAAGCACCGCTTATATTTAATAGACGTATATAATCTAAACTCAATATACAATGTCAAATGGAATAAATAAACCAAAAGATACACGAAAGTCCCTAAAATTAATAAATAAATATTTAAAGGAGACAAATTTTGTTTCTGGTCTTGCTCTTAAAACGCCATTTGTACCTTGAAAACATGAACACACTTAAAGGACCTCTCAAAGAATATAATTTATTTGAAATATTTAATATATTTAAATATTCGAATAAGTAAATTCAGAAATCTCTCAAAGCATGCACTATATCTTCAAAAAACAAATATAGTTCAAAACAATTCCGTCTTCAGTCCTGAAATATATTCAAAATATCAAAATTATTCATTTACACGTGTTGAGTGGTTTGGTACAGGTTAGTTTTTGATTTTGATATTTTGAGTATATTTCAGGACTGAAGACGGAATTGTTTTGAACTATATTTGTTTTTTGAAGGTATAGTGCATGCTTTGAGAGATTTCTGAATTTACTTATTCGAATATTTAAATATATTAAATATTTCAAATAAATTATATTCTTTGAGAGGTCCTTTAAGTGTGTTCATGTTTTCAAGGTACAAATGGCGTTTTAAGAGCAAGACCAGAAACAAAATTTGTCTCCTTTAAATATTTATTTATTAATTTTAGGGACTTTCGTGTATCTTTTGGTTTATTTATTCCATTTGACATTGTATATTGAGTTTAGATTATATACGTCTATTAAATATAAGCGGTGCTTGTTTTAGACATTAATTTAATTCTAAAAGTTTTTTTGAATAAAAATTTTTTAAATTAAAACTGTAGAAGATAAACATATATTAATTTGTTTCAATATTCAAACTTTATTATATTTCTTCTATCAAGTAAAAGGCCTTTCTATTTTATTTTATATATAATATATAATTATATCTTGGCTTCAATAAATTTCATTATACAGTGTCAATAAGTTAGGTAAACCTTAAAAATAACTCACATTGTTCTTTGATTCTGTTAGAGCATAGATAAATCTTGAATTATAAAGATGATCTATGTCTCGAAACATTATTCATTTACACGTGTTGAGTGGTTTGGTACAGGTTAGTTTTTGATTTTGATATTTTGAATATATTTCAGGACTGAAGACGGAATTGTTTTGAACTATATTTGTTTTTTGAAGATATAGTGCATGCTTTGAGAGATTTCTGAATTTACTTATTCGAATATTTAAATATATTAAATATTTCAAATAAATTATATTCTTTGAGAGGTCCTTTAAGTGTGTTCATGTTTTCAAGGTACAAATGGCGTTTTAAGAGCAAGACCAGAAACAAAATTTGTCTCCTTTAAATATTTATTTATTAATTTTAGGGACTTTCGTGTATCTTTTGGTTTATTTATTCCATTTGACATTGTATATTGAGTTTAGATTATATACGTCTATTAAATATAAGCGGTGCTTGTTTTAGACATTAATTTAATTCTAAAAGTTTTTTTGAATAAAAATTTTTTAAATTAAAACTGTAGAAGATAAACATATATTAATTTGTTTCAATATTCAAACTTTATTATATTTCTTCTATCAAGTAAAAGGCCTTTCTATTTTATTTTATATATAATATATAATTATATCTTGGCTTCAATAAATTTCATTATACAGTGTCAATAAGTTAGGTAAACCTTAAAAATAACTCACATTGTTCTTTGATTCTGTTAGAGCATAGATAAATCTTGAATTATAAAGATGATCTATGTCTCGAAACATTATTCATTTACACGTGTTGAGTGGTTTGGTACAGGTTAGTTTTTGATTTTGATATTTTGAATATATTTCAGGACTGAAGACGGAATTGTTTTGAACTATATTTGTTTTTTGAAGATATAGTGCATGCTTTGAGAGATTTCTGAATTTACTTATTCGAATATTTAAATATATTAAATATTTCAAATAAATTATATTCTTTGAGAAGTCCTTCAAGTGTGTTCATGTTTTTAAAAGGCAAATGGTGTTCTTAACGGTAAGACCAGAAACAAAATTTTGTCTCCTTTAGATATTTATTTATTAATTTTAATTACTTTCGTATATCTGTTGGGTTATTTATTCCATTTGACATTATATATTGAGTTTTGATTATATGCGTCTATTAAATGTAAGCGGTGCTTGTTAGACATAAATTTATTTCTAAAAGTTTTTTGAATAAAAATTTTTCTGAAATTAAAATGATAGAAGATGAACATATTTCAGTTTAATAAAATAAAATAGAAAGGCCTTTTACTTGATAGAAGAAATATAATAAAGTTTGAATATTGAAACAAATTAATATATGTTTATCTTCTACAGTTTTAATTTAAAAAATTTTTATTCAAAAAAACTTTTAGAATTAAATTAATGTCTAAAACAAGCACCGCTTATATTTAATAGACGTATATAATCTAAACTCAATATACAATGTCAAATGGAATAAATAAACCAAAAGATACACGAAAGTCCCTAAAATTAATAAATAAATATTTAAAGGAGACAAATTTTGTTTCTGGTCTTGCTCTTAAAACGCCATTTGTACCTTGAAAACATGAACACACTTAAAGGACTTCTCAAAGAATATAATTTATTTGAAATATTTAATATATTTAAATATTCGAATAAATTATTTCAAAAATCTCTAAAAAAACGTGCACTATATCTTCAAAAAACAAATATAATTCTAGACAATCCCGTCTTCAGTCCTCTTTTAACATTCCAAATATCATATCAATTTTGTTATATTTCTTCTATCAAGTAAAAGGCCTTTCTATTTTATTTTATATATAATATATAATTATATTTTGGCTTCAATAAATCTCATTATAGAATATCAATGAATTTAAATAAACCTTAAAATAACTCACATTGTTCTTTGATTTGTTAGAACATAGATCAATCTTGAATTATATAGTTGATCTGTATTTCGAAGCTTAAGTCTTTTAACACGTGAGTGATATAGGTTATGTTTTTGATTTTGATATTTGTAATATTAAAAGAGGACTGAAGACGGGATTGTCTAGAATTATATTTGTTTTTTGAAGATATAGTGCACATATTTTTAGAGATTTTTGAAATAATTTATTCGAATATTTAAATATATTAAATATTTCAAATAAATTATATTCTTTGAGAGGTCCTTTAAGTGTGTTCATGTTTTCAAGGTACAAATGGCGTTTTAAGAGCAAGACCAGAAACAAAATTTGTCTCCTTTAAATATTTATTTATTAATTTTAGGGACTTTCGTGTATCTTTTGGTTTATTTATTCCATTTGACATTGTATATTGAGTTTAGATTATATACGTCTATTAAATATAAGCGGTGCTTGTTTTAGACATTAATTTAATTCTAAAAGTTTTTTTGAATAAAAATTTTTTAAATTAAAACTGTAGAAGATAAACATATATTAATTTGTTTCAATATTCAAACTTTATTATATTTCTTCTATCAAGTAAAAGGCCTTTCTATTTTATTTTATTAAACTGAAATATGTTCATCTTCTATCATTTTAATTTCAGAAAAATTTTTATTCAAAAAACTTTTAGAAATAAATTTATGTCTAACAAGCGCCGCTTACATTTGATAGACGCATATAATCAAAACTCAATATATAATGTCAAATGGAATAAATAACCCAACAGATATACGAAAGTAATTAAAATTAATAAATAAATATCTAAAGGAGACAAAATTTTGTTTCTGGTCTTACCGTTAAGAACACCATTTGCCTTTTAAAAACATGAACACACTTAAAGGACTTCTCAAAGAATATAATTTATTTGAAATATTTAATATATTTAAATATTCGAATAAATTATTTCAAAAATCTCTAAAAAAACGTGCACTATATCTTCAAAAAACAAATATAATTCTAGACAATCCCGTCTTCAGTCCTCTTTTAACATTCCAAATATCATATCAATTTTGTTATATTTCTTCTATCAAGTAAAAGGCCTTTCTATTTTATTTTATATATAATATATAATTATATTTTGGCTTCAATAAATCTCATTATAGAATATCAATGAATTTAAATAAACCTTAAAATAACTCACATTGTTCTTTGATTTGTTAGAACATAGATCAATCTTGAATTATATAGTTGATCTGTATTTCGAAGCTTAAGTCTTTTAACACGTGAGTGATATAGGTTATGTTTTTGATTTTGATATTTGTAATATTAAAAGAGGACTGAAGACGGGATTGTCTAGAATTATATTTGTTTTTTGAAGATATAGTGCACATATTTTTAGAGATTTTTGAAATAATTTATTCGAATATTTAACTATATTAAATATTTCAAATAAATTTTATTCTTTGAGAAGTCCTTTAAGTGTGTTCATGTTTTTAAAAGGCAAATGGTGTTCTTAACGGTAAGACCAGAAACAAAATTTTGTCTCCTTTAGATATTTATTTATTAATTTTAATTACTTTCGTATATCTGTTGGGTTATTTATTCCATTTGACATTATATATTGAGTTTTGATTATATGCGTCTATCAAATGTAAGCGGCGCTTGTTAGACATAAATTTATTTCTAAAAGTTTTTTGAATAAAAATTTTTTTGAAATTAAAATTGTAGAAGATAAACATATTTCAATTTGTTTTTATATTCAAATTTCCATTAATTTAACTGATTGTTCACGTTTAAAGTTATTGGTGAACTTTTTAAATCGGTGTTTAATTGTTGACATCTAGTCTTAGGTCCAATATGCACCATAACTTTAAGGCTTGTGATTTGGGTTGTGACCGCGAAACGCTTAAAGTAACAGTAGCAGACTTAATTACTTCAAGATATCCAATTCAAGTTTATAGGCTTATATCTTTATCTCCTTGAATATTTTATGTGGGTCATTTTTGGTGAAATAATTCTTTGAGAAAAAAACTCGCCCCTGAAAACATAGTGAGTATATTTCTTGGCATTATGTCGACCGAGTTTGACAAAATGAAAATTTTTTCGGAAAATAAGGAAGTCAAATTTTTTGTATCTTAATGAAAAGTGAATCATAATAAAATGAATAATTACTTCCTAATCCCATACTAGGATGAATAACTGGCGTTGAATAACAAAATACATGCGTCAATCATCACCAATTCAAAATTTTTCGGTTTCGGAGTTATCAGGACATAAAAATTAATTGAACCATTTTCATAATTGTGTGTTATGCCACATGTGGTGTCGAAATAATGAAAGACAAGGAAGATTTCTTCCACCTGGGTGGGAAATTATCGAATTTTAATGGTTGTAATAAAAAATGGCCGAAACGTTGCAATTAGAGTAGTTCCGCGCTCTTGAACACAAATTACGGAAAACAAATTATTTATAAAGTTATTGTTTCTTATTATTTCATCTGCGAATGCCGAAATGTTTTCACGTTTTGTAGGACAATTGAATCGTCGGTGCTTTCCGAGAAATATCACACATGTGTGGCTCCTATGCCGAGCGGATGTTGCTTTCTGACTGCTCATGAGGAAATTCTCACATATTGTTCTCTTATTTTATGCATCATGGGTTTCCGTATATCCTTTTGCAGTAGAAAAATTTCCGATTGCGAAACTCATTGAATAGGGGAATTTCGCGAATTCTCAGTTGGGTATCATTTTTGAAGGTTTATATATTAATAATAATATTTCATTTTTATTTCAGACCTCTGATCAGTGCAATTCTACTGGTAACAAAGCCTTAAAATATAGTTCGTCTAGAAAGTATCCGGAAAAAACAAAGCTTGATTGTAATTATTTAGTAAATATTTTTAATTCTTGAATTAGAAAATCATAAGAAAATATTCATTTTATTTAATTATTCAACCTTCATTTAATCACCTTTATTTCGAGGCGCTGCTCGTTCAACTTCAATCTTCATTAGTCCCCACATGTTATCAATGGGATTAAGATATGTTGAAGCTTCTGGCCATGAAATGGTTGTCACTTGGTGTTCTTGCATCCAAGCTTGAGTATAGGCTGAAGTATGGCATCTTGCGTCATCCTGCAGAAAACGCCACCTCTCTGGATATAAAGCATGCGCCGTTTCAAGGAGAAAATCGTTTAGAATGGCACAATACTTTTCACTATCAATGATACCATCAACTATAGAGAGAGACGTAGCACCACGCTGAGATATTGCTTCCCAAACCATTATTTTGGTGGGAAATCTGGAATTTTGACGGTAACAGGTTGTTTTGAAAGGATTTCTAAGTGAATTCCATCAAGTTGAAAACAACTTTCATCAGATATCAAGACATTATTAAAATTATCTTCTTGAAAACACGTTGACAATGTTCTATCCTTCGTCTCTTCCGTAAAGGTGTCATGATAGGAATTCTTCTGGTTTTCTTGGTATGTAGCCTTGTCTTTTCAGTGACATACTTTTATATTTCGTTGTTTTCCAAATCTGTAAGCCAATTCGCGAAACCCAGGCGCGGATTGTGCCGTCCTAAGGCCAATAAAGCGTTCAAATTGTTTCCTTTAATCTTTAATCTTACTCGGTATTCCTGAAACTGGGCCATGCCTCATGTCAATGCCATTCTTTAAAATAAAAAAGAAAGGCTTTTTACTTGATAAAAGAAATATAACAAAATTTGAATATCAAAACAAATTAAAATATGTTTGTCTTCTACAATTTTAATTTCAAAAAAATTTTTATTAAAAAAATTTTTAGGATTAAATTAATGTCTACAATAAGCACCGCTTATATTTAATAGACGTAAATAATCAAAACTTAATATATAATGTCAAATGGAATAAATAAACCAACAGATATAAGAAAGTCATTAAAATTAATAAATAAATATTTAAAGGAGACAAAATTTTCTTTCTGGTCTTACCTTCAAGAACACCAATTGCCTTTTAAATACATGAACACGCCTTAAGAACTTCTCAAAGAATATAATTTATTTGAAATATTTAATATATTCAAATATTCGAATAAGTTAATTCAGAAATCTCTCAAAACATGCACTATATCTTCAAAAAACAAATATAATTCTAAGCAATCCCTTCTTCGGTCCTAAATAATATTCCAAATATCAAAATCAGAAAACTAACCTATATCTGCAACGCACACGTGTAAAGAAATGAATGTTTCGAAACATTCTAACAAATGTTCTAACAAAATCAAAGAACAGTGTAAGTTATTTTTAAGGCTTATTTAAATTCATTGACATTCCATAATGAGATTCATTGAAGACAAACTTATTTCAATTTGTTTTGATATTCAAATTTTGTTATATTTCTTCCATCAAGTAAAAAGCCTTTCTTTTTTATTTTATATATAATATATAATTATATTTTGGCTTCAATAAATCTCATTATGGAATGTCAATGAATTTAAATAAGCCTTAAAAATAACTTACACTGTTCTTTGATTTTGTTAGAACATAGATCAATCTTGAATTATAAAGTTGATCTGTGTTTCGAAACATTCATTTCTTTACACGTGTGCGTTGTGGATATAGGTTAGTTTTCTGATTTTGATATTTGGAATATTATTTAGGACCGAAGAAGGGATTGCTTAGAATTATATTTGTTTTTTGAAGATATAGTGCATGTTTTGAGAGATTTCTGAATTAACTTATTCGATTCATCAATAACACGAGTTATGTTGGCTTCCAAAGCGTCTATTGTTTCTGGTTTATCAGCATAAACCAATGACTTAACATCACCCCAAAGATAATCCAGTGGAGTTATGTCGCATGTTCTTGGAGGCCAATTAATTGGACCATTCTCGAAATGATGTTATCGCCAAATCTTTCTTTCAATAAATCAATTGTTACGGTAGCACCATCTTGTTGGAACCAAAATACTTCTGGCTCGATAGCATTCCAATTTTGAAATAAAAAATCATTGATCATCGATCTGTAATGAGCACCATTCACTGTAACATTAGCTCCAGCATCGTTTTTGAAGTAATATGGACCGATGATGCCTCCAGCGTATAAAGCACACCACAGCGAATTTTTCAGGATGCAATGGAACCTGCAGAATTTCTTGAGGATTGTTTTCACTATGGAGTGAAAACAATCCAAAATTGCTGTATATGGATACGGCAATTTTGCTTGTTTACATAGCCGTCCAACCAGAAATGAGCTTTATCACTAAACACAATTTTACTATAAAAAAATGAATCAACTTCAAGCTGTTATAGGGCCCAATCAGCAAACAAACGACGCTTATTATGGTCAAGTGGCTTTAGTTCTTGAACCTGTTGTATCTTGTATGGGTGTAGACCAAGATATTTTTTCAAAATTTTCCATGTGGTGGAATCCAACTTGTTTCGAACGTCGACGAATAGACAAATCTGGATCGTCATTAACAATATGACTAACAGCAGCGATATTTTCTTCTGTACGTACAGTTCTTTGTCTTGTTGTTGATGTTGCATCGAGTAGAGAAAATGTTGTCCGAAATCTATCTATAGTTCGACGAATAAGCTACTCTGATGGACGATGATGTAAATCATAAATTTCACGAAGTGCTCTAAAAGTTTGGCGAATATAACACTCAGTTTGAAAATAAATTTCAACAATTTGTAAAAGTTGTTGCGGTGAGAGTCTTTACATGATAATTTGTCAATGCTTACTGAACAGAAATGTCAAAACAACATGGCTTCTACCATTTGCCAAATCACAGTTATCCCATCGAAATTTCTATCACTCTAAAAGAACACCCTTTATTAAGGAATGTGTTTTCACTTGGAATTAGATCACTTGGATATAATGCCATATAATATCTTCTTTTAGTTTTCTTGTTTTAATTGTTCTCCACATAAGATATAGGAAAGATTTATTGTATGATATTTTTGTTTGTATCAATTTGTTGAAATATATTTGATTTGATTTGGTTTTTTTTCCGTTTCTGTGTAATTTTATTGAATATCAACGTGTATCATATTGTTAGCAATATCGTTTGATGATTTATCACAGCCTACAACTTGAACCGATTAATGAGCCTGTCAGGTGGTTCTTCGAATATAAGACTCTGTAGTTCTCAAAATAAGAGATAGAGTAATACATGCATATTTATTCGTAATCAGGAGAGAAATAGCCAACAGTACGAAAACATACAGTGTGATCCATTTGAAAAAATTGACTTGCACTCAATATCTTGTCGACCCTGTATATATTCCACTTGTGGAATAATTTTGAAAATATTCAATTAATTTCGTACAACTTTAGTAAATAACTGTTTTTTGCTTTTTCTCTTCATTTGTAACAAAGTTAAAGTCAAATTATAGTGAAAAATCCAGTAATGAAAAAAGTGTAAAAGAAAGATATTTAGTATATCCAATTTGTTTTATGAATGTTTTCGAAGACATCACCTCATAAAAATAGTTTTCTTTCACATTCATAGTTTGAAAGTTGCAGAAGAAGGTTTCTTGAGTGCAGAAGGTGATTTAATAGTTTTCTGATTGACAAGGATATTGCTTTCAATTACTGAGTAAGAAACACGTCATAGATACTATCATGATCCAAAATCCTTGTAGCTGCACAAGGATGTTCTGGCATCTTGAATATTCATGTACAGTTACAGTAACAATTAGGTTCAAGGGATTCAAACGTAACTTGCTTGATGAAATATGAATCCACGGTATCAGGTGAAAAAACTCATCTGCATCCACCGCATGGAAGAATTCAGAAGGCTTGAGGCTGAAATTTTCTATTAAATAGAACTGAAAAAAATTAAATTTCTATTTTAGTTTGCGTCAGAACTTTTCAATACGTCTACATTTGTCCTATTGAAAAATTTATGTTTTTTGAGATAAAAACTGAAATGTGAATATACGTGAAAAGATTTTGTTGTACTGACCGAAGATTTCATAACAGAAAATCTGGACATTATAAAATTTCAAAATTGAATTCGTGTTTTTCAATCGTTTTTTGTATTAAAAAATATAGATGCATTTAAAAGTTTCAATAATATATGAGTTGATTCGTTTATTTCATTTAGGATAATTATGGAGGATTACAAGAATTTTATTATAACAAGCAGAACAATTCTAATTGCGAATGATATGACAACCGACCCTATACTGGGTGGCCCACATAAAACAGTCCAATATATTTTCGTAAGTTTTTCGGAAAAACACCGACACAGCTAAATTTTAATTTGGAAGGTGGCATGTTTTAATTGCAAATTGGTGGGTGTACAATCACCCCCTTAACCAGAGCGGTACCTCCGTAAAATTCTCTACATTATCAAAAAAATAATGGTTACTTTTCCCACAACCTTTCATTTGACTGGATTATGCCATGTGTATTAAGAAATGAGCGCAGGAAACCTTTCACGTTGAGTATGTTTTTTCCAGATAAGTAATTCAACAGGCGAGCTTCTTGTTATGATATTGTTCTCTCAAATGAAGAGAAAGTTTCAAATTCATAAAAAAAATAAAACGCGGAGGTTCATTTCAACGACTCACCGTTTGAAATTACCTCTGGTAATAAAATAACGAAACACCTCGTTTGTTCGAAAATATACTTTTATATTTTGGCCATAAAATCATGGCACATTGTTTATGTTTATGGTCCCATTACCATCGCTCCGAATGGTTTTGCCTTCCATGCGTCCAGCAGAAGCCAGCAATAGACTTATAGTGAATTTTCCAAGGTTCTCCCGCCTGGTAGCACAGGCTTTTCTCGCTCCGCTCTCAACGATATGCAATGAGGATATAAAAAAATTTATTGTGTAATTTCCGAAGAGGGGGACGGTGCAGGAAAGCGACTGCCGAAACTAGTAAAATTCAATAGCTCGTTAGGCGTGTTAAAGTACTTCGGTAAAACTATAAAAATCAGAAGAAATATGACCGGTGATGGCTGGCTGACTGCTATGCAGGATCGTATTTCGTCATCGAAGCGGAAAAATTTACTTTTTAAATCTAGGTCTTCGAGGGAAATAGACGATACTTGATGAAAATCAACCTGCATATGAAATTCCCAACGTTGCTCATAACGAGATTCATTAACTGTTGTTTAACAGTTTGAAGTGGTTTTGTATATCTTTCATTCATTTTTGTCTTATCTATAGTTGCAACCATAACTTCGATTGAGGCAATTATACAAACTATTCTTCATTTCGGTTAATAAAAGTAAGACAATGTGTCAAATTGGTAAATAAATCAGGCCCCGAGTTCTGCCCAGAGCTGGGAAAGTTGCACAACTTTTCAATGCTCATTTTAGTAAGATAACAGCGAAAAATCCAGATGATGCACAAAATATTCCAGTAGGCAATGATTCAATCGAAGACAGTGGTGAAAATTTTGCAGTCACAATTCGCAAAACTAAAGCACTTTTGGGTCGTCAATAAGCAATAGTGAACTGGTGGAAAAATTTGAGCTGTTGGGACAAGTTAGTGATGTGAAGAATCGAAACTGTGTACATCGCTCAAGAACAACTGAGAGTATTGGATGGAGCCAAAAATTAAATTCATAATCGAAGAAGAAAAGAACCACAGCATTAATTTTCTTGGCCTCACTATAACAAGGCTAAATAATTCACATGATTTCAGTATTTTTACAAGCATTAAACAAATAGCTTCAAACAACGGTAACAACCCCTTTCTTATAGACGAAATGGTATCCAATAAACAAAAGAACATTGCATTAAATCACGTGTATCCAATCATAAAATCACACGAATACATTTCATTATTTTATGTTACTAAATCATCTGAAAAATTTGCTAAACATTTCAAAAATAGTTTCAATAGTAATGCAGCTTTCGAAATCTTCAATAACCTTAGTACATACATAAAAAACAATAAGGATCGAACAAATGAAAAAAATAAATCTGGAGTTCACAAGTTGACTTGCAACGATTGCCAGACAGGTAGATAAATCATTCAAGAAAAGAATCGAAAAACACCAAAGAAGTTACATATGGGATTCCGCACATTCGACATATGCTAATCATCCTAAGGAATTGAGACATAATTTCAACAACAATGAAATTATCTACGTCGAAAGCAAAAGTTCTAGAATAACACTTTCAGAATCTCTTGAAATCAACAGGTATTAAGTGTTATTTTTTTAATGATAGAACTTTAAATTGAAATAAAACACATTTAAATCAAGATTAAAGCCAATTTTTTTTTATTAGAAAGATAATTTTATGACATTTATGTTTCAAAAATAATTTCCGGCATATGTCTATCACGACTAGCTCTGAGGAACCGCATTCTACCAGACTAATTTTGGACCACTTTTTCGAGTAATTCAGGCCTTATTTCATCAATAACACGAGTTATGTTGGCTTCCAAAACATCTATTCTTTCTGGTTTATCGGCATATACCAATGAATTGACATAACCCCAAAGAAAATAATCCAGTCGAATCATGTCGCATGATCTTGGAGGCCAATTAATTGGACCATTTCTCGAAATAATGTTATCGCCAAATCTTTCTTTCAATAAATCAATTGTTACGGTAGCAGCATGAGGTGTAGCACCATATTGTTGGAACCAAAATACTTTTGGGTCGATATCATTTAAATTTTGAAACAAAAAATCATTGATCATCGATCTGTAATGAGCACCATTCACTGTAACATTAGATCCTGCATCGTTTTTAAGGAAATATAGACCGATGATGCCTCCAGCGTGTAAAGCACACCATACAGTGAATTTTTCAGGATGCAATGGAACCTGCAGAACTTCTTGAGGATTGTTTTCACTCCATATACGGCAATTTTGCTTGTTCACATAGCCGTTCAATCAGAAATGAACTTCATCACTAAACACAATTCTACGATAAGAAAGTGGATCAACTTCAAGCTGTTCTAGGGACCAATCAGCAAACAAACGACGCTTATTATGGTCAAGTGGCTTTAGTTCTTGAACCAGTTGGATCTTGTATGGGTGTAGACCAAGATCTTCACGCAAAATTTTCTATGTGGTAGATGCACAGAGTCCAACTTGTTGTGAACGTCGACGAATAAACAAATCTGGATTATCATTAACACTATGACTTACAGCAGCGATATTTTCTTCTGTACGTACAGTTCTTTGTCTTCTTGCATCGCGTAGAGAAAATGTTGTCCGAAATCTATCGATAGTTAGACGAATAAGCTGCTCTGATGAACGATTACGTAAACCATAAATTTCACGAAGTGCTCTATAAGTTTGGCGAATAGAACACTGCTTTTGAATATAAATTTCAACAATTTGTAAACGTTGTTGCGGCGTGAGTCTTTCCATGATAATTTGTCAATGCTTACTGAACAGAAATGTCAAAATAACATGGTTTCTACCTTCTGTCAAATCACAGTTATCCCTATCGAAAATTCTATCACTTTAAAAAAACACCCGATACAATGCCCGTAAAATTCTTTTCAATGAACAAACATATATTGATAGATCCCCATTAATGAATATCTTTCCCTAATGGCATTTTTAGCGGCAAACTCCAATAAGCACCCTAAGTGTTTATGACTTATTTTTACCATTATTTTGTCACGTACTTGACTCGTCACGTACTTTAAACTCTGTTACACCATCAGTCAGTAGGATGTGAATAACTGAAGGAACCTAATCGAGGTGAAACAATTCTTGTATTGTAGACATGTTTGTGGAAATTAAAATACTGTCTATTATATATTTATTTAATTAGTGTTGAAAATCTTTGTTACCTTTGTTTTCCCTTTTTTTTTTGAATGAATATTATAATTATCATTATTATTTTGTGTTCTTTCGTAAATAAATAAAAGACATGACTAATGAATAATGAATATCCAATCAAATAACAATTTCATTTGAAACCGGAATCTGAATTCCATTCAAATCTACATCAGAGATGCCTGTCTCATTCAATATACGAGTAGTATTCTGTCCGATTCCAAACTTGTCGGCAAATTCACATATAGGATTGTGTTTTATTCATCTGATAGAATTAATGATACGTTTGAAGAATTCCTATATGTAGTTTTTATCTTTGTATAGGCTTTTAGCACCTGATACCTTGTTAGATCCGCCTCTGATGAAGCTATAAATTTGTTTTCGAGTGTGACGGGATAGACATTCGCCCATTTTATCATTTTATTGTATCAATAAATTAGGAAATGTGAAGACGAATGTGAACTGGCCATCTAGCACCTATTGCACTCGTAAAAGTCATATTTTGACGGTCTTGCCCGTGAAACGGATTTCTTTTATACAGTAATTGAGCGATTCCTATTAAAAGAACAATTTGAAAATTCAAAAAATTGGTCTGTGTTATCTGTGTGAGCTTATAAGAAGTAAAATTCAGATTAGAGTTGATCGATGGATTAGCTCATAAGTTCGTTTTAATTTCTAATCAAAACACAGACCCACTCTGAGTCTTGTCATGAAATTACTTTACAGTGTTTCAGTCAAGCCTACAGTAGATGACCAAGTAGTAACAATTAATAGTAATGAGTAGAAATAGCGATAAGCTTTGATTATTTTTCAGGCACTGTAAATGCAAAATATCACTTTTCATCTATTTTCGTATGGAATGAAATAAGAAATCACTTAGTTTTTATTAACTCGAGTTTCATAGTGTTGCTTCATTTTCAAACAGAATAAACAAATTTTAAATAATATTTAAATAAGGTTTTTCTGATTTTTACAAATTTGTGAAAATCAGAATAACCTTATTTAAATATTATTTAATATGGATTTTTACCAAGTAAGGACTGATTCAATTCAATATTTAAAACAAATTTTATCTCAACTATTATATACATTCTGTCAAGAAAGTACCGGGAATTATCGATTTAAATCTGGCGGGGCAATGAGGCAGGTAAAAATTATTTTTCCTAGGTTGGTACCACTGTCCTTAATTACTATGCCAAGCTTGAGCGGGATCTGTCAACTAGTGTGTTTGCAACAGCTGATTAAGTCAGTCGATGTCAGAGTGCCTGCCGATTTTTACTATGGGTGATTACGTTGAGCAATGAATTTGTTTAAAGTTTTGTGTTGATAATGAATTTTCGTGTGCCGATGCATTGAAAATGTTGCAAAAGGCCTTTGGTGATAATGCTCTATCGAAAACTCGTGCATATCAGTGGTACAGAGCCTTCAAGGACGGTCGTGAAGTGGTCACCCATCGACGGCTTCGATCGAAGATAACGTCGATAAAATTAAGGAAAGGGTGCTGGAAAACCGTCGTACCAGCTTGAGAGAGCACATGATCTTAAGATATCCCACGAGTCCGCACGTAATATTTGGATTGATATTTTGGACATGAGAAAGGTGGCCGCACGACTCGTACCGAAAGACCTGAATTTTCTTCAAAAACGTCACCGCGAACAGGTTGCTTCAGACATGCTGGATCGCTGTAATTCCGATTCTACATTCATGGAACGCATTATAACTGGTGATGAGACCTGGGTCTACGAGTACGATATGCAAACAAGCCAGCAATCATCGGAATGGGTGGCAAAAAATGAGCCGAAACCGAAAAAACCACGCCAAAGCCGCTCGAAAATGAAGGTGATGCTCATTGTTTTCTTCGATATCCGTGGCGTGGTGCACTACGAATTTGTTCCAGAGGGTCAGACGGTAAACAAGGAGTATTACCTAGGCGTTATGAAACGTTTGCGTGAGCGTATCCGTAAGAAGCGGCCAAATTTGCGGGCGAACAACTCATGGATTTTGCATGACGATAACGCGCCTTCTCACCGAGCTACGATTGTGACTGAGTTTCTCGCCAAAAACTCAACAAACGTGCTTCAGCAACCACCGTATTCGCCGGATTTTGCTCCCTGCGACTTTTTCCTCTTCCCAAAACTAAAATTGCCCCTTCGTGGCACCCGTTTTGAGTCGATTGAAGCCATAAAACAAAATTCGGCGCGAGAGCTAAAGTCCATCCCGGAAAGCGCCTATAAAAAATGTTTCGATAATTGGAAGTGCCGTTGGCATAGATGTATTGGAGCAAATGGAGCCTATTTTGAAGGCGACCCAATAAATTTTGACGATTAAATGTAAAAATGTTGTTTTAATTGAAAATTCCCGGTACTTTCTTGACAGAGTAGTATTTCTTTTATGTTTACGAAAGAATTTGTGGTTTTTGTTTCGAATTGACTGTTTGTGACTATTTGAAGGATTGCAGGATTCCAGGATGTATAGTTTCTTACCTTTCATTTCTAGATGTACCATTTCAAGATTATTTATTTCTAGGAAAACCTTATCTTTTCGATGCTTCAGTGATGCTTGATATTCTTCAAACCATTCTGGAAAAGTTCAACAAGTTTGTCTGTCCCACATTTAGTGGTGTCCTATAATTAGACCGACAAGCTTCTAGTGGATATTCTAGACATTATTTCAGACACTTTCGACCAAAATCATATAACGCAAAATGCTTCGTTATGGAGCTAGAGCCCTCTGAAGTAGTTATTCGAAAAATAAACTTTAAGTAAATTGAATGATTTCGTAATAATTGTTTTATAAGAAGAAGCTTTCATAAAATAATTGAAATCAGGTACAAGAAATTGATAGTTCACTTATTTTGTTGTGATCCTTTAGATAACGAGCATTGAGTAGTAAACGGAGAGAAAATTTCAAATCAATTTTTCTGAAAAACGGTGCAACTGGACGATATCACACAAGAGCACCTTCTCTCAAGAATAAAATCAAAGTTTATGAGTTTGATATACAACTTGTAAAATAAAGAAACTAAAAATACTCTTCGCCCCCAAAATGATACGCTTATGTTTGACATGAAAAAAATGTACCAAAACCATACGGTGTATTTTTGATATTAGCCAATGTGTAAAATTTCAACACTTTAGGTGAAGTAGTTTTGGAGATATGTGACAAAAAGTGTTGCCTGAACGTCATCTTAAGGGGGGTCTAGCTCCTTAACGAAGCATTTTTCCATGATACGATTTGGGTCGAAAGTATCTAAAATAATAAAATAGAAAAAGTTTTTTTACCCAATAGAAGAAATATAACAAAATTTGAATATCAAAACAGATTTAATCTGTCAGTCTTCTACAATTTTAATTGAAATTAAATTAAAATTGTAGAAGACTGACAGATTAAATCTGTTTTGATATTCAAATTTTGTTATATTTCTTCTATCAAGTAAAAAGCCTTTTGCTATTTCATTTTATACATAATATATAATTATATTTAGGCTTGAATAAATCTCATTATGGAATGTCAATGGTTTAAAGAAAACCTTATAATACCTCACAGTTTTCTGTGATTTTGTGACGAACATAGAATCATCTTGATTTTTAAAGTTAGTCTATTTAAGCAATTATCCGGTTACCACTCTGAGGTAAGATATACTGATTGTTAGCTGATTTTGATATTTTAAATATGATTTAGGGCCGATGAAGAGATTATCGGAAGTCTAATTGTTTTTTGAAGATATAGTGCGTGTTTTGAGAGATTTTTGAATTAACGTATTTGAATATTTAAATATATTAAATATTTCAAATAAATTATATTTTTTGAGAATTCCTTAAGTTCTGTTTTATGTTTTTGAAAAGGAGTTGTGTTCATAATTGTAGGATCAGAAACAAAATTTTGTCTCCTTCAAATATTTATTTATTAATTTTAATTGACAATTTATATTTTTTGGTTCATTTATTCCATTTGATATTGTATATTGAGTTTTGATTCTATACGTCTATTAAATATAAGCGGTGCTTATGTAGACATTAATTTTATTCTAAAAGTTTTTTGAATAAAATTGTTCTTTAATTAAAATTGTAGAAGACTGACAGATTAAATCTGTTCTAATATTCAAATCTAAAATAATATCTAGAATATCCACTAGAAGCTTGTCGGTCTAATTATGGGACAACTATATATACTACGACACTCATGACAACTTAATTAACTCCTGAATTATAATTGCATCAAGATGATTGTTTTTGTCTCAAGCATAAAAAATTGTTTGTAAATTTCATATAAAGATGTGAAAGATATTTTTATGTTAGTTGTTGAAATTTATTGAGATATCTTTTGTGGAACAGGTTCAAAATAGCTTAGTTTCACAAATTTTTTGTAATTTTTTCTGTGTTGTAAGTGAAGTATATTTGTTTCAGAATCATATGATTTTTTTGTGTTTATGAGAGAATTTATAATTTTTTTTCAAAATAATAATTCATAGCTATTTGTTTGATTGATTCATTTAGGAGTACTTTTTATGGTGGGGATTTAATTGCTGATTGCACATACCTCGTGAAGTGCCATTTCTATTCAGCATTTTTTGACAATTCATAATGGAAAGTCTTAGCCTGGCACAGCGTCTACAAACTGTTCAACTTTATTACGAAAATGAGCATTCTACGAGGAATGTGCAGAAGAAATATGGACCGATTGTTCCACCGGGCCATAAACCACACCAAACAGTTGTTTTTTCTGGATTAAATTTCAGCTCTTGAACCTCCTCGGGTTGCTCATCGCCCCAAATACGCGCATTTTGTTTATTCACGGACCCATTAAACCAAAAATGGACTTCATCAGTGAACAAAATTTTTGTCGAACACAGTGGATCTTCTGTAAGATTGTCAAGAGCCCAACGACTAAAACGGAAACGATTTGGAAGGTCGGTCGGCTTCAGTTCTTGCACTACTTCAATTTTGGAAACTTTTAATGAAAGATCCTTACTTAAAATACGCCAAGTTGTAGAATATGACAGGCCCAGCTATTGAGAACGGCGACGAATCGATACTTCACGGTTTTCGCGTACACTATCCGCTACCTCCACTATATTTTCTTCACTACGTGCTGGGTGTGGTTTATTCAGTCGAGTATTACCCAATAATAAAAACTGGGTCTCATACTTACGGATGGTAGAGCTAATTGTGCGTTCGGTAGGCCGATTATGTGGACCATAAGTTGCTCTGAGCGCCCGATACACATTCCTCATAAAGTTGAACAATTTTTAGACGCTGTGCCGGGATAAGTCTTTCCATTTTGAATTGTCAAACACTCCTGAACAGAAATGGCACATCAGTTAACACGAGGCATGCGCAATTTGCCACCACAAAAAGTACCTCTAAATGAATCACACTTTATATAGTTTCTTTCTTAAGTTATGACCAAAAAATTTATTTTATTATTGGATTTTAGTTACATATTAGGTCTGAAAATATGAAGTTAAACATTGAGATATTTCAATGCGTTTTCTAGTTCTGCTACCATATTGCTAAATTGAAGAAAAAAGTTTTTTTTGAGAAAACCCGATTCTAAACATAGTTTTTTCAATCAGTTGAAATATTGTTTCTGAAGTAATCTTGACTACTTAAGGAACTTTGGGCCCTGTGCCTAATTAGAAATTGGATTTCTTTGAAAAGAATTCCCGTCCGCAATGTTTAACGTTTTCTGATTTTGTACACTCCCAAAAAAAACAAAGTAATGGGATTATTTTGATTTAGGACTTGCATTGCTTATATTTGTATTGTAAATTTGTACGCATTATTCCTTTATGTGAACAAAACAAGAACAACTGCGATGGAAATAAAGGATTCGAGTAGAAAAAAAAAAAAAATGTGCTTCTTACATATATAAACATAAACTAAAATGTTAGAATTTAGCATGAGTAACTTGTTTTTTTACTTTAATGACTTCAAATAACATAAAACATTGTTACAGACCTAATATAATGAAATTTTGAAGAATGTCATTGAATGAAGTTACGTGGATCATAAATTTTCAACTGAACTGAAACGATGGACTAGTTGAAGCTTCTGAATTTTGGGATTTTAAAGTAAGTTGAAATTATATTGATGCTTGTGCAATTTGCAAAGAAATAGAAACCTTTAGATTGAATATTTAATTATCAACTCAATTAATCGTTAATACCTTTTCGTTAAGTTTTTGTTTTCACGTTGATATTACCTGAGAAGAAACTGTATTGTGCCATAACATACACATCTTCATGACTTTCACAAAATCTTCACGATTTTTAGCAAAATGTTCATTATTTCAACAACTTCGAAAACAGTATTTTTCCAATTTTAACCTTTTTTCCACAGGAAACAGCGTGCTATCGTTTCCCCCAATTGTCTGTATTTTCGGATTTTCTGCCGAAAATGGTCTTAAACTACTGGATTGGAGTCACTGGTGAAGAATCCGAGGTAAAAATTAATTCTATGCGGCCGTAAATATGCTCACTTTCGACCTGAAAGAGCTACAACCTTGAAACTTTCGGCGAATATATGGACTAGTGATGCCACAGCAAAAAACGTTAATGGGCAAAATCGGTTCAATAATTTCGCAGTTTTCACGTTGAAAAATATTTAATATTTTCCTCAATATTTCGAACCTAGATTCTATCGATCTGGAATTCAGCATTTGAAAGTGAAACAGTGAGGCACATGTTCGTGCAGACTTTCGTGGGCCTCATATGATTAGAAAATAAAATAAGTTATTTTGTGAGGATCGTAGGCCACATGAAGTAGACCGCAAAGCTCCTGACTGCACGTCAGAACTTTTTCCCCTTTTTTGTAAATTCCTCTGATAACGTTGTCATTATATCGGGTGTTTTTTTTAGAGTGATAGAACTTTCGATAGGGATGACTGTGATTTTATAAAAGATAGAAACTCTGTTGTTTCGACATTTCTGTTCAGTAAGCATTGACAAATTATCATGGAAACACTCAAGCAGCAACACCGTTTACAAATTGTTGAATTGTTGAATAGATTTCGGACAACATTTTCTCTACTCGATGCAACAACAACAACAAGACAAAGAACTGTACGTACAGAAGAAAATATCGCTGCTGTAAGTCATAGTGTTAATGATGATCTAGGTTTATTTATTCGTTGACGTTCATAACAAGTTGGACTCTGTACATCAACCACATGGAAATTTTTGCGTAAAGATCTTGGTCTACACTCATACAAGATCCAACTGGTTCAAGAACTTGACCATAATAAGCGTCGTTTGTTTGCTGATTAGGCCCTAGAACAGCTTTAAGTTGATCCACTTTTTTATCGTGAAATTGTTTAGTGATGAAGCTCATTTCTGGTTGAACGGCTATGTAAACAAGCAGAATTACCGTATGTGGAGTGAAAACTATCCTCAAAAAGTTCTGCAGGTTCTATCGCATCCTGAAAAATGCACTGTATGGTGTGCTTTACACGCTGGAGGCACCAACAGACCATATTCCTTTAAATACGATGCTGGAGATACTGTTACAGTGAATGGTGCTCGTTACAGATCGATGATCAATGATTATTTGTTTCAAAATTTAGGTGATATCGACACAGAAGTGTTTTGGTTCCAACAAGATGGTGCTATACCTCATGCTGCTACCGTAACAATCGATATATTGAAAGAAAGATTTGGCGATAACATTATTTCGAGAAATGGTGCAATTAATTGGCCTCCAAGATCCTGCGACATAACTCCACTGGGTTATTTTCTTTGGGGTTATGTCAAGTCATTGGTTTATGCTGATAAACCAGAATCATTAGACGCTTTGGAAGCCAACACAACTTGTGTTACTGATGAAATAAGGCCTGAATTACTCGAAAAAGTGGTTCAAAATTGGACTGGTTCCTCAGAGCTAGTCGTAGTGGACATATGCGGGAAATTATTTTTATAACATAAATGTCATAAAATTATCTTTCAAAAAAAAATAATTTGGCTTCAATCTTAATTTAAATGTGTTTTATTTCAATTTAAAGTTCTATCACTCTAAAAAAACACCCGATAATATCATATTATTGCAGTCTATATTATCTCCTTTTTGTTTCATAAAATTCACCTAGTATATTCTCAAATTCTGACTGATGTTCAAAAAATCTTTTCGAAGAGTTGATATTTTCCTATTGGATGTAGATATAAAGAAATATACTTACCTTCGAATAAATACTTTCACTTCCTTGGAGTTTTCATGATTTTTCATTTTAATTTCACTTAAAGTTTTACTTTCCTACTCACTATACTTGTATGAATCTTTGGGTTAATTGAAAAACATTTCTCGTTATTTATATATATTTTACACATTTAGAAATTTTTTCATTTAATAATAATATCTCATTCTAAATAAAAGACAGGTTCTGATTGAAATAACACTACTTTACATTATAAGGTACATCTTCTTGCTTACTTTACACGCACCACAATCATCAACAACTATTAGTTTATGTTATAATACAGGAATCACTAAAAATCAGTATACAATCGCTGTTACGCCAAAGAGAGAGCAGAAGGGACAAAAAGGGATGCACTGCATACTTTTAATGAAAATCAACAATGTTTATATTGATCACAGGAGATCGCTCATTTCTCTTTGGGAAAACAGCCTGTACAATATTATTCTCGACATTCAGCCGAAATGGACATAATTTACAATTTCATTCCACAACCGTGTGCTAATCGTTCTGAAATAAAATCAACATAAAATAAGTACTCGGCAAGAAAGTAGCAAAATAGAAAATTAAAACGAGAAATTTTCTCGGAAACCCAGTCTTCAAATCCGAAGATACCGAGGTCGAGTATGACTCATCGGAATTTAAAATATTAATTTATTTACACTTTACTATATCTACACTGGTGTTCTTTCATGCCGAGTACTTTTTGAATATAAATTGATAAACAATAGCGAACGAATCGAGATTTCGTTCCTACCTCCAATTTTGTTTACATATTGCACCAAAGACGTGATAGATTCGAAACTTAGGAGAAAATTACAAAATGGAAACAATGTTTAATCTGGAACTGTCACTACCGTTTCAATGTATCGTCCTCCATATTTCCTTCTAGGAAAAATATAACTTGATAACTCTACAACTTAGTAACAACATAATAGACAAATGTAACATATCTAACACTCATTGCTCTTTAGGGAGTCCACTTTTGCAATTATTTTTCGATACCTAAATTAGTAACTGATCACTTCGGGTTCACTAGACTGCAGGCCATACCCTGGAAAGAAAAAAAAATGTTAGTGGAAATGTTAACTCCAGATATTTATTCACTTAAACACTACATTATATATACTAGTAATCAAATACTATAAAAAGTTGAACTGTGTATAATTCATGAAGGGGTCATCTGCTTAACCTATTCAAAAAAATTTTCCCACTATTCAACATAGTTAAACGCGTAGCATAGATTATATAGTTCATCTACAAAGTATCCGGAATTTATTATTTTTCATAATTTCAATATATTCCTTTACTGTAACATTCTAAGACAGAAGTAATGTATAAAATAGGTTGTGCAAATAAACGACTATGGACAAAGTTGCACTGCAACACTATTTGTCGAATATTGTTGATTGTCAACAGGTATACAATTCATGAAATGATGTCGCAACTAGAAAAAAGGGAAATAGGTAGAATATATGTATAGAAAAGGTTTTCGAAACTTCAAAAAAATTAGTGCAATTTACTGAACTGTGAAAAAGTGCTGTATATGTATGTGTGATTTTTTTAAGTGGGATAGAACTTTCGATAGGGATAACTGTGATTTGACAGAAGGTAGAAGCCATGTTGTTTGGACATTTCTGTTCAGTAAGCATTGACAAATTATCATGGAAAGACTCACGCCTCAACAACGTTTACAAATTGTTGAAATTTATTTACAAAATCAAACTTATAGAGAGAGCACTTCGTGAAATTTATGGTTTACATAATCGTCCATCAGAACAGCTTATTCGTCCAACTATCGATAGATTTCGGACAACATTTTCTCTACTTGATGCAACAACAACAACAAGACAAAGAACTGTACGTACAGAAGAAAATATCGCTGCTGTAAGTCATGGATGATCCAGATTTGTCTATTCGTCGACGTTCACAACATGTTGGACTCTGTGCATCCACCACATGGAAAATTTTGCGTGAAGATCTTGGTCTACACCCATACTAGATCCAATTAGTTCAAGAACTAAAGCCACTTAACCATATTAAACGTCGTTTGTTTGCTGATTGGGCCCTAGAATAGCTTGAAGTTGATCCACTTTTTTATCGTAAAATTGTGTTTAGTGATTAAGCTCATTTCTAGTTTGACAACTATGTAAACAAGCAAAATTGCTGTACATGGAGTGAAAACAATCGTCAAGAAGTACTGCAGGTTCCATTGCATCCTGAAAAATTCACTGTTTGTGTTCTTTACACGTTGGAGGCATCATCGGTCCATATTTCTTTAAAAACGATGCTGGATCTAATGTTTATTTATTTATTTATTTATTCATAACAGGAACATGTACAGGTAGGTTAATACCCAAAAGAAATGTTACAGTGCATAGTGTTCATTACAGATCGATGATCAATGATTATTTGTTTCAAAATTGTTTTGGTTCCAATAATATGGAGCTACACCTCATGCTACTACCGTAACAATTGATTTATTGAAAGAAAGATTTGGTGATTACAATATTTCGAGAAATGGTCCAATTAATTGGCCTCCAAGATCATGCGACATAACTCCACTGGATTATTTTCTTTGGGGTTGTGTCAAGTCGGTTTATGCTGAAAAACCAGAAAGAATAGATGCTTTGGAAGCCAACATAATTCGTGTTATTGATTAAATAAGGCCTGAATTACTCGAAGAAGTGGTCCAAAATTGGTCTGTCTGGTCGAATGAGGTTCCTTAGAGCTAGTCGTGGTGGACATATGCCGGAAATCATTTTTAAAACATAAATGTCACAAAATTATGTTTCAAATGAAAAAAAATTTGGCTCCAATCTTGATGTAAATGTGTTTTATTTCATTCTTAAGTTCTATCATTCTAAAAAACACCCGATATATGAGACAATAAAGAGGATAAGAAATGGCATGGATATGAGGCATAGAATAGTTACAGTAAAGCCACGTAGATAAAAGGAAACAATTTAAACGCTTTATTGGCCTAAGGACGCTACATTCGCACCTGGGGTTTCTCAAAATGGCTAACAGAATTGGAAATCAACGAAATATGGAAGTTTGTCCAGAAACCGTCCGTATGTCACTGAAAGGATACAAGGCGACATATCAAGGAAACCAAAAAAAAATCTCTAAAATTTATTCATTTTTTACTTAAGTAACGAAGGATAGTTTTTTGTCAACGTTTTCAAGTAAATAACTCTGATAATATCATTATATTTGATGAAAGTTGTTTCCAACTTAAAAATCCTATCGAAACAACTTGTTTCCGTTCAAATTTCCAAATTTCTCATCAAAATAATGGTTTGGGGAGCAATATCTCAGTGTGGTGCTTCGCTTCTTTGTATTGTTGATGGTGTCTTCAATAGTGAAAGTATTGTGGCATGCTGAACGAGTTTTTCCTTGAATCGGCGCATTCTTTATATCCAAAGGGGTGGCGTTTTCAGCAGAATAATGCAATATGCCATATATATATATATAGCCTATACTCAAGCTTGGATGCAAGAACACCAAATGACAAACACTTCATGGCCAGCAATTTCACCAGATCTTAGTCCCATTGAAAACATATGGGTACTAATGAAGATTGAAGTTGAACGAGCAGTGCCACGAAATAAAGATGATTTAATTACGTCAGTTTTACAGTCCTAGACAACCATAACCGAAAATTATGAAGGTGAGCTAGTTTCGGATGTATCTTGACGTTTAGTAGTCAAGTTTTTACAGTTAAATGGAGGTTGTATGAGTAAATAAGATGAATGTTTTGTTATAATTCTCTTATTTAAGAATTCAAAATATATACTTAATAATTACAATTGAGCTTTGTTTTTTCCGGATACTTTCTAGACATATCCTTAGATTATTTTATCAGATGACGAAAAAGTTTGTAGGATTTTTGTATCGTATCTTCGATCAGAGTTTCGTGTTTAAATTTTGCGTAAATTTTTCTATGTGTCAAATGTGTTAAATTTGTCAGGGATATTGCACTTAACAAGTATGAATTGTGACGTTATTAAGAATGAATCGCTCGCACAACGCAGTTTTCTAAATGAAAACTTGAAAATTTCAATGAAGACCAACATTCTGCTCGGTTTCTCATGTCTTGTTATTCGTAAAAGAATAAACAATCGGAGAATGAAAGAGACCGAGACCAAAACAATACCCCGCCACTGGAGCGCCACAAATAAAGGTCTATCATCATCATATCGGGTTTGACAGTGGTGCACACGACACCCCTCGACCTATTAACGACGACGTTGCTCAATCTCAACCTCAAAACGATATTACAATGTTTATTAAGGAAAACGTTTCTCTCGTCGTATTCCACGTCCGTACACATCATAACAGAATAAATGAATAAGCGAACACAGAACCGGTAATTAGAAGCGGTATACGTCACGTTCTCCGCGAGATATGTTCTCTGGACGTTTCTTCTTTTTTTTTTCGGTGGGCCTCTCGCTTGCTCTCGTTAACCGATGTTGCGTAACAAGCATCGCTTTAATTAAAAATACATCAATCAGCTGAAAAACAAGTCGGCCGTGTTTGACGGGGAAAACTGATCGTGAATTTTCATCGGAGTGTTTCTCGGCCTGACAAAAAATAAGGCTGAACTTACTCGGAATTGTGTCAGAAAGAAAAGTGACACGTCCCAAAAACAGCATAGTTTCATTTAACACATTTTTGAACAACTTGTATCTTTTCCATTTCACCCAAAGCACCAGTAAGATAACAGCAGATTCATTTCGTATGTTAAGCGATAAACAAGAAATCGTCCATTTAAAACTTGCATTTTTGATCGGCTATAAATTAAAAACTAATGAATATTTTTTCAAAGTTATGAATTCATTAAAAAGATTGAACCTTGAAATTTACGAGTGAAAAACAATATCATTCAAAATGACCGCCACGACTGGCTACTGTACCCCATCGGATCAACCCAATTTTTCAGTACATTTCCGATTGTTTGGAGCTCAATCTCATAAATGGCAACTTCGCTTTCGCGCTCCAAGATCTCGTGAATTCTACCGGTTAGGTTATTGGCATGTGAACATAGCTCTTTCACCAAGTGACTACTCAGCAGTCTCCAGAATCTGCCCAAAAAAGCAGAAACGCCTGCAGTGTGATACGCCTTATCATGTTCAACTGAAGAATCTAACCAAAATAAACGTGTGAAATCAAATACACTCTGGCGATTTTTTCAGGTTCAAAGACTCATCGTAAAAGATTCACGTGACGAACCCAGGATGTTGTTCAATCTGAGAAGAGCTAATATCAATCTTCCTCGACAACGACCAGCAACGCCCGACAACTTTTTTTTCCCGCGAAAATTGACAGCTTTATGCGAACTTTCCCGCGGTGCGTTTCTTCGATTCTTTGATCTGGCCCATTGTCTTCCGAGAAACAGAAGAACGGCATCGAGTTCCCGAGACCATCTCGGATATTTATTAGATATAAACAATTTGTAGACGAGTTCCCACTAGAGAAGTATCTATTGTTGTTTATTTCATTATGACACCTTGGTTCTTCGTTATTGCCCTAAAGAATCTGCGTTCTCTTGAAATCCGCATCAAGACAGTGACGTCCGTCTCAAAATCATATACGCGAAAAGTAAATGTAAGCCTCCATAGAAGATATTATGGGTAGTAGAAACATGCTGAAAATATCGTAAGATTGACTGAAACTCTTGATTCAAAGATTGAAATATCATATATTTTTATTTTTGTAAGCCATGGTAATAGAAAATTCTACAAATTCAGATAGTCTAACATATTGGGTGTTTTTTTACAGTGATAGAACTTTATATAGAAATAAAACCTATTTAAATTACGATTGAAGCCATTTTTTTTTATTTGGAAGATAATTTTATGACATTTATGTTTTGAAAATATTTTCTGGCATATGTCCACCACGACTAGCTCTGAGGAACCGCATTCGACCAGACCAATTTTCGACCACTTTTTCGAGTAAATCAGGCCTTATTCCATCAATAACACGAGTTATGTTGGCTTCCAAAGCGCCTTTTGTTTCTGGTTTATCAGCATAAACCATTGACTTGACATAAACCCAAAGAAAATAATCCAGTGGAGTTATGTCGCATGATCTTGGAGGCCAATTAATTGGACCATGTCTCGAAATAATGTTATCGCCAAATCTTTCTTTCAATAAATCAATTGTTACGGTAGCAGCATGAGGTATAGCACCATGTTGTTGGAACCAAAATCCTTCTGAGTCGATACCATTCAAATTTTCATTGATCATCGATCTGTAACGAGCACCATTCACTGTAACATTAACTACAGCATCGTTTTTAAAGAAATATGGACCGATGATGCCTCCAGCGTGTAAAGCACTCCATACAGTGCATTTTTCAGGATGCAATAGAACCTCCTGAACTTTTTGAGGATTGTTTTCACTCCATATACGGCAATTTTGCTTGTTTACATAGCTGTTCAACCAGAAATGAGCTTCATCACTAAACACAATTTCACGATAAAAAAACTGGACCAAGTTCAAGCTGTTCTAGGGCCCAATCAGCAAGCGAACGACGCTTATTATGGTCAAGTGGCCTTAGGTCTTGAACCAGTTGGTCTTGTATGGGTGTAGAGTAAGATCTTTACGCAAAATTGTTCATGTGGTAGATGCACAGAGTCCAACTTGTTGTGAACGTCGACGAATAGACAAATCTGGATCATTATTAACATTTTGATACTTTTTTTAACGATATTTTTTTCTGTACGTACATTTCTTTGTCTCGTTGTTGTTGCATCAAGTAAATAAAATGTCCGAAGTCTATCGATAGTTCGACGAATAAGGAGCTCTGATGGGCGATTATGTAAACCATAAATTTCACGAAGTGCTTTATAAGTTTGGCGAATAGAACATTGATTTTGAAAATAAATTTCAATAATTTGTAAACGCTGTTGCGGCGTGAGTATTTCCATCATAATTTGTCAATGCTTACTGAACAGAAATGTCGAAACAACATGGCTTCTACCTGCGGTCAAATCACAGATATCCCTATTGAAAGTTCTATCACTCTAAAAAAACACCCGATACATCTGTATAACAATATCATACTCAAACAAACTCAATAAGGTTTGTTGATCAAAGGTGCAAATTGCAGAAATGCGCACGTTTCAAACTGGTTGGTTTTCACCAGTAAAATGTATGCCAATGATTACAAATCTATCAAGTATCTATATTCGCTATACAGATACACTAAGATTTTAATCATGCACTAACGCAATCCAGAGTATGCAAATATACATACAACACAAACTTTGCGAGCTAATTCAAGTAAAGAAATGTATTCTCGATATTTAGTTATGAGCATTACGGCATATTATGGTCTGACTTGAGCATGGGAAAAGATTTTTCTGCGTTTGTAACGTGAAAATATCGAGAATAAATTTCTTCATTTGAATTAGCTCGCAAAGGTTTGTCTTTTATGTATATTCGCTTACTCTAGATGGCGGTAGTGCATGATTAATATCTAAGTGTCTCTGTGTATAGCGAATATAGAAAATTTGTCTTAATTGATAATTGTTAATAATATAATAAAAAACTGCAAATAATTCATATCAAAATATTACAGTTACATGTTACAAAGAAAATGCAAAATGTTCCCTAATATACCAGAAAAAAGCTTACACAATGAAGAAGTGTTTCAAATCATAATGATAGGCAAAATTGGAATCTATAAAAAGTTGAGGAAAACGAAATTCTTTATTCTTTCGGTAGATGGCTGTAGTTAACAAAGAGAAACAGTTGACAGTTTTTCTTCGATAAAGCTATAAATGTAAGCCAGGCGCCTGAAATTGTGAATTGTGTTTATGGTCCCGATACTTTAACAGATAATTACGTGTAATGTTGGGTTCGTCGATTCCGTTTCGAAATTTTTGATGCCGAAATTTCAATAAAATCACAGAAATAATCGAAGTTGACTGGCATTGTAGTAGTTGTAGCATCTTACAGGAGCTAAACATTAATCATAAAACAGTTTTAAGCCAAAGCGTCGTCAAAGCGCGGTAAAGCTGTGGCCAAACCAGGACTAATGGCCAGGAAGGTTCTACTCTGCATGTGGTGGGACTGAAAAGGAATCATTCATTCTGAGTTGATTCCATATGAAAAAATACAAAATTCATATCTCTTCTATCAACAACTGGACCGTTTGAAGGTACCGATTGATCAGAAACAGAAGAGACGTTCTTTTCCATCAGGACAACGCCAGGCCACACACGTCTATAGTGACTCGCCAGAAATTCCAGGCGCTTGATTGGGAATTTTTAATGCATCCACCATATATAGCCCGGATCTGACACCAAGCGAGTACCATCTTTTTCTCTCATTGAAAAGCTTCCTGAGAGATTAGAAATTAGCATCAAAAGAAAATGTCAAAATCGATTACTAGAGTTTTTCGCCAATAAGGACCAAAACTTCTACAAAGAGGCATTATGAAACTACCTACGAAATGGCAACAAACTATAGAATAAAACAATGCATACTTGACGATCGGACAATCCGAAACATGATAAATAAATTCTTGAAATTCATGCAAAAATAGTTTTTCCCCCAACCAGTTATTAGGTGACCTAAGCCACGTGTAGAAGAGATTTAGCTTGTACCATTATTTATCGTTAGCTTCGTTCCTCAAGAGTATCTACGTGATACTCTTGATCGAGAGTCCCATGTTCTTTGTATCGTACACGTGCAATCTTACCTTGAAGATAAGCAAAAAACCAGTGTGCACTTTGGTCCAGCATCACATTTACCCTGCCACATTTTTCTTCATGTCGCCAATCCGATTAGAGCACTCCATCTAATCGGAAATGAACTCGAATTAACTGCGATTTGTGTAAATCATTAGAAAATCTGACCGGTCAGAGCGTAATATTAGACCGGCGACCAATTAGCGGTAAACCGATATAAACAAACTTATGATTACCGTGGTTAAATATCAGATGGAAAAAAGAGAAACTGCGAGTGCGTCGCCTGTTATTATTGCACATAATTTGCGCTAATTGATCTCCGGAATAAATTGCGCCGGATCTGTCACGGCGATGTGTCATCGGGTATCTCGTTACTAATGAAGGGATTGTGCGTGTGTGGATACCCTAAGGGCGAAGAGGACGCTTTTGTTATTTAATTTATCAGTTATGAAAGCTTGAAGTCGAGTAGAAGAAACAAGTCTTGGAAGCCTCTTTCAATATTTCGCTATACAGAAAATTCATGCATAAAATCTGATATGAGTTTTTGACTTTCGGATGACAGACCACAGAATTCTGTGTTTTATTCATCATATGTAAAGGATCTTTCAATGGGAACGCCTCATTTTTAAATTGACATCACTCACGCACGGCTGCCATTGTTTATTTATGACACTGACAGTTGTATTTGTCAATGTCAATCATTCAATCGTGGAAATGAAAGACCCTTTGCCGTCTTCAAGAAGTATTTCACTGGTTTGTAATGTTCAGAGTACTGCTAAATAATCGGCAGAAATCAGTGCTTATATAGTTCAACATTGCAATACGGACCATTAACCAATACTTTTTTATCTGGGCTTAACTCGATCGGTAAAAGTACCTCTAACCAAAACTTCATTGGCTGCGAAAATCTCATAGCTTTTCAGAGGGGAGTAGATTGCCTTCAAAAGCAATCCCGAAGACGGGAATATCTATACTGAATCCTTCATTTACACCTTAGAGTGCCATAGAACAACACACCCATACTATGAATTATTAAAAAGAACTGGATGACAATCGCTCTGGTCAAATCCTCAAATAAAACAATCAATGTACAAATAAACCTTGAAAAATCCTTACGACATAAAACTGAAACAAGAGTATACCAAACATAGAAATATCCTGCAAAAATTAGTTCTGAGAGCAAATTCTGATTACATCTTACAGTGCATACAACAGTATAAATCACAACCTAGAACTCTTTGGAAGCACATACGAATAAAGAAAGTAAAGAAGTATCAAAACCCAGATAAGATGAGACTATCTTGAACGAACCGCAAAAAATTGTGGAAAAGTCCAACAGATTTTTTGCCGACATAGGAGAAACACAGCTGAAATATTGAAGAACCTTCAGATTATCAAGAGAATCAGATGATTCCTGGAACGCTATTTTTGTTCCCCACATATTCAACGGAGCTGAAAAGGATAGTAACTGATCTGAAAGATGGGAAGGCGGCGGATTCTGGTAGCAGAATTATCTGCTACCATTACTCCCATAGTTAACCTGTCTTTTCGAACTGGTACTTTTCCAGAAATATTGTAAATTGGAGATGTGAAACCACTGCTTAAATATGGGGCGGAACGCATCTTGAGAACTATACAGTAATATCGTTGCTGTCCAATGTTGCTAAGATTGAGAAACTTCTGAAAATTAGAATAGTGAGGTTTCCGGAACGTCATGATGTGTTGAAAGGTAGCCAGTATGGATTCAGAGAAGGCAGATCTACAGGCTGAAGACGATGAATGCAGGCTGTGTCTTAAGGACACTGAAACAGCCATGCACATCGTCTCAGAGTGCCCAGCGGTGAGTCGCATCAGATTCTAGGTCTTTGGCCAGGCTGCAAACTAAAAAAATTACCCCCGAACAAGATTATCAGTTTTATCCAAAAACTGGATCTCGTCGGGGAGATATAAATTAGGGGTGAACCATAATAGTCGTGCGGACGCAGTGGTAGGGTGGACAGAGGCCGCTCGCCATAAATAACATAACATAATGTCTCAACGATTATTATTGATTATTTATCAATTATTCTTATTATTATACATAAGTCATGGTCTTAATAATGGATAACGCTTTTACCAATTGTCTGGAACCATTGCAAAAATAATCATTCAATTTTTAACTATCTACAAGAAAAAAATCAATCCAAACAGACTGAAACTCACTCACGTTAAAAGACCTGGATTATCCGTTGGATACCACGAGTACTGCGGGAGGTAGTTGTGGGGCGGCGGTGCGTGGGGGTGTGGTGGCGCGGGGTGCGGGTGATGCGGGGGATGGATGGGCTGCTGGGGCTTCACGTCCCCCCAGCCGGGCTTCACGTCGCCCCAACCCGCCGTCGAGCCGGGACTGGGCGCGCCGCCTCCCTGGTGGCCGGACATGTCGGACCCGGGGGTGGAACTGGGAGCGGGCGACGAGCCGTGCTGCATGTAGCCGGCGGTCGATGGGGAGCCGCTGGACGATCCGCCTCCTGAAAAAAAGAATACAACATTTAGTATGGATTCGTGAATTGGACGTCCAATGCAATCTCAAGTTTGATTGCAATAAAACCGTGATTTTGAAAGTAATGCTAGTTTTAACTCGAGCTAGAACTAATCAAAATATAAAATTAGTATCGGGTGTTTTTTTTAGAGCGATTAGAATTTTCGATAGGGATAACTGTGATTTGACAAAAGTTAGAAGCCATGTTGTTTTGACATTTCTGCTCAGTAAGCATTGAAAAATTATCATGGAAAGACTCACGCCGCAACAACGTTCACAAATTGTTGAATTATTTAAATATTTTAATATTAGCCTTCTACATATTTAATTTCAAGAAATTATATTCAATAATTATAACTTCAAGAATTAAATTAAAAGAATGTCATATAGGTACCACTTATATCAAACGACATGTAAAATAAACATTCATTATAAGATATCCAAATGATATTACAAAATCCAATAAATAAAAATTGTTAACCAAAATCCCATATATTAAATATTTTGAATAGACATCAATCAACAAAAAATATTATTGTTTGTTGATTGATGTTATATTTTATATTATAGGGTTCGTTACAGATCGATGATCAATGATTTTTTGTTTCAAAATTTGAATGGTATCGACCCAAAAGTATTTTGGTACCAATAATATGGTGCTACACCTCATGCTGCTACCGTAAAAATTGATATATTGAATGAAAAATTTGGCGCTAACATTATTTCGAGAAATGGTCCAATTAATTGGCCTTCAAGATCATGCGACATAACTCCACTTGATTATTTTCTTTGGGGTTATGTCAAGTCATTGGTTGATGCTGATAAACCAGAAAAAATAGACGCTTTGGAATCCAACATAACTCGTATTATTGATTAATTAAGGATGAATTAAAGTGGTCCTAAATTGGTCTGGTCGAATGCGGTTCCTCAGAGCTTATCGTGGTCGACATATGCCGGAAAATATTTTAAAACAAAAATGTCAAAATTATCTTTCAAATAAAAAAAAATTGGCTCCAATCTCAATTTAAATGTGTTTTATTTCAATTTAAAGTTCTACCACTCTAAAAAAAAACCCGATACTTTGGAAATGAAATTAAGAGATACATTTTTACTCATTTATTCTTCACTCTATTTATTTAAGAATATGAGGTTAATCTTAATTAATGCCCATCATATGAAAATTTTAGTAATATTTTGCCGAGAACATTAAAAAAAGGATAGAAGTTGGTACCAAAATCGAGCATTGGTCCAAACTTATTTATTATTATACACTGGCGAGCAGAAAAAAGGGGTCACTTGATCATTACTGTTCAAATACCTTTCTTAGTTAAAATTTTTACGACAATCATGAAATTTCTGGAGTGGTAGGGAGAAGAGAAAATTTCCCAAAGAAAAATGAAACTTTTTAATCGATTTGTATGAAAATAATATGCTTTGTTTAAAAAAATCAAAAACTTCGAAATTGTAAAAAGTATTGTAATTGTGAAGATTTCAGTATCAGTATGACGTGTAACTTTCCCTAGCTCTGATTACAGATTCCAAACGTCTTCGCGTGCTCGTGATGAGCCTTCGAATATTCTCTTGTGGACTCTTCTCCCATTCATGACGAAGGGCTTCACGGAACTCTTGTAGATTATTTTCGATGGAACCATAGTTCCAGAGCATAACAGATCCTCCACCGAATGAAACTCGCTCCTTTATAGAGGTATCGGCGTATTTTTTTCTTCTGGACGTCTTAAACGCGCCTACGACCATCAGCTCCTCGAATGCTGAATCTGAATTCATCAGAGAAAAGTACCTGGACCCACTGAGCTTCTAACCAGTTTATGTGATCTCGTGCAAATTGAAGACGCGCATTCGACTCTCTCTGAGAAGTTCTGGACCTGTCGAAGGTTTGTATGGTTGTAAATTCGATTCTGATAGACATGGTCTCACGGTCCATTCACTTTCGTTTACTCGTTTACCTCCATCACTCGATTTCGAACGAACTTCAAGAGCAGTAAGAAGGTGATTTCGAAGATTTGTGGAAACTATGAATCCCTCAACGATGTGCACCGTCTTGTTCCAGATCCAGGTCTTCTGGTCAGCCTACCTGTCTCCTGATGCCTTGTCAATAGTCTTTGGACTGTTGATAGGGTAACATTCATTCTTCTAGTAACAGATCTCTGGCTCAGACCATTTGCAATAAGTGCCACTATTCTCGCACAATCTTCAATTGGTTAACTCATTTTATGAAATTGTTTCTTTCAGAGAGTGAAAAACAAAATTTTCAATGGTCAATGTTGAACGCAACTCATAAACGATTAATTTATTGTGAAGAATTATTCGAAGATGGTTTCTTTTATCAAATTTTTTAGCCCAAATGTCCACATTTTGCGCATATATAGTTGATGTTCAAATGAAAGATAGATGATGGACAAAATATTATTGAATCAATTTGAACACGTGAATCTATTGGTAAAAACAGTATCTTTTTTCCTCGCCAGTGTATCATAACAAAAAATGAGGGCGGAAAAGAATATGAATAAACATTTTATGCAACCTCTTAATTTTTCCCTTTGATATCTTACGCTGAAGTTACTAAAAGGGGCAGTTAATATTGAAAAAAGAAAAATCAATTTATATGTAAAATCTGGAGCTTTTTCCTTAATTAATATGGAAGTGCACCACTAACCATTTACCATTATGATCTCTGATTCCCAAGAATTACCATATCATGATTCAGTTCCATTGCACGCCTTCCCTTTAAAAACGTGGAAATAAATCAGATTCTTAAGTGATTCATCGGATTGTTCTAATGTGAGTAATTTTCCGGACTTAATCCCATTAATATTACATGATTAACATCCTGTTGGTCGAGCAGACCTGACTTAGAGCCCGCATGCTCGAGAAAAATGCACTTACGCTCGGAAAATGGCGAAAACGAAATGTCCCATCCTGTTCTCGAACACGATTTTTCCGGCTGTAATACTACCGACTTTCGTCACTGGCGAAACGCCAGTTTTACGAGCGAAAAATCTATTCTTCGCGTGACAGTAGCCGTTCCTTTGTCTTGAGGAGATTTCCGAAGGTCGAACATATTTTACCATTTCATGTTTTATAGAATTGTAGATTATGAGAAATCGTTAGATTCTTATCCAATTTCAATGGCAAATACGGGGGTTGTCCTGTAATTATAAGCTCCTTGTGTCATTAGATTATCCTTGACTACTGTTTAAGTGATCAATTCCGCTGCACTGTTCAAAGATTCGTATTTTGATTACGTTCTTTAGATGAGAATTCGTAGTCACATAGAAACGAGAGAATGAAATGACCAATTAACTTATGAAATATGCATCGAATAGATGTTATTATACTGGTTAAAATATATTTTAGTCAGTTTTTTAATTTAATTGTTCGACTTCTTGGCTGTGTTCATTCAAAGTCAGCATAAATTTATGCTGTCGTTGGAATGATTTGGACGATAGTTCATAGAAATTATTTATAATTGATTGATTCATTAATGAAACACATGTTCATATTTTCATCATTCTTGAAGGATTTCGTCAGAGCACAAGGTACAAGTTTCTGTTTTGAATTCATGGTTTTTGTACAGATGTTATTTTTCATTAGTTTATAACAGAAATATATTCCACACTGAATCACGTTCCAGACTAATCCCTTAAAAATATTAAAAAGTAGGATGTAATAAAAGTCGGTGTTTTTAATTGTATACTGATATTTCCTGAACAAAGATATATACACCAAAATATTTCTTTTTTGGTGAATCATTACCTAATCGATAAATTTCTTTTGAAGTATTCTTCATTTCAATTGCTCAGATTGCTTAAAAATCTATAAGGTAGAAATTTTTGAATCCATTTATCTGAACACAAAAAAGTTTTGACAAAGTTAAAAGAAATTCATTATGTGAAACCCCTTTCAGAAAAAAATTGTTATTTTTCAAATGATTTCGATATTTTTAAGTTGAAAACAGAGGTCTGAAAATTTATAACAAATATACGAAATCAATAAGCATCAAATTAACAATATCCTTTTTAACGACCAAATTGACTTTTATTACATCACCCTTTTTGAGGGATTAGTCTGAGACTTAGTCAAACCTTGTTTGTTGTGAACCACTTAAAATAATATTATATATGAATAATTTTTTCAGAAACTATAAATTCTAAACAAAATCTATATATCTTGTCCTTTTAGATGGACGAAACTTACGTTAGTACTTAATATTTAAATAAGGTTATTCTGATTTTCACAAATTTTCATTGTTATGTTTACAACACTCGTTTCGCTATCACAGTAGCATCATCAGGCAAGATTACATTATGAATAATATATGTAATATGTAATCTTGCCTGGTGATGCTATTGTGATAGCGAAACGATTTTTGTAAACATAACAATGAAAATTTGTGAAAATCAGAATAAGGGGGCGTCCATAAATTAAGTAAGTTTTTTTTTTAAATTTTCTGTCCCTCCCTCCCCCTTAGTGAGATGTCCTGAGATTTTATTCAACCCCCTCCCCCATCCCCAACGCCATAAAACGCGTTGGATTATTATTGTAGAAGGAAAAAAAATTCACTTCGTACTTTTATTTACGACTAGTAATCAATATTGCTGAGAGTTATAAGTGTAATAAAATTTTAACAATAGAATACTTAAATCGTGACTACAGTGATTAAAAAAAAGAATATCTACTCTAATTCAGTCCATGGAATCATGCGCGGTCTCAAGAGAGACTATTGGAACCAATATGTCCATATGATTTTCAGTAAAATGATCTGCTCCTTCAACTTCGTTACCAAAATAGTATATTTTTTTTTTTGTTACAATCAGAAAAAAAATTGCGTGATATTTGCCGAGACCCCCCCCCTCTCTCCAACGTAAGATTAGATGAGATTTGACTCGACCCCCTCCCCCTTTTAAACATCTCACGTAATTTATGGACCCCTAACCTTATTTAAATATTATTTAATATGGATTTTCACCAAGTAAGGATTGATTCAATTCAATATTTACGTTAGTACCATTAAAGTGAAGAAGAAATAGAAACATATGTTCCATCAATAACTTTTAGGCTGCAATTTCTTAATCTGAAAACAAATCCCTTCAGAAAACTTGAAATTTGTATTAGTACGTTCTGTGAAAATAAATACAAATTTTCCATTTCCTTAACCAACGATCAAAATTTGGACAAAGTAACAAAGAGAAAAGCTCTTGAAATGTAAAACCAATTAACTCATCTTATATGACAAAACGTGTACAAGATAAGAGCCATCAAGGGTTCGCAATTTTCAATTTTATATTTGACATTAACGAAATGGGTCGACTTAAGCTAGAACAAAATTGGTAAATATTGAAAAGTTATGTGGAAAATTCAATAGGAATGATAATCCTTCACGGCGATTTGTGGATCAATTTGTTCGTGAAAACTGATTGTTATTTGATGAAACAACCCCTTCACTTTCTCGTCAAGTGAGGAGACTTGAAAATATTGCTGCTGTAGCCCAAAATGGGCAATTTTGTTCCGTATGAAAGCTTACCTTCCTAAGCGAAAAATCGGGTGTTTTTTTTAGAATGATAGAACTTTCGATAGGAATAACTGTAATTTGACAGAGGGAAGAAGCCGTGTTGTTTCGACATTTCTGTTCAGTAAGTATTGATAAATTATCATGGAAAGACTCACGCCTCAACAACGTTTACAAATTGTTGAAATTTATTTTCGAAATCGTCCATCAGAGCAGCTTATTCGTCGAACTATTTATATATTTCGGACAACATTTTCTCTACTCGATGCAACAATAACAAGACAAGGAACTGTACGTACAGAAGAAAATATCGCTGCTGTAAGTCATAGTGTTAATGATGATCCAGATTTGTCTATTCGTGGACGTTCACAACAAGTTCGACTCTGTGCATCCACCACATGGAAAATTTTGCCTGAAGATCTTGGTCTACACACATACAAGATCCAACTGGTTCAAGAAATAAAGCCACTTGACCACAATAAGCGTCGTTTGTTTGCTGATTGGCCCTAGAACAGTTTGAAGTTGATCCACTTTTTTATCGTAAAATTGTGTTTAGTGATGAAGCTCATTTCTGGTTGAACGGCTATGTAAACAAGCAAAATTGCCGTATATGGAGTGAAAACAATCCTCAAGAAGTTCTGCAGGTTCCATTGCATCCTGAAAAATGCACTGTATGGTGTGCTTTACACACTGGATGCATCATTGGACCATATTTCTTTAAAAACGATGCTGGAGCTAATGGTACAATGAATGGTGCTCGTTACAGATCGTCAATCAATTATTATTTGTTTTAAAATTTGAATGGTATCGACCCAGAAGTGTTTTGGTTCCAACAAGATGTTGCTACATCTCATGCTGCTACCGTAACAACTGATTTATTGAAAGAAAGATTTGGCGATAACATTATTTCGAGAAATGGTCCAATTAATTGGCCTCCAAGATCATGCGACTTAACTCCACTGGACTATCAAGATCATGCGACTTAACTCCACTGGACTATTTTCTTTGGGGTTATGTCAAGTCATTGGTTTATGCTGATAAACCAGAAACAATAGACGCTTTGGAAGTCAACATAATTCGTGTTATTGATTAAATAAGACTTGAATTACTCGAAAACGTGGTCCAAAATTGGTCTGGTCGAGTGCGATTCCTCAGAGCTAGTCGTGGTGGACATATACCGGAAATTATTTTTAAAACATAAATGTCATAAAATTATCTTTCAAATAAAAAAAAATGGGCTTCAATCTTAATTTAAATGTGTTGTATTTCTATTTAAAGTTCTATCACTCTAAAAAAAACACCCGATATTTATTTGTGTCGAAAACATTTTGGATTTATGCATGGACCGAAATATTCATTATATGACTTTGATGCCATTTGAAAATTTATCTGGCTTTACGTTTTAAGTAAGTGTGAAAATTCTGACAATTAATACGCCAGTCTTAATTCTCAATTATCGAAATTGAGCGTTTTCCATCGTACAATTTTGAAAACAAGATATATTATTTTTCGTTGATCAGCGTTGTACATGGTTCTCATAAATTGTTCCACGTTTCGTCATTAGGTGATATCATACGTCATAGTCTTACCTTGCATCATGCCTTGGCCCTGAGGCCCAGGACTGGATGATGGCAGGTTGGCATTAGAGCCTAGGAGTCCCGCGTGACCTCCTGGCGTTCCATTGTTGTTGGTACCTCCGGGTACCTGTGCCGCTTTCATCATTTTCTTGTATTTACTCCTCCGGTTCTGGAACCATATTTTAACCTGTAACAACCAGAAAGGAACATTAGAGAGAAGGTCGAGAAGGAAGTGTTTAATGGAAAGAAAACGTTACGGTACCTATATGCAACTCATGTGAAGAGTGAAGGTATAATTTTCGAGAATGTATATTGTGAAAATTCAATCTGCTAGAACTGACGAAACAATAAGCATATTCAACACAAAAACGATTTATTCAGTTTCATTAAATTATATCAAGAATTAAAATGTATGAATTATACGAAACATAAAAAAATTATTATAATTGCGAAACGATATCAAATATTGTTCAACTTCAAGTGATTTTAAAATTGGACTAAACTATAGTCCGTCTAGGAAGTATCTGTTATTCATTATTTTTCATAATCTTAACATACTTCTTTTATGAACTTGTATCTAAGAATTCCGATATAGGTCAGAAATTCACCAAGATCTAAAATCTTCCTGAAAAGCCATTTAGTCCTTCAAACCAGAAACCGTCTAGAAAGTATCCGAAATTTATTATTTTTCATAATTTTAATATACTTCCTTTTTGTAACATTCTAAGACAAAAGTAATGTATGAAGTAGGTCGTACAACAGGTATACGTACAAGTTACGAAATAATGTCACTAGAAAAAAGAAAACAGGTAGAATATTTCAACAGAAAGGGTTTTCGAAACGTTAAAAACTTTGTGCATTTGACTGAACTGGGAAAAAGTGCTGTATATGAAACAATAAAGAGGATAAAAATGGCATGGATATGAGAAATAGACCAGTTTAGGAAGATTAAAGGAAACAATTTAAACGCTTTATTGGCCTAACAACGACACAATCTGCGCTTAGGGTTTCGCAAATTGGCTAACAGATTTGGAAATCAACGAAATATACTAACTGACAAAGAAACTGCAACACTCAGAAGGAGCTGTTTAAATTTGATTTTTTATTTTGGTAAAACATAGATAGTAGAGCAAGGACTAAATGATTAAAATTTGGAGAAAAAAATCGTGAAGGTCTTTTCATGTAAACATTTTTTGTTACTTGAATATGTAGTCGTTTTTTGCAAATTTTTTAGATTTTACAACAAACCAACTGTTCGAGGAGATCCAAAGTCGATGTTTAATTGTTGTTAAAATGCCTAGAGCACGTGTACGCCGAATTTATCACCAGCTAAGTGAATTTGAAAGAGGTCGAATTATTGGTCTACGGCAGGCGCGGTTGTCATTTCAAGAAATCGCTAACCGTACGAACAGAAATCCAACTACTGTTATGAGATGTTGTCAGGCGTGATTTGATAATGCCCAAAATCGAAGGAGACTAGGCACCGGACGCCGAAGGGGCACAAATGAAATTCAAGATCGACGTCTAAGACTTATGGCTATTAGAGACCGATTTGCGACAACTCGATCTTTGGCTGATGAGCATTATCGAGCCCATCTTGTGTTACCTCTGATGGTTGAGCATCGCCGGCAACGATTACAGTTGTGCAGAGAACGTCAACATTGGAATGTCATCCGTCTTTTCTGATTATTCTCGATTCTCCTCGGGTGCACATGATGGTCGAAGAAGGGTTAGACGACGTCGGGGATAAAGACGTGAACCTCAGTTTGATATTGAGGGTCATGTACACCGGACAGTAGGTGTTTATGGTATGGGGTGCTATTGCACATGCAAGTAGGTCATTTTTAGTCTTTATTCGAGGTAACATGTGCGTTACTTTCAAGAAATAGTGGATCCATATGTTCTCCCTTACCTCAACCGGATCGAGAATACAATATTTCAGCAAGATAATGCTTGACCTCATGTTGCCAGACTTAGTTTAAACTTTTTCGAAGCGATCCATGTGAATCTTTTGCCATGGCCGCCCAGATCCCGCGATCTTTCGCCCATAGAGAATGTTTGGGATTTCACTGGTAGAAGGCTTGGAAATTTACCCCAGCCCCCACGGACTTTGGCGGCTCTGAGACATGAACTACCGGTAGTTTGGGATAGTATCCCTCAAGAAGAAATAGACTATCTTATTGCATCAATGCCAAGACGTGCTGGAGAGTGTATAGATAATCACGTTGAACAAAGACATTATTAACAAATTTATAAAAAAAAAATTGTGAACCCTACGTTTTTCTTCTTCAAATTTCAATTATTTACTCCTTGCTATACCATCTATGTTTCACCAAAAAAAAATTTAAATTCAAACAGCTCCTTCTGGGTGTTGCAGTTTCTTTGTCAGTTAGTATATAAAAGTATGTCCAGAAACCGTCCGTATGTCACATAAAAGACAAGGCTACATATCAAGGAAACCAAAAAGAAATCCCTATAATGACACATTTACAAAAGAACGAAGGCGAAGGATAGAATTCTGTCAACGTGTTTTCAAGAAAATAATTTTAATAATGTCCTTATATCTGATTAAGTTGTTTCCAACTTGGTGGAAATCACTTAAAAATCCTATCAAAACAACCTGATACCGTTCAAATTTCCACCAAAATAAAAGTTTGGGAAGCAATATCCCAGCGTGGTGCTACTTTTCTGTAGCATTAATAGTGAAAAATATTGTAGCATTCTAAAAGATTTCCTTCTTGAAACGGCGCATGCTGTATATACAGGGGGGTGGTGTTTTCTGCAGGATAATGCAAGATGCCATACTTCGGTCTATACTTAAGCTTGGATGCAAGAACACCAAGTGACAACCATTTCATGGCCAGCAGCTTCATCAGATCTTAGTCCCATTGAAAACATGTGGCGACTAAAGAAGATTGAAGTTGAACGAGTAGCGTCACGAAATAAAGATGATATAATTCAGTCAGTTTTTCAATCCTGGACTACCATCACCGAAAATTATGGAAGTGATCTAGTTTCGGGTGTACCTCGACGTTTGGTCAAGTGTTTTCAGTTAAATAGGGTTGGAGAAGTAAATAAGATAAATATTTGGTTATAATTGTTAATTCAAAGATATTTAAGAATACTTTATCCTAAATAACAACAGAAAAAGTTCTTAATGAAGTCTATGTGAATGAAAGAAATGAATACCTTTTTGATTGACTTTAATATTTTTTGTAGTTGTATTAGATGAACCATTCTCTTATTAGACCTAACATCTGATAAAAATGGCTTAAAGGATAATGATGTGATTTCAATTAACACAAAATTCAATTTTTTTGTGAATTCATGACCAAAAATGATCGGAATCAAACTCATGACGTTCAGTTCAATCTATAAACCTTTCAATCAAACGATTTCCTCATTTGGACATGTTTACATACCGAATAAGGGTAGCCCGACACTATCAATCATTGACTAATAGTCGATTAATATTCAATGGGAGATAAAACCGGACGATTACGTAGCCGAGTAACATCAACAGTTTTGCATTTTCAAGTTTATTACCTGCCTAAACGCAAATATAATTCATGCGATGATTGATTCGAAATAAATTGCCTACTTCTGATGGCAGCATATACAGTCATTATAACAATAATTGTGAAATTAAGAGTGTGAAGCGTAACTACTTCTCTAATTTATCTACTGATCGTGAAGAATAGCGTGGATTGGCTCATGCGGCTGTATTTCGCACGCTGCACAAGGTGAACGTGCACGCGCAAGAGGTTTTCGTAACACAGGTTTTGTAGATTTCGGGAAATTAAATTGTATCAGAAAAAATGATGAAAAGCGCTGACGTGAAGTCGGGGATTTTTGCGCACTTGTTTAAATCACCCAAGGTCCTCACGAAAGCTTATAATAGCATTCTTGACGTTATTTTACATCTTAACGCTAAATTTAAACCCAATCGTACCACTGTTGCCACTGTGCTCACTATTTTTTTTATTCGTCTAATTATACGATTCTCAGGAAACTTGCAGTCGTCATTTTACATCTAAATTCGTAGTTTCAAAAATAAGAGAAAATTTCAAATATGAATAACTGTGACAACAGACATTATACATTCTGTCAAGAAAGTACCGGGAATTATCGGGTAAAATTTTTTTTCCTAGGTTGGTACCACTGTCCTTAATTACTATGCCAAGCTTGAGCGAGATCTGTTGTCAACTAGTGTGTTTGCAACAGCTGATTAAGTCAGTCGATGCCAGAGTGCGTGCCGATTTTTACTATGGGTGATTACGTTGAACAAAGAATTTGTTTAAAGTTTTGTGTTGCAAATGAATTTTCGTGTGCCGATGCATTGAAAATGTTGCAAAAGGCCTTTGGTGATAATGCTCTATCGAAAACTCGTGCATATCAGTGGTACAGAGCTTTCAAGGACGGTCGTGAAGTGGTCGCCCATCGACGGCTTCGATCGAAGATAACGTCGATAAAATTAAGGAAAGGGTGCTGGAAAACCGTCGTACCAGCTTGAGAGAGATAGCACATGATCTTAAGATATCCCACGAGTCCGCACGTACGAGTTTGATTGATATTTTGGGCATGAGAAAGGTGGCCGCACGACTCGTACCGAAAGACCTGAATTTTCTTCACCGCGAACAGGTTGCTTCAGACATGCTGGATCGCTGTAATTCCGATTCTACATTCATGGAATGCATTATAACTGGTGATGAGACCTGGGTCTACGAGTACGATATGCAAACAAGCCAGCAATCATCGGAATGGGTGGCAAAAAATGAGCCGAAACCGAAAAAACCACGCCAAAGCCGCTCGAAAATGAATGTGATGCTCATTGTTTTCTTCGATATCCGTGGCGTGGTGCACTACGAATTCGTTCCAGAGGGTCAGACGGTAAACAAGGAGTATCACCTAGGCGTTATGAAACGTTTGCGTGAGCGTATCCGTAAGAAGCGGCCAAATTTGTGGGCGAACAACTCATGGATTTTGCATGACGATAACGCGCCTTCTCACCGAGCTACGATTGTGACTGACTTTCTCGCCAAAAACTCAACAAACGTGCTTCAGCAACCACCGTATTCGCCGGATTTGACTTCCTGCGACTTTTTCCTCTTCCCAAAACTAAAATTGCCCCTTCGTGGCACCCGTTTTGAGTCGATTGAAGCCATTAAACAAAATTCGGCGCGAGAGCTAAAGTCCATCCCGGAAAGCGCCTATAAAAAATGTTTCGATAATTGGAAGTGCCGTTGGCATAGATGTATTGGAGCAAATGGAGCCTATTTTGAAGGCGACCCAATAAATTTTGACGATTAAATGTAAAAATGTTGTTTTAATTGAAAATTCCCGGTACTTTCTTGACAGAGTAGTATGTACTTCTGATAGTATGAAAAGAACTTTTCGCCAATTTTTCTCACAAACTGCGACTCAACACAAACGCTTCCAAGGACGGTTCGTAACATTTCCATGACAATACAAGTATCGACCGCGATTTTTCTGGTCAAACGATCTTCGAAAAACCACAGGTATGCGAGAGAATAAGATATGGGAATTCATTCGCAGTACTGACAGCTCAATACTCGATTTTTAATGAACGGGTTACACACGAACGAATAATTCGTTATTTGTAATCGACTAACGACGTATACATGTTCACCTCGATGTTAAAACATCCACGTGCAAGTTTTCCGTTACAAAAAAGAAAATTATAAGAAAATTATCGCGATTAAAAACCATCGAGAAGCGACATAAGTCAACAAATTTTAGTGTATTTGATTAGCTAATCATCTCGATGTTTGTTGGTAATTTTATGGCAGCAAAACCACAAGACCTGGGCTAACAGAACTCAGGAGAGGTCTATAGGAAATTCTATACAGGGTGTCCCAACGAAAACTTGACCCCTCCAGAACTCAAAACGAAGAATTTTTGAAGATTTAAAAAAAAGTGTACTTCTGTTTTGAGAGGGACGAATTTCCATCATGAGTTTATTCTGAAAAAACCACCTCCATGAAGGTGGCATCAACACCCACAACATTTTTTGAATGGGGAAGAGATGACGAGTGTTAGTTTGAAAGTTATCTATGTTCTGTACAAAACCCAGTTAGGAAACTAAAAGTTTTGAAGAATCCAAAAATAATTTTTAAATTCTATTTTAGGGAAAAATAATTCCTATGACGAAATTGTTCCGAAAAAAAACCCTGAGGGTGACAACAACCTCAAAGTTTTTTAATAGGAAAGAGATGGCGGATGTGTTTTAGTTAAAAACCTTTTTTTGTTCTCTAAACATCCTAGTTGAAATTTTCAAATTCGGTGATTTTATTTAAGCAATTTGATATTGAATATTATCAGAAAGGTAACTCAAACAGAAACCCAATACATTCAAATACACCAGATCTGTAAGTAATGATAGGGAACATCCAGAAAAAATGTGAACAATTTAAAGAACTACCGAGTGTATTGTTCAAAATGACCACTACCAATCTCCATACAATATAGTCTATTTTCAAATCCTTCTCTAACATTTTCGAAAATGTCTGGTGTCAGTAATTGGCATTCTTTCGTGATTATTCTTTGTCGCAGTTCTGCAATATTTGCACAGACTTTGGACTTCAAATGTCCCCACAAAAAAAAGTGTTGGGGGTTGTTGCCACCCTCAAGTGTGTTTTTCGGAACAATATCGTCATAGGAATTCTTTCTTCCTAATACAGAACTTGAAAATTATTTTTGGATTCTTCAAAACTTATAGGTCAACATCCAGAAAAAATGTAAACAATTTAAAGAACTACCGAATGTATTGTTTAAAATGACCACTACCAATCTCCATACAATATAGTCTATTTTCAAATCCTTTTCTAACATTTTCGAAAATGTCTGGTGTCAGTAATTGGCATTCTTTCGTGATAATTCTTTGTCGCAGTTCTGCAATATTTGCACAGACTTTGGACTTCAAATGTCCCCACAAAAAAAGTGTTGGGGGTTGTTGACACCCTCAAGTGTGTTTTTCGGAACAATATCGTCATAGGAATTCTTTCTTCCTAATACAGAACTTGAAAATTGTTTCTGGATTCTTCAAAACTTATAGGTTCTTGAGTTTGGCCGGTTCAACTGCCTGTTCAATATCAACTTTTGACGGTAAGTTCAATATTACATTAGTTCGTGAATAGTGAACCGATTTTGAAAATTTTAACTGGGTTGTGTACAGAACATGAATAACTTTCAAACTAACCATCACACATCTTTTCCCTATTCAGAAAATGTTGGGGATTGATGCCACCTCCATGTGGATATTTTTTCAGAACAAACTCAAACAGAAGTTGACCTCTTTTTTGAAATCTTCGAAAATTCTTCGTTTCTGAGTTCTGGGGGGGGGGGATTTTCGTTGGGACACCCTGTATTCACGGACCCACCATTTTCTTTCAGCAATATCAAATTAAACGGTCGATTTCACCAATATCTTGTCGCCGAAATGCACAAAGGGTATTTATTAAATATAAATGGCGTCCGAAATATTCATCCGAATTAAACAAGATTCCCAAGAGGAAGACGTGCACCTGATCAGGAATGCTGAAAACGCGACATTTTTCCATCCACTCGGATACTCAGCGGTGACGGACGAATCATTCCGGTATGATTTGCGGAATACGCTCAAGAACGGAATAAATAGGTTATTAAAATTGTAGTTTAAATAATTCCCACATTACCGGAGACGCAGCTTCATACGGGTCGCAAAGGAGCCGCCGATCTGATTATTTCGACCCGTTTTCGAACTCGTCTCGCGGGACATATATCGCATGGTTGCCATTTTCTGCAACATGCACAGATTTGAAGGAAACGAACGAAACAATTTGTCTTGAACCTAAAACTAATTCTGGCAATTCTAGACACAAATTCCATGGACCAGGAAATTGCAAGAGGCATCTCGATGGCCGGACTCAATCCCAATTGAACTACTCTTGTCACTGACAGCATCGTAAACAGATCGAATTTTTAATTGATTTTACTTATTAATGTGAAACGTCAAGACGAAAAATTCAGTAAAAACCTGTTGCATTTTCGTTTTGATATCCGATTCTTGATCGGATATGCTTCAAACAAATCAACCAGTAGGAACAAACTGCATTGTCCATCAGGTGCTACATAAATAATACAGTTGTGAATAAGCATTCAGAATCACGATGTCAGTTCGAGATACCCATATCAAATGTCTTGAAAATTATATATGTTTGATGATATCCAATTCCAAAATACCATGTCTCATTTTTCACGAGACAATGAATCTTTGTTTGTACAGAGGTGATCCCGAAAGTATTTGTGTATGATAAATTAAGTTGAAATCTGCCCTCATTTGGATAGAACCAGAATAGATGTTAATAGAAGAATAGGCATTATAGGTAATGGAAAGTTATAAAAATAAACTATTATTTTGTTGATTTTTTAAATTATTCTCTAAACATTCAATGAAAATGAAGCGCAAGATAAGTATAACAACTTCACATTCGTAATATAAAGAACAAAGATAGTTAATGAATTTCATTGAAGACATGTTCAATAAAACCTCATTTCCTCCAGCCGGAACAATACCATTAATTTGCTTAAAGAATTTCCTGACTTTCAATTGAAACAATCTGAGAATTTCGGGACACTTAATTTCTTGAAACTGATACGTTAATTCGGCGCCGAGATCGTGCGATTTAACATTAGATGTTTTCCGTTGTGGCTATGTCAAAGAAAAGGTCAAAGATTTAAGCGCTGAAAGATAACATAAGATCTGTGCCATAATCGCTCTGCAGTGTCAGAGGCAACTCGTACGCCGAAGAAACTTATCCACTACCCAGTCGCGGCCCGATGCCCTGAAACCCCCGCAGACACTTCCAATCGATCCAGATTGGAGCCCAATGTATTAGGTCAAGATATTCGGAACTTTGAGAGATGTCCCGGATAATCCAGGTTCAAGAACCACAATCCGAGATTAATGGAATACTATTCTAGCCTAACTTGCAGACTTTCAACCACAATTCCCACGATCCAACCCCAATTCGGCGGCAAGTAGTATGAATACTCCTGTAGGAACCCACCTTCCCATGGTTTCCTTATTTCCAAATATAGCCACCGAGAAGAGTTCAACTCGATGCCAGAAACTACGAACTCGAGAAATCGGATACGTCAAAATATACCTCTCCTTAAAGCTAGCAGAGCTCAATTACTGACGTATTCGCCCTTAAGAACAAATACAAATAACCTGTATTACAAGGCCCTTACAAGCGTGTGAGAAGACAGAAATTTTGAGGCAGGCGTAAAACGAGCGTATATCAAATATGCACATGCCTACGAAAGAGCTGCAGATGCGGCAACCGCGCATAGGGCCCGTTTGTAACACATGCGGTTTTTCCTTTTACCGACGCGAAAGTACACGCGTAGAGATTCTGAACCGGGCACACTAATTGAAGAACATCTAATTGAATGCCATTTACAGGAATAAAGTTGACATGCATTAAACATAATAGATTCGATCATTATTGTGCGTAATTGACATTATCTGGGAAACATTTCAACGCGGGACATAATTCATAAATTCCTGTGGTGCCGCTGCGACAGCTGATGTCGACCTAGAGAGGCTGTAATCGGGACAGATGACATAGAGGCAATCTTTGATTTCCAATCAAGTTAGGAACTATGAAGAAGTCATTAGGGAGTTTCATGAATCCAGGGTGGTAGTTCTGGACTTCTAGGGAAAAGAAATACAAGTTTTGTCTCTTTCAAATATAGTAACAACTTTAATGTAGAGTTTACTTCTTCCAGTTCATTTCAGTCCTGGTCAGAAAAGGTCAAATATCTTAACTGCATTTCAATTATTCAATTTTTCTGTAACCAATAAGAAGGTTTATTTCGTTTATTTAGTCCACCTCCAAATGGACCTTCTAATCAATTACGTTAATTTCCTTTTTTTTTTTGCTAGAAGGGTAGCATTAAATACTTTTAACGTTCAGTCTTTGAAAAAACTGTAAAATAATTATTCGAATAATAGTAAAACTTGTCGCATGTAGCCTTTGCTACATTATGCACTATCATTCGAATAGTCAAATTTGTCGTACGCAGCTTGTGACGTTTCGGTTGAAGCAATCGCGGTTATTATTGTAAATATAGTAATCCTGTCGATTTCCAAAGTATTGGCAAATTCATTACATTTGTTTTTAGTAAAATAGTCACATCTTTTGACTTGGTTTATATACAGTAAACCAAGAATTATATTTCGTTGTTAACATAGTGTATTACGAGTGTTTTTCTTTAATTCCCTTACAATCTTCGTTGGTTTATCTTATTGTATAAACAAAGATAGTTCATCATCGAGATAACTACATACAAGTGCCCTTGAAGTAAAACTTTTCGCTAAAATACGTCAAAATATAGTCCACTTAAACCTTTCGTAATTAATCATTGAGATTAATTGAATTGCAATTGAAATTAATTTGCTGATATTTGAACATTACGGCATTACAGTCCGATTTGAGCATGAAGAAAGTTTATTCTGCGTTGGTAACGTGAAAATATCGAGAATAAATTTCTTTACTTGAATTAACTCGCAAAGGTATTTCTTGTATGTATTTGGATGGCGCTAGTGTATTATTAATATCTTGGAGTCTATGTGTATAGCGAATATAGATATTTGACAGATTTGGAGCCACTAGCATACATTGCACCTACGAAAACCAATCAGTTTGAAACGTGCGCATGTCTGTAATTTGCCTCTGTGATCTACATAACCTTGTCGAGTTTTTTTGAGTATAGAATTGTTATACAGATGTTTGTTACACTGTTTCGATTTCTAGAACTTTCTATTACCATAGCTCATACTCCTTATTAATAAATTGCAATTGCCTGTAATTTCAAATTACTGAAATAATAGGCAAAATACTGCGGTAAACTAACCGTGGTACGTAGCAGATACCAAACCATAAAGGTAAGCATGTTCAAGTTTGTTTAGCTTCAGAAGATCACTGAAGGATAGAAGCTAGATGCAATGCCTTTCTGAGTACATCATAAAGAGTGTTTAAAATAATAAAACCAGGATTCATTACTTCAAAGCTAACATGGCTGAACCCAATTTCCTTCTTGGGTTGAAATCTAATCTTAGGATTTGTTTTTCCATCAAATATATTTTGGAGTAAATTTTCCTATCTATTTCAGATGAACAGGGGATCTTGGAAAAGCAAAAGCAATGACAAAACACAGAGTATAAAGCCAGAGGCGAGTTAAATCATTCCCTAAGGATTCCGGAGAAGTTGAAAAACAGCAGACATTACAGTTTGGAAACAGGTAGAATGGAAAGGATAAGAATATAATAACACTGTGAGTAAAACGTTGAGAATATTGAAAATTATAAAAGAAACCAAACAACATATGGGAGTGCATATAAGTTTGTTTAACTTCGAAATACTAGTGAAGATGCCCAAAGGTACAAGTAATATGACAGAAGTAAGATACAGTATTTAACTGGGACAGCATCAATTTTGCTATCTCTTCATGAAAATAGTCTTCAGATGATGAATCTTCAATTTAAATAGTGTTAGACCTTTCTGAGTACATCAGAAGGAAACCAGGACTCAGTATTTCATAGCTAGGATGGCCGAACAGCCGTTGGCTATTGGATTAAAAGCTAAATTGTTCTGTGCATAAGATACTGTAAAAATTCTAACAGTACTACCACAATACATCTATTTAATCTCGAACAATGCAGCTTTAAAGGTGATCTTCAGACATAATTTAGAAATATCAGGCGAATTATGAATATCAAAACAAAACGACCTGGTGTTATACCTGGTGCACCCACTCGACGACGAAGAGTACAAATGACCGGAGGATTCGGTCTAAGGTCATTGCAGAGAGTTCAAAAGCGTAGTTACGCTGTTAGAATAATGATTGATGGATAGAAACGGAACCGAAACGTCTGTTGCAACATCCATTCAACAATTTGGGCAAGTGCACGAAGCAGTTTCGACAGAAAAATCCGCGCCGATTGCTCCAACGCTAGCGGAGCTCTTGGCCCGCGGCGTCGTTCACGGGCCATCAGAAGGCGAAGCGGGGAAATGTTACAAGGTCTTCAAGATCTACGAGAGGCTGCATTTCGTAACAGACGAGCAGCGACGTCGTTTTCGCAGCTGAGATGGTTTATTATTTTTAAATTAGAATAAATTTTGACATTCATGAAGTGTATACTTTTGTTTCCAGATATGGCAAAATCCAAGAAGGATGTGGAATGATAAGAAGTTAAATTTGAAAGGAATTCAAATATTACAACAGAATATTTTGTGAAATCTCTCCAAAATTTTATTATTTATGAAATCAAATGAAAATATAATTGAAACTCACGCCCATAATCATCACTCGACTGTTCTGAATGATAAATAACAAAAGTTATACAAAAATAAATCATTCATCTTATTTCCATACAAGAATAAGGACAGAATGTTTGACGTAAACTCAAAACATATGACAAATTGTATAGCTTCAAACGCTGTTATGGAGAATACACTACATTTTTTAATTTACATTTTTGGAAAGAATTTGTTCTATAGATTTGATAAGGTGTAAGAGCTCTGAAACTTTCTATTACCATAGCTAATACTTCTTATCGACGATTTTTGGTCGGATCAGCTGAATTAATTTATTTGAATATGAATATGCTAGTGATTACCATTACGGCAAATTATGGTCTGATTTGAGCATGAGGAAAGTTTCTTCTGCGTAGGTGAGGTGAAGATATCGAGAATACATTTATTTACTTGAATTAACTGGCAAAGGTATGACTTGTATATATTTTGCATACTTTAGATGGCGCTAGTGTATTTTTAATACCTTAGAGTCTCTGTGTATAGTGAATATAGATATAGATACTTGACAGATTTGGAGTCACTAGTATACATTGCACTGACGATAACCAATCAGTTTGAAACGTGCGCATGTCTGCAATTTGCCTCTGTTATCAACAAAACCTTGTCGAGGTGTAGAATTGTTATACTGTCTCAATTTCTAGAACTTTCTATTACCATAGCTCATACTCCTCATCAATGATTTTTGGTACAGGTCAGCCAATTTATTTTATTCATTTTTCTATAGATTTCTTTATATTTTTGAGTGTTGTGTTATATTCCAGAATTCTTTAGGCTCACTTAAATAGAAACAAAGTTTCTAAGACAATCCGATATAAGTTTTTGTGAATTATCCTTTTTTAGTATTTAATTTTAAATTTTCTCAAATTAAAACTGTTGAATTCAAAAACGGAAAAATCTACATATTGTTTCTTGAAATATACCCTTCGAAAATTTTGTTTTTGCGCCCTTTTTCCCGCATGTTTATCTTTTTCACATCACATCTTTGTTTTCAGTCAAAATTGGTCTTGAAGCCATTAAGATCTCAAATGAAAAATTTGATCAATGAGAAAGATGAATAATTCGTGTCCTTTTTGTAAGAGGACAACTTTTGACAAAAACAACTCAGAGACTTGATTTTTATTATAAATAATATAGAAATCAAGACATGTATTATTCTATTAAGTATAGAATGGATTTCTATCAAGTGAAGGTCAACATAAATCGAAGGTTGAAAAATAATGTCCTAGATTAAGTAATTTCAATCTATTATACAGGCTGTCCGAACAGCTTCTCCGCCTAATACTCATCCGATGCCAAATTGGTCTCGTTTCCGTCCTAACCGATCATTGAAATCTCCTCTCAGCGGAGCGAGATCATAGTCAGCCAAGGCCAGATCCTCGTTACGTTTTTCCGTCCGGGATTTCACATCTGCGCGCTGATTTTTTCGTAACCTTCCTGTCTAACGAACCGCGACTTGCCAGATATACGTGTGGTGGCCTCTTACAAATTATACGTTGCCCAGATCTCATTTTAATAATGCTAATGTCGACGTTAATGTTACTGCACTAATTAAAGGCAATAAAGAATTCATCGCAGTTACATTCATATACTTGGACGAGTTCAGGTTGTCGGTGGTACAACCGTGGATGCTGCAGAATCATCTGTTAATACTGATAACGAGAGATATTTCAGAGTAAAACTTGATATCATTTTCACTGCGAATTTCATAAAATGACTTTAACAACGCCTATTCCAAAATTGCATTAAAATGTATCTATCACCTAAACTACTATTGAATGAATTGTTTCAGCCGTTACTATTTGGTAGTTGATCACAATTAAAACAAATTATAGAAAAAATACTATGTTTTACTACCAATAAAAACAAATTTTACACATTTTCTTGTGACTCGTGTTTCGGGAAATGAACTATCCCATCATCAGACAGTTGTCTAATGATGGGATAGTTCATTTCCCGAAACTCGAGTCACAAGAAAATGTGTAAAATATATTTTTATTGGTAGTAAAACATAGTAATTTCTACAATTTGTTTTAATTACTAAACAGAAATTGAAGAAACTGAATATAAAAGTCATTAACGGGTTCTTTAGCAGTTGAAGAAGAATTGAGTTATTAGATAGTAAGAAAATTAATTGCGACTTAATACATCCGTTTATGAAACTCAAAAAGATAGGCCTTCTAGAGAAATTTTTTTACAAAATTGCTATTGCTATCAACGAAATATAAAATGTCCAGTAACCGTTCGTATGTCACTGAAAAGATAAGGCTACATTTCAATAAAACCAAAAAAATCTCTATAATGACATCTTTACAAACGGAACAGAGGAAAGAATTTTGTCAACGTTTTCAAGAAGATAATTTGAATAATGTCTTAACATCTGATAAAGTTGTTTTCAACTTGGTGGAAATCAATATGATGCGTGGAGGCCTCTGTATAGTTGATGGTACCATCAATAGGTAAAAGCATTTTAAACGATTTTCTCCTCAAAACGGCGCATGCTTTATATCCAGAGGGGTGGCGTTTTTTAACAGGATAATGCAAGATGCCATACTTTGGCCTATAGTCAAGCTTGGATGCAAGAACACCATTTCAAGGCCAGCAGGTTCACCAGATCTTAGTCCCATTGAAAACATATGGGGACTAATGAAGATTAAAGTAACGAGCAGCGTCACGAAATGAAGATCATCTAATTCAATCAGTTTTACAGTCCTGGAGTACCATCACCGAAAATTATGGAAGTGATCTAGTTTCCGGTGTACCTCGACGTTGAGTCGAGTGTTTACAGTTGTATAAGTAAATAAGATGAATATTTTGTTATTATTTTCTAATTCAAGAATTAAAAATATATACTAAATAATTACAATTGAACTTAGTTTTTTCCGGATACTTTCTAGACGGACTATACCATAAATTAATTTAAAAAATTTCCTTTTCTTCATTTGTGCTTTATTCTGCAAAATATACAATCGATTATAACAATTACATGAATACAACCTAATTAATTTGTGCCTGAAACCTATTACTCTTTGTGCCACCTCCGTACAAGGAACAGAAATCTCAGCGCTGAAATATCGAAAGCTGCCGGAGAACAACACGTATCCATTAATAGAACGGACATTTACAACCTTAATTTGCTCCCGATCATTATTCAATGAGAACGATGTAAAGTTGTAAACGCAAATAGGTGCCTCTGGCGCAACAAAACAACTTGTCGCTCTCGATTGTTTCAGCTCCTTTTCTTCGCCGGCGAAGACGTGGACGTAATCGATGGCCGTCGACGCGATGGGGCTAATTGGGTTGTCTAATTACCAGAACACAGGTCTAAATTATAAAATGGGCGCTAGAACGGTAGAGCACCTTCCTCTGTTACGCTTATACGTATAAGAAACAACGTGCAACATTTCGAATTTGGAGTGATATTGATTTCTCTCATATCATTCATACGATATATCATATATCATACATATTACTAACAACTTCAATTTAATTTATCACCATTGCTCTTACCTGTAAAAGATTAGGACCCAACTAACACCATATTTTAACACTGTTCAAAATTGTACCTGTGATCTACTCTACCATTATAAATAGGATTTTAAGTTTTGTTCTCTTCAGTTTTGAAAATGGGCTGAAAACCCGAAACATATATGTCTACAGACATCAAATAAAGAGTGAAACTTAAGCCAAGCTGTTTTTATTTACTTTATTAATTGAAATTTGGAAATTTCTAGAAATCTTTACAAGATTAATTAATAATAATAGCTCTTTATTACCAATCACATTCATACACATACAAGTATAATATGAAAACGAAGTGGAATAGTGTCAAAATACTAATTACATGGGGGACATATAGTCCTCTAAACTGCATGGTTCTAGCTCAATTAGATATTTGAATAATTGTTTTTTGAAACATTTCATATTTTTTATTGTTTTTATATTTTTGGGAAGAATATTATATATTTTAAGACATCTATATTCCGTCTGCTTTTGAGAAATTGTTAAATTATGTCTGGGATAAATATAGTCTTCATTCTTGGTTTCGTAGAAAGTTTTCTGTTTTCATATTTTTCAAAAAGATGTTCATTGTTCCTAATGAAGAGGACACATTCCTGAATGTAAAGTGCATATATTGTCCATAACTGATTTTTCTTGAAGATATTCAATACTATATCCAAAAGAAAACCTTCTTCATTTAATAACATCAAGAATAAATTTGCTATTATAAAGTCCGTCTGGAAAGTATCCGGAATTTATTACTTTTCATAATTTTAATATACTTCTTTGAGGTACTCTAAGACAAAAGAAATGTATAAAATAGGTTATGCAGATAGTCGGGTATGCCCAAAGTTGCATGGCAACACTATTTGTCAAATATTGTTGATTGTCAGGTCTACAATTTATGAAATAATGTCACAACTAGAAAAACGAAATCAGGTAAAATATTTGTATAGAAAAGTTTTTCGAAACGTTAAAAAATTTGTACAATTGACTGAACTGGGAAAAAGTGCTGTGACAATAAGGAAGATAAAAATGGCATGGATATAAAGCATAGACCAGTTTCAAGAAGACCGCCTGAAATTAAAGGAAACAATTTAAACGCTTTATTGGCTTTAGGACGACACAATCTTCGACTAGGGTTTCGCAAATTGGCTAACAGATTTTGAAATCAACGAAATATAAAAGTATGTCACAGAAAAGACAAGGCTACATATCAAGAAAACCCTATAATAACACCTTCACAAAAGGAACGAAGGATAGAACGTTATCAACGTTTTCAAGAAGATAATTTCAATAATGTCTTTATATCTGACTAAAGTTGTTTTCAACTTGGTGTAAATCACTTAAAAATTTTATCAAAACAAGCTGTTACCGTTCAAATTTCTAAATATACCACCAAAATAATGGTTTGAGGAGCAATATCATAGCGTGTTGATACGCCTCTCTGTATGGTACCAATAATAGTGAAAAGTATTGTTGCATTCTAAACTATTTTCTTCTTGAAACGGCGCATGCTTTATATCCAGAGGGATTGCGTTTTCAGCAGGATAATGCAAGATGCCATACTTCGACCTATACTCAAACTTGGATGCAAGAACACCAAGTGACAAACCATTTCATGGCCAGCAGTTTCACCAAACCTTAGTGCCATTGAAAACATTTGGAGACTAATAAGTTGAATGAGCAGCGCCTCGAAATAAAGGTGATTTAATTCAGTCAATTTTACAGTCCTTGACTAAATTCACAGAAAATTATGGAGCTGATCTAGTTTCGGGTGTACCTCGACGTTTAGTCAAGTGTTTACGGTTAAATACAGGTAAAATAAAAAAATAAGATGATGTTTTTGTTATTATTTTCTAATTCAAGAATTAAAAATACATACTAACTTATTTCAATTCAATGAAGACAGACTATATAATTAAATATGGTGACAGAATCGAAAATTCTGAGAAATAAACCGGGTGACAAGAAAATATTACCGTTTATTCGAATCGTCAACTACACCTACACATAAATTGAATTTTTGATAGATGTAGACTTCTGTTAGAAATCAATGACTTCAACTAGGACTTCTTGATACTATACCATATTGAGAAAATACTTTTTTCATGGAATTTTCAAAGAATCCACACCGTATCGAAAAAAAAACGATTGTGAATGAAATCCCCCCACGGTTCTCAGAAGTAGATAACAGTCAACCAGAATATCAATCAACTGCAAGAGCACACGGCATAATTGAATACAAACATGATGGCATAAGTTGTATGTGCCTCATGCATACATAATCTATGCAATATAACTATCGGGCGATTTTTCAATTTAAACCTTGTTCAATTACTCGGAATTGCAACATGCCTAATCCGTTTCTATCTATCAATCATTTTACCAGCGGCTGACATCTGATTTTTTATGGTTTCGACCTTAGAATGTTCCTTCATTAACTTAGCTAGCCGCGCTTATGAAATAAGTCGAGAATTAATGGAATTGAATGGGTATCTCTGTTTCTTTCACTAATCGTGGTTTATCTTTTTTACTCCGTTTTTTATAGCTGGAATATGGAGAGAAATACGCGGAATTTCCTTGGAGAAAAAACGCAGCAGTAGTTTCCAGCGTGATGTAATGATATCCTGGTGTTCACCTTTCTGATTTGTCCAAAATTTATATATAAATTGTGAAGATAATTCATAAAAGAGTAATCAAACATTCTATGTAACTAACTGTCATTGTACCTACGGTAGATCCACTAGATTTTAAAGACATAGACAATGACTGACAACAGCTGAAGATAGACAATTTGTATATATTTAAAATGTAGAAATAAAACTTCATTATGAGAAAAATGTTACTTGATCTTGTTTATGTCCGAAATACCAGCGCTTTTATAATTTTCTTCGACTAATACCTGTGTGAAATAATCTAAACATATTAACATAACCGTTTAACCAGAAATGAGCCACATCGCTGAGAATGACTTTGTTATGAAAATCTGCATCATTTCCGATTTTTTCTATGTACCAATTACTAAATAAAAGACGCTTTAAATGATCTGTTGGTTTGAGTTCTTGGGTTAAAACAATTTTGTATGGATATAAACAAAGGTCTTTTCGTAAAATTCGCCAAAAAGACATCTGGAAGATGCCTGGTTTTTGTGAAGGTCAAGAAATCGATCAATTTTGTTCTTCACGAACACTTTCACGTACGCCACCAATATTCTCTTCACTTCTTGCATTTCTTTGTTTCACTGGCACTGTAACATCATGAAGTGTAAACATTGTTTCAAACTTCTTCATTAAACGTTCAACTGTTCTCTTATCCGGATGATTAGAACGACCAAAAATTGGAGTTAAAGCACGTAAAGTTAGAGTAACAGATCGCGATTTTCCATAATGAATTTGGATTATTTGTGAACGTTGTTGGAGTGTGTACCTTTCCATGATCAAATGGTGGACACAGACAAATACAACTGTCAGTGTCACAAATAAATAATGGCTGCCATGCGTGAGTAAAGTCAATTTAAAAATGTGACGTTTTCCATTGAAAGATCCATAAAATAGGCGCCATGCATCATTACATATCGGCAAGAAAGAGCCGAAAGCAATATATTGAACAAAACCTCATATACTTTCTACTTTTTTCACCGATTAAGGAACAAAATAGATATAATCATAAATTATGTCACTTCGTAAAAGAAGATAACTTAAATACTGGAAACAATTTTCACAGGGGGACCTGGATGATTTTCCAAAACGAGAATTCCAATGCCAACTTGGACGAATAATTCGATCATTAGTCAAGGCCTCGATGCTTGGCAGCCTCCTTGATAATGCATGTAGATCGCCCGTTTTTATGAATATTGATGACGGAAAACGGGTGGAAGGAGTACAGTTAGCTATTCGTCCGCCGTTCTGCGAACAAGACGAAATCGCATCGATCTAGATACCGGGTGTGGAGTTCCGCCGTCCTTGATGGGGCAGAGATAAGGTAGAAAAGTAGGCGCTGTGCAAATGAATAAACAAGGAATATCTTAAGGACGTGCCGCGTTTTCGAATAATTATCCTACGCCCGATCGGGATCGTTCGATTTCCCTGGGAAACATGGCATCGTCGCATATTTGCGGAGGAAAATGTCCGAGCCTCGGGACATGATAAATCAAGAATGAAAATTGAGGAATTCTTAACGAGTTAGAAATGAATAAAAATCCCCATCGTGTCAAAGTAAACCAACAATAACTGCGGGCTGTGTGTGACCTTAAACGTCCTACCCACTTCATCTACAGGAAATCGCATTTGCAACATTTGCTGCTGAAACTCTTAGGAGGGAATTCATAGGAAAATTCAATAAATTTTCTTTTCTGATGCCATTCCCCCTTCGCCTAGGTCAGTTTGTAATTTTTCCTTCATATCTGAGCTAATTTTGAACGAAAAGCAAAGAAGCCAGAAAAGTGGACATGAAAGCAGCGATATAAAAAGACTAGTATTCGTCTTAATTAAAACAAATTGTAGAAATTACTATGTTTTACTACCAATAAAAATATATATTACACATTTTCTTGTGACTCGAATTTCGGGAAATGAACTATCCAATCATCCCATTCATTTCCCGAAACTCGAGTCACAAGAAAATGTGTAATATATATTTTTATAAAATAGAAAGGCTTTTTACTTGATAGAAGAAATATAACAAAATTTGAATATCAAAACAAATTGAAATATGTTTATCTTCTACAATTTTAATTTCCAAAAGAATTTTTTATTCAAAAACTTTTAGAATTAAATTAATGTCTAAAACAAGCACCGCTTACATTTAATAGACGTATATAATCAAAACTCAATATACAATGTCAAATGAAATAAATAACCCAGCAGATATACGAAAGTAATTAAAATTAATAAATAAATATTCAAACGAGACAAAATTTTGTTTCTGGTCTTATCTTAAGAAATACTACTTGCCTTATAAAAACATGAACACACTTGAAGGACTTCCCAAAGAATATAATTTATTTGAAATATTTAATACATTTAAATATTCGAACAAATTATTTCAAAAAACTCTAAAAAATGTGCACTATATTTTCAAAAAACAAATATACTTCTAGATAATCCCTTCATCAGCCGTTATTAATAATCCAAATATCAAAATCAAAAACATAACTTACATCACTCACGTGTTAAAAGACTTAAGCTTCGAACTACAGATCAACTATATATTCAAGATTGATCTATGTTCTAACAAAATCAAAGAACAAAGTGAGTTATTTTAAGGTTTACCTAAATCCATTGACACCGTATAAAGAAATTTATTGAAGCCAAAATATAATTATATATTATATATAAAATAAAATAGAAAGGCTTTTTACTTGATAGAAGAAATATAACAAAATTTGAATATCAAAACAAATTGAAATATGTTTATCTTCTACAATTTTAATTTCCAAAAGAATTTTTTATTCAAAAACTTTTAGAATTAAATTAATGTCTAAAACAAGCACCGCTTACATTTAATAGACGTATATAATCAAAACTCAATATACAATGTCAAATGAAATAAATAACCCAGCAAATATACGAAAGTAATTAAAATTAATAAATAAATATTCAAACGAGACAAAATTTTGTTTCTGGTCTTATCTTAAGAAATACTACTTGCCTTATAAAAACATGAACACACTTGAAGGACTTCCCAAAGAATATAATTTATTTGAAATATTTAATACATTTAAATATTCGAACAAATTATTTCAAAAAACTCTAAAAAATGTGCACTATATTTTCAAAAAACAAATATACTTCTAGATAATCCCTTCATCAGCCGTTATTAATAATCCAAATATCAAAATCAAAAACATAACCTACATCACTCACGTGTTAAAAGACTTAAGCTTCGAACTACAGATCAACTATATATTCAAGATAGATCTATGTTCTAACAAAATCAAAGAACAAAGTGAGTTATTAATAACGGCTGATGAAGGGATTATCTAGAAGTATATTTGTTTTTTGAAAATATAGTGCACATTTTTTAGAGTTTTTTGAAATAATTTGTTCGAATATTTAAATGTATTAAATATTTCAAATAAATTATATTCTTTGGGAAGTCCTTCAAGTGTGTTCATGTTTTTATAAGGCAAGTAGTATTTCTTAAGATAAGACCAGAAACAAAATTTTGTCTCGTTTGAATATTTATTTATTAATTTTAATTACTTTCGTATATCTGCTGGGTTATTTATTTCATTTGACATTGTATATTGAGTTTTGATTATATACGTCTATTAAATGTAAGCGGTGCTTGTTTTAGACATTAATTTAATTCTAAAAGTTTTTGAATAAAAAATTCTTTTGGAAATTAAAATTGTAGAAGATAAACATATTTCAATTTGTTTTGATATTCAAATTTTGTTATATTTCTTCTATCAAGTAAAAAGCCTTTCTATTTTATTTTATATATAATATATAATTATATTTTGGCTTCAATAAATTTCTTTATACGGTGTCAATGGATTTAGGTAAACCTTAAAATAACTCACTTTGTTCTTTGATTTTGTTAGAACATAGATCAATCTTGAATATATAGTTGATCTGTAGTTCGAAGCTTAAGTCTTTTAACACGTGAGTGATGTAGGTTATGTTTTTGATTTTGATATTTGGATTATTAATAACGGCTGATGAAGGGATTATCTAGAAGTATATTTGTTTTTTGAAAATATAGTGCACATTTTTTAGAGTTTTTTGAAATAATTTGTTCGAATATTTAAATGTATTAAATATTTCAAATAAATTATATTCTTTGGGAAGTCCTTCAAGTGTGTTCATGTTTTTATAAGGCAAGTAGTATTTCTTAAGATAAGACCAGAAACAAAATTTTGTCTCGTTTGAATATTTATTTATTAATTTTAATTACTTTCGTATATCTGCTGGGTTATTTATTTCATTTGACATTGTATATTGAGTTTTGATTATATACGTCTATTAAATGTAAGCGGTGCTTGTTTTAGACATTAATTTAATTCTAAAAGTTTTTGAATAAAAAATTCTTTTGGAAATTAAAATTGTAGAAGATAAACATATTTCAATTTGTTTTGATATTCAAATTTTGTTATATTTCTTCTATCAAGTAAAAAGCCTTTCTATTTTATTTTATATATAATATATAATTATATTTTGGCTTCAATAAATTTCTTTATACGGTGTCAATGGATTTAGGTAAACCTTAAAATAACTCACTTTGTTCTTTGATTTTGTTAGAACATAGATCAATCTTGAATATATAGTTGATCTGTAGTTCGAAGCTTAAGTCTTTTAACACGTGAGTGATGTAGGTTATGTTTTTGATTTTGATATTTGGATTATTAATAACGGCTGATGAAGGGATTATCTAGAAGTATATTTGTTTTTTGAAAATATAGTGCACATTTTTTAGAGTTTTTTGAAATAATTTGTTCGAATATTTAAATGTATTAAATATTTCAAATAAATTATATTCTTTGGGAAGTCCTTCAAGTGTGTTCATGTTTTTATAAGGCAAGTAGTATTTCTTAAGATAAGACCAGAAACAAAATTTTGTCTCGTTTGAATATTTATTTATTAATTTTAATTACTTTCGTATATCTGCTGGGTTATTTATTTCATTTGACATTGTATATTGAGTTTTGATTATATACGTCTATTAAATGTAAGCGGTGCTTGTTTTAGACATTAATTTAATTCTAAAAGTTTTTGAATAAAAAATTCTTTTGGAAATTAAAATTGTAGAAGATAAACATATTTCAATTTGTTTTGATATTCAAATTTTGTTATATTTCTTCTATCAAGTAAAAAGCCTTTCTATTTTATTTTATATATAATATATAATTATATTTTGGCTTCAATAAATTTCTTTATACGGTGTCAATGGATTTAGGTAAACCTTAAAATAACTCACTTTGTTCTTTGATTTTGTTAGAACATAGATCAATCTTGAATATATAGTTGATCTGTAGTTCGAAGCTTAAGTCTTTTAACACGTGAGTGATGTAGGTTATGTTTTTGATTTTGATATTTGGATTATTAATAACGGCTGATGAAGGGATTATCTAGAAGTATATTTGTTTTTTGAAAATATAGTGCACATTTTTTAGAGTTTTTTGAAATAATTTGTTCGAATATTTAAATGTATTAAATATTTCAAATAAATTATATTCTTTGGGAAGTCCTTCAAGTGTGTTCATGTTTTTATAAGGCAAGTAGTATTTCTTAAGATAAGACCAGAAACAAAATTTTGTCTCGTTTGAATATTTATTTATTAATTTTAATTACTTTCGTATATCTGCTGGGTTATTTATTTCATTTGACATTGTATATTGAGTTTTGATTATATACGTCTATTAAATGTAAGCGGTGCTTGTTTTAGACATTAATTTAATTCTAAAAGTTTTTGAATAAAAAATTCTTTTGGAAATTAAAATTGTAGAAGATAAACATATTTCAATTTGTTTTGATATTCAAATTTTGATATATATTTTTATTGGTAGTAAAACAAGTTTTTCAACTTGCATTTCTACGTCGTTTGGTTTTGATCGTATGGAAAATGAAAAATTTTTGGAAATGACAACTGTCGAACTGTCGAAAGACTGAGGTGAAATAATCTGCGACTATCGGAGGAAGCGCGTATCAGATGGCACGATGAAGCTGGAGAATAATGATTTTAAATTTTGTTTTGGAAAATTGTTTTATTATTTTATGTTTATTTTTATTTATGTCCCATAATTTCTATTAAATAACAATGTGCAGTATTTAGACTTTCAATATCGGTTCTTTTATTAATTGAGTTTGGGTCTTGTTTGATATCATCTCATGCATTAAACGTTTTTTTAAATTTTTTTGTTTGCCTAAAAGTTTGATAGATCCCGGATCGAAATTGAAGGAAAGAAGGGTGTTTTTCACATGTTCTGCTAAAGCGATGTTATTTTCTTTTCTGTTTTTCAGTGGATTAACGATATTCAAGGAAGTTGAACGAACGTGTTAGTTTGCCCGATTTAAACGGGGAAATTTTGATTTTAAAGACGAAAAGAATCACCAAAAATTAAGGATGAATAATTAGAGGCAAGGTTCGATGAAAATCCATCGCAACCGCAAGAAGAACTCGCAAAAACACTTAGAGTCACTCAATCAGCCATTTACCATCGATTTAAAGCAATGGAAATGATTTAAAAGATGAGAAATTGGATGTCGTATAAACTAAAACCAATAGACGTTTTTCCAATTGTAAAAAACTGCTCCAACGCCAAAAACCGAAGCGGTTTTTGCATTTAATTGTGACTGGTGATGAAAAGTGACCCCATTTCGATAATCCAAAACATCCAACAACAACGTATGGATACCTCATTATCAACTGTCAAGCCGAATATTCATGGAGAAAAGATCATGATCAAGATATTCTGTGGGATTAGCTGGGTGTGGTGTATTAATAGCTGCTACAATCGGACCAAAGGACCACACGATAATTGGTACGTTTGAGCCGCGCTTTGCGAGAAAAACGGCCACAATACGCTGACAGATACGACAAAGTTATTGACAATTGATAGTCAGTCAGTACTAAAAGCTTTGGAATCCAGCTCTTGTACCTCGAGAACAGTCTGAAGTTGCCGCACGGCTTTAAACAGGCTCGGTATGTATAACGGAGTCACTCTGGTTTGGATACCGAGCCACTCAAACTATTTGGGTAACGAGGAGGCAGATCGGCTGGCGTTTGCTGGAGCTCCACTGCCTCTGGTAGGACCGGAACCATTCCTGGGAATACCACATGACGTGGCTAACGAGGCGATAACAGGCAGAATGAACTCAAGGCTAGAGTCTTTCTGGCGGACCCATTCTGGCCTGAAACATTCGAATTTGTTCCTTGGAACAGCTTCGAACAAAAAGATGGCGAACCTAGCGCTAGGTCTGGATAGGGCCAAACTAAGAACACTTGTCGGAATTATGACAGGTCACTGCAAACTAAAAGCCATTAGCACAAAATCGGTCTGGCTGAAGACGATGAATGCAGGCTGTGTCTTGAGAACACTGAAACAGCCATGCACATCGTCTCAGAGTGCCCAGCGGTGAGTCGCATCAGATTCGAGGTCTTTGGCCAGGCTTTTATAGCCCACAGCGAACTGAAAAAATTACCCCTGAAGATTATCGGTTTTATCCAGAAACTGGATCTCGTCGGGGAGATATAAATTAGGAGTGAACCACAATAGTCCGTGCGGACGATGTGGTAGGGTGGACAGACGGCCGCTCGCCATAAATAACATATTGACAATGCACGACCACATATTGCGTCGCCCGTCAAACTGTACTAAGCAACGCTCAAATCCTACCCCACCTGCCGTACAGCCCAGACATCGGTCCTTTCGATTACCTCCTCTTTCGATCGATGCAAGATGGCCTGGCTGAATTGCGATGAAGTAAAAATATGGATCAATGCATAGATAACGGCCTTAAAGGCAGCCTTTTTCCGCTATGAGATCCGTCAATTGCTAGAAAAATGTTGAAAAGTAGTGGCTAGCGACGAACTCTAAATGTATAACAAATTTTTCACAATAAAGTTTTAATTTTTCGAAAAAACCGCACGAACTTATTTATAACAAAAAGAACATAACATTTTCTGTTTATGATTAAAGAAAAAAATAGTGAATACAAACCAACCATTGACACATATCCATTTCGCTATGAACTCAACGCGAAAAAAAATACGGCTGAATTATGTCGACCGGCAAATTGAGTGTTTGCTCCCGCTCGCCTGGCAAATATTAGTCCAGGCTACTCTCCTGTTTGCCTTGGTGACATAAGAACTCTAAATGTGGGACTTCCAGTGTTTGACTTGGACCTGTATGAATATATATTTGTCTTTGCAAATTGAAACTGCATCACGGCTACGATATCTGTTTAAGTTGTGCAAGAAGTCCAAGAAGATCGTTTATCCATAGGATTATTTGTTATTATTTGTCAATAGAAGGCAACGGTGATGACATGCTGAAATTCTATATCGAATATATAAATTAGTCTCAATTATGAATAAACTCTATAAATCACAAATAATTTGTGAACACTTCTTTCGTACGCAAATTCAATATCTGAATATTTTATTTACTCGGATTTTACGTGAGAGAAATTCATCAAATTTTGGTGCAATATAAACTTAAATTTGCCACATGATGATTGAATAGCAACAATTGTTCAGCTTCAAGTGATTTTAAAATTGAACTAAACTATAGTCCGTCTAGGAAGTATCAAAAGAAACAATTTAAACGCTTTTTTGGCCTTAGGACGACACAATCCGCGCCTGGGGTTTCGCAAATTGGCTAACAGATTTGGAAATATAAAATTATGTCCAGAAACCGTCCGTATGTGACTGAAAAGATGAGGCTACATATCAAGGAAACCGAAAAAATCCCTATAATGACATCTTTACAAAAGGAACGAAGAATAGAGTGTTATCAACGTTTTCAAGAAGAAAATTTCAATAATGTCTTTATGTCAAATGAAAGTTGTTTCTATCTTAGTGGAAATCACTTAAAAATTCGTTCAAATTTCCCACCAAAATAATGGTTTGAGGAGTCATATCTCAGCGTGGTGTTCCGCCTGTATGTATAGTTGATGGTAGCGTTAATAGTGAAAAGTATTGTGGTATTCTAACCGATTTTATCCTTTAAACGGCGCATGCTTTATATCCAGAAGGGTGGAATTTTCAGCAGGATAATGCAAGATGCCATACTTCAGCCTATACTCAAGCTTAGATGCAAGAACACCAAGTGACAACCATTTCATGACCAGCAGCTTCACCAGATCTCAGTCCCATTAAGAACATTGGGGACTAATGGAGACTGAAGTTGAACTGGCGGTGCCACGAAATGAAGATGATTTAAATCAGTCAGTTTTACGGTCTTTGAATACCATCACCAAAAATTATGGAGGTGATCTAGTTTCAGGTGTACCTAGACGTTTAGTCAAGTGTTTACAGTTAAATGGAGGTTGCATAAATAATTATTATAATTTTTTAATTCAAGAATTAAAATTATATTAAAATAAATACAATTGAGCTTTGTATTTTCCGGATACTTTCTAGACAGACTATACATGAAAAACACATCAAATCTTGAACAAGTTTGGTTCGGTAAAATTGAACTAACTACAAAATGAAACAATGAAAATTTTTTTGGTCCTATAAATTATGTGGGGATAAAGGAAACTTTTATTTGATTATTGATTATTGGTTATCAAAATATTGAGAACTTATTGAAATGCATATTTTCACTCTTTCACTGCCCCAGTTCCCAAGAAGTTTTGCATAAACTCTCATATCGTTATTTTACATTCAATTTTTTTACTCGGTTAGATTTCCTCCTTCTTTTTCAACTGATGCCTAAATTAAATTTCTAATGAGTATACTTCCGGAGTCGATGGACATAGAATTAAAAAATACCGACGAAATTATGGGATTCAAGATAAAAATCTCTGAAAAGCCAGATAGTATAATTTTCCAAAATAACTTTTTATCAGAACGTAATAGAAAAAGGAACCAATGTGTAAAAAAACAATGGTGCCAAGTGAAAACGTGGAAATAAAAAATTATAGTATTCAATATATTGTTCAAAAAGATTCGCAACAAATTTTAAATTTTGAAACAGAATAATTCTGTGAAATGTCTACATACTTCAATTGAAAAAAATAAACACCAGGTCCCCAGGAAAATAAATACAATAGTGATAAAATAGATAACTCAGTTTGTTTATTCAATAAATTTTTCATGCAGAACGCTCATCAAAATAATGTTCCATTTTTTGAACTTTGTTACAAATGGAGTTACAAAAAAAGTTATTCACAAAAGTTGTACGAAATCAACTGAATTTTTTCAAAATGGAATATGTACAAGGTGGTTGAGATATTGAAAGCTACTTCATTTCTTCATAAGGATCACCCTGCATATTTTCTTATTTTTGGCTAGCTCTTTATCTCGTGATAACGAATATATATATGTATGTATTGGTCTATCTCTCTTATTTTGAGAACTAGAGACTCTCAAATTCTAAGAACCACCTGGCGGTTGTCAAGTAGTAGGCTGTGAATTGATTCATACAAAGTTATCATTACTACTACAATAGAAACAAGGAAACTAAACAGGGAGAATATATGGATAGCATTATTATGTATCTGATAGAGTTCATGAATTGATGCTTCAATTTCGTTTTTAATGATCTAAATTCTTTCATTATTATCAGAGTAAATTTTTTCCTTCGGGAAATGTCAAAAAAACGTGTCCAACGGTGTTAAATCCGGACTATTCGATGGACATGAAATAGGTGCACCATAATGGATCCAGAGATCAAATTGACCACTCAAATGTTCTCTCGAATTATTAGCTCCAATTCTTCCGCAGAAAATAGTTGCTCCAAAAGTTGAGCATTCGGAGTATGCTTCACGTATTTATGTGTATTCAAAAAATATAACCCCCACAATTTTATTATAAACAATGCCACCACTCCAAACGTTAACAGACTTTCCAGATTTTGAAGTATTTGAAATTCTTTGCGTTGTCTTCGATTTTTGTTTTCTCAAGAACGTCTATTTTTTCTGTTGAACACGCCTCCTGTGGAAACGATGATTCATACGTTATATAAATTAGTTCATAAATTAGTCTTTACAGCATATGTTGTCAGTGTTCTAAGCGTTTCCGCTTTTGGTCTTCTGTGAGGAGTTGTGCGGGTAGTAACTTGTATGGCCTATAATTGTTCTCTTTTAACTTTCAATGAATTTTCGAACAGCTATTGCAAGTTCACGTGATGCTTCCTCAAATCCATTTTCTGGATTTTCTCGAACAATTTTTAGGAAGTTGATTTCAAATTCAATAATATTCAAGTTTCAGCATTTATCAACAATAAATTATAGGTATATTTCCTTCAAAATGAAGTAATAAGTTTAGTTCATGATTCTCATTGCGTAAGAAGCTACATCTCTTTCTCTTAAAACGATTATAAGTATAAAGGAATGTATCCGGTGTCTTTTTAGAGTGAAAGAATTTTAAATTGAAATAAAACACATTTAAATTGAGATTGAAGCCAATTTTTTTTATTTGAGATAAAATTTTATGACATTTCGTTTTAAAAATAATTTCCGGTATATATACCACGACTAGCTCTGAGGAATCGCATTCGGCCAGACCAATTTTGTACCACGTTTTCGAGTAATTCAGGTCTTATTTCATCAATAACACGAATTATGTTGACTTCTAAAGCGTCTATTGTTTCTGGTTTATCAGCATTGGAGGCCAATTAATTGAACCATTTCTCGAAATAATGTTATCGCCAAATCTTTCTTTCAATAAATCAATTGTTACGGTAGCAGCATGAGGAGTAGCAACATCTTGTTGGAACCAAAACACTTCTGGGTCGATACTATTCAAATTTTGAAACAAATAATAATTGATTGACGATCTGTACATGCACCATTCACTGTAACATTAGCTCCAGAAAAAATGCACCATACAAGTGCATTTTTCAGGATGCAATGGAACCTGCAGAACTTCTTGAGGATTGTTTTCACTCCATATACGGCAATTTTGCTTGTTTACAGCTGTTCAACCAGAGATGAGCTTCATCACTAAACACAATATTACGATAAACAAGTGGATCAACTTCAAACTGTTCTAGGGCCTAATCAGCAAACAAACGACGCTTATTATGGTCAAGTGACTTTAGATCTTGAACCAGTTAGATCTTGTATGGGTGTAGACCAAGATCTTCACGCAAAATTTTCCATGTTGTGAATGCACAGAGTCCAACTTGTTGTGAACGTCGACGAATAGATAAATCTGAATCAGTATTAACACTATGACTTACAGAAGCCATATTTTCTTCTGTACGTACAGTTCTTTATCTTGTTGTTGTTGTTGTTGCATCGAGTAGAGAAAATGTTGTCCGAAATCTATCTAATAGTTCGACGAATAAGCTGCTCTGATGGACGATTCTGTAAATCATAAATTTCACGAAGTGATCTATAAGTTTGGCGAATAAAACACTGATTATGAAAATAAATTCCAACAATTTGTAATCGTTTTTGCGGCGTGAGTCTTTCCATGATAGTTTGTCAATGCTTACTGAACAGAAATGTCAAAACAACATGGCTTCTACCATCTGTCAAATCACAGTTAGTACTATCGAAAGTGTTATCACTTTCAAAAAAATACCCGATATTTTCACTTGGAATTGGATGTCATATAATCCCATCTTGCAGCTTTCTTGCTTTTATTGTTATTCAAATAAGGTGAAAATATTTCAAAATATTCTGTCTGTGTATTGCATGTTTAAGAAATTATTTTACTGAATGTCAATGTGTATCATATGGTAAGCATTGACGTTTGTTGATTCATCACATTCACAACAGATTAATGAGCCTGCCAAGTGTTTTTTCGAATTTTAGACTCTGTAGTTCTTAAAGTAAGAGAGATAGAGCAATACATGCATATATATTCGTAATCAGGAGAGAAATAGCTAGCAAAATTTAAGAAAATATACAAATGCAGTTGCACTAAATATCTTGTCCACACTGTACATACTCCATTTTGTGGAATCATTTTGAAAAAATTCAGTTGATTTCGTACAACTTTGGTGAATAACTTTTTTGTATCTCCTTTTGTAACAAAGTTAAAGGTGGGGTCAAATTATTTTGAAAAACCCGGTACGCTTAGCTCAAAACAGAAACCATTTAAATACTGTATGTTACCAAATTTTAGACCAGTCGTTTGTAATAATTTGAAGAAGTTTCTATGTAACAAAACGCGTAATGTGAGCAACTCGCCATAATAAATAGAAACGAACATATATTGTTTAATTAAACTGTACAGTGGACTTCTATCAAGAAAAGGCTAACGCGATTCGAAGCAAACAATCTCCTTTCGCTGTTTTACAGAAGCGGTGAAACATCTCCATACGTGCCTGTCCCCCGTTCCCGCTTCCTCGAACGTCCCCCGTAAAAATTCTTCGAGTTTGCTGGAAAAGCGGCACAGCAAAAATCCCCGGCCCGCGGAAAAAAGCCGCTCGTCCCAGTCGGTAGCGTACAATAAAATGCAGAAAATATTTAGCCAGTAGCCTGTTAGGCGAATAAGTCGGCCTTTTTGAAAGGACTGGAGTCGGACTTTTTCGAATAGCTGAGCAGGTGGAAATGTCGTGTAGAGGAATGGAGCCGTTTCTTGCCGTTACGAGCCGAACTGACCTACGCCGAGGGGCAGGAGGCAGGCAAGGGTACGTTGCCCGACGTCCTTATACAGGGCGACGGTGATGGCCACTTCTTCGGGAACTTACCCGCACGCGATTCTGTGCAACTTTATAGATGTTTTGTGTAACTTGTTGAAAGTTGCAAATAGGTAGTCCGTCTAGAAAGAATTCGGAAAAAACAAAGCTCAGTTGTAACTATTTAGTATTATATATATTTTTAATTCTAAAATCAAAAAGTTGTAACAAAATATTCATCTTATTTACTTATACAACCTCCACCTTCGTTAGTCCCCATATTTTTTCAATAGGACTAAGATCTGGCGAAGCTGCTGACTATAAAATGGTTGTCACTTGGTGTTCTTGCATCTAAGCTTGAGTATAGGCTGAAGTATGGCATCTTGCATTATCCTGCTGAAAACGCCACCCCTCTGGATATAAAGCATCTGCTTCAAGGAGAAAATCGTTTAGAATTCCAAAATACTTTTCACTATTAATGGTACCATCAACTATATAAAGAGACGTAGAACCACTCTAGAGATATTGCTCCCAAACCATTAATTTGGTTGGAAATTTGAACGGTAACAGGTTGTTTTGATAGGATTTTCCAGTGATTTCCACTCAGATAGAAACAACTATCATCAGATACAAAGACACTATTAAAATTATCTTCTTGAAAACGTGGACAGAATTCTATTCTTCGTTCGTTTTGTAAAGGTGTCATTATAGAGATTTTATTTGGCTTCCTTGATAAGTAGCCTTGTCTTTTCAGTGACATACGGACGGTTTCTGGACATACTGTTATATTTCGTTGATTTCCGCATCTGTTAGCCAATTTGCGAAACCCCAGGCGCTTATTGTGTCGTCCTAAGACCAATAAAGCGTTTAAATTGTTTCCAGCAATCGTATGCGGTCTTCCTGAAACTGGTCTCTGCCTCATATTCATGCCATTTTTATCCCCTTTATTGTTTCATATACATCACTTCTTCCCAGTTCAGTCAATTGTACTAATTTTATAACGTTTCTAAAACCTTTTCTAGACAAATATTCTCCCTTTTTTCTTTTTCTAGTTGCGACATTATTTTATAAAATGTATACCTTTTGACAATCAACAATATTTGACAAAAAGTGTTGCCATGCAACTTTGGCCATAGCCGACTATCTGCACAACCTATTTTATACATTACTTTTGTCTTAGAATTTAACAAAAAGAAGTATATTAAAATTATAAAATATAATAAATTCCGGATCCTTTCTAGACAAATTATATTATCAGAACATTCTGAACACTTCTACAATAAACAGTATATCCCAGAATACATGTAACAAACTGATAATATAGAAAGTAAAGTTTGGCAACACTTCTGTCATTCGTATTTTGACAGAAAGAAAGTTTAATATTTGACATTAATGAAATGGGTCGATTTACCCTTGAATAAAACTGAAAAATATTAAAAACTTATTTCCAAAGTGTTGAATCTTCTACCCAAAACTCTGAAAATTTCATAGAAATGAAATACCCTTGCATCAATTTGTGGACAAATTTGCTCGTGAAACTGAATAGTTATTTAAAGAAACAACCATTTCACGTTCTCTTTCAGTGAGCACATCTGAAAACATTGTTGCTGTAGTCCAGAATGTGATTGAACATCCATCAACATCAACTCGAAATCGTGCTCAAGGACTGAACATAAAGACCTCGATATAAGGGCTTACAAAGATCAACTGGTGCAAAACGTTGGCTCGTGACCATACGATGCGTTTTCACTTAGCTCAATGGGCTAATAATCGCATTTTCTCAAAAAAAAATCATCTTTAGCGATGAAGCTCATTTTCACTTCGGAGGGCTATTTTTATGGGGATCCGTTGAGGATAAGTGTAACCATCCAGAGAAAAACTGATGTCTTTAACCACAAAATCGAAGTTGCTGTTCATGAGATCGGGTACCAAACAATCGATTATGTACTTACAAATGGGGTTGATCGAATGGGGTAATGTAGTCAGTCGTGGCGGTCATTAGAATGATCTTGTTTTACATTCATAAATGTTGAGGTTCAACATTTCTAATAAACTAATAATATAAGTTGGTAAAAATAACTCGTTTTTTGCAACAAGTAAACTTTTAATGTTTCTTGCATGTTTCAAATATTTTCAGTGAAGCAGTTAAGAAAGTAATTTGATGATAGAACGTCCTTAACTTGAACGCCACTGACGTTTTCGCGGAATATTCGACGGAATTGAAATTCTTGAAGATTAATCTTCAAGTACTGTTGGTCGGGAGCTCTAAGCCTCACCGTTTTCGAAATTCGCATTAGTTTGAGATTAAATTTTTCATAAAAAAAATATTACAGAAAGTAAATTAAAGTAAAGGATATGTCATCTAGAGTTTGCATTTTGAAATAATGGTTATTTCCTGTTCTGACGGAATGATAGTTTGATAATTGACATAAACGAAATGAGTCGGTTTTAGCTTGAAAAAGCTGGAAAATATTAAAAACCTATTTCCAAAGTGGTGAATTTTCTATTAGAACGGTTGAAAATTTACGTAGAAAATTCAATACAAATAAAATGGCCTCACAGTAACTTGTGGCTCAATTTTTTCGGAAAAACTGGATCGTCATTTCATAAAAAAAACACGTTCACGTTCTGGTCCAGTAAGCACACCTGAAAACATTGCTGCTTTAGCCCAGAATGTGGCTGAACATCAACTCGTCATCGTGATCAAGAACTGGATATTTCTCGCACTCCTCTGAGGATAATTTTGCATAAAGACCTCGGTATGAAGGCTTAAAAAGTTCAACAAGTGAAGCCTTTCCTCAATGGCACTTTCTCAGAAAAATTATCTTTAGCGATGAAGCTCATTTTCACCTCGGAGGATCCGTTAAGGATAAGTATTAAGCTTACCATTCAGAAATGATTGATGCCTCGAAATAAGGAATCAAAGTTGCCATTCATGAAAAATTACGTACTGTATGGCCAGTCGTAGCGGTCATTTTAATGATATTATTTTTAATAATGGTATATATATTCACTAAAATCACGTTCAAAGTTTTTTGTGACTACCATACGTTGTTAAAGTGTGTATTTTTCAATTGAAAATAAATGGTCCCTATCTTCGAACTCTATATATGACACGAAGACATGTCACCCATATGTCATCGATTCCTCCTCGAAGCCGCACCTAACAGAGTCTTCAACAATAATTCCGATTCTCGCAACTGTTGCCCATCCAAACAACAAATTGATGCCCGTTTTGTAAGCGATAAAACCGTCTAGCCCCGCTCCGAAACAACTCAACCGAGTGGGCCATAAATTCCGCGGCTTTTCGACCGAAACGACGGACCTAGGCACGGCCACGAAATGCCTAAACGGTCACAGAACATCGTACGCGTATCTGTCGATGCGAGCAATAAAAACATACGGTCGATATATGTTGTATGACGTCGCCAGCGGGGTTACCCATGTCGAAAATTAATTCAATTGTTTTACAAATGATGACATGATTCATTTTATATAATGGTTTGTTTATTCGAAAGGGAAACGGCTGAGGTACTCGTGAGATTTCCATTGTTTCGGGCTTTCCGCCGATAAGGAGCTAGAGGATGATTGAGATGAGGAAATTGGGTTATTGTTTCGTATGTCAAGACTTACTCTTAATCAGGAAATCGACTGCCATATAATTACCTCAGTTTTTAAATGTTTTCCATCTTGGCAAGTATAAAAATGATGCAGTATATACATGTATATTCCTCCAGTTCGACAAAACTCCCTTTCTTCACATATGATTCTAATAGTTGTTCTTTGTAACTTTTAATGATCTTGTTCCTTCCCCTAAAGCAGTCTTATTCTCACAAAACTTTAGTCAACGGATGAAGCCTGTTGATCAAGTCCTACAATTTATCCAGTTCTGTGTCAAACAATGACAGATTAACCTATTTGATCATCGATCAAGTACAAATTGGGTTCCATAGATCATTTTGTTGTGTGATATAAGCTGAATCGCTGCTAAATCGCAGATCAGTTGATTTGTCGATTTTGGTGAATCAAGATCTTCGAATTCAAAGTTAAATAGTTGAAGTGAAGAGTATTGTTTACTTTTCTCAAGTGATATAATTATAAAATACTTTTCGAAATCAGTTCATCGCCATCACCATAAGAAGATTTAAAAGGAATTCGAAGACCCCGAATTATTAGAGACAGGAGTGAAACTTTTGTAAAACATGATGATCTTGATCTCGAAATACGTTTTCGCTTCAACAAAATGAAATGGAATTATTACATAAAATTTGATCAGAAATTGAACCACGCAGTAAAAGGAATAAATCGATCGATGCGAGATACTATCAATAATTTGTCTACCATTTTCTGCAACTTTTGGTTTTGGAATGACGATTAAAGATCAAATCATTTTGCACACACACACACACACACACAAATAAAACTAATAACGTAGTTCATAGTAGTATGGTAGACAAGCATATAAACAATAACGATTCTAATATCTAACCCTATATTAGCAGAGCTTTCACAGAAATTCTTATTTTCCTTCTTTCTATTTCTATATTCTATATTCAAATTTTAGAAAGTGCGCATTGTCCGATTGTTTCCTCGGATCAAGTGATCCACGTGATCAACACAAATTCGTTGAACCGTTTGTCAACTTCTACAAGAGTATCTGTCGGTCATCGAATCTTAATGAAACCCAGCATTAGAATTCGAACTTCACCTCAAGGAGTTATCTTCTTTTTTCTCCCACATTTCCCCTGATCACTTCAACTGATCCAAACTTCCCCATTTCTTCAATTATCCTGTTGGCAGCTCCGAAGCTACCTTATTGCCTTATTTATATCTTTCTCACTCACTGTAATCTTTTTTTCAGTCTTCAGTCTTTGTCGGCACGATATACCAAAATAATCATATCTTTTATTAAAATATTCAAGAAACATAACGAAAAACCTATTTTTTCCATCTACTACTCACAACTTTCTGTAAAACATAACAGAAGTCATACACCTTCCTTTAACCTATATTATGAAAAATATAACTGATCTTTACCTACGTATTTTGATTGGCATCGAATCCCACTTTTCGCATCCACCACGTACTTTCGCATATCTCGGACAGATTTCTCTACACAATAATTCAAGTCCGTTTGAATTGTGACATAAATACCCTATCAGTTTCAATATTGATGAATGACTGTTTGAATAAGTCGAATAACTGATTCCCATACATAAATAATACTCTCGTTGCTGTCTGAAACGACCTCAAAGAGGTGAAATTTCTCTTAGAACATTGTTGAGACTGTCCAACGCCTAATGAATTCGTTATGATCGATTACAAATTTACATGTTAATTTCAAAAGCGCAGGTAGATCGTTCTTCACGAACGAACCGTAGAGTCGCTAACTTGTTAAAATTGGAAGGAATTTCATTACGGGGGTTGTTCGAGAACATTGACGCTTTAAGTTCACTCAAACGAAACCAGATTTGGAAGCCGAATGAAAAAACATGGATCACGAAAAAAGCCAGCGGATTGAACTTAATTCAAACGAAAATCCTTTCTGTTTAAAAAAGTTGCTGTTGGTTTCCCGCTGCAGAGCTCTCTCCATCACGCGAGATTATGAATTGTGCAACTGTGAGAAAAACCTTGATTTTATTTTTGTTCGTTCGGTTGTATGTGGAAAGGTACAGGAATTGTGCCGAAGTTTGCATTTGCGAAATAGCTAGAGATGTATCTGTAGGAGTTTCAATTATTGTTCGGTGCGTTTAATGGGAAGATTTGGACGTTTCAATGGAAGTCATTAAGTTTGAAGTTGAACCATAATAATTCTATTATCTTCCACAAAAAATTTCATTGATGCTTTCAGAATGAATTACATCTTTGAGATCAATATAAGAAATTATGTGAAGATCCAAATATTTTCTTATATTGAATAAGCATGTTATACAAAAGTTTAAGGATTCTAACTTGTGGATCGCCTATAATATTCTGGTATTGATTCATTTTTATCCCATTTCAAATTTGATTGGAAGTCAGATCAGTCCATATCGGATAAAGGTGACAAAGCTACTGCGCGAGTTCGTGATCGGCCTATAGGAAGCTAATTCAGGAAAATCCTTTCATTCCCAAGAAGTATCACGCTGTCACAGTCGGTGGATACGTCCTAGAATCCGACAAACAACGCAAAACAAACGTATCTATCGCGTTCCTCGAAGATACCGTTGGACGCAACCGCGTCCTACCTGTTTATCTAGGCACAAAACACCTAGCGAAGAGAACGAATTTTCGTTCCTCGTATCTGCAGCCACTTGCGGCCGTAGGGCCTATGCCGTTTCCGCTTCACACATGGAGGAGCACACGTTACAAATGTTGCCCGGTTCACACGGTGAACGGAACTCCGTGACAGACATGTGGGTTAGTACTTTCCGTTCTGACAGCCTCTAAGGATTGACCACTTCACCGTGGCCCTCGAGTGTCGTCGAGAGGGCACTCCAGACCGTGAAGGAAGACCTGTCGGACGCCCCAGGACCGACAGCTGTTCCCAAAACAGAAATCTTTCTGACTGCTTGCATATTCATGACAATTGACCTTGGTCATCGCAGGAAATCATTCATTCATTGAGATTTGGCTTAATTTCTGTACATTAACGAATGCTACACACAGATTTCAAATTCAGTACTTCTAATGTATAGTTTAATTTTCCTCCTCACTATAACTTTTTTTTGAAACTTCGAAAAACACCACATATCTCTATTGTGAATATTTTCTTGGCAGTAAGTTCTTTATAGCTCTTTCATAACTTCAGCTGTTTAACAGTTGCAGCTGTTGGCATATCACCAACAAATAAATCTTATCAGTTTCAATGTGATATGTTTGTAGCGCTTAACTGGTAGTCAAGTTTAAATGTTACACATTTGATAAAGGAATGTCAGCTCTTATATGGCAATTGGACGTATCCTTTGCGACTGAAGAAACCTATCTAAGACGACATAACTCCACATTCAGAGTATTTTGTACTCGTGGTGGGCTCTTTTCGAATGTTCTGAAAATGTAATACTATTTCAGTAATTCTGTAGGGTTTTTTATTGTTCATTGTGTTTTCTCCAAGTCGTTTTAGGAGTTCATGTAATCGGTCTTTATATATTTTCAGTTACTACCCTTGCTTTCTCTGAGCCTCCACTAATTATCAATACAAGATGAATGTTGTCTGTTGTCATGTGCCCTTTCTCTGTAAGACGGGCCCGACTGAACTGTGTCTCGATGGTTCAGCATTCTGCCTGTTTAAATATCATTTTATTGTGGATCATTTTTTCAAGTAATTCAGGCCTTATTTCATCAATAACACTTGTTATGTTGGCTTTCAAAGCTTCTATTGTTTCTGGTTTATCAGCATAAACCAATGACTTGACATAACCCCAAAGAAAATAATCGCATGATCTTGAAGGCCAATTACTTGAACCATTTTTCGAAATAATGTTTCGCCAAATCTTTCTTTCAATAAATCAATTGTAACGGTAGCAGCATGAGGTGTATCACCATCTTTTTGGAACCAAAACACTTCGGGGTCGATACCATTCCAATCTTGAAACAAATAATGATTGATCATCGATCTGTAACGAGCACCATTCATTGTAACATTAGCTCCAGTTTTTAAAGAAATATGGACCGATGATGCCTCCAGCGTGTGAAGCACACCATACAGTGCATTTTTCAGGATACAATGGAAGCTGAAGAACTTCTTGAAGATTGTTTTCACTTCATTTATGGCAATTTTGCTTGTTTACATAGCCGTTCAACCAGAAATGGGCTTCATCACTATAGACAATTTTACGATAAAAAAGTGTATCAACTTCAATCTGTTCTAGGGCCCAATCAGCAAATAAACGACGCTTATTTTGGTCAAGTGGCTTTAGTTCTTGAACCAGATGAATCTTGTTTGGGTGAAGACCAAGATCTTTATGCAAAATTTTCCTTGTTTTGGATGCACAGAGTCCAATTTGTTGTAAACGTCGACGAATAGACAAATCTGGTTCATCATTAACACTATGACTTACAGAAGCGATATTTTCTTCTGTACGTACAGTTCCTTGTCTTGTTGTTGTTGTTGCATCGAGTAGAAAAAATGTTGTCCGAAATCTATCGATAGTTAGACGAATAAGCTGCTCTGATGGACGATTATGTAAACCATAAATTTCACGAAGTGCTCTGTAAGTTTGGCGAATAAAACACTTATTTTGAAAATAAATTTCAACAATTTGTATACGTTGTTGCGGCGTGAGTCTTTCATGATAATTTGTCAATGCTTAGCGAATAGAAATGTCAAAACAACTTGGCTTCTACCTTCTGTTAAATCACAGTTATCCCTATCGAAAGTTCTATCACTCTAAAAAACACCCGATATGTTGTTCTTTATGAGTTTCTCCAAAATGCTAGCCAACGTATTGGTTGATGAAGATATATATATATATATATATATATATATATATATATATATATATACAAACCAAACACACACTCCCTTTGAAAACTCAACTCTTGAAATTCATTGGAACTCTGGAACTGGATATGGAATTGTAACTTGACATAAACCTTTGTCAGCAAAATATAGCACAAAGAGGCATAACAACAATAATAAAGGCTATGTATATATATATATATATATATATATATATATATATATATATATATATATATATATATATATATATATATATATATATATAGCCTTTATTATTGTTGTTATGCCTCTTTGTGCTATATTTTGCTGACAAAGGTTTATGTCAAGTTACAATTCCATATCCAGTTCCAGAGTTCCAATGAATTTCAAGAGTTGAGTTTTCAAAGGGAGTGTGTGTTTGGTTTGGCTTCAAACGCTCGAATATTCTGTCGAAGCTGATTCATCAATTGCTTTCCAAAGCAACAGTTTTCTATAAAGGGAGAACATGCAGTATGTTTTGCCCAGATCAATACATGTTTTTGATTCCTCAGTTTGCTAAATTTCTGAAAAACAGTCAGAATGCTTTTTTGTCCTCACCAATAATTTTTTGATGTTGTCATTAGTTTGGAAGAGGCTTACTTTGAAGTCTTGATACACTAATTTCTGTAAAAGCGATAGGAGCACCATAAAAAACCGATACCCAAACGACCTCCGTTTATCAACCTGTTTGCCTATTTTGAACCCATTCTTTACAATTATAAATGAATATATTATATAAAAAATTTTGAACATATATTTAAGTAACTCAAAAATACACAAAATGAGAGGTTTATTGAGGAATTATCATTCGGTTAGTTAGTTTGGTGCGATGGGAAGGTTTTTGTCATATTCTTGTTCACATCCTCTATCAGAGCTGACTTGTAGCTGGACGTATAAATGGAGTTTTTTTCTCCTTACCACTTCACTCGAGTGAGGTTATTTTGAATAATAGCGATCTAAATAACAAGGCACAGATTTAAGAAATCGATGAAAGTATAAATTTTAATGAAATGGCCACTGAATCCAGTCCAAATGTTCACTCAACTCCGATGGCTGCATATGCATGAGATGCCGATTAGATAGATAAAAATGCAGCAATTTTTCGTTGTATTTTCCCGAGCGAAATATTCGGCATATTCTTTCACATAATAAGAATTATTACGATCTAGATAACAATCTTTACGGTCAGCACGGATAACAGTCAATTGATTCCGCGAAGCAACGCATGGAAAAACGCCGAATTCCTATAGCCGAAAGACGCGAAAAACGACGGCGGTAGCGCTGCGCGGTAATTGGTCGGATAACAGAGCGACGATTAATTGAAAGAACTGTTGATGGTGTGCGATAGCCGATTTAATAGTACTAATAACAATATAGAACAAATTAGCCGACGATATGATCGCTCAGACATTCCGACTCTAATCGCATTAAAATAACAAAACAGCAGACCGCGGTGATGCGGTGGTACAGCTGGATGCGTTTCACTCGCGTCTGAACAGTTTCTTTTGGTTTATATTGTTACCTTCTAATATTTTTTCAGATCGTGCTCCTATCATAAAACACTTTGAGCAAGAGCGGGAAATTAAATTTGCGAGAGCTTCTTCTCTCGTGCTTCCACACAATGTGCTTTCGGCTTTAAACAATTGTTAAAACTCATAAAGACCTAACGTAGGCATGTGTTCATCGATTTGTAATACTATCACTCCCAACAAATAGGAAGAAAAACTTTCCTAAAAATTTTTCTGTGTAAAATAGAAAAAGGCTTTTTACTTGATTGAAGAAATATAACAAAATTTGAATATCCAAACAGATTTAATCTATTAGTCTTCTACAATTTCAATTTCAGAAAAATTTTCATTCAAAAAACTTTTAGAATTAAATTAATGTCTACAATAACCACCGCTTATATTTAATAGACGTATATAATCAAAACTCAATATATAATGTCGAATGGAATAAATAAACCAACAGATATGAAATTATTAATATATAATATATTAATTTTATTGACTTTTTTATATCTGTTTATATCTTTTATTTATAATGAAGATCTCAAACACATGTAGTTCGATCAGATTTTCGTTCTCAATTTGGGACACCTATAACTTGCACAGCACCCTACATCGCCTCCCCGCTCAACCGACGACGCACCTCGATAAACTTATGTAACGTGAGGTAGCAGCCTCGTAAAACTTTTATTGAGCAGTACATTCCGAAAGCATCGCGTTCAATAAAAAAAAAAGTTCCGCCACGTCGCGTTTCGTAACGATCCCAGCCACCTATGCTCGCCTCGAGAACGTGAATTGTACCCTAGATCGTTTTTTAATTGATGTCCCTGAATCCACTCAGCTCACCTCGATCAAACGAGCATTTTTCGTGTTATTCACATTGCAAAATTGGTAGATGTAGGTGAGGGAAAAAGTAGAACGGATAACCGAGATGGTTCTTGATTCAAATATCAGCCCGTTACGTGCATGATCGCAAGATATAGCATCTACTTCATGTGGCATTGAAAATCATTGACAAGGTTGTGTCAATAGGGATCTGCAAAATAGCATCTAGTAACCCCTGAAGTGTCCGATAAAAAAACACTACAGGGGTTTTGCACGTGTGCGCTCTTGATTGATTCGTCTCTTCTTTGAGCGTGTTCAACCCCAAGCTAGTTGTGGTTTGAATATTCGTCCCCTTCAGTTGGAGACATGTTCATTGGATTTAAGGTTGTTTCACACTGTTAAAATTATAGTTTGTTCTTTGTTAGCGACCGAAAGGAGTTTCGGTGGTTTGACAGGGTTCCTCAGAATAAAGGGTGATTTTAAATGTGGGTCATTTTTATACAGCCACTAGAACTCGTCCAAATAAAAATATTGAACAAAAATCGAACATATAGAAATGATGAAAAGCACTAACATGAAACAACTACTGTATTTCTCTGAGATGGCTCTAGAAGACTTTATTCTCTTCGCAAAACTCAAATTAGCACTTCGATGTTTTGATGATTTTCGTACATGTTTGATATTCTCAAAATAATTTAACGTTCTTATTCAATTTGACGGTAGTTCTGTGAAATTTCCGTGACTTTAAAAGTATATTATATATCATTTCATCTCAAGGAAACCTTTCAAAAAGTATTTCTATTCTGACTTCACTCACGGCATAATTCGTTAGCAATCGATCATTATAGACTGTTTCCTGTGCTGAAAATTTTGCCCCGGGATATTTCACTCGAATGATTAGAGTCGTATCTTGAACAAATTACTCTCTTGAGTGACAATCACGCATTATTCCATAAGAAAATACAGAAAGAGTGGTAAAGCAAGTGGTTAGCAAAATATTCTTGATGTGAAACTGATTTTCTTCAATCGACTATGAATTGTTCGATACATGCGGTTTTTCATCCTATAATGTTCACAATTATCGAAAATAAGTCGGTGAAATATGAAATATGTAAAGGGTTTTTCTATGAGAAGTTTCATTTTGAATAGGCTGTTATCTAGGCAGCTGTTACTTTTGAAGCTGTCATATTTTGACATTTGACAAGTAAAAATTAAGACATTACTAAAAATGGAACGCTACGCGCTTCAACAATGCACTGAAATTGTTAAATTCGCTAAGAAAATGGTGAAAATTTTGCATTCACAGTTCGCAAAAGTGGAGCACTTTTGGATTTTTTTTAAATTAAAATTGTAGAAGACTGACAGATTGAATCTGTTTTGATATTTAAATTTTGTTTTATCCCTCCTATCAAGTAAAAAACCTTTTCCTATTTTACTTTATACTTAATATATAATTATATATAGGCTTGAATAAAAATCTCATTATGGAATATCGATGGTTTAAAGAAAACCTTATAATACCTTACAGTTTTCTGTGATTTTTGTGACGAACATAGAATATTTTGATTTTAAAGTTAGTTGTTCAAGCAATGATCCAGGGATCACTTTTGTAAGTTATATTTATTGTTGGTTGATTTTGATTTTTTAAATATGATTCAGGATCGATGGAGAGATTATCCTAATTCTACTCATTCTTTGAAGATATAATGCATGATTTGACAGATTTTTGAATTAAGTTATTTAAATATATTGAATATTTCAAATAAATTATTATTTTGAGAAGTCCTTAAATTAGGTTTGTATGTTTGAAAAGGAATTTGTATTCATAATGGTAAGATCAGAAACAAAATTTTGTCTCCTTCAAATATTTATTCATTAATTTTAATTAACAATTTTTATTTGTTGGTTTATTTATTCCATTTGATATTGTATTTTGATTTTTGATTTTATACGCCTATTAAATATAAGCTATGCTTATAAGACATTAATTCAATTCTAAAAGTTTTTTGAATGAAAAATGAATTAAATTAAAATTTTAGAAGACTGACAGATTAAATCTGTTTTGATATTCAAACTTTTGGATCGTCATGAAGCAACTTCTTGGCCGGCATAAGTGAAACTGGTGGAAAAAGTTAGGCTGGTGCATTCCTCCTTAAAATGAATTAAACATCCATTATTTCTGGAGATTGCATCCGGTAAGTCTGTTAATTGTTAATTGATTTTATTATTTTTTATATGTTCGTTGAATTTTACTTATTTTTTGAGGATATGCTACATGTTTCGAGATTTTTTGAAGTAATTTATTTAAATATATTAAATATTTCAAATAAATTAGTTTTTGAGAAGTTCTTAAAATTATGTTTTATATTTTTGAGAAAGAGTTAGTTTTCATAAATATAGAATCAGAAAACAATACATTTTGCAAAAACAAGGCTTCGTACATTTGTCTGAAGAGTTCAGTACGCATGCCTGGAACGAAACAAAAAAATGTTTATTTATTTATTAATTTCAATTGACAATTTATATTCGTTGGTTTTTCTTAATTTCATTTGATATTGTCTGATGAATTTCGATTTTATACGTCTATTAAATATGAGCAGTGCTTATAAAGACATTAATTTAATTCTTAAAGTTTCTTAAATAAATTTTTTGAAATTAAAATTGTAGAAGAATAACAGATTGAGTCTGTTTTGATATTCAAATTTTAAACATCCATTGATTTCTCTTAAGATATACTGGTTTTCTTAATTCAATATGAAAATGAGACCTCCTCTTGTAAAACTCTTTATTATTCATACAAATTTATCATATCGCTTTCCAATGAACAATATAGTAAAGAATACTTCAACAATTTATTAAATAAACTATATTGTTTCCCGAATAGTGTTCAGGTTGAAACTAAAAAAGAGGTACAAATAATATTCAGTTATCGCATATACTTTGGTGTGAAAATATGCAATAAATACGATAGTTGCTCGAAGAGGTTTGTTGAAATATGAGCTTAAAATCATTCACTAAGACTCAAGTCTTTCGATATTTGTCGTGGTAACGCATTTTATGCCCAAAAAGGGCTAAAAATGGTACGCATTGATTAAAGAATCGCATAAATTTGAACTTATCCGACGATTTTCAGTTAACCGATGTTCAGTTCAGTTGGAGGCGTTGATGGCCGGTCAGAGCAAGGCAAATCTTTCACCACATCTCACCCACCCTCCAACGTATCGTACCTTTTATACCCACGTGTTGTTGATAAAGCCCATTCGCTGAAAGCTTTATGAAACATTTTCAGTTCTTCTGTACGCGAAATTTCAGGCAGATTCTTTTATTTGCCATGAAGAAATGAAGCACTGTACTAGCTAAACGACAGTTCACCATGAGACAAAAATAATGACCTGCAATTGAAGATGTTGAATCTTGATCAACCAGCTAGAGCGACGACGTCCTTGACCAACCGAATGGAAATGAAAAATCCAATTACTCAGACGGACAGGTCCGCTGGGACGTAGTAAATACCAAATATTAAAATCCAATCAAAAACAACGTTTCGCAAGCTTATTTTTCCGCTGGTAGTGCAGCCACGATGACTAAGACCTCTATCTGAGCGTTGCATAATCCGCTGTCTTCTCTTAATAGATTGCATGCATTTTTTCATATCTCTTGATCTCTCTAATGACCTTCAAGAGCTCCACAACCGGAGTTTGTTTGTTGTAGGAATAAGTAGGTACCCACGGTACACCTTTATCTCTAAAGACTCGAAACACGCTATTGAACACGTTAGTTGCTGTACGACGATTTTTTTAGTCACAAACCAGTAATTTTCATAGAAAAAACTTCCGTTCAGTTTGGTCATTTGAAATATTTATATAGTCGAGTGTAAACGCACCCGTATATAAGTATATCAGAGTATCAACCAAAACTAGTTCAATAACTTTTAGAATCTAATCGCTCGATCTGATATCTTTCTTTGTCAATTCTCTACTCAACTGACAAATACACCATAAACAATTTCACACACATCTAATGATGTTCTATTTATCATTTTTTGTTTAATTGAAATTATTCATCTTCGAGTGATCAGTAACCTCCAATCCAAAGTTATTCCTCATTCAGATATGGTTACTGGACTTCACGCAAAACTGAAATAAGAACTTTGTCACCAGATCTTTGAACAGGAAACTTCTTAAGCTTTAGAGAACCAGAGTGTCTTCATTCCATCGTTTTCTTCTTTACTTTGGGGTCCTTGAAACTTACCCAGGTTTCATTAATAGCAACAATACGATTTCAGAAGCCAGCATTTCCTTCGAATCGAGCATATATCGAACGCTGTGCTTCTATCCTTTGTCAACATTCAGGGATTCATTTGGCAGAAATTTTTCAAAATCCACATAGCACGCTGGATGCGTTCATATGCAACATTAACTGAAGCCGACGCAGTATTAACTAATAGGTAGACCATCTAGAATTTGCATTTTGAAGCAGGAGTTATTTTGAGTCGGATAACACTTCAGTCATTCGTGTTTTGATAGAAAGTTAATTCAATATTCGACATGCGTCGAATTACGCTTGAACAAAACGTAATATTGAAATATTAAAAACTTCAATATGAATAAAATGTATAAAATAAAATAGAAAAAAGTTTTTACTTGATAAAAGAAATATAACAAAATTTGAATATCAAAACAGATTTAAGCTGTTAGCCTTCTACAATTTAAATTTCAAAAAAATTTTTATTCAAAAAAACTTTCAGAATTAAATTAATTTCTACTATAAGCACCGCTTATATTCAATAGACGTATATAATCAAAATTCAATATAGAATGTCAAATGGAATAAATAAACCAACAAATATAAAAAAGGCAATTAAAATTAATAAACAAATTTTGAAGTAGACAAAATTTTGTTTCTGATCTTATCGTAATGAACACCAATTCTTTTTCAAAAACATAAAGCACAACTTAAGGACTTTTCAAAAAATATAATTTATTTGAAACATTCAATATATTTAAATATTCAAATAAGTTAATTTAAAGATCTCTCAAAACATGCACTATATCGTCAAAAAACAATTAGAATTCCGATAATCCCTTTGTCGGCCCGAGATAATATTTTTATATCAAAATTTTGATATTTCGAATTTTGATATTTTGATTTTCAAATATTTGAAGATATTATCGGAATTCTGATTGTTTTTCTAGATTTGGGAAAAAATTCAAGACGGATGTCTGTAGCTGATAATAAACGTAAAATGAGTTTCTGAAAATTTGCTTCGTTCTGTTTTCAGTTGACCAGCCTGTATTATGATTATGTTCTCGAACGATTTCTGTTAGTTCTCATTTGTCTAATAATTTTAAATTAATGGTACAAAAAGCTTCACTTTATTTTTGCGAGCTAGTACCAGGAAACAGCGTCTGTAATTTTCGTATTTTGAAGACGAAAATGGTCTTAAACGACTCAAGTTCTGATTCACTGATGAAGAAGCTGAGGTGAAAAGTAATTCTGGCTCAATAGTTTCGCAGTTGTTCAAGTTTGAAAATTTTTCTTAATATTTTCGAAACTACAGAATTGATCGATGTGAAATTCAGCTTTCAGAAATAGAATAATAACACGCATATTCTTGCAAAATTTCGTGAGGATCATATAATTAAAAAGTCTATTTTGTGAGGATCGTGGTTGATATAACTAACGCACAAAAGTTTCTGACTTCACCTCAGTGCTTTTCGCGTTTTTTGAGCATTAGATTGGCCTCAAGTTAGTGTGTGTCAGTCAATAAATAAATGATAAATAAAAAATGAACGTCCATCTTCAGTCGCGACAAATATTCCCGTGTGTGGCCCGCTTAAGCACGACGCACACACATCAATTCCATGCCGTGTGATCCGAGCCGACTTTGTGTAGTTGTGGTCTATTGTTTTTGACTTTGTAAAAGCTGAATAATTCAAGCAATCCGCGGCGTTGTGAGCATTCGCCGCAACACAATGGGCGATTTCTAGGCCACGGCAGAAACCAGAAACATACTATTCCTTTTTGCGCGCTGCTTGTTGGGAAATTCCGTCCGACCGACTGAGTTCCTCTGAAAAAGAGGCGAATAGAAGTTTTTTCGAAAGGGTTCGAGAGACGGAAAGGTCGTTGAACGGCTCTTTTCGCATTAGGAACTGAGGTGGCCCTCAATATTTCATGCCTGACAACGATTGACTGATCTTGGTAAAAAAATTCATAGGGAAAATTGGATTAATTTGGTTACTATAGAGAAATGACAATAATGCAAGAAAATGCGTTGCTTACTATGTGATCTCAATAATATTATAAGTTTTCTCTTAAATAATCAAATTGACCGAGCGTTGTGAATAATATCCTTCGCCTATTGGGCAAGATAATAAAAAATTACCTACCCTAACTTTATATTCTTCTTTAGCGGCGCTCAATATCGGCTTTCGAGCTCAAATTGGTCACGGGTGTATTGCGTTTGTTAACGTTCCTCATTTATATCCAAATTATCAAGTTGCCCAACTGTCATGTAGCAATATGCATAATGCCCAGACACTGTGATGACTAATGAAGTTCAAATGAATATTAATCATTTTGTTGGGTTCAACTATTCATTAATCCTACAGACAAGGCAATATGAATAATGCCTTACTTAGCCCATAACATATAACGTGGTCTCCGTGGTCCGAACATCACATCCACGTTTCAATGACATATGTCGAACAGAACTGTGATTCGAAGCCTTATATGTTTAAATGAAGGTTAGCCATTTAACAATGTGGATCGTTTGTCTACTGCTGAACGTGTGAAAACTTAAAATAATATAAAAAGGACTTTCACTTGATAGAAGGAATATATCAAAATTTGAATATAAAATCAGATTCATACTGTCAGTATTCTACAATTCTAATTTCAAAAAATTTTCATTCAAAAAACTTTTATAATAGAATTAAATTAATGTCTTTCAAGCACAGCTTATATTCAATAGACGTATAAAAGGATACTCAATATACAAAATCAAATAGAATAAATAAACCAACAAATATAAATTGTCAATTAGAATTAATAAATAAATATTTGAAGGAGTCAAAATTTTGTTTCTGATCTTACAATTATGAAAACTAATTCCTCTTCAAAAATTCAAGGACTTCTCAAAAAATATAATTTATTTGAAATATTTGATATATTAAAATATTCAAATAAGTTAGTTCAAAAATCTCTCAAAACATGCATTATATCTTCAAAAAACAATTAGAATTCTGATATGGTCTTTATCGGTCCTAAATCATATTTAAAAATTGAATCAACCTACAACAAATATAACTCACCTAAATGTCGTCCTGGGATCATCGCTTTGAATAACTAACTTTAAAATCCGTGATATTCTATGTTCTCCACAAAAATCACAGAAAGCTGTAAGGTATTATAAGGTCTTCTATAAACCATTGATATTTCATAATGAGTTTTTTATGAATATAGTTATATATTATGTATAAAATAAAATAATAGGAAAAGGCTTTTTACTTGATAGAAGGAATATAACAAAATTTGAATATCTAAACAGATTTAATCTGTCAATCTGCTACAACCTACAACAATGGTTTAAAGAAGAAGTTATATCTTGCAGCTTCCTGTGATTTTTGTGACAAACATAGCATATCTTGGATTTTAAAGTTAGTTGTTCAAAGCGATGATTGACTTCACGTCAGTGCTTTTCATCTTTCTCAACTAAAATATATCGAAATGAATAATAATTCGATTTTCTATGATATTATCTCCATAAATACTTTTGTTCTTCATAATACAAGTATATATTGAATATATTGATTCGTTTCTTGGAATACAAAATAATACATTCTGTGAAATTTATGGAGTTTGATCAATTTTAAATTCAACAGTCTGTATGAATATGCATGAAATTCATAAATTAAATCATCAGAGAGAAATTTATTTTTCAAAGAATAACTATGAGTATGAAAGAATTCTTCACGTGCAAAACATTCTTGTTGATTGAACGTTTCGAATTAAATCCTATAAATTCTTGAGGTTGGAAATGATGAACTACAGAAAAATGTAATTAACTTGCAGTACTTTCTGGTATTCAAGTATCGTAATTATAATCACTGTTAAATGAAAAATATTAGACGCATGAAACTTTGAAAATTAGATATGAATATTGCTTTCAATTCAGAAAAAAAAAGGATCACATGTATTATTTGAATAAAATAAAGTGTGTATTAGATATTGGATGTTTTTTATAGTGATAGAACTTTAAATTGAAATAAAACACATTTAAATTAAGATTGAATCCAATTTTTTTTTAATTTGAAAGATAATTTTATGACATTTATGTTTTAGAAATAATTTCCGGCATATGTCCACCACGTCTAGTTCTGAGGAACCGTATTCGACCAGACCAATTTTGGACCACTTTATCGAGTAATTCAGGCCTTATTTAATCAATAACACGAGTTATGTTGGCTTCCAAAGCGTCTATTGTTTCTGGTTTATCAGCATAAACCAATGACTTGACATAACCCTAAAGAAAACAATCCAGTGGAGTTATGTCACATGATCTTGGAGACCAATTAATTGGACCATTTCTGGAAATAATGTTATCGCCAAATCTTTCTTTAAATAAATCAATTGTGACGGTAGCAGCATGAGGTGTAGCACCATCTTGTTGGAAACAAAACACTTCTGGGTCGATACCATTCAAATTTTGAAACAAATAAACGATCTGTAACGAGCACCATTCACTGTAACATTAGCTCCAGCATAGTTTTTGAAGAAATATAGACCGATGATGCCTCCAACGTGTAAAGAACACCACACAGTGCATTTCTCAAGATGCAATGGAATCTGTAGAACTTCTTGAGGATTGTTTTCAATACATATTTGGCAATTTTGCTGGTTTACATAGCCGTTCAACCAGAAATGAGCTTCATCACCAAACACAATTTTACGATAAAAAAGTGGATCAACTTCAAACTGTTCTAGGGCCCAATCAGCAAACAAACGACGCTTATTATGGTCAAATGGCTTTAGTTCTTGAATCACTTGGATCTTGTATGGGTGCAGACCAAGATCTTTGCGCAAAATTTTCCATGGGGTGGATGCACAGAGTCCAACTTGTTGCGAACGTCGACGAATAGATAAATCTGGATCATTATTAACACTATGACTTACAGCAGCCATATTTTCTTCTGTACGTACAGTTCTTTATCTTGTGTTGTTGTTCCATCGAGTAGAGAAAATGTTGTCCGAAATCTCTGATAGTTCGACGAATAAGCTGCCCTGGACAATTATGTAAACCATAAATTTCACGAAGTACTCCATAAGTTTGGCGAATAAAACACTGATTTTGAAAATAAATTTCAATAATTTGTAAACGTTGTTGCTGCGTGAGTCTTATTGAATGCTTACTGAACAGAAATGTCAAAACAACATGGCTTCTACCTTCTGTCAAATCACAGTTATCCCTATCGATAGTTCTATCACTCTAAAAAAACACCCGATATTATCGAAGTTCTTTATTTGTTTAAAAGGCCTATAAAGGCCATTATGTATGGAATACATCTTGCAAAGGTCCGCCACGGTTTTGCTGGGTGGCGCAAAATTTTCCATGACTGTGACGCATAAATTAAGCCGAATTTGACCGATAGCATAGGTTATGTTGGTTTTAAGGGCTGCGGTGGTTCTCATAGACCTGCGCCTTAGGATAATCCCAAAGGAAAAAGTCTAACGGTACCAAATCACACGATATCTGTTGTCAGTTCACATCACCTCTACGCGAGATGACCATGCCCTCCAATCGCTCGTGGAGAATGTCTAATGTGTCACAGTTTTCGAAACATACGTCGTTGGTGTCTATATCATCCAATTCAGGCCAGTATGGATTTGTATCGTCCCAAATTCGACAATTTTGTTTGTTAACGACCCATTCATGCATAAATGTGCCTCATTGCTGAAAATGATTTTTTCATGAAATTTTGGCCAGTTTCCAATTTTCCAGGCCTATCGAGTAAATACACGTCGTTATCTATGGTCTTTTATATCCATCTGTGGGGTTGAATTATGTATGAGTACGCCCAAGATACGACGCGAAAGTCGCCAAGTTGTTGTGTCCGAAAGGACGCGTTCTTGTGAGCGACGCTAAATCGACTGCTTCGGATTCTCCTCCACACTCATCCACATACAGCAACTATGCTTTCGACAGATATTGCGTTTCATCAACGTACAGGTGTTGGTTCAATGCTTACTGAACCAGTGGACTCAAATTTATCCCCCACACATCGAAAAGTCCTCTTGGTAGGACGATTGCTGCGACCGTAAAATGAACAAAGCGCGCGGAATGTTGCCCGAATAGAATACCCATTTTAATTAAATAATTTCATGTGTTGAGAGGCTAAGAGTTACTTCGAATAATAATAGAAGGTAGAAAATTCAAGACAAAAGATCAGTGAAAAGAAGTCAAAACTCGTGGAGATGGTTTGGTCATTCATCTGCACCTTCGAAATGAGAAGGCGCAATAAGATGAAAGGTCACAAGGCGGGAATTGTTTGAAGTCTTTCAGTTTCACAAAAAGTGGTAAAGAACTTAAGTTTTAAGAAAATAGTAAAGGTTGAATCACTTCATTATTGAGATTGAAGTTGTTAACTTACGAATTGTTGACTTAACTAGTGATATATTCAGAACTAGATGAATTAAATTCAACTTTCATTGTACACGAGCGCGCTAAAGCACTAACGCGAAGTGGCTTTTATAATTTTTTTGTCGCCTCAGCGAATTGTCCGATAAGAATACGGCCGACCGTAACGTGTTGAATTGAAGGGAAAAGGTGTCCTTAATTGCATTTTTTCGAACGAAAATCGTGTGCCGCAGAATCCTTTTTCGTGCGTGCACACTTCGCGACAGCATTTTTGCATATTTTACACGTTTCGGACCGCTCAATCGGTGACGGTCGAGGCCGGACCGACGAAAAAAACTGGCGCAAAAAAGAGCGCGCTAGCGCTCTCTCGTAAGTCGTCTGTTACTACGAACAATGACGGATCCTAATGATTTATTAATGCCGAACCGTGTTTAACACGATTATTTTTAACGACATGACGGTATTATTCCTATTATGTTGTTTCGTGTTCTCTTGTAGTTGATTCTTTAAAAATGGCGATTCTCTATCTGCAAAGTGATTTCCCTTGTTTTGCGATGTTCACGCTGACAGATGAAGACAGGCGATTGATTTTTAATGTAATCCTGTAGGAAATTCCCAAGCAAAATTACTTCATTGGAGGCAATATATTTCGGTGCTGGTTTACAGCAAAAAAGGTGAAAAACACTGACGTGAAGTCTGGAGCTTTTGCGCAATAGTTTATATGGTTAAATTCGTCTTCTGATTATATGATCCTCACGAAATTTTGCGAAGACATGCGCGCTATCATTCTACGTTGAAATGTCAAATTTTACATCGATCAAACCTTTAGTTTCGAAAATACTAGGAAAAGTATGGAAAATTTTCAAATGGGAATAACTGCAAAACTGCTGAATTAATTTGTCCCATCAACAATCTGAGCGGCGTCATTTAGATCCCAAACATTCCCCAGAAGTTTCACGGTTCTAGCTCTTTCTGTTTCAAACTTAGCGTGTTTACAGCCAGACCGGCCACGTGAATTCTACCAGGTAAATGTATTGGCATGCAAGCATAACTCTTATCCAAGTGACTACTCAGTAGTCTCCACAGTCCACCCCAAGAGGTAGAAAGTGTAATAAGGATTACGCCATATCATCGCGCGAAGCGAGAACCTCTCCGAAGAGATGAACTCACCAGCTTCCAGTTTGGGCCCCGACTCAAAAGCCAGAACCGTCTGACTGGTAGTAGCGAAGCACTATTCAACCTCTACTGGCTCTGCAGGTCAGTACCCGAGTTGGTTTGAGACGCAACTCATCCGCCGGAAGGAATTCTTATCCATCCATCCGAACGCAGTACCATGAACTAAGATAATCTCAAGATTGATGACTACTATTGATCCTGGTACGAGCACCGTCTAACGGCTTGTACGTTCTGACCTGTGTGAAGTCATTTGATTGATCCTGGCGTCAAGCACTGATGGCAAAGCCATTTCGTCGAGATCCACAAACCCTAAATCGTTACGCATTGATCCGGAGCCAGGACAAGCCGGTCGAACCGTCAAGTCCCGTTAAACCCTGAGTCATTTCATGAGAATATCCCGAACATGGGTCTGCGAACAGATAAATGAAATACCTCCCTAGTCCAGCATGCGGACTTTCAACCACTGCCCCCTCGAGAGGTGACCAGGTGGTACAAGTAACACCTGTGGGCAAACCACCCCCCGAGGTAACGTAGTATGCTACATAACGCACTCGGCCATTACACAGAATCCGGAGACGTTCAAGACCATTTTCGAAAATGTGCTTCATCGCTAAAGATTTCTCTGGGAAAATGCTCATCTTTGGCCATGCAATCATTAGCCCGTTGAGCGGAGTGGAAACGCATCGGTCACGAGGTTTTACTTCTTGGACTAGATGAACTTTGTTTGCCTTCATACCGAGGTTCTTAGGCAAAATTCTCTTAAGCTAATTGCGAGAAGTGTTCAGTTCTTGAGCACGATGACGAGTTGATTTTGATGGATCATTCTGGCTTACAGCAGCAAGGTTTTCAGGTGTGCTCATTGGACAAGAACGTGAAACGGGTTGTTTTATCAAACGACGATCCAGTTTCACAAACTCACAAATTGCCTTGAGTACATTTCATTTGTATTAAATTTTCTACGTGAATTTCTAACAGTTCGAATAGAAGATTCATTATTTTGTAAATAAGTTTTCAATATTTCCCAGTTTAGTTCAAGCGTAAATCGAGCCATGTCGTAATTGTCAAAGAATAAACTAAATTTCTGTCAAAACCCGAATGACAGAAGGTTTTTCACACTCGAAATAACTGATACATCAAAATGCAAACTCTACCCACCCTTTAATGAGAAACTTGTAATGATAAAGTAAAAAACTCCAACATGAAAGATATATCTCCTAGTTTCTGTCAAGGCATATCATAATTGGGCTTGTTATATCAAAAATTGGCACGTATAACACAACGAATGGTAACTATTAGATTCTTTAAAGTTTGGAAGGTGATCTAGGTTGTTAAACTATAGGGTGTTTTTTTTAGAGTGATATAACTATTAATAGGGATAACTGTGATTTGGCAGAAGGTAGAAGCTATGCTGTTTTGACATTTCTGTTCAGTAAGCATTGACAAATTATCATGGAAAGACTCACGCCGCAACAACGTTTACAAATTGTTGAAATTTATTTTCAAAATCAGTGTTCTATTCGCCAAACTTATAGAGAACTTCGTGAAATTTATGGTTTAAATAATCGTCCATCAGAGCAGCTTATTCGTCGAACTATCGATAGATTTCGGACAACATTTTCTCTACTCGATGCAACAACAACAAGAAAAAGAACTGTACGTACAGAAAAAAAATATAGCTGCTGTAAGTCATAGTGTTAATGATGATCTAGATTTGTCTTTTCGTCGACGTTCACAACAAGTTGGACTCTGTGCATCCACCACATGGAAACTTTTGCGTAAAGATCTTGGTCTATATCCATACAAGATCCAACTTGTTCAAGGACTAAAGCCACTAGACCATAATAAGCGTCGTTTGTTTGCTGATTGGGCCCTAGAACAGTTTGAAGTTGATCCACTTTTGTATCGGTAAATTTTTTTCAGTGATGAAGCTCATTTCTGGTTGAATGGCTATGTAAACAAGCAAAATTGCCGTATATGGAGTGAAAACAATCCTCAAGAAGTTCTGCAGGTTCCATTTCATCCTGAAAAATACACTGTATGGTGTGCTTTACATGATGGAGGCATCATCGGTCCATATTTCTTTAAAAACGCTGCTGGAGCTAATGTTAGAGTGAATGGTGCTCGTTACAGATCGATGATCAATGATTATCTGTTTTAAAATTTGAATGATATCTACCCAGAAGTGTTTTGATTCCAACAAGATGGTGCTAGACCTCATGCTGCTACCGTAACAATTGACTCATTGAAATAAAGATTTGGCGATAACATTATTTCGAGAAATGGTCCAATTAATTGGCCTCCAAGATCATGCGATATAACTCCACAGGATTATTTTCTTTGAGGTTATGTTAAGTCATTGGTTTATGCTGATAAACAGAAACAATAGACGCTTTGAAAGCCAACATAACTCCTGTTACTGATGAAATATGGACTGAATTACTCGAAAAAGTGGTCCAAAATTGGTCTGGTCGAATGCGGTTCCTCAGAGCTAGTCGTGGTGGACATATGCCTGAAATTATTTTCGGAACATAAATGTCATAAAATTATCTTTCAGATAAAAAAATTGGCTTTAATCTTAATTTGAATGTGTTTTATTTCAATTTAAAATTCTATCACTCTAAAAAAAACACTCGATATTTCGAGAAGTACACTGAGCATACTAAAGTTTGTATTCGTCATAACAATGACTGAGGTCATAATTCAGTGGACGATAATTCCACAGAGCGCCCACAGTAAGTCTACAGCCAGCTCACAGAATAAAGTGATGGGTCAGTTTTCTTCTGTATGCATATATTCGCAACTCTCATACCTATCTAAGTACACATATATATTTTTTCACGGAGAAAACTTCTAACAATTACGAAAAAAAAACGAAATCAACTTCCGCTAAAACTAATTTCGTAATTTCCTCGATAAAATCATAAAGTTTTCGGTCTAGTCGATATAAAATTTCATATTTATTACCACTGGTATTAAACTCTATTTAAGCCATAATAAAGTCGATATCGCGCATAAATTATTCATATTGAAATGAATGATGGTCAAGCTGCAAATTAATGGTCCTTTTTGTAGCGAAGATATTTGGTTTTATGGAAAAATATTTTTCTCTGATATACATGAAGTTCATAGAGAACCGAAAATTCATTAAATTTGAGAGTATGGTCAAAATTGTTTTTGACGCTAAGCTGACATATCCGTGTCATTTGTCCTTCAGTTTGTTTACTGTGCTCCATTTTGCCAGATTTTGGGTCTGAATACTACTAAACTTTTGTGAAGATAAAAACCACTGACATTTGAATCCGTATTTTTGTGATAAGTAACGTTACTCGGTCATCATCTGAAAGTAGGACGAAAGGCCTCTCTACGACTTCCAGAAATCCCATCCTCGATTCTCGAATTAATTCCGAGGCGTCGTAAATCAAGAAAACTTAATTTGGATCGAGATATCACCGAATTTCGAATCGCATGAGCGGATACGAAGAAGAAAACTAGTTTCGGATTCGTTTCCTCGTGCTCTCCCTATCTAAATTCGATCGACGTATCGTATTCTAGTGGCTCGGGTTACCCGACCTGGAGCTTGAAAAAAATGCCGATATCGCATCCTGATTTCGGTGTGTCTTACACCAGGACCAGGTGACATCGAAGCACCGCCGGCTCGATCTAGCAGTGATCTCATGATTATTTTTAACGATTGTTGTGGTACTTGAGGATTCACACCGATGCAGTGAGATGCGATTCAATTGTTTGTTCGATGATACGCCGAGATAAGATGGAAGTTATTCATGTGATCTGTCAAGCATTAAGGATGAGTTGAGATCTTTTTGGCAAGATCTTCACTTATTGAACTGTTTGATGTTTTCACTTTTTTGTCGTTGATCATTATTGAAACAAGTTCTTGAAAATTACTTAGTTTAAATAAAGGGTGGGTCATCTAGACTTTACATTTTGAAGTAGGCGCTATTTCTGTCATTCGTGTTTTGACAGAAAGTTAGTTTAATATTTGACATTGAAGAATTGGGTCGATAAACGCTTGAATAAAACGGTTATATCAAAAACTTATATCCAAATTGTTGAATATTCTATCAAAACTGTTGAAAATTTACATGGAATATTCAATAGGAATGAACTACCCTAACCGCAATGTTCGAGGCCGAACTTTCTCAAAAACGGTGGGGTTTAGAGCAGAAGTAAAATTTTTGATAAATAATCTTCAAGAATTCTAATTCCGCCAAAAAATTTGCGGAAATATCAATAACGTTCAAATTGGGGACGTTGTAATGTCAAATAATCTTTTTTTCTACACCACTGAAAATGTTTGAAACATGCAAAAAACATTTAAAGTTTAACATAAATAGAGGTTAATTCTTGATAGAAGGTATATAAAATTATATAAATATTTTAAAAAATCTTTAAAAAATTTATATAATTTAAAGTTTACTTCCAACTTACTAGATGTTTTCAATCGCATCGAAATATTTTCAGCCATTTTGGAATTATTGCAAAAAACGAGTTATTGTTAACGAGTTATTGTTTCTAACTTCAATACCCTGCGTCTCGGAAGTGAAAAGAGGTTGGACCAATGTTTGCAAGAAATAAGTTCTTATTTTCATTAGTACTATCTATATATAAGTTTCATACACATAGTCTGGGATACCCTGTATATCTTTAGCTAAGTTCTCATTTGTTTGAAGATGAAAAAATACTATGACATTGCAGTAAAACATAGTATCGGGTGTTCTTTTTAGAGTGACAGAACTTTCGATAGGGATAACTGTGATTTGACAGAAGGAAGAAGTCATGTTGTTTTGACATTTCTGTTCAGTAAGCATTGACAAATTATCATGGAAAGACTCACGCCGCAACAACGGCGTACTATTTATTTTCAAAATCAGTGTTTTATTCGCCAAACTTATAGAGCACTTCGTGAAATCTATGGTTTACATAATCGTTCATCAGAGCAGCTTATTCGTCGAACTATCGATAGATTTCGGACAACATTTTCTCTACTCGATGCAACAACAACAAGACAAAGAACTGTACGTACAGAAGAATATATCGTTGCTGTAAGTCATATTGTTAATGATGATCCAGATTTGTCTATTCGTCGACGTTCGAAACAAGTGTGCATCCACCACATGCAAAATTTTGCGTAAAGATCTTGGTCTACTCCCAAACAAGATCCAACTGGTTCAAGAACAAAAGCCACTTGACCATAATAAGCGTCGTTTGTTTGCTGATTGGGCCCTAGAACAGCTTGAAGTTGATCCACTTTTTTATCGTAAAATGTTTAGTGATGAAGCTCATTTCTGGTTGAACGGCTATGTAAACAAGCAAAATTGCCGTATATGGAGTGAAAACAATGCTAAAGAAGATCTGCAGGTTCTATTGCATCCTGAAAAATGCACTTATGGTTCTACACCTCATGCTACCACCGCAATTGATTTATTGAAAGAAAGATTTGGTGATAACATTATTTCGAGAAATGGTCAATTAATTGGCCTCCAATATCATACGACAACTGGATTTTCTTTGAGGTTATGCCAAGTCATTGGCTTATGTTGATAAACAGAAACAAAAGACGCTTTGGAAGCCAATCATAACTTGTGTTATTGATGAAGTAAGACCTGAATTACTCGAAAAAGTGGTCCAAAATTGGTCTGGTCGAATGCGGTTTCTCATAGGTTGTCGTGGTGGACATATGCCGGAAATTATTTTTAAAACATAAATGTCATAAGATTATCTTTCAAATAAAAAAACCATTGGCTTCAATCTTAATTTATATATATTTAGTATATTTTAAAATTTTAGATTTTTAAATCCACTTGAAATGGTAATTTCCAAATGAAAGATAATGCTTTGAATTTCGAAACTATCAGTCCGATTCGAAACCATAACCTGAACAAAGTTTCAAGGTTCTTAAAACACAGATATTTCTAATGGACTACCAAGTTAATACAAAAAGTTGAGAAAGAATTATAGGCTTACAAATCCTACCAGCAAGATCATTGGCCCATCACTATTGAAGAGAACTTACTGGTAGATAAAAAAATAAGTACAATACCGTTCTACCATTAACAAGTACAGGAAACTACAGTGTCAAAAAAGTACCTTGTATAGTTCAATGAAACACAGAACAGGTATTATCTATTCAAATTTATTGTATCGCTTTCAAAGCAACGTGAACGAATGCAAAAAATGCAATGTCTCGGATAAAGGCAAATATTTAATTCACTTAATATTACGAATATTCAATTCACGTGAGTGGAACAGTGGAACTGGCCCGATCTACTTCTCACGTTTCCGTTGATGATGACTGGCCGCGGAAATCGTACAGTAACATTTTCTGGCTTTATACCGCTTTCGATTGATAGCATCTACAAGCCGAAATGACAAGACATTATGTTAATGCCTTCCAGCGGGCACTTCATCAGACCAAAGACGACGTCCGGCTTCCTCTGACCAACTGCTACCTGCCTGAGGAATAACCGTAAAAATCTCCGAATAGTTTGATCAGATACGGATTTTAGAGGCAAAGATTAATTAATTAGAAGTACACTCTGTCATATCCCAAAATATGGCAAGTAGTGTATGAAAAAATGATGAACTCGGACTACTCTGTTGTGTCTTACATTCTAAATGAGCTGTTTTGAATAAGTACCTGATAGCTACTTTTCTACTGAGCATCTTTACTATTTAAACAAGTTTCAGGAAAATTTGGAGCTAAGATTTACTGCTTGTATCGCAAACAAAGGATTTTGCAATATGTTTAATTTTGAATAGCCGGCTATCTGTGCAGCTGTCATCTTTTGACATTTGACAAGTAAAAACTCCGCCATTACTAAAAATGAAATCATACATGCTTCAACAACGCATTGAAATTGTTACAATTAACTACAAAAATGAGGAAAATTTTGCAGTCAGGCAGTAGTGAAACTAGCGGAAAAAGTTGAGCTGCTGGGATAATTTAGTGATGTGAAGAATCAAAACCGTGTGCGTCGCTCAAAAACAACTGAAAATATTGCTGCTGTAGCTCATAGTGTTGACGATTCCTCGTCAATCTTTGGAATTAGGCATTCCACAAACGGTTTTACACCGTAGAGGCTTGAGATTTTCGAAGCTCAGTTAACACAAGAACTCAAGCTAGTTGATCCCCAGAACGTCGTATCTTCGATGATTGGGTCCTTGTAATGCATAAAAATGATCCGGATTTTAATCGAAAAATCATTTGGAGCTGGGAAAATCCAAGAACTTGATCGCGCTACCGAGCTATGATTTATGATTTTTCATGGCCGGAGTTGGAAGATATCAATGTGGGAGACGTTCATTTTCAACAAGACGGTGCTACGTGCGACACAAGAAACTAAACAATTACAATTATGCAAGAAAAGTTTCCTGGCCGTGCTATTTCTCAAAGAGGTAATCCTATTCGAGATCTTGTGATTTAACATATGGAGTGCCTGGGAAGAAAATTAAAGACAGGAGACAGTATTAAATGTGATAATAGGGATAAGGAGTAAAACGAATACAACAAAACTAAGTAAAAGTCAGATTTGGAAACAGAACAAGTCAATTAATGAAAGTATTTGCTAGACACATAGAACAAATCACCAAATTCAAATGAAATTAGTGAGAAGATAAATCAGAAGAGTTTTCTTGACCTCAGTCCAATAGGGTGGAGTCCATTCAGTCGGTTTCCTGAGACAGGAGAACAGGTGCATCGTTCGGTGAGGTAATGAACACACTTTAACCATTCTATTGACAGAATAATACTCGCACTTAACGCATTATTTCTAGCATTCAGGCAGACCGATCAATTCTCGCTTTTCCTTGCGACCTGTTGAGTCTGCTGTCTCGCACAATAACAGCCAGCTAATAGGCCCCCATTTATATGATATCGAGCGATTCATAGAATTTTTATATTATCGCCGCGTAGCTTCCATTAACAAGCGCGGCCTATTACGAGGATCGATCTTCAACTTGTTAGAGGCCAATTATTACTCTATTTACCTTTTATCATAATTGATACGAAATAATAATGAAGTCACGGGTGAAACGGCTCAGGAGAGATGCGTTTATTGATTGCTCGACACCGTTTTATCAGCGAACTTCAACAGTAATGACATTTCATTATGGACGTTCGAGAATGGAGTCATAAACAATGTGACCACCGAAGTTTTGGGTTGATTGGAACTCATTTTATGTTCATTAAGATGAATTGCAGGTTTATGCATATCACTGATGTTAAAATGTTTCTTCTTATGGCTGCAATGATGGTGTGACATGAACAAACATTAGACATCACTAAATTACTGCGTGTGACACGAAATTTTATCCTTGTTTGTCATCTGGAATTCCAAAAAATCTCAAAGTACCATGGCAGAAACAGGCAAGATTTGTATTACAATACCCTAGTGGAATTTGGACAGAGATGGCTAAATACCAAACTACTTTAGCTTAGGGAAATTAAAGTTTAGGAGAAAGAGTACACCAAGAGATAAATGGAATCTTCCAGCTTCAAATTAAAATGAATGTGATGAGAAGTAAGGAACTACTGAACACATTTCGACTTATTGGAAACCTATGCGAAGAGTGATTGTGCTATAGAATCAATATTCCTCTGAAGACATCTCAGCTGCTGGGGTTTCTTTGTTGGAACTGGTTGTAAGCTCCGGCAGTCAATACAAGAGAGAGGCTAACAAAATACCGATATCCTAGTTTCATAATAATAATCAAATAATAAATGCCACTCCTCATTTGGCTCGTAGTGTACCTAATAACGAAGACACTTGAAAAGGTAATAACCCTGCTATTAGATTTGGCCCTATAAAAGCTCAAATGTGGAAAATTTGAGAGATATCCAACCTAGTTTCTATATCATTTCTTCACCTACTGCTAACTAGAGTAAATGATTTGAACACATGGTCATCTTGTAGTTTTATTATTAATATACATTTATTGTTCAGAATTATGCTCTACAACACAATATATTCCTAGAATTGTATCTACCACGTACTTCAACTGAAAGAGCAACAGTAAGTTAAATGTGTTCTCTTGGCGACAAACATGTTCAATGTCATGTTTTTTTTATTAATTCATATTGCTTTTGTGCTCTCGGACAAGGTATCTGAAGAAGTCAAAGCAATGATTATCTTTAACCAAGACTGCAGAAAGAGACCTTTGATAGGTCAAAAAAGATATATTGTATGATCTTAATTCCACCGAGCAACTTATTAAGTTTAATTCTATGATATTTTGTCACACGTTGAAAAGAAGAAGAGTTATGGTCCCTACAACTTCGAATTAGTCAGATATACCATTTCCTCTATAATTTCAAAAACCAAGCCGTCGCTTTACGCAAATGAGGCTCTCCAGGACCTGGTTCGCAATCTGTCTCTTCGCTTTCCGCACTATTAAGCAGGATATAGGCGGCAGCACCGGTCTTCCGGCCTATCTAGGAGGACGTACCGTCAGGGCCCCCTTCGACTATTTTCTACACGCAACGAACATCGATGCACCGTTACCCGTACGGACAGATGGATAAGAAGGAACCTCTTTTCTTTTGTGTTTTTTGTGCATGCCAAGAAAAAATGCGAGACACGCACGCTGGTAAGTTGGAAAAAGGCGTACCGCGAATTTCTTACCGAGGAGGTCAGGTGGTCGACGGCGTCTTACCCTACGAAGACGTCATCTGGCGTTTGACGGCTGAAGTTCTTACCTGTAACAAAGAGATGTCTAAGATTAGAAGGCGAATGTTGGAAGGTAAGGAAGAATGCATTCCAATTAAGACTTTTCAAGTGAAAAACAGGAATGATTCAAAGGCAGAGTGACAACATAAAAATTAAAAAATAATGAATCTCACACAGTAATAAAAAAATGTTTGCACTGCTAGACTTTAAAGGTTTGCTACACGAAAAAATTATAAATTAAAACTGTATTTCTTAAAAAATTTATTTCATAGTTAACGTTTCGAAACTTGGTACAAATATTGAGCTTGCGACCTTGGAGATTTTTAGAATTGAATATTATGGGTTGAAATTTGAAAAATACTACATTTTTCAAAAAAAAATTCCTTTAGTTGAGCTTGATTGCAGCTAATGTAAAGTTGGAGCAAGAGATAGTACCCTGCAATCCACTGGCATCAAACAAAAGACTCCAAGGAAAATTATAGAATTTCCTGGTGAGCTCTATCATTATGGAAGTGTACAGGGTGAGTCTTTAAGCTGTACCTTAATAAATATTCATCAAAATATAGGCGGGTTTTTGTGAAATGGTTTATTTTGAAAACACCATGTATGAAGGATAACAATACGATATATTCTCTCAAATCCAAATGACGCCTTGCCTATCTACCTATGACTCTATATTCAATTTTTTACCCTGAGCCAATCTCGACAAATCAACATCTAATGATCGAGGCAGGTTTCTCAATGAGCTCTGATTCATGTCAATTCAATCCCAGAAACACCTAGCGGCCACTTCGTCATCCAGGGCGCAATGCTACCGTCACCGCCGTCAAGCCAGCGTCACGATACTTGGTACCACCCACCCTTCGGGCTTCCGCCGATTGAAAACCGCGGCAAAATACGAAATTACTGCAGCTCGGATCGTGTCAGCGGTTAGTGTGTCACACATAGACCGCTAATTACAAATCGCAATGTCCTAATTAGATAGCGCTCTATAATTATATCGGAGGTAGAGGTAACGTGTGTGCTACGCCTGTGAAAAAGGTGTAACGCGAATTTTTTTGCAGTTATGAAACAGGCCGAAATGTGTTTTTTCATAGACGCCTGAAATTCACAACAAACGGAAAAAAAGCTTTGATACGGTGAAACTTTATAGCATCTCATTCTGGATGGCTAGATTTGATCTTCGAGTCGTTCAAGGTCATTTAATGTCATTTATACCTATTGTAACATTCGATAATGAAGTAAAATCACGAAAAGAAAAACGTGTGTTCATATAGAATGCTGGATCTCGGTTTCATAACGCTTCTTGCAACCATTGCAATAATATTTTATGTTAGAGAAAGTCAAACATAGGTTGAAGGCAAAACCAAATAGATCTAAACCATTCTTTGATTCTTTAGGGAACCTGAAAAGTTTAAGCTATCAAATCTTCAAGCGAATGATGATACTCAACGAGACAGTTCTCAAGAAAAGTTATATAAGGGTTTCTAGGCATCCCTGGCATTCGTAAAGCTCCATATCCAGCTCTTCAAATGGCTCAAAGACTCGCCCTTTGGTCCTCTGGTACTGTCGATAGTAACTTATTATATTGATATTTCTATCAGCTTGGTTCATTATAACTCGGTGACGATATTTAATCCTATAATATGTACCTTGGCTGCCTCCTCGAAGTAACTAAATGGTCTAAAGCTGTCAAGAAGTAACCACAGTAAGTAGGCTCAGGTAGAAAAAAGGGAAGTTCAGCGTTTTCTGGGCAAGTCCATGAGAGTTATTACTGACTCGATTCAAAGAAATACATAAAAAAAACTTTCTAGGCTTCATTTAATAATCTGAATAATCATATATACGAGTATACTCTTAATTCAAAACAATCAAATATAATATCACCCACATTTTTCTAATAAAATCAACCCAGTTTTCTGAAATGCATTTCACTGTAAAGATGTTATTCTTGCCTAGAATGAAGTTATTGAAAATATGAGCGGCACAACCACAAAAATGCTCTCCTTGTGTCGGAAGGCTTTTTTTCAACAAGGCCTGCAAAAAAGTGTTCCGAATGCCGAATAATCAATTTAATGCATAAAAGCTTTTTCATTCCCGTACAGTTTCCCGTTTATGCACTACGAACGAAAGAAAATGTGACATTTCTGAATTTTGGAGATCACAGAAAACAACGCCCCCTCCGCCAATGTCATACCGGTTCATTTTACCTACCGGCCCATTGAACTACCCCAAAAACTCAAATTACTGCTTCAAGGCACCCGTTTTCAGCCGACAGAAGACAAAATAGAATTCGTAGCTAGTACTGAAGTCGCTTTCTTGAAATGCATTGAAACAATATTTTGTTGATTGAACTATTCATTGGTGTAAGTTCATTATTTTGGGAGCTCACTTTGGAAGCGATACAATAAATTTGAATGAATTGTATCAGCTGAAAAGTCCAGTCTTCAACATATCTTCTCCAACGAATTGGAGAAGGCCAAATCGAATGGTGACGAACCGGGATTAGGTCAGCTCGTAACTGACATCATCTCGGCATACAGAAAAATCGCTCCCGATTCCGTGACTGCCGAGAGGAAGTCGCGTTTCGCCCGCGAAGGACGCTCACGGTTGCGACACGTTACATAAATGGACAATTCGATTTCCCGTTCATAGAAAAGCTAGAAAAAAGGCCTGAAACTCGACAAAAAACGCATTGTCCACTTCTTGTTCCCCGTTCTACCCGCATGAACACGCCGAGAGAGAAATAATGGGAAATATCCTTGAATATCGTAGGCGAATAATGGGAAACCGAGTTTCGTCACATCCTCGATGCCGATTGAAAAAAAATGCCATGCCACGTGACGCCAGTTTTGGGCTCGACAACGGTTCTGTGCCTTTTCATGTGAAAAAAATGAAACGTTCCAGAGTAACAGATGTAATTACGTTGTTCAACGTATGTGAACACGGCGCTGTTATTATATAGGAACGCTGGTGTGACGCGATGCTGAAAAAATCATATTTTTCAAGAACGAATGCGCTTCTGACCTTGAGGCGCAGTAGATGAACAATCGGGTTGAAATCGAGCCATTTAGGAGGCGATCGAGGTTGCTCTACTTACAGGTGAGCCAGAAATGAACGCCAAGATGCAGTCATGAAAGATTTCAGAAAATAATGAACAAATATCAGTTTAGTTCTTTGAAAATTAAAGGCACCAAAAAAAAAATCAAGAAAACTCATACTCCGATACTATTTCAATTACTGTGTCTACGAATCTTTATTTTCCTTTAATTTTTTTATGATGTAACCCTGAATAAGTAATCCTTCTGTGAATTGGGGTCTAAAATTGAAATACATCTGCTTCAGTTTCCATTAAAATATAAATGTTTCAACCAACCATCATTATTGGCATTTTCTGGGGTTACTGAAACTCCACTTTACTATGTTTTGAATAACTTCAGAGAATTCTTCTCGACAAATTCAGGACACATATTAACCATAGGGTCATAAGCATCTATGAAACAATCTCAGAAAAACTCAAAGGAATGAACATATTTAAATTAAAATTTAAAAAAATTTTCGCCATAAAGATTACTACACAATGGGTGAATTTTGGAAAACTTTCTTAAATAGTTTGTCCAAATATGTTATTTACCATATGTTTTTAACAATAGAATTTTTTGAAAATAAGCACTGCACAGTTTGGCTTTAGGAACGGTAGAACTACTTTGATTGCAATTTTGTGGAGCATATTCTTCAATGTTTTGAAGATGTCGTATTCTCTGTTTTTGGACTTTGCTGGGGCCTTTGATTTTATTTTGATTGGTGAACTTGAGGCATATGAGTGTGCCAAAAATAATTGTGTTCTTATGACATCTTATCTTTCAAATGGTTATCAAACTGTTTGCAACAATAATGATGGGACAGCTAGAACAAGAATTTCAATAGGACTACCTCAGGGTTCTGCTCTGGGCCATTGTTTTTTATATTTATTAATGATCCACCAACTTTTTTGGAAGAGTACAATACAGTGTTAGTTGCTGATGACACGACGGTCTCTGCTGCATCTGGACTACTGAGAGTGTAGCTGTACAGTTCCAGCAGAAGACAGTTAAATTGCTTTCTATCTTGCGAAGAACAACTTACTTTAAGAGTAATACAATTTTGTGGGCTTTTATTTATTATGGTCCACGCTGGGATGTCCAAATTGATCAATTCAATTATGTCAAGTATCAACTGAAGTGTTGAAAACATCTTATTTCGCTTTGGTAGAGTCGTCAAATAGATTGGACTCTTAATTTGGGGAGATTTGCATCCAGTACTAGAATATTTTCACTCCAAAGAAGAGATGTCAGAATAATTGCTGGTCTGAATTACGGGAAAGATTGTAAGGCTGCGTATATAAAAATATATACGATCTTTTTCTGACAAGTGTAAACAATGAATATTGTAAAGCATGAATAAAAATTATGTTTATCACTTAATTTTCATTTTATGCATTCATTAATATATTTGATACTCTAGGTGAAAAATTTATGGGTTAAAATTTCATTCACATTTTGAAGTTTCCTGTGGATGAAATATTATCATTATCAACATATTCAAATACAATCGTGAAAGATTCTCTAAATTTGAACCCTACTACCGCGACTGGTACTCTCCGTCTTATCGTTTTGTCAAATGTGGTTATAATGTCCCTTTCTTGTTGACTATGTAATTAGGTCTTGGCCGACTGATTACGATAGACATTACCGTTTTGTGCGTGGGAAAAGTCCTGATTTTAATTCGCAGGACAAGAAGCTCGAAGATACTCGAATCAACGCTAATTGCTGAGACCTCAATGATTGCAAACAATGCTATTAGTCTCCTAAATCCTTTGAAGATGGGGAACTGGAAAAAATCTATAAGCACTAACAGAAAATATGAGTTAAGGCGACATGAATGTTTTGGGGGGTATAATTTTCAACCGAAGAACTAATTGAAGCATGTACCAAGAACAATAAATTTTGAACACGACATCAAAATGTTCTCGGTTGCCTAACCATCACTTGGCGCGATGAAGATTCATCTTTATGAAGGCTGCATCGCAATACAGCTCTCCAGCAAGCCTTGGAATCTTCACAAGCTAGGTTCAAGACTTTCAAAAGTTCGTGATTCATCAAAAAGTTCCAAATAATTTCTCAATAATGTTGCAACAGTCGCTGAGGTGTCGATTTTACGAACTCTGTAATCCTAAACATTTCGAATGAAGACTGGATTTCATTTCTAGCATTTGGCATATCATGTAGCATCTCCAATTTAGAGATACACGATCCTTTGTCGATATTTCGAACATCTGCGATCGCAGAAACAACAAACCTAACCGTCCCCGCTCATTAAACTGCCAATGATCTACCGCAACCGAAAAACTCCGTCGAAGCCAGAAATAGAGACATATCTACCATAGAAAACAGATTGACGATTATGCTAAAAAGCGGTATACATTTTTTCGACAAGCCATCGGCACCGGCCTCGATTACCCGAGGCGAACCATAGGTGGTACTTTGGTACTGGCAGAAGTACTACCCGCATGCCGTAGCGTCCCGTCTAATTGATTCGATAATGAACGCGTATTTACAGATATAGCCTGCTTTGTTTCTGTTTGTGTACATAGTTTTAATATAAAAATACGAGTAGAGGTGGAATGGACGGTACGTTTGTAAAAGGAAGCGCCTACGTGTGGATCCAAATGGCAGGAAGCAGGTCAGGACTCGGATGAAGGCTAAAGAAACTATTCGAATACTTTCTGAATGGTATCATGACGTGAAAGATATAGCAATACTTTTATTTCATTGGTCAGATTCAAGAACCACTTTAAGTGAAGTGTTGTTTGAGATGTGAATATCACATTTCAGATGCACTAATCCTTCATCATCATCCATGAGTAGGCTCCATCCGGAATTCAAATGAAATAGTTTTGAATAATATTGATTCATAAACCTGTCCAGGAATGTGATTTCAGCCAAATAACTGCAGTCATAACTATCCCTTATAACAAAACATTTCAATTTTATACTTTCCAGAAATCTCTGTGATTTGTTCTCAAAAACCTTGCAACAGCAGATAATAGCTTCTCCCTGATGTGTGTACAGTAACAGTCGAGAAAAAATTGGATAAATGGTTCACAGTGAAAAAAATTTAGAACGGTATAAAAATGGCTTTTTCAAAAGAGGACGATATGGTTTAGGATCCCTGAAGAATAAAAACTTTGTAAAAAGATTTGATGTGAATTTATAGGTTTTCAACACAGAGAATAATATTCGTGGGATGTTCATAATTCAATCGATTTTCTATTTATATGTTTACTTGTGGATATGTAGGAATTGGACTTCTTGTATGTAGAAATCTAATTTCTACTTGTTTATAGTTCTAAGCAGAACGGTTCGTGCATGGAATACTTATAAAAGGGAAGATTTAAATAAGGAACAAGTGACTATAGATCTGGAGGACCTAGACATGTTTACATGTTTCACATATCTTCCTGTCAAATTTGGAATGTATGGTTCCAACTCATTTCGTCACACTTTTGGATTGATACTTTGGAAGACACTTCTCAAAAGAAATTGCTATTTATGGAGTTGACCCGAGTAGTAAATCTTCAAGTATAGATAATTCAAATCCCATTCATCGCAATCCACTTGTATATCCTTCAAATTTTCTCGAACGATTCCCACATCCCATACATTTTCTAATCCATCCCTGGTTCTAGCCAGTGGTAACTTCACGTGGGATACCTCCGCATCGTGTCAGCGAGGCTTAACCAACGATGTCGAGCAACATACACGCGGGGCCCTGGAGTTTTGCCTTTTCCGTTAAAACGTGGAAGTCACATACCGTAAATTGACGTTTTATGACAGTAACAGGAAATTTCAAACTCGGCACAATGCCCGTTCCTTCTTCAACAATGTAACATATACGCGGGAAGGCAGTAGCTGGCTTACAGAACGGCCTATGACTGGTCAGATCTCCATCAGTCGTCGTATAGTACTTTCTCACGTAGAACTGGTCTATGGATGACGACTAATTTATCTGGATTTATATACTGGAGATTCAAGTGGTAGGATGCGATATAAACTCCGGTTATATAGAGAAGTTGATGCTGACGTGGATATGACTAGGATTCCTGAAGATTAATTAAATTTTAGTTGTTTACAGTATGAAAAAAAGAGATGAAAAAGTCGACTTATCTGAAGAAAAGACGATTGTTCAGGATGCATATTCTTCCAGATAATATAGAACTACTGTTCCTACTCATCTAATGAGTCTGAACGTAAAGAATCTCCATAGAGAGACACCAGAAATAGGTTAGAAATAGTCATCATGTTGTTGACGCAACAGCTATCAAACTTGTTATAGATTTTACTGTAGTGGATATATGGAAAATAATCAAGGGAGGTTCTATAACTGAAAATAACCAAATTTAACTATTAAACTCGATGTTCAAATAGAGAAACTATTTGGGAAAATACAAATCATCAGGATATACATTAGCATCAAAGGTACACCTGGACATTATTTGGTGCGGATTTTATTCTTATGATAGTATGAAGTCCGGTTCCATGGATAAAGAAGATATTGAGATACTTTAGCGATGAATGAATAACTTAATAGAAGTGTCAGTTTAAAGCTCAACGGCAGAAGTTAAACCTTCCTACGCAAACTGCAAGAGCACCCCTCTTTTCATTGAAGATGAAGACCGATCGGAATACCGTATGTATCCAAAATAGATCAACAAATGTATGAATGTTGACCAGAAAATAAAAGCATCGCCTTTGATCTCGGTCTGCAAAAAGTGCAGACTCCTTCAACCGTGTTGCTACAATGGATGAAACTTGGCTACATTTCTATGAACCATAAGCAAAGCAGAAATCGATTGGAATGCTGACGCTTTGGTTCTCCAAGACCTAAGATATTTCCTGTTCAAAAATCTGCTGGAAAAGCTCTTGTTTCAGTATTTTGGGATTGACATGGAGTAATCATGATTGATTATTGGAATGAGGGTAGAAAGATAACAGGGAATTGCTATTCGCATTATTGGCCACTCTGCCATGAATTCTGGGCACATGACGCAGAAACTTATCAAAAGGCTTTATTTTTGCAGGACAATACTCCTGCACACGAATCTCATTTGTTACGTAAACAATTTATCATCTAGTTCTCAACTGAAAAAACTTAGAAGTGATAGATTTTCTTCAGACAAAGAAGTGATAGAAAAAGCTGTGGCTTTGTTTGCGGAGCAAGATCTAAACTTCTTTTGAAAATTATGAAGGCGTTGCAGGTTCCCTATAATGAATGTATCCAATTATTTGCTTCTAATAACTTTTCAATACATCTTTATAAAGCTGAATTTATCCAGCATGCAGTTTCAGATGAAGAGATTACATGAATCCTCATTGAGATTTTAGATGGTCAATTAGACTTACAGCCGAAATCGCAACCTTTCGGTACTTCTGAATATGGCGCGACACGTCTCCCTGTGGTCCACTTATGGCTACATTAACCAGGAGAAATACGTAACCGAAACGACCAAATTGCTCGGCTCAACCTTAATGACTCTTTCTGTTCGGTTGCCGAGCTAACGAATGATGACAACGCCGAGTCAAGAAATCGAGCACACAAGACCGTCAAGGTCTCAGAGTATATCTAGCATCCATCTCTCGAGATGTCATGCGTGTGAAAAACTATAAAAACATAATAAAAATATTTTACGTCAGGTATAACCGGCAATTATTTGGAGGAAGCTTCACGTTATATAAGTTTCTGCGCTATATCCATCGTACCGTGATGAGATAGCAGTGTAACATTTTTTTTCTAGTCTTGTTTTCAGGGATTAGTCGTAGGAGTGTACCTACTAATTTAGTTATTGTCAACGGATGCATTGTTACCAAGATGATCTGTACGGATGTTGTTGCCTATCTAATCTTCAGATCGCGTGCGGGCGTACCTTGGCACAGTCTCACGATGCTGGTGTAGATCACACGAATGGCCATCTGAACGACCCGATTCGCCTCCCTCGATCTTCAACTAAATTATATCCAGATAGACGCGACGTCGGACTCGTCAGTTGATAAATAGAAGAGTTACAGTTCATGTGGCCGGTCGGGCGGTTTTCTGGAGGGGTGAGGTGGAGCGGAAAAGGGAAGTATTTCATGATATTCCGGCGGAATGGGCGTTTCTCTCCTCCACGTAACCAGAGGCCGGCAAACACGAAATTTCAGTCTGGAACGTTGTCGGATTGCCACACGTTATGCTGAAGTGATGAAAGAACGAAGATATATTCATCTAGATAACTGGGTTTGTTCGTTTAATACGAAGGGAACCGGAGCATTGTCTTCGTTCACTGCAATAACGAATTTTCAGACATTCACTTCGTTCTTGTCACCAATGGGGGTCCAAATTAATTTTGAAACAACATATCAGGATACCAGTTCACGTTAATTGTCTTTAACACGTTAATCAATATTTAAGCTGCAAACTTACTTATTTGTGTATTAAAAATTCAGTGTACTTCATAAATCATAAATAGAAAGATAACAGCAAATTTCTTTCAAAAAATCTCATGAGATTCGCGTAAGGATTTTCTTGAAGAAAAAAACCATGTACCGGTTTATGTTTGCTTGAGCACGATAACTTCTTAAAAGAATATCACAGATTTCATACTGGTAGACCAAATGGAAGGATCAAGCAAATTTTTTCTACAAAGAAGCAGTTGTTGACATTTTTCTGATATCAGAAGCAAATTTGGTCCATTAAAATTGACATGATTTTCAAGCAATCGTACCGAAACGATTATAATGTATTTTATTGAAAATTCTTACAAAAAATCATTGAATTAACGTGAGGAGCTTCAGCTTTTCCTTTCATAAAAATGTTTTTGAGATGAGGTTTTTGTTTTGATATCTTCAGTCTTCTACGTTTTGAATCATTTAAGACTTCAGCATTAAACAGCTCTATCCACTTGTCCACGGACACTGCTATTAATATAAGATTTGTCGTTGCACGTTAACAATTTTAAATTAACGCAAGAACTTGAGCCAACGCACCATCTTAAGCGCCAAATGTTTGGCAAATGGATACATAAACAAAAACAAAGAAATAAATTTTAATATCCATACATTTTATCGTAACCCCTTTCAATTCTGGAGTCAAGGAGTGCCTCCATAAGCTTGACTATCCCAATTATAATACATTCAAGGGGATATTCGAAATTTTCAACTGACTCGTCCATCTATGCAAGGCTGCACGTGTCAGTTACAATTAGAACCATATTCGCCAACTGGAACTGGCTTCACACCATAGCAGACTAACTCGTAGGATTTACGATAGGCATCAAATTGAGGTTCTTTCGTCACGTATTAATGTTTCTCCGAAATACCTTCCCATACGATCGCGGCGTTCCACCTACATCTGGTCCGAAAACCATCGACATCTAGGCGTCTACATATCGGAATGCGGCCGACAGAAGAGCCATCACGACGCACATTAATCCTTCTTCATCTTTCGGCCCGGGCAACAACAATTCCACTCGACCGCATCACGTACCACCGCAGCAGAAGAAGAAGAAGAAGCATCGTACATCCAATTCGAAATCGCCAAACCGCATACGCGCACCACACGGCGATTCTTCCTTTGACTGTACCTACGCCGCCCATATTGCTTGCATAGCCTCACGAGCTGGAACTAAAAAGAATAATTCAGTTACGCCCATCGGACATGTATACCGTCCCATGCCGCGTAGTCTCTTCTTCTTCTTCTTTCGATTTATAACAGGCGAAAATACACCTCAAAATATCCACGAGTTAGTAGGCGCTGCCGGCCGAGACGGGATATTTACGGCTCGCAACGCGGACGCGCGGATGAAATACGACCGATATTGAGGAATCGAATAAATCACCGCCATGGTAATGCTGTTATTGCGCCGAGCTCTATTCGATATCGGAATTCACTATCGCAAATACAGCAATTGCGATCGCATGGATCAAAAATCTTAGTGAAATAAAATAGAAATGAACTTTCTCACATGTGCTAAGTGATTAATAGGGCATTATCCATAATATTTAATTTTTATAAATAATTCCCAATCGAATCCGAAGTGATTAATAATAATTCAACCTTCATTATTCATCATAATGTCCGTATTGCGAATATTGCTACGTGAAAGTTGGGCAATTTGATAATTTAGGAATAGAAAGCACCGTGACACGTGCTGACCAATCAAAGCTCGTGATATGAGGGCTGTTCGAAGCTAGCGCTACAAAAAAATTTCTATAAAAACGAGTCTCCTTTAATTGAATCAATGTGCAACATAACGTTTCAAGAAAAGTTTAGTGGTTAAGCCCTTTTGAACATGATTCATATTTTCTTCTTCAAGTATTGGTGAAATAATTGAATAAAAAAAACAACAAACTTTTTATTACCCTCCCCAATTAATGAAGGACATTATTCACAATGCCCGGTCAATTTGATTTCTTCAATACTTATCTTCATATTGACGCCTCATATTAGGTATTATGAATGATGCCCTATTGATCTATAATATACATAAAAGTTAAGTTATAAAGAGATGCGTAGCATGAGATACATGGCAACTCAATTCGCGGAAATTCAGATGAAACACGCGTGGCAGAAATATTTTTCGCTGAACATCCTACAAGAGCACTTACTGACTTCTTACAAAGTACAAAGACTTGCCTGTGTGTGCTCAACTGGGGTACTGGAGGTCATCATTGATTTCACATCCGTCCATCTAGTGATAAATAGATGGGCTCATGAAGTCATTCTCAGGAGACAATGAAAAACCAGAAATCCTGCTTCTCTCTTACCAAATACATTTCATCAGCTAATCTTTCCAGTGGCGGAATGAGAAAGGAAGTAAGCATCGAAATGCAGAAGGGAATAATGGGAAGGAGAATACATCACCAAAACTCTCACCACAAATAGCATCAAATGGTACACAGATAGTTGAAAAATCACCATAGGAGCTGGCGCCGGAGTGTCGGGGCCAGGCACTAAATACTCAATATCGTCAGGCTCTTGCCATTTAATAAGAACTACTTGCAATTGAAAGTTACGTAGAAATAAACCTATCAGAAATGTGGTATAGTTATCCCCTCTGATAGTCAAGCTGCTAATAAAACTATAAGCTCTCATATCATTGATTGAAAACTGATTTGGAAATTCCGAAGAGAACTCAATGAAGTAGGCAAAAATAATAGGATCTGGTTTACCAAAAAAGAAACCCAGGAGTCCCTAACTGGCCCAGAACACTTTTGTAGTGGTGTAAGATGCACCTATAAGGAACAGTTTCCAAAAAAACAGACCGAAAGAATAACACTCTGGCGGAATCTTCAAGGGTTGGGTCACTCCAAAAAGTTTCTTGGGATACTACAAGATCCAAAAAGTACCTGGATCTCAGTAAAAACATGTTTCATCTCCTCACTGACTTCCTTAGTGTGCATTGCTGCTTTAGGAAGCATGATGATGATATTCGGTTTAGCAGACGCTGAAGATTGCAACTTTTGTGGTCAAGAGGAAAAACCCCGAATCACCTAGTTGAAGAATGACTCGTAATCACAAGCCAACGCAAAGAAAGCTTTTGACAACGATCTTGTAGGAAAGAGGATGTTACCTCCATGAAGCCATCTCAGACACTGGAGTTCATCAGATCTCTGAAACTGGAAAGCAAGCTGTAGTACATCTTTCATTGAGGGCACAACTCCTTTTGAATCTATAATCACAGAGCTGGTTTCTTAAAAGTTCTTCACAATTTTTTCAATACCACTATCGATTGGTTGATTACAGAAGACCGCCAAATGCACATTTGCAATAGGCTTCAAACACTTTAACACGGAGTTCAGTATTCAACATTTCCATAATTTCATTTGTAAATCCCTGACGATGTCAAAGAAATACTAATATAAAAAAATTGACGTTCAAGCTACCTTCTTTTTTAAATAATGCATTTAATGAACGCGATAAACTTGAAAGCAAAACTTTCTTGCAGCAGTTTTTATTCATTTTACTTTCAAACTACATTTGAAATAGTGTAGCTGATCTTTCCCAAGATTGACTTCGTTCTTACCAAAATTTTTAAATCAAAAACATTGCATCCAGTGAATCAGCATCAAATGTTCTCTCTATAAGCTTGGCTACCAAAAATATTCAAGGGTCTTTAATTGCGCCATCTAAGCGGAATTATAGAGGATCTAGATCATTCCCTACGATGGCACCCAGGCACTCAATTGTTTCGAAACGTGAACACCTACCGTGGACAACCTTCAATCTCTGTACTATGGACCAGTTTATGTACGTTTGCGTCACAAATAGACACCTGTCACGTGTGATCGGAGCGACAAACGGAGTGACACATCGACCAGTACTTTCTGTGTTTGCTCCGAATCAATTAGCGCTAATTAATGCGCGCAACACAGATCTGTAGTAGATTGTGCTAGCCAGTACATATTTCTCGTACGGGACTTTGTCAATATTTCCGGTCGGAGATGTATACAAGAGGCCTAAAAACTTGTTCATGTCACTGAATGGATATTTTGAAATAAAAAGATACTGGAAGTTTCACACTTATTATTTTCTCCCCTTACAATGTTTAGTATGTCGCTTGATAAACTAGAATCATTTTTTGTATTGTTTACATTCCCAGTCTCACTTCAATTCGCACGTAAACCTCAGAGGATTAGAATAGTACTCGACTTTTGAAATTTACCCCGAAAAGTACCTAAAGATAAAACGATTCATTTGATGATCATTCATAAGTGGATGCGTTATCAGAAAATAGGAAGGACCCACTTGAAACATTTTATTATAACTTATTAAATCAAGAATGCTTTATAGAGGGAGGACCATTTAAAATTTGCATTTTTGATCGGCTATAAATAAAAAACTAATGGAAATTGTTTCAAGGTTTTAAGTTTATTAGAAATTTTGAACTCTGACATTAACGAATGGAACACAATATCATTCAAATGACTACCTCGACTGGCTGCAGTACAGAGTTGTTTGGAATAATGCTCATCTTCAGCCATGCGGATTAGCCCATGGTCCGAAGTGAAAACGCATCTGATGGTCACTTCTAAATGAACTTTGTAAGCTTCCATATCAAGGTCTTTATGCTCCCCAGAGAAGTGGTACAAATGTCCAGGTCTTGGGGACGATGACGAGTTGATGTTGATGGATGTTCGGCCACATTCTGGACTATAGCAGCAATGTTTTCAGTTATGCGCGAGATGGACGAGAACACAAATGAGTTGTTCCATCAAAGAACCATCCAGTTTTGACGAATACATTGATCTACAAATCGCTGTGAGAGCATTTCATTTCTATTGAATTGACCACGTAAATTTCTAACACTATGAATAGAAGATTCACCACTTTGGAAATGAGTTTTTAATAAGACCCAACTATTTAACTTTCTGTCCAAACAAGATCAGAAATGTTGCCAGACTGGAAATAACCTCTACTCCGAAATGCAAGATGGCACATCCTTAATTGTTTCATATTGAAATACATTATGCAATATCAAAAATGATCCTTCCATCTTTCCCTACATACAGAAAATTTTCGTAGCTCAGGAAATTGCATCGAGACTTAGAACTCCAAAAGAAAGAGACAATAAGGAATGTTCAGCACCAAAGCCATTCTGATTATCATGCTAATCACTGAATTTCTTCTCAGGAATCTCAACAACAATATCAAGGAGCTTGAACTGAATCGACGTCTCTTCAAACTGATGCAGAAGGCTGTATTCCTTGGGACTGAGAGAACGATGAGGAAATATCTAGAGTCAGAAGAACACAAAAGGAAAAGAGCATCAAAATGTTAAGCAAAGGATACCAGGAGTCATCAAGTACAGGGTTTTCCATTTTGTGCTTCCGAAAGTAAACGTAAATAAAACACCCTTTCATTTATAATATTTTGCCATTATGTGTGGAATACAACATCATTTGAATGTACTCCGCGTGTACTCCAATTACTTAACAGATGTTGGTTTTCAGATCGTCAATAGACTGAGGATTTTTGGCATAAACACCATCCTTCGCATAACTCCGCAAAACAAATCTAAAGGCGATAAACATGGTGGTCAATTCACATCGCCGAAACGAGAAATTACGCATCCTGGGAATTTTTCTTGAAATAAAACCAAAACAAGTCGTGTATCTTGTTGCACTATCTTAAATGGCTAACCTTCAACTAAACATATGAGGTTTCGGATCACAGTTCCGTTCGACATATGTCACTGAAACAGGGCTGTGAAATCCGGACCACTAAATGGATAACCCATTACTTCTTAATTTTCGGTGTAAGTTTTAAATGGAATTCAATCATTGGAGTTCAAAATTGTATTAGATAGTGAATGCCGCAATCGGTGCACTGGGTCAGTCTTGCATGACCATCGCAGCCGGATGGGAACTTGGACCTGAAGCACAAACGCCGGAGATAAATTAATATAAACTCGAACACGGAATAAAACCCATTTTATTGGCCTTGTCCGTTACACGCAGGTGTTTTTCCCTACGGATTTTTTCCTCCCGCGTCATTATCGGCGCAACTTTTTTCATTTTCCCAACTTTTATTATTTTATATCGATCATAAAAAGGCATGGAGGCACCACTTGGGGAATGGGTCGTAAAACTAGCGTACCCACGGCCCCCTTTGTTTTTTATTTAATTTATGTTTGCGCGTAGATATAAATTGTATGATGCACTTGTTCGAGTATGAGATAATGCAGCTGTCTTGTAAATTAGACTTTGGCCGTTCGGTAGTACTAGTACCTGGACTTATCTGTACGACGCTCCGAAGAAATACGACCATGATTTATCGCCGCAAACAGTTATGTGCATCGGTCGAACTGGCTACTTGCGAAGGAAATGCGGGTCATAAAAAAGTTTGACACATATTGGGTACTTTTCATTCCGAAAAATCGATTGCCACATAGACTAAAACGTTGTCCAATTCGATCCGTATGTACTTGAGAGAAAATTCATTTTGATGAAGAGAAAGTGAAATACATACATAAACAAAACCACATTTTTAAATCCAAATGACTGCAAATAATAATCATTTTAATTGAGAAAATCATCTTACATTCACTTACCATCTACTCAAATTACCCTCAAAAAATAATATCCTCAAATGACGAAAATTATAATCCCATGAAGAAAGTCTTGTAGTGGAAGAAATTACACCTTAAACAAAACAATATGTACATAAGATAACATGTTTCGGATCCATCAATCAGCAGAGCTTCAAGTCGAACATAAGAATGAAATACAGCAGCCTTGTCATCTAGTTAATTAGAGGTCAAATATCTGCGTTTCATTGAAAAGATTTACTGAGGGGTAGGTTCCATAAATAATCTTCAAAAAATATTTTTGCATAGACTTGAGCTTCTCTGTATGACAGTTGTACACCCCTCTCCAACTGGTTATTCCGTACTGTATATGGGACTCAACGAGTGCATGATACATAATGGTCAGTTCTCTCATTGCGAGATATTTCTTAAGATACTTGAAGAAGTACAACATCGACTTTATCTTTGTCATGACTTTATCGACGTGAGAGTTCCAAATGCATATCAAGTTCAACTCCAAGATACGTCAGCGATACTACATGTTCAAGCAGATGAATAGAATTGTCCTCTTTCAAGGACAGATGCTCGATCCTAGGTAAGTTTGACTTATTACAAGTCAGTGTGATAAATTTTGTATTATCCAAATTTAATGTAAGCTCCATTTCAATCAACCAGTCTTTTGTCCCTTTTAGGCTTTGCTCTACTTTGGTCTTAACTTCTCCCCAAGTACCACTGGTGAAAAGAACGACAGCATCTTCCGCAAAGGACGATATTTTTGTATCAGGCCCAAGAGAAAGAGTTGTTATGTTGCCGAAATCACGGCAAACAAGAACAAAAGAAAAGCGAGTTCAAAGATCCATCAGAAGAGTAACACTCAAAGACCAAAGACCAGAGAAGACAAAACTGGAAGTACAGGATGTGATCATATGGATTAAGAACACGCAGAAAGTTTTACAGAGACCATGTACAGAGAAAGTTCAAATAGGAATAAATACAGAAACCTGTAACTAGAAAACTATTATACCACCAACCAAAACGTTTTAAGGAGAGCTGGAGCTCAATGTCACAAGGGGCAAATCAAGAATAGACAGAGCAATCCCCTAGACGTTCCGAACAGAATTGGTAGTATTTAAAATGGAAATATTGAATTTAGTAAGTCTGAAATGAAGAAAAATAATAAAAACTTCAATAGGTCGATTGACTACGTATCAGTGGAACTACATTTAGTACTCCCACAGCAACAATAAAAATTCGCTACACTTGAAACTGCTGCAAATACAGGTCAAAAAAGGAAAACTAATTGAGTTGCCTCTTACAATAGAGAAAAGTTTTAAAAAGAAGTAATTTCTCTATTATCCTAATAGCTCCATGTGGATCTCAGTGCTAAACATAATGTGGACAATGCATAAAAAGAATAGTTCGGTCGTGGAAAAATAATCAGTTTTGGTAAATCTATGGAGGCATTAAAAAGAACCAGACACAAGCATAAGTTGTTCTAAGTAAAAGCTTCCAATTCAAATTCAAGCAGCAGACAGATAGGTTCAGCTGAACATCTTTAAGCATTACAAAGTAGAGAGACTTAGTGATACTTGGAGGTTGTAGTGAGATAAGGGACATTTTGAACAAATGCAATCATATAACTGGCAGAGAACAACAAACTAGTTCTTGTATGGGTAACCACCACCAAGTTATTAGGAAAATGACCAAGGTGGATGCCCTCACAAAAATGATGTTCGTTGAAATAGAGCCTTCGTGAAGGATCTCACATTTATAGTTAAGGGGAAAAATAGCAGACTAATGCTTGAATGGCCTTTTATAGCTTTGGAACAGACAAGTGCTACGTGTCAAATTGAGCAATCATATGGACGTAGAACTTCGTACATGACATTTTCATGAAATATTCTTTAATGCCATCTAACTCCAAGATTCAAAATAAAAGTCATATTCATTTCATATTAGCCTTCCTTCATCCATTTTCAGTAATAAAAGTTAAATCACAAGATGATTTTTTAACATCATCTTGACCTATTCCAACGGAGTTCGATCTAATCCGAGCCTGCTCTTTCCTGCTGACCGATCCACGAAGTGGTTGGCAAAAACAACTGAATTAAGTATATACCAGGAATGAATAAATAGACTGGTGATATTTTTCCACCGGAGAAATTAATTTATAATGGTCTAAACACCTGGAACAGAATGTTATAATCAATCAAACGAGCGTCTTTCTTTGCCGCGCTTGGATAGCGGTCGAGACTGTCGGATATTTTATTCATATGCTCAACAGTTGCGACACGAACTGAGATCTTCAGACGTACGGTCATCCAGAAGAGGCAGTATTCATTCCTGAAGAAGGTCGAAAAGGCCTGGGACTTCCTCTGAAGTGCTTGGGTTTCTCATTGCCCTCTAATGGGAATAGTCGTTCATTCAGAACATGACAAATATCAGAAAATTGAGCTCTCTTGGTTTTTTCTTTGTTTATTATGAGCTATTTCGTTTGATCTTGTGTTTCAGGAACTGTTTTTTCATCCTGACCATACTCAGCGGGTGTTAAGCCATTAATGTGGCGGCAGTAGCAAAAAATGGGATACTAATTACATCCCATTCTCTTAATATCCAAAATCAACATTCAAATTCATGCCAAGTGTGTAATAAAGAACCAAATAAGACACAAATGTTGCAGGGGCCTGTTATTGGATATTTTATGATGTTAAGTCCACGTATTTCAAAGTTATTGAGTGTTTATTTTGATGAGTTCTATGGACAAGTAGAAAGAATTTGCTTTGCATATGGCACCACATCGGAAAGTCATTACACGTGGCCATTCTTCCAGATTCTCCGGCAACTGAATGAAACGCTCATTATCCCTCATTGTTTGTATTTAATAACATTTTCATTATGCAACATGCAACTTTTTCGAATGAATAATGTATAATCAAGCGTCGGTTCCAGTTAGTTCTGTAGTTTAACGCCACAACATACATCAAACGAAACATAAAATAATAATTTCATTTTATATTCAATCCTCGGCTGATATCTGCGTACATTAAAAATCAGATTTTACCGCAAAGGATAGGAGTCTGGTTTGATTGATGTCCGTTTCGTTCTTTTGGACGTTTCCCATTCCAATTTGCATAACTGGTATTTCTATGATGAATTGTTACTATTTCACGTAGGTGTTTGTTGATGGCAGAACGAGGAAAACTTAATATAATACCTGCAGAAGCTTACGAATGAACATCTACACGCGATTGAAGAAAATTCCGGTTGTTGATTTTCAATCGAAAAGTCCCAGCACAGATAAAATATTTTTGTACAAAGGTTTCATCTTCCAGAATCTACACTGAGAAAACCTACTTATTAATTCACGATCGTGAAGCATGACGACATGGAGAAATGATAATTTACAGGTGTCTTAAAGTCCGTGCTTTCACTGACAGAACCAGCAAATGATTGAAATCACATCAAGTGGAAAGATTTATCATATTTATGGATTCAAATGAGAAAGAAATATTTTTGACCACTTTTTTTCCGAATAGACATATTTATTGAGTAATTTTCAATATATAGAGACATATTTGATGTGATTAATCTGTTACTGTACCAAAAAAAACAAACAGTAGTCAAAACAACACATTTGCTGCGATGAAGCTATACCAAACATTGAAAATTCGACTCTAAACTTCTGCAATGCATCATGTTCTCTTTTGACACTCCTGAAAACGAAAAACAACCAAACTCTAAAGACTTATTAGATCTGCACCAAGTTTTTAGTTTTAATATATCATTCAATTAACTAAAACACATGGTATTTTTGAAGTAGGGCTTTTAAGCGGATATTAAGACTCACTAGAACAAAGAGTTTGACAAAAATTGCTTTATATGGAATTTTGAATTGAATATTATCATAAACTTACTGCGGACAAATCTCAGTACGCTCTGAGTGGCTATAATGTTCTTATGTTAATATACAACATTCATATGAGTCTTTTTTGGGAAATTATTACTCATTTCTGGAAATATCCTGCATATCAAAATCGGAATGTAAGTTACTAGCTACTTTTGAATCCAAAATTCACCTGCACGATGATCAACGATCATTAATTAGTTCACGAATTCCGACCAATGGTGTTGAAAATGTGAAATTATCATCGAACAAGTCAATTAGAGATATAATGAACATGTTCGTAAAACCCTATGAAGTTTTCGTTCAATTTTTTCCGCCTATCACTCTCGATGATTCCCCAAATTGATTTTCACACTGTTTTCGCTGAAAATAGCAAGTTTTCATTAGAATCTGTAGCGAATGTGAAAAGACATCTGGGGGAAAGTCAGACCATTATTTCCCTGCGCCACGTCAACAACGTCGCCGTCGAAGGCTCGTTAGTGGATCAGGTCAAATGTCAAAAGGTTTTCGGTTCCCTGTAATTATCGGCAGAGCAAAGACGTCCGATGCGGCGTTGCCACATACGCGGGGGCGTTTCCCCAAATCCCCCTCGGCGCTGAGCACTTTGTCTTTCCATTCTCTATTCCACCACAACACTTGATGGATGCGCATTCAGTTCCTGAAAAGTACGTAAGTAGATAAGAACGGAGTTTCCTGAATTTTTTGCAACGCGACATTCTCTGAAGATAGTCGGGGAAGAAATATCTTCCTCCATCATTTCACCCTATTTTTTCCTGTCCGAGCTTCATATTTATATCAATTCATTTCAACTAGACCTTTCTCCCTTTATCATTTGTATCATTCTGACATGTTTTACTCTTTCCTTGCAATGTCTACTCACATCAGAGTATTACTAATTAATCATGGGTTCCTCGTTGAAGGTGTCAGGAGCATATTCAGTTTTTCACATGTCTAAATCAGACCAAAGGAATAGAAAAATAAGTATTATATCTTGTTTGTGCCTTTTTGAAAAAGCTTTATTTGGCATTCCACCTCGATAGACCTTTAATATATAAAGAGAATTCGTAAGTTTCTTATAACTTATAAGAAAAAAAATGTCAAATTTTCTAAGCAGAAAAGAAACTCCTAACCTTACATTGGTGAGTGATTTCATTATCTTTAAACGTTATACATCATTCTCATATTCAATATGTCAGCAATGACACTGTTGAGCTTTTCTCCTATTTGCGAATGTTGTATGTTCAAACTATTTTCCAATTTAGAAATCCGGCTCATAGGACCATTGAAAATCTAGCAAAACAATTTACTGAATTCACCAGTATTCGATACTTAGACTTTTATTATCTCAAAACAGTTTCTTCACTTTCAAAAACTATTTGTTCTTAGGAATGAAAGTCCATGTTTCAATCGAATAGATAGTATTTAAACTGTGTGTATACGTAGCAAATCTTCCAGTGTCCGCGACTCCGCCGTCCCGCGTGCACCAAGAAGTTACAAACGGGCATATGTTGGCTTGCAGCGATGAAGACATCGCTTTCGAAATAATTTATATTGACAAATGAGGTGTCACTGTTGCCACCACAAATGTCGAATACAAATGTTTATCGATGGGCTCATTTGCTATGCGGAGCGGACAGAGACCGGCCGGTCGCGAAGTGGCCGACTAGTTTTTGCAAAGGCCGCTCGCTGCGGACCACAAAGAAGAACCGTCGGTGATATATTCTGTGCACACGTGCGGCTTAGGGGATACGGTCACAGACAGTTCGATCGGAGGGCGCGAAAGGCTAGGAGTTGAACATTTGTGCTTCGAGGGTTGATGGAAAGTATGGAATTCACTCCCATCGAAATTTAAGGATTAACTGGTTGTAGTTGTTCGTCGATTTTAACGAAACGCGAAACAGATCAAAATTAGCTCTTTTTTCCTTATGTCTGTAAATACACTGCTCAAAAATTGAAGTGGATAATATGCGTTCATATAATAATATATGAAAAGAAATAAAAAGGCAATTTTGTATATGTACTAATGCATTAAGTTAGGTGTCTACATACGGTTAACCTTCCTGAAATAGCAACAGTAAGCAAGACTGCTTTAGAGCGACAACATAGTAGGGACATGAATAAAATGAATAGTCTGACCTGGTGGAATCCGCAGGCTTAAAAAAAGTTTCCTTCTTTAGAAACACTTTGGAATCACGATTAAATGTAAGGTGGGAACTCCTTATAATATAGGAATAAAGCAACAAGCAATAAATTCAGACTGCATTTAACGAGTTATTCATTTTGTGCTTCCGAAAGTAAACTTGAATAAAACACTCTTTCATCTAGAATATCGATCAATTTTTTTCAATATAATGCTTGGACCTTGCCATTATGTGTGGAATACATCATTTAAATGTCTTCTGCGTGATCTCTAACAAGACTCGATCCTTGTGAGCTAATTTTTGATGTGTCGCCGGCACATTTCGGGCAATATCTCACCAAGAACATGACAGATGCTGGTTTTCAGATAGTTAATAGTCTGAGGATTATCGGCTAAACACGATCCTTCGCATAATCCCACAAAAAATCCGAAGGCGATAAATCACAGGATCTTGGTGGCCAATTCACATCGCCGAAACGAGAATTAACGCGTCCTGGGATTTCTTGTTGCAATAAAGCCAAACCGGGTCGTGTTGTGTGGCTTGTTGCACCATCTTGCTAGAACCACATCTCTTCCAATTCCATGTCATTACTTTCAGGCCAAAAAAATCTGTGATCATTTGGCTATAGCGATGAGAATCGACGGTTTCAATGACACCTTGTTCATTTTCAAAGAAATACGGGCCAATCACTCCACTAGATCAAATTGCACACCATACAGTGACTTTTTGTGGATGTAATGGTCTCTCAGTCCCAGATGCGACCATTTTGCTCGTTTACGTAGCCACCGAGTGAAAAATGAGCTTCGTCGCTGAAGAAAATTCGATGCGAAAAATCATCTTCCAAAAGTTGTTATTCAAGCACCCAATCGGCATGTGTTCTACGCGTTCTATGATCAGCTGGCTTTAGTTTTTGTGTCAACTGAACCTTATATGGATTTCTTCACACTTCCACTTACAGTAGAAATATTTTTGGTCGATCGTGCATTCCGATTATGTATGGGCCTTGAGACATCAATAATAGATCCAACCTCTTCGAATTTTTTCTGTTACCAATTGTATGCTCAGATGGACGATTATGTCGACCATAATCAGCCCGTAATGCACGAAACGTACTTACTACATAATCCTTGTTATTGTAGTAAGTTTTCGCCATTTTCACACGTTCAGCGGTAGATAAACGATCCATATTGTTAAATGGCTAACCTTCAATTAAACATATGAGGCTTCGGATCACAGTTCTGTCCGACATAGCTGTAAAATCCGGACCTTGAAATGGATAACCCGTTACATTGTGGCTTGGACCCGAACTGAACCTAAGAAGGTGGAGATGGCTAGCGGAGATGACCTTGAAATGGATAACCCGTTACATTGTGGCTTGGACCCGAACTGAACCTAAGAAGATGGAGATGGCTAGCAGAGATGACCTCTCTGGTCATCTACCAAAGGAGCCTCAAAAGCTCTCAATACCCTAGAGTCGCCTTATTCCCTTTAACCCAGTAGTGGAGTCATCACTTTCGAACCTCCTTCTACGACTAGACCTTGTTAATGTGTCTCTGACTACGATTCCACACTGATGAGCCTGAGCTTAACCCGATTACCTTCCCAGTCCAACAATTAACAAGTTGGCAGTTAGAAATTTGGCCAGCCTTGTATAACTAACGAAGTTTTTCCTTGAGCGAGTGGACTGTCTTACTCTCCCTGGCCTGTCTGTTCACTAGACATATTTGAAAGTATAGACAATTCGTTCTTACCAAGTTGGAAGAAGAGTACAAAAACAAGAAAGCAGTTGTGTTTTTAACTCTTTCTGCGAAACTGAATGTGGAATAATGTGTAAGGGATGCATTGTGTCTTCTATTTTGTTCACACTTTCTTGATGTGAATGTGGGTACGGCCCTGATTACCAAGCCTTCCGTGTTGTCCCCATTGCTCTTCTTTCTTTCACACACTCACGAGATCGTAATTTTCGGCGGTAAGACGACAGCGGCAATATTTGTCGCTAGTCGATAAAGAAGACGCTGAAAAAACCGCGTAGTCGGTGAAATAATTGAAGACGACATTGTTCGTTGCTACCGTTCGAGCGGACCTGGACTCTCTTCTCTTTTTTAACCACGCTTGATTTTCTCCTCATTGTTCCGAGAATGTTGAAATGGCCAATGTCGAAGAAACACGGGCTATTACAAATGTTCAAGTGAAAAAATAGGTGTGTTATATTTTTCAAATTTTTGTTTTCAACATAATCGATATCAAGAATTTTTCAGTATATTTATTGAAGTAGATGGAGCACTTCTCGAACTCATCGAAGAACTCTACAGAGAAAATCAGTCATATGTGAAAATCGAACATAGACTCTCGAACCCTATAAAGACCACAAAAGGTTTAACACAGGGATGCAGCTTGATTCCCCTGCTTTTTAATGCCTATGTCGAAGTGGTACTCAAAGATTGGAAGAGGAGATGCGAGGGGATGAGAGTACCTATATGGGAAATTTTCTCACTTAGCTTCGCTGATGACCAGGTTCTGATTGCACAAGACTCCCACGATCTGGAATGTATGATAACAAGGTTTATGATGAAATGGGAACTACAAGTCAGTTTGAATACAACAGAGTACCTCTCTCCAACGCTCGCCTTGTATTACTTATCAACGGTGATATGCACATCTAACAAGTTGACAAATTCAAGTACCTGGTGTCACAATTGACAAGGATGCCATTGGCAAGGAGGAAATAAAAACCAGAATTCAGAATTGGGTGTCCCAATGGTCTTTGGTGGGATCGAACCATATCCTACAAAATCAAAAAAAAAAAAGACTAGGACGAGCACTGGTTGAATCGGTACTGTGCTATGACTCAGAGCTGTGGACACCTATTGCAGACTCAAAGAGGAAAATTCTAGCAGTGGAGATGGAGTACCACAGAAGAAGCGGGCTGATATATTAAGAATGAAAAGAAGGGAGGGTTAGTGAAATAAGACACATTATGAACGCAGAGGAGATAGTACTGCAACGGGTAGAAAACAGAAGTCTAAAATGGTTACAGTAAAGGAAGTCTCGTGATATAGAAGCTGATGACGCTCTAGGTGAAGAGGTGTGGAGAAGGGTGACGAGAAGACAGCAATGGACTGTATTTAGTTATAGATTTATACTGTAACTTAAATTTTTCTAATGAGATAATTATGCAAAGGCCATAAGAAACCATGTAGATTTTATACATATATATGGTTATCGCTCTTCATCAAGTATCTAATAGGTATACAACATTATTCCAGACATCCTACCTTTCAGTCATTTTCAAAGATCATGATTTAGACAATTTTCGAAAAATCAGGCCGTCATCAACTCCCCATGGCATCTTGGTCCCTAAAACTCTGAATGTAATCAATGAGGATACTTTGTGGTCCTTTGGACCGGATTCCTAAAATATGACCAACAACATCGTGGCCAAATGTACATTAAATCACGTAATTCACGGGAAAGTAACGAAGGGCTAACAAATGAGGTGCAGAACACAAAGACGGCAAAATCGAGAGTGTAATAAACAACATGTCCGTTAGAGGGAAATCCCCCTCGAATCCCTAGGTGGGTTGATTAATACGTCACGGCTCGCGCCGAGCGCCGCATAGCTCTCTCGACTACCGGAAAATTGCATATTTTGCTCGTGAAAAATTACGAACAAATATAATAAAGGCCATTTTCAGCCGTTTAATAACGATAATTATCGGAATTTATTATTATATTTTCTCCCCGGCAACATGTAATTTCGTTCCCGGGACATATCAGATCGGAGATCAGCCGGCTGGGCATGAATAACGCGGGCTGAGGCCAGACCGGGTTCTTCGACGTGTCCGCCCACCACCGCCGCGGTCGTGGGACGGTCGCTTAACCCCCTGGTTTCGTTCTTCTTCTGTATCTCGCGTGGATACGGAGAAATGAGAGGAACGGGTTTGGGCGGGAAAAAAATTGTGATAAAAAAAGTTTTCCCGGAGTAACCGGCAACACCAGAGAAGTTCTACGTGTGGTTTCTGCCGGATGAAGCAAGAATTCTTTGAGCTCAAGAAAAAATATTCATATAATAGGTTTACGACTGAATTTCGATGGTAGTAGAAACAAAAATGTCTGTATACGTAAAAGAAAAACTTGTGTTGCCTGTGCATAAATAGTGCACTAGAAGACTCGCGTGATCGGTTTCTTACCGCACCCTGATGAACAATTTCAGGCAATATTAAGATGGTCAGTTATAAACACCCGTGTTAGGCACACAAGCAATTCGCAATTAACGTACACGCAATATTCGCAATTTTTGCTAGTTAATCAGACATATACGCAATAATATTTAAAATTACGACTTTTGCAAATAAGAAATACACGCAAATAAGACTCTTATCTCAGTGACTTGATGGAACTGAGCAAAATTTCATTTGCAATTTTTCGAATGAATTTTTAGTTTCTGGTTTTTGATTCGAATGATGAAATCCTCAGATAATTAACAGCTTGTTAAGTCCAATCGACAGAAAACTATAGAAGTCCTCAGTGGCATAGGAAAATCACATCGGCATTTCGGATAATTTCAACCTTCGAGAGTACTATCAAGATGACATAAAAAACTGATGAATATTTTTTCGAAGTTACGAGATCTTCATGCAAAATGTCCTCAATTTTCCTCGTAAATTTGCATAAAAGATTCACCACTTTGGAAATAAGTTTTCAATATTTCCCGATTTGGTTCAAGCGTAAATTGACACATTTCGTTAATGTCAAATATAGAACGTAAGATTCTGTCAAAACACGAATGACAGAAATGTTGGCAAACTCGAAATATTCACTTCTTCAAAATGCAAAATGGCCAGCCCTTTATAATTTGAATCATGAAAAAGTTCAGCATTAAATGACGAAGGGGGACGTTTAGAGAATGAAATCCACCTGAAATTGTGGAAAATTGAAGATTCCTTGTACTGAAGCAGTTCTAGATGTTATACATGAGCAAATTAAAAAGGACAGAAAAGTTGTCTTGGCCATCAATCAAATCTGAAGATGACAAAACTGTGAAGTAACAGCTACTACAGAAGACATATTCTCCAAGCCAGGAGATAGAATATAGGCATGTTTAAAGAATCTAAGACTGATATAACTGTGATGACATTCAGATCAGCAATCTCGTAGATCTGACAAAGGTAAATCTCCGTTGCGGAGGTGGCGCTTGAAGAAGAAAGAAAGTGCGTTTTTCAGTCAAGCTCATAAATGAAGTTGGTCCCAGTGATCAATGAAGTTAACCTCCATCGGGTACCATTTGTCGCGTAGTCCAACGGTACATCGTTTCGATTTCCAGAAAGGAAGCTGGCTCGCCCTTATCGCAATTAAATCGGCAAGTCATCATCGTAGAGCCCATTAGGCCTAGCTCAGCTCGAATGTTTATTTGAAGAACTCAATTTGCCCGTACGTCCGCTGCTCACTTCTACCGGTATAAAACTTGTTATTGATCAATCAATTACTTATAAATTAACTCGACTTCCAGAGCATTATATCGCGGGTATAAATAAACTTTACGTATCATATAAATCGATTCATTACCCGTGGACTAATCGACGTTTAATAATTCATTGTGACCGCCGCGTGGACTCTCGTCATAAAAAGTACATCAGGACGAGGACGACATCTTGAACCTCTTCTCCTCATCTGAAACGATTTTCATCAAATCTCATCGTAGGAAAAATCGCAACTAGAAGCTCTCTACCATTAAGGTTATAACTCAAAATTGGAGACTGCATTATGAAATTCAAGGAAGTCAATGATTCTTACTCAAAACACTTGAAAAACACTAGTCAGGTGTTGATTTTCTCGGTTTCTTCTGAATATCTAGAATTTCACTTCCTTTTGTAGCTGCACGTTGGTTTCCGGACATATAGAATAGGTATGCAGTTTATTCTATTCCTTTTCAATACAAGCGACTAGTGATAGAACATAACGTAAGGTGAAAAAATTGATTTTCAAGACATTAAACATATGCATTCGATATTAGTTGATAGATACTTTTTGTAAAATAAACACCAACCTTTTCAACATGGCAACAAATAGATAAAGAAAGGAAAAACGGGAAATACGCCAAGTACGTCATCAATCAACTAGTGAGTTATGGAATAAATGAAAAACAACTGTTCAAAATCTGCAACTTTTTTAGCTGTTGCTCGAATTTCTTCATACTTCATCGAGAATGGTGCTATCCAAATCCTTAAATGCTGAATCACGTACTAACCTATTCATCCTTCTTGTAGTCGTTAACAAGCAAATTACCGGTTAATTTTTATCTCGGAGCAATCAATTCGCAGGCGATCCCATCGATACGAACGGCAATGGTAAAAACGCTCACTAACAACATTACGGGCAGTGATTGTTTTCTTCTATCGCAGAAATGCGATAGAGATAATAGAAGCGGACGATGGTGGAAAGGCAGGTATAGTTTCGAACAGATTCGGATCCGCTGGACCGTGAATTTACGGTAAATCAAGATGAAGTGTGTGAAATCAACTGTGGCTACCGTGGCATCGATAAACCAATCGAATGACTACTAATTTTCCCGATATTGGGCCAAAATTCGAAGAAGAAGTTTGCCTCCTCACGTGTCACTTTCTGTAGGCCGATTACTTTCTATGGTTGACGTGAATCTGTTAATTTTACTAACCTGTATTTGAAATATCAACCTGAAAGTGGCTATATATTAACATGCTCATTAGTTAGACGTAATCCTTCATTTCTAAATATTCTTATCGATTCTTAAATGTTCTCTCAGAAGAAACAACATTTACATCAAAGAATTCTAAGTAAAGAACATAAATTATGAATGCGAGCACAAAATTATCCACTGAATTGAATTGAAACCAGAGAATACGAACTACAGAATCCGACCCTGAATGATATCAACCACTCGAGTAACAGCCTCAGCGGTACCATAAACTATCCAGCACGTCTAAATTAATTGAATTATGTAAACTAATGTTAGTTTTATTGCCGCATTTGTTACCAGAGAAAACTTATTCACTCATTAGAGCGATTTCAGCCGGGTCTCCCGGCTCTAATTGAGTCTTTAGCTTTCTGCGGTTGGTAGCGATGAGAAATGACATTTGGAACGGGCGATTAGGGTTTTCTCTTTTTGCCTTTTTTCCGTTTTGAATGGGCGACGCTAATCCGTTAAAAGTTAAACAAAGGACGTATTTTCTATTATTTCATCGTTAACGATAATATTTCTATTCATGAATGGGCCGGGGAAAGAGCTGGCTGTCGTTCGATTTATCGAAATGATTATAAATGAACGACAATTCCGGTGGAGAGTGCTTAATCCGATGATTTATGGAACGCTGCCGCGATCGAGCGAAGGTGAATTTCTATGGTCGGATGACAAAGGTAATGAAATTTCATATAAGTACCGGATACTGTGAGATTCCTACCGTGATATTTTCTGAGGGTCGGAAAATTATGAATAATTAGAATAAGCCAAAAGGAATTCCGATGAGCAATAATATAGGAACGATATAAATTCCTTTGATGTTGTAAAAAATTCGAAAATTTACTTTCTAAGAAGCAGGCTTTGATTTACATGCATCGATGCGTTTTGATAAGCCCGTCATTTCACAGAATGTGATTAACATTTCATTATAATGAGCACAGAGTGACTGATGATAGGAATCATAATATTGAAGCTCATTGTGTCTTCTCTGAATAGATCAAGATGGAAAAATCATACAACCAGAAACAGTACACGTACGGAAAGCGTAAGCAAATAATAGTAACATTATCCTTTAAAAATCAGGGTTTTTCGACAAGTCTTCCTACTTTAGGAACATAACCCTTATAGACGAAGCATAGAATTTCAATTAGGCATGTCACGTCAACGACCAGGACTCGTACATAAAACAGAAACCGAACGCGAAACTGGGGCCATAATTAATAAATAATGGCCACTCGGTGGACCCCCCCGTTAGACATGATATATTCCGCGCCCACCCCTTTGCGCGTTTATTTCAATATTCCTATTTATTAACAGACGGAACGAAAATGTGCCCCTTCGCGCCCCTCCACCCCAGGCTATAGTCGATAAATTATGACTTAATCGATAGAAACGTGTGTCCTTTCAAGTGTCTGCAGAACGTTCTAACCCTCTATCGACAGGAAAATCTTGGACGTAAGGAATAAAATGGAAATTTCAGCTACAACAGGCTCACTGTAATAATGAAATTTTACGGTTTGTTGAGCACAACTTTACTTTTATTCTGAACGTATGTGTTTCCCTAGGGGGAAAAAAATGAATTAATTCTGAGCGTCCTAAAAGATTGAAGAATATCAACATGATATCCAACATTGAAAATAAATAAAAACTATTACCCTTTGACAATGTTCTACAGTTTCTACCATCACAAAATGTTTTCAAGTCATAAAATTCTATAGAAAATTTTTGAAGGAACTGAAGGTTTCATTTTGAATAGCCCGCTATCTGTGCAGCTGTCAATTTTTTGACATTTGACAAGTAAAAACTCCGCTAAAAATGGAAAGATACACGCTTCAAAAACGTATTGAAACTGTTCAATACAAAATGGTGAAAATTTTGCAGTCACGGTTCGCAAAACTAAAGCACTTTTGGGTTGTCGTGAAGCAACTTCCCGGCTGGCAATAGTGAAACTGGTGGGCAAATTTGAGCTGTTGTAAAGAATCGAAACAATGTGCGTCGCTTAAGAAAAACTGAGAATATGGTGTTGTTGACGAAAACTCAGGTTTGTCCTCGTCGATCTTTGGAATTAGACATTCCACAAACGACATTGTAATGTCGATGTATTGTATTTCGCATGAAGACCAAGTTCAAATGTTTTGCGATACAGATGATGGCAAGAAGTAGGCTACAAAACCAAGAATTTGAAACACAAAATCCCATTCAATTGCTCATTCGTTCCAATTCATCAAATCAATACCTAGGGAAAGACAATGTCGAAACATGATCGTTTATAAGGAATGATAATTTTTTCGACAAGTCTCACGATTTCTAACTTCGTGACAGCTACAAATCCCACGTAGCTAGGAAGCACTTCCAACTTTTCCCATATTCACACAAATTATTGACCACACATAATTTCGGCGTAATTTTCGTAATTTTTCCGGTATTTCACCGTTTCACCAACCGCTCGACCACTACAAACAATCGGTCTCGTTCGTACGCCCAGGAATCTCAAGACGACTATCAGAGTTGGTATAAAAAAAACGATGGCCTTTTTGCGGGCGAAAAATGGCCGTCGAACTAGAGCACGCTACTCAATAACGGAAACAAATGCAGTCTATCGTTAAGCTCCATTAATTTGAATAAGCGCTGCTCGGAACACGGTCGAAAAAAAACGGAAAGAAACACAGACATAGATTATAATTAATATTACAAGTCATCCTCGGGCGGCACACAGAAACGAGCAATTAAATTGGCGTTATGGCACAGAAAAAAACGGTGTCCGTTTCGCGGTAAAAAACCGGGAATTTCATAAGGGTCATTACAGACCATCCCGCTGGGAATTTACGAAACCAGGTGATGTTCTAGTTCATGATTGATGTCTCAATTAGATGGGCCCTCATATAAGTAAACGTATGCCAATTTTTTCTATCGAGATGACGTTTGTTTCATGCCGCCTTCGTGTGTTAAAGGTGTCACTACTCGGCTTAATTGAAACGTCAAGAATGAGGCAGGTGTCACTACTAACTTCTTTTTATATCCCTTATTCAAGTATATATTTCATATTTCGTTATGCGCGAAACTCTACATTTGGTTATAGCATTTGCTTCAAAGCGGTTCCGAGGTTTATATTACAAGCACCATTATAACTTCAGTCTTTCCACCTAGATCCATTCTTGTACCCAAAATTCACATCAAAGGAGAAATATGCATTATTATATTCTAGAATCTGCTTAGTGTTCTTTCTTTTGACTAAAACGTCATTATTTTTTTATTCCACATCGTTTTGCGCGCTTGTTCCACCTTAAAATAGATATTTAGTAAATTTCCCTCTCTTCCGTGTAAGTGTAAGGGTCTTGACATGAAACAACACAACAGCACATAGAGAAGTATTCCGAATTACACTTCTATGAATATCAGTGTTACCAACAGTCTGACTCAAACTGCACTCCTAACCTCGAAGAACCAGTTCGACAAGTGACAGATCGAAGTCCTTTCAAACCATCTCGATGTACAAAGAAAGTAGTGAGTGAAAAAATGAAAAATTGTTCTCCTTCATTGTTTCCCCGCGCCGATTACCATTCGGAATGAATTGCATCAACGTCGCACCTCAACAAAAGAAAATCGACGTAACAAATGGCCTTTCGGTCCTCCATTCATACGTCAAGCAAGCCACGTCTGATGTGCACGGATCGAATTTTATATTACGTTTTATTATTAAGTTTGCTACCGTTCCGACCGAGGTTAGATCATTAATCCACTTGACACATGCCGCGGTCATAGAAAAGCGGACCATAACAATGTTCGCCGCTTCTTTTTCTTTACTTGGATGCGCTCCGCACTCTTCGTTTATTATTAATCGACTTAAAAAATGATAATTATCTTTCTTGTTCTTATTATACGTTTGGTCTACTAGCTACCGGGGCAATTTCGAATTTCATGCTTACAATTATTAATTCGATATAGGTATGTTATTATTCTTATTATTGAGCAGCTTCTTCGGCTTGCAATTCGATTCGAGAGAATGCGAGAATATAACGGAAAGTGCGTTGTTCAAGTATCTTCGATCTGAAGACGATGTGAAAGCTGCTACGTTTTGGACTCCAACAGCGTTTTGTTGTGTCAATGGCACTTTCTGTTACGTACGTCCAGACAGACAGTTGTCTCAATCGAAACACACATAAACGATTTCATCGATGCAGGCAATTTTGTGACAAATTAAAAATCTTTCTTCATCCATCATTTTTCTTGGGCTTTGATGGAATGATATTTTTATCAAAATTTGACAACGTTCGAAAGATTTTGCAGAAATACGACATTTTCGCATTTAATTATTATTGTCTTCGAAATCTGTCATTAATGATATATTATTTGATTTTTAACCATGTAGTATTCTGATGATACTAAATATTTTATATCCATTTTACATTGATTTTAACTTCTGCCTTATTTATATGATTTATAAAAACTATGTTTAGTGCTCGTGTTTTTTTTAATATATGTCTCAATAATATATATCTTAAAATATCAAAGAAATATAACTATAGAGGATTGAAAATATACATTGAAAAATAAATAATGGTTTAAGAATCACTCTGCATAGTCACAAACTTCTGCTATAATAATACTCTATAACACGAGACGCTTAAGCTCTCACTGGGCATTCGCAAATATTTATACTTTCAAAAAGTTTGACGTTGTTCGTATTGTTCGGTTTTCGTCTATAACTAACGGCATGGTATCTTGTTACTCACCTGAGTTTGCGTTAAACCTAAACTGGCTGCTAATTCCGCCCTTTCCGGTAAAGCTAAGTATTGTGTCCTTTGAAATCTTCGGTTCAACTGTTGCAGCTGCAAGCTGGAATAAATCGTGCGAGGCTTTCGCATTTTCTTGCCTTTGCCACCGCCAGAGGGCCTTTCCAGGGATAAGCATTTGTCTGAAAAATATTTCAAAAGTCAAACTTTTCAGTTCTATAGAACATTTACTACATTAAGACAAGTAATATTATCTGTGTTGAATTGATTCTGTTACTATCAAAGCAACTCCAGTATTGATAAGATTGATTTATCCCATATAGAAAAATAGATTGACCTACTCGACTTCGAATTAAAAACGTGATGATAAAAGTAGGACTGAGACGTAGCAATCGAATGGCCATCCATTGATTCATTTCAGTGGTGTCAGCATAGACATAGCTCTGTGGTATGGATCACGGAAATATAACTCTGTATCTCTATAACTACAGCTGTCAAGTAAATAAGGCATAATATAGAAGATAAATTAAGCGATATCACTGATAGTGAGTGTCTTTTTCTGTTATTCTATTCATCAGGTCGAATAACAGGGATTCAGTGCGGATGTATTTCATATTCATACGGAGTCTACGACATAGATAAGATATACCACAGCTTAAGAGTACGAAATGAGCAGTTAGTCTACCAAAACAAAAAAAGAGTAAGTAGTAACTACTATGCTATCAAAACCAAATACATTAACTTTAAGTCATCGCTCCTTTCCTATCGTATTTATTTCATAGCTGGACATTCGCTATGTTCTAAGCCGTACCAGGTAGAACTTTTTGCCATTGAGACCGCGGCAGAACTACTGATAAAACGGCAAATCCACCACGGTAAAATCAAAATATTTACTGATAGTCAGTCAGTAAAAGCTTTAGAATCCCGCTCTTGTACTCCAAGAACAGTCTGGAGTTGCTGCACGGCTTTAAACAGGCTCGGTATGTATAACGGAATCACTCTGGTTTGGATACCGAGCCACTAAAACTATAATGGTAACGAGGAGGCAAATCGGCTGGCGTTTGCTGGAGCTGCGCTGCCTCTGGTAGGACCGGAACCATTCCCGGGAATACCACATGACGTGGCTAACGAGGCGATAACAGGCAGAATGAACTCAAGGCTAGAGTCTTTCTGGCGGAGCCATTCTGGCCTGAAACATTCGAAGTTGTTCCTTGGAACAGCTTCGAACAAAAAGATGGCGAACCTAGCGTTAGGTCTGGATAGGTCCAAACTAAGAATACTTGTCGGAATTATGACAGGTCACTGCAGATTGAAAGCGCATTTGCACAAAATCGGTCTGGCTGAAGACGATGAATGCAGGCTGTGTCTTGAGGACACTGAAACAGCCATGCACATCGTATCAGAGTGCCCAGCGGTGAGTCGCATCAGATTCGAGGTCTTTGGCCAGGCTTTTTTAGCCCACTGCAAACTGAAAAAATTACCCCTGAACAAGATTATCGGTTTTATCCAAAAACTGGATCTCGTCGGGGAGATATAAATTAGGGGTGAACCACAATAGTCCGTGCGGACGCAGTGGCAGGGTGGACAGACGCCCGCTCGCCATAAATAACATAACATAAGCCGTACCAAATCGCAGTAAAATTTTAATAATGATGAATATCTGCTTCCGATCGAAGCTCTGTGACACAGTCTCGCATGCCACGTAGAATGGAATCATTCTCAGTGTTCCGAACAATATTGAATCTGTCATCTGTCAAACGTCGCATCTAAAATGCCTGTGCCCTATGTGATGATATTGACGTTCGCCGAGGATGCAACGATGGCAGCGATTATAAATACGTCAGCCAGGTTGACGGCACCTATTGTGAGTGCCAGCAGATACTTTATTTATACATTAGATGTTTTATGGAAGTTTATCGATCATAGACGGAATATCCGATTCCGTGAATAGTCGCTGATTGACGTTTTATCACAGAAAACTCCGTTTAAACAGGTGTTTATTGCCGAGGACGCGGTTCAGGTTGAATTTATGACTAATTTGAATCGGATTTTCAGATTGATGGACAATAGGAAGGAATTAGCTTTTTATGTTACGTGCCGTACTAAATCTTTCGATAATTACTTACATACCTACCTAATGTAGATATTAGGAAAGTATTCGTTTTCGAACGTAAACAAACGATAAGTTCAAGAGAAGGTTGTGTAAGTAATTGTTTGATAGATAGACATAGAAAATGGAGTGCGTTCCATCATATCTAGCTGTGAAGTGAATAGGATACTATAGTGCGAGAGAGACAAAGCGAAACGAGGGGTCACAATATGATAAATGCAATTTTTCCTTTGTATCTTATGGTCGAGTGATTAATTTTATGTTACTAAGCTAAAACTCATCTTTCACGTCTATTACTACACATACATAGGCACGGAAGTTTTTGTGCAAGAAACAAGCAATCAGACAGCTTTGAATTAAATTAAGACGACATCATAGTTGCTTCATCCCTTTCAGTTTCAGCTCGATCAAATACTGCTAAAGAATTTTCTATTAATCGCTTTGAAATTATTGCATAGTTCGTAATCTGCTCATGATTGGGTGTTAGAAAAAGATGAGGGCCGTTGAAAGAAATGAAAAAGAAAGATATTCATTGATGATTAGATTCTCATAAATTTTATTCAATAAAACTGGCACAACATTGAAACTCAAAATAAATTTGTTTCATTGATTGAGGAACATTATTGTATCGGGTGTTTTTTTAGAGTGATAGAACTTTAAATTGGAATAAAACACATTCAAATTAAGATTGAAGCCAAAGTTTTCTTTATTCGAAAGATAATTTTATTACATTTATGTTTTCAAAATAATTTCCGGCATATGTCCACCACTACTAGCTCTAAGGAACCGCATTCGACCAGACCAATTTTGGACCACTTTTTCGAGTCATTCAGGCCTTATTTCATCAATAATACGAGTAATGTTGACTTCCAAAGCGTCTATTGTTTCTGGTTTATCAGCATAAACCAATGACTTGACATAACCTCAATGAAAATAATCCAGTGAAGTTATGTCGCATGATCTTGGAGGCCAATTAATTTGACCATTTCTCGAAATAATGTTATCGCCAAATGTTTCTTTCAATAAATCAATTGTTACGATAGCAGCATGAGGTGTAGCACCAACTTGTTGAAACCAAAACACTTCTGAGTCGATACCATTCAAATTTTGAAACAAATAATCATTGATCATCGATCTCTAACGAGCACCGTTCACTGTAACATTAGCTCCAGCATCGTTTTTGAAGAAATATGGACCGATGATGCCTCCAACGTGTAAAGCACATCCTGAAGTGCATTTTTTAGGATGCAATGGAACCTGCAGAACTTCTTGAGGATTGTTTTCACTCCATATACGCCAAGTTTGCTTGTTTACATAGCCGTTCAACAGGAAATGAGCTTCATCACTGAACATAATTTTACTATAAAAAATTGGATCAACTTCAAGCTGTTCTAGGGCCCAATCAGCAAACAAACGACGCTTATTTTGGTTAATTTGCTTTAGTTCTTGAACCAGTTGGATCTTGTATGGGTGTAGACCAAGATCTTTACGCAAAATTCTCCATGTGGTGGATGCACAGAATCCAACTTATTGTGAACGTCGACGAATAGACAAATCTGGATCATCATTAACACTATGACTTACAGCAGCGATATTTGCTTCTGTACGTACAGTTCTTTGTCTTGTTGTTGTTGTTGCATCGAGTAGAGAAAATTTCGAAATCTATCGATAGTTCGACGAATAAGCTGCTCTGATGGACGATTATGTGAGGCATAAATTTGACGAAGTGCTCCATAAGGTTGGCGAATAGAACAGGGATTTTGAAAATAAATTTCAACAATTTGAAAATGGCTTCTATCTTCTTCAAATCACAGTTATCCCTCTCGAAAGTTCTATCACTCTAAAAAAATACCCGATATAATGCAAAATTCAATATCGAAGTAGAAGAAAAACGACAAACTTGTACGAAGCAGAAACCTGCAGATGCTAATTAGAAACCGACATTTCCTTGTGTTAAGAATTATTCATGTAAATTTTTCACGACAAGATGAATTGAGACAAAAGAATTTCGATCAGACAGGTGCAAGATGTATTGTTTTTTTCCACGAATACACACAATAGAAATCTGAATTTAATTCAATTCGGGAAATGATGATGGGAAGTTTACACAACTCATGGAAACCTTATTCGACTTCACGGCATAGAACAGATGTCTAATAGAATCGTTGATCAGGTGTGCTAATTGACCCGTCTTAATAGATAATAAAATTGCTACCCGACTACTGGAAAGTCACCAACTTTAAACAGTAACTTCACTTTTGAATTTAGGAAAATCTTCTGTGAAAAAGTGTCGGTTGTTTTTTTTAGAGTGATCGAACTTCAAATTGAAATAAAAGACATTTAAATTTAGATTGAAGCCAAGTTTTTTTATTTGAAAGATAATTTCATGACATTTATGTTTTAAAAATAATTTTCGGCATATGTCCACCACGTCGAGCTCTGAGGAACCGCATTCGACCAGACCAATTTTGGAGCACTTTTTCGAGTAATCCAGGTCTTATTTCATCAACAACACGAGTTATGTTGGCTTACAAAGCGTCTATTGTTTCTTTATGACTTGACATAACCCCAAAGAAAATAATCCAGTGGAGTTATGTCGCATGATCTTGGAGGCTAATTAATTGGACTATTTCTCGAAATAATGTTATCGCCAAATCTTTCTTTCAATAAATCAATTGTTACGGAAGCAACAGTGAGGTGTAGCACCATCTTGTTGAAACCAAAACACTTCTGGGTCGATACCATTCAAATTTTGAAACAAATAATCATTGATCATCGATCTGTAACGAGCACCATTCACTGTAACATTAGGTCCAGCATCGTTTTTAAAGAAATATGGACCGATGATGTCTCCAGTGTGTAAAGCACACCATACAGTGCATTTTTCAGGATGCAATGGAACCTGCAGAACTTCTTTAGGATTGTTTTCACTCCATAATGGCAATTTTGTATGTTTACATAGCCGTTCAACCAGAAATGAGCTTTATCACTTAACACAACGTCGACAAATAGACAAATCTGGATCATCATTAACACTATGACTTACAGCAGCGATATTTTCTTCTGTACGTACAATGCTTTGTCTTGTTGTTGTTGTTGCATCGAATAGAGAAAATGTTGTCCGAAATCTATCGATAGTTCGACGATTAAGCTGCTCTGATGGACGATTATGTAAACCATAAATTTCACGAAGTACTCTGTAAGTTTGGCGAATGGAACACTGATTTTGAAAATAAATTTTAACAATTTGTAAACGTTGTTGCGGCGTGAGTCTTTCCCTCATAATTTGTGAATGCTTACTGAACAGAAATGTCAAAACAACATGGTTTCTTCCTTCTGTCAAATCACAGTTATCCCCATGGAAAGTTCTATCACTCTAAAAAAACACCCGATACTTGGATTTTGGTGGTACAGGAAAATGCAGTATTAAAATTTCTATGCTAATTCCACAAACAGTAAGTGTAGCAATAAAATTATTTACAAAAAGTGACCATTACCCATTGGTAAATGCTGTAACGAACAGTTTTAAGATCTCTCAGATATGCACGATGAATTTTTACATGAAATTTTGGTAAATTTCTTATCTTCCCGTCTGAATAAACCATTTTGTTTCATTCTCCCTTTTATGCTTTTGTTAAAATTTGGCCCAAAATGGACTCTTAAGGTTAAATGAGACCTACGGATGAAAAATTCGAGGTCATGTTAAATTCAAAGAGATTTTTAAATGAATGAGCAATAAGCTTAAAGAATGAATATGGCAATATATTTCCATTGGCTAGAACCTTGGCTTCTAGAAATCCATAAAAGATAAAAAACCTTTCAAGTTGATGAAGAGTTTTTCGATCAATACGATTTTTATATATTTTTTTTTGATGAAATCGAACGTATCAGATTAGCGTGTTCTTCCTTCTATCTCAGTTTGCGCAGAAGAGTTTTCAACACTCAGATGACTTCAAATTTCGGCGTCAGATCAAAACCATTAGGCGAATAATTTGTAAACCAAAGTAGCAATTACGCGCCACCAATTTCACGGTTATCCATCACATTCTGGCTAATTTATCGTTCGATCTTTCATCACAAAAATCCGTGATCGCCCAATGATAACCCATTACTTATTTCTATGACCCGACAGTGATTTGCAGTGGTGCCAGCTGCAAGAAGTGAAATTATGTCGTTTCTCCTCTAGATTAGTTCCTAATTAATCAATTTCCACGGTAATTATTTAATTGGAAAATTGAGCTATAACTTACGATCGCTGTAATTAAATTCGATAGTGCGGCCAGTTGCCTCGTTTTTTTTATTATTTTCGTTGGGAAACGTGATATATGGGCTTGAGAGGTCGTGTCACTGGATGCCAACGTAAACAGACCACGCCTTCCTGCATGTCCCGTATTCAAATTTCGATAAAAACTAATAGCCGATAGAATGTGCCGGGCATGTTTTCGAACCTTGGCATGGTGGGGTTTTCGAGAATCGTCGATGAATTATTGGATTTATGGGGGTCAGCACACAACCTACATAGAATATTTGACCCGAGCCACCTCTCGCGATGGTATCGCTTGTCCATGTAGGAACCGAATATGGCAATTGTTTCAGTCGAAACCTTTAGAATGGAATAAGGTTAATTGTCGACAAAAATTCTGAATGAACCAGCTAGTCTTGCTGGTAGAAACGATTAAATCCTTCGTGGATCAATGGATGAACCTACAATAACCAGCAGTTTCATAATCATCTCACATTTAATAATGTAAGTGTGAAGAATCAACTTATATTTGGTGGAATAAGCTTGTTTTGCAATGAATCAGTAGAAATCGTTGAAAATCAATATTGTAGTTGAATGATTTGTAACACCTCGATATGGATGAAGTTGAATAAGTCAAGAATTCAAGTGAAATATTTAAAGAAGCGAAAAATCTATAGCGGTCGACCAACAGAGAAGTTGAAACAAAGGGCAATTAATATGAATAGCACTAAAGGAATCATTGAATTTCGTCAGAAAAATAAACCAGAGTCGTTAGTTCACATCTCTTCATCATCTTGAAAGGTTTTTTTATCTTTTATGGATTTCAAGAATCCAAGGTTCTAGCCAATCGAAATATATTGCCATATTCATTCTTCAAGCTTACTGGTTATTCATTCAAAAATCTCTTTGAATTCAACATGACCTCGAATTTTTCATCCGTAGGTCTCATTTAACCCTAAGAGTCTATTTTTGGCCCAAATTTTAACGGAAGCATAAAAAGGAGAATGAAACAAAATGGTTTATTCAGACGGGAAGATAAGAAATTTACCGAAATATATCAATAAACTCTCACAGCAATGCAATTATCCAAGAATTTCAGCATTTTAGGACGAAAATTTCATGTATTAATTCATCTTGCATATTTGAGAGATCTTAACTGTTCGTTACAGCATTCACAAATAGGTAATGGTCACTTGTAAATAATTTTATAGTACACTTACTGTTTGTGGAATTAGCATAGATATTTTAATACTGCACTTTCCTATACCATCAAAATCCAAGTATCGGGTGTTTTTTTAGAGTGATAGAACTTTCGATAGTGATAACTGTGATTTGACAGAAGGAAGAAACCATGTTGTTTTGACATTTCTGTTCAGTAAGCATTCACAAATTATGATGGAAAGACTCACGCCGCAACAACGTTTACAAAGTGTTTAAATTTATTTTCAAAATCAGTGCTCTATTCGCCAAACTTATAGAGCACTTCGTTAAATTTATGGTTTACGTAATCGTCCATCAGAGCAGCTTATTCGTCGAACTATCGATAGAATTCGGACAACATTTTCTCTACTCGAACAACAACAAGACAAAGAACTGTACGTACAGAAGAAAATATCGCTGCTGTAAGTCATAGTGTTAATGATGATCCAGATTTATCTATTCGTCGACGTTCACAACAAGTTGGACTCGGTGCATCCATCACAGGAAAAATTTTGCGCAAAGATCTTGGTCTACACCCATACAAGATCCAACTGGTTCAAGAACTAAAGCCACTTGACTATAATAAGCATCGTTTGTTAGCTGATTGGGCCCCAGAACAGCTTGAAGTTGATCCACTTTTTATAGTAAAATTGTATTTAGTGATGAAGCTCATTTCTGTTTGAACGGCTACGTAAACGAGCCACATTGCCGTATATGGAGTGAAAACAATCCTCAAGAAGTTCCGCACACGCTGGAGGCATCATCGGTCCATATTTCTTCAAAAACGATGTTGGAGCTAATGTTACAGTGAATGTTGCTCGTTAAAGATCGATGATCAATGATTGTTTGTTTCAAAATTTGAATGATATCGACCCAGAAGTGTTTTGGTTCCAACAAGATGGTGCTACACGTCATGCTGCTACTGTAACAATTGATTTATTGAATGAAAGATTTGGCGATAACATTATTTCGAGAAATGGTCCAATTAATCGGCCTCCAAGATCATGCGACATAACTCCATCTGATTATTTTCTTTGAGGTTATGTTAAGTCATTGGTTTATGCTGATAGACCAGAAACAATAGACGCTTTGGAAGCCAATATAACTCGTGTTATTGATTAAATAAAGCCTGAATTACTCGAAGAAGTGCTCCAAAATTGGTCTGGTCGAATGCGGTTCCTCCGAGGTAGTCGTGATGGACATATGCCGGAAATTATCATTACAACATAAATGTCAGAAAAATATCTTTCAAATAGAAAAAATTGGGCTTCAATCTTAATTTAAATGTGTTTTATTTCAATTTAAAGTTCTACCACTCTAAAAGAAACCCGATAGCTTAAATGAAGCGTTCTCTTGCTTTGAAGCCAAATGATGTCAAGCAACAAATATGATTAGTATTTACGTTAACAATAATGGTAAATTTAATTGCTAACATTTTGGTAATCGATAAGTTTTGAGGTGGGTCACTACGTTCATAATAATCGCAATAATACTTTAGTTGCAGGCCGCAAGCGACAAAGGTGATTAATATAAGAACTAGCTTAGTCGATCGACCAATATACGGGTAATCGATTGATGAAAATTTTTCGGGTAGTTCAATAAGTCGGTAGGTGAAAAGGACCGGTTTGACATTTGCAGCGAGAGGACGTGTCTGACTGTTGTCTGCGATCTCCGAAAATCGCACAAAATTTAGAAATGTCACATTTTCTTTCGTTCGCAGGAAATAAACAAAAAACCGTACAGGAATGAAATGGCCCTTTCAGAGGATTCAAGTAACGCACAAGGCAAAACAAATATTTTCTAATGAAACAAACACACTAATGAGACATAACAACGAAATAAAGACATACATCATAATTGTCAGAAATTGTAAGCATAAATATAATTCCCAACATAAAACATCGAAGATGTTCAAAGGGAAACGTATTTATTTTTTATCAAAATTTTGTGGGGAAATTCATTTTCTACCTATTACCGAAGAAAATTATGCTTATTCATACCATATTTTTTCTAATTTCCAACCCTTTCTTTTCAACGTGTAAGGTTTCAAAATTATTTGAAAAATAAAAATTATTTACTAGAAGATGTTTGGTATACTATAAGTCTTTCCTATCTTTATCAAAACTTTTTTTGTGTTCAGATAAACGAATTATTAAATGTTTTACCAATATAGATTTTTGATTAATCTAATTATTTAATTTACTATTGTAATGAATAGATCACCTCTTAAAATGTACAGTAGTTAGAATATATGCCTTGGAACTCATAAGAAAGGTCCTTTTTATTTTTTTTTATGAAAAAAATTATCGTTCCACCACTATGAATGTGCCCTAATAATGAAAATAATTGCAAAATTATACCATTTAAGTAATTTCTTCTTTATCATCTTGACACACATAGCGTATTGTGAATTCATTTATTTTTAACTTTTTTACGTAGAACTTTATTCTGTTGAAAGAAAAAACGTAAACACTTATTACTATCTGACATTTTTACATCTGATAAAGTTACCGAGAGAGCATTTCACACTTTCGTGTAACAGTTATACATATACAGCAATGATAAATAAATATTTTTTCCAGAGTAAATTACCTTCTTTAATTGCTGATAGTTACGGAATTTCAAGGAAGTGGTTCAGTAAAAACTGTGATAAACATAAGCACACATCTTGTAGCTATCCGTAATATAGCAATCTTTATTTTTTGATTGAAAAAATCAGTATCTGTCATTAAATTCAATCATACAAATATCAGAAAACATTTTCAACATTCATAGGAATATATTACAAGTTTTTTCACGAAATTTGTTGCGAAACGACGTGTTTTTTACAAATTTCTCCATTTTTTTAACACACATCACCTTTGTTCGAATTGAATATATTAAAATTTGATAGCTTGGTCACGTGTTATTCGGGAAATGTAATTGCAGTTTTCAAAACGCAAGAAATGGTAGGAAAATAATATTGCTTCCTTAATTATGTTTTTTTAAATTTATCAGTAATTTATTCTTCATTTTAATTGGCATATTTCAGACTACACGTGGGCGAATAAAATACTAATATTTCATTTAAAGGTTTCTAAGAGAATTTTTGTTGATTTCGTTTTATTGTGTATCTACATGTATCATGTAGGATTTTGGTACATTATTCCGAAAGAGTGAACTTACAAATTGAGGTAGCAATATTTTCAATTGTCTATCTACCTGATCAAATGATCGTTTTGTGATAATCACATGGAATATTCGAGATTTACTTCATTTCATTAATTTAATCAGATCAATAATACAATTATTATGCACTAAGGACTTTTGGAAAAGTTGAGTTGGTGTAGTTTTTCTTCATAACTATTTTTGATATTTTTCAAAAGTACCACAATAAAGGCACAAAATCCAATATTTCGTACAGAAAGGTCCGTCCTCAGAAGAGACGGAAACCTACATAAAACTCCCAGAATGAACCTGTCAAAACACTTGATTTCAAACAAAAAGCGTATCTACCGACGGTCTCGAAATACGAAATTCTCTTGAGTAGAAACATCGAGAGAAAATCCAGTCGCGTTTACACACACCGACAGACAAAAGATACGCCTATTTCTCCGTTGGCGCAAGATTCCCTTGTTTCTTTTACCTGAATAAAGATACCCACTTAAGCCCAGCGTGGACCCGTACACGTACGTACGTAGTACACAACCTGGATAATCTTCCGCAGATAATGAGATATATCGTCCCCGATTATATTAACATAATACAATATGTTTTTGTATTATCCATACATATATACACTTAATCAAAGCAGTAAGTGCCATCGCAGCCGACCATAGAAGAGTAACCCCAAAAAGGCTCCTTTTGTGAGTCGAAAGGCTTTTTACCGGACAGACCTGCAAAAAAAGCGCGGATAAAAGTCGGAAGTCTAAAGACCGGTCTAACTGTTAAAGTCATTTTTATTCCTGTGCGCTTTTCCGTTTATTTGCTACAAACGAAAAAAATGTGACATTTCTCAATTTTGTCCGATTTTCGAGATCATCTTGCAGTTAATTTCGTACTGGTTCATTTGCGCTACCGCCTCATTGAACCGCCAGATAAAATGTCATTAATCGATCAAATTGATCAATCAACTACAAAAGTATTTAATCAAACAGTAGTAGTAGAATTGGAGTATCTGAATATATTTCTCGGAAATCGACTGAGAATGATAAAGAACACAAGAAACGATTTTTTAAATTTTTGTCCGTTTGTAACAACTAATCTCCGAAAACTCTGGATTGATTTCCATGTAATTTTCACAGATAAATGACGACAAGTCTTAAGCAACATTAAGGGTTTTTGTCATCGAAATTAGATGATGGGAAAAAAGTATATTCATTCGAAAATAACAAGTATTGACCTACCTATAGATATGAAAACAATATGAGCGTAATATCTGTACATTCAATATATTTACTGAAAATTAATCAAAGTAACAAAATACAAAAAAAATTATTTTTGAATTTTTATCTTTCTGTTGAAATTAATCGTCCGTTGTGAGCTGGTATATTAGAAGTAAGGAAATGAATCTTTGATTGATTCGGTCTTAACTTGGTGGAAATTCATTTTAATTGAAAAATTTATAATAGACAATATTTTAATTTCCACAAAACTTCTTGTGGAATACTAATACTGTCTCTTATATATTTTCCAATGAAAATGAATATAGTTAATGAACCTTAGGAATTAATTCAACATTAGAACATTCTCACATTTTCCGTTTTGAAATAACACGTAAATTTCAAACATCAAGTCACTCATAGTTGAAATCCAGTGAGATTTACCAGAACAGATCTACCAAAAAATGCACGTTTAAGGAAAACAAATTCACAGTAGAAAATTTACGAAAAAAAAATAAAACAATGCAGGAATATAATTAGTTATAAATTCACAAATAGTCCGTCTTTTAAGATAATTTTCTAACCAAAAGTACTGTATAGACTACCGTAATATCATCCGCATAGAAAAAGAATTCTGGAAAACTATTATTAGGACAAATCTGAAATATGTAATCAAAGAAATAAATTTAAGAAGAAGGATCTGAATATAATAGACATTACCTGATACAAATCTATTTTGTTTTCAAAACAATTGGATGAATAAGTAAATTAAAAGATGATATTTTCGAGGTGAAATTCAATACTTAGAACGCTACCAGTACGATCCTTGTAGCGTGCAAACGGGGCCTAAGGTATCGCCAAAGTAAATCTAATCAGTGTTTTCAAATTAAACGGGCCCGAAAGATATTCTTGGAGGTTCAACCTCGGTTGGTAATCGTTTTGGCCAGAAATTAATCTTTTACAGTTATCTAGTTCCGATCTTCGAAATATAGAGGACTAATACGCTTCAATATTAATCGCCTCGATCTGAAATATCGGCTTTCGGGTTTCTTGTTTTTCGAGGCCTCAGTTCCCGGTAAAGTAGAAAGTAAGGTTTTCCCGACAAAAATTAAACAAGAGGAAAAAGTCCGGCTGAATTGTAAAAGGTCTCTAGATACTCATTGAGTCATGAAATAATTTCAATATTTCGTAAAATAAGATCCCAAAAATAAATATTTTCCTGGGCAACAAAAATGTATTCTGTTTTTGTCTCTAATTTTTTTTTTCTAAATGTGTCCTAGGATAAAACTTATTTTAATTTTCATCCACTTATTCAAAGGTGAAAATAAATAATGATAAATGATAGTTTCACAATGGAAAATTCAATGAACATTATTCCAATAAAACTACGAAAAATGTTATATCACAATATATAAGCAATATAATATTGATTATATATTTTGATATCAATTTGATATTTTTTGTATATAAATTCCAATATATATTATAGAAGTTCGAAAATATAATACTGAATTTAAATTTATTAAAATAAACCTAGGAACTCCATTCAAAACCCCTGATTGAAAAATAACACCGAAATAGAAGAACAAGAAATAAATAGAAAAGAATATAAAATCATATAAAACCTTTTAATATAGCACTGAAGATATTCAACTAAAACCGTAAAAACTAGGTAACATTACTGACATTTTTTGACGAAGGTGTTCCCTTTGCAACAGAAGAATCTACAATATACTCAAGATAATATGCATTTTGAAGAATAATAGAAACAAGACTAGCTACAGGTATCTTTAACAATAGGTACTTGAATACTGTTGAAAATAATAGAGCTTTGAGTCTCAAGTTGAGTGGATTTGTAACCCATAATCTATTGTTTATTAGTCAACGAGAAAATCGGGAGAAATAGTGGATAACAGGGTAGATTTATTTATCCCAAGATATTTCAGGGAATAAACATTTGGAAAAAAAAGTAATTATAATTATGTAGAGAAATATAAAAGTTTCTTTCAGTATTTTATTCGAAGTTAATATATTTATTTTATAAGTTCTAAATTAGTATCTGTTTAATTTCTTGATTTATATCCATGTTTTGTAACCGTGTTCTTCCTTCTCTGTAATATTTTCAATAGTAGATAAAAGAGCGATTAAATTTTTATTGGTTCTTTCGCTAATTGTTCGTTTTATTGGCAATACTTTGTATTACTTATGTATTACTCATTATCTTACGCTAATCAATGATTATGTTAAATACAAAGTACAACCAGAATTGAATGATAAATTCCTGATATGGAAAGTATTATGACAATGTTTCCGAAGAAATCCATAATTTTTTTCAAATGAACTATTTCCTTAGGTTTTCCCCAGTTGACAAATGAATGCAAAAATGATTGAAGAATGTGTAAATTTTCAATTTACACAAATTTATGCATATTTCGACACAAATATTAACAGTCATTTGTATGATTATCGAATACCGACATCTTGCTGTCGCAGACGTGAATGAAATTTCATGAATTATAGAAAAAATCAGGGATATACTCTGAATATTTTCCAGAGATAAATTTTTGTCTTGAATTTTTCAGCTATTATTCAAAAACAATCCTCGGAACCTACAGTTCACGAAACTTACAATTCACAAATATTATACAAGCACTCGTGAATTAATAATAATATAATAATTGCAATTAATATAAACTAATTGAATTCCAATCAACATTTCAGAAAATTCTTTAGTGGACAACTTCAATTTATTCAAAGCAAAGTCATTCATAAAGTCATCTATGGATTTTTTACTTTTTATATCTACTGGTCACTTTATTCCTTGCATATCATGAAAATGTATTTCAAATGCTTTATTAATTGATGAAATATTGTCTTTAAAACTAAGCGAAGAGCACTGAGGGAAGATGTACCTAGCTGTAGAGTTAGATGTTCCAGTAGGTAACGTGTCTACTATTTTAAAAGGAAAGAATATATCTGACTTTGGAAGTGTCGTTTCATGTACAAATTTTATGAGGCTGATGTTTAACAAACCAATGTAACTGACAATTTTTTTTTAATCAAAAATATCATATCGACGGTTATAAATAACTGATCTTTTCACACTCAAATGAATACTATGTCTATGTGAATATTAATAAAGTAACAGTGAATGTAGGTATATCGACACATTGAATCAATATAAAATATTGTAGTCTTTTTCATTCTATATCATATATATTATTTATGTTAGCTTCGATAAGCCGATATTTCTTTTTTGTCTTTTATTGAATTTCTACTGTTACTGTTTCTAATCCAGTTTATCGTCACGTTTCTTGTACCATTTTTTAAATTAATCTTGCTGATTTTCCACATTTTCTGAATTTATTCCAATTCTTTATGCTTCTGGTGCTCTATGGTCCTCACAGCATATCGCATAACATTCCAATTGTTGTTTTATATCTAACTTCCCAATTTGATCTCAGTTGGATCTTTATTTTCGGAAAAAAGAGAAAAAAGCATTTCTTACTTTAAATTCCTATTCGAAACCCACGCTGTAAGTTTCAAAGCTATTTATTTCTAAATGTATCCGTGCTTTACAAAAGACATAAGTTAATTTTACTATCCACTTTTCAACTTTTGGCCCAACATAACCGTTTGAGATCAGTTTTAGCTCAAATATCATGCATTCGTGGTTTCAAAGAAGAAAAAATCGAATACCACATATCGAAAGCAAGAAAAATCTCCCGTTGTCTATTAAAATTTCAAGCAACATATAATATTCTTATTGTGAGGCTCATTTCCATTTTGGTTTCTTAACATTTTGCTTTTAAAGTGTTGTTAATGGATTGTCTCGTGGTCTTCACAAGTGTATATCGGCCTTTGCTTGTTCAATTAACCCTACTGAATTACTATCATTTTGTTTTATCGTTTTTCTACTGTTTTAATCATTTTCGCCATGGTTTGAACAATCTCTTAGACGAGTACTCACCGTCATCTTTGGGCGAAGGTGGGCAATTCGCCGCGTAAGATCCCAGATGATATCCTGTATACGAATTCTGGTGCATTGGGGGAAAGGGGTAGGCGCTCAGAGCACTCCTGGGGCTCGGAAAACCACCGTCATGCCCTCCTCCAGGTCCACCGTGCGCGTTTGCCGCCGGAGAGTTAAAGTGGTGCTGATAGCTCGTCCTCAGAGGACCGTAGCCGTGCTGCTGCAACTCTATGAAGGCGCTTTTCGAAACCGGCGTCGAGTTATTCGACTCGTGGGGCGTAGGGGGCCCTAAATGCCCTTCGCTAGACATGGTCGGCGTCCCGGGTGGATCCTCCTGCGGGCCCCCGAACGGGGAACCCAAATCGGTGAAGTTGAGCGTGGTGAACTGCTTGGAGTCCACGATGGAGACGTCGGCAGGCGTTCCGACGTTACAGGCTGGTGAAGACGCCGGTGGATACACTGTAAGGCTGCTGGAGGTTCACCTCAGACTAGCACTGCACATTTAGAGTTAACTGTAAGGTTCGTTCGGGTTCTAGACAGAAGTTCACTTCACCCAAGTCAAACTCATCGAGTCCAGCGAGATTCGATCCAGATTGTTCGCACACAGAACTTGGTTGCTTTCGAAAATCACTGTTTGGTCACTAGGTGAAAAGTGTTGTAGGTTCCCGCACAAGATCACTAACGTCCACAGATGTCACAGATCGCGAGGGTGCGAAAAAAATCAAAATCGCAACAATCGCCGAAATAACAGTCAAGCGCGGTGTTAAATCACCCTATTAATCCGGACAATAACGATTTAAGGAGTTAATGACATTGATTAGAGCACTGCCGTCAAGCGCTCTCGCTCTTCGGTCGGTTAATACGTGTAATTCGCGCTATAATTGGGACTGGGTTCGAAATTACACGAAATTGTCGGTTTTTTACGTGGCCGTAGCGCGTAAATTGGCCGATACGAGTCGGAGCATCTACTTCCTACGAGCGTAGGTACTATAATGAAGAATAATCATTTAATAGCCGGCTTGGGGAGAGTAGTTGCGCCTCTAGACCGCGAGATTACGCTATCGTGCGGCGACGTTGTATCGTATCCCCACCCACGCCGCTCTCTATTCGTTGAAGAGCCGGTCTAGGCCGGGCCTAAACGGGTTCCGCGAGGGTTCGAACCCGTGGTGGGACTGACGCGGGACGCGGATGCGCCCTTACGCCCCACCCCGACAGACAGACGGGCGCTGCGGGGATTTTTCCGGGACACAGTAGATGGAACCCTCATCGGCGTATGTGCACCTCATATGTCACCTTTATGTCATCTGTTGTGCTTATTGACGGTGTTGGATTAATGATATGTGTGCTATGCGGTGCGAGTTAGAGTGAATGCCTACACCCTTATAGGAAGGGTAGATAACCCGGTAGTTCTTTTATTCGGGTAAATAGCTATTGAAGTGTCTATCTGAAATAATCGTTTTGAAAAACAAGGAATTCGAAAGGAAAAGGGATGTACTCCAAATAATGAATGTTAGAATTGTAGTCTTACGTATTTTTATTGTCAAATATTACCTCCAGTTCATTATTTACATGTGAAAATAGAAACATCAGTTATTTATAGTATTGAACAGAAATTGTAGTGATCAATGTCAAAAATGTAACTATCTTTAATCAACTTACTTTTTTTAGGCCAGAGTTCGGTCATATCTAAATGTTGCCTAATCTCCTATGAGCTAAAATGTAAAGGAATTTGACATTCCAATAACCCTAAGTTCTAATTGTTGTTAGAAAAATTCAAGGAGTGTTCTTTAAGTGAAAATTTACCATTTCATTGATATTAAAAATTAACTCTGAACCAGATTCTGTAGATATTTGAATTCTTCTAACATTCAAAACATTATTTGATTTTTTACCGTCGCGATCCATTTAAACCATGTCCATACCCAGGTGCTTTCGAAGCATGATCAATATTGCTACTTTTAAAGGAAATACGTTATTTGAAAAAAATTGTCGCCTTTTTCCAGATTTTGAAATGAATGATTCAAGTTTCTAAGATGTTTATCGAAATATGATTTTCTAAAGGCAACAGAACATTCTGTTGTAAATTTCTGATTATTTTGATGCTAAGTAAGCCTCATTTGATTATTATGTTTCTAACTGTTTTAATCAGTTTTTATATATTTGTGTCAGTTTATAGCGTTTGTCTTCGATGTCAGATCTCTAGACCTCTTTTCCATTTTACACGACTTTGACAATCTGCATCTGCAAGGTTTTTCTCTCTCATGGCTTTTCTAATCTACGTCTTCCTAGATCTTCCTCTCTTTCTCCGTTCATTGGGCACCTATTCTAATGCTATCTTTGGAAGTCTTTCCTCTGACATTCGTTGATCATGGCCGTACCATATCAGCTTTTTTTTTCGAGTTATCTTCTATAATTGTTTTCCTGATATTGGCTCTTTGGTTGTTATTCCTTGTCTCCTAGAGATTCCGCATGACCTTCTGAGGACATCCAATTCGACTGCTTTTATCCTGTTTTTATCAGCTCCCGTTAACTTCCACGTTTCCGCTCCATACAGTTTAATACTTTTAACAATAGTATTGCATATGTTCATTTTTCTGTTTCTAGACATTTCTTTGTCCCACCAGATTCCATTCAGTCTCTGCCGTAGCCTTTCTTTTATTTCCAAAGAATCCCTGCCTTCGTTGTTTAGTTCTATTCTCAGATATTTATATTTAGTTCATATCTCTATTTTATGGTTATCGAAAATTTCCAAGTCATCTACTCCATTCTACACACATATACTTGGTCTTTGTTAAGTTCATTGTTAGACCCCATTTTTCATTAATCTTTCACGTCATGTACTCTATGTCGTATTTGCCTTGGGCAATGATAACCTGATCGTCGGCAAATTGAAGAGTAAACACTGAAGCCTTATTTAGATCTAAAACCAATCAGTCTTCACTTGATAAAAATCCATATTAAATAAGGTTATTCTATTAAAAATATTATTTTTGTTTATCAACGAAATACATCATTCAATATCCGACTAATTCACCATGGAAACCGACCATAATAACTCTATTGATTTAAAAATCGAAAACGATTTATTCTGTTAGCCTCCTATAAATTTTAATTTAAAAAAATTTCATTCAATAACTTTTAGAATTAAATTAACGTCTTATAAGCACTGCTTATATTTAATAGACATATGAAATAAAAACTCATTATATAATATCAAATGGAATAAATCCAACAAATATAAATTGCCAATTAATTAATATAATTAATTTATATTTGTTGCATTTTTTATTCCATTTGATATTATATAAGAAGTTTTTATTTCATATGTCTATTAAATATAAGCAATGCTTATAAGACGTTAATTTAATTCTAAAAGTTTTCGAATAACATTTTTTTAAATTAAAATTTTATATTCAATAGACATATAAAATAAAACTCATTATATAATATTAAATGGAATAAAAAATCCAACACATATAAATCGTCAATCAATTAGTATAATTAATTTATATTTGTTGAATTTTTTATTCCGTTTGACATAATATAAGGAGTTTTTATTTTATATGTCTATTAAATATAAGCAGTGCTTATGAGACGTTAATTTAATCCTAAAAGTTTTTGAATAAAATTTTTTTGAAATCAAAATTTATAGGATGCTATCAGAATAAATCTGTTTTGATTTTTAAATTTTGTGATAATCCTTCTATCACGTAAAAAAACTCTTCTTATTGGTTTACTCTATTAATTTTCTTGATTTAACAGTAACCCTTATCAATAATTCTCATGAATTTTCACTATTTCATAAACTAACATACTTGTATACTGATGCTATTATACACAATAAATCAAATGTTTAATTTAATCAGTATTCACTTGATGGAAATCCATATTAAATAATTCACTACTTTTTATGGTTATTATAATACAACAATTGTTTCCCTATCACAGTAGCATCTTCAGATAGGTGGTATCTCAAAGTTATTCAAAAATTTAAGATACCACCTACCTGAAGATGCTACTGTGATAGCAAAACAATTGTTGCATTATAATGACAAAAAAATGTATGAAAATCAGAATAACCTGATTTAATATTATACAAAAAATCAAATCATCCTAAACCAAAAATTATCATCATTTAATTGTATGATCCACAGATTAGTTAGCATCCCCATGAATCGAGAAAATTATATTTTTGAACTCAAAATCATTAAACAATTAGATATTTATAATGACTACGATTCAACTTAGATTGATAAATTGGTGATGAATAAAAACTATGAAGTAGCTTTAAAAATGGTATATTCCAGTACAAAAGAAAATTTTAAAGATATTTCCTTAAAATATCCTAAAGGTACATGCTACATACCTCAAAAATAAATGTGATTTAAAAACTTAATTCAAAACTTATCAAAGCTGAGTAAAATCATCAAAAACAATAAAGGTATAACTTCTAAAGATACTATATGAACTGAATGTTCTGAAGATATATTCAGTTGATCTGGATTGAAAGTGTCAATTCGTCCATCGGCGAAAACAGAACAAAACAAAATGTTTAGATATGAGGCAAAGAATACTCGAGTAATAAGTAAAATAAGTAACTTTTTGACTGAATTAATATAAAATAAGGAGAAAAAGCTACTATCCAACAGAAATTAGAACATTTTAGCGAAAATTCATCCTTATTAGACTAACAACTACTGAATGTCAAAGGGAGTCTTTATCACAGTACAAGAGGTTGAGTGTTACAGATTAAGTATACAATAGGATATTAGGTTTGTAATTTGCAGTGTTATGTAATGTTTCATGAAATTTTTATTGTTGATAAATCTTAATTTATTCAAAAACAAATTCAATATTAAAATTAACAAGTGGGAATCCACGCTGAAAAGTCTCATTCCATTGAATATATTATATAATAGAGATCTATACTGAATATTTTTATTATATTTTACATTCTATTCAATGATTGTAATTATTTTCTATTCTGAATGTACTACTGCTATTTGACCTGTTCTATACATGTATTTTGTTTTAAAGGTTTCAATAAATTATTATTATTATTCATTATTATTTTTATTTAGGAGATGAAAATCCATATCAATGATTTTACCTAATACCTAATGAACTTTTTAATTCACACAATATTGTTCGAAAGATGAAATTGAAAATGTAAAATAATCATCAATTAATCAGTGTACCCATATATAGAGTATTTTCAGGGTGACTTATTTTTAATTTTTCATCCCTATAAGTATAAACTCTTTTGAGTGAATCTAACCTTGTTACAAATTAGTTAAAAAATTAGTAAAAAAATTTCAAAGTCGAAATTCATAATACACATACCACCAAATCAATTTTAGAATATGAAAAATACTTAGCCATAATTCTACCTGATGAAATTCAACTTCTTAAATCAGGCAATATTGTTTGAAAAACTGTACTAAAAATGTGAAATTATTAAGTACTTATGAAACTCATAAGACTGTTTCAAGGTATACTGATTTTTCATACCACTCTTAAGATGAGCATTTAGTTTCGAGGAAATTTGAGACTGGTAGTAATGGATGAATTTAACTTAAATTGAAAAAAAAATTAGAAATCGTCGAAAAGAATCCCAATGCAAATTAATATCGTCCCAGAGCAGTTAGCGATCATTTCCGTTGTATCTTATGGAAATTTTAATTCAGAACATTTTTAGGGAATTTTTTTATTACATGTTGAAGAAAAACATACTTAATTTGTTACTCTGCACGAATCTAGTAGTTTTTCTAAGCAATTATCACTGAAAAATTTCAGAATTAAAAAGAAGTATTCATTTATTACAAAGTGTGAGAAAAGCGAAAATTTTCTAAATTTCATTTTTGAATTGTATTGCGAAGAATTTTAGAAATTTTGATGTAATATACAAAGTTATTTTTAATACTATTTGGAAAAATTAAATTATCAAAATTACACCGAATATACGAGTATATAATATTCCGAAAATAATGAATTTCATTGAATTAGAATGAATAGGAATTTTAGATTCCATAAATTATTCCTACTATTCATATTAAATAATATTTTCAATTTAAAGCTTGTTCCTGAATTAATAATGAAGTGAATACATTTTCGAATGAAAATTGATAAGTATTAACAAATGAAAAAACTGATACCAATATATATGAAAATACTAAAATAATATTGTATTTCTCTAAATGAAATATTTAATTTATTATTTTGATTTAAATCATTGAACTCAAGGAATAATTCCGAATGTTTCACTTCGGTAACAATAATTATTTTTTAGATGTACCTTTATTCTTGAAACGAATGAATAAAAATTTTTTTTTAACTTTTGAGCTTTTATTTTCCCAAAGATTAAACCTCTTTAATTAATAATGAATTTAAATCCTTCCTATAAATAATACCCTCATTTCAATCCTATCCTATTCCTTTCAATGAACCCAATCTACTTACAAATCAATTCAATAATTAATAGAACAAAATATAGACAGTACAGATGATGGATAGAACACTGAGAAAGTGTCATAAGTTTTCCATATCGCTGAATTCTATGTCTATAAAGTGAAACTTTGCTTCTAAGATTTTTAATTTAATTTTTAAAAATTTCAAGAGATTCTCGATAAAATTCGGAGAGGTTTTCTAAAAAAGTTATCTAATTAATATTGGAAATATTTATTTAAAAAAACTTCTAAACCTAATATTCAATTTATGTTCACTTAATTTTTAATTTAGTAATAATGCAATTCAAAGAACTGGGAAATCAGATCTTCTGAGCATTTCAGCAGAAACAAATATAAATAAAGAACTGTATGATGTTTTATTATGTATACTTCAGTTTGAAATCACACGAACTAAATTTTTGTATACTTATCTTGGTTCAATAATATAAAGACCATAATTATTAATGAAAACAATAATTATAAATTATTATTGATAATTGAAGTCAATATTTTAACGGAGCAAAAAAGAACTAAAATTGTTGGATATCAGTATAGAACTGAAGATTTTAAAAAAATCTGGATTTAGTGCCATATCACACTTGGGATTTTCTAATAAATCTGATACAAGAGATACATATTTTTTTTATGCTGATGGGCACAAATCATAGTTTTTCTATGTTTACAGCAAAAAAACGAAATTGTTTTAATGGGACTGAGCAAAATTACTCATTATAGTTCATTACTCGATAAAGTAATGAGATGCTAATTTTAATCATCATACTTTACAAAAATATAAATTGAACTAAATTGAATAACAGCGGTTTCATTGTAAAACTAGCTTGGTATTTAAACTTATCGTCGCGTTTTACATCATAGAGATTGTTAAAATTATGCTTAAAGAATTCCAGCAATTCCAGCCTCTCCTGTGAATGTAATAATTGCGTGGTATCGTCCAAATGTCTGTTATTTTCGGATTTTGAGCCGAAAATTGATTCAAACGACTAGGTTGAACTCACTGATGAAGAATCCGAGATCAAAAATAATTCGTGCCAGCTTGTCCCCTCGTAAATACTCTAAATTTCGATCGGAAAGACTTAGAGCCTTCAAACTTCCAAAGTAGGTTTTGAGGCCAAAATACCTCGGTAGATTTTGTTAATGAGCTAAATAAGTCCAATGGTTTCGCAGTTATGCACATTTGAAATATTTATTTACATAATAGTTCCAAAACCGATCCGATCGAAATCAAATTAGACATTTAGTCGTACGACTAGTGACGGAAGATCAGTGCATTGGTAGATCATTGTAAAATAACAGCTTCAAAAGACTTGAGACTTTTTAGAAAATACCTATTTTGCTTAAAAAAAATTGGTGGTTCTGCAGCTTGCAGCACATGGGTAGGAAACTCATTTGCGTCTTGTAACCTTTGGTTACAAGACGGGAATTCTTCGGGGTTCAGTGCTTAGTCAAATGATTTGTATAAAGTGGTTTTGATTCTTGCGTTTTTGAATATTAGTTTTATGCTAAACAGTTGTGAAAATTTCTTTTAGTAGGATTAAATTAAATGTGAGCAATAAAGCCATGAATTATGGATTTAAATTTGATCGAGGACGACTTTGAAGTTTTGTTTCCACAAAATTGTGAAAAAAAAATACATATCAAACCGGACAGTTAGGTGTTAAATTCTACTTGAAAAGCCAAAATTCAATGCCTTACTTTCTCGGTAACTTTAAGAACTACGCTCAAATTTACACCTTCCTAATATTACAAGAAAAGTAGTATTCAATTTGCTTTAACCTGAATTTAATACATATTTTCTGTCAAGAAAGTACCGGGAATTATCGATTTAAATCTGGCGGGGCAATGAGGCAGGTAAACATTTTTTTTCCTAGGTTGGTACCACTGTCCTTAATGACTATGCCAAGCTTGAGCGGGATCTGTCAACTAGTGTGTTTGCAACAGCTGATTAAGTCAGTCGATGTCAGAGTGCGTGCCGATTTTTACTATGGGTGATTACGTTGAGCAAAGAATTTGTTCAAAGTTTTGTGTTGCAAATGAATTTTCGTGTGCCGATGCATTGAAAATATTGCAAAAGGCCTTTGGTGATAATGCTCTATCGAAAACTCGTGCATATCAGTGGTACAGAGCCTTCAAGGACGGTCGTGAAGTGGACGCCCATCGACGGCTTCGATCGAAGATAACGTCGATAAAATTAAGGAAAGGGTGCTGGAAAACCGTCGCACCAGCTTGAGAGAGATAGCACATGATCTTAAGATATCCCACTAGTCCGCACGTATGATTTTGATTGATATTTTGGGCATGAGAAAGGTGGCCGCACGACTCGTAATGAAAGACCTGAATTTTCTTCAAAAACGTAATCGCGAACAGGTTGCTTCAGACATGCTGGATCGCTGTAATTCCGATTCTACATTCATGGAACGCATTATAACTGGTGATGAGACCTGGGTCTACGAGTACGATATGCAAACAAGCCAGCAATCATCGGAATGGGTGGCAAAAAATGAGCCGAAACCGAAAAAACCACGCCAAAGCCGCTCGAAAATGAAGGTGATGCTCATTGTTTTCTTCGATATCCGTGGCGTGGTGCACTACGAATTCGTTCCAGGGAGTCAGACGGTAAACAAGGAGTATTACCTAGGCGTTATGAAACGTTTGCGTGAGCGTATCCGTAAGAAGCGGCCAAATTTGTGGGCGAACAACTCATGGATTTTGCATGACGATAACGCGCCTTCTCACCGAGCTACGATTGTGACTGACTTTCTCGCCAAAAACTCAACAAACGTGCTTCAGCAACCACCGTATTCGCCGGATTTGGCTCCCTGCGACTTTTTCCTCTTCCCAAAACTAAAATTGCCCCTTCGTGGCACCCGTTTTGAGTCGATTGAAGCCATAAAACAAAATTCGGCGCGAGAGCTTAAGTCCATCCCGGAAAGCGCCTATAAAAAATGTTTCGATAATTGGAAGTGCCGTTCGCATAGATGTATTGGAGCAAATGGAGCCTATTTTGAAGGCGATAAATTTTGACGATTAAATGTAAAAATGTTGTTTTAATTGACAGAGTAGTATTATGTTGAAGGGTTTCTTCACCACATATTTCAAATATAAATTAGAAGTTTGTTTTCTGAAAGCTTCTACAATTTGAAAAAATCAAATTAAACGTCTTAGAAACACTACTTTATTATATAAATCTAGATGTGCGGCAGTCAACCGCTACAATCAAAAGAAAATGTGAAATATTGACCGCGATTAATAAGCAATTCGAAACAGCTGTTTCGTTTAGATACATAACAAATGCCATTTTCAAAAATTGCTTTACCTAGAATTAAAAAAGTATTTTTTAATTTTTTTTTGGAAGTATACACATTCTCCAGAAAAAGAATCTGAAACTTTTGTCCATTTTTTCATCAGTCAGAAGTTATTTGGATGTTAAAAAAAACAATCAATAAAAATATATCTATATACGCTCTATTCAACAAATCAGGCTTGGAGCAGACTTAAAGAAACCTATACAGTGAACTAACTATACAGCATTCATTGAACTAAGAAGCTTCCACAGATCAATTATGAAAAGAAGGTACCATCACAGATTCATTATCGGAAAACTACCACGCTAATGCGAAATAAACATCTGGCTATGCCAAATTATAATTATTAGAAATAAACATACACTGAATATTACGTTGAAGGGGGTTTCAAACAAATATTTTAAAAATTGTTAGGCCTCATTTAGAGACGGTTCTGTCCGCGTTAGAACATACTGCATTATTTTCTTATCGCTGGTGCGACACTTCAATTTTTCATTGTTGATATTTTCAACCTACAGTTTTTGTGCTGTGTCACTCGACCTTTGAACTTTTTATTGCATTTCAACACTTTGCTTATCCGCTCTCACAAGGAGAATTATGCCTGAGAAAACATGAAGAGTTGTTTAAATATTTTAATATTAGCCTTCTACATATTTAAGTTCAAAAAATTATATTTAATAATTATCAGAAATTAAATTAATGTCATATAAGTACCACTTATATCAAACGACATATAAAATAAACATTCATTATAAGACATCCAAATGATATAACAAAATTCAATAAATAAAAATTGTTAACCATAATCCTATAAATTAAATATTTTGAGTAAACAAAATTTTGTTTCTGCTGATCAATCTCATGAAAATAGATATCTTTAAAAAATGTTTAACATAATCTTAAGAATTTCATCATAAAACTATCTTAATTAGAATATTCAATATTATTGGATATCTAAGTTACTTTTCATAAAATCTCAAGACATGTAAAAACATTAAATGAATACTGAAAAATGTTTAAATGGAGTGTAATGTTAACTACAAATAAATAATTATGTGGTTTATCATTGATCTAAAAGATTGAAAGGCAATTTAACGGCCACTGTTATAGCACAAGGACTATCTGTATAAAGAATGTTAAGGAAACCAAATAATTATATATTATGAATAAAATAACATAAATAGAGGTTAAAACTTGATGGAAGGTATATAAAATTATTTGAATATTTTATTATTATCCTTCTACATATTTAATTTCAAAAAATTATATTCAATAATTATAACTTCAGAAATTAAATCAAATTAATGTCATATAAGTACCACTTATATCAAACGACATTTAAAATAAACATTCATTATAAGACATCCAAATGATATAACAAAATCCAATGAATAAAAATTGTTAACCAAAATCCTATAAATTAAATATTTTGAGTAGACAAATTTTTTTTTTAATTAAATATGTAGAAGGCTAATATTTAAATATTTAAATAATTTTATATACCTTCTATCAAATATTAACCTCTATTTATGTTAATATAAAGAGTCTTTTGAGCTCTTGATATGTTTAGTGCCTATTCATTGGTTATATTCAACGACGCAGCAATTCTTCTAATCAATTTCGTTAATTTTCCCCTTTTTTTTGGAAGGATTGCATTAAGACACCTCTAACATTTAGTTTTTAAATATAAATTAAATTCATAATCCTTTCAATAGTCAACCTTGTCGCTTGTGACGTTTCGGTCCAAGATATTGCATTATTACTTCGGTAATAATCAACCCTTGTCGCTTATGGCCTTTCGGTCCAAGCTATTGCATTATTATTTCGGTAATAATGAGCTTTTGTTGTTTGTGGTTTCGGCTCAAATTATTGCATTATTCTTATAATAGTAAAATTTATTCCTTTGTGTCTTCCTTCTCACAAAATTATCGCGATTACCTAGTATAAACGTGATAATCTACATTGTCAATTCCAAAAATATTTTCAAATTCATTACATTTATTCGTAGTGTAATAATCATAGCTTTTAACTCGGGTTATATGCAGTAAACCAAGAATTATATTTGATTTTTTGTTATAAGTGTTCGAGTTTTATTCATTCCATTCCCCATCGTCCTCATTAGATAAACGAATTAAAACAAATTGTAGAAATTACTATATTTTACTACCAATAATATTTTTATTGGTAGTATATACTATAGTAATTTCTACAATTTGTTTTAATTATGATCAACTACCAAATAGTAACGGCTGAAACAATTCAGTATAGATAAACGAAGTTAGAAACAATCACATACGGAGTGATCTTTGAAATTTAAATATTCACCACACAACATCAGATACAGTCAACAAAACCTATCGTAATTAATCATTGCGATTAATTAGTTCTCTATTGTTTATTATTTCAAAATACTGGAATAATAAGCAAAATACGGCGGTAAACAAACCATGGTACAACAAATATTGATTGAAATTTTCAATATTTTTCTGTGGAAGCTTGGTTCAATAAATGCTGTATCGATTTTTTTTAAGTCTGCTTCAAGCTGGATTTGTTGAATAAAAGGTATGTTTGTACATTTTTCATTGATATTTTTTCATTTAACATCCAAATACCTTTTTGTGTGATGTTTTTTCTGGAGAATGGACTACATATTTTTTAAAAGACATAAAAAAGAATGTTTACAAATTAATTGCGGACAATTTTTTATAATTCTTACCATATATTATCCTAATTTCTAAGGCATTTTATTTCATTTTTAAGGAATTTTCCAGATTAAATTTGAGGAAGTTTTCAGAAAAAATTTTCCAATTAATATTTGAAATATTCGTATTGAAATCACTTTAATAGATACTGAGCTGTGAGAATTCCTAAAATAGTTTTTCGATTTCGATAATCAGTTACCGCATTTTCAGCATCTCCAAGGCTATGAAATCTTGCTTACTTAAATAAAAATGCGGTGAAGCCATGTGAAAGACAAAGAAAATGTTTTATAAATTTTTCATTTTGTTATCATGAATTCTTCCGATTTTTCACAGAAAATCATGGCGAATTTCGATAGTCACTTACGCATTTCGTGACTTCAAAGGCAGACCGCATAAGACCGTCGTGATATCCAGACATTATACATATACATTTCAGTCGGCAATTTTTTTTCGCCATTTCGAAATGGCAGCATGGCACACAATCCCATTTCCCGGCCATGCTATACCTATCTGTTTCGCTTTTCCTCCTCAGAGCCACCAATAATGCATGATTCGCGTGTTACCTCTTATTAGCGGAGTCAAAACAAAGTGAATTATTCCCAGCTGGGACTTGTTGCGGTGCCCGCATTTCTACTGTTTTGAACTGGCCATTCATTGTTCATTAGTCGCCGTAATGAACATGTGAAATGAGGCAGGGTTCGAAAAAGTGTGGTAGCTATCGATATCTTAAATAATGTATATAAATGTCCACATATTCCTTCAAATATGACAGTTGTTTCGCTATATAATAGCTGGATTCATTTCGATATTGTATGTACTGTATAATTTCTCGATCCTGCACTGGTTAAATTGAGTATAATCACTTTATGAAATATCACATAGAGTAAGAGCGTATGAGTTTATTTAGAAACTTATCGAATGATAAAATTTCGTATGTTCTACCTTATGATCCAGTTGTTCATAAAGATATCCGAACTACTAAAATCAAAGTAGTTTCTAACTACTATGAAAATAAATCGGTTGATAAATTTTTACCAATTACGATTATGATGAAAGATCGGATTTAAAACACATAGGGCTCACTAAAAGTGAGAAAATTCGAATATTAAAACAAATTGAAATATGTTTATCTTCTACAATTTTAATTTCAAAAAAAATTTTTATTCAAAAAACTTTTAGAATTAATTTAATGTCTAACAAGCACCGCTTACTTACATTTAATAGACGTATATAATCAAAACTCAATATATAATGTCAAATGGAATAAATAAACCAACAGATATACGAAAGTCATTAAAATTAATGAATAAATATTTAAAGGAGACAAAATTTTGTTTCTGGTCTTACCTTTAAGAACAACAATTGCCTTTTAAAAACATGAACACACTTAAAGGACTTCTCGAAGAATATAATTTATTTGAAATATTTAATATATTTAAATATTCGAATGAGTTAATTCAGGAATCTCTAAAAACATGCACTATATCTTCAAAAAACAAATATAATTCTAAGCAATTCCTTCTTCAGTCCTCAATAATATTCCAAATATCAATATCAAAGATTTTGATATTCGGAATATTATTGAGGACTGAAGAAGAAATTGCTTAGAATTATATTTGTTTTTTAAAGATATAGTGCATGTTTTTTGAAGATATAGTGCATGTTTTTCGAGATTTCTGAATTAACTTATTCGAATATTTAAATATATTAAATATTTCAAATAAATTATATTCTTTGAGAAGTCCTTTAAGTGTGTTCATGTTTTTAAAAGCCAATTGGTGTAAGAGGTAAGGTAAGGTAAGACCAGAAACAAAATTTTGTCTCCTTTAAATATTTATTTATTAATTTTAATGACTTTCGTATATCTGTTGGTTTATTTATTCCATTTGACATTATATATTGAGTTTTGATTATATACGTCTATTAAATGTAAGCGGTTCTTGTTTTAGACATTAATTTAATTCTAAAAGTTTTTTGAATAAAAATTTTTTTTGAAATTAAAATTGTAGAAGATAAACATATTTCAATTTGTTTTAATATTCAAATTTTATTATATTTATTCTATCAAGTAAAAAGCTTTCTATTTTTTTTATGTAAAAGTGAGAAAGGCCCAGAAATTATTAAGGAAGATCATTTACGCACTAAAAACGGCACCAAATGAAAGAGTCCTGGACTTGACGAACTTCCTATTGAAGTTTTTAAAATTGAAGATGAAAAGATTTCTAGTCCTCTTGGTGAAACTATATGTCAACCAAATATACCAAACAGGCATCATTCCCAAAGAATGCCTAATTTCGACATTCATTTGCCTCCCAAAAAAGACTAACGCTAAAGAATGTAACGATCATCGCACCATTAGTCTAATGTCCCTTAAACGGTTCCTTAGGTTTTTTCGTATACATCAAAAACTAGAGATGTACATTGAACAATCTCAGTTTGTATTCTGTATGGGCTTGGGTGGTACACGAGAATCTCTATTTGCATTAAAGGTATTGCTGCACAGAAGCATGCATGTTTCGTGGATAATAATAAAGCATTTGCTAAAGTCCACCACGAACAACTGATTAAAACGCTCAGAATGAAAGGGATAGACTTTAATGATCTGAGAATCATAACCAATTTATTTTACGGACAACGAGCAAGAGTGCGTATTAAGAATCAAATGTCCGAAGAAATCGAAATTAGACGAGGAGTGAGATAGGGCTGCGTATTATCGCCACTCCTCTTCAATGTATACTCTGGGGAAATCATGAAAGCAGGAATAAAACTCAATTGAACACCAATCAACAACATGAGGTAAGCAGATGATAGTGTTATATTAGCAGAAAATCTCGAAGATCTTCAGAAGCTTGTGAATAAAATAGATCAAGGCTGCGAAGGGCTGTCCGCAGGGGGGTATTCTCTCATCCTTTCTGTGGGCCCTTTCGTTGATGACCTACTAGAGATCATTTCGCTGTGGGAAGTCGACGTTCAAGCAATTGCTGATGACCTAGCAATCATAGTGAAAGGTAAATCGGAGGTGACTAAATCGGCCCTCCTTCAACAGATACTGGACACTATCGATAAATGGTGTGAATTCTACCATTTAGTGTATTGGAATGTGAGTATAGTTCTTTCACCAAGTAACTATTAGCAGTCTCCACAATTTGCCCCCAGAAGCAGAAAGTGTGATAAGAGTTACGCCTTATCATCGCGCATGGCGAGAACCGGTCCGAAGAGCTGAACCCACCAGCTTACAGTTTGGGCTTCAGTTCGAAAACCTACAATCGTATGACTGGTAGCAGCGAAAACACTATCCAACTCTGCATGGTCCGTACCCGAGTTTTTGGGACGCAACTCACACGCCGAAGGGGCTTCTTATCCAACCACCCGAACGCAGTCCTATGAACCAAGATAGTCTCAAGATTGATGCCTCAATTGATCCTGGTCCGAGCAACGTCAAGACTCACGAATCCTTGTGTCTTTCAATCAATCCTGGCTTCTCTAGCATCAACGTCTAGCCGTATCGTCGAGATCCACAAACCCCAGAAACGTCTCGCAATCGATCCTGGTTCAGGACGAGGCCGGTCGAACCGTCAAGTCCCGCTAAATCCTGAAGCATTTCTCGAAATATCCTGAACATGGGTTGCTGCAAACAGATAGAAGTAATATCCTCCTAGTCCAGCATCTGGACTGTCAACCACTGCCCTCTCGAGTCCAACACCAATTGGGTAACCAGGTCGTACGAATATTTTCCGAGGGTCTCCACCCTACCAAGGTAACACAGTCTGCTACAAAACGCACTCGGCCGTTGGACAGAAAAATCCGGAAATTTACTGCAATTGGGTAGAGTGCGCTAGTTTCAAGGAAGAGGCCCTGTGCTGCAACGAACTCCCTTGTCACTGAGTTGATCAACGCCGCTCAGCCCTCAATTCCACCTTATCGGTGAAACTAGGGCCCCATTCGATCGATATTCCACCACACGGTTCCAGTCACTGGCGCGAATGGCATTACTTTAGGCATCAAGAAATAACCATCCATTTCACCGGGATGAAACTAGGGTCCTAGTCAAGACAAGCGCCCCCATGCCTGCGGAGGAGCGACAATGGTGTATAAGGAAAGATATGTCTCTTAACCCATAAAAGGTAGTTATAGTACCAATCACCAAGAAACGGAAGTTGGATGATTTAGAATCGCCGACTATCCGTGGTGGAACAATACAATTCTCTTATGAGCCAAAAATCCTGAGAACAGTCCTAGATAAAACTCTTAGTTGGAATGAACACCTAGACTGACAATGTGTGTCATGAAACAAGAATGGGATTCAGGACCTGCAGGCGAATCTGAAGTAAAGTCTGGGGTTTAAAGCCAACGCAGATGTATTGGCTATACACTTTGGTAATCAGACCACAGATAATTCATGGCGGTGTAGCGTACTGAAAGAAAGGCCAACAAACGATTGGGCAACATAAGCTCACTCGACTACAGAAAAAGGCTTGCCTAGCACTAAAGGTGCGTTTCGCACTACACCCACGGCAGCTATGGAGGTCCTACTAAATCTACCACCCCTGCTCCTACTCATGCAGAGGGAGACGAAACGGACCACATACAAACTATATCAACTGGCGATCGATAGGCCAGAGGCAATGGTGATGGAAGACTCAGGACTGCTGAACGAGCTTTTAACCAACAGCACCCTATCGATGCCCTCGGATCTAATGTCAAAAGTCACGAGCCAAGAACGGTATTTCAACGTAATCGTCAACAGCCGGGACGAATGGTTCCAGTATGCTGAGGTTATATTGAAGACCGACCTTGGCTTGTTCACAGACGGCTCGCGAACGTCGAACGGAACGGGATCGGGAGTCTATGGGAGCAAACCAATAATCAACATCTCATTGAGTCTCGGTCAAAACCCAACCATATTCACGGTAGACCTATTTGCCATTGAGACGGCAGCAGATCTGCTGATAAAACGGCAAATACACCACAGCAAAATTAAAATATTTAGTGATAGTCAGTACTAAAAGCTCTGGAATCCAGCTGAATCATGCTTCTTTGGATACCGAGCCACTCAAATTATTTGGGTAACGAAGAGGCAGATCGGCTGGCATTTGCTTAAGCGGCGCTGCCTCTGGTAGGCCCAGAACCATTCCTGGAAATACTACATGACGTGGCTAAGCGGACGGTAATAGGCAGAATGAACTCAAGACTAGAGTCTTTCTGGGTGAGCCATTCTTGCTTGAAACATTCGAAGTTGTTCCTTGGAACATCTTCGAACAAAAAGATGGCGGACCTAGCTCTAGGTCTTAATAGGGCCAAACTAAGAATACTTGTCGGAATTATGTCAGTTCACTAGAGGCTGAAAGCACATTTGCACAAAATCGGTCTGGCTGAAGACGATGAACTCAGGCTGTATCTTGAGGACTCTGAAACATCCATGCACATCGTCTCAGAGTGCCCAGCGGTGAGTCGCATTAGATTCGAGATCTTTGGTCAGGATTTTATAGCCCACCGCGAACTGAAAAAATTACCCCCTAACAAGATTATCGGTTTTATCGAAAAACTGAATCTCGTCGGAGAAATATGAATTGTCGATTTTGATGAATAAAGATCTTCGTTAAACAGTTGAAATGAAGTGTTTCGTTTATTGTTTACTTTTTTTCAAGTGATATAATTGTAAAATGCTTTTCTAAATCAGTTCATCGTCTTGATCAGAGGAAGATTTAAATGAAATTTGAAGACCCCGAATTATCAGGACAGGACTGATTAGATGCAAAATATGATGATCTTGATTTCAAAATACGTTTTCGTTTCAATAAAAATGTCGTTATGAAATTATTACATAAAATTCGACCAGATTTTGAGCCATACAGTAAAAGGAATAAATCGATCCATGCGAGTTAACAATCATTTATTAGTCTTAGATTTTATACAAGTGGTGGTTTCAAAATGACGACAGTAGATCATAACAACATTGCAAAATCATCGGTATGCAGAATTGTTAAAAGGGGACCTATTAGTTGAAATTGCCCGTTTGAAACTGCCTTCCATTTTGCAAACAGACACACACATAAGTAATATTAATAACGTAGTTTGTAGTATCATGGTAGGACAGATTTAAAAATAATAACAATCCGTTTCTAAATTCTAACCCTAAATAAACAGCGCTATCACAGAAATCTATACATTCCTTCTTCTATTTACGTTGTGATTTTGTTTTGTGAAACACAAATTCGTTGATCCGTTTGTCAAATTTGACAAGATATCTGTTGATCCAGTGATCACACGAATAATTATGAATCCCAGATATCAATATATCAATATTATTATTGATAACGCCCGAGAACGATAGCGCAAAAGCAGCCAAACTTGAGGCATAGCTTCAAACTACCTCCAGCCTTCACTTGCTAAAAAATCCACCGCATAATCCCAATTTTACGTACGAGGAACACCTCGAAATGCGCTATTCAGCCTCGGAACCACCTAGAATTATGAAATATGCACTTTTCACGGCCGATTATACCCCGCTTGAAGCATCCAGGTTATCTGGAGCAAATACCTCCGTCCATGTAAATTAGAGATGTCAATCAGGGGACAGGTACGGCACAAGCCGGCGAAGATAAAGGTGCGGATGCAGGTAGGACCAAAAGAGGCGCCCCATGGTGCCGTCACAGATAGCCGCTGATGATATCTGCGAACGGCGTGCCACACAACAAGAGGACCCCTGCGCAGAGGTCCATTGTCCTAATGATGTGTCAACTAGGTTACCTCGGAACGACCTATTTCGACAGACTAACGATTGTTTGAGTCGTTAACGGAACGATAACTCGCTGGGGAACACCTATAATGTCGCTTTTTTATCTGGTAGATTATCGTGTCTTTGATTTTTATGAGTTTCTCACTTTCGGATACTTCCGATCACGGGGTTATTTATTTGATGGTTGGACACCCCTTTCCAACCCTTCGCAGTGTGATGTTTTGGGTGGAGATGAAAAGTGTGTCGTTTGTTTTGAAGTTGCAGAGTCATAAACAAACTCTCGTCTTTATTATCGAGTTCGGCTAAAGAGCTGAAAGAGGCAATATCACATCTTTGAAATTTCATGGTGAAAATAAAAGACTCTGGGATGTTTGATGAGCAAGTTTGTACCGTTATCTGTCTTCTGGTTGAACGGAACGGAATTGCCAACACTTCAACATGAAATAGAATATTCATATAATATTTTTCTGTTAAAAAATAAATTTTTAACGTTCTATCTTTTGTAGGTATTTGCTGTTGCAAGGTGAGTGTATTGTAACGCGGTTAGTTTATCACAGTATTTTGCTTACTATTTCAGTATTTTGAAACAACAGACAATTGCAAAATTAATTAATCGCAATGATTAATTACGAAAGGTTTAGTTGACTGTATTTGACGTAGTGTAGCGAAGAATTTAACTTCAAGAGCACTTGTGTGTAGTTATCTCGATGATAAACTAGCTCTGTTCATCTAATAAAATGAAACAACGAAGATGATAAGGAATTGAAGTAAAACACTTGGACATTTATAACAACAATGAACTATAATTCTTGGTTTACTGTATACAAACTAAGTCAACAGGTATGATTAATACACTGAAAATAAATGTAATGAATTTGGCAATCGACAATATATGGATTACTATATTAACAATAATAATCGCGTCAGCTTGGACCGAAATGTCACAAGCGAAGAGTTTAACTATTCGGAGACAGTGCATAATGTATCAAAAGCTACATACGACAAGTTTGATTACCGAAATGATAATTCATAATGTAGCAGAAACTACATACGACAAGTTTGACTATCGAGATGATAATGATTTTACAGTCTGTTCAAAGACTGAATATTAGGTGTCTCAGTACGTCCCGTCTAACAAAAAGAGGGAAATTAACGAAATTGATTGGAAGGCCTATTTTTAGGTGGACTGAATGAATGAAATAAACCTTATTAGATATAGAAATATAGAATGCTAGTAGATATTTGAATGAGAGCCGACAGCTCAGTGGTAGAGCATATGGCTCGTAACCGGAAGGTCGCGGGTTCGAATTATCTTCAGGTGGGAAAGAAATTTTCTAGTTGGACGGGTGTCGGCCACCATTTCACTGTTGGGTCGAAAATTAACAGTGCTGTGACCTAAAGTGGCTCAAGATCGCAGTAACAAAGCCTACCCAGAACTAAAATGAACTCCTTCTTCATAGAACATCTTAGAATATCAGGATAATGATAAATAATAGTCTTAATAATAAGTTTATTGTCACGACAGCCATTAGTAACAAAAGGCATACAGGGTTCCGATTCCCCGAAGGAATCTGTTAAGTCTTACATTTAAAATAAGTACATGAAAACATGAAAGCAACACAAAGGTGCAACTAAATATTTACTTAAGTACGAATAGGAAAGGAATAGTTTTGAAAAGGACGAAGACAGCAGGGAAGGATTTATTCTTTATCTTTTCAAGAACAAGATCTAGCCGAGAGAGTGGAAACCAACTTTACAAGTGAATCAGTTAGTTTTTGAAAGAAGATAACGTCTGTCGAAGATCTATAATACCCAATGAATTCAAAGAGTCAGAAATCGTGTAAGAGAAGGTTCTTTTGTGAATTTTTTTTCGGTGCTGCGTGCAGGTTGAGGCCATGAACTTCATTTCTGCATTGAATCCTATTATAGAGGTATCGGGTCGTCCTGAATTTCAAAATCTTAAATACTAAGCAAGTTACATGGAGGGAGGACTTATTCAGCCAATCAGAGCGCTCCAAAAAAGGAGTAATATGATCTCTTCTTCTCACTCCATAAATCAATCTTGAACAGTTGTTCTGCATTTTTTGGATGCGGTATCTATCCACGACATCCAAACGCGGGTAGTAAACGCTGAGGAAATGATTGAATTGGGATAAAACAAATGAGTCACAGAGCTGCCTTCTGGCATCCTGAGATAGGCAACGTCGTAGGGGATAGATACATCTTAAGGAGTTGTAAGCTGAACGAAGTTTACTGTTGACATGTTCAATGAACTGTAGCTGTGAGTTCATGGGTAGTTCAAGGTTTTTACATGTCCAAGAGGAAGTATACCATTTATTCCGATCTTCAATGTTTCTTCAGCTACTTCTGTGTTCTGCTTGCTAGCAAATACCACAACAGATTAAGTTTGAGAAGGTGATCTTCGGCTATTTTGAAAAATTTGTTTAAATCCGAACTGATTAATTCTTCAGCTAAGAATATCTGGCTCAGAAGAAAAGAAAAATACAATTGCGCATCGCCGGCATAACATGCAGTTTGTTAGACATTTATGAAAATTCAATCTGCACATAATATACATAAGAGGAACCTGAATGCATCCTTGAGGTATTCCAACTTTAAGCTCTAAAGGAATCGAATACCGGCCTTCAGATGCCACCCGTTGTGATCTCCCAGATAGGAAAGACCGGACCAGATTTCTAGCGCTCTCTCCAAAGCCAACATAGTGAAGCACCTCATACGTTAACGTATGTGAAAGAAAATCACACGCTTTACTAAAGTCCAATGTTACTAAGGCCGTAACCATATCATCATCTGCCGCCTTCAACAAATCATCAACTACATTAGCCATTGCCGTCTCGCAACTGTGATGTTTTCTAAAGCCCGATTGATTCGTAGGTAACATATTGTACCTCGATAAAAAAGCTCTTATCTGGTCCTCCATAATTATTTCAAGAATCTTCGAAACCGTAGGCAGTATGCTTATAGGCAGGGCAATCGAACTTTAGTAAGGGGAACCGCAAGTGCAGTTTTCCACAAATTGAGAAAACATAGAATAATACATAATAATAATAGATAAGGATAGAATGAAACAGTTTATATTTCCGAATGCTGTGTTATGTGAACTGCAATAAATATATCAATATAGAAATTAAACGAAACTAAGTTCGGGAAAGTGACACTTTCGGAATCGAAAACAGTGCGGGAAAGTAGTTATTTAGACAGGGTTTTAGAAAAACCATTCTACAACCGTACCTAAGTACCAGAAAATCAACTTTTGCGAGAATCTACGGCACCCGAACGGTTATTTTCCAAACGAAATTCTTCCTGTCGGCTGGCAACCTCTAGAATCGAAAGAACCGTTCCGAGGCCATAAAAAAAATTAAAGTTCGACTTTCGAGGCCCATCATTCATCGGAATACCATTGCGCTACCGAGTCTCGTCGGGGTCAGGTCAACAATCCTCGGACTCATCAATTTTTATCTCCGTGCGTACGCGAAAGCTCCGCGCCGATTCCCATCTCGACCGGCCAGAAAGGCGTTGATGCCTCTAAGGATCCTGTTAAAAATGTATTATTTTTTCCGGCCTCTAACGAATGCCGACTGGCGCCGTCAAAGAACTAATTTATTAATTAAGACCGACCGACTGTGTTCTCGGGAGAGAGGTTCTCAGGCAGGAATTGTTGTCTTTCTTTCGGCAATTTGTTCTTGTTTCCCTTTTCGTCCGACCTCGAAACGGAGGGTCATGAATATGTAAGGAAAGCAGCCCGTAGTTATCAAGGCCGCATCTACGAGGAAATTCAATTTTGGTGCGTTCTATATCGTTGGGCGATTTGCTGTATATAGCCAGGAATTATCATTAATTTATACATTAATTCAAGTTATTTTTGTATCTGTTAAATCCCCATATTAATATTGATAACAATGCTTGCACAAAGTTTGATTGAATAGGATGCAGAATTTAACTCGTAAGATTATCATTTCTTTTCTGATATTCAAAAATTTTCGCATTTTTTACATTCCTTAGCTCAAACATCCTTGCTCATTATTTTTTTAAGTCTCCTGATCATATAAAGGCCAGCCGAGAGCTGAACCGAGTCCTGGGGCAAATACTTGGGCTCATACCAACCCAATCAATTGACGGTTGTACGAAATTTAACGGAAAACCCAATCTTGTAAGGGGTTCATTGAAACATAGTTATTAATATACATGAATATATAATCCGTCTTGAAAGTATCCGGAAAAAACAAAGCTCAATTGTAATTATTCAGTATATATTTTTAATTCTTTATTCAGAAAATTTTAACAAAATACTCATCTTATTTACTTATACAACCTCCATTTAACTGTAAATAACGTCGAGGTACACCCGAAACTAGATCACCTCCATAATTTTCGGTGATGGTAGTTCAGTAGTTTAAAACTGACTGCATTAAATCAACTTTATTTCGTGGCGCTGCTCGTTCAACTTCAATCTTCATTTATACCCATATGTGTTCAATGGGACTAAGACTTGGTGAAACTGTTGGACATGAAATTGTTGTCACTTGGTGTTCTCGCGTCCAAGCTTCAGTATAGGCCGAAATATGGCACCTTGCAGTATCCTGCTGAAAACGCCACCCCTCTGGATATAGAGCATGCGCCGTTTCAAGGAGAAAATCGTTTAGAATGCCACAATACTTTTCACTATTAATGGTACCATCAACTATACAGACAGGCGTAGCAGCACGCTGAGATATTACCAAAACCATTATTTTGGTGGGAAATTTGGAAATTTGAACGGTTACAGGTTGTTTGAATAAGATTTTTAAGTGATTTCCACCAAGATGGAAACAACTTTCATCAGATATAAAGACATTATTAAAATTATCTTCTTGAGAGCGTTGACAAAATTCTATCCTTCGTTCCTTTTGTAAAGGTGTCATGATAGGGATTGTTTTGGTTTCCTTGATATGTAGCCTTGTCTTTTCAGTGACATACGGATGGTTTCTGGACATATTTTTATTTTTCGTTGCTTTCCAAATCTGTTAGCCAATTTGCGAAACCCCAGACGCGGATTATGTCGTCCTGAGGCCAATGAAGCGTTTAAATTGTTTCCTTAAACCTTACGCGGTCTTCCTGAAACTGGTCTATGTCGCATAGCCATACCATTTTTTTTCCTATTCATTGCCTCATATACAGCTCGTTTTCCCAATTCGGTCAATTGCACTAATTTTTTAACGTTTAGAAAACCTTTTCTATACAAATATTCTAACTGTTATACACAAACTGTTATACATAAATTGTATACCTGTTGACAATCAACAATATTTGACCAATCGTGTTGCCATGAAACTTTGGCCATAGCCGACTATCTGCACAACCTATTTTATACATTACTTTTGTCTTAGAATTTTATAAAAAAGAAGTTTATTAAAATTATGATAAGTAATAAATTCCGAATACTTTCTAGACGGACTCTAATAGTTGTAATATCCCATCGATCGACTTATTCCTTCTCCTGCGTGGTTCGATTTCTGGTCCAATTTCATACAATAATTTCAACACCACATATTTGCTGAAACATAAACGTATTTTGAAATCAAGTTTATCATATTTTGCAAAAGGATCACTACTGTCTTTAATAATGACGATGGACTGATTTCGCAAAGCATTTTACAAATATATCACTTGAAAGAAGTAAACAATACACTTCACTTCACTTCACTATCTAACGAAGAATGTGAAGATCTTGATTCATCAAAACAGACCAATCAACTTTGATTTAGCAGCGATTCTAGGTTAGATCAGAGCACAAATCGTTTGGTGGAACCTAATTCGTACCCGATCGATGATCAGCAGAGGTTAATCTGTCATAGTTTGACACAGTGACTAAATCTGTGATCAGCACTTTGTGAACATAGAACTAGATGAATTGTAGAAGGACTCAGTGATCAACAGGCTTGATCCGAGTACTGTACACTGTAAGAGTTTTACAACATTGCTCTTATTGCTTTCGTTTCAGCGAAATATTGTATAAGTGGATAAAAATTATTGTCTTGTTGATCTTAAACAGTTTTAAGTCCTACTCAAAACACTTAAGAAACTTTCGCCATGCGCTGCGGGAACTGGAAGGCTACAGAATATGCGTAGAGTAATACAAACATTTGGGTAAAGGTTTGTCACGTTGAGTGCCATGAGCTTAAATAAATGCTTTAAAGGTTTCAATGGAGAAACTTAAATGTTTGATTTGCTTATACTTTTCAAATACTTAGACTTAATCATGGCTTACATCTATTTTATATTCTTCAGCATATCCCATACATTTTTCTGATATAATAATTTCGTCCATTTCTTGGTATATCCATAATCAGAATTTTATTTTAATTTCTCTCAGAGCTGGAAAACTGAATCTCAAAATAGAAACCCTAACATCAATTATACGTTGAAAATCCCTTCTTTACTGGAGAAGCATTGTACAATATTATGTGATTATATTATATAGTAGAAGTTCCTAGAAATCATTCTGAATTTAAATTCATTTAAATACTTCTATCAAGTTTGGACTCAAATTTTAATTCATTTTGCCTATTTTGAAGCTGTCAAAATTGTTCCGAACGAATATATAAAATTCAGATTTATTCTAGAAAATATGAAGAGTAAATAATTATAATGCAATTTGTCATGAAAGACAGAATTGTTTCAGCTTCCTTAGCCCGTATTTCACAAAAAATGTCAATATTGCAGAAATGTTATATAGCGCATCCACCATCTTCATTCAATGGTGAAATAACACTAATATAATAAACACGATATTTCATTTCATTTAAAAATATAAGGAAAGAAACTTTCACAGAATTTGTCATGCTTGTCGCCTTGTGAATTGAGATCTGTGTTTTCTTTTATCTCTTTTCGTTTTTTGTTTCGCCTATATAAGGTCTGAAAAAAAAACATAATAACCTTATTTCTGTCTTTGAATATTGCAGGATTATTTTCTTACTTGTATTCACAATTTGAGGAGCTAATAATCGAATATGAGGGTCTTTTTCCTTACATGTGCTTGAATATGGAACTCGGAAAGCTACTGTAGTAGATAGAATAGAAAGAACTATGCGAGTTTCACCATAATATTCGATCCGTAAATAGTACGTTACTCTTGAACTAAATGAAAACAAAAGATGGAGTGAAAAGAAGAAAATTTGCCAGTCCAATGAATCTACTGAAATTTGTATCTCCATGAATTCTTGTTGTTTTGAGCTTCCCATCATTCAGTTCACCCATATATATGATCATATCAAGATAATATTTGGGTTTATTGGGTAATATTTTTTTACAAATCTCTGCGATCTTCAGTTTATGTTCAATTGCATCATGAATGTCTCATACTAGATTTCGGAATCTTTTTGATATTAGTGAAATGTCTCACCATTATGAAAATCTTCTTCTATATATCGACATCCTCGACAACCAGGATGACAAAAAGAAGACCAATCGATGTGGTGAATTTTCAGTTGGACTTCCGAAAAAAAATTCTGGGGAATGATAATTTTGTGCGTGTGGCAACCTTGGATGGCGTGTCGGTTTGGCGGGTCGCGTGACTCAGGGCATCGTCGTAGACGAAGCTGGGGCTCTGCACCACGCCCGTGACGCCACAACGCTCCTCGTTTCTCGATACACCTCGAGGCTAAACCTGGTTCTCCAGTTCGTGGTATTTCCAGGAGGCGAACATCTGTACTAACATAGGTAGAAATGTGAGTAAGCGCAGAAACATCTTCGTTCAAAAAAAATCGGTATTTTCACAGTTCAATGTAAATGAATGGGACAACAGAAACACCTTGTGGAACACCAGTACTATATTTCAAACATTTAGAAACTGTTCTGTTGTTTGCCAGTTGAGATGAATCCCTTTCTATTGGTTTTTCTAGAGAGAAAAAATAAGTTATGTTTGAAAAGGTAAAATCTATCGAAAGGGATTTCCAATAGCGATGATACAAGTTAAAAATTAAAAAAAAAACAAGTAATTCAGTGAGACAATTTTTTTTATTCGAAATGTTACATTATACCTTTATGTATGGAAAATAATATAATTCAAATGACAACCACGACTCCTCCGTACTTACTGCATTCTGTCAACACAATTTTTCATCACTCACATAAATTTGGCTGTATTTCATCAATGGTACGTTCAATGTTTATTTTTAATTGCTCAGTTGCTGTTGGATTATCAGTATAAACATGTGACTTAATAAATCTCCAAAGAAAGAAATCAAAATATGCTGGGACGATAATTTTCTGGACCATTTCTTGAAATAACTTTGTCACCAAATTTTGTTTTAAAATAAAATAATGAAAAAAAGTTTTTTACTTCATAGAAGGATTATTACAAAATGTAAACTAAGACCATAAAATACTTGTGTGATTTTTGTGATGAACATAGAATACGTAGGATTTAAAGTTCTCTAATTTTAGTGTTTGTTCAACAAGAATACCACGAGGTCCGTCTGGTAAGATATTTTTTGTTAATTGATTTAAGTTTTTAAATGTGAAGTAGGACTGATTACGATCATATGTAATTTCAAATTGTTTTTTGAGTATGTCCTACATGTTTTGAGAGATTTTTGGAAGTAACTTATTTAGATATATTAAATATTTAAAATAAGTTAGTTTTGGAGAAGTTTTGAAGATTATGATTTGCATTTTTTTTATTTAGTAATTTTAATTGATAATTTATATTTCGTTGGGTTTTTTATCCCATTTGTAATTATATAATGAGAGTTGATTACGATCATATTTAAATTCAAATTATTTTTGAGTACCTACCTATGTACTATATGTTTTGAGAGATTTTTGGAAGTAACTTATTGAAATATATTAAATATTTAAAATAAGTTAGTTTTGGAGAAGTTTTGAAGATTATGATTTGCATTTTTTTTATTTAGTAATTTTAATTGATAGTTTATATTTTGTTGGGTTTTTCATTCCATTTGTAATTATATAATGAGAGTTATATGTCTTATAGTTTGAAACAGTGCTTATAAGACATTAATTTAAATCCAAAAGTTTTTGAATAAATTTTTTTTAAATAAAAATTTGTAGGAGGCTAACAGAATAAAGTTCTGTTTTGATAATTTAATTTTAAATTGAAATTTTGTTGAGGTGGTTGTGGGTATGTGGCACCATATTGTTGAAATCACATATCCTTCAGACCATTCTCAACAACAGAACAACAGTAGGAAAAAAATTCATGTTACATTGTTCTGTATCGTACAACATTAACCAATAACTCCGCCAGCATGAATTAAACACCACAGAGTGGCACTATCTGTATATAATGGTGTTTGAACAGTTTCGTGTGGATTTTTATCAATCCAAATTCTGTAATTCTGTTTGTTTACACAATCATTCAACCAAAAATGAGTTTCATCACCGAATAAAATATTTCAATAGAATTGTTCATCATTCTCAAATTGTTCAAGAGCGTTCATAACGGGCAAATGGCTTTAGTTCTTGAAACAGTTGAATTTTGTGACGATGTAAACCCAGAATTTTTCTAAAAATTCTTCAACTTTTTACTGCAACCAAGTCAATATTCCCTTGTGAGCGTGCATTTCTTTGTCCCACTAGTACTCTTGTATCGTGTAAAGTAAATTCACTTTAAAATTTGTCTACAATACGACGCATAGTGAGTCGATTAATTGAATAATGTCGTTCATGACTTCTTCTTTCCTACAATTTTCACAAATGAGCACTGATTTTCATGAAATAATTTAACAATTTCGCAACGCTGTTGAAGCGTGTATCTTTCCATGATCAAATGGCACAATCTACTAGACACAAATGACAAGAAAAATGTAAAAAATAATATACAGTGTTAGCATTATAATTATTTCAAGTTGTATCACTCCTATTAGAACACCCGTTATTCAAATCTTTTGAATGAATTTTTTTTGTTTTGCGCACTTCTAGAACTACCATTTCCTTCAAATGTTCAAATTTTGTAAATTGTGAGTAGAAAATATTTTCAGAGAGCAACCGAACAGAAATATTTGAATTAAATGAATTTATAGGCTATATTCTTCGGAAGGGGGTAATATTTGAAAAAATTTTAATATTTAATTAAATTAATTGATAATATTTCAATCAGAATAATCTTATTCAAACATTATTCATTATGGATTTTCACCAAGGACTGATTCAATTCAATATTTTAATATTTAAACAGAAGAATTATGTGGAACTTTAATTAAAAAAATTATCACATATTCTATTTAAGTGGACATATTAAATTCTCAAATAACATAAATTACCCAAAAAAAGTTATACATAAAAAATATAGAATATTAATAGAAAATCTGTTCCATAAAAACATTAGGAGTAAACAAACTTTGCACCAAAAAATGCTCTATATAAAATTAAAAATATAGCACATTCTTCAGAACAGTGTCTAAAATTCTCCGTCATAATCATTGGACCACTTTTTTCAATAATAAATGAGAAAAATCAATAAAATATATCACATACCTCATTTTATAAGATCTTGAAACTGAAATCGACCTTTAATAATAAATTCACCTTTAATAATTAATAATAATAAGTTTGAGTCGATCTTCAAGTGATGGAAACTCATTTTAGACAATAATAAAAGTAAATAATTATTTATAGGTGAATGCAAATTGTCGAAATAAAGAAATTTTAGATTTGCAATACAGACAGAGAATAGCGTCCTTAGAAAGTCTATAATTCGATGAATTTCCTGTTTCTATTCTTCTTCTTAACAGTTTTCTGAATATTACCATTTGAAATTTTGTCTAAAGAATAATTAAGGAGGACTTTGAATTGATTAAGTCTGAAAATGGCATTGGAAATCTTCAGATGGTGAATATCATTTTCTAGAAAAATTTTTTTGGAAAGCTTAAAATTCATTTAATTTGCATATTTATAATTTACTGATTATTTCACTTAAACTATTGATTTATTCAATTTTAACTAATCTTCGGCGTTAGAATGCATTCAACTATCAAGGTAGGTGGGCTTTATTGCAACAATTCTTTTATTTTACAATTCTTCCTTTAATGGGAGGCTTTTCTTCGAAACCTTTTAACTGCCCAATTCCGGAACACAATCCTTTTTATTCATCCCCAAGACAAGCTGTAGTCTCATCAGAAAATAAAGCCATTCCCTTAAATAATATTCACAATATATTTATTATTCAAATCGCAAAATCTTGTCGACCTGTCAAAAACCGGTAGCAAGCAGTCATCGCGCGGCTTGATAAATCGACTTTTTAAAATGTTTGCACAGAAAACGATCCCGAACTAAACGGCGATAGGACCACAGAGCGACCGACAACAGGGTTATTTATGTAGAACAATATCCGGACTCCGCCCATTTACCTGAGCGTACCACAGAGAGATCTCAGTGCGAAACGCTGGCCTGCTTCGAGAAATACAGTGCTCGGCCAAAGAAAACCGATCCTGATCAGAGAAATACGTAAAAGTCAACGTAGAGAGATAAAACTAGATCACGTCTAATTTCTATGTTCTCGGTTTCGAACAAAAGAAGACCGCCTAAGAGCGGTCGTGTTTTTAAGTGCACGTTAAAGTGGAGTCCTACAAATTTTCTGGTTTCTGGGGATGATTTAAGATGTTAAACTGGGGGTTTACGAGATGGTTTTCTTGGTCAGTTTAACGACCGTTGCGGATTATTACGAGCGTGGATGTTTTGAGATGTAATCGTCTGTAGTTCGTTTTAGTAGGTGTTGCAAAACGAAGACCTACCGCACTTGTCTCGCAAAAAAACTAACTAGAGGATGAAGATGATATTATGCTGACGTAGATAATCCGTTAAAAATGATCTGAAATATGACAACTCATTCTCTGGTTTCAATTTTTTCAATCAAAAAGGAAAGATGATTTTTTCAAAAACTAGTATCAATTTCAAGTTGCTCTTGAGCTTAGTCACAATTTTATATGGATGTAAATCCAAATCTTCTCTCAAGCAACATCAAGTTGGCAGTCTACAAAGGGGAGGGGGATTCTGAGGATTTCAATTATTCGAGCGAAACATTGGTCCTTGAAGTATTAATATTACCCTGGTTTCTATAGTTTCGTTTCTTATTAATGTAATCGTATTATATAAAGTGAACATTGTTTCTAATTTTTTAACTAATCCATAGATAACAAGCGTAGCAGGACGATTATGTAGATATTATACAGAGTTAGCACGGAATTCATCCCCAATTAAAATGAAAATAAAAAAGACGAATTTATATTATTTATGGAATTTATTACTTATGGACTGGCTAACAAAACCTTAGTTCTGGATGTAATCATTTTTCAACAATTTAATCTTCCTCAATCTCTCAAAGAAATAATCAAATGACACCTGGTAGGGCAATACTCACTCGAGAGCAGTGTTCAGTCTACCCACTGTATCGGGCTTCTACGATGCTCTTCATATACCGCCGAATGCAGAAATCCAGAGGATCAAAGTTTACAGTATATGGGGGCCATTATCTTGGTGAAATGAGGGTTGGAACATTGTTTTGAAGCTAGTGGATGATATGCTGCTCTCTGTGAGCTGATGTAGTACTACTGGAATACCCAGCGTTATGATTTGAATTTTTTACTTGCCCAAGACTTCAAAGAATCTTTCCATACTAACTATCTATAGATTGGTGCATTAACGTTCACTCCATGAACACTCAAATTGTCCAACTTATGATGTGCGGTCATCGCATCCAACTCTATATTGAGTCTAACTTTTTTCGGTTTATTATTCAAGGCCTGAACTTTTTGTATTTTGTAGGCCTTAACTTGAAGTTTATTCTTCAATATTCGGCGCAAAGATCTTCGCGATATTCCAATATCTTTTGCCAATCGGTTGCCACTTCGACGTGGTTTTCATTCCAATTGTTTCTTCACTACACGTTCTCAGAACTACAAACAGTAATTGATTCACAACTTCCATGCTTACGTCATAACGAATATTTCAGCTCCTTCACTATCTGACTAGTCGATTTTTCATTAAAAAATGAAGCGATTATCGCAGACGTTTTTGCTTTCAAATCCATAACTTCTGTTTTTGTGAAAATCTTGATAATTAAATGAAAAACAAACTATCAAATGTCTAGTGTCATATCTTATGTCTATCAAAAGTGACAACGGAGTGAAGTTTGCGACAAATTTTGTGCCTAGCCCTGTACATTTTTTGAATGAAAACTAAATGTTTTTGGAGCGTGTAATGTGCCATGATTTACTGTCAAGATACATTGTAAAATGTCTAACAGGATAAATAAATATTATTACGCGTATTCATTAATATCAATGGTACAGTGTAATCAAGAGCGGTTGAGTTTTATTGAAAGATGTGCCTCGCTTTTTCAGGCCATCGACGTCTTCATCTGAACTTAACACCGCTAAACGAAAGGAAATAAATAATGAAAGAAGATACCAGACATACTCAGCATTAGAAGACCGCCACGCGCATATGTGATAATACAAAGAATTTTTCAAACAATATACCGGGTGTATATGAATAGTTGCAAAAAAATTTAGGTGGTTATTCCTTGTCAAAAAATAGGGTGGGTCTTTCATATTAACTTTATTTTTTTGAGCCTCCTCTGCTTAGTTACAGTTTTAAACCAGAAAACTGACAAGAATAAAATTAAGCAGACATTTTATGCGGGCAAAAAGGCAATCAAAAAAATTTTTTAGTGTCCCTCTATGATTGCAAGGGGTAGAAAAAGCCACCCCTAAACCTTCTATCGCAAGAAACTTTTTTCCATATTCCTATTTTACAATAAAGAAATAAATTTCGGATAGCTTGATCCATTCTTAATAAATAAGGTCTCTTCTAATTTTTCGCTAAAATTCAAGGTTTTCGAGAAAAAAAATTATTTAGCAATATGATAGCGTGTGTGGTAGAGGCTGGAATTATTTCCGAATTAGAATTTATCTAGAAGCGGATGTCATTTTCTTATGACAACTGACAAGTTTCGATTAACTTTGAATCAGTTACAATTTTTTTTTGATCTAACATATCATTAAAAAAATAAAACTGTTTTTCGGGCGCCATCTTTAGGGGGCTGTAACTAAGCAGGGGGGCTCAAAAAAATAAAGTTTATATGAAAGACCCACCCTATTTTTGACAAGGAATCACCTCCCTTTTTCGCAACTATTCATAACACCCTGTATATTCGAAAAACTCTTCATAGTGAATTTTCAATATATATTTTTTGTGAAATTCTTTGTATTAACACACATGCGCGTGGCGGTTTTCTAATGCTGAGTCTAAGTCGTATCTTTTTCATTATATATTTCTCTGCAATAACCTGAAAATTAGTCCTTGTCGCTGAATATTCGATGAAGATAGTAGTATATATATTTTTAATGATTATTTTATTTTTATCCAAATAACTCCTAACTGGAGAGACTTGGGTAGAATTTTTCTTTTTGACCTTTTTGAATTCTATGTGGAACATTTTTTGGCGATTGAACTCGTTATTCCTTAATATCCAATAGAAACAAATTTGTATTAGGTGATGAATTTAAATAATTTGGTAAATACTTTATATTACCTTTGATTCTTTATTAGTTAATCACCACTACATGTGATGATAATATATATCTCTATTAAGCGATACAATGTTATCTAGGGCATGTTTAAAATTTAATTCCAAATGTTTTCAAGAGATTCATTCATATAAAAAATCTGTAGAGGTTCCGGAGAATTGATCCAGCTATTATCTGTAAGTTTCTAATAAACTCATAACTTAGAAAAAATATTCATCAGTTTTTTATTTATAGTCGATCAAATTTTAAATAGCCCACTCCTTATAAGAAATATCGGCTTGATAATCTTTTACATCAGTATATTGTTGTATGCAATTTATAAACAATTTATTTTCAAAATATGTATATGACGTGGGTCGTAATGAAAACTTGTGTCTACAGATATACTGCTTAGCATGAAACGAATCAAATGAATGAATAAATTGATAGCTTATAATATGCTCTACATTTTACCTTTGCGAATTACGGAACCTTAAAAATTTAATCAAATTTTCACGCAAGCCGTTGTGAAACAATCCCCGTTGCATCGGAAAAACGTCAAGACCCGTCATTTCGACCTGTTCTACCTGTCTCCGGCCCTTAATTCTATCATTACCGTCAAAAGGCAACAAACACAAAGAAATATTCGAAAGGTAATAACGGTTCGGCAAATCTAACGCATCACAACAAACATAATTACACACGAGAGCGAGAAACCCGACCGAACGAATGAAGAAGAAGAAATTCTCTGGCGTGAAGGCATGTGCCCTTCCTAATTACGCCGCTAATAATGGGGTCGCGGCGCTTGTCGATCTCGGATGGAATGGTGGAAATACGCTGGGGCCCTTGTCTTTTCGGACGCTATCGGGCCCGCTCCTGACCCCGGGCTAAGTCCGTCTGTGTTTTTTACAGCCGATTTTATACCTCGAAACCTTTTTGACGAGAGATGAATTTGAAACAACTTTTCCTTCACTTTTTCGATATTCATTTCTTTCGGGGGTTTGTATGATATTGTTAAATAAATACATATCTCGTTTTACATCATATCATATACACTGGCGAGCCAAAAGAAACCGGTCATTAAGATTTTACACTGTTTTTTCCAATAGACTTACGTGTTCAAATTGATTCAATAATATTTTTGTTCATCATCTATGTTTCATTAGAAAAGCTACTAAATATGCGCGAAATGTAGACATATGGGCTAAAAAACTTGATAAAAGAAACCATCTTCGAATAATTCTTCATGATAAATTCTTCGTTTATCAGTTGCGTTAACATTGGTCATTGAAAATTTTTTTTCTACTCTCTGAAAGAAATAATTTCATAAAATGAGTTTACCAATTGAAGATTGTGTGAGGATAGTGGCACTTATTGAAAATGGGCTGAGCCAGAGATCTGTTGCTAGGAGAATAAATGTTACCCTACCTACAGTCCAAAGAATATTGAGAAGGCATCAGGAAACAGGCAGGTGAATTCTACCAGATTTTCATATTGGCATAGTGAGCATGGCTCTGTAACAAGTGACTACTCAGCAGTCTCCACAGTCCAGCCCTAGAGGAGAAAGTGTGATAAGGATTACGCCCTATCATCGCGAAGCAAGAACTCTTCCAAAGAGATGAATCCAGGGTCTTCCAATTTGGGCCCCGGCTCGAAAGCCAGAACCGTCTGACTGGTAGCAGCGAAGCACTATTCAACGTTTACTGGTTCTGCAGGTCAGTACAAGAGTTGGTTTGTGACGCAACTCCCCCGCCCGGAAGGAATTCTTATCCAAGCACCCGAACGCAGTCCCATGAACTGAGATAATCTCAAGATTGATGACTTCTATTGATCCTGGCACGACCACCGTCAAGACGGCCTGTACGTCTTGACCCACCGAACTCATGTGAAGTCATTTGATTGATCATGGGGCGTCAAGCACTAACGGCTAAGCCATTTCGTCAAGATCCACAAACCCAAAAAAGTTACTCATTGATCCGGGGCCAGGACAAGGCCGGTCGAACCGTAAAGTCCCGTTAAACCCCGAGTCATTTCATGAGAATATCCCAAACGTGGGGGTCTGCGAACAGATAAATGAAATACCTGCATGCGGACTTTCAACAACTGCACCCTCAAGTCCAACACCAATGGGGTGGCCAGGTGGTACAAGTAACAACTGAGGGCAATCCACCCCCCGAGGTAACGTAGTATGCTACTTGGCTATTACACAGAATCCGGAGATTTATACTGCGATAGGGTAGAGTACGCCAGTTTTAAGGGAGAAGCCCTGTACTGCGACGGACTCCCTGTCACTGAGTTAATCAACAGACTCAGCCCTCCATTTCACCAGAACGGCAAAACTAGGGCCCCATTCGGAGATCTTCCACCATACAGGTCCAGTGACTGGCGCGAATGGCATTACGTTAGGCACCAAGACTTAACCCTCCATTTCACCGGGATGAAACTAGGGTCCTAGTCTCGACAAGCGCCCCCATCTCGTCAAGATCTAATGCCGGGGGGTCGTCAGGAAGCAGGCAGGCAAACCAGAAGACGTGGATCTGAAAGAAGACGGTGGACATCAATGAGAGATAACAGATTCATGGTTCATGGTCTTCGAAATCGCCATCTTATTACTGTTGAAGTTCGAAATCAATTGATGGAGGTACGTCAGGTAAACGTAAGTGAATGGACCGTGAGACGACGTTTCTCAGAATCAAATTACAACCATATTGACCTGGGACAGGTTCAGAACTTCTCAAGGAGCATCGAATTGTGCGTCTTCAATTTGCACGAGATCACATAAACTAGTTAGAAGCTCAGTAGGCCCAAATACTTTTCTCTGTTGAATCCATATTCAGCATTCCAGGAGCTGATGGTCGTAGACACGTTTATAGACGTCCAGGAGAAAGGTACGCCGCTGCCCGTATAGAGGAGCGAGTTCTATTCGGTGGAGGATCTGTTATGGTCTAGGGAGGTATGTCTTTAGGGGGCCGCACAGAGTTGGTTTTTATAAATGGATCTCTAACAGCAGTAAGGTACATAGAGGAAATTCTTATGGACCATGTTGTACCTTATATACCATTTCTGGGAGAGCAGGAAATTTTTATGTATGACAATGCACGCTCACATACTGGTCGACTAGTGACAGCGTACTTGAACGAGATTGGAATTTTAAGGTTCAACTGGTCAGCACGAAGTCCTGACTTGAATCTCATCGAACATCTATGGGACCAACTGGAAAGGCGAGTCAGAACTATGGTTCGATCGCTTCGTGAAGCCCTTCGTAGTAAATGGGAGAATATTCCACAAGAAAATATTCAAAGGCTTATCACGAACATGCGACGACGTTTGAAAGCTGTAATTAGAGCTAGAGGAGGTCACACGTCATACTGATACTGAAATTTTCACAGTTACGATACTTTTTTCAATTTCGAAGTTTTTAATTATTTTAAAAAAAGCTCATTATTCTTATACTAATCGAATAAAAAGTTTTATTTTTCTTAAGGCAGTTCTCTTGTCCCTACTATTTCAGGAATTTCATGATTCTCGTAATTTCAATTAAGAAACAGTAATGATCTGTTGACCAGTTTTTTCTACTCGTCAGTGTATTTATTTTCAAATTTGCGAGGTCTGTCACAAATATTTGAAATGTTCTTTTTCAGAAAAAATATTGGAAGTACAAATTAATTCGCTTCGTTTTTTCAGCTCAACAGATGTTCATTTCAAAAGATTATGAATTAACAAATTAATCAAAATATTGTCCATTACCATCAATGTTCGACTTTGGTGTTGATGTTGAGCTAGATGGCAATTATTGGACGTGCAAAGCGTAGTATTTTTTTTCTTGGGGTTGTCATAAAAGATCCACTTTTCATCACTATCCGGTGTAAAAAAAACCTTTCTTTTTACCTTTGAACCATCTGCTCACAAAAAATAATCCCCTTTCCAGATCTCTTGGTTTAAATTCATAAGGGATAACTGGCATATTCCTAATCAGGCTCACAGATTTCAAACAGACACTGTTTATTGGGCCACCCGCAATGCAAGTGCAAACTGGTGTCTCGCGTTTTCGGGTGTCTCGAGCAAGGTCTATCTTCAACAGTGAAATCACCACTCTTAAAGCGCCGAAACTATTCTGTACATAACCTGTCAATTGAACTTATGGTAAACTTCCGCAAGCATACGATAAGCTTCAGCTGCACTTTTTTCCAATTAAAACAAACAATCAAATGCTGTTTAGTTGTAAAAAAATCTGACATTCTCAACAGCGTAACAAAAAACGTTTTTTATGAATTCAAAACAATTCAAACTGGATGTTATGGACAGATCTGTTTAAAACCGCCCCAATCAGCAGTTACTATTTGAAAATTTAATGTTTTCCGAGCCATCATTTAAAAACGGACAGAATTAATTTGAACTTCCAAAACACAAAGAACTGACTTTGATCAACCAGAAACCATCATCCAGACAAGCCTGTTTCGATTGGAAATTCAGAAATAACAAATTTCATCACCAAAAAATGCCTCACATAGAATTTAGAGTGGTCTTTTTATTTTTCTTTTTTTTATTTAGCATCTAAATTAATGATGAGAATATGGGTAAGAATTTTAAATGCTCTTTTGATGCCTTTGGTGCTATCTGTTTTCTGAAAAGGGAAATAAAAAACACCGATTTAAATTCTATGTGAAGCATGTTTTAATGATGGAATTTGTTATTTCGGAATATCCAATCGAAACAGGCTTGTCTTGGATAAATTCTGAATGATAACGGTCAGTACTTTAAATTTTCTTTTGATTCTTCATTCGTTAACTGCCGCTCATATGTGTTCTACTTATACAGGCTGTCCCAACAAAAATTTGACCCCCCAGAACTCAGAAATGAAGCATTTTCGAAGATTTAAAAAAATAGGTCAACTTTTGTTTTGAGGGGAAAGAATTTCCATCATGAATTTGTTCCGAAAAAAACACCTCCATGAAGGAAGCATCAACCCCCAACATTTTTTTAGTAGGGAAAGGATGTCGAGTGTTGATTAGTTTGAAAGTTATTTATATTCTGTACACAACCCAGTTGAAATTTTCAAAATTGGTTCATTATTCACGAAATAATGTAATAAGGAACTTACCGTCAAAAGGTGATGTTGAACCGCCCAAACTCAAGAACCTGAGAGTTTTGAAGAATCCAGAAATAATTTTCGAATTCTGAATTAGGGAGAAAGACTTCCTTTGACGATATTGTTCCGAAAAAACCACTTGAGGGTGCCAACAAGCCCCAATATTTTCTGAATAAGGAGGAGATGTTGGATGTGGTTTAGTTGAGAAGTTTTTTCTGTTGTCGAAACATCGCAGTTGAAATTTTCAAATTTGTTCATTTAATGACAGAACAATTTGAGGTGTTGAATGTTTTCACTTTAAAAACATTCGATTTGCTTATCAAAATATATTTCAGTCTTCTATCTATCATTACTTACAGATCTGGTGTATTTGAATGTATTGGGTTTCTGTTTGAATTACCCTTCTGATAATATTCAATATCAAATTGCTTTAAAAAATCACCGAATTTGAAAATTCCAACTAGAGAAAAAAAAAGGTTTTTAACTAAAACACATCCGCCATCTCTTTCCTACCAGTCTCAGGTGGTTTTTTTGGAACAATGTTGTCATAGGAATTCTTTATCCTAATACCAAACTCGAAAATTATTTTTGGTTCATAAAAACTGAGTTTGGATGGTTCAACTGTCTGTTCAACATCACCTTTCTACTGTTCAAGATTACATTATTTCGTGAATAATAAACCCATTTTGAAAATTTTAACTGGTTGGTGTACAGAACATAAATAACTTTCAAACTAACGAACACTCGACATCTCTTCCCTATTCAAAAAATGGCGGGGGTTGATGTGACGTTCAGGGGGGAGGTTTTTTCGGAACAAACTCATGATTTTATTGAGAGAAGAGGAATTTTACAGAGTCTGATGCCAAAAGATTACCCTTAGAAAGTTCGACAAAAAATGTATCGCAGAAAACAGTAGCCCGATTTTGATTTTGTTTTCGCCAAATTGATAACGGGACAGTTTCGCTGACACCAATTATTAAATCATTTAATTATAGATTCGCAAAGAGTTTTCAGTGCGCGCAAACTAGCAGCTTTGATTGCAATAGAGGTATCATCACCAAAAAGAATCACGATACAGGCTAATAAATAACCAGGTAGATCGTTCACAAATGTTAAAAACATAAGTGGTCCCAGAACGGATCCCTGAGGAACTCCCAAGTCGTTAGTATATTCCTCAGAATAATGTTCAACCAATCGGAATATAATTTGCGGTTAGAAAGGAAACTTTGAACCCAATCCAGGGACACACCTCCGAATCCCACTTGTTACATCTTATCCAAAATGAACTTATGCTGAAGTGTGTCGAAAGCACGGAAGAGATCGAAGAATATACCCGCCGCATGAGTTCTATCATCCAAATAAGTGACGAACTCCAGAAACTTACAGCAAGAAGTTTAAGTTGGTCTTCCGTATCTAAATCTCATAGATATCCTGTTTTTCATGAACAGGTATGATTCTCGCTAATTTTGGAATAGATGGAAAATGACCAGAAGAAATTGATTCATTCAATAGTAGAGCAATGTGTTGGGAGATCAAAGGTGATAACATTTTAAGAATCCTAGCCGATATCATATCGGAACCAGCGCAACCATCGGTCTTTAAAGTGTTAATGACAGACATAACCTCGTAAGTTGTCACGAGGTCGACTCTACGTTTCCAAAGTGATCTTGGATCAGTAGTTCACCAATCTAAGCGAAGTATTTAACCAAAACCTCGGCCACCTTTTCGGGACAGGAAATGTGCTCAACGTGACTATACAGAGTGAGATTAGTACTTTCCTTTACTTTGTTACTGAGTTCACTATTCACAAGGTTTCAGACAGCTTTATTAGAATTGCCTGATTCAAGTAAGATGTTCTTGTTGAATTTGAAACTTTGAATATCAAAACAGATTTAATCTGTTAGTCTTCTACAATTTTAATTTCACAAAAAATTTTTTAAAAACTTTTAGAATTAAATTAATGAGTGCTTTCCTTTACTTTGTTACCGAGTTCACTATTCACAAGGTTTCCGACAGCTTTATTAGAATTGCCTGATTCAAGTAAGATGTTCTTGTTGAATTTTAAACTTTTGATATCAAAACAGATTTAATCTGCTAGTCTTCTACAATTTTAATTTAAAAAAACTTTTCAAAAAAACTTTCAGAATTAAATTAATGTCTAATAATAAGCACTGCTCATATTTAATAGACGTATAAAAATCAAAATTCACTATACAATATCAAATGGAATAAAAAACTCAACAAAAATAAATTATTAATTGAAATTAAAAATAAGTAATATCGAATGTTTCGTTCCAAACATACGCACCTGAACTCGTCAGAAAGGCCGTGGTACGTATGTTTTGCCTTTGACAAACATTTGAAAACATGTTTAGTTTCTGGTCTTATATTTATGAAAACTAAATCTTTTTCAAAAATTCACAATATAATTTCAAGAACTTCTCCGACACTAATTTCTTTGAAATATTTAATAATAATTCTTTTAAATATTTAAATAAGTTACTTCAAAATGTCTCAAAAAGATGAAAATCCTCAAAAACAATAAGAATTCAGATAAGGTCAGTAAAAAACCGCATCTTATTATTTTATTTTATATATAATATATAATTATATTAGGTTTTTGAATAATGAAATTTATTATACAGTTTCCAGTGGTTTAATGAAGGCCATAAAATGCCTTACAAACTTTGTGTGATTTCTGTATTTAGCATAGAACATAGATTACCTTGGATATTAGAGGTACCTACCTAGTTTAATTGCATTCAAAGATTTTCCACAAATTGTTTGGTGAGATTACAAGTTTATTTATTTTTAATTGAATTTATATTATAAATGTAAAGTTGAACTGACCTTATCTGAATTCTAATTGTTTTTGAGGATGTGCTACATATTTTTGAGGGTTTTTGAAGTAACTTATTTAAATATTTAAACATATTAAATATTTCAAAGAAATTAGTTTTGGAGAAGTTCTTGAAATTATGTTGTGTATTTTTGAAAAAGATTTAGTTTTCATAAATATAAGACCAGAAACTGAACATGTTTTCAAATGTTTGTCAAAGGCAGTTTTGCCTTGTTTTGCCGTGGTACGTATGTTTATACGTACCACGGCCTTTCTGACGAGTTCAGGTGCGTATGTTTGGAACGAAACATTCGATATTACTTATTTTTAATTTTAATTAATAATTTTTTTGATGAGTTTTTTATTCCATTTGAACTGAATGGACCAAACTAAAAACAGTAAAAGAAATTTTCTACGAGATATCGATCACTACAGCCATCTACCGAAAAAATGATGGAATTTTTTCCCCAACTCATTATTTAAAAAAAAAACTCTAAAATTACCTACAGAACCAGCAGATTTGCGCTATTGAGAACAACCTCTTTCAAATAACTAATATCGTCGAAAACAGACACTGTCGCGATTTTCCTAGCCACCTTCATCTAAGGTCTTACCTTCGATGACCTCCACCAACCCTTTACTTTATTAAAAAAAAAATTGAAAACTTTGAACTTTTGAAGTAATGATATTCGAAAAACATTTGCTGGGGTTCAAAGGATTTATCTAGATGTCCTCAAACTTACACAATTTTTGTACTCTTACAAAGAAAATCCACGGAACCTCGATTGTACTAGATTAGTACAATCGGAAAAGCACCCCTTGAAATAACTATTATCGCTTGTTAACGGCTACCTTCCGGATCTTCCGCGCGACCTAGATCCGAGATTATCCCGTCGATCTTTGAATAACCCTTCGGAGATGCCTCCCAAAGCACCCCGATAAGTCCGTTCGCCCATTTTTGCGGCGATCTCGTCATCTCGAGCTCACATGCTCCCTGCACACGTCAATCTTCGTCCGAAGCAATCGATAAGTAAGGAAAAGAACAAAGGTGCCGAGCCTCGCTGAGCCCGTCCTTGTCTGGCCCCTCTGCCCGCGGCAACGCCGTCTTCGTCTGGTCGCATCCCGAGTGGCGCCACCCGAACACACCTCTGCATCCTTTGGGGATCGCTTCGACACCGACCTGGAAGATGAACAAAGGCGAACAGCCAGTTGGGCAAATTGTTGCGAATCGCCGTCAGTTTGTAATTACGCGGGATGAAGGCCCATAAACGGGATTTATGGGTTCATGTTTGACCGCGCTGGATCATAGGACATGCTCCAGTTTTGAATGTCGGCTCGCTTTTCCCTTCGTCTCTTCACTTATGTTTTTTGGGGGTACGGTGTTTAATTGAACCATCGGAATTTTTTAATTTCAAAATTTTTCCAATAATAGCTAACCTTTTTACCCTTGGGCTAGATGCCATTACTTTGAATATCTCAATGGGAGCGACTGGTTTTAAAATTTGAATAAAGCAAGGTACAGCAAATATATCCACTTCCGAAGGTCTTACACCCCTCCAGTACTTAAAGTAGAAATACTATTTTTAAAACATTTGGTTATAACAATTAGCAAATTAAAAAATAAAAATAAATGGTTAAAGAAAAAGAAATCCGTCAGTTTTTTGGTAGATGGCTGTAGTGATCGATATATCGTAATATATCGATAAAAAAATTTCTGATTTATGCTCGTTGTCAAGGATACATTTCACACTAAAAAAACTCTTTTGCTGTTTTTGTTCGGTCCATTCAGTTGTGGGTTACAGGGTGTTAAAAACTGAAGTCAACAAAAAAAAATTCGTTACATTTTACATTTTTTCTTTGATATAGGCGAAAATGCAAGCCAGGCAGCGGAAATTATTAATAGTGTTTATAGTACCGATTCTGTAACAGCTATTTACGTGCAATACTGAGTGATTAGAAATTGGCATCACTAGACTTCTTCGCCAATAAGAATCAAGACTTCTGGAAGAGGCATTATGAAGCTTCCCTTAAAATGGCAATAAATTACAAAACAAAATGGTGCATATTTTTCCCAAACGGACAATCCGAAACAAGTTGAATAGAGTCTTGAAGTTCACGCAAAAATAATGGATTTTTTTCCTCAAACTATTATTAAATAAGTCATATTTATTCACATCACAATTGGAGTGAAAAAATTAATAAAATTTAAATCAGAATAATTTCTGGAAACCTCTACTATATATATTATTAATTATATATTAAAATATCAAAAATTGTATCATATGATACAATTATAATTATTATATATTATTTGATGAGTTGGATCATTTTATGATTCACAAATATATAAATAAATATATGAGAATTTTCAAATGAAAGGATAAAATAAAAAAAGTTGAACCAAAACTATTACATATGACAAAAAGAGGGTGTCCCATTGACCCCTCAGAACTCAGAAACGAAAAATTTTCGAAGATTTTAAAAAAACAGGTCAACTTCTGTTTTGAGTTTGTTCCGAAAAAACCACCCCCATGAGGGTGGCATTAACCCCCAACATTATTTGAACAAGGTATAGATGTCGAGTGTTGGTTAGTTTGAGAGTTATTTATGTTTTGTGCACAACCCAGTTAAAATTTTCAAAATTGGTTCACTATTCACGAAATAATGTTATTTGAACTCAACGTCAAAAGGTGTGATGTTGAACAGACAGTTGAACCGCCAAGACTCAAGAACCTAGGAGTTTTGAAGAATCTAAAATAATTTTCGAGTTCTACATTAGGGAGAAAGAATTCCTATGATGACAATGTTCCGAAAAAAACACCTGAGGGTGGCAACATCCCCAATGTGTTTTAGTTAAAAAGCTTTTTTTGTTCTCTAAACGGCCTAGTTGAAATTTTCAAGTTCGGTAATTTTTTTCAAGCATTTTTATATTGAACATTATCAGAAGGGTAACTCAAACAGAAACCCAATTTATTCAAATACACCAGATCTGTAAGTAATGATAGGGAACATTTTTTTTCTGGATGCTCCCTATCATACTTATCCTTATTAATCAATTTGATTAATTGAATTGTAATTGTCTGTTATTTCAAAATATTGAATAATAGGCAAAAAAATGCGGTAAACTAACCGTGGTACGATATAATTAAAAAAATTATCTCACTCACCAAAAAGATTAGACTCTGAAATAAATCAACACAATACGTTAGATTTGTGTTGATCCACTACCGAGTATTATCTTTTTGGTAAGTAAAAGGAAAATATCGTCAACATTTCGATATAGAAAACTTCTTAGAAGTTCTCTACTCACTGCACGTCACCAAGCCACTCATTTGCAATGGACGCGAGGTATCTTAACTGCTTGTTGCACAATGGAAAAACGTGATCAATTCCTGGTACTTTCTTGATTGTTATAAGTGTTTGTTTTTAGTAATTATAGTAAATATATCAGAACCTTCTAATAGACCTACAGATTACCCCTATATCATTTATATAGCCCCAGTGACAGGCAGTTAACACAAACTTTCAAGCCCGGTCAAAAACGAAGGTACTACCGTAAATTCAAAAAGATGCAAACTCACCTTGCACCAATCTATAATCCTCAAATGTACAGGGAGCGTTCAACAAGACTTAAATGGGACACCATGGCCGATTACGTAAATACGTGCTTCCTCGTCACGTGTGATTAATGATCCAAGGATGACGTCCTAGGAGGCGCACTTTTTTGGATTTATAGGCACGTGTTTTTGATAATGTCGATTCAGCGTAAGCTCTATGTGACATTTCAATGCTTCCGGAAATGAAATTCTACTTGAAATGGAAAATTTAAGACAGATTTTTCTGTCGGATATTTTCATCCTTTGTAAAAATCGCAAAACACATTTGAGATCAAATGACAAAATGGAACACTATGATCAAACCATGTGAAAGATAATTCTCAAAGTCAACGTGAATAAAGAAGACAGAAATGAATTCCTTTGAGAGGGCTCTTCAAATTAGGAATTCTCGATACTATCTTGACTGGGTATGAATAGTAAATACCATATCAGTACCTTCTGATAGACCTATAGTTACCCCTCATTTTATGTTTGTGTGAACAACACAAACTTTCATGCTCGGTGAAAAACGAAGGTACTACCGTAAATTCAAAAATATGCAAACTAATCTTGCACCAATCTATAATCCTCAAATGTTAAACAAGATTCAAATGGCACATTAAGGTCGACTCCGTAAATACGAGCTTCTTCACGTGTGATAGATGATCCTAAAATGGCGTCGTAGGAGGCCTAGGTTTTTGCAATTATATGAAAGTGTTTTTATGATGTTGATTCATCGTAAGCCTTATGCCGTATTTAAATACTACCGGAAATGCGCCCCCTTTAACATTGTAGCTTTGACGCGCTGGGGGCGCTTGTCTTAACTAAGATCCTAGTTTCATCCCGGTGAAATGGAGGATTAAGTCTTGATGAGTAAAGCAATGTCACTCACGCCAGTCACTGGACCCGTGTGGTGAAAGTTCAACCGAATGGGGCCCTAGTTTCACCGTAAAGGTGAATGGGGGGTTGAGCCGCCTTGTTCAACTCAGTTACAAGGGTCTCAGTCGCAGTACAGGGCTCCACTCTTAAAACTAACGTACTCTACACTATTGCAGTAAATCTCCGGATTTTTTCTGCCTAATGGCCGAGTGCGTTATGTAGCATACTGCGTTACCTCGGGAGGGTGGAGGCCCTCTGGAAGTATTCGTACGACCTAGCCACCCAATTGGTGTTGGACTCGAGGGGGCAGTGGTTGAAAGTCCGCATGCTGGACTAGAAGGGTATCCCATCTACCTGGACCAGGATCGATTGCGAGAGGTTTCAGAGGTTTGTGGATCTCGACGATACGGCTAGAGCATTGGTGCTTGAAATCAGGATCAATTGTAAGACTTCACAGGGGTTCATAGATCTTGACGTACAGGCGGGATTGACGGTGCTCGTACGAGGATCAATTGAGGCATCAATCTTGAGACTATCTTGGTTCATGGATGGGGTGGATAAGAAGCCCCTTCGGCGTGTGAGCGGCATCCCACACATCTCAGGTACTAATACTGCAGAGCCAGTAGAGCTTGGATAGTGTTCCGCTGCGATCAGTCACGGCGTAGGTTTTCGGACTGAAGCCAAAACTGGAAGCTTGGTGGGTTCAACTTTTCGGAGTGAATCTCGCTAATGCGCGATGATAAGGCGTATCCTTATCACACTATCTGCTTCCTGGGCAGATCGTGGAGACTGCTGAGTAGTCACTTGGTGAAAGAGCCACGATCATATGCCAGTAACCTAACCGGTAGATTTCACAACCTTCGTAAAAATCGCAAAACACATTTGACATGAAGTGAGAAAATGGAGCACTATGACCAAACCAAGTGACAGATAACTCTCAAAGTCTACGTGAGTAAAAAAACAGTTGTGCCAACTTAGTGATAAAATAATTCCTTTGAGAGGGCTTATGAGTGTTTGTATTTAGTTATGAATAGTAAATACCATATCAGTACCTTCTGAAAGACCCACAGTTACCCCTCACTTTATGTCTGTAGTTCCACTGGCAGGTAATCAACACAAATTTTCCGGCCCGGTCAAAAACGAAGGTACTACCGTAAATTCAAAAAGATGCAAACTCACCTAGCACCAATCTATAATCCTCAAGTGTACAGGAAGCGTTCAACAAGATTTAAACGGGACATTATCGCCGATTCGGTAAATATGAGCCTCCTCTTCCCGTGTGATAAATGATCCGAGGATGACTTTGCCGTTTCGGCAAGCTCCTTCGGGATATCGAGTCTCGTTGCGCCCGGTCGACCCGCGCCAAACGACCATTAACCGGTCGATTAATCCTCGTTAAAGATTCATTTATCAAGATGTCTTTGTCCGTTGTCCGCACGAGCGACCGATATCTTTTTCTCGGTTTATTATACATTTATGTCGGTCACGGTGCGGTTTTGTTCTGTATCGGTCTTGTTTACTTCGTCCTTATCGAGTTGATGTGTATGCGAATTGCGTTTTAATTGTGGCGATTTCGCTGTGTTTGTTTTGTTCTCGTTGAACATTCTTATGACTACAGATTTGGTTAATCGAATATTGTTGAGCAAGATCCAAATTCTAATTAATTAAATGATAATAATCAAGTTTATACAATATGAATTGAAATTCTCACGAATCTATTGATAGCTTTCTTGGATTCGTTAACAGTTTGATGCAATTCTATGTGAAAAACACGTTTGATATCAACCCTTCCTATCCAGATTTTTTTGTTTGGAGATTCTGCTCATTTTTCGAAGTGAATGTGGATGATGTTACTAGACAGAATACAAGTAATAGATTGATGGAAAAAATCCATTTTTGGGTGAACTTTTAGATATTTAACGTGTTTCGGATTATCCGATTTAAGTCAAATGTGAATTTTGTTCCATAATTTGTTGCTTCATAATACCTCTCTCATAAAGTCTTAGTTCTTATTGGCGAAAAATTCTAGTAGTCGATTTTCATAATCTTCTCTTTATGCCAATTTCTCATCACTCAGAAAGTATTGCAATGCGAGAAAAAGATCGTAATCGCTTGGTGCCAGGTCCGGACTATATGGTGGATGCATTAAAACTTCCCCTCCTGGAGTTTCTAGCGAAGCCACTACAGACGTGTGTGGCCTCGCGTTATCCTAATGGAACGCGACACCTCTTCTGTTGGTCAATTCTGGCCGTTTCTATTCAACCACTAGCCAATCATATGGTAGGGAAGTGTGACAGCTAAAGGATAAGAGTATCCGTACGCTCGAAGCAACAGAAACGATATAAAAACCTGATAGTTAAAATAGTAACGCTACGTACAAAGAATGGTTGATGAGAGACTTCCACAACAAACTGGGTGACGAGGAAATAGGAATATAGGGATATAAAAAAAAATGATATGGCATGCTTTCAAAATGATAGTCAATTAAAAAAAATTTTACAGCCTGTGACGGTCTTTTTACTCCTTTTGCCAGAAATCTTTTTCCATTTTTTTTGTTTGTTCTGTAACCCTGAATAATGCTTCTCTAAACTGTTATTAAAATTTAAAAACTAGTTGCTCCAGGTTGGATGAAAAAGGGAAATTTTTCCCAAAAAAATTTCCAAATAAAAATTTTACGCAGTTTAATGGGACTGTACTGAAAAAAAATGTACTACATGAGTTTGGCAAGTAACGTCAAAATTTGGAGCATTCCTTAAGAATTTTAAAATGTTTTAACACTTGGTAAATTGTTGCTGAAATTGTAGGCAATTTTTTTTTGGAAATAATCCCCTTTTAAAAAAAATTATCTACCGTACTCAAAAATTATTCTAATGTGCCATTTTAAGGTGCGTTTGAAATAAAATTCAGTGGATTCCCTAATTTTTAATTCAAATACGATTTACAACGAAGTTCTACTTAACATTTAAGGCAGCATTTGGTACCAACATGATGGCTGCCCAGCGCATTATGCTTCCACAGTAAAAGAATTCCTCAATCAAGAGTACGATTTCGTGGCCTGTCCGTTCACCCGATTTGAACTCAATAGACTTCTTTTACTGGGGTATGATAAAGGAGAAAGTGTTTTCCAAACCGATCCAAGATTCGAGGAGAATATAAAGGTAATAATAAGCTACATTTCGTTGATTTACAGTCTATATATTATACAGTACATTATACAATTTTGGGTTGTTTTATCCAAATTTAATAGAATTATTGCAGTTAAGTTTCATCTGCAACTGTGATGAAAACACTATATAGGTCGTAGAACATTAGATCGATGAGCTTTTCCACTATTAATCACTTGGGTTCACTGAGTTCACTTCACAAATTCACTTACCTTAAAAATAATTTAAAATACTCAAAATGTTTCTTGAGATTGAATTTGAGAAGTCAGAAATAAGTGAGACTAGAGTTCTTTCTTTTCGGTTAATGCCGTAGGTAGCAATTTCAACTGACTGAATGTTCGGATAGTGGAAGAGTAGATGTGAAGTCAAGTATTCTAACTGTGCCTCGATGATTCAGTAAAATAAACATTAAATGTTTACTTGCCTTTGGGGTCACTGATGTCGGATTAAGACTTGTACGAAAACTGACAGTATTTTAAAAAGTTGAACTTTAGAAATCCGGTCGATAATTGTGCGAAAAGTGAGGTCTTTGTTAATTTTAGAAGAAATCAAACAACTTCTTTCATTTCTCAGTATAATAAAAAGTGATGATAAAGAAAGAAAAAACCTCAAGAGAACTGAACGCTAGCTATCAAGACCACCGCATTCAATATTATACTAAGAAATTTTTGTCAACTTTCACGTAAATGTGATATTCGACACTTCAGCTTATTTTTTTTTCTAATGATTATACGAATAGTTGCGAAAAAATTTAGGATGTGATTCTTTGTCAAAAAATAGGGTGGGTCTTTCATATAAACTTTATTCTTTTGAGCCGCCCCCGCTTAGTTACAGCCCCCTGAAGATAGCGCCCGAAAAACAGTTTTTAATTTTTTTATTAAAAACCAAAAAACTGACCAGAATAAAATTAAGCAGACATTTTATGCGGTCGAGAAGGCATACAAAGAATTTTGGTGGTGTTCCTCTATGATTGCAAGGGGTACAAAAAGTAACCCCGAAACCTTCCTTTGCAAAAAACTTTTTTCCATATTCCTATTTTACAATAAAAATATCAATTTTGGATAGCTTGATTCATTCTGAACAAATAAGGTCTCTTGTAATGCCTTACTGAATTTCCAGGTTTTCGAGAAAAAAAATAATTTATCAACATGATACCGTGAGTCGTAGAGGCTGGAATTATTTCCGAACAAGAATTTATCTAGTAACTGGGTGTCATTTTGTTATGGTACAACTGACTAGTTTTGATTTACCATGATTCAGGTACAATTATTGTCAGTTTTTTGGTTTTTAAGAAAAAAATTAAAAACTGTTTTTCGGCCGCCATCTTTAGAAGGTGTAACTAAGCATGGGGTTCTAAAAATTAAGTTTATATGAAAGACCCACCCTATTTATCGACAAGGAATCACCTCCTAAATTTTTTCGCCACTATTCATATACACCCTGGAAATGACCTTAGAAAACATGTAAAGTCTTTCAGAGCATTTTAATATGTTTATGCCTGTTAATTTCGACGTCGCAGCATTCAGAATTGTTAACTGATTCTATCCTTATTCTACTAGTATTGATCTCATTATTTTTCTTCAACCAATAAAAGGGTTTATTTCATTCATTCAGTCCACCTACAAATGGACCTTCCAATAAATTTCGTTAATTTTCCTCTTTTTGTTAGAAGGGATGCATCGAGCACTTCACGTTAAGTCTTTGAACAGATGTAAAATCATTATCATTCGGGTAGTCAAACTTGTCGTAGCTTTCGCTACATTATGCATTATCATTTGGGTAGTCGAACTTGTCGCATGTAGCCTTTGCTACATTAAGCACTGTCTCCGGATAGTCAAACTCGTCGCTTGTGACATTTCGATTTAAGCTATCGTGGTTATTATTATTGAAATACTAATCCAGTCGATTGCCTAAGTATTGTAAAATTCATCACATTTGTTTTTAGTGTAATAATCATAACTTTTGACTTGGTTTATATACAGTAAACCAAGAATTCCTTATCATTTTCGTTGGTTTATCTTATTAGATAAACAACGCTAGTTCATCATCGGGATAACTACATATAAGTGCCCTTGAAGTAAAACTCTTCGCTAAACTACGTCAAAGTACAGTCCACTAAACCCATCGAAATAAATCAGGGAGATTCATTAATTTGCAATTGCCTGTTATTTCAGAATAATGAAATATAGGCAAAATACTGCGGTAAACTAACCGTGGTACGAAACAGCTGCCTCATTGAACTTCTTGCGCTACTACAGAAAAATTTCTAAAAAAATATGGGCAGAAGAGCGAGGAAAATGAGAAATCTAACAAGCTGAGAATTTTATTGTTAGATATTAGACTTTCTCACAGCAATAAAATGAGTTTTTTCGAATTCAAAGGCTAAAGAATTGTCAATTAGTATAAATGATTTTCATTCCTTTATTTTCCATAGATTTTTCTGTATTTTGGAATTTTGTACAATATTTGTAAATTTTATGTCTACCAAAACAGAAATTTCGTTTGTCTAAGGTTTTCAATTGAAGTGTTCCTAATTGGATAAATCAGGTAAAGTTTTAAAATCAAATAACTCTTTTATCGTTTCACCTTAGTTTTTCTGATTATTCTCTGAATAATTTTTGTCGGCATATTTCCTTACGTTGATTAAATGTAGTTAGTTACCTTCTTTCATCTCATACCTTTCAGCATCACCTCTTGTGACGTACCACGGTTAGTTTACCGCAGTATTTTGCCTTTTAATTTCAGTAATTTGAAATAACAGGCAAATGCAAATTAATTAATCTCGATGATTAATTTCGATGGGTTTAGTGGACTCTATTTTTGGCGTAATTAAACGAAGAATTTTACTTCAAGGGCACTTGTATTTAGTTATCTCGATGATGTGCTAGCTTTGTTTATCCAATGAGATAAACCAATGAACATGATGAGGAATTAAAGTAAAAACTCATATTACACTATGATAACAACGAACTATAATTATTGGATTACTGTATATAAACCAAGTCAGAAGATATGATTGTTACACTAAAAACAAATGTAATGAATTTGCCAATACTATATCAACAATAATAACCGCGATAGCTTGGACCGAAATGTCACAAGCTACGTACGACAAATTTGACTATCTGAATGATGGTGCATAATGTAGCAAAGGCTACATGCGACAAGTTAGACTATTACTTGAATAATAATTTTAGTCTTTTTAAAGACTGAACGTAAGACGTGCTCGATGCATCTCTTCTAACAAAAAGAGGGAAATTAACGTAATTGATTGGAGGGTCCATTTGGAGGTGGACTGATGAACGAAATAAACCTTCTTATTGGTTACAGAAAAATTATGAGATTAATGCAAGTAAAGAAGGATAGAATAGTTCACAATTCCGAATGCTGTGTCATTTCAAATTAGCAGGCATAAATATATCAAAATCTCTAAATGACTTTCCATGTTTTCTGAGGCCATATATGATCTTAATTTAAACTGTTTATTTATGAAATAAACTTCATTACTATTATTATTATCATCATTAGAAAACAGATGATCTGAAGTGTAAACAGTTCTAACGGCAATTCTCAAAACTGCTAGGTCGAAATATCAACGTAAAAGACCTAAGTCTCGATGACAAAATAATTTCGATTGACAGAGCCGTCTCTAATGAGACGAAACACCTTTGGTGATTTTGAAGAAAAGGGAAGCTAAAACTTCAAGAGGAAAAGTGGAAAACATATAACATGATCACCTCATATCTGCGAATTCAGTCGTAACCCAAGACATTTTTAACCTGAAGATATGTTACTGAACTTTTTGCGTTACCCCAATGAAGCTTCGAAAAGAATTTGAACAGAAGATACATACAGTTTGGGAACCTAACCAAATGAAATATTCTCGGTAGAGATAACAGCAGCTAAAAAACATGAAACGAGTTGTTTTTCCCGAATTCGTTGGAACAATGACAGCCAAAGAACTTAAATGGCTTAGGTTAGTTGAATTGTCTGACTTTTTCTGTCGGCATACTCTCTCACGTCAAATTCAACACAGTTCCCCTTTTTCACCCCCAACTTTCCATCATCACCAATCGATGTATAATTAATCGCGATGATACAGAAAGAGCCGAGCAAAAAATCTCACGAGAACCAAAGTGAAAAGGAGCCACCAGGTCCGGCCAGTGTTGCTTGTCATCGTAGCCACGCGATGATATCATCCGGATAGCAGGCTACAAGCCCGAGTCACGGTGATGTCTTCATCTTCAGGTGCCTTGGCGTCAAATCTATTACATTAAATAGATAGAAGCAGAATCGGAGTGGCTACTGGGCTTTTGGTATAGGTCTAAAAGCCGAGTCATCATTCTCCTCTGACTTCTTTTCGTGAAATCATTAAACGGCATGACTCGGCATTGCTTCCTCGAGTGACGGAGGTGACGATGTAAAGGCGAAACGTCGGATTGTCTACGGCTTGTCACTGCTTTTGTTCTATTCAAGTTTGTATTAGAACTGTTTAATTGTCGAGGGAATAATGGGTTCCGTCAGAAATATGTCGGTCATCGACGTATCCCCTTGTTGGCGGATGTTGTTGGCAGTTTTCATCATCTACTGACTTTTGTTCATTGGATTTCGAATGGTGATGACTTTTGAACACAATAACAACGGTATGTTTTCATTTCTCCTCTGTTTGTACGGTTGAGTTATTAGAGCGTTCGCGTTATCTTTATTCAGAATAAATGTCAGCTGAAAAGTTCCGAAATAAGAAAATTCCTATCCATGACCTATTTGATCTATTGTTAAAATCAAGATCAGCCATGGAATTTGTTCCCGATCAGATCGTGCCTTGCGTGATAGTAATGAGTGAGCCATTTAAAAATCATATTTTTGGTTGGGTATAAATGAAAAACTAATGAATATTTTTACGAAGTTATGAATCACAAGAAAGGTTGAACCTTAACATTTACGAATACATACCAGGGGCGTTCAATGTATTCCCGGTATCGGGGTGATTTGCTAATAATGTGAGTAATCTAATTACCTCATTTACCGATGACACTATCGGAGGATATAAATATATAATTTCACTAATTTACGATCATTAGTTTTCCAGGTATCCTCAGTGAAAGACGTCCAGAATGGCTGACGCCACAATGATGAAGACAATCGAACATCGCGCCGTTATAAAGTTCATCACTAAACAGGAAAAAAGTCACGAAATCATTCATGAAGAGATGGTTGATGTTCACCAAGACTGTGCACCGTCGTTATACACCGTCCAAAAGTGGTTAAGTGAATTCAAAAGAGGCAGAGAAAGCATTGAAGACAATCTTCGCTGGGGCAGGCCCGTTAGCGACGCGACGCCACTGAAGAAAATGTGAAAAGTGGAAAAGCTGATACTTAAGGATGACAGAACAAAAATCAAGATGTTAAGAGAGAAAACAAACCTATCCTTGGTACCAGACATGCCATCCATCATCACCATCTTAACCTCTCAAAGGTCAGTGCAAGATGGGTAACGAGAATGCTCAACGCACCTCAGAAGTAAGTGCGAGTGCTGTGAGGAGTTTTTAGACCTCTTTGGAGAAGACCCATTGATTATTTTCAACTGGCTGGTTACAGGGGATGACACAAAGGTTCGTCCATGCACACTAATTTACGATCATTAGTTTTCCAGGTGTCCTCAGTGAAAGACATCTAGAATGACTGACGCCACAATGATGAAGAAAATCGAACAGCCCGCCTTCATAAAGTTCATCACTAAGCAGGCAAAAAGTCAGGAAATCATTCATGAAGAGATGGTTGCTGTTCACCAAGACTGTGTCGTTATCCACCGTCCAAAAGTAGTTGAGTGAATTCAAAAGAGGCAGAGAAATCACTGAAGACGATCTTTGCTCGAGCAGACCCCTTAGCGACACCACTGAAGAAAATGTGAAAAGTGGAAAAGCTGATACTTAAAGATGCCAGAATAAAAATCAAGATGTTAGCAGAAAAGACAAACCTATCATTGGGTACCATACATGTTATCCATCATCACCATCTTAACCTCTCAAAGGTCAGTGCAAGATGGGTACCGAGAATGCTCAACGCACCTCAGAAGTAAGTGCTATGAGGAGTTTTTAGAGCTCTTGGAGAAGTCCCATTGATTATTTTCACCCGACTGGTTACTGAGGATGACACGTGGGTTCGTCCATGCAGTGGATTGAAAAGGGTGTGAAGTCCCCAAACAAAATCAAAGTCACCCCACACGCTGAAAAAATAAAAGCAACGGTATTTTGGGATTATAAAGTTATTTTATTGATAGAATACACTAAAAAGGGTGAAAGCATCACAGCAGCATCATACGCAACCACTTGGCGTAATTTAAGAGAAGCAATTAAAGAGAAAGACGAGGAAAACACTAGCGGATGTGTTGCTGCTTATCGACAAAGCGCCGGTTCACAAGGTCCACTTGGCGAAGGCTGCTGTGCGTGAATTTGGCTTCGAAGAAATTACTCATCCTCCGTACAATCTACTACCTATTCCTAAATGTGAAAAAATATCTTCATGGAAAGCGATTCTCCGACGATGAAGAACTGAAGGCAGCAATTAATACCTATTTTGAGGAGAAGCCGAAAGCATAATTTTTAAAAGGTAAAGAGGAGCTTAAATCTCGCTCTAACAAATTTATTGAAGTTTCAGGAGACTACATTAAAAAATAGGATTTTTCCAAAATTTTCTGAGTTTTCATTCATGTCTACACATTGAACACTCCTCGTATGTCGATTCACGCTTGAACAAAACTGAGAAATATTAATAACTTATTTCCAAAGTGGTGAATCTTCTACTCAAACTTAAAAATTTACGTGGAAAATTCAATGGAAATTAAATTCTCTCACGGCAATTTGTGGATCAATTTGTTCGTGAAAACTGGATCGTTATTTGATAAAACGACCTATTAACCTTCTCATCCAGTGAGCACAGCTGAAAACATAGCTACTGTAACCGAGAATGTGGCTGAACATCCATCAAATTCAACTAGTCGACGTGCTCAAGAACTAACATTTCTTGCACTTCTGTGGGGAGGAGTTTGCATAAATACCTTGGTATGAAGGATAAAAAAGTTCAACTAGTACAAGAAGTGAAGCATCCTACCTGTTTCCACTACGCTCATTGGCCCAATGATCGCATGATCGAAGATGAGCAATCTTCCAGGAAAATCATCTTTAGCGATGAAACTCATTCCCACCTCGTAGAACTATTTCTTGTTGGAATTCATTAAGGATAAGTGTTCCGCTAACCATTCAGAAACGATTGATGCCTTCAAACACGAAATCGAAGTTGCCATTCATGAAATTGAGGCCCAAACAATCGACAATGTACTGGAAAATTAGGTTGATCGGATGGGGTACTATATGGTCAGTCGTAGCGGTCATTTGAACGATGTTGTTTTCCGTTCGTAAATGTCAAGGTTCGGTCTTTTTAATAAACTCACAATTTCGAGAAAATATTCTTTATTCTTTCATTTATAGTCGATCAAAAATGCAAATTTTAAATGGCCCACCCTTCAATATCGAATGCTGCCTTGAAGACAAATTTTTCAGGTTTTTGGAAGTTTCGTACAATTAATTTTTGACATTGTCTCAAATATCTCTTAACTATAAAATAATGGTGAAAAGCACTGACGGGAAGTCAGATTGGGCTTTTGTTCAACAGTTCATTTTAACTGAATGAAAATTTCAAATCTGTGAATTAATTCCCAAAGAAGCTACATATGGTGAATAAAAACACAGACTTCCGTGTTCTGTCACCAGAAAGTCAAATTAACCTCATAGGTAGCTCTTGACAACTTAGGAATCATTTCACCAATGTGGACAGAAAACTTGAGATTTGATTGCAAAAAGACAGCAAGTAGTCTCATCCGAAGACATCTTTGGTTCAAATAGTAGTCTCTGTGTTTTATCACTATTCATCATCATTTTGTTTGCGCTGAACCATACCTGGGCTTCCTTTAGTGTCTTCTTGTCTTTCTCTTCCAATTCCTGGTTGTCCATCCCTTTATTCAGAAAAGAAGTGTCATCAGCGACAAGGACGGTTTGATCTGATTTCACATTAGTTGGCAAGTCATTCATATATATCATAAACAAAAGCAGACCCAACACAGAACTCACAGTCTTCCAAGAGGAAGACCTGCCTCCCAAGCTTGTTTTCTGCATCCTGTTTGTCAGATAAGTTTTCATCAGGCCAAGAACCTCACCCCTGATTCCATAGTATTCAAGCTTGTTTAAAAGCACTGAGTGTGAAATACTATCGAAAACCTTGGATAAGTCACATGCCTGTAAACTAGATTTTTGTCCCCCATCAAAAGCTTCTCCTATATTTTCAAGCCATCTCCACTGATTTGCCCATCAAGAACTCATGCAGAGAGTTGCAGAAAATTTTATGATGTTTCAAGAAAGTCAGTAATCTATTTTTTATTGTTATCTCAAACAATTCTGAGAACACAGGAAGTATCGATACTGGACGGTAGTTTTCTAGTAATTCCATATCTCCTCTTATATGGACAGGTACTATTTTAGCCGTCTTCAATTGATCCGGAAAGTGCCCCTCTTTTAGCTATTTGGTGAACATGCTACATAGTGGTACCTCAATGCACGGAAAAATCTCCTTCAGTATGTTTGATGTCATAGATGTCTCTGGTTTGCTTAGGTTTTATCTGTCTTTGAGCTTTCCTGAGTTCTGTTAATGTGCATTCATGAAGGTAGATAGACTGAACAGTTTTAATCTTAGTTTTTTTTACATCTTTCTGAAATACTAGCTCCGATGTTGGTGAAGTTTTTGTTCAATTCATCTAGTCTAAGATTTGTCTCATCCTTACGCACTTGGTTTTTGTTTATCCTATTTATCAATTCCCATATTAGATTATTTTTGTTTTCTGAATTTCTTATCTTATGTAAATTGTAGTTTATTTTAAGCTCTGTTAATTTTTCGGCATATTTCTTCATGTGAATGTTATATGCTGATCTTGATAAATTATCTTTCCTAACCTTCATAATAGTTCCCAGGGCTTCCAATTCATTTTTCATTTTAAGAATGTTTTTGTCCTTATGTCTTGCTTTCACCTTGTTCGTATCAACTTTACGAACAGTTTTTTCTGGGCAGGTTTGGTCAAAATCCAACATCAGTGTGTGCCAGAATTCATCGAAAACCTCCTTCGCAGACTTACCAAGATTCCATGTTTCTGCATTCAGTTTTGCTTTGAGTTTATCTATATTGGATTGATTGGTGATTCTTTTCTTGAATATCTCTTTATTTTCAGGTAAGCAGCTGAGTACTTGACCCAAGTGGTTTGACAGATGTGGCTGAAAGGACGGACGCCCATCGACGGCTTGAGAGAGATAGCACATGATCTTAAGATATCCCACGAGTCCGCACGTACGATTTTGATTGATATTTTGGGCATGAGAAAGGTAGCCGCACGACTCGTACCGAAAGACCTGAATTTTCTTCAAAAACGTCATCGCGAACAGGTTGCTTCAGACATGCTGGATCGCTGTAATTCCGATTCTACATTCATGGAACGCATTATAACTGGTGATGAGACCTGGGTCTACGAGTACGATATGCAAACAAGCCAGCAATCATCGGAATGGGTGGCAAAAAATGAGCCGAAACCGAAAAAACCACGCCAAAGCCGCTCGAAAATGAAGGTGATGCTCATTGTTTTCTTCGATATCCGTGGCGTGGTGCACTACGAATTCGTTCCAGAGGGTCAGACGGTAAACAAGGAGTATAACCTAGGCGTTATGAAACGTTTGCGTGAGCGTATCCGTAAGAAGCGGCCAAATTTGTGGGCGAACAACTCATGGATTTTGCATGACCATAACGCGCCTTCTCACCGAGCTACGATTGTGACTGACTTTTTCGCCAAAAACTCAACAAACATGCTTCAGCAACCACCGTATTCGCCGGATTTGGCTCCCTGCGACTTTTTCCTCTTCCCAAAACTAAAATTGCCCCTTCGTGGCACCCGTTTTGAGTCGATTGAAGCCATAAAACAAAATTCGGCGCGAGAGCTAAAGTCCATCCCGGAAAGCGCCTATAAAAAATGTTTCGATAATTGGAAGTGTTTACCGTCTGACCCTCTGGAACGAATTCGTAGTGCACCACGCCACGGATATCGAAGAAAACAATGAGCAGCACCTTCATTTTCGAGCGGCTTTGGCGTGGTTTTTTCGGTTTCGGCTCATTTTTTGCCACTCATTCCGATGATTGCTGGCTTGTTTGCATATCGTACTCGTAGACCCAGGTCTCATCACCAGTTATAATGCGTTCCATGAATGTAGAATCGGAATTACAGCGATCAAGGATGTCTGAAGCAACCTGTTCGCGATGACGTTTTTGAAGAAAATTCAGGTCTTTCGGTACGAGTCGTGCGGCCACCTTTCTCATGCCCAAAATATCAATCAAAATCGTACGTGCGGACTTGTGGGATATCTTAAGATCATGTGCTATCTCTCTCAAGCTGGTACGACGGTTTTCCAGCACTCTTTCCTTAATTTTATCGACGTTATCTTCGATCGAAGCCGTCGATGGGCGACCACTTCACGACCGTCCTTGAAGGCTCTGTACCACTGATATGCACGAGTTTTCGATAGAGCATTATCACCAAAGGCCTTTTGCAACATTTTCAATGCATCGGCACACGAAAATTCATTTGCAACACAAAACTTTAAACAAATTCTTTGCTCAACGTAATCACCCATAGTAAAAATCGGCACGCACTCTGACATCGACTGACTTAATCAGCTGTTGCAAACACACTAGTTGACAGATCCCGCTCAAGCTTGGCATAGTAATTAAGGACAGTGGTACCAACCTAGGAGAAAAAAATTTTACCTGCCTCATTGCCCCGCCAGATTTAAATCGATAATTCCCGCTACTTTCTTGACAGAATGTATGGTCGATATTGTCGATGTGTTATTCATTTGATAGGTTATCTTTAATTTTAACATGCCATTTAGAACGGCACACTGGGGTATTGTAATTTTTTTTTCTTCATTTATTTCTATTGTGTAGACGTGTTTGAGCCGTGGATGCTATTTTGATTTATAAGAGCATATGTTTATATGGGTATGTTCATACATAGTTATGTGTTTTTTACTTACGGCACGAATTTGATGGGTTGCTTATGATTTTCTTCATTATGTTAGCATAGGAGTCTTTTATGCATATATTTGTTTTTCTATTTTGTATTTTCTATTTTTTATTTTAATATTTTCTCTGTAATTGGGTGTAAACCTGTTGGGAATAAATGTATTATCATTATTAAAAGAACGATCTCTCCCGATGACCGGAATATCGCGTCTCAACTTTTTTTCACACCGCCGCACAGCGGTAACCGCGCGATTTTCCCATTTTCCGCTCACGCAGATCCGAACAATTGCCCTGCCAGCGGTTACGGCAGACTAAAGCCGGGCTCGTGACGTTCTTCCTGATCCTTCGAGAACGCCTTTCCCCCGTTCCTCGAACGTTCCATTGTGCCGAACGTAATCGTATGCATCATGCATACCGAAACGTCACGCGATTATCGGAAACGGATAGATGTAGAAACTGGAATGACAACCGAAAAGGTCGCGGTTGGTACATAATGATACATCCAATGTCGGATAGGCAGTCCATATGTCGGCCGTGGGACACGGAGTTCGGCGGGACCTCTGGCAGGTGGCGTTCCCAAAAAAAAGGATAATGAAAACAATACTTCATCCTTTTACTCTTATAGTGGGTTTCACAAGACTTTAGTCATCGGATCAAGCCTGTTGATCATGGAGTCCTTCTACAATTTATCTAGTTCTATGTTCCCAAAGTGCTGATCACAGATTTAGTCACTGTATCAAACTGACAGGTTAACCTCTTTTGATGATCGATCAAGTACAAATTGGATTCCACGAAATATTTTGTGCTGATCTAACCTAGAATCGCTGCTAAATCACAGATCAAGTTGATTTTCGTATTCTTCGTCAAATAGTTGAAGTGTATTTTTAATTTGTTTCAAATGATATAATTGTAAAATACTTTTCGAAATCAGTTCATCGTCATTATCAGAAGAAGATTTGAGTGAAATTCGAAGAACTATTAGAAACAGGAGCGATCCTTTTGCAAAATATGATAATCTTGATTTCAAAATACGTTTTCGTTTCAATAATAATGTCGTGACGGCATTATTGCATAAAATTGGACCAAAAATTTAACCACGCAGTAAAAGGAACGAATAGATCGATGCTAGATTACAATTATTAGTTTATCTACGATTTAATGAAACTGGTGATAGATGATGATAGGAGATCATACCAAGATTGCTAAATCATCGGTATGCAGAATTGTTAAAAGGGTATCAGTTGAAATTGCCCGTTTGAAACTTCAGTATATCTCTATAGCTCGTACCAGGCTTAAGTATTAGAAGTAGCTCAAGGGTTTCATAATATAAGTGGATTACCAAGATCCATATCCTCTGTGGTTCAATTTCTTCCCCTGTTAAATGTCTTTTCAGCATTCATTTTGCACTCACACTGGAAATACTAATAACATAGTTCGTAGTAGTATGATATAACAAGCATATAAACAATAACAATCCGTTTCTGAATTCTTACCATACATTAACAGCGCTACCACAGAAATATATACATTCTTATTTTCCTTCATTCTGTTTCTATGTCAAATTTTACAAAGTGCGAAGTTGTCAGATTGTTTTCTCAGTTTAACTGATCAACGTCATCAACTAACTGAACTTGTTTTGTGAGACCGTAATTCAGTAATCCATTTGTCAAATTCAACAAGACTATTTGTTGATGTAATCACCGAATCTTTATGAAACCCAGCTTTAGATGCGCGAATGGCGTAATCAGTTCATTATTCCAAAAAACGTGGGTAATTGTGATATAACCGCCAGTATTTATTTCCGTCAAAAATGTTGAACCCGAATCATGTGTTCCAGGTTCCTTAATTAAACGAATATGAATACTTCTTGACAATTTCTACATATTGTCAATATGTTCACTGAACATAAATATCATATTAAGCTATTTACCTATCGTTATATAATGATATATACCGGTATGGAAAAGACAGTCGGAAATTCAATATTACAGTCCAGTGAAGCAGTGGAAGAATCAAAACCTCAACGCGATGCAATGATGAATAAACCACTGTTCTCTCTCAATGGCAGTGCTGACAGATGCTTCGATCGAAGCCATTGAGAGAGAACAGTGGTTTATTCGTCATCGCATAGCGCTGAGATTTCAATTCTTCCACTGCTTCACTGGACTGTAGATTAACATCGAATTTCCTATGTTTCCGAATGTCTTTTCCATACCTGCATATGTCGGTTAAAACGTTTTGTAACGTTGTCCGATAAGCCTCCTCCGTTCCTCCTTGTTGTGGACCAGCGTCTCATCCAATTGTCTCGCACTAATGGTTTCTCTTATTCTTTCACCCCAGCTCTTTTTAGAGCGTCTTCGGGAAATCCTCATCGATCTTCTTATCGCATTCATCTCAACTACCTCGATCTTCTTCTTATATCTCTCTGTGATCCTCCATGTCTATGAACCATATAGAAGACTACTTTTTATCAGGGTTCGGTATTGGATGTTGTTTAAGCTACCAATTGCTCTTCTTGCCTGAACCATGTTTCCTTCGATTTCTTTATTATACGTTCCCGTCGCGTTGAAATTGACTCCCAAGTACGTATAATTTTCAAAATAATCTTTTCTCCCATACCCTCTTAATCCAAGGTTGTTACCCCTTCTGATCATACATTTGATTCGATGTGTGGCGCATGAAAAAAGTTAGGAAGAAAAACTCCACCTCTCTTCGGCCCCCTTTACACTCTTCAACCTTTTAGTTTAATTTATTGATGAAATTAAGGTTACAGAAATCAACAACCTTCTAATATCCTAAAACATAATTAACGTGCAAATAAAGGTGAATACAACAGTCAATTGAGTGAATCCAAAGTTAACTTGGCAATAACAATAACATTTATTGATCCTTTAAGATATATATCTATACATGTATAGGGCAGGTTAGGAATATTCAACAAAGAACTTCGAAGTAGTTTAAATAATGACCCTTTGGTCGGGAAGCCCCCATTAACCCATCTACTATCTATTGTAACTAGATCATTTATACGTATAATATCGTTGGCAAGAATGTCTTGTTATTATTATTATTATTATTATTATTCTGATACTCCTAGATCTTCTGTGAAGATCTCTCAGAAGCTTTTTCAGCTTGTGCGAGTTAGGAGTTCAATTGTGTTCTGTGTAGGCTTTGTTACTGCGATCTTACGCCACTTTAGGTCATAGCACTGTTAATTTTCGACCCAACAGTGAAATGGTGGCCGACACCCGTCCAACTAGAAAATTTCTTTCCCACCTGAACCAGATTCGAACCTGCGACCTTTCGGTTACGAGCTCTGTGCCGTTACCACTTAGCTGTCGGTGCAACATATTATGACATATACTCTACTGTACTTTGTTCTAGTGCGGATTTAACTAATATTTTCAAATAGTATTCACATCTAATAATATCGTTGTTTAGGAATGTCTCATTGCGACATTCTGAAGACACAGAGTTGCTGTGTCTGTTATACAATTATAGATCCACATTTCAATAACTCTAAAGTGAGTAAATTCTCAAACAAGGTTCCATTATCAACCACTTCTAGATTCAAATAAATGAAATGAACATAAAGGCACTTTCATGTATGAAATATGTCATTACAGATTAAATTAAATAGAGCGCCCCTAACTGAGGCATATATACAATAAAATTCAACAATGAATAAAGAATACATGAGACAAATATACTCACATCAGGTAATTACCTGATGTGAGTATATCCAATAACTTTATATCGTAGAATATCACAGTCCACTTCTCTTTAGTTCTACTAAACATTGAACAATGGTGTTCTATTTCTAACAAAGGAAAACTGAACACTCTTAAGCCGGCGTTCTATCTCTGACTACCAAACAGACGCCATCATTCTACTAAACAGCGAAGAACACACAATAATGGATAGATCCTTGTGGTACTCCATTCGCCATTTGTTTCCCTTGTGTGATAATTCTTCACTTGACTGTACCATCTGATATTTGTTAATCGGGGCAATATTGACTAACATTCACCAAAAATTGGGATATGATAACTATTAAACTTTGGTTGTAGAATATTGTTTCCGTATTGTTATGAGAAAAATTCAAACAGAATCGACAGAATCATTTCCCAGGAATATCTAACTCCATTACAGTTACCCCAAAGGAAGTTATAATTATTTCTGCTGAATAATAATTTTTCAGGTTACTTAATGATCCATTACAAAAATATCTTTTAATAGGAGTATGTTTTTTGAACGTCTTCAAACGTATTTAGCTTATTCGTTGTAATCCATTTAATTATTTTTGTTAACCTGCGTAAAAAACTTATTTCAATTTGGCTTATATTACCAATTCATCATCAATTCTCGCTCGTGCCAACTGTTAGGTTTTCTTCTATAGGGTGTATATGAATAGTTGCGAAAAAATTTAGGGAGTCATTTCTTGTCAGAAAATAGGGTGGGTCTTTCATATAAACCTTATGTTTTTGAGACCCCCTGCTTAGTTACAGCCCCCTAAAAACGTATGTGACAAAAATCTCAAAATGATGAGCCAGATCAAAAAATAATTGTAACTGAAACAAAGGTAATCAATACTAGTCAGTTGTCATAACAAAATGGCATCCGCTTACTAGATAAATTCTAGTTCGGAAATAATTTCAGTCTCTACTACTCACGCTATCATGTTGATAAATATTTTTTTTCTCAAAAACCATGAAATTTAGCATAAATTACAGGAGACCTTATTTGTTAAGAATGAATCAAGCTATGCAAAATAAATTTTGTTATTGAAAATATGAATAAAAACAATATTCTAATTTCCGCTAATATTTTATTAACACTACGATCGTTACGTCATACCATGACTTCTTCAGGTGAGTATTACAAGATACTGAGTATACCATGAACAAGAAATTCATTTTATAGTACATGGATATAACAAAAATAGAGGGGGTGAAGAGAGTTTTACAATTCTTTTGGGAATCTGAAAAATGATTCAAAAAAGATTCAACAAAGGGGAGTTATTTAATTCTGTTTGGTTATTTAATAATATTTTTCTTTTATGATATCTATTAATTTCTAAAGTTTCTAACAAGTTTAATCTAAAACTTTTGTTTTCTGAGTGTAAAATTTCAAAGTTACTATTAAAATTATGTCCTGTGTCTAGAAGGTGCTCTGCGTAGGTTGAATTTCCCTTTTTGTTACAATAACATTTTTCATGTTCCCTAAGTCTCGTCTGGAACGATCTTCCTGTCTGACCAACATATACAAAATGGCAAGTACCGCAAGTTAACTTATAAACACCTGATTTCTTGTTCTCAGATGTTTTATCTTTATTATTTTTTATTAGTTTTCCTAGGGAGTTATTCGTTTTATAAGAAATTCTAAAATTGTGATTCTTCTTTAAATATCTAGCTACCTTTTCTGTTTTTGGTCCCAAGTATGTCAACGAAATGTATTTACTTTCAATTGGATCATTATTTATGGGATATACTAATTTCTAATTATAATAAATTAGTAGATCCCATAAATAATGATCCAATTGAAAGTAAATACATTTCGTTGACATACTTGGGACCAAAAACAGAAAAGGTAGCTAGATATTTAAAGAAGAATCACAATTTTAGAATTTCTTATAAAACGAATAACTCCCTAGGAAAACTAATAAAAAATAATAAAGATAAAACATCTAAGAACAAGAAATCAGGTGTTTATAAGTTAACTTGCGGTACTTGCCATTTTGTATATGTTGGTCAGACAAGAAGATCGTTCCAGACGAGACTTAGGGAACATGAAAAATGTTATTGTAACAAAAAGGGAAATTCAACCTACGCAAAGCACCTTCTATACACAGTACATAGTTTTAATAGTAACTTTGAAATTTTACACTCAGAAAACAAAAGTTTTAGATTAAACTTGTTAGAAATTTTAGAAATTAATAGATATCATAAAAGAAAAATATTATTGAATAACCAAACAGAATTTAGTAACCCCCCTTTATTGAATCTTTTTTGAATCATTTTTCAGATTCCCAAAAGAATTGTAAAACTCTCTTCACCCCCTCTATTTTTGTTATATCCATGTACTATAAAATGAATTTCTTGTTCATGGTATACTCAGTATCTTGTAATACTCACCTGAAGAAGTCATGGTATGACGTAACGATCGTAGTGTTAATAAAATATTAGCGGAAATTAGAATATTGTTTTTATTCATATTTTCAAGATGAATTTCCGTCAAGTAAAGACCGAAACCATCATTAATTTTTATATTGTAAAATAGAAATATGGAAAAAAGTTTCTTGCGAAAGAAGGTTTAGGAGTGGCTTTTTCTGCCCCTTGCAATCATAGAGGAACACCACCAAAAATGTTTTGAGTGCCTTCTTGCACGCATAAAATGACTGTTTAATTTTATTCTTTTCAGTTATTTTGTTTTCATGAAAAAAATTAAAAACTGCTTTTCAGGCGCCATCTTTAGGGGGCTGCAACTAACCAAGGATAGGCTCAAATAAATAAAGTTCATATGAAGGACCCACCCTATTTTTGACAAGGAATCAACCCCTAAATTTTTTCGCAACTATAAATACTACTTTGTCAAGAAAGTACCAGGAATTTTCAATTAAAACAACATTTTTACATTTAGTCGTCAAAATTTATTGGGTCGCCTTCAAAATAGGCTCCATTTGCTCCAATACATCTATGCCAACGGCACTTCCAATTATCGAAACATTTTTTAGCTCTCGCGCCGAATTTTGTTTTATGGCTTCAATCGACTCAAAATGGGTGCCACGAAGGGGCAATTTTAGTTTTGGGAAGAGGAAAAAGTCGCAGGGAGCCAAATCCGGCGAATACGGTGGTTGCTGAAGCACGTTTGTTGAGTTTTTGGCGAGAAAGTCAGTCACAATCGTAGCTCGGTGAGAAGGCGCGTTATCGTCATGCAAAATCCATGAGTTGTTCGCCCACAAATTTGGCCGCTTCTTACGGATACGCTCACGCAAACGTTTCATAACGCCTAGGTAATACTCCTTGTTTACCGTCTGACCCTCTGGAACGAATTCGTAGTGCACCAAGCCACGGATATCGAAGAAAACAATGAGCATCACCTTCATTTTCGAGCGGCTTTGGCGTGGTTTTTTCGGTTTCGGCTCATTTTTTGCCACCCATTCCGATGATTGCTGGCTTGTTTGCATATCGTACTCGTAGACCCAGGTCTCATCACCAGTTATAATGCGTTCCATGAATGTAGAATCGGAATTACAGCGATCCAGCATGTCTGAAGCAACCTGTTCGCGATGACGTTTTTGAAGAAAATTCAGGTCTTTCGGTACGAGTCGTGCGGCCACCTCTCTCATGCCCAAAATATCAATCAAAATCGTACGTGCGGACTCGTGGGATATCTTAAGATCATGTGCTATCTCTCTCAAGCTGGTACAACGGTTTTCCAGCACCCTTTCCTTAATTTTATCGACGTTATCTTCGATCGTCTTCGACCACTTCACGACCGTCCTTGAAGGCTCTGTACCACTGATATGCACGAGTTTTCGATAAAGCATTATCACCAAAGGCCTTTTGCAACATTTTCAATGCATCGGCACACGAAAATTCATTTGCAACACAAAACTTCAAACAAATTCTTTGCTCAACGTAATCACCCATAGTAAAAATCGGCACGCACTCTGACATCGACTGACTTAATCAGCTGTTGCAAACACACTAGTTGACAGATCCCGCTCAAGCTTGGCATAGTAATTAAGGACAGTGGTACCAACCTAGGAAAAAAAATTTTTACCTGCCTCATTGCCCCGCCAGATTTAAATCGATAATTCCCGGTACTTTCTTGACAGAATATATACACCCTGTATAAAGGAAACAAGTATTACGATGTCCGTAATGCCTTGATATGAATGAAGGCTTGACCATACTTTCCATCCCCAGGATCTCAGTCTTCACATTAAAAAGAAACGAGAAAATATTTTCATTCTTTTCTGGAAATACACCTTTCGCGGATTATTTTTGAACTTAGAAAAAACAAATTCTATGACGAATTTGTAGTAGGAATGTGAGATTTTTAGAAAATTCCTCTTTCATAAGATTCCATACTTTATTGGGGGAAGAAAGCATGTTGGTGACGAGAAGTTTTGCTAAATTAGAAAGCATCAGGTTCCATTCCATGATAAAATCTTATTTAAAATGTATATGAACTGTTTGATCTTGTTGTTTTCCGATAGGGAGATTATGTGATGAAATTTGCTTCTTAATTAATAACATTAGTTTCAACAAAATGCCTCTGTTTTCCTGTTACCTTCCTCTCTCAGATCATCATTCATCCCAAACATATTTCTTCACCACATATCACCAGTTCATTTGCCTTCTATCCAATTTAAATAGGATTGAAAATCACTTTTAACTTACCTGAACTTACCTCCTACGTCCGTACAAATTTTCCTACTGATCCTTATTTCATCAATCATTTTCCAATGCATTATTTCTTGTAAAGGTACATCTGTGGCAATCTCACCTCTGTAGCCATCAACTTCCTTCTTTCTATCTTTTTATGTGTTAAATTTTCCCTTCGAAAAAAAAATACTTCAAATTGGAGTTATAATAAATTTGGATCTGATGTCTACTATATTTGCATATTTACAACTGACAATTTCGAACTGATTGAAATTATTGATATTTAGTATATTATACTCTTATTTTTCAATTGGTTTAGATAAGGATGATCAGTAAGGACGATGGATCCCTTATTAACAAACAATTTATCTAAATGTATTCTTTTCTTAACTAATGTATGCCTAATTACATTCATGATTCCACTAAAATCATACTTTCTAAAAGTATCCTCATGGCGCCATCTCTCCACATCGACTCAAACCTACATGAATAAATTGAATGGAGAGATCCCTCCACTTTTGCATCACTCCCCCACCATCAAAAGAGAGGGAATCGAAGACCCTCCCCTCGATCCCCAACTAGTAACGGTTGCTATAGCAACGAACCATTAATTACAGGTCTCCGATTGGTGGGTGAGTTGCCATACCATAAATTTTAACATGGCAACTGCCCGTGGGCCGATTGTAGATGGCAGCGTAGTTAGTAGGTCGAGCATTGGTACACAAGATCTGGTATTCTGATGGTCGGTGAACCATTGTAGTTTGTATTGGTGGAAGCATGGGGAATTTATTCCAAGGAATAACTTTTGACTACGTAGCAATTTTATATCGAAGAGGTGCCAAATGAAGTACGAATTTCTTACGTCTGGAGCTGGTGGGGAAATCAGTTATGTAGAAGGAAAATTCTAAACTATGGACCTATGTGACTGTGGAAGTAATATTCTATATACAATAAAAATTAATCTTTTTTTATCGGTTTTTTGAGAACTAGCAAGCAACTATTTTTAGGCCTAAACAATTTAACTGATTACTTTGAAATTTCGTGCACGAATATAAGGGATAGCAATGAGGTAAAGGATATGAGGTTTGAACCCAATCAATCATCAAGAAGGAAGGATATAAAAAATAGAAAAATTCTAGAAAAACATGGACGTGAAGTCAGGAGATTTTGCGCGCTTATTCAATAGCTCATTTACCCTGAATATTTCAATTCTGTGACTGAACATCTTGAAGAAAGAATATGATGGATAAAAATACAGAATTATGTATTCTGTCATCCGAGAGTCAAATAAACCTGATTTCCTGCAATTTCGAATTTTTTCTTCTGAAAAAACGGAGAATCTCATTAAAATGATAAATATTAAACATGATTGAAAGGCTCCATCCTTCATCCTTTGTATTTGCATAGTTACATAATGGCAAGAAAGAGTGGAAAATGATTATTTGAACTAAATTTCATATTGTTTTCGTACTATTTGCCGAATTCAGTTAAGAAAAAAATTCAGAAAATTCTCGTTATTCATCTTCATGAAACTATGCAGGAGCCTTTGTATCGTTATTTCAATCTAAATGCTAAATTTAAACTCGATCATATTACTGTTACTATGATTTCGGTAGCGTTCAACAACGCTGCCTCTGCTAACAAAATATTTATTTTTGTTTTGAATTTTGTAATTGTTCGATCCCCACGAAATTCTGCACAGACAGTTGAGTTATTATTCTCTTTCCAAATACCAAATTTCAGATCGATAATATCTAAATTTGAATATTAAAACAAATTGAAATATGTTTATCTTCTACAATTTTAATTTCAAAAAAAATTTTTATTCAAAAAACTCTTAGAAATAAATTTATGTCTACACAAGCACCGCTTACATTTAATAGACGTATATAATCAAAACTCAATATATAACGTCAAATGGAATAAATAACACAACAGATATACGAAAGTAATTAAAATTAATAAATAAATATTTAAAGGAGACAAAATTTTGTTTCTGGTCTTACCTTTAAGAACACCAATTGCCTTTTAAAAAACGTGAACACACTTAAAGGACTTCTCAAAGAATATAATTTATTTGAAATATTCAATATATTTAAATATTCGAATAAATTATTTCAAAAATCTCTGAAAAATGTGCACTATATCTTCAAAAAACAAATATAATTCTAAATAATCCCTTCTTCGGTGGTTTATCAATCTTGCAATGCCTGCATGTTCGTAAACACCCACATTTCTCGAATTTTTTAATTAGTTCCGAAATAGCCGAACGTGAAGGAATCGGCCTATCTTCAAAGGCAACAATAAATGAATTTATTGTCTCTTGAAGTGATTGACCACCAAACTACCATTTTATGATCTGGATTTTTCTAAATTTGAATATCAAAACAAATTAAAATATGTTTGTCTTCTACAATTTTAATTTCAAAAAAATTTTATTCAAAAAACTTTTAGAATTAAATTAATGTCTAAAATAAGCTTCGCTTACGTTTAATAGACGTATATAATCGAAACTCAATACATAATGTCAAATGGAATAAATACACCAACAGATATACGAAAGTCATTAAAATTAATAAATAAATATTTAGAGGAGACAAAATTTTGTTTCTGGTCTTACCTTTAAGAACACCAATTGCCTTTTAAAAACATGAACACACCTTAAGGACTTCTCAAAGAATATAATTTATCTGAAATATTTAATATATTTAAATATTCGAATAAATTATTTCAAAAATCTCTAAAAAATGCGCACTATATCTTCAAAAAACAAATATAATTCTAGACAATCCCGTCTTCAGTCCTCATTTAATATTCCAAATATCAAAATCAAAAACCTAACCTATATCTCTCACGTGTTAAAAGACTTAAGCTTCGAAATACAGATCAACTATATAATTCAAGATTGATCTATGTTCTAACAAAATCAAAGAACAGTGTGAGTTATTTTAGGGTTTATTTAAATTCATTGACATTCCATAATGAGATTTATTGAAGCCAAAATTTTATTATATATTATATATAAAATAAAATAGAAAGGCCTTTTACTTGATAGAAGAAATATAACAAAATTTGAATATTAAAACAAATTGAAATATGTTTATCTTCTACAATTTTAATTTCAAAAAAATTTTTATTCAAAAAACTTCTAGAAATAAATTTATGTCTACACAAGCACCGCTTACATTTAATAGACGTATATAATCAAAACTCAATATATAATGTCAAATGGAATAAATAACCCAACAGATATACGAAAGTAATTAAAATTAATAAATAAATATTTAAAGGAGACAAAATTTTGTTTCTGGTCTTACCTTTAAGAACACCAATTGCCTTTTAAAAAACATGAACTCACTTAAAGGACTTCTCAAAGAATATAATTTATTTGAAATATTTAATATATTTAAATATTCGAATAAATTATTTCAAAAATCTCTAAAAAATGTGCACTATATCTTCAAAAAACAAATATAATTCTAGACAATCCCGTCTTCAGTCCTCATTTAATATTCCAAATATCAAAATCAAAAACCTAACCTATATCTCTCACGTGTTAAAAGACTTAAGCTTCGAAATACAGATCAACTATATAATTCAAGATTGATCTATGTTCTAACAAAATCAAAGAACAGTGTGAGTTATTTTAAGGTTTATTTAAATTCATTGACATTCTATAAAGAGATTTATTGAAGCCAAAATATAATTATATATAAAATAAAATAGGCCTTTTACTTGATAGAAGAAATATAACAAAATTTGAATATTAAAACAAATTGAAATATGTTTATCTTCTACAATTTTAATTTCAAAAAATTTACCACGAATAGGCTTTCCAATCCGTTTCGTTAATTTTACTTTTTTTGTTAGAAGGGATGCATTGAGGCACCTCTAACATTCGGTTTTTGAATATACTGTAAAGTCATTATCTTTCCGATGATCAATCGTTTTGCTTGTGGCCTTTCGGTTCAAGCTATTGCATAATTACTCGAACAGTAATTATTCGGGTCGCTTGTGACCTCTCGTTCTAAGATCTAAGATTGTCATAATCACCTTTGTTTTTTGTGGCTTCTGTCCACATTATTGCATTATCATTATGACAATTAACCTTTTTCGCTTGTGTTTCCGCACAAGATTATCGCGATTACTATAAACGTAGTTCTCCACATTGTCATTAATTCAACTTGGCATCATGTACGGTGATGCCAAAATATAATTGTTATTGTTGTTTAAGTGCTCGAGTTTTACTTCAATCCTCATCGTCTTCGTTGGTTTATCTTATTAGATAAACAAAGCTAGTTCATCATCGAGATAACTAATGGGTCTTTCATTAACAGCGCCCCATTTTGTTTTGTAAATAAAACACATTATCTATTCGAAAATGATTGAAATTTTCATTCCATTATAAAGTACAATGAATACCATTAGTTATTATTATTATTATCCTGATACTCCTAGATCTTCTGTGAAGATCCCTTAGAAGCTTTTTCAGCTTGTGCGAGTAAGGAGTTCAGTTGTATTCTGGTTAGGCTTTGTTACTGCGATCTTGCGCCACTAAGGTCACAGCACTGTTAATTTTTGACCCAACAGTGAAATGGTGACAGACACCCGTCCAACTAGAAAATTTCTTTTCCACCTTAACAGGATTCGAACCCGGACCTCCCGGTCACGAGCTCGATGCTATCCACACTCATTTATCATTTAAATGACCACTATGGAAACGCTGCCATGAATGAAGTTGTTGAACCCAATTTTCCATGACTCTCTCACAAAAATCAGGTCTTATGTTAGCAATGAGTCGTTCAATATTGATCTGTAAATCGTTTAAACTTGCTGAATGATTGCTGTAAACCAATGATTTAATGTAACCACAAAGAAAGAAGTCCAATAGAGTTAAATCGCAGGAACGAGGCGGATAATTTATCGGTCCATTTCTTGAAATAATAGAATCATTGTTTTCAATAAAGTCATTTTTTTAGCTTCAAATGATCTGTGGGTTTGAGTTCTTGAGTTAAAACAATTTTGTATGGATGTAACCCAAGGTCTTTTCGTAAAATTCGCCACAAAGACGTCTGGGAGATGCCTAGTTCTTGTGGACGTCCAGAAATTGATGAATGTTGGTCTTCACGAACACTTTCACGTACGGCAGCAATATTCTCTTCATTTCTTGCATTTCTTTGTCTCAGTGGTACTGTAACATTATGAAGTGTAGAATTTGTTTCAAACTTCTTCACTAAGCGTTCAACTAGTTTTATATCCGGATGATTATAACGTCCAAAAATTGGAGTTAAAGCACGTAAAATTTGAGTAACAGATCGCGATTTTTCATAAAATATTTGGATTATTTCTAAACGTTATTGGAGTTTATATCTTTTCATGATTAAATGGTAGATATTGACAAATACAACTGTCAACGTCATAAATAAACAACGGCTGTCATGCGTGAGTAATGTCAATTTAAAAATGGATACTTCCCATTGAAAGACCCTTTACATTGAAGTGCTCTTGAAGATAAATTCTCCGCTACACTACATTAAATACATTCCATAAAACCTATCGTAATTTATCACTGCGATTAATTAATTTGCATTTGTAAATTGTTTCAAAATACTGAAATAATAAGCAAAATACGGCGGTAAACAAACTGTGGTGCGAAAAGACCTCTTCTATGATTTGTTTAATTTTTATCCTATTTTGCCTTCCTACTTTGAACGTGATACAATAAATTTTAAAAATTAATACATATTTTGTGTTTCATCAACCGATTACCGGTAAATTTTTGACCCAAGTCTGGGTATAGATAAACGTTTTTTATTTTTTGCAAATTATGATGTTATTCATTATAATTTCTGCAAAAATGATTTTTAGTTAATGGCATTTGATGATTAAAGTGCAAGATTTTGGCGCCCACGAAGGTATGTAGATGTAGAAGGTCAAATGTAAAAAGATCTGTTTTACTTTCAAAGGTAACAAAAAGTTCCAATAGGTATAAGTAATAGGTTTGGGGTTAGGTTGAGACAAGTTCAAAATATCACGAGTTGCAAAATGGCGAAGGTATTGGTTCCATTTTGTATTGAAATTCAAATTTCAAAACTGAAATGTTGTGAAATATTTAAACAGAAACAAAATTTACAATATCACGTATAAAACTGATAAATCATACGGAAAATCATTTAAAAAACATAGAAAATGATTCAAGAACAAGAAATCAATAGAAAAGGTTCTGACCCAGAAGAAGTGACTCTATACTGTTTTAAAAGGAAGTTGCTTACTTTTAAGTATTTCTGTATTTTAGTATAATGTTATGTTGGTTATATTGAAATAAAACATATATAAAACATGGCGTGGTTGAATTAAATAGTAAAATTTGAATGATAAACTAAGTGAAACCAACGATGAATCAAAAATAATTGTGAGAATCTCAAGTTTCAAATCAGAACGCGAATAAAAATGACGGATTGTCTAGTACCTGCAGAATTAGATCTGAATAGTACTCTGATGGAAAATTTTAATGAGGTAGGTCAAATTTGTAAATAAAAACGAATCGAACGAACAAACGGTTCCTATACTTTGAAATATTATTGATAAGGGAGGTGTCGAGCAGCATAGTAATTTTTCAACAGTTGAATAATGTTTTTAGCTAAATTTCAAGAATATATAAACCCAAAGCGTAATGAAGTGTGCCAAGGATTGTCATTCGTCAAAGGGAACATGATAAAAATGACCCATTCAACAAATATTTTATTAATTTACTATCTATGGCATCTACTTGTGGTTTTAGAGACCAAATAAGTGATAATTAATATCAGATAAAATTTTAAATATCATAAAGATTTATTCTGTTAACCTCCTACAAATTTTAATTTCAAAAATTTTTTATTCAAAAACTTTTAGAATTAAATTAAATGAACGTCTTAGAACACTCTGTATCAATTTAGTAGAATTAACACTTATTACACAGTACCAAAGAGAATAAAAGAATTCAAAGTAATATAAATTGTCAATTAAAATTACTAAATAAATTTTAATTGGCAATTTATATAACTTTGAATTATTTTATTCCCTTTGATACTTTGTAATAAGTGTTTCCAAAGGAAATAAAAGAATTCAAAGTAATATAAATTAAAATAGAAAGGCCTTTTACTTGATAGAAGAAATATAACAAAATTTGAATATTAAAACAAATTAAAATATGTTTATCTTCTACAATTTTAATTTCAAAAAATTTTTATTCAAAAAAACTTTTAGAACTAAATTAATGTCTAAAACAAGCACCGCTTACATTTAATAGACGTATATAATCAAAACTCAATATATAATGTCAAATGGAATAAATAAACCAAAAGATATACGAAAGACATTAAAATTAATGAATAAATATTTAAAGGAGACAAAATTTGTTTCTGGTCTTACCTTCAAGAACGCCATTTGCCTTTTAAAAACATGAACACACTTAAAGGACTTCTCAAAGAATATAATTTATTTGAAATATTTAATATATTTAAATATTCGAATAAGTAAATTCAGAAATCTCTCAAAGCATGCACTATATCTTCAAAAAACAAATATAATTCTAAGCAATTCCGTCTTCAGTCCTGAAATATATTCAAAATATCAAAATCAAAAAACTAACCTATATCAAACAACGTACCACGTGTAAATGAATAATGTTTCTAATGATCTATGTCTCGAAACATTATTCATTTACACGTGGTACGTTGTTTGATATAGGTTAGTTTTTTGATTTTGATATTTTGAATATATTTCAGGACTGAAGACGGAATTGCTTAGAATTATATTTGTTTTTTGTAGATATAGTGCATGCTTTGAGAGATTTCTGAATTTACTTATTCGAATATTTAAATATATTAAATATTTCAAATAAATTATGAGAAGTCCTTTAAGTGTGTTCATGTTTTTAAAAGGCAATTGGCGTTCTTGAAGGTAAGACCAGAAACAAATTTTGTCTCCTTTAAATATTAATTTATTAATTTTAATGACTTTCGTATATCTTTTGGTTTAATTATTCCATTTGACATTATATATTGAGTTTTGATTATATACGTCTATTAAATGTAAGCGGTGCTTGTTTTAGACATTAATTTAATTCTAAAAGTTTTTTTGAATAAAAATTTTTTGAAATTAAAATTGTAGAAGATAAACATATTTTAATTTGTTTTGATATTCAAATTTTGTAATATGAATAAGTTTTAATTGACAATTTATATTATTTTGAATTCTTTTCTTCCCTTTGGTACTGTGTGATAAGTGTTAATCTATATATCTACTAAATCGACACAGTGTATTCTAAGATATTTATTAAATTCAATTCTTAAAGTTTTTAAAATTAGTGGGAGGATAACAGAATAAATCTGTATGATATTTAAAATTTTGTAATAATCCTTCTATCAAGAGAAAACCTCTTTTTATTATTTAAATATCAGATAATGTACCATATGACTTTAATGCCACAAGTTCAGAGAAGATTAGAATTTTAAAATTTTCATTAGTAGTCCAACAAATCTAAAATCTAATAGACTTGCGTAAAGCTGTAGGAATAGCTGAAAATATTTTGAAAAATTGTCCACTTCTGGCTTTTGGTCTCTTAGAATAAATGGCTTATGGCCTAATTTCACTAATCATTACATTGTAAAACCACCAATTGAAGAAAAATGGGGAAAAACACTGACGTGAAGTCAGAAGCTTTTGCACGCTAATTCAACAGTCCATTTCTCTCAAAAATTTCAAATCTGATATGGTAAATAAAACATAGAATTCTGTGTTCTGTCATCCGAATGTCAAATGAACGTATTTTTTTCAATTTTAGAACCCTTCTGCTAAAAAAACGAAAATTCTCAATAATATGAGAAACACATGCTTAAAAGGCTCCATCCTTCTCCCTTCGATCTGCATCGTTACATATTAGCAAGAAAGAGTGGAAAAAGATTATACTGAACAAAACTTCATATACTTTTCATTATTTTTTCCGAAATTAGATATGAAAAAGATTCAAATAGATCTCGTAATTTATCTTCACGAAATTATGTATGAGTCTTTGTGTCATTATTTCACATCCAAAACACTAAATTTCAACTCGACGGGATATGTACTTTCGAAAATATTTGTAAAATAAAATTTCAAATGAGAAAAACTCGGGAACTATTAAGCCGATTCTATATTTTTGAAAATAACTGATATATTTAGACTACTCTGAAAAGTCTATAGGTATTTCGATCGTATTAGTAATTTTGGAACTATTGAAATTGTAAAAAGTTTCAAAGGTGACTAACTGCAGAACCATTAGAACGATTCATTCCATTAAAAAACTCAACCAAGATATTTAGATACCAAAGATACCCTGAAAGTTTCAAGTCTCTAGCTCTTTTCGTTCGAAACTTACAGTGTTTAGGGACGTTCGGACAGAATGACTTTTGACCTAAGATTCTTTATCAGTGAGCCAAAACTATTCGGCTGAGACTATTTTCAGCACAAAATTCTAAAATTACATACATTTAGGCAAGACGAAAGCAAAAAAAGAACAGAGACAAAGTTTTTTTTATAAAAAAATAAGTAGAGGTCTAATCTTGAAAATTTTTAATTAAAACAAATTGTAGAAATTACTATGTTTTACTACCAAAAAAGATATACTACATATTTTCTTGTGACTTGAATTTCGGGAAATGAACTATCCCATCATCAGACAACTTGAACTCGAGTCACAAGAAAATGTGTAATATATCTTTTTTGGTAGTAAAACATAGTAATTTCTACAATTTGTTTTATGAAACAATTCAGTATTTGAAAAATTTAAAAATATTTCAAAAAGGGAAGGGAACAAATGGATAGGACGTAAAATTGTAGATACATGCATTCAACCTTAGTCAGAAAATGTTAGTAATGTCGAAGGCAAATAGTATCGAAAAAAATTTTTCGTAAGAAAACCAAACAATGAGATTAACATACAAACAAACGTAGCACATAAAATAGCAATTTAACAATATCAAAACAAAACAGAAATTGATGACTGCATAAATGATGACAGAGAATCTAGATCTACTAGAGTAAGTAAGGTACCTAGTAGGTTTAGAGATACGGACTTAATTTTCAAGTGAGGAGGATGTTGTGAAAGTTGTTAGTTACTTTTAGTTTTCTGAAATTGAAGTATAGTATTATGTTGGTAACTACGAGCAGGACTTCTGGTAATATCTGACAGATGTGGTTTTCAATGAAATATTGTAAAATTAAAATATTAAAGTTATCACACTTTGTAACGTACCACGGTTAGTTTACCGCAGTATTTTGCCTATTAATTCAGTATTTTGAAATAACAGGCAGTTGCAATTTAATTAATCTCGATGATTAATTTCGATGGGTTCAAGTGGACTGTATTTTGACGTAGTTTAACGAAGAGTTTTACTTCAAGGGCACTTGTATGTAGTTATCTCGATGATGAACTAGCTTTGTTTATCCAATAAGATAAACCAACGAAGATTGTAAGGAATTAAAGTAAAACACTCGTAATACACTATGATAACAACGAAGTATAATTCTTAGTTTACTGTATATAGCCCAAGTCAAAAGATATGATTACTACACTAAAAACAAATGCAATGAATTTGCCAATACTTTTGTAATCGACTGGATTACTATATTAACAATAATAACCGCGATAGCTTGGACCGAAATGTCACAAACTACGTACGACAAATTTGACTATCCGAATGATAGTGCATAATATAGCAAAGGCTACAAGCGACAAGTTTGACTATTATTAGAATAATAAATTCACAGTCTTTTCAAAGACTTTACATTAGAGGTGCTCGATGCATCCCTTCTAACGAAAAGAGGGAAATTAACGAAATTGATTGGAAGGTCCATTTGGAGGTGGACTGAATGAACGGAATAAACTTCTTATTGGTTACAGAAAAATTATTAAATTAATGTAAGTAAAGAAGTATAGAGTCAGTTTATAATTCCGAATGCTATCATGTGATTTTAACAGGCAAAATCTCTAAAAGACTTTCCATGTTTTCTAAGACCATATATAATAATAAGAAAACAAACAATCAGAAGTGTCGAATAACACTTAAGTTTGTATGGCGCAGCTGAAAAATTGCTAGATCGAAATTTCAACATGAAAGACCTCAGTATCGATGACAAAATAATTTCGACAGGGCCGTTTCTGATGAGACGGAACACACTTAATAAGACACTTTCTTCATCGCTTTTTTGAATATTTCGCTCGAATTAACCTACTTAATTACCTACTGTACACTTTAGGCATAAAAATAACAAACGTTGTTGCCCATTAATAACCTGTATTTAAAAAAAATCACAAAATATGAAAGTAAATATTATTTATCGACATTAAATTGGCAGTTCCTGAACATCCCTACATATCCTCAGCAACCAATTACAGTTTTCTTGTTTGAATATCAGGTTTCTGTATGGAAAAACCAAATCCACCAGCAATCTGGATAGCTCATTTTTTGAGAATATACTGACCTCAAAATATCCCTCAGCAACGGACGTACTCTTACATCCACCATGGAGCTTCAACGTGATCATACTAATTTCAGCTAATACAATCAAGACATCTCCAGGTGGTATTGTTCCAGCCTCTGCCAGAAGAGTTGCCGATGTTCGACGAATGCAGTGATCTGTATACTTTTCAGAATCATCATCTTCTTCTAAAGGCTAGGCCTTGTCGCTGCAACCACTGATTCCTGTCACTCGCGCATCTTTTCATATGACAGAAGGATTCAAATTCAACTTTTCTTTGATCTCCTTGAAGTAATTGATTCTAGGCCGTCTTTTGGATCTTCTTTCCATTTATTCTTCCTTCAAATATGTTGATGAGAAATTGATTGTGACAAGTTATATGGCCTATGAGCTTAGTTTTTCTCTTCAGGATAGTGTCCAATAAATTCCTTTTTTCTTTTATTTCTAACAGTATGCTTTCGTTGGTCTTTTTGTCTAGCCACCTTATTTTGAGCATTCTTCGCCATATCCACATTTCAGGATGGCTCAAACAAAATTTTTGTTATGATAAAAAGGATTTTATAAGTAGTTACTCTACAGTACAAGTAGATACTTATATAGCGGATGGCAAGAACTAGTCAATATACTAGGTATCATATTCACTAGTTTTTGCCATCGGCATCCATCAAATATCACTAATATTAATGCAATTTTTTTCATTAAAATTGCCAATGGTATTTTACCGATAAATTCTTCTTCACCACTGCAGATTTGGATAATAAGGAACAGGCCTGGAGTTGTCTCATGCCTATACCGAGAATACATTAAACACCCCTCGTATATTCCATACAGTTTCCTGTCATCCAGTTTATACATTTTCCATATTCACTGTCGCAGTCGTCTTCATATTTCTTTAGTAGAAAAATTTCGCTTTAATGGAACAATTTTCGTCAAAATCATATTAAATTTTCGGATTTTTTTCAATTTATTAACCTGTATGACCTAAAAGTTTGTATGCACAATAACTAAACTATTAATGAACGACTGCGTTAAAGCTCCTGGCAGGTCAATTTCTCTTTGAGTTTTATGGTATAAAATTATAATCAACATTCAGTTCTTCAAACCCCAAGCTCCCTCTGGAATACGAAATAATGCAGACAGCTGATTTTCGCCCCTTCATGTGGGTATGAAACCACAAGGAAGTTAATTTTCATCTAATTAGTATTCTCATCCTATGTATGCAGATTCCCAAATACATATAAAAACGCCATGGCATCAGGAAGAAATCGAACAAACGCTGCAGTCATTCAATCGTCAACAATGTTTCAGGCTAAAATAACCGTAGTACTTTTCACACTCTGTGTTCTCAGTTTCGTCTTCTGCCAAGACCCTGCCATGGAGGACTTCTTCATGAAGGCCTCCAAAAATATACCAAGGATTGGTAGAAGCAACAGTAAAAGCAGTAAAGGATCCAACGACGATTTCGAAAACTTCTTTTTAAAAGCCTCGAAATCTGTGCCAAGGATAGGACGTAGGGATCGAGTAAGTTATCAATCAATAGTCCATTTTATTTCTATGAATTAAAGGCTTGAATTTCTGAAGAAACCAAGTAAATTCACTTTTATCTCCGTCGTTGATTTGTTATTGAATCCGTCAATGAAACACAAAATATGAAGTGTTGAGCCTTTTAGAGTTTGCATTTTGAAGTAGTGGTTATTACGAGTTTGGCATTCGCATTTTGACAGAAAGTTAGTTGGATATTGGGCAATAACGAAATGGGTCGATTTACGCTTGAACAAAACTGTGAAATATTAAAAACTTATTTCCAAAGTTGTAGCAATTTTGATGGAAAATTCAATAGAAATGAAATGCCCTCACAGCAATTTTTGGATCAATTTGTTCGTGAAAGTTGGATCGTTATTTGATAAAACAACCAGTTTAACTTTCTTGTACAGTGAGCACACCTGAAAACATTGCAATTGTAGCCCAAAATGTGGCTGAACATCCATAAACATCAACTCGTCATCGTGCTCAAGAACTGAACATTTCTCGCACTTCTCTAAGAGAATTTTGCATAAAGACCTCGATATGAAAGCTTACAACGTTCAATTAGTGCATAAAGTGAAGCCTCGTGACCATCCAATGTGTCTCCATTTCGATCAATGTTGTTTGTGTTTAATAATAATAATAATAATTTGTCAGTTTGAGATTAATCTTCCTCCAATAATTCCTCCAATTCTGCATCCTCGTAAATTTTTGGCCTTCCACTGCGATCTTTGTCTTCTACGTCGAAATCACCGTTTTTAAACTTTTGAAACCACTCTCGACACGTTCTCTCACTCAAAGCACCCTCACCATATGCTTCTACGAGCAATTGATGCGCCTCAGCAGCAGATTTATTTAAATTAAAGAAGTAAACTAATATTTCCCGCAAATGACGCTTACTTGGCTCAAATTTTAACATTTTCAACTTATAAAAATTATATTTTACCAATATAAAATCAATGATATTAATAGGTTATGTTGTTATTGAATGTCCAAACTATTTTTTAAGCCGGTTATCATCTGCGAAAGCTAACCGAAACTCCGTGCCGCACCATCTACAATAAAACGGCGGAAACTTATTTGTACACCTAATAAAATTCAAAAATGTCTTTTTTATTTCCCCTTAAAAAAAATAGATAGCACATTCTCTAGAAAAGGAGCTCATATGTGTTTATAATTCTATATGTCTATAAAGTTAAAGTGTTTCTAAGGCATTATATTCAATTCTAAAAACATTTCAAAATTTTTTTTAAATTTAGGCTCCAAACCTACTATACTCTGAGAATTTTAAGTTCCTAGGTCCTTTCGTTCGGAAATTTGCATTTTTACTTCCAGTCAATCGCCTGATCCTCATGAAATTCGGCATAAATCTTCGTGTCTTCATTATACATCTAAATACCAAACTTCATCTTGATCGGATCAGTAGTTTCGGAGCTATCGGGAAAATAAGATAATTCAAAATGTGAATAACTGCAGAACCATGGAACCGATTTTGTCCATTAACTTAACCCAGATATTTAGTTATCAAACCTACTCTGTAAGTTTCAAGTCTCTAGCTCTTTTCGTTCGAAAGTAAGTGTTTAAGGATCGACTCCATAGTACCAAATCTTTTTATAAACCACACATCGAAAAAGCACCCTATTATTACTAAGAACCTATGATCTTACACCTACTCCTCTAATGTTCCTTTCATGTATTATTACATTAAATTAATTTGTTATCAGACTGAACAAGGACAAGATGGTTTGGGAAAAGTTTTTAAAATGCCTCTTCACAATCGTAATGACATGGATACTGATAAATCAATTTCAGCAATTGGTAAGCTGACTTTTGATCGGAATTCGAAAATATAAAAAATAAATGTTTTTTTTTAGTTCTACCCCTGTCCGAACTAACAAAATACGATGAATTCTTGAATAATGAGGACATTCTGGATGCATATGAGGTTTTGGAATCATCTATGTTGAAGGAAAAAGAAAGAGCAAAGAGAACTGCCAATTAAGCAAAATGTTTCTTGTTCTGATTGTTAAAAGTGCCATAAAATTATGAAATTTTTATAATGCATATGTGCTTATTATCTTTAGCAATGAATAAAATACTTACAAATTATGTGTTTTTGAAATATTGCATATTGAAACAATTTCTCACTGGCTCTCAGAATAACTGAAACTATTATAAGAATAATCTGAATCATAACATAGAAACATAGACTTATTATCCTAGTACGTCTATGCATAGAAATCATATTATTTTATATATCTATGATTCAAAGCATAACTACAGAGTATTGAACCTGACAATTACAAAATCATAATGTGTCTGTACCTTCTCTGTGGTTCAAGTCCTACTCTCGCCTAGAGATATTTCCTCCTCTAGCCTCACAGATTACAGATGTTGAAATTATTATCCGTAGATTCATACGACTAGTTTGTCTGTGAATCTGTAATATGTCCCCTTTTCCAGGAATGTTTTATCACTGATTACTGGCTGAATAACAAAACAGTGGAGACCATAGTTGGAGTGTAATCATATTAAAATTGAAAAAATCATTTTAACCTAAAAAATTCCCATAAAAAAGTTAGACTGCAAGATTTTTTGCAGTACAGATGCAGACACCATAAAAATTGTTTACTTGTGCAACCTAGTGAAAATTAAAAATTCAACATGAACCTCAAAAAAAATGATCCAGAATTTGTTAATTCGTCATTCACAATACACAAATTTTCAGATGAACTTTACGGTAAAAAAGTGATGTTCCAAATTGTGAAAATGTTACATTCTTCTTTAGTTCTCATAAATGATCACGACGACTTGGAATTAGTAGACCTCACCCTGGCGATTCAGAGTCGTTTTGGACCAAATACTATACCTACAAGTTTAATTGGTGATCCATCCCTTGAAGCTTCCATAAATCTGGCACGTAAACTGAGTGAACGATTAAAAAAGCCACTTTTTGTAAGTTTCAATATTAACGTTGACCCTTTGTTAGAGATGGCAATAGGAAAAAGGATATTTGAAGAACTCAAGTATAATGGTGATAAGTTTTAGGTTTTAATGGAGGTTAGGAGTCAAATATCTGATCTTTGTTACCAAAATAAAAAATGGACTGCAAAAAACAAATTGAATTTTTTATAAAAGTTACATGTTTAAGGCTGTGTATATTTTTTAAGATGAGTAACCTTTCAATCTAGTTAGGTTGAAAGTGCATGACTATGTCCTATATTAGGCACTTTGATACTGAATCGATATGAACTTGAATTTTGTATTATACATTTAGCAATTTAGTTATAAAAAGATAATAGATTTTATTTAGTTGAACTCATATGTATTAGTCAATGAGTTCTTGATTCATAGAAATTTTATTTCCTAGGGAATATGTAATTTATCTACAATCATATAAAATAATGTCGTTTTAGAAATTTTAAAGAAAAAATTTTTTAATGGTTTCATTTTCTGTTTTTTCTTTGTTTGTTTTATTCATCATATGTCATCAACCTATTTAAATTTATTGAAAATAAATAAGTGAGATTCATCTATATTGTCTAAGGTTAAGCTAATAAAATAGTGTGTTAAAAAAAACAATTGATTTTACATTTATATTTGTTCACTAATAAAAAAAAATTAATATATATCATGTTTGCAATAAATACGATTCAATAAGTATATCCTTTGTTTTTCTTAAAATGAATATAATATGTGACAACAAAAACTCGAGCCTAAGAAAAACCATTTTGAACATTGAAAACCTCAGAACATTTTCAAGATAATCAGGTCATGATCACAAACCTATATTGTCAGTTACAAAAAATATCAATTTTTCCTCACTAATAAAATAAGATCTGTAATATATGTACATACGGTTATTTACATGTAGATGGCAGTTATGATTCATACATCTTACAATGCACGATGATATTCTAACCTGTTTCCCTACAAACTTGGAACCTGCAGTGAATTTTTTTGAACAATACACACAAACTTTGGATTCACTGAATTGCACGCATTTACTAGAATGGAACTGCTGATTGATAGTTTTCGATTACAGAATATTAAATTAAAAATAGGCGAAAACGTTATAGTATTTTTGAGCATAGGATGTAAATAAATGAGTGACAAACATTTTAAAGACTAGTAAACTTCCACTTGATTAATAAGCTATTACCTTTCAATATATTCTTGTTTACAGATGTTATTTGAAAATATAAAAATTTTACTATTTATTGCTTTCTTATAAAATTAATTAATGTTCTCTGATTTTAAAGAATTGTCATTTAAATTCTACATTTCTCATTTAAGTGGGATGTAAAAGACTGAAAACAGTTAAAATTATTCTCAATTTCAATAACACATAAGAACAGAGATTTTTAAAATTCCATTCTATTTTTGAAAATATGAGATCAGAAAATTAAAATGAACAACTATTTATTTACTTACTACATAAAAACCTCTCAATTTTTCTTCCATACAAAATAGTGTAATAAAAATAAATTCATAGAATACAATCTAAAAATGCAAACTAATTATGCATACAAGAAACTAATTCAAATGCAAAATTTAAGAAAGTTTTTGATAGTCGAGTCATAAAAATAATACTACCCCACAATACTGCATCTACATTCGTATTAAAACTGTCACTTTGGGAGACTTTTCATTTCTTAAAAGTTAGATGCCAAATGTGATTTTATTCAAGCTACAAACAACAAGTCACCAAACACTATCGGCCAGTATAGAAACAGCACAACAAACAAGATAGCCGACAACAAAGATTGGAAGTTCTATTTTTCCTTGCAGGATTTATGTTCAGAGCCGGAATTTCTGGTTACTTTCGACAGGAGAAACGGGGATTCATTGGCATCAATGTGATGGTGCGCATTTCATAAGAAGTTTCTATGTCATGGGCTGTAGCTGTGTCAAGATCTGCCTTATTTAATACTATAATTCTAATGTCACCATGGAGGTATATTTTTCCAGATTTCGAACTTGCGAACCTGAAACAAAATACTGAGAATAAATTGAAAATCCACATTCTAAATGGTAGGTATTAAAAATTTTTAAATTAGACTGAGCAGGGAAGCTATTTTCAACATTTATTATAATTTTTACTTCTAGTATCTTATTGTTATTTCCATTTATTCTTTTTGTTCGTTAATCATTTTTTTTGGAATCAAATAATGAAATTTATAATATAAATTGACAAAAATTAAAAAATTGAAAAGAAAAATTAAAACAACATTTCTTTTCAAATCAATTTTTTAATTTGGAAAATGTTCAAGCCTATAAAAATTCTGATGCAGAACATCGTAAAGGTTGATTTTCTCACCCCATTGTGATAACATTTTCAGGGTGTTTATTCCAGTGGAAATATTTGTTGGAAGAATATTTTCGCTATTAATTATTCTGGAGAAGAGAATGAAAATTCAACAAAAACAGATTTCCTATCTACCCAGATGATTGATGTATAAGATACATTCTGTCAAGAAAGTACCGGGAATTATAGATTTAAATCTGGCGGGGCAATGAGGCAGGTAAATTTTTTTTTTCCTAGGTTGGTACCACTGTCCTTAATTACTATGCCAAGCTTGAGCGGGATCTGTCAACTAGTGTGTTTGCAACAGCTGATTAAGTCAGTCGATGTCAGAGTGCGTGCCGATTTTTACTATGGGTGATTACTATGGGACGATAACGCGCCTTCTCACCGAGCTACGATTGTGACTGACTTTCTCGCCAAAAACTCAACAAACGTGCTTCAGCAACCACCGTATTCGCCGGATTTGACTCCCTGCGACTTTTTCCTCTTCCCAAAACTAAAATTGCCCCTTCGTGGCACCCGTTTTGAGTCGATTGAAGCCATAAAACAAAATTCGGCGCGAGAGCTAAAGTCCATCCCGGAAAGCGCCTATAAAAAATGTTTCGATAATTGGAAGTGCCGTTGGCATAGATGTATTGGAGCAAATGGAGCCTATTTTGAAGGCGACCCAATAAATTTTGACGATTAAATGTAAAAATGTTGTTTTAATTGAAAATTCCCGGTACTTTCTTGACAGAGTAGTATAGCACATTTCCCAGAAAAATCATTTGAAACTCTTACCCATTTTCTTATCAGTAGGAAATAATTTGTATATTAAATAGAAACAATCAATACAAATATAACTATCGGGTGTTTTTTTAGAGTGATAGAACTTTCCATAGGGATAACTGTAATTTGACAGAAGGTAGCAGCCATGTTGTTTTGACATTTCTGTTCAGTAAGCAAATTATCATGAAAAGACTCACGCCCGCTCAGATCCCTGTTGAAATACACTTCTTTCTAGCTAATTTTTTTCATATAATGCTGATTTACTGCACGACTGTTCCACAGACAAAGAAAACAGCCATATTTTGTAGTCCCACTAAAATTGACTACTTGCTAATGTAAAATAGTCTTATTGAGCTATTGAAAAGTCGGCTTTTGGAATATTTTTCCTATTATTTCCATAAAAAAATAAAGATCTGTTTTGAGTGACAAAAATCTTGTCGACCAGTGTTGTCAATATATATGTATATTAATACATTTATATATATGTGAATTAATGTTTATTTGTATACCCCTTTTGTAATTTTTTTCTTATCTTCATTTCCGAAAATTGTTAGCCACTTTTTTCAAGTTTTTGGCTATATAGGAGGTGATGTGTGATGTTAAGAGTTAGTTCAAGATGTAAACTTGACAAACTTACAGTGAAACAATTGTTTTTGGAAATCAATTGTGGAAATATTTTATATCATTCCCGGAAAGCGCCTATAAAAAATGTTTCGATAATTGGAAGTGCCGTTGGCATAGATGTATTGGAGCAAATGGAGCCTATTTTGAAGGCGACCCAATAAATTTTGATGATTGAAAATTCCCGGTACTTTCTTGACAAAGTAGTATACATAGATAGAAATATAACATGAGCTTAAGACCATGTGGCTCAGCAAATGTAAGTATATAAGGAAAAGATAAATAACATGCAACAACCATATAATCCTCATTTATATAGAATGACATCAACAAGTGATGAAAAATTCTTGAGATTCAATGGAAATGAACCGGGAATAATCTCCTGGCAGGCAGTTAGACAAAACCAGTTAAAAGAAGGAAAATCAACTCAAATACCACAGTTTCAGTAACTATCAACAGTAAATTCCAGGCTCTGGGAGAAACCAGTCAAAAATTACAGATTTTTCATAACAATGGAAGCACCAACAAGATACCTAAACCTCCACCGACTATTACAGAGTGAGACTATGGAGAAATGATTAAGAAAATCAGTACTGCAGTGGAAGATGAAAAGTACTTCACAAAGTGCCTTGCAGACAACACAAGCTACAGAAAAATAATCAAATATATTAGGAAAAGAAAGTTATTCATCATACGTACCAACCAAAAGAAGAACGAGCATTTAGAATTGTCATTAAATATATTCACCATAGTAGGATATAAATGAAATAAGACAAGAACTAAGTGAAAACGGACATACGAGTCATGAATTGCAGACACATGGTGACCAAGGAACCCTTGAATATTTTCTTTGTTGACTTAGAACCAGCAGAAAACAACAAGGAAATATACAAATTACAACATCTCCAACATAGAACAATTAAAATTGAACCAACCGGAAAAATTAAAAGAATTAAACAATGTATGAGATGCCAGCAATACAACATCTTTCCCTAGAATAAGAGTGCAAAAATGGGCCTAATCACTCAGAAGAATTTTATTTAAAATATGCATGATAGTCTTTATGCATTTTAAGCACTCAATCAGCAAATTTATGACGTTTTTCATGACCTTGTAGTTGTAATTCTGGATTTTGTAAACCTATAAATTCATGTTTGTCTATTTCGATCCACATTCTCAGCAATGGTGACAGTGATATTTCAACACACCTGACGAGATGAGCGCGAGTTGGAGTTTTCCCATGATTAACTTGTCCGAGACTTTCAAATTTATTGATTGATTTTCCGAGAAAGCACATGATAATGGCAAAAAGAAATACGAACTGTATTTATGAAATTTTCAGCATTTTTATCGAGTTGTTTCAATGCTTTCTGCGATGCTATATCAATCCATTTTTCAAGGCCTTACAGTTACTACTTGTCAGATGCAATATCCCTCGTCAGTTGTCCCTTGTGAGAAGAATCAATACAAAGCGAGAGAGTGGCACTTTTAAGTCAACAGCATCCAATAGATTTCCATAATGAATAATTCATTTTCTCAAAAATTCTGAGTGCTTCCATGAAATTAAATATTAAATCATTTACCTTAAATGAATTAGATACTTGAGCCATTTTGACGTCCGTTGTACACTATCATCTTTGCAATCTGATGGCAAAAATAGTATTCGCTGCCTCATGAACGTCTTTGAATTTGGCGGCATATCGGAGAGATCATACAGAACCACAAACATTTTCACTACCATACCTAGAGGGTTCTTGAGGGTGACTTGAAAAGTGCCCATCTTCGGAACACAGTATCCTTTTTTTTCCAATTTTATGTGACACTGAAGAAAAAGAAAAATTAATGTACATTTATTTCAGATGAATATTCATTGTTCAGATATTAAGATATACAAAATGTTTTGTGGCAGTTTCAGAAGATCCTGTAATGTTTATATCATTTTATAACATACAATATTTATTTACATTCTAATCATCATAAATTATAATATCAACATACATGTATATCGGCAAAAGGTATAAATAAAAAATGTGAGATAAATAGCACCTGGGTTGTTGAATACAAAAACAGATTTATTTTACTTTCAGTTGAGTTCATCATGAGCAAGCTTTACACATTAGTTTTAAATAATTAATCCTAGAAATAATTTGTAGTTTGAATTCTAACAGATTAATGTGTGTCAAGATTGGATATATTTGGTCACATTCATGGGACCTTCTACTGGAGTCCCTGAGATCCCCAAGGGGGTGTACTTGAAAAACGGTTATTCTTAAATAACATTTCTTAGCAGGTTTAAATCGAAAAAGTTGATACCACATTAGCAGCTATCACCACAGATAGCGTCAAAGTAATAAGGAAGAATTTTGCTGTTGGGTGCGGTACCAATGCTTTAAACTTGAATTAATATAAAACTGAATGCGTTTTTTTCCATTTAAAGAATGTGCAGAGTGATTCCCCTATCATCACATGAATGACTCATCAAAAAGGTTAAATTCCTTGAGCATACATAAATAAAAACGTGAGATGGTGTGCACATATTTAGTACTTTTTATTTAGTAGTAAAAAATTCTATTGCTTTTTCAGTGGTATGCATTGAATGAAGGACTTATTACTTCTCGACTTTGATTTTGTTGTTTACGGTCACATGATATACTGGCGCATTAAGAAATCTTATAGAATTTAACAGAAAAATCAATGGCACAGGACCGTATAATCTGATTTTTTGATATGATCAGTACACTTCATGTAGGGAGGTTACTTATTCATTACAATATATCGATATCGTCTTATAACTTTATAAGCTATGCACATCGTCTCAGAGTGAGTCGCATCAGATTTGAGGTCTTTGGCCAGGCTTTCATAGCCCACAGTGAACTGAAAAAATTACCCCTGAACAAGATTATCGGTTTCATCCAAAAACTGGATCTCGTCGGGGAGATATAAATTAGGGGTGAACCACAATAGTCCGTGCGGACGCAGTGGTAGGGTGGACAGACGCCCGTTCACCATAAATAATAATAATAATATAACTTTATATATAAATGTCCCAACTAATTAGAAAATAATAAAAACAATCTGTACACTGCTAGAAATTCTGAAAGAATGATGGCAATGCATAAAATATCTAAATTAAAAAATTCTCCCTGTTTTCAGTGTGATAAAATTATGACCTCACTTACCAGATTCAGTATAGGCATTGAACACACAAAATTTAAGAAAAGTGGTAAAAGAAATAATGTCCAAAAAGTTTTATTATGGCATAGAATATTTAAAAGACAGTCTATTTTAATTATTGCACATAATTATGCGATATTACTCGTTCATTCTGTAAGACAAAGAATATTCAGGATGATTAAAATTTTATATCAATATTTTTCCCCAGTTAATTGTAAGCATTAGCAATCAAAAACTGTAATAGACTATAACAACATAAAAAACAAACTTACAAGGTATGGCGAAGAGATTTTCTCATGATCCCCGACAGAGTAGAAGAAAACAGTTACTGGTACTTTTAAATGTTTAGGAGAAAAAGACCCACTTGCTCCTAACTCGGCAGAGAAACCTTGTACTGTTGATACTGGTTCAAGTCTTCCATTTAATACTGATTCTTCAAAAGAACCTGTACAGAAAAAATTTATTATTAATAATAACAATCTGTACATTTTCAACTCGGAGTGTCGCAAAATATATTGGGTTTGTACTATTCTAAATTTTCTCAGTTATATAATAATATATAATTTGATTATTATATTATATTATTATATTTGATTATATAATAATATATAATTTGATTATTCTAGTGTTCAAAAAAGTTCATTTATAGAGGTTTTTAGTGTTATAAAATAAAATAGCGGTGTCTGTCCCTAAAATTCTTTCACTAATGATCCTATTAGACAACAAACATTAAATGAAATAGAAAACAATAAAAGAAATTTTTAGAAAAGCGTATTAAAATTTTATTATCTTTCGATTTTGGCTTTGAGTGTTCAAGAAAAAACTAAATTGAGGTATAATTTGAATATGTTCAGCTATCCCTTACTTGAATATAAATCATTGCTGGAGATTCTGATGATACTTTAACGCACACTTCGATTTTAGGTTACTAGATTTCGATTTTTCTTGAACGTTCAAGTTTTGATGCAAAATTTCTATTTTGCATAAAAACTGACCATATATTATGGACCATGAAAATAATATTAGCAACTGCAATATGCAATTTTAATAAAAAGCAGTTAACAACAGGTGTTTCACCCATGTTACCTTTGTTATATTAAATTTTTAATATAAAATTTTTCTAAAAATAAATTTGAGGATATTGGTCTGGTGTGAAACATTCGCTGCCTGCTCACACTTTCAAGATAGACTAAGATCCAGCATAAGAAATACAGTGAGTACCTGTTTTGACATTTCCTTCCTCAATTTTGGCCACTTAGATGATTTATCAAGAAATACTAATCTAATTGGCAGAAATAACATAGCGAGCAACTAAACTCTTATCTAGAAATAAATTTAGCATCTAATACACGTTTCAAGAACAATGTTTCCTTCTTCATAAGACAATTGCTAATAACTTCATTCTTACTGATGTACTATTCATATTTTGATGAATATTGCCCCATGTCAAAATAGAAGATGTGAGCTAGAGCCATACTAACCCAAAAATAAATAGATCAATAAGAATGTAGCTAATAGGGAATATCATTCTCGAATTATGCATCAGACGCTATATTTATTTGCAAAATGAAATTTTGCCATTGTAGCCAATAACTTGTAACACCATGCATTTGGTGAAAAATTTTTCTTTGTGTATGGGGGCTGTTTCTTAAAAATTTCCTTCTTCAACCAATCTGATTAGGCCTTACGATTGCTATTGATTGTCTTGCCTTTTTCAAGGTAGTTGTGGATAAACAAAATACTACACGTATACCAAAACAGGGACGCCATAACATTGTCAGCAGTCTGTTGCTCTTTTGGCCACTTTGTACGTTCATTGGCTGCTCTCCATTCAGCTGACAATTTTTCTAATACAGATGTATAGTAACTGATTCATTATCATATATTGACGCAAAAAAACTGTTTATTCTGCTTAAACAGCTGCTGTTAGCAAACGCAGCACCAACTTCGAATCTAGCTTTCTCATACACAAATTTTCATGCAAAATAAAGCCAACATGTTCCTTTGATGAATTATAAAAAATTAATTATAATTGATAAAAATAGTGTCAGATATCTTCTACATCCTCACCATATCACCACTGCGAATAAAGGGTAATACATCATGTTTAAATTCAGCAAACCGATAAGGATCGATCTTCCTGGTGCAGACTCCGGATAACACATATCAAGCAAAGTTTCCATTTCAACGGCGTTTTTTCTACCAAAAAACAATGTTTCATCAATACACTTTTTTCCATTGTTTTGAAAATCACAAAAGTTGTATCACTAAAACCACTGTAACTTCTGAACCACAAGTCAAATCTTCAGAAAAATTTTACTGCTATCTTTCGAAGATTAGTTATTTAAAAAAATAATTATTAATTTTGTATTTGTTGAGCCATCTGTGTTTAAGCCCAAAAACTTATGAACCGACATAATAAGAATTTCCGGTGGCATAGTGAGCATAGATGCTTGCTATGGTGCTACAGATTGCGGGATCGAGTCCCGCTGCGCCCATGGGTATATTTGTGTACGTCAGTTGGTGGGGTATGGCTAATGACCACAGCAGTCAATGCCAAGTATTTCAATTTTTGTGAGAAAACTAGTCAAACTAGGTGAATTATTTACTATAGATCGTATCTACATATTTATAAATTTCATAAAACATATTGCGCCGATGGCTTGGTGGTTATAGCACAGGGCTCGTAACCGAAAGGTCGCGGGTTCAAGTCCTGTTCAGTTGGAAAAGAAAATTTCTAGTTTGACGGGTTTCGGCCGCCATTTCACTGATGGGTCGAAAATTAACAGTGCTTTGACCTAAAGCGGCGCAAGATCGCAGTAACAAAACCTATCCAGAACACAATTGAACTCCTAACTCGCACAAGCTGAATAAGGATCAGGATAATATAATACCTATTTTTAATGGTAGTATTAACGTTTTGGAAATAATTTAAATGATACTTATCTGAGTAGACCATTGTATGGAACAAATCGAAAATATCTAGTTGAAATGCAATATATAGAAACTAGTTTTCTAAAAGAAATACAAGCAACCACCATTAAAGGACCAAGTTGAAAAATCACAGATGTCTAGATATAATATATTTTCAATTTTTTTTTAATATATCCAAAACCAACTGATCAAACAATATATCCCTCATGCCAGACCTTAGATTAAAACTAAATCTGCAAAAACAACTTGAAATAAGATACGTACATCAGGATTTTCCTTAACGAAATATTTGGGCAAATCACGCCAATTTATTGTATGCATTTGGCGAGTATATCGCTCACCGGCTTATCCGCATATTAATTTTCAAATTTCAACCTCTACCAACCTAGCAAATTGCACGCTTGTCCCTTGCGGCGGCAAGGCCACCGCGGGGGTGCTTTTGGCTCTTTTTCCTCCTCGACAGCCTTTTGTGCTAGGAAGTTTTCTGGACTACAAGGGGACATCTGGCTACCATCGCTCTCACTATCATCATCTGTTGAGTAACTCGATGAAAAGAAGGCCCTGAACAGAAGACAACTGAATTAGAACACTAATCACATTAAGCTTTGCTTGATTAAAAAATGCTATTCTTGGTTCATATTTAATTTAACGGTCGTTACTTGATGGAGACTCATTTTCAATAAATAGTAAATAAAATTCAATTTCCACAAACTTTTTATTACTAAACAATTGTTTCACCACACCATTGCTTTATCAATTTCTACATCTGAACTGCTCGGGTTTGAGAACATACACATTTTATATATGAGTAGAAAAAAGGGCTTAATTGGGGTTTGTTACTGATATTCCAAACTACCCGAAGAAGATAAAAGAAATTGAATATGGTAAGTTCTGAAAAGTTATTGGGGTGTATTTGGGATCAGAATAGAAGATGAGATAAGCAGATACCAGTAACTGAACATAGTAATAAAAGTTATTGAGATTTGCATCTTGTTTTTCTAAATTACAAGAAGATATTTAGAAACAATGGTCTATTAACATCTGTTTGTCATTTAAGAAATTTTTTTGAGAATTATATCTGTTTATTTCAAATGATTCTAAGAGTCTCAGTCTAGATCCTTTCTCTTCATGTGGATAATTTCATGGTCATTGTTGAAATTATGTAAAAATTCTTTCAAATGGTTGGTGTATGTTGAATATGATGTCTTTGAAGTGTAACTTTTGTGATATTCATTCGAATGACCTTCCGGTTTGACCAATATGAACTTATGAGCAATCATTGAAAGCCAATTTGTCGACTCATGATTTATTATATTTGTTTAATTTTTATTTATTCTTTTTGATAAGTAAGTATCCAAGTTGTTACTGGCTCTAAAATCTGATTTACAATTAAAATTCTTCTTAAAATAATTGAATATTTTAGAGGATTATGAAACAGAGTGACACATTGATTTATTATATGTTCAGTTTATTTTAGAAGCATTCATTAGGGTCTTTTTAATTATTTTGACTTTATCTGGTATCAAGAAAGCGATAGTTTAATTGATGTATCGAGTTTTTGGAATAACTACAATACTTTTTCTTTGTCGCTTCGGGTGAAAATTTGATTATTCATGTTTTGTGGAATACAAAACTACAGTATTGGAATTGATTTGTATAATGGCATTAATGCTGTACTAAAACACAGACCAATATTAGTAATTAACAGAAGATTCTTATAAGGCGAATTAATGTGAACATAAGCAGAAACAGTTGAATATTCGTTGGTAAGACCTCAATTTAATTTAATTCTTTAAAAATCAAGTATCAAGATATACCTCATCTTTACATTAGTCCTTGCTGGCAAATTAAATACACTTAATTTGAAAAATGTATAGTTTATTGACTAAGAAGGCTAAGTTCCTTGTTCATATCAAATATTTGGCCTTATTTTTCTCTCACCTCTTTATATCTGGGACAGACCCAATAGTAGAATCATAATCGAAGCAGGATTTCCCCTTTCTAGCAGGGGCTGGACTACTCATCAGGGGCAACCCTGATTTGTGGAACACCATAGAAGCTGCATTATCCAGAGTCTTCTTGAACATTCTCTGATCACCAGGAGAAGGTATCACACTTTTCATTTGCTCTTTTTTGTCCAAAGAACTGTTACCTTCAAACGTCAATCTTTGGGCAACTGTAATCTTCCTGATATCCGAATTATTTGAGGCATTACTCTTAAGTCTATTTACAATCGGAATGCTATCACTAGAATTCTTATTCACTAATTTATTCATACTACTACTTATATCACTTTTGCATATATCACAATTATTATTATCACATACACAATCAACTAATTGCATTTTTGTACATGTTCCTCTGTGATTTTTACTTGGGTGTTCAACAAACTGAGGAGCCTTATCCTTTAAACTTTCTTTAACGTTGTGTGATTTTTCACACTGTACATCCATAGCCATTATCTCCATTTCGTCACCATAACAATCTCTCACATCCATAGGCTCTAATTTTGTTAGTTCAGAATTTTTAATTTTTTCGGGTGTTCTTAAACCTACCCTCTCAATAGCTTCAAGTAGCAATTCACTCTTATCATCCTCCATATTACTAAGATCATTGTTGTCTGCATCTTCATCAATTTCGAATGGTCCTCTAACTTTGTTGCTTGAAGTAGGAATTACTCTAAATCTTGATTCTTTATTATCTTTCTGTCGAATGGTGTTTATGTGGTTTATAGCGGAGGTAGAGGCTTGCTCTTCTCTGAGATTCTGCCGGAGTCGTTTGAATTTTGCCAAGTTTAGAGAGGATTTCTCGTTCTCCAACCTATCGTTATCTGAAAAATATTAATGTTTAAGGTTGTATTTCATATGAAGATTGAAATAAATTTTAAACGTAACATAGATCTTTCAGTGGACGTAAATGGGAGTTTACATTGCTATTGAAAAAGATAAATATCCGAATTATTTTCCACTGCATCCACTGAAAGAAAGCTATTATTTACTGCTTACAAGATTTCCACCAAAAGACTAAACTTTTGGTGGAACTGTTTATCACAATTTAATGTAAAACAATGAATGTAGCTTTTATCATTACGTCAATCATTAGGCAACATTGAAAGACCCAAATTTCGTTTTGATTTAATCCAATCTTATTGGTAGCTTGAAAGGTGTAATAATCATCACATATGCAAAACATTAAAAAATGAAGTGAGGTCGAAAAATGCTTTTCTCTTTTCAGAAATTTGAATTTTTACATTATATAAGACGTCCATTAAAAATTTTTTCTCCGAGTTAAACTTTTCTCTATTATTTATGGAAAAAAAACTTAGGAAGTGGCTCTTTTTAACTTTTATAATCCTTGGAAAATTTCATGTATAATAAATGTTTTTGAGATATAAATAGAAAGAATAACTCTGATTATATTTGATAAATAGCGAAAATATAACAAAGAACACATTTCGATATGTTTATATGTCTGATATGTTTTTCGAGAAAAATTATTTACTTAGATTAAAAGTATATAATTTCTGTTAGTATCTAATTAGGAAAATAGTCTCTTTGTGGTAATATCTGTAGTACAGTAAAGTGCCAAGAGAGTTGCTATTTAAATTTTGAGATAGCACAAATAAAAACAAATATTTATAATCGGAAATGGTCCCATTGTTTCTCAAAATATTCTTCATTAAGATCATTACACTTTTACATGTGTTTGAAGCAATTTTCGAAGCACTTTTTCTATTGATTGAAGTAATCCACTTTTTCAGGCGTCGAAAAACGTTGACCTTCCAATTTATTTTTGATCTACGGGAATAAGAAGAAATCTTTGGATCCCAAGCAAGGAATATATTGCGGGTGACCCTTCAATTCGATGTTGTGACTGCTCGTTTTGTTTAAGCTAATGTGTCGGAGCTTACATTGCCATGGTGGAGAATGATGCGTTTCTGCGATTGGATTCTCTAACTTCTGGCAAGCCAATGTGTGCCAATTAGAATTGAGTATTCTACATTACTCTAACGAATGTCCAGTTATTCCGAAAAAAAAGGCTTCAAAATGCTTCGAGCACAAACAACCTTCGTTGGATTTCGCTTGTCCCATACAGTCAATTGTTGTTTAGTTTGGGTTCATATGCATAGGTCCGTAATTCGTCGCTTGTCACAATCCTATACACATCTTTTAAAGCACTGAAACTGAAGTTTTTCACCATTTCTTTATATAAATCAACACAAGCATTTTTTTGGCGATAATCAAATTAAGCGATATCCAATGCAAACAAATCTTTTTGACAGCCAAGTGTTCATGCAATATTGAATTTACCCAAGTGAAAATAATGCCCAAATATGCCTCAATGTCATGGTGTATCATATGACAATCTTGCAATATCAGTTCATGCACAGCATCGATGTTTTCTGACATAACAGACAATTTTGGACGATCTTCATCCTGTAGCAAAGTGGTAGCTCGATAGAATAATATAACCAGAGAAACACGGTGGCTCGAGATGGTACTTCATCGTGGAAAATCATAAAAAAAATTGACCTAGATGAATATTTCAAGTATCTATAAACAACACAAATAGCAATTGTATGGCAACACGTTCTGAGTAGGTTCACCATTATAAATGTCAAACTTCATGATGACAATGTCAGATTTGACATAAACACATCAGTGTTGCTTTAGCTCAAAACTTAAGCAGCAATTCTCGTACTCTTTTTAGCACCCAGTTCTAGTAGTGCAATCAGTTGTGAAGAAGTCAGCATTTATTTCATTTTATTTATCACAGTTATGGCCAACATATAAAAAAATTACCGTAACATTAGTTCACTTAATAACTGTTTACACTTTGAAGTACTTATTTTCAGTTGTTTTAATATCATTGTCCTTACCATCACAATGATGTTTTCCGCTGAGTGAACACGATATCCTGTCATTGATCATGGACTTGATGAGTCTATCCTTTACACTGATCTGTGTAACATTGCCAATGGTAGATTCTTGTAGAGGTTTGCAAGAACGACACTGAATGATCGGAAAAGCAGACATTCTTGGCATACTCATAAAGGACACTTTGAGGACAGAATCATTTCCCACATCTACCGTTGGAAAGTGATGCTCAACTGGATTCATTATAAACTTTGTAATTTTGGAATTATCTCCTGGTTGAGCAATACGATACCTGAAAGAATCAATCAGATTTATATTCTCCAAAAATAAATATTTTCTAAATAACATCTTGAACACATTTTAGGCAATTTTGTTATATTGACTGCCTAAGAAAATATGAACATAAACTAAAGGTAAAAATTTTGAGTGACAAAATTATGTGTCTATTATTTCGTTAGTTAATCATGGGTTTTTGTTCAACGCTTTAACAAGAGGCCATATTATTAAAGTTTCTTTTTTCTTGAAGCTGGAGAAAATGACTGACTTTTCAACTTAATTAAATAATAATTATTATTATTATTTTATACTGAGCGGGCGTCTGTCCACTTTACCACTGCCTCCGCACGGACTATTGTGGTTCACCCCCAATTTATATTTCCCGGACTAGATCCAGTTTTTGGATAAAACCGATAATCTTGTTCGGGAGTAATTCTTTCAGTTCGCAGTAGGCTATAAAAGCCTGATCAAAGACCTCGAATCTGATGCGACTCACCGCTGGGCACTCTGAGACGATGTACATAGCTGTTTCAGTGTCCTCAAGACACAGCCAGACATCGTCTTCAGCCAGACCGATTTTGTGTAAATGCGCTTTCAGCCTGCAGTGACCTGCCGTAAATCCGACAAGTGTTCTTAGTTTGGCCCTATCCAGACTTAGAGCTAGGTCCGCCATTTTTTGGTACGAAGCTGTTCCAAGGAACACCTTTGAATGTTTCAGGCCAGAATGGCTCAGTCAAAAAGACTCTAGACTTGAGTTCATTCTACCTGTTATCGTCCGCTTAGCCACTTCAGCTGGTATTCCCAGGAATGGTTCCGGGCCTACCAGAGGCAGCGCAGCAGCAGCAAACGCCAGCCGATCTGCCTGTTCATCCTCAATAGATCCTTAGCATGCTGGGTCCATTCGTCCCGGCCGGGGACGATTACATTGAAATGCCGTTCTTGGCTCCTGACTTTTGACATTAGATCCGAGGGCATCGATAGGGTGCTGTTCGTTAAAAGCTCGTCCAGTAGTCCTTAGCCTCAGAGCCTTTCATCACTATTGCCTCTGGCCTATGGATCGCCAGTTTCCACAGCTTTCCTCTGCACGAGTAGGTGCAGGGGTGGGACCTCCATGGTTGCCGTGGGTGTGGTGCGAAACGCTTTTATTGTTTTTTATTTATTTTTTAGAGTTGCACATATGACGCATTTTTTTACATGTATTCAAATGCTTTAAAATAACTAGTAAAAAATTTGGTAACATACAATATTTAAATTGTTACTGTTTTGAGATAAGGGTACATTAATGTTTTTATTACTCTTGGTAAAACCACTAGGCCCTTATGAGAATAAACCCAATAGAGGTGAACTAAATGAGTCCTTTAGTCATTCAACACGTTGAGGGAATTTCTTAATAGTGTTATTTCTAAATTTTCTAACTTCACACCATTACTTCCCTTATGCAAAACCTTAAAACGCTCATCAAAATGATGTTTCTCTGTTATTTTATGTTCTGCATACGTAGAATCTTATTTATTACTAAGGAAAAATAGCCTATGTTCTAGTATTCTAATAATAAAGGACCTGCTGGTTTGTCCAGTAGAAATTTTTGGGCAGGTACCACATGATAATTCGTAACTCTTGATAACTTTGATTTATTTATGTTAGGTATAGAGTTCTTTTTTTATTTTTCCCAAAGAATAATGTCTATGTTATTTAGATGGTTTACCATAGTGGGTAAGAGAATTAAATTAACCATTATATACTGTTTTCTGGCAATCATACTGCTTATTATTGATGGCGAATAACCGTGTTTAGTTGCTATTCGTTTGATTAAATTCAATTCATGATTAAAATTCTTTGGAGAGGAATTGTTAATAATCTCAGTCTCATGCTTTGATATGCTGATAACTCACGTTAATACCCGTCTGTACTTCAAATGAAATACGCATATCATAAATTTTAAGGACTTTTTTTCAAGTCATTCCAAACAAAATATATAAAGAGACAGTTCATATTAATTAGGCATTAGTTGATATTTTTTTTGATACACTTAATTGAAATAATAAAATTTACAGATACTTGAATCCCTTACATTGCTTTTGGATTAAATAATCCTTACCTCAGATGTTTACTTGTAAGCTTCTTTTTGGTATTCTCATTTGGTGTGGATAACCAGGCAGTGATCTGTGAGAAATACAGTTGTGATTTGATGGCACTCATAAGCTGAGCCAGTTGAAATGATGGAGGAGCTGAATAGCTGAAATAGAAAACAATTATAATTAGATAACTAATACGGTATGAAACAGCATGATAAGAGCATAGATAGAATAGAATAGGATAAAATGTATAATCGCTCAAAGATATAAATAAGAATGAAACAACAATAAAAATTTTAAGAAAACATAAAAGACACTGGAATAAACTAACACACCCTTATAATAGATTATATGAAGAAAGATTTCAACTGATTATATTCGATAAAAATTCCTTGAACAGCAACAGGTCATCTTTGATTCATTATTTTGTAGATATATTATAATTTTTAATGATTAATACCAGTAAAAGTGGTTGATTTTTCTAGTCTTGTTTCTGGTAATACCTAAGATATAATCTTGTCTGTACGAGTAGTTTTAAAAATCTGCAATTTCTTTAAGTAATGATGATTTTTATACATATAGCACACAATTAAGAAAGAGGGAAACGTTCATATTTTAAATTCTTTAAATACGGCCTAAATGTATCTTGACAGTTCAAGTTGAATATAGGACAAATAATTTTGTATTGAGTAACAAATACACAAACATTGGTCATTGATTAACTCCAAAAAACCTCGATGTGGCATAGAATTTGTACATATGATAATAAATTACGAGCAAAGTGTAGACGAGGGGTGTACTTTTTAGACTAGATATTACATAATGAGACTTTTGAAGTTTTTATAGAGAAAGACAATGAAATGTTGTCTTCTCAAAATGTTAACAACCCTTCAGCAACATACTGTCCAGACTCTATATCCATTTTAAAGTTCAATGACAAAAGATTAGTCGATTCAAGAAACGCGAATTTTGAAGTTTATGAGTTAGGTTTTTATCAAATTAACAATGAATTAGTTTTTTAGCCACCATTCAATAAGCCTTTGAAAATAAGGTTTGCAGAACATTTTAATCTCCAGTAAACTCCTTGCTTTTATGGCCACAGACTTATACTCCCTAAATAAGAACAAGATATATATTTACTATAGGAAAATCTGGTGAATCACTGATGAAAAGTTAAAATAGCTGTGGTATCAGAACAGATCCCCGAGGAACACCAGGTTACTCCTACCTGAATTATAAAGAACAAATATTTTACCGAGTTAACTGTGAATCCATTTTAGACACCTTTCTATAGATCCAAATGTATACATTATCTAGAAGAAACATTATTGCTGAGGATAGTTAAAGGTGCTTGCAAAGTCGAAGAATACGCCACTCTCAAACTTACAAGAAGTTGTACCTCGTAGTTCCTTTCTTAATCATACCTATGTCATTGAGGCTTCGTAAAATTGCTTATTTGGGTCAATCCACATATCTGTACCAATTATTCTTATGATAGCTTGATTTAAAGCATTCAAATACCGAAAATTCCACTTACCGTTTGCTCATGATATTGAAGCTCCATGATTCGAGCAGTATGCAATTATCCTCCGCTTCTGGATCCAAGGAATATTCTCCCTCCTGACACCCACAGGTTAGGATTACCTCCACCATAATAGGGAGCTTTAGGACCCATAGTCTACGTAATTCTTCCCGAAGAAATTCGTAATTGGCACACTAGATCAAAGATGAAATGCATCAACAAAATTGATCACCAAATATTTTTCCTAAATTCTTCACTTCTTGAAATTATAAGAATGAAAATGTAGTAAAAAATTTAAGCATTTAAGGTCAAGGTATTAGAAGTATACATAAGTTCGTGCGGTTTTGGTCGAAAATTGAAGCTTTATAGTGGAAAAATTGATTATACATTCAAAGTTCAAAGTATTGTCCCTCGTTAGTCACTACTTTTTCCCATCTTTCTGGCAATTGATGGATCCCATCGCGAAAAAAGGCCGCTATTCCCTTTTCAAGCAATCCCAAACATTTTCGATAGGATTCATGTCGAGCGAATTTCCAGGCCATCGGAGCATTGCAATTTTCTTGTCCTCTAGAAATGTTATCACTCTCTTAGCCTTATGGCATGGAGCAGAGTCAAGCATCCATATTGCATTACCATTTGGGAACCAATCCCTCACTTGAAGCAACAACCTGCTCCCCAATACCTTTATGTAATGGTGTTGCCGCATGGTTTCTTCCACAATATAAAGGAGGCCCTTTAGCACTAATAATTGACCAAATCATTACTGAGGTGGAGTGTTTCACTGTTTTTATAGTACAGTCTGGATGATACTTCTCACCAACTCGCCCCCCATTACATTATAGCTTGACGCGCTGGGGCGCTTGTCTTGAGTAGGACCCTAGTTTCATCCTGGTGAAATGGACGGTTAAGTCTTGATGCCTAAAGTAATGCTATTTTCACCAAAAAGGTGGAATGAAGTGCTGAGCCGCGTTGATCAACTCAGTGAGAAGGGAGTCCGTCGCAGCACAGGGTCTCTCCCTTAAAACTAACGTAATCTACCCTATTGCAGTATATCCTCGGATTTTTCTGTCCAATGGCCGAATGCGTTATGCACGATACTGCGTTACCTCGGGAGGGTGGAAACCCTCGGGATTATTCGTACGACCTGGCCACCCAATTGGTGTTGGACTCGGGGGGGCAGTGGTTGACAGTCCGCATGCTGGACTAGGAGGGTATTCCTTCTATCTGTCCGCAGCAACCCATGTTCAGGATATCTCGAGAAATGCTTCAGGGTTTAGCAGGACTTAACGGTTCGACCGGCCTCGTCCTGAACCAGGATCGATTGCGAGACGTTTCTGAGGTTTGTGGATCTCGACGATACGGCTAGACCGTTGGTGCTTGAAGCCAGGATCAATTGAAAGACTTCGCAAGGGTTCGAGGGTCTTGACGTACAGGCCTGATTGACGGTGCTCTTACCAGGATCAACTGGGGCGTTTCTGAGGTTTGTGGATCTCGACGATACGGCTAGACCGTTGGTGCTTGAAGCCAGGATCAATTGAAAGACTTCGCAAGGGTTCGAGGGTCTTGACGTACAGGCCTGATTGACGGTGCTCTTACCAGGATCAACTGGGGCATCAATATTGAGACTATCTTGGTTCATGGGACTGCGTTCGGATGGATGGATAAGAAGCCCCTTCGGCGTGTGAGTTGTGTCCCAAAAACTCGGGTACTGACCATTCATAGTCAGTAGGAGTTAGATAGTGCTTCGCTGCTTCCAGTCACACGGTTGTAGGTTTTCGGAGTGAAGCCCAAACTGGAAGCTTGTGAGTTCAGCTCTTCGGAGTGGTTCTCGCCATGCGCGATGATAATGCGTAAGCCTTATCACACTTTCTGCCTCTTGGGGCATACTGTGGAGACTGCTAACTAGTCACTCGGTAAAAGAGCTATGCTCACATGCCAATACACTAACTGGTAGAATTCACATGTCACCAACTGTCACAAACTGTGGCTTGTCATCAAGAATTTGGATTGTTGATTCGTCGCTGAAGCAAACCTGAACTAAACTAAATGTTCGGACAAAAGAGAAATTAAATGACAGGTAAGAGTAGCTTACGCTATTACAATCTTTCTCTATGATTTAGCCCAGTTAAATCTATCTTTCACCATTTTGGCAGCCAGTTTTGGTTTTTTCACAAGTCTTCTTCCTCTGAAGCCCATCTCAAACAAATTGTTGCGAACTGTTCTTACGGAAACATTGCCTTCTGCTTCTTCAAATTTTTTTTATGTCAAGATGGGACAGTTCTACCACAGTGACTTACTTAGTGCTGTTGCAGGCTCACTGGTTAGCAATTTTTGGCTAATACGCTTCAAAGATTGCAAATATTGGCGATTTTTCTTTAGCTTTTTTTCCAAATATTTGAGCATGGTTTCAATTTTTTACTCACTGAGATCTTTTTTCGTCCCATTCTACAAAAAAGTGTAGAAATGTAATTTTTTTATTTGTTGGGTAATCTTAAAACAAATCTATCTTGACAATCATAATATCAAACATCATTCAACAGTGATTGTATGATGATTGGAAATTTTTCAATTTTTAAAAATTTTATGATTGTCAACAGAGATTTTTTGAAACATTTATCAACATTGTGTTTTGAAACTTGACGTTATCAATATGGTTCCACGTTTGTTTATGAAATGATATCCATGATTGTAGGTTACTGTATTAGATATTCTTATCACTCTGAAAATTTGTTTAATTCCATTCTAGCGCTAATTTGAATAAAAAAATTTTTTCTTTCTAAGTAATAAATACTACTTATGATTAATGGAAAACTATGGGATATAAGTCTAGGATATTATACGGATAGGTAAAACATTTTTCCATTTGTGTAACTTCATAAATTCCTTACAATAATTAGGTTATTCAGTATTTGATTGAGAAATCTTTAAATTTATAGCTTAAAACAAAACTGGAAGAGGTTTTTAGATTAAGATTTTGCTGTTTTTACTTACAAGACTGTCACTCGTATTGCAGGTGTGCCCTTCTGCATTTTTACTTAAAAAGCAGTGTGGTCCTTCTCGGAATCCTTTGCTCTTGGGTCCCAATTTTTCTGGTATACGACCCTCTGTTACCAGGGAAGTAACGTCCAAAAGCACCTCTTCCTCGCTCTTTACGCCCCTGGACACCAAAGTTGGACTATGCATCTGAAATGAGATAACAGCAAAGTTAATATAATTTTGTTTCTATTATTAGTGTATCATTTCAAAATTCGTAAACAAGTTCTGGTTTTGTACCCTTCCGCTTTAGTATCTAATGAATCATATACAAGGTGACAAGAAAAACTTCGGACAAATTTTACTGTGTGCTGGAGCAGAAAAGTATTTTAGCGCGGTCTAATAATTTTTATTCTATTAGATTCTCTACACTTTATTGAACTAATATGTGAATTTTCAGTTTGATATTACTTTATTTTGCAGAGCGTTACAATGTCAAACAAATGTAGTGCAATTTTGGAGCTGTTTCGTCAATGTAAGTGTCAATGCGAAATTGTTCGTTTGCTCAATGTGCCTCGACAAACCGTGTCCGATGCAATTTGCCGTTTGAGTCAATCGAAACCCGAGGGACTCCATGAGGAAAATAGCCCGTGAGACCAATATCAACCGTGAATCCGTTCGTCAAATCTCCAAAAAGGAGCTCAACCTCAAGCCATACAAACTCCAAAAAGTTCAACTCCTCACGGATGAAAACAAGCGTGTAAGACTCCAAAGGTGTCGCCAACTCCTTCGTCCTTCGCCGGTCATCAATGGGAGCGTATTATATTCACAGACGAGAAGCTTTTTTCTGTAGAACAATCCCACAACCACCAAAACGGCAGAGTCTGGTCCGCAGATGCTCCCGGTACATCAGCCATCGTCGAACATCCTCAAAATCCGCAATCCGTCATGGTCTGGGGCGGAATTTGCGCCAGCGGCAAAACACCCTTGGTTTTCGGGAATCAAGGGGTCAAAATAAATCAAGAAATCTACCGCTGCGGCATTCTCGAAGTCGTAGTACTTCCGTGAGCCCAGCAGCACTCCGGCGACACGCATTGGACCTTTCAACAGGACTCCGCTCCGGCTCACAAAGCGAAAATGACGCAAGAATGGTGTAAAACCAATTTTCCTGGTTTCATCACATGGCCGCCCTACTCGCCGGATCTCAACCCAATGGACTACAGCGTGTGGTCGATTTTGGAGCTCAAGGCGTGTGCTAAACACAACAAAAGTTTGGAGTCGCTGAACGAATCCCCGCGCCGGGAATGGGACCGATTTTTGCCCGAAGAGCTGCGGCCCATTGGCGAAAATTTCAAGAAGAGTCTGAATCTATGTATCGCCGCCAAAGGAAGTCATTTCGAAGCCGCTTAAATATATTATTACCAAATGTTAATGTTATTATTATTCGTTGTTGTTTTGTTTAATTTCTTTTGTTTAATAAAGTTAAATGAAAAAAAGTTTTTCTTGTCATGCTGTATAGTACATGCAATCTCACTTGATAAACTCCGAAATATTGAAGGCTTGTAGTTTTTACCTCATGCAAATCCATATTTGATCAAAGGAAAAATTCTTCAGACTACCTCATACAAAATTCTCAACATTTAATGTTAATTAATAATAATTAGATTTTAAGAATTTGGTATGATGTGGTCTTAAAAAGTAGTTGTAATTATTTCACATGCAAATGCTACTTTTAAAGTGGATCGGATTTGTAATTAAAGCTGCCCTGCTAAAAAAATATATTCATTTAATCTTTTCATTTTGCATTAGCTTTCGTGTTGTTATTTTACTTCTAAATGGTAAATTTAAAGTGTATCATGGGACGTTGATATGGTTTCTTGAGCTCTCAACGCTGCTCCGCTCACAAAATTTTTGTTGTTGTTTTGAATATTCTAATTATACGATCCTCATGAAATTTTGCAGGATCATGTGCATTATCATTTTTCTTCTAAATAGCAAATTTCAGATCAGTAGGAACCGTGGTTTGAAAAATGTTAATTAAAATAAGAGAAAAATTCAAATGTGAATAACAGCCAAACCATTAGACTGATTTTACCCAACAACAAATCGACCGAGATATTCAGGCCCCAAACCTACCTCGAAAGTTTCAACCTTTTACCTATTTGCGTTCGAAAGTTACATACTTTAAGGTAGAGCTCAAGACTGATCCGCTCGCAAAATATTTTTTTTAAACTTCTAATCATACGATCCTCATGAAATTACGCAAGAACATGCGCATCATGGTTCTGCTTCTAAATGCCGAATTACAGATCGATAGTTAAGAAAATATTGGAAAAAATATGAAAAATTAGAAACCCTAGATAACTAATGATCGTAAATTAGTGAAATTTTACATTTAATCCCTTAGATAGTATCATTTGTAAATGAGATAATTAGATTTCTCACATTATCAGCAAATCACTCCGATACCGAGAATACATTGAACGCCCCTCGTATATTCCACCAATTCTACAATATAATGAAGAATCACGAATAAAAATGACATCTCCAAAAACTAAAAGCGTTCAAGCAGATTGTAAAAATCATAATATTTGGCCACGATAACAAAAACAAATAAGATTCTTCGGGTCAAGGTCGTTACTATAAATCCGATAATTTCTACAGTGTGAATCATAGGATAAGTTATTTTGAAAGAGTCTTCAAAGTATTCAACCAATTTTCCCTGTACTAAAAACATTCTAGAAATTGGGAAAAACATCTCTGTTCCCCCTGGAAAATATTTCTACAAAACTAGGTCAAACAACGAACAGCTGGAATAAAAGGACTTTGGTAACTGACGATCACATGCCTAGTTAGAAAAATAGAGGAAACGGTAATGTTAAGCTCTCATCCTGTCCCATTGCAATGTTGCCAGTACGTACAGATAATCCTGTTTCTAAATGGACCATTTTATTGACTTAAAGGTTAACAATACAAGTTATACTTCTACTAAATCGGTCGAATGTTTTCGGTGATTGTTATCTTAACTTTTCGAATATGAAACCGTTACATTCTCCAGATGAAGTAACATATTTCGACATGTAGCGTTACTTTCGAAGCAGGTAGGTACTTTCATTGGAATTGAATAAGTAGGTTAGCAATACGCTATCTCCAAATAATAACGTTTTAACTTTATGATACTGAGCTGTAATTTGGCCAGTCATATTGAACAGGTACGAGAATATATAAGAAGTTCACTTGATAAAGAAAATATTGCGATATCATAGTAACGAAAAATAAGTCATCAGAAGTATCAGTCTGAAGTTTCACATCAAAAACTAAAACGGAATAAAATTTTTAAAAAAGGGCGTCGACACGCTTTCTTTACCATGGAGGGTTTTGTATCAATCTTGGCTAATAATCCTAGTGTTTGCGACCCGATATATTAGTCGCAAATAGTTGCACTTTTCATATTGTACTTATGCACCATTTTTAATGGACTCTATTAACAAGTGCTTGCCAAAATCTTTGAAAAAGAAGGCCATGAATGTTGTACAGAGAGGAGACGAGAAAATTGATGTGCCAAAGAAGTTTGAAGTTCCTTTGAGTACCCTCTCACCCATTCTAAGGAACAAGGAGAACATATGTGTTGTAAAATCCAGTGGAGGAAGACATCGAACGACACGCAGCCAATTTTCTGGCCTTGAAGAAAGCTGCTCTTTTGGCTTAGACAGTGGAGAAGACAAACTATACTTGTCAACGGATCTTTGTTGAAAGAAAGGGCAAAAGCATTCACGACAGATCTAGGCATCCAGAATTTTTACGGCGAATAAAGGGTCGCTCTCAAACTTCAAGAAAAGAAAGGACATTGAGTTTACAAAAGTTTGTGGTGGAAATGCAAGTGTTGATAGTGTTGATACTCAATTTGGCGCCGTAAACTACAAACTTTGAGTGAAAATAACAATGCCAGAAACATGTTCAATACCAATTAAACTTGTCTTTTTAAATGTTTGCCCGACAAAACTCTTACTTTCAAGGATGAAAAGTATCATGGGGACAAGCACAGTAAAAAGGCAGTTTTGCTTACAACCAATATGGATGCATCGGAAAAGTTTAAGCCTCTTCTAAGAGTAAAAGCTAAGAATCTAGGTGTTTCAAGGCCAATCGTTCCCTAAAAGCTACAGCTATTTGATTAGTATCAATAAAGTTGATTACTACTACAACTTTATTGATAGTTATCAAATGGTTTTCGACCAAGGTCATTCTGCCAGTTGCATTCATAATTAATGTTAAATGAGATTTATTGTATGGGAAAAAAGGTTAACTCTAAAGATAAAAGATATTCAAAAATTGGTAGCGCTGGTAGTTTGGTATGGTTTCATATTATTCCTGTTGGTGTGCTTACTGACACATTTTTTGCTCAGTTCTTGTAGTCTTGGCTCTATTATTGTTGATTTGTATAAAAGTTGGTTTGGAGGGTTATGCAACGAGTTGTTAGGGTGTCTAATTTTGGTAATTTTTCTCAAAATTGTTCTTTCGGCTATTTCTGAATTATAGAACGTTGATCTAGAAGAGTTCAGAAAAATTGTATGTCCGTACTCCAGAAGTGGCCTGCACATCACCTTGTAAATTGAACTATAATAGCAATCTTCACATTGATGCCCAAGTTTTTAAAAGTGAGTGATCTGAAATGATCCGCTTGTGTAATGGCTGATGAAATGCACCTGCGCACAAATCGCATGTTTCTTTGCAAACAGTTCGTGATTTAGGGTTAGAATTATTAGAACACCCTCCTTATTCACCTGATCTGTCAAAGTAGGCCTTCGAGAAAGCCTGGTTTCCAGAGCAAAGAGAAACTTTGTTTTTGTAGGTCTAGAGGCGTTGCAGGTTCGCTGTAATAAATGCATCCAATTGAGAGGAGAGTATGTTGGATTGATTGCGCCAAAAAACGAGTTGGGATCTAACTGCTTATAGTTATTTCTCTCGAATCATCGAAATGGTGAACCTGTATCTTCCAGTTTCCTTATCTGAACGATATGTGAACACTTCTTAACAATTTATACGTATTTAGAAATTGCCTCGTTCACTAAATACATATAAGATACTAGACTATTTACCTGACAGTATCTAATTGTTGCAATACAAAAATATTAAACAAGACGAAATTACTTTAACCTTTATTCATAACAATATATGTTTAGGTGAGCCTAATATATAATATATAAACGAAATTTACAGTTAACTTATACTGTAAAACGAAAACTTATATCCCGGGACGAGTGGACTTGAGACGATGGACGCAGATAGACGATAGGGACCGCGATAACGATTAAGACTGTAGGTAGGCTCGTATAGCTCGTACTGGTCTTGTAATATAGAAAATTTATATGAATTTACAATATTCTAGAGAACCATCTAATATGCGTTTACTCACTAACGCCTAAGTGGCGTCAATATTTGTTAAATAATAAAATATTTTGACTTTCAAATTTTGTTTGTTTCAATAGCAGGCTGATAATTTTTCAATACAACCTCGTAGTGAATTATGTTAAGAAGAGGGAGTATACTGACCTATGTAAACTGATAACGATAATACGCAGTATCTAATCAGTAGGTATACTTTATGTAACTGTAACAGGAATTATGACTACAAATTGGTTTTATTTTTAGAGCCACTACATCAAGTTAAATAATTACTCGTACGACCTCCATACTATGAATTCTTTTGAAAATTGATAAACAGATAATATCCCTGTTTCATTTATCATTTCATTCGGTAAAAATGTATTTCCAGATTCATATATATCTCTAGCAAATCCATTAAAAGTATTTTTCAAGTTCGGTGTTATTTTAAATGATCTTATTTCATTACAGGAATTTTCGAGCCTTACTTTGAAGAGATTAAATTGACAAATTTTATGAAAGCCGGTGGCATAGTGGCTTTAGTGCCAGGGATTGAGGGTTCAAGTCCCTAGGTATATTTGTGTACGTCAGGTGGTGCGGTATCGCTAATGACCACAGCAGTAATTGCCAAAAGTCACAACGAAAAAAATAATAAAATTAATACATTGTCAAGCATAAATTAGGATAAATATCTTCCATTTATTGAAGAACTCTTGACTGGACATGTATCCAAGCACAAACAAACACTGAATGACTTTTCTATTTCTTTCGTTTTTATATTTGAAAAGGTAAGAATTATATCACACCTTCTTTTGGACTGCAGTCTTCCTGTTCCTGGTTTTCTTGGCATTCCCTTCTGGTATTCGAAAACCTTGAAATCCAAGCTGCGAGAATTTATTTTGAGTCCGGCCATAATAGGGACAGTGAATCGATGATGCAATTCCAGAAATAGAACCGGCATCAACGCGCAAGTACACACGTGTAGCCTGTGATCGATTAGTGAAAAAGGCCAATGAAGAAAAACTGGAAATTCTCGGATGGTACCTTCAATTACTAATCAATTGAGAATAACCGTTTTCCACAAAAACTGAATGAAAATTACTGTTTTTCTACATAACAGCCGGATATTTCCATAAGTATGAGTTTTTCCGGAAAACGTTGAGAAAGGTCGATTTTCATTTGGAGGGGGACATCTTCTTATTGTAAATTCTTGGTATTACGATCGACCCCCTAAGCGGGGTTGCAACCCCCTCAAGAATCTTGAAGAGTAGTAGGGGTCGAGTGACACATCATTTTGAAGGTTTTGCAATTCTTTTTATGAATATGCTAGAAAAAATCTGTATAGACCCAGTTTTGACGTAAAAAATTCGTAAGTGATGGGTAAAGTGCATTAAGTAGTCGAATTTCTGAACGATCAGGTACTGAAATTACTCATTTACTTCTAGGCAGTAATTAACTTTTCATTCAATGTTTTTATCAACACTTCAGGTGTAATCAAAGGATCCATAAAACCACAAACTTCTTCTTCTTGATAAGATCCGATATGTTCTTGAGGTTTTCCTTCGCTCTTATTCAATGCCCATCAGATATTGGAAGTGTATACATTGTTTATTTGTAATTTTCTGATCTTTTCGAACAATTTAAGTCCACATGGTTCACACGCTCTCTATTTCGAAATTAATGAAAGTTGTGATTAAATTTAAATTCCAAATTCATGAAGACTGGGTTCGTAATATTTTCATCCCTATAATATTCCTCTTGTTGTAAAATTCAATGAGGAAAATCTTGATCGGCGATTACAACATTGTGAACAGCTAAGAGACAAATAAGATCTCCCTATTTGATACCTCTAGATTTTTTCGTGAGGTTATTTGAAGCGTGTGTAAGACAGTATCTACTTCTCCAGAAAATATTCGTCAGAGAATAGTGTTAGCATGTTATGAAGAAACACCTGAAATGTTACAGGATGCAAAAAAAAATGTTGAACAAGGACACAGGTGCTGGGTGGTGGATAAAACACAAGTAACAGTCTACATGTTTATTTGATGTTCACATGGTTCACCCTATACTGGCTAATACACGTGGCTCCACTTTTTTACACACGAATGCGTTAGGCTGATTGACACTATCATTGGGCAATTTTTGGCTTGAATAACCTGTCGACCTTGAATTAAATTGAAAACAATACTCTCAGATTACACTTTCCAGCTTGAAGTAAAATTCTGAATATTTTCACAGGTGTTGTTACAATACCTTCTAGATACACATGTTTTTAGGAAGCATTCATGAAATTGAGCACCAAACATATAATAATGTACTGAAAAGTTGATCAGATGGGTTACTGTAGCCAGTCGTGGAGGTCATTTGAATAATATCGTTTTCAAAATAAAATAGGAAAAGGCTTTTACTTGACAGAAGAAACATAACAAAATTTGAATATCAAAACAAATTTAATCTGTCATTCTTCTACAATTTTAATTTCAAAAAAATTTTTATTCAAAAAACTTATAATAGAATTAAATTAATATCTATAAGCACGGCTTATATTTAATAGACGTATAAAATCAATGCTCAATATACAATATCAAATGGAATAAATAAGCCAAAATATATATTGTCGATTATAATAAATAAATAAATATTTGAAGGGGAAAACTTATTTGAATATTTAAATATTTCAAATAAATTATATTTTCAGAGAAATCCTTAAATTATGTTTTGTATTTTTGAAAAGGAATTAGTTTTCATAATGGTAAGTTCAGAAACAAAATTTTGTCTCCTTCAAATATTTATTTATTAATTTTAATTGACAATTTAATTTGTGGGCTTATTCATTCCATTTGATATTGTATATTGAGTTTTGATTCTATATGTCTATCAAATATAAGTCGTGCTTATAAGACATTAATTTAATTCTAAAAGTTTTTTGAATAAAAATTTTTTTGAAATTAAAATTGTAGAAGACTGACAGATTAAATATGTTTTGATATTCAAATATCGTTTTCCATTTCCCACTACAAAAAAAAGACCTGTCTAGCAGTTTTCCAAAGAAACTCGTAGTTACAGAAATATCCGGCATATACAAATCTACAATCTACAAATCTTTTATTAAAGAAGTACGAAATATCCGAGAGAGTTTCCAAAAGTATAAATTTCGTAATAACCTACGGGTACATTAAATCAATGACCCCTAACAAAACGTAAGATTATGGAAATGTTCGAATAATTCACAATCGCCCCTCGTAATAACAGGTACTTGTCCCTCAAGGTCAATTGACTGGTTCTTTACGAAACGATATGCCATTATTAATTCATTATAATTGTTGTTCAATTATTTTTTCCGATTTGAATCGATTATGGGTCGACATTTCGATGTAATGGTCTAGGAAATGGAAAAAAACGATATTTTCGTAACTAAAGAAACGACCCAGATTCGATAACGCCATATTGGAGGGTTTGCTTCATTCTCCTTTACCGAGCTGAATGGCATATACTTGACCTCGTTAGAACTATTTGCGATGTTGAAATGTTTCCAGAGATTACAGAATATTCGAAAGCATGAAGGAAGTGACGGAAGGAAATATGTAAAAATTATTTTTCTTAGTTTTTCCTTCAGTTATCCGCTGGAATTACTATAGAGGTGTGGAAAATACATAGGAGATTCAATGTTAATCTAGATGAGCACGAATGTGCAGTGAAAAAGTGGAAGAATCAAAACCTCAGCTCGATGCGATGACGAATAGACGACTGTTATCTCTCAATGGCAGTGGGAGATTGTTCGATCGAACCGAGGCTCTGCACTGCTTTCAATTCAGCAATCAGAATCATTCGCACTTCAAACGTGGGACTCATTTTCCATATCGGTTGAAGATATAGTAAATTGAAATGTTCAGTGTAGAAGAAAAAATCCAAATAAAATAGAAAGGCTTTTTACTTGATAGAAGAAATATAACAAAGTTTGAATATCAAAACAAATTAAAATATGTTTGTCTTCTACAATTTTAATTTCAAAAAAATTTTTATTCAAAAAACTTTTAGAATTAAATTAATGTCTAAAATAAGCACCGCTTACGTTTAATAGACGTATATAATCAAAACTCAATATATAATGTCAAATGGAATAAATAAACCAACAGATATACGAAAGTCATTAAAATTAATAAATAAATATTTAAAGGGGACAAAATTTTGTTTCTGGTCTTACCTTTAAGAACACCAATTGCCTTTTAAAAATATGAACACACCTTAAGGACTTCTCAAAGAATATAATTTATTTGAAATATTTAATATATTTCAATATTCGAATAAGTTAATTCAGAAATCTCTCAAAACATGCACTATATCTTCAAAAAACAAATATAATTCTAAATAAGCCCTTCTTCGGTCCTAGACAATATTCCAAATATCATAATCAAAAAACTAATCTATATCAACAACTATTTTATTTTATATATAATATATAATTATATTTTGGCTTCAATAAATCTCATTGTGGAATGTCAATGTATTTAAATAAGCCTTAAAAATAACTTACACTGTTCTTTGACTTTGTTAGAACATAGATCAATCTTGAATTATAAAGTTGATCTGTGTTTCAAAACATTAATTTCTTTGCACGTGTGCGTTGTTGATATAGGTTAGTTTTTTGATTTTGATATTTGGAATATTATCTAGGACCGAAGAAGGGATTATTTAGAATTATATTTGTTTTTTGAAGATATAGTGCATGTTTTGAGAGATTCCTGAATTAACTTATACGAATATTTAAATATATTAAATATTTCAAATAAATTATATTCTTTGAGAAGTCCTTAAGGTGTGTTTATGTTTTTAAAAGGCACTTGGTGTTCTTAAAGGTAAGACCAGAAACAAAATTTCTCCTCTAAATATTTATTTATTAATTTTAATGACTTTCGTATATCTGTTGGTGTATTTATTCCATTTGACATTATGTATTGAGTTTTGATTATATACGTCTATTAAACGTAAGCGGTGCTTATTTTAGACATTAATTTAATTCTAAAAGTTTTTTGAATAAAAATTTTTTTTAAATTAAAATTGTAGAAGACAAACATATTTTAATTTGTTTTGATATTCAAATTTAGAAAAAATCCAGATCATAAAATGGTAGTTTGGTGGTCTATCACTTCAAGAGACAATAAATTCATTTATTGTTGCCTTTGAAGATAGGCCGATTCCTTCACGTTCGGCTATTTCTGAACTAATTAAAAAATTCCAGAAATGTGGGTGTTTACGAACATGCACGCATTGCAAGATTGATAAACCATCAAAAATCATTAGTGAAATTCGTGTAAAAAAGAAGTAGATGTGCTGATATTGAAACCAGTAGCTTGTTCAAGTAAATAAATTGCTGAACAAGTCGATATGAGCGATAGAAGGGTTCGAAATATTTTGAAAAAGAATGGTTACCGATGTTATAAGGTTCAAACAAACCAAGAAATTTATCCAGAGGATCATTTTGTGAAACTATGATGGATCGTGTCATTTCTACAAATGGCACGATCAAATGGAACCCCAGATCACCAGATTTATTTCCCAATGATTTTTTCCTTCGGGTATATCTGAAAAATTTGGTTTATGTGCATGAAATTGATAGAGCGACGAATATTAATGAATTAAGCTTCAAAATAATCCAACTTTGTGCCAAAATAGCATCTATGTCGAATCTGCTCAGAGACATGAGATTATATCTTTATAATAGACTATTTTGCTCAACAAGGTCGATAATTTGAACATTTAATTTAAATTTGTCGACCTTCGATTTCGCATCTTTTAGAATTTGTTTTTGTTTTCGAATTTCTTATTTTCGTACAATTTATTTTATTTCCAAGGCAGTTATGGCGATAAAGAACCTTACTACTCATTTGCACAGAGGATATTATTTGGGTCATTAATCGTGGCAAATAAATTCCTCGCTACAATGGAATAAGATTGTCGTATTTATTTTCAACCGATATGAAAAACCGAATCTCACGTTTGAAATGCGAATGATTCTAATTGCTGAACTGAACTGAAAGCATTGCAGAGCCTTTTTTCGATCGAAGCATCCCCCGTTTATTCGTTTATTCCTCATCGAATCGCCCTGAGGTTTTGATTCTTCCACTGCTTCACTGGACATTCGTGCTCCTCATTGAATTTCCTTTGTTTCCGACTGTCTTTTCCATGCCTGTATATCTTAACACACGTTGACATTTTCCTCCTTGAAAAATCATAAGGGTAATGTCATCATCGACCAGCTGATATTTCTCCCCACCACCCATCTACGTCAACGCGCCACAGCGTTTTCCGAGTGTGCACTGTTGTCGATCGAATTTTCCGGCATAAATTTTCCGGTGACGCATTTCGTGATGGATCAGTGGATAGAGACGTCCTAGAAAAGCCGTTTCATGCTATAAAAATATGTATGAAAGCACTGACGTCAGAAACTTCGACGCGCTCGTACAGTTTGATAAATTCCATTGATAGTAACAGCACTATATACACTTCAATATTCAAAATGATGGTTTGTTGACAACGCTAATATTAAAATAGTAATAATAAACGTCTTTATTAGATGAAAGTTTAGCTACAAAGCTATTCTTACACTTTTCAAACAAAAAGCATACAACTAGTGGAAATGAGTATACACTATACACATACATTCTATGAAAATTCAGAAACCTGGCTCAACTAAATTGACTTTTTCCAGTAAGCTCGAAAACTATTTATTGACTGGACCTTTACACTATTTGGAAAGGAATTATAATTTATTGTTCTCTTGTATTCACCGAGTGGACATCTCGTCTGCAGTTAATTTTTCGGTGTAAGTAAGAAGGCTGTTTCTATTTTATTATTTTATGAATGAAGGGCGTGAAATGCACCTACGGTACTTCATATTGAGCCATCTCATAGAATTAATGTATCTCGTTGTTGGAACAGATCTTCTAAAACCAAGAACAAAACTGCAACAACGATTTTGCACAGACTGGATTCTTGATGTATCAAACATATCGAGAAATGGACCAAACACTACATCGCAGTAATCAAAACACGACAGAACAAGTTGGTTGCACAGCGTCGTTTTGATATCGGGTGTTTTTTTTTAGAGTGATAGAACTTTAAATTAAAATAACACACATTCAAAATAAGATTGAAGCCGAATTTTTTTTTATTTGAAAGATAATTCTATGACATTCATGCTTTAAAAAAAAATTCCGGCATATGTCCACCACGACTAGCTCTGAGGAATCGCATTCGACCAGACTAATTTTGTACCACTTTTTCGAGTAATTCAGGTCTTATTTCATCAATAACACGAGTTATGTTGGCTTCCAAAGCGTCTATTGTTTCTGGTTTATCAGCATAAACCAATGACTTGACATAACCCCAAAGAAAATTATCCAGTGGAGTTACGTCGCATGATCTTGGAGGCCAATTAAATGGACCATTTCTCGAAATAATGTTATCGCCAAATTTTTCTTTCAATAAATCTATTGTTACGGTAGCAGCATGAGGTGTAGCACCATCTTGTTGGAACCAAAATACTTCTGAGTCGATACCATTCAAATTTTGAAACAAATAATCATTGATCATCGATCTGTAACGAGAACCATTCACTGTAACATTAGCTCCAGCATCGCTTTTGAAAAAATATGGACCGATGATGATCATCATTAACACTATGACTTACAGCAGCGATATTTTCTTCTGTACGTACAGTTCTTTGTCTTGTTGTTGTTGTTGCATCGAGTAGAGAAAATGTTGTCCGGAATCTATCGATAGATCGACAAATAAGCTGCTCTGATGGACGATTATGTAAACCATAAATTTCACGAAGTGCTCTATAGGTTTGGCGAAAAGAACACTGATTTTGAAAATGAATTTAAACAATTTGTAAACCTTGTTGCGGCGTGAGTCTTTCCATGATAATTTCTCAATGCTTACTGAACAGAAATGTTAAAACAACATGGCTTCTACCTTGTGTCAAATCGCAGGTATCCCTATCGAAAGCTTTATCACTCTAAAAAAAAACACCCGATACTCCTGTTCAGGAGATGGCGATTATTGAACAGGAGTTTAAGGGACATGTATGTTCTCCGAACACAGTTAGATACGTGGTTTGAGAATTTTAGTCGACCGTCAACAAGCAGACCAAGATATTTTACCTTCTTGCGGGACAAAACTGCATCCTTAATAGCAATAGGTGGTAAATTATTTCTAGAAAGTGCAGAATTGCCGCCAAAAAGAATGAGACAGTTTTCTTCGGATTGCTATGCAGGTTATGACGTCTCGCAAGGTCTAAGATCGAATTTAGATCATTATTTATATAGTACATGCAATCTGGGCCTCATCCGGATGAAAATCATGATAGTTTTGTCATCTGCGAAAAATGATATTGACAATGCTTCATTCCACGAGGCAGATAGACCGTATAAATTAAAAAGAGAAGTGACCCAAGAATGGATCCCTGAAGTACCCCCTTGCTAACAAAAATACGAGAAGATCTCTTTTTTTCAACTCTGACCTACCGCTTCCTACAATTCAAAATTCAATTCAAAAAGGATTTAAAAAATTCAAAAAATGAAAGTCCATAGTGTTTCAGCTTGGTATAAAGTAGGACATGACTGATAGTATCAAACGCTTTCCTAAAATCTAAAAGAATCTGAGCAGTTACTAGACCTTTATCCCAGTGACCCAGAATATCGTCCAGTATATGATCCATAGCCGTGGGCACACTATGTCCACCTCTGAAGCCGGATTGATATGCTGCTAAGATATTATTAAACGAACAATAATCATAGAGCTCTTTGTAAACCCACTTCTCTAGAATTTTGGACAAGCAGGGGAGATCATTAATGAATTTTGGTTGTTTCACCTTTGACATGGGAAAAATTACAGCCGTTTTCCAAGAAGCGGGGTAATAACCAAGCTCTAAGCAAGTATTTATGATATTAGTGATAGGTAACAGGAGCTCAGACATACACAACCGAATCATGACCCCAGAAATACCATCGTCGCCAACAGCATCAGACCTCAACCCGGAGACTATCTGGGATATATCTTCAGGACTTGGACCATAACCTCACAAATTCTTGACATGAAAATAGAATTAAGGAGCAAATATATGATTGGAAAAATTAGGAGAAGGATAACGAAGAAAATTTGTAAATCACCTTTATTCATAACAAGATTTGAATGGAGCACGTGATAATTATTCGTGAAAATGTCATGGGTTCGCATACTGAAGAAAGTTCGAACTCATGTCTCAGACTTGCTCGTTAATAACAGGTTCAAAGTACATACATAAGGTTATTGAATTAAATCTAGCAGCTCAAACGTGAACTCCTTCAATTGAACTCAAAGTGTGGTCGGTAGGTTTCGTAATTCCCCAGAATTCAATTAGAATGACATCGTCTGGTCTATATGAAAAATAATCGCTTTTTATGAAACGAGTAAAGTAAGTAAGTTATGGAAGAAATATACAGGTATCCCAGAAGCCGACGTCAAACCGGCAGCTGGTGATAGGCCAAGTCATAATAAAGGGTTTTCCAATAATTATTTTCATTTTGATATAAATAACAAGAACTACTGATTTCTCGTGTAATATGTGCAACATCAGATCAACCCCAAATCTATACATCCCACCCATTTAAGAAAATCAAACTTATAATACGTAAGAAACTTAACAAAATATGAAATCTCAATTTAACAGCTTAATTTTTCTCTTGAATGAATCAATTGACAGGAAAAATATATCTTTGTCCTTAGAATTATACACTTTCACGGTTCTGTTGACCGGAGAGTGCTTTTTCAAATTTGTTCTATGAAAAGTAACCTCAAAAACAGCATAACCGCTTAACGGTCTAGGTAGAACATGAATGCTCACATAGGACAGCAAAACTATGTTACCGACAGTTTTCCAATGATACGAACCCATAATTTTTTCTAAGGCTAGTCATACTCGCCATGAAATTGTAACTACTTGTAACCTTATAATCTGAAAATCTCAACATTTATTCTGTACCATCTCCAATCTGTGCTTGTAGGCCTCATATTGTAGCGACCAAACAACGGATGCATAAGATAACCTAATGTAAATGAAGTCAAAATATAACGCCTTCAAGGCCTTAGTGGAAGGGAAATCTCTACAAGATCTCATCACAAATCCCAGCATCTGACCACTTTTGGTCACCACATAATCAAACAACATTTTTGAATAAAATATTACACCCAGATCCCTTACCTCATGTCGACGCTATAAACGACTATCACCCAAATAGTACTCAAAATGATTGATCTTTATATCATTACTATAAATTATAAATAAAATAGGCCCAAGGAGAGACCCCTGAGGCACCCCCGAGGTCACACAGAAAGATGATGAAAAATATCCGTTAACAATTTGAGAACTATTATTGAGATAAGATAACCATCTAGTGTGTAAATTTAGAATGGCGGACAGATGAAAATCAATTGGTTTTTTAGTAAAATATCTCGTGATGGCATTGTGGACATCATCCAAATTTTCAAATTTATTGCCACTAAGAAAATGTTGTAGCGATTGGAAAAAATTCGAGTGTTGATATCAGGCGAATATGGTGGGTGAGGCAGTACCTCCCATGCCAATTCATTAATTTTCCCAAGGTTCGTCTTGCACAGTGCGGTCTTGCATTGTCGTGTTGCAGAATAACGCCTTTTATGTTGGCAATCGTCGGATACTTTTTGATAAAAGATTGGTTCACTTGATCCAATTGTTCACAATAGAGATCTGCATTAACAGTTTGTACAGGTTTTAGCGCTTCAAAATGATCAATTCCACGTATACTCCACCAAACACACAAAAGCTCATTTTTGGAGTTAAGCCCGGCTTTACAGTACGTGGTGAATGATTTGGAGAGAGCCATGCTTTTTGAATTTTGGATTATCATATAGAACCCATTTTTTGTCTCCAACGTTTGATGAAACTATCAAAAAACGGTTCTGTAGGGTACCGTTGAAGCAATACGTTGCATGTGATTCTCTTCGGACAGCTGCTCTGCTTATTTTTTTGATCTGCTGCAAATGTTATAAGATGGTCGACCAAGGTTGGTAATGATTGTCTGACATGGATTTGCTTCCACTTCTGTCCTTAGCATGTCGTTGTCTAATGTTGTTGGTCTTCCTGATCGATAGGAGTCGGAGAGATCAAAATTACCGGATCTGAACCTAGATAACTATTTATCAATCACAAACGTTCAATGCACTTGGATAAACATCGCAATGTTTTTGGTCGCAACTGTTGCGTTACTACCCTTGCGAAACTCAAAAACATACAATGGCGGATATATTCTTCTAGTATTTGGCTGACCATTTCAGCCCAAAATGCAAACAAAATCTAATATTGAATTATTCAGAAGTGAACAAGTCACAATAACCTTAAAATGTCTTTGACAGGACTTCGAAGTACACAACAAACAATTAAATATCGACATGCGCAGAAGCGACATTACTTTCCAGTCCCCCTATCACAATACAGAATACAAAAGTAATATCTCATTTTTCGGAAGGTTCCCGGTTTCATCTTTGAATTTTGAGGCCGCTAAAATCAACTTATTCCTAAATTATAAAAATTGGTATCCTTTTATATCATAGTATCGTGTTCACAAAACATTTACCGCAAACAATTTCGTGGTAATGACAGAAGTGGTGATAGGAATTTAAAAAAATCAGGAAATTCGGTTTGCATCATAATTTATAATTGATCACATGTACATTAACCAATAAAAATTCTTCAATCCAATGATAAATAACTGTTTCATTCTAAACAAGGAGCGAATAATGAGTACCTGTATATTTATCCTCAACAAATAATAATATGGAATCGAAGAAATTATGACAAGCAGTAATCTAACAAGTGTATCATATTGCCCAACAGGTTAGCATTATTCTTTCTGCACGCTCTAGGCGAAAGTGGTCGTTAGTAAATAATGTAATAAACAACCTGATCGAAAGGAAGGTAGTTGCGATTATAATTATGCTGCGTTAATTATTGCATAATATGAAAAACTGTCGCAAACTAGAGATTTATAAAGTCAGTAGATGACCTTTTGCGAACGCACCCAACAAGATTCTCTATGGAATAAAATAAAAATCACAGAACAATCGACCATTATTTTAATGCTCATGATATAGATTTTTATAGAATAATGAAACTTTGTAATATAGCCTGTGTTCATGGATAACCTAGTCATTCATGTATGTAAAGATTGGGAAATGGAAAATTGATAAGGAGGGATTATATACGTTCAGAAGGAATCCATGTGGCGGCGCTCACATCGTTTTTACCTGTCATTTGCAACTTTTGAAGTTGAATAAAAGTATACTACTCTGTCAAGAAAGTACCGGGAATTTTCAATTAAAACAACATTTTTACATTTAATCGTCAAAATTTATTGGGTCGCCTTCAAAATAGGCTCCATTTGCTCCAATACATCTATGCCAACGGCACTTCCAATTATCGAAACATTTTTCATAGGCGCTTTCCGGGATGGACTTTAGCTCTCTCGCCGAATTTTGTTTTATGGCTTCAATCGACTCAAAACGGGTGCCACGAAGGGGCAATTTTAGTTTTGGGAAGAGGAAAAAGTCGCAGGGAGCCAAATCCGGCGAAAACGGTGGTTGCTGAAGCACGTTTGTTGAGTTTTTGGCGAGAAAGTCAGTCACAATCGTAGCTCGGTGAGAAGGCGCGTTATCGTCATGCAAAATCCATGAGTTGTTCGCCCACAAATTTGGCCGCTTCTTACGGATACGCTCACGCAAACGTTTCATAACGCCTAGGTAATACTCTTTGTTTGTATGTATATTGGAATAAAAATATGTATTTCATCTATCAAATTTTAACAAAGTTAATTGATGCGATCGGTTTCGGCATCATCGTCAAGTGTAACAAAATCATGATGATTACTATACAATAATTGAAGGTGAAGAAAACTAGGGTCAGTAAGCTGAATACAACACAACGGTTTTTTTGTGTAATGAAACTTTAATCACAGTTATAAGCTGTTTCACAAGAATTTAATTTTTTTGAGAATCTAAGTGCCACTCATTATTGGTTGAAATCAACCTGTTTAACGTTTTTGAGCAACACAGCCTTAAATAGTTGTTTTTATTTCAAGAATGCCAAGCCATTTTTTATAGGAAATTGAATTTTTATAAATCTTTGAAAATGCTAAATACAAGTAGTTATATGTATGTAGATTCAATAAGTCATTATTCTGGAATTCTTGATGCAACGTCCTTTAATCTTGAATTTCAACTTTCAATTAATTTTTCTTACTTAATTTGAAGTTCTTAAACTTTGATACAATCTCGAAAAATCAATATTTCCATTATATCAATATTTCCACTCTATATTACAATAAGCTCTTAACGATAATGGCACTGAGTATCGAACATTAATCAGTTAAATTCATTTAAATATCAAAATGATCTTGAATCAAATTAATATTCTGCATCTAAATTGCATGAGGTATTTCTTAATCATTTCATATATTTTCAAATATAATTACTGTCTTATCAAATGAATTTTGAATGTTTTGAGATCTCTTCGAACAGTTTTTACTGACTGATAAACGTCAATATTATTGTTATTTTTATGGAATTATTAGATATTTCAATTGGATCTACTTTACAACCAGTGCTGTTTAAATATGGCTGAACTCTCAATTTAATAATTTATCTTTTAGAATTACAATAATAGTTTAATGTATCCAACTTTCATTGTTATTCAAATTTTACTCAATTAAAAAGTGAATTCAGCATATTTTTGAATGTTTCATTCCAAATAACATTACATTATATCAAATGTTCCATTAAAATGTATGCAACTGATTCTTCTAAAGCCTCTTGAATATCTTCTTAAATTTGACAGTTAATCAAAATCATTCTATCAATCTAATTTTTGTTTGAAATAGCTTTTAAAATTATAAAAGAGGTTTTTTTACTTAATAGAAGGTTTTATCAATATCTTAAATATCAAACAGAGTAACTCAGTTATAACTCATTGCAAATTTTAATTTCATGAAACTTAAAAACTTTTTTGAATACAATTAAATAAATGCCACAGAAAACTTTGTTTTTATTTTTATAAACATAGAATTAACACTTATCACAAACTATTAAAAGGAGATGAAAGAATTAAAAAATATATAGAATATTGATCGATTTTACCCAACTAACATTGCACTGTATCATACCAGTGTAAAAAAACAAATTCCACTTTGAAAATGTCCAACATTAAATTTAGATGATCGTTATAAGTACGATAGATATTTTTAATGATTGTTTTTATTTTGCTGACATCAAAGTGGACAGCATTATTGCTTACTTCTTTCAAATGCCTTTTTGAAGTTGTTACATAGTTTTCAAGAGTTCTTTGAGAGAGCTTTTTTAAAGAGATTTTGTTTGGAAGAATTTCTTAATTTTATGTTGGCCATTTTTAGAGTGGAGTTTGTTTTTTCATAACGTCGGTATGAAATATTGCTGCCTTTACTAAATGTTTGTTGGGTTCGATCAAAAATTTATATTTTCTTTGGATGCTTTCATCCTCTTTTGATACTGTGTGATTAATGTTAATTATATATGTCCATTAAAGAAGAAACAGTGTTTTCTAAGGCCTTTATTTGATTTAGTTTTCAAAAGTTTTAAAGAAATTTTATAAAATTAAAATTAAGTGAGGTATGACAGAATTACTGTTTGATATCTAAGCTTTTAAAATAATTATTGATTCTAAATTTAATTTTCAGTTCTTCAAATTTCACATAAATTTTCATTTATTATGTTGAATACTTGTTTAACGTAAAAAAAATTTGTCGCTGACGTATTATGTCGAAACCCTGTGTTTTTTTTTAATTTCACTTGAAATTCCATAACAGTATACTTTGATTCCACCGGAATGAATATATTCATTAAAAAATAATAGTAAACAAAGTAATTTTTTAATTCCATTTTATTTTCCTATTGTAACTTAAGTAAATTTTATTCCGCAAATTTCACAGATGTTTCTTTTGAAAGTTATGGGACGCACAAAGGGCTGGACGGCAGAATGTTGACCACGAGAATGTTGACCAGGAGATAATTGAATTAAATACCCTTTCATTATTGTCATCAGGTGAAATGGAATCAGTTAATGCATCAGTGTTTTAAAGATCTTAGTTGAAAACGGAGACGAAATATTGATACAAGAATACAATCATTGGAAAAATTTGAAATCATGCACAACAAGTACTCGTTTATTAGAGACAATCTAAAAACGATATAATTCAATGAACTCAAGACACAACTAGAATAATTAGATAAGAATATATGGAATCGTTGGAATAGTAACAAATTATGAACAAAAATACTAGGTATTTAAGTTTTTTGTCAAAAAACATAACTGATTTCGCAAATACTAAATCATCCCACCTTGTAACACTTTAAATCTCAGGAGTTGGGTGATCTCTTTATATCGTCCCAGGATTCAATCGCCACGCTCTATTTCCGAAACGAAAAATGTCACAAATTGAATCCCATCATTTTCCTGTATCGATTCCATAACAACAAACAATGAGAGGCACTGCACCGACACATCAAATTGGCAACCACGCCGTTGGTCAACTGTGTACCTCCGACAGCTTTTACTCATACAGCTGATCGAGCTCCCTGCAGCGATAGAAACGTCATGGGCCACAGCTGATTTCCCCTTCCACCTCCCTAAATATCGTTGTGCTCAAAGTGCCACCGAACGGTGTATCGCGCATCATTGCCGAGTCTTCCATTATATAGGTATATTTGAAGACTCATGCTGCAGTAACAGAATTGCTGGAAATCATAATACCCTACTTCCACCCCAAAAATTACTTTGAAATGAACATATTCTCAAAAGATTATTTATTCTAAGCCCTTTCAAATATCGAAACATACTTTACTGAACATTTAAACGCGATAATACTTGTTTAATTTGAATCCACCATAACAACTAGAGAATTTTGGCCAGATGTTCAATACAAAATACATTGCCACAGAGGTCTCAGACAATGATTGTCATTTTTCTATTCTTAGCGGGGCAGATGGCACAATTTGTACCATCTGCCCAGCTGGCGAACAATTTGTCCAACATAGCCTCGTAGCAACTGTAGCTTCATCTTCTCTTGTTTCTTCCAACATAGTCGCAATATCTTCACGAATCGATCATTTCAAAGTCGGCACATTTTTGCGTTCTTTCAGCCATGGGCTTTCTTGAAGCATCGGCATATAATTCTTACTGTCGATGGCTTTTTAGCCATTTTTTATTCTACATTAGTTGTAGATTATGAAGTAACTGATACACGCGGCTTTGAGCATGACATTTACAAAGAGGCCATATTCTCGTTTAGAAATACGTTCTAATACGTCCACAATCGGAAGAATGTAGACGTATAAGCACATATTTCATCAAATGTGTCCATATAACCCTTTGCTTCGTTATTGTTTTCGATTATTTCCAGCTTTCTAGATCCAAAAATAGTTGAATGTTCATGGCATTCTTGTTGTTTTCATATTTCAATGAAACCAGCTCTTTTTCTGTGTCAAAGTAGAACTTCAAGCTTTCTATTCTCCTATGTTGTTTTCGCGTAAGGTGGCACAGACGTAAACCAGTTATGCATTGTCAAATTGCGGAAGGAATTTACAATGCACAGCGATATATGAAATCTACCGTCATGAAATTTATTAAGTGACTAGTGTTCTAGGATTAAGATCAATTTTTCTTTACTTCCTTGTTTCAGCGTTATGTTGAAATAACACAAGAAAATTCTGACAATGGATACAATACAAATTCCAACCTTTCGGTTACAGAAATTTATTGAACAAAAATACAAATATAATGGTGAAAAGATCCTCATGAAATTTGGCCTTAGTCTTTTTGTCGTTATTTTACATTTAAATGCTCATTTTAAAGTCCATCATAGGAATGTTATTGCGATTTCGGTAGCGCTCTGTTTACAAATATATTTTTTTTAAATCTTCTATTCATAAGATCCCCACGAAATTCTGCTACAATTCCGTAGTACATTAATTTGATCCATCTCGTGAGTTTTAGCCAGTGTTAGCGATTAGGGCGCACAAAAATATGTTTGTTATGACATCACATTACAAATATTTGAATTTTTCGGCTTTTCTGTACCGTACTATGTATATTTCATTCATATAAACCTTCCTCTTGAAACACTCTATCTACAGCTGAAAACTGTATTAAAATCCGTTTCCGAATAGTTTAAAAGATCTAAGCGAACAGTCAGCAGAAGCGACTTCATTTTATACTATGTAAAGATTAATTATATCGCGTAGAAAACTAACATCTAACCTGTAGTATTTGCCCGATTGTTTTTGTTGGCCAAATAGAAAGATCTTTTCAGACAGGAAGAAGATAACACGGAAGAAATTATATTAATAACAAACAAAAATTCAATACATTTACAAAAAATATATTTGTTTCAATATAATTCACTTTCCAGCTTTCCGCAATCGTAAAATGAAATAATTTTATTAATAACGATTGAAAATATTGATGTATAACATAAGATGAACCACATGGGCCAATCAATCAATGATTTCCATAGGACCACACACTAGGGAATTTCCAAGTTCGAGCTGCGGCAACGTCGCATTCCACTTTGTTTGGTTTCGACGACATCAAGGTTGGCCGAGACACGTGCCTGGCCCAGCCGCCCGTGATCTAGGATCGCCGAATCGACGAGCTACGTCTCATTTCAACGACCGCGGGTGCGTGCGCTTTTCTTTTGTTTTTTCTCTTTTTTACGTCTCAGACTGTTATCTGTGATCCGTCTGACCTTTTCCGTTTCAAATCAACACGGCTGCTAGATTCACATTACTATTCCACTTCGTTTACTACGTGTTCTCAGATAAGAAAGGAAAAATGAACAAAATTGTCAGAAGAAACAACCTTAAGTTAAATCGCTTGATTGAGAAAACGCTGAAAATTTCGCAGAATTTTTATTATTCACAATAAAAACATCGTTTTGGAAATAATTTCCTAAACCCTCTTGATGGACCAATAAAAAACATTTAACCCCCTTGAAAATTTCAGTATACATTTGAAGACTATAGATTTCAAAAATGGAATAAGCGTTGATCCGCTGTATGCCATCTAGAGCTTTTTTACAAACAATTGGACAAAAATTTGTGAAACTTTATACAAAAATCGTGTGCTATCCAACAATGATACCCTAAAACCAGTTGCACAAAGCTGGATTCAAGAAGCAGCTCGATGTTTAGGGTGCCACATTAATTAACACCAAAAGACATGATGTATCAAATTTCCATCTGCGAAGTTTTGGCCAAACGGAATGAAATCGACCCATTTTCTAAACGGTTGGTGACTACGATGAGAAATGGATCGCATACGAGAATATTGTGCGAAAACGACCGTGGTCAAAACACGATGAAGCAGGTCAAATGGTGACCAAAGCAGGACTAACGGTCAGGAAGGTTCTACTGTGCATTTAGTGAGACTGAAAAGGAATAATTCATTATGAGTTGCTTCCATATGACCAAACACTAAATTAGTATCTATACGGTCTAGTTTGAAGCTAGCGATTGACCAGAAACGACCAGAATTGACCAACAGAAGAGGTATTCTGTTCCATCTGGACAACGCCAGGCTATATACACCTGTAGTGACTCGCTAGAAACTTCAGGAGCTTGGTTAAGAAGTTTTAATGCATCCACCACATAGTCCGGACTAGGCACCAAGCGTTTACTATCTTTTTCTCGCATTGCAAAACTTCCTGGGTGATAAGAAATTGGCATCAAGGGAAGATGGTGAAAATCGATTACCAGAGTTTTTCGCCAATAAGGATCAAGACTTGTATGAGAGATTCATTATGTAATAACAAACGGTGCATATTTGACCCAAATCGGGCAGTCCGAATCATGATAAATAAAGTCTTGAAATTTGTGCAAAAATAATGGACTTTTTTCCCTTACCTCAAATAAATTTCTTGTACAAAAATTTGCTCGATGGTTCCTGAGTTACTCTCATTTCAAATTTTATTTCTCGAATATTTTCTAAAGTAAAAACCCAATCGAGTTCATATTTAGTTTTTAAATTAACGACACGATGTTCATGCATAATTTCCTGAATATACGACAATTTTTTTATTTATTCTCTTCTGATTTTGGCAAAAAGTATGAAAATTATATGAAAGTTTGTTCTACTCTTCCAATATGTAACGATGAGTTGAAAAATATACAAGAGACAGTATTTTAATTTCCACAAAAATGTTTCTAATACAATAATTGTTTCACCATGATGTGGCTTCTTCAGGTATCCAAATTCTACTGGCGGTGTCCAGTGTAACAGAGTTTAAATACAGTGTAAGTACGTGACAAAATAATTGAAGAACAAGTCATAAAAACTTAAGGTGTTAATTGGAGTTTGCCGCTAAAAAATACCATTAGGGAAAGATATTCATTAATGGAGACAACATCTGTTTGTTCATTTAAAAAGATTTCACGGGCATTGTACCTATTGATTTCAAGAAATTCCAAAAGTGTTAATCTAGAACTTTTGCTATCGACGTGGATAATTTCATAGTTATCGTTGAAATTATGCCTGAATTCTTTAAGATAATTAACATACATGTATGTCGAATGTACGGAATCCGATATGTAACTCTTTTGGTGTTCTTGGATTCTTTTCTTGAATGATATATATATTTTTTAATTAAAATGAGTTTCCACCAAGTAAAGAATGAATCCATCAAACATGTAACGATGAGGATCGATCATTTTCATGAGATTTTCCGTTTTTTTAGAAGAACAGTTCTAAAATTATCCAAAATGACTATGACAGAGCGCAGAATTTTGTGTTTTATTCATCATATGTAGTTTCTTTAAGAAGTAATTATAAGATTGTGAATTTTCTGGGGAGACAGACTCTTGAACAAGCGCGCAAAGCTTCTTCTGACTTCATGTCATTACTTTTCACCATCATTAGCTTATGGTTTTGGAGAAAAGCTATGTACAGCGTAAAAAGTTCGTTTTTTATTGGTTTTCTGAAATCAATACGCTTATAAATTGTAATAGTTTCAAGGTGTATTAAAATTCTTTTTGTCGATAACAATAGTAGGGTTATTTAGAATCGAAAATTCTTTCAAACCCAATGAACATATACTTCCTTTATTAGTTTAGATTTGTAGATGACCTTCTATGTTACTTTAAAGGCACCAAAGGACAAGTGCACACCTTCTCAAATTTCATTAATAGTAGTAATCTATACCCGTTCATCAAATTCACCTTTGAAGAAGAGAAGAACTGAAGTATCATTTTCCTAGACTTAAATATCACAAGATTAAATAATTCACATGAATTGAGCATATTTCACAAATCTACGCACATCGATATCACCATACATAAAACTTCTAATCATTCCTTCAATAAAAAAATGTCAGCCTATAATAGCTTTATCCATAGATTACTAAAAGCAACGAAGAACCCCCAGAATGTTTCCAAAGAACTTAATATAATCAAACAAATAGCATTTATCAACCCAACCCTTATATCGGGTGTTTTTTTTAGAGTGATAGAAGTGATTTGACAGAAGGTAGAAGCCATGTTGTTTTGACATTTCTGTTGAGTAAGCATTGACAAATTATCATGGAAACACTCACGCCCCAATAACGTTTACAAATTGTTGAAATTTATTTTCAAAATCAGTGTTCTATTCGCCAAACTTATAGAGCATTTCGTGAAATTTATGGTTTACATAATCGTCCATCAGAGCAGCTTATTCGTCGAACTATTGATAGATTTCGGACAACATTTTCTCTACTCGATGCAACAACAACAAGACAAAGAACTGTACGTACAGATGAAAATATCGCTACTATAAGTCATAGTGTTAATGATGATCCAGATTTGTCTATTCGTCGACGTTCACAACAAGTTGGACGCTGTGCATCCACCACATGGAAAATTTTGCGTAAAGATCTTGGTCTACACCAATACAAGATAGAACTGGTTCAAGAACTATAGCCAGTTGACCATAATAAACGCTTGGGCCCTAGAACAGCTTGAAGTTGATCCACTTTTTTATCGTAAAATTGTGTTTAGTGATGAAGCTCATTTCTGGTTGAACGGCTATGTAAACAAACAAAATTGCCGTATATGGAGTGAAAACAATCCTCAAGAAGTTCTGCAGATTCCATTGCATCCTGAAAAATGCACTGTATGGTATGCTCTACTCGCTGAAGGCATAATCGGTCCATATTTCTTCAAAAACGATGCTGGAGCTAATGTTACAGTGAATGGTGCTCGTTACAGATCGATGATCAATGACTATTTGTTTCAAAATTTGAATGGTATCGACCCAGAAGTGTTTTGGTTCCAACAAGATGGTGCTACACCTCAAGCTGCTACCGTAAGAATTCATTTATTGAAAGAAAGATTTGGCGATAACACTGGATTATTTTCTTTGGGATTATGTCAAGTCATTGGTTTAAGCTGATGAACCAGAAACAATAGACGTTTTGGAAGTCAACATAACTCGTATTATTGATGAAATAAGGCCTGAATTACTCGAAAAAGTGGTCCAAAATTGGTCTGGTCGAATGCGGTTCCTAAGAACTAGTTGTGATGGACATATGCCGGAAATTGTTTTTAAAACATAAATGTCATAAAATTATCTTTCAAATAAAAAAAAATTAGGCTTCAATCTTAATTTAAATGTGTTTGATTTCAATTTAAAGTTCTATCACTCTAAAAAAAACCCGATAGATAAAATTATGAACAATAAACAGAAAAAAATAGTATAAACTCGGGTTTATCCTACCTCAAAAGACCCCATTTCAATTCATATAAATTTCATATATAAATAGAATATCCGAAGACATTCCCAAATATTTTAAGAAAAATTGTAATTACATAGAAGCTTTCAGAATTATTAATAACATAGACAAATACATTAAAAATAATAAAGATGAACCAAACAAAGATAATAAATTAGGAGTGTATAAGTTGATTTGTAAGGATTGCCCAATGGTTTATATTGGTCAGACTGGTAGATCGTTCACGAAGAGAATCCACGAACATCAAAAAAGGTACACTTCAAATTCCATACATTCTAGATACCCCAACCATTTAATAGAATTTGAACATTATTTCAATAACGACTATGAAATTATCCATATCGAGAGTAAAAGGTCTAGATTAACATTCTTAGAATCACTTGAAATAAAACGATATAATTCCCAGAAGATTCTTTTGAACGAACAAGCGGATACTATAGGGTCACCTCTATTGAATATGTTAATGAAGTTTGGAAAAACACAAGGTGTCCCAACGAAAATTTGACCCCACAGAACTCAGAAACGAAGAATTTTCGAAGATTTTAAAAAATAGGTTAACTTCTGTTTTGAGGGGGACGAGTGTCCATCATGAGTTTGTTCCGAAAAAACCACCCCGTAAGGGTGGCATCAAGCCCCAACATTTTTTGAATAGGGAGGAGACGCGAGTGTTGATTAGTTTGAAAGTTATTTCTGTACACAACCCAGTTGAAATTTTCAAAATCGGTTCATTATTCACGACATAATGTAATATAGAACTTACCGTTAAAAGGTTAAGTTGAACAGACAGCTGAACCACCCAAACTCAAGAACCTAAGAGTTTTGAAAAATCCAAAAATAATTTTCAAGTTCTGTATTAGGGAGAAATAATTCCTATGACGACATTGTTCCGAAAAAACTACCTGAGGATGGCAACAACCCTCAACATTTTTTGAATAGGGGGAAGATGTTGGCAGTGGCGGCTCGTGGTACTTAAAACAGGTGAGGCCCGAAGAAGGAATAAATTTCTACGCCACCTTGGTGCTTAGACACCTGAGGTATTATTCCTTGACGTGTTGACTTTTTATATGGAGGTCATCGCCAATAGCCCTACTAAGACCATAAAAAACTTTCAAACTCTATAATTTATTAACAATAATTGAAAAAACATAACATTCTGTATATATAAAATTAACAAATATAACGTTTTCTGCTTCTTTGGAGTAGAATGAAAAGTTAAAAAACACAAAATAATTTCCTTATTATAAATACATATTATGTACATATATACAAAAAATAATAAGTAACAAATAAGGAGACCAAAGCACATTGCTGCTTATTTGTTATTTACTTGAATAAAATACAAACCGATATAAAAACATGTTTCATCATATTTTACTTTTTGTACATCAAGTCTATCCGACGATTTTTTGAAATTGCAAATTTATGTATAATCTCTTCATAAAATTGGGGATCCTCACTAACACTACTCCTTGTTCTATAGTCAAGATTGGCAAACCTGATAGACGCTCTTGTGTCATCTTATTCCTTAAATACGTTTTAATGCGCTTAAGACACGAAAAATTTCTTTCGACCGAAACACTTGTTGCAGGAATAGTTAACACTAGGCAAAACAGCTTGTATGTTTAATTTGGACACCCTGAATATAAGAACCTATATAAATTTTCACACAGTATCAGTTCAAATATAGAACATGGTTGAGCCACAGTGTTGCGAAAGAATTATCATTCAACAATAAAAAGTTTGTTGAAATTGAATTTTATTTGAAACTAATTAAAACAAATTGTAGAAATTACTAGGTTTTACTACCAACAAAAATATATATTACACATTTTCTTGTGGCTCGAGTTTCGGGAAATGAACTATCCCATCATCAGACAACTGAAGACCTAACAGTGGTACAAAGGTATTTAAACAAAAGTGATAATGATTTTGAATATTCAATAGATTCTAGATAACACCTAATAGTGGTACAGAGGTTAACAAGCGGAACGTGATAAAAAACCGGGTTAAAAAGAGGGGCCCTCTAACAGATATCGGAATGGAAGGCCCCTCTTTTTTAACCCGTTCCACTTGTAAACCTCTGTACCACTATTATTAGGTGTTATCTAGAATCTATTGAAATATTCAAAATATTTATCACTTTTGTTCAAATCCCTCTGTACCACTGTTAGGTCTTCAGTTGTCTGATGATGGGATAGTTCATTTCCAGAAACTCGAATCACAAGAAAATGTGTAATATATATTTTTATTGGTAGTAAAACATAGTAATTTCTACAATTTGTTTTAATTATGATCAACTACCAAATACCAAACGGCTGAAACAATTCAGTATCTGAATTTTATTTATTACTATTATTATTATTTATTTTTATTATTTATTATTATTAACCGATGTTAAGTAATTTGAATTAAAAGTGCTGATAACAAATTGGACATTCGCTTGCCTGTTTTGAGGATTTAGCACCGAGACCCGCTGTGGATGGATCTGACCGCTTGGATGTTTCTCTCTTTGTTTTTTTTTCATTTTCTTTGTTGATTGTTTCTCTCATAGGGGATTTTTAGAATTATTATTAATTTAATATTGCGTACAGGTTATAATTTCATTATATACCTCAGCGATGTATTCAGTTTATTTAGCCAAATAAACTTTATTATTATTATTATTATTATTATTATTATTACTAGTTGAAAATTAATTTCCATCAAGTAAACGCTGACATCAAATACTGTTGCAAACGTATAAAAATCAGCATGTCTAACCAATTAAAATTTCACGTTCCCCGAACAAAGGGATCATAACACGAAAAGAGCTTCCTTCCATTAAGGTGCACTACCTCCTGGACATTCCCTCCGTCGGTGGCTCATAAAGGGGAAAGACCCAGACGGCGTTTCCGCCCAAGCCCCGCGTCCCTGGCCTGCTTCGCGGGCGAAATTCCTGTCTGATTTTGTGTGGCATCGAACCCTTCATAGGGGACGAAAACCCCCAAATCCGGGCGATAGTTTACTTAATCGCCCGTGGACGCGACTTCCTTTCATGTGGCACTGTGAGCGAAAGTACGAAAATACGTGGTATACAATTTTGTTTTGGACGTATTCCAAAGTCTGCCAGATGTGTCTTTGAACCGGACGAAGGTCACTCGAAAGTTTTTTTCCGATTAATTTACTTGGAATTTTATGTCAGTGTTTGTCTAGGAAAATCCCAGGAAAACAAAAAGCTTGAATGATTCTCTGAAATAAGTTTTAATGCATTATTTTCACTTAAACGTCAAAGTCAAGGCAAATGAATTAAAACTCAATGGTCCACATTGAAAATATCCATACAGTGTGAAAACTGGGATAAAATTATTTTTATCCTCACATTAGAAAATTATAAAGAACACTGGGATGATTAGTTATAAAACAAAAAATCATCTAAATCTCCACCACGGAAACGATGCCAGAAATGAAGTCGTTGAACCCAAATTTCCATGACTTACACAAATCAGGTCGTATGTTAGCAATTACTCGTTCAATATTGATCTGTTAATCATCTAAATTTGCTGGATGATTGCTGTAAACCAATTACTCAATGTAACCCGAAAGAAAGAAGTCCAATGGAGTTAAATCGCAGAAACGAGGCGGATAAATTATCGGTCCTTTTCTTCCGATTTTTTCTAAGCACCAATTACTGAATACACGACGCTTTAAATTATCTGTAGATTTCGGTTCTTGGGTTAAAACAATTTTGTATGAATGTAAATTAAGGTCTTTCCGTAAAATTCGCCACAAAGATGTCTGGGAGATGCATAGTTTTAGTAAACATCGAGAAATTGATAAATTTTGGTCTTCACGAACACTTTCACGTACAGCGGCAATATTCTCTTCACTCCTTGCATTTCTTTGTCTCACTGGCACTGTAACATCATGAAGTATAAAATCTGTTTCAAACTTCTTCACTAAACGTTCAACTGTTCTTTTATCCGGAAGATTATAACGACCAAAAATTGGAGTCAAACCACGTAAAGTTAGAGTAACAGAATTCGCGATTTTTCATAATAAATTTGGATTATTTGTAAACGTTCTTGGAGTTTGTACAATTCCATGATTAACCGATAGACATTGACAAGTACAACTGTCAATGTCACAAATAAACAATGGCTGCCATGCGTGAGTAATGACAATTTAAAAATGGGGCGTTCCCACTGAAAGACCCTTTATAAAGTGAACCTAAAAAAAAATGAACTCAGTGAGAGTGAACAACAGTGAAAAAGCTCAAAGAACTATAACTTCGCGAACAAGATAGTGTTTTCACCGCAATTAAAGTTCAAAGTACGCCGAAACTATTTCCTTAACGTTTGGGTAAAACAGTGTCAAATTGTACATTTGTAACATATGTATTTAGGTTGCAAATAAACCATTAAAGCCAATTATACATCCCTCTATTACACCTCATTTTGAAGTATGCTCATCCTGGAATTTGCATACTATTTATAGACGTTAATCAATTACTAGGAGGAATTCAAAAAGGTATCCCTATGTATCGGGTGTTTTTTTTTAGAGTGATATTATAGAACTTTCGATAGGGATAACTGTGATTTGAGAGAAGGTAGAAGCCATGTTGTTTTAACATTTCTGTTCAGTAAGCATTGACAAATTATCATGGAAAGACTCACGCCGCAACAACGTTTATAAATTGTTGAAATTTATTTTCAAAATCAGTGTTCTATTCGCCAAACTTATGGAGCACTTCGTGAAATTTATGGTTTACATAATCGTCCATCAGAGCAGCTTATTCGTCGAACTATCGATAGATTTCGGATAACATTTTCTCTACTCGATGCAACAACAACAACAAGGCAAAGAACTGTACGTACAGAAGAAAATATCGCTGCTGTAAGTCATGGTGTTAATGATGATCCAGATTTATCTATTCGTCGACGTTCACAACAAGATGGACTCTGTGCACCACATGGAAAATTTTGCGTTTGTTGCTGATTGGGCCCTAGAACTGCTTAAAGTTGATACACTTTTTTATCGTGAAATTGTGTTTAGTGATGAAGCTCATTTCTGGTTGAACGGCTATGTAAACAAGCAAAATTGCCGTATATGGAGTGAAAACAATCCTCAAGAAGTTCTTCAGGTTCCATTACATCCTGAAAAATGTACTGTATGGTGTGCTTTACACGCTGAAGGCATCACCGGTCCATATTTCTTTAAAAATGATGCTCGTGCTAATGTTACAGTGAATGGTGCTCGTTACTGATCGATGATCAATTATTATTTGTTTCAAAATTTGAATAGTATCGCCCAGAAGTGTTTTGGTTCCAACAAGATGGTGCTACACCTCATGCTGCTACCGTAACAATTGATTTATTGAAAGAAAGATTTGGCGATAACATTATTTCGAGAAATGGCCCAATTAATTGGCCTCCAAGATCATGCGAAATAACTATAATGGATTATTTCCTTTGGGGTTATGTCAAGTCATTGGTTTATGCTGATAAACCAGAAACAATAGACGCTTTGGAAGTCAACACAATTCGTGTTATCGATTAAATAAGGCCTGAATTACTCGAAAAAGTGGTCCAAAATTGGTCTGGTCGAATACGGTTTCTCAGAGCTAATCGTGGTGGACATATGCCGGAAATTATTTTGGGAACATACAACAGTATCTCTACTGTCAACATTTGGACCGTGTGAAGCTAGCCATTGACTAAAAATGGCAAGAATTGACGCAACAGAAGAGGTGTTGTGTTCCGTTAGAACAACACCAGACCACATATCTGTAGTGACTCGCCAGAAACTCCGGGATCTTGGTTGGGAAGTTTTAATGCATCCACCATATAGTCTGGACTGGCAACAAGCGATCACCATCTTTTCCTCGCATTGTAAAACTTTCTGAATGATGTTAAGAAATTGGCATCAATGAAAGCTTGCGAAAATCAATTACTAGAATTTTTCGCCAATAAGGACCAAGACTCCTATAAGAGATGCATTTTGAAACTACCTTTGAAATGGGAACAAATTAATGAACAAAACGGTGCATATTTGACGCAAATGTGACAATCCGAAACATGTGAAATAAAGTCTTGAAATTCACACAAAAATAATGGATTTTTCCCCAATCTATTATATAATTCGTCTAGAAAGTATTCGGAAAAAACAAAGCTCAATTGTAATTATTTAGTACATATTTTAATACTTGAATTAGAAAATTATAACAAAATATTCATCTTATTTACTAGTCAGGACTATAACTGACTGAATTAAATCATCCCTATTTCGTGGTGCTGCTTGTTCAACTTCAATTTTCATAAGTCCCCATATTTTTGAATGGGACTAAAATCTGGTGAAGCTGTTGGCCATGAAATGGTTGTCACTTGGTGTTCTTGCATCCAAGCTTGACTATAGGCCGGAATATGGCATCTTGTCTTTTCTGCTGAAAACGCTACCCCTCTGGTTATAAAGCATGCGTCGTTTCAAGGAGAAAATCGTTTAGAATGCCACAATACTTTTCACTAGTAATGGTACCATCAACTATACAAAGAGGCCTAGCACCACGCTGCCCAAACCATTATTTTGGTGGGAAATATTGAACGGTAACAGGTTGATCATACGACATAATTCCACTGGATTATTTTCTTTGGGGTTATGTCAAGTCATTAGTTTATGCTGATAAACCAAAAGCAGACGACGCTTTGGAAGCCAACATCTTTTGTGTTATTGATGAAATAGGGTCTGAATTACTAGAAAAACTGGTCCAAAATTGGTCTGGTCGAATACGGTTCCTCAGAGCTAATCGTGGTGGGCATATGCCGGAAATTATTTTTGAAATATAAATGTCATAAAATTATTTTTCAAATAAAAATAAAATTTGGCTTCAATCCTAATTTAAATGTGTCTTATTTCAATTTAAAGTTCTATCACTCTAAAAAAAAACACCCGATATTTTCATATCATTTTTACTTTGTTGCGTCACACAAATTTCGATTTAAAAATGAAATTCACTTCATTACACCACCCACTGAATTATTGTTTATCCACTTCAGTAATTTTCAGATAATTTTCGTGGTATATTCAGTATCCTTACGTTATCTGAATAGGATACGTACGTATCTTATACTAACGAACAATTAAAAGTTATTTCGTTCGTTCAAAAATGTTGCCGTGGGTAATGTTGTCTGAAATTCTGTTATTTGGTGAGGTATGATAAAGGAATTATATTTTTGAATAGTTCTGGATTATTTTTAATACAAAATGAACATTAACATTGAAAGGAAATAAATAACCACATATATTTTTACATCTGTTAGTATCATACTCAAATAAAAGAATCACATTCAATGTAATCAGAAAATCCATTTCCAGCGATCAGTTGCACGGCTGTGCCCCGCCAAATAGAGCAGGCAACACAACTTGTACCATTTTCTCGGAGCGATTCGCGGCAGCAACTTCATTGTGGACTAAGCTAGAAACTTGAATTTTCATGTACCAAGAGATATATTGTGACTTTTTAATTTCCTAAACTATCAAGCAATTATCTCATAGTTCACGAACCTTTGCCAGTCGAATTATTCGATCCTGTCACTGACTGATTCGTCGATCATCAAAATTCTAAGATACAAATATAAATCGGACTTGGATGAAAATTATACATATGTATTATTATTAGAAGTTCGAATAAGTCCGTGCGGTTTTTTTTTCAAAAATTGAAGCTTTATTGTGTAAAATTGGTTATATAGTTCGTGTTGAAAGTATCCGGAAAAAACAAAGCTCAATTGTAATTATTTAGTATATATTTATAATTCTTGAATTAGAAAATTATAACAAAATATTCATCTTATTTACTTATACAACCTCCATTTAACTGTAAACATTTGACTAAACCTCGAGGTACACCCGAGACTAGATCACGTCCATAATGTTCGGTGATGGTAGTCCAGGATTGTAAAACTGACTGAATTAAATCATCTTTATTTCGTGGCGCTGCTCGTTCAACTTCAATTTGGAGTAGTCCCCATATGTTTTCAACGGGATTAAGATCTGGTGAAGCTGCTGGCCATGTTGTCACTTGATGTTCTTGCATCCAAGCTTGAGTATAGGCAAAATTTGAATACGAAAACAGATTTAATCTGCCAGTCTTCTACAATTTTAATTAAAAAAAAATTTTTCATTCAAAAAACTATTAGAATAAAATTAATGTCTACATAAGCACCGCTCATATTTAATAGACGTATAGAAATAAAATTCAATATACAATATCAAATGGAATTAATAAACCAACGAAATTTAAATTGTCAATTAAAATTAATAAATAAATATTTGAAGGAGACAAAATTTTGTTTCCGATCTTACCATTATGAACACCAATTCAGCGTTACCACCTTTTTTTCAAGGAATCTACTAACTATCCGCCAAAAATGTACCGAAAATCTACTAAACAACTTTAAGAATCTACCAAAAAATCTACCGAGTCGTGCAAAAAACTGAGATTGACGGAAATAAAAAAAATGTGATCTATTAATGAAAATTAGGCACTTTAAAATTAATTCTAGTAATTATACCTTTGTAAAAAGTATATCGGTAACACATATCTGCAATAATTTCATACCGTTACAGAGTTCTACACCAAATTAACTTACCAAATACAGACGAAATGTAAGTTTGTCCTACTTGATGGCAACAGCTACATTACTCAAGCAGACCGGTAGAGGGAGAATTTTAGCGGGAAAGGGGAATTCATGAAATTTTAAAATCAGTGTATGAATGAAATAACTAATTAAACACACAGACTCGTTGGTCAGTGGTCTGCATAACACAGTTTCTGAGTTCCACATACCACAGACGCTGTAGTCGAGCCATTATTCAGCATTCTTATCTGGAACTAAAATCTAATAAAAATCTACCATGAAAAGTTGACTACTAAAATTTGGACGGATTTGCCGAAAATCTACCAAAAAAGTAAAAATCTACTGAATGTGGTTACGCTGCACCAATTCCTTTTCAAAAACATAAAACACAACTTAAGGACTTCTCAAAAAATATAATTTATTTGAAATATTCAATATATTTAAATAAGTTAATTCAAAAATCTCTCAAAACATGCACTATATCTTCAAAAAACAATTAGACTTCCGATAATCTCTTCATCGACCCTAAATCATATTTAAAAAACAAAATTAACTAACAATCAGTATATCTTACCTCAGAGTGGTAACCGAATAATTGCTTAGACAGACTTACTTTAAAAATCACGATATTCTATGTTCGTCACAAAGATTACAGAAAACTGTAAGGTATTATAAGGTTTTCTTTAAACCATTGACATTCCATAATGAGATTTTATTCAAGCCTAAATATAATTAAATATTAGGTATAAAATAAAATAGAAAAAGGCTTTTTATTGAGTATAGGACGAAATATGGCATCTTGCATTATCCTGCTGAAAACGCGACCCCTCAGGATATAAATCATGCACTGTTTCAAGAAGAAAATCGATTAGAATGCCATGATACTTTTCACTATTAATGGTACCATCAACTATACAGAGAGGCCTAGCAGCACGCTGCTCCCCAAACCATTATTTTGGTGGGAAATTTGAACGTTAACAGGTTGTTTTGATGAGATTTTTAAGTGATTTCCATCCAGTTGGAAATAACTCTCATCAGATATAAATACATAATCAAAATTTCCTACTTGAAAACGTTTGCAAAATTCTATCCTTCGTTCCTTTTCTAAAGGTGTCATTATAGGGATTTTTTTGGTTTCCTTGATATGTAGCCTTGTCTTTTCAGTGACATACGGACGGTCTCTGGATATACTTTTATATTTGGTTATTTCCAAATCTTTTAGCCAATTTGCGACACCCCAGGCGCGTATTGTGTCGTCCTAAGGCCAATAAAGCGTTTAAATTGTTTCCTTGAATCTTACGCGGTCTTCCTGTAACTGGTCTATGCTTCATTCATATCCATCCCATTTTTTATTTTCTTTATTGTCTCATATACAGCACTTTTTCCCAGTTCAGGCAATTGCACTAATTTTGTAACGTTTCGAAAACCTTTTCTATACAAATATTTTACCTGTTTTCATTTTTCTAGTTGCCTCATTATATCAGAAATTGTATACTTGTTGACAATCAACAATATTTGACAAATAGTGTTGCCATGCAACTTTGGCCATGGCCGACTATCTGCACAACCTATTTTATACATTACTTTTGTTAAAATATTAGGAGTACAAATAAGTTTCCGCCGTTTTATTGTAGATGGCGCGGCACGGAGTTTCGGTTAGCTTTCGCAGATGAATACTGGCTTAAAAAATAGTTTGGACATTCAAGAACAACATAACCTATTAATATCATTGATTTTATATTGGTAAAATATAATTTTTATAAGTTGAAAATGTCAAAATTTGAGCCAAGTAAGCGTCATTTGCGGGAAATATTAGTTTACTTCTTTAATTTAAAGAAATCTGCTGCTGAGGCGCATTAGTTGCTCGTAGAAGAGAAGAGGGTGCTTTGAGTGAGAGAACGTGTCGAGAGTGGTTTCAAAAGTTTAAAAACGGTGATTTCGACGTAGAAGACAAAGATCGCAGTGGAAGGCCAAAAATTTACGAGGATGCAAAATTGGAGGAATTATTGGAGGAAGATTCATCTCAAACACAAAAAGAGCTTGCTCTGACATTAGAAGTCACTCAGCAAGCAGTCTCACATCGTTTAAAATCATTAGGAATGATTCGTATTTAATTTGTGTTAAAAAACGGCGGATACTTATTTGTACTCCTAATAAGTTGTATAAATTACTATGTTTTACTACCAATAAATTGATATTTTACACATTTAATTGTGACTCGAATTTCGGAAATTACCTATACCATCTTCAGACAACTATTGAGTTACAATAAAATGTGTAAAATTTCAATGTATTTTCAGTAAAACATAATAATTTATACAACTTGTTTTAATTATGATCAACTATCAAATAGTAACGGCTGAAACAGTTCAGTATCATTATTTTTGTCTTAGAATGTTACAAAAAAGAAGTATATTAAAATTATGAAAAATAATAAATTCCGGATACTTTCTAAACGGACTATAATAATCAACTGAAGCTATATGAAATTGAGATGAAAGAATAACAAAGACAATTTGTGAAATTATACTCACGTTAACTGGATCGCGTGAAAAACATCATCAGTTCAGAGACTCTTATTGTTTGGACAATTTATACTTCGCCTCACTTACAAGACCATTCAACACCGATCTAGTTCTACTTTTCGGATCCCCTTCTTCCGATAAAACCATGGAACGGTCTCCTTTCGAAAAGATCAGAAACGTCGTAGGCGTACATCAGACCAAACCTTCGGCGAACATCTGATCCGATTGTGTCCTTTCTTCCGCGTTTATTCCGAGACATCACGTTGGGACCGCTACGCTCGCGCGGCTGAACAACAAACCGGGTAGATGCACTTGCTCCCGCTTGCACCAGGTCAAAATACGGAGAAGATACGAAGGGCGAGACGCCTTCGAGTTTAACGCCCGGACGGTCACAACAAACTCTTCGAACAAGGAAATCGCGGTATCGGATTACGGCCGAGTTCCGAAATTGTCGATGGAAAATCGTTATGGCTATAATTTTAATTTATCTTGTTATATTTCCGTCAAGAAAGTATCCGGAATTTATTATTTTTCATTATTTTAATATACTTCTTTTTTATAGCATTCTAAGACAAAAGTAATGTATAAAATAGGTTGTGGAAATAGTCGGCTATGGCCAAAGTTACATGGCAACACATTACAGTTATGGAATACAGTTTATGAAATAATGTCGCAGCTATAAAAAAGAAAACAGGTAGAATATTTGTATAGAAAAGGGTTTCGTTAACGTTAAAAATTCGAAACTATGAAAAAGTGCTGTATATGAGAATGAAAAATGGCATGGATATCAGGCATAGAAAGTTTCAGGAAGACGGCGTAAGATTAAAGGAAACAATTTAAAAGCTTTATAGAACGACACAATCAGCGCCTGGGATTTCGCAAATTGGCTAAAAGATTTGGAAATCACCAAAATATAAAAGTGTATCCAGAAACCGTACGTATGTCACTGAAAAGACAAGGCTACATATCAAGGAAAACAAAAATTCCTCTAATGACACTTTTACAAAAGGAATGAAGAATAGAATTTTGTCAACGTTTTCACAAAGATAATTTCAATAAAGTCTTTATATCTGATGAAAGTTGTTTCCAAACTTGGTGGAAATTACTTTAAAATCTTATCAAAACAACCTGTTACCGTTCTAACTTCCAAATTTCCCACCAAAATAATGGTTTTGGGAACAATATCTCAGCGTGGTGCTACACCTCTGTGTATAGTTAATAGTACCATTAATAGTGGAAAGTATTGTGGCATCAGAACGATCTCATGATTTATATCCTGAGGGGTCGCTTTTTCAGCAGGATAATGCAAGATGCCATATTTCGTCCTATACTCAATAAAAAGCCTTTTTCTATTTTATTTTATAAATAATATTATATATAATTATATTTAGGCTTGAATAAAATCTATGGAATGTCAATGGTTTAAAGAAAACCTTGTAATACCTTACAGTTTTCTGTGATCTTTGTGACGAACATAGAATATCTTGATTTTTAAAGTTAGTCTGTTTAAGCAATTATTCGGTTACCACTCTGAGGTAAGATATACTGATTGTTAGTTAATTTTGATTTTTTAAATATGATTTAGGGCCGATGAACAGATTATCGGAAGTCTAATTGATTTTTGAAGATATAGTGCACGATTTGAGAGATTTTTGAATTAACTTATTTAAATATATTGAATATTTCAAATAAATTATATTTTTTGAGAAGTCCTTAAGTTGTGTTTTATGTTTTTGAAAAGGAATTGGTGCAGCGTAACCACATTCAGTAGATTTTCACTTTTTTGGTAGATTTTCGGCAAATCCGTCCAAATTTTAGTAGTCAACTTTTCATGGTAGACTTTTATTAGATTTTAGCTCCAGATAAGAATGCTGAATAATGGCTCGACTACAGCGTCTGTGGTATGTGGACCACAGAATCTGTGGTATGCAGACCACTGACCACAGAGTCTGTGGTTTAATCAAATATTTCATTCATACTCTGATTTTAAAATTTCACGAATTCTCCCTTCCCGCTAAAATTCTCCCTCTATCGGCCTGCTTAAGTAATGCAGCTGCTGCCATCAAGTAGAACAAACTTATATTTCGCCTGTATTTGGTACGTTAATTTGGTGTGGAACTCTGTTATGGTATGAAATTATTGCAGATCTTTGTTACCGATATAGTTTTTACAAAAGTATAATTAGTAGAATTAATTCTAATGTGCCTAATTTTCATGAATAGATTGTTTTTTTATTTCAGGCAATCTCAGTTCTTTGAACGACTCGGTAGATTTTTTATAGTGATAGAACTTTAAATTGAAATAAAACACATTAAAATTAAGATTTAAGCCAATTTTTCTTCGAAATTCGAAAGATAATTTTATGACATTTATGTTTCAAGAATAATTTCCGGCATACGTCTTCCACGACTATCTCTGAGGAACCGCATTCGACCAGACCAATTTTGAACTACTTTTTCGAGTAATTCGGGCCTTATTTCATCAATAACAGGAGTAATGTTGGCTTCAAAAACGTCTATTGTTTCTGGTTTATCAGCATAAACCAATGACTTGACATAACCCCAAAGAAAATAATCCAGTGGAGTTATGTCGCATGATCTTGGTGGCCAATTAATTGGACTATTTCTTGAAATAATGTTATCGCCAAATCTTTCTTTCAATAAATAAATTGTTACGTAGCAGCATGAGGTGCAGCACCATCTTGTTGGAACCAAAACACTTCTGGGTCGATACCATTCAAATTTTGAAAAAAATAATCATCGATCATGGATCTGTAACAAGCCATTCACTGTAACATTAGTTCCAACATCGTTTTTAAAGAAATATTGACCGATGATACCTCCAGCGTGTAAAGCACACCACACAGTGTTTCAGGATGCAATGGAACCTACAGAACTTCTTGAGGATTTTTTTCACTCCATATACAGCAATTTTGATTGTTTACATAGCCGTTCAACCAGAAATAAGCCCCATCACTAAACACAATTTTACGATAAAAAAGTGGATCAACTTCAAGCAGTTCTAGGGCCCAATCCGCAAACAAACGACACTTATTATGGTCAAGTGGCTTTAGTTCTTCAACCAGTTGGATCTTGTATGGGTGTAGACCAAGATCTTTACGAAAAATTTTTCATGTGGTGGATGCACAGAGTCCAACTTGTTGTGAACGTCGACGAATAGACAAATCTGGATCATCATTAACACCATGACTTACAGCAGCGATATTTTCTTGTGTACGTACAGTTCTTTGTCTTGTTGTTGTTGTTGTTGCATCGAGTAGAGAAAATGTTGTCCGAAATCTATCGATAGTTCGACGAATGAGCTGTTCTGGTGGACGATTATGTAAACCATAAATTTCACGAAGTGCTCTATAAGATGTGCGAATACAACACTGATTTTGAAAATAAATTTCAACAATTTGTAAACGTTGTTGCGGCGTGAGTCTTTCCATGATAATTTGTCAATGCTTACTGAACAGAAATGTCAAAACAACATGGCTTCAACCTTCTGTCAAATCACAGTTATCCCTTTCGAAAGTTCTATCACTCTAAAAAAAACACCTGATATAATAATAATGTTTATTGCCATACATATACAAGTAGAAGGTCTGTACCAAAATGATATCGAAAAAACTCACAATTGAGCAGAAGGACATTCGAAAAAACAAGTGTCTTGATCTTCTTGATAGAATCGCTAATGAGCAAGATTTATTTAGTTGTGTGATCACAGGTGATGAGTCATTAATTTCTGAATACGATCCTGAAGCCAAGAGGCAAAGTGAGCAGTGACACACCGCAAACTCTCCTCGATCAAAAAAAGCTAGAATGAGCAAATCAAAGATCAATGCTGATTTGTTTTTTTGACAAGTCATATAAAGGATCATTCGTAAGACCAGATATTGCAGACAAATGGATGCTACATCATAACAACGCCCCATGTCACGCTGCCCTCTCCATAACAGAATTTTTGACCTCAAAAGGCTATGGTTCCCCAGCTCTCCTATTCACCTTGACCTAAGTCCCTTGTATACACAAAATAAAGAAGATGTCACAAAAAAGTATGATCCTACGATTGCCCAACCTGTTTCTCAAGTAATTTCCAATACAAGCAATTAGTTTTCCTCGTATGCCGCAATGGTGGAGCTTGTAAGTCTTCGAGTTAGTACTTTGTCGAATTTATAGATGACTCTTTCCTCTTTGCCCGTTTAAACTTTAAAATCTTTATTGGGATGGATTATTTCTAAGAGTTCAACCACCTTTAAAATGAGCCTGTACATTTCTACCTCAACATTTACGCCCCAGAATGAATCGTTTAGGACGAAGATCTTACACCATCAACACTAGATGGCACTCGATCTTTATACTTATATCTAGTACAGAACGTTACAGGCTATTAGAATAATACATTATCTGTAAAAGGAAGTTTCGCGATTGTTGACAGCAAAATGACTCGCTAATTAGAATAAATATATGGAACGAATGAGAACAGCTCTTTTGCAAAAGTGAATTATCTCAAACGTTGAATCGCGTAAAAAGTTCGAATTAACTCAACTGCAAGTACATGTACTGCTTGTGTAACATACATAATTTCTTAATCAGATATGAGACGATAGCGGCTGATTAACTTATTGCAGTGAAGGTCTTTTACCAATATGAAACATCATGCTGGCTTAGTTCGTGGGAGAGTTGATTACACACACCCATATCAAATAAGTATGTGTACACATGTGGTTATTGCGGTTTGTGAAAACCGCTGATTTTTGCACACCGCATCAGAACGCCATGGTCTCAAATAATCACATTGGACTTATAGATGGTTAAACTGAGTTCTAACCAACGTCTTGCCATTCAAGCACAAGGCCTTTTGGGTATAATGAATATTTGGAATCCGATAATTCAAAAAGTTTAATCGAAATCAAACCAACAACAAATACTCATAATAAGGATCATTTTTGTATGGTTAGCTCCTAAGTGAAACGCATTGGATGGTTACGAGTCTTCACTTATCGCTCTAGTTGAACTTTGTGAGCCTTCATAACGAGGTCTTCATGCAAAATTCTCCTCAGAGAAATGCGAGAAATGTTCAGTTCTTGAGCACGATGACGAGTTGATGTTGATGGATGTTAAGCCACATTCTGGGATACAGCAGCAATGTTTTCAAGTGTACCCACTGGAAAAGAACGGGTGTCTTATCAAATAATGATCCACAAACGCTTCACAAATTACCGTGAGGGCATTTAATTTTTATTGAATTTTCCATCTAAATTTCCAACAGTTTAGTTAGAAGATTCACCACTTTGGAAGTAAGTTTTTAATATTTCCCAGTTTTGCTCGAGCGTAAATCGATGCATTTCGTTAATGTTATAATGGTAATGATATTCAACTAACCTTCTTTCAAAACACGCATGACAGAACTGTTACCAAATTCAAAACGAGAACTACTACAAAATGCAAACTCTAGATGGCCCATCCTTTATTTAATAGCAATTTTATAGCGGTATCTGCTTCAAGAGTAGAAATTGACTAGGCAAAGATGGCTTGCATATTCGCATCCTTCCAGATGCTTCCTTGTTTAGTCCGTTTCGAAAGTATCCGGAATTTATTATTTTCCATAATTTTAATATACTCTTTTTTGTAACACTCTATGACAGAAGTAATGTATAAAATAAGATGTGCAGATAGTCGGCTATGGCCAGAGTTGCATGGCAACACTATTTATCAAATATTGTTAATATTCAACAGGTATTACAATTTATGAAATAATGTCACAACTAGAAAAAAGAAAACAGGTAGAATATTTTTATAGAAAAGGTTTTGGAAACGTTAAAAAATTTGTGCAATTCACTGAACTGGGAAAAAGTTCTATATATAAGACAATAAAGAGGATAAAAATGGCATGGATATGAGGCATAGAGCAGTTTCAGAAAGTCCGCGTAGGATTAAAGGAAACAATTTGAACGCTTTATTAGCCTTAGGACGACACAAGCCGCGCCGCAAATTGGCTAACAGATTTGGAAATCAACGAGATATTAAACTATGTCCAGAAACCATCCGCATGTCAATCAAAAGACAAGGCTACATGTCAAGGAAACCAAAAAATCCCTTTAATGACATCTTTACAAAAGGTACGAAGGATAGAATTTTGCCAACGTTTTCAAGAAGATAATTTTAATAATGTCTCTATATTTGATGAAAGTTGTTTTCAATTTGTTGGAAATCATTTAAAAATCTCATCAAAACAACCTGTTATCGTTCAAATTTCCAAATTTTCCACCAAAATAATGGTTTTGGGGAGCAATATCTAAGCGTGGTGCTACACCTCTCTGTATAGTTGATAATACCATAAATAGTGAAAAGTATTATGGCATTCTGAACCACTTTCTCCTTGAAACGGTGCATTATATTCAGAGGGGTGGCGTTTTCAGCAGGATAATGCAAGATGCCATACTCAAGCTTGAATGCAAGAACACCAAGTGACAACCATTTCATGGCCAGCTGCTTCACCAGATCTTAGTCCCATTGAAAACATATGGGGACTAATGAAGATATAAGTTTAACGAGCAGCGTCACGAAATAAAGATGATTTAATTCAGTCAGTTCTACAGTCCTGGACTATCATCACCGAAACTTATGGAGGTGATCTAATTTCGCGTGGACCTAGACGTTTAGTCACGTGTTTACAGTTGAATGGAGGTTGTATAAGTAAATAAGATGAATATTTTGCTATAATTTTCTAATTCAACAATTAAAAATATATACTAAATAATCACAAATGAGCTTTATTTTTTCCGGATTCTTTCTAGACGGACTATATAATGTGGCGAGTATACATCAAACAAAAATATGTCGAAATAGAGGGAGAATCAACAATGGAAAGCAATAAATAACACGCCATTGGCACTATCCATTATATGAGTCCATCTCGTCACTCTGAAGGTGAGTACAAACCAAACGAACAAAGAGCAAGAGCTAGAATATCCTTTGTTGATCTTTTAGTAAAAACGAAAGCTCGTTTTCAGCGTTTACACCAGAATATCAGCGAGCAAAAACGAGACTAAAATTCGAACAAGAACATTATTTGTTGATCTTTTAATGTAAACGTTTTCAGCGTTTACACCAAAATATCAGCGAACAGAAATGAAAACTGGAATTCTTGCACAAGAATTGGGCTTAAACAAATCGCTAGAACACAAGAACGCCCCAGGAATTCATAGAATCTTTGCGAACGCAGATAAAACAACGAAAGAATGCTCCACGTTTGTCCACACTAGAAGAATTTGATAGGGTGTAGATAGAATGAGCATTTATATTAATGATATAAGTGGATGTTTTAAATTTGGTTAATTTTTGATATTTGCGGACCATGTGAATATCTTTTTTTCCCGTATAGCTGACCCTTTGGACTGCTTTAACTTCCGACAAGACTTAAATGCATTCAATAACTTCTGCATCGAAAATAAACTATTTCTCAACTTGAATAAGTGTAACTGCAAACATTTAGTCATAAACTAAAGATCAATCATTTTGACTACTATTTGGGTGATAGTCGTTTACAGGGTGAGGTGAGGGATTTGGGTGTAATATTTAATACAAAAATGTTGTTTGATTCACACATCGATTATGTAGTCACCAAAAGTAGCCAGATGCTGAGATTTGCGATGAAATCTTGTAGAGATTTCACTTCCACTAGGGCCATGAAGGCGCTATATTTTGCCTACATTTACACTAGGTTATCTTATACATCGGTTGTTTAGTCGCCACAATATGAGGTCTACAAGCACATATTGGACATGATGCAGAATAAATTTCTAAGATATTTAGATGATAAGGTTACAGGTAGTTACAATTTCATGGCGAGTATGACTAGCCTTAGAAAGAATTATGGGTTCGTCTCAATGGAAAACTGTCGGGAACATAGCGATGTTAATAATTTGCATAAATTGTTGAATGGTTATGCTGAATCTCCAGCTTTGCTGTCCTACATGAGCATTCATGTTTCATCTAGACCGTTAAGAGGTTATGCTGTTTTTGAGGTCACGTTTCATAGAACAAATTTGAAAACGCACTCTCCGGTCAACAGAACCATAAAAGTATATAATTCTAAGTATAAGGACAATGATATATTTTTCCTGTCAATTGGTTCATTCAAGAGAAAAATTAAGCTGTTAAATTAAGATTTTACGTTTTGTTAAGTTTTTTACGTATTATAAGTTTGATTTTCTTAAATTGGTGGGATGTGTTGATTTGGAGTTGATCTGATGTTGCACATATTGTAAAAGTTTTTTTATTTTACCATGGATGTCATTTTGGGCTTGTGCCTGTTGATATTTTATTTGACCAATAAATAAATAAAAAAAATAATTTAGCTTGTCTGATATATATCAGCTTATACATCCCTCACCTTAAATTTACTATGCCTTCAGTACATTCGTTGGAAAAATTAGGAAATAATGAATGTTTTCATATTAATCAAATCAGCATCTTAAACACGTGGAAAACAATCTGTTCTTTTGCAGTATGATACTAATCTAGATATTTTGCGCCGTCTCTAATGATTTCAGAGTGGTAATAAACGCACCACCTCGGTATCTGGGTTTTCCAATAAGGGGTTTCATTTTGATATTGAAGAAAAACCAGTATTTTTAAGAGCACCTCCTTGCTTCTTCTATGAATACACATGTAGAGTTGTCGGCGATGTAAGTAAAAATCTATTTGCCCGATTATATCATAATTGAACCATATTGTTGTAACAAAAAAACTCGTTTTGTATCTAAAATTATTAAGTTTTCTTTAGTTCAACTGTAATATCCATACGACTCTTTTACCCACTTTTCTTCATCTCTTCACGATTGCCTTATTCCATTAAAATAAATCTCTATTTTAAAACTTAATATAACAGTTTGCCTTGCATGAATGGTCTGAATTTTATTGTTCATCTGGTAAAAACTAAGGAAAAGGAACTTTTAAGAGTAGAAATTAAGAGTTTTCCTGCAACTATTGTGGTCCTATCCTTGAGAATTATAAGGTAATTTGACCACAAAAATAATTCACTTAATTCCGCACAATGAGTACGCACTCAATGTGCGGAATTAAGTGAATTTCAGACGAAGTCATTATCCCATAATATCTTTTGTGCGAACACTGTTATTTATCACAATTAAAATCGAGTTTGTTCATGATTCATTTCAAATGTTTCTTTGTACCTGCCTAATGAAGAGTGTTGAATAGTTTCCTAGATATTCATCATTCCTCTGTTCAAGGATGTCGCTGAGGTCGTTCCCGTCAAGGGCAAACAGCGCTAACTATAAACGACTTCCCCAGCCAAATCAATGGCGTGTACAGTTAACGTCATTGGCATTGAAAATTGGCAAGTGTTTATACATTGAGGAGTGCGTTAATCGCAGCTAATTTATGTCCAAAAACTGTTCAATATGTCCTTTATTCGAGAGACTTATCTCTTTCTTTCTAAGACTAGTTTTCAAATACGGGGATGTATTGAAGAATTCTTAGCCTACTTCAAACAGAATTTCAAAGTCAACATATCATACTCTTCTCTTAGTTGGATAATTTATTGAAACATATCTGCAACGCCTGTAAACCAGTCCAAAATTAATTTTTATTTTGATATGCAAACCAGGCCTCCAAAACTTCCTTCTTACTTCTTCGTTGGAAAAAATTTTCAACAATTTGGTCTACACACTGCGAGTACTGGTGTCTGAGTTCACTAAAGAATTTCTTAGGCATATATTATTCCAACTTCCAGACTCTTCAAGGTTTTGGTGTGATGATATAGCCCACATGCCGTATCTATATTCAAGACACAGAAACGTGCCATCAGAAGTATATTCAAAATGAAATACACAGGAACTTGTAGAGGTGTATTCAAAGAAAACAATGTACTTACTCTAGACTCTGAATCTATTTTATATCTTTCCTCAGAATACCCTCCCTTCCACCGAAAGATCTTATACATAGAAAAGTGGTCCGCCAGATGGAGGCTACCTGTATGAAGGCTTCAAAGGCCCATAATGCAATTAAATTCGTTTCAGCGATTTTCTGGTGTGCACACACAAGATTCCTACTGCTCTTGTCCTTACGTGATTTAAAGTCCGCATGATGGACTAGAAGGGTATTTCATCTATCTGTTCGCAGCAACTCATGTTCAGGATATCTCGAGAACTGCTTCAGGGTTTAGCGGGACTTGATGGTTCGACCGGCCTCGTCCTGAACCAGGATCGACTGCGAGACATTTCTGGGGTTTGTGGATATTGACGATAGGGTTAGACCGTTGGTGCTCGGGACAGGATCGATTGAATAACATAGCAAGGGTTTCTGGGTCTTGATGGCGGAAGATAGGCTCGTACCAGGATCAATTGAAGCATCAATTCCTGATATTATTTTACTTCATGGGACTGCTTTCGGGTGGGTGGATAAGAAGCCCCTTCGGCGTGTGAGTTGCGTCCCAAAATAACTCGGGTACTGACACTGCAGAGCCAGTAGAGGTTGGATAGTGCTTCGCTGCTACCAGTCACGGTATAGGTTTTCGGACTGAAGCCGAAACTGGAAGTTTGGTGGGTTCAACTCTTCGGAGTGGTTCTCGCTAATGCGCGATGATAAGGCGTATCCTTATCGCACTATCTGCTACCTGGACAGAATGTGGAGACTGATGAGTTATTCACCTGGTGAAAAAGCCACGCTCACGGTAAAATTCACGATGCCATACCCACATTCACGGAAATGATATGGCTGATATGGCAAATGAGGGAAGGATACTCTTGAATCGGCTAAGAGTGAAGGCGTTGTGGTCGACATATAGAGGAAAACTTCGGAATCTGTGGTTTGCGGAATTTGAAGGGTGAGTAAAATGAAGGGAGGATCTTATGCTCAGGGGATAAATTTTTCGCCGTATATCGCAGATAATTAGTTTAAGAGAATCGAAAGACCAAGAAAACTATCTGTAGGATGCGCTCAGGTCATTGTACTGTACCAACTCATCTACATAGACTGGGAATTCTCGACTCTACATTGTGTAGTCGTGGGGAAGTTTTTGATTTTTTCCGCATGTTTCTTAGATGGATTTTCACTTGCCAATAAATACACTGGCCAGCAAAAAAAGGGTCACTAAGATTTTACAATCCAATAGACTGTCTTCAAATTGATTTAAGAATATTTGGTTCATCATCTATCATTCATCAGAAAATCAACTAAATATGCGCAAAATGTAGACATGTGGCTAAAAAACTTGATGAAAGAAACCACCTTCGAATAATTCTTTACGATAAATTCATCGTTTATCAGTTGCGTTCAACATTGGTCATTGAAATGATTATTTTCCACTGTCTGAAAGAAACCATTTCATAAAATGAGTTTACTAATTGAAAATTGTGTGAGAATCGTGGCACTTATTGAAAATGGGCTGAGCCAGAGATCTGTTGCTAGAAGAATGAATGTTATCCTATCTAGAGTCCAAATAATATTGACAAGGCATCAGGAGACAGGCAGGCTGACCAGAAGACCTAGATCTGGAAGAAGACTGTGCAAATCGTTGAGGGATAACAGAATCATGGTTTCCACAAGTCTTCGAAGCCATCTCTTATCTCGTCAAGATCTAATGCCGGGGGGTCGTCAGGAAGCAGGCAGGCAAACCAAAAGACGTGGATCTGGAAGAAGACATCTGAGAGATAACAGATTCATGGTTCATGGTCTTCGAAATCGCCATCTTACTACTGTTGAAGTTCGAAATCGATTGATGGAGGTACGTCGGGTAAACTTAAGTGGATAGACCGTGAGACGACGTCTCTCAGAGTCGAATTTACAACCATACGGACCTGCGATGGATCCAGAACTTCTCAGAGAGCATCGAATTGCGCGTCTTCAATTTGCACGAGATCACATGAACTGGTTAGAAGCTCAGTGGGCCCAGGTACTTTTCTCTGATGAATCCAGATTCAGCATTCGAGAAGCTGATGGTCGTGGACGCGTTTATAGACGTCCAGGAGAAAGATACGCCGATACCTGTATAGAGGAGCGAGTTCCATTCGGTGGAGGATCTGTTATTTTCTGGGTCTTCAGAGGGTCGCACAGAGTTGGGTTTTATAAATGGATCTTTAACAGCAGTGAGGTATATAGAGGAAATTCTTATGGACGATGTTGTACCTTATATACCATTTCTGAGAGAGTAGGGAATTTTTATGCATGGCAACGCACGCCCATATACTTCTCGAATAGTGACAGCGTACTTGAATGAGGTTGGAATTTCAAGGTTGAACTGGCCAGCACGAAGTCCTGACTTGAATCTCATCGAACATTTATGGGACCAACTGGGAAGGCGAGTCAGAACTATGGTTCCATTACCCAATAATTCACAAGAGCTCCGTGAAGTCCTTCGTCATGAATGGGAGAAAGATTCCACTAGAGAATATTCGAAGGCTCATCACGAGCATGCGAAGACGTTTGGAAGCTGTAATCAGAGCTTGGGGAGGTCACACATCATACTGATACTGAAATTTTCAATTACGATACGTTTTTTCAATTTTGAAGTATATTTTCTCAAAAAAAAGCTTATTATTTTTATACAAATCGAATAAAAAGTTTCATTTTTCTTCAGGCAATTCTCTTTTCCCTACCATTTCAGAAATTTCATGATTCCCGTGAAAATTTTAACTAAGAAAGGTATTTGAACAGTAATGATCAAGTGACCCGTCTTTTCTGCCCGCCAGTGCATTTTTGATGTCATATATTCTGATAAGGTGATGGTGTATAATTTGGTGTTTTTTTTTTAGATGCTTGTAAAATTAAAATTTGAAAAAATTATGAGTAAATTGAAAACCCTATTCAGTAACTTAGTTTAGTTCATTTGATCTGTGATAGAAAGACAGCACGCATGTTATCCTGATGTTTCATTTTCCTATTTCTGAGGCTAAATGAATGCTATCATTTCTCGGTATATAAGGTATACATAAAGTATAAAAGGAAACAAAAATCAGCTCATAGAACTGATTAACAAAAATTGCTTTTCTTATACATTTTCTAGAAGAGAATTTTACATTAATAACTGGGTATATGAGGAAGCCACATCTCGGTTGAAAGAGAAGGTGATTAAATGATTGTAATGGATTGCGAAACTTTGATTCTGATATCGAAATCTCAAACGAAGCTGAACTAATGTAAAATAATAACGTAATCACATTTCTCACGTGAAAGTTCGAATGAACAACGGTAATATTATAAATGAAATGATCGTTCAATATTAAATACTGTTAGATCTCACAATCGTCAAATGTAACCTCGAAACTTTTTCACGCGAAAATAGAATTGAAGAGAATTTGATTTAAATTTAAGATTGAAAAAATTAGAAGAAAGTTTTGAAATGACCTTTATTCATAACGAAATCTGAATGGAGTACGCGGGGCGTACTCTTAGAAATGCCATGGGTTAGCATACTGAAGAAAGTTCGATCTCATGTCCCCTACTTAGTCGTTAATAACAAGTTCAAAGTACATATATAAGGTTATTAAATCTAGCAGCTCAATCGTGAACTTCTTCAATTGAACTTAAAGAAGCTTAGGCATTTCCTCAGAATACAATTACAATTAAACCGTATCAAAATTTTATGATTTATAACATCGGTCAAATAATTTGAAATAAGGTTATTCTGATTTTCACAAATTTTTATTGTTAAACTCACAACAATTGTTTCGCTATCACAGTAGCATCATCAGGTAAGATCACATTTTGAATAACTAAGCTTGTTTCCGAAATCCGTGGCTATTTATATTACAGTAACTACAATAAATTTTTATTAGGCACTAAAACCCAAAAAAGGGTCCCTGCAAATTCCAGCTTATCTGAATATATTTAACAGAGGTGAGCTATTTAAATCTATTTGTTCGTTAAGTAATATTCCAATTTTATTATGTTTATTTATCTCTAGGGATTCTAACAGATTTAAGGCATAACTTTTGCTTTCTATATGTAGAATTTCAAAGTTATGGTTGAAATTATGTCCTGTTTCTAACAAATGGTTGGAATATGTGGAATTGCTTTTATTGTTGAGGAAACTCTTCAAATGTTCACACATCCTTTGACGGAACGTTCTTCCAGTTTGACCTATGTAAATTTTAGGGCAATCACCGCAGGTTAACTTATAAACCCCAGATTTATCATCCTTATGTGTGTAGTCTTTATTATTTTTGATAAATTTACTCAAGTTTAAATTAGTTTTGAATGAAGTTCTCAAATTATATTTATTTTTGAGGTAAGTAGCAATTTTCTCAGAAATACCTATAGTGTAATTTAAGGAAATGTATTTACACTATAGGTATTTCTGAGAAAATTGCTACATACCTCAAAAATAAATATAATTTGAGAACTTCATTCAAAACTAATTTAAACTTGAGTAAATTTATCAAAAATAATAAAGACTACACACATAAGGATGATAAATCTGGGGTTTATAAGTTAACCTGCGGTGATTGCCCTAAAATTTACATAGGTCAAACTGGAAGAACGTTCCGTCAAAGGATGTGTGAACATTTGAAGAGTTTCCTCAACAATAAAAGCAATTCCACATATTCCAACCATTTGTTAGAAACAGGACATAATTTCAACCATAACTTTGAAATTCTACATATAGAAAGCAAAAGTTATGCCTTAAATCTGTTAGAATCCCTAGAGATAAATAAACATAATAAAATTGGAATATTACTTAACGAACAAATAGATTTAAATAGCTCACCTCTGTTAAATATATTCAGATAAGCTGGAATTTGCAGGGACCCTTTTTTGGGTTTTAGTGCCTAATAAAAATTTATTGTAGTTACTGTAATATAAATAGCCACGGATTTCGGAAACAAGCTTAGTTATTCAAAATGTGATCTTACCTGATGATGCTACTGTGATAGCGAAACAATTGTTGTGAGTTTAACAATAAAAATTTGTGAAAATCAGAATAACCTTATTTCAAATTATTTAATATGGATTTTCACCAAGTAAGGACTGATACAATTCAATATTTAACATCGGTCAACACAAGTCTTTTTTTCCCTTTATTTTTTTTTCAGTTATTGGGTATTTATATGGACCTGACTGAAAAAATACTAAGAGATTGCTAACAGCTTTACTTTTTGAGTTTTATTATTTTGTCAAAAAAAGAATACATTATGTTAACAAAATTTCTATTAAACACCATCAAATGATCTTTTATAAGATTTCCTTGAAGGAACGACTTTGGGTAGATCTCGTTGCAAACTCCAGCAGTAGTCTGCTATCATATGCGAGTCCCATCGCCCCTAATAACGCTCTTCTATTGTCCTAAGATCCTGATGAAAACTTTCACCCTGCTCCTCACTAAAATCACCAAGAATTTGTGGTAAATCGGTCTAAATGCGAGTGGAGGAAGTGGATTCTTACGCTCATGTTGCACCCTAGCCCGTGTAAGTTCGATAGCATCATGCTCTCAACAAGCTCGACATGGTCGTCAGAGTTCTGTTTGCCTAGGAAATTACTCACAACCAAAACAAATGAATTCCAAGCTTTGGATTCGACTTCAGTCTCTGATTTGACAAAATTAGGATCTTTCACAAGTTGCCTTATCTGTGGCTGATCAAAAATACAAGCTTTCAATTTTTCTTTACCCAATCCTGGAAACTTTGAAAGACAATTGAAACATTCGCCACTTTCGTCAAGCGCCTTCACAAACTGTTTTATTATGCAGAGTTTAATATGAATTGGTGGAAGAATGATGTGGTCTCGGCTAACTAAAGACACAATGAGTGTGGACATCTCAGTGGTAGAGCATTGGGCTCATGACCGAAAGGTCCGGGTTCAACTGGAAAAGAAATTTTCTAGTTGGACGGGTGTCGACCACCATTTCAATGTTAGGTCGAAAATTAACAGTACTGTGACCTAAAATGGCGCAAGATCGCAATAACAAAGCCTACCCAGAACACAACTGAACTCCTAACACACACAAGCTGAAAAAGCTTCTGAGAGATCTTTACAGAAGATCTAGAAGTATCAGGATAATAATAATAATTTATAACATTTTCTGTGCCAGTTTTTAGCTCTTCCCACACTAGCCAAATTTTTTATGACCAATGGTGTTATTTATCACGACTCTCCCAGAGACACATGAAACAAGCGAACTTATTTAGCCCCCTTGTTGATCTGAAAGAAAGTTAACCATTTTTAGATCAACATAAATGACACATTTGTGGTCTTGATACCTAATTTGTTCCATAACCTCAGAAACATTTGCGTATTCTTCTTTTAAAGCCGTCGAATGTGCAATAGGTATAGATCCGTACTTGTTACTGCAGCAAAACATACTTTAAACTTCTTTTGCTGCTGTCTATGAAAAGACGCCAATCACTAGGTTGGTACTTTTTTAATCCCATCTGTTGCAAAATACCACCAACATCGTTACAAAAAACTGAATCTTTGTCTGGAGAAAAATACGATAACAGATTTTTTTCTCGGGTACGAGTTGGTTCCAGAAGCTTCTTTCGGTAAGTTCAAATCTTATTGAGTCATTTAATTCTTTCTGATTAAATGGATGAGGTTATGAAAGGCTAAATTTGTAGTCTTAGGTCTTAATCAGAGTTTTCACTTGATATACTCGTATTTCGTTCGGGTTTACAGAAATTTTATTATAATTAGTTTTCCAGGTATCCTCAGTGAAAGACGACCAGAATGACCAACGCCACAATGATGAAGTACCATCATAAGGTTAAAAGAGGATAAAATTTCTTGAGGACAAGAATATTCCACTGCTCCGATGGCCTGGAAATTCGCCCGACTTGAATCCTATCAAAAATGTTTGGGAGTGCTTGAAAAGGGAATTGGGAAAGAAAAAAATCATTTACGATTAGGACTACAATAGTAGTTTTAAGAAAATTGCAGAAAACTGCATCAAAAGTATGTAACGTAGGATCCTGTCCTTGATAGCTGCTAAGGGAGGACCAACAAAATAAAATGTTTCAATTTTTCTTTACAAACCCATGTTCTGTTCAACTTCTTCTAAAAACAATAAAATATTCAAAGTGATTACTTCTATTATTTAGGAAATGAAGGAATAACTAGAAAAATCGCAGTGAATCTAATAAAGTGGACTGTATACAGGTGTGCCAGAAGTCGACGTCAAGCCGGAATCAGGTAACAGGTTAAGTCATAATAGTCATCAAAAAAATATAAAAGAAAATCCAAGTCCTGTATTTTTCAAATTATATTGCCCTTTCTTTTATTCAATAAAATGCACACCCTGTGATGATTTTTTAACTCCAGTTGCTACAATTTTTTATTTTTTTCGAATTTTATTTTTCCTGTTATCCCGAATAGTGCTTCTGTAACCTGTAATCTTCAATTCTAAGCCAATTGCTCCAGCGTGGAAAATAATGTCACTTTTTGTCGAACCAAGTATCCAAAATTAAAATTTCGCCCAACTTCAACTGACTGTACTGAAAAAAAATTGTACTACATCAGTTTCGCAAGTTACTTCAAAAGTTAGCACATTTCATAAGGATTCTAAAATACTATAGTATAACACTACCTACGTTCTTCTTTAGATTCGACAAAAAAAGATTTTTCTTAAAAAAACTCAGTTTCGTTTTATGACAATATTTAATAAATTCACAAAAGATGTTCAAACTGCCTTCCTTCAGCCCAAATACATGCACGACATCTTCTTAAAAAGGCTCGGAATATCAGACAGGCGAATCTTCAGTTATAGACGAATTGCATTGCTTTCCTAACTCTCTCCCGAAGCTAAGCTACATTTTCAATTTGTTTTGTGAAAATTTTTTCCTTCACTGTTCTCCAGTAAGTAAAAATCTAATTCAAATCAGGTGAACGGGCTGGCCACGAGATTGTACCAGATCGCCTTATCCATCTACCCGGATATTCTTCATTTAGATATTCTCTAACTGAGAGGGAATAATGCGCTGGGCAGTCATCTTGCTGAAACCATATTTCTCTGAAAATACTAAGTCTTCACGTCTTCAAGAAATTTTGGCAACAGATTTCGTAAAAAATCTAAATAAATTTCAGCATTTAAAACCTATGGCAACTAAAAAGGTTCTGCCTCTTCCGTTCAAAATTCTACAGTCCACATGTTCACTTTAAAACGATATTGAGATCTATCTCATTGAATTGGGATTTTCTATGTGCCACTTATGTAAATTGTGTAGGTTCATATAACCATCTTTTTAAATGTTGATTCATCCGACCAAAATATTTTTTCTAAGAATTGTGGGTCTTCCCGGTTCTTTTGTAGCATGGTTTGGCAAAATACAACCCTAGGTTCATAATTCCGAGGTAACAGAGCTTGTACTTGCTGTACATGATATGGGTGGAACTTATGTTTTTTCAATAGTCGGTGAGTTGTACTTTTGGGCACTCCTGTGCTTCGATGAATTTCACGTAGCGAAGTACTTGGATCTTCCTCGACTGCTTGAAGCACAATATCGTCGTAAGGTCCTTCGCCATGCACTTTGTTTGGATATCGGCCCGCTGTGGAGAGTAGACGGTGCACATTCGTGAAAACTCGATGATCTGGATAACGATCAGCATTGGGTATCTCTCGCGATACATTATCGAAGCTGCCCTAGCGTTACATCTGCATAAATGAGGTGCATGTTAACATATTCCTGTGTGGTATACATAGACATGATGGCAATACACAATCACAGGTTAGTTAGGTTAGTAAAGAGATCAAGACTATCCAAATCACAAGCAAACAAATCTAATAAACGAGGCCAAAAGTCGTAAGTGCACAAATAACACGATCAAATACGGAAAGATGCGCAGTAGACCAGGGGGCGTAGCGTACTGATCTGTATTGCGTTTACGTGTGTCAATACCAAATAGTGGCGTCACTATCTGTCTCATTCACACTTTATGGAAGGACCACATCTCATTTAAACCAGATTCTTAAAATATTCGATGCACTAGAAGCATTTTTAGAAAGTTTGAAGAAATTGTTCGAAACTGTGTTTCTTTAAGAAAGACCGTTTTTTTGACCGATCTAAGAAATAATGTAGTAAGTATTATACCGTTTAAGAATCCCTAATAAATGCACCAGTTTTTAAAATAATTTTCTAAACTGATGTAGTACAGTTTTTTTTTCAGTACAGTCAGTTAATGTTGTGTGAAATATTAATTTTGAATACTTGGTTCGGCTTAAAGTGATTTTTATTTTCCAAGCTGGAGTAATTGGTTTAGAATTGAAGATCACAGGTTACAGAAGCACTATTCGGAATAACATAGGAAAAATAAAATTTGAAGAAATTAAAATAGTAGCAACAGAAGTTCAAAAATCATCACAGGGTTTGCATTTTCTCGAATAATAAAAAATGCATTATAATTTGAACTTAGACTTAGATTTTTAAAATATTTTTCTGATGACTTCTATGACTCAGCCGATGTTACCCGATTCCGGCTTGATATCGACTTCTGGGACACCCAGTATATCTGTTAGAAATCAAACAATGTTTCTAAGGCATTTATTCAATTTTGTTTAAAAAAGTTTTTAGGAATTTCTATAAAATTAGAATTTGTAGTGAGGTATAGCAGAATTATTCTGTTTGATATTTAAGATAAGTACCACTTGTGCGATCAAATTTTCTAGTCGATTTACCGCAAGCGACAAGTGAAAGCCTTCGTCATCCGAAATCGTCTCCCTATTGAAAATCCCATACTTTCTCTCGCGATAACCGGTGGACCATCTAATTAATTATTGTTACTAGTGCAGAGCCAGGAATGGATTTAAAAGTTCAATGAACCGCTGTTGAAGCCACAACACAGTTTAGGTTGTTGTCCTACACGCTCCTGCTCTGAGTGGAAGACAAACTAAGTCGCTGACCACCAACACGTTCAAAATGTTACAGGATGAAGACAATGAAAATGAGAGAATCATTGTTATAGATCATTCCTACTCAAATATAATTTAGATTCTGAATAGATAAATGAATTAACAGCTCTTACATAAAGATGTCGGAACCAAGATTCAACGGGATTAAAATTAATCAAGTTGCCCGAAACCAAAATATATTCAGTGATTTGATTTTGTTTGGAATTTGTAGGAACATAATAAGAAGTTCTTTCGATTTAGTATTTTCTCAAATAATAAATATTTATAAACAAGCAAAAAAAATTAACCCCACACGAAAATTTCACATCTTACATTTTGAAATATTCTCGTGAAACTTGATATAAACGTCGGGTACAGTCAGACAATCATCTACTTACCGAATCAAGTGACTATAGAAATTTAAACTTGAGAATTGTATATTATTATCATTTTTACTGGTAATAGATTAATTAATTCTCTTGGACCTTTACAAATTTTAATCTAAGTAAATCTCTTGGAAACATTTATAATTAAATTTTAAACATTTTTTGAATATCAAAACAGATTTAATCTGTTAGTCTTCTACAATTTTAATTTAAAAAAAAATTTTATTCAAAAAACTTTTAGAATTAAATTAATGTCTACAATAAGCACCGCTTATATTTAATAGACGTATATAATCAAAACTCAATATATAATGTCAAATGGAATAAATAAACCAACAGAAACAAAAATTTTGTCTCCTTTAAATATTTATTTATTAATTTTAATGACTTTTTTTATATCTGTTGGTTTATTAATTCCATTTGACATTATATATTGAGTTTTGATTATAAACGTCTATTAAATATAAGCGGTGCTTATTGTAGACATTAATTTAATTCTAAAAGTTTTTTGAATATAAATTTTTTTGAAATTAAAATTGTAGAAGACTAACAGATTAAATCTGTTTTGTTATTCAAATTTTGTTATATTTCTTCAATCAAGTAAAAAGCCTTTTTCTATTTTAATTTTAAACATGCCTAAAATAAAACTGTATCACTTTATTGACATAGATATATTATCAGAACATTTGGTGGTAATTAACTAATAAAGAATCAAAGGAAACATAAAGTATTGACCAAATTATTTAAATTCATCACTTAATGTGTTTGATTCGAGTCAATATTAAGGAATAACAAGTTCAATCGCCATAAAATTTTCCACATAGAATTAAAAAATTTATTTTTTTTAACTATACATAGCACATTCTCCAGAAATAGAACCTGAAAAATTTTAACCCACGTCTTTCAGTTAGGAGTTATTTGGATTAAAATAAAATAATCAATAAAAAATATATATACCATCTTCCATAAAATATTTGACTTTTATATAATGCATGTCATAGGAAAAAATCAGCTTATTTCACAAAAATATATACAGGTATGGAAAGGAAGGTCGGCGATAAAGAACCTAAGTACTCAATTGCACAGGGGAAATTATTTGCGTCATTAATCGTGGCAACTAAATTCCTCGCATTCAATGGAATAAGATTGTCGTATTTATTTTCAAACCGATATGGACAAACGAATCCCACGTTTGAAGTGTGAATGATTCTGATTGCCGAACTGAACGCAGTGCAGAGCCTCGTTTCGATCAAAGCATTCCCCAACTAGCCATTGCCATTGAGAGAGAAGAGTCGTTTATTCGTTATCGTCTCGCACTGAGGTTTTGATTCTGCCACTGCCCCACTGGACATTCGTGCTCCTCTAGATTAACGTTGAATTTCCTATGTGTCTGACTGTCTTTTCCATATCTGTATATATTTCTGTGAATTAACCTTATTTTTGCCTATGCCATGTATTATCTAAATATGAGTCCATTTTGCTGAATGTTTTATGGAAGATGTATATTTTCAATTGGTTATTTCATTTTTATCCAAATAACTCCTAACTGAAGAGACGTGGTTTAGAATTTTTCAGGTTTTTTTCTGAAGAATGGGCTATCTTTATTTTAAAAAAGGAAATAAAAAAGACAATTATGAATATATTACATTTTTAGGCGATTGAACTTGTTATTTCTTGATATTGACTCGAAATAATTGTATTAAGTGATGAATTTAAATAATTTGGTCAATAGTTTGTTTTCTTTGATTCTTTATTAGTTAATTACCATCACATGTGGTAATAATATCGGGTGTTTTTTTGTAGAGTAATAGAACTTTAAATTGGAATAAAACACATTCATATTAAGATTGAAGGCAAATTTTCTTTATTTGAAAAATAATTTTACGACATTTATGTTTTAAAAATAATTTCCGGTATATGTCCACCACGACTAGCTCTCAGGAATCGCATTCGACCAGACCAATTTTGGATCACTTTTTCGAGTAATTCAGGCCTTATTTCAACAATAACACAAGTTATGTTGACTTCCAAAGCGTCTATTGTTTTTGGTTTATCAGCATAAACCAATGACTTGACATAACCCCAAAGAAAATAATCCAGTGGAGTTATGTCGCATGATCTTGGAGACCAATTAATTGGACCATTTCTCGAAATAATGTTATCGCCAAATCTTTCTTTCAATAAATTAATTGTTACGGTAGCAGCATGAGGTGTAGCACCATCTTGTTGGAACCAAAACACTTCTGGGTCGATACTGGATCTGTTTCAAATTTTGAAACAAATAATCACTGGTCATCGATCTGTAACGAGCACCATTCACTGTAACATTAGCTCCAGCATCGTTCTTAAACCAAGATAATTACACAAAATTTTCCATGTGGTGGATGCACAGAGTCCAATTTGTTGTAAACGTCGACGAATAGACAAATCTGGATCACCATTAACACTATGACTTACAGCAGCGATATTTTCTTCTGTACGTACAGTTCCTTGTTATTATTGTTGCATCGAGTAGAGAAAATGTTGTCCGGAATCTATCGATAGTTCGACGAATAATATAAGAATAAGCTGCTCTGATGGACGATTATGTAAATCATACATTTCACGAAGTGGTCTATAAGTTTGGCGAATGGAACACTGATTTTGAAAATAAATTTCAACAATTTGTAAACGTTGTTGCGGCGTGAGCCTTTCCATGATAATTTGTCAATGCTTACTGAACAGAAATGTCAAAACAACATGGCTTCTACCTTCTGTCAAATCACAGTTATCACTATCGAAAGTTCTATCACTCTAAAACAAAACACCCGTTGATCCACTTTATTATCGTAAAATTGGGTTTAGTGATGAAGCTCATTTCTGGTTGAACGGCTACGTAAACAAGCAAAATTGTATATGGAGTGAAAACAATCCTCAAGAAGTTCTGCAGGTTCCACTGCATCCTGAAAAATGCACTGTAGGATGTGCCTTACACGCTGGAGGCATCATCGGTCCATATTTCTTTAAAAACGATGCTGGAGCTAATGTTACAGTGAATGGTGCTCGTTACAGATCGATGATCAATGATTATTTGTTTCAAAATTTGAATAGTATCGATGCAGAAGTGTTTTGGTTCCAACAAGATGGTGCTACACCTCATGCTGCTACCGTAACAATAGATTTATTGAAAGAAAGATTTGGCGATAACATTATTTCGAGAGATGGTCCATTTAACTGGCCTCCAAGATCATGCGACATAACTCCACTGGATTATTTTCTTTGAGGTTATGTCAAGTCATTGGTTTATGCTGATAAATCAGAAACAATAGACGCTTTGGAAGCCAACATAACTCGTGAAATTGATGAAATAAGGCCAGAATTACTCGAAAAAGTGGTGCAAAATTGGTCTGATCAAATGCGGTTCCTCAGAGCTAGTCGTGGTGGACATATGCCGGAAATTATTTTCAAAACATAAATGTCATAAAATTATCTTTCAAATAAAAAAAAATTTGGTTTCAATCTTAATTCAATTGTGTTTTATTTCAATTTAAAGTTCTATCACTCTAAAAAAAACACGCGATCTATATTTATAAAGTGATACAGTGTTATCTAAGGGATGTTTAAAATTCAATTCTAAATGTTTTCAAGAGTTTTTTTTAGATTGAAATTTGTAAATGCTTCGGAAAATTAATCCAGCTGTAGTATCTGTAGTATTCAAAAAACTCTTCATAATAAATTTTCAATATATCGTTTGAGAATTTTAATTTAAAAGGAAAATATTAACCAAAAATCTAGCGTCTCTTTGGTTTTTATGATAAAATAATAAACATTTGTGTAGATACTACAAGGAACGATTGTTGTATTCAAAGTGCATTCCTATAACTGGAATTATATACCTAATTATTTAGTCATAATTACTGACTATTATCATTCTCTCATAATTCGCAGAAAACTCTTTACAAATTTTCCAATTATAAATGGTGCTGGAAACACGCAATAAATATACGGGATGGATCATGATGTTACAGATACATTCATATTTGAAGCGATTGAAGTCCTGATAGTTATAAAAAGATATTGCATTAAATTGTTTGTTATTTTTTGACTAGCATAATACTATTGAAGACTAATGACCATATAATTAAATTTAAAAAATTAGTGAAAAACACAAACGTAAAGTCAAAATCTTTTGCACGCTTATTCAATTATTCCCCGAAAATTTCAAATATTAGGTTCACCAAAAGGTAATGTCGCTTTCTCGAATTAATTTCAAACGAATAAATTATAAACAAGTTTTAATTTTTAATCAATAATGTAATCACCTTCGTTAACAACAACCTTTTGCCATTTAGTGTGCTAATGTTCAATGCCGGACCAATAAAAATCAATTGGATTTAAAGTAAAATATCTCGAGATGATATTTTGGACATTATCCAAATTTTCAAATTTTTTTGGCACTTGGAAAATGTTGTAGCAATCGGAATAAATAGAAATCCGAAGGTCTGATATCAGGCGAGTATGGTGGGTGAGGCAGTACCTCCTACTCCGATTCATTAATTTTTTCCAAGGTTCGTCTTGCATGGTGCCGTCTTGCATTGTCGTGTTAGCTTTTCTGACAATCGCCGGATACTTTTCGATTAATGATTGGTTGAAACAGTCCAATTGTTCACAATAAAGATCTCCTGAACAGTTTATTTAGCACTTCAAAATGATGATTCATTTGGAGAGAGCCACTGCCTATTTCGTTTTGGATTATCATATAGAACCCATTTTTCGTCTTCAGTGATCAAGCGATCAAAAAACGGTTCTGTATGGTGCCGTTGAAGCAATACGTTGCATGTGATCGATCGATTGGCTTTGTTCCCTTCGGACAGATAATGGTAGACCAGCTCTGCTTATTTTTCCAATCTGCTGCAAATGTTCTTGGATGATCGACCACGGTTGGTTAAAATGTTCTTTCAGATATTGCCTTATGTTTTCTGCCCAACCATGTGGCCTTAGGTCTTCCTCTGGTTTTTCTTTCTGTTGGTGTCCATTTTAAAATTTGCTTGGGAATACGGTTCTCCTGCATTCTTTCGACATGGCCATACCATATTAATTGTCGTCTTTGTTGCGAATTTTACGAAAAGACCTTGGTTTACATCCATACAAAATTGTTTTAACCCAAGAACTCAAACCAACAGATCATTTAAAGCGTCGTGTATTCAGTCATTGGTGATTAGAAAAAATCGGAAATGATGCAGATTTTCATAAGAAAATCATTCTCAGCGATGAAGCTCATTTCTGGTTAAACGGTTATGCTAACAAGCAGAATTGCCGTATTTGGAGTGGTGACAAACCTGAAGAATATCAAGAACTGCCATCACATTCTGGCAAACTTACTGTTTGGTGCGAATTTTATGCTGGAGGAGTCATTGGACCTTATTTTTTTTCAACGAAGCTCATGAAGTGGTAACTATCAGTGGTGATCGTTATCGTTTAACATTGACTGATTTTTTATGGCCTGAATTGGTTCGTCTTGATTTGCAGAACATGTGGTTTCAACAGAACGGTGCCACTTGTCATACTGCCAATGACACAATGACTTTATTGAAAAAAAAATTCGGTGATTCGATTATTTCAAAAAATAGACCGATAAATTATCCGCTTCGTTCCTGCGATTTAACTCAATTGGACTTCTTTCTCTGGGGTTACACTTGGTCATTGGTTTACAGCAATCGTCCAGCAAATCTAGACGATTTACAGATCAATATTGAACGAGTAATTGCTAACATACGACTTGATTTGTGTGAGAGAGTCATGGAAAATTGGGTTCAACGACTTCATTCCTGCCAGCGTTTCCGCGTTTCATTTAAATGATGTTTTGTTTCATAACTAATGGTTTCCATTGTACTTTATAATAAAATAGAAATTTCAATAATTTTCAAATAAATAATGTGTTTTATTTACAAAACAAAACGGGGCGTTGTCAATGAAAGACTCTTTATAAGGTACGTCAGGCAAGAGTAGGGCAGGAAGCGATGGCAACAGGATCGGCAACACGCACGGAGTTCCCTAGGTATATTATGTAATTTTCTATCTCTAATATACAGGATCCTGCAATAGTGCGTTGCGCTTCCATAGTTACCGAACCAGACATTTTAAAAATTTCGTTCAAAAGCAGGCTCCTTAAACTTTCATTTCTACGTCTCAGAGAATATACAAGGTGTTCCCAAAAAAAATTATTCAACAAATGGGTAATTTTTTTTAAATGGATAACTCTGCATATTTTCAATGGCCTTCAATATTTCTATCATGATGCAAAATATTAGAGATATTTTTCCAACGTTACAGATTCTATTCAGCGAAAACTGCACCGACAAGTTGGCCGGCTAGATCACCGGATCTCACCAAACTAGATTTTTTTGTGGGGTAACATAAAGGGAATTGTGTATGATGAAGTTCCGAATAGCTCTCAATATGCAGGAGATGGTGAATATTGAATGCTTTTTGAAGTATTATTCCAGCGATGCTGACGAGGATTAGTAGGTCATTACACGATCGGATTGCTTTGTGTCCGAGAGAAGGCGACGACACTTTGAACATATTGAATTGAATCAGTCCTTACTTGTTTAATAAAATCCATATTAGATAATATTTAAATAAGGTTATTCTGATTTTCACAAAAAATGTTTATTGTTATGTTTCTAACAATCGTTTCGCTATCACAGTAGCATCATCAGGCAAGTTTACATTTTGAATAATTATTCAATTTGAAAAATTTTTGTGAAAATCAGAATAACCTTATTTAAACATTACTTTGAACATACTTATATATATTTTCGGTTGTGTCATTTTTTTCTGCCTACGCAGAAACGAAAATAACCCTACGGTTACTCCTGAGAAAATGTGAGGCATTAAATTTCACACATTATAGTGAAAACAAATAGAGAATACTACATTTAAAAAAATCGAAAAATAACAATTTGAAGTTTTTCATATTTGGCCATTAATAACGAACACCTTCTTTATGGCAGGTTGATCATTTAGGAATGATGACTAGGCAAATCTTTCAGTTGAAAAAATTTCTGATCAAACTGGTGTTACGATTACTTCTGGCAATCGCTTAAGATCTCTTAGCGATAAATTTTTTTGCAGTTTTCTCTGAATAAGATCTGTACCGTTGAGAAAATATCTCTAATATTTTGCGTCATGATGATATATGAAAATATACGGGGTGATCCATTTAAAAAATCGCCCGTTTGTTGTTTTTTTTTTGGAACAGGCTGTATTTTACAAAATAATTTTCTGAGATGGAGAAAGTACAAAGAGCCTTCTTTCGACCGAAATTTCTAAGATGTCTGGTTCGACAGCTATTAAAGCCTAACACACAATTGTGTATAGGTTTCATTTGAAATGACGGAGTAGATATTTCTGTTCGTTTTAATCTGTTGGAACCATAGACTTATTATCCTAATACGTCTATGGATGGAACACATGGATCAAACTATTTTTTCTGTATACAATATCGCAAAGTTGAGATATTCCATGAAATAGCCTGTATATATCTATAAATATTCAATATTAATATTCAACAATTTAAATTTCTCACATGAGCTTAATTATCCGAAGAATTGAATTCAAATAGAATACGCTTTTCTAAATTTTTTTGTCGAATTTTTATGAATAGCATTTTCACACCCCAAGGCTTACGGGTTGTTGTAGACTCCCGCAATAAATAAATAATTCCAAAAATATTCCCAGAACTGGTGCCTACAACAAATAATAACCGGATTGAACAAAGGTCATGGCGTTTTCTGTATAAATATTTTGGTTTATTATTTCCGAATCACATAATTAACCTTATTAATCGAACGAAGAGAAATAAATTCAACCTACTGAGTTTTTGAGTGAATAAAATATTCTATAATTTTCCTTGATATTTTTAATGTTATATTTGAGAATTCTATGTCTACTTAAATAGAAACAGTAATTCTAAGACATTTTATTTTTTTTAATCAATTTATGTAGAGGTTTCACAGGATTATTTTTTTTCAATATTAAGAAATTAAAAATTATTATTTTTATTAATTGAGCTAAGTTTCAAACTTATCAATCAAATTTTGCAGAAATTCAGTACGTGTTGCGTAGTTCAAAGATATGTTTTTAGATTCAATTTATAATAAAATCATTACGTAGCATCTATAATCTTCATTGCATCTCGATACAAGTCACAGAAAAAATTTAGATCATGCAAAATCAAAGAAATGTTCAAGAATTGATCAATTGACAAAAGGGGCAAGTTTCTTTTCTAACGTACCATGTACGTTCCAAATATTGAACAGTGATGATCCTTTCATGGTCCAAATCACTGATAATATCTATGTTCAGATACTAGCATGTTTTGTTTTTTCAGTGACTTGATAGTCATTAAATCGACCTGACAACTATTATTATTCTGTCCACAAACATCGAGACATTGAAAGAAACCAAAATAGTCAAACTCTGTTCATTTCTCGATAACAGTTCGAAGCTCTTGATCGACTGTCTACCTGGACAAATCTTCATATCATATGTTCCATAAAGAGTACTATACTGCTCACCTTTGCTTCTCAAAACCAGGGTAGACAGCCGAAGGATGTGGAGGAATTTTCCCCAATGCTATATAACCATGCTCTTCGTCCTGTATTTTAACATTATTATGCACATGGTCAACGGAAAGTTTATGATTTGTAACAGTCTGCTGAACTGCAGTGTCAACTTCTCGCCACCGTTCACGTCAAACGCTCTACGTGACAGGTTTAGGACTAAAAACTGGGAGCTGCAGTCAGCTGTTTGCGATTTCGCTGCTTCAAAGGGTGGGGAGATCGCTCTTTGACGACGTACCCGCCAAATTCGAATTTGGAGGTACTATTTATATCCAGTTTTACCCGCTGTTTTCCTCGATATGGATTTAGTTTATGAGAATATGATTGAAAATGAGTTTTTTATATAATTAATACTTTACTTATGTGAACATAATAGCGGCGAATCCGAATTTTGTGATGCTGTGGAAGACAAGACGGGCTTTTCAAAAATGTACAGAGAAAACAGTCATGTTTTGGGATGAAGTCATGCTACTCGAAAAGACTGATCAATTTTTCCAATAAAATATGTAGAATTAAACTTCAGTTTGATATCTAAATATATTTCAAATGATATTGATTTCTCGCATATCAGTTGGTGAAACATTTTTAAATTAATAAAGTAAATAAAAACAACTTTAACATCTGGTTTTTCGGAACATTGCATAAATAACAACCATTTCATAGATTTCTGTAGAACTGAGATTTTACACGTAGGTAATAAAAGCAGAAGAATGGACCTTTTAGAAAGTTTGGAAATTTGTTTAGCACATGATAATAATCTACCAATTACAAATAAACAACTTCAATTTAATTTATCACCATTACTCTTATCTGTAAAAGATTAGGACCCAACTAAAACCATATTTTTACACTGTTCAAAATTGTATCTGTGATCTACCGTACCATTATAAATAGGATTTTAAGTTTTGTTCTCTTCAGTTTTGAAAATGGGCTAAAAACCCGAAACATCAAATAAACATTGAAACTTAAGCCAAGTTGTTTTTATTTACCTTATTAATTTAAATATATTTTCATCATATAATTTTTATTTAAATAAATTAATTCGGCTGATCTGTACCAAACATTTTTAATTCTATTTAATTTATTATCATAGTTCACACTCTTTATTTATGGTATAATAATAATATTTATGTGCTCACAGTTGTTGATGATTGAATAAGAGCGATTTTAGTCCTAATTCAATGAAATAAAGTTCGAACTACGTCCTGCTTTCATTCAAAATTCTTACTGTAATAAATGGTGTATTTTTCTTTTTCCCTGAAAAAGGGAAAATTGTGAAAATATAATCAATAAGAGATCAAAGTTTTCTCAGAATCAGGAATTGGATAAGGCTAAGAACCAATTCTTAAATAATATGTGTAGTTAATTTAATAGATTTATCATAGTAAAATGGAAACAAATAATTTAAAGAATTAGTTTTCATGTCCAAGACCTAAAGTTTCCTTTCCCTTTTTTTTCCGAATTTTTGATATTGTAATACTGGTTAGTTTTTACAACCAGAGCAATTATGATTTCTGATAAAAATATTATTGAATAACTCTAGCTTGAAAATATGAATTCTTACAGTCTTAATTTACAGTAAATGAAATCTCTTCTAAACGAACTATGGTATTTATAATGAATATGTGAACACTATTTGCATGAATATTTAGCGCCCTACAGGTAGTATTAGGCTCTTATTGTGGCTGTAGGTAATAAAGGTCTTGAGTTAGGGTGGTTTTACATGGACTCCCAATCCTCGTCCTGTTTGCTTGACAGTTTCATTGAATCATAAATAAAAAGTTGAATAGAGGACGAATCTGATTGACCTGAAGTCAAGGTCTTAGAAGGAGAATAATAACAAATGTGTTCCTGCCAGATTTCATGAAAATCACATCATTAGAAGATTCTAACACAAACAAAATTTTGTGAGCAGAGTTGGGCTCTAAAGAAACTATAGCAATAGTCCCATGATTGAGTTTAAATTTAGCATTTAGATGTAAACTAACGACACAAAGGCCAGTGTAAAATTTTTATTCATCATAAGTAGCTTCTTCAAGAAGCTATTCAGACATTTGACTATTGAATAAGTGCACAAATGCTCCTGACTTCACACCAGTGCTTTTCTACATTTTTTAAACTTTATAACACATTTTTCCACAAACCTCAATAAAATGTCCACTATTAAAATATTATATGGAATAACTCAATCAATATTAAAAATAATTCCCAAGAACAACTTCAAAAATTAATTACTTCCAGAATATAAAAAGAAAATCGAAGAATTCATAAAAAACTACATTAATAGTTTGTCAATGGAAGAACGCTAATTCAGCATTATCTATATTTTGAACTACAAATTTCACTGCTCTTGCCTCTTCAAGTTTCTCATAAAAGTGAAATCAATATATAAAATAACAAATGCTGAATGTTTTCCTCAACTTTTATCCGAACTAAACATTGGAAAAATATAATACTACATCATAAAATAACTTCACACACTAGAGAATACATTGTTTATAAATTATATTGAAATTATTTTAGTTACATTTGCACACATCAAATATTTACAAAAACATTATGGGCTTCAAATCTTTATCATTTTCCTCCAGATTTCTTGATTCCACCACCAACAAATGGTCCTTTCTAGGAAGCTTTGGCCTCTGCTTCTTGTAAGGTCTTTTGTTGTTCCTTCATTTCTTGTTTGTGGGCCATGTCATCCTCATCTAAATCTCCTTGGGCTTCCTTAGGAGCCTTCAAAGCTTTCTTTTTACCTCCTCTTCCAGAAATCTTTAAAAAAGCAATACATTGTCAAGTTATTCAATATAAAATCTATAAAAAAAATAAAAAAATATTTAAATAACTTTCAGGGAGTAATGAGGAACACAACAGTTAAAAATGTGACAGATTAAAATAAATTGTATGTAAGCTACATGGTTTAAATTTTTGTAGGGATACAAATGCAAAATATACCTTACTAAACAATAGTTAATGCTAAATTTTGCAGAAAACTGATGGGCAGGTCGACAATGCAGCAGGGTTTGTTGATATTTTCAGGGATTCAAACTATTCGTGGAACCACCCACATGCTCTTCATTCAGTCAGGACATCAGGTGGGAAGTGCTTCAATTTAACAAAGAAGCAGAAACAACTCTATTTCTATAAGTGTTAAGATAAAGACAAAATTCACACTAAACTACCAAGGCTGACTAGTTATGTCTGTTGAATCTTTCAAAAGCTGTTGACTCCAAGGATTTAGCTTGAAGCATCATTAAGAATAAAACTTCTATTACACAAATATTTAGGAGCTTATGAACCAAAAGTACCGGCCTGACACCTGCTGACTCAACACAGAGAGTGAATACTATCCATTTCAGAAACATGTCCAATCTTTAAGCACCCTGTACATATTGGGATAGTGCATAATTATCTCCAGTTTTTTGAAATTTCGTTATGAAGAAAAAAACGAAAATTCAACAAAAATATTGAATTGTTAATTCTGGAGCGTATTCACCATATACTTTAATTACTGCTTCTCGTTTGCTTGACAGACAATAGATACACAGACTAAGAAATGTGTTCTTAAGAGCAATACACTTTTTAATATCTTAAATTGTAGATTTTATTCACCTACTAATTTTTCAGCAAGCAATTGATGTGGGAACTTCGAATAGTGAATATGGTATGGTAACAGGTCTCATCCATTATTGGTGATGGATTTGACGACATGCACTACAATACTGTTCTTTTTGTGCGGTCTTTTCACTTCGATTGTTGCCTACAGAATTATGAGTTGAGCCTGGTAGACTTAGTTGATGATGAACTAAAACATTTCAATTTTGTCCGAAATCCGTCAGTTTTGACGCTCAGTACTGTCATTTAACCAATAAAAAAGGTCATTTGTGATGAATATTTGATAGATTCGGTCTTTACTTGGTGGAAACTCATTTTAATTAAAAAAATGTATATAAGACAGTAATTTATTTCCACAAAAATATTTATATATATATATATATATATAAATTTATATAATTTTTGTGGAAATAAGTTACTGTCTTATATACATTTTTTTAATCATTTGTGATGATTTCCAAGTGAATGAATCCACTTCTGCAGCACTCCACATAGCCCTTTCACAAGGGGCATCTTTCAATATTCTGTCCAGTGTTTTGCGTGGCGATATGTAAACGTTCTTTGCTCAGACATTTTTTTTTGAAGGGCAACCAGGATTCAACATATTTTCATTCAAATAAATAATAAGAAACGTCGATTATCATTAACGAAAAACGTATCAATGTTAACTACAGCTGATTATGCATCAATTAAACAGTGTGAAATATAAAGTTTATCCCAATACAATTTTTGGAAAACAAAATTATCAAGACAGTTTCATCCAATCAATGACTGCATAAAGAAATTCGATCACAGTTGTGAAACTTACGGCAGCAATATTCTCTTCACTTCTTCCATTTCTTCGTCTCACTGGCACTTTAATATCATGAAGTGTATAGTTTGTTTCAAACTTCTTCACTAAACGTTCAATTGTTCTTTTATCCGGACGATTATAACGACCAAAAATTGGAGTTAAAGCACGTAAAGTTAGAGTGACAGATCGCGATTTTTCATAATAAATTTGGATTATTTGTAAACGTTCTTGGATTGTGTACCTTTCCATGATTTAATAGTAGACATTGACAAATACAACTGTCAGTGTCACTATAGATAAAAGAATATAGTCTTGTTAATCTATGAATGTCACAAATAAACAATGGCTGCCATGCGTGAGTAAATGAATAATGTCAATTTAAAAATGGGGCCGCTTCCCATAGATAAACGAGACTACAATCTCGTTCACGTTGAAAGACCTATAACCATCTGTACCAAACATTTTTAATCTATTAAATCTATTACCTTTGCTCACACTCCTTATTAATGAAATAGTTTTTATGTATATTTGTCTGCTTACAATTTTACGATTTTAGTCCTAATTCAATGAAATAAAGTTCAAACTACGTTATACTTTCATTCAAAATTTCTGCCCAATCTTTAATACATGGTATATTTTTCTTTTTTCCTAAAAAAGGGAAAATTGTGAAAATTAAGTCAATAAGAAATCGTAGTTTTCTCAGAATCAAGAATTGGATTTTCTTATATTACGGCTAAAAACCAATTCTTAAATAATTCAAAGAATTAATTAAATAGATTTATCATAGTAAGATGGAAACAAATAAGAGACTTATAGAATAATTTGCAGCATTAGTTTTCATGTCCAAGGCCCAAAATTTCCTTTCAATTCAGTTTTTTTCCGAATTTGTGATATAATACTGGTAAGTTTTTTCAACCAGAGCCATTATGATTTCTAATATCTTTTCGAATAACTAAAGCTCGAAAAGTTGAATTCTTACAGTCCTAATTCACAGCTAATGAAATCTCTTCTAAACGAAGTAAGGTATGTATTTACAATGAAAATGTGAATACTATTTGCATGAATATTTAGCGCCCTACAGGTAGTACGAGGCCCTTATTGTGGCTGTTGGTATTAAAGGTCTTGAGTTAGGGTGGTTTTACATAGACTTCCAATCCTTGTTATGGTTACTAGATGGTTTCATCGAATCATGAATAAAAAGTTGTTTGTATGTATGCATACATCCGATTGACCTGAAATTTGGGTCTTAGTAGGAGAATAATAACAAATACAACCCTGCAAAACTTCAAAAAAATCACATAATTAGAAGATTCTACACAAAAACAAAATTTTGTGAGCAGAATTGAGCTCTAAAGAAACTATAGCAATAGTCCCATGATTGAGTTTAAATTAGGATCTAGATGTGAACTAACGACACAAGAGCCAGTGTAAAATTTTTATTCATCATATGTAGCTTCTTCGAGAAGCTATTTAGACATTTGAAATTTTCAGGGAAAATGGACTACTCAATAAGTGCACAAAAGCTACTGACTCCACGTCAGTGCTTTTCTAGATTTTTTAAACTTTATAAAACCTTTTTCCACAAACCTCAATAAAAAACCCACTATTAAAATATTGTATGGTATAACTCAATCTATATGTATATTAATTCCCCATAGAACGACTTCAAAATTAATTACCTCAAGAATATAAATAGAAAATCGAAGAATGCATAAAGAATTAATAGTCAATTGTCAATGGAAACACACTAATTTAGCTTTATCTATATTTTGAACTGCAAATTTCTGTGCTCTTGCCTCTTCCAGTTTTTCATAAAAATATTTAAAATAACAAATGCCGAATTTTCTCCTTAATTTTTATTTCAACTAAAATTGGGAAAAATTTAATGGTCCATCATAAAATAACTTGACATACTAAAGAATACATTGTTTAGAAATTATATTGAAATTATTTTAGTTACATTTGCTGACATCAGATATGTACAAAAAAATTATAGGCTTCAAATGTTTTATCATTTTTTTCCAGATTTCTTGATTCCACCACCAACAAGTGGTCCTTTCTGGGAAGCTTTGGCTTTTGCTTCTTGTAAGGCCTTTTGTTGTTCCTTCATTTTTTGTTTGTGGGCCATGTCATCCTCATCTAAATCTCCTTGGGCTTTCTTAGGAGCCTTCAATGGTTTCTTTTTACCTCCTTCTCTTCCAGACATCTTAAAACAAACAATACATTGTCAAGTTATTTAATATAAAATCTGTAAAAAAAATAAGAAAATATTTGAATAACTTCCAGGGAGTAATGAGGAGCACAACAGTTAAAAATGCATCAGATTAAAATGAATTGTATGTGAGCTTCAAGGTTTAAATTTTTGTAGGGATACAAATGCAGAATATGCCTTACTAAACAACCGTTAATGCTAAATTCTGCAGAACATTGATCGACAGCACAGCAGGTTTTGTTGACATTTTCAGGGATTCAAACTATTCGTGGAAGCACCCACATGCTCTCCATTTAATCAGGACATCAGGTGGGAAGTGCTTCAATTTAACAAAGAAGCGGAAACAACTCTATTTCTTTCTATAAGTGTTAAGGTAGAGACAAAATTCACACTAAACTACCAAGGCTGACTAATTATGTCTGTTGAATCTTTCAAAAGCTGTTGGCTCCGAGGCTTTAGCTGAAGCATCATTTAAAATAAAACTTCTATTACACAAATATTTAGGAGCTTATGAACCAACAGTACCGGCCGGACACCTGCTGACTCCACAAAGAGAGTGAATACTATCCAGTTCAAAAACACGTCCAATCTGTATATTGGGATAGTGCATAATTATCTCCAGTTTTTTAAAATTTCGTTATGAAGAAAAAAAAATTCAACAAAACTATTGGATTGTTTATTCTGGAGCACATTCACCATCTACTTTAATTACTGCTTCTCCTTTGCTTGGCAGACAATAGATACTACAGACTGTTGGGCTGACGCATAATCATCAGTAGATAACATTGATGCGTTTTTTGTTAGTGATAATCAACGTTTCTTATTATTTTTTGGAATGAAAATAATCTCCACTTCTTTGAGAAAATGCGTGTTGAAAATTATTAATTTTTATCTTATACTGTACCACTACAAGAATTAGTGAAGAGCAGCAGACATTTTGTTACCTCAAAAAACTAATTGGCTAAGGAACAGCAAGCAAAGGACAATGTTGGACCTGGTTTGCTTATTTCAAATTAGATAATACCAGCTTGGAGGATAATCCTGGAAGAGGTCAACCATAAAATTTCAATAACAAGACACTAGTAGTGTCCTCCTTAGAAGGAGGACGAAGTCCCGACAACTTTAATGCTTACCACTCATCGATCACTCATTGATCCTGAGTCATCTAAAAATTCAAAGTATGGAAATTGAACTGACAATAAAAATGCCAATCAAGTCAGATTTCTCTCAAATGCTGCAAAGAAAGGAGCAAACATCTTTTTTAAGAAATTCTGTCCAAAGTACACATATCGTGTCAGCAAAAAGAATGAGGGCATTTATCATATGCTCTGTTCCAGGAAATAAATAATTAAATCGAAATAATGTTAATTCAATAAACGTCTTCTATTGAAAATTAAAATTTTTCTCTCTTGTTAGGACAGCCCGCCTACTCAATGGATCATTATTTTCCATAATATATTTGCATTTGTATCACTCATTTTAGTTTGAGACCGAAATACGCCAAACATACTCAGCAAGGGAAGGAGCTAAATACGACTATTTGTGATCTTTATTAAATGCAATTATTCTGAGGATCCAAAACTAAAATGAATACTCCTATTTTCATTAAAACATTTTTTGACCCTTCTAAAACTTTTAAACATATTTTTACGCAAATCTGAATAAAAGAACAACAATAAAAATATTATATGGAATACTCACTCTAAAATATTTACACTAATTCACACTATAAAAACTTCAAAAATGATTAATCCCACAACGTGAACCGTAAATCGAAGAATTCCAAATAATTCTGGAGCCATAGATTAACAAGAATATATATTCTTTCATCTATGTGGGAGCACAGAGCACAAAATTTTATTAAAATAGGTTATACGCTAGTTACAGGCAGTAGTTTGGATCTATCCTTATTTTGAACTACGCAAGTTTCAGTGGTCTATTTTTATTGCCTTTCCCATAGAATGGAAAAGTAATAATAAATTATAATTGTATACAGTTTAAATTTTTCTCATTTGAAACTTTATTTTTGAAATATTCAGAAATTCAATCGACAAGATTGGTGGTAATCCTCTGCGACTGAACGCCGGTTTCAGAGAGTACAGTTTTTCCTTTGTTGGAAATAGAACGCCATTGCCAATTGTTTATTAAAAGTGAAGGTTTGACACAAAGGGAAGTCGACTGAGCTGCCCTAACATGTAAAGTCATTGTATTGTATTGAATTACCTGAGGTCAACGTGAGTGTTATTTGTATCTTGTATTCTTTATCCATTGGTGGATTTTACTGTATTAATGCTCCAGCTAGAGGCGACCTGTTTACTTTAATCTGAATTGACCATTTAACATATTTCATACATGTAAACGTCTTTATCTTCATTTAATTTATTGGGATCTAAGGGGTGGTTAACAATGCTACTTTGTTTGAGATTTCAGAGCGTTTAGAGTGAATGAAATGTGGTTCCACAATTAGACACTGACACAACAACCCTGTGTCTTCGAGTGGGCCGCAACAAAGCCTTCCTGAACAACTATTATTAGATAGACATATTATAATGAATAGGTAGTTAAATAAAAGACATTGTTGTACTCATTAATGAAGAGTCCTGTCCGGCTGTCCGCTAAATTTCGAACAGAAAGAGCTAGAACCTCGAAACTTTCAGGGAAGGCTTAGGGTCTGAATATCTCGGCTACATTCGCGAATGGGTAAAATTTGGATAATAATATCGTACTTATTCGAAAATTTTTCGTAATATTTTCGAAACTATATTCAATCAATCAATTTGAATTTTAATATTCAGAAGTATAATAATAATATATAATAAGACAAAGTATGGTAAGAGAATGGAGGTGAGAGGAACAGTAGGAATCTAAAAGGAATTTTTGAGAATGACAGTAAATTCTCTCAAGTCATTATCTCAATTGGAAATCAAAGAATCAAAAACTGTTATATTCCAAATTCCTTAATTCAGTATCAAACATACAATATTTTAAGAAGAAATTATCCACATTGTGCTGTTGAAAGAAAATTGTTGATACCAAATTATTTAGTATTCATATAATTTATTAAAACTTGTTATTCAAATTAAAAATATATATTACATTTTCTAATAAAAAATTAGAATAATACTCATCAAATCATGGTATAAATATTAAAGTATTAGCAAAATTATCTCCCATACAAATTATTTCAAAATTATTAAAGAATTAATTAAAATTATTTAAAGAATTATTTTAATAATAAAAAAGTAACATTTATCTTGATGTGTTTGATTAAATTTTCAATTGATATTAAAGATTATACAGGGTATTTGTAAAGATTAATTTCTTTAATGGGAGGTAAAACTCATAAAATTAAACCATTATTCATTCAAAAAATTGTTCGTTCAAATTTACAGATTAAGTATTCATTCATCACTCCTTAACATGAATTTCCATTTCAGTAATATCTGTCATGTAATAGAAGAAAAATAATCATTTTATTAATGTTGTGTTTTTTCATTAGGATTAGGCAGATGAATTTGTTCAACTTTTCTGTGAATATTAGCATATACGAGGTAAAAAATTTATTTCAGTAACAGAATTTTGTGTATCTTTAATTGTTCCTGCTACCATATATTTTCAAGAAAGCTACATTGATCTAGTTAAATTTTCACTCATAATAAAGTAATTTTATTACTTATTTGAGGATACTAAAAAATCTCAAGATATAAATGAAAATCTCATTAATTCTCCATATTCTATAAAACCCCCTTTCTTCAAAGATTTTTTATTGAATCAATTGAACTTTCTTTAGAATTTCTTCTTCAAAATTTATCTGCAGTATTGGAAATGGTTCCTAGGAATATAAATAAAATCAGGGTCCATTTCATTAATGGTTTTGTAAAAATTTTCAAAATGATGTTTATATTATTTGTGAAATGGTTTATTTTGAGGAGTTCTACATTCTTAAAAAATGAATTACACTATAATTGAGTTGGCTGCCAAAGTTTTCATTATTATCACTTTGGTAGTTTCTCAGTCTTTTATTTTATAAATTATTAATAAACATAAGAATTATGTTTTAGAAAAATCGAAGGAAATATTATGGGTGAAATTGCATATATCAAGACTAATATATGAGAGGTATTTAAATGAAGTTAACATTATTCACAAAATACACAAACTTGTTTTTGGTAGTAAATAATCAATTATTGAAATTTGTTCTTAAAATCATCCTTAATATATCTAAAGAACATATGTATAAAAATGCCCGCGAATACTTCTCTCTTAGTATTAAGCGTTTCTTTTGTAAATCACTGCAATTATCTTTTGCAGCAATTCTTGTGGCACCTCTTTTGGCAAATCCATAATCAGGGACTGAATTTTATTGTAACTTTCATCTTCATATTGAGCATATAGACTCATTAGATCCAATTCATTGTATAAATCTTTGATTTTCTTTACATGTTCTGGATCATCCTTGCCATAATGTTCTTTCATAATATTCTTTTGGTCAGGGGAAGCTATTTGGAGTGCTTTTGCTGCAAGCCATGTACATTTACCGGTTTCAATGTCGGTACCAATTTTCCCCGTGATTTCAGGATCTCCAAAACAATCTAAGTAATCATCCTGGAATTAAAAAAATTTCATTAAATCGACTCGCTATCGATTTACTAATGAAACACATGTTTCTATTTCTAGTTTATTTTAATGGTACTAATGTATGTTTTGTCCATCCTGAAGAGTACAAGAGATACATAGTTTTTGTTTTGAATTTATAATTTTTGAAAAAAGTGTATAGATATTATTTGTAGTGGTTTATCACTGGAAGAGTGAATGTTTCAGAGTAATCGCTTAAAAATAAGAGGGATGTAATAAAAATAAATCTGGTCGTTTATAAGGATGTTGTTATCTTTATGTTTATTTATTTCATATATTTCCCATAAATTCAATTTCAGACCTTTCAACATGTAAAATATCAGAATTATTTGAAAAGGAATGATTATTTTTATTTATATATGTGAGTCTTTTGTATCTTTATATCAAAATTTCTTTTTTGTTTAGATAAACAGATTTCAAATTTTCCACCTGTTCACTAGAGATTTTTGAACAATCTTAGCAATTGAGTTTATATAATTGATAACTGATAATTGAAATTTATCTATTCTCATTTCATTATATTTGATGTTGGACTAATGTATTTATTTTTTGATAAATCATAACAATGGATAAATTTCTCTTACGGCATTTTTTATTTCACGTTGTTTTATAATTTCACAGATCACAGATGTTTGTATCCATCTCAACTTGATATTTGTTTTATTGAATTTTTTTCTATCGGGAAGTTGAAATTATGTTAAAACCAATTGAATGTGACACAGAATACAGGCTACATTCATTTGAAAGGTATGGGTGAAGATTCAGAAAGTGGAAAAATGAGTTCCGTATGAATTGAATGGAAGGCAACGTAAAAGTCGAAAAATCACTTATAAAATGCTGCTGGACAAACACAAAAGAAAGTCATTTGTCCATTGAATCGTGACCGGTGATGAAAAATGGATATATTTTGAGAATTCTAAGCCTCGTTAATAATGAGTGAACCCAGGCTAACCATTGACATCCACTGGAAGACAGAATCGCTTCGTAAACAAGACAACCCTCTGTGTTTGGTGGAATCAGGTTGTAATCTTTTATGAACTGCTAAAACCTGATGAAATCGTTAATACTGATCGCTACTAACAGTAAATAATCAGTAATAAATCAAGCATTACGTGAAGGAATATGCAGGAAGGCAAAACAAAGCCATTTTGCTCCATGATAATGGAAACGATCCAAGCATTCTGTTGGGAAATACTAGCATGTGCGGCTTATTCTTTAGATCTGAATCCTCCCAATTATCCATTATCATCTATTCGCATCACTGGGACATGCTACCGTTGAATAAAACTTTACTTCATATAAAAATGTACGAAATATTCTGAGTCCCAGCAAACATATGTTTTTTGGATATTACCTGTCACATATCGAAGTGGAAGAATGTACTTTTAAAATAATAAGAAGCTGTTCTTTACTTGATAGGATTATTACAAACTTTAAATATCAAAACAAATTTAATCTGTTAGTCTCTTACAATTTTAATTTCAAAAAATTTTATTCAAAAACTTTTAGAATTAAATTAATGTCTTATAAGCACTGCTTATATTTAATAGACATATAAAATCAAAACTTACTATACAACATCAAATGGAAAAAACCCAAAAAATATAAATTCTTAAGACATTAATTTAATTCTAAAAGTTTTTGAATAAAATGGTTTGAAATTAAAATTGTAGGAGTCTAACAGATTAAATCTGTTTTCATATTCAAAGTTTGGATCTACTTTTGTTGTTAAGTTCTAATCTGATATAAATATCCCTATGAAAAACACTATTAATTATTTGATTTTAATGAAAAAACAGTTTCCAGATCTACCAACTGTCATACCCATACTGACAAAAAAGTTGAATATTTCAATAGGATATTTACCTGGACCTGGAAAAATTTCCCAGTTTCCAACAGTACACCTTTCACCTTTTGATGTATTTTCAGATCCCTATAATTGGCCAGATACAATGCCAATGAAACTGGTAGAACAAAAGAATAGTAGGCCGTCTTGTTATAAGCGATAAGGTTAAATCTTTCCATTGAGATGGTGTCCATGCCAACGATGTTACCGTCCAACAGCTGACCGATTATGGTCTTTCTGGTGACATCCAGGAAAGATTCCATTAAATGAATGTAAGAGGGGTGTTCTTTGAAATATTTATTCAATAACAAGTAGACCGAATTTTCCAAAATGAGTCCATCGTTTATAGCGTTCAATCCTATATTTTCTACTTTGTACCAACAGGGTTGTCCTCGTCTTGTTTCTGATCCATCCGTAACATCATCCATAACCAGAAAGAAAGCTTGTAGCTGAAACACCCAGACAGAATGTATGATCAGGACAGCAAAAGAACACAAGTTATAAAGTATATTATATATATATATATATATATATATATATTTTTTTTTTGTATTTCCAGACCAGTAAATGTGAAGCAATATTTATATGATTTTTTTACCCTTAATAAGTCATTACTGTTTTTGTTATTGAACTCTTTCATCCGCTTTTTTTTCAATAGGAATGATACAATTTAAAATGGTCATAATGGCAACACTGTGTATTATTTTTTATATTTACCCATGCCATTTGTGTTCAGTAGTAGTAGGTTATGCCATTTAATCATGGAGAGATACATGCTTCAACAAAATTTAGAAATTGTTAAATTAATATAAAATGATATTTAAAAATCATAAATATTTGTTGGCAATGAAATACGAGATAAATTCATTATACTATTAAAACAACTTCATTACTTAACTAAATTACCACTTAATGTGCCACATTACGACCTCTCAATCAAACAGTGCAGAGCGATTGGACATAGACATTATTATCAACAGGTTTTCAGTTTATTAGATTTTCTGTTCAATTATGGCTATTCATGATTGCACCTTGATGTAATTGTCATAAAAAAAACATTTCTATTGATAAGATATTAATGTAACATGTAATTTAAGCATGTCAACATAAATTTTTGTATTCCATTATTCAATTATGTTTATGGTAAAAAAAATTTAAACTTTTTTCTTGAATTCCAAGGATTTCAACTATGTAGTAACAAACATTAAAGATTCTATCTTTTTGAAAAGGCACGATCTTTAACCTTGAAGGTTAATTTATTCAAATGTATTCACTTCTTCCGCTGCTTATTTTCCTTAAATAACTGTTCAACAAAATTATGTCTATGAATGGATGAATTTAGTGAAATGACTTCCAAAATATGCTGAATCAAAACATCATATTTCAATATTCTTAAATAGAAACAGGAATTATTGACGTTCTGAATTTTCCAAAAACCTTTCAAAATATGAATTTCATCTTGTTCCAGTTAATTCTTCATTATTTTGTTTTTGCAGAATCGTACCAGAGCGTTTTTTTGTCCATATGTTAAGCAAATTTTGAGATGAAAATTATCTCAAACAATCAGACTTAATGTTGGAAATTTCATGGTCAAATTTAATCCTATATGTCCAACCAGTCCGTTGGTTTTTAAAACAGATACTGTTCTCAAGAAATAACTTACGAGGGTTGAAATTTGCAGAGTATGTTTTAAGCGTGAATGAAAATTTGAACTTCTTGAATGGCAAAATCAGTCCAAGAAGTTAAAAAATATGCCCATTAGAAATTTGGTTTTTTCAAAATTGAAAAACGAACATAATTAACAAAAAATATACACTCAGATTTTATGAGGATTTTGCCCTTCATTAAAATTTCTATGAAAAAAAAAAGGACAAAGATTTTAAATTCACTAATTTATTAGAATTGACTAATTTGTAAAACGTTTAAAATAGGAATAAATTTGTGAACAAAATAATTTTATTGTAAGAAAGCTTACCATGCCATGCTTGACATCAAATATTATACGTTCTTTATTGGTAGCTGTGCAATTCAAGTAGAATTATTATAAAAATATAGTGAAAAGCACTTCACATTTTACTGCAATGAAATTTAATCAATTTGTTAATAACTTAATTCCTATTTCAAACTTTTTACAGATTATTTAATTACGATGAAATGGACTTTCTATCAATATGGTGCAAACTATTCATAATCTTCAAAATTATTTTCTACTTTTTAGTTCAGTTTGTCAATGAAGCACTTATTTAGTTTTTTGAGTTATATAATCCGTCTTGAAAGTATCCGGAAAAAACAAAGCTCAGTTGTAATTATTTAGTATATATTTTTACTTCCTGAATTAGAAAATTATAACAAATTTTATTTATTTACTTATACAACCTGCATTTAACTATAAACACTTGACTAAACGTCGAGGTACACCCGAAACTAGATCACCTCCATAATTTTCCGTGATGGTAGTCCAGGACTGTAAAACTGACTGAATTAAATCATCTTTATTTTGCTCAACTCCAATCTTCTTTAATTCCCGTATGTTTTCAATGGGACTAAGATCTGGTGAAGTTGCTGCCCATGAAATGGTTGTCACTTAGTGTTCTTGCATCCAAGCTTGAGTATAGGCTGAAGTATGGCATCTTGCAGTATCCTGCTGAAAAAGCCACCCCTCTGGATATAAAGCATGCGCCATTTCAAGGAGAAAATCGTTTAGACTGCCCCAATACTTTTCACTATTAATAGTACTATAAACTGTACAGAGAAGCGTAGCACCACGCTGTGATATTGCTCCCCAAACCATTATTTTGGCGGGAAATTTGCAAATTTCAACAGTTTTGATAGGATTTTCAAGTGATTTTCACCAAGTTGGAAACAACTTTCATTAGATATAAAGACATTATTAAAATTTTCTTCTTGAAAACGTTGACAAAATTATATCCTTCGTTCCTAATTAAAACAAATTGTAGAAATTACTGTTTTACTACCAAAAAATATATATTACACATTTTCTTGTGACTCGAGTTTCGGGAAATGAACTATCCCATCATCAGACAACTGAAGACCTAACAGTGGTACAGTGGTATTTGAACAAAAGTGATAAATATTTTGAATATTTCAACAGATTCTCGGTAACACCTAATAGTGGTATAGAGGTTTACAATCGGAACGTGATAAAAACCGGGTTAAAAAAGAGGGGCCTTCTAACAGATATCGGAATGTCGGCAATCGACAAAGAAGGTTGTTAAACAGATGGTACCAATTTAAATATCTCGAATAATTTTTGGGGTTATATAGCTCCGTACAGTCATTCATTATTTTTACATTATTTTGTTCTATATCTCAAATATTTGGATTTAAAAAGCTCCATACAGTCTTTTCTTATATTTTACATTATTTTTATTGTGAACGAATTTGAAAATTTCAATAATCAAGATTCTTTTCTTTTGAATCTACATGTAAAAAGAAAAGAAACTTGATTATTGAAATTTTCAAATTCGTTCACAATAAAAATAATGTAAAAAATAATGAATGACTGTATGGAGCTTTGTAAATCCAAATATTTGAGATATACAACAAAATAATGTAAAAATAACGAATGACTGTACGGAGCTATGTAACCCCAAAAATTATTTGAGATATTTAAATTGGTACCATCTGTTTAACAACCTTCTCTGTCGATTGCCGACATTCCGATATCTGTTAGAAGGCCCCTCTTTTTAACCCGGTTTTTATCACGTTCCGATTGTAAACCTCTGTACCACTATTAGGTGTTACAAAGAATCTGTTGAAATATTCAAAATATTTATCACTTTTGTTTAAATAGTACTGTACCACTGTTAGGTCTTCAGTTGTCTGATGATGGGATAGTTCATTTCCCGAAACTCGAGTCACAAGAAAATGTGTAATATATATTTTTTGGTAGTAAAACATAGTAATTTCTACAATTTGTTTTTATTATGATCAACTAACAAATAGTAACGGCTGAAACAATTCAGTATCCTTCGTTCCTTTTGTAAAGGTGTTATTATAGGGATTTTTTTTGGTTTCCTTGATATGTAGCCTTGTCTTTTCAGTAAAATATGGACAGTTTTTGAACATACTTATATATTTCATCGATTTCCAAATCTTTTAGCCAATTTGGGAAACGCCAGGCGCGGATTGTGTTGTCCTTAGGCCAATAAAGTATTGAAATTGTTTCCTTTAATATTACGAGCTCTTCCTAAGACTGGTCTATGCCTCATATCCATGCCATTTTTCATACTCTTTATTGTCTCATACAGCACTTTTTCCCAGTTCAGCCACTTACACTAATTCACTAATCACTAATTTTGTAATGCAAAAATTCTTAATAACACATAGGGATTAATGCCGGATAGATCCTGATTGATCTAGAATGCTTCATTAATATATAAAAATAATATATATTTATTATTGAAGGAAAATCATATTACCTTCGAAGCCTTTTCAATTTCATTTCAAATATTTAATATACAGTATTTAATGTGTCATTCTAATATGATAAACAATAATTGAAACATTTCCATTGAAATTGGTAAAATCCTTATTAATTAATAAATTAAAAAAATCATTTCTTATGATTGAAATGAATGTAAAAATTAGCTATTTTAATATGATCAAACATTGAATAGTAGAGGATGTGTTGGACTTGATAAAAAGGTAAGGTTATGTTAAATATTTGCAAAGTGCAAAATGCCTATAAAAGGTATAATTTTTAAATCATGTTATCACTTAATGGAATAAAATTATTCTACTTACCATTTCAATCATCCATCCCAAAACATTCGCCAATCTCACATTTTCAGGTGTTAAATTTTCTGGTTTCTCCAAGATCTTATAAGACGCAACAACCGCCAACCCCCTGTTTTTCTTTCCATGAGGAACATTATACGTAAGTACTTTGGCGAATCTCGATGTGACTTCTGTTAAATTTCCAAATTGTTCATTGGTTACCAAATCATTCACAATACCATCAAACAAGTCATCAAATTCTTTTCTTTCTTCCCTTGTTACTAAAGCAGGTGTCTTTACCTTCTCTTTTAGGAGAGCAGTGGAAACGGACCTACAAACACACAAGTTATCTTCGTCATTCTAAATATTATTGATGAAAATTCGCGAAAATTTAATAATTCACCTGGAATTATCCATCATTCGATACGCTATTGGCAGATAACGGAGATTATCGTAACTAACATGTTTCGAGGAAATGTGCACACTCATAAGGCTAGCACATTGTTTTAAAGCCCTTAGACTCATTTTTTGTCAAGAGAGCTTCTCTGTTGCGTTCTAACGTTGGAATAGCTATTTGAATTGGTGGAATCTTCGAATAGCTTCCAAAATACCGGTATTCCAAGGAATTCCGTTAATTAAAACCACCGAGGTGAGAGTATACATAGGTACGTCATGTAGAAGACATGCAATAAAATAATTTAATTTCAAATTCCTTGGTATTTTTAATGTTTATTTCGTGATATCTATACATTTTCAATTAGCACATACTTTCAAATTATACAATATTCAGAAAAAACTTTGCAGGTTAGAAGTTTGTAGGTAATACAAACGTCAACTATAGAGGCACTGAGCACTGACCCTGATAAAAATCAAGGGCATGACCTACAAAAATGGAATTTATGGACCTACCTCAACGACCTAATTAATATTTAAATATGGGGTACCTTCATAGATTAACAAGACTATATATTCTTTCATCTATGGGTACCTTATCCTATCGGTCTTTTAATTAAAAGGGAATAATGTTGACATTTTTTTTATCTCGGTGAAAGGCATTAATGACATTTACATTTTAAGTTATCGATTCATCAGGTAGAGTAGACTTAAGTATATCAAGGTTTTTCATCGAATGAATACAAATTCAATTACGAATTTAGTCTTTTTATTCAGGAAAAGGTAGTATTATACGTAAATATAATTGGCCCCTGTTATACAGGCTGTTTCCAAATATGTGTCGGAAAATGAAGTATAAGATTTCTTTTTAAGAAAAAAGTTCTTATTAACCAAGAATCACGAGTTTTCGAAATACTGGTGTCAAAAATGGTTTTTACTTTTTTTTTTGGTGATATTTCCGAAGGAGTATGACAGTTACTGTCACTGAGACTTGGCCAGAAACATGTATTAGGTACTTACTTACTAATTTTTGTATCTAAAAATGTAAATAAAACGAAAATTATAGAGTATTTCATCATGAATACTTTATTTTATAGACTTGCTAGTAATAATATGATTTGAGAAGTTTGCATCTTTTTCAAACCAACACAGATTGAATGTGATGCTTCTACACTTGTACATTTCTGGTCAATATTTAAATGTTTGGGGATCAATATTGGCGATATTTTTATCATGTCCAAATCGACGTGAACTATATTTGTATGCAATATTTAGTGCATCAGATATTCGTTTTATAACAATTCGATAGTCTGATAAAATCGAATGTTCCATTGTATCTGTTTCTACTTGTCGGATAAAATCGATAATTTCAGAGACAGACACTGAATCTGGCCTTCCCGATCAACGGAAAATAAAGCTCTTTTGAAGCTTGCAATCAAATTTTTTCAGTTCGCATTCGAAGGTCATGATTATAAAGTATATCAGTTTACTTTTTAACAACTACAGGTACTTGATGATGGCTCGATACTCCAATATTTATATTAAAAATAACACTCGGTTTATATTTCACAGTTTATTCAGAAATCTGACACGTGTTTCGGTATTTCAACCATCTTCAGAGGAGTACAAAAAGTAACTAAACTTAAAATCACAGAGGTTCATTTTTATTACAATTACAACATCTGTTGCTTTTTATGGCACATTTTTACAACAGAATCCAATACAGGCGTACTAGGAAAGAGTATTTGGGAATTGGTCAAATTTTCTTTATTCTCTAAAGATTTTTTGATTGAAAGAATCTCCAAATAGTCCATCACTTTACCCTTATTAACATTGTATAATAAACTAACATCCTTTTCGTTGAAAAAGTGATTATTCTCTATACAATGTTCTGCAAAACCATTGTATAGAGAATAATCACTTTTTCAACGAAAAGGATGTTAGTTTATTATACAATGTTAATAAGGGTAAAGTGATGGACTATTTGGAGATTCTTTCAATCAAAAAATCTTTAGAGAATAAAGAAAATTTGACCAATTCCCAAATACTCTTTCCTAGTACGCCTGTATTGGATTCTGTTGTAAAAATGTGCCATAAAAAGCAACAGATGTTGTAATTGTAATAAAAATGAACCTCTGTGATTTTAAGTTTAGTTACTTTTTGTACTCCTCTGAAGATGGTTGAAATACCGAAACACGTGTCAGATTTCTGAATAAACTGTGAAATATAAACCGAGTGTTATTTTTAATATAAATATTATAATGTTTCACCTAGAACCAACCGCAAACTCAATTCTTCTTATCGATACTCCAATTTTTAAATTATCATAATTTTATTCTGTACCCCTGGTTTGATTTACATGAAACTTCACACTGAGACTTCCAATAAGTTATTGTTTGTTGCTAAGATACAGCAATATTTTCTTTATCCACAGAATCCATCTAGACTAGATATCAATACACCCTTGTAACGTCTTCTTCAGAAGGAGAGGGGTTTAACTCTTTATCATTTTCAAAGAATTTACCTCTCAGAACGAAAATGATCTATAGTATCATTTCAAAAACTTAATAAATAATTATAAGTTTTATTTTAACAGTACGAATACCATTTTGACTATTGAGAAAAAAATATTTAAACATAATCCTGGGACACCTAATCTTATATTCCTGACTATCTTTTTCCCAATAACTAAAAATGCCACATAAACACTGGAAACTACATCAAATATGATATTATTAAAGTGGAAGGTTGACACGAAGCTTCTGAGCAATTGAAATAAAACACAATGACATTTAAATAGTTATTTTTATTGACTTTATTCAATTGTGTCCCAATATACTGGTTTATTTCAGTAGTCTACTTTGATTAGTCCTTTACCTTGCTGTTATTTGATACATTCAATTATGTTGGATTTACCATCAGGAACAATGTTGAATTTGCACTGAAAAATTAAATAGAAATGCCATAAAAAATACATCGTTATATTTGTTTAACCTCAGGTGGGCTTTTTTCAATATAGATAAAAAGGGAAATTCTTTTCACCCTTAAAAAAAAATATTTCGGAGAAATTGGAATCAGAGTCTGTATATAAAAATAATATTTTACCATATTATTATTAAGTAATACATGAGAGAATTATTCCCCTTGAAAATTTTTGAATATAAAGAGTCAATATGTTTTTGGTTTATGAACTAAAAAATGTTTCTATTGGCAATTCTGCTTGTGACAAAATGGGAATATTTTTTTTTAATCAGAATAATGAATCTTGGATTCCAATCCTTATAATGATTGGAGATTCAGAAATATATATATATATATATATATATATATATATATATATATATATATATATATATATATATATATATATATATCCTCGATCACCTCGATTTTCCGGCTTTAAAATGAAAATGTGGAAAATCGCTCGGACCCGCAAATTTCTGATTTGAGGGGAATCAACTTTTCCGCTCTTCGCATCCCCGTAACTGCAACCCCCTAACGGGGGTGAGTACAACCCCTTGATTTTGAATAGGGATGAGGGATGTTGCGATACCTCATTTTGAAGATCTTATTGAGTACTATCTGATCCTGAAATTTCGCTTCAAAATTTCCATCGATAACGAAATGACAGGTAAAATAGTGTTAGAGTACTTACTTTTGTGATTAGTTTATTAAATGCTGGAAGTGGGCACCATTCACTTCCATGCAGTAATGTAAGCTGTGCTGAAAACGTTCACGTACGTTACTTCAAGATTTCTGGTGTAATTTGACGGCATTCATTAATGATCCGAGTTCGCAAATCATCCAGTGACTCAGGCTGGGTATCGTAAATCTTGGATTTCAGGTGACCCCTTAGAAAAAAGTCCATTGGAGCCAGAGCAGGTGATCTGAGTGGCCATTCGATATGTCCCCTTCTTACAATCCAGACGTGAGGAACATTTTCATCTAAGAACTGACGCACCGGTTGAACGAAATGAGGTGGTGCGCCATCTTGTTGGAAAATGATTGTTTGATCAAGTATCTCCAATACTTGCACCAGGGCTGGATAAATAGTGTTCTCCAATAGATCCAAATAAATTTGGCCAGTGAAATTACCGGATATAAAAAAAGGGCCGATTATGTGATTTCCATAAATACCCGCCAAAACATTTAATTTTTGGGGACGCTCAGTTTCCTCACGAAATAATCTTGGATTTTCATCTGACCAAAACCAACAGTTACGCCGGTTTACAATGCGGTTAAGGTAAAATGAACACTTGTTCGAAAAAAAAGATTTCAAACATGTAATTTTGATTACTGTTAATCATTTCACTGACCACTTTACAGAACTGGAGTCGGCGATCGGGATCATCCTCATTCAGTTCCTGAACCAATCGTATCTTATAAGGATGGAATTTATGTTGTTTCAGGATTCTCATGATTGTTGTGTGTGAAACACCAGATACATCGAACAATTTCCTAGTACTCAAGGTCGGATTCATTCCTACATGACTAAGTCGCTTCGTTTCTTTCATGCACCCTCTTTTTGTTTCCGACTGAACCAGTAGCGTCAAATTTGGCAACCAGTTGCACAACGTAAGCAGCGGATACTTTTTTTCAGGATTTCGTTCATTAAATAAAGCCGCTGTTGTTCACGATAGACTAAGAGAAATCAAAAACATGGTCCGTTTACTTTTTTGGACAAGAAATTAATACTTTTTTGGATAAAAAATTAACAACATAACTACAAACCTTTGAAATGTGTAGGATACGAATCATATTCTCGAGATTAATTCCACTTTGCCTCTTTCACTATTTTCGCTGTTATTTCATTATCGATGGATATTTCGAAGCGAAATTTTAGGGTCAGATAGTACTCGATACGATCTTCAAAATAAGTTATCGCAACACCCCTAATTCTATTTAAAATCAAGGGGTTGTGCTCACCCCTGTCAGGGGGTTGAAGTTACGGGGATTAAAAACGTGCAAAAGTTGATCCCCTTCGAATCAGAAATTGACGGGTCCGAGCGATTTTCCACATTTTCATTTTAAAGTCGGAAAATCGAGGTGTTAAGTTTTCGTTGGACCACTCTGTATATATTCAATCAAAAGACGTCTGAATTTACAATCATTATAAGGATTGGAATCCAAGATCAATTATACTGTATAAAAAAAAACTTTCAACACTCTCATTTATAAAGAAAATAAAGGTGCGGTTCTTACAGATTTGACAAATTTCTCAATCACATGGATTGCAGTTTTTGTGTGTAGGGTGACCTCTCCAACCCTCACTTTGGAAGTACCACTGGCCAATGCCATAAGAATGATTATCTGGTCTTGGCAATATCCATCAACACAAGCTCCTTCTCCCAATGACTTCATTAGAGATTCTGCTGCTCTAACTCCTGCATTACTTGCTTGCTCACCCCTCTTAACCAAATCTGAACTTCCAAGTATACATCCTGTGCTAGTTTCTGCAACTAATCTGAATAAACAAGCATCTTAGTTTGACATTTTTAGAAAGAATTAAGGATTTCTCTTTGAAATTCAAGATTTTCTTTATTTTTAAATAATATAGCATTATTAAATAATCTGCACAATTTAGTGGTTTATCATTGGAATAATGAATTAGATGGAGCAATTACTCACATTATACCTGCACCATTATCAGGTGCTATATTCCTATCTTCTTTATAAACTTCTATTTGAACATCGTCAATTATACTCCTTAATTTGTCACTGGCTGCATCTGCCATCTGGTCAGCCATTCTAATAGGAAGAGAACCAGCCACATAGGACCATCCATATATCTTTTGAACTTCCCCTTGTTCCAACAATGTTACTGGATTCAATTGATTTACAGGCCTAATATTAATTAAAACCTTACCCCCACCTTTAGGGTAATATCCTCTTCTGATTAGATCCAAATCAAAAGTTGCTCCAAACTTTTCTAAATTAGGTCGGTAAACTTCAGTTGTATAATCAATTTGTGGGGCCATATCAGTATTTGTGCCCCCATGTAGTTCAAGTTCAGTGTCAGTTTCGGCAAATAAACAACAAGGTAGAGCAACCTTAAATCACTTATTCAGTTTGTATGGAATTTTATTGATATTGAACAATACCTGTAATAGTAAAGTAATACTGCCAGCTGTTTTTACAAGTGCCTGATAACGACCTCCGAGCAAATTTTTTGGGTTGAAGTTTACAGATACAGAGCCTAGGGATGCTCCTGTAATTTGCGCCCGAGATAAATCTCTCATCAATCCAACTCCTGTTAAACCAACATATTAAGAAATGAAGCTTAATGTTGCTTAGATCACAAACAGCACCTTTCAAATGCTGCTCCAATAAACCGGCTTTGGAACGTCCAGCTCTGATATTATTGATTGTAACGGGCAATTTTTTTAACACACTCATCGATAGTGCTATTCGTAATATCTGCCCACCCTGAAAAAATTGAATTTACGATAGAATGATTTTGTCCTTACATGATCATAACATTTATCTTACACCTTCTAACTCCGAACCATCTATTTCTAAAATATTCTCCATTTCAATTAATTTGGATGTAATTATGAAAAATTCAAATTACTTTTCAAATAAGCTTATGCGCCTATGTTACTGTAGGTTATGACTTATGAACATAGATCAACAAGACTTAATTATTGTTAATCTATGCTTATGAACTACAGATTACGGATAATAGTACTAATAGTTCAACATCTGACACATATAAACTAAATTCTCAACCTAGATCTAGTTAATTAAGTTCATTGTAGAATTTTGGCGTATAAATTCGAATTTTCAATTTAAATACTTTTGTGACTCTTAGAATTTCACTAATACTTTTAATGATATAGAAGATAATACAAAACAAAAAAAAAGAGAAACCATAGAAAAAAGAATTTAAAAATAAAATAATGAAATATGTTATTATTCAATGTATACATTAATAATTCAGCCAATATCAGTACATATGTTCAATATTGTGACAAGATTAATATATCCTGATATGTTTTATGCTGCGTACTAGAGCTAAATGATTCAAATCTAAGTAGCGTCAATTTTTTGTTTCCGTCAAGATGGCTGAAGAAATGTTGAGCATCTCATGTGATCCAAATAACCCTATAAAAGTGTTAAAATGGAAAGTACGTGAAGGTGCCACTGTTTCTATCGGTAAAGTATTATTTCTATATGTGAATGAAACGGATAACAATGACATTCAACACAAATTCAAGTCTCCAAAAGCTGGAATCTTGAAGAAAATTGTGGCGCCGGATGGCGCCATCGTAGATGCAGGGTATGTTGATTTAAAAAAGCGCGGGAGATCTTTATTTACTAAAATTGCCATTTTTTTAGAAATTTGCTCTATTGGTTGAAACTATGTAATCATCCTACTATTATGAATGATATGTGTGCGGAATGTGGAGCTGATCTTAGAAATGATGAAAGTGAAGCTGTGGCTTCAGTGCCTATGATACATGCTATACCCGATCTCAAAGTCAGCGAAGAGGTGAGTTCCCAAGAAAGGTTCAGGATAAATGGTCTCATAAATTCTTGAATAAAACAATAAGAATAACCACCCAATATTGAATCATTTAAATTTCATGCTAGTTCTAATAAGAATTACTGACAAATATTCAATCATTTCATGGAAATCCGTTTTGTCAAGGTTCAGTAATGTTTTAGAATAAAGGCAATTCTTATTAGAAATTACTTAGTTTTCTATCTTAAAAAGTGATATAGTCACCATATGCTATCAACAATAGTTAAATATATATTTTATGTCAATCCAAAAATTTTAAAGTGAAAGCAGTCATTCCAGCAAGTTAATCCCTTGTAGAATTATGAGAATCGGAACAATTAAATTATTTCTTTCGTTTTATTTAAGAATTAGTTCAACTATTTTTTTTTCAGCAAGCACAAGTAATAGGGAAAGCAGACAGTGAACGTTTACTGAGAGATAGAAAGTTAGTTTTATTGGTAGATTTAGATCAAACTTTGATCCATACCACCAATGACAATGTTCCAGCGAACATAAAAGACGTATACCACTTCCAACTGTATGGCCCCCATTCTCCCTGGTACCATACTAGGTTAAGACCTGGTACTCACAAATTCTTAGAAAATATCTTTCCACTGTTTGAATTACACATTTGTACCTTTGGAACAAGGAATTATGCTCATATGATAGCTACGTTTTTGGATCGAGATCAAAAATATTTTTCCAATAGAATTTTATCAAGAGATGAATGCTTTGATCCTACCAGCAAAAAAGCAAATTTGAAGTGAGTATTGTAATAACAATTTCCTTGCAAATGTGTCATGTTGTAAAATTCCTGTTATTTTTATATTGTCTGACATTTTCATCCAACGGGAAACTTTTTAAAACATTTAAAAAATTTCACTTATGATTTATGAAGCTGTATTTAATCGTAGGTTAGAATAGGGAAGCAAAACGAAATTAATTTATCTCCTCGGCATCCAAATTAATTTGAAAAATATCACATAAATATTTGAATGTTTAAAATTAATGGATTTTTTTTCCCAACTTTATATTTGTTATAAGTTAGTGGATTTTTTGTTTTTGAATGTTTTCTTTTGATGGAAACCCGTGAAAGTTTTTAAGCCATTCTTGAGGACTGCTTCAAAACAATAATTTTCAAAATTTAACTAACTTCTGTGGTGTTCTATAAGGCCTCGTGGAACCATTATTATTTTTAATACTATTATATTCTGACAATTAATTAATTTATTTGAAGAACAATTTAAATTTTTTTTTGGGAGGACTAGAATTTATCTTTGATTCATCATTAAACCTTTGTGTTTTAGGGCTCTTTTTCCTTGTGGAGACAATTTGGTTTGCATTATTGATGATAGAGAAGACGTGTGGTCAAATGCTTCAAATTTGATCCATGTGAAGCCGTACCATTTCTTTAGACATACTGGTGATATAAATGCTCCACCAGGCATGGACAAACAAGAAAGCGATGAAATGTCTGGTGTTGATTTATCGGACCTCAAGTCAAAGAAAAATGGTAACATATTTTCGAATGGCCTTGATAACAAAACTAGTGACACATCATCAGGTAGTGCAGAAGTTGCAGAACAACATAAAACCAATGATTCAGATAAAAAAGAAACCGAAGTCACAAAGAAAGTAAATGTTGAAAGTACTAATGGCGTTAAAGAAAATCTTGTGTCTGAAAATTCAACAAGCTGTGATGATAAAAAAGAACAAGGTGAAAAATCAACAGAAGGGACAAAAGAAACAAATGACAAAACCGAAATCAGCGAAAAAAGTGAAGAAATATCAGAAAAAAAAGGAAATTCTCTAAATGGGGAAGAAAAAACAATTGAAAATTCTCAAGATAAGGAAAGGGAAATGGACGAAAAAAACGAAAATATTGAAGAAGTACTAGAAGAGAGCACCAAAAAAATGGAAATTGATGAAAAACTCACGAATATTATTGAAGTCAAAGAAACAAAGGAAAAAGGAGAAAATTCTTCAGATGTGACAAAGGAAACTATTGAAAACTCCCAAGATAAGCCAATGGAAATAGATGAAAAAATCAAAGATCCTAAAAATGAAGAAAACGAGCAGTCTAAAAGTGAAGACAAAACAGATACAGATTCTTTAAAAGAGTATGGGAAAAAAGAATCTGAAGATTCAAGTAACAATAAAAAGAACCTTATTGAGATTGATGATCCAGATAGCTATCTGCTAGATCTTGAATGTATATTGAAGCAAATTCATAAGGAATTCTATGAACGATATGATGAAATGCAATCAGGACAGGTTCCCGATTTGAAAGAAGTGATACCATTGGTTAAGAGTAATGTTTTGAAGGGAACTAAAATGTATTTTAGCGGCCTAGTTCCAACACATCAGAAGTTGGAGCAGTCTAAACCATATCTAATAGCAAAGAGCCTAGGAGCTGAAGTTACCCAAGATTTGGAAGATGACTCAACACATTTAGTTGCTATCAGACCAGGAACGGCAAAAGTTAATACAGGTCAGAAAAATATCATGATTGTTTGATCGGTAAGATTATTTTTAACATTTGGGAATAAGAAATTAGTTGTGTGGTTACCAAAAAAGCTAAATGCTTACGTGCCAGGTGTACAAGTATGAAATCGGAATTTTTTATAAAAAATATTGTATCTAAAATAATCTCCATTTCTGTTTATGAATTTTTTCCCACCTTTCTGGCATTTTATGAACGCCGTGGCAAAAAAACAGTTCTTCTTTTGGAGCAAACCAGTTAGTGAGCCATTTTCATCTCAATTGAAGCGTTGTTCAGCGAGAGCATGTCCTAGTGATGCGAATAGATTTTAATTGAATGGAGCCAAGTTTGGAGAATAAACTGCATGCAATGTCTTAACTGAACGTCTTAATCGTTTCACTGATCGATTTTGCTATCTGTTATGAAGCATTATCATCGAACAAAATGACTTTGTGTTGCCTTTTTCCATATTCCGGCCATTTTTCACATAATTCTCAATTTGAATCAGTTTTTGCAGCTCATTATAGATTATGCCCTTCCGATTTCACTTCCACTTCCAGTGGATGTCGAGGGCTCAATTGGATTCACTCATGATTTAGGATTCTTCAAATATATCCATTTTTCATCACCTGTCATGATTCAATGGAGTCTTTTTTTTGTGTCTGTCAAGCAGCATTTCAGTCTTCCACTCAGCTCATGTAGAACCTATTTTCCCACATTCTGAATCTTTCCCATAGCTTTCGAACGAATGAAGACAGCTTTCATTCCATTGATCCGCGAGTTCTTGTTGAATTTGAGTATGCTGTTCGTTTTTCACGTCAAAATCACCACTTTTGAATCGCCCGAAACATTGTGATGATACGATTCCGCATTGGTTTTCTTCAAATCATAATAGAAAACCAATGCTTTCTGCAAATTGTAGTTCATAGGCACAAAATTCAACAGGTTTAAGTTTATAAAAAAATATACTGGTGTATGGAATTTGGGTTATTGTGTGTTGAAAATCTTTGTTAGCTGCTAGGGAGGGATGATGGTATGGTCTTACATCATCTTTGAGGAAAATTCCTGTTTGATACTTCTACACCTGATAACTAAATACATGACGGAGAGACCTCCTCTTTATTGAAATTTCATAAAGAAAAGAAGTTAGACATTTTTCATACGAAATAGTGTAATTAGTAGTTCTAATAATTTAAGGGTAGAGATAACCTTTTGCATACAGGGTGATTATTCATAGGAGTTATACTAGAGGTCATTTGCAATAATTTAAGTCCAGTTAACCAGGAGTCAAAAATTTATGGTTATTGAGCTATGACAGTTTTTCGAATTTTTGGAAATTTTCCACTCTGTTACCACCCTAGTTTTTACATAAACTACAAAAACTCCTATAATCTCAGAAATAAATGGCCTTAAGTGGTATAAATTTTATGTTTGTAAAATTTCCGTGAAGTAGTTGAGTATTATTATCAAAAATATCGCTATTTTTGTTACTAGATTTTTGCAACCTAACTCAAAATATTTTAACAACAGAATCAAATTAAGCTTTTTTTAAGTCTCCTGCTTTGTGAATCCAGGCTATAATGTCAACAAGAAGCGTTTATGTTATATTGCAAAAATATATTAATTAAAATGGAGATTTTTCATGAGCTAGAAGGTTCTTTGTTTCTAATATTTCTACTAACTTTTAGTGTGTTTAGATAAAAAAATATTAATAATGCGATTTGTTCCATATTTCCCGAAAACTACCTAGTTTTCAATATTCTTTATTTTTGCCTTGTTTTTAATTGTAGAATATATATTTGATTGCCGGGGAGTGAATTTGGAGACATCCTGTATATTGAAAAAGTAGATTTGCTTCTTTAATTTCCCTCTTATTCTTCAACTTTCAGTATCATGATTTTGGTGGATATTTCCTGGCTGTTTGGGCAGTCGGTTAATGGTGGAAGAGTTCCAAGTTGTCCTGTTATTCTTTCAGTCCTATCAGTCAGATATAAAAATTTATATTGAGCTTTACAATAATTATTTAGATGGATTGTGAAGTTTCTTTTTTGGGTGACTAACTTTAGTAATTGTATGAAGAGATGTCGTTTCTACAGTTTTTGAGTTGTTTAGGGCTGGATGTAGAAAATTAAAGAAAATTTGATGTGCCTATTCCAAGTCGGCATATTGTCATGTATATTCTGATTGCGTTTTTATGCTCAATAATTTTTTAGTCCATAATTTGGCTTAAAATATTGTTACGTACTTTCTTCATAATAATAGCTCTTTCATATCCATATTCTCAGATGTGGATGTTTTTTTATAGGTTCTCTATGGCAATCTTGATGGTCTTGTTTCTAGAATTTCTAATTCTAATTGAGTAGAGCTATAGTACTTATATATTTGCTTGAAATATTTATGACACATTTGATTACCATTTCACAGGTAAACGAAGAAAAAACCTCAAAATCGTAACCCCTGATTGGCTGTGGTGTTGCGCAGAACGCTGGGAACATGTTGACGAAAGAGTATTTCCTCTGAGCAGCAAAGGATCTAAAAACAGACACCCACCTCCACATTGCACCAGTCCGACTCACATGCCTGAATATTTGAAATCTGGTACACCGACCCTTAGACAACGAACACCGAGCGGACGTTTTATGTACACCATTAATCCTTTGATGTCTTTTTCTACTGACGATTTTGCCCTTATGGACAAAGAGGTGAGTAACTTGTAGCTTTATACATGGTATCTTTAAAGGTAAGGTCGTTTTTGAGCAGAACATTGAACTCATGAAATTATAGAAAGGAAAATATTCACATAGTTCAGTGAACTAATAGATTTCATGTGATTAAACAATATTTTAGAAATTAGTTTCTTTATTAACTAAAAAATTTATAAGTGTATAATTTTTGCCACTTGCGTTTCCCGAACATCCAGACAACTAAGTCAAAGAAAATAAATATATTTCATTAACATACTTAGTATGCAAAACAAAAAAGGTAGTTAGATATTTAAAGATGATCATAACTTCAACGTCTCTTACAAAAGCAACCAACAATTCATTAGGAAAATTAATAAAGAATAATAAAGATATCTAAGAACAAGAAATTAGGTGTTTATAAACTGACTTGCGGTACTTGCCAGTTTGTATATGTTAGTCAAACCAGAAGATCCTTCCAGAAAAGACTAAGGGAACATAAAAAATGTTATTGCAACAAAAAAAAGGAATTCAACTTATGCAGAACACATATTTTTGATAGTAATTTTGAAATTTTACACATTGAAAACAAAAGTCTCAGACTAAACCTATTAGAAACATTAGAAATTAATAGATATCATAAAAAACAAATTTTATTAAATGACCAAACGGAATTAAGCAGATCCCCCTATTGAACCTTTTTTGAAATATATGGAATTCCCAAAGAAATGTAAAACTTCCTTCATCCCCTCTATTTTCTGTTATGCAACCTGTACTATATATGGACATTTACGAGCATTGTATAATCAGTATCTAGTAGTACTCACCTGATGAAGTCATGGTATGATGAAACAATTGACATAAAATATTAGCGGAAATAGAATTTTGTTTTTTATTCATAATTTTAAAATGAATTTCCGTCAAGTAAAGACCGGAGCAATCACAGATTTTATATACTTTATGTCCTAATATATGAAGTATCGGAAAAAAATAACTAAATGAGAGTACAATAAGAAAACCCAGTAATAGTTAAATGGTAAAATAAGTGAACGATCGGTTTTTTGGCATATCGATATGTTGGTTGTTATGTTATTGCACTTTGTGTGAAATAATCACAACAGATGAAACCAACTTTTATGTGCAAAAGACGGGAGATTATAACACATTGTATTTTTAAAAAATCTGTGGAGGTAAGAACTGGAAAATATTGGAAGTTTTCTTTTGGAAAACCAAGTTAGGAATTTTATGTTTATGAGTGGTACAATCAGAAAGAGCCAAAATCAATTCTGAACCAAATTAACCGATCAGCTTATATAGAACTGTAACAATTGGTTCAGAATTGTACTGATGATGTTTTTTATAGTGCTTGCATACTACATAGTTCAGAATAGGACCTGTGAACAAAGCCAAAGAAACATGAGTTTTAAATACTATTCTTGTTATTCTAAGTTAAAGGACGTCCTCACAGACGAAAGTGATAGCAGCGAAGAAGAGGAAGAAAATAAGAAAAAAGAGCCAGAGCTTCCCCAAGACGAAGAGAGTTCCAGCTCGAGTAGCAGTGCGGAATCCTTGGACACGGATTTCCCGCGCGGGTACAAAAGGTCCTTCTCTAAAATGAACATGCCTGAGAACGATGAAGAAAAAAATAATTCAGATGAAGACGAGTGGCCTTCCACAAAATTCAGAAGAGGTGAAGCAGTCGAGGGAATGGAGGAATGGGAATCTCAGGATTCTCAAAACAGTTTCGATGCCCATGACGAGATAACTGACGGAGAATGGAACATGATGGGGGCGGCCCTTGAAAGGGAATTTCTGTCCAACGATTAAAGAGAGAACAAAAAGTGAGTTTTTCAAGTAGATTGAAGTTATAATGAGTAAGTTCTGTTTTTGAAAAAAGTTACAACACATCCCTCACCAAAGGCTAAAACAAGTATGCAAACATAGAATTAAGGGACATATATTTCTTCCATGAATAGCACTTAATGAAAATGTTTTTCTTAATTACATTTGGACAGAATGAATTTCATTTACACAATTAATAATACTAATGATAAAAACAGGCTAATGTGATTCAACCCGTTATAATTTGTTAAATATTTTCAGAAATGTTTCACATATGCGGATGTATGATTGGTTTTATGGAAAACTAAAATTAATGGGAAATTTTTCAAAATTGTTGAAAAAAGAAACCCACTGCAAGTACAAGATTATTTTATTTATATCAACATTAGGATCATTTTTGATTAATGAGTTACAAAACAGCCTTCTTCAGGTTTACATTTTGAATTAATAGTACATTACATCTTATATGGGTATGGGATATGGCTTAGGCAAAAACTTGACAAAGATACCCAAATAACGATAAAATATGTTGCGGCAATTATCGGAAATGTCTAACGTAAGTAAAAATATTTAACCAGTGAGATCTGTCGGTATCTGTTACCTATTAATCTCAAGTTATTCTAACAGTTTAGGGCTGGCACTTTTACTTTCATTGTAGATAATTTCATAATTGTTTTTGTAATGACTGGGCCTATGATGAGTGCCTGACATATAACTTCTCTGGTGTTTATGTATTTTTTCTTCAAGAATTCACCAGGTAGACCAATATAAACCATACAGCAATCATAACAAGTTAACTTTAAACTTCAGATTTATTCTCTTTATTAGTTTTATGTTTGTTGTTTGTGATGAGAATTGCTAAATTATTTATATATTATCAATATAGTAATACTAATTAAATCAGGAGTGCATAACCTGTGATGATTGCTTCATGGTAGACCCTTAAGAAAAAAATACATGGAACCAAAGTTGTTATAAATCACACTCAACATACAAAACACCAGTCATTTGAAATAATTTGGATATAAGTTCAACAACGACTATAAAATTATTAATAATAAAACTTACCAGATGTACACTTTGAGATTCGCTTGAGATTAACAGGTACAAAACTTTTAAAATTCTCCTGAATGAGCAAATACATAGGTGTGAACAGGTCTCTCTTGTTGATTATTTTTACTTAGTTCTGTCTATCCGATAATTGACCCCAATATATTTTACAGTTATTTGCATCATTTTTCAAGTTTTAGCCTGAACTATACCTATATAAGATGTGATGTTACATTTTTAGAATTAGTTCAAAATACAATCCTGAAAAACCACAGTGTTGTTGAAACAATTGTTTGTTGATAAATTTGTAGAAATTATTCTGTATCATTTTATTTAATTAAAATGAAATTTCATCAAGTAAGGACTTTCAATTAAATTCTAATTAAGGAGTTTCGTCCAAATGTTTGTAATTTTCGCATTTTGAGTCGAAATTTGTCTCAAACGATTGGGTTAGACTCACTGATGAAGAATCTGAGGTCAAAAATAATTCTAATTGGAATGAAATGAGATTAAAATGAACTCTCACAAAGTAACAGACTACTCCGTCCAATATTTAAAAATGATTCTGTTCGGCTGTCCGTAAACACTATAATTTTCGAATAGAAAGAGCAAGAGACTTGAAACTTTCAAGGTGAGTTTGTGGCCTAATTATCTCGGTTTTCTGTTTTTTCGAATTTTCAGACGAAAATGGTTTTAAATGACTAGGTTGGACAACACTGATAAAGAATCAGAGGTCAAAAGTAATTCTGTCTGTACATACAATAACTTTTGAACGGAAAGAGCTATACTTGAAACTTTCAAGGTAGGTTTGGCGCCTGAATATCTCGGTTGAGTTCATTAATATGCTGCATAATCGAAAGACAAACTAGGATGAATTTAGGAACATAGTCGAGGAACTGATGAATATCGATATTAGTCTACGGAATACAAATGAAATGAATGAAGCACTAGAAGAATTCTCATACAAGCTGTTGTACAAGTTACTCCAGAGACAGTATAAAGAAACTCTTAGCACAGAAAAGAAAAGCTGGAATGAAATGGCAGAGAGGACACACTCTCCAGAAGATCAAATTAGCAATTGACATTGACTTATGTAAGAGGGCTATGTAGAACTTTGAGGAACAACTACAGCAGTGCATTGCAGCAAGCTGTCGTCACCTACCTGATATTATTTTCAAAATATAATTTCACTTTTATTGCACGCTTGATTGTTCAATGGTAATGTCAACTTTAATTTTTCATAATTAAAATTTTTCAAGTTAAAAAACTGAGGAGCCTCATTTAAGGAGCGATCTTGCGTTCTGCCCCAGCCTGTATTTACTTAGAATTTATCAATTTATCATTATTGAATAGACTAGTTATTTGGCTTCACTGTTACATATTACTGATGAAAGTGTTGATTAGATCCAAGTTGTTATTATGTGATAAGTTTTCTTTTTTTTACAGAAAACTCAAGAATTTATCCAGTGAGATGAAGAAAAGGTTTTCCTAAGGACTACAACTTACAAGTTCTATTTTTTCTCAGAAATTTGAACAATTTTAATTGCATATGTTTCTAAGTCTGGTACACAATTTCATTCTAAACAAAAATGATAAAATATTAGCAATAGTAAACATAGCTAATATTTGCAGATACTTTACAATAGGGGCAATGCCCACGATTTTTTTTAAAAGTATACATATACTTTTTTTGCCCAACTACATATATAAACCTATCATTAAATATATTTTGAAAATAAGAGGTAAAATATCTGTAATGTAAAGCAACACAATTAAAATTGCTGAAATATATATCTCTAGTAGATTACAAATTAGAGTTGTGGCCCTTAGCAAGTTAATTTATTTGAATAATAGTGATGTGTAAATATAAACCTATTTAATAATCATATATATTCCTTGAGGATAATTTCAAATCTATAAGGTATGAATTTGTTGATTAATATTTTAATAGGAGCACAAAGTTTGTATCCAAAGAAGATATTTTTATCGAATTGTATTTTTTGTACATACTTTTTTGGTAGTTGTACTAAAGTACTGTAGAAAATTTACCCTTATTTTTGAAAAATTTCTTTGAGGAGTAATGAAAAATTATAAAGTACACATAATGAGGTAAGGAAAATTTGAAACCATAATATATTTTTTTTATAATATTTTGGATTATTGTTTTTACCAGAAGAATTTTTTGTTATGAAAGATTGTTATGAATTGTAAGTTAATTTAAATATAATCATATTTTCAATATATATTAAAAACATGGTGGGTTCAAGAGAAACTGAATGGAAAGAAGAATAAACAATTTTGAAGCTCAATTCGTTATTATCACAGTGATTATTATGTATGTATGAATATTGAATGATGTGAATAATCCTATCTATCAAAATAAAGTAAACAGTGAAATTTCCGATTTTCTTCAACCCAAAACTGAAAAAATCCACTATTTGCACATAAAATTCCAGTTATTACTCAAGTGAAGTCGATCACAAAAAAAAACCTTTTTCGCGCTTGTGTTATGAGAATAGCGGGCTTTTGTTTTGCCCAAATGTCTGTATTTTTCGAATTTTGAGCCAAAAGTAGTCTCAAAGGATTATATTTGTCTGGTCTGTCCATAAACACTTTAACTTTTGAACAAAAAAAAACTAGATAGATGTTTCGATCATACTTGCATCGCCAGAACTATCAGAACCGGACTCGATTTCAAGGGCTTATATCTTTGTCAACTTGATTATTTTATAAAGGCCATTTTGTTGACATGATTTATTTTGATGAGTTAGATCTTATGTTAAAAAATGTTTCACCTTTGAAAATACTCTATAGATAAAAAATTTATTTACATTGTGAGAGTTTATAAAATTTTAGTTAATTAGCGTGAGGGAATGTGTTTTGACATCGAATATATACTCAATATTCTTGAAAGCTATACTATAGTTATTTTAATGATGGATTCCAGTTGATTAGGGATATGTTATAATAACATTAAGGATTTCAGCACCAGTTGACTACAAAAATACATTTCTGTTACTCAGATACGACTTCAGAAGTTGGCTGTAGATAATAGGGCGAAACTTCTTTATTTTGATTGGCAAACTTGGACCAGGAACTTATCGAATGACTAAGTGAGGTCTGAGAATAAAAATGGAAAGTACTCTTATTGTATTGCTTATCTTATGTTTTATTTGTTCTGCTCTTAATCCGAACTGGTGGTATCTATTCCTCTGTGTTACAATCTGAATTCAATTTGTGCATCAAAAGATTTTCCAGAATTTTCGAGATAACGGAGAGAAAACTAATAGGACGATATGAAGCGACCTCTTTTCTGGTTCGCAAATGAGGATTATCTATGTAGTTTTGGCCAATAATTCCGCTTCAGGATGGTATTGAAAATTAAGTTGGTAGCATTACTCCTTGTCTTGGTAACTTTTTAATCATTTTTTGAGTTACTCTGTCCATTTTTGGTGCTTTTCAAATATTCAAGTATTCTATTTCCTGTTTGACCCATCTACTCTGAATGTTTTCATTGATGCGATGTTTGAAAGAGTTTCAAATAAGTTTTTTCTGCCACCTTGGTTGGGTGGTCTGTAAAAATTTTTGTTTTTTTGTGATTACTCTTGGCCCATTGTAAGTTAGGTCCCTGTTCCTTGAGTAAAGGAGATATGTTATGAGTTTGTGGATTATTTGAGTATTTTAAGCGGCGTTCCATATGGATTGGTCGAATCTATTAAAACCAGACAAATACTCTTTAAGTTATTCTTCTTTGGCTCTTTTTATTTTTTATTTGAGATTATTGATCCGTCCATTTACGATATTTGTGTCTGGTGTGAGATGTTATTTCGCCTTTGCCCTCTTTTTTTCCACTGATAATATCCTAATTACTATATATATATACTAACTGACAAAGAAACTGCAACACTCAGAAGGAGCTTTTTAAATTTTTTTTTGGTAAAACATGATAGTATAGTAAGGAGTATATGATTAAAATTTGGAGAAAAAATCGTGAAGGTCTTTCATTTAAACATTTTTTGTTACTTAAATATGTAATCGTTTTTTGCCAATTTTTTTAGATTTTACAACAAAACAGATGTTCGAGGAGATCCAAAGTCGATGTTTAGTTGTTGTTAAAATGCCTAGAGCACGTGTACGCGGAATTTATCACCGGCTAAGTGAATTTGAAAAAGGTCGAATTATTGGTCTACGGGAGGTGGGGTTGTCATTTCGAGAAATCGCTAACCATACGAAAAGAAATCCAACTACTGTTATGAGATGTTATCAAGTGTGCTTTGATAATGCCCAAAATCGAAGAAGAGTAGGCAACGGACGTCGAAGTGGCACAAATGAAGTTCAAGATCGACGTCTAAGACTTATGGCTATTAGAGACAACTCGATATTTGGCTGATGAGTGGTTAGGAGAACAATGTAACAACATGTAACTGTCCGAACGGTTTACCGCCGGATAAGGTCTTTGGGACTGCAGCATTATCGCCCCATCTTGTGTTACCTCTGACGGTTGAGCATCGCGGGCAACGATTACAGTGGTGCAGAGAACGTCAACATTGGGATGTGGGATGGCATTAGATCGTCTTTTCTGATGAATCAGGATCCTTGGGTGCACATGATGGCCGAAGAAGGGTTAGACGACGTCGAGGAGAAAGACGTGAACCTCAGTTTGATATTGAGCGTCATGTACACCGGACAGTAGGTGTTATGGTATGGGGTGCTATTGCACATGCAGGTAGGTCACCTTTAGTCTTTATTCGAGGTAACATGACAGCGCTGCGTTACCTTCAAGAAATAGGGAAGCTATATGTTCTCCCTTACCTTAACCGGCTCGAGAATCCAATATTTCAGCAAGATAATGCTCGACCTCATGTTGCCAGAGTTAGTTTAAACTTTTTTGAAGCGACCCATGTGAATCCTTTGCCATGGCCGCCCAGATCCCCCCATCTTTCGCCCATAGAGCATGTTTGGGACATCATGGGTAGAAGGCTTGGAAATTTACCCCAGTCCCCACAGACTTTGGCGGCTCTGAGACATGAACTACAGGTAGCTTGGGATAGTATCCCTCAAGAAGAAATAGACCATCTTATTGCATCAATGCCAAGACATGTTGGGGAGCGTATAATCACGGTGGACAAACATATTTATTAAAAAAAATTGTAAACCCTTCGTTTTTTTTTTCTTAAAATTTCAATCATTTACTCCTTGCTATACTATCTATGTTTTACCAAAAAAAATTTAAAATTGAAACAGTTCCTTCTGCAGTTTCTTTGTCAGTTAGTATATATCGCGGGGGTCCTACAGCTACTACTGCTTCCTGCATCTCATACTATTTACTGCGTGAAAAACTTTAAAACCACTGAACATCATGTCCTTTTCATAATAAATGGTTAAAATTATATATTATTTTTTATTGAACTTTCTGACGATTTTTGAGTTTAGTATGAAACATGTAGTTTTTCATCTTCTTTAAAAATCCAGCTATTTTTTTCAGATATCCAACAACAAATTTCTAGTGCAAAATCACTTTTAATAGAGATTTAAAAATTGCATATAGTTGTCAAAATCTTACAACCTTCCTTTAATATTCTGATCTATCAAGTACTCATGGATTCCATTCTGAAATGTATATTTAGTTACCATTCTCACCTGATAAGTCATGTTATGAAGAAACAATTATTTGTGGAAACTAATTTTTAGTGGAATTTAAAGTGTTTTATTTCAACTAATGAAAAAATTATTTGCTTAAAAATTTATCACATTATTTCTTCCTTTGTATCAGTTGGCCTATCTATTAAGTACTTTAGTCATAATTTATTTTGGAACCTGATAGTTGCTGATACTATATATAGTCAACCTTGATCAGATTTTTTATGTTGAAGTGTGGCAAAAAGTGTACAGTTTTCCAGTTTTTTCATGTAACAATTATCAACCTCAAAAATCAATATAAATTTGAAGATTTTAGAATACCTCACCTATGTAAGGCCTTGCTCAAAGCAAAAAGCCCTTCGAATCCTGAAGTTCTATTACTATTTGGAATTTTATCAATAATTGAATTTTGATAAATACCAAACATGGTCTTGATAGTTTCTTGGGATTACTTGGAACTAAAGTGAAATATTACTTTAGAATTTGTATTTGGTTATACTGAAGCTTACATACAAAAATTACAATTCAGATTATAAATACCCTTTCCTTTCATAAAACAATTACATTCCTTGAGCAGAAATGCAAAGATTCTGAAATAAAAGATAGAGAATATATAATCGAAGACATAAGACGAAGACAACCTTCAAAATTTCTTCTTTTAACACTAATCTTTCTGTAAGATTCATAATAGATCTACTCCACTTGTTCTTTTGAATGGTACCAGACTTGGTAGAAAATAATCAACATAATTGTCAGTATAATAAAATCAAAATTCTCAGACCATTCACTAGAATATTACCGCGCACAGATTTACACAGTAATGTTAAATAAATAGAACAAGGTACTTGTTGTAATAAAATGACCACCTCGTAATTTACTTGGGCTTAAATATGATAAAAATATTGGTTAGAAATCCGCTTAACAGCAACCTCCGCCTTGCGCTCCACTTGATCCTGTGGCACCTGGCAGGGAAGGATTAGTTGGGGAATGCTGGGGGCCAATCTTGATACCATTTGCCTGAAAAAATTTAATTGTTCTTTCAACCTTTAACTGCAACTATTTAATTGTAAAGAGTGGTTAGGTTTTAAGGGTTATATTGAACTCAATCTTCAAGGTCAATGGATTTTTAAAGGGAAGGTGCTTTTTTATTCTTGGAGAACAATATATAATCTATACTTGAAACTCTGTGAGAAGACGAACTCGACTACAGAATGCTTATGAAATAAAATCTCTGGATATAGATAAGTACTCTTTTTGAGAATATTGAAAATAAATTTTCAAGTTAAATTTTTATTAGCATAATGACTAATAATAAAAATTAAAATGACTTCCTCCCTAAATATACCTTTACACTTCTGTCAATACAAAAGAGTCACAAAAATTATTTTCTGGGTATTATTAGAATAGCAATCTTTGTCCTAGCACAAAGTGACTGCTGATAAAGCTGTTTTGTGTCGAGTTAACTCTATACTCTTCATTTTTGCTGTTTTTCTTTTGATACCAGTCAATTTTATAGAAAAACTCTTTTGTGTCGAATTAACTGTATACTCATCATTTAGATGTTTTTCTTTTGATACTATCAATTTTATAGAAAAACTTTCAGTTTTAGAACCGTCAAAATCCTAATCTAATTGACATTTGAGATATCATAGTATAGCAAGACAAAGAAATAGAAGTTAACTTATTATATTTTTTATCATGACATATTTTAAAAGATTTCTGTCCAAAGCTGAATCATTTGTCATATTTAATATATGCTTCTGAAGGATCCTTACAGATTTATTAGTGTCAGTAAAATATAAGAACAGACTATTGCCATGAATTAGAAAAAATGGAACTATTTTTATATCATCCTTAGCCAGATATATAATATACATTGCATTGAAAGCCTAAGAATATAGAAAATTATCATTTACCTCATTGTTGATATCAAAGACTCCTTCCTGAATCTTTTCATAAATTTCCTTTGCTGTATTAATGAAAGCTTCTTCAACATTGGCAGCTGTCTTTGCAGATGTTTCCATAAATACTAAACCATGTTCTCTGGCAAAAGCTTCACCTTCTTCCTTTTTAACTTCTCTTCTACTTTCTAGATCACTGAAATTATTGTTTCCAATGAAAATAGATAAAATACGTTTTAAAATAAATATAATACATACCTTTTGTTGCCAATTAACATAATGACCATATTGGAGTTTGAGTGTTGCCTGGCATCGTCCAACCAGGTTGTGAGATGGTTAAAAGTCTCCCTTCTTGTAATATCATAGACAAGAAGTGCACCAGCAGCTCCTCGGTAATAAGATCTAGTAATGGATCTGAAAGCTTCTTGACCGGCTGTATCCCAAATTTGTAATTTGATTTGTTTACTATCAATTGTTATCATTCGGGCACCAAATTCAACACCAATTGTTAAGTCATGCACAGGCTGAAATCTTTTGTCTGTAAACTGCAGTAGTAGACAGGATTTTCCAACCCCTATGACACAAAAAGGGTATATTACTTTATATTTTTATAATATTATTTTTCCGAGCTTATGAAGTATAATAAAATTCATTGGATTCTTCACGAGTATCCACAAACAAAGAAATTTACCATGATTGGATTTTATCCTTTGTTTGAGAAATAATCACAGGAAAAAATCTTAATTTCCTAAATATACCTGTTTATATATGAAAATAGCTGAAATAGGCATCCAATTTTTTGAAATTTTGTAATCGATAAACGTGACTCGTTCACATTTTTGAAAATATCGATTTTCGGGTTCCAAGGCTATTATCAGTAGGAAATATCTGTATCAAATTATCCTGGCGATATCACTACAAGATTGTTGCAATAAGGAAATGCTGGATTCGCTTACCTGTATCTCCTATAATAATATACTTGAATAAATATGCGTACGACATTTTTTTACTGTATATTAAAGAATTTCAATATACTGAATCGCAATAACTCAACAATAATAGAACTTTATTTGTGACAGTTGTCTGTTGAACAAACGTCACTGATTGATCGCACAGAAATGGACAATACAAGCGTTGCGCATGTTTTGATTTATCTTAGTAAAGTTGGTTTTAATTGGTTGTAGATTTGGCGGATATTTCAAAAAGGAAAATAATCAGTACTAGACACAACCAATTTTTGGGGGTAACGAGAAATCCTACTATCAATAAACTTATCGTACCTAGATTCCCGGTTCCCATGCTCACGTTGGGGTTGAATTCCGAGAATTTATTTATCAGTAAGGCGCTTTGTGGTGTGCATAACAAAAAGGACAAATGGATGCAATAGCACGAGTTATGGATAACCGAAATGATTCATTATGGAAAACTCAAAAATAAATTTGGTGTTCATCTGGCTTGTACGATAGTTAACTACTCGTATATTTTATAGTTAGTGCTCGAAATCTAGGGAAAGTAAAAATACTCAGAAATTAACAGCTTGAATTTCTAACAGAGTTCAGCAGTGTTTTTATATGTACGATTTAACTCCATGTTACTACGAGGAACAATTTCATCTGGTCTCCGAATTGTTCTGATATAGAAAAATATAATAATGAAGAAAGAATTTTTCTTGAAATAAAGTGAAAGATGAGAAATTGTGTGTTATCAAATATACAAATCCTTATTGAAAACATGTCAAGTCGTTTCATGAAAAGAACGAGATTATCCAGCTGTTCTTGAGGAATTTCACTCCAGCATTGATGAATTTCTTGAATGAATTCATTGAATCTGTAGATATTTATTACGAAATATGCTAAGGAGTATTAGCTATCGTGAACAGCAAGATTTTCGAACGGGACGGTCCAACTTGCATTTGTGTTACAATTTAAAACTCAAATACAGCCGAATAGGTTTTGTTAATCGTCGGACATAAGCAGCAGACATGCTTGTTTCATAGCTTCTTGGGTACTCTTAAGTGCAATGCTGTGATGCCGACGAATTCAATAGCCACGCATCTCTATTCGCCTATAGTGACACTAATGTGTTGCCAAACAATAGAGTCATCTAATCAACATCTTCTTCTTTGATCCCTAGCTGGCAATAAGGTAGGTTTTCCGCCTGAGCCCGTACGCTGCAATGGGTGTCACTGGATTTTGAACAGTCGTTATCACACTTTGCCGTCCATGGCTACGGCCTTTGCTTGGATGTTAAGACGCTGCTCGTACATCCTCCTCAAAGTGCCTCGTCCACGTCCTCCTGGGAACCGACCGCTGCATCCGCCATGTATCTGGGCGTTTTCGCCAGAGCATCTTGTATGATGTCCGTTCTATGTCCATTCTGCAAACGTGTCCGAACCATCTCAGTCTCTTCTGCTGGATCAGAGCCTCTGTGGTTGGTTGATGGTCGCATCCTCTCCCGTATGAAGTCGTTTCGAAGATGGTCTCGGATGGAAACTCCGAGGATCTGCTGAAGACATCGCATTTGGAAAACTATCTAATGAACATATACATGCTTAGCAGGATGTGTTATGCTGCGCATATGTTATGTTAACAAAATCACTTTTCCTAACAAATACAAGCTATCCTTTAAGGTATTCCAAAACAAAAAACGATGTTGACTTTTCCTCTGATACCGAAGCTCAAATTAGAATTGCGTCCGATCTTCCAGACGTTTTCACGCATTTAACTATTCTACTTTGGCTCTCGAGTTTTTTTCCATTGACTAACTGAATTAAAACTTAATTCGATTTTCGTATTCTCAAGTACTACAGAAAATCGCTTCGTTACACGGAACATATTTAGTAGTACCCGAGACTCCGGCAAATTAGTGGCTTGAAGATAGTAGAATGGCTGGTGTGTGTACCGGATAACGCAGATATGGAAGGTCATCATAAATGCAGGAAGTAATTGAACCATATCTTAAACTCTTCATTCACACTATCCCAAAGGCTACGTTCTAACAAGACGATGCTATATGGCAGAGAAACTATGGCTTTCATGGATTGACATCACATCAAGCGTTTACCTTGGTCCGCTAGATCAACTGATCTGTCTCCTATTGAACATATATGGGCCATGATTGCTAGCTGTTAATTTTCTAGCATCCTCCACATACTCTAGCAGCCCTTTCTCATAACGTTAGCCTGGAATGAGATACCCCAAGAAGACGTCGAGTACCTTATCAGAACCGAGCTTGGGTATATTATTGAATACATAAGAAATCGGGGGTGGTCAATATACCATTGAAACAGTTTCCCAATTTCCAATCACTCACTAAGGCATTTAACACACTGTTACGTTTTCAGTTAATTAAATTGCCTACTTTCTACTATACTAATTTATTTTTCGCTATACAACAGATATATTTACAAAGTTGAATTATTTACACAGAATTTAATTCTACTAAACTATTTGGCATGATGCTGCTCGATGACGAATCCACTACTCCACTGCCCATCGTGTTTCTCCGTCCGATTATATAGATGGATGTAGTTTCTCGAACATTCTTATACTTCCAGTAATATCCCAAGCGTTCTCGAACAAGTGTCCAGAAACAAGCAGTTGCGTAGAAGGCTTGATCGTTACAATATATACCAAAAATTATTAAAATCTGATGAGCAAATATGGTCATCAGTCAGTATGCAGTTGGCTCACATAAAACAGTTCAGCCAACTTAAATTGTCCGAAACGAGCAGAAAATCACAAATAAACGATTTTAAACACTTTCAATTGTGGTAAACCAACAAGGTTTAGAATTCATGAAAGGGCTGTAATGATACAGGGATTAATTCATTTGACAAAAGCAAATTCAACGCGAGGTTCAATTCCCCAGAATTAATTTGTTTTTTCTAATCTCCAGACCACTTAATGGTAAACTTAGGAATTCGCTGTCGAGGCACGCCCGAACGGCGGTTTCTAAAGGAAATTATTTTACTCTGACCTATATATTATAATAACAAACTACACTTAAAAAAGTTCAGAAGAGCTAATTGTACGAAACGTAAACATATTCCTTGAGATGAGTTTAGGAACGGAAATTTTCCAAAGAAACACGCTGACGTCGAAATGAACACGTGTAGCTCGACAAAGAGCTGAAATGTTGAGAAGTGCTTAGTTGTAATTTTGAACGGGTAAACGAATCAAAAAAAAAATTGGAAGGAGAAAACCGAAGCGTACGACGTATTAAGAGGGCCGAATTGGAGTTTGTTGGGAGTCTTGACACATCGGAAAAACTAGTAAGATCGTCGAGAAAGATCGTGGTGCGAGGCTCGAATTGGTCTCAATAATTTAGCATTATTATAATTATATTGAGTGATATTAGTAATTTTTTTTTAAGTTTAAGAATTGAGTCGGAAGAAATAGAGAAATTTAATATAGTGCTAAGTTCCGGGACCAAGGAATTAAAGAGTACCGGTCGTCGTTCGTTATCATTTATTGTTCGTGTTAAATAGTTCGTTTCTTGTAGAAAATCGCGTGTGTCCAGTTGTGTTTTGAATCTATGGTCTTGGAGTCTAGGGGTAAGAAGTATCTGAAAATTTTTATATATTTTTCAGTTTGAAATTGTTTAATTGAAGTAGAGTCTGAAATTAAGAAGTAAGTTGACATATCTCTTCGTAATTGTTATATTTAAATAATTTAAACAGAATTATATAAACGATTCGTAGTGCTTGAGGGATTCGCATTGCCCTCTCCTTAATTATTCCGTGTGTCATTTTTATTTAAATTTTATTGAGTTTAGGATTGATAAAATTACTGTATTTTGGCACACTTCATCATTATATGATAAAAATCCATAATTGCGATGATATTACTTTTAAAAACATTGTTTAATAGAGATCAACCCCTATCTTGATAATAAGCAAGTTTCAATTAATTGATCTGAAATCATGGCAACCAATTTTTGAATAATTTTTCTTTCAAGAACTGTCAGAAATAATGAACAACACAAAATTCTTGTGAAAAAATGCAGAATACCTTAAGATATGCCAACTTCAGTCACAAGCTTACATAAACAACCTCCTATCCCCCCTGGCTTTTCAAATGTAGAACCAGTTAAGGACAGAAAACCCACCGTACTTGAATGCCATGGTTATCACTTGGGAAAAATTATAGGAAATGGCTCTTATGCAACAGTTAGGGTAAAAATTATGCTTATTCTTATAACATCCCAGATGGAAAAGCGTGTTATTAATGATGAAATCCCATATTTGTGAAATTTGCTTTATTTCTAGGTAGCACACAGCAGTAAACACGAAGGTGAGGTGGCAGTAAAAATGGTCAGTAAATTCTCAGCTCCACAAGATTACCTCAAAAAATTTCTGCCGCGAGAGATTGAAGTTGTGAAAGGGTTACGTCATCCGAATCTAATCAGATTTTTACAAGCAATTGAAACAACACATAGGTGAGTTCATATTCGTTTATACTGACGGACTTTTAGTTTTTAAAACAAAAATACTATTTGGATGGTGCATAATTATTTAGTTGTTCTCTAGTTTGAAAACATCCTGTATATTTAGGTGTTTTACATTAGAGAAAAATAATATTTTTCTGGAAACCAGGCATTTTCTTGTAGCCCTAAAATTATTGTAAAAGTCTACTGGTTTTTGATAGAGATGACGTTTCTTAAAATGTTAGATTGCGTTTAGATTGAAGTTTTCAAGTAACGAACTTGAGCTAGTGGCGAGCCTTACAAATATCAACGTACCAAGGCGAAAGCTCCTGAAACTATGTTAGTAATTTTATGAATTAATATTAATAATTTATTTCCCTAAACTTTTTTAGAGTTTACATTATTATGGAATATGCAGAGAATGGAAGCCTACTAGATATAATAAGAAGAGACACTTCTATTGACGAATACCGAGCCAGAAAGTGGTTCCATCAACTGGTGGAAGCAGTAGATTATTGCCATGAAAGGGGTGTAGTCCACAGGTGAGAAAGCAGCTCTCAGAAATACCGAGTGATCATGACTTTTTATACAGGCCATATTGCGATTATTTTTTCAACAACAAAAAATTAACACCAATATATTGAATTAACTTTTGGAGCACGTATTCAGTGCTTCTTACCCAGTAAATGATTAGAATAGTGGAAAAATTGTGCGTTGACCACCCATAATAACTTATACGTTCATTGATACGTCTAGGCTCGGTTCTGGTAAGGTGGTAGATGTCTTCGTGTGGTATCTCATTCCAGGCTATCCTAATATATTGAGAAAGGGCTGCTCAAGTCTATGAAGGGTGCTGCAGAGTCATGTTCCAGACATGTTTTATCAGACCCAAAGATGATTTTGGGGGAAAAGGTGAAGGTCTGATGTGATGTTGATCCACGAAGGCTATTGTTTCTATGACCACATGCGTTCTAAATTTGGATACTATGATAATATGAAACCACATACAATCACCCACAGTGTGGTGAAGATGACGCTTTCTATCAAATTGCGGATCAATATTTTCACCGTGTCGCCTTCTCATCCTTACCCGAATGTTATGTGTCCTCAGACAGAAGTGGGACTCGTCACAAGATCTCCTGATTTAATTCCTAATTTCAGAACGAAATGATCTGACCATGACACTTCGATTCCATTGCACACGTCGCGAAATATCTAAAATTGAAGGCGGAAGACAACTAGAAATCCAGATGAAATGACTCACCTAAAGGTGGTATCACCTACGGTTTTCTCTCGACAGTTCACTCGGACCTCAACCAGTTTTCCTGGATAAGTTTTACAAAAACTCAGGTTCTTACTAGACATAGTGACTTCTGCTACAACTTACTAAGAGGAACCAAAGAAGCAGCAGCCCCGAAATCAGAAAAAAGCCACTGAGGGATGAATCCTGCAGAGGTAAACGCTTGGTCTCTTCTAATGAACGAGATTATGCAGAAACAATGGAGTGATAGTGAAACGAAAACACGTTCCGTGTAACATCACTATAAGTTAAGAAATTGAAAGAACGTTTCAAAGGAATTAATTTGAACATTGAATTAATCATTTTGTATAAAATATGGCATTTCTTGAACACCATGACTATATTATATATAATATATATATATAGATACTGAATTGTTTCAGCCGCTACTATTTGGTAGTTGATCATAATTAAAACAAATTGTAAAAATTACTATGTTTTACTATTATACCAATGAAAATATTTTTATTGGTAGTAAAACATAGTAATTTTCACAATTTGTTTTAATATATATATATATATATATATAGGCTCCATTTGCTCCAATACATCTATGCCAACGGCCAATTATCGAAACATTTTTTATAGGCGCTTTCCGGGATGGACTTTAGCTCTCGCGCCGAATTTTGTTTTATGGCTTCAATCGACTCAAAACGGGTGCCACGAAGGGGCAATTTTAGTTTTGGGAAGAGGAAAAAGTCGCAGGGAGCCAAATCCGGCGAATACGGTGGTTGCTGAAGCACGTTTGTTGAGTTTTTGGCGAGAAAGTCAGTCACAATCGTAGCTCGGTGAGAAGGCGCGTTATCGTCCCATAGTAAAAATCGGCACGCACTCTGACATCGACTGACTTAATCAGCTGTTGCAAACACACTAGTTGACAGATCCTGCTCAAGCTTGGCATAGTAATTAAGGACAGTGGTACCAACCTAGGAAAAAAAAATTTTACTGCCTCATTGCCCCGCCAGATTTAAATCGATAATTCCCGGTACTTTCTTGACAGAATGTATATATATATTTATATATATATATATATATATATATATATATAATTTGGTGTAATTTTCTAATTATAATAAAGTTCTCTGAGGGCACCTTGTTCCTTTTATATACCTGGCCTTACAATAGATCAGACGGTTATGTCGATATTCAGAGGTAGCACCGATTTGGACGACAACAAAAAAGATATATTGTTAGCCCAGGTGTTGCTATTTATGTCTTTAAGAGCCATAAGTCTCAATCGGCGATCAAGCAGTTGATTACGAGATGATCGCCGATAACTACCTCGTACCGCCGAACGTCTGCGGAGTTACGATGATAGTAACAGCGACACCCGCCCCCCCGGCATTAGATCTTGACGGGACCAGGGGACGCTTGTCGGAACTAGGATCCCGGTGAAATGAAGGGCTAAGTCTTGGTGCCTAACGTAATGCCATTCGCGCCAGTCACTGGACCTGTATGGTGGAAGATCTCCGAATGGGGCCCTAGTTTTGCCGTTCTGGTGAAATGGAGGGCTGAGCCGGTTGATTAACTCAGTGAAAGGGAGTATGTCGCAGCACAGGGCTTCTCCCTTAAAACTGGCGTACTCTACTCTATCGCAGTAAATCTCCGGATTGCCCTCAGGTGTTACTTGTAAAACCTGGCCACCCCATTGGTGTTGGACTCGAGGGGGCAGTGGTTGAAAGTCCGCATGCTGGACTAAGGAGGTATTTCATTTATCTGTTCGCAGACCCCCATGTTCAGGATATTTTCATGAAATGGCTCGGGGTTTAACGGGACCTAACGGTTCGACCGCCCTTGTCCTGGCTCCGGATCAATGCGTAACTTTTTAGGGTTTGTGGATCTCGACAAAATGGCTTAGCCGTTAGTGCTTGACGCCAGGATCAATCAAATGACTTCACATGGGTTCGGTAGGTCAAGACGTACAGGCCGGTTGACGGTGCTCGTACCAGGATCAATAGAAGTCATCAATCTTGAGATTATCTTAGTTCATAGGACTGTTCGGGTGCTTGGATAAGAATTCCTTCCGGCGGGTGAGTTGCGTCACAAACCAACTCGGGTACTGACCTGCAGAGCCAATAGAGGTTGAATAGTGCTTCGCTGCTACCAGTCAGACGGTTCTGGCTTTCGAGTTGGGGCCCAAACTGGAAGCTGGTGGTTTCATGTCTTCGGAGGGTTCTCGCTTCGCGCGATGATATGGTGTAATCCTTATCACACTTTCTACCTCTATGGGTGGACTGTGGAGACTGCTGAGTAGTCACTTGGTGAAAGAGCTATACTCACTATGCCAATATGAAAACCTGGTAGAATTCACGTAACAGCGGCACCGGGCTTGAAAGTCTAACGTGTATTTTGCCAACAGCGACTTCAGTTCGATTTTGTGCCCCACGTAATTCGAATCAAGATTAATTAAACTTATGCCAACGGTCTAAGTCCAACCATCTTCACTTCCAATCAGCCAGTGAACTAAAATTTGCTTTTCAGAGATATTAAATGCGAGAACATGTTAATGGACAGTGATTATAACATCAAACTATCTGACTTTGGGTTTGCACGAGCTCACTTGAAGTTGAGGAATGGTCAGATGCCTCTCAGTGACACATTTTGTGGTAGCTACGCATATGCTTCGCCTGAAATACTGAAAGGAATACCGTATCAGCCGCAACAGGCTGACATCTGGTCTATGGGAGTCGTTCTATTCGCTATGGTCTATGGAAGATTGCCTTTCGATGATTCCAACTTCAGAGAGTTGCTTAAGGTAACTACTATCAAATGACCAAATAAGTTTTTTTTTAGCGAAATGCGGGGTGTTACAAAAATATGGATCAATGTATTCGATTGGCAAACGTTCGAATGGTCCGTCGGCTTGAGATCTTGCGTTCATTGAATTTTACACGCGTGCAACGACAGATCTTCCTTCATTATACGCTGTAAAGTGAACAAGTGCAATTCCTGTGGTCTACGTCGAATAGGGGTGTTTGGACTTTCGGCCATATTTTCCGTAACGACAACAATGTTTTGGCTGTATGTCCTGGCCCTTAACATCTACCACAGAGCCGTTCTTGAAATTTTTTCAAAGCTTTACCAATAGCACTCACTCATGGTTGGTCGATTATGCGGGCGAAAAATATCACGAAATGCAGTTTTGTTTGGAACCCTATTTTCGTAATAGGCTTCAATTACTTAAACACATTGTTCAGTGCTCTACTTTTTCATGATTAAATTTGTAAATTTGAAAATGTCCAAGCAAAAAACAATTGACATTTAAGCCCCCTTCATGTTTAATATCTGTCCAAACTATTGTAACACCCAACATAAATATAAATAATATACTATGGTGTCAACGGGTCTATCGAAATAAAACAGGAAATGTTGGAAACATAAACAAACGGTATATTGAAATAATCTGTCACAATATTTATGAATCCTGAAAGGCACTAAAAATTATTAGATGATGATTTGTAAGCATGATAAATATCTACGAATATTCTATTTTTATAATTTAAATACGAAAAATGTAACAATTTTGAAGGTAACCGTATTTCATATTGAATTATTGTTTGCACCATTTTATATTTTCTGCAACAAAACTATATGTCTCTGTTAACGTTATTATGCATTTTGGTTCTTGCAGCAAGTTAGCAGTAAAGTTGTATTTCCCAAAGAGCCAAGAGTATCACCTATATGCAAGACTTTAATCAATAAAATATTATCTCCTTCCAAGTCACGAGTTAAAATAACTGGTATAAAAAATGATCAGTGGTATAGTCATGTGCAGAATGCAGCTACAACTCACAATGATACTTTGGTACAATGTCTCGAATCAATTTAGTATTTCCAAACTAATTTTGAATGTGTTCTATAAATATTTTAGACAGACAACAGTTCTGACAATCAAAATGAACATGTACCAACAGGATTGAATAAAGACCATCTTACCAGAGTGCCTAGGATTCACAAATCTGGAGATTCGGATTCTCTGCTGAAAAGTGAGTAAATTAAATGCAGTGTCCCAGCCAAATGGAATGAACATACTGTCCTCTTAATTGAATACATTTATTATAAGACAACTTCAAGGCCTCTAGACCTATTGAAAACCGATTTTTATCTCGTTCTATAAACCAAGCCTCCACAACTACTATTACCTGTACGTTGGAAGAAAATTTAAGACCTTTTAACCATTTTTTTTCAGTTGATAGTCGGGCGGAGTACCTTCATTCCATCAAGTATTGCTTTAGTTGTGGGTAGTAAAAATGTACCCAATTTTCATTCAAAGTAACAACACGATTTAAGAATTTTGCATCTTTTTCAAACCGAGCACAGATCGAAAAAGATGTTCCTACCCTTGAGGCTTTTTATGAACATTCAAACACATCAGGATCCAGTTTGCAGAAATTTTTATCATGTCCAAATTGTCCTGAATCTTGAACCTAGTATGAACGGACACATCTCAGGTGGCACACTGCTTGTTGGTAAAGTTTGTCTGGGACACGTTTGCTGTCAGGGACCAGCAGGCTCTGGGAATCACAATAGATCTTTCAGGTCAACGTGATCGCGAGGTTCACCCATGCTTAATCCAATCTTAATCTAATTTAGAAATCTCAAAGGATAAAATTTTTGGTCCACCTTATGATAAACTGACATATTTTTCAGATGGTGTGAAGAATACAAATGAATTATAGAATTAATTCAGGAAGAAGGACAATGTCTGATACCATTTTAATGTGAATTTTTACTTTATATTAAATATTTATATCCTCAGATATAGCATTTCATTTATATACTATGAGAATGAAATAAAAATATTTCATATTCATCTCATTCTGAGAATGGATTCAACTGAATATCAAAATGTGTGACTTACATTATTTCAAAGAAGTACCTGGAATCGATTATATAAAAAGGTAGCTTAAAGGGTCACTAAGTTGGCAGATCTGTCGCTCCTCTATACTCACCCGAAGTTTTAACGTTAATTGTCATTTAGTTTGTTTAGGGCACTCCATTCTGTTATTTCATCTCAAGTGTTGCAATTCTTACAATGGATAAAAATAATTAAACCAGAATCTTGATTATTTTTCCTGAATTTTTTTGTACACAATATACTTCAATGTGAATAAAACCTAAAACAGTAAACTTCAAAGAATATGAAGGATTATAATAAAAAATGAAAAAATGGAATACAAAAACCTGTTGTAAAAAGGGTCGAAAATTTTGGAATATTGTTTCTAATATCTCAACATGTTTAAGCTTATAGAAAAATATTCTGGTGTATGGAACATGGGTTGTTCTGTACTGGAAATCTTGATCAGCTGTTAGATGGAGATGATGACGCAGTAGAAGAGGTCTTACAGTATCTAAACTCTAAGGAAATTCCGGTTTCATACTTCTCCACCTGGTATATTGAACTGTTTTTGCTGTTACCACTTGGTAGTTGCTCATAATTAAAAGAAGTTTCTAGAACACAATCTATAACGTTTTATACTTCTACACCTGATACTGCAAATAATTTGAAATGATTACACAAAAAAGTAACAAAAAGTTGAAAAACTATTTGTTTTTCTCCTTTTCTCAAAACGTTCTGCAGCCTAGAGCTCTTATGCATTAGCCTCACTGTCCTATAGAATGATAGTAAAAAAAGTTCAATACAGATGTACTCATCTTTGCAGGTAAGTATAAATGAAATATCCAAAATATTTTGTCTTCCTTTAATTGAATACTTTCAATCTAAATCGTGGAAAAGCGTGTATATCTATAGATGTACTCCTTGCAATATTATTACAAATTAAATTTAAATCATACAAACTGTGTTTTCCTTGGTGAAGCAAATCAATCTTTGAAAATTAAAAAAATAATTGAACATATTATAAAATTATACAATATGTACATAAAAATGCAATTAGATAATATAAATTGATATGATATAAAATTTCGTGTACAATTCAGATAATAAACACACCATCACAATATATTAAATAGCACTACTGCTTGCAACTGTTGAGATTCAGTAAAGGCAATTCTGGGCACTCTAGCAAAAGAGGATATGCTTTAGAATTTTTATCGATGGCTAGTGTAATACCTGACCTGCAATCGGTAGGTATTTTTATGTGCGATGTGATGTGTGAATTCTCTCGTTGCACCCTAGAATTTTCCCTAATTACCTTTGCTACTTGACCTGAAAAGAGAGAATTATATAGTAATATGATTAATGAAGCTCACTATTATAAAATAATATTGATGGTTAACACACAATATAAACTATAAGTAATTTCTACAATAGCAAATGTGGGAACCTCTATTTAGTTTAGTGTAATATAGTATCAATATTAAAAGTTGTCAACTGCAATAGTCGAACAATGGAAGTATACCAAGAAATGCGCAAACTCATTTGGTGACAAAGTCTGGGAATAGTGTACAAGTGGGGATCCTAATATTCTTTTACCTCTGTTCCATCAGGATCCCCTTCAGCAAATGATATGCTTCTGAGCGATGAAAACTATTGAAGTCAACATAGTTACCCTATTGTAGGAAAGGTTACTATAAACAAGGCTATAAAAGATCTGAATTAATGAACAGAGGGGTAGCATATCCCTTACTCTATTGATGGCAAAATATGAACTATTGAGTTTTTTGCAAAGCATATCAATATGCGTGGACCCATTCAATTTCCAATCAACATACATTCTGTCAAGAAAGTACCGGGAATTATCGATTTAAATCTGGCGGGGCAATGAGGCAGGTAAAAAATTTTTTTCCTAGGTTGGTACCACTGTCCTTAATTACTATGCCAAGCTTGAGCGGGATCTGTCAACTAGTGTGTTTGCAACAGCTGATTAAGTCAGTCGATGTCAGAGTGCGTGCCGATTTTTACTATGGGTGATTACGTTGAGCAAAGAACGCGCCTTCTCACCGAGCTACGATTGTGACTGACTTTCTCGCCAAAAATTCAACAAACGTGCTTCAGCAACCACCGTATTCGCCGGATTTGGCTCCCTGCGACTTTTTCCTCTTCCCAAAACTAAAATTGCCCCTTCGTGGCACCCGTTTTGAGTCGATTGAAGCCATAAAACAAAATTCGGCGCGAGAGCTAAAGTCCATCCCGGAAAGCGCCTATAAAAAATGTTTCGATAATTGGAAGTGCCGTTGGCATAGATGTATTGGAGCAAATGGAGCCTATTTTGAAGGCGACCCAATAAATTTTGACGATTAAATGTAAAAATGTTGTTTTAATTGAAAATTCCCGGTACTTTCTTGACAGAGTAGTGTATACTTCAGAATTTACTATCTTTAGCAGAAGTTATTGAGTAGTTTTAATAATGTAATTCCAAGATGTTCTTGAGATTATTTTTGAAACCGAAGTAAATGCAAACTGTTTCATTGACATTTACCACTACTCTGTTTGACTGGCACCAACTCAAGAACTGGTTTGATATCCTCAGAAGTGTAACAAAGTTCCTCATAACTCTAAGCCTTGACCACAACCAAGGTGTCATTGGCAAAAAACACAAGCAGAAAGAGAGCCAAGTGAATAGATAAATAATTTATGAATAGTAAAAATAATAGTGGTCCTAGCACAGAGCCTTGAGAACCCCACGATCGATATGAAATTGAGCCGAATAAGTGGATCCAATCTTCATATACATAGTTCTCTAGTTAATATAGCTATGCAATCAATCAAGAAATATTCTCTTGAAAGCTGAGCTGTAACATTTATTTAAAATGAAAGTGTGTTGAAGGCATAAATTAAAAAACAATCAACATCAGCATGTAAGTTGTGGGGTTCATACATTTGTAAAGGGATTTTATGAAATCAAGTGCAACAGTCTGGGTGCATCGACCACTTCTAAAGCCACGCTGAGCTGAATTAAGTACTTTGTATTTATTCAGATATTTTAACATTCTAACAAAGACAATTATTTCGAAAACTTTTGACAAAATGCTCAACATTGAAATGGGACAATAGTTCATGATCTCATCCAGGTCGCCTCCCTTATGTACCAGGATTACAATGGATTCCTTAGAGAGTATTAGGAAATTTACTAAGCCATTTCGAAAGATTTATAACATAAGCAAAATGCTGACTAACTGTCTCAGCAATGGGTTTCAAAATATCACTTGAGATGGATTGTAATATGAATTTATTATTTTTCAAATTTTTTATAGCATTCAACACCTCAAAACTTAGTAAGTGGATAGAAAAAGAAACTAAAGGTATATAGGTACAAGAAAGAGATGAATTATTGCTATAACAAGTCTTCAGCTTTGATTTAGCCAGCTCTAGATTGTCATATTTTGCTCCATCTACAGTAATAACTTCTGAGTCAAGAGGGTGTTTTTTCTACAAGTGCATGAATTCACAATATTCCACAAAGATTTACTATTGTTATCAGAGCTTTCATTAATGGTACTGTAATATTTTAATTTAATCGCCCCTATCGATGATTTGCGCTGTAGTTTTGCACTATTATAATTACTTGAGGTAGGTGGTGAACGTATAATCGAATGAATCTAGTATAAATTGTGCAAATTTTGTGTTCTCTGCTTTATTTAGTCCATTAACCAGTTTTTACCTAAATTAGTTGAAAGAATATTTTATACAGGAAAACATATCGAAATGGTATAAAATTTTAATACTGAATGCCTTAAAGCACAAGTAAAAATGTTCCAAATTACTTTTTGATAAACAGGCAACCAGTTTGTTAATGTTGTTTGAATTAATATTCAAATAAGTAGAGGATAAATTGTATTAACTACATTTTATGATGTCGTAGGATATACATTTGTATTTATTCCTTGAAATATCTTGGTTAACTTCAACTTACTGAATAATAAAAAAAGGTTAACTCACCTAAAACATTTATTTCATTATAACCAGTATCCGTAAATATTTGCAATTTCTCTAAGGCAGTCCTACCAGTAAACCTACGTACAATGTCTTCCCTTTTTACTAGTAAAACAGATTCGGACACAAGCTGATGCCACAGCACACTTGAATTCACACACTCTAATGGATTTGTCAAGTAGGTATTATTTGGATCTACACCATAAATCATTTGATGATACCAACTATCTGGAATTGGTTCTTCACTTTTTTGTATGTTAAGAGTTGCTATGGGAATAGCACCATGTTTAATCCAGAAGCTTAACCAATCATAAATATTCACAAAACGTTCTGGATACATAGAGAAAAATCTGGCATAAATTCTACCATTTGATGCTTTATGTAGACCTGAAATTATTTCCCTATGACCTCGCCCTTCTTTGCTTCTAGAAAGTAAATAAGGTAAAAGGTCAGGTTCAGAACGAGTTTTAGTTTTCACACAATCACAGATCAGATCCAACGAGGGAATAGGAAGTCGGAGCGCAATTAAAACATTTAGTATTGCGGTAGCACCACAAGATGATGGGCCAATTTGTGTAATTTGTTTCACATATGCTTCTTGGTCACTCCAAATCATGACATTTTTTTCATCTTTTTCATCATGTTCTAAACCTGATGGAAATATCTTTGTAGGTATTGATAATTCTTCAGAAATGCTCATGTCTGCTTTCATAATTCTTAGTTGTTTAGAAGCTTTTGTCCTCTGGTGAAGTGTGCATGACCAAGGCATCTTTATTTCGTTCCTAACCTTTTTCAAATGTGGCTTTGCTACTGAATTTTTTTCTGAATTATGAATAACTTTGAGATCTTGATTTTTTTCACTAAGATCATAATTTTCAGTTGAAGTAGGATTTTCAGAATCTTTAAAGCTGCACGGTTGTTGACAATTCATTATATTATTTTCATCTAACTCAATTTCAATTGATTGATTATTCTGGATAGCACAAACCTGTTCAGTTTCAGTATCACCTGGAGGTTCTGGATCAAAATCCATTTCAAGAAAATCCATTTCTGGACTAGACGTATCTGAAATAATCATAAAAGATAATAAATTTTTGTTGAAAACATAACATGTTAATCAGTTTATCAAGGAGATTAAATATCCAAATGCAGAAAGTTACTTGATTAAATATTTTTAAATTATTGTTTTCTTTGAAATTAATCTTTAAATAATTCAAAAAATTATACTCACTTTCCCTTTGCTCCTTTGGTTCATCATCAAAAACTGGTATCTCTAGATTATTAAATAAATCGGGTAAATCAGGAACACTATCTGCCTTGTACGTGTATATACACCCGTCATCAGAGACCGATAGATCATTATCTTCACTAGAACTTGAATCAGACTCGTTGTTTAGGTAATTGTCTGGGATGTTTTTAGATTCTGTATTCTCCCAATCATTTATTCTTTTTTCCACACTTACACCATTATTAAAAAAAGTATTCCCCATAGACTTGGAAAAGCCATTTTTACACAAGTTACTACCTGAAGAATCATTATTGGGTGAACTTATATTCTCGATATTATTGTTCAACTTGGCAGTCTTTTTTCCATTTTGGGAATTCTTCAAATAATTTTTTGTTTTGGGAATTGCTCCTCTGCTTACATTTATTTCGTTATTTAAATTTGCATTGCCGTCTTCGTGATTACTTGAAGATGCCCCTTCGGATAGTTTGGGATTCATGTTAAAATATATACACTGTACCATTAAAAACTTCTTTGAAATTTCACATATTCTTTCTTCTGGTAATAAATTTTATAACTTATACTTCCAGATCAATTAAGGAATTGGGCAATTAACTTCAAACAATAATAATAGTTTTTTTATGAATTTTATATTCTATGGTTTAATAGTTCACAGATTCAGTGACAGTAATTTTTTAACTACTCCATTATTGATATATCTTCAAAATTTTATCACTCATTAATTTATGACATTATAAAAGTCGAACAAACCTTCATATTGTAAATATAGCGTTTTTTAATTCCAAATTATTAATACTCATTTTTATGGGTTTATTCATTCATAGTTTCAGAAGAGTGAATTGTATTATTTGTGGTTCCATCACAGGACACAAATTATTCTCAATAAACCCTATATAAGTCAATGTTTTCTATGGTTATTTTTATGTTTTTCTATGGCCAATGGCAATTTTGTCAATGGCGTGGGGATTTGTTTATTTTCTTTTCTCTTGAATGTTTTATTCCATTGGAATATTCCAAATTTATATATCTGAAAAAACATTTCGAAAGAGAATTGTAACGTGTTTATTTAATAAAAATAAAATCTAGTTGGAAGAATTTCCTAAAATCACATGTTTTTGTTTTTGATGTATCAAACTCCTGGTACTATAAAGAAACGTGTTTAAGGAAATAGATTTAGTAGATTGCTATAAATATGGCTTCAGTAGAACAACGATTACAAATGAAGCGGGAACCTCTTGATAAATGGTCTACTAGGGAACAATTATGTTTAGCATCTGCAGTATCAAGAAGTGGAGACCAAAATTGGATGTCTGTTAGCAGATCACTGAAATCATTTGGTGATCCAAATAGACCGTCTGATTGGTTCCATCAAAAGAACTGTGCAGCTCAGTATGGATCACTATTATCAAATGTTGAAATCCCCAAAAGAAAAAAGAGAAATTCTGGAGGTGATTATGGTGTAGACGCTCCTATAGAAAGCATTTTAAGACAGTTGAAAACCGAAAGAATCGCAGAATTGAGAAAGTTACTTGCAGAAGAGAAAACAGAGTATTTGAAGTTACAAGAAAATATGACTGTTTTATCATCTGGTAAGGATTACAAACTTATAGTACTAGGTTAAATTGAAGTTATCCTTGTATTATTAGCATCTGCTATGGAGTAAAAAGGTTAAAACCACTGGAGCTTTTGCTCGCTTCTTCATATCACCTACGATTCTTTTGCATTGGCCTTTGTGTTATTATTTTACATCTGAATGCTAAATATAAACTCAATTGTAAAAATTGTTACTATGGTTTCGGTAGAGCTCAAAGCTGCTCTGCTTAAAAATTTTTTTTGAATCTTCTAATTATAGTATCCTTACGAAATTTTGCACCAACATGTGTTATTATTCTACTTCTGGGTACCAAATTTTAGATCAATCTGATTTGTGGTTTTGAAGATATTGTGTAAAAGAAGAAAAAATTTCAAATTTAGATAACTGCGGAACTGTTGGATTTATTTTGTCCATTAACCCAGAAAGTTTTTTTTACAAAATTTTATAGAATGTCTCAAGGCATTCAATACTATTCAACATAATTGGACCTTGTATCATTTACCTGTTTCATAACATTTTTCTGTTTCTTTTTTCTGGAACTTAAGTCACATAAAACCACACTATTTGTTCAAATTTCACAATAAATGTTGGAATTTCTTTCATTGTGCATGTATTGTAGGTATTGGATAGTTTTAAAATTTTGTGCCATTTTAAGGGAAATTCACTGAAGATCAGCTAGATAGATGGTGCAAAGAAATTGACGATGAAGAAAATAGGAAAGAATTAGAAACTTTGAGACATTCACAGTGGTTGAAAGAAAGAGAAACAAAAAAGATGGAGATAGAGAGAGTGTGGAGACCTGCTAAACCATCCACGCAGATGACACCTCAGAAACGTAAAAATTCCGATTCATTTGATGTTCTTCTCGAAAATGATCAGCAACACTTAGAAGATAACAGTTCAAATTCTAATCCACCCATTCCAGAAACTCCTAAGCCGCAGTTATCGTTGTCTCCTCTTCTAACCAGTTTGTTAAAATCCCCATCACAAGTTCAGAATATAAACATCAACCAAGCATCAATATTGCATTCGGCTATCACAAATCAAAGGCCTGTTGTAACAAATAACACACCAAATATAAACACAACTATCAATACAAACACTTCTACCAACCCTATGATAGCAAGTCTGTTGAATTCAACTGCCAATGTGGCTGTTTCTGCGGGTTTACAGCATTTGGTTAGCACAGCCATAGGGCAAGAGGCAGAACATGTTTCTTTAGATTTACAGAACGCAGATCTTGCCACTCCAGACATATTGGATGACGAAACATTGAGGAATCTAAAAATTGAAGACATCACTAATAGTATAATTGTACCTGATGGTCCTTTGCCAGAAATGAAAAACGATGTTGATGTGATTATTTCCGACCTCATTGCAGACCCTGAACAACACTTACAGTTGGATAACAACGGAGATATAAATATCAATCTTGAACTAGATGATTTAGATGATGGTGATTTGGATGTTGATCCGGAACAAAAGCTTGAAGAACATGTTATAGAACAACCACAGGTAGCTAACAATATATTTTTCCTTGAATTAGATTATATTATATAAAATTCCCCTCATATACATGTTTTTAAACATCAGTAAAAATTCTATGGATTTTTTAAATAATTAATCGTACAATCAAACTTCAATCAACTCAATTTTGAAATTCTGTGGCTGATTACCGTCGTATTCACGATACTCGAGTGTGCTGGCAGTAACGTCCGCATTCGTTAATTGAACACACGCTGATCACTTAGTAAGAAATAGACAATCAAAAATCTCTTATTACTTTATATCTTTTAATTCCGTTATCAATTTATCCTTGATTTTTAGGTTTTTCAAACAGTTTATTCTCATTGACTACCAATCTCTTTCAGACACACCACTTTTCTATTGAAATTGGGTATGCTATTAGGAGTACAAATAAGTTTCCGCCGTTTTATTGTAGATGGCGCGGCACGGAGTTTCGGTTAGCTTTCGCAGATGATAACCGGCTTAAAAAATAGTTTGGACATTCAAGAACAACATAACCTATTAATATCATCGATTTTATATTGGTAAAATATAATTTTTATAAGTTGAAAATGTCAAAATTTGAACCAAGTAAGCGTCATTTGCGGGAAATATTAGTTTACTTCTTTAATTTAAAGAAATCTGCTGCTGAGGCGCATCAATTGCTCGTAGAAGCATATGGTGAGGGTGCTTTGAGTGAGAGAACGTGTCGAGAGTGGTTTCAAAAGTTTAAAAACGGTGATTTCGACGTAGAAGACAAAGATCGCAGTGGAAGGCCAAAAATTTACGAGGATGCAGAATTGGAGGAATTATTGGAGGAAAATTCATCTCAAACACAAAAAGAACTTGCTCTAACATTACAAGTCACTCAGCAAGCAGTTTCACATCGTTTAAAATCACTAGGAATGATTCATAAACAATTTGTTTTAAAAAACGGCGGAAGCTTATTTGTACTCCTAATAAAAACTTCGGTCCCACAAGAATAGTCTAATGAGCAACACATTCAGTTGTTATAATAGTTAAATATAATTTAAAACTCACACCACGAACTACAATTTCAAATCAAAACCACAAATACAATATTTCGTTGTAATCTGCTGCTTGCTTTACTTCATGAAGAATTAGTTGAAGTGGCGATTTGTAAAACCATTTGTTTCAGATCCCTATTTTGTTCTTTAATAAATGTTTTATTATTTTCAAGGTTATTGAAGCACCGATTGTTAGAGAGGCAGAAAAGCCGTTGGAGAAAATTATCCCACCCATAGATCCTTTTGAGTTTCAAGAAGACCCAGAATATGAACCGAAAATTCCTATGAAACAACCTGATCAAAATAAACTGCAAAGTATTCAAGTTTCGGCATCACCAACTCCTCAATTACCGGTCCAAGAGCAAGAAAACTTAGTGGTAGAAGAAAATATTAATAACCTGATAGAGACTTCAGATACACAGTTTCAAGATGACGAGTCCAGCAAGGAAAACAATGATGAAGCAGCAACAAGTTCTGGTTCCGTGGAAATCGTGGAGGTTGCGATAGAAGAAGAAGAAATAGGAAATGTGCTGGATAAGACTCAAATCCAAGACATTGTACATTCGAGAAAATCAGAAAATTCGGATGATATTCAGAAAATAGAAAAAGAAAAACCTCAAGTTGAATCAGTGAGTGAAATACGATTGGAGATGCCAGAAGAAAAAGAAGAAATAAAGAAAACTGAAGAATCGATATCAGAAGCCCCTGAAATTAAGATCGAGGTCAAACAGGAAGGAAGTGAATATTCGCTAGACAATATTGGCGAGACATCGTTGAATATATCACTTGAAATTGACAAATCATCTGATTGTACCAATCAAGAAACGAACTTCTCTGATGAATTATATGATGATATTCAAATGGAAGTAAAAATCGACAAAAGTGGTAAGGCCAAAAGGGATTATTCTCGTACTAAAAAGAAAGAAGAAAAAGATTTTGATATTCTTTTAGCTATCGAGAAGGCACACATGGAAGAAAATGAGTTAGTAGAGGATTTTTCCGATCGCGAATTTTCCGATAGGAAAGAAGAAACTAAAAAAGATGAACCAAAAAGCGAAAACGAAAGATCAAACAGTCCTTGGACGGAAGAGGAAGAAGACGTTTCTAGCTCCCAATCAAAGAGGAGAATGTCAACACCTGCCACACCCTCGGATTCCATACCAAATTCTCCAGCTTCCAGCTCTGCCTATTACGATGATGATAAAGAATATAGGAACTGGAAAAAATCTATAATGTTAGTGTATAGTTGGTTGGCCGCCCATAAATATTCGTCCCTGTTCCTCAAACCCATCACAGATGATCAGGCTCCTGGTTATCATAATCTGATCTACCGGCCCATGGATTTTCATACCTTACGTAAAAATATAGAAAATGGTGTCATTAGAACCACGCAAGAGTTCAAAAGGGACGTTATGTTAATGCTGAATAATGCCATAATGTACAATAAAACCAATGGAACAGTTTATAATATGACAAGGGAATTACAACAAGAGGCTGTTGAGTCGATATTATTGTTACTACAAGCACAGTCTACTGAGGACGCACCCCCAAGGCGTGAAACGCGAACTAGCGAACCTGGTTTGAAAAGAAAAAGGGTTTCTGATGAAAATATTAGGTGTAAAAAGAGAAAAGAAGATTAAAAGGCATATTCACATCTCAAAAGATAATAGGCTTTATTATAATTTCGATTGGCATGATTCTTATTGAGAACTGTATAGAGGTAGAAAATCTTACGTTTGTGGAATTTCCATAATTTTATATATAATAATGATGACTCTCCTTTTATGAAAATCCATTGTATATTAGAGAATAAAACACTACATTTTATCCAATTTTCTCAATTCATTCACTAAGAATGTGATGCACATCATTGTCAAGTGCAAAGGAACACATAATTCATTGAGATATATAGGATATCATATTGTGTTGGGGACGAGTCGGGCTTGCATATTAAGGAGTGGGTATCGGTTCACTTCTAATTAGTTGTTCAGTGTTAAAGGATCGAGATATTTATAGTCCTTGTTTATTTCCAAGCCTTCCATAACAAATAAATTTTATAACCTTTGTGATATTTTTAATGGATTTTGAAGTTGTTGATCTCTATATGGAGATTGATCTATTCAAAACTGCCGACATGCATGTAGTTAGATTCTCATTCAATCTTATTTCAAAATTGCTAACCACGTAATTTGTCATTAAATACAATTGATTCTATAGATTCCCGAACCTTTTAAATTATTTCGTTTTCATTTTACGTTGAATAGAATATTTCCTGGATTGGAATAATTGGAGGAGGCTTTTAAGTTAGATTTATTGAAATAAATTTGGAATTTGGTGGAAAAATGTCCAAAATAAGTTAGGATCATATATTTATTATCCGGATTTTCTATGATTGTATATATAAGGGCGTTTATTTGTTATTTGCTTTAAATATAAATGCTCTTTGGATCAATATATAATCTTGAGTTATTTGGGTAATTTATCAAAATCCAAAATTATTCGAACAAATTCAATTATATAGATATTAACAACGTCAAAGCCCTCTATAAATGCTACAAAGACTATAAAATTAATTTGTTAGTGTTTGGAAATAAACAAAGTTCATGAAGATCCAGATCTCCAAGTATTGAACAACCAATTAGAAATGAACCGATCCCCACTCTTAAATATGTCACCCCTCCCTACCTCATTATATATGTCTCAAATACTTTCACACTTGACAATTGTGTAACAGTTGTGGTGAATCATATTCTTTGTAAATAATTTGTGAAGATTTGATGAAATATAAAATTTATTTTCCAATATTTCATAATTTTATGTTCAGGGCAAAGATTATTTCTCATTTGAATACTAAAACTTTAGGGCTGTTATATTTAATGCAAAAAGAATTTGGGCATACCTAGGAATTTGAAGTTTGGAAATTCTTGAAAACATTTCGTTTCACATTTTTGTTATAAAGTTCTGATTTGGACAATTTGTGTAAATATCGCATTCAAAAAAAAGTTATGTTCCTCTGTGTAATCAATGCACATCTGGAATAGTTTGTAATTTTTATTCTAGCTTTGAATTATGTTATCAGATTTTATTGCTAATATTTAAAACCAAAATAAATAAGTTAACAACTTATCACTAAAGTCTAAATATTATTTCTTTATATGCTTTTGAGCCTTCAGTCATTGTATAAATATTAAAACAAAAAAGAATAAGCCCAGAGAATTATTGAGTATACATAAATTTGTATTGTCTTTAGAAATAATTCCAGATAGTGATTTAAATTATCGTATTTTTTAAAGTTGATTGAGACGACCGTCCTATAAAAAACAATTTGAAGTAAATGAATAATTTTTCAGTATATAAGAAAATCAAAAGTAGAAAAATATTTACGATATGAAAAATATCGTGTGGAAAGACCAGTATTAAGATGAAATTCTGGTATTTTCCTTCAAAGACCTTATAAATCCATTTCTTGCAAATAACAGAGAAAATCTTCAGTACAACTCTAAAATATTTATAAGTTAGTATGGGAAAAATTCTAGTCTCCAGTAAGAATCTCAATTTATTTGCATAAATTCTGATCAGTCTCAAAAAATTGATTACTGGATTATATTTGGTTGAAAATTTTAGATTTTTGTAGTTTACCATGAAATATGTTTTGCAATTATTATAAAAATGTATATATGATTTATTTAAAGTGTAATAAAATTCTCAAAACACCATAGAGGAAGTAAATAATATACCTTCCATCTATCAAGCAGAAATTTTAGGGATAGTTTGATACTCATCAGAATCATCCCCTACCTATGTCACTGAACTACTGATATTGCGGAAAATTTAGTAATGTAAAGAATTTGAACGAAATGTAAAAGAAAATAAATAAAAGAAAAATTTATCACAAAACAATCCCATTATTCGTTATGCTTGAACACTAAATAGGAGTGAATGCCCAAAAAACCTGAACATTTGTTACAAAAAATTTATTAAGTTTCCACAAAATTCCTTCAGTAACTTAGATGTGTTGAAATGGTCAAGTCTTTTTCCGACTAAAACTTCAACTTTTATTTCCTTCAGTGCACTGAGTGAAGCTGTTTTTACCGCCTCCACATCACCAACCTTTTTAGATTATATTTTCTTCATTCTTCAGAACAGGAAAATGTCGCACGGGAGTAGGTTTGGCGAATACGGAGAGTGGGGAACTATAGAGCATCTATTAGAGGCCAAATAGTAACGTTGTCGTGATGAAGGAACCAGTCATCTGATTGTCAAAGTTTCGGGTGTTTCCTTTCGCAGACGAGAAACGAGGATAATTTTGTGTATTTTTTCATTGTTTCGAAATATCAAGAGCGCTTAGAACGAGCCTGTGTTTTTAACACTAATCTCATCACGTTTAAAGCTCTCAGACTACTCGAAAATTTGTGTGCGACTCATAACAACCTCTTGAAAAGGCTGTAAAAGCATTTGATACACTTTCGCTGCCGATTTCTCAAGCAGGAAACAAAACTTTAAATACACTATTCGTTCTTTTATATTTGCCTACTATAAGACGGAACACAATAGTAAGAGTGAAGCCCTTTGTGGTGCGGTGTTATGAGGGAGCTTCTAACCTTTTAGTTTCGGGAGGTAAGGCGTTATGTTCCAACTTAGCTCATGAACTCTTCAGATTGGTGATGGGGTGCAAGCTTGCCAATGACGCATGTGACCTTATCCTATGTTGGAACGTCGGTGTCAGAACGCTCTCGCTCTACTTGAAGCCGGCGAGGATGGTGAACCAAAAATCGGAAAGTGTTAGCGTCCTCTATGGGATACTTTAGCAGAGCAAAGCGGAATTCTGGGCAAGGAGCGGGCACGCCGCAAGAGAAAACAATAATACTGTGAAACATTCTCTGTTATTTTGAATTGATTGAATTTTTTTAAAATTCTGTTCCATCCTCAGTAAGAAACATAATTTATTATGTTTATTACTCTGAGGTTCGATCCAAAATTAATGGCTGTAGTAGATATGTATAGACTATGGTTTATGCGTTTGTTCTTAAAGAAATTAAAACTTTTAGTTTGCTACCAAAGTAGAATAAGCTATTTATTTACAGTATGATAATTATAAGAAAATGGCTGAATTAACATGCAACTGATATTAAAAAAGTTTTAAAGATAACTGCCATGGTCTTTATCAATTCAAGATATTACATGAAGATGGCACTAACAGTTGTATTCTCATACTATAATATTATTATAATAAATTTCCTTTATTTAAAATTTCACATAAATTGTTTACATGAAAACTGAAAAGGTACAACAAAAATTATAACAATTATCAGAACTGAAATAATCATACAAACTAAAATAGGAAAAGGCTTTTTACTTGATAGAAAGGAATATAACAAAATTTGAATATATGCATATATGTCTCTAATTATATCAGTATTTTCTCTATCATGTTTTTAAATTTACTTTAATGATACACCAATTCTTAATATTGGTTGCGTTTATTGAACACTTTTATACACATATAGTTGGACCTTTCTCTGTACTAGTTAATCTATGTTGTGGATAAATGAGATCTAATGTTCTAGTAATGTATCCATGATATCTACTGACACTGAACAATTCCCTATTTTCAAAAACAAATAACAAACATTCGAAAATGTACAATCCATAAATAACTTAGAAACACATTGTATGATGAATAATCTTTAAAGTATTTTCATTCAAGTGGTTAGATAAGACTTTGATACCATAATCTACACTAGCTAACTTCAAACAAGTTTTATCTATGTGACTTTTCCAATTTAAAAGTTCGTCAATATGTAACCCCAAATATTTTGTCTGTGATACCAGTTCCATCTCTTGATTTTCGAAATTTATGCTTTTTAAGGTAGTACTTTGAGCTTGCTTCGAACGAAACAATATGAGGGAGCTTCTACCTCTTAATTTGGGAGGCGGTGTTTCGTTCTGAGCTTGCGCATCTGAACTATTCAGGCAGGCTTGTTGGGCATCTCTGCCTGTGATGCCAGTGACCATGTGTTCCACTTTGGAACTCTGTGTGCTTTGCTCTACTTAAACTCGGCGGAACGGTCAGTCAGGAATTGTAAGACTAGTCGTGTTCTCTATATGATACGCCGGTCAAGCTGAAACAGAGCAGAATTCGGTCTTTCCATTTGATTCCTAATAAACTTCTTTCCATTCTTCTTTGACATACTTTTAACTTTTGTGTTTGTTTTTCAGCCAGGGACCAAGTTCAGCGCCATATGATAGAACAAGCATTACACACATATTCATCACTTCCATCTTGATATTCATGGGAAAGTCACCCTTCAGGATAAAAGCAAGTGACCAGTACTGATTCTAAGCGTTTTCTATTCTTTTCTTAATCTCTTTGTACTGAAGATTTGTGAAAGAAACAACCTGGCCAAGATAATAATATTCTTGAACATAGTCATTCATTTTTATTTATTTTTCTGCACTGTTTGTCATCACTTTAGTTTTAGTTTCATTTATCGTTAGTCCAGCTTCTCTACTATGAGTATTCAGGCCACTCAGAATTTGTTGAAGTTCTTCTTGGGTTTCTGAAAAGAGGACAATATCGTCCGCGAATCTAAGATTACATAAATACTTCCCATTGATTTTGATGCCTTGTTCATTTCCCCAATCAATGGTTCTGAATATTTGCTCTAATAATGCTGTAAATAACTTTGGGGAAATGGCATCTTTTTGACGTACACCTTTTTCGATTTTAAAGTGCTTTCCTACATTTGCAAGTTTGATTTTTGCTGAGTAATTGTGATAAATTTGTTGTAGGATATGAATGTATGATTCTGGTATACTTTGATTAATTAGGGCATTTATAAGATAGGTATGATGCACCATATCAAAGGCCTTGTTGTAATCTACAAATGCTAGGTAAAATTTTTTGTATTGTATTCTTTGTATTTTTCAATGACCTGAGTTACAGTGAATAGGTGGTCCATAGTCGAGTAGCCAGTTTTAAATCCTACTTGCTCAGATCTTTGATTTTCATCCAAAATGTTGGTTATTCTTCTTAAGAAGATTTTTGAGAACACTTTGTAGACAGTTGACATTAAGCTGATTGAGCGATAATTTTCAATGCTTGTTTTTGGCCCTTTTTATGTAAAAGTACGATTTCGCAAGTAGTACTCTTCTGGTAGGTCTTGGCTCTGGGTGACTTTATTAAATATATGAGTCAGTGATATTGTGAGTTCTTCTGCTATAAATTTCAACAATTCGTTTGATATTCCATCTTCATCTGGACATTTTTCGTTTCTGAGATATTTAAGTGTGATGCTTACTTCCGATCCTATAATTGGTGTTACTTCATCCATACTTTGATCAAGTAGCCTCTCTTCTATATTAGGACCATCATTCTTGTAAAGGTTTCGATAAAATTCAGTTACAATATTAAGTATTCTTCCTCCATTTCCAGTTGTTTCGCCCCCACCACTTGTTAATTTCTGAAGCCATGGTTTTCCTTGTGAAAGGTCTTTTCAGATTTCCTTGATGGATTTGAAGGATTCCATTATCATTTTAATATTCACATATTTACTTTTTCTCAAATCCTTTCTTATAGTTCTTTTTGTCAGTTTGTTAAGTTCAAAGTATAACTTTATTTCTATCATTGAGGTCTCTGAGTTTCTTCTTTTCTTTCCTAAGATATATCAAATTGTTCATTTACTTGGTTTGTTATTTCTGATTTTATTTGTCTCACATTTTTTAGTTGCTTGTTCTGGTTGTTTTGTAAATTGATGTTTGAGGGTTGTTTTTCTACACTACAAAAGAACCAATCTTCACACATCATCTCAAACAAAAACGTTTTTGAGAAGTCAAAACATCGAACCGATGGGTCATCCGCCGTACAGTCCTTATTTTATACCTAATGATTTCTTCTCATTTCTGCATATCGAAAATAAATTGTAAGTTAAACGTTTTTCAACGCCTGAAGAAACGGTTGATGAGTCAAATAATATGTTTTGGAGATACCTCAATCAGAATCAAAAAGTGCTTTGAAGATTGGTTCAAATGCGTGCAAAGGTGTATTGATCTCAATAGAGAATATTCTGAAAAACAATAAAGCCATTCCATCTATAAATATTTGTCTATCTCAAAATTTAAGTAGCAACCCTTGTAACTTGAATGAATACTTTTTGAATGAATTATTACTGAGCTAAAATCCCATGACTCACCAAGAAGTTATCGATGTTAATAAATAATAATCAATTGAAAACATGAAAATATCATTGCTTTATAGTGCTGCTTACAAGGGAAACATGATATAAATTACAATCAACAAAAAAAGTCATTGTGAACCTTGATTTTAACAAGAATATACACTTAATTTAATTGATAAATAAAGTAATAGAAGTCACGTTAACGTTAAAATGAGAAACTTATAAAATCTGAGTATTACGGCGTTCTAATATAGTTTGAAATAATATCAAAATGAATTTAGTTCTGTTGTTAAGTGTGTTTCTAGTGTCCGTTTTGGCTTTTCCTTCTGATGAAAAGTATAAATCACAATATGAAGATGTAGATGTAGATCAAATTTTGCACAGTACACGATTGCTGAAGAATTATGTTGATTGCTTATTAGATAAAGGCAGATGCCCACCCCCAGCTAAGGAATTGAGAGGTGAAGAAATATTTATATAGCGAATGACAAAAAAGACAAAAAATAACTAATATACATTTATCTGATCTTGAAAATTTTTAAATGTTGAGATATCAGGAACAGTGATTGAATTTTCATGTTAATCTGTTGAGTTTTTGAGGTAACTGTAAGGTCGTTAAACGATAAAAGAGCATTCAGTTGTTAAGTGTGTAGGGTTACATTTGGATTTAAATCTGCGCATAGTTTGTCGCAAAGCCTTTTTGGAATTTATCGAAATGCTTAGAGACCGTAGAATTTCCCAGGTTTCTTAGTTCAGTGACTTTTAAAGGGGTCGAATCATAGGGTTGCGTGAAGCAGGCCTGTTAATAGATGTTTACAATAGAACCATCATTAATTAATGCAATCTCAACTCGTATTTTCCAACCTATGGAAAACTGCACTTGTGCTTTCTCTTCCAAAAGTTAATAACCCTACTGAATTCAATTACCTGAAATCAACTTCCAACTGTTTTTAGTGTTTTTGAAATCCTGATCTCCAAGATCACCTAATCTGTGTCTGATTGAACATGTTGTTGACTTTGCAACATCCTTCACAAACTGAAGCAGCTCTTTCTCATGAACTTAGGATAGCTTAGAATGAGGTACCCTAAGATCGATCATCTATCAGACTACCTATCAGAACCAACAAGCCTAGGCATAGGTATTGGGTGTTTTTTTTAGAGTGATAGAACTTTAAATTGAAATAAAACACATTTAAATTAAGATTGAAGCTAATTTTTTTTTATTTAAAAGATAATTTTATGACATTTATGTTTTGAAAATAATTTCCGGCATATGTCCACCACGACTAGCTCTGAGGAACCGCATTCGACCAGACCAATTTTGGACCACTTTTTCGAGTAATTCAGGCCTTATTTAATGAATAACACGAGTTATGTTGGCTTCCAAAACGTCTATTGTTTCTGGTTTATCAGCTTATCAGTTATGACTAGACATAACCCCAAAGAAAATAATCCAGTGCAGTTATGTCGCATGATTAATTGTACCATTTCTCGGAATAATGTTATCGCCAAATCTTTCTTTCAATAAATCAATTGTTACGGTAGCAGCATGAGGTGTAGCACCATCTTGTTGGAACCAAAACACTTCTGGGTCGATACCATTCAAATTTTGAAACAAATAATCATTGATCGTCGATCTGTAACGAGCACCATACAGTGCATTTTTCAGGATGTAATGGAACCTGCAGAACTTCTTGAGGATTGTTTTCACTCCATATACGGCAATTTTGCTTGTTCACATAGCTGTTCAACCAGAAATGAGCTTCATCACTAAACACAATTTTAAGATAAAAAAGTGGATCAAATTCAAGCTGTTCTAGGGCTTAATCCCAATAATAAAATTATTTTTCAGATCATCTCGAGGATGCTTTGAAAACGGAGTGCACGAAATGCACAGATTCACAGAGGAAACTGGCTGATAAAGTCATCACCTTCATGCTGGAAAATCATCCTGATATGTTCAACCCTGTTCAAGCCAAATATGATCCTGAAGGGATATACATGGCTAAGTGGAAAGCCTACAAGGAATCCAAGGCAAATGAAGAAAAATCGGAGTCTTAAACTGCCAGAGAATGAAAAGAACTAAACAAAATTATTACTCCAAAGCATTTTCTGTGAAGGAAGTCTCATTGTAATTGTTATGCAATAAAAAAGAAATTACTGATTTTTTCTTTTATGAGAGAAGGTATTTTGCGAACTGTGGCTGCAAAATAATCACCATTTTTGTAGTGGATTTTAACAATTTCATTGAGTTATTGAAGCGTGTATCGTTCTGTTTTTAATAATGGCATAGTTTTTACTTGTAAAATGTCAAAAACTGACAGCTTAGAAAGTGGCTGGTGCCCAGATGAAACCTTTTGTTGAAAATCCTTTATATTTGAAGGGTTAAATGTAAGTATACAGATAATTTGAATCAATATTGATTTTCTTTGTGATTTCTTGATTGTGCAAGTTTTCTTTCTTTGTGAATTCTCTTCAAACATAAATAGTAGTAATATGTTTTTTTAAGTACCTAGTCATTCAATTTACAGTGCCCATATTCGAAACTGAAATGATTATAAGAGGTTTATTTCCAAGAACCTTCCTCTCTGCCGCTTCAAAATACAATGAGAACGCCATAGGGACGTTCTTCTCTTTGTTATTGTCACAAATCTCATACGTGTCAAGTTACAGTGCCAAAGAATATTTGACACCTAAATAACGCGGGTAAATACCGTGATGTAATGATGTAATTTATATAATCTATGAGGGATTCTGTCACTCATATGTTCCTTTGAGAATACGGATCTCTTCAGTATATAGAAAGTTCTACAAATCGAGGCGATGTAAAATATATCTGTATAACAATTCCACACTCAAACAAACACAATTAAGGTTTTGCCTGTGTGATCAGCAAAACCTTATCGAGTTTGTTTGAGTATAGAATTGTTATACAAATTTTGATAATGAAACTTGTGAGACCCAACAAAGAGTCAAAACAACCTTCGTGCTCTTTAGCCATAGTTGATGTTTTGCGGTATCCTAGTGGAGGACCATGCATCTGCATTAGCGATTAATTTCAAATTATAACCGCTTGACAATTTCAACCCCTGTTATGCACCCTCAGAAATCACAAGATCAATTCTAGATACGGCGATATCGGTCCGTTGAAAACGGAGTTAATAAATTCATGAAATAGTTAAAAACCATCGGAAGCGTCCGTCATGTGTGTCAAAACCGATAACAATCTTTATTCTTCACCCGATCAGCGCCATCTAACATTCTGTCAAATAAATCCGCAGTATCAGGCTTCAACGACCTGTTAAACTGAAACTCAATTTGCAAATTAATTGTTGAATTTTAACGCCTCTCATTCCTGAATGGGACTCAATGGAGTGAAAAATATTGCTTAGGACACGAGACCAAGCAAGGCGAACTCGTTTACGGTATATCGAGCATGAGGTTGACAGAGTCATTATGAACATTTTAATTGGAATATGGCATATTGCTCAATAGGATGTAACGCAGTTTTAATGTCGCCCTGTTCAACGACGGCTTGAGGTTGAATTTGATCTCACCCATATTCAAAATTTACGTCAACAGTCAGCTTGTGTCAAAGAGAAAAATGGTTTCAATTTCACGTTGACTGTTGAAAATGAAAGCATTTTCTTTTAGGTTCAGAATTTTGAGAGAGAGAGAGAGAGAGAGAGAGAGAGAGAGAGAGAGAGAGAGAGAGAGAGAGAGAGAGTGGGATTAGAACTTAATTGTTCGTAGAGTAGAGAATGTTGCGTGACCGTTTGGTAGAAAAACGGCGGGTGAGAGTTTGTCGATGTTTCTAGGCCGATTGCTAACGAGATATTATTCGGTCTGTCTTCACCCAATGCTAAAGGGATTCTTAGTGCGAGCAGGTAGAATTCCGAAACGACATTGGCTATTTTCGTTTCTACCGTCCAATTTAGATTTCTAGGAAAAAATTAGACATTTTTGAGAAATTTCGATTGGTGGACCCCTGGGAAAGTAGTTGTAATGTACCTGCCTAGTAAAAATTGAACAGATACAAGTCATATACTGCCATGATCCTTTTTTTCTTATACAGCCCCTCAACGACAAAAAACAAAGGGGTTTTTGCATCGAATTGTGACAGACGATGACTTTAACAGTTTAAGTCATAATAATTCTTTCCGAGTTCGATTCCTAAGGTTCATTTCTTGAAGAAAATAAACAAAAAACAATTCCACAATCCACATAAGTTCGTCAATTCACAACTCATCGGTAGTTGTTTCCAATCGCTCAATATAATTAGTAATTTCTCATTTTCAGAACGTAACGAAAATATTTCTGGCAGCTGGAATTCTAGAACAAACAATGATTTCCTGCTGTTGAGTTCTACTGATTGGTTAGGAAGTCGCCAAATGAATAAGACATAATGGGGGTGTCTCTGATAGGGCATCAACTACAACATAATCATGATTTTAATCACATCGCTTTTTGTTGTGAGGTTTCACGGAATGAATTCTCAATTTATTCCGTTTTATTGTCTCAGCGCTCCATGAGAAAATAATTTGTCCTTGGCTGGAAAAGAATGGGATTGATTTTATCTAACTGAGAAAATTGTTTAATTTCCTGGATCTGTTCGGAATGGAAAATACGACCTCAATTTTTGCGGGTGGGTGAAAAACGTGGAAAAAGTCTATTTTGGGCGGGTCTTTCGATCGAACGCATTGTAAAAATAACCACTTGTATCCAAACTTTGAAAAAATAATAAAAAACAGAACTTTAACTAGCTAGTGAACATTAGCATGCTTGAAGAAAAACAATTACCGTTATTAAAAGAATGGGGTATATGAATAATTCTTGATTGTTTCGGTCTCTACTTGACGGAAATTCATCGTAAATGATTACTTGCTTCAAATCGTATATGAATAAAACAACAAAAAATTATTAGTTTACCCAGTTTGATCATTTCACAAAGATCGGGATAACAAATAAATCAACCAACATATGGAATGAAATAAGGAATTACTTTGTTTTCTATCACTTTTTATTATAACTGATATACAGTGACTCGAGTTTCGTAGTGTTTACTACATTTTCAAACTGAACGAACAAATTAGATCTCAACTATTATATATGGGGATTGTAGGCTTCGGCAGAGCTTCGAAGAGAGGGGTTTTCCAAAGTTCCGTCTGTTCGTTAAGTAGTTTTATTATTGGTACGTGCTTTTTATATTTTTCAATTTCTATGGATTCCAGGATGTCAAGTTTTTTCCCTTTCGCTTCCTGGAATCCATAGAAATTGAAAAATATACAAAGCACGTACCAATAATAAAACTATTTAACGTACGTGCTTTTTATATTTTTCAATTTCTATGGATTCCAGGATGTCAAGTTTTTTCCCTTTCGCTTCCTGGAATCCATAGAAATTGAAAAATATAAAAAGCACGTACCAATAATAAAACTACTTAACGAACAGACGGAACTTTGGAAAACCCCTCTTTTCGAAGCTCTGCCGAAGCCTACAATCCCCATATATAATAGTTGAGGTCTAATTTGTTCGTTCAGTTTGAAAATGTAGTGAACACTACGAAACTCGAGTCACTGTAATATCAGTTATAATAAAAAGTGATAGAAAACAAAGTAATTCCTTATTTCATTCCATTAAAATGAACTATCACAAAGTAACGGACTACTCCATCCAACATATGGACTTAGCGCAAAAACTGATTGTTTACATATTTTGATACCTTTGGCATATAAATAAGTTTTGTGCGATTCCTTGCCGAAAATTGAAAATTTATTTTAAAAAATTGGTAATTTCGGGTGTTTTTTTTAGAGTTATAGAATTTTAAATTGAAATAAAAGACATTTAAATTTAGATTGAAGCCAAATTTTTTTTTAATTGAAAGTTAATTTTATGACATTTATGTTTTAAAAATAATTTCCGGCATATGTCCACCACGACTAGCTCTGAAGAACCGCATTCGACCAGACCAATTTTGGACCACTTTTTCGAGTAATTCAGGCCTTATTTAATGAATAACACGAGTTATGTTGGCTTCCAAAGCTTCTTTTGTTTCTGGTTTATCAGCCTAAACCATGACTAGACATAACCCCAAAGAAAATAATCCAGTGGAGTTATGTCGCATGATTAATTGGACAATTTCTCGGAATAATGTTATCGCCAAATCTTTCTTTCAATAAATCAATTGTTACGGTAGCAACATCAGCTGTAGCACCATCTTGTTGGAACCAAAACACTTCTGGGTCGATACCATTCAAATTTTGAAACAAATAATCATTGATCATCGATCTGTAACTAGCACCATTCACTGTAACATTAGCTCCAGCATCGTTTTAAAATGATGATGTCTCCAGCGTGTAAAGCACACGATACAGTGCATTTTTCAGGATGCAATGGAACCTGCAGAACTTCTTGAGGATTGTTTACACTCCATATACAGATATTTTGCTTACATAGCCGTTCAACCAGAACTGAGCTTCATCCCTAAACACAATTTTACGATGAAAAAGTGGATCAACTTCAAGCTGTTCTAGAGCCCAATCAGCAAACAAACGACGCTTATTATAGTTTTGTTCTTGAACCAGTTGGATCTTGTATGGGTGTAGACCAAGATCTTTAGTCAAAATTTTCCATGTGGTGGATGCACAGAGTCCAACTTGTTGTGAACGTCGACGAATTGACAAATCTGGATCATCATTTACACTATGAATTACAGCAGCGATATTTTCTTCTGTACGTACAGTTTTTTGTCTTGTTGTTGTTATTGCATCGAGTAGAGAAAATGTCCGAAATCTATCGATAGTTCCATGACTAAGCTGCTCTGATGGACGATTAGCGTGAGTCTTTCCATGATAATTTGTCAATGCTTACTGAACAGAAATGTCAAAACAACATTGCTTCTACCTTCTGTCAATCACAGTTATCCCTATCGAAAGTTCTATCACTCGATATTAAATTGTCAAATGATCAAACTTCAAATACGACATTTTACTGCCTGAAATGATGTGTTCGGATTCTTGCTCTTCACTGAGGGGGGTCCAAAGCTGTATGAAATTCTAAATATCATTTGTTCAATGCGCGTCGTCAAACAAGTACCAGATTCCAATTTCTTTGCTGGAAATGTTACGAATTATGTCCTTTAAACTAGATCAGATGGTAAATCCAATAATAACTTATTTGATACGAAATTGTGGCTTCAAATAAAGAAGTAAAAGAAGATGACCTCCTGGTTAATCCGAAAATATCGCTGCTGTGAGTAATAGTGTTAATGATGATCCAGATTTGTCTAGTCGTTGACGTTCACAAGTTGGACTCTGTGCATCCACCATATGGAAAATTTTGCGTAAAGATCTCGGTTTACACTCATACAAGATCCAACTGGTTCAGGAACTAAAGCCACTTGACCAAAATAAGCGTCGTTTGTGCAAACAAACGACGCTTGTGGATCAACTTCAAGCTGTTCTAGGGCGCAATCATTGCTGATTGGGCCCTAGAACAGCTTGAGTTTGATCCACTTTTTTATCGTGAAATTGTGTTTAGTGATGAAGCTCATTTCTGGTTGAACGGCTATGTAAACAAGCAAAATTGCCGTATATGGAGCGGAAACAATCCTCAAAAAGTTCTGCAGGTTCCATTGCATCCCGAAAAATGCACTGTATGGTGTGCTTTACATGCTGGAGGCATCATCCGTCCATATTTCTTTAAAAACTATGCTGGAGCTAATGTTAGAGTGAATGGTGCTCGTTACAGATCGATGATCAATGATTATTTGTTTCAAAATTTGAATGGTATCGACCCAGAATTATTTTGGTTCCAACATGATGGTGCTACACCTCATGCTGCTACCGTAACAATTGATTTATGGAAAGAAAGATTTGGCGATGACATTATTTCGAGAAATGGTCCAATTAATTGGTCTCCAAGATCATGCGACATAACTCCACTGGATTATTTTCTTTGGGGTTATGTCGAATGCGGTTCCTCAGAGCTAGTCGTGGTGGACATATGGCGGAAATTATTTTTAAAACATAAATGTCATAAAATTATCTTTTAAATAAAAAACATTTTGAGTTCAGTCTTAATTTAAATATGTTTTATTTCAATTTAAAGTTCTATCACTTAAAAAAAAACCACCCGTTATAAGTTCAGTGCATTTTCGACTTAGAAGTACATTGAAGTCTGGGCGATATAAGACAGCTATTAGATAATTTATTTAGTTTTAATTATTCCGCAAATTTATATGACCAGATATCTGGGATCTTTTACTTTTGATTATTTGCTTGCTGTACATTTTTGATAGATCATCTGATTGAAGCAATAAAATATCATCTTGTATTATAGCCCAGCCTGCGAAAGTGAACTTATTATTGAAAGCACACAATTAATTTAATGAGCATACAGTTTTATAACAATTCAATAAATCATTCAAGTGGTTATATTTTCTTCTTTGAATTATAAATCTCCCACACCCTCAGTTCAGTATATTACCTTGATATTCTGCTCAAAAAAAGGGGGCCCATTTATAACTAGCTAGCCGGTGATACTCAATCTCTGAAAGAGTATGTGACAAAGAGTTCATGTTGATGGATATTTAACCATATTGTGGGCTAAAGTAGCAACGTTTCCAGGTATGATCACTGGACGAGAACGTAAACAGGTTGTTTTATCAAATGACAATCCAGTTTCACGAACTCACAAATTGCCGTGAGAGCATTTCCTTTGTACTGAGTTTTCCACCTGTATTTCTCAAGTTCAAGTTCTCAGTTTCAATAGGACTTATACCAGTTGCTTTCATATGGCCAAACACTAAATTTGTATCTCTACTGTCAACAACTGGACCGTTTGAAGCTAGCTAGTTCTTGAGCACGATGACGAGTTGATATTTAGCCTCATTCTAGGCTACAACAGCAATGTTTTCAGGTGTGCTCACTGGAGGAGAACGTAAACGGGTTGTTTTATCAAATAACGATCCAGTTTTCACGAAAAATTGCCATGAGGGTATTCTATTGAATTTTCCATGTAGATTCCTAACAGTTTGAATAGAAGGTTCATCACTTTGGAAATATTATAAGTTTTTAATATTTTCCAGTTTTGCTCAAGCGTAAATCAACCCATTTCGTTAATGTCAAATATGAAACTAACTTCATGTCAAAAAACGAATGACAGAAGTGTTGTCAGACTCGAAATATCCACTACCTTAAATACAAACTCTAGATGGCCCACCCTTCATAACTGAGTCGAAGAATTGAAATTGCTGGAATTAAAAAGTTAAGTTCTCCAATGTACCTAATCCGCTAATAAGATCCAGAAATATGACCATTAAGAATTTTTTCAAAATCTCAAAAATGAAACAAAATTATTGCAGTATATTCAATTCATCAATACCAGCGCACTTAAGCTTCTGACGTCGCCTCAAAGCTTTCACAATTTTTCTGAAGGATTCTTCGCGAGAAGTGTATCGTATTTCTCAGCACCCCATAATTCATTAAATTCCGCTAATAACACACGTAAGCCTCTTTAATTTCTTTTTAATAGGGGCCGTCAATCAAACAGTCCCCGCCTTCGATTTCGTGGCGCGAAATAATTAGATGTAAAATGAGCTCCGTGTTGAACGCGGGGACCCATCCCGAGATAATATTTCTGGTGCGAAACCGTGTCATAGACAGATTACAAATTTGTGGTTACTTTGACGAATACGTAATGAAACGACCTTCTGTGCCAAATCGCTCGTTCCTCGAAGAAAATGTACTCTTGCCTTACAGAGTAGGTTCGTTAAAATACCTATTTTGTACTTTGTTTTCCTCTGAATACGAGAGTTTGAATTACTACGGAAGTTGAGGCAAGGATGACAATATAAAGATGGGGACGTCTTCTCCTTCTTCGTTAACGTCACCCGCTGTACGGTTATTTTCAATGGCCTTTCCTTTATCAGATAATAACAGACACAAGAGCTTCAAAACTCACCAACTAAATGAGAACTTCTTTTTCTTTTTTTTTCCATCTTCTAGCTTAGGCTGAAGGCCTGTTCTTCAATCAAAATTCATCTCATCTCAGGTCGATGACATCACTCCATCTCTTTCTAAGACCGTCCACTTGGTGACTTATCGTTTGCAATTTTTACCAATCTGTCCTCCGTCATTCGTCCTATGTGTTGATTCCATTCAACTTTCCTTCATTTCATCCTTCTCCTCGCTTGTGTCATAACTGTGGTATCCACCTTTTTCCGAGGCATGTATTTGGTACTTTGAGCGAAATTAGTATTTTACAAAGGGTAGAATGCTAACCTGACCCTTCAACCTTCATTTATTCAGGCTTGGGACCAGCAGTAATGGCAACTGAGCTACTCAATCCACCCTGTAACCGCCCAGGCGCAGTTTAAATAAGAAAAAATGTCAGCATTAGTAGCTGCTCGATCGTAATAAGATTCTTCAATGATGTACATGAGATATTAACTCTGGTGCCATGATACCAATAGTTTCATTCATGAACCAGTAGACTAAGGACGAGAAGAACAACTGTTGTATGTTATTATTGTTGACGTAATAATAATGTGGTAGCGGGCCCAACTCCTTCGGCATTACCCAGAATTCTCCTCTGCTCTGCCATAGCTTCCCGGCATTCTGCAGAGAGGAAACGACCACTCTCCAACCAAATAGAACAGAGTGCGAGCATTTTACACCGGCGTTCCGACTGGCAGGCTTGTACCCCATTGCGAATCTGAAGAATATAGATGGAACGAAACGCTTACTTCCCAAAATATACGCCCCCCACGGCATTATAACTTGTCGAGCTGGGGACGCTTGTCTTGACTAGGACCCTAGTTTCATCCCGGTAAAATGAAGGGTTGAGTCTCGATGCCTAAAGTTATGTCATTCGCGCCAGTCACTGGACCTGTGTGGGGGAAGATCTTCCGAATGAGACCCTAATTTTTCCGCTATGGTGGAATGGAGGGCTGAGCTGGTTGATTAACTCAGTGACAGGGAGTCCGTCGCAGCACAGGGCCTCTCCCTTAACACTAGCGTACTCTACCCTATTGCAGTAAATCTCCGGATTTTTCTGTCCAATGGCCGACTGGGTTATGTAGCATAATGCGTTACCTCGGGAGGGTGGATGCGCGCAGGTGGTACTTGTATCACCTTGCCACCTGATTAGTGTTGGACTCGAGGGGGCAGTGGTTGAAAGTCCGCATGCTGGACTAGGGAGGTATTTCATTTATCTGTTCGTAGACCCCTATGTTCGGGATATTCTCATGGAATGACTCAGGGTTTAGCGGGACTAAAGGTCGTAACATTTTACTGTTTGTGGATCTTGACGAAATGGCTTAGCCGTTACTGCTTGACGCCGGGATCAATCAAAAGACTTCACACGGGTTCGTGGGTCATGACGCACAGGCTATGTTGACGGTGCTCGTACCAGGATCAATTGAGTCATCAATCATGGGTTAATCTTAGTTCACAGGACTGCGTTCGGGTGCTTAGATAAGAAGCCCTTCCGGCGAGTGAATTGCGTCCCAACCCACTCAGGTACTGACCTGCAGAGCTAGTAGAGGTTGAATAGTGCTTCGCTGCTACCAGTCAGACGTTTGTAGACTTTTAAGCTAAAGCTCAAACTGAAAGCTGGTTGGTTCACCTCTTCGGAGGGGTTCTCGCTTCGCGCGATGATATGGCGTAATCCTTCTGCCTCTGGGGGCAGACTGTGCAGACTGCTGAGTAGTCACTTGGTGAAAGAGCCACGCTCATATGCCAATTCGAAAACCTGGTAGAATTCACACATCTCCCCTATACGCACCCCCCAATTGCCCGCTGGAGGAAAAAGGGAGACTACTACGTTTCGACCAAGGATCTTGGTGGGATCTTGGAAGACTCGCTCAACTTCAGTTCGCTGGAACTAACGAAAAACTGTGGCCCTGGTGTTGAATTACTAAATTCAACTATTGTCCTTGACAATGGCTCTAAAATCGGACACCCATAAACTCTAGACGCGGTCCAATCCGGAATCTTCATATTCCATATACAGAAAAATCTACTATTCCAAAATTATATAGAGTAAAAATCTATAAAATATTCCTTGAATAAATATTATTTTTTAAATTCTGGTTATTTTTCTTATCATGGAACATTGTTTGGGAAGAGTAACATCTGTTGTAGTTTTCTGTGTTCTGAGTACACGTGAGTTATGGTTTATTTTTACAATTCATTTCTCTGGAGTTTTCAACATTTGAAATTTACGTTGAGTTAATTCGTTCTAAGTTTTATCTTTGTGGTAAGTAAAAAAATAATATTGTGATATATTTGGATCTGAATTGAGTACATTTCTGAAGAGGCAAAAACAATATCGAAACAATTATATACACATAACATAAATAGAGGTTAATAATTGATAGAAGGTATATAAAATTGTTTAAATATTTTAATATTAGCCTTTTACATATTTAATTTGAAAAAAATTATATTTCATAATTATAACTTCAGGAATTAAATTAAATTAATGTCATATAAGTACCACTTATATCAAACGACATATAAAATAAACATTCATTATAAGACATCCAAATGATATAACAAAATCCAATAAATAAAAATTGTTAACCAAAATCCTATAAATTAAATATTTTGAGTAGACAAAATTTTGTTTCTGCTGATCAATCTCACGAAAACAAATATCCTTCAAAAATGTTTAACATAATCTTAAGAATTTCATCATAAAACTTTCTTACTTAGAATATTCAATACTATTTGATATCTAACTAAGTTACTTTCTATAAAATGTCAAGATATGTAAAAACATTACTAAAAAACAAGTTTTAAGAGAGACTTTGATTCGTCAGTACTCAATTAATTGAGCACTGAAAAACAAGTTTTAAGAGTGACTTTGAGTATTTGAGTACTGACGAAGCAGAGTCTCTCTTAAAACTTGTTTTTCAGTAATGTTTTTACATATCCTGAGATTTTGTAGAAAGTAACTTAGTTAGATATCCAATAATTTTGAATATTCTAAGTAAGATAGTTTTATGATGAAATTATTAAGATTATGTTAAACATTTTTGAAAGATATTTGTTTTCACGAGATTGATCAGCAGAAACAAAATTTTGTCTACTCAAAATATTTAATTTATAGGATTTTGGTTAACAATTTTTATTTATTGGATTTTGTTTTATCATTTGGATGTCTTATAATGAATGTTTACTTTATATGTCGTTTGGTATAAGTGGTACTTATATGACATTAATTTAATTTAATTCCTGAAGTTATAATTATTAAATATCATTTTTTGAAATTGAATATGTAGAAGGCTAATATTAAAATATTTAAACAATTATATACACTTGTCAAATGTGGGAGTTCTGGTTCAACTGTTTTTATTTTATTCTTTATTTCGAGAATTTTATATAATTTTCGTATAGTAGATTATTCTGTATATGTATGTTTTATACATATCTATATATGTTTTGTTAATACATTCGTATTTATACGTTGTATGACATGAAGGATAAAAGTTTTTTCTAGTCGTTGAAAAATATTTTATATTGATTATATATTGTGATATCATTTTGATATTTTAGTATATAACTTTCAATATATATTGTAGTTCAAAGACTTTATTCTGAATTTATAGTTATTAAGAGATATGAGAACAGAAAGTTCTTCGAATCGAGATAGTGCAACATATATCTGTACGATTGTTCTAAACTCAAACAAGCCCAAAGAGGTTTTGTTGGTCGCTGGAACATAAGCATCAGACATACGCATGTTTCGAAGCTAATTAGCTTCAGTCGTCAGTGCACTGTAATGTCCAACGTATACAAATCAGCCAGGCACCTATATCTGCCTTGCAGAGGAACACAGTGTATTTATCATACACCAGCGCCATCTAGTGCATGCAAGTATACATACACGACATACCCGAGCAAGCCAATTCGTTGGTGTTCCTGTGCAGGGCGGATATAGGTGCATGGATGATTTTTATTCGTTAGACATTACAGCGCACTGACCACTGAAGCCAATTAGCCTCGAAACATGCGCATGTCTGCTGCTTAGGTCCCAGCCATCAGAAACACCTATTCGGGCTTGGTTGTACATATTTATGTTGCACTGTCCCGATTCGAAGAATTTTCTATTACCATAGCTCTTACCCCTTATTAATCATATTTGGTACATCTGAATTTATAGTTATCGGACCAGAAGCCTTCGGTTTTGTACGATCGTCGCTCTTAGGCACAAACATCTATTTATAACCTTGCTACATAAATATCTATTATGAATATCGCTTCTGAGTTGCTCTCCATAATATTCCATAATTTCTGTGTCACCTGGTGTTAAAGTGAATGCGAATATGAACTTATTCAAGAGCAGAGAGAGAGAATGAGTGATTATAACTTGGGAGTTGAGACAGGGAGAAAATGTGTTTAGAACTTATTTCTTCAGATAGAGAGAATGTGTGTGGGATCAGAACGAGATATTATTCGGTCTGTCTTCATCCAGTGCTAAAGAGATTCTGTCCAATGCTTAGCGCGAGTAGGTAAAATGCCGAAACGACATTGGCTATTTTCGTTTCTACCGTCCAATTTAGATTTCTGGGAAAAAATGAGACATTTTTGAAAGGATTAGATTGGTGGACCCCTGGGAACGTATTTGTAATGTACCTACCTAATCAAAATCAAACAGATGCAAGTCATCTACTGCTATGATCCTTTTTTCCTTATACAGCCCTTCAACGACAAACAACAAAGGGGTTTTTGCATCGAATTGTGACAATTCTGAGTTGCCATAATATTCCATAATTTCTGTGTCACCTGGTGTAATATCGAGGTCCGTTCCTGCGGCGAACAGTGGGAAACCCCCAGGTGCGTTTCACTTGTCGCGTTGTGTTTACACAAGGATGATACCAGCCCCGTGCATGCTTTATTTTCGATAGATAAATCTGACAGTTATTTTAGCAGAGCAACCGACTGCGAATAATAAATTGAATTGAATTCGTACATCGAGTTAGTACTTGTTGTTTCAATCGAACTGAAAATATTTAAAAATTAGGAACGCTGAAAATACCGCTGTGAAGTTTGGATTTCAAAAATTCTTTCCTCGATTCCGTTCTTTATCGGAATTTCGTTGGAATCGATCATTTGGAATGCGTAAACATTTTTGGAAAGCACACGGAATTCGAAAATGCAACATGAATGCCTCAAAGGTATGAAATGTAGTTTCACAGTTTGAAAAAGGCAATGCTGCAAATAAACTGGCTGAACGTGATAGGGAATAGTTATTTGTGGAACCAGTTGGGAAAAGCACTTTTTCGTAACGAACGACTGACGTCATTCGTGTATAACAACCTACTTACACATAGACGATACTGCGTACGGGCAAAAAAATCATTGTTTCACCATTTGACTTCAAGATAATACTAATTTTCTGTTTAGAATGTGGAATGACTGGAAAGTTTTAATTTATTTACTTTTAAAATAGAGAATGTCTTCAACCAAGGACGAAATGTCTTTTTAATATAAATAGTAAGAAGAGGCATTGAGGAAGCGACTCAATCTGCGTTATCTACAATTATCCCTAAGAAGTCGAGGAGCAAGTATGATTTGTCCTATGCCAAATTTAGTTTGTGGTGTGAACACAAAGAGGTTACCCATTTGAACGAAAAAGTTTTATATACTGGTCAATGTTTTCTGTCCTAAGCGGATTCTGGAGCTGATTTGCTGAGAATCAAACAGCATGGGGTATGGAAGTCTAATACAGTTGCTGAGGGTTATGTTGAGGATTCCATAATTAATGAACAGAAGATTGCAATAAACATCCTTGAAGAAAATTATATAGAAAAGATGCAAATTGCTACTGAAAAGAAAGAACACTTTGTTGTCAGGTGGGGTCCATATCACTAATTGCTCAAATTGTGTTATGAATATATTGGGTGCTTTTTAGTGTGATAGAACTTTAAATTGAAATGAAACACATTTAAATTAAGACTGAAGCCAATTTTTTTTATTTGAAAGATAATTTTATGACTTTTATGTTTCAAAAATAATTTCTGGCATATGTTAACCACGACTGGCTCTGAGGAACCGCATTCGACCAGACCAATTTTGGACCATTTTTTCGAGTAATTCAGGCCTTATTGCATCAATAATTCGAATGAGTTGGCTTCCAAAGCATCTATTGTTTCTGATTTATCAGCATAAACCAATGACTTGACATAACCCCAAAGAAAATAATCCAGTGGAGTTATGTCGCATGATCTTGGAGGCCAATTAATTGGGTCATTTCTCGAAATAATATTATCGCCAAATATTTCTTTCAATAAAGCAATTGTTACGGAAGCAGCATGAGGTGTAGCACCATCTTGTTGGAACCAAAACACTTTAGGTCGATACCAATTAAAATTTTGAAACAAATAATCATTGATCATCGATCTGTAACGAGCACCATTCACTGTTGCATTAGCTCCAGCATCGTTTTTAAAGAAATATGGACCGATGATGCCTCCAGCGTGTAAAGCACACCATACAGTGCATTTCTCAGGATGCAATGGAACCTGCAGAACTTCTTGAGGACATATACGACAATTTTGCTTGTTTATATAGCCGTTCAACCAGAAATGAGCTTCATCAATAAACACAATTTTACGATAAAAAAGTGGATCAACTTCAAGCTGTTCTAGGGCCCAATCAGCAAACAAACGACGCTTATTATAGTCAAGTGGCTTTAGTTCTTGAACCAGTTGGATCTTGTATAGGTGTAATTATTTAAATATTTTAAAAATTTTAAAAAATTTTAAAATTAGCCTTCTACATATTTAATTCCAAAAGATTATATTTAATGATTATAACTTCTGAAAATAAATTAAAATAATTTATGTCATGATATAAGTGGTACTTATACGACATTATTTTAATTTATTTTCAGAAGTTATAATCATTAAATATAATCTTTTGGAATTAAATATGCAGAAGGCTAATTTTAAAATTTTTAAAATATTTAAATAATTTTATATACCTTCTATCAAGAATTAACCTCTATTTATGTTATTTTATTCATAATATATAATTATTTGGTTTCCTTAACATTCTTTATACAGATAGTCCTTGTGCTATAGCAGAGGCCGTTAAATTGTCTTTCAATCTTCTAGATCAAGGGTAAACCACAGATATATTTTTGTGTGTAGTGAACCGTTCCTCACCACATTTAAAGGTTTCATTTAGGTAGAACTATTTCTAGAAGATCGAAGGGTAAGTGAATATTTGTTGTTAATTGATGTTATATTTTTTGAATATGAATATTTGAATACTGAAGAAGCAAAGTTGATCTTAAAACTTGTTTTTCAGTAATGTTTTACATATCTTGAGTTTTTATATAAAGTACCTTGGTTAGATATCCAATAATATTGAATAGTCTAAGTAAGATAGTTTTATGATGAAATTCTTAAGATTATGTTGGATATTCTTGAAAGATCATAAGATTGATCAGCAGAAAGAAAATTTTGTCTATTCAAAATATTTAATTTATAGGATTTTGGTTAATAATTTTTATTTATTGGATTTTGTTATACCATTCGGATGTCGTATAATGAATGTTTATTTTATGTCATGATATAAGTGGTACTAACGACATTATTTTAATTTATTTTCAGAAGTTATAATCATTAAATATAATCTTTTGGAATTAAATATGTAGAAGGCTAATTTTAAAATTTTTTAAAATGTTTAAAATATTTAAATAATTTTATATACCTTCTATCAGGAATTAACCTCTATTTATGTTATTGTATAGGTGTAGACTAAGGTCTTTGCGCAAAATTTTCCAAGTGGTGGATGCACAGAGTCCAACTTGTGAACGTCAACGAATAGACAAATCTAGATCATCATTAACACTAAGACAGCAGCGATATTTTCATGTGTACGTACAGTTCTTTGTCTTGTTGTTATTGCATCGAGTAGAGAAAATGTTGTCCGAAATCTATCAATAGTTCGACGAAAAAGCTGCTCTGATGGACGATTATGTAAACCATAAATTTCACGAAGTGCTCTATAAGTTTGGGGAATAGAACACTCATTTTGAAAATAAATTTCAACAATTTGTAAACGTTGTTGCGGCGTGAGTCTTTCCATGATAATTTATCAATGCTTACTGAACAGAAATGTCAAAACATCATGGCTTTTAGCTTCTGTCAAATCACAGTTATCCCTATCGAAAGTTCTATCACTCTAAAAAAAAACCCGATACTGCCGCAAAACTGTGAATTGGTCATGGAAAATTTCATGAAAAGGATATGGTGCAGATATCATTTTCCATTGTTAATGGCATACCTTTCTCTATACAATGAAGATCCATTGTTTTCTCTCAAAATATACTCTTTTTTTTTAATATCAAAATGAAACCTCTTATTGAAAAATCCTTCATCACAAAGTAATGGACTACTCCAACTAGTAACGTAAAGACCGAATCAATCAGATACCTTTTTTTATGAACATGTTTATTCCTCTGTTAGGATGAAATTATCCCCGACGATTCAAATCGCAAGATGGGGAAGTTGGTCATGGTGTCTGATCCAACGGAGCGTTACTATTTTTTTGACGTCCCCCGACATAATTTCGACGGAGTGGAGAATTTGCATACTCGCGTCCGCCTCAAAACCTATTTATGCATACGCAGTTCCATTCAGCTCCATGAAGTTTCGCTTCTAGATGGATTTTTCCGGGGTTTATGAATGTAAATTAATTTTTGAAATGAGCGAGACATCGTAGTGATGAAATGAAATTGCGAAAATCGTTCTTTGAATACAAAATTTTTCCTTATCGTCGTACTCTCGAAGACGTAACGTAAGCGAATATTTGAATAATCCGCGGAAGGTCTTTTTGTTTTATGTTATTTAGGTGTTTTTCGTCTTTGAAGCAGAAAAATATCATATTTATGATTTGTAGTTGACAGGTTTGCGTTTTATCGAGGAAGAGAAAAACAAGACAGGAAAACGACTTTTTAAAAAAAGTAAATCAGATATCATAAGGAGTATTAGCTATGGTAATAGTTTTGCCATTGAGACCGCGGCGGAACTGCTGATAAAACGGCAAATCTACCACGGTAAAATCAAAATATTTACTGACAGTCAGTCAGTACTAAAAGCTCTGGAATCCAGCTGTTTTACATCCAAAACAGTCTGGAGTTGCCGCACGGCTTTAAACAGGCTCGGTATGTATAACGGAGTCACTCTGGTTTGGATACCGAGCCACTCAAACTATTTGGGTAACGAGGAGGCGGATCGGCTGGCATTTGCTGGAGCTGCGCTGCCTCTGGTAGGACCGGAACAATTCCTGGGAATACCGCATGACGTGGCTAAGGAGGCGGAATGAATCAAAGCTAGAGTCTTTCTGGCGGACCCATTCTGGCCTGAAACACTCGAAGTTGTTCCTTGGAACAGCTTCGAACAAAAAGATGGCAAATCTAGCGCTAGGTCTGGATAGGGCCAAACTAAGAACACCTGTCGGAATTATGACAGGTCACTGCAGACTGAAAGCGCATTTACACAAAATCGGTCTGGCTGAAGACAATGAATGCAGACTGTGTCTTGAGGACACTGAAACAGCCATGCACATCGTCTCAGAGTGCCCAGCGGTGAGTCGCATGAGATTCGAGGTCTTTGGCCAGGCTTTAATAGCCCACAGCGAACTGAAAAAATTACCCCTGAACAAGATTATCGATTTTATCCAAAAACTGGATCTCGTCGGGGAGATATAAATTAGGGGTGAACCACAATAGTCCGTGCGGACGCAGTGGTAGGGTGGACAGACGCCTGCTCATCATAAATAATAATAAAAATATGGTAATCGTGAGTTTCACCGGTTGGGTTACTGGCATGTGAGCATAGCTCTTTCACCAGGTGACTACTCAGCAGTCTCCACAATCTGCCCAGAAAGCAGATAGTATGATAAGGATACGCCTTATCATCGTGTATTAGCGAGAACCACTTCGAAGAGTTGAACCCACCAAGCTTTCAGTTTCGGCTTCAGTCTAAAAACCTACACCGTGACTGGTAGCAGCGAAGCACTATCTAACCTCTACTGGCGATGCAGTGTCAGTTGTTTTGTGATGTAACTCACTCTCCGAAGGGGCTCCTTATCCACTCACCCGCACGCAGTCCCATGAACCAAGAGGTCTCATGACTCTCATCATGAGTCTCATGATTTAATGCCTCAATTGATCCTGGTACGAGCTCCATAAATTTGGTCTGTACGTCAAGACCCATGAACCCTTGTGAAGTCTTCCAATTAATTCTGGCTTCAAGCATCAATGGTCTAAGCCGTATCGTGGAGATCCACAAACCCCAGAAACGTCTCGGAATCGATCCCGGTTCAGAAAGTGGCCGGTCGAGCCGTCAAGTCCCGTTAAACCCTGAAGTATTTTGAGCAAAGACAAAAGTCAAAAGTGCATAGCACAAAAGACAAAAGTCGCTCGAATTGTAGAACTCGCGCAGATGCCGAACACTGATACAATCTTTGTGTCTTTGCCAAATTGAACAAACTTTGTTCTTTGCGTTTGAGAACTATTTCTTGAACCAACTAGATTAAAAATGTATATAATCAAATCAGCTCTTAGGCTCCTTCGCCTAATGATGAGACCCACGAAGGCTTCACAATCCACCCTAGTTTATCATTGGTTAAGGTGAAACCCGAATCCCAGTTTACAACTTTGGATTCGTTTGACAAAAGCAAAAGAAGTTTTGGGATTTCGCAAATCTCCACGAATTTTGTGGCGCGTTTGACCCTTATGTTCAAAAGCAAAAGTCTTTGAATCCAAGAAGTAAAAGTATTCTTTGGATCGAAATTCTGTTACGTTTGGAGCTTGTTTCGACTTCAATTAGTCATCTTCAGTCAAGGAAAGTACCTTGAGACAAGCTGGAATTTTTCTGTTCAGAAGTTCAATTCAAAAGTCAAAAGAGCATAGCACAAAAGACAAAAGTCGCTCGAATTGTACTACCTTGAAGTATTTTTCAAGATATTCTGATCATGAGTTTCTGCGAACATATAGATGGAATACCCTTCTAGGCCAGCATGCGGACTTTCAACCACTGCCTCCTCGAGTCCAACACCAATTGGGTCACCAGGTTTTTACGAATATTCTCCCACCCTCGGCAGCATGAATGTTTGTATTATCGTTGAACACCTTGTTCGATTTCTTCGATATAGAATAAGGTTGGTATTTGGCAAGAATTTAGGCCTGCATACCATCCTAAGATCGAAACTATCCTCCATAGTTTCCATAGAATCTTTAAAAACCAGATCCAAAAACCCATTCAGACCAACGCCGTATCAAAATTTGCGGAAGAATTCTACCTGTTCGCGCTAAGCATCGGACAGTATACCTTTTAGCACTTGGTGAAGACAGATCGGCAGTATATATTTGGCGTTCGGCCTAAAAACATACACACAGTCTCTCTCTTTGTGCTTCGACCAAACGGTCACGCAACATTTAAACACACACTGTCTCCCTCAGAGCAATTAATTTCTAATCACACACACTCTCTCGCTTTCTCTTTGAACAAGTAAGTACTAATCACACATTGTCCCTCTCTCTCTCTCTCTCTCTCTTTGCTCTTGAACGAGTTTATATTTGCATTCACTTTCAACTTTTCAAACGCATAAAAAGGCCTGGAAGTGAATCTATTATCTACATTATTTACTTGTAATTAGGTGGTACAAGTGTAAAGTGAACCCAAAAATGAACCCAGTAAAAGTGAACCCAGTGAAATTGAACAACGGTGAAAAAACCCCTCGATCTACTCCTCTACGAGCAAGATACTGTTTTCACTGCAATTACAGTTCAAACTACACCGGAACAATTCTTTCAATTTTGTGAAAACAACTCGAAATTTTACACTGTAACTCATTAAAGTCTAATACATCACTCTCAATCCCCTAGAATTATGCTAATCCTAGAATTTGCATACTAATTGATTGACGTTAATCAATCACACCGAAGAATTCAAACTGGTATCTCTACGTACCAAGCAATTCTTCCACACCTAAATACCAAATTTAATTTCGATTGGATCGGAAGTTCAGGAAATATTGGAAAAATTGTACAATTCCATAATTCAAATACAATATGGAAATTAAAAACATATGGAAAAATTTTAAAATATAATAGATTGAGGAAAGAGAAATTCATTATTTTATCGATAGATAGCTGAAGTAATCGATATCTCGTTAAGTATCATCATATCATCGCTCAGGAGCTGAAGATGGACCATAAAAAAGTTTTAAAGTATTTACGCAGAGCTGGTTTCAAAACCATTGTTTAGTCACCACACCAATTAACACCAAAACACATGATGGATCGAATTTCCACCTGCGAATTCTTGGCGAAACTGAATAAAATCGACCCATTTCTTAAACGGATGGTGGCTAGGGATGAGAAATGTCTCACATACGACAATATTATGTGAAAACGATCTTAGTTGTTTCCATGTGGCCAGACATTAAATTCGTATTTTTACTGTCAACAACTGACCGTTTGACCAACAGAAGAGGGGGAAGAGGTGGAAGCTTGGTTGGGAAATTTTAATGCATCCACCATATAGTCCGGGCCTGGCACCAAGCGATTACCATTTTTTTCTCGCATTGCAAAACTTCATAAGTGATAAGAAATTAGCATCAAGAGATTGTGAAAATCAGTAACTAGAGTTTTTCGCCAATAAAGACCAAAATTTCTACGAGAGAGACATTATGAAGCTACTTTTAAAATGAAAATAAATTATAGAACAAAACGGTCATATTTGACCCAAATTAGACAATCCGAAACGTGTTAAATGAAGTCTTGGAATGCACGCTAAAATAATGGATTTTTTGCCAACTTTTTATTTAAACTGTAAATAAACGAATTATAGTCTATTATTAGTATGTGATTCAAAAAAAACTTAACTACTCGATTAGCTGGCTTTAAATGAAAATGAGGAAAATCGCTTGGACCCATCGATTTCTGATACATGGGGAAACAACTCTTCCGCTCTTCGCATCCCCGTAACTGCAACCCCTAACGGGGGTGAGTACAACCCCTTGATTTTAAATAGGGATGAGGGGTATTGCGATACCTCATTTTGGAGATCTTATCGAGTACTATCTGATCCTGAAATTTCGTTTCAAAATTTCTATCGATAAAGAAAAGACAGGTAAAATAGTGAAAGAGTACTTACTCTTGTGATTAGTTTAGTAAATGCCGGAAATGGGTAATATTCACTTCCATGCAGTAATGTAAGTTTTACTGAAAATGTTCACGTACGTTACTCAAGATTTCTGGTGTTATTTGAAGGCATTCATTAATGATCCGAGCTCGCAAATCATTCAGTGACTCAGGTTGGGTAGGGTAAATCTTGGATTTCAGGTGACGCCTTAGAAAAAATCCTTTGGAGCCAGATCTGGTGATCTGGGTGGCCATTCAATATGTCCCCTTCTTCCAAGCCAGGCGTGAGGAAAATTTTCATCTAAAAACTGACGCACCAGTTGAACGAAATGAGGTGGTGCCCCATCTTGTTGGAAAATGATCGTTTGATTGTCGTCTGCATTTTCCAATACTTGCACGAGGGCTGGATAAATGGCGTTCTCCAATAGATCTAAATAAATTCGGCCATAAAAAAGGGCCGATTATGTGATTTCCATAAAAACCCGCTCAAACATTTAATTTTTGGGAACGCTGAGCATGCACCTCACGAAATCATCTTGGATTTTCATCTGACCAATACCGACAGTTATGCTGGTTTACAATTCCGTTAAGGTAAAATGAACACTCGTCCGTAAAACAGATATGGAACATGTAGTTTTGATTACCGTTAATCATTTCACTGACCACTTCACAGAACTGGAGGCGGCGATCGGGATAATCCTCATCCAGTTCCTGAAGCAATCGTATCTTATAAGGATATTGTTTGCGACTGAACCAGTAGCGTCAAATTTGGCAACCAGTTGCACAACGTAGACTAAGGTAATTCATAAACATAGTCCGTCTACTTTTTTGGACAAAAAATGTATACTTTTTTGGAAAAAAAATTAACAACATATCTACTAAATACCTTTGAAATGTCTCGGATACGAATAATATTCTTGAGATAAATTCCACATTGCCTCTTTCACTATTTTCGCTGTTATTTCATTATTGATGGATATTTTGAAGGGAAATTTCAGGGTCAGATAGTACTCGATACGATCTTCAAAATTAGTCATCGCAACACCCTATTAAAAATCAAGGGGTTGTGCTCACCCCCGTTAGGGGGTTGAAGCTACGGGGATGAAAAAAGCGGAAAAGTTGTTCCCCCTCGAATCAGAAATTGAAGGGTTCGAGCGATTTTTCACATTCTCATTTTAAAGTCGGAAAATCGAGGTGTTAAGTTTTCGTTGGATCACCCTGTATATCTTATTCCCCTCCAAGTATGTAGAATTTTCATATTAGTTGATCAACGTTCAATCAGTTACTAAAGAACAATTTAAAAAGGTATGTCAACATAACAAACAATTTTTTTAATATGATATAATGTAACAGAGCGCAACGTTCAAAATTCATAAACCAATAAGACAATTATTGCTGAGAAAATTTTTTTTAATGTTAATATACCAAATGATTATATTAATTCATTAACATCTTTGTTTACTATTAGTGGTTTTTTCAATATTGGTGTGACTATCAATATTAAATGAATATCATAAAATATTCATCACTTAAGTTGGCTATGTTTTTCACCCTACGAAGTAAACGACTCAATTTCTCCCACTTTTGAGGAAGTTAAATTGCCTATTATATAAGAATCGTGCAAAAAAGGGATAATGCTTCTGATGCAAATTCAGGGATTTATATTTTTTGGAAAACATTTCAATACATTGAATATTTCACATCATTCAAACCGGAAATTTCAGATAACAACTCAAATTTTTTGCGAGCGAAGTTCCTCAAATTCCCAATAAAAAACATAGGATTCATCGATAGAATTTTATCTGATGAAGTTTTCCACCGATTGTAAGAAACTCGAGGAATATTCCCGAAGAGAATAGTTTCGAAAGTTCCCTCTATACATTTCTTATTGCTCAGAAAGGAGCTCAATCCTACCTTGTAAACCCATTAAATCCTGGCAACAATAATGGACCGTGTAGCGGCAAAAAGAGCGGTTTCATCATTGTTCAATATTTTTAATTTGAGAGGTTTAAAATTTCAAAGGAATCGCAAGGCCCGATTAAGGTCTGCTCTTGGGTGAAATTACATTGAGAGCGTACTGAAATATTAAGTGACTACCTGATGATTGCACTCAGTTTCGGATGGCTTTCCAGTTGGACAGGTTTTTTTTTCGCAGAATGAGTTCATACTTTTATCACAGTTCGAATAATCATCTTCTTGAAGAAGGTGTCTATTTAACGTAAATTAATGTTAAAGAGGTAATTGGTTTTTTGGGAGAAAGTTTAATTAAAAAGGATTTGAAAGGTTACTAAAGATTATATCATCCTAAAAATCCCTCTGGTTCAAGCCTATTTTGTTATTGAATGATTTTTTTTTTTAATCTTAAATACCAAACAGATCAACTCTCTTAACGTTACTACAAATTTTGATTTTATCAAAATTTTTTTTCTCAATAACTTTTCGAAATTAAGTTAAATAAATGTCTTAGAAAACACACTTTCAATCCACAGAAAATATAGAATAATAATTAAAAATATCAAAGAAATATTTTATGTAAGTTAATGCGTAATTATTCAAATGTAAATTAATACGTAATAAAAGAACCTTTTCAATTTTAAGTTAAGTTACTTTTTGGTCTCCTTTGAAAATGGTCGAATGACCAAAACACGTGTCAGGATTCTGAATAAACTGTGAAACATAAAAACTTTTTTTTTAAATAAAATTTTTAAAATGTTTCACCTAGAGGCAACCGCATACTCCATTCATTCAAGAGTAATTTTCACTCGTACATAACTAAATTTAATAAATTTAATAATGTCCAACATGGTTTCAGAAATGGTTGTTGTACTGAGTCAGCCGAACTTCATTTTATAGAATGAATTTACTAGTGTTTAAAAAAGTAGCAGGAATAATTTTTTACCTTTTTTGTGCCTTTGTTGCTCTCAGTTCATCATAGACATATAGTTTGGGTTTTAGATATATTTTACCGACTCCAAGATAGAATGATTTCGGTTAGAATTGAAAACGGATAAATACTATTCCACAGAATATAATATGAAATGAGGAGCTCCTCAGGGCTAGGTTAATGTACCTCTAATATTTTTGTTGTTCATAAACGACTAACTCACTTATTTAACTTGCTCGTTGCTGATATTGTTCGCTGACGACGAACTCCAAAAAGCTTGTGAAAAACTTGTAACTGAGTTTATTACACGGTGTCGTTCAAATAATATCAATTAGATCACTTGCGAATTTAATATTATCTTTAGATTCTTCCATTTTTTTAGGCGCTGTATAAAAATAGTCTTTATGAGACTTTTTATTCAATTTAATTTTCAAAAATTTTAATGAAATTTTGAATTGAAAGTTGTAAAGATTTTACAGAATCCTCCTGCTAGACACTCAAAATATTTAAAAAATTCTCTTCGAACTTTCCCTTTCAATTTATTTCCATTCATAATAGGTGAATTATTTTATTCATAATATATAACTATTTTGTTTCCTTAACATTCTTTATACAGACAATTCTTGTGCTATAACAGAGACCGTTAAATTGCCTTTCAATCTTTGAGATCAATAGTAAACCACAGAGTTTGAGTTAACATTACACTCCATTTAAATTTTCAGTATTCATTTACCAGAAGAAGCTTTCTGAATTGTCAAAAGGTGAGAAAATATTTTTGTTGATTGATGTTATATTTTATTGAATATGCATACAATTGAGTACTGACGAAGCAAAGTCTTTCTTAAAACTTGTTTTTTAGTAATGTTTTTACATATATTGATATTTTATAAAAAGTATTTTAGTTAGATATCCAATAATATTGAATATTCTAAGTAAGATAGTTCTATGATGAAATTTTTAAAATTATGTTAAGCATTTTTGAAAGATATCTGTTTTCATAAGATTGATGAGCAGAAACAAAATTTTGTCTACTCAAAATATTTAATTTATAGGATTTTGGTTAACAATTTTTATTTATTGGATTTTGTTATATCAAATGGATGTCTTATAATGAATGTTCATTTTATATGTCGTTTGATATAAGTGGTACTTATATGACATTAATTTAATTTAATTCCTGAACTTACAATTATTAAATATAATTTTTTGAAATTAAATATGTAGAAGGCTAATATTAAAATATTTAAATAATTTTCTATACCTTCTATCAAGTATAAACCTTCATTTATTCTATAGCTGAATTAATTCTCCGAAACCTCTACAGATTTAATCTAGAAAATCCCTTGAAAATTTTTTAGAATTAAATACCGTAGCATTAATTTATCTTAACTCTTTCACTCTATAGTCATAAAGAATTAAAAGAAAACCCAAAGTATTGACCAAAATTATCTGAATCCTTCATCCAAGACGAATTTGATTGAATCTTCAGGAATAACAAATTTCATCACCAAAAAATGTTCCACATAGATTTCAAAAAGGTCTTTTTTCAAATGTCCAATGACTACGAATCTTCCACGCACCTATATTCTCTCCGCACAGAAACACCAAGGTATCTATCATACACCATTTAGTACATTTGTAGTCATTGGACATCACAGGGTACTGACGAGATACCAACAAGTTTCGAAACGTGCGCTACTTCTTTCCCAATGATCGATCAAAAATTAATCGGGCTTATTTGAGTTTAGAATTATTTATACATATGTATGTTGCACTCTCTCCATTTGTTGTGAAGCTCTCCAAGGGATATGCGGTGTTGGGGGGGAGCTTCCACTTCTTAATTCGGGAGACTGCGTTTCGTTCGGAGCCTGCGCATCTGAAACTCATCAGACAGGCGTGATGCGCAGTTATGCCTGTGACGCCAGTGACCATGTGTTCCGCTTGGAACGGTGGTCGTCAAACGCTGTATGCCTTACCCTATTTGAACTCGACGGGGACGGTTAGTCATGAATCTTTAGACTGGTTGGGTTCTCTATCGGTACTCCGGTCAAGCTGGAATAGAGCAAGGCAGGTTTCTGGACGAGAAAGTTGTTCGCTACAGTAGAACTTTCTATTACGATAGCTAATACTGATTATTAATGAGATTCAGCAGCAATTAAAGAGCTGTTAAAGAGCGATCTGAAGAAGCTCGACGTTTTCCAAATGCGATATCTTCGTCAGATCCTCGATGTTTTCACCCGACTTCATACGGGAGAGATGCGACCACCAACCAACCATAGAGGCCCTGATCCAGCAGAAGAGACTGAGATGGTTCGGATACGTTTGAAGAATGGACATAGAATTTATACCATACAAGATGCTCTGGTGAAAACCCCCAGAGACCTGGTGGGTGCAGCGATCGGCTCCCAGAACGTGGGCGAGGCACGTTGAGGAGGATCTACGAAAGCAGCGTCTTAACATCCAAGACGCCATAGTCATGGACCGTAAGGCGTGATTGCGACTATTCAAAATCCAATGGCACCCACTGCAGCGTATGGGCTTAGGCGGAAAACCTACCACATCGCCAGCTAGGGATCAAAGAACAAGAAGAAGAACAATTAATGATATTTGGTACAGATCAGTCGGATTCATTTATTTGAATTTATTTTAATTATAGTTAGCTACCAAATGGAACTGGTTTGAAACAATTCAATAATTTAGAAGGTCAAATAGAGTTAGTTGGTAACATCTCTCTATAAAGTATAGGTTATAATTGCCTCGCACTCGTTCAAACCAGGGGATGTTCCAATTTGTTCAACCACCATCCATTTCCACCTCGCAAACACCAACGAAATGTACACATTCTTTTCAAAGAGGAAAGGAGAAGAACTTTCCATATTATCCCAATTTCGCATAGCTGCCAGCGGCCTCGAAAGTTTATCCATAATAAATAATGTATTTCAGGGTCTGAAAATCTCCGACTTCAAGAGCACTCGAGCTCGTTCAGGCGAGAAATATGATCCTTCAAATATTCTGACACAAATAATCTCCGTTTAACGCACGTTATTGCCAGATAACATGTTTTCCTATAATTAAAATGATTATCAGGGCTTTGGATCAAGTGGAGCGTCAACATCTTCACGACGCTGCCTAATGCAGTATTCAGAAGAAGGTCGATTATTTACTTGCTGAGTGCGGAGGGATACACGAGTTGCTTGGAGGAGAGGTAGAAAACTTGATTGCTTGTTTTGGTTCTTATTCTGACCTGAGGTATGCTTTTTTTGCATATATACGAACTAACTAAAGTTCAGAGAAGAAATAGAATTACATATATTTAATTGATTCAACCTTTACTTGAAGGAAATTCATTTTGATGAAAAATAATAATAAATTTTAATTTTGGTTGTGAATTCTTCCATAAGTGTGTGAAAGTTATGATAAGGGTCAATATAGAAAAACACACTTTTTTGTTGAATAGTAATCTAATGGCCATCGTTTCGGCACTAAGCCATCATCAGGCCAGCTGAAATAAACACATATATAAAAATAAAAATGTACACTTTATAGTCAAAACATAGACAATCATTGTTAAAAATATTTTTGCGAACACTTATTGAATGAAATCTCAGAATTTCCAGATAGAAATCTTTTTTAATGCTTAGGAACGCTAACATAATAACAGTTTTAGTTTTGTTCATATTTCGCGCCGTTTGAATAGTATCCATCACATGCCAGACGTTGACATGCTCATATTTTTATCTGTTCCCTGCTCTTTCATATCTTATTTGTATGTTTTCACCATTGTTTACTGTTTTTGAGGGTTATAGATAAAATCAACAAAAAAGCTACCCCTCTATATACACCTGTCTGATATGTGTAAATTTTTAATATTTTTGACACAATTGTAACTTACTGTTGACGGTGAGTCCGAATGACACAATTTTAGTTTGATAATGAATGACAAAATAACAATAATAAATAAATTTCAAAAATTATTTTACCAATGACTGTCTGTGTTTTTACTTTAAAGTGTACATTTTTGTTTTTATTTTTATATATGTGTTTATTTCAGCTGGTCTGATGATGGCTTAGTGCCGATCCCAACCCATTTTAACCTAAATCCATACGTTATGCTATGCGGGGCGACTATAAGTACGTTGCAGATTTTTTAATGTTGTATATTACAGAGAAGTTTCGAGAAATCGACTTGACCAAATCGGGCTACTGTTTGTTCGAAATGTTTATACGGATGTTTGTTGAAATGTCCCGACATATGGAAATATGTATTACAATAGCTAATACTCTTAATTAGATATACTACTCTGTTAAGAAAGTACAACATTTTTACATTCAATCGTCAAAATTTATTGGGTCGCCTTCAAAGTAGGCTCCATTTGCTCCTATACATCTATGCCAACAGCACTTCCAATTATCGAAACATTTTTTATAGGCGCTTTCCGGGATGGACTTTAGCTCTCGCGCCGTTTTTTTTTTTTTGGCTTCAATCGACTCAAAACGGGTGCCACGAAGGGGCAATTTTAGTTTTGGGAAGAGGAAAACGTCGCAGGGAGCCAAATCCGGCGAGTACGGTGGTTGCTGAAGCACGTTTGTTGAGTTTTTGGCGAGAAAGTCAGTCACAATCGTAGCTCGGTGAGAAGGCGCGTTATCGTCATGCAAAATCCATGAGTTGTTCGCCCACAAATTTGGCCGCTTCTTACGGATACGCTCACGCAAACGTTTCATAACGCCTAGGTAATACTCCTTGTTTACCGTCTGACCCTCTGGAACGAATTCGTAGTGCACCACGCCACGGATATCGAAGAAAACAATGAGCATCACCTTCATTTTCGAGCGGGTTTGGCGTGGTTTTTTCGGTTTCGGCTCATTTTTTGCCACCCATTCCGATGATTGCTGGCTTGTTTGCATATCGTACTCGTAGACCCAGGTCTCATCACCAGTTATAATGCGTTCCATGAATGTAGAACCGGAATTACAGCGATCCAGCATGTCTGAAGCAACCTGTTCGCGATGACGTTTTTGAAGAAAATTCAGGTCTTTCGGTACGAGTCGTGCGGCCACCTTTCTTATGCCCAAAATATCAATCAAAATCGTACGTGCGGACTCGTGGGATATCTTAAGATCATGTGCTATCTCTCTCAAGCTGGTACGACGGTTTTCCAGCACCCTTTCCTTAATTTTATCGACGTTATCTTCGATCGAAGCCGTCGATGGGCGACCACTTCACGACCGTCCTTGAAGGCTCTGTACCACTGATATGCACGAGTTTTCGATAGAGCATTATCACCAAAGGCCTTTTGCAACATTTTCAATGCATCGGCACACGAAAATTCATTTGCAACACAAAAATTCAAACAAATTCTTTGCTCAACGTAATCACCCATAGTAAAAATCGGCACGCACTCTGACATCGACTGACTTAATCAGCTGTTGCAAACACACTAGTTGACAGATCCCGCTCAAGCTTGGCATAGTAATTAAGGACAGTGGTACCAACCTAGGAAAAAAATTTTTTACCTGCCTCATTGCCTCGCCAGATTCAAATCGATAATTCCCGGTACTTTCTTGACAGAATGTATATACAATTCTGTACATTCGACATATGCTAATCATCTTAAGGAATTCAGGCATAATTTCAACAATAATTATGAAATTATCCACGTTGAAAGCAAAAGTTCTGAATTAACACTTTTAGAATTTCTTGAAATCAACAGGTATAATGCCCGTAAAATCCTTTTGAACGAACATACAGATGTCGATCATTCTCCATTACTGAATATTTTTCCTTAATGGCATTTTTAGCGGCAAACTCCAATAAATACCTAGAGTTTTTATGACTTGTGCTTCCATTATTTGGTCACGTACCTAAAAATGTATTTAAACTCGGTTACACTGAATACCATCAGACAGTACAATGTAATACCTGAAGAAGCCACATCGTGGTGAAACAATTGTTGTAGTAGTACAAACATTTTTTTGGAAATATATTACTATCTCATATACATTTTTTTTAATCATAATGAATTTGAATTGGAAACAACAGATATAGACAATATTATGATGCTAGCCAAACTAATTACTGAACAAAATTTCTTTATTTTCGATGACATAATATACACAATGCAAGACGGTGTACCCATGGGCTCTCCATTCAGTGGACTGATGGCTGACATTTATGTCAGTTATATTGAACGACAAATCAGGCAACTACCGTTTGGAAAATATATAAGACTTTGGAGGAGATACGTAGATGACATATTTTGTACATGGGCTGGAACTGAGGACGAACTCACAACATTTTTTAATAGCTTGAATACAAATTTCAAAATTCACTTCACTCCGGAAAAATCCATCTATAATTCCATAAATTTTTTGAATCTGAAGATTGAGCTCGTAGATAATAATAATTTTTCATTGGACATCTACAGAAAACCAACTCAAACAGACACAATCATCCCCTTTCATTCTTATCATTCCGCCCCAATCAAAAAAACACCTTTTAGATTTTTGTTCAACCGTCCTCTGAGCATACCTCTACCTAAAGAAAATTATAATAAAGAATTAAACACCATATACCAAATAGGGGAAAATAATCAATACTGGATAACATACATGAACAATATTTTGAAATCTATAAAAGATAAACTGCTCATCAATAAAATATACCCACACCGATCTATCAATCAACGATACATTTCTCTGCCATTTTATGAAGGATTTAATGGAAAAATCAATGCAGCTCTCAGAAAACATGAATACACATTAGTTAACAAACGACATCAGACCCTAGAAAGCATCTTGATTAATAACAAGAAGAAAATGAGCAACGTTCGATATAGAGACCTAGAGACCTTTTCTTTTATATAGGCATAACCACCCGTTCAGCAAATAAAAGATTCCATGAACACGTAAAGACTCGACCAAATTCGGCGTTGGGAAATCATTTGATGGAAATGAATCATAAGACCACAATAGAAAATTTAAGAATCCTGCACAGAGAAGACAACTACTCCTTGAACAATATGAAATTCTGGAGAACAAAAAAAAAGGAACACTTATTGAATGAAATCTTAGAATTTCCAGATAGAAATCTTTTTGAATTCCTAGGAACGCTCACATAATAACTGTTTTAGTTTTGTTCATATTTCACGCCGTTTGAATAGTATCCATCACATGCCAGACGTTAACATGCGCATATTGTTATCTGTTCCCTGCTCTATCATATCTTATTTGTATGTTTTCGCCATTGTTTACTGTTTTCGAGGGTTAAACATAAAATATTACATCAACAAATAAGCTACCCCTCTATATACACCTGTCTGATATGTGTATATTTTCAATATTTTTGACAATATTGTAATTTACTGCTGACGGTGAGTCCAAATGACACAATTTTAATTTAATAATAAATGACAAAATAACAAGAATAAATAAATTCCAAAAAACAATACCCCCCAAAAATATTTTTAACAATGATTATCTGTGTTTTTACTATAAAGTATACATTTTTATTTTTATTTTTATATGTGTTTATTTCAGTTAGCCTGATGATGATGGCTTTGTACCGAAATCGATCGCCAATAGATCACCATTCAAGAAAAAGTGTGTTTTTCTATATTGACTCTTATTATAAATTTTAATATCCATAGAAATTTTATTCTATAAGAGTTTTCCGGAACCTTTACAAATTCAATAAAAATTAAATTGATTAGAATATCTGATTTACTTCATAGTCATATTGAATGATCAACACATATGCGGCAGTTAACCAATAAAGAATCAAAAGAAAATATAATAAATTAAACGTGATCATCCAGCAAACATCATCCAAGACAGAGTGTTTTGATATTCAGAAATAATAAATTCCATCACAAAACGATGGTCCACATATAATTTAGAAAGGCTTTTTTTTATTTCCCTCTTTAAAAATATATAGCACATTCTCTAGAAAAAGAATTTTAAATATCATACAGATTTATTCTGTCAATCTCCTATAAATTTTAATTTCAATAAATTTTTATTCAAAAACTTTTAGAATTCAATTTAATAAATGTCTTTAGAAAAAATTGTTCCAATTTAGTAGACATATAGAAACAACACTTATTACACAGTACCAAAAGGAAATCAAAGAATTCAAAGAAATATAAATTATTAATAAAAATTACTAAATGAATACTTAAAGGGTACAAAATTTTGTTTCGTGCCTTGTTTTATGAAAACCAAATTCTTTTCCAAGAATGTAAAACATAACCTTAACAACTTCTTCAAAAACAACTTGTGTAAACCAAAATACAGAATTATTATATATACAATATAATAATAAAAATAGGGTTTTTCATGATAGAAGGATTATTACAAAATTTTAAATATCATACATTTAAAATAATTCTGAACAGCGTAAATCTGTACAGCATAATTCTGAACAGCATAAATCTGTATATTTAAAATTTTGTAATAATTCTTCTATCAAGAAAAAACTGCTTTTTATTATTTTACTTGGAAGTAATTTGGATGCTGAGTAAAAACATTCAATAACATAATATTTACATAACTTCATTCACTAATCATCCTGTTTAGAAGCCAACTTGAAGGATGGAATTAGAATGATTACGCATATGATCGTGCAAAATTTCGTGAGGATTGAATTATCAGAAGATTAGAACAAATAAATTTTGTGCACACAGCAGCGTGAAGCACTACCGAAAATATAGCAACAGTCTTAAAATCGTGTTCAAATTCAATATTCAGAGGTAAAATAACAACAAAAAGACAAACACAAAATTTCATGAGAATCGTTTGTGATTCGAATCCGCGCAAAGGCCCCTGACTTCACGTCAGTGCTTTTCACCATTTTGATGTTTGAATGGAATATTAACTTTTGTCAAACTAAACAAAATATTTTCTTTATTCATAAAGTGGAAAAAATTATTTTAAATGGTTGTGAAAAATACTAAAAAACTCTTAAACTTATATAAAGATGCATCTCTATATTAAATCATCATTACAAATCTAATGAAAGGATCTGTCAATTCAAAGAAAAGTCAAATTGCTTCACTGGAACTAATTTTAACTGGGTGCATCGCTCTGGAACAACGGCTCATCTAGATATCCAGTCAAGGTACATTTTCCAACCCCAGGGAACTTGATTAGGATACAGTTTCAAGTCTGAGAAACTTCTAGAGAACAAACTTAGGCAGGATTTCCAGTGAGGTACGATGTTTCTTCTCTCAGTGAAATAATTAAGTTGAAATATCGGCAAAATTTACGGCAAGGTAAGAAACTTCTTAGAAAAATTCAAAATATTAAAGATTTTCTCTTTCGATAAATATTCTAAAATAGTTCTCTACGAAGTACGACATAACTGAAATTTCTTCTTCTGTATAGAAGGTTCGAAGATCATTGCAAGCAAAGATATCGAGCAATCATAGAAGGCATATTCTGGAGGACGTTTCTTCTATTTTCTGGAGATGTTCGATACTCAGTGGCAGCTATCGTCACAAAATGGCGAATGCGCATGTACTATGTATAATATAATGATTCGTTTAGCATTAATTTAAATAGGAAAAAGATATGATATTGTTATTAGTTGTTGATACCCTTCAAAACATCGAATTAATTGAATTTAAAGATTGATGAGGTTTTCTGATGTCTCAAAGTTCTCCCTATTTTTTGCGGATATATTGTTTCGTATATTTACTTGATAAAAATCTATTATATACTTCAGTTAAATGAATATATATATATATATATATATATATATATATAATAAATATATATACATATACATATATATATATATATATGTATATGTATATATATTTATTAGGTTGAGTTGTTCACATGATGCGTTTCGTTAACATAGTTAACTTCTTCAGATGCTTACAAACAACTAGTCAAACAACTTCTACAATAAATATTGAAACTATATACAAAAATTGTCATTCCAAGACATTGAAAAAAATTTTATATGGATTATCTATAAGGATATCAATTTTGATAGTTTTTGTATATAGTTTCAATATATATTGTAGAAGTTAGAATATATAATTCTGAATTTGAAGTCATTTAAATCTGTACCAATAAACTATCTAATAACTGTTATTGGTTGATATTGTTTAATTGAATTTAATTCTAGATTACTTGAAGATAAACGAATTTTTGTTGTATTAGATGAAATGAGTTTTTGGGAATTGTTGTATCCATATGATAAGGTTTATGAAAAGTAAAGAAATTATGTTGATTTTTGGCTCCAGTTATTATGTTATGTTATTATGTTAAATGTAAATAATTGAATGAGTTTTCGGATTCTATTCCATTGTAAACTCAATATTTTTATATAACGAATTCAAGTAATAAAGAAACCTTCAAGTTGTCTACTGGTACCTTTAAAGAATACAATTATGTCGTCTATATATCTGTACCAATAAACTATCTTGTTAGCGATTCTACTTTTATTATCATGAATGTTTTTTTCAAAACTATCCATGAAGATATCATCTAAAAGTGGGCTCAAGGGGCTCCCCATAATTAAGCCTTCTGTACCACTGTAAATCTGTCCATTAAAACTGAAATAATTTTGATTGAAACAACTTTTTAGTAAGTGGATGATATCTGATATTATAACACAATTCACTTCATTCTTAGATATAATAGAATTACCAATATCATATGAAACTAGTTTTGTATTGAGAGGTATTTGTATGTTTCTAATTTTGTCAATAAGCGATAAAGAATTTATAATGGAGAATTGTGGTTGAAAACAAAAAATTCTGATCATGTTTATAAGGAATTTAGAAAGTTTGTATTCTGGTGCTGTGTAATATTGAAACTATTATGTTATGTTTTGCATTTTTGGAAAGGAATTTAGTTTTCATAAAACAAGGAATGAAACAAAATTTTGTACTCTTCAAGTATTTATTTAATAATTTTTAGTTGACAATTTATATTTCTTTGGACTTCTTTCATTCTCTTTGGTACTGTGTAATGAATATTAATTATATATGTCTACTAAATTGACACAGTGTGTTCTAAAGACATTCATTTAATTTGATTCTGAAAATTTTTGAATAAAATTTTTTTTAAATTAAAATTTGTAGTAGATTAATACATAAGAATTCTGTGTGATTTAAAATTCTATTGGATAATTTTAATATTGCTTTGAATTCTTGATTGAATGTTCCTATTGGGTTTATTGGTGAAATGTATTCATGTATTGCCACTATATCTGATTTTGTGAAAATAATATTGTCTTGATCTGCTTTTTCTTTCAAATCTATTGTTATTTCTTGTTCATTATTATACATACATACATATATATATATATATACTTCTGTCAAGAAAGTACCGGGAATTATCGATTTAAATCTGGCGGGGCAATGAGGCAGGTAAACATTTTTTTTCCTAGGTTGGTACCACTGTCCTTAATTACTATGCCAAGCTTGAGCGGGATCTGTCAACTAGTGTGTTTGCAACAGCTGATTAAGTCAGTCGATGTCAGAGTGCGTGCCGATTTTTACTATGGGTGATTACGTTGAGCAAAGAATTTGTTTAAAGTTTTGTGTTGAAAATGAATTTTCGTGTGCCGATGCATTGAAAATGTTGCAAAAGGCCTTTGGTGATAATGCTCTATCGAAAACTCGTGCATATCAGTGGTACAGAGCCTTCAAGGACGGTCGTGAAGTGGTCGCCCATCGACGGCTTCGATCGAAGATAACGTCGATAAAATTAAGGAAAGGGTGCTGGAAAACCGTCGTACCAGCTTGAGAGAGATAGCACATGATCTTAAGATATCCCACGAGTCCGCACGTACGATTTTGATTGATATTTTGGGCATGAGAAAGGTGGCCGCACGACTCGTACCGAAAGACCTGAATTTTCTTCAAAAACGTCATCGCGAACAGGTTGCTTCAGACATGCTGAATCGCTGTAATTCCGATTCTACATTCATGGAACGCATTATAACTGGTGATGAGACCTGGGTCTACGAGTACGATATGCAAACAAGCCAGCAATCATCGGAATGGGTGGCAAAAAATGAGCCAAAACCGAAAAAACCACGCCAAAGCCGCTCGAAAATGAAGGTGATGCGCATTGTTTTCTTCGATATCCGTGGCGTGGTGCACTACGAATTTGTTCCAGAGGGTCAGACGGTAAACAAGGAGTATTACCTAGGCGTTATGAAACGTTTGCGTGAGTGTATCCGTAAGAAGCGGCCAAATTTGTGGGCGAACAACTCATGGATTTTGCATGACGATAACGCGCCTTCTCACCGAGCTACGATTGTGACTGACTTTCTCGCCAAAAACTCAACAAACGTGCTTCAGCAACCACCGTATTCGCCGGATTTGGCTCCCTGCGACTTTTTCCTCTTCGCAAAACTAAAATTGCCCCTTCGTGGCACCCGTTTTGAGTCGATTGAAGCCATAAAACAAAATTCGGCGCGAGAGCTTAAGTCCATCCCGGAAAGCGCCTATAAAAAATGTTTCGATAATTGGAAGTGCCGTTGGCATAGATGTATTGGAGCAAATGGAGCCTATTTGAAGGCGACCCAATAAATTTTGACGATTAAATGTAAAAATGTTGTTTTAATTGAAAATTCCCGGTACTTTCTTGACAGAGTAATATATATATATATATATATATATATATATATATATATATATATATATATATATATATATATATATATATATATATGTTTGTTTACACAAAATTCTTCTTTAATAATCTCTGAACTGTGAAATTTATTGAATGCATTATTGTGGGAATTTCTGTTTCTATACTTCATGCTTCCTCTTCCTTAAAGAGGTAATTTTTATTGATATTGTATTTATACCCTTATTTTAGTGTTAGTGTTAGTGTTCTTTATTCGAAAAAATCGTACTGGAGAGGTTCCGCAAAAGCAAGCCAATATATCGTCTACATACCTGTACCAAAAAGTGATATGTTTTGCGTGTGTGGATTTTAGAAATTTTCTTTCGAAAAAGGACATAAAAATTTCAGCGAGAAGCGGGAGGTGACCCCATGGCAAGTCCATCTTTCTGTTTGTAAAATCTACTATTTTACTGAAACTAATTTTCTTCCACGCAAAGTTCGAAAAGGGTTAAAATTTCATTTTTATGACAGGATTGATGTTATTTTTTGTTAGGATATATTCGATTAGATACATTCAGCATTTGGTATGTTCGGGAACATATTAACTACATCAAACGATACTAGAATACTGTTAAGTGGAGGGGTAAAATTTTCCAGTTTTTTTGTGAGCTCAATTGAATTTTTTATTCAATAGGGTGAGTTGAAGTGTGTAAGTTCTTCAAAAATTTGGTTTACTTTTGGAGGCTAGTAATTTGGATATCTTGGAGGGTTGCTTTTAATTTAAGTTGAATTTTTAGGGTGGGATCTCTTTTTGGTTGTATAGGGGATTCTTTCCCAAAAAAATTGTTTATTTTCTGATCATATTCTTCTTTGGATAGAATAACAATATAGTTTCCTTTATCCGCTTTAGTCATTATCAAAGTATCATTTCGAATTTTGTTTTGAATTGATTTTTTTATTGATTATTCTTTATTGTTCTGTGATTCTATGTCGGTTAATAGTAATTTTTCAATCTTTTCTTTGGTGGAGTTTGAGTTCGGTGTTTTAATTAATGCTAATTCAGTTTCACAAGTGAGTGTTTCTATGATATTTTTTGAGGATATGTGGGGATTGTAATTTGGACCTTTCTCAAGAAGCCTAATTTCATCTATAGAAAAAGTGGTATTCGAGTGATTTATGAATCTAGTATGCGGCTTTGTGTTAGGAGTTGAATTTTGCTTACTGTTATTCTGTTTGGATATTAGTTTGCGTTTTATTCGAAAATTCCGGTTACATTTTTGACTGAATAGTTGATCATCCTCATGACTCAAAACTGCTAAATTTTTGGGTCTGTAGCTAAACTTGCCTGAACAATTGAACATAAGAGTTTGAAATTGATCTTATCAAAGTTTTCCCTTTCATGAAACGGGCGATCCCTCATAAGGAACCAACCATAATTTATCTAATTGTCAACTGCTGAAAAAACCATGGGGGTGAATGCGAACAAGTCGACGTGGTCGATGAGGTTGGATTGGTTCAATCTGCTACGCGTTTACACCTTGTGTTCCCCAATTTATTCGAAACCGAGCAAACACATAGTCGTTCGGATTGATAAAGATGCGGTCTAGCCCTTGTGAATCTTTTATTGCGTTCAAAATAACAAAGGAGTGAGAAAATATTGTCAACAGATGTCCGATCGCTGATAGTGGAGATAATTGATAACGCGCGAAGGGTGCCAGAACCGTATCAAGGCTTCTTTTGATGAGAAGATTCCATAGAAGCGTTTTCCAATATTTTTTTAAAGGCAGCTCAAGAACATAATCGAAAATATGGTACAAACTGAGTGTAAATACTGGGTATTATTTGAAATAATTTAAGACATCTTGAATGAATTTATGAGGGTTGTTAATTAATTAAAATTCCCATTCAATTAGTACTGCACAGTTAAATAGACATATAAAGGGTGGGCCATCTAGAGTTTGCATTTTGAAGTAGTGGTTATTTCAAATAAATTAATTCAGCTGATCTGGACCAAATATCATTAATAAGAATTATGAAATATGGTAAGAGAAAGTTCTACAAATCGAAATTGTGTAACATACATCTGTATAATAATTCTATTCTCAGACAAACTGGAGAAAGTTTTGTTGATCACAGAGGCAAATTGCAGATATGCGCACATTTAAAACTGATTGGTTTCCGTCAGTGCAATTTATACTACTGACTATGAATATGTCAAGTATCTATATTCGCTATACTAAGGTATTCAAGTTAAGTAATGTATTCTCGAGATTTTCGCGCTACAAACGTAGAAAAAACTTTCCTCATGAATAAATTGGACCATAATATGCCGTAATGTTCATAATTAGCATATTGATATTCAAATAAATCAATACAATTCATTACTTGAATTAACTCGCAAAGGTAGGTCTTGTATGTATGTTTGCACAATCTAGATGACGCTAGTGTATGACTAATACCTTAGCGTCTCTGTGTACAGAGAATATAGATACTTAACAGATTTGTAGTCACTAGCATACATTGCACTGATGAAAACTAACCAGTTTGAAACGTGCGCATGTCTGCAATTTGCCCTTGTGATCAACAAAACTTGGTATATACGTTACCCTGTCGCGATTTGTAGAACTTTCTATTACCATAGATCATACTTCTTGTTAATGATAAGTTGTAATTTTTAATCTTCTTTCGTTAATGTTTTGGCAGAAAGTTAGTTCAATATTTATATTAACAAAATGGGTCGATTCACGCTTGAACAAAACTGGGAAATATTAAAAACTTATTTCCAAAGTGGTGAATATTCTATCCAAACTGTTAGAAATACATGTGGAAAATTCAATAGAAATGAAATGCCCTCACGGCAATTTTTGGGTAAATTTATTATATAATAATAATTCATTTAATCATTCTCAATAAAGTAGATATCACAGAATATGAATACATTTTTAACTCATCAAAAATTTTATGGGTAGTCAGGTACAATTTTGTCTGAAAAGACACATAAGTATATATAAATTACAAATGTATAAAACAAAACATTAGTCAAACAAACAATAAATAAATAAATTTGGTCAGACAACGTATTTCATACAAATATATATTTTTTTGAAAGTATCATACAGGTATTCATGTATCGAGTATTATTCTTTATTCATTAGGAGACATTTTAGTACATTCGATTTAATTCCTTCACTCTGGTTGGCAGTTTTTTAAAAATTTTTATAGCTCGATGACTTACATTCAGCTGTGATACTTTTATGCGATGGTATGGTATGATGAAGTTGTTTTTGTTTCCAGTATCATAGTTGTGATTAAAGTTGTTTTTCAATAGTATGTTCTTATTATCAAGGATGTACATTACAGAATATATAAGAATGGACGTCACGGTAAGAATTTTTTTTCTCTGGGGAATAGCTCTCTACAGCTATATCTACTCCTTACTCCACATAGTATCTCAGTACCTGCTTCTGTTTTATGAATATCTCCTTACTTTCAGACAAATCCCCCAAGAAAAGAATGCCCAAGTTAAGGATACTATGAAAGTAGGTAAAGTAAGTAATATTGGCTGTTTCAACTCCCGCTATTTGCTTTATTCTCCTAACTGCATAGGTAGCTCTTGACAACTTAGGAATCATTTCATTAATGTGGATAAAAAACTTGAGATTTGATTGCAAGAAGAAACCAAGTAGCCTCATGTGACTGTCCGAAGGCATCTTTGGTTCAAATAGTAGTCTGTGTTTTTTATCGATGTTCATCATCATTTTGTTTGCGCTGAACCATACCTGGGCTTATTATAGTGTCTTCTTGTCTTTCTCTTCCAATTCCTGGTTGTCCATCCCTTTATTCAGAAAAGAAGTGTCATCAGCGAAGAGCACGGTTTGATCTGATTTCACATTAGCATTAGTTGGATAGTGCTTCGCTGCTACCAGTTCTACGGTTGTAGGTTTTCGAACTGAAGCCCAAACTGGAAGCTGGTGGGTTTATCTCTTCGGAGGGGTTCTTGCTTCGAGCGATGATATGGCGTAATCCTTATCACACTTTCTGCCTCTGGGGCAGGCTATGGGGACTGCTGAGTCGTCAATTGGTGAAAGAGCCACGCTCATATGCCAATTCAAGAAACTGGTAGAATTCACATGACCGGCCAACCCCCCATGGTATTATATCTTGTCGCGATGGGGGCGCTTGTCTTGACTAGGATCCTAGTTTCATCTATATGAAATAGAGGGTTAAGTCTCGATGCCTAAAGTAATGCCATTCGCACCAGTCACTGGATCTGTGTGGTGGAATATCTTCCGATTGGGGCCCTAGTTTTGCTGTTATGGTGGAATGGAGGGTAGAACCGGTTGATTACAAGGGAATCCGTCGCAGCATAGGGCCTCTCCCTTGAAAATAGCGTACTCTACTCTATTGCAGTAAATCTCCGGATTTTTCTGTCCAATGACCGAGTGCGTTACGTAGCATATTACATTACCTCGGGAGGGTGGAGGCCCTGTGGAAGTATTCTTATGACCTGGCCACCCAATTGGTGTTGGACTTAAGGGGGCAGTGGTTGAAATTTCGCATGCTTGACTAGAAGGGTATTTCATCTATCTGTTCGCAGAAACTCATATTCAGGATATCTTGAGAATTGCTTCACGGTTTAGAGGGACCTGACGGTTCGACCAGCCTTGGTTTGATATCAGGATCGATTCCGAGACTTTTCTGGGGTTTGTGGCTTTTGACGAAATGACTTATACCATTGGTGCTTGAAGTCAGGATCAATTGAAAGACTTAACAACGGTTCATGGGCCGGATTGACGGAACTGGTGCCAGGATCAATTGAGGCATTAAATCTTGAGACTATCTTGGTTCATGGGACTGCGTTCGGGTGGGTGGATAAGAAGCCCCTTCGGCGAGTGACTTGCTTCACAAAACAACTCGGGTACTGGCACTGCAGAGCCAGTAGAGGTTGGATAGTGCTTCGCTGCTACCAGTCACGGTGTAGATTTTCGTACTGAAGACGAAACTGAAAGCTTGGTGGGTTCAACTCTTCGGAGTGGTTCTAGCTAATGCGCGATGATAGGGCGTATGCTTATACCACTTTTTGCTTCCTGAGAAGATTGTGGAGACGCTGAGTTGTTACCTGGTGAAAGAGCCACGCTCACATGCCAGTAATCTAACCGGTAGAATGCACGATGCCCTGGTGTGAAAAAGGGATTCAGTGGGACGAGGAATAGAATCAAATTGATCTTAATTGACAAGTTTTACTTCTGCCTGGGATGTATGATGTTTTGGAAATGCTGAGAAATGGTAACATGGTAAAAGGTGTGCTCCACCATTTAACAGAGAGCACCATGTTCATCATATTGGACGTTATGGTATGGGAAGCTTTTGCATACGGTAACACATCACCATAGTTTTTATTAGAGGTAACAAAGATAGCCCGATTCTACATTCACGAAGTAATCGAACCAGATGTATTGATACTGGTATTATTAAAATCATTCTGATATTCCATCAAGCTATCCAAAATTAATTTTCTTATTATAAAATAAGCATATGGAAAAGTTTCTTGCGAAAGAAGGTTTGGGCTTTTTCTACCCTTTGCAATCATGGAGAAATACCACCAAAATTTTTTTTGGATGCCTTCTTGCTTCTATAAAATGTCTGCCTAATTTTATTCTTGTCAGTTCTTTGGTTTTTCGAGAAAAAAATTAAAAACTGTTGTTCGGGCACCATCTTTAGGTGGCTGTGCAGGGTGGACTCAAAAAATAAAGTTTATATGAAAGACCCACCTTACTTTTGACAAGGAATTACTCTTTGAATTTTTTCACAACTGAATAAACTAACAGATTAAATCTGTTTTGATATTCAAATTTTCGCAACTATTCATATACAGATTCAAGATTCAAGAGAATCCTTAAGTTTGCTGATTGTAAAGGCTCGTTTATGGAAATTATATATTCTTACATCAGCGGGCTGAGTGTAAACGACTTCAGCCAATTTCGGAAGAGTGCAAAGGCATCGAACATGCAGAAGGGACCCATCAATGAAGCCTTGCGGTACGTTATTGCCGATATCCCGACAAGAGGGAAAGCCTCGTTTGCTCCGGTGATTATCCAGGCATAACACAAGGCACAATCCAGTGCTGGAAGCTATAATTTACATTTTCCGTATCTAACGGCCTTTTTGGGGGTATTAACATAGCGATTATCCCAACATATATTCGCGTATCCGAAATACGTTCAACGATAATTCGAACAGGTTATATCTAATTAATTATATGCACAACATTAGCAGAACGGCGCTTCAGTTCGAAGTTAGTAGGTTTGGGGGTAAACTCTAGGGGGTGGGAGCGTTTCGACGCTGGCGCACTAGACGCTTTTGGGGTGTGGCGGGCGCCAGCCCCGTCTTTCTTTCAGTAGCTCGTGCTTCCGCCAAACGGTCAACATGGTCCTCCTGCGAACGCAGATTTTCGCTGTTTCTGCTCACTAAATCAACCGTGCTGATTCCGGTTATTCAAAGTGGCGATGAGCGGGTAAGTTCCCTTTTATACTTGTCATTCTGATTTCATCTTGAACAAAACTAAATGGCATATTTTTCCTTTTTTTGCTTTCAAATATGACTCGCAGCCCCGAAGAAAATTCCAAATTAAATTAAGGTCATGACTCTTTCTATTTTGTTATATTGTTTGACATGTAAATTTTCTCTCCCTGTATCTTCAATTATTTTTAATTTTTTTTCTATCGAATTTATTGCAAAACATATTAGTAGATAGGTTGAATCAATTCGAATTCGATATTTTCCACAATTTATCTATATAATTGAAGCATCCAAAAGAAACGCTTTGAATACCTAGACAGATTGTCTGTCTAGATATTTCCGATGTTTTCGATTGAGTTTTGTTTCATTGATAATCTTCCTTGCTTTTTTTATCACACAGTTCCTCTATTCAACTTCAACTTTAATATCTATATTTACTATATCTTTAAAACGTGTATATATTTTTTCTCTTGGTTTTTTGTATTAATTTTTATCTTTTTTTCATTAAATCTTTTCGTTCGTGTAATGAAAATAGTCAATCAGGTAATTCAATGAGAACGGATCTCATCATTTGGACAGAATATTAAACCTCTGTTTGGATACACTTATTGAAAGTTTCATGTTGAGGATTAAAAATCGAAATTGCTATTTGAAATATTTCTACACAATCAGATAATTGAAGGTTCGTTATGATCATGAATATCGGAACATAATCATATCATTTCAATCTGGTTTACAAGATTTCTGCTTCAGTTCTTAATTATAATATAAAAATTCTTCAAGGTGTTTTAATCATAAATTAAAACGAACGATTTATATTGAATGATCTACTTCTTTTTAACACAATAAATTCCCTGTATACAAATTTCAATTACTTCAAAAACTTCATCTTAAAAATGTCCCTCATTTATTTTTCTATTTTAAATTCTCAAGGAAAATTGCATTAAAAAATTTCTAAAAAAATTAAGACAGCCAGATCAGGATTTCTACTTATTTATTTAATAAAGGTATGAACATTTTTCAACATTCATAATGGCAAAAATATATCCATTTAATATAAGGAGTTCAACTGTTTTTCTTTCTAACCTGAAATGAATCCCTTATGAAATAATTGTATGAGCTATGTCGGTTTTGGTTTTACGATTCACTTTTCCCTTTTTCCGCAATTTTCCGTATAGTTTACTCTTCTGATGAAACTAATGAATTTTGTCCAATGGAATTAATATTAAACATCCTTTTGTAAATCTAGTGAAGTATCTGGTTTATTCATATTCCAAAATTCATGGAAGATTTCTCCATCAAAGTATGCGAAAAAATTAATTTAATGAACTATGTTAACACATTCAATAGTTTTGAAAAACTGAAAATGTTTCTTCTATTGAATAAGTTCTTTCGTTGGAACTCTATGCTCCAGTTTTGAGTATATCATCACACTGCTCATTTAACTGTTATTTGTCTACAAAATCATTATTGAATATAAGTTTTAGACCGCCTTATAAATTTTCTGCTTTTTATTATCGAGTCTTCAAGTTTACTGAGGTGCCTGCTTTACTGACCCTGTATCTAAAATATTTGAGGACGGTTTACCCAGTTGATGGAATTTCTTTTGTAGAGTAACTTTTCAGACAGCTCATTGGACTGTTAGTTATTTTCAATTTTATTTATAAGGGAACATTTCGTCTCTCATCTAAGTTTTCTATAATTCAATTCAATTTTTATTCACTTTGAGTTTCCATTATCGTCAATTTTAAACAAAATTTCTTTATATAATAAAATGTATTATATAATAAAAATATATAGAAAATTATTCACTTAGTACAATGTATAGAAGAACTATTTTCATGTTTGTGATTTGTAGGAATCAGTTTCAATCTTTATAGATAAATTCACGTCACAAAAGTTTTTTGTCTCACCATAATATAGGAAATGTTGAATGTATTCTTCTTTTTTTGTTCTTGAAATTTTAACTTCTTTCAGCTGAATATCTAATGCTGTAACGAACGTATTCAATTCTGGGTTTATAATTTGAAGTTGAAATATTTTTGATTGCAATTTCTGAATCGACCGCTAAGTCGCCTAAGGTTATATTATATAAGTTTAGGCTTGTTATATTTCCAGGGCTCTATATCGTTGGTTTTCAAACAGAGATAGTTTAAAATTGTTCATACAGTTGAAAAAGTCATGTTTGTTCTATGACAGAAAGAAATAACTTATAGACTTGATAATGTAGCATCAAGCATACAAGGAAAGATCTAATTTATACATGGGTGAAATCTTCTTTATTGGTCCAGAAATATGCTCTAGAGAAATTTTGTTGTATTTATCTCCTAAATATAGCCTCAACTTGTCATGTATCGTTGGGTTCATACAATCAATCATCAAATCTTAAATCCAAAATGTATTATGGAATCTTATGAGACTTAACTGATAACTAATTCTTCACACTAAAGAAATTTATCTGTGGTTAATCTAAAAGCTCCAAAGTCTCCAAAATCCAGCGAATTAGAAAAAAATATTTCCGTATTCTATTATGGTAGATCGAATATAAAGAGCTTATTTATTTACACGACTCATTAAAAGCGTAGGGAGGTTGTGTAAGATTTAATTTCCCCTATTTTATTTTTTATATTGGTCAATTTAAATGTTGGTTGCACTTTTTTCGAATTTCCAATACTAATTCTCAAATGGCGTTTAAAGTAAAACAGTTGATTTCAGAAGAGATTTCAAACTTGCGTAGAAATTATTAAGAAGAAGAATTCAGATTCTTCTGAGCCATTATTATATGTTGATAACCTTAAAACTAAATTCTGTGTTTCAATTTCAAAGTAATCACCAGGCATAGATACGTATCTGGGTTTTATTTAAGAATTTCTGTCAATATTAGAGCTATTTAAAGATTGGAAACATTCATGAAATATGTTTAATAGCTTGTGTATATTATGTTTGTATTATTTTTGGGATTCACACCGAGAAAAAAATATATGTATACATATGTCATAAAAAGAGAAGTGTTTTTCTAGACAAATATTAATCTCATATTGACATAACATATATTCTCAATATATATATTATAGTGAAAGTGTTTCAGATTTCTGATATTAATATTTAATTCACTCGACTTCTATAACTCAAGTGTTTCATTTAAATTAATATTAATATTAATTTTCGTCAAGTGAATACCGAAAAAATCAAACATTCCATTTCTATAATTATTAATCAAGTTTTTATGAACAAAATTGATCTAATATTAATTTTCCATCAAGTTTCGAGCATTTTTCCAGAGATTTTGGTGAAACTTGAAATAACGTCGAATGGACAAATTTATTTAATTTTCGTTTTTTAAACTCTGAGTTTTAAATTTTTGCTGTGAGTTTCATAGTCCATTGAGCATGATTTTTTTAGTTGTTCTTTCAAGCGGTGAATGTTATTTTATTCACTGAGTTTTTCAAAGACGCATCGTTCACAGAATAATATATAACTTCAAACAGTTGCATCGTGAATATTTTGTGATCGAAACAACACAATTGTAACCGTTTATTTTGGAGCTGGATAGAGCTTTCAACTTATGCCAATTATATGGAGAGAGACAGTTCGAGGCTCGTCTCGTTTTTGGATTGCCCGCTGAAATAATAATAGAGTTTAACCATTATCAGCGTGTAATTAACATGTGCCTGTTTTGTTGACTTTCTACAATTCCATTTACATTTCATAACATTTGGGAATGTGAAACAGCCACTGAATGAAATGGCTGGTTCCATTGTTTGAAGCTGGAATTGGATGGTATATAATAATATACGTCAGTATATGGAGGATATTGACTACTGCGGTAGAGACTAGAGCATTTACATTAGGTGAATTGACCGATGTATCTCAAAAAGGCTCTTTAACTACTGAGGTTTTAACCAGTGGTGTGGTTGTCCGGAATTTTGTGCTTTTCGCTACTCGAATCCCATTTGTTTTGTTCCTATTCTATGTCTTTAGCTTTGAAAACTTCAAAAATAATGGAGGTGCTCATATAAAACAGTTTTATGTTTCGTAATTTTGTTTCATCTTATCGATCACTTATATAGGGTGCCCCAACGAACATTTGACCATCCCCATATCTCAGAAACGAAGAATTTTCGAATATTAAAAAAAAAACAGGTCAACTTCTGTTTGAGGGAGACGAATTTCCATCATGAGTTTGTTCCGAAAAAACCACCCCGATGAAGGTGGCATCAACCACCATTGATTAGGGAAGAGATGTCGAGTGTTGGTTAGTTTTAAAGTTTGACACCAAACATTTTCGGAAACGTTAGAGAAGGATTTGAAAGTACACTATATCATTGTATGCAGGTTGGTGGTGGTCATTTTGAACAATATTTACATTAGTTCTTTAAATAGTTTACATTTTTTTCTGTATGTTTCCTATCTCTATTTACAGATCTGGTGTATTTGAATGTATTGGGTTTCTGTTTCAGTTACCCTTCTGATAATGTTCAGTATCAAATTGATTAAAAAAATCACCGAATTTGAAAATTTCAACTACGTTTTTTAGATGATTAAAAGTAAAACAATTTAATTTTCCGCTAATTTATTTAATTTCACAACAATTGTTTCATCATGACAACATGAATTCGTCAGGTGAGTATGGTACTAACTATATATTTGAGGTTGAGTTCTTTAAATATTCAAAATATTCAGAAAAGAAGGTAGTGGGAATTTACAGTAATTTGTTATTTGATTATTATATAAAGTTTCAGAAAGGAGGGATTTATTGAGGCCCGTCTGGTCGTTTAAGAAAATCTGTTTTTTATTGTATCTGTTAATTTCGAGGGCTTCTAGGTAGTTCAACCTGAGGTTCTTGTTTTCTAGGTGTAAGATTTTGTAATACTACTCTGTCAAGAAAGTACCGGGAATTTTCAATTAAAACAACATTTTTACATTTAATCGTCAAAATTTATTGGGTTGCCTTCAAAATAGGCTCCATTTGCTCCAATACATCTATGCCAACGGCACTTCCAATTATAGAAACATTTTTTATAGGCGCTTTCCGGGATGGACTTTAGCTCTCGCGCCGAATTTTGTTTTATAGCTTCAATCGACTCAAAACGGGTGCCACGAAGGGGCAATTTTTATTTTGGGAAAAGGAAAAAGTTGCAGGGAGCCAAATCCGGCGAATACGGTGGTTGCTGAAGCACGTTTGTTGAGTTTTTGGCGAGAAAGTCAGTCACAATCGTAGCTCGGCGAGAAGGCGCGTTATCGTCATGCAAAATCCATGAGTTGTTCGCCCACAAATTTGGCCGCTTCTTACGAATACGCTCACGCAAACGTTTCATAACGCCTAGGTAATACTCCTTGTTTACCGTCTGACCCTCTGAAACGAATTCGTAGTGCACCACGCCACGGATATCGAAGAAAACAATGAGCATCACCTTCATTTTCGAGCGGCTTTGGCGTGGTTTTTTCGGTTTCGGCTCATTTTTTGCCACCCATTCCGATGATTGCTGGCTTGTTTGCATATCGTACTCGTAGACCCAGGTCTCATCACCAGTTATAATGCGTTCCATGAATGTAGAATCGGAATTACAGCGATCCAGCATGTCTGAAGCAACCTGTTCGCGATGACGTTTTTGAAGAAAATTCAGGTCTTTCGGTACGAGTCGTGCGGCCACCTTTCTCATGCCCAAAATATCAATCAAAATCGTACCTGCGGACTCGTGGGATATCTTAAGATCATGTGCTATCTCTCTCAAGCTGGTACGACGGTTTTCCAGCACCCTTTCCTTAATTTTATCGACGTTATCTTCGATCGAAGCCGTCGATGGGCGACCACTTCACGACCGTCCTTGAAGGCTCTGTACCACTGATATGCACGAGTTTTCGATAGAGCATTATCACCAAAGGCCTTTTGCAACATTTTCAATGCATCGGCACACGAAAATTCATTTGCAACACAAAACTTTAAACAAATTCTTTGCTCAACGTAATCACCCATAGTAAAAATCGGCACGCACTCTGACATCGACTGACTTAATCAGCTTTTGCAAACACACTAGTTGACAGATCCCGCTCAAGCTTGGCATAGTAATTAAGGACAGTGGTACCAACCTAGGAAAAAAAATTTTTACCTGCCTCATTGCCCCGCCAGATTTAAATCGATAATTCCCGGTACTTTCTTGACAGAATACAAGAAAAACAAATGTTAACTTCCGCTATTTTATTGATTTACACGAAAATTGTAAATCAATAAAATAGCGGAAGTTAACATTTGGTTTTCTTATATTGAAGATGAATTTCCGTCAAGTAAAGACCGAGACAATAAAAAAAAGTAAGATTTTGTAGTTATTGTCAAAATCATGTCCTGTCTCGAAAAAGTTGTAAGCATATGTTGAATTTCCGTTTTTACCAAGATATGCTTTCTCGGGTTCATGTATCCTAGTGCAGAAAGATCTAACTATCTGACGAACGTAAATACATGGGCAAGTACTGCACTTTAACCTATAGACTCTGTTTTATGGGTCAAATCTTTATTATGTTTTATTAAATTTCCTAACGTATTTTTTGCTTTAAACGAAATGTTGCAGTTACACTTTTTCTTTAAATATCTTGCTATTTTTTCGGACTTTTTGTTTATGTACGTTAAAGAAATATATTTTGTATCAATAGCTATTGTTGGATATACAAGCGATATTGACTAAATTGCATTCGTTTCAATAATTTACTCATAATCAACGGATTGAAACCATTGTTAAATGCAATCTGTTTTATTATATTCAGTTCTCTATCAAAATTCTTTTGTGCCATAGGTTTGTTGATTAATCTAAATATCATGCTATTATAAGCTGCTAGTTTTTGAGAATATGGATGATTCGAAATTGAGTGGATAGTATTATCTATATGAGTGGGTTTCCGGAATATTGAAAAGTCATGTTTATTGTTAATTTTTGAGATTTTTAAATCAAGAAAATTGATGCTGTTATTTTGTTCTATTTCATTAGTGAATTTTATTGTAGGAGATAATTTATTTATAAATTCTAAAAACATCGCTATTGATACAAAACTCAATTTCTAGTCATGCACATTCTCAAAAACTAGCAGCATATAATAGCATGATATTTAGATTAATCAACAAACCTATAACACAAGAGAATTTTGATAGAGAACTGAATAAAATAAAACAGATTGCATTTAACAATGGTTTCAATCCGTTGATTATAAATAAATTATTGAAACGAATGCAATTCAGTCAATATCGCTTGTCTATCCAACAATAGCTATTGATACAAAATATATTTGTTCAACGTACATAAACAAAAAGTCCGAAAAAATAGCAAGATATTTAAAGAAAAAGAGTAACTGCAACATTTCATTTGAAGCAAAAAGCACGTTAGGAAATTTATAATAATAAAAAATTATAAAGATTTGACCCAGAAAAACAAAAAATCTGGAGTCTGGAGGTTAAACTGCGGTACTTGCCCATGTGTATACGTTGGTCAGACAGGTAGATCTTTCGGCACTAGGATACGTGAACACCAGAAAGCTTATCTTGGTAAAAACGGACATTCAACATATGCCGACCATATTTTGGAAACAGGACATGATTTTGACAATAACTACAAAATCTTATACCTAGAAAACAAGAACCTCAGGTTGAACTACCTAGAAGCCCTCGAAATGAACAGATACAATAAAAAATAGATTCATCTAAATGACCAGACGGACCTCAAGAAATCCCCCTTACTTAACCTTCTCTGAAACTTTGTATAATAATAAAATAACAAATTACTGTAAATTACCACTACCTTCTTTTCTGTATATTTAGAATTTTTAAAGAACTTAATCTCAAATATGTAGTTAGTACCATACTCCCAAACTCACCTGACGAACTCATGTTGTCATGACGAAACAATTGTTGGGAAATTAAATATATTAGCGGAAATTAAGTTTTTACTTTTAATCATCAATACGTATTCCCGACAAATAAAGACCGATACAATCAAACATAGGATGTTTAGAGAGCAAGAAAAGCTTTTTTCCAACTTTAGGTGGTTTTTCGGAACAATATCGTCATAGGAATTATTTCTCCCTAATACAGAACTTGAATATTATTTTTGGATTCTTCAAAACTCTTAGGTTCTTGAATTTGGGCGGTTCAACTATCTGTTCAACATCACCTTTTGACAGTTAGTTCAATATTATATTATTTCGTTAATAGTGAACCGATAAGTAACACTCGTCATCTCTTCCCTATACAAAATATGTTGAGGGTTGATATCACCTTCATGGGGGAGGTGTTTTTGAAACAAACTCATGTTGGAAATTCGTCCCCGTCGTTTTTTAAAATCTTCGAAAATTCTTCGTTTCTGAGTTCTGGTTTTGTGATACCCTGTATACAGGTCTGTACAGGATGGTAGGATCTAGAGTTTGCATTTTGAAGTGGTGGTTATTTCGAGTCAGGCAATGCTTCTGTCATTCTTTAACTTCAATATTTGACATTAACGAAATGGGTCGACTTACACTTGAACCAAACTAGGAATTATTAAAAACTTATTTCCAAAGAAGTGAATCTTCTATCCAAAATAATAGAAAATTACGTGGAAAATTCAAGAAAAATGATAAACTCTCACGGCAATTTGTGGAACGATTGTGTTAGGGAATACATTTCAAAAAAATTTTTGTAAGTAAAGTTTATTTTGCTCCTATATCATTTCGAAGGCTCAACATATTGAACCAATAATAAGTATCTGATTAGAAAGCTTCAACAAACGAAAAACATCATCTAAATTCAAATCAGAAAATCATTAGAGGAATCACCTTGATATAAGTTTGTTGAAACTTTTCATGCATTACCACAAAGTTTGCTTATTATTATTTCAGTGTTGACTTGATGATAGATAACAACTGCTATATATTTGTTGATGCAAATTTTGACAATTTGCATACTGTTGCTCGCATAGTTTATGATTTACATGCACTATGTTGTTTATTCCAGCTACCTCTAATTCTCAACAGCTTGCTTTTGGTGTCTAGTGAATTCATCAACATTTCTCACACATAGTTTGATCAGGAGAATATTTTCTATTCGAAATAATTCAGTTCTCATATTTATATTTCAATTATGAGAGTCGGCAGATTAGTAGTTCAAATGTCCGACTCGTATGCAGGTTTGTATCTTGGAAAAAAAGAAATCTTCTCGCTAGGACAGCTGGCCACCATTTCGCTGTTTAATTGGAAATCAACATTACTGCAGCTAAGTTGGCATAAGAACAGAGTAAAAAAGCTTAACTTGAACACAACTGATCTCCTAACTCGCACAAGCTGTTTGAAGTTTCTGAGGGAGCTTTACAGAAGATTATAAACCATCTCATGCAGATATAACAATTCCCAAAAACTCGTTTCATCCAATCCAACCTGAAATATCAGCATATCATAACATAATGCATCGATTATTAACAATTCTCTGTTATCTCTGAATAATTTTAATCAAGATTTCTATTCAATTAAACTAATAGCAACTAATAACGGTTATTCGTCATCAATTAACAGTATGATGGCGAGAAAAATATAAAAATGCTATTTACGAAATATATCCTAAGCTGTAAACCGAAAACATATACAATACTCTCACCTACTATTGTAAAGCATCTTCAAAAATATGAAATTCCTCAATAACATAGACATAAACATAAAGGGTCTTTCATTAACAGCGCCCCATATTGTTTTGTGAATAAAATACATTATTTATTTGAAAATTATTGAAGTTTTCATTTCATTATAAAGAACAATGGATACTATTAGTTATGAAATGAAACATCATTCAAATGTCTACCACGGAAACGCTGGCAGGAATGAATTCGTTAAACCCAATTTTCCATGACTCTCTCACACAAATCAGGTGGTATGTTAGCAATTATTCGTTGAATATTGATCTGTTAATTGTCTAATTTTGGTCTTCACGAACACTTTCACGAACGGCAGCAATATTCTCTTCACTTCTTGCATTTCTTTGTCTCACTGGCACTGTTACATCATGAAGTGTAAAATTTGATTCAAACTTCTTTACTGAACGTTCAACAGTTCTTTTATCCGAACGATTATAACGACTAAAAATTGAAGTTAAAGTACGTATTATAAATTTAGAGTTACAGATTGCCATTTTTCATAATAAATTTGGATTATTGTTAAATGTTGTTGAAGTGTGTACCTTTTCATGATTAAATGGAAGACATTGACAAATAGAACTGTCAATGACACAAATAAACAATAGCTGCTTTATATTTAAGAACCAATTCATTAGGAATAATTCAAAAACACTCAAAACCTAGAATGAACAAATCACATTTGTCAGATGTGTAACAATTATAATGAGATACCTGCTCAAAATCTGATAAAGGACAAACTGGAAGGTCCTTTGACACTAGAATACAGAAACACCTACGCTCTTTGTTCAATAATAAGTTGCATTTTAATTTACCTCGTTTCGATCCTTTCATCAAGGCTCCAAAGTGCTTTTACCAGAAGTAATAGAAAAATTTATTTTTCCGTTATCTCAACAAAAAAAAAATAGTATTCAATTAAAGATTCACTTTAAAAGCATGTTATTCATTTTTTCCATCTATCTATTATTATTCAAATATGAAAGGGAATTTCTATAGACCACGATTTGTTAGTAATCCTTATCATCAGTAACTTTCAAATTCCGATTCTCCAGTTCCTTCCTATGATAGACGATATTTGGCGCAATTAAACGGCAAATGTGGTATTCGATCACCAAACTTTGACCTGATTCGTACTTGCATATAGGATTATATTCCCGGTATGTTAAAACTCACCCATAGGTTGTTCGAGTCTGATCGATACTTGAGAAGTTCGACTATGAATTCGAATTGAAGCACTAGTCGAGCATTCTACAAGTATATTCTCGAGTTGACAGAGTAGTTTGAATGGATGTGAGTCTAGTTGATAAGTACTCGAACGTGAATTACTGTAAATTTAACGATTTCAATCTAATTTCCGTGTATGAAATGGAGCGGTATAGAATATTCATTATATGAACTACCTGCTACCTGAAATTTGGAGGCACTTATGTTCATGACAATATTTCATAATTTGGAAATGTTTGATTTTTTTGTGTTATGAACTATCGAGGCAATTTGATTATTACTTTCTGAAAGAGGTTTGACCAATTTATTACAAAAAGTACTTAGTATGTTTTACTACCAAAAAATTCACGTTTGCAACAAATTGCATAGAAAATAAGGGTATTTATCCTCTTTTAAATTAGATAATATATTCTGTGGTTGTGGCATTTAACACGTGAAAATATACTTTAATTTGTAATTTATATTATATATTTAATACAGAGTATTCCAACGAAAATTTGACCACCTAGAAGCAGAAACGAAAGGCTGAAACACATTTGGGAAAGATTCTTCAAAAAAATAGTGTACATTGTAATGAATTTCATGCGTTTCACACATTTTCCCATCATGAAAGATAAAGAAAATCGAATGTTTTTAGAGTTAAAACATTCAAAAACATAAATCGTTCTGCCATTAAAAGAACAAAGTTGAAAATTTCAACTGGAATGTTTAGAGACCAGAAAAAGCTTCTCAACTAAACCACATCCAACATCTCCTCCCTATTAAAAAAAAATTGGGGGTTGTTGCCATCCTCAGGTGGTTTTTTCTGAACAATGTCGTGATACGAATCCTTTCTCCCTAAACAGAACTTGAAAATTATTTTTGGATTCTTCACAACTCTTAGGTTCTTGAGTTTAGGCGGTTCAACATTACTTTTCGACGGTAAGTTCGATATTACATTATTTCGTGAATAATGAACCGATTTTGAAAATTTCAATTGGGTTGTGTACAGAACATAAATAACTTTGAAACTAGCCAAAACTCAATATCTCTTCCATATTGAAAAAAAAGTTGGGGGTTGATGCTACCTTCATGGGGGTGGTTTTTTCGGTACAAATTCATGATGGAAATTCGCCCCCTCAAAACAGAAGTTGACCCATTTTTTTAAATCTTCGAAAATTCTTCGTTTCTGAGTTCTGGAAGGCGGTCAAATTTTCTTTGGAGGCCCTGTATAATCGACGTCGATGAAGCTGACAATTGTTTCAACACACGGTGCATCAAGCGAGTTATAAACTGAACTACATCAAAAACAATATATTGATTTCTGAAAAATCACTTTATGAAACATTTTGGATGTTGATAAGGTAGATGAATACACTTGACTTAAGTTATTTTATTATTTAATTTATGTTGTGGACATATATGTTTCGGGTTTCAATCCATTTTCAAAACTAAGGAGAATTCATTTAACATTACAATTTGAATATTTCGGACAACAGATAGAAGTGACGGGGTTTCTTTATTCGAGAACCAATGTTGCGATTTCCCCTTCGTTCCTGAAGATAATCATCATCCTGCATTAAATATGGTGCTGAGACCATCCTCAGAAGGACAATACATAGATTTTTCTGAAGCAAACAATATGTTTCCAATTTCAACAGGGTCGGCTTCGAGAATTTGCAGTCATCTATTGATGATTTCAACTGGAATGAACTGAATGAAGTCTTTCGGTCGGGTTGATGATGCGTTGGAATATTTCTATGAAAAGCCGCTACCGAAAAGAGTTGGTATTAAATTGTTTTTTAAAGATGTTCTATCGGCTGTTTTTTTTTAGAGTGATAGAACTTTAAATTGAAATAAAACACATTTAAATTAAGATTGAAACCAAAAATTTTTTTTAATTGAAAGGTAATTTTATGACACTTTATCGAGTAATTCAGGCCTTAAATCATCAATAATACGAGTTATGTTGGCTTCCAAAGCGTCTATTGTTTCTGGTTTATAAACCAATGACTTGACATAACCCCAAAGAAAATAATCCAGTAGAGTTATGTCGCATGATCTTGGAGGCCAATTAATTGGACTATTTCTGGAAATAATGGTATCACCAAATCTTTCTTTCAATAAATCAATTGTTACGAAATAAAATAATAAGAAACGGTTTTTTACTTGATAGAAGGATTATTACAAAATTTGAATATCAAAACAGATTTAATCTGTTAGTCTTCTACAATTTTAATTTCGAAAAATTTATTCAAGAAACTTTAAGAATAAAATTAATGTCTTTATAAGTACTGGTCATATTTAATAGACGTATCAAATCGAAACTCATAAATATGAGCAGTGCTTATAAAGACATCAATTCAATTCTTAAAGTTTCTTGAATAAATTTTTTGAAATTAAAATTGTATAAGACTAACAACTAATCTGTTTTGATATTCAAGTTTTTCAATTGTTGCGGTAGCAGCATGAGGTGTAGTACCATCTTGTTGAAAAAAAAAACACTTCTGGGTCGATACCCTTCAAATTTTGAAACAAATAATCATCGATCATCGATCTGCGAGGAGCACCATTCACTGTAACATTAGCTCTAGTATCGTTTTTAAAGAAATATGGACCGATTATGCCTCCAGCGTGTAAAGCACACCGTACAGTGCATTCTTAAGGATCCAATGGAACCTACAGAACTTCTTGAGGATGGTTTTTACTCCATATATGGCAATTTTGCTTGTTTACATAGCCGTTCAACCAGAAATGAGCTTCATAACTAAACACAATTTTACGATAAAAAAGTGGATCAACTTCAAGCTGTTCTAGGGCCCAATCAGCAAACACACGACGCTTATTATGTTCAAGTGGCTTTAGTTCTTGAACCATTTGGATCTTGTATGAGTGTAGATTAAGATATTTACGCAAAATTTTCCATGTGGTGGATGCACAGAGTCCAATTTTTTGTGAACGTCGACGAATAGACAAATCTGGTTTACATGATTTACATAATCCTCCATCAGAGCAGCTTATTCGTCGAACTATCGATAGATTTCGGACAATATTTTCTCTACTCGATGCATCAACAACAACAAGACAAAGAACTGTATGTACAGAAGAAAATATCGCTGCTGTAAGTCATAGTTTTAATGATGATCCAGATTTGTCTATTCGTTGATGTTCACAACAAGTTGGACTCTGTGCATCCACCACATGGAAAATTTTGCGTAAAGATCTTGGTCTACACCCATACAAGATCCAACTGGTTCATGAACTAAAGCCACTTGACCATAATAAGCGTCTTTTGTTTGCTGATTGGCCCCTAGAACAGATTGAAGTTGATCCACTTTTTTATCGTAAAATTGTGTTTAGTGATGAAGCACATTTACGATTGAACGGCTGTATAAACAAGCAAAATTGCCGTATATGGAGTGAAAACAATCCTCAAGAAGTTCTGCAGGTTCCATTGCATCCTGAAAAATGCAGTGTATGGTGTGCTTCACACGCTGGAGGTATCATCGGTCCATATTTCTTTAAAAACGATACTGGAGTTAATGTTACAGTGAATGGTGCTCGTTACAGATCGATGATCAATTATTATTTGGTTCAAAAATTGAATGGTATCGACCCAGAAGTGTTTTGGTTCCAACAAGATGGTGCTACACCTCATGCTGCTACCGTACAATTTATTTATTGAAAAAAATATTTGGCGATAACATTATTTCGAGAAATGTTTCAATTAATTGGCCTCCAAGATCATGCGACATAACTCCAATGGATTGTTTTCTTTGGGGTTATGTAAAGTCATTGGTTTATGCTGATAAACCAGAAACAATAGACGCTTTGGTATTGATGGAATAAGGCCTGAGTTACTCGTCGAAAATTGGTCTGGCCGAATGCGGTCCCTCGGAGCTAGTCGTGGTGGACATATGCCGGAAATTATCTTTAAAACATAACTGTCATGAAATTATCTTTCAAATAAAAAAAATTTGGCTTCACTCTTCTTTAAATGTGTTTTATTTCAATTTAAAGTTCTATCACTGCAAAAAAAACTCCTCTATCAAGAAAAAAATCTTCTTATTGTTATATTATTTTTATATCTAACAGGACTGAACCTTTTTCATTTCGAAGACATCTGTACTACTTTTTAATCAGTTAGAAAGTGCATCAGTTCTAGCCAGAAATAATCAAGTCATACTTTATCCCTCAGGAACTCCTCCGTTGCATCGATTATTTCCGTCGGAACCCATTCCCCATTCGCAAAAGGACGAAAAAGGAAGCGCGGACCCACACCGGGCGTGTTAATTCGCTAAAAGCTTTTCTATGGCAGAAATGAGGGGGAGGGGGCGTCGGATGACGTTTCTCCTGAAAAAACGACACATTCGGTTTATTCAGGGCCTCTTAGTGGGACACAGAAATGTTTTCAGAAAAAAGGCGGGAATCTCCGATTTCACAGAATGATTCATCCGATCTGCGGAAAAATTGGATCCGAAATCGACTGAAGGGATTTTCCGACGCCCCATTCGGCTGATTCGATTTGAAAATTCTGCACTGAATTCGAGATTTCCGAGTCTTGTCCCAGAGTCAAATGTGTTGAGCTAACAGGAGGTATTTCGATGAGGTTAGCACCACTTTCTTTCTACTGTCATGGATTTCTTATAATAATACCCTTTACACCAAATATTATGACTCGTTAGAGAAAACTAAGGATACTTTGATCGATGGAATGTTAGGAAAAAACAAAGCTCAATTATAATTTATTATATATTTTTAATTCTTGAATTAAAAAAATTATAACAAAATATTCATCGGTCTTGGTCATTGGTCTTATGGTATTTCAAGCTTCTGTTGAGAAGTAAGAAGAATACCCAAAATATTTGGTTTTTTACCAAATGCATACATTTGAACGTGTTCCCGAAATACATCAACTTCAAGACGAAGAACAAGAGCCCCGCAGCCACTTATGGACGAATACATGGAATGAAGACATGGTTGAAGAATTACATAAAAGTACAATACTACCAAAGAGATGTCACCAATGTATACTTAAAGGTAATTCATACAGAATTAACTGGTAGACTTCATTCTATTCAGTTCGATATTATTGACAGAAATACTAGAGAACGTGTAGGCAAAATTATTCACTCCAAATTTTTAACTCAAACTAAAAAACTAAAAAATTTAACTTATAAAAATAAAAAGAATATTCCGAAATTTAATAAAAGTGAAAAACATCTTTTCTCTGAACATCAATTTTACCCTAGATTTGTCAACTTATCTGATGTAAAATTCAACAGTAGAGAATCCGACCTTTTAGAAAGGGGATTTAAATTCAACCTAGAAAATAATAATTCACAAAAATCCCTAGACTATTTAGCAATAGATTCAGAACTCGCCATTAAATCTATTCAATCACTCAAAAATCAATCAAATTCAAATTACAATAAATATATTATTGCTGACATGATTAAAGACAAAAATAAAACTGAAATTCACTCTTCCTCAATAAAACAGAATTTAGTTAAATCAATAATCGAAAAAAGAAACACCAATAATTTAATATTCACTCGAGCCGATAAAGGAAACAGTATCGTTGCAATTCCAAAACATGAATATTTCAACAAAACAATTGCTTTTTTAACCCCAAATAAATATAAAACCGTGACTAAAGACCCCACTGAACATTTCCAAAAACAAATAAAAAACATAATAGACCAATCTGTTAGCCTTTTCAATAACTTCCCAAAAATAACATTTGCTCACTGTAATGAACCCAAAAATCCCAAAATTATATTCATTAATAAAACTTCATAAAGAAAATAATCCAATTAGACCAGTAGTTTCATTCGTCACATTACCAAGCATAAAATTATCTAGAGTTTTAATTTCTATTATTCAAACCGAAACAAACTTTTCAGCTAAATACGCTATTAAAAATAGCACCCAACTTATAGACAATATTAAATCCATCCAATTACCCAAAAATTGTAAATTAATTTCTTTTGATGTACAAAATTTATTCCCTAGTATACCTCCAATTGAAACAGTACAAATTGTAAAAAAACTATTAATTAAAAATAATACCAATCCCATAAAAATGAATGATATACTTAATTGCCTGGAAATATGTCTTGAACAAAACTACTTTCAATTTAACGGAACCGTCTATATTTCTGACAATGGTTTAATAATGGGAAATCCACTCAGTTCAATTTTAGCTGAAATATTCATGGACGATCTGGAATCAAAAATACACCTGAATCCTATAAGCAAATGTTTTCTTTATTGGTACAGATATGTAGATGACATTTTTTGTTGTTTCAAAGGCACCGACCGACAACTACATATCTTCACGAATTTCATTAATAAACTCCACTCAAAAATCAAATTCACAATCGAAGAAGAAAAGAATCAAAGTATTAATTTTCTTGACCTCACTATAACAAGATTAAATAATTTACATGATTTTAGTATTTTTCACAAACCAACACATACAGACATCACAATACATAAAACTTCAAACCACCCCACCAACCAAAAGATGTCAGCATATAATAGTTTTATTCATAGATTATTGAATGTCCCTTTAAATTCAGAAAACTTTATGAAAGAATTAAATATTATTAAACAAATAGCGTCAAACAACGGTTACAATCCCTTTTTTATAGACAAAATGGTATCCAATAAACAAAAGAAAATGGCATCAAATCTCGTGTACCCATTCATAAAAGATGACAATACACAGAAATATTTCAAAAGCTGTTTCAATTATAACGCGGCTTTTAAGACAATTAATAACCTTAGTACCTACATAAAAAACAATAAAGATCGTACAAATAAAGAAAATAAATCCGGAGTCTACAAGCTGACTTGCAAAGATTGCCCTTTAGTATACATTGGCTAGACTGGTAGATCATTCAAGAAACGTGTCCAAGAACACCAAAGGGGTTATATATCCAATTCTGTACATTCGACATATGCAAATCATCTTAAGGAATTCAGGCATAATTTCAACAATAATTATGAAATTATCCACGTTGAAAGCAAAAGTTCTAGATTAACACTTTTAGAATTTCTTGAAATCAACAGGTATAATGCCCCTAAAATCCTTTTGAACGAACAAACAGATGTCGATCATTCTACATTACTGAATATTTTTCGTTAATGGCATTTTTAGCGGCAAACTCCAATAAACACCTAGAGTTTTTATGACTTATGCTTCCATTATTTGGTCACGTACCTAAAAATGTATTTAAACTCGGTTACACTGAGTACCATCAGACAGTACAATGTAATATCTGAAGAAGCCACATCGTGGTGAAACAATTGTTGTAGTTGTACAAACCTTTTTGTGGAAATAAATTACTGTCTCATATACATTTTTTTAATTAAATATTCATCTCATTTACTTATACAACCTTCAGTCAACTGTAAACACTTGACTAAACGTCGAGGTACACCCGAAACTAGATCACCTCCACAATTTTCGGTGATGCTAGTCCAGGACTGCAAAACTGACTTCAATCTTCAGAAGTCCCCATATGTTTTCAATGGGACTAAGATCTGGTAAAGCTGCTGGCCACGAAAGGGTTGTCACTTGGTGTTCTTATATCTAAGCTTGAGTATAGGTCAAAGTATGGCATCTTGCCTTATCCTGCTGAAAACGCTACCCTTCTGGATATAAAGCATGCGCCATTTCAAGGAGAAAATCGTTTGGAATGACACAATACTTTTCAGTATTAATGATACCATCAACTATACAGAGAGGCAGCACCACGCTGGGATATTACTCCCCAAACCATTAGTTTGGTGGGAAATTTGGAAATTTGAACGGTTACAGCTTGTTTTGATAGGATTTTTAAGTGATTTCCACCAAGTTGAAAACAACTTTCATCAGATATAAAGACATTATTGAAGTTATCCTCTTGAAAACGTTATAATTCGATTCTTCGTTCCTTTCGTAAAGGTGTCATTGTAGGGATTTTTTTTTTGGTTTGCTTGATATGTAGTCTTGTCTTTTCAGTCACATACGGACGGTTTCTGGACATACTTTTATATTTCGTTGATTTCCAAATCTGTTAGCCAATTTGCGAAACCCCAGGAGCGGATTGTGTCGTCCTAAGGCCAACAATAAAGCGTTTAAATTGTTTTCCTTATGCTGTCTTCCTGAAACTGGTCTATGCCATTTTTTATCCCCTTTATTGTCTCGTATACAGCACTTTTTCCCAGTTCAGTCAATTGCACTAATTTTTTAACGTTTTGAAAACCTTTTCTATACAAATATTCTACCTGTTTTTTTCTAGTTGCGACATTATTTCATAAATTGTAAAGCTGCTGATAATCAACAATGTTTTGACAAATAGTGTTGCCATGCAAGTTTGGCAATAGTCGACTATCTGCACAGCCTATTTTATACATAACTTCATTCTTAGAATGTTACAAAGAAGTATATTAAAATTCCGGATACTTCCTAGACGGACTATACTATGCAATACCTTTAATTAATATCGTACGATATTACAGATAAGAGCAGAATTAATTATCCGGGACATCTACAGATTTTAATCTAAATAAATCTCTGGAAAATATTTAGAATTGAAATTTAAACATACCCTAGATAATAAACTTATGAGAAGAGGTTTTTTACTTATTAGAAGGATCATTAGAAACTTTGAATATCAAAACCGATTCAGTCCCCTACAATTTTAATTTCAAAAAATTTTATCCAAAAACTTTTAGAATTGAATTATAATAATATCTTATAAACACTGCTTATATTTAACAGACGTATAAAATCAAAACTCATTATATAATATCAAATAGAATAAAAAAGCACAAAGAATATAAATTGTCAATTGAAATTAATAAATAAATATGTATTTGAATGTTTCGTGTACCTGTGACAATATGTTTCGTTTCTGATCTTATATTTTTGAAAACTAAATCTTTTTCAAAAATACACAACATAAATTTAAGAACCTCTCCAAAACTAATTTATTTGAAATATAAAATATATTTAAATAAGTTACTTCAAAAACTCTGAAAACATGTTGCACATCCTCAAAAAAAATTAGAATTCAAGTAAGGTCAGTCCAACTAGATAACACTGTACTTATCACTTTATAGACATAAATATTAGCAGCACATGTGATGATAATTAACTAATAAAGTTAAAAGGAAATATAAAGTATTGACCAAATTATTTACATTAATCTCCTAATACAAATTGTTTCGAGGGGATATTAAGGAATAACAAGTTCAATCGCCAAAAAATATTCCACATAGTATTCGAGAAGGTTTTTTTTTCCTTCTCAAAAAATAGATAGCACTTTCTCCAGAAAAAGAACCTGAAAAATTCTTACCCAGGTATCTTCAGTTAGGAGTTATTTAGATAAAAATAAAATGCATTATCTAAAAATTAGCCCTTTTCGCTGAATATTTTATGAAGATCCAATTTTCTGAAAAGGAAAGTGAAAAAGACCTTCTTGAATTCTATGTGGAACATTTTTTGGCGATTGAACTTGTTATTCCTCAATATCAACTCGAAACAATTTGTATGAGGTGAAGAATTCGAATAATTTGGTCAATACTTCATATATCTTTTGATGCTTTATTAGTTAATTACCACCACATGTGCTGATAGTCTTTATGTCTATAAAGTGATACAGTGTTATCTAGGGGGCTATTCCATAAATGACAAATTTGAAATTTTATCATTTGACATATAATAATCAACATAAAATTTCAGCGAAGTAATTCAAGTAATTGAATATAACAAACATAATCCAAAGACAGTATTATATATGTTGAATCATTTTTTCAATATGGTATTCAGAAAATGATTGAGAAATCAAAATTTGAACCCTTCCTGTTATACATTCTGTCAAGAAAGTACTGGGAATTATCGATTTAAATCTGGCGGGCAATGAGGCAGGTAAAATTTTTTTTTCCTAGGTTGGTACCACTGTCCTTAATTACTATGCCAAGCTTGAGCGGGATCTGTCAACTAGTGTGTTTGCAACAGCTGATTAAGTCAGTCGATGTCAGAGTGCGTGCCGATTTTTACTATGGGTGATTACGTTGAGCAAAGAATTTGTTTAAAAATTTGTGTTGCAAATGAACTTTCGTGTGCCGATGCATTGAAAATGTTGCAAAAGGCCTTTGGTGATAATGCTCTATCGAAAACTCTTGCATATCAGTGGTACAGAGCCTTCAAGGACGGTCGTGAAGTGGTCGCCCATCGATGGCTTCGATCGAAGATAACGTCGATAAAATTAAGGAAAGGGTGCTGGAAAACCGTCGTACCAGCTTGAGAGAGATAGCACATGATCTTAAGATATCCCACGAGTCCGCACGTACGATTTTGATTGATATTTTGGGCATGAGAAAGATGGCCGCACGACTCGTACCGAAAGACCTGAATTTTCTTCAAAAACGTCATCGCTAACAGGTTGCTTCAGACATGCTGGATCGCTGTAAATCCGATTCTACATTCATGAAACGCATTATAACTGGTGATGAGACCTGGGTCTACGAGTACGATATGCAAACAAGCCAGCAATCATCGGAATGGGTGGCAAAAAATGAGCCGAAACCGAAAAAACCACGCCAAAGCCGCTCGAAAATGAAGGTGATGCTCATTGTTTTCTTCGATATCCGTGGCGTGGTGCACTACGAATTCATTCCAGAGGGTCAGACGGTAAACAAGGAGTATTACCTAGGTGTTATGAAACGTTTGCGTGAGCGTATCCGTAAGAAGCGGCCAAATTTGTGGACGAACAACTCATGGATTTTGCATGACGATAATGCGCCTTCTCACCGAGCTACGATTATGACTGACTTTCTCGCCAAAAACTCAACAAACGTGCTTCAGCAACCACCGTATTCGCCGGATTTGGCTCCCTGCGACTTTTTCCTCTTCCCAAAACTGAAATTGCCCCTTCGTGGCACCCGTTTTGAGTCGATTGAAGCCATAAAACAAAATTCGGCGCGAGAGCTAAAGTCCATCCCGGAAAGCGCCTATAAAAAATGTTTCGATAATTGGAAGTGCCGTTGGCATAGATGTATTGGAGCAAATGGAACCTATTTTGAAGACGACCCAATAAATTTTGACGATTAAATGTAAAAATGTTGTTTTAGTTGAAAATTCCCGGTACTTTCTTGACAGAGTAGTATATCAAAATTGATTAAATTTAAAAAATCAATTTACCATTAACAAAATTTACAATTCAACAGAAGTTAGCCGACAGCTCAAAATACAGTATTCAGACCTTTATATATAAGAGTAAGCGAAAAATTTTCAAACCAAAAATTTGTAACCAAGGAAATTCCATAAAAATTCAGATTCCAACGAGAAGCATTTATTTATATATTTCTTTGAATTCATTTTATTCACTTTGGTACTATGTAATAAGTGTGAATTCTATATGTCTACTAAATTGACACAGTGTGTTCTAAAGACATTTATTTAATTTAATTCTGAAAACTTAAAATGAAAATTTTTTTAATTTAAAATTTGTAGCAGGTTAACAGAATTAATTTAACTGATAAAAATATCATTGAAAACTTTTTATCTGACGGTTATTTAATAAGATGGAAATATAGCGCAATTTCCACAAGACAAACACTGTGAAACCGCAAAGATCATCTATGTTTGCCTGGTACGTCCAAATTCAAACGTCAATTACCGTTTTTCTTTGCCATCCTCCCTTTAAAGGCAACTCCCGAAGATAAAAACATGAAAGGAGGATTTAACCCTCGTGAAAATGAATATCCTCAGTTTATTCTACTGTATATTTTCATATCTGAACTGAATATATCATACAATATTTGGGGAATCCTTTCCCGATTAAAGCCAGCGCTTTTCACGACCAAAAAAACTGGGCCGGTTCTTTTCATACCGCGATGATGGAAAACTGCTCCAGGCTATCGGCCCTTAATGAAGGTAAAGCTTGTGGATGAATGACGAGGGGGGTTATTTTTCCTTTTACTCATATTCACCGCACGTTGTAAAGTACGAAAAATTATTGTTTGTATGCCAATCAACTCAGGTGCAACATATGAAGAGGTTTTCATTTGAAAGAATTTTGAGGATATTGATTTGAATAATCTAGAGGTATTTATTCTGCTCTGTTTTAAGTATGCCTCCCTTGATTAATTTGTTGAAGTTCAGGGTCAATGTTTATAGACTTAAGTGATAGATGATAAACTTTTCTCAGTATAACTCAATATTCCTTTGTGTGCATGCATTTCTTTGTAGTACTGGTACTCTTGTATCGTGTAAAGAAAATTCACTTCAAAATTATGACAAATAGTAAGTCGATTAACTGAATAATGTCGTCCATGAATTCTTCCTAAATTTCAAACGAGCACTGATTTTGATGAAATAATTTAATAATTTCTAAACGTTGTTGAAGCGTGTATCTTAAATGGCATAATCTACTGAACACACATGACATCGTAAATGTCAAAATAATAATGACAGTATTGTCACTGTATTAATTCCTGTTGGAACACACCTTATATGTTCTAATTATTATTGTGAGTTATACACATGACGCGTTTCGCTTTGTAAAATGCCTTTAAACAACTGGTTTAAAATTCATCACTTCTATTGGAAAACCTGTTACTCCACTTATTTAGGAATTATTAATGTTTTCTCACTTTCAATGGTTCCTTGATATAGACTCGCCGATTCATAAAAAAGAAACAAATAAACATAAAGAAAACAGATAAATTTTATCTTACGTCGTAAGAAGAAGTTTAAATCATCAAAAAAATTAAATACTCGGTGTTCACTTGATGGAAATTCATTTTCAACGATTAGTTAATAGAATTCAATTTCCACAAAATTTTTATTGATGAACTACAATTGTTTCGCTTTTCGAAAGCTACTGAATTGAAACAGTGTTTTCTGAAGACATTTATTTAATTTAATTCTAAAAGTTTTTGAATAAAAAATTGTTCTGAAATTAAAATTTGTTGGAATTAAAGAGATGGACTTTTGTGAGACGATGATGGAAAACGAAAATAGTTCATTTTCGTTGAAGAATTTCAAGATGGTCAACAATTGATGTATTGGTAGAATTTTTTTTCAAGTATTTCAGTTTTTAAAGAATAAACTGTAATTTAATAATGAAATGGAATAAAAAAACCGAACAAATATAAATTGTCGATTAAAATTAATAAATACACAAGTATTTGAATGTTTCGTTTCAAGCATGTGCACCTGAACTCTTCAAACAGGCGGTACACAGCTCTGCCCCCAACTTTCGATAGGGAACACTATGATTTGACAGAAGGTAGAAGCCATGTTGTTTTGACATTTCTGTTCAGTAAGCATTGACAAATTATCATGAAAAGACTCACGCCGCAACAACTTTTACAAATTATTGAAATTTATTTTCAAAATCAGTGTTCTATTCTCCAAACTTATAGAGCACTGCGTGAAATTTATGATTTACATAATCGTCCATCAGAGCAGCTCATTCGTCGAACTATCGATAGATTTCGGACAACATTTTCTCTACTTAATGCAACAACAACAAGACAAAAAACTGTACGTACAGAAGAAAATATCGCTGCTGTAAGTCATAGTGTTAATGATGATCCAGATTTGTCTATTCGTAGACGTTCAAAACAAGTTGAAGTCTGTGTATCCACCACATGGAAAATTTTGCGTAAAGATCTTGGTTTCACCCATACAAGATCCAACTGGTTCAAGAACTAAAGCCACTTGACCATAATAAGCGTCGTTTGTTTGGTGATTGGGCCCTAGAACAGCTTGAAGTTGATCCACTTTTTATCGTAAAATTGTGTTTAGTGATGAAGCTCATTTCTGGTTGAACGGCTATGTCAACAAGCAAAATTGCCGTATATAGAGTGAAACAATCCTCAAAAAGTTCTGCAGGTTCCATTGCATCCTGAAAAATGCACTTTATGGTGTGCTTTACACGCTGGAGGCACCAACAGACCATATTCCTTTAAATACGATGCTGGAGAAACTGTTACAGTGAATGGTGCTCGTTACAGATCGATGTACAATGATTATTTGTTTCAAAATTTAGGTGATATCGATACAGAAGTGTTTTGGTTCCAACAAGATGGTGCTATACCTCATGCTGCTTCCGTAACAATTGATATATTGAAAGAAAAATTTGGCGATAACATTATTTCGAGAAAACGTCCAATTAATTGGCGTCCAAGGTCATGCGACGTAACTTCACTGGATTATTTTCTTTAGTGTTATGTGAAGTTATTGGTTTATGCTGATAAACCAGAAACAATAGACGCTTTGGAAGCCAACATAACTCGTGTTATTGATGAAATAGGGCCTGAATTACTCGAAAAAGTGGTCCAAAATTGGTCTGGTCGAATGCGGTTCCTCAGAGCTAGTCGTGATGGACATATGTCGAAAATTATTCTCAAAACATAAATCTGATGAAATTATCTTTCGAATAAAAAAAAAAATTGGCTTCAATCTCAATTTGAATGTGTGTTTTTAAATCACTCTAAAATCACTCTAAGAAAACACCCGATATATGAAATAAAATAATAAGGAGCGGTTTTTTACTTGATAGAAGGATTATTACAAACTTTGAATGTCAAAACAGATCTGATCTGTTAGTCTCCTACAATTTTAATTTCAAAAACTTTCACTCAAAAACCTTTAGAATTAAATTGATGTCTTATAATTATATTTCATAGCCGGATAAAATCAAAACTCATTATACAATATCGAATGAAATAAAAAACCCAAAAAATAAAATTTGTCAATTAAAATTAATAAATAAATATTTGAATGTTTCCTTCCAAGCATGCGCACCTGAACTCATCAGACAGGCGGTGCACAGCTCTGCCTGTGATAAAATGTTTTGTTTCTGATCTCATATTTATGAAAACTAAATGTTTTTCAAAAATTCCTAACATAATTTTAAGAACTTCTCCAAAACTATTTATTTAAAATATTTAATATATTCAAATAAATTACTTTGAGAGTTTTTGAAGTAACTTATTTACAATTTGACAACTAATAAATTTCGATGATATCTAGTTTCAAAGTCACAACGCACAAGCTGTCACGCCATATCTCAGAACCACTTTTTGGGATCGTGTCTTTTCTACAAGTGACATAATAAAATGCCTACCAAGATCAACGGATTTATCTCCCAATGATTTTTTTTTTGAGGATATCTGTAAAAACTCCATTTATGGACATGAGATCGATAGAGCTATAAATCTTGTTGAATTAATGTTAAAAATAATCTAACTTTGTACCAGAATACTACGCTATGCCTATTCTGCTCAGAGATATGAGATTACCTCTTTATAATAGTTTTGGCTCCTGTTTAGCACAACAGGGTGGACCATTTGAACACTTAATTTAAATTTGTGAGCCTTCGACTTGCGTTGAGTTTTTTCAGAATTCGTTTTTTTTTTCTTTAGATTTTTTAAAATTTTGTAAAATTTATTTTATTTTCGAACTAGATATGCCAAAAAAGAACCCATCCTCAGAGATGAAGTCATCTGCGTCATTCATTGTCGCAAATAAATTCCTCCCATGCAATATTCAATAAAATAGGAATATCGTATCGTATTGTATTTGATTTTCAAGCGTTATGGACTACACACCCTATCTTCCTCGTGCGAAATGAGGTGTCCAACTTCTCACTTCCCATAAGGGATACTTTGTGAGAGAGAAGAGCATTCTTTTCCAGTTATACACTTATTCATTATCATAACGGGCATATCTTTCGATTATTCCAATGTTCGACTGGACTGGATGTATTCGGATAGTTTTCCGCGGCTAGACATATTAGAAATATGAACACTATCAACCTTAAACAATGAAATCTTCCAGAGCCAATAAAAAAAAACTTCAGGCAATGATGCCACATATGCAAATTCAACTTTACTAAAATTGGAGTCGTAAAATTTGGTGCATTTGTTCGGACTCAGACTGTATAGTCCTATGGACACCGAGAATGGATAATACCAAAACCTCTCTCCTAGCCATTACGAAGAAATTCATCCGTGAACTATTGAATTTCAAAATATCGCGTAATAAAGAACTTTTAACAGTGAAACTACAACCGGACGACCCAACGTTCACCGTTTCGCCATCAAAGTTTACGAGCCGAAGCCGCAGTAGGTATTTGCGTCGAACTGTAACATAATAGTTTGTAGAAAGCCATTGCTAGTAATTATGAGTTGTCAATTTGCATAGTGGTAGTTGTTTCGGGGGCGAATTTCCATCTCATAACCGTGTAATTTGAGGTTCAGTCGGGGATGATTCGAGTTTCGGATAAATCCGCTTTAATTTCCTAATGATAATTGATAACTGCGCGTATAGGGTGTTCACATTACGAGCATATGCAGGCTCCTGCAAAGTCTGTGATATATTGTTTTCAGCCCACACTTCTAATGAATTGTTGCTGCAAACTCGAAATTTTACGTATACATGACTCCTCTGTCATAACTATCTTTGACGTTGGCGTTGTGAAATAACGTCATAGTTTGATCCAGGAATCAACCAAAATTATGTTGTATTAACTAATGAACCAAATCTATCAGAATAAAAGATACCAAATTTTTGGAAATCCAGAACAATGATTCTGATATAAAAAAACTAATAATATTACTCACACTTCAGTTCTAACTTTTGGGATTATAGCGCTATAGTATCTTGACTTCTTTTCGGAAATTGACTTCGTTCAACGTGATGCTCAAAAGTTATGAATGAAACTATGGAATGTTGACGTTTTTATTTGCCATGACTGATTGGATTTTGAATGGATTATGGTATCACTAGTGGTAGGTTTTCTAAAAATGTCGAATTCGAGCTTATTATTACTACGACTTCAATCAGCTTCTTAGATCTATATACAGTGTGGTCCAACGAAAACCTAACACCTCGATTTTTTTGGCTTTAAAATGAGGAAGAACAACTTTTCCGCTTTTTTCATCCCCGTAACTTCGACCCCCTAACGGAGGTGAGCACAACCCCTTGATTTTGAATAGGGATGAGGGGTGTTGCGTTACCTCATTTTGAAGATCTTATCGAGTATTATCTGACCTTAAAATTTCGCTTCAAAATATACATCTATAATGAAATAACAGCGAAGGTGGTGAAAGATGGAATGTGGAATTTATCTCGAGAATATTATTCGTATCCGACACATTTAAAAGGTGTTTAGTAGTTTTTGTTCAGAAAATTATTAATTTCTTGTTCAAAAAAGTAGGTGGACCATGTTTTATCTTAGTCTATCGTAAATTTTTAAGAACGTTACAAGTGTGTTAAAGAGATTGTAAATTTGTATTAGAATTAAAATGGTGTTTTCCGTAGAAGAGAGGGTGGAAATGATAAACTTATTTCTTAGAAATAACGAGTCTGCGCGAACAACAGCGGCTTTATTTAACGAACGACATCCTAGAAAAAATGGTCATGTAGCAGAGGATCCGACCTTGAGTACTAGGAAATTGTCCGATATATCTGGTGTTTCACGCACAACAATCATGAGAATCCTGAAACAACATAAATTCCATCCTTATAAGATACGATTGGTTCAGGAACTGAATGAGGATGATCCCGATCGCCGACTTCAGTTCTGTGAAGTGGTCAGTGAAATGATTAACGGTAATCGAAACTACATGTTCGATATCTGTTTTTAGGACGAGTGTTCATTCTACCTTAACGGCATTGTAAACCGGCATAACTGTCGGTATTGGTCAGATGAAAATCCAAGATCATTTCGTGAGTTGCATACTCAGCGTCCCCAAACATTAAATGTTTCGGCGGGTATTTATGGAAATCTCATAATCGGCCCCTTCTTATACCCGGTAATCTCATTGGCCAAATTTATTTAGATATATTGGAGAACGCTATTTATTCAGCTCTCATGCTGGAGAACCATGAAGAAGACCATCAAACGATCATTTCCCAAAAAGATCGCGAACCACCTCATTTCGTTCAACCGGTGCGTCAGTTCTTAGATGAAAATTTTCCTCACGCCTGGATTGTAAGAAGGGGACATGTTAAGTGGCCACCCAGATCACCTGATCTGGCTCCACCTGACTTTTTTCTAGGGGGTCACCTGAAATCCAAGATTTACGCTTCCCAGCTTGAGTCACTGGATTATTCGCGAACTCGGATCATTAATGAATGCCGTCAAGTTACACCACAAATCTTGAGTAACGTACGTGAACGTTTTCAGCAGAACTTACATTACGGCATGGAAGTGAATGGTGCCCATTTCCAGAATTTAATAAACTAATCACAAAAGTGAGTACTCTTCTACTCTTTTACCTGTCATTTCGTTATCGATGGAAATTTTGAAGCGAAATTTCAGGATGAGTTAGTACTCGATAAGATCTTCAGAATAAGGTATCGCAATACCCCTCATCCCTATTCAAAATCAAGGGAGTTGTACTCACCCCCTTTAGGGCGTTGCAGTTATGAGGATGCGAAGAACGGAAAACTTGTTCCCCCTCGAATCAGAAATCGACGGGTTCGAGCGATTTTCCACATTTTTATTTTAAAGCCAAAAAATCGAGGTGTTAAGTTTTCGTTGGACCATACATATAAGTCATAGTAATAAGTTAGAATTCGACATTTTTAGAAAACCTACCACTATTGATACCATAATCCGTTCCAAATCCAATCAGTCATGGCAGATTAAAATTCCAACATTCCATAGTTTTATTCATAGACTTTTGGGCATCCCATTGAAATAAGTCAATTTCCGAAAATCTCTCCTGACAAATTGTGTTATATTTGAGCAGAATTTATGGTAAAATCACAAGCCAGGCCATTTTTTGCAAATGTTAAAAAGACTACACTTCCAATATTTTAGTGTTTTAATTGGAAATCAAGACAAGCTCTCCATGTGTTCTATGTTAGTTGTAGCGTATCATTGGAGCAGTGGATGACCAGAAAGAGAAAAAGTATGCCTTTTGCGGCCCCTTTGGTATGGCGAGAACCCAATAATCATTTAGACGATTGCTATTTTGCCTGACAAAAACTAAAGAATATTGAAAGAAAGAAAAGCACAATATCGACTATCGAAATTTGCAGTAGGCCTGAGGGCAGGTAGGTCACATTAAGCAACCATCCTTCCTTATCCAAATTTGCAGTCTGCGATATGACCTGTTCCTCATAATGCAGATTTACCAGTGCCGATCGCACCTTTAGATCCGCAAAATGTTGTTTCGGTAGATATTGAAGACGACGCATCATCAGGCAGCTTCGAAGAACGGTGCACTGACCCTACTCTTATCCCAGGTCCCAGTTCCGGCGAGCCACATTAAATTGTTCAAAGTGAGTTAAACGATTTAGACCGTAATTTGGGGTTACCAAAACAACAGTCAGAATTTCTTGGTTCCCGTCTTACGGAATGGAACTTATTAAGCAACGAAACGAAAATTACAAATTTCAGAAAAAAAATGCTCCATTTTCTGCATTCTACAGTATGGAACATTCGTTGTGTGAGAGTACTGATATTGAGTGTTTAATGCAGGAACTTGATATTGAGCATTTCCCCTCTGAGTGGCGTTTATTTATGGATTCGTCTAAATACATTATAAAAGCTGTGTTATTCCATAATGGAAATTTGAAACCCTGTATACCATTTGCCCATTCAGTGACGAAGATAGGAAGTTATGAAAATATGCGCACTCTTTTTGATAAAATAAAGTAGAACACGTATAAATGGCAGATATGTGGATACTTTAAAGGTATAGGAATTTGTTGGACTTCAGGGAGGATTTATAAAATATTGCTGTTTTTTTTGTCCGTTGGACAGTCGTGCAGTAAATTAGCCTTATATAGCAAAAATTTGGCCAGTAAGAAGTTCATTTCAACCGGGATCTCAGAATTTTTAGTTTAGACCTCTTGTAGACCCCAAAAATGTCCTTGTGCCTTCTTTTCACATTAAATTTGGCCTGATGAAGAACTTTGTGAAGGCTATGAGTAGAGATGGTGATGGATTCAAATACTTAAATCAAGTCTTTCCCAAGTTAAGTGTCAAATTAAAGGAAGGCATTTTTATTGTATCACGAATCAGCAGGAAGTCAAAGCTTGGAAGTGGTTTGTTAGTGTACTAAGAGGATGTTTGGTTAGCAATATGGATGCAAACTACCATCAGTTAATTATTGAACTATGATGCCTACAAGTCGCTTGGTGCTCGAATGTCATTAAAATTTTATTTTCTCCATTCACATCTGTCAATTTTTCCTGAAAATTTGGGAGCTGTCAGTGACGAACGGGGCGAACGATTCCACCAAGATATTAGGACAATGGAAATTCGCTATCAAGAATGATGGGATTTAGCCATGATGGGTTATTACTGCTGGTTTTTGAAGACAGAAGATATGACCCCCCATAAAAGGCAAAAATAGACTTTAATCAGTATTTTAAGTTAAAATTTTTAATCATTTTGTTTTTCTTAAATGCAAGATTCGTCTAGCAGCTGCAAAACTGAATGAAGTCGATATATACGGTTAAAAAATTCTGAAATCATTTTTTCCAATACACATCAGATATTATAACATTAAATGTGGTTCTGTAAATGAAGCAGAAAAACCTTACGTGTTAAAACTTTTTTTTTCTCATTTCCGTATTTCAATACGTCCATTCTACCATAACATGTTACAACCAAAAATTTTTTTTCTCGGCCACTGTAATTGATCATCACCTTTTACTATACAAAAAGTTAGCTAATAGAAACTTGAAGAAATTAATGGATGCAGCTAACTGTTAAGTTTTGAAACATCCAAAATCAATCCTGGTTTCAAATATGCACCGATATTTGGACTATATATGGCTGTGAAATCCAGGAAATAATTTCGAAGCCAGGTCTTCCATTTCCATCACCTAATATATCTCAGTTGGCGCCGGCACCTAAAAGAATTTCATTCTCGAGGTCATCAGCTCGCATTCGAAGAACGCGGCTGCGTTGAATGCAGCCCTTTTACGGTTATGCCCGGCGATATCTGATGAAATCTCCCTTGGTCCTTCGACCAATCATCGCAACGGATATCCCGAAATCCATCTGATGGATCGATTTCGAAGCACTAGACGTTATTTCCCGCAACAAACCGTTAAGTCTAGAGTGTTGGTGCTCCTGCGGGATTTGCAGCAATCTCCTTGGTTCTTTGCGTCTTGTGTTTGCGTTCGATATTTGCCGCGTCTAGAATTGATTAATGACGAATGTGTTTTTGTCGAACTCTTCAAATTCCACAGGAAACGTTTAACCGACAATTTTTATTTATTCTGGAGCACTTCCGGAAGGAAAATATTGTAAAGATGTTATCGTTCTGCTCAAATATCTGTATTTCCCGACTTTTGTATGCCAACATGAAGAAAAACGATTAAACTGAACCTAAATATGAATAACCATAGACATATTGTGGGGAGTATAAATAAGTTCGTGCATTTTTTTTTCGAAAATTTAAACTTTATTGTGGAAAATTGGTTATACATTCAAAGTTCAAAGTATTATCTGTTGCTAACTACTACTTTTTCCCATCTTTCTGGTAATTGATGGATCCCATTGCGAGAAAAGGCTGCTATCCATCCATCGATCCATCTTTTGACTTCATCTTTATTGGAGATGTGTTGGTCAGCCAGGCCATGTGGCATAAATAGGAAGAGATGGTAATCGGAAGGAGCAATCTCTTCGAACAAATTTTTTTTGAAGCCTTTCTGACATTTATGCCGGATTTTAGGTAGTTCTATCTATATGGTTATGGACAGCTTAAATATATTTATAGACTGCCAACCTTTTGTCTGTAGTCGGATCCTCTTTCAGTCTTGTTTGTCAAGTTCCTACCAGTTTGACTCACGGAAGATGCGTACAATCACTAATTCGTTCTGTGGGTTCCAGAATCTTCTGATTTATGACTTATTTTGTTTCTGTTTTACATTGAACAGAATATTTTATAGATTAAGAGAACATAAGAAGGCCGTTTTTAAGTTGAATTTGATGAAATTATTTTTAATTTTGGTGGATGAATATTCAAAAAAACTTGAGGTTATGTATTTATTATCCGGATTTTATATAATTCATTGCATTCACCAAATATATAGGACATTTATTATTTCTGACTATATGATTTATTACTTATTTATTATTCTCAATGCCCTATTAACCATATTATATATTATTATATAGTCCGTCTAGAGAGTGTCCGGAAAAAAAGAGCTCAATTGTAATTATTTAGTATATAATATATTTTAAATTCTTGAATGAGAAAATTCTATAATAATGAAATATTCATATTATTTACTTATACAACCTCTATTCAACTGTAATCACTTGACTTAACATCGAGGTACACCCGAAACTACATCACCTCCATAATTTTCGGTGATGTTAGTCCAGGACTGTAAAACTGACTGAATTAAATCATCCTTATTTGGTGGTGCTGCTTGCTCAACTTCAATCTTCAGTAGTCCCCATATATTTTCAATGGGTCTAATATCTGGTGAAGCTGCTGGCCATGAAATAGTTGTCACTAGGTGTTCTTGCATCTCAGCTTGAGTATAGGCCGAAGTATAGCATCTTGTATTATCCTGCTGAAAACGCCACCCCTCTGGATATAAAGCATGCGCCATTTCAAGGAGAAAATCGTTTAGACTGTCCCAATACTTTTCACTATTAATGCTGTGATATTGCTCCCCAAACCATTATTTTGGAGGGAAATTTGAACAGTAAAATGTTGTTTTGATAGGATTTTTAAGTGATTTCCACCAAGTTGGACAGACATAAAGACATTATTGAATCTTCTTGAAAACGCTGACCAAATTCTTTCGTTCGTTTTGTGAAGGTCATTAAAATGAGTTTTTTTTGGTTTCTTCGATATGTAGCCTTGTTTTTTCAGTGACATACGGACGGTTTCTGAACATACATTTATATTTCGTTGATCTCCAAATCTGTTAGCCAATTTGTGAAATCACAGGCGTGTCACCCTAAGGCCAATAAAGCGTTTAAATTGTTTCCATTAATCTTACGCAGGCTTTCTGAAACTGGGTTATGCCTAATATCCATGTCATTTTTATCCCCTTTATTGTCTCATATACAGCACTTTTTCCCAGTTCAGTCCTTCTCACTAATTTTTTAACTTTTTGAAAACCTTTTGTATACAAATATTTTACCTGTTTTTTTTTTCTAATTGCGACATTATTTCATATATTATATAACTGCTGACAATCAACAATATTTGACAAAAAGTGTTGCCATGTAACTTTGGCCATAGCCGACTATCCGCACTATCTGCAGAACCTATTTTATATATTATTTTGCCACTCATTGTCTAGAAAACCGTCATTCCTTTCCCACAATATATAATCTTAAAATTTTTAATGTAGAATCAAAAGGGAAGAAACTCGATTATCCAGAATCTGTTGAAATTTTCAAATTAGTTCACAATAACAATAATGTAAAAATGATGAATGACTGTATGGAGCTACGTAAATCGAAAATATTTGGGATATTTAAAAAGTAACATCTGTTTGAAACCTTTTTCAACGAACATAAAATGAATTTAATGAAAAGTAAACAAAAATTCAACTTTTGCCACTCATTATTCAGAAAACAGTAATTCCTTTCGACAAAAGAAAATCTTAAGAAAATTTCACATGTAGATTCAGAAGAAAAGAATCTTGATTATTGAAATTTTCAAATTCGTTCACAATAAAAATAAAGTAAAAAATAATGAATGACTGTATGGAGCTTTGTAAATCCAAATATTTGAGATATACAACAAAATAATGTAAAAATAATGAATGACTGTACGGAGCTAATTAACCCCAAAAATTATTTGAGATATTTAAATGGGTGCCATCTGTTTAACAACCTTCTTTGTCGATTGCCAACATTCCGATATCTGTAAGAAGGCCCCTCTTTTTTAACCCGGTTTTTTATCACGTTCCGCTTGTAAACCTCTTACCACTATTAGGTGTTACCTAGAATCTATCGAAGTATTCAAAATATTTATCACTTTTGTTTAAATACCTCTGTACCGCTGTTAGGTCTTCAGTTGTCTGATGATGGGATAGTTCATTTCCCGAAACTCGAGTCACAAGAAAATGTGTATTATATATTTTTATTGGAAGTAAAACATAGTAATTTCTACAATTTGTTTTAATTACATATTAATCTTGTCTTAGAATGTAACAAGAAAGTAGTATAATGAAATTATGAAAAATAACAAATTCCGGATACTTTCTAGACGGACTATATATTATTATTCAAGATTTCATCTTCATTTAGTATTAAGAAAAATACATAAAGAAAAAAACGAATAGAAGTTATATTTGACAAAAAATAAAAATTATGTTCAGTAAGCATTCTTTCAACTCCTTTGTTTCTTTTGCCGATCAGTTGAGTTCCGAAACCCAATTAAAAGACCGTTAATATGAAGGCAAACGGTTTCTCCATATAGTGCTTGGAATATTACGGCAGTAACAAAAAATTAGAGTCCAATAAAGGAACAATTAGAACGGCAGGGAGCCAATATGCCATGATATTGAACCAGAAGTTATAAGGCACCCCTCGATATTCTTTATGTTTCTGCCTAATTGAATTGGTTAGTGAAAATTGCTATTATAATCCTATTTCCCGTATAATTCCCTTGTTTAGGATATTGGAAAATATGCTTTTCGGAAAAACACACGTTTTTACCAATTAGTGAAACATAATGAAATAGCGCAGCCATCTGAATAATTGCAGTGGTACATCGAATTTATCAATAATTTTTCATGATATTCTGTTATCTATCAGAGCAATCCCGAACATATTGAATTATGTGTCATGTTCGCCAAACTTATGATTCACATAATCGTCCATCAGAGCAGCTGATTCGTCGAACTATCGGTAGATTTCGGACAATATTTTCTCTACTCGATGCAACAACAACAACAAGACAAAGAACTGTACGTACAGAAGAAAATATAGCCGCTGTAAGTTATAGTGTTAATGATGATCCAAAATTGCCTATTCGTCGACGTTCACAACAGTTGGACTCTCTGCATCCACCACATGGAAAATTTTCAATTTCAAATGTTCGATGAAAACTTATTAATTATGAACATATTAATATATCGGGTGTTTTTTTTAGAGTGATAGAACTTTCAATAAGGAAAACTGTGATTTGACAGAAGGTAGAAGCCATGTTGTTTTGACATTTCTGTTCAGTAAGCATTGAAAAATTATCATGGAAAGACTCACGCCGCAACAAAGTTTACAAATTGTTGAAATTTATTTTCAAAATCAGTGTTCTATTCGCCAAACTTATAGAGCACTTCGTGAAATTTATGGTTTACATAATCGTCCATCAGAGCAGCTTATTCGTCAAACTATCGATAGATTTCGGACAACATATTCCCTACTCGATGCAACAACAACAAGACAAAGAACTCTACGCACAGAAGAAAATGTCGGTGCTGTAAGTCAAAGTGTTAATGATGATCCAGATTTGTCTATTCGTCGACCTTCACAAGAAGTTTGACTCTGTGCATCCACCACCTGGAAAATTTTGCTTGAATATCTTGGTCTACACTCATACAAGATCCAACTGGTTCAAGAACTAAAGCCACTTGACCATAATAAGCGTCATTTGTTTGCTGATTGGGCCCTAGAACAGCTTGACGTTGATCTACTTTTTTATCGTAAAAAGTGTGTTTAGTGATGAATCTCATTTCTGGTTGAACGGCTATGTAAACAAGCAAAATTGCCATATATGGAGTGAAAACAATCCTCGAGAAGTTCTGCAGGTTCCATTGCTTCCTGAAAAATGCACTGTATGGTGTGCTTTACACGCTGGAGGGATCATCGGTCCATATTTCTTCAAAAACAATGCTGGAGCTAATGTTACAGTGAATTGCGCTCGTTGCAGATCGATGATCAATGATTATTTGTTTCAAAATTTGAATGGTATCGACCCAGAAGTGTTTTGGTTCCAACAAGGTGGAGCTACACCTCATGCTGCTACCGTAAGAATTGATTTATGGAGAGAAAGATTTGGCGATAACTTTATTTCGAGAATTGGTCTAATTAATTGGCCTCCGAGATCATGCGACATAACTCCACTGGATTATTTTCTTTGAGGTTATGTCAAGTCTTTGGTTTATGCTGATAAACCAGAAACAATAGACGCTTTGTAAGCCAACATAACTCGTGTTATTGATGAAATAAGGCCTGAATTACTCGAAAATGCGGTACAAAATTGGTCTCATCGAATGCGGTTCCTCAGAGCTAGTCATGGTGCCGGAAATTATTTCTAAAACATAAATGTCATAATCTTAACCTTTAAAAAAAATTGGATTCAATATTAATTTAAATGTGTTTCATTTCAATTTAAAGTGCTATCTCTCAAAAAACACCCGATATATTTGTTAATCAAATTTGAGAACCTCCCTTCGGCAAGATATGTTTTTACTCGAAAGATAAAAATTCTTGCATCTTAGAAACAAAATGCTTCGTACGGCAGCTTCTTTAAGGAGCCTAGAACAGACACTGCTTATGGTCCATAATGAAACAGTTATTTTTTTAAGTTGATACTTCGAAGACTTTTGATTTGCTTCATATTGACCTGATTTTGGATCGCAAACTCTGCTGAGATAAACTAACAAAATAGAGCTCTGCTAACAATTTAATTGACAGTTGCTGCTTAAACTCCGTGTAAGTATAGAGTAGAGTGGTCTGAAATAAGCGAGAATCCCTTTGAGTGGGCTTTTCAAATGATCAGTAGTTACCTGTACTCTCTTGACTGTAGATTCAGTAATTTGGTGTTAAGATGCAATATACCCGATTATGTGAAATAATAGAAAATAGATTTGTAGGTCACAAAATTAAATCGAAAACTAATGAATTACAGTAAAATCGATAATCATTCTAATAAAAAAACTGTATTTTTCCTCAAAATTCAAACAGTGAATCATTTCTTCAGGAAGCTACATATGATGAATAAAAACACATAATTCTGTATTCTGTTATCCGAAAGTCAAATTAAGGTAAATTTTTGCAATTGAAGAAAGAAAAAATTTCATAAAAATGAAAAATACTCCATCCTTCCCCTTAAATATTTCAAGATTCTGGGAAGATATTATTAGTTTTGGAAAAATGTTTCGCAAAATTAGAGTTATGTTTTTGCTTCTTAAATAAGGATTGATGATTTTTGAATCTTTTATAGAAAGATCTCCCGGTTTGCCCTATGTATACGCTATTGCACTGTTGACAACTCAATTTATTAACTCCAGAATTATTCAGCCGATTGGTTTTTTCTTCTGCATTAAAAAAGAGTTTGGAAGTTTTATATGAGGGTGTGAAAGCTGTATTTATGTTATTTTTGGAAATATTTGTGTTATTTTTTGTGAGACTTGTCAAAAATATGTTAGTTTAGAAATTTTTTTGTCATTATTATCTGTTTTGGATGTGGGCTATATTTCTTTAAGATTGAATTGTTTTTGTTTATAACATAATTTATGGTTTTTGTTTCTAGTTGATTGTTGGTGGCTATTTGTTTGATTATATTCAGTTCCCTTTTTAACGTTATATTATTAAAGGGAATTGAAAATGCTCTATGTATCATTGATCTGTAAGTAACGAGTTTATGAGTGTTTGGATGGTTTGAAAAGTTGGGTATAGTTGTATTTGTCGTTGTTTGGTTTCCTGAATATATTAAAGGAAATTTCGTCATTATTCTCAATTAATGTTAATTCTAGAAAATTTATTTTGTTATCACATTGTGTTTCCATATTGAATTTGAGCTTACGGTGCAAACCATTAAAATATTCTAGTGTGTTCACTAAATGTCAATGTGAGCCACTTTCTTGGGAAAAAACCAGATTCATTGTGTAATGATGTACTTCTTCCATAGCGCTCCTAACGCCGCGGAAATATTTTGAAACTCCTTCTGTAATATAAGAATTGTTGTGATCATTTTATAGAATTTGTTTTCGAAAGCCACAGGGAACTGATAAAACTCATTCATCTCATTAAAAAAATAATATGCCAATTGCATCTAATAACCGTCGCCTGTTATCTGAAAAATTTGAACATAATTATTTCATGACCCCGTTAAACAGAGCTTAAAAATTCACCCAACAATGTGAAACTTCGGAAAGCGTTATCCAACACCATCGGGTGCTCATCGAACACCCAGTGCGGGCGCTATCGTTCCGGATACATAAACAATCACCCACTTTGTTGAAAAAACACCTGTAGATCCCGTCGATTTCCATAGAGGACCTGCAGTCTGTCGAAACCGCGGAAACATCGTAAATTTCACGAAAATATGGGCGAATTCCACTGAGCGTTGACCGAGATGCAATTTGTTATTCAAATCGCGGTCGGCCGCTATTTATACGGGGGTACTCTGAAATGTAATTATCGTCGAATTTCATTTATTCATTTAATTTTGGTTTGGTTTTTCCTGCTAACGATTTTGGCGTATGATATTACAATTATAAATAATCGCACGATTTGGTACTTGTCACATACAGTTTCAGATTTTCAATATCACCGGCTAGCTAGTTTTTAACGCCATCTTCTTCAGACAGAATGACAGGGTAATATATTGAACTAACTGAAATATAACCACTTAACTGATTTATTAAAAATATTATAAACTGTATGGTCATTAAAATGGGAATAATTGTGTGCTTTCAAGAATAGGTTCACTATCGCAGGCTAGACTTAAACGAAAGATGATACTTTATTACTTCAAATCTGACTAATAGAAATATAGAGTAAGTTGATAATTAGAAACAAAAGATCCCAGACATCTATTCACATAAATTTGCACAATAATTAAGAACTAAATATACTACTCTGTCAAGAAAGTACCGGGAATTTTCAATTAAAACAACATTTTTACATTTAATCGTCAAAATTTATTGGGTCGCCTTCAAAATAGGCTCCATTTGCTCCAATATATCTATGCCAACGGCACTTCCAATTATCGAAACATTTTTTATAGGCGCTTTCCGGGATGGACTTTAGCTCTCGCGCCGAATTTTGTTTTATGGCTTCAATCGACTCAAAACGGGTGCCACGAAGGAGCAATTTTAGTTTTGGGAAGAGAAAAAAGTCGCAGGGAGCCAAATCCGGCGAATACGGTGGTTGCTGAAGCACGTTTGTTGAGTTATTGGCGAGAAAGTGAGTCACAATCGTAGCTCGGTGAGAAGGCGCGTTATCGTCATGTAAAATCCATGAGTTGTTCGCCCACAAATTTGGCCGCTTCTTACGAATACGCTCACGCAAACGTTTCATAACGCCTAGGTAATACTCCTTGTTTACCGTCTGACCCTCTGGAACGAATTCGTAGTGCACCACGCCACGAATATCGAAGAAAACAATGAGCATCACCTTCATTTTCGAGCGGCTTTGGCGTGGTTTTTTCGGTTTCGGCTCATTTTTTGCCACCCATTCCGATGATTGCTGGCTTGTTTGCATATCGTACTCGTAGACCCAGGTCTCATCACCAGTTATAATGCGTTCCATGAATGTAGAATCGGAATTACAGCGATCCAGCATGTCTGAAGCAACCTGTTCGCGATGACGTTTTAGAAGAAAATTCAGGTCTTTCGGTACGAGTCGTGCGGCCACCTTTCTCATGCCCAAAATATCAATCAAAATCGTACGTGCGGACTCGTGGGATATCTTAAGATCATGTACTATCTCTCTCCAGCTGGTACGACGGTTTTCCAGCACCCTTTCCTTAATTTTGTCGACGTTATCTTCGATCGAAGCCGTCGATGGGCGACCACTTCACTACCGTCCTTGAAGGCTCTGTACCACTGATATGCACGAGTTTTCGATAGAGCATTATCACCAAAGGCCTTTTGCAACATTTTCAATGCATCGGCACACGAAAATTCATTTGCAACACAAAACTTTAAACAAATTCTTTGCTCAACGTAATCACCCATAGTAAAAATCGGCACGCACTCTGACATCGACTGACTTAATCAGCTGTTGCAAACACACTAGTTGACAGATCCCGCTCAATCTTGGCATAGTAATTAAGGACAGTGGTACCAACCTAGGAAAAAAAATTTTACCTGCCTCATTGCCCCGCCAGATTTAAATCGACAATTCCCGGTACTTTCTTGACAGAATGTATTATCCAATAGATGTATATATTCTTCAATATACTGGTTTAAAGTGGAAAACATATTAACCTTGATGATAGAATGATTGTAGAATAATTGAATGTCTTAAAAACACTGTTTTTTTACCCAATTGAAACAACTGTCTTGGTTGATGTTTTTGCTAATTAGTGACGGTCAATATCTTTTATTTTCTTTGGATTCTGTATAGGTTGATTGCCGCACAAATGTGTTGATAATTCAATATGCATTTTAAATGGAGCAGTGTTTCTAGGAAATTTAATCTTAAAATACTTTTCGGAGTTTTTTTGTTTAAATATGTAGAGGTTTCCAGAAAAAAATTCAAATATACTTTAGTCGAGATATAAGAAAAACAAATGTTAACTTCCTCTATTTTATTGATTTACACGACAATTGTTTTGCCATACCATGACTTCATCAGGTGAGTATTTAAACTGAGGTATACAATGTAAAACATGACCTTAAATACACAGCTCTGGTACAAAAAATAGAGGGGTGGAAAGAGATGGTTTACAATCAATGAAAAATATTAAGTTTAAATCTATTTGGTGATTCAATAAAATTTGTCTTTTATTATATCTATTGATCTCTAAAGTTTCTAACAGATTTAGTTGCTGACTTTTGTTTTCGATATGTAATATTTCATATTAAAATTATGACTAGTCTCTAACAAATGGTTGCATTAGTTGAATTTGGTTTTTTATTAGTATAACATTTTTCATGTTCTCGTATCCTTGTTTGGAATGAACGGCCTGTCTGTCCTACATATACACATGGGCAATCACTGCATGTTAATTTGTAAATTACTTTTTTTTTTGTTTTTAGGAATGACGTCTTTATTATTTTTTATTAAGCTTCCTAAAGAATTAATGGTTATAAAAGAGATGTTATAATTTTCTTTTTCCTTTTAATATCAAACAATCTTTTCAGATTTTTGGCCTATGTAAGTTAATGAAATGAATTTTGTTATTGATAAAATGAATTACAAGAAAGAAATATCACTTGTATATCCAAAATTTCACAATTCAAACCAAACAAAATTCATTTCATTAACTTACATAGGCCAAAAATCTGAAGGGATTTCTAGATATTTAAAGAAAAAGGAAAATTATAACATCTCTTTTAAAACCATTGATTCTTTAGGTAGCTGTTCAAAAAATAATAAAGACGTCATTCCTAAAAACAAAAAATCAGGAGTTTACATGTTAACATGCAGTGATTGCCCATGCGTATATGTGGGACAGACCGTTTATTCCAAACAAGGATACGAGAACATAAAAAATGTTATATTAATAATAAACCAAATTCAACTCACGCCAACCATTTGTTAGAGATTGGTCATAATTTTAATATGAACTATGAAATATTACATATCGAAAACAAAAGTCAAAAACTAAATCTGTTAGAAACTTTACAGATCAATAGATATAATAATAGACAAATTTTATTGAATGATCAAATAGATTTAAACAGATCTCCCCTACTGAATTGTTTCAGCCGTTACTATTTGGTAGTTGATCATAATTGAAACAAATTGTAGAAATTACTATGTTTTACTACCAATAAAAATATATTTTACACATTTTCTTGTGACTCGAGTTTCGGGAAATGAACTATCCCATCATCAGACAACAGTTGTCTGATTAATATATTCTTTGAGAAGTCCTTTAAGTGTGTTCATGTTTTTAAAAGGCAATTGGTGTTCTTAAAGGTAAGACTAGAAACAAAATTTTGTCTCCTTCAAATATTTATTTATTAATTTTAATTACTTTCGTATATCTGTTGGGTTATTTATTCCATTTGACATTATATATTGAGTTTTGATTATATACGTCTATTAAATGTAAGCGGTGCTTGTTGTAGACATAAATTTAATTCTAAAAGTTTTTTGAATAAAAAATTTTTGAAATTAAAATTGTAGAAGATAAACATATTTAAATTTGTTCTAATGTAATTAATTTAGAATCAAACCATTCTTTCGCTATTCCATTCAGAAACAACCGTGAAATCAAAATTTTGTCTCTATCTTCTTCTACTTCACAACGCGTGCATTCCGTCTCGAATTTTTTAACCATAAATTCACTGAAACACTTTCCATAAAAATTATTCAGCACAAAATCCTCCTTTATCCTCTTGAAATCCTTGCCTTTTCTTGAAAGTTCTACCGCATCCTGTGGTTTTAGTGATTCTTGCCCTAATACTGTTCTCAAGCATGCAGGTGAATGAATCAGTTGTAGATATTCATTCTTAAACATCACATCTTCTTCGGCATCAAATATATTTCTTTCAATTCCGGAAGTAATGAAATGACACACGTACGAAATGAACCTCTTACTTTAATCGATTTCAAGATATTCTTCACCTTCGGTAGAGCCGAAAGTTCATGATGGTCAGATATATCCCTTTTGTCCTCTGGTAGTTCATAATATGTTTTTTCCGTTCCCGTAATTTGGATCCATTTGAATTTGTATGTATTTTTCTTCTTATCAATATTGGATGTTTCCAAAGAGATACGAATCTTCATGAATGTCGTCATTATAGCTTACGTTTTTGATTTATAAGAATCTAATCAATTCTTATTTTTATAATTGAAGAAATAGACGATTTGATGTCATGATCCCACAATTTCGATAGAGTATTCATTGGTTTCTCATTTATAGCCGATCAAAAATGCAAATGTCAAATGGCCCACCATAAGAATAGAATGTTTCTAACCAACATGCTGAGACATCTTCATTACATCAGATAAATCATATAGTATTCATTTGTTAATTATTATTCACCGACCAGATGACATACAGAGAATACGCTTCCAGCGATTCCTGAAAGTTCCGCGCCGTCTGGTCCATAGTGACTCAAATATGCGAAGGATGCCAACTAATGGCCTCGCCGTGCAGTCACGCTCCTTCCTGAACTTTTATCCTCGACAGAAATTCTGCCGCTCGAATAGAAAAATAATCTAGTATACTCCTGATACTCCAGGGCCATTCCTGCGATGACGTCACCTGATTCTCCGGAGGCCGACCCCGGAAAATAGTCGATTGTTTTCTTATTTCTTATATATTGTCTAGTTTTCCGAGAGGCCCCTGGGGACAAACTTCCATGTAACATGATGACTTTAATTCACGATTCCCCAAAGTGTCTTACTCGGGATTTGTTGAATATTTCAGTCGAAAGCTAGGAAAGATTGTGCTGTTACGGTTTTTTCGTCCATTCGAATGGTTTATTCGAAAATTGGCCCATTCTTCTTCGCTGCTTTTGCAATAGATTATAATGAATTCTAAGTTATTCATTGGAGCAGATTGATTTTTACGTGAAATATTCGATAGTAATTTGGAGTATAAATTAATTCGGCTCTTTTTTTTTTAGATCAACATTTATTTCAAAATATAATGAATTAACAAATTAATCAAAATATTGTTCATTACAATTTCCGAATCTCGTCTCGGAAAAACTTCTTGTTTTTTGAGGCAGGTGACTACTCATCAGTCTCCACAATCTGCCCAGGAAGCAAATGGTGTGATAAGAATACGCCTTATCATCGCGCATTAACGAGAACCACCACGCAGAGTTGAACCCACCAAGCTTCCAGTTTCGGCTTCGCTCCGAAAACCTTTTTGTCACCAGTTACTACCTGGCATAAAAAGCTCTTTTCTTGTCTTTGAAGCAGCTGCTCACAAGAAGATAATCGTCTTTTCAGAACTCTTGATTTCAATTCATAAGGAACACAATTACCTTGCTTTTGAATCAGGTCCATAAATTTCAAGCATACCGACACTGCTTGTTGGGTCACCCCCAACGTAAGTGCAAACTTGTCTTGCGTTACACTTAGGTCTTCATTGAGTAATTTCTGTAATTTTTTCTGGCTGGTCTATCTTCAAGCTGAAATCACCACCCTTGAAGTGCCGAAGCCATTCTCTGCATTATTTGTCAGTTGCAGCATTGTCACCGTTAACTTCCACAAGCATACACTGAGCTTCAGTCAAAATTTCCCGCAAATGATGTTCAATTATCAGAAAATCACATTTTCAACAGCGTCACAAAAAAGTTTCGTATATATATCCTAAGAGATTGAAGTAATATGAACCACTATGCAATACCTTTAATAAGTGAAATAAATGGAGTTTTATACTTGATAGAAGGTATAAACCTCCATTTATTTTATTCATAATATATAATTATTTGGTTTCATTAACATTCTTTATATAGATGGTCCTTGTGCTATAACAGAGGCCATTAAATTGCCTTTCAATCTTTAAGATCAATGGTAAACCACAGAACTATTTATTTTGAGTCAACATTAGACTCCATTTGAATGTTCAGTATTCATTTACCAAGACGCTTTCTGAATTGGTTAAAGGTGAGTAAATATTTTTTGTTGATTGAAGTTATATTTTATTGCATACGATTGAGTACTAACAAAGCAAAGTCTCTCTTAAAACTTGTTTTTTAGTAATGTTTTTACATATCTTGAGATTTTGTAAAAAGTAACTTAGTTAGATATCCAATAATATTGAATATTCTATGTAGGATAGTTTTATTATGAAATTTTTAAGGTTGGATTAAACATTTTTGAAGGAATAAAATAGAAAAAGGCTTTTTACTTGATAGAAAATTTGAATATCAAAACAGATTTAATCTATTAGTCTTCTACAATTTTAATTTAAAAAAAAATTTGTCTTTAAAAATTAGAATTAATTTAATGTCTACAATAAGCACTGCTTATATTCAATAGACATATATAATCAAAACTCAATATACAATGTCAAATGGAATAAATAAACCAACAAGTATAAAAAAGGCAATTAAAATTAATAAATAAATATTTGAAGGAGACAAAATTTTGTTTCTGATCTTACCATAATGAAACCAATTCTTTTTCAAAAACATAAAATACAACTTGAGGATTTTTCAAAAAATATAATTTATTTGAAATATTCAATATATTTAAATATTCAAATAAGTTAATTCAAAAATCTCTCAAAACATGCACTATATCTTCAAAAAACAATAGAATTCGGATAATCTCTTCATCGGCCCTAGATAATATTTAAAATGTCAAATTCAACTAACAATCAGTATATCATACCTTAGAGTGTAACCGGCACTTGTTTAAAACAGACTAACTTTAAAAATCCACGTAGTCAGTCCGTCACGAAATCATAGAAAACTAAGATATTATAAGGTTTTCTTTAAACCATTGACATTCCAGAATGAGATTTATTCAAGCCTAAATATAATTATATATTATGTATAAAATAAAATAGAAAAGGCTTTTTACTTGATAGAAGAAATATAACAAAATTTAAATATCAAAACAGATTTAGTCTGTTAGTCTTCTTCAATTTTAATTTCAAAAAAATTTTTATTCAAAAAACTTTTAGAATAAAATTAACGTCTACAATAAGCACCGCTTATTGATTATTTATTAATAGACGTATTATTTATTAATAGACGTATATAATCAAAACTCAATATACAATGTCAAATGGAATAAATAAACCAACAAATATAAAAAATGCAAATAAAATTAATAAATGAATATTTGAAGGAGACAAAATTTTGTTTCTGATCTTACCATAATGAAACCAATTATAAGCGGTGCTTATTGTAGACATTAATTTAATTCTAACAGTTTTTTGAATAAAATTTTTTTTGAAATTAAAATTGTAGAAGACTAACAGATTAAATCTATTTTGATATTCAAATTTTTGAAAGATATTTGTTTCCATAAGAGGGATGAGCAGAAACAAAATTTTGTCTATTCAAAATATTTAATTTATAGGAATTTTGTGAACAATTTATATTTATTGGATTTTGTTATCTCATTTGGATGTCTTCTAATGAATGTTTATTTTATATGTCATTTGATATGAGCAGTGCTTATAGGACATTAATTTAATTCCTGAACTTATAATATTAAATATAATTTTTTGAAATTAAATATGTAAGAGGCTAACAGAATATATCTGTAAATATTAAAATATTTCAATAGCTTTTGATAAATGTTCACGATATTTTTCTAAATCTTTCGATACACATAATTGTCTCAGAAGCACTGTTTCAAGAATGACGCCTAAATTTCATCAACTGACAAATAATAATCAAAATAAAACAGCGGATGAATCAACATAACAAACATAATCCAAATACAATATTATTATATACTACTCTGTCAACAAAGTACCAGGAATTTTCAATTAAAACAACATTTTTACATTTAATCGTCAAAATTTATTGGGTCGCCTTCAAAATAGGCTCCATTTGCTCCAATACATCTATGCCAACGGCACTTTCAATTATCGAAACATTTTTTATAGGCGCTTTCCGGGATGGATTTTAGCTCTCGCGCCGAATTTTGTTTTATGGCTTCAATCGACTCAAAACGGGTGCCACGAAGGGGCAATTTTAGTTTTGGGAAGAGGAAAAAGTCGCAGGGAGCCAAATCCGGCGAATACGGTGGTTGCTGAAGCACGTTTGTTGAGTTTTTGGCGAGAAAGTCAGTCACAATCGTAGCTCGGTGAGAAGGCGCGTTATCGTCATGCAAAATCCATGAGTTGTTCGCCCACAAATTTGGCCGCTTCTTACGGATACGCTCACGCAAACGTTTCATAACGCCTAGGTAATACTCCTTGTTTACCGTCTGACCCTCTGGAACGAATTCGTAGTGCACCACGCCACGGATATCGAAGAAAAAAATGAGCATCACCTTCATTTTCGAGCGGCTTTGGCGTGGTTTTTTCGGTTTCGGCTCATTTTTTGCCACCCATTCCGATGATTGCTGGCTTGTTTGCATATCGTACTCGTAGACCCAGGTCTCATCACCAGTTATAATGCGTTCCATGAATGTAGAATCGGAATTACAGCGATCCAGCATGTCTGAAGCAACCTGTTCGCGATGACGTTTTTGAAGAAAATTCAGGTCTTTCGGTACGAGTCGTGCGGCCACCTTTCTCATGCCCAAAATATCAATCAAAATCGTACGTGCGGACTCGTGGGATATCTTAAGATCATGTGCTATCTCTCTGAAGCTGGTACGACGGTTTTCCAGCTCCCTTTCCTTAATTTTATCGACCTTAACGAGGCAAGTCTTCGACCACTTCACGACTGTCCTTCAAGGCTCTGTACCACTGATATGCACGAGTTTTCGATAGAGCATTATCACCAAAGGCCTTTTGCAACATTTTCAATGCATCAGCACACGAAAATTCATTTGCAACAGAAAACTTTAAACAAATTCTTTGCTCAACGTAATCACCCATAGTAAAAATCGGCACGCACTCTGACATCGACTGACTTAATCAGCTGTTGCAAACATACTAGTCGACAGATCCCGTTCAAGCTTGGCATAGTAATTAAGGACAGTGGTACCAACCTATGAAAAAAAAATTTTTACCTGCCTCATTGCCCCGCCAGATTTAAATCGATAATTCCCGGTACTTTCTTGACAGAATGTATTACTTCATTTTGAAGGTAATGATACTTAATTAATCATTGATAAATGCTGAACCTTGAATATTATTCAGTTTTTAGTATTCGAGGCTGTAATTTGAATATCAAAACAAATTAAATATAATATGTTTTCTACAATTTTAATTTCAAAAAATTTTATTCAAAAAACTTTTAAAATTAAATTAATGTCTAAAATAAGCACCGCTTATGTGTAATAGACGTATATAATAAAAACTCAATATATAATGTCAAATGGAATAAATAAACTAATGGATATACGAAAGTCATTGAAATTAATAAATAAATATTTAAAGGAGACAAAATTTTGTTTCTGGTCTTACCTTTAAGAACACCAATTGCCTTTTAAAAACATGAACACACTTTAAGGACTTCTCAAAGAATATAATTTATTTGAAGTATTTAATATATTTAAATATTCGAATAAGTTAATTCAGAAATCTCTCAAAACATGCACTATATCTTCAAAAAACAAATATAATTCTAAGTAATTCCTTCATCGGTCCTAAATAATATTCCAAATATCAAAATCAAAAAACTAACCTATATCACAACGCACACGTGGTAACAATGAATGCTTCGAAAATAAACCAACTTTAGAATTCAAGATCGATCTATGTTCTAACCAAATCAAAGAACAGTGTAAGTTATTTTTAAGTTTATTTAAATTCATTGACATTCCATAATGAGATTTATTGAAGCTACAATATAATTATATATTATATATAAAATCAAATAGAAAAAGGCTTTTTACTTGATAGAAGAAATATAACAAAATTTGAATATCAAAACAAATTAAATATAATATGTTGTCTTCTACAATTTTAATTTCAAAAAATTTTATTCAAAAAACTTTTTGAAATTAAAATTGTAGAAGACAACATATTATATTTAATTTGTTTTGATATTCAAATTTTGTTATATTTCTTCTATCAAGTAAAAAGCCTTTTTCTATTTTATTTTGAGACTGTAGTTCTCAAAATAAGAGAGATGCATATATTTTCGTAATCAGCAGAGAAAGAGCTAGCCAAACATAAGAAAATATATAGGGTGATCCATTTTAAAAAATGAAGTTGTACTCAATATCTTGTCCATCCTGTATATATTCCATTTTGTGAAATCATTCCGAAAAAATTCAGTTGATTTCCTGCAACATTCGTGAACAATTTTTTTTGTACCCCATTTGTAACAAAGTTAAAGGGGGGTCAAATTATAGTGAAAAACCTGGTATTATCCCGAAAAACGCTTATTTTGGAGGCGATATAATGAATTGGAATGAATAATACATATTTGGTGTTTCACAGAGCGATTCTTGGTATTTTAGTCAATGTAGTATATTGGAAATCATTTGCATACCAATGAAAAATAATAATATATGCGTACATTTTTCACAGAATTTGAGACGGCTGTTGACGAGGGATATATTTTCGTATATATGCGCTAGGTTCAATATACTCGGCGATATATTGGATTTCGATTCGTTGGAAGAATTTAATTTGATTGGCTGAAAGCATATCGAGCGATATGGTCGATGTTATCGTTCTAAATGATGACTCCATTCGATTATTATGAGCCGATAGTATCAATACGTCCAATTTAATCCACCTTCCTATTTTTTATGAAAAATGAAAACATGTATCTAGTTGTTTATTGGAACCGATTCCTACCCAACTCGGGATCTTCAAGATGGCTAATTAATGAACACAAAATCCTTTTCAGTGCGAACGTTTTCAGAACCAAACAGAAACTCTAAGCACAAATTGCCTATCTCCCCAACATTCGTACTGTTTCTGCTACAATCGGCGAATGGATTTGTCAACACTCTTATTTCTCTAAAAAACTGAAAAAGACCAAAACACATTTCTAGCGTTGGGCTCGTGACCGGAAGGTCAGGGTTCGAATCCTGTTCAGGTGGAAAAGAAATTTTCTAGATGAACTGGTGTCGGCCACCATTTCACAGTTGGATCAAAAATTAACAGTGCTGTGACCTAAAGTGGCGCAAGATCGCAGTAACAGAGCCTACCCAGAACACAACTGAACTCCTAACTCCCACAAGCTGAAAAAAGCTTCTGAGGGATCTTCACAGAATCTAGGTGTATCAGGATAATAATCATAATAAGAAAGCTCTTTGATATGAATAAAAAATTCTGGCTTGTATTCATTGCAGGAAGTACTCATATTTGTGAATGTCGAGAAATATTAATATTTCACATGTTCTCCTAGGTTTTATAACTTAATAAATATCCGATGTTTTTTTTAGAGTGATAGAACTTTCGATAGGGACAACTGTGATTTGACAGAAGGTAGAAGCCATGTGGTTTCGACATTTCTGTTCAGTGCGCATTGACAAATTATCATGGAAAGACTCACGCCGCAACAACGTTTACAAAATCGCCAAACTTATTCACTTCGTGAAATTTATGGTTTACATAATCGTCCAGAGCAGCTTATTCGTCGAACTATCGATAGATTTCGGACAACATTTTCTCTACTCGATGCAACAACAACAACAAGACAAAGAACTGTACGTAAAGAAGAAAATATCGCAGCTGTAAGTCATAATGTTAATGATGATCCAGATTTGTCTTTTCGTCGACGTTCACAAGAAATTGGACTCTGTGCATCCACCATATGGAAAATTTTGCGTAAAGATCTTTGTCTTCATCCATACAAGATCCAACCGGTTCAAGCACACCACTTGACTATAAAAAGCGTCGTTTGTTTGCTGATTGGGCCCTAGAACAGCTTGAAGTTGATCTACTTTTTTATCGTAAAATTGTGATTAGTGATGAAGCTCATTTCTGGTTGAACGGCTATGTAAAAAAGCAAAATTGCCGTATATGGGGTGAAAACAATCCTCAAGAAGTTCTGCAGGTTCCATTGCATCCTGAAAAATGCACTGTATGGTGTGCTTTACACGCTGGAGGCATCATCGGTCCATATTTCTTTAAAAACAATGCTGGAGCTAATGTTACAGTGGATAGTGCTCGTTACAGATCGATGATCAATGATTATTTGTTTCAAAATTTGAATGGTATCGACCTAGAAGTGTTTTGGTTTCAACAAGATGGTGCTACACCTCATGATTTATTGAAAGAAAGATTTGGCAATAACATTATTTCGAAAAAGGGTCCAATTAATTGGCCTCTAAGATCATGCGACGTAACTACACTGGATTATTTTCTTTGGGGTTATGTCAAGTCATTGGTTTATGCTGATAAACCAGAAAAATAGACGCTTTGGAAGCCAACATAATTCGTGTTATTGATGAAATAAGGCCTGAATTATTCGAAAGAGTGGTCCAAAATTGGTCTGGTCGAATACGGTTCCTCAGAGCTAGTCGTGGTGGACATATATACAATATACAATATCAAATGGAATTTGATATTGTATATTGAGTTTTGATTGTATACGTCTATTGAATATGAGCGGTGCTTATGTAGACATTAATTTAATTCTACAAGTTTATTGAATAAAAATTTTTTTGAAATTAAAATTTTAGAAGACTGACAGATCAAATCTGTTTTGATATTCAAATTTTGTATTTGTCAATGTCTACTAATTAATCATGGAAAGGAACACACTCCAACAACGTTCACAAATAATCCAGATTTATTATGAAAAATTGCGATCTGTTACTCTAACTTTAAGTGCTTCAACTCCAATTTTTGGTCGTTATAACTGGTTATGTTGACAAGCAGAATTGCCGTATCTGGAGTGGTGATAAACCTGAAGAATATCAATAACCGCCATTACATTCTAAAAAAATTACTGTTTGGTGCAGATTTTATACTTGAGGGGTCATTGGACCTTATTTTTTGTCAACGAAGCTCATGAGACGGTAACTGTCACTGGAAATAATTATCGTTCGATGTTGATTGATTTTTCATGGCCTGAATTGTTTCGTCTTGATTTGCAGAACATGTGTTTCCAACAAGACGGTTGTACTTGTCAGACTGCCAATGACACAATGACTATTGGAAACAAAATTCGGTAATTCGGTTATTTCAACAAATGGACCGATATATTATCCGCTTCGTTCCTGCAATTTAACTTCATTGAACTTCTTTCTTTGGGGTCATTAAGTCAATGGTTTACAGCAATCGTCCAGCGAATTTAAACGATTCACAGATCAATATTGAACGAGTAATTGCTAACATAGGACCTGATTTGTGTGAGAGAGTCATGGAAAATTGAGTTCCACGACTTCATTCCTGCGTTTCCGTGGTGCACATTTAAATGATGTTTTATTTCATAACTTATGGTGTCCACTGTACTTTATGATGAAATAAAAATTTCGATAATTTTCAATTGAATAACGTGTTTTTTTCACAAAACAAAAATGGGCGCTGTTAAAAAGACCCTCTACTATACTTTCTGATTAACCAATAATCATGAGAATTACATGATGTAATTGATTCAAATGGGATTTTTGTTATACAAAATTTCATGTATGGAAAGTTATGAGAGTATGCATGTAGCGTCAGGATACATATAAAGCCCCCCTTCATAATTAATACTTGCCTAATTTGCAACAACAACTCATTTAGAGTTGCATATAAATTAAGTTGAGGAGTAAATTATTCTTCAATAATCTCTTTTTATTTCGTTGCAGGCTGAACCAGATATAGAGGTGAGTGACATTGTAGTGAGAGAGTATACCTTCCAAAGATTCCTCCTCTTCATACAATAGCAGAAACTGTGAGTACTTTTTACATGAGGTTGAAAATGTCACACTAAAAGGAATAATTTATTCAACTTGGTTTCTCGAAATTACGATATTAAAAATATTTAGGGATAATAATATTAAAATCTTCAAAAACTTCACAAAAATTGTTGAATATTATTTCGGACATATTGTCGCCGAAGCTAGTGCTTCATGGCGTTTTTTCGCGAGCTAATTTTAATATTAACAAGGTAGTTAATCGAAATTAAGTGGAACCGATCCTCCGTCAATTTGATGTTTGGAAAATTCATTGTATAGCGCCCTGTGTAGCATGTAGCTTTGTCCTGCTAAAACAACATATCTGTAACATCATTATCTTCCAATTGAAGTATGAAAAAGTTTATAACCATGCCTCTGTTTCTCTCACTGTTGATTGTAACCTTCTGAGGTTCATAATTGTTGAAGACATATAAACCAATAATTTTATAAAGCACATAATTTTTCTACATGTAATAATATTTCAATATAGGATTGAAGACATTACCTCGAAATTTCTGATAAATCTCTTGAACTGATGCATGTTTTTCATGATAAATTTGAATAATTCACTTACGGCGTTCTGTTGTTCTATTTATGAGGAATTTTTGAACGAAAATAAACTCATAACAATAGAAAACCGTCAAATCGAATACTACAGCAAACAGTGTTGTCGATTTCAAGTTATCCGCCTTTACATAACATCCTTCAAAAACAGCCACTATCCAAAGTATGTTCATATAGATCGTATTCACATTCGTTTTCTTCAAAATTTGAAATGATTTCGCTAAAGAAATTGATCGAATGAACATCCTTCTTGAAGAACCCGTGAAGGTATCGGGTGTTTTTTTAGTGTGATAGAACTTTAAATAGAATTGAAACACATTTAAATTAAGATTAAAGCCAAATTTTGTTTTTATTCGAAAGATAATTTTGAGACATTTATGTTTTGGAACCGCATTCGACCAGATCAATTTTGGACCACTTTTTCGAGTAATTCAGGCCTTATTCCATCAATAACACGAGTTATGTTGGCTTCCAAAGTGTTTATTGTTTCTGGTTTATCGGCATAAACCAATGAATTGTCATAATCCCAAAGAATATAATCCAGCGTCGCATGATCTTGGAGGTGTAGCCATAATCATTGATCATCGATCTGTAACGAGTATCATTTACTGTAACATTAGCTCCAGCATCGTTTTAAAAGAAATATGGACCGATGATGACTCCAGCGTGTAAAGCACACCATACAGTGAGTGCAATTTTTAGGATGCAATGGAACCTGCAGAACTTCTTGAGGATAGTTTTCACTCCATATACGACAATTTTGCTTGTTTACATAGCCGTTCGACCAGAAATGAGCTTCATCACTAAAAACAATTTTACGATAAAAAGTGGATAAGCTTCAAGCTGTTCTAGGGCCCAATCAGCAAAAAAACGACGCTTATTATGGCCAAGTGGCTTTAGTTCTTGAACCAGTTAGATCTTGTATGGGTGTAAACCAAGATCTTCACGAAAATTTTCCATGTGGTGGATACACAGAGTCCAACTTGTTGTGCACGTCGACGAATAGACAAATCTGGACCATCATTAACACTATGACTTACAGCAGCGATATTTTCCTCTGTACGTACAGTTCTTTGTCTTGTTGTTGTTGCATCGATTAGAGAAAATGTTGTCCGAAATCTATCGATAGTTCGACGAGTAAGCTGCTCTGATGGACGATTAGGTAAACCAGAAATTTCACGAAGTGCTCTATAAGTTTGGCGAATAGAACACTGATTTTAAAAATAAATTTCAACAATTTGTAAACGTTGTTGCAGCGTAAGTCTTGCCAAGATAATTTGTCAATGCTTACTGAACAGAAATGTCAAAATAACATGGCTTCTACCTTCTGTCAAATCACAGTTATCCCTATCGAAAGTTCTATCACTCTGAAAAAAACACACGATATATTTATTGTGTAAGTCTTTAGGAAGCTGTATTAGGAGGGAGCTTACAGACTTATTGTTTTTGGGAGGATACAGCTCACACCCATGGTCAGTTCTATAGTATTTCGTTAAAATCAACAATGTGAACCAGAATTTTTCAGAAATATTTCCACGTACGGAAAATATTAGAATGAAATTCGTTTCCCAACAGTTAACAGGCGATGATGTTAGGTAGTCTCAAAACTTCAATTTATGAAAAACTTTGGTGAAACTATGGTTGCAATAAATAATTGTGTATTCTCAAGCAATATTAATTGCTTACACAAGCTTAATATTATTTTCATTTAATGAACTACATTGTGGGGAAATATTGAACGAATAAAGGAAATAATCCCTCAGTATACTCGATTGTTTTCTATAAACATTCTAAAGTTAAAATTTCAGTTATACTGTCAGAATTTTTCTGTTACCAGCGAGAAAGTGTATTCCATTGCAATAACTTATTTCATTGCAATAACTTATTTCAATTCAACAATACTCGTTTCTTCTCATATATAGATTTCATTCAACACGGATAAAAGTAATGGAGACAGAATAAATTCCAACTGATCGTTTGTTATCGGTAGATATTTTTTTGTGCGGAATAAATTTTCAAACTTTCTAGGCGGTCTATCATTTGCTTTGATTCCATACAATATACATTCTGTCAAAAAAGTACCGGGAATTATCGATTTAAATCTGGCGGGGCAATGAGGCAGGTAAACATTTTTTTTCCTAGGTTGGTACCACTGTCCTTAATTACTATGCCAAGCTTGAGCGGGATCTGTCAACTAGTGTGTTTGCAACAGCTGATTAAGTCAGTCGATGTCAGAGTGCGTGCCGATTTTTACTATGGGTGATTACGTTGAGCAAAGAATTTGTTTAAAGTTTTGTGTTGCAAATGAATTTTCGTGTGCAAATGCATTGAAAATGTTGCAAAAGGCCTTTGGTGATAATGCTCTATCGAAAACTCGTGCATATCAGTGGTACAGAGCCTTCAAGGACGGTCGTGAAGTGGTCGAAGACTTGCCTCGTTCCGGACGCCCATCGACGGCTTCGATCGAAGATAACGTCGATAAAATTAAGGAAAGGGTGCTGGAAAACCGTCGTACCAGCTTGAGAGAGATAGCACACGATCTTAAGATATCCCACGAGTCCGCACGTACGATTTTGATTGATATTTTGGGGATGAGAAAGGTGGCCGCACGACTCGTACCGAAAGACCTGAATTTTCTTCAAAAACGTCATCGCTAACAGGTTGCTTCAGACATGCTGGATCGCTGTAATTCCGATTCTACATTCATGGAACGCATTATAACTGGTGATGAGACCTGGGTCTACGAGTACGATATGCAAACAAGCCAGCAATCATCGGAATGAGTGGCAAAAAATGAGCCGAAACCGAAAAAACCACGCCAAAGCCGCTCGAAAATGAAGGTGATGCTCATTGTTTTCTTCGATATCCGTGGCGTGGTGCACTACGAATTCGTTCCAGAGGGTCAGACGGTAAAGAAGGAGTATTACCTAGGCGTTATGAAACGTTTGCGTGAGCGTATCCGTAAGAAGCGGCCAAATTTGTGGGCGAACAACTCATGGATTTTGCATGACGATAACGCGCCTTCTCACCGAGCTACGATTGTGACTGACTTTCTCGCCAAAAACTCAACAAACGTGCTTCAGCAACCACCGTATTCGCCGGATTTGGCTCCCTGCGACTTTTTCCTCTTCCCAAAACTAAAATTGCCCCTTCGTGGCACCCGTTTTGACTCGATTGAAGCCATAAAACAAAATTCGGCGCGAGAGCTAAAGTCCATCCCGGAAAGCGCCTATAAAAGATGTTTCGATAATTGGAAGTGCCGTTGGCATAGATGTATTGGAGCAAATGGAGCCTATTTTGAAGGCGACCCAATAAATTTTGACGATTAAATGTAAAAATGTTGTTTTAATTGAAAATTCCCGGTACTTTCTTGACAGAGTAGTATATAAACATGTACACTTTACAATAAAAATACAGACAACCATCATTAGAAATATTTTGAGGGAATTTTCTCAGAATTTATTCATTTTTGTCCTTTTGTTATTCATTCAATTATTAGATTGAAAATTGTGTTAATTTGAACTCACCGTCAGCAATAAAATACAATATTATAAAAATTCAAAAAATATAAACGTATCAGACAGGTACTTATAGAGGGGTAGCTTTTTTTGTTGATGAAATATTTTATGTACAACCCTCGAAAATAGTGAACTACGGTGAAACATACAAATGGGATATCGAAGAGCAAGGAATAGATAACACGATGCGAATATTAACGTCTGGTATCTGATGGGTATTATTCAAACGACGCGAAATATGAATGAAAGTAAAACAGTTACTATGTGAGAGGTCGAAGAAATTTAAGAAAATTTCTATCTGGAAATTCTGAGATTTCATTTAATAGATATTCGTACTGTTTATTCTTTAGAATTTCATATTGTTGAAGGAGTACTAGTCTCCGATAGTTGTCTAGGATTCTTAAATTTTCTATTGTGGTCTTATGATTCAGTTCTATCAGATGATTTCCTAACGCTAAATTTGGTCGATTCTTTACGTGTTCATTGAATCTTTTATTTGCTGGTCATCCCTATATGAAAGGAAGGGCAGTCAGCACAGGTTTTTTTGTATATGCCACTATATTGATCGTTGCTCATTCTCTATTAATCAAGATGCGTTCTAGGGTCTGATGTCGTTTGTTAATTAATGAGTAGTCATGTTTTATGAGAGTTGAGTTGATTTTTTCATTGAATCCTTTATAAAATGGCAAAGAAATGAATCGTTGATTGATAGATGTGTGTGGGTCTGTCTTATTCATGAGCATTTTATTCTTTATAGATTTCAAAATATTATCCATGTATGATCTTGAATATTGATTATTTTCCCCTATTCGGTATAAGGTATTTAATTCTTTAATATAATTATCCCTAGGCAGAGGTATGTTCAAAAGAGGGTTGAACAAAAATCTGAAAGCTGTTCTTTTGATTGGGGCGGAAACAAGATATATAGACAATTTCATGATGCTAACCAAACTAATTACTGAACTAAATTTCTTTATTTTCGATGACATAATATACACAATACAAGACCCATGGGCCCTCCATTCAGTGGACTGATGGCTAACATTTATGTCCGTTATATTGAACGACAAATCATGCAACTACCGTTTCGAAAATATATAACACTTTGGAGAAGGTATATAGATGACATATTTTGTATATGGACTGGAACTGAGGATGAACTCACAAATTTCCTTAATACTTTGAATACAAATTTCAAAATTCATTTCACTCTGGAAAAATCCATCAATAATTCCATACATTTTTTGGATCCGAAGAACGGGCTCAAAGATAATAATATTTTTTCATTCGAAATCTACAGAAAACCTACTCAGACAGACACAATCATCCCTTTTGATTCTTATAATTCCGCCATAATCATGAGAACAGCTTTCAGATCTTTGTTCAACTGTCTTTTGAGCATACCTCTATCTAGGGAAAATTATAATAAAGAATTACACACCATATACCAAATTGGGGAACATAATCAATATTCAAGATCATACATGGATAATATTTGGAAATCTATAAAGAATAAAATGCTCATGAATAAGATATATCCACACACATCTATCAATCAACTATACATTTCTTTGCCATTTTATAAAGGACTCAATGAAAAAATGAACGCAACTCTCAGAAGACATGACTACACATTAATTAACAAACGAGATCAGACCCTAGAATTCATCTTGATTAGTAACAAGAAGAGAATGAGCGACGAATATAGTGGCATATACAAAGAAAAACCAGTGCTGACTGCTCTTCCTTTTATATAGGGATGACTACCCGTTCGGCAAATAAAAGATTCAATGAACACATAAGGGTCGACCAAATTCAGCGTTAGGAAATCATCTGACCAAATCATAAGACCACAGTAGAAAATTTAAGAATCCTGCACAGAGAAGACAACTATCGGAGACTATTATTCCTTGAACAATATGAAATTCTAAAGAACAAACAGAACGAACACCTATTAAACGAAATCTCAGAATTTCTAGATAGAAATCTTTTTAAATTCCTTGGACCGCTCACATAGTAACTGTTTTACTTTTATTCATATTTCGCGCCGTTTGAATAATACCCATCACATACCAGATGTTAATATGCGCATCTTGTTGTCTATTCCCTGCTCTTCTATATCTCATTTGTATGTTTTCACCGTTGTTTACTGTTTTCGAGGGTTGTACATAAAATATTTCCTCAACAAAAAAAACTAACCCCCTATAAGTACCTGTCTGATATGTGTATATTTTTTGAATTTTTGACAATATTGTATTTTATTGCTGACGGTGAATTAAAGTAACACAATTTTCAATCTAATAATTGAATGAATAACAAAAGGACAAAAATGAATAAATTCTGAGAAAACTCTCCCAAAATATTTGTTAATAATGGTTGTCTGTATTTTTATTGTAAAGTGTACATGTTTATATATGTGTTTATTTCAGCTGGCCTGATGACGGCTTGAAGCCGAAATCGATAGCCAATGGATTATTTTGACAAAGAAGTGTGTTTTCTGTATTGAACAAACAGATGTTGACCAGTCTTTATTACTGACTATCCTTCTTCTCTAATGGAATTTTTAGCGGCAAACTCCAATGAAAACCCCAAGTTTTTATGACTTGTTTTTCCATTATTAGTATTTTAACTCTATTACACTGCACACCAAGTCATTAGAATGTAGATACCTGAAGAAACCACATCGTGGTGAAACAATTGTTATAATATGTTATAATCTTTTTTGTGGACATTTAAATACTGTTTACATATGTTTTTTAATTGAACTTTATCTGGTTTCTTTATGCTGATTTGTTTTGGTGTCATTAATCGACGAGTCTACAATTAGGAAAACAGTGAAAGGAGGAAAAATGATGGGAGAATATATGAAAAATGTTATATAAAACTCATACCAAAATATATTTTATTCGCCCTAGCCTGAGTTCGCAAAAACTAATAATGAAGTGTTTTATTTGATAAGAGGAATCCATCGTTTGTTAGAATCGACTCACAAGTTAAAAACTCACCCTGTATAACACTATTAGATCATCACAACAATTCCAGTTCGCAGGTATTCTGACGTTCTGAAAAATCGATTACAAGCCCAGAAGCACCTGGAATAAAACCCTTCCGAAATATGCCTGGAAAACGGAAAATTTCATCTCCGGCTCGTTCATAATAAGTGTTTATTATACGGAAACGTAAAAATCGTCTTGAATCCATTCCGACGACGATGTTATTGCCGAAAAGTTCATATTCCTGCAGGCAACTGCGCGGTTATAATAAAAGGAGGCAAACGGCTGAATTTCAACTATATTGCCGCCCTAAAGCCGCTCTGGTTTTATCACGGAACACGCTTTGGGACCGGTGCCAATATGTACAGGAAACACTTAAAATGCAAATGTCTTCATCCGGCTGTACGCCTTGGTGCCCTATCAATGGGACTTGCCGATATTACCAATTTATCAGTTTTATTGGCGATTCCATAGTGTTGTGGAGATGGTCCAGTCAACTACTTCCGAGACAATGCCTCCAGATAATTTTGATCGATTCTTTTATGTTCTGCCTTTCGCATTGGTTGATATCCAGTATTTTATGGTTGAATTATGGCAATATGATCGGAGACTGCATTTTCATTTGAGATTGTTTAGTAAGTAAAGGGAAATCTGATAAGGAGTATGAGCTATGGTAAACATCATGAATTCTGCCTTTTAGTTCATTGGCATGTGAGCATAGCTCTTTCACCAAGTGACTACTTAGCAGTCTTCACGGACTGCCCCAAGAAACTAAAAGTGTGATAAGGGTTACGCCTTATCATCGAACATGGCGATAACCACTTCGAAGAGTGCTTCCAGTTTCGGCTTCAGTAGGAAAACCTACACCATGGTAGCAGCGAAGCACTATTCAACCTCTACTGGCTCTGCATGGTCAGAACCCGAGTTATTTGGGACGTAACTCACACGCCGAAGGGGCTTGTTATCCAACCACCCCAACCCAGTCCCATGAACCAAAATAGTATTAAGATTGATGCCACAATTGATCCTTGTACGAGCACCGTCAATCCGGCCTGTACTTCAAGACCCACGAACTCTTGTGAAGTGTTTCAATTATTATTATAAATATTATTAGAGAAATGATGAGAGTAAAGGTAAACATATAAACTCATAAGCAAAAAAAATTAAACTGAGAAAGTACTCGAGAGGTGAAACAAATTAACTAATGAAAGAAATTCAATGCAATGGAATTAATTATTGAACTTGTCTAGACCATACAACCGGAGCTTTCTTGAAGGAAGGTTGATAAAACCTCAGCAGGGAGCCGATTCCAGGTCTTGAACACTTTGTTGGGAAGAAACTGGCTCCTCGGTTTCGTCCTGAAGTTCTCCTTGGCAAGCTTAGTTTAGCGGAAAGAGGTAAGCTTGTCTGTACTGAAGAGGGAGTGAAGTGTTCGATAGGTGGTAATCAGATCTCCCCTTCTTCTACGATCCGAACAGTAGGGCAACTCAAAATACCGTAGCCTTGGTAATCAGGGAGAATTCTGCCAAATTGAAGAAGGATATTACACCGCTGGATAGATTCCAAAAGTTCCTGATCACCTTTCAGATTGGCCCACCAAACAGGGTCTGCACCTTCCAGAATAGGACACACTTAGGTTGTGTAGAGAGTCCTACTTGTGGCTACATCGCATCTTGCAAAAGTTTTGGATAGCTGGTAGGTGAACTGTCGCGCTCTAGACACATCAGTCGTTGTTGCTAAAAGCGAGGCTCCAAAGCATCGAAGAAGATGGGCTTTAGGATCAAAAACGGCGTCAGAATTGGGGGAGAGCATAGCGAATCTTCCAGAACCCTCAAATTTCGTCGAAACGTCGTAGTTTCCCTATCCCTCTAACGGAGCACTTCCGATCCCGCAGCAGATAAGATAAGCTTAAGGATCCACGAATAGAGCTTAAGTTGTGGGCCTGCAGAGCGAGTTTTCCAGGAGCTCCAAACCTGGTCGGAACGTCGTAGTTTCCCTTTTTCCTCCAGCGGACCAATCAGGACTCCGCAGCGGAAGCTTAAGGATCTAAAGGTGGAGCCAAATTTGGGACAAGCAGAGCAAATCTTCCCAGATCTCACCCCGGTCGAAACGTCGTAGTCACCCTTTATTCTTTAGCAACCATCAAAGATCCCTTGGTGGATAAGTAGATGAAGGTTGAAAAACTCACGCTGAGATTCAGCATGTATCGCCTTCGCCCGTGTATGGATTACAAAACTCAAATCGATCGCAGGGTCGCAGATTCTGGTCGTCAATCAGAGCCAGCTTCCCCGTACGATTCCAAGTCTTGCGGAAGAAAATGGATGGAGTGGCACAACATGATGGAACGGTACGTAGGTAAGAAAGAAAGTTAGGAAGTTTGGATTGCGTGTCATCTGCTTTAGGCATCATAACCATGTCCTCCATTTCATAAATGAAACTAGGACACTCGTTATGACAAGCTTTCTCACCACGACATGGTACAGAGAGAGAGGGGAAAGCTATGGTAAACACGTGAATCCTACCAGGTAATGTTATTGGCATGTTGAGCACAGCTCTTATCCAAGTCTCCACAGTCCACACAAAAAAAAGGTGCCCAACGGCACGTTTATTCCAAAAAAAATTGTTATGAAATACAAATGTGGCACCATATTGGGTGCCTGATATCTGAGAAAATTTTTATTGCAGAACATAATGTAATAGAGATAGAAGTGTTAAATGTGAACAGTGATGCATAGCGCAGTATGCCATAGTTTATAAAGTGGTACAAAGTTTAGGCAAATTAGAGGTTTTTGGGACTTCCATTTGGGAAGTATTATTGTTCTGATTTCTGCTAGTGTCTCTGAGAACACTTTACGCTACTTTAACCGATACGACACTTCACTATCGCGATGCTCGTCACAATACCTCACAAATTACTTTTGTTGAGTCCTAAGGTTTGCCGCTGCAGGTTCCGTCTCGAGTAGGGTGAGGCGTCGTTTTTTTGTTTTCCTGGAGGATGTGAGTTCCCCCGGGAGTCTCTGGATTTTTATGGCCACGTGGTTCACGAGTAAGAGGGGGGGTGTCCTGGTTTTTCCTGGTTTCTTTCTCTGTGTTGGATTAACCACGCTGGCAGACAAGAAAAGATTTCCTACGGGTTTTGGATTGAGGGCAGTGGGGGTTCCAGTTCTGGTTACCAATTAGCACGGACTGGGACTGGCTAATTGTTCGAAAATGCTCCTGTTTTCCAGATGAGGGATTTGTTTTAGGTCAGGTGGCCACGTTCTGATTTCTTCATTTATTAACTCCTGGGCGTCCAAGTATTTAGGGCAGTTCAATATCCTGTGTATAGGGTCGTCTGTTTGGTTGGGGCAGGCGTCGCAACTGTCAGATTCGGATTTCCCGATTCTTTTTAGGTGACAACCGAATTCGCCGTGTCCTGACAATACTTGGGCTTTAAGGAAGTCAATATTGAGAGGTCTTTCCTGTGCGACTTCAGATATGAATTTTAATGTTATTCTACCTTTAGTCGAGTTTCCCCATCTTTCCTGCCATATGTCATCTGATTTCATCTGGAGGTACAGTTGTGCATGTCGAATCGAATAGAACTGAAGGGGCATGATTACTTCGCTCTGGAAAGTTCCAGACCTGCCTCTGCGAAGATTGCTGATGCAGGTTCTCATTTTGATTTCCAGGTCGACGGGGGTTAAGCCCGCCATGACTCCTGCTGCTTCGGTGGATACGGAGTTGTAGCACTGTGTCATGGTTTGGGAGATTGTTCCATAAATAGAGTGGTATTTCCTGTTGACTTTGGAGAAAGGCAGCCTGTCCAGCCAGACGTTGGACGCGTAATTCAACAAATAAAACAGAATGAATCAAAATTCTGTTTAGACTGTCTTGACGTTGTTTTCTAACCAATTTATACACAAATTCGGTTGTTAAAGGTATGATAGAAAGGTAAACTCACTACTTAACAATTTGCGGCCGGAATAAATAAAGTGCTACACATTGAATGCTAAAATCAGTTAAAACGTTCTTATCGACGTGAAGCAGTCAGTAACAGGAAATTTTGAAATGGATCATAAGCGTTTTTAGATGTCTGGAAAGGGAATTTGAGCATTAAAACAAATCCTCAGAAAATTTTTCTCGATATCGAACATGTCATTCTCTGTTAAAGAAAAGATGATGTAACATTCAGAATTTCCGTTGTTGTTTCCCTTTTAACATGCATTCTTCGGTTTCCCCACCCGACACTTCCAGCTGAGCAATCTTCCAAATTTAGTACGCCTTCTCGGCCTCCATTTAATAAACTCGAACCGAAAGAGTCGCATCCCTTTACCGACTGCACCCTTTCGGGTCACGGGACGCAAGTGGCGTTAGGTGGAGGGCAAGGGTTGAACCGTAATGACATTTCCCGGTGGAAACGCATGTAATTGAGTTAAGTTACGTAACTTGTTTTCGGCTGGCACCAGGTGATGGTTCATCGGCTCTGATAGCAGCAGCCCTGAATTAATACATTCGGTTGTACCCCACCCTATCTCCAAGAAAATTGAAATCTAGGCGAAGAGGTGACTTTCAGGCTCGGTAAAATTAGATCGTCATCTTCCAGTATTCAACATCTCGATTTGCGCATTCCGTCAGTACGTTTTGTTAAAATTTTGAAACAGAAATAAATTAAAATGATTCTAATATTCTACTTTCCTCTGTCTAGACCTTAATTCCAATTCTGCCTTAAAAGGTTCATCAATGATAAAAACGATTATATTCAGTTGCAAAATGGCGAACGCGCAGGTCACCGAGTATCCTATTTTTTTAACGAATGGTTTTCCATGTGATAATTAGCAAAATGTGACCCACACCCACATGAAGAAATGTTAACACGATGAATTTCATTTCATGCTTTAGAGGAAGTGAAGATAGTATCACTAAAAAAACAAGATATGACTTCAGAAGTTGATATCTTGATATCAAACAAATTTTCAATTTTATGAAATTTATTTAAAACTTTTTGAAATTCAACCAAATAAATGCGGGAAACATTTTTATTTTTTAGTTACATACAGAATTAACACTCATTTTTCGGTGGAAACGCATGTAATTGAGTTAAGTAAGTTACAAAACTTGTTTTCGGCTGGCACCAGGTGATGGTGCATCGACTCTGATAGCAGCAGCCCTGAATTAATACATTTGGTTGCACCGCACCCTATCTCCGAGAAAATTGAAATGAGGCGAAGAGGTGACTTTCAGGCTCGGTAAAATTAGATCGTCATCTATCACTGTTCAACATCTCGATTTGCGCATTTCGTCAGAATATTTTCTCAGAATTTTGAAACAGAAATAAACTGAAACACTTCCATTATTCTTATTTTGTCTCTCTAGACCTTAATTCACATTCTGCGTCAAAAGGCTCATCAATGATAATTACGATTATATTAAGTTGCAAAATGGCGAATGCTCAGGTGATCCAGAATCATATTTTTTTTAACAAATGGTTTTCCATGTGATAACTGGAAAAATGTGATAAAATACTCACAGCCCCATGAAGAAATATTTGCACGATGAATTGCGTTTCATGCTTTGATAGAAGTGAATATACTATCACTAAAACAATGAAAATATGACCACAGTAGATGATATATCGATTTTATCGCAAACCACTTTGAATCAGTTTGGATATTAATGAGGTAAATAAATCACTTGGCTTAAGTTTCACGAAAGTTCAATTTTTGTTGTTGACATACTACTCTGTCAAGAAAGTACCGGGAATTTTCAATTAAAACAACATTTTTACATTTAATCGTCAAAATTTATTGGGTCGCCTTCAAAATAGGCTCCATTTGCTCCAATACTTCTATGCCAACGGCACTTCCAATTATCGAAACATTTTTTATAGGCGCTTTCCGGAATGGACTTTAGCTCTCGCGCGAATACGGTGGTTGCTGAAGCACGTTTGTTGAGTTTTTGGCGAGAAAGTCAGTCACAATCGTAGCTCGGTGAGAAGGCGCGTTATCGTCATGCAAAATCCATGAGTTGTTCGCCCACAAATTTGGCCGCTTCTTACGGATACGCTCACGCAAACGTTTCATAACGCCAAGGTAATACTCCTTGTTTACCGTCTGACCCTCTGGAATGAATTCGTAGTGCATCACGCCACGGATATCGAAGAAAACAATGAGCATCACCTTCATTTTTTAGCGGCTTTGGCGTGGTTTTTTCGGTTTCGGCTCATTTTTTGCCACCAATTCCGATGATTACTGGCTTGTTTGCATATCGTACTTGTAGACCCAGGTCTCATCACCAGTTATAATGCGTTCCATGAATGTAGAATCGGAATTACAGCGATCCAGCATGTCTGAAGCAACCTGTTCGCGATGACGTTTTTGAAGAAAATTCAGGTCTTTCGGTACGAGTCGTGCGGCCACCTTTCTCATGACCAAAATATCAATCAAAATCGTACGTGCGGACTCGTGGGATATCTTAAGATCATGTGTTTTCCAGCACCCTTTCCTTAATTTTATCGACGTTATCTTCGATCGAAGCCGAAGAGATCGAAGGCTCTGTACCACTGATATGCACGAGTTTTCGATAGAGCATTATCACCAAAAGCCTTTTGCAACATTTTCAATGCATCGGCACACGAAAATTCATTTGCAACACAAAACTTTAAACAAATTCTTTGCTCAACGTAATCACCCATAGTAAAAATCGGCACGCACTCTGACATCGACTGACTTAATCAGCTGTTGCAAACACACTAGTTGACAGATCCCGCTCAAGCTTGGCATAGTAATTAAGGACAGTGGTACCAACCTAGGAAAAAAAATTTTTACCCGATAATTCCCGGTACTTTCTTTTACCTGCCTCATTGCCCCGCCAGATTTAAATCGATAATTCAGGTTTGAAAATGGGTTGGAAACCGAAACATTTATATATAAGAACAAAAATTAAACTTTAACTATAATTTAATTTTTGTTGTTATATATATATATATATACATATAAATATATATATATATATATATATATATATATATATATATATATTTCCACAAAAGTTTAATTTTTGTTGTTGACGTATATATTTCGGGTTTCAACTCAATTTCAAAACTTATATATATATATTTATATATGTATCAGTTTTGAAATTGGGTTGAAACCCGAAATATGTACGTCAACAACAAAAATTAAACTTTTGTGGAAATTAAACCACGTGATTTATTTACGTTATTAACAGTAGTTGATATCTTAAATATCAAACAGAGTAATTATGTAATACCGACCTACAAATTTTAATATTATAAAATTTCTTCAAAACTTTACAAAATTCAACTGAATAAATTCCAGAAATACTGTTTCTGTTTTGGCAGACGTAAAGAATTAACACTCATTACACCGAATCAAAAGGAGATATGTAACAAATCTTCAAAAAGGCGATTTCAGATTCTCACCGATAATCTTCAGTCTACTTTCATGCCAGCAAAACAAAAACTTTCGTGAAACTTGATCGTTATTTGATAAAACAACCTGTTTAGGTTCTCTTTCAGTGGGCACAATTGATAACATTGCTGCTGTAGCCCAGAATGTGCTTGAACATCCATCGACATCAACTGGCCATCGTGCTGAAGAATTTAACGTTTCTCGCACTTCTCTGAGGAGAATTTGAATATAGACCTCGGTATGAAGGCTTAAAAAATTTAACTTTTACAAGAAGTTAAGCCTCGTGTTCATCTTATGCGTTGCCACTTCGCTCAAAGGGCTAATAATCGCATGGCCGAAGATGAACATTTTCTCAGAAAAATCATCTTTAGAATTGGATTGACCGGATGGGGTAGCCAGTCATTTACATTCATAAATGTCTAAGTTGGACCTTCCAAATTCATAACTTTGAAAAAATATTCTTTAGTTACTATTATAGTGGATCAGCAATAGAAAGTTTGAATTGCCTACTTCTTAGTGCAGGAGAGACTGGCAACTATCGGGTGTTTTTTCAGAGTGATAGAACTTTAAATTGAAATAAAACACATTTAAATAAAGGCTGAAGTGAATTTTTTTTTATTTGAAAGATAATTTTTTGAGATTTATGTTTAGGAAATAATTTCCGGCATATGTCCACCACGACTAGCTCTGAAGAACCGCATTCGACCAGACCAATTTTGGACCACTTTTTCGAGTAATTCAGGCTTTATTTAATCAATAACATGAGTTATGTTGGCTTCTAAAGCGTCTATTGTTTCTGGTTTATCAGAATAAACCAACGACTTGACATAACCCCAAAGAAAATAATCCAGTGGAGTTATGTCGCATGATCTTAGAGACCAATTAATTGGACCATTTCTCGAAATAACGTCATCGCCAAATCTTTATTTCAATAAATCAATTGTTACGGTAGCAGCATGAGGTGTAGCACCATCATGTTGGAACCCAAACAATTCTGGGTCGATACCATTCAAATTTTGAAACAAATAATCATTGATCTTCGATCTGTAACGAGCACCATTGACTGTAACATTAGCTTCAGCATAGTTTTTAAAGAAATATGGACGGATGATGCCTCCAGCATGTAAAGCACACCATACAGTGCATTTTTCGGGATGCAATGGAACCTGCAGGAATTCTATGGCTATGTAACCGTTCAACCAGAAATGAGCTTCATCACTGAACACAATTTATGATAAAAAATTGGATCAACCTCAATATATTCTAGGGGTCAATCAGCAAACGAAAGACGCTTATTATGGTCAAGTGGCTTTAGTTCTGGAACCAGTTGGATCTTGTATGGGTGTAGACCAAGATCTTTACGCAAAATTTTCCATATGGTGGATGCACAGAGTCCAATTCGTTGTGGACGTCGACGAATAGACAAATCTGGATCATCATTAACACTATGATTTACAGCAGCGATAGTTTTTGTCTTGTTGTTGCTGCATCGAGTAGAGAAAATGTTGTCCGAAATCTATCGATAGTTCGACGAATAAGCTGCTCTGATGGACGATTATGTAAACCATAAATTTCACTAAGTGCTCTACGAGTTTGGCGAATAGAATACTGATTTTGAAAGCAAATTTCAACAATTTGTAAACGTTGTTGCGGCGTGAGTCTTTCCATGATAATTAGTCAATGCTTACTGAACAGATATGTCAAAACAACATGGCTTTAACCTTCTGTCAAATCACAGTTATCCCTATCGAAATTTATATCACTCTTAAAAAGCACCCGATAGTTTACACAAGATAAGTAGCCTGAATGTTACTGTCAAGAGTGCAGCTCTTAACTTAGAACAAGGTTTAATGTTCTATTCGTGTAGGAAACCATCGAAGCAACCATTGACTAACCCTGAGCCACGATATTAACTTCGCAATTTTCGAGTTATCGGAATCCGGTCGAGTATATTGCACCATAATTCTGCGGAATTAATTAAAGTTAGGCCAAACGGGGAGAATAACTCTTTGGTCACGTAGTGCATAGTGACATCCCATGCATTTATTTACATCGTGGATCATCGTGATGGCTCTACAATTGCCTTACTGTTCGGACACCGTGAGATACACAAGTGAATTGTTGCAATGAGATCAGAGAGGACTTGTTTACTGAAGTAGGCATTACTGATGTCAATTTGTCCATCATGGATCATTCCAGTACCGTATCTGGTGCCCATCTCTATAATATAAAATAATGTCACAGGCAGACTCTGTGGTTTGAACCTACTCTATGTTTATGCATAAAGTTAGGTTGTAGCCACATGGCTACATGATTTTCGACCACATGGTCGAAAATCATTTCTATTTTGTTCTCAATATGTAACATAGTATAAGTATGAAAATTGGATATAATTATCATAGTTTGGATTGGATATTTCCGAAGAGTTTCAAATAAAACGAAATATCGACATATGATATATTGTATTCAGAATATATGTGTTATACTGAATTACTCTGTTGACTTTTTATTTTGATTCTTATATAATAATCCTGTATCAAAAGAGAATATTCTGTAACCTAAACAGAAATAATTGATGTAAAATTCATAGTAGTAATGTTTACGAGCACGCTTTTCATTTACTGAATCTTAAATATCAACTATATTTAAAAAAAGTATTTTCTTCATGCAGACCCTTAATAACATGGCTTGGTTCAATATAAAGGTAGTTTCGTACCTCATATACAGAAGGCAGATCATTCATCCGAATAATTTGTTAGATGTAGCTGGTAGGCGGAAGAATAAACTCCACATTTCGCTTTGTCTTTAATAAAATAAACGAAATAATGCAACTGGATCACCCTCTTCAGTTAATGACGAATAAAATGGGACAATATCTTTCGATAGCGCGATGACTTTCACCCAATTAATTCTTGATGAGCAAGACATAAACCTGAAGAAGAAGTGGGTCAAATAACCACTTAAGCCTTCTTGTTTCGGAACCCCCGAATAATTGAAGTGGATAAAATGGGGGTAAGAACTCATTGTTAAGAACGCCGAAAGTAATTAAATGGATGTCGTGAGTGGAAGGCTTCATTTATGCGTCAATTTTGGTTTATTATTTTCGAGTTATTGGAATCGAGCGGCAAAATTTTTATCGACATTCAAATTTTCTCTGAATTCTCATAAATATTTCGGCGCACTAATGCCAGAGTACCATCATCTCATCCAAATGTCATTTTGCAGATCATGAGTGCCATGGTCACATTAACATAAGATTTCGTGGTGAAATTAAATTGTGTTCATCCAGATGTTCGGTTTATTTGGTGTTCCTGCATGCTGAACCAACGTGTCAGAAGTGTTTTGCCTAATTTAAAAGTGGCAATTTTGAGTTGGAAGACGAAGAATGACAAGAAACGCCGCCAATGTTTAAGGATGAAGGAAAGAGGCAAGGCTCGATGAAGATCCATCACGAACGCAAGAGGAACTCGCAAAAACACTTGAAACGAACTGTTATGGTTATGTTATGATTATCTTATCAGTAGAAACGAACGAAAAATCAGAGAAACAATAATTCATTGTGATGAACAGGTAACATTTAATCTCCGAAATAATTATCGCGTCAGACTAACGGCCCTAATTGCTAATTAATGAGATCTGAAATAATCGCGAACGCGGTCACCGAAATAATATAATATTATTTCGATTCGATGAACCCACTTCGGTATCCCGATTTTAATTAACCGAGTTCTCAAAATTTATCCGGAATCATGCTTATGACGTTGCGCGATGCGCTGTTTCGATTATTTCTGTAATTAACGAACGATATTCGGTTTATGGTTATCTCTAGTCGTCAGTTTAGAGGATGGGTAAACGTTACACGATTTGCGGCGACTTGTTCTGTTACGACACCTGTCGGGGATTGAAATATTGAAACCATTACGTACACGCACATATTTACAGGGCGTCCCAACGAAAATGTAACCCCCCAGAACTCGGAAACGAAGAATACTCGAAGATTTCAAAAAAACAGGTCAACTTCTGTTTTGAGGGAGACGAATTTCCATCATGAGTTTCTTCCGAAAAAACTACCCCCATAAAAGTGGCATCAACCCCCAACATATTTTGAATAGGGAAGAGATGTCAAGTGTTGATTAGTTTGAAAGTTATGCATATTCTGTATACAACCCAGTTAAAATTTTCAAAAGCGGTTCATTATTCACGAAATTAATTTGAACTTACCATCAAAGGGTGTTGTTGAACAGATAGTTGAACCGCCCAAAGTCAAGAACCTAAGAGTTTTGAAGAATTGAAAAATGATTTTCAAGTTTTATAGTATTAGGGGAAAAGAATTCCTATGACGACATAGTTCCGAAAAAACCACCTGAGCGTGGCAACAACCCCAAATTTTTTTTAACAGGAAAGAGATGGCGGATGGGTTTTAGTAGGGGGTTGTTGCCATCTATAGGTGGTTTTTTCGGAACAATGTTGTCATAGGAATTCTTTTTCCTTAATACAGAACATAAATATTATTTTTAAATTCTTCAAAACTCTTAGGTTCTTGAGTTTGGGCGGTTCAGCTATCTATTCAACATCACCTTTTGATGGTAAGTAAAATATTACATTATTTCGTGAATAAAAACTGATTTTGAAAATTTTAACTAGGTTGTGTACAGAACATTATATGAATAATGTTTCTCTTAACTGTTATCAAAATTTCAAAACTAGTTGCTCCAGTTTGGGTGAAAAAGAGACATTGTTTCACCCATTTATTCCTCTATAAATATACCAGACTAGCTGAGTGTATTCAACTGAACAAAACACTAGAATGAAGTGAATTTTTTAAAATTCTACGTATTCTGTGTTCCTCACAGAAATAAGACAAAGCTTGTAAGTATTTTATGAACTCAGTTGAAACCAAATGATAATATGTATAAATGTAAACCAATATATAATAATTATATATACAATAAAATGATAAGAAGAGGTTTTTTCTTGATAGAAGACAAAAATGTAGATTTTACTTTCACAATCAACGGCTTTCTGATAAGCCGAATGGATAATTGATCGAAAGAGAACAATCACCCGGTCGGCGGTGTATATCAGAAAGTGGTCAATCGAGGAAGGCCATGAGAACGGATCGGGAGGAACCCTCCCCTTCTTCCACCTTCGGCTAATGGATTGTTTTCGAAGCGCAACGCCACCGCCTGGAGAGTCCCTGAAAGAGCTAGGCGCATTATCAAATTGTGGTTACGTCACTAGAGTGATTATATAATGACCAACTAACGGTTTTCTTGCTCCTATATAATTCATCAGCCTAATTAAACTCGGTTCATTCTTCGCTGAAAGTTTCCAGGAATGGTTTAGTCGGAGTTTCACGAGTTGGGACTAGTAAAGACGGAGGTTTCAATATTTGGATGTCGAAATGGAATTTTTGATGAAAGGCTGCACGCCCTGAAGACATCCCAGATTTGAAGGAAGAGAGTGGGGTTAATCTTACCTTCACTTCTTCGACGTTCCCCACTGAGCGTTAATAGACATGATTATTCATTTTTGAAACTACTTTATGATACATTGAATGTGTATATTCCTTGGAAAGTTTTACCGTCCAAAAAATTCTGCAATGACCGGCACAAATAATAATCCGATGGTGCCAGATATGGAGAATATGGTGTGGCAGTGTATTCCATTCAAACTGAAAAGCTTTTGGCGAGTGACTAAACTTATACGAGGTCTCGTATTGTCTTGGTGGAACACTACATTTTTTATTGATTAATTCTGATCTTTTCTGTTGAAGTGCATCATTCACTTCGTCCAGCTGATGAGAGTGGACTTCAGAATTGATTGTTGTGTTATCCGATGAAAGCTAGAACAAAAAACGATTTAAAATCCCACAAAACAGACCATTTTTTGATGGAGAATGGCTTTCGGAATGCTTTAAGCCAGTTCATCTTTTTTACTCCATGATTTTTTGCGTTTGAAATTGTTATATACAACCCGTTTTTCGTTCCCAGTAATGATGCGCTTCTAAAATCGGTCATTTTCGTGACGTTTGAGAAGCGAATCACAGACGTCAACGCGACGACTCAAATTTACATGTGGAACCCATATATCGAGCTTCATTAAACCCAGGAGTTTGTCATAAACACTTGAATTCGATAAATTTAACCTCTCACCGATCTCACGTGTTGTTATTCATTAATTTTCATCAACTAATGCCTTTACGTGTCTTTATCAGATTCAACAGGCCTTTCGGAACGTGGTGCATCTTCTACATCAAAATTGTCGGATCGAAATTTAGCAAAGCAGCTCTGGCACTGGAGTAGTGTCAACACATCTTCTCCATACAAATTGGTTGATTTATTGCTGGCTTGAACAGCGTTTTTACCTTTTTAATAGTAAATAAGTGAAATATAACAAAAATGCTGCTCATTGATCTCCATCTTTAAAAGGTCAAAAACCAAAACCTACTGCCTAGAATTAATTGAACTTTTTCACACAAGCCTTGCTATATCAGCATCTCAAAACATATAATGATTTTGCGGCTTAAGTGTGAAGTTGGGTTTGAACATATACAATTAAATCCTCTGTCAGGAAAAAACGAAATTACTTTCTGAACAACCTTATATATCGATCGGAAAATAATCAGAAGACACAAAATGTGGCACAACTCTTAAAGAAAACTTCAATTAATGTAGGCTCAGAGAAACTTCCTGAGGTTACAACAGAGGAAATTAAGAAGGCACTTAAGGATATAAAGAAAAATAGAGCACCTGGCAAAAATGACATAACAACTGAAATGATATTGCATGGACCGGATACTTTAATTCATCTTTTAGCCTTACTTTTTAGTGAATGTCTTCACCTTGGAATGATTCCAGCTGAATGGAAAGATTCCAAAGTTGTGCTACTTTTTACAGGAGGGGGGGGAATCGGAATCTAAAGAACTACTGCCCCATCACTCTTTTGTCCCACCTTTACAAATTACTAATGAATTACAAGGCGTTTAATGACGAAACTTGATGATTATCAACCTCATAAACAGGTTGGATTCAGAAAAGGATACTCTAACTCGGATCACTTATCAACGATAAAAATTTCAATCTAAAAACATACTAAATACGATACTACTAGGCCGTTGGTACTTGAAGCCAGTATCAATTGAAATACTTCACAAGAGTTCGTGGGTATTAACGTACTGGCCGGAATAACGGTGCTCGTACTAAGATCAATTGAGGCATTAAATCTTGAGACTATCTTGGTTCATGGGACTGCGTTCGGGTGAGTGGATAACAAGCCCCTTCGGCGTGTGAGTTGCGTCCCGAACAGATGGGATACTGACCACGCAGAGCCAGTACAGGTTGAATAGTGCTTCGCTGCTACCAGTCACGGTGTTTCTTTTCGGACTGAAGCCGAAACTGGAAGCTGGTGGGTTCAACTCTTCGGAGTGGTTCTCGCAATGTCCGATGATAAGGCGTAACCCTTATCACACTTTCTGCTGCTTGGGGCAGATTGTGGAGACTGCTGAGTAGTCATCTGGGAAAGAGCTATGCTCACATATCAGTAACCTAACCGGTAGAATTTACGAATCCTCAGACTACTGACGATCTGGAAAACCACATTCGTCAAGATATTGGTGAGATATTGCCCGAAATGTGCCTGCGAATCATCGGACCTAGAGGACGAGCCTTCCAAGGATTACCTCAAATTTACAGCTGGCCTGAATTTGATGCGAACTGTAGGCGACGGAAGAGTATGGAGATGCGAATTGAATGAGGCGTACGTTCGAAAATGGACGTGAGACGCTAAAGAAGAAGAAATGGCAAAGCTATGAAATGCTCAAATACTGAGCAAGATTAATTTTCATCCAGTAAGGATAGAAACAATTGAACATCTAGTTGAAATCGCACCCAATTTTTAGACTCCCTATCAATAAGGCGGGTGCAGCCTCATTTAAAGCTGCTGCAAACAAAGTTATCATAGCCAACGTTTGACAAAAGCATGGCACATGAGAAGAAGAATTTTCTAAGTGATGAACTTAATAAATTGCTCTAACCGGCAACATTTCTACAAACTTCAGACCGGAAAGAGTAGACCTACCGAAAAAACCGCCACATCCGACAACGCGGCCTCGAGTCCTCCCTGGGGGCGAAATCGAATGTCAACAAGTCCCGTGTCCCGTATCCGGCACAATCGGAAACAGTCGCTTTCCATAAACTTTAATATAAATCCTCCGCGAATTTGTCTGCGAAAGGCTGGTGCGACGCTGGGACGTAAGGGAAACTACCAATTTCGGCGCTGATAAAATTCGGAAAGGCGGCGTCGGAAAGAGAAACGACGCACGACGTCGTCGAGCCGAAATATGGAGTGCTCATGTTTAATTCAAGAGCGTAGCACGTCGTGCCCGATAATGACTGCATTCTTTGGATGTGTCGCCCTGAAAGCTCACATACACGCCCCTGATCCCGAGGACGCTGGATAAAGTATTAGATTCGTATCATTTTCTTCGTTTGTATCAGGATGGCCCCTTGGAGAGTTCTCTTTTGGAATTCATATCGCACTATTTCAACCTTTTCCCTTTGAGCTTTAGAGGCGTAGAAATATAACTAGAAATAAAATATAGAAAAATACTTTCAATGTCCATGAAATCGAATTTATTTAACGAATAATTATCTGTCATCTTATGACATTAAATATTAAATTGAATCAATCTTTACTTGATGAAAATACATATTAAATTAGGTTGTGAGGAATTGCTTGGTATTTAGAGATAACTTTTTTAATTCTTCGGAAGTAATTGATTGAACGTTAACCAAACAGTATACAAAAAAAGTTAAGCCTACTTCAAATGGGGTTGAAAGAGGGATGTATTAATATATTAGACTTTAATGGATTATTTATAGCCTAAACACAAGTTGACAAGTTTGAATTGTTGATCTAAATTGAGGAAGATGTTTCGCTGTAGTATTGAACTCTAATTGCGGTGAAAACACTATCTCGTTCATGGATTAGCAGTTTTTCTTTGAGCTTTTTCACTGCTGTTCACTTTCACCGAATTCACTTTATTGGTTTTCACTGTTGGGTTCACGTTTCACAGATTAATATTTAATTACAAATAACTAATTTAGATAATACATTCACTTCCAGGTCTTCAGTGTGTTAAGGCTTATTAAGAGAGAGAGTTCCTTGGAAGATTAAAGTGAAATGAGCATATAAAATAATTCAAGAGTAGAGGTAAATGTGTTAAGAGAACTTAAAACTAGCGAGCGGTTTATTTTGTGCTTTTTGGCAATCGACAATATGCTACTATTTGGGTATGTTGGGGATGCGACTTTTTGGGTGCTTTTTTGTTATTTGTTTTTAAGGGTGAGTATCGCGTGACAGTCTGGTCGAGCGGATTTCTTCAACTGTACCTTTTCGCGAACTTGCCGAATGAGAGAATGAGAGACTTTTTCTTTATACATGTAGAATTTCAAAATTATGGTTGAAATTATGTCCTGTTTCTAAAAATGGTTAGAATATGTGGAATTATTTTAATCATTGAGGAAACTCTTTAAATGTTTACCAATACATTGTCGGAAAGTTCTTCCAGTCTGTCTTATGTAAACTTTTTACCAATCACTGCAGGTTAACTTATAAACCCCTGATTTTTCATTTTTGTGCGTACTGTCTTTATTTTTTTTGATGAATTCAATAAGGACTGAATATGTTCTGAATGATTTTCTTAAATCATATTTATTTTTGAGGTATGTAGCAATTTTCTCAGAAATAGCTTCGGTGTATTTTAAGGAAATGTATTCAAAATTCTCTTTTCTATTGGGATATATCATATTTAAAGCTATTTTATTTTTTTTTATTTGTTCAAACAAACATTACAAACATATCATTACCAATATTATTACAAAGCATCATAAATTATTCGATAGAAATTTCAGAATGAAAGAAGAATATAAAGCTATAAATCAGAAAATCACCGAAAATAATTTAATTTTCACTCAAGCCGATAAAGGCACCATTATTGCTTTACCGTAAAGTGATTATATAAGCAAATCAGTTACTTTCCTAGAATTCAATAATTTTCGAGTAATCAAACTTGATCCGACGATAATATTCCAAAATCGAATTAAATCCCTAGTAACCCCCGAATCCAGCTTTTTTCGGAACATTTCAAAAACTAAATAAATTTTAATGACCCAAAATTTTCAAAAATGTATTTCATTGATTAAATTACATAAGTTAGATAATCATATTAGACCAGTTCTTTCGTTCGTTAGTGCACCTTCATTTAAACTTTCTAAAGAACTTATTCAGATTACTTTAAAAGAAACTAAGTTCCAAGCTCAATACTCAATAAAAAAATCACTACAATTCATAAATGAAATGAAAAATATCCACTCATCACATAATGCTAAATTCATTTCATTCGACGTTAAAAATTTATTTCCAAGTATCCCACCAAACGAAACAGTTGAACTAGTAGATAATCTATTAATCAACAACAGATGTAATACAAATATTAAAGAAGATATTTCAGAATGTCTAGATATTTGCACTAAACAAAATCATTTTCAATTTAAAAATGAGATTTATAAATCTGAAAAAGATTTTATTATGAGATACTCTTTAAGTCCTTTATTAGCAGAAATATTCATGAACAATATTGAAACTAAAATTCACCAAAATTCCCTTATGAAATATTTTTATATTAGTATATATATGTACACGATATTTTCTGTTGCTTCACAGATAAAGATAGACTTTTACAAAAATTCCCACTATGGAAACCGAACATAATAATTCTATTGATTTTCTTGATTTAACAGTTACAAGAATAAATAATTCACATGATTTTTCAATATTTCACAAACGAACATATACGAATTCTATTATACACAATAAATCAAACAATCCTTTAAATCAAAAATTATCAGCATTCAATTGTATGATCCATAGATTAGTTAATATTCCCATGAATCGAGAAAATTATATTTAAGAATTTAACATCATTCAACAAATAGCTGTTAATGATGACTATGATCCTCCGTTGAAAGACAAATTGTAGATAAATAAAAATATAATAATAAAATAGCGTTAAATATGGTATATACCAATATAAAATGAAATTTTAAATACACTAAAGATATTTCTAAGAAAATTGCTACATAACTCAAAAAGAATAGGATTGGAGAACTTCATTCAAAACCTATTTAAACCTGAGTAAATTTATTAAAAATAATAAAGACAGTACACATAAAGATGATGAATCGGGGGTTTATAAGTTAACCTGCGGTGATTGCCCAAAAGTTTACATAGGACAGACTGGATGAACTTTCCCACATAGAATTTGTGAACATTTGAAGAGTTTCCTCAATAATGAAAGGAATTCCACATATTCCAACCATTTTTTAAAAACAAGACATGCTTTCAACCATAAATTTGAAATTCTACATATGGAAAGTAAAAGTTATGCCTTGAAGCTGCTAGAGTCCCTTGAGATAAATAAACACAATAAAATTGTAATACTACTTAACGAACAATTAGATTTAATTAACTAACCCCTTGTTAAATATATTCAGATAAGTTGGAATTTACAGGGACTTTTTTGGGTTAAGGTGCTCAATAAAATTTTTTGTACCTACTGTAATATAAATAGCAACCGATTTCGAAAACAAATTTAGTTATTAAAAATGTAAACCTACCTTAAGATGCTACTGTGATAGCGAAACAATTGTTGTATTAAATTACAATAAAAATTTGTGGAAATCAGAATAACCTCATTTAATATGGATTTTCATCAAGTAAAGACTGATTCAATTGAATATATATCCATTTGTATGGTGGATTTTTCGGGTCGAAATAACGACGTTGTCTTGAATAAAAGTGAGTGATATTTTCGACCAATAACTTTATTTACATATATTCCTTTTTTATATTCAGAATTAGATACATTTAACTAGTAATATACGAGAGTGCTTAAGCTCTCAAACGATAATGAATTCCCATTCCTACGGATTTCAGATGAAAACTCTGTATTCGGACGAAGTTTTCCCCTATGATGTTGCCATCAGAAAATCCCACCGAGGACCACCTTCAATCAAACTTCGTTCGATGCCGTCCGAGCCCAAACAATTTTTCGGAGTCGGCGATTCGAGCTGGTCCAATATTGATTAATTGGGGGCCAGATGGCGTCGAGAACCTACAGGAATGACGGACAAGACGCCTCGAAATAGCTCTCCATCTTTCTGTCGATATTTATGTCAGAACAGTTCACGCCATCGTGCCTCCTTTCAGAAGCTCCTTCACGCCCGCTAGGGCGCTGGGGGATGATGTTGAGCAGCATTCTGGGATATGCAGCCGGATATATATCGCTCCCATGTGAGATAATGGAGGAATTAATTTTATGGAGTCTGGATGGTGTTCGATAGATTATGGCTGGAATTGAAAGTGAACCAACGTTATTAAATCCTGTCATTAGTTCAATTGTTGCGTCTCACCAGGACTTCTTCGTTGTGAATCTATCTCAGCAGAGGTTTTCACTAAGCTCAAAATAGTCTAAAAAACTCAATGATTACTATGAGATATTAATACGAGTACATTATATAGAAAAAGACTTTCTATTTAATGACATAAAAGTGTTCTCCAAAAAGAATTAATTTTGGTATTGGTAAAAAACTAGTTTATTTCGAAAGAAATCAATGGATGCTTATTTCATTGTAAAGAAGAAGGGATGCCATTAATAATATGAAATGATATCAGCCAAATGGTCGTCACAGCTACGGTTGTAGTACTAAATCCTTTTCACGTAATTTTCCATGACGAATTCGCATATTTGCAACTATATGTCCCCGATAACTTCTCAAATTCCATCTTCAAGGTCTTGAATCGACCTAATCTTTCACGTGACCCCAAAGAAAGAAGTATAAAGGTGTTAAATCACAAGATCTCGGGGACCAATTGTGATCACCTCTTAAAGAAATCATACGGTCAGGAAACTTTTCTGTAAAGCTGTGATTGTTTCGTTGCTTGTGTGGCACGTAGCACAGTCTTGTTGATAATAAATATTGTCCACATCAATATCTTCCAATTCCGGTCATGAAAAATCATTAATCATAGTTCGGTAGCGCAATTCATTCACCGAAACAGTTGCATTAGCGTTTTGGAATAAGTGAGTTCCAATCATACCGCCAGCCCAAAAATCGCACCAAACAGTGACACGTTGAGGATGGAGCTTCTTTCAACAATAATTATTGGATGTTCCGAGCCCTAAATGCGAAAATTCTGCTTATCAACGTAGATTCCGAGGTGAAAATTCACGAGCCTCTTCACTGGAGATGATTTTTCGTAAAAACTCCGGGTTATTTTGATGCATTTCAAGGATCCAATAAGCGAAAATACGACGTTGCTGGTGATGGACTTGCTTGAGTTTTTGTATTAACTGAACTTCAAAAGCCTCAAGACCTGAGTCTTTATGCAAAATATGGTGTAATGTCGTTTGTGGAATGCCTAATTCCAAAGTTTGACGAGGAATCGACAAACCTGGATTTTCGTCAACACTACAGGCTACAACAGCAATATTCGTAGTTGTTCTTGAGCGACGCACACGGTTTCGATTTTACCGGCCGAGAAGGTGCTTCATTACTACACAAAGAGCTCTAGTTTTGTGAACTGCTACTACAAGATTTTCACCATTTGGTAGCGAATTTCAATGCGTTATTAAAGCGTGTATCGTTCCATTTTTAGTAATGGCATGGTTTTAACTCATCGAATGTCAAAAGATGACAGCTTTAAAAATGCATTCCTAAATGAAACCTTTAACTAGAAAGCTTTTTATAATGTTAACTATCGTACAATTATAAGAAAATAATTAATAAAGTGAAATATATATCATTTAAATAAAAGATTGTACATTTAAGTCTCATTTTCATGTTGAAGATTTTCAGCAATCTGTCTTACTTAGAAATCTAAATATTGTATATAAGGACTTACCAAGTAGCCTTCAGACAGTAACACAATAAAACAAAGATATTCCATATATTTAGATAAGGCTTGAAGTAATATAGCTTGCTCAATGTTAGCAAACATGAACAACATATTATAGAATAAATTCAAAACTTCAGATGAGACAAAGTCTCCTTCAAATTAAAAATCTAATTGAGAATCACGATCTTATTAGCATTTCAAAAATTCAAAATATTTTACGATATAATAGAAATCAACTCTAAAATAAAAAAAACTTTCCACTGATTTATTTATAGGTCTTATTTGTCAAAAATTTTCAACAGATTGAAAATCAGAATTTCCTGAAAATCTTCAAAGATTAATAGTGGAAATTACTCAGAACTAGTAGAAAAATTTCAACGTTCTATGACGTGCAGAAAATATAAGGTTCAGGTGTTTTTTTTTGGGATAGAACTTTCGATAGGGATAACTGTAATTTGACAGAAAGTAGAAGCCATGTTGTTTTGACATTTCTGTTCAGTAAGCATTGATAAATTATCATGGAAAGACTCACGCGGCAACAACGTTTACAAATTGTTGAAATTTATTTTCCAAATCAGTGTTCTATTCGCCAAACTTATAGAGCACTTCCTGGAATTTATGGTTTACACAATCGTCCATCAGAGCAGCTAATTCGTCGAACTATCGATAGATTTCGGACAACATTTTCATAGTGTTAATGATGATCCAGATTTGTCTATTCGTTGCGTTCCCAACAAGTTGGACTCTGTGCATCCACCACATGGACAATTTTGCGTAAAGATCTTAGTCTACACCCATACAAGATCCAACTGGTTCAAGAACTAAAGCCTCTTGACCATAATAAGCGTCGGTTGTTTGCTGATTGGGCCCTAGATTAGCTTGAAGTTGATCCAATTTTTTATCGTAAAATTGTGTTTAGTGCTTAAGCTCATTTCTGGTTGAACGGCTATATGAGCAAGCAAAATTGGCGTATATTGAGTGAAAACAATCCTTAAGAAGTTCTGCAGGTCCCATTGCATCCTGAAAAATGCACTGTATAGTGTACTTTACACGCTAGAGAAATTATCGGTCCATATTTATTTAAAAACTATGCTGGAGCTAATGTTACAGTAAATGGTGCTCGTTACAGATCGATGATAAATGATTATTCGTTTCAAAATTTGAATGGTATCGACCCAGAAGTGTTTTGGTGCCAACAAGAGGGTGCTACACTCATGCTCCTACCGTAACAATTGATTTATTGAAAGAAAGGTTTGGCGATAACGTTATGTGGAGAATTGTCCAATTAATTGGCCTCCAAGATCATGCGACATAACTCCACTGGATTATTTTCTTTGGGGTTATGTGAAGTCATTGATTCATGCTGATAAACCAGAAACAATTGACGTTTGGAAGCCAACATAACTCGTGTTATTGATGAAATAAGGCCTGAATTAACGAAAAAGTTGTCCAAAATTGGTGTGGTCGAATGTGGTTCCTCACAGCTAGTCGTGGTGCCAGAAATTATCTTTAAAACATAAATGTCATAAAATTATCTTTCAAACAAAAAAAAATTGGCTTCAATCTTAATTTGAATGTGTTTTATTTCAATTTAAAGTTCTATCACCCTTAATAAAAACACCCGATAACATGTTGTTCACGTTTGCCTTTTACGAGCAAGCTTTCACTCTATAATGAAAAGAATATGTAAAACATGTTCGTTAGATTGCGTTTCTTCCATTCGAAAATTATTTAGTGATTTTCAAATTTCTGAGTGATGCAACCTGTCATCAACATAAAAGTAAAACGTATATGTACATATTCTTATTATTAATCTCAATTCTTATAATATATTCCCAAATCTAAAACATTTTAATACGTAGTATATTTAATTATGTTTAGGGGCGGTGATTTAACACTCCCTACTAAGGTTAGACTACTCGTGGATGGATCACATTACAAACGGGGAAGTTTTGCGGAGAATGTGTGAACAAAAAGAAGTGCTGTATCAGGTGAAACGGTGCAAACTTTAATATTTAGGCCACATTATGAGAAATCCTGAGAGATATCGCATTTTACAGCTCATACTCCAGGGTTAAATACAAGGCAAGAGAAGTGTTAGCCGAAGAAGAATTTCATGGCTGAAGGATCTGAGGGTCTGGTTCAGTTCATCAACAGTGGGTTTGTTTCGAGCAGATGTCGATAAGGTCTGTATAGCCATCATGTAAGCCATTACCCGGAACGGATAGGCATCAGAAGAAGAAGGGATTCAATTATAAGAAAAATGGTTAAGCTGAAAAGCTAATTTTCCATGAGACTTTAGACTTCAGTCTTTTGTCGAATGCTGGATAAGACTCGACCCCATCCAATTTCTAACATATTCGCGAATGCTTCCTCTTAGACACAGCAAAACACGATAATAACATGAGCCTAACGGAAAAGACGGCAAAATATTTATGTCGCCGTATCATCTCCCCGCAGAACGAGCACGATCAGATATTTTCAATCTTCGGGATGGTATACCTAACATGAATTCGAAGTAGATCACGAAACGATGCAAATTATATGTCGGGGATTCTTTATTCCGGCATCCGTTCGCAGTGTACTGCACCATATGAAGGATCTGGGAGGAACTTTTTATAATTTCACTCCGAGGGAATGCAAATATGTTTCCCGTTGTTCGGGACAGAAAATAGAGGGGAAAGGAGCTAGTTTTGCATTCGCTCTTTCGCCGCCCGATTTATGCGACACAGTCGAGACTACTTGGAATTAAATTTCCTGGAAAATCTGCGATTTTGACACTCGATTTTCCATCGTAACTCTAAGTTTACCTGTTGTCACACTTCAATTTCGCTGTTGAAATTCGGACATTTTGAAATATTGATGTATAGAGCCATCTGTCGTTTATCAAGTATAAATTTTAAGGATCCCTTTTCCATATTCCATCCTTGGACGCCGTGGAGTTGCGCATAATTGAGTTTTTTTCATCGAAGAGATCGACGTCCATTTTGAACACCTTAGTTGAGTTGAATTTTCGGACATTCTTTCGGAGAATATGGTTTCAATTAATTCTGGATCCTTCGGAAAATTGTTTGAACCTAGAGAAATTATTGGTTCCTTAGATTTTAGCTTTGGAGTTGTATTTGGCCAATAAAGTCGATATTTGCGGATTGAATAGGAGGCCATCTTCTTGTACTTTCGTAATTTTTCCATGAAGAAATTGTAAACTGATACTGAAAGGGATTTAGAATTTCAAGATACAACTTTGAACCCCCCCTCAGTGAAGAGGAAAGATCCAAACATCCCGTTCATAAGTAGACCACCAGCTCATTAGATTTATATAAATCATGCTATAATCGAGGTTTCACTATTTAATATCAAAGTCAGTGTATTTTCCACCTAAGACCAGTACACTGAAGACTATATGGTGTTTTTTTTTTCAGAGTGATAGAACTTTAAGTTGAAATAAAACACATTTAAATTGCGATTGAAGCCCATTATTTTCTTATTTGAAAGATAATTTCATGATTTATGTTTTAAAAATAATTTCCGCATATGTCCACCACGACTAGATCTGAGGAACCGCATTCGACCAGACCAATTTTGGAGCACTCTTTTGAGTAATTCAGGCTTGATTCCGACGAGTCATGTCGGCTTCCAAAGCATCTATTGTTTCTGGTTCATCAGCATAAACCAAGGACTTGACATAACCCCAAAGAGAATAATCCAGTGGAGTTATGTCGCATGATCTTGGAAGACAATTAATTGGACCATTTCTCGAAATAATAATATCGCCAAATCTTTCTTCCAATAAATCAATTTTTACGGTAGCAGCATGAAGTGTAGCACCATCTTGTTGGAACCAAAACCCTTTTGGGTAGATACCATTCAAATTTTGAAACAAATAATCATTGATCATCGATCTGTAACGAGCACCATTCACTGTAACATTACCTGCAGCATCGTTTTTAAACAAATTTGGACCGATGATGCCTCCAGCCTGTGAAGCACACCGTACAGTGCATTTTTCAGGATGCAACGGAACCTGCAGAACTTATTGAGGATTTTTTTCACTCCATATATGGCAATTTTGCTTCTTCTTATAGCCATTCAACCAGAAATGAGTTTCATCACTAAACACAATTTTACAATAAAAAGTGTATCAACTTCAAGCTGTTCTAGGGCACAATCAGCAAACAAACGACGCTTATTATGGTCAAGTGGCTTTAGTTCTTCAACCAGTTGTATCTTGTATGGGTGTAGACCAAGATCTTCACGCAAAATTTTTCATGTGGTGGATGCATAGAGTCCTACTTGTTGTGAACGTCGACGAATAGACAAATCTGGATCATCAATCTACGTACAGTTCTTTATCTTTGTCCGAAATCTATCGATAGTTCGACGAATAGCTGCTCTGATGGACGATCATGTAAACCATAAATTTCACGATGTGCTCTATCAGTTCGGCGAATAGAACACTGATTTTGAAAATAAATTTCAACAATTTGTAAACGTTGTTGCGGCGTGAGTCTTTTCATGATAATTGTCACTGCTTACTGAACAGAAATGTCAAAACAACATGGCTTTTACCTTCTGTTAAATCACAGTTATCCCTACTATCGAAAGTTCTATCACTCTAAAAAAACACCCGATATAATAGCTATTGTATAATTTATTTAGTTGTCAATTGTTGTGCAAATTTATGTGAACAATTTTCATTATTCGTTTAATTTATATTCTTAGTAGAACATCTGTTTTTAAGTTAATAAATATCACCTCATTTTATAGCCCAGCCTCCGATAGTGAAGATATTCTTAAAACAACACAATCATTTCATCTTCCCCTTTTTAATGACCATATATAATAGTTTGTAGTATTTTAATAAATAATTCAAGTGGCTATATTTCTTTCTTTAAATCATAAATCTCCCACACCCTGAATTCAGTTCAACACCTTGACATCCTTCTCAAAAACGGAGACGCCCATTTATAACTAACTAGCCAGTGATACTGAAACTTTGAAACTGTATGTGATACTGTGTTTGTTGGATTTCCTAGCTCGCGGAATAAAGTTTCGTTGCTTTTTCAATTATTTTCATAATCAAGATTTAGAGGTATTTGGTATAGAACTATAGATTATTTGTACCCCGCTGCATTGAGCTGACAGTGATCATTTGAAATGCTCGCTGAAATAAATAAGCAAAATTTTTCATCGCTAATTTGGCTAAACTGTCAGCGTCATTTGTAATTTAGATTATTCGCAGTGCTGCATTTTCTCATCTCAAATGTTTTGGGGGATTTTCACAATAAACAAAAATATCGTATTTTATTAAGGGTGTTCCAATAGGAATAATACAATTCAAAATGGTTACAACGGCAACACTCTATATTATTTTTACATTTTCCATGTTACTTATATTAAGTAGGTTGTGAAATTTAATCGTAGAAAGATACACGCGTCAACAATTTCAGAAATTGGTAAATTATTTAATCAAAATCAGTGCTCATTTGTGAAAACCGTGAGGAATTCAAGTATAACTCCTGGACGGCATTATTCGCTTAATCAACTAGTTATTCCTCGTATTGCAGACAAATTTGAAAGTCAATTTTCTTCACACGATCAGGAAATATTGACTTGGTTGCAATAAGTTTAAGAGAAAATCCAAGTTTATTGGTTCCACGTCGTTCTCAATAATTGAACCTTTCTCAAACAACAACTTGGAGAATTTTAAGGAAATATTCGGGGTTAACATCTTATAAAATTCATCTGTTTCAAGAACTGAAGCAATTTGATCACCACAAACGTCGCTCATTTTCTGATTTTGGCCTAGAACAATTTGAATGATTATGTAAAAAAACATAATTGGAGAATTTGGACTGATGAAAATCCACGCGAAACTGTCCAGATACTATAACATGCAGATACAGTCAATATGTGTGTGCAATTCGTGCTGGCGGAGTCATTGGTCCATATTTTTTAGAAGAAAATGGCCAAAAAGTAACAGTTGATGGAGAACGAAGCAGAACAATGTTCCCTGAATCTTTTCTCCTGCTGTTTTTGGGAATAATCTGGAGGATATGTGGTTTCAACAAGATGGTGCTACCTGTCACATCAACAATCGATTGATTGAAAACAAAATTTGGTGATAAAATTATCTCTAGAAATGGTCCAGTTAATTATTCTCTCAGGTCTTGTGATTTAACACCTTGACGTTTTTACCAATAGAAACAAATGCCTCGAAAGATATGAAACGATTCAGCTCTTGTAACTACTTTCAATTTATTTTGCACCAAATGTACTTATATTGTAAATGATTAATAGAGCATTCGTTTTTGCAGAGTCCAAGTCCCGCAAAACTTTTACGACATATCCAAAATTACACTGTGGTTTGGCGACTACCTTTTTCAAATGTGAAGAACAGGTAAGTTTTTGTCGAATACTACTCCTAGTTATTCATATTATATTATAGGTATGAAAAAGATAGTCGGAAACATAGAAAATTCACTGTTAATCTAGAGAAGTAGGAATGTCCAATGGAGCAATGGAAGAATCAAAACCTCAGCGCGATGCGATAACGAACAAAATGATTGTAGTGGGGATGCTTCGAGCAGTGCACAGCCTCAAACAGTTCGATCGAACTTCTTTACTGGACATTCCTGGTTCTCTAAAAGTAAAGGTCAAAAATACCCAAAAAATTGAACATAGTTCCTGGCGTTGGACGGATTTGTCCAACATTCCAAATGATATCTTGAAGCAAGTTTGGTGATGGAACATTTTATGGGCTAGTACAGGATTCTAAAGTAACCAAATTGCATGTGACTCTTTTGCCAGAGTACATGGAGCGAAATGAGACACAAAGCTCATTAAAATGATACATTCATCTTGTTTAACTGAGCTTTTTACCTGTTAGATATAGAGATATACACGTCATAATAACGGAAAACGAATAAATAATTCTTTGAGTGGAATTTATATCTCAATCAACTCCAAGGGACGAGCGTCTCGAGAAAATAATATATTTCATTCTTAAGGGTTCTTTCCTATTTTTAATATACGGCATTTCTCCCGAAGTACAATTCGTCCGGAGTCAGTCGACTCTCCGAAATTCATAAATGGAGATGAATCGAAATACAAACATTCAATTTTTCGCCATTCGCGGACCGTTAAAAAATTCATTAATTTCTATTTTCGCCGGGCCTGATTCCCGGCCTCGCAGATCCGACGCGGAGGGCCAGAGATTGAGGGAAGGGGGCAGCCGCTCGCAGTGGGCTTCCCCCGTTGTTTCTCTCGCAAATCCCTGCTTGCCATGTCTCGGCACGATCTGCTAATGCTCTCGACGGGCGCGGGAGTCGGGCGTTAAGTGCAATTTCGGACCATATCATGATGTAGTTCCGGCCCTTCATTTTAATTTTATGAAAGCGAAATATTCGACCGCCGCGCTCGCTTTTGAGCAGGGACAGGGGTGGCCGGTTCGGGGTTTTGTTTCGCGAAATTGAATCCGAAAAAAGGTTATGTATTTTACACGGTGGTTAAACATTTTATTTTCATTATCTTTCTATCTATCTTCAATTTTCTTTCACTGCTTTCTGCACCATTTAGGGTTAAAGCATACTGCATAAACAAAATTGTAAAGGTGGGTTGTACAACAATAAAGAAGGGATAACCTTCGAATCCTGTTGGCCTTTACTTGATAGAAATTCATAGTACTCTTCATTATTATTATAATAATTCTCCTAGATCTTCTGCGAAGATCCATCAGAAGCTTTTTCAGCTTGTGCGAGTTAGTAGTTCAGTTGTGTTCTGGGTAGGCTTAGTTACTACAACCTTACGCCCTTTACGTCACAGTACAGTTTTTTTCGACCCAACAGTGAAATTGTGGCCGAAACACGTCCAACTAAAAAATTTCTTTTCTACCTGAGCTGGATTTGAAGTCGCGACCTTTCGGTTGCGAGCCCAAAGCTCTTACCACTGAGCCATCGACACCATTAATTGAATAATACACTTATATTTGTGGATTTCTATTCATTATTGTGAGTTGCTCACTTGACCCGTTTCGCTCACATAGTAACTTCTTCAAATTCTTATAAACAACTGGTCTAAAATTTGTTAGATACCTATTGCATTAGAATAGTTTCTGTTTTGGGATGAGGGTACAATAAAAATTTTAATTTCTATTGATGAAATCACCGTAAATAATAAGAGGGCCGGAAAGTAATATCGTTTCTATGCATGTCGATAGCTGATTTTCATTTGTCAGCTCACAATCGAGGAACTCTCAAACACTTTTAACTAACCTTGATCGACCATCCAAGAACATTTGGAGCAGATTGGAAAATAGGCAGAGCAGATGTTTGGGTCCCCCAAAGAGAACAAAGGCAACCGATCCATTACATGTTAAGTATTGCTTCAACGGCACCATACAGACCCTTTTTTTGATCGCTTGATCGGTGGAGTCGAAAAATGGGTTCTATATGATAATCCGAAACGCAAAAACTCCAAATGAACCATATAAAATTTTTTCGGTTTCTAGCATAGGGTATATTTCGTATACAGAGTGTCTCAACAAAAACTTGACCCCCCCCCAGAACACAGAAACGAAAAAATTTTCGAAGATTTAAAAAAAACAGGTCGACGTCAGGTATGCATCGATTATTTCATCCAAAATAAATACTAATAAAACATAATATACATCGATAAAAAGGAACATTCACTTTTCAAAACAAAAATCTGTTTCTAGTAAGAAAATAAATTTTTAATCAAAACAAACAGAAATAATATAGTCATAAATATAACATATATACCTACAAATTAATGACTCAAAAACAATTGCTATGAAATGGAAATTAAATTATTTACTCGTTATATATTTTCTCTTTCGTGTTTTCTATAACACCAATTCCAAGAACTTCCTCTTCATATTTGCAAATCTGTCACAGAATCAATATCTAGTTCAATCTCCCTATGGACGTTTTATAAGGCCAAACCTACCAATCTTTCTTGACTCATACTGGATCTGGGCCAAGTTGCTAATCTCTTTAATGTTGAAAAACTTCTCTCAGAGTTCGCCACACTTACAGGCATTACATATATCGAGTATAATGCCAAGTAAACATAGTGTGTTTGCAACAGCTGATTGAGTCAGTCGATGTCAGAGTGCGTGCCGATTTTTACTATGGGTGATTACGTTGAGCAAAGAATTTGTTTAAAGTTTTGTGTTGCAAATGAATTTTCGTGTGCCGATGCATTGAAAATGTTGCAAAAGGCCTTTGGTGATAATGCTCTATCGAAAACTCGTGCATATCAGTGGTACAGAGCCTTCAAGAACGGTCGTGAAGTGGTCGAAGATAACGTCGATAAAATTAAGGAAAGGGTGCTGGAAAACCGTCGTACCAGCTTGAGAGAGATAGCACATGATCTTAAGATATCCCACGAGTCCGCACGTACGATTTTGATTGATATTTTGGGCATGAGAAAGGTGGCCGCACGACTCGTACCGAAAGACCTGAATTTTCTTCAAAAACGTCATCGCGAACAGGTTGCTTCAGACATGCTGGATCGCTGTAATTCCGATTCTACATTCATGGAACGCATTATAACTGGTGATGAGACCTGGGTCTACGAGTACGATATGCAAACAAGCCAGCAATCATCGGAATGGGTGGCAAAAAACGAGCCGAAACCGAAAAAACCACGCCAAAGCCGCTCGAAAATGAAGGTGATGCTCATTGTTTTCTTCGAAATCCATGGCGTGGTGCACTACGAATTCGTTCCAGAGGGTCAGACGGTAAACAAGGAGTATAACCTAGGCGTTATGAAACGTTTGCGTGAGCGTATCCGTAAGAAGCGGCCAAATTTGTGGGCGAACAACTCATGGATTTTGCATGACGATAACGCGCCTTCTCACCGAGCTACGATTGTGACTGACTTTCTCGCCAAAAACTCAACAAACGTGCTTCAGCAACCACCGTATTCGCCGGATTTGGCTCCCTGCGACTTTTTCCTCTTCCCAAAACTAAAATTGCCCCTTCGTGGCACCCGTTTTGAGTCGATTGAAGCCATTAAACAAAATTCGGCGCGAGAGCTAAAGTCCATCCCGGAAAGCGCCTATAAAAAATGTTTCGATAATTGGAAGTGCCGTTGGCATAGATGTATTGGAGCAAATGGAGCCTATTTTGAAGGCGACCCGATAAATTTTGACGATTAAATGTAAAAATGTTGTTTTAATTGAAAATTCCCGGTACTTTCTTGACAGAGTAGTATATGGCAGATTTCCTGTCCCACTAGTGCATTTTTTATCACACAACTCTAATTCTGTTTCCATCAAACTAGAAATGGTTCTATCATTATTTTCTTGGAATTTTGATACGAATCGGGAAAAAATATGCTTAACTAGAATCATATTTCCCTTTTAATTCAACGATTTTGGAGGGAATCAAATTATTTATATCAAAAACTTCGAAAGCATCATTATGGAGACGGAATTTGAGACCACCAGTACATAATCTGACAATGGAATGTAAATACTCTTTCTGAAATAATCTTCGATTGAATCAGATGGAGTTTTAACTCGGCTGATTTGAATTTTAGTAGTTCACCACGGCTAGCTCTGAGGAACCGCATTCGACCAGACCAATTTTGGACTGCTTTTGCGAGTAATTCAAGGCTTATTTCTCAATAACACGAATTATGTTGGCTTCCAAAGCGTCTATTGTTTCTGGTTTATCAGCATAAACCAATGACTTGACATAACTCCAAAGAAAATAATCCAGTGGTGTTATGTGGCATGATCTTGGAGGCAAAGTAATTGGATCATTTCTCGAAATGATGTTATCACCAAATCTTCCTTAATTTCAATAAATCAATTGTTACGGTAGCAGCATGAGGTGTAGCACCATCTTGTTGGAACCAAAACACTTCTGGGTCGATACCATTCAAATTTTGAAACAAATAATCATTGATCATTTATCTGTAACGAGCACCATTCACTGTAACATTAGTTCCAGCATCGTTTTTGAAGAAATATGGACCGATTATGCCTCCAGCGTGTAAAGCACATCATACAGTGCATTTTTCAGGATGCAATGCAACCTGCAGAACTTCTTGAGGATTGTTTTCACCCCATATACGGCAATTTTGCTTGTTCACATAGCCGCTCAACCAGTAATGAGCTTCACCACTAAACACAATTTTACGATTTAAAAGTAAATCAACTTCAAGCTGTTCTAGGGCACGATCAGCAAACAACCGACGCTTATTATGATCAAGTGACTTTAGTTCTTGAACCAGTTGGATCTTGCATGGGTGTAGACCAAGATCTTCACGCAAAAAATTTCCATATGGTGGATGCACAGAGTCCAACTTATTGTGAACGTCGACAAATAGACAAATCTGGATCATCATCAACACTATGACTTTCAGCAGCGATATTTTTTTCTGCACTTACAATTCTTTGTCTTGTTCTTGTTATTGCATTGAGTAGAGAGAATGTTGTCCGAAATTGATCGATAGTTCGCCGAAAAAGCTGCTCTGATGGACGATTATGTAAACCATAACTTTCACGAAGTGCATTATAAGTTTGGCGAATAGAATACTGATTTTGAAAATAAATTTCAACAATTTGTAAACGTTGTTGCGACGTGAGTCTTTCCATGATAATTTGTCAATGCTTACTGAACAGAAATGTCAAAACAACATGGCTTCTACCTTCTGACAAATCACAGTTATCCCTATCGAAAGTTCTATCACTCAAAAAAAACACCCGATTTTCTTTGATCTTTTATTGGTTAACTGCTCCTCAGATGTGTTGATTATTCTGTATGTCTATGAAGTGAAACAGTGTTTCTAAGGCATTTTTTTCAATTCTGAAAAGTTTTTCAAGCAATTATCTGAAATAGTTTAATAGTCCTTTCATCTGGATCATTAGGTGAAGCATTTCTTTATATTTTTTCTTCAAATTTTGCCAGCAGTATTGGAAAGCATTCTTCTGAATATAATCAGTAAAGTATCAATATCAATTTTATCAAAAGCTTTTTGAGCTTCTTCATTTAGCAATTACTATCTAAGTATTTTTTTTTGGTGGAATAGTTTATCCTTGAGTTGGGCGTCAATTTTCAATAACACCTCCACATATTTGAAGAGAAGGTCATCATAGGGGTGAGGTTCTATTACTTCTAGAATCTAAAGCCTTTGATAGGACGTTACATTCACATAAAATCTTCGAGACCCTTGTCTTCCTCGACTTGATGCTGCTCCTAAAATATCTTATGGAATACTCGTACTAAATTCTCTCATGTTTCTTCAAAATCTCAGACTTTATCATTTTTAAACGAAATTTCCATACCTTGAATCCGCTTAATTCGAAGGCAATATAAATCGAAGCGTATCTCTGGCAAATTACATAAGTGCCTACACGGAATGGAAAATAATCCCGTTCTCCACTTACCTCCCCTCCTTCAAATTAGGCGGCATGCTAAGTAGAAAATTGCCCATATTATAAGAAGAGTCAGGCAAGTCCCCGTAGTGTATTTACCCCGATATAAAACTCATCCTTAATCAAATGTTATTTCCTGTAAAAGTTGGCTTAAAGGCACCTGGAGGAGTTTATTGCTCTTGAAGAAGAGAAAGAGACAATCGATAACTTTCCCTCCCCCGACCCGCCTCGGAAGTTGTTTGGTGTTCTCATGGCCCACTTCGTTAAGAAAGGATGCGGGGAAGATTGCGAAGGTTTACCAGACGCTTTCGCTCTAGTTGGGAGGTTAATGGAATTGTTTTGGATGCTCCATCTCGTCGAAAATGTAGCCTGATGTTTTTGCTTCGAGTGGAGGGTGACGAAATATGAATAGTCTGGAGGAGACGACACGCGATATTATGAGACAATACCTGGGAGAGGTCGTTCCTGTAGGACGAAATTTGAGGTTTTTTGCTAATATCTTAGTTTGATTAGAATACGCTACTACAATATTTTTTTAATGCGAAATTTATTCTCAAGAATGAAGCAAACATAGTTAGCTTGTTGGGTATAAAAATAATTATACAAAAAAAGAATCACATATCACATATCGGATGTTTTTTTTAGAAAGATTGAACCTTCGATAGGGATAACTGTGTAGAAGCCATGTTGTTTTGACATTTCTGTTGCGTAAGCATTGACAAATTTACATTGAAAGATTCACGCCCAAACAACGTTTACAAATTGAGCTTATTCGTCGAACTATCGACAGATTTCGGACAACATTTTCTCTACTCGATGCAACAACTACAAGACAAAGAACAGCACGTACAGAAAAAAATATCGCTGCTGTAAGTCATAGTGTTAATGATGATACAGATTTGTCTATTCGTCAACGTTCACAACAAGATGGACTATGTGCATTCACCACATGGAAAATTTTGCGTGAAGATCTTGGTTAACACCCATACAAGATCCAACTGGTTCAAGAACTAAAGCCACTTGACCATAATAAGCGTCGTTTGTTTACTGATTGGGCCCTAGAACAGCTTGAAGTTCATCCACTTTTTTATCGTAAAATTGTGTTTAGTCATAAAGCTCATTTCTGGTTGAACGGGTACGTAAACAAGCAAACTTACTGTATATGGAGTGAAAACAATCCTCAAGAAATTCTGCAGGTTCCATTGCATCCTGAAAAATGCACTGTATGGTGTGCTTTACACGCTGGAGGCATCATCGGTCCATATTTCTTCAAATACGATGCTGGAGCTAATGTTACAGTGAATGGTGCTCGTTACAGATCGATGATCAATGATTATTTGTTACAAAATTTGAATGGTATCGACCCAGTGTTTTGGTGCCAACAAGAGGGTGCTACACCTCATGGTCCTACCGTAACAATTAATGCGTAATAATTAATTTATTGAAAGAAAGATTTGGCGATAACATTATTTCGAGAATTGTCCAATTAATTGGCCTCCAAGATCATGCGACATAACTCCACTGGATTATTTTCTTTGTGGTTATGTCAAGTCATTGGTTCATGCTGATAAACCAGAAACAATAGATGCTTTGGAAGCCAACATAACTCGTCCTATTGATGAAATAAGGCCTGATTTACTCGAAAAAAAGGTCCAAAATTGGTCTGGTCGAATGCGGTTCCTCAGAGCTAATCGTGGTGGACATGTAGAAAAACACCCCATACATCATCAAACTGATGATTGACTGTTAGGGACAATTTGAAATTCAACTCTAGAAAACATTCATAGTGAACATATTGGAAGAATTATTCTTTATGAAGTGAATATTAACTGTTCGATAAGAATTCTTCCAAAATATTCGAAATTTGAATGTCTTATAAGAAATTAGATGAAAATTAAAGAATATTGCATTCGGTCCAATTTAATATTGAAAAAAAAATTATTTTTACATATATCCATATATCTATCTATATATATTTATTCATATATAATATTTTTTTCAATCATATTTTTAATTTTCCTGCAGATCTCCAAATTATGGAATAAGTGTCATTTATAAAAATGAATAATTTCAGAAAAATATAGTTGTTTCATGTGAAATTTTTGGAAGAAAAATATCAAATTACAACATCACTGTATAATTGACATTTCAGCTAGGTTTAATATAACTACAATTCATTATCAAATTCAAAGCTAATAAGATCAGCTGGGCGCTGTTAAGGTCTTCAGGTTCTGTCAAGTGATCAAAATAAGTTCACGCTTTTTGATAATTCAGTAGGAATTGTGTCAAAAATAAGATAAATAGGAGATCTACGAGCTGCCAGTTCAAAATATTAATTGCACCTGACATGTGGAATTGGTTCAAGAAATAAACCACCATCATCTTCATTTTCATCGTGATTTTGCTGCTACATTAATGATCTTAGAACAACTCCGTATTTAAAAATCAACATTAGATACCGTCACAAATGTGTAAAAATGCATTGATATATTGGACTGTTGGATTTACAGTTGCCAACAGAGTCATGGAGTTTATTTGAACGATATAATTTTTGAAACATATTGGTAAGTAGTTGGTCTTCCGAAAGACTTGTAAATATTTTGATAGCGCCGAAATATTTGTATTTTATTTCACTTTAAATTTCTGAAACACTGACTGGATCATCTTTTATGATAATATAATTCAACCACAGGATCAATTCCTATAATCCACTTTATAACTGAATTATGATACTCAACTGGAAGATAACGAATTATATACATATCTCGATTTACTGCAGATGGTAGATATATGCTCCTAGCAGCTTAACTGCAATACCCAAGCCAACATGTGTGTCAACAGTTGAAAGTGTTTGATTAATTGCAACAATTTTTCAACGCTAATTAATTACTCAGTTATTTCAAGAACAACACATTTTGATGGAATCTTCTGAACTCTTTACCGTATGAAGGAAAAGGAACATGAAAGAAGCGCAAATATAATTCCCAAAGGCAGGCACACACTTTTAGAAAAGTTATTTACAGTCTCCCATAACATACTATTGCCAGATAACCACACATGAAAGACCTTCCGTCTGAAGCAAAAGAAACCGGTTATTCCTTTCGCTAATTCATCTCTTTGATCCTAATGAAAACACATCCGTCAGAAGGACCTTCTAGGATTCCCGAATTCATATCAAATCGCAAGGCAATTTCCGTTGCTCGGTAACAGATATAAGCGCACGAAGCCCGCGGAGTGCAGTTCTGTCGAATAATTTCCTCTCCGGCCGGAGTCGAACGGCAAAAAGAATCTGGAAAAATGAGAAATTCCCGCTCAAATCGGACTTGTCTAGGTCGTTTTCGGAAAAGATTTCTAATCTGACATAGTCGTTTGTCTTTTGATTTATCTCTGTGCTTGGAAATATTTGAGTTTGATTTCATGTTCACTAAATTCAGTAAAGTTTTACTGATTTGAATTTTATGCCACTTACTACTCAGGAATTCAAGAGAAATAATTCATCATTCATAATAGTGTAGCATAATATTCCTGGAAAACACTTATTGTAGCGGAGACTTTTCTCCGCTCCAAGTTTTGCACTTGGATCTTTATCCAAGTGCAAACTTTTCACGAACGAGATAATTACAGGGCTCAAGTTAAGAGGACGCCCATTCCACATTCATAGAACCGGAGACATTCTTCCAATACTACAAATTGACGTATCGAGAGACGCATTCTTCGACACACATAAATTCTTCGACAATGCTCTAGTTCCGGGATTTCCTTCAGTTGCGTGAAGTATTGAGCTTGGTAATAACTATATAATTGCCTCTTCGTTGCTTCAGGTACTTACATTTCGAAACTGATAGCTGCTTTCATGACATTTGACCAAATTTCGAAAAAATTAAAGTTATCTTTCCGGTTCCTAAATGGAGATTGATATTCTTTGTTCCTTTTCTGGAAAAATCTCCTGGTTTTTACTTATTTTATTATATATGCTACTGCAATGTTGACAACTTAATTCATAGACTCCAGAATTTTTTTTAAATCATCCGAACACTCCTAAACTCACTGCCTATAGATCATATAGAGCAGGTTCAATTCAAATAATACGTTAAAAAGGGAACTGAATACAATCCAAAAAATAGCCACAACTAATTAATTAATTGTGGCTAATTCTGAAATATGGCTAATTCTGAATCATGTGAATGATTCTGGAGTCTATGAATCAAGTTGTCAACAGTACAGTAGCGTATATATATATATATATATATATATTGTCATGGTATTTACAGTTAAAATAAATAATTACATAAATATATTAAGGAAAAGACTCACCTTTGTATAGAAATTGACTCGTTAGAGTATAACTAGAGCAAAATTCATTAAATAATATCCATTCTGACAGAAATATTAATAATTCAATTCGTAAAAACACTCACAAGCTAAAAATTATGAAGAAAAAGCATATTCAGGATACATAACGACTAGTCGATTGAAAATTCTTTGAACGGTAATAAAAAAACAGTACTCTTGTTGACAGTTAATAAATAGAATTCACAGGGAGATTTCAATTTACAATTATTCAATATAAAACCAGCCAAAGTTGCAATAAATAGAAGTAATTTGAATTTAGATATCCAATTTGAAATTGATGAAGAATTTGTTGAAAAGATTTGTTATTATAATGAATCACATATAAACTTTAGTGAAATTGTTGACAAAGAACAAGCTAAATTAAATATAACTTACCAGAATTATGTAAATAGGACAAATTTGATCAAAAATCAATTAATTCAATGAAAGATAGCATCTACGTCAGATATTTTCAAATGATTAATGTAAGAGAGATCCTTCAAGATGTTTAGGCATCAATAGTATTGTAATAGCATCTAAGCTAAAGAAATTTAATCAATTTCATAAGTAATATTAAGTATTTTATAAGTTATAAGCATTAGAAGTTAAAATTTGTTAAATTTTGACACTTGAAATACTTTACGAACGAAAAGCAAGACTTTTACTGTTCTGTTTAACATGAAACATACATCAAAATGTAGTTAAAAAAATAAGCTAATTTTCAAAAGTAATTTCAAACCAGGAAATATTGTAAATTTTGTAAAATCATCAAAAGCATCATTTTTATATAATTTTGACAGAAGCTAGTAAGCTTAGAAATTCAACTTTTCTTGAAAACTATAAATAGGGCAGACACAGAAAAAGTCGGCAGTCTCCAATTATATGCAGAGCAGAATCCTTGTCGGTCCATAATTAAAAAAGTGCCAAAAAAGTAACATCATCTAAAAAAAAAAAATTATCTGGTTATTGTGAATGGAAATTGAATCCAGAACATACATTACCTGAATGTGAATGGAAAAATATCACATAGAAATCAAGTTTCAAACGAATTGGACATATTGAAGAAAATCAACAAAGTAGCCTGTGAATTTCAGAACATTCTAGAAGTGTTGTTTCCAACGAAACCAGCGTTATTCCTGAAAGAAGAGACAATAAAAAAAGAACAATCCTAAATTGATGAACAAACTTACCAAAGGTATTCAAATTCAATCCTGTTAATATTTCCACAAGAAGATTAGAAATAGCAATCATTGTTTACATTAGAATTACGTTAGGTTATTTAGATGAGGTTAGGTTAACATAGAATTAGATCTAGCTTATTGTTCACTGATTATAATATTTCAAATTACTTCCATAAAATATAATTTAAAAATTCAATCTTTTTAGAAAATTCAAATTGAATCCTCCCTCAAATATTAATCAAATTTAGTAATATTTAAATTTCAATTATTCAAAATTATAATATTAAGAGCTAGCCGGAATCATAGAATACAGCAACTAGATACAAGGGTGATCTAATAAGTATTCATTTACTAAAATTTCATTAATATAATTCCATAACAATATATATATATATATAAGACAAACCGGGAGATCTTTCCACAAAAGGTACAAAGAACATCAATTTTCAGTTAGGAACCATAAAGATAACTCTAATTTTGCGAAACATTTTTTTGAAACCAATCATATCTTCCCAGAATTGGGAAGATGAGAAGATGGAATCTTGAAATATTGCATCTAAAAGCGAAATGAAAGAACTAGACATCCTGGAATACATCGAAATATTCAAACACAAAAAGCCCGTTCCGACAATGAAACTATCAGCAGATGGAGCTTAGGCACACCCCACACTTCTAAGTTTCGAAATTTTGCTGAAGCCTTCAACGAATATATATATATATATATATATATATATATATATATATATATATATATAATAGTGGAGATGCAATTTGTTTTAATTCAGTTTGAAAATATAAAAAACACTACGAAACTTGAGTCACTGTTTAAATATCAAAACAAATTAAATCTGTTATTCTTCTACAATTTTAATTTCAAAAAAATTTTATTCAGAAAATTTTTAGAATTAGATAAATGTCTACATAAGCTCATATTTAATAGACCTATATAATTAAAACTCAATATACAATGTCAAATGAAATAAATAAACCAACAAATATAAATAGTCATTTAAAATTAATAAATAAACATATGAAGGAGACAAATTTTGTTTCTGATCTTACCATTATGAACACCAATTCCTTTTCAAAAATATAAAACATAACTGAAGGACTTCTCAAAAAATATAATTTATTTGAAATATTTAATATATTTGAATATTCATATAAGTTAATTCAAAAATTTCTCAAAACATGCACTATATCTTCAAAAAACAATTAGAATCTCTTCATCGGCCCTAAATAATATTTAAAATATCAAAATCAACTAACAATCACTATATCTTACCTCAAAATATGAGCGGTGCTTATGTAGACATTAATTTAATTCTAAATGTTGTTGAATAAAAATTTTTTTGAAATTAAAATTGTAGAAGACTAACAGATTAAATCTGTTTTGATATTCAAATTTTGTTATATTTCTTCTATCAAGTAAAAAGCTTAACCGGATAATTACTTTAAACAGACTTACTTCAAAAATCAAGACAGTCTATGTTAGTCACAAAATCACAGAAAACTGTAAGGTTTTATAAGGTTTTCTTTAAACCATTGACATTCCATAATGAGATTCATTCAAGCCTGAATATAATTATATATTATGTATAAAATAAAATAGAAGAAGACTTTTTACTTGATAGAAGAAATACGACAAAATTTGAATATCAAAACAGATTTAATCTGTTAGTCTTGTACAATTTAAATTTCAAAAAAATTTTTATTCAACAATTTTCAGAATTAAATTAATGTCTTCATGAGCACCGCTCATGTTTTGAGGTAAGATATAGTCATTGTTAGTTTGATATTTTAAATATTATTTAGGGCCGATGAAGAGATTATCGGAATTCTAAGTGTTTTTTGAATATAAAGTGCATGTTTTGAGAGATTTTTGAATTAACTTATTTGAATATTTAAATATATTAAATATTTCAAATAAATCATATTTTTTGAGAAGTTCTTAAGTTGTGTTTTATGTTTTTGAAAAGGAATTGGTGTTCATAATGGTAAGATCAGAAATAAAATTTTGTCTCCTTCAAATATTTATTTATTAATTTTAAATGACTATTTATATTTGTTGGTTTATTTATTCCATTTGACATTGTATATTGAGTTTTGATTATATAGGTCTATTGCATATGAGCGGTGCTCATGTAGACATTAATTTAATTCTAAATGTTTTTTGAAGAAAAATAATTTTTTTGAAATTAAAATTGTAGAAGACTGACAGATTAAATTTGTTTTGAAATTAAAATTTTGTTATATTTCTTCTATCAAGTGAAAAACCTTTTTCTATATTTTTGAGTCACTGTATAATTAAATTAATAAAAAGTGAAAGAAAACAAAGTAATTTCTTATTTTATTTCAATTAAATTGAACTATCCCAAAGTAACGGACGACTCCATCCAACATTATTTTTATTATTACAGCATGAATAATAGTTGAGGTAAACACCTATAAACTGACATAATATATGTAAACAATTGTTAAGAAACTAATAAGGTATAAGGAACAATGTAGCCAAAGAAGAGAAAAAGAAAAAATAAGACTTAACCAAAATTCTACTAGTGAGATTGAGGACTTCCTTGCTGAGCTGACATCTATCTGCCGAATCCATTCTTGAATGCGTTGATAGAAAATGTTTGGGCAACGAAGCCAGAAAGACTGTTGAAGTTGTTGTACTTTTTTCGATTTGTCTTATTCAATATCAACAAATATACCAAATGTTAACTCCCTACGCGAAGGCACAACCTAACCTGTCAATCCTCCTGCTTTATCCGGACTTGCACCGGAAACATAACCTCAGCTACTCAATCCACCCTGGGGTTATGCAGGCGGGGTAGTAGAATAAGTTATTTTCATTACAATATGAAAAAGAGTTGAGCTTAAAACCTATAAACTCACATAATATATGTAAATAATTGACGAGAAACTTAAAAGTTATAAAAAACAATTTAGCCAAAGAAGAAAAAGAGAAAAAATAAGATTCAACCAAAGTCTATCATGAGATTGGGGACCTCCTTGTTGCGTTGACATCCATCTGCCATATCCATTCTTGAATGCGTTAACAGAAGATGTTTGGACAATGGAGCCAGGAAGACTGTTCCAGGTGTTGAAGTTGTAGTTGCTAGGTTTTTAGAGTTTCCTTGTTCAATATCAAGAAATATACCAAAAGTTAACCCCCTTCGCGTAGGCACATTTCTCCACGACACCATCCAAACTATCTCCTCCTAATACCGACAGCACCTGTCGTGAGGACGCGAATTAACCGAGACCATTGTTTACTGCCAGCCTGCCGAAACGTGCCCGCCTCCGGCGGCTAATCCCCCAGCCGCCTGTATTTCTTCATTTGTCCCCAGATGTTGCTTTCTCGGCGCATCCAGCGAGGTGCGAGAGGCTGAATTGCGATACAAAGGAGCCGAGCGAGGCATACAAAGGAGCCGAAGAAGGAATAGACTCGAATTCTCAAACTCTCCTCTCGCAAAACGGTCCGTTACGGCAAAAATTACGGAAGTTATAATTTATCTTCGTGGTAACTTGTTGCGGTTTACTCGGGGGCATTTGTTCGGAAATTACTCTAGAACGGGGGTGGGATGCGAGCTCGACGAAAAGGAAAGACTGACTTTCGCACCAGTTTTTGCGTCATGAAAAAAGTATGATTTCCTAACAATCTATGGGGAATTTTTAAGAGTAAACCTTTTTTTAACAAATGGTGGATATAGTAGTTAATTATTTTGTGATAGTTCATTTTGGAAATGGAATAAAATAAGAAATTACTTCGTTTTATGTCCCTTAAAGATACAGTATATGACGCCAGGTTCGTAGTGTTTAATACATTTTCAAACTTATTCATTTATTCACAAAGAAACAAATACATGTTATTCAATAACCAGCTCAAATATAACAATTTTATTCGTAGTGTCGGTTGTGTTGTGAAAGAAAGAAAACCACTTACATGCTTTCAATCAAACCAACATCAATAATTTATTCGGTACAACGACATATAAACATATAAATGTAAATAAATAAAATAATGAGAACAATGAAAATAAATATAACAACGATAAAAACACGCCTGACAGTAACACTTCATAATACAATCTATATCACGACTTAAAGATGCATAACAGGAGGAGTGCTGTATCATCTCTACTTTCTTTATCCCTTTTAGGTAGTTTTAATTTGGTGCTGCACATCACTTCTCTAAATTCCTCTATTTCATTTAGGTTGTTTCTATTCGGTGGTGCATATTAATTAGCGCCATCTGTTGGCCTAATAATATTAAGTTTATTCAGGTTAACACTTTGCAAGATAATCATGTTCGGATGAGACATCTAAGCCAAACTTGTGATTTGTAGCATCATACGAACAAGAGGTACACACCTATCGGGTGTTTTTTTTTAGAGTGATAGAACTCTAAATTGAAATAAAACACATTCAAATTAAGATTGAAGCCAGATTTTAGTTCATTTAAAAGATAATTTTATGACATTTATGTTTTAAAAATAATTTCCGGCATATGTCCACCAAGATTAGCTCTGAGGAATCGCATTCGACCAGACCAATTGTGGGCCACTTTTCGAGTAATTCAGACCTTGTTTCATCAATTTGTTTCTGGTTTATCAGCATAAACAAATGACTTCATATAACCTCAAAGAAAATAATCCGGTGGAGTTATGTCGCATGATCTTGGAGGCCAATTAATTGTACCAATTCCCGAAATGATGTTAGCGCCAAATCTTCTTTCAATAAATCAATTGTTACGGTAGCAGCATGAGGTGTAACACCATCTTGTTGGAACCAAAACACTTCTGGGTCGATACCATTCAAATTTTGAAACAAATAATCATTAATCATCGATTTGTAACGAGCACCATTCACTGTAACATTAGCTCCAGCATCGTTTTTAAAGAAATATGGACCAATGATGCCTCCAGCGTTAAAGCACACCATACAATGTGCATTTTTCAGGATGCAATGGAATCTGCAGAACTTCTTGAGGATTGTTTTCACTCCATATATGGCAATTTTACTTGGTTACTTGGTTACTTAGCCGTTCAACCAGAAATGAGCTTCATCACTAAACACAATTTTACGATAAAAAAGTGAATCAACTTCGAGCTGTTCTAGGGCCCAATTAGCAAACAAACGACGCTTATTATGGTCAAGTGGCTTTAGTTCTTGAACCAGTTGGTGGATGCACAGAGTCCAACTTGTTGTGAACGTCGACGAATAGACAAATCTGAATCATCATTAATACTATAACTTACAGCAGCGATATTTTCTTCTCTACGTACAGTTCTTTGTCTTGTTATTGTTGTTGCATCTAGAAGAGAGATTGTTGTCTGAAATAGTCGATAGTTCGACGACTAAGCTGCTCTGATGGACGATTGTGTAAACCATAAATTTCACGAAGTGGTCTATAAGTTTGGCGAATAGAACACTGATTTTGAAAATAAATTTCAACAATTTGTAAAAGTTGTTGCGACCTGAGTCTTTTCATGATAATTTGTCAATGCTTACTGAACAGAAATGTCAAAATAACATGGGTTCTACCTTCAGTCAAATCAGAGTTATCCCTATCGAAAGTTCTATAAAAAAAACACCCTATATTATGATTACAATAAACTGAAGGTAATCACCTTGCAAAGAAAAAATGTATTGAGAATGTATGCAGGGGCATACACAGTTTGACAGAAAATTGCTTATTTATCATTTGAAACATTGTCATGTATGTAAAAAGTACAATTATTCGAATTTGAAAACTTCAAATCACCAAATTCATTAAATTCTATTTGTTCTTCCCGAAAACTATTATGATTCTCCATCTGCATTCCCGAGTGATCTTGAGGTGCCAATAGTTCTTGCTGATGAAATATATTTTTGAAATTTTCAACTTAGTAAAACTTTGCTTTTGTAAACTTGTTTCATACACTATTAGCATCCAGTAGTCCTTGCAAAGAATATCTGAAAGAAATCTCTTATTTTTTTTGTCATCATTTTGATGAGAGACTTTTGTGTTACTTCTAAATTGTTGAGGCAGGTTTTACGTACACCGTCCCAGACGGTAATAGAGTATCTGAATGGGATTAGTTTGAGCTGTCGCTACAGTAGAAATAAGTTCGTATTGTTTTGATGACAGATATCTCTACTAGTTTATTATTCCATTGTTTTATCTGGCAAAATTTTCATTTTGAAGTGTCATCATTAGTCTATATTTTCAGTATTTGTCATTTCGCTGAAGTTTTAACATCAAAATTTCTATGTACTCTGAAAATGTCCACGTTTGTACCGGATAATGTATTTTTCCGGGAAGTTTGACCTCATTACTGCAATATGAAGAAGAAGACTGCCGAAAGTCATCATCGATGTTTATAGTGACCAAGTTCTAGCTGAAGGAAGCTGGTTTTCCCGATTTAAAAGTTGCAATTTTGATTTGAAAGACGAAGGACGACCAGGAGCGCCACCACAGTTTAGGGATGAAGAATTCGGGGCAAGACCTAATGAAGATCCTTCACAAATGCAACAGAAAGTGGAAAAACACCTGCAGTTACTTTCCATAGTTTTCTTACGTGTGAACAAGTTCGAACGGAATTAAAAGGGGGTTTTGCATCGAACTGTGACTGGCGGTAAAAATGGATCAATTACGATAATCCAAGAAGTCAGACAACGTATGGATGCCTAATCATCATCTGTCAATCCGAATAGTCATGTCATGCTGTGTATTTGGTGGGACCAGCTGGGTGTGGTGTATTATGGGCTGCTACAGTCGCACGAAAGAATCACAGGAGAGTTCTACCGACGAAAATTGATGCATTTGAACCACCCACTGCGAGAAAAACGGCCGCAATACGCCGTCAGACACGACAAACTTATTGGCAATGCGTGGCCCGTTAAAACGTAATTAGAAACACTCTTAGAAACCACTTTTGAATATTTCCGGTCAAATCTTTAACTTACCTTCTGTAAAACCAAGAATAACAGAAGTGTTGTCAGACTCAAAATAACTACTACTTCAATGTACAAACTCCAGATGGTCCACCCCTTATGTAGCGCGAAACAAAATATCATATTCTATTTTGTGCTCAAATAATTCTCCAGAAAGAATTGTTCAGATCTCTTATTTAAATTTCGGCTAGTTATTGGAGAATTAAACCATAGTTTTAAATTGCCAGTCGTTTTCGTTAATTTTAGCTTTTGAATATCACCCTCTTGAATGAATCACTCCACAGCCCCCACTGATCCTCGCCATTCGATGCAATACTCGGGAGTATGAGGTAGAACAGGATCGATCCAGTCGTAAACTAAATGAATGTTTGGGGAGTATTCTATTAGAGAAAACTCATAAAATTCGAATAAAAGGAAAACTTCTTTCATAAATCTACGACCGATAACCAATGAAGAGTATTTGGCGGTTACTATGTAAGTTATGGCATCTTAAAGTTTATTCGATCCCGCTTTCATAACTATTATTTGTTACCTTCGCTTTTGCTGTATCCATTCATCATTATATTGTTGTTTTGTAGTTCTCCCCTGTATTTATAACGAGTCTTTTTTCTATAATAGACATATGACATATCTGAGACGTTAAAAAAATCGTTGCATCTTGCGCCTCTTAATTATAAATCATGAATGTTTGTATTCTGTCAATTGTTTCTCCAGGTTGTAGTGGAGAAAACGCTTCAACTTTCAGGAAGAGGTTTCCTCCTGTTCTGTATTGTATTTTGTTTTATTCATTTTTTCAATTATGAATAAAATTCATATAGAGTCAACGATCAAAAATATATTCCTTAATTATTTATAATATTTGAAATTCTGGTTATTTTTCTTATCCTAGGGACATTATTTGATATGAATAATATCTGTTGTGTTTTTCTGTGTTCCAAGTAAAATTGGTTAATGATTAATGGTTTACACTATGTTTGCCATTTCTCTTGTACTTTGGATACTTTAAATTTCACTTTGAGTTTGTTAGTTCCAAGTTTCTTTTTTTTATCATGTTTAATTTTGATTTTGTGATAGATATTTGAATCTGAATTCAGTACATTTCTGATGAAGTCTGCGAACTGAAATAAATAGGTTTATGAAATGTTGTTTCATTCCATTTTTTTCATTTGATCCTTCATTTTGAGAATTTGAGATAAATTTCGAATAGTGGATTTTCTTGTATCTACTCCTAGATCTTCTGTGAAGATCCCTCAGAAGCTTTTTCAGCTTGTGCGAGTTAGGAGTTCAGTTGTCTTCTGGGTAGGCTTTGTTACTGCGATCTTGCGCTACTTTAGGTCACAGCACTGTTAATTTCTGACCCAACAGTGAAATGGTGGCAGATACCCGTCTGTTTACATACATACTTATACAGGGTGTCCCAACGAAAATTTGATCACCCAAAACTCCGAAACGAAGAATTATCGAAGACTTTAAAAAAACAGGCCAATTTCTGTTTTTAGGGAGACCATCCCCATGAAGAAGCAACCATCCCCATGAAGATGGCAACAACCACCAATATTTTTTGAATATGAGTGTTGGTTAGTTTAAAAGTTATTCATGTTCTATACACAACCCAGTTAAAATTTAAAATATAGGTTCATTATTTCCGAAATAATGATATATTGAACTTATTATTATTGTCAAAAGGTGTCAAAAAGTTCTTTATTAGGGAGTAAGAATTCCTATGATGACATTGTTCCGAAAAAACTACCTGAGGATGGCATCCTGAAAGAAATGTAAGTCACCAATATGTTAAGCATTTGATGAATCATTTGGAAACTACTGGTTCAATTCAGAATAAGAAACACGAAGTGGAGTGTTCAGTCCTAAATGAAGATATTGAAATAGCAGTATTGGGACATTTATTGATGGATAATTCGCAATCTATAAGAACTTTAGCACGAGCATCTAATCTTCCGTAATCTAGCGTTCATCGAATTGTGAAAGCTCATAAATTTTACCCTTACAAGATAAGGCTGTTGCATCACTTGAATGAAGATGATCCTGACCGTCGGATTCAGTTTTGTGAACAATTTAGTGAGTTACTGAATAATAACCCACAACGACTCTACAATACAATCTTTTTTGACGGGTGTACCTTTATCTTGAAGGAGGAAGCCAATATACATAATTGTCGGAACTGGAGTGATAGTAATACTCATTTATTCATGGAGACACATACACAAATTTCCCAAAAATTAAATGTTTGGGTATGAATATTAGGAAACCATACTGTTGGACCAATTTTTATCGATGGGAATCTTGACGGAACAACTTGTTTGAGTTCATCAGGTGAATTCTACCAGAATAGTTATTGGCTATTTGAGGCATGGCCTCTTTTCCAAGTGACTACCAAGCAGTCTCCACAGTCCACCCAGAGGTAGAAAGTGTGATAAGGATTACGCCATATCATCGCGCGTGGCGAGAACCCCTCCGAAGAGATGAACCCATCAGCTTCCAGTTTGGGCCCCGACTCGAAAGCCAGAACCGTCTGACTGGTAGCAGCGAAAGCACTATCCAACCTCTACTGGCTCTGCAGGTCAGTACCCGAGTTGTTTGAGACGCAACTCACCCGCCGGAGGGAATTCTTATCCATCCACCCGAACGCAGTCCCAAGAACTAAGATAAACTCAAGATTGACGACTACAATTGATCCTGGTACGAGCACCGTCTAGCGGACTATACGTCCTGACCCACCGAACCCATGTGAAGTCATTTGATTGATCCTGGCGTCAAGCACTAATGGCGGAGCCATTTCGTCGAGATCCACAAACCCTAAATAGTTACGCACAGATCCAGGGGCCAGGACAGGCCGGTCGAACCGTCAAGTCCCGTTAAACCCCGAGTCGTTTCATGAGAATATCCCGAAAATGGGGGTCTGCGAACAGATAAATGAAATACCCCCCTAGTCCAGCATGCGGACTTTCAACCACTGCCCCCTCGAGTCCAACACCAAGTGGGGTGGCCAGGTGGTACAAGTAACACCTGAGGGCAAGTCCACCCCCCCGAGGTAACGCAGTATGCTACATAACGCACTCGGCCATTACACAGAATCCGGAGATTTATACTGCGATAGGGTAGAGTACGCCAGTTTTAAGGGAGAAGCCCTGTGCTGTGACAGACTCCCTTGTCACTGAGTTAATCAACCGGCTCAGCCCTCCATTTCACCTGAGTAAAACTAGGGCCCCATTCGGAGATCTTCCACCATACAGGTCCAGTGACTGGCGCGAAGTGGCATTACGTTAGACACCAAGACTTAACCCTCCAATTCGTCGGGACGAATTTAGGGTCCTAGTCAGGAGAGCGCCCCCATCACGTCAAGATCTAATGCCTGGGGGTTTGAGTTCATCAGATGACATTATTGATCTAATGATTACTAACATTCTAAAAAACGATGGCAATCTATTAAACTCACATTTCAGCAGGATAGTGTACCGCCATATTCCAATATCCCTGTTCGACAATTTTTGAACGAACGTTTTCCAGGATGTTGGATTGGCAGAAGGGGTCCTATACTGTAGCCAGCAAGATCACTCGATCTATCGTCATTACATTTTTTTTTGAGGACATTTGAAGTCTAAAGTCTATGCAACTCTACCTGAAAATCTTGCAGAACTGCGACAAAGAATCATCACGGAATACAAATTACTGACACTAGACATTTTCGGAAATCTTGGAGAAGAATTTGAAAGCAGACTATATGATTGTATGAAGGTTGGTGGTGGTCATTTTGAACAATAAAATAAAATAGAAAAAGGCATTTTACTTGATAGAAGAAATATAACAAAATTTGAACATCCGAACAGATTTGTTAGTCTTCTATAATTTTAATTTCAAAAAAATTTTTATTCAAAAAACTTTTAGAATTGAATTAATGTCTAATTAATATAATATGATATAATATGTAGACATTAATTTAATTTTAAAAATTGTTTGAATAAAACTTCTTTTGAAATTAAGATTGTAGAAAACTGACAGATTAAATCTGTTTTGATATTCAAATTTTGTTATATTTCTTTTCTCAAGTAAAAAGCCTGTTTCTATTTTATTTCATACATAATATATAATTATATTTAGGCTTGAATAAATCTCATTATGGAATGTCAATGGTTTAAAGAAAACCTTATAATACCTTACAGTTTTCTGTGGTTTTGTGACGAACGTAAACTATCTTGATTTTAAAGTTAGTCTGTTCAAGCAATTATCCGGTTACCACTTTGAGGTAAGATATACTGACTGTTAGTTGATTTTGAAATTTTAAATATTATATTATCTCTTTCCAATTAAAAATAAAATTGAGGGTTGTTGCCATCATCAGGTGATTTTCTCGGTACAATGTCATCATAGGAATTCTTTCTCTCTAGAACAGGACTTGAAAATTATTTTTGGATTCTTCCAAACCCTTAGGTTCTTGAGTTTGGGTGGTTCAACTTTCTTTTAAACATCACCTTTTGACGTAAGTGCAATAATTACATTATTTCGTAAATATGAAATGAATTTGAAAATTTTAACAGGGTTGTGCAAAGAACATAAATAATTTTCAAACTAACCAACATTTAACATCTCTTCCGTATTAAAAAATATTGGATGTGTTTTTTTCAGAACTAACTCATGATGGAGATTCGTCCCCCTCAAAACAGAAGTTGACCTAATTAAAACAAATTGTAAAAATTACTATGTTTTACTACCAACAAAAAGATATATTACACATTTTCTTGTGACTCTAGTTTCAGGAAATGAACTATCCTATCATCAGATAACTGAAGACCTAACAGTGATACAGAGGTATTTGAACAAAAGTGATAAAAGCTCTGTACCACTGTTAGGTCTTCAGTTATCTGATGATGGGATAGTTCATTTCCCGAAACTCGAGTCACAAGAAAATGTGTAACATATCTTTTTATTGGTAGTAAAACATAGTAATTTCTACAATTTGTTTTAATTCTGATCTACCAAACTACCAAATAGTAACAGCTGAAACAATTCAGTATCTGAGAAGATGACCTCCTCTTTAAAATCTTCGAAAATCCTTCGTTTTTGAGATCTGGGAGAAGTCAAATTTTCGTTGGAACAGCCTGTATAGTTTTGTTAGTACATTTTATCAATGCGTTTCACGTCGTGAAGAGAAAAAGTTTTTTCGAGACAATGAAAAATATTTTATATTGATTATACATATAAAGATATCATTTCTATAGTTTTTGTATATAATTTTCAATATATATTGTAGAAGTTAGAAAATATTATTCTGACTTTGAAGTTATTTATGTGGTGATTTCATGTGACATGATTCATTCTAATGAATTAAGTCGCGTCGAATCAAAATCCTCACAAGAGAATGTTCAAATACTAGTAGCGTTGGAATTTATCTCACAAACACGTATGCGTTTAATTTTCTGCTTCAACTCAAGAAATATTATACTTACCCCAAACTTGCCCCCCGCACCAAATATTTCCGCGTTTATTTTCCTCGGAAAATTCCGGCCTGCAATAATATTTTCCGACAAAACGAGAAAAAAATTCGCTGCGAATAATTCGTGACGTCGGGGTAAATTCGCGCAATTATGAGATATAATTATTCATGATGAAACTGCAGATCCCGAAATTATAATTTACACTGGGCAATCTAGTCGGCAATGATAACAAGGTGGAAGGCTGGAGCTCAGCGGGGTAGGGTGAAGGAATGCGGCATATTCTACATTTTCGTCGTTCTTTCCATTTTCATAACGGAGAATGTCCTGGATTGAGTCGAGATTATCATTGACGGCATTCTAGCAATCACTCGCTGCGCCTGAGGCAAAAAAAAAACGATTAATACGATGAATTCGAACGATGAGGAGCGTAGAAGAAATATGACAAATATGTCGGCCAATTATAACAAATACGTGTAACTGAATTTACGCTGAGATTTATTTTCCAGTATTGCCTGTTTCTTTATAGAGATATAGAGAATCAGTTAGAATCGGATTCTAACTGATTCTAACTGATTCTAACGGCCTAGCTATGGGCTTACCACTGAGTCCACTCCTTGTTGATATATTTATGACCAAAAAAGAAAATAAAATCTTCAATTCAAAAAAACCCGTGAATATTCATTTCTGGCACAGATACTTAAACGATATATCGGGTGTTTTTTCTAGAATGATGGAGCGTTCGATAGGGATAACTGTGATTTGGCAGAAGGTAGGAGCCATGTTGTTTTGACATTTCTGTTCAGTAAGCATTGACAAATTATCATGGAAAGGCTCACGCCGCAACAACGTTCACAAATTGTTGAAATTTATTTTCAAAATCAGTGTTCTATTCGCCAAACTTATGGAGCACCTCGTGAAATTTATGGTTTACGTAATCGTCCATCAGAGCAGTTTATTCGTCGAACTATCTATAGATTTCGGACAACATTTTCTCTACTCGATGCAACAACAACAACAAGACAACGAACTGTACGTACAGAAAAAAATATCGCTGCTGTAAGTCATAGTGTTAATGATGATCCAGATTTGTCTATTCGTCGACGTTCACAACAAGTTGGACTCTGTGAATCCATCACATGAAAAATTTTGCGTAAAGATCTTGATCTACACCCATACTCATACCCATACAAGCCACTTGACCATAATAAGCGTCGTATGTTTGCTGATTGGGCCCTAGAACCGCTTGAAGTTGATCCCCTTTTTTATAGTAAAATTGTGTTTAGTGATGAAGCTCATTTCTGGTTGAACGGCTATGTAAACAAGCAAAATTGCCGTATATGGAGTGAAAACAATCCTCAAGAAGTTCTGCAGGTTCCATTGCATCCTGAAAATTGCAGTGTATGGCGTGCTTTACACGCTGGAGTCATCATCGGTCCATATTTCTTTAAAAACGATGTTGAAACTAATCTTACAGTGTATGGTGCTCGTTACAGATCGATGATCAATGATTATTTGTTTCAAAATTTGAATGGTATCGACCCAGAAGTGTTTTGTTTCGAACAAGATGGTGCTACACCTCATGCTGCTACCGTAAAATTTGATTTATTGAAAGAAAGATTTGGCGATAACATTGTTTCGAGAAATGGTCCAATTAATTGGCCTCCAAGAGCGAGATAACTCCACTGGATCATTTTCTTTAGGGTTATGTCAAGTCATTGGTTTATACTCATGAACCAGAAACAATAGACGCTTTGGAAGCCAACATAACTCATCCTATTGATGAAATAAGGCCTGAATTACTCGAAAAAGTGGTCCAAAATTGGTCTGGTCGAATGCGGTTCGTCAGAGCTAGTCGTGGTGGACATATGCCGGAAATTATTTTTAAAACATAAATATCATAAAATTATCTTTCAAATAAAAAATTTGGCTTCAATCTCAATTTAAATGTGTTTTATTTCAATTTGAAGTTCTATCGCTCTAAAAACCCAGTACTCACGTGTATTCCGGAACGTTGGAACAACTGAATCAATTTTTGAATTTTTTAAATATTCACCCAAAAATCAAATTCAAATAAGAAAGAGATTAAACAATAGAATTACATTTTTGGACCTCTCGATATCACACTCGAATAGTTAAACAGAATTTTACGTGGTCAGGAAACCCACATCCATCTGATATATGTATTCCTATTGACTCCAATCACCCATATTCACAAAAAATGTCAGCGTATTAATCGATGAATCGATGAATCGAGCTTTCGCATTACCCTTATAAAAAAATAACCGCGAAGCTGAAGTCCAAACTATAGAATCAATAGCAGCGAATAACGGTTTCAACCCCAATGTAATAGATAATTTCGATAGAAACAATCTAAAATAGCTATAAACCAAATCCCATCATAAGCACTAAAGAAAACAGAGAATTCATTTCTCTATCGTACTTCGGTAGCATAAGTCAAAAAATGGCTGATAGTTTTTGAATAAGATGTTGATATTGCTTTCAAAACACAAAAGAAATTATTATCCGTATTATTCAACGCAAAGGACCCAATTCCAAACATACACAAATCGGGAGTTTATGAGTTATCTTGTTCGACTTGCAGTAATAAATATATGGGACAGACGGGACGTTCCTTCAAGACGAGATTCTACGAACATAAAATTAATTTCATGAAAAGTAAATAAACTTTTACTTTTGCCACTCATTATTGAGAAAACGGCCACCCTTTTCGGACAATACATAATTTTACATGTAAAATCAAAAGGAAGAAACTTGGTTATTTAGAATCAGTTGAAATTTTAAAATTAGTTCACAATAATTATAATGTAACAATAATGAATGACTGTAGGGATCTATGTAAATGCAAAATATTTGAGATATTTAAATAAGTAACATCTGTTTACCAATATTTTTTGGCATGCCGACATTCTAATAGTTGTTAGCGGGCCTCTCTGTTTTAACCTGTTTTTATCACCTCTTCTACTTAAATACCCACTCCCGCTTGTTAAATCTTCAGTTGTCTGAAGATGGGATAGTTAATTCCAGAAAATCGAGTCACAATTAAATGTGTAGAATATCAAGTTATTGGTAGTAAAACGTAGTGAATTCAACAACATGTTTTAATAATGATCAATTAACAAATAGAAACGGCTGAAAGAGTTCAGTATCTAGATTCATGAGAATTAACCAGGACTTTTATATTCAATTCAGCGCAATTTAGTTATGAAAAATGGATTGATATACGATCGCTGATTTCCTTTGAAAATGGTGAAAACTTGACGAATGCAGTTCGAGAAGTTCGTACTGCTTTTTATCACCATCAATCACCTGCTCGCTATATTCTAGGATGATTAATCAATAAAGTTGAAATTCTCAGACAAGTAACATCTTTGAAGATTAATTCGCACAAGTCTACTGAGAATATTGCTGTAGCTGAGCCCACATATAAACTACATTCCATATATACCTAAGGATGTGTTAAAAATCAGATAAGCATATGCTAGTTCTCCGAGCTACTTGTAATATGGCGTGATATTCAAATTCGAACAGTATTCTTATGATATTTTACAGTGTAAACTTCGGCTAAGAGTTCGATCCAGTTAAAATTGAGTGAATAGATAATAAACACTCAATTTTCAAATCGGCCCAAACTCCCGCCATGTGCGAATGGTATTTTAAGAAAAAGACTATAAATAAAAATAACTTATTTACATTTCTCTATTTATTAAAATTATTATTATTATTCTCGAAAACATTTGTGAGCTTTGAATATTTCATTCAAATATGAAATAAATATACAATGACACAAAGTTCAATATCTATAATTACTAAAGCCCGTCTAGAAAGTACCCGGAATTTATTATTTTTCATAATTTTAATAAACTTCTTTTCTGTATCCTTTTAAGACAAGAGTAATGTATAAAATAGGTTGTGCAGATAGTCGGCTATGGCCAAAGTTGCATGGCCATACTATTCCTCAAATATTTTTGATTGCCAACAGGTATACAATTTATGAAATAACGTCGCAACTAGGAAAAAAGAAAACAGGTAGAATATTCGTATAGAGAAGGTTTTCGAAACTTTAAAAAATTAGTGAAATCGACTGAACTGGGAAAAATGCTGTATATGGGACAATAAAGAGGATAAAAATGGCATGGATATGAGGCATAGACCAGTTTCAAGAAGAACGCGTAAGATTAAAGGAACCAATTTAAACGCTTTATTTATTTCAAGACGACACAATCCGCGCCTGGAGCGTCGCAAATTGGCTAACAAATTTGGAAATCAACAAAATATAAAAGTATGTCCAGAAACCGTCCGTATGTCACTGAAAAGACAAGGATACATATCAAGGAAACAAAAAATCCCCATAATGGCACTTTTCCAAAAGGAACGAAGGATAGAATTTTGTCAACGTTTTCAAGAAGATAATTTTGATAACGTCTTTATATCTGATGAAAGTTGTTTCCAACTTGGTGGAAAATACATAAAAATCCTATGAAAACAACCTGTTACCGTTCAAATTTCCAAATTTCCCACCAGAATAATGGTTTGGGATCAATATCACAGCGTGGTGCTACGCCCCTCTATATAGCTGATGAAACCATTAATACTGAAAAGTATTGTGGCATTCTAAACGATTTTCTCCTTGAAACATGCTTTATATCTAGAGGGGTAGCGTTTTCAGCAGGATAATGCAAGATGCAAGCTTGGGTGCAAAAACATCAAGTGACAATCATTTCATGGCCAGCAGCTTCACCAGTTCTTAGTTCCATTGAAAACATATTGGAACTAATGAAAATTGAAGTTGAACGAGCAGAGCCAAGAAATGAAGATGATTTAATTCAGTCAGTTCTACAGTTCTGGACAACCATCAACGAAAATTATGGAGGTGATCTAGTTTCGTGTGTACCTGGACGTTTAGTCAAGTGTTTGCAGTTAAATGGAGGTTGTATAAGTAAATAAGATGAATATTTTGTTATAATTTTCTAGTTCAAGAATTAAAAATATGTACTATATATAATAATTACAACTAAGCTTTGTTTTTTCCGGATAGTTTTTAGGCGGATTGTATAATTTGATATATTATAACAAATGAGATTTGAATCATAATTGATTATGCACATTGCTCTTGGTCTGATATATTAGAAAACTATGGCATTTCAATAGGGCTCCCAAAGAAAGCAGCTCTTGTGCACAACCTGCCAAAAGACAATTTGATTACTGAACATATAACACATTTTCATTATGGAATAAAGAAATATTATTCTGATATTCACAAAATGCGAGATTGCGTAGTGTTGGACATGAAGAACTTAACTAAGTTTCGTGCTTTCAATTCTCATTCGAAAGAGATCGCCTTATTTGTAACGGAAGATTCGTTATTGCCCAGATTTGCATAAATTGAACTATAGGTTTTTAGAATTGTTATCGTCTACGCTTCATTCTACTAATTCACACGATCTTTTTCATAGAATATTTATTTTATTTACAACGGGATACCTTTCTCTTTCCAAAAAATCTAGGTATTGCTGAATTCAAATATAGGCGGAAAAATTTTCTTTCAGAGAAAAATGATCTGCTGAGGTATATGCATTTTTTATGTTTCAATGAGGAATCAGTCCTGATTGAAAAAGGGATATTAGTCAAGATGGAACAGATAGGGGTATAGGAAATTGTTAAGTTATTATTATTATTAAGTTGATCAAAGAGCCTGATCTTATGTCAGTATACTGCCTCATGGTAGTTTTTGCAGTAAATAAATGAAAGAGGAAATATCGGGTGTTTTTTTAGAGTGATAGAAGTTTAAATTGAAATGAAACATATTTAAATTAAGATTGAAGTCATTTTTTTTATTGAAAGATAATTTTATGATATTTATGATTGAAAAATAATATTCGCCATATGTCCACCGCGACTAGTTCTGAGGAAACGCATTCGACCAGACCCATTTTGGACCACTTATTTTATCAATAATACTAGTAATGTTTGCTTCCAAAGCGTCTATTGTTCCTAGTTTATCAGCATAAACCAATGACTTGATATAAACCCAAAGAAAATAATCCAGTGGAGTTATGTCGCATGATCTTGGGGCCAATTAATTGGACCATTTCTCGAAATAATGCTATCGCCAAATCTTTCTTTAAATAAATCAATTGTTACGGTAGAAGCATGAGGTGTAGCACCATGTTATTGGAACCAAAACACTTCTGGGTCGATACCATTCAAATTTTTGAACAAATAATCATTGATCATCGATCTGTAACGAGCACCGTTCACTGTAACATTAGCTCCAGCATCGTTTTTGAAGAAATATGGACCGATGATGCCTCCAGCGTGTAAAGCACATCCTGAAGTGCAATGGAACCTGCAGAACTTCTTGAGGATTGTTTTCACTCCATATACGCCAAATTTGCTTGTTTACATAGCCGTTCAACCAGAAATGAGCTCCATCACTAAACATAATTTTACTATAAAAAATTGGATCAACTTCAAGCTGTTCTAGGGCCCAATCAGCAAACAAACGACGCTTATTTTGGTCAAGTGGCTTTAGTTCTTGAGCCAGTTGGATGTACGGAGTCCAACTTGTTATGAACGTCGACGAATAGACAAAATCTGCATCATCATTAACACTATGACTTACAGCAGCGATATTTTCTTCTGTACGTACAGTTCTTTGTCTTGTTGTTGTTGTTGTTGCATCGAGTAGAGAAAATGTAGTCCGAAATACATTCGGTCAAGAAAGTACCGGGAATTATCGATTTTTTTTTCCTAGGTTAGTACCACTGTCCTTAATTACTATGCCAAGCTTGAGCGGGGTCTGTCAACTAGTGTGTTTGCAACAGCTGATTAAGTCAGTCGATGTCAGAGTGCGTGCCGATTTTTACTATGGGTGATTACGTTGAGCAAAGAATTTGTTTAAAGTTTTGTGTTGCAAATGAATTTTCGTGTGCCGATGCATTGAAAATGTTGCAAAAGGCCTTTGGTGATAATGCTCTATCGAAAACTCGTGCATATCAGTGGTACAGAGCCTTCAAGGACGGTCGTGAAGTAGTCGCCCATCGACGGCTTCGATCGAAGATAACGTCGATAAAATTAAGGAAAGGGTGCTGGAAAACCGTCGTACCAGCTTGAGAGAGATAGCACATGATCTTAAGATATCCCACGAGTCCGCACGTACGATTTTGATTGATATTTTGGGCATGAGAAAGGTGGCCGCACGACTCGTACCGAAAGACCTGAATTTTCTTCAAAAACGTCATCGCGAACAGGTTGCTTCAGACATGTTGGATCGCTGTAATTCCGATTCTACATTCATGGACCGCATTATAACTGGTGATGAGACCTGGGTCTACGAGTACGATATGCAAACAAGCCAGCAATCATCGGAATGGGTGGCAAAAAATGAGCCGAAACCGAAAAAACCACGCCAAAGCCGCTCGAAAATGAAGGTGATGCTCATTGTTTTCTTCTATATCCGTGGCGTGGTGCACTACGAATTCGTTCCAGAGGGTCAGACGGTAAACAAGGAGTATTACCTAGGCGTTATGAAACGTTTGCGTGAACGAATCCGTAAGAAGCGGCCAAATTGGTGGGCGAACAACTCATGGATTTTGCATGACGATAACGCGCCTTCTCACCGAGCTACGATTGTGACTGACTTTCTCGCCAAAAACTCAACAAACGTGCTTCAGCAACCACCGTATTCGCCGGATTTGGCTCCCTGCGACTTTTTCCTCTTCCCAAAACTAAAATTGCCCCTTCGTGGCACCCGTTTTGAGTCGATTGAAGCCATAAAACAAAATTCGGCGCGAGAGCTTAAGTCCATCCCGGAAAGCGCCTATAAAAAATGTTTCGATAATTGGAAGTGCCGTTGGCATAGATGTATTGGAGCAAATGGAGCCTATTTTGAAGGCGACCCAATAAATTTTGACGATTGAATGTAAAAATGTTGTTTTAATTGAAAATACCCGCTACTTTCTTGACAGAGTAGTATATAGATAGTTCGACGAATAAGCTGCTCTGATGGACGATTTTCAATTTCACGAAGTGCTCTATAAGTTTGTCGAATAGAACACTGATTTTGAGAATATATTTCAACAATTTGTAAAGGTTGTTGCGTTGTTGTGAGTCTTTCCATGCTAATTTGTCAATGCTTATTGAACAGAAATGTCAAAACAGCATGACTATTTTCTTTAAAATCGCAGTTATCCCTATCGAATCACCCTAAAAAAAACCCATAAATCGTTCAGGAATGTGATATTTCACTTTTCTAAAAAAATATCATTATTACTAGTTATATTAATCGAATCAAAGGATAACTAGCATAAACACATTTAACTCAAAAAATTAATGTACCCATGGGTTAAAAAGTTACTCTTCAACACTTCGTGAAACTCAAACGCAAAAATCATATCTAATTTTTCCATACATTTCTGAACGCAGGCAATTCCCAGCATTTTTGTCGCCTCAATAAAGCGCTCTGCCGTTTTCACTGACGCCTAACTCCAAGTCCTCGAAAAATTCCATACTTTCCCGGCTGACAAAATATTTCCGTCCATTTTTTCGTTGCCTACAACAAAAGTACCGAAAAAGCTTTTGTTCCAGACGGGACAATTATAGTTTGCATGCGTGTTCACTTTGACCCTTCGTTCAGTAGCTTTTGACAACTAGAATGGATTGAAACGGACACGTGACCACGTATTCGGCTAGTTTTTGTTCGTTTTCATTGTTTGACAGGTGGCTGTAACGTTTCTATTGCAAACGTTGTTACGGAATTCGAATTTAGGGCTTCTTTCGGAAGGAAAAATAGGAAAATATTTAAGTTTTATGCATAAAAGTGTATACTGAATTGAAATAAAAATTCTGAATACCTTTAATAAATGTGAAATTTGCATTCTCGATCCGCTATAAATAAGAAACTAAAGGGTATTTTTTCAAAGTTGAGTTTATTAGAAAGCTCCGTATCGTGCTGGCCTTTACTTGATAGAAATCCATTGTACACTTTAGTACACCTTTTAAAATAGTTATTTGTTTCAGCAACAACCTCATCATTAGATCCTCTGTTTTTCTGAAATTCTTATGAAGGAAATAATTGCCGAAAGCTGAATCTGGGAAACAAGGTCGAAGTTATCATCATGGGGTAAGATTTTTGTGAAACTAATGATCCTTAAAATTTTGCCCCCATTTTTTTCATTCGAAATGTAAAAAAAAATATATTAAATCCTTTTCCGATCATTTTCGTCAATATCGTAGATTTTTAAATAATTTAATTGTACAAATCTCATTTGGATAATATAGATGTTCTTTATCGACATTACTTGAATAGTGCTTGACCTCTAAAACTTAATGAACTAGAACCTGTTCAACTAATTGTAGGAGGATACGGAAACTGTGATGTCCACTAATTAATCTTAAGATCTACAGATTTTAAATAATCAAGTTTCTTTCCGTTTGATTCTACATGAAAAATTTTAAGTTTATCTATTGTCGGAAAATGATGGCCGTTTTATAAACAATGAGGGGCAAAAGCAGAGGTTTATTTCCGTTTGATTCTACATGAAAAATTTTAAGTTTATCTATTGTCGGAAAATGATGGCCGTTTTATAAACAATGAGTGGCAAAAGCAGAGGTTTCTTTATTTTTCATGAAATTTATCTTATGTTCGTTGAACCTCGTCTTAGGAAACGTCCCGTCTGTCCTATATATTTATTACTGCACGTCGAACAAGATAACACCTAAACTCCCGATTTATGTATGTTTGAAGTTGTGTCCTTTGCATTAAATAATACAGATGATAATTTATTTTGTGTTCTGAAAGCAATATTAACATCTTATTTTGAACTGTTTCAACCCCAACATAATAGTTAATCTAATTCGACGGAAACAATCTAAAATAGATATAAACCAAATTTATCCCATAATAAAATCTAAAGAAAACAGAAAATTCATCGTACATCGCTAGGATAAGTCAAAAAGTGGCCAATAGTTCTTTAAAATTAGATGTTAATATTACTTTCAGAACACAAAATAAATTATCATCCGTATTATTTAAAGCAAAGGACCGAACTCCAAACATACATAAATCGGGAGTTTATGAGTTATCCTGTTCGACGTACAGTAATAAATACGTCGGAACGTTCCTTTAAGACGAGGTTCAACAACATAAAATGAATTTCATGAAAAATAAACAAACAACTTTTGCCACTCATTGTTTAGAAAAATTTCATCCTTTTCCGACAGTAGATAATCTTAAAATTTTACATGTGGAATCAAAAGGAAAGAAACTTGATTATTTAATATCTAAACTAGGTAAATCTATTATCCAAGGTACTCTACTCTATGCTCTATGCTAACCACAAAAATCACACAAAATTTGTTACGTACACTATGGCCTTCGTTAAACGACTGAAACTGTATAATGAATTTCTTCATTTAAAAACCTAATATGACTATATATATTATATAAAATAAAATAATAAGAACCGGTTTTTTGCTTGATAGAAGGATTATCACAAACTTTAAATATCAAAACATACTTCATCTGTTAGTCTCCCACAATTTGAATTGAAAAAAAATTAGCTTTGCACAAGTTCTTAAAATTATTTTGTGTATTTCTGAAAAAGATTTAGTTTCCATAAATATAAGGTCAGAAACAAAACATTTTCACAGGCAGACATGCGCACCACGCCTGTCTGAAGAGTTCAGGTGCGCATGCTTGGAACGAAACATTCAATATTACTCACTTTTTAATTTCAATTCACAATTTACATTTGTTGGGTCTTTTATTCCATTTAATATTGTATAATGAATTTTGATTTTATACGTCTATTCAATATAAGCAGAGCTTATAAGACATTAATTTAATTCTGGAAGTTTTAAAAAAAAAATTTTTTTGAAATTAAAATCGTAGGAGACTAACAGAATAAATCTGTTTTGAAATTCAAAGTCTGTTTTTATTACCTCTTCTACCTCTGTATATGCATAAACACCCTGTTCTGCTTCTTAAGTCTTCAATTGTCTGAAGATGGGATAGTTAATTCTCGAAACTCTGGTCACAATTAAATATGTAAAATATCAATTTATTGGTAGTAAAACATAGAAACTTCTACAACTTTATTTTTATACAATGACTTATTACTAACTCTAAAGTTTAGTAACATAAATAGAGGTTTATACTTGATAGAAGGTTATTGAAATTATTTAAATATTTTAATATTAGCCTTTTACATATTTATCTGTATAAAGAAGAAATTAAATATGTAGAAGGCTAATATTAAAATATTTAAATAATTTCATACACCTTCTATCAAGTATTAACCTCTTTTCATGTTATTTTATTCATAATATATAATTATTTGGCTTCCTTAACATTCTTTATACAGATAAGTCCTTGTGCTATAACAGAGGCCGTTGAATTGTCTTTCAATCTTTTAGATCAAGGGTAAACAACAGAGTTATTTATTCACTTGTAAGATAACCTTATAGTACATTTAAATTTCTCAGCACTCATTTACCAGAAGTTTCTAAATTGTTGAAGGGTGAGTAAATATTTGTTGTTGATTGATGTTATATTTTATTGAATATGAATTTATGAATATTGACAAAGCAAAGTCTCTCTTAAAACTTGTTTTTCAGTAATGTTTCTACATATCTTGAGATTTTATACAAAGTAACTTAGTTAGATATCCAATAATATCGAATATTTTAAGTAAGATAGTTTTATGATGAAATTCTTAAGATTGTGTTAAACATTTTTGAAAGATATTTGTTTTCATAAGATTGATCAGCAATAACAAAATTTTGTCTATTCAAAATATTTAATTTATAGAATTTTGGTTAACAATTTTTATTTATTGGATTTTGTTATATAATTTGGATGTCTTATAATGAATGTTTATTTTATATGTCGTTTGATTTAAGTGGTACTTATATGACATTATTTCAATTTAATTCCTGAAGTTATAATTATTAAATATAATTTTTTGAAATTAAATATGTAGAAGGCTAATATTGGAATATTTAAATAATCTAAAGTTTAGCGTATTGTCATCATTGAAACACCGAACTGAATATTTAGGACCGAAGTCCGGACACTTAAACCGACAAATTTGCATCCAACCACCGCAACCCGGTGAAGCTGTAAGATTCGAGGCAATCATAGGCCACTAATTGATAGTTGCCGATTCACCCCATTCACCGGGGTAGTATTACACATTCCGAACTTTGACTAGCAATTATTCTGAAGACCCACGGCTGAAATCTGCTGTTAAACAAGTAATTTATTGCAGTCGTGGCTCACAGGGCCCAATTAGGGGAACAAATGGGCTAAATTAATAGATTCATTTATATGGAAACAGATCACGGTGCGAAGTGAGTGGGGGTGACTTCGTTATAACATATTCACACTCGAGCTACGCTTGTGAGCAGAATGCGAAATTTGTCCCAACGTAGAACTCGGGACCGGAATGCAAAGAATTTCTAAAACTTTGTAAATGAGTATTAAACCTTTAAAGTATAAAATATAACTCCGACTACCGTTTAGTGATACAAAAATACATTTCCACTTTTCGAGAATAAAAAAAATACTACAGAATAATAGCTGGAAATAATTCTTCAGTACCTCTACAGATTTTTATCTAAATAAATCTCATAAAAACATTTAGAATTAAATTTTAAAACATGTCCTAAATACACTGTTTCACTTTATAGACATATATATCATCACATGTGGTGAAAATTAATTAATAAAAAATCAAAAGAAATATAAAATTATTTAAAAATCACGAAACATATATGTATATATATGTTTCGATTGGATGTTGAAGAATCACAAGTTCCATCAGCAAAAAATGTTGAACATATGATTCAAAAAGGCCCTTCCTAATTTCCTTTTTTTAAAGAATATATAGCACATTCGCCAGAGAAAGACCCTGATAAATTCAGACCCAAAATCTCTTCAGTAAGGAGTTAATTGAATAAACGAAATAATCATTTAAAAATATATAAAAATACCTTCTTTTTTATCACTAGATATTTCTGCAACAATTAACCAATTTTGGTCATTATCTTATATTTCTTTTGATTCTTTATCTGTTAATTTCCACCACACGTGATGATAATATATATGTCTATAAAGTGATACAGTGTATTTAGGACATGCTTTAAAATTTAATTCTAAATGTTTCATGGGATTTATTTAGATTAAAATCTGTAGATGTTCTGGAGAGTTAATTCAAGCTATTATTCTATAATATGCAAATACGTCTTCATAGTAATTTTTAATTTATATATATTGATAATTGAGAAATTTCGGTGTATTACATCACATGCACGTGACGGTTATCTAATGCAGACTCTAAGTCGTATCTTCTTTCATTGTATTTTTCTGTGATATAACCCTATTTTCGTATATTTTATGCTCATCCCAAAATTGGTTAGTTGTTGCAGAAATTTCTAGTGATTGAAAAGGTATTTTTATACATTATTAAATGATTATTTTGTTCATTCAAATAACTCCTTACTGAAGAGATTTTGGGTCCGAATTTATCAGGTTCTTTCTCTGGAGAATGTACTATATATTCTTGAAAAAAGGAAAATAAAAAAGGCTGTTTTGAATTATATGTTGAACTTTATTTGGTGATTCTTTAACATCCAATCGAAACGTATATGTATAAGGTGATGTCGAAATAATTTGGTCACTATTTTATATTTCCTTTGATTCTTTATTAGTTAACTTACACCACATGTGATTATAATATATGTCTATAAAGTGATACACTGTATTTAGAACATGTTTTAAAATTTAATTCTAAATGTTTTCATGAGATTTATTTAGATAAAAATCTGTAGGGGTTCTGAAGAATTAACTGCAGCTATTATTCTGTAATATGCAAATAATTCTTCTTTGTAATTTCCAATTGATATATAAAAAATACTGTTGAATATTGTATTGAAGATATCTGTAAGTCATACCGTCATTTTTATTTTTATTATTAGTCGATGATAAATATTGTATAGGTCACTCTTTTCATTTTCAGGGAATTGATTTTTCAATACAGTTTAATTTCTACTACTTTTAAAAGTGTGAGTTTGCTACTTTCGATTTCATTATGGGTGATTTTATAGTTACTATTGAAATTATGTCTAAATTCTCTCAAATGGCATATATAAATTGCGAGATGTCTGATGTATAAGTTCGTTGGTGTTCGTGAATTCTTTTCTTGAATGATCTACCTGTTTGACCAATATACACCATAGGGCAATTATAAGTCAACTTATGGATGCAGATTCATTGTCTTTATTTGTTTGATCTTTGTTATTTTATAAATAAATTTCGAAATTAAAATGATATACTTTCTAAAGAATATTCTGTTATAATAGCTCACGCTCGTTATTAATCATTTCCAAAATATTAACCGTTCTGAAGCTCTGAAGGAATGCGGAGTAGTGAGGGAGCTTCTACCTCTTAATTTGGAAGGCGATGTTCGTTCTGAGCATGTGCATCTGAACTCTTTAGACAGGCGTGGTGCGCATGTCTACCTGTGACGCCAGTGACCTTGTGTTCCACGTCGGAATGGTCGTCGAACCCTGTGTGCCTTGCCCTCCTGAACTCACGGGAACGGTCAGTCAGAAATTTTAAGACTATTTGTGTCCTCCATATGACACGCCGGCAAGGTGCAGCAGAATTCCGGACGAGGAGCGAAGAAGGTGGTCGCTACACACTTCCCCTCCAGTGACCGTTGGTAGGGTCACGAAATAAGGCCTTGAAATCAGAAAAGGAAACAGTCCACCGCTGGGTTGGACGCGGTGCCATCTCCAGCGGGTTTACTGTGGAACGAAAGGAAGGCTACCACGGAAATATTGGATGGTTTAGTTAGGGCCTCCAATGAATGAGTGTTTCGCTCTTGAGGTAAATTCATCCATCACGTCGGGGTCACCGATGAAGCTCTGAAGGAATGCGGCAAAGAAACTTCAACCTTTTAATTTGGGAGGCGGCGCTTCATTCTGAGCATGCGCACCTGAACTCGTACTTACTACAGAATCATTGTTTTTGTAGTAAGTTTTCACAATTCTCACACGATCAGCAGTAGGACGAACGATCCATGTCAAATGGTTAACCTTCAACTAAACATATGAGTCTTCGGATCGCAGTTCCCTTCGACATATGTCATTAAAACAGGACTGTGAAATCCGGACTACGAAATGGATAACCCTTTATATGAACCTATGTAGGTTTTCACATAGTATCAGTTCTAATGTAGAACACGATAAACCCTCACTGTGGCGAAACAATTGTCGTTCAACAATAAAAAGTTTTTTGAAATTGAGTTTTATTCAGTACTTGTTGAATCAGATAGGAAGTTGCAATAACGAAATTATTATGAATATTACACATTTCGACGCGAGTATGGTTACACTGGGATACAAACATGAACAGCAGAAATAGGTGGTCTTTCAATTTGCCCTTTCCGTCCTATTATTCTTATCGCGGTGTTCAATTTGAAGGCATTCATTTCACATAAGCAGTTTATAACGAACCAGGACCGCCTGTCAAACCCGGCCCGCAAACGGATGAAATGAAACAATGGGGACGATGTAATTGAGACCGCACCAGCCTAATATGATGACATGACGCTCAGCCGGTTGTATAGAAACCCATCCGACGTCCAATTATATCGAATGCTCAATCGATAAATAGAGTTGCACTGGCGCTACCCCGCTCGAAGGGGATGAAAGAAGATCAAACGAAATCCCGCCGTCACCCTAACTGGGGCGTGATGGCTTTTCAGGTGCTCTCAAGACTTGTTGATATACGTGACAACGGTGTCAGTACCGATTTCGTTGTTGGCAGGCTTTAAATGTGCGAGGGATATCTGAAAAAATCTCTTCAGAGGAAATTTATAACGTGTGGGCATCTTAAAGTATATTAGTATACGACTTGGTTATATCGGGTGTTCTTAGAGTGATAGAACTTTAAATTGAAATAAAACACATTTAAATTGAGATTGAAGCCAAAATTTTTTTGTTCGAGAGATAATTCTACGACACATATGTTTTAAAAATAAGTTCTGGCATATGTCCACCACGACTAGCTCTGAGGAACCGCATTCGACCAGACCAATTTTGGACCACTTTTTCGAGTAATTAAGGCCTTATTTCATCAATAACACGTGTTATGTTGGCTTCAAAAGCGTCTATTGTTTCTGGTTTATCAGCATAAACCAATGAGTTGACATAACCCCAAAGAAAACTCCAGTGGAGTTGTGTCGCATGATCTTGGAAGCTAATTAATTGGACCATTTCTCGAAAAAATGTTATCTCCAAATCTTTCTTTCAATAAATCAATTGTTTCGGTAGCAGCATGAGGTGTAGCACCATCTTGTTGGAACCAAAACACTCTGGGTCGATACCATTCAGATTTTGAAACAAATAATTATTGATCATCGATCTGTAACGAGCACCATTTACTGTAACATTAGCTCCAGCATCGTTTTCAAAGAAATATGGACCGATGATGCCTCCAGCATGTAAAGCACACCATACAGTGCATTTTTCATGATGCAACGGAACCTGCAGAACTTTTTGAGGATTGTTTTCACTCCATATAAGGCAATTTTGCTTGTTTACATAGCCGTCCAACCAGAAATGAGCTTAACCACTAAACACAATTTCACGATGAAAAAGGGTGATCAACTTTAAGCTATTCTAGGGCCCAGTCAGCAAACAAACGACGCTTATTATGGTCAAGTGGCTTCAGTTCTTGAACCGGTTGGATCTCTTACGGGTGTAGATCAAGATCTTTACGCAAAATTTTCCATGTGGTGGATGCACAGAGTCCAACTTGTTGTGAACGACGACGAATAGACAAATCTGGATCATCATTAACAATATGACTTACAGCAGCGATATTTTTTTCTGTACGTACAGTTCTTTGTCTTGTTGTTGTTGTTGTATCAAGTAGAGGAAATATTGTCCGAAATCTATCGATAGTTCGACGAATAAGCTGCTCCGATGGACGATTATGTAAACCATAAATTTCACGAACTGCTCTATAAGTTTGGCGAATAGAACATTGATTTTGAAAATGAATTTCACCAATTTGTAAACGTTATTGCGGCGTGAGTCTTTCCATGATAATTTGTCAATGCTTACTGAACAGAAATGTCAAAACCACATGGCTTCTATCTTCTGTCAAATCACAGTTATCCCTATCGAAAGTTATATCACTTAAAGAGAAACCCATTATTATGAAAAATGTTGGACTGATTTGACCGATACTTGATAAAAATTATTTATCATAGGCTTATTAATGAAACACATGTTTATATTTCAACGTTATTTTTAATGGTTTTAACGAACATTGATAGGGTTTACTACTTCGAAGAGGGTTTATTTTGATAGCTTAATATTAAACAGAATAATTCTTTGAAACTTCTACAAATTTTAGTATTGAAAAATTTCTTGAAAATTGGCATGGCAGCCATTGTTTATTTGTGACATTGACAGTTGTATTTGTCTACCATTTAATCATGGAAAGGTACACACTCCAATAACGTTTAGAAATAATTCAAATTTATTATGAAAAATCGCGATCTGTTACTTCTACTTTACGTATTTCAACTCCAATTTTTGGCCGTTATAATCATCCGGATAAAAGAACAGTTGAACGTTTATTGAAGAATTTCGAAACAAACTTTACGCTTCATGATGTTACAGTGCCAGTGAGACAAAGAATTGCAAGAAGTGAAGATCAATTGTTAGGGTAGCAGCATGAGGTGACCACCATCTTGTTGGAACCTAAACACTTCTGGGTCGATACCATTCAAATTTTGAAACGAATAATCATTGATCATCGATCTGTAACAAGCACTATTCACTGTAATTTTAGCTCCAGCATCGTTTTTGAAGAAATATGGACCCATGATGCCTCCAGCGTGTAAAGCACACCACACAGTACATTTTTCAGGATGCAACGGAACCTGCAGAACTTTTTGAGGATTGTTTTCACTCCATATACGGCAATTTAGCATGTTTACATAGCCGTTCTAGGCCCCAATCAGCAAACAAACGGCGCTTATTATGGTCGAGTGGCTTTAGTTCTTGAACCAGTTGGAACTTGTATGGGTGTAGACCAAGATCTTTACACAAAATTTTCCATGTGGTGGATGCACAAAGTCCAAATTGTTATGAACGTCGACGAATAGACAAATCCAGATCATCATTAACACTATGACTTACAGCAGCGATATTTTCTTCTGTACGTACAGTTCTTTGTCTTATTGTTGTTGTTGCATCAAGTAGAGAAAATTTTGTCTGAAATCTATCGATATTTCGACTAATAAGCTGCTCTGATGGACCATTATGTAAACCATAAATTTCACGAAGTGCTCTATAAGTTTGGCTAATAGAACACTGATTTTGAAAATAAATTAATTTGTAAACGTTATTGCGGCGTGTGTCTTTTCATGATAATTTGTCAATGCTTACTGAACATAAATGTCAATACAACATGGCTTCTTTTTTCTGTCAAATCACAGTTATCCCTATCGAAAGTTCTACCACTCTAAAAAAACACCCGGTTCTTCATAATGAAATAAAAATTTCAATAATTTTTAAATCAATATTGTGTTTTATTCACGAAATAAAATAGGGCGATGTTAATGAAAGACCCTTTAGTTTCAACGTATATTAAAAATGATCACGTGATTCGGACCACGGGCCGAAGCGCTACTACAGCCTGGATTGATCGGTAGCACCGTGAAGTTATAAATGAAGCCAGAGGTCGACCGAGTGGACCCGCCATTTCCAGACGGTCTAGCAGTGGGAATCTACATGCCAGACATTCCGCACGTACCTAACATCTAATCATTTTTATTAATATCCCAGTCGACACTGGACCGTTTTAATAGAACACATGGCTGGCAGGAAGACTCCGGCTCTTTCTACCACCGCGGGAATATACAGAAAATAAATTGGTGCAAATTGAAGCTTTCCCGTTGAAATTAACGAAACTTATTGCGCTTCACGTTCGCGTCATCCTTTGCGATTCGCAAAGGCAGTGCTTCATTTCGTGTGAATGGGCTAATATGTGACAGTGTCTAATTTGAAGGCTTAAGTCAATGTTTTTTGCATCGGGTTTTAAGAATCTCACAGCGAATTCATATGCTTCTTGTCTCTGTTCCAGATTGCATTTCAACAGTCTTTTCACAATATTCTTTCTGCTCTAATTAAAACAAATTGTATTGTTCTACAATTTGTTATAATTATGATCAACTACCAACTAGTAACGGCTGAAACAGTTCAGTATTCTTTCTACTCGTTTTTGTAATTCTTTACTCTTATTCTTGTATACGAAGTTTTCTGTTATAGCTAGTGTTCATATTATGGTATATTCTGTCCAAAAATTGAGGCAACAGATTAAATAATATTATATAAGGTTAAAACAAATTGTAGAAATTACTATGTTTTACTAGTAATAAAATATATATTACACATTTTCTTGTGACTCGAGTTTCGAGAAATGAAGTATCCCATCATCAGACAACTGAAGACCTAACAGTGGTACAGAGGTATTTAAACAAAAGTGATAAATATTTTGAATATTTCAATAGATTCTAGCTAACACCTAATAGTGGTACAGAGATTTATAAACGGAACGTGATAAAAAACCGGGTTAAAAAAGAGGGACCTTCTAACAGATATCTAATGTCGGCAATGGACAAAGAAGGTTGTTAAACAGATGGTACCCATTTAAATATCTCAAATAATTTTTTGGGGTTACATAGCTACGTACAGTCATTCATTTTTTTACATTATTTTGTTGTATATCTTAAATATTTGGATTTACATAGCTCCGTACAATCATTCATTATCTTTTATAATACATTATTTTTATTGTGAACGAATTTGAAAATTTCAATAGTCAAGTTTCTTTTCTTTTGAATCTACATGTACAATTTTTCTTAAGATTTTCTTTTGTTGAAAGGAATTACTGTTTTCTAAAGAATGAGTGGCAAAAGTTGAATTTTTGTGTACTTTTCATTAAATTCATTTTATGTTCGTTGAAAAAGGTTTTAAACAGATGTTACTTTTTAAATATCTCAAATATTTTCGATTAACATAGCTCCGTGCAGTCATTCATTATTTTTACATCATTGTTATGGTGAACTAATTTGAAAATTTCAACAGATTCTAGATAATCGAGTTTCTTCCCTTTTGATTCTACATGTAAAATTTCAAGATCATCTATTGTGGGAAAGGAATGACCGTTTTCTAGACAATGAGTGGTAAAAGTAGAATTTTGTTCATTTTTCATGAAACTCATGTTCGTTGAACCTCGTCTTGAAGGAATGCCCTGTTTGTCCTATATATTTATTACTGCACGTAGAACAAGATAACTCATAAACTCCTGATTTGTTTATGTTTGGAATAGGGTCCTTTGCGTTAAATAATACCGATGATAATTTGTTTTGCGTTTTGAAGGCGATATTAATATCTGATTTTGAAAAACTATTGGCCACTTTTTGACTTATGCTACCAAAGTACGATAGAGAAATGAATTTTTCATTTTCTTCAGTTTTTATTATGGGATAAATTTGGCTCATAGCTATTTCAGATAGTTTCGGTCGAATTAGATTATCTATTATATTGGAGTTGAAACTGTTGTTCGCGGCTATTGATTTTATAGTTTGGACTTCAGCTTCGCGGTCATTTTTTGATAAGGGTAGCGATCGATACGCTGACACTTTTTGTGAATATGGGTGATTGGAATCAATAGGAATACACATATCAGTGGATGTGGGTTCTCTGAACACGTTGAATTCTATTTTTTAATTTGAGTGTGATATCGAGAGGTCTAAAAATTTAATACTGTTCTTCGATTCTTTTTCTTATTTGAATTTAATTTTTGGATGAATATTATTCAAGAAATTCACAAATTGACTCAGTTGTCTGGATGTTCCGGAGATACACGTTAGAATATCGTCTACCTATCTGTACCAGAAATGAATATTTACAGGTAGTTTCGAATTGAAGATTTTATTTTCTATTTCTGATATGAATATGTCTGCAAGGAGGGGACTCAGTGGTGAGCCCATAGCTAGGCCGTTTAATTGTTAGTATATTTTATTATACGAACTATTAAACGGCCTAATTGTTCGTATATTTCATTATACGAACAATTAAACGGCCTAGCTATGGGCTCACCAGTGAGACCACTCCTTGCAGACATATTCATGTCAGAAATAGAAAATAAAATCTTCAATTCGAAACTACCTGTAAATATTCATTTCTGGTACTGATAGATAGACGATATTCTCACGTGTATCTCCGGAGCATCCAGAAAAATGAGTCAATTTTTGAATTTCTTGAATAATATTCACCCAAAAATTAATTTCAAATTAGAAAAAGAATCGAAGAACAGTATTACATTTTTAGACCTCTCGATATAACACTCAAATTGAAAAATAGAATTCAACGTGTTCAGAAAACCCACATCCACTGATATATGTATTCCTATTGATTCCAATCACCCATATTCACAAAAAATGTCAGCGTATCAATCGATGATCCGTAGAGCCTTTGCATTACCCTTATCAAAAAATGACCGCAAAGCTGAAGTCCAAACTATAAAATCAATAGCCGCGAACAACGGTTTCAACCCCAATGTAATAGATAATCTAATTCGACAGAAACTATCTGAAATAGCTATGAGCCAAATTTATCCCATAATAAAAACTGAAGAAAATAAAAAATTCATTTCTCTATCGTACTTTGGTAGCATAGGTCAAAAAGTGGCCAATAGTTTTTCAAAATCAGATGTCAATATTGCCTTCAAAATGAAAAACAAATTATCATCGGTATTATTTAACGCAAAGGACCCTACTCCTACTTGTAAACCTCTGTACCACTATTAGGTGTTAGCTAGAATCTATTGAAATATCTTGTTATTATAATAATACAACAATCGTTTCGCCGACACACTACTTAATTTTAATTTAAAATAAAAAAATAAACCTGCGACAGGTTTCATTATGGATAATCCTCAAAGTTCTTTATCAGAGGAAATATTCATGAACAATATTGAATCTAAAATTAACCAAAATTTCCCTATAAATTATCTTTTATATTGGTATAACTACGTACACGATATTTTCTGTTGCTTCATAGGTACATACTGTTTCCACTATTCTTTTTGTTTATTAACGAACTACATCCTTCAATATTATTCAATATGGAAACGGAGCATAATAACTCTATTATTTTTTTTTGATTTAACAGTTACCAAAATCAATAATTCACATGAATTTTTATCATTTCATGAACCAACAAGAATAAATGCTATTATACACAATAAATCTAATCATTCTATCAACCAAGAATTATCAGCATTTAATTGAAGGATCCACAGATTAGTTAATATAGTCATGAATCGAGAAAATTATATTTCAGAGCTCTACATCATTAAACATATAGCTACTAATGATGACTGCGATCCTACAATGATAAATAAATTGTTAAAAAAATAAAATAGCTGAACACTAAAGAAAATTCAAAATACAATTCCTTGAAATATGCTACGAGTTTTTATGAGAAAATTGCTACATACTTCGAAAATAAATTTGATTTAAGAATTTAATTCAAAATTCATTCAAACTTCAGTAAAATTATTGAAAATTGTACAGACATTACATACGGAGATGATAAATTAAGAATTTATAAGTTATTTTGCGGTGATTGCGAAAACTTTATATAAGATAGACAGGAAGAACTTTTCGACCCTAGAATTGGCGGCATCTGAAGAAAAAAAAATTATAAAAACTAACATATTTTGGACCAATCTCGTAAAAAATATTTCAAACACGTTCAAAAACTAACATAATAACAGCTTTCTCGCCCTCATATAAAATTTACAAACTCTTTAATAATTCAAAAGACAAAAACAATCAGCTGAATGATCCTGAAGTCTATGAATCAAGTTGTCAACAGTACAGTAGCGTATATATAGGACAAACCGGGAGATCTTTCCACAAAAGGTACAAAGAATATCAATCTTCATTTAGGAACCATAAAGATAACTAATTTTTCGAAACATTTTTTCGAAACCAATCATATCTTCCCAGAATTGGACAATCTTGAAATATTGCAGCTAAAAGCGAAATGAAAAAACTAGACATCCTGGAATTCGAAATATTCAAACACAAAAAGCACGTTCTGGCAATAAAACTATTAAACGAGCAGACGGACGTGTGGCACACCCCACTTCTGGAAGTTTTGCTGAAGCCTTCAGCGAATATATATAATAGTTGAGATACAATTTCTTTTACTTAATTGGAAAATGTAGTAAACACTAGGTACTTATTCAAACAGCATTAAACATTTTGAAAGAAACGACATGTAGAATTCCTTTATCCCAAAATACGCACAGAATCTGTGTATTTTTGTTTTATATCACCTTATGCATTGAGAGTATAGATTGTTCAAAAGATGAAAAATGCAAAACAGCCACTAGATTAGTAGATACTTCAAGACATCGAAAGACTTATTACGTATCCGGAAGAATATGTTGTCGAAAAACTAATTTGGGTTGCTTATGCTTCTTATCCCCAGTCATTGTTTGAAGCTTTTAATTTTCGTTTTTTAGACCCAAACATAGAAACCCTAGGAATTAAGTGCTCCCACATTAATGGTTTTTTAATGATTGATTATGTATGTATTGTGCCCCTGGCGCATTCGCCATTTAGTAAGAACTAACGGATAATAAGCCAATGAAACACATAAAATTATGATTCATCCGAATTCCTTACATTGCCTTCAAAGTATGGATATCTGGCCACAATTTTTCCTTCATATAATACCAATACGAAAATGAGATTTCAGTTTACTTATTATGCTTTAAAATATGGAGGCGCTTGCATATTTACATAAAATGAAGGTACTTTGATTTCAATAAGGACTTCTATCAAAAACATTTATAGTATTTATATTATTATATATATATATATATATATATATAGTATTTATATTATTATTATTCCTAATAAATCCTTGTGAATCGAAGAAATTAAAAAAATGGTTCTAACTACTGAGTGAAATTGGAAGATTTTGACCGCATGTACTGTCTGTTTCCTCTGAAAATTTCAGATCTGCGAATAAACTATCATAAAAGCTATATATGAGAAAAAAACACAGAATTCAGTATTCTGTCATCCGAAAGTCAAATAAACGTCATTTTAGAGCTGCTCTTCTGAAGAATCGGAAAAAATTAAGAGACACCATCATTCGCCCTTTGATCTTCATCGTCATATTTTGCCAAGATAAAGGAGGAAAATCATATATTGAACAAAATTCCACATACTTTTCATACTTTTTGTTGTATCCTTTCAAACATCAAAATTTCTTCACACTAAAAATTGGAAAGAGAAAATCCAAATGGAATTTGTTATCTGTAATTGTTCGCTCTCTAGTAACTAGATCACCACATACTGCAATCGATAATAAAACAACATATTGAATTGCTATACAACGTATGTCAACATGGAAGGTTATGATTCTAGTCCACTGGACATTACTTGTTTGCAAAAGCAATATTACACAGCTCTGAAATCAGGATAATTTGATGCACCAAATCAGGAGAATCGCGATTATTGGCTAAATATGTATTGAAATAATACATAAAATTTATCCGTGTTTGAAGCGTTGTTTTCCAGAGCTAGTTTTTATACATAGAAGTTTCGAATAAAGTGCATTAAAATTCTTATTCTATCTAGATTTATCACTCAATGTTTATTTGGGAGTGGGAAGTATGCTAAAATATTTTATAGATATAAAATATTACCTAATGAGATTAACTTTTTCACCAAAAAAATTGTATGATGAGAAAGTTATACAGAAAAGAATTTATTATCAATTTTAATGCAAATCAGGCTCGCGTTTATTAAACTGACGTTCATAATGAGTATTTTACACAGGTAAAATTCTTAAACAATTGTACAAGGTGTTTCTAAATTGATGCGAAAAAGAAATAGTTCAGTTATATAGCAGAAACTAATGGGAGTCTTTTATATAATTTTTTATTGTAACCCCTTCTCTCTCAAGTTATTGCCCATTGAAATTGAAGGAAAACTTCTGTTTTCATTGAATATCTCCTGTACGGAGCATTTAAGAATAGTGAAATTTATAAGTTAACAAACGCTCAGTGAATTTCACTTTTTGGCAGTTTTTTCTATTCTTAAATTTCATAATAAAGCAGTGAAAAAATCAACCCTTCAATTTTTTTGCATTAGAGATTTGTAATGCTGTGAATAATTGAGATCTCAGCCTTTTCATTCTACATGTAAGATTATAAAATTGTCTACTGTGGGAAAAGGATGTTTATTTTTTTTGAATATCAATCTATTCTGTTTTATTTTAAGGATGTTTATTTTTTAGGCAATGGGATTTAAATGTGGAATTTTGCTAATTTTCGTGGAATTAAATTTAATTCGGTCTGTTTTCAAAGGATGATTCTAAAATTTTAAAATTTTGAGTAGTTACAGCCGATTGCCACAGTTTAAGACAGATTGGACGTCTGTCAGTTGGAAATTTTTTGAGTTTAATACAAAACGTTTTGTGTTATCCTGTTGAAAATGTCAGATTTTCTGATAACAAAACAGCATTTGCGGTGAGTTTCAATTTTTTGTTTGAATTTAAAGAGAGCTGCTGAAGCTCATCGTATGCTTGTGGAAGTTTACGGTGACAATGCTCCAACTGACAAGTCATGTAGAGAATAGGATCGACGCTTCAAAAGTGGTGATTTCTATGTTGAAGATAGACCTCGTTTGTGACCACTAAAAAATTCGAAGACAATGGAATTACAGATAGTAATCGTTGAAAACCCGTATCTAACGCAATACCAGTTTGGGGAAAACTCAACTAGCAATGTCTGCACGTTTGAAATCTAGGGGTCTGATTCAAAAGCAAGCCAATCGGGTTTCTCATTAATTGAAATCAAAAGATCTGGAAACGCCATTACTTTATTTTGAGTAACTGTTTCAGAGGTAAAAGAATGGATTTTTTATATCGGGTACTGACTGGCGATGGAAAGGGGGCGTTGTGGACTCCGAGCTGATGAAAACTGATGATTCCATTACATTTGATCGGTGCAGACGGCAATTACTTCTTTTGAACCGTACATTATGACAAAATGGCCAGAATATAAGGATAGACATGATGAAGTTAATCTTTTGCATAACACGTCTCAAAAGTTGTCAAAAAAGATTCAGAAACGATCCAAGATGTATTACTGCGCCTGTCGCATTTTCCGGATATTGATTCTTCTGGCAATTGGCTGTTTCGAAGAATGCAATACGATTTGGCTCCACTTTTTCCAAAGACATCGAAAATTGGCTTCAAATTGGATCGCCTCAAAGGACAAGGAGTTTTTCTGAGATGGGATTCGGAAATTACCCGAGAGGTGAGAAAAAGTAGTAGGCAGTGATAGATAACGATCTATTAATTTGTTGATTCATTAATTTTCGAAATAAATGCATTTTTTGAGAAAAAAACAGACTAAATTAATTTATACTCTCATATATTAGGGGTACCCTTCTTTAAGAAGGGTAACCCTTATTCATTTCCGGTTTATGTCAGTGTTTGTTGTGACGTAGATTGCCAACTGTCTCGATATCATTTTGGTGGGCGTCCGATGGGTCTTCTTCCCATTGTTGTCCCTAGTTATCTTCCACATGCTGTTCCTATTCGCTTCGCCTCTTCCTTATCCATCTAACCATATCGTCTTCTAATGACTAAATTCCTTTGCCTGTTAGCCAGGGAGTATCCCGTTATTGCCCTTAGGGTCTTCATTTCAGTTGTTCGTAATATCTTCTTTGTTATTAAATTCAAACGAATAAATTATTAGGAGGATTTTATTTTTAATCAATAATGTAATTACCTTCGTGATTACATTCGTGATAATCATTTGCCATATTTTGTGTAAATTTTCAATGCCGGACCGATAAAAATCAATTCGTTTTTGAGTGAAATATCTCGAGATGGCATTTCGGACATCATCAAAATTTTCAATTTTTTTGCCACTAAGAATGTTGTAGCGATCGGAATAAATGGAAATTCGAGGGTGCGATATCGGACGAGTATGGTGGGTGAGGTAGTGGCTTCCACCCTAATTCATAATTTTTCTCCAAGTTTCGTCTTGCACAGTGCGGTCTTGCATTATCGTGTTGCAGAATAACGCCTTTTCTGTTCACAATCGCCTGACACTTTTTGATTAATGATTGGTTCACTCGATTCATTTGTTTACAATAATGATCTATATTAATAGCTTGTCCAGGTTTCAGTAATTCAAAATGAATAATTCCACGCATACCCCACCAGACTTCGCAGTACATACTTCGTGTGGATTGTTGTTTAAAGCCTCAGGCGTTTCGGCCAGGTGACTTGCATTTACCATATCGGGTATTGACGTGCGAAGTTATTTTAGGTTGAATAGTGTAGTCTTCTGGCAGTGAAGGCCTAAATCTTGAAAACCAGCCCTAATAAAAGTAATATCTCCACTAACTTCAACTTTAAGCACATGCGGGCTATAATACAGGATTTGCTTGCATAAAGGGCATAATAAATTCCCTTTTTTCAACAGATATATCAAAAAATTGGCCCAATCATCTCTTTGTTCGACGAATTTCTACCAGTGAACCGAATCTGCAACATCGAATGAACCAAAAAAACCGCTGAAATTCGACAGAGAAAAACACAATCGCAACCGTTAACCGAATAAGAACGGCTTCAAACAATAATTTCAGATTTTAACTCGTCCCACCGGCATCCTGATGTATTCAAGCCGGAGGCAGGCAGGGCGCCAGTTACTCTTTGTGGATTCAGGAAGGTGCACACCTTGTTTATGTTGTCCCGTGTGAGATAGAGAGAACAGGAAGCCCGCTAGCTACGTAAACTGTTCCGTTATTACTTAAACAACAATATTTTCCTTCAATGAAAGCATTTTTACTCGGCTGAACACGCGAGGGCGAAGGGCTGAGGCGGGGGGCATCAAATTAAAATAAATGTCTTGCGCGCATTGTCGGAAAATGGAGGGATGCGTTGCGATTTGTTGATTCTGCATTTCCATAGCGAGTACTGAGATGGTTCGGTTAGAGGATTGTATTTTGAAGAATTATTGGGTATGGGTTTCTTATTTACAGATAATCAGCTTTTTTGATCGGACGAAGGAAACATATTGATCTAATGGCATTTGCATATAATAGTTGGATTAATTCTCCAAAACCTCTGCATATTCAATCTAAATAAATCTCTTGAAAACATTCAGAATTACATATTATAGACATATAAATACATATATTATCAGCACATGTTGTGGTAATTGACTAATAAAGAATCAAAGGAAACATGAAGTATTGACCAAAATAATCTAAATCCATCACTTAACACAATTGTTTCAACTGGATGTTAAGGAGTAACAACTTCAATCACCAAAAAATGTTCCACATAGAATTCAAAAAGATCTTTTTCATTTGCCTTTTAAAAAATAGATAGCACATTCTCCAGCAAAAAAACTAAAAAATTCTGTCCCACGTCTCTTCAGTTGGGAGTTATTTGGATAAATCGTTTTCAAGATATTTATTAAGATTTAATCTGTAGAGGTATCAGAGAATTAATCCAGCTTTTATCTGTTATATTCAAAAACCCTTCGTATTAAATTTTCTACTGCCATTTTTCACACGCTCAGTGATCTTAAATGATGAACATAAAAATTCGTGGTCAAATTTAATACTGTCTGCCAGACCATGAGTGGGCGTGGTTCTACCCCATTACAGATATTCTGTTCATAAGGGCGAAGCAAAATATGATAATCCTACAGAGCTGGTTAACATGTTTGCTAATCATTTCAACACAATAGCTAAATCAGAACTGAAGACTTGTTATGTCGATAATTAATCTATATCTTGATGACCATTACCATTGTAATACCGGTACATAAGGGCGGCAACCTGGATGAGATCACAAACTATCGTTTAATTTCAAAATGTGTCGAAATTTTTCGAAAGAATTTGCGTTCCAATGCTAAAATTTTTATTAGATGGGGTCATCTGTTTGAAATTGTAGTAAACACTACGAAACTCGTGTCATTGTATATTCAGTTAATAAAAAGTTATAACTAATTCCATCTAAAATAATCTAAGTAAATACAAGAACTTAATTCAGCTCAGCATGGATTCAAAAGTGGTCGACTAACACAGACAGCTGAAGTCGATTTCATATAATTCGTTTACGAATTAGTGGACCACAATTTTCATGTTGGTGGCTTGTTAGTTGATTTATCTCACGTCTTCGACATAGTTTCATTTAAATAAATGCTACAGTTATTTAAATATTTTAATATTAGCCTTCTTTATATTTAATTTCAAAAATTATATTTAATAATTATAATTTCAGGAATTAAATTAAAATAATGTCATATGAGTACCACTTATATCAAACGACATATAGAATAAACATTCATTATAACACATCCAAATGATATAACAAAATCCAATAATTAAAAATTGTTATTCAAAATCCTATAAATTGAATATTTTTAGTAGACAAATCTTTGTTTCTGCTGATCAATCTTATGAAAACAAGTATCTTTCAAAAATGTTTAACATAATCTTAAGAATTTCATCATAAAACTATCTTACTTAGAATATTCAATATTATTGGATATCTAACTAAGTTACCCTCTATAAAATCTCAAGATATGTAAAAACATTAATGAAAAACAAGTTTTAAGAGAGACTTCGCATCGTCAGTACTCAAATAATTTATATTCAATAAAATATAACACCAATCAACAACAAATATTTACTCACCCTTCATCAATTTAGAAAACTTCTGGTAAATGAATACTGAAAAATTTAAATGGAGTGTGAGGTTAACTACAAATAAATAATTCTGTGGTTTACCCTTGATCTAAAAGATTGAAAGACAATTTAACGGCCTCTGTTATAGCACAAGGACTATCTGTAAAAAGAATGTTGAGGAAATAAAATAATTATATATTATGAATAAAATAAAATAAGTATAGGTTAATACTTGATAGAAGGTATATAAAATTATTTAAATATATCAGTATTAGCCTTCTACATATTTAATTCCTTAAATTATAATTATTAAATATATTATTTGGAATTAAATACGTAGAAGGCTAATATAAAAATATTTAAATAATTTTATATATCTTCTATAAAGTATTAACCTCTATTTATGTTATTTTATTCATAATATATAATTATTTGGTTTCCTCAACATTCTTTATACAGATAGTCCTTGTGTTATAACAGAGACTGTTAAATTGTCTTTCAGTCTTTTAGAGCAAGGGTAAACCACAGAATTATTTATTTGTAGTTAACCTCACACTCCATTTAAATATTTCAGTATTCATTTACCAGAAGTTTTCTAAATTGTTGAAGGGTGAGTAAATATTTGTTGTTGATTGGTGTTATATTTTATTGAATATGAATTATTTGAGTACTGACGAAGCAAAATCTCTCTTAAAACTTGATTTTCAGTAATGTTGCCACATATCTTGAGATTTTATAGAAGGTAACTTAGTTAGATATTCAATAATATTGATTATTCTAAGTAAGATAGTTTTATGATGAAATTCTTAAGATTATGTTAAACATTTTTGAAAGATATTTGTTTTCATAAGATTGATCAGCAGAAACAAAGATTTGTCTACTCAAAATATTTATTTTATAGGATTTTGGTTAATAATTTTTATTTATTGGATTTTGTTATATCATTTGGATGTCTTATAATGAATGTTTATTTTATATGTCGTTTGATATAAATGGTACTTATATGACATTATTTTAATTTAATTCCTGAAATTATAATTATTAAATATAATGTTTTGAAATAAAACATGTAGAAGGCTAATATACAAGTATTTAAATAATTTTATATACCTTCTATCAAGCATTAACCTCTATTTATGTTGAATGCTACAGCTTAAGGTTTAGGCGAATTGATTGGTTGCGTAGCTATCTCAACAAGATCACTGTGAGTGTAAATATTGGATTCACTTATTCGATCCTTTAACACATAGATTGTGGGGTCCCTCAGGGCTCAGTGCTGGGACCACTATTATTTTCACTATTTATGAATGATTTACCCATTCACTTGGCTCTGTTTCGATGCTTTTTGTCGATGACACCTCTGTTGTGATCAAGGCTCGGATTTATGAGAAATTTCGTCACGCTTGCGAAGCAATTAAGCTAATTCGAGGGTTGGTGCCAGTCAAACGGAGTGGTTATGAATGTCAATAAAACAGGCTGCATTTACTTCACTTTAAAAAATAGTCTTAACGACATCTTGGAATTTCATTATTCAGAAGAGGATCTGTGCTAGCTTTCAGGAGAGGAATACGATTGAAGTATTAGATTTCTCGAGTTCGTAGTTTCTGTCATCGGGTGGAATTCTTCATGGCTGTTGTTAGCTTTGCAAACAAGTCTAACACGAGAGGGTGGAAGTCCACAAGAATACTTGTACATCTGGCCACCCAAAGAAAAAAATTGAGATAGGAATTAAATTTTTGTGCGAGATTTCGTGAAAGCAGGATTGATAAAAGCCGAAATTATTTCATTTTAATGAATGTCGTTTATTATTATTTTTGTGTATCTCGATATCAATTCATTACTTAATCAAAAGGAATATCATCGAAGCTGTTTCAACTAAAGAGTTTTTGAAAGTCGTAAGACTCAATGGTCGTAGATATGTTTATTTTGCACAGAACTGAATCAAAAATATTTTAATTTAGTGAATTTTTTCACTGTTAACAGATTGAAACATCATAATATCGCTTTGTTTCTGTAGGCAGTGAACATCAATTTATAATTGACAACATAAAACCATTAAGGATGCATATTCGCTGTTAATTAATCAAGAAACACCCAGGCTAAATGTGAACTAATCCTGCCCGCAACTCAGTGAATACGCACAGAGGAAAGTGAAAGGCATCAAACAATCGTGGATTGATTTCGCCCCTCCGGCTCATCAGTACGGTGCTGTCTACTTCTCTACACGTTGGGGGACCGGGAATACTTAGGTCTGATGGGTAGCCTCTTGTGTGAAACACACTATCAGCGCCATCTCGGTGCACTACTGCCAACTCAAACCCTCATATGTAGGAACTCAGTGTAAAAATTCAACTATGAAATAACTACACGACAAATCATCCATCATTCTGTGAAGATGAATCACTATAATTTTCCAAACTTTCAAATCTTTGAGAGTGGATTTTTTAAACCTGCGAATTAATTACTCAGGTAGCAAGATCAACAACGAATCGTACTTCGATATTTCGAACCATTGGACGGATCCAGGAGCAGATTAATTTTTTTATCTGATTTCGTCAGAAAGTATGAGACTTGTATGAAGTTTGGTCAGTTTATTTTCATTCCACTCTTTCTTGCCAATATTTAAAGATACAGATCAAAGAAAAAAGAAAGGAGAATTTTTAAAATTCATATAATTTCACATTCATGAGATTTTTTGTTCATTTGGGAGAACAGTCCAAATCATCAAAAAAACGACGTTTCACTTTCGGGTAACAGAACAAAATTTTGCGTTTTTCTTTATCATATATGTAGATTCTCCAAGATGTTCAGATTTGGAAGTTTCAGGGTGAATGGACTGTCTAACAGGTTTACAAAAGCTTCCGACTTCGCGTCAGTACTTTTCGCAGTAGCTTGAATTTTTTTATATTTATCAGAAATAATAATCATTACTTTCACTTCACTAGAATTTTCATGAGAATCAGTAGCTTGAATTTTTTTATATTTATCAGAAATAATAATCATTACTTTCACTTCACTAGAATTTTCATGAGAATCAAATTCATATAAAAAAAACACATGTAATTCAAGTCTGTTTCACCAATGCGCTAAAAGACTACGTGATGAAAACGTTAAAGATTAATTGATTCGTTCCCTCCTTTACGTTGAATATCTTCTGGAATAACATCGTGTCGAATAGTTTTCCTGCTTTGAATCACTAGGTCGGTTTAATCTGAGAACTGAAAATTTTGAGATATCTGAAAACATCTTTAAAGGCGTGTTTTGTCCGGCATTTGTTTAGCCGGTACAAAATTTTTACCTGTTTTAGAATTTTGGTTCAATCTGAATTTTTGGACTAAGCAATAAATTTTCCTGGAGTCAGGGATTAACTTTCAATTAGGAAGAAAAAATTTGAATAAGTTTTTTCATTTGTATTGTTCATCAAATGTAAGGAATAGTCTTCAAATCGGGACAGTGCAACTTAGATTTGTGTAGGTGCGTGTCTACCTTGAATTCGTTGGGCACAAGTATATCTGCTGCTTATGTCTTCACAATCGACGATACCTGCTTAGGTGATTTGACCAGTACACAATTACAACACAGTTACACTGTTCTAATTCCAATAATTTTGGATATACCATATCTCCTAGTCCCTAGATATCTGGATAACATATCTGTCAATACTGCAATTGATCATAGATCCTTCGCCATTTTGCAACTTAGAATATTTTCGTTCCGATTGCAATAACAATCGTTATAAAAAAATTTGGAATTTAGATATAAGCAACCGCTTAAAAGATCCCAAATATGATCGTCAAGAATTTTCTGTTAGCTGCCCCCAAAAAATACAATTCAGCCAGTTTGCACTTCCTAAGTTAAATCCAGAGAAACTCTTTGATTATTTATTTCAAATTTCCTTAGGACTACAGCACATAAATCAGTTGAAACTCAGTGAATGAATGAATATCTTGATGTCATATTACTTATAGACATATGAACAAGTCTAAAGCCTCACTGCTTCTGTTTCAGCATAGAAAATGGGGTTTTTCTGGATATAACGCAAGACTTGGACGTAATAGATATACCTAGAAAAAGCCTCAAACAAGAATAAAAATCAATAAATCAATTCTTTGGGAAGTACATTCTTCAAATAAATTGAAGTTCACACTTGAAAACTATTCAAAAATTACTTTTTACTACCACAAATTGAGACATCCTCAAGTGTTAATTTAGAAGTTTTAAACTTAGAGAGGTCAATTAGTGATATAGAGAGAGAATTTCTGCTCTCAACAAAAATATAATTACTGTATATGAAGATGAAAATGAATTTATTTATTTTAACTCAATGAATTCAATATCCATTTTAAATATAAGAAGAGAAATATCTATAACAATCACATATTCAATTTTAAGGAAATTAAATCAATATTGCCTTGAAAACTAATTTTCTATTTTGATAGACAATGATTTCTAAGAAACAGAAAATAATTCTATGAAATAAAGGAATTTATAGTAAATATAACTTACGCTCCTAAAAATCCAGACAGACTCACAAACTGTGAAGCAAAAAATCTTTGGAATAATGAACCCTAATCTGAAAAATGCAAAATACAAATCAAAATATAATAAATTTTCCAAAACAGCGTTTGACGGACTTGCAAACACGTCGGTGAATCCACTCAAATACAGACATTTATGTTTCTGTATTTAAATTTAAGAATATATGTGCTAAAAAATGTCGACATAGTAGTAAATAGTTTACCGGCAAAATTGAAATATGGTTAATGTTTTAGATGTATATAAACCAATATTGTCATTCATTAATCTCAAATTATTTTCATCATGAACTAAGCTGAAAATTCCAACAGACTTTAATTGATTCAGCTTCTTAGCTTTTTTTCAAATATAATTTTGTTAGGAAAACGGAGGTTGCAGTGGTTTAGTTGTTTTAGATGGAATCTATTTATGTTCGTTAAATCTCGTCTTCAATTAACATCCAGTCTATACTAGTCATTTGATAGAATATTTAAGCTCCAAATTTATGTATGTGATAGAAAAAGCGTACTAGTAGAAAATTTTATATCTACTCGATGTATGTTCAACTTTCAGTTAAAATCTGATGAATTCAGTACAGAATACAAAAGATTGAAATAGGGGAGGTGAAAAAGCTCAAAAAGAATTAATCTCCTTTATCAAACCTAAAGAAATCGGAAAAAATTATTCGTGGAATTTAATCTTTTGAAACGCTACTGTACAAAAAATAATACAACAAGAAGGTATTAATTAACATGGGTGTCGAAACTCGGGATTGACCAAATATACCGAGGTAAGTTTAATGACATGTTGAATCAAATGAAGAAGGAGACGCGCAGGGTAGAAAAAGAATGCGCACGCATAGATTCACCGTAAAATATTTGCGATATGCGGCAATTTCACCAAGGGAACATGCATTTTCATCTCGACTGTTAACAGGGCAACATCACCCTTTCCACTCGTTCACATCCGCGCAGAGTTAACGCTTCAACCCTTAGGAAAACGCGCGTGTACATATCCGAAGTAAGCTCTCTTCACCAAGTTTGAAGTGCAGTGAAAACAAGTACAAAACGTACCAGTGCACATAAGGGAGTTTAATACCAAAACAATAAGAACGGAGTTTTGCATATCGAATGAGCTAGGACAGAAAGATTCCTTCAACAAAATGAAGAATATAAGTACACCTTTGGCAAGTCTACCATTATTACAATAGATAAAATTGAATTGTGTTTTTGAATCACCATTATGTGTTTATTTAGAAATGATCCTGATATCAATGTGTTGAGGTTGGAAAATACAGGTTTAGCACTCCATATTATATTCTTTAAATATATGTTTCTTCAAATTTTGAGCTGACGATATAGAAATGAATAACCCCTGATAAAATTCAATTCTATCCGTCCACTTGTAAATGACAGAAATCTCGATATTTGCGTGATGAATTTTGAACGCAAACCTATCAAGTATCTTGGTAGGTATAATCTATAATATGGTATATATAATCTATCCATACATTCTCAAAATATTCTTACTAGTTACTTCGTTTTCTCAGGTCTTTAAAAATAAATAACTACGTCGATTTGTAAGTTATACCAGTCTCTTAAAAGAACTAATTTCAATAAATTTCGAATATCGAGATGACTATTTATTAGATTTAGCCGGAAATATATACTCATATCGAAACTATTAACAGAATAAACTAAAACTATGTTTATAGCTGCTTTAATAAAGGGAAAAATGGTTTTCCAGGAAATCATAAGGTCGAACAGAAATTACCAAATTGAGTTCAATTATCCTGTCGACTTTCGATATTTTTCAATATGGAAATGAACTTCAATACGTGATGTTTCAAATTCGAGAAATTCATTTAACTATGAATGCGCAAGCACGCTTCAGTGTCGGACATAAATTGAGTGCTTTTATAATTCATTTTATCCTGTTTATGATATTTATGAACAAGCCATAGTATTTTCCTGGAATTGAAAAAAAACTGCGGGTATACTATTTCAACGGTAATATTGTAAAGTAGATAAATGAAGTAAGTAAAGCAAAATTCTATATGTTGTTTTTTTTCAGAAGAAAATTAATATTGAAACCAGGATAATCGTTAAAATGGTAGTAAATGAATCGATTTGAAACATTTCTTTTATTCAATTATCTGTGTTGAAATCAGAAAGTGAAGGTAAGGTAACCGATTCATGTCAATTGTTTCCACCTTATAAATCTTGCATTGCCTTGGTGATCCCAATTCTGATAATATAGAATAGAACACGACCATACTGTTTTATATCATTCATCAAGAATTTTTAGGCGGCTTCTTCAAACTCCAGATGAAATAATAAACAAAATACGACCATCTAGTTACTGTATAGGAGAAGAAATGAAGCAAATTGTCACTTAATTTTTCAATTCTGAATTTCTCTTCGAATTACATTTGATAATTCGGATATTTTTGTAGACTTCTTATTCTTTCTGAAAATTCAATGAGCTTTGAATCCATTGCTATTTTTATATTTTTGAAATGATACTTGTTAGCATAAGATTTCACAGTTTGTGCTATTTGAAGATCAGATTTTGTTTTCTCCATTAATTATTCATCTATTTGTACTCATTTCGTGAAAAAGCTGGAATATTATAAATTTCATTCATTCACCTGCTTAATTTCGCTTTATCAAATATTTTCAATTTTAGAACAATTTTTGAAATAAATCGGAAGTTATTTCATGAAAGTCGGCATAGAATTACAACTTCACATATCATATGAAAAAACATACATGACCACTTTGTGTATATACTTATTTTAACGGGAGATAACAAATTTGATTTTGTCTAATTGTGTAGCTTCTGTAGTTATTTTAGAAGACGTTCTGAAACCCTATCATCCCCGTTTTATCAATTCATTAGGCTTTATAAGCATCTATATGGTTCTGTGAAATTAATGTATAGAACTGGTTTCACAAAAATAGTCCAATCATTGTTGATTCGCAAAGCCTGTTATAGAATAAAAGAATATTTATAAGATAGGCGTCTATCCTGATCATGCTCACATAGTGTGTCAGTGCACAATTTAATTTATTATGAGTTTATCGACAGTATATTCATTTATTGCATTTTTTCATCTAGTAGGTATTACTGTCCTGTAAAATAAAATTAGTACAAGAGACAATTATGTATGAGATTTCCGGATAATTTTTCGGAAACACAAAAGTTTATCTAATTTATTCTCTGAAATTCATGTGGAATAAAAAATAATAATTGAATAAATCATTCTTTCCATAGAGTTTTTGTACTCTTACAAAGACAGATCTCTCATCGATATTCGATGCAAAGTGGCCGCGGATAACTGCAATTCATGTGCACTACGTCAAATAGGGTTGTTTGTACTCTATCCACACTTCCCTTACGGCATTTATGTTTTCGACCGAATATCATGCACGATCATAAACTGGCTGCCTAGCATCTGGTCTATTTACTTGAAATTTATTCAGGGGCTTAACAACAGCATTTTCAGTTGGTCGTTTACGTAGGCCGAAAAAATCTCGAAATGTTCTTCCGTAGGAACACCTTTTTCGGTTATAAGCTTTAATTATATTACATTTACTTGAAGATATTTCTATAAGAATTATATCAACAATATTCAGAGTATCTAATACGTCGTTGAATACTCAAATTTTTCATAATTCAATTTGCAAGTGACATTCAAGATCCATTCACATTTAACATCTGTTCAAAACAACTCATATTTTGATCCTTATCTATCTACTCTGAATTACATTTTGTCAATTAATTCAGAATTCATAGGCGCACCCTGTTAAGAAACTCTAAACGACAAAGATATAGCAAGAGTTCATTTTATATAATAACATAATCGCAATGAGGAGTACTTCTGATCATTTATATGATACACTTCGGTCAATTTCATTACCTTAGATCGAACATAATATCTCTTATCAAGTATAGCATCACGGAATCTCTTCTACAATGGGATTTCCGGGAAATCTGATGTGAAACACCAATTAGTGCGTTCAGAGACGGTACCCGTTGCTTTGAGGTCGGCTCCAGGCAACTGCTAAGCAGATCTGAACCTCGAGGGACGACTGACTCAATGGAATATGAACCAGTTCGATCACGATTGATATTCGTGGAACGATGAACAGAAACATAACAGATATCAGTAAGTATCAGGTAATTCAACCTAAACTGCGCTGGCAGTAAATTATGCATTATAACATTCCAGTATGTTAAGTTAGCCTCAACTCTTGGGTTTATCTGTAAGTTTCTACCAGATTTGAAGCATTGCACTTTCCTTAATCTTGTATTTATGTAGCCTAAAATATGAGCTGAACTGAATTCAATTTATATGGTGGTCCTATTATCATTGTATACTTTATAACATTCTGATAAAAAAAACCTTATAATACGCAAATTTGGTATTTTATTATTTCATACAATATTTGAAAAAATATATTTCAGAATGATTTTTCCCAAACCAACTGAAAAGGCTAAGTGCTTGCAATTATTAAAACTATAGAACAAGGAGAACGAAATGAGAAAAATAGAATGTATTGCTGACCGAAACATTGAAAATAAAAATATTATTAAAATATGATTTGTCATATAGCCTTTGTCAGGTATACTTCTTATTCCCTTCCTAGCAACGATCCGAAATTATCTATTGGATAGTACGAATAATATTTGCAGTGCGGGGCCGTAACAATAATTATTATCGTAAGCAAAATCACATAAAATTGAAACGTGCAAAGTTGTTCTTAAATCGTAATGAAAATATACAGTTTAGGAGTAGAAATAATTTCGTGCGGTTTTGATGACGAAAGTTTAAGGATGAAGAACTAGAGGCAAAGCACAATGAAGTCACCCAACTATCATTTAAAAGCAATGAGAATGAGGTAAGAAATTCGGTGCACGTTCATCTCTCTAAACGGGATGGCAATCTCCTTAAGAAACTAAAACAATTCTGTTTATGGATATCCTAAGAAAATTTTGTTGAGTATACGACTTTCTGAACGAATTTTAATTCAAAAAAGGTTCAAATTGCCTGAAGTTCATTTCTAAATAGTAATAGTGTCTCTTCAACATTTTTCTTACATTCTGTAACCTACTTATCTAGAAGATCTTCGCCAGAGAATTCTGTTAGCATGTAAAAAGTCACATCCGAAATGATACAGAATATGAAAGAAATGTTGAATAAATACCAAAAATATTCATTTTGAATTAATCTGTGTCAGATAGAAAACTTACCAGTCGACGTAATATCTATTCAGGAAAGAGTATGGTTCACTGGTCGGAACACCAAACTAGGGTGAATAATTGATTTTTTATGATAATTTTATAACTAAATATGACATTCATATACACAATATTCAACGAACATTGAATGTTTCTCACAAATTGAGCAAATTTTCACTTTTTTCGTACAAGAAATAACATAAATCTTTTCAAGATGAAATCAAAAGCAAGAAATATTTGAAATCCGTTGAATTTTTTGAATATTCCATGGAAATGACCTGAAATTCATGAATAATCAAGTTGTTTCCAGAAATTCCAAAATATGTCATACTTTCTGTTCGCTTTTTTTGAAACTGAACTAGGAATTATTCCCAAAGTTGGCCCTGTACAATCTCAGAGATGTCACCCTTTTTGCCATGCACCCAAGACACATATTCGCAATCACTTTTTGCTCCTCGAACAATGGAGTGCCATTGATAATCTCCCGTTACCCATTCACTCAATACAGTAACTCTTTGCTCCTTGAATAAGTAAATTGTATTCACAATCTCTCTCTTTCTGCTCTTGAACAAGTTTACATCAACATTCATTCAAGTCACAGTCTCGTCTCTCTGAATAATTTACACACATTCAACGGAAGAACTCTCAATTCGCATTCATTTAATTTCAAGGAACATCCGTTTGATGGTCCAGATTTCACAGCCCTGTTTTAATGACATATGTCGAACAAAACTGTGAACCGAAGCCTCATATGTTCATTTGACGGTTAGCCATTCAACAATATGGATCGTGCATCTACTGCTGAACGTACGAAAATTGTGAAAAAACCATGATTCTGTTGTAAGTACGTTTCGTGCATTACGAGTTGACACAGTGAGAAAATTCTAAGATAGTGGATCTGTTACTGCTGCCTTGATGCCCATACATCATCGAAATAGACGCTCGACCGAAAATATTTTTACTTAAGTAAAAGTGTTGAAGAATATCCAAAATTATCAATTTATCGGTGCGCACAACATTTGGCCGTTTTCAACGGCACGCTGTCGCGTATTTTGCATCGGGATTTGAATCTCCATCCTTATAAGGTTCAGTTGACACAAGAACTAGAGCCAGCTGACCATAGAATGCGTACAACATATACCGATTGGGCTCTTCAACAACAACGTTTGGATGACGATTTTCCGCATCGAATTTTCTTCAGCGATGAAGCACATTTTTCACTCGGTGGCTCTGTAAACGAGCAAAATTGTCGCATCTGGGGTAGGGAAAATCCTCATGTAATTTCTGAGAGACCATTACATCCACAAAAAGTCACTGTATGGTGTTTTGCAATTTGGTCTGGTGGAGTCATTCCCCCGTACTTCTTTGAAAATGAAGAAGGTGTCACTCAAACTGTCAATTCTCATTACTATAGCCAAATGATAACCAATTTTTTTTGGCCTGAAATGAATGATATGGAATTGGAAGAGATGTGGTTCCAGCAAGATGGTGCAACAAGCTAAAAAACACGACCCGTTTTGGCTCTATTGCAGAAAAGGCCAAGGACATGTAATTTATTGTTTCGGCGATGTGAATTGGCCAACATAATCTTGTGATTCAACGCCTTTAAATTTTTTTGTGGGGTTATGCGAATGATTGTGTTTATGCCTATAATCCTCAGACTATTGACGATCTGAAAAACAACATCCGTCAAGTTATTGGTGAGATATTGCCCGAAATGTGATGGCGAGTCATCAATTTTTCGATGAATCGCAAGGATCGAGTCCTGTAAGGGATCACTCGGAGTACATTTCGATGTTGTTGTATTTCATACATAATGGCAAGGTCTAAGCATTATATTTAAATAAAATTTGATCGATATTCTAAATGAATGGTTGTTTTATTTACGTTTACTTTCGGAAGCACAAAACAGATAAACCTTGTTTAATATTACAATGAAAGACTTCGGAGTGAATATATTATCTGTAATGTGTACTTTAATTAAATAGTACAAGTGTGAAGTGAATCCCGTGAAAGTGAAAACCGGTGAAAAGGCCGATCGAACTACTTTACCATAATTACAAATCGAAGTACCGGAAAAATTTCCTCAATTTAGGCTGTAAATATACGAATTAAAGTCTTTTTATATATCTCTCAATCCCCATTGAAGTATGCTCATCCTAGAATTTGCATACTAATTTTATAAGGTTCAGTAAATGACGACCGAAGAAATCAAAAAGCTATATCAACGTAGCCAGCAATTCTTTCACTTTCAAGTAAAACCTCATTAACCCTTTTTACAGTTTTCTGTTTTCTAAAGATGATGTAGTACTACGAAACTGCACTAATAAAAAAATTGAACCTTTAATTGACACAAAAATTAAAACTTTTCATTTTATGTAAATGAAATATAGTAATTCTTTTGTGTCCGTGTCTTAACCTTGACTTGTACGATTAGACTCCCTACACCTCCGTTTACGAACTTTCGTAACTTAGTTCGCAAGTCCTTTCACGAGTGCAAGAACGGACTATTACACCATTCAGACAGCGTGTGAGACGTGTCCCAAGTACCTACCTCTAGCGGCACGTTAACAGACGTCCCAAAGTGCAAATCTCATTTCGGAAACCGTTCAAAGTCGCGGCACAGCAGACTACCGGCTACAACACGAATAAGCTGATGCAAATTGGGTTGAACGTCACTTTGTCGAAGTTCCAAACATGCGGATTTAATTTGGTACCAACCTGTTTTCGGCTCGTTTCCAGAATTCATTAGAGTCGGATTTAGAAGATCCGTGCGACCAACAACTAATCGCCGATTATCGGTCCCATCCTTGCGGCTTAGCTGCAGTTAATGATCCCATATGGTCCTGGGGCTGTTCTAGGTTTCTGTGCGATAGGCCGTTTGAAAATACCCGGCATAGGTGGGCAGCTTTCATCGGTCGCACTTAAGGCAAACAAGGACTGACAAAGTGTTTAGGGGAATCTGATTTACCAGAGCATATTTGCTTAGTATGTTAATTTTCCCTTTCGAATTTTACGGGTAGTTTACAGACAAAGTCGTCCGAATTAGAACTGAAATCGGATTTCCAGTTGTTCGTGCAAAATAAAAAATAAGATCATTCTTAATTATTAAAATAAAAAATATCACAGTAACATCGCTTTCCATTTGTACCAAAATCTTTTTGAAACAATTATATAATACTGATGTCCTTAATTCTGAATTTCTCAATATTTTTTCATTCGGTATCTGGATTTGCCAGATCAGCGTTTTGTTAGTTTACAAAAATACGTTCTGCTCCTTGTTCCATGACTATACTAACAAAATACTGCAAACTTTCTCAAACCGTCTCATTGAATATTGAATTCAACAGACTCACTATAATGATGATATTTTACAATAGTTTCGTTTTTCTATAGAAATATTAAAAAATGTAGGAATATTCAGGAAGAAGATATATTCAAATTTTTTACACCGAAGAAGAGAAAATCTTCCAGGTGAGTTTCTATAGGAATTTTATAAGTTATTTCATTTTGTTTGAGAAGAAAGAAGTACCTAATAATTTTCTAGAGCTAGAATGTAACGAATTTTTCAAAGTGGATGTCCTGACTGAAAATATTACTTATGCTGATTTTGTATGATATATGTTAACATAATTTCAACACACTTTCGTTACTTCGAAATTATTTCACAATGTTCAGCTCAAAGTATCCGTTTGAAGAACCAATAACATGAGATATGTTGAAAATCAGCCTACTGCCAAATATAATTTCAATTGTAGAAACTGATAATAGACTTACATAATCTATAAACATCAATATCGTTTCATAAACATGGTCTTCCAAATATCTCGCTTCAAATATTTGAGTTCGAATCAAATTTAATGTATGCTATCAATAAGATTGAAGGTTTTCATTATCATTTATCCAAATATTACTATTCATTAATCCTCATTTCTAAATAATAATAAAGATTTGGTGTTCTTTTTACAGTGCATATTGCCTATTATTTTTCCATAATCATTTTAGTTTGAGTTAAAATAGTTGAATGATTACATTTAATGTATTTATGTATAATTTGTGTTTGAATTCAACTATGTTTCTTCAACCGTTGGTGAGTTTGAAAGCATAATGGAATTGTAAATATTTCCCATTTGTTCATATTTCAGAAATTGGAAAACTAATAATTCATTTCAATAATTTTCCAATACCTCGATAATCATTTATTTGATTCAGCCAGAAATTTGTCAAATCTTTATTTCAGCCGACAAAGTAGAAAACCTAGAGAATCAACGAGTCAGCTACTTTAACATTAAGTAAAAAAGGATGTTCGGTAAGAATCGTTAGTTACAGAACATAATACATTTTGTTGGTTAATATTTCGTGACATTGTCAAAAATAAACTTTTAATCAACTTGTAAATATTATTGCATATCAGTGAAGTTCATTATGGGTACGTTGAAGCACCTGAAGCAAGTAGTTACTTGGGGAATTAATTATTCGAATACAATTACTAAGCGGCTTTTTAATGAATCAAATCCATTAGATTTATTTGCCTCTGCATATTTTATTATTTTCAGAGGTCTATATTTTACCTATTCTGATTTGAAAATCAAATTAAGTTGAAACTAGGTCAAAATATCGGTATTCAATGTTTTGAAGAAGGAGTACTAGGAAAGTGATTTTAACGAGAGTGCAACTCTTTGTTTTTCGTTGAAAACCTAAAAAAGCTTGTGTGGTTTTCAAATGAACATATATATGCATTAGTGATAAAAATTAAATATACTGTAATTGTCATTTTGCTGCATTTGAATTGAATTAGTAATTGTACCGGATTTTTCTAGGAATTCCCGAAGTACATCAATCAGGAATAAGAGGATATATACAAAATAATTATTTTATTTGCCAAATAAGGAAGAAAATTATATTACAGGAAGACATCATGATACAACAGAAGCTCAGGATCTTCAGATTTTGAAAGCAGTAGTGTGGAATGTTACTATGTTGGTCACGTGTATTCTGAGGTAATTAACACATATTTAGAAATGTTATTGCTTGAGAATACACGTAGCGAACAGGTTATATCAGCGAGTTAAGAACAAATGCTGTGAAAATTGAAGAAGAATCCATGTCCCATTCATCATTGCATCAGATGCATTATTATTCTTATAGAATCTTTCATAATTCCCTAGAAGATTGTTTAGGTTAAATTCCGAATTACTGAACTACAGATTGTAATATTGCTATGTATTATTATTTTTTCATAGGATATGATGTATTCAAATTGATTTTTATATAATTGAACAATAATAGTAAAATATAGGTATTCTCTGACCTTTAAAAATTTCTTTTGACAATGTTATCAAAAGAATATAGTTCAGTAATAATATTTTAGAGATTCATGTACAGTTCGTGAGTATAAATTATCTGTAACTTTATTATTGGTATAAAACAACTTACCCAGAAAATTCTTCACAATAAAAAGTCGGATTTGAAATCTATAAAAATGAAATCCATTTGCATAGATTGAATTTAAATACATATTTTTTTGTATTGTAACTTTAAAACCATGAAATTATTGTTGAAGACAATTTTATATAACAAACTCAAAAAATTATATGATAGTTATGTTTGACAATAAAATGATTTAGTATTTTGGGTCTATAAAATCATATCAAAATTTTTATTAGTTCCTGATGAATTTGAAAATTATAGGAGACCCCAGAATAACCAAGCTTTTGTATGAATTATGAGTCGACTTTGTGAAATTAAAATTGAAAGTTGGAATCAGATTTCTGAAAAACTTCAATCACACAAAGAACTGGTCTTTTCTATTGAAAAATATGAATGATATCAATATAAAATTAATGTTTGAAAAAAAATTTAATTCAGAAAGAGTCATTAAAAAAAATTAATATAGAATAAGAACTACCATTGAAATACATTGGATGTGTCTCTCTTCTGATATTGTAGTTTCATGTCCATTTTCAGCCAAGTTTTCATTCCCATTATTCTTCCTTTCTCTGCTGCTGGGCTTGTATTCTTGGTTTTGAGATTTATGTAGTTAGGGATGACCTCAACTTCAAATCATTTACAATGAATTTCCGTCAAGTAGAGACCGAAACAATCAAGAATACCATTGAAATACTTTTGACTCGTTAGAAAAAATATTGTTTGAAGTTTGAATAAGGAACCAATATTTAGTAAATATCAATTATTTGGCAAGAAAGATAAAAAAAATTAATGAATTTTTTTGATTCGATTCACTCTTCAAATTCAAGTTGAAAGTTCACACTATTTTTATCATGATTTGTTGGAAGTAATGATATATATATCCTAGATATCTGAACTATTAGAGCTGAGTTGGTGAATTGCATAACTTAATTATAGTTTTGTGGTGAACCATTAAAAATACGTGAATATAACAGTGAAAACGACAACAGATTGAAAAGTAAAGTTTATATTCATTCAAGTGAAAAAATACAATTCAAATATTTTCTTATGTACACTATTTAGTTAATGAAAATTTGTATTAACTAGAACAAAATCATATGAACAAGAAAAAATTTTAAAAGAAAAAAGTATAGAAAATTGTTCAAACAAACATTTTTAGTTAGAAGTTAGAACACAGATTTATATGTAATCTGTGTTCTAACTTTAAAATAAAAATTTTTTATTGAACAATTTTATGTACTCTTTTCTTTTAAGATTTTTTCTTGTTCGTATGATTTTGTTCTAATTATTACAAATTCTTAATGTTCATTTTACTTTATGTTAATAGCTATTATTTACATATATTTTCAATTGCTCAGTTGAATAAGATTGTTTTGTGAGTGGTATAATATGAATATTAATAAGTATCATATATTTTCGAAGGATCGTGAGCAACAAGTTGAATAACGTATAAATATTTGAAGTGGAAATCTTTGAGCGTAAAATTTTTTTATTCAATATTTTAGGTCTAAATAAATAAAACAAATTTCTTATTGGAGAAAGTTTTCCAACTTTTACGATTTATCATATATTATATTGAAAAAATCTTGTAGAAAATTTCAGTTGAAAATGAGAAAAAAAACAAATAGAAACAACCACGAGTTTTCATGATAACATTATCAAAATATAGGACTCAACAATAGAAGTGGATATTCATTATTCTTCTGAAATTTACAATGAAAAATTAATAGAATAAATAAATTTCATATTGTCATGAACACTGATTTAGAGCATCATTCTTATCTCTCTTTATACAGTCATTTATTTCATGAATGCATATGGGTAAACAATTTGCAAACGTCGACGTTAGTCTCTATAAGAGGAGCTTTCACAAGTACTACCACGATTGACGAAGAAGCAATGTGCATGAAGATATTATTATTACTTTGAATTTCATCTTCATTGTACTCAACCGTATATGTGCTACTGTTAAGCTCCCACCTTATTAGTAATTTCCACTCACTATTAGTAAAATAAGGAAAAACTTTTCAGTACCTCCGTGAAAACGCTAAAGCTAATCGATTAGCCATATAATGGTTAACTGTGCAATCTGTAATTTTTAATTGGTGAATTTTCAAAGGATTTTTTTTTATACTTGTTATATGAATAGCTCAAAAATCATCAAATTTGTTTCTACGATTACTTCGAAAAAATATAATAAAAATGAACCTATAGCCGACGCATTCGCCATTTTGTAATTTTAAATTTCTGTACTGTTTTCTATTTAAATTGCTCAAATTCAGAATTTGGTTGACCTCTATTTTATTAAAAACCATTAATAATTCAATATAAATTTACTAAATAAAAAGTCGTCATGTCTGCTGTTCTTTAGGAATAAAAATGGCGAAAAACACTGACGTGAAGCTTTTTCGCTCTTTTGCGTTCTTGTCGTTATTTAACATCTAAATGCTAGATCTTAGCCTAATCGTAAGACTGTTTCTATGGTTTAGATGGAGATTAACGCTGTTCCGTTTAGTAGTAGAAGTGTTCAAGGTAGTGTTCAATACTAATCCGCTCACAAAGTATTTTTTCATGTTCTTAATCATGCAATACTCGCGTAATGTCCCAGGAACATACAAAATATTATTCTTTTCCTAAATTTAGAAGTTCTGATCGATTGATCCTCTAGTTTCTAGAATATTGGGCGAAATATAAAAAACATTCAAATGATTACCTTCGAAAATATTCAACCGATTTTGCCCATTAAGGAACATGATCGATATATTCAAACCTCACATCTTTTCGGAAAGCTTTAAGGCTCTAGCTCTTTCTATTCGAAAGTTTCGTGGACATAATAACTTTTAACCTCGGATTCTTCATCAGCTGGTCCAACCTAGTCATTTCAAATAATTTTTGAATCAAAATATGAATATTGATATTACAGACATTTAGCCCGAACTTTAACATGTAGTTCTCTTGAACAAGGGCACTAAATATCCTCAAAACATATCCTTAAAAATATAATATAATTCTACGTTTAAAATATTTCATCTTTTATTAATTCAACTATTGAATTGGACCAAAAGCTTTTGGATCAAACTGATGATCTGAAATCCCGAAATCCTCTTTAAGAAATATACAGCACTGTGTTTTCATTATATGAATAATTGATAATATAAAACGAATCTTGTAATATATTAAAAAAATGCAACTATATGTATATTGTTGATTTTAATTATTCATTAAGTTTCTTCTAGTCATTTATCTGAATCACACAATACAAGGTGTTAAATATATTATCTCTCTTTCAAAGAAATGAATTCAGTATGTGTGTTCATTAGGGTGAGCTTGTATTTTGAAATATTCTGAAAAATTCTAAGGGATTGATTTATCACTGTTTTGTTATGTTTTTGAAAGTATTCAGTTGGATCTTTGGTAATTATTTTGAATTCATCCGAATTTGAAAAATCAGTAGTTTTATCGATATATTGTTTCCTTGGAATAGCTATAATACTATTTCCTCTAAATAAAATAAAATCAAATATCATTGATCATTTTATTATTGAGGACAAATGTTTCACCAACACTGTGGTTTTGTCATGTTCACATCTTGAACTAACACTAAACATTTTAGAACACTTCTTATATGGCTAAAACTTACTAACAATTTCCGCAAATTATTAACCGTTCTAAGAGCTACATTCAAGTCAAATTTCATTTTAAATACTAGGCAATATTATCTGCTATTTCATTCACATAAGGAATGGAAATGGATCGGGTGTTTTTTTTAGAGTGATAGAATTTTAAATATAAATGAAACACATTCAAATTAAGATTGAAGCCAAAAAATTTTTTTTTAAAGATCATTTCATGACATTTATATTTTAAAAATAATATTCGTCATATGTCCAACACGAGTACCTTTGAGGAACCGCATTCGACTAGACTAATTGTGGACTACTGTTTCGAGTAATTCAGGCCTTATTTTATCCATAACACGAGTTATGTTGGCTTCCAAAGCGTCTGTTGTTCCTGGTTCATCAGCATAAACCAATGACTTGACATAACCCAAAACAAAATAATCCATTGGAGTTATGCCGCATGATCTTGGAGGTCAATCAATTAGACCATTTCTCGGAATAACGTTATCGCCTACTCTTTCTTTTAATAAATCAATAATTACGGTAGCAGCACCTGTGTGCTACACCTCAGTGTAGCACCATCTTATTGGAACCAAAATACTTCTGGGTCGATACCATTCAAATATCGAAACAAATTATCATTGATCATCGATCTGTAACGAGCACCATTCACTGTAAAATTAGCTTCAGCATCGTTTTTAAAGAAATATGGATCGATGATGCCTCCAGCGTGTAAAGCACACCTTACAGTGCATTTTTCAGGATGCAATGGAACCTGCAGAACTTCTTAAGGATTGTTTTCACTCCATATATGGCAATTTTGCTGGTCTACATAGCGGTTCAACCAGAAGTGAGCTTCATCACTAAACACAATTTTACGATAAAAAAGTGGATCAACTTCAAGCTGTTCTAGTGCCCAATCAGCAAACAAACGACGTTCATTATGATCAAGTTGCTTTAGTTCTTGAACCAGTTGGATCTTGTATGGGTGTAGACCAAGATCTTTACGCAAAATTTTCCATGTGGTGGATGCACAGAGTCCAACTTGTTGTGAACGTCGACGAATAGACAAATCTGGATCATCATTCATACTGTGACTTACAGCAGCGATATTTTCTTCTCTACTTACAGTTCTTCGTCTTGTTGTTGTTGCATCGAGTAGAGAAAATCTTGTCCGAAATCTATCGATAGTACGACGAATAAGCTGCTCTGATGAACGATTATGTAAACCATAAATTTCACGAAGTGTTCTATGAGTTTGGTGAATAGAACACTGATTTTGAAAATAAATTCAACAATTTGTAAACGTTGTTGCGGCGTGAGCCTTTCCATGATAATTTATCAATGTTTACTGAACAGAAATGTCAAAACAACATGGCTTCTACCTTCTGTCAAATCACAGTTATCCCTATCGAAAGTTCTATCATTCTAAAAAAAACACACGATACCTTTCAGTCAGTTTTTTATTACTTTAAGTGAAAAGAATTTCCATCAAGTCAGAATCTATTCAACTGATTTTTTGCATTTAAATTCATTTTCGAACTGTAGTTTATCCGAAAACACAACAGTGCAGTGAAATTAATACTTTTATAAATACGTGAATTCAAATAATCAATATAATCATTCTGTTTAATGTGAGGCCCAAAAGGTTACTATCATTAAGTATTATTCCAGCGCCAAAATCAACCGAACCAGAAATGGATGCATTAGTCCATCGATTTTTCCCCAATCGGAAATAGTTCCCCTAGTCCCAACGGTGTCCGCAATGAAAAATTTCCCCTCCAATTTTTTCTCTGGGTTAATTAAATTTTCCCCATCTCGTTCGCGTGACGATGGACGACTAACGGTTCAAAAGAAGGCGGTAGTTATTGAATAAAAAGGTGCGGTAATTGGTGATATTCATTTTCGAAATGTTTTCCTTGGATATGTTCGTTGTAACTGTATTAATGGCGATGTGTTGACACCGATTCTGGCCTTAATATCCAGTGTCCCTTGTTGTTTCGGAGTGTTTTTGATGCAGCGGATAATGGGTTGCTCATGTTGTGATCCTATCATAACCTTTTACAGATTAAGGATATTATGGTATGGAGTACATAGTTTTTCCATAGGTTTAGTGCACAATCCAATATGTAGAAAAACCTTTTGAAGAAATAGCTTTATATGTTTCAGCAGCGTCGGTGACTTAATTATTCAACGCACTACTCCTCTTCGAATTCGCATCTTTGCGGGAGAAGAACTTTTCTCGTTTGGGTAGCCGGCGACCACTGTTTGGTCATAAATTAACTATGCTACGACATAATAACAATGCCTAACCAGAACACAAATAATAATAATAAACTTTTTTTTTGATTGTCTCGGTCTTCACTTGGCGGAAATTCATCTTCAATATGAGAAAAACAAATTTTAACTTCTGCTATTTTATTGTTTTACACGACAATTGTTTCGTCATACTATGACTTTATCAGGTGAGCATTTAAACTGAGGTATACAATGCAAAACATGACCTTAAATACACAGCTCTGGTACAAAAAATAGAGGGGTGGAAAGAGATGGTTTACAATTAATGGAAAATATTAAGTAGGCGGGATCTGTTTGAATCTATTAGATCATTCAATAAAATTTGTCTTTTATTATATCTATTGATCTCTAAAGTTTCTAACAGATTTAGTTTCTGACTTTTGTTTTCGATATGTAATATTTCATTCATAGTTCATATTAAAATTATGACCAGTCTCTAACAAATGGTTGGCATAAGTTGAATTTGGTTTATTATTAATACATTTTTCATGTTCTCGTTTCCTTGTTTGGAATGTCCCACATATACACATGGACAATCACTACATGTTAACTTGTAAACTCCTGATTTTTTGTCTTCAGGAATGACGTCTTTATTATTTTTCATTAAGCTGCCTAAAGAATTAATGTTTTTAAAAGAGATGTTATAATTTTCTTTTTTCTTTGAATATCTAGCAACCTTTACAGATTTTTGGCCTATGTAAGTTAATGAAATAAATTCTGTTTCGTTAGAATTTTGAAATTTTGAATATACAAGTGATATTGCTTTCTTGTTATTTATTTTATAAGGTAAATTAACTACAATTAACGGATTAAAATCATTACTGAAAGCTATTTGTTTAATGGTTTTATACTATTCGTCAAAATTTTCTTTCGTCATGGTTATGCTAACCAATCTTATATAATATAATATAATAGTATGCTTTATAGATTGGTAAAAATACCCATGACGAAAAAAATTTTTGAGAAAGAGTATAAAACCAAGCCGTTCATTCCAAACAAGGATACGAGAACATGATAAATGTTATATTTATAATAAACCAAATTCAACTTATGCCAACCATTTGTTAGAGACTGGTCATAATTTTAATATGAACTTTGACTAACTATCGACAACAAAAGTCAGAAACTCAATCTGTTAGGAACTTTAGGGATCAATAGATAAAATTAAAGACAAATTTTTATTGAATGATCAAATAGATTTAAACAGATCCCCCAACTACTTAATATTTTTCATTAATAGTTAAACATATATTTCCACCCCTCTATTTTTTGTACCAGAGCTGTGTATTTAAGGTCATGTTTTGCATTGTATACCTCAGTTCAAATACTCACTTGATGAAGTCATGGATGACGAAACAATTGTAGTGTAAATCAATAAAATAGCGGAAGTTAACATTTGTTTTTCTTATATTGAATAATAAACTTTATTCAGTATCGTGAACAAAATGCACAAATGGTTTAATATTTAGGAAAACTGCATAACCTAAGCCGGAATCTTGTATGAATTTGAAGTTTGTTTAGTATTTTGAAACAACTGCTATATATATGATTGCATACTTAAATATCAAGATAATATCAGAATATACAACATCATAAATAAAAGATTAAAAAATAAAAAAAAGTTTTTTCTTGATAGAAGGATTATTACAAAATTTGAAATATCATATAGACTTCTTCTCCAAACCTTCTACAAGTTTTAATTTTAAAAAAAGTTTTATCCAAAATTTTCAGAATTAAATTTAATAAATGTCTTCAGAACACACCATTTCACTCCAGTAGACATATAGAATTAATACTTATTACACACTATCGAAGGGAATTAAAGAAATGAAAAGAAATATAAATTGTCAACTAAAAATTATTAGATAAATACTCCTGGAGTACAAAATTTTGTTTCATTTCTTGTTTTATGAAAAACTAAATTCCTTTTCAAAAATACAAAAGATAACTTCAAGAACTATAAAAATAATTAACAAAGATATCTTACCAGACCGACCGCATGTTCTTTACTGTACAACCATAAGAATGAAGTGAACTTATAAACATCCTAAATATTCTATGTTCGTCACAGAAATAACATAAAGTTTGCAAGTTATTTTATGGACTCCTTTAAAAAAAATGATAATCTTTGTTTATTATTTTTATTTTTTGAAAATGAATTCGAGCTAAAGATTTACCGTTGTTATAATTCTAAATTGTTTTTTAGAGACGTTCTACATGTTTTAGGAATTTTTTCGAAAGGAACCTATTTTGAGCAAGTTATTTTTGAAGAAGTTCTTGCGGTTATAGTTTACATTTTTAGAATGGAATTTTTTTCATAAAACAAGGAATGAAACAAAATTTTATAGTCTTCAAGTATTTATTTAATAATTTTCAGTTAACAATTTATATTTCTTTCATTCCCTTTGGTACTGTGTAATGAGTATTAATTCTATATATGTCTACTGAATTGACACGGTGAGTTTTGAATGAAATTTTTTTTTAAATTTAAATTTGTTGAGGGTTTACTGGATAAATCTGTATAATATTTTAAATTTCGTATACATTATCAATATAAATATTTTTCAATGTCTAGGAAAAAACTATATTTACTTTAAGACCTGAAAACGTATCTACTCAAATGTAAATATTGACACAATATATATAGGTGTGTATATAAACATGCATATAAAAAAATATCTATCTACTATTCTAAAACTATATGAAATTTTCAGAATGGAGGATGAATAAAAAATGATTGAAAAAAAACTTGAAAATATGACAAGTAATTTGTTTCGATATTATGATCAGATATTTACCAAACTTACATTCAAATAAATCACAAAAACAATTTTTAACTAAGCAGAAAAATCAAACCTGGATAGAAATGAACTAATTTATAGAGGTAAAACTTTTTGAAGACACTAGAGAGATGATTTTCGAAAATAATCATAACCTCGGAACACAGAGAAGCTTAATAAATGCTATTCTTCTCAAGCATTGTCCCATGATGCAAAAATAAAAACAATCAACATTTCAAAAATAATACACAATTAAGGAATATTCAATGATCTTTGACTCTATATGAAATTAATCTATAATTTACAGAATGAATAAAAATGCGAGTCGATACTTGATCGGAATAATCAAATTTACTTTAAGTGACTTGAAATTCTGAAATTCGAATATGAATATGCTAATTATGAGTAATACGGCAAATTATTGTCTGATTTGAGCCTGAGGAAAGTTTATTGTGTGTTAGGAACGTGAAAATATCGAGAATAATTTTTTTTACTTGAATTAACTCGCAAAGGTATGTCTTGTATGTATTTGGCATACTCTAGATGGCGCTAGTGTAGTATTAATATCTTAGAGTCTCTGTGTATAACGAATATAGATTCTTGACAGATTTGGAGTCACTAGCATTGCACTGACGAAAACCAATCAGTTTGAAACTTGCGCATGTCTGAAATTTGCCTCTGTGATCTACAAAACCTTGTCGAGTTTGTTAGAGTATAGAATTGTTATACAGATGTATGTTACACTGTCTCGACTTCTAGAACTTTCTATTACCATAGCTCATACTTCTTATTAATGACATGAAATTCTATTGCATTCCGAAAAACTGACTGGTTGGTGCAGTTTATGGCATGGAGATATCATAGAATGTTATTTCTTTCCAAATGAGGATGGAACAGGCGTAATCGTGAATGTGGAAAGCTATACTACCATGTTATTCGTTTCTGTGACGAGAAATTGAGAAAACCAGCATTGAGGATATGTGGTTCCAATAATATGGCACTACATGCCATAAAGCTAATGTTACGCTCCTTTTGCTGATGACAAGGTGATGATATTTTCATCTCACGACAAGGATTTGTGAATTGGTTGCCAAGTTCATTCCATACCTCTGGATTATTTTCGTTTGAGATATGTGAAAGCATAAGTCTATGCCAATGAAGCTCTCGAAGGGAATTGCGATGTTGTGAGAGAGCTTCCACCTCTAAATTCAGAATACGGCGTTTCGTTCTGAGTCTGCGTACCTGAAACTCTTCAGACAGGCGTGGTGCACAGCTTTGCCTGTGACGCCATGGACCATGTGTTCTGCTTAGAACGGTCGCCATCGCTGTGTGCCTCGCCCTATTGGAACTCAATGGGGACGGTTAGTAATGAATCATTAGACTAAGTTTATTCGACAATAGCTCTGTTTGTTAACGCCAATTAAGAAACTGATCAATATTCAACCCAAGAAATTTCACACAGTCAGATAGTTGAAAACTATACTGTGTGAAGCTTACTTTATTTGGTCTTTTGGTATCAAATAGAACAACCTTCGACTTATTTTCGTTTAATATTAATTTATTTTGATCGAATCAAGTCTTTGAATGATGAAATAAGTTACTAGCTCTTCTCTTCAATTCTTTAAATTCTTCAGCACCAACCAATAAACTGGTGTCACCAATATAATTAACTGCAGGTCCCTGCATCCTGTGCAGTAAAATACCTAACTAATTAAGATATATTATGAATAATATACCTTCAAGTATACTTCCCTGGTCTATCCCTGTAGAAATACCATGTTCAAAAAAGTTGTTGATGATATGGGATATTACTTTACTTACTGCTGAAAATGAAAGTTATTATGGGAATTCCATCTTATTCGCTACTGATTGATTTGCTTAGACAACTTCTGCAGTTGTTGTTGGTCTTGAGTAAAAGGATTTGTTAGCAATTTTCATATGAAAAAAATCAACAGTTATTGTAGTCAAATTATTCAAGAGTTGAGTAACAATATTATTGAAATTGAATCTAACACATATTTCCTCCGGCGATCCTTGTACTCGGCATTCCTCAACTTCTCTCACTTTACCTATTATTTCTTTACACATTTTCAGGTATTTTCTTTCTTCAGTTAATAACCTATCATATTCCTTTTTTGTCTTTGTATATTCCTCTGTGAATTAATCTCCTTGGTTCTTCAAGATCAATAGAATATCCAATTTATTTTTATTTTCTTAATCTCAGGTGTTTTGTAGATGTTTTAATTTTTCTTTTGAATATGTGTTTTTTTGGGAAAATTTTCTCTGAAAATGTTCCCGAACATAGACATGAAATTATCTCATTGCTGGTCTACATGATTTTCAGTAATTTCAATCACGGGCTTCCAATCTTGACCATATAATTTCTTCAGAAATGCTTCTTTCCAAAAAATCTCCGATAATATAACTTATCATATTTAATGTTTTCTAGGTGGAAGCTCAATTTTTTGTGCACGGTGATCTGATCTGTTTAGATCGAAAACAAAACTCTCTCATTTAATGATGTTTGTAAATAGTTGATCTATTGTAGAACTTGATCTGTTTGTAATTCTTGTATGCTGGTTAATAGTTGGACTAAGGTCGTAAGTTCCCTTTTTGCTTTACTTTTGCGTGATTTGTGGAAATATATTGCTGATCCTCCATGGCTGCCTTCTGTCCTGCAGAAACTTTGTATGAGATTGAAATCTTTTATTGTAGGTAGGCTTGCAAGTTATTTCTTTGATTTTCAATGTTCCGTTAGACACAATATCATAAAATTACTATGGTTCTGGAGGCCAAATTGCAAATTATCGATTGCATTACCTATATATTGGACGAAAATCACAGAAATTTCAGAGAAAGATACCGTGGTTTCCCCTGGAAGGAGCGCGAAATAAGGATACTTACACCGAAGAATCTTATTGGCTATGCCGAAGCCAAATGACCACTTCATATCCATCTTTCTATGACTTGAATGGAAAAGCTGAAACTCTCTGATCGAACACGGCAAAGATAAAAAAAATATCCGACGGAGCCATGAAAGTAATCCGAAAAAGACCTCGAAATGATGTCTAAGGGATAGAAAATTAGTTTTCCCCTCGAGGCAACAAATACATATGTAATTTCCAATTTAATTTCAGCCAGATCGGAAGAGAGCGGGAGAAGCCGAAGGAGAGCAACCCGAGCTAAATTACAGTAACCGGAGACACTTCTTTGTAATTCATGGGATTTTCAGGTTTATTTGTCATTCATTCTCCGTCTTTCGCGGATCTACGTCCGTCTTTGTTTGTCAAACGGATAGAGGGTAAGTTGCACCTCTGTTCTGTTTGCCGCATCCCCTTTAATCTTCCGCCGGTCCATTTGTCTCAATCTCGGGCACGATGTTTTATTTAAAGATGCGCCACGGCTTTTTCTGCCCCAGGATCAAGGGACCTGTACTGTCTACGGAAATTTTTGGATATTGCACAGGTGTAATCCGCTGCTACCATTGAGATTTATCGATACACCTAAATAAATTTCGGCGGAGAAGTAAGTCATAATGAATGATCGTCGGGAATCTTCACAGATTTCCGGAAATTGAAATACAATGAAGAAGGAGGGTTGTAAGGATGGGTTAGCAACCCATCTTATATGAAAAATAGAATGTTAAAAGTTTCGGTCAACTGCCTCAGAATCAGGATGGATATGAATTACGACGAATGCTGCGAAAACGGACTTTCAGATTGGCTTCATGGAACATTTGGGGGATTAGAACAAAACATACAGAACTTTTTGACGAACTGAGAAAAAATAAAAAAAACAAAGTAAAGAGGAGAAAAGTAATGAAAAAATCAGACAGTACATTCGTTTTCACATTGGTGTGGATAAAAGTGCAAGAGACAAGAGTGGAGTTTCAATTGCTGTTCATAAAAAGTACAGAGACCGTATTAGAAGTTGGGAAGAAAGAATTGAGCGAAAAATAACCTTAGAGATAGAGGAAAATGGGGAAAACATAATAATAATACGAGTATAGGCCCCAAACGATGATGCAATGGTTATTATAAAAGATTATTTCTACAAGAAACTTTCAGATATATTGGAGAATGTGAAGGTTGATAAGGTCTGCTTACTCGGAGATTTCAATGCTAGGGTCAGAAAATTAGACAACGATGATGTCATCGGAAAACATGAGGAAGACAAGGAAAATAATAACTGTCCGTGACTGAAAAAACTATGTCAAACTCTATCTTTTGAAGTTATGACAGGATTCTTTCCACATAAATATATATACAAGTTTATCTTTCAGTTTAGAATTCAGCCCACAAGAGGGTTGAGATCAATACCTGATTCACAAAGCTCTAGGTTCAAAACTAATGACGTGAGGGCATAACGTGGTGCGGAATGCGGGGTTATAGCTGATAGTCAAAATAATTGTGAATTTCAGAAAGAGCGGTGTCCTGAAGATAGGTAACAAAGGTGAGTGTAAGGATCTCGAAGCAAAAAAGTATAAACTTGGATGTGTTGCGCATAAGACGACGACGCAATTCCTTTATAAGCTTAGGATGGCTGGGAAACTTCAAGTAATAAATGAGTATACAGATGTTACACAAAGTATCGGTCAATAAAGAACTGCATATACCCAGCAGCAAAGTGAAGCTTTTTGATATGAGGAGATTTTGGATAGCCAAATCCAGCTGCCAGAATGGTGGTCAGAAGAAATCAAGACCCAGGTTGAAGAGAAGAAGAAAGTGAATCACAGGTGGATGTTTACAAAGGAACCGCAAGATCGAAATACGTTAGGCAATAAAACAGGGCAGTTAAACTTATGGTCGCAAAGAGAAAGAATAAGATATGGGAAGGTTAGTGTGAGGAAATAGAAATATATACATTCTGTCAAGAAAGTACCGGGAATTATCGATTTGAATCTGGCGGGGCAATGAGCCAGGTCAAATTTAGTTTTCCTAGGTTGGTACCACTGTCCTTAATTACTATGCCAAGCTTGAGCGGGATCTGTCAACTAGTGTGTTTGCAACAGCTGATTAAGTCAGTCGATGTCAGAGTGCGTGCCGATTTTTACTATGGGTGATTACGTTGAGCAAAGGATTTGTTTAAAGTTTTGTGTTGCAAATGAATTTTCGTGTGCCGATGCATTGAAAATGTTGCAAAAGGCCTTTGGTGATAATGCTTTATCGGAAACTCGTGCATATCAGTGGTACAGAGCCTTCAAGGACGGTCGTGAAGTGGTCGCCCATCGACGGCTTCGATCGAAGATAACGTCGATAAAATTAAGGAAGGTTGCTGGAAAACCGTCGTACCAGCTTGAGAGAGATAGCACATGATCTTAAGATATCCCACGAGTCCGCACGTACGATTTTGATTGATATTTAGGCATGAGAAAGGTGGCCGCACGACTCATACCGAAAGACCTGAATTTTCTTCAAAAACGTCATCGCGAACAGGTTGCTTCAGACATGCTGGATCGCTGTAATTCCGATTCTACATTCATGAAACGCATTATAACTGGTGATGAGACCTGGGTCTACGAGTAGGATATGCAAACAAGCCAGCAATCATCGGAATGGGTGGCAAAAAATGAGCCGAAACCGAAAAACCCACGCTAAAGCCGCTCGAAAATGAAGGTGATGCTCATTGTTTTTTTCGATATCCGTGGCGTGGTGCACTACGAATTCGTTCCAGAGGGTCAGACGGTAAACAAGGAGTATTACCTAGGCGTTATGAAACGTTTGCGTGAGCGTATCCGTAAGAAGCGGCCAAATTTGTGGGCGAACAACTCATGGATTTTGCATGACGATAACGCGCCTTCTCACCGAGCTACGATTGTGACTGACTTTCTCGCCAAAAACTCAACAAACGTGCTTCAGCAACCACCGTTTTCGCCGGATTTGGCTCCCTGCGACTTTTTCCTCTTCCCAAAACTAAAATTGCCCCTTCGTGGCACCCGTTTTGAGTCGATTGAAGCCATAAAACAAAATTCGGCGCGAGAGCTAAAGTCCATCCCGGAAAGCGCCTATAAAAAATGTTTCGATAATTGGAAGTGCCGTTGGCATAGATGTATTGGAGCAAATTGAGCCTATTTTGAAGGCGACCCAATAAATTTTGACGATTAAATGTGAAAATGTTGTTTTAATTGAAAATTCCCGGTACTTTCTTGACAGAGTAGTATTGGTGGAACAAGAGTGTCACAGGCGTTGAAAACTATAAAGAAAATCAGGAGCGAAAGAAGGGAAACACCAACTTAATTGGGATGGAAGAATGGCAGGAATATTATGGAAAATACCCGAAAATAGAATATAGTTTGGTGAACAAATGAAATAAGTGGATCTTGATGACAGGGTAGAAACAGAAAGGATTAGTTCACAAGAGATGAAGCAAGCATTGAAAGATATGAAAAGCAGTAAAGCTTCGGGACCTGTAAACTTTCCTGTTGAATTGCTTCAGCATGGACCCGATATTTTGCTGGAGACATTGGCAGATATTTTATGGACTAAACCTAGAGGATATTCGTCAGATTGGAATTTCGGCTATATCTCAATATATATAAACGGAAATAAGAAAGAATGTAGCAATTATCGAGGGATGAGTCTGAGTTGTTCGATAGAAAGGTTATACTGTAGATTATTGAAGAAAAGGATTGAGTCTGAATTCGAAAAACTAGAAGAAAAAAGCGGCTTTCGCGTTGGACGATCTTGCCTAGACAATTTGTCCACACTCCAACAAATAATAGAGAAGAGGAAGCCCGAAATTTGTCCACACATCTCGTATTCATTGATCTAAAAAAAGCCTATGATACAGTGCCCTTGAATAAAATGTTTGAAATTCTAATGAAGATTGTCCTGAGAGGAGTAACACAAAAAAATTATAAGAACCTACAGAGCGCTGTTAAGATGGGAAAAAGGATATCAGGATCATTCAGAGTACAAAAGACCTTAAGCAGGGTTGCTGCCTTTCGCCAACTCTGGTTAAAATTTACATTCAAGAAGACTCAGAAACTTGCAGAAGAAAGTGTTCCAAAATCGGAATAGAGATAAGTGAATCCTGCTCAACAACCTTATTCTTTGCTGATGAGCAAGTAATTATTGCAAACTATGAAGAATACATCGACTATACGGTAAAAAAACTGAAAAATGGGGATTGAATATGAACATTAAAAGAAACCATACTTGCATATAGGAGGAGAACTATAAGAGGAAGAAGACTCCAACTTACAACTGCGAGAGATAAGATCATGCAAAGAATACAAATACTTGGGAAGCATCATATCAAAAGAGGGGACCTCAGACAGAGACATAACAAATAGAGTTCAACAAGGAAAGAAATTCGTGCGAATATTGAATTATCTACTTTGGTCAAATCAGATAAGTTTAAACACAAAAATTACAAACTACTGAGCAATTGTAGAGCCAATAATGACTTATGGAACTAATTCTCCATACCCTGCTCTATTCATTCGTAACTTTTCCATCAGGGAAAATTCGTTAAACGGGTGCACAACACACATACACAAGTTGAAAATAATGACGACCTGCTTTGTGATATTTCCAGGGGCAGTTATTTGCCGAATATATATATTTCCTCGCCGTATATGAAGTGCTTGTTAGGGGCACTACACAGCTGAATTACAGAGAAGCATTCAGGTATATTTTTATATTTCAATTTCTGAATAGAATTCATTGCTTGACAAAAATTGGTTTGCACTAAATGCGCCTTTTGTAGGCGAACCTTTCCCTTAACAAGGAGATTTTATCAATGTTATCGTGTGTTGCGATCCCTAATTGGGCATCTGAGGTCTTTTATGCTGCCTTTCCCATCGGAGAGACGTATAACAGTTTGTTTTTATGTTATGTAAAGCTTCTTTATTATTCCAAGGAATAAACTTCTTCCTATTGGCAGTCGATTGTTGATCTGTTTTCGAAATAATGGCAGGTTTTGATCCCACCGGATCAATATTCTTTACGTGGATTATAGAACTTGGGACTTTTCTATTCCAAATTGCGTCTTGGTGAAAGATATCTGCGGAATTTGCGGGTTCAAAACAAAATCACAAGAAATACCTGAGGTCAGATACCTAAAGAATGAAAACTATTGATGAAAAACGATACGAATTATATAGAAGAATTTATTACTTTCTGTTAACCATACTGATTGTGTGGTAAAGAGTTATTCAGTCTGGCAATACAACTTTCCTTCGTGATTTAACAGAAAGTTATTTTGATATTTGACATTAACGAAATGAGTCGATTTACGCTTAAAGAAAACTAAGGAATATCAACATCTTATTTCCAAATGTTGAATCTTCTATACAAACTCTTACAAATTTACGTGGAAAATTTAATGGATATGAACGAGATTTTTCAGTACTTTCGTTATCAAGATTATAAGAAGAGAAGCTAGTGAAAACCTGATCGATTCGAAAGATCTTCGCCTCGAAATACTTGTATCATCTTTTTCAGCGGGAAAATTGTGCCTGTCGATAATGATTAGTTTCCCGTCGAGAAATGGGGGTGAAACATATTAAATAGGAGACAGAACGATTCGCCATGGTCCGTAACCCTTAGTTATATATCGTCTATCAGAATTTCTTCTCCTTCAACGGCTAGAAAAATAATTTGAAATCGCTGAACCGTGAGTCCTGCATCTCAAGATAGTGAAAAGCGAGTCCCCACTCTTCAGTTTCGTTAGTTTACTCTATTTTTCGCGTACTTTTCGGAGAAGATTTCACATCAATCTCTTGATATGTTGAATTTATTGAGAAAGGTATGATCCGAATATTACGTCCCGCAGTTGTTGTGGAACAGGTTCGATTAATTAAGTTCATTCGGGATCTTTTCGAAAATCTACACAAAGTAGATTTCGTGAAAATGAGCCAACTCGGAAATACTCTAATATAAGAAAAAACTTGTAAAATGAGAAATATGCCATCTAACAAAAAATTTCTAGCTCTATTACTCTTTTTTTCAAATTATAAACTTATTTTTCAAGATGGCGATGAGAAATTTTAGATAATCCGAAGCACTTGTACAATTATGAGAAGATCAAGGTTGGTATGCAATTTTTTTCACTGCACAATGCCGAAGATTTACCAATGTAGGAAAATGATGAATCAAAAATCTTTTCACTAAATAAATTGAGTATTTCTACAGGGTGCCTCCAAATACCTAAGACTATAGCTCAAGATAAAATACAAAAATAAATATTTTCCAAGTAATATTATATCTAAGATGTTTCCGTTTATATATACCAGGACTACCATTCAATTGAATCCATCTGTTATTCCGTGCTATAATATTATTCATGGACTATATCAATTCAGTAAATCGTTAGAGTAACTGTTGTAATTTTCCGAAAAATAAATTTCAACTTCAATTTTCATCATGGAATATTCTAAATAATATATTTCTTTTTGAAAAAATTTAAACCCATATGGTGGAAAAATGTATTAAATACACCAGTGGCGAAGTATGAAAAAAATATTGAAGAGCAACATAAGAGTAGACGAACATAGAAAATCTACACTGCAAAATAAAACAACTACTGGTTTTTCTGCTCATTGCATAAAATAAAACCACTTCATAGACTTCAGTAAAACTGAAATTCTACACTCAGGTAACAAAAGCAAAAATTTGGACCTACTCGAATATCTGGAGTTCTCTTCGGTTCATAAAAAACATCTGATAAGTTGGAATTTCATTTATCTCTATTGCTGACATCTGTTAATAACAAGTTCCTTTGAAAATAAGCAAATACTTTCAACAGGTATAATTTACTGTTAATAACCTCAAATAAAAAATTCCGTCACTTCCATCTGTTGTCCGAAAAATACAGGATGGTCCAACGAAAACTTAAAACCTCGATTTTCGGACTTTAAAATGAAAATGTGGAAAATCGTTCGAACCCGTCAATTTCTGATTCGAGGGAGAACAACTTTTCCGTTTTCATCCCTGTAACTTCAACCCCCTGACGGGGGTGAGCACAACCCCTTGATTTTGAATAGGGATGAGGGGTGTTGCGATAACTTATTTTGAAGATCGTATCGAGTACTATCTGACCCTGAAATTTCGATTCAAAATATCCATCAATGATGAAATAACAGCGAAAATAGTGAAAGATGCAATGTGGAATTTATCTCGCGAATTTTGTTCGTATCAGACATATTTCAAGGGTATTAAGTAGTTATGTTGTTAATTTTTTGTCCAAAAAAGTATTAATTTCTTGTCCTGGAAAGGAGAAGGACCATGTTTTTGATTTAACTTAGTCTATCGTGAATCTTTAAGAACGTAACAAGTGTGTCAAAGCGATTGTAAATTTGTAGTAGAATTAAAATGGTGTATTCCGTAGAAACGATAAAATTATATCTTAGAAATAACGATTCTGCGCGAACAACAGCGGCTTTATTTAACAAACGACATCCTGGAAAAAATGTATCCGGTGCTTACGTTGTGCAACTGGTTGCCACATTTCACGCTAGTGGTTCAGTCGGAAACAAAAAGAGGGTGCATGAAAGAGACGAAGCGAGGGACGTGGCTGTCTTAGGTCATGTAGTAATTGATGCGACCTTGAGTACTAGTCCGATGTATCTGGTTTTTCACGCACAACAATCATGAGAATCCTGAAACAACATAAATTCCATCCTTATAAGATACAATTGGTTCAGGAACTGAATGAGGATGATCCCGATCGCCGACTCCAGCTCTGTGAAGTGGTCAGTGAAATGATTAACGGTAATCAAAACTACATGTTCGATATCTATTCTTCGGACGAGTGTTCATTTTACCTTAATGATATTTTAAACCGGCATAACTGTCGGTATTGGTCGGATGAAAATCCAAGATTATTTCGTGAGGTACATACCAGCGTCCCCAAAAATTAAATGTTTGGGCGGGTAAAATTGATATTCAAGAGACCTGAGCATTATGGAAATGACAGGAAGCGAGAGTGTTGGATTTAAGACAACTCTACTACTTACAAGCTGCCATTAGATACCACCGAACGAGTGTTTCTGGTATCTTAGGAAAATATGTGACTCATGCACGCACCATAATAGGGCCCCTTTGATGCTGTGGAGCCTTACACAAAGGAGTTACCCTTTCCTTGCGCCAACTATATATATATATATATATATATATATATATATATATATATATAACACAATTCCAAAATCAATAAGAATGCTAACAAATGTATGCGGTTATAAAAGACAAATGAAAAGACTCCATCCTGAAATTCTCACAAATTTGTCGACGCAATGAAATTAATTTGACTTAGAGCAGACTCGACGCTACGTACCTATTTTAGTATCAAATATTACTGCTTACATCGTATCCTTTACAAGCAAAACAGAAACTACGAGCTTCGATTTCATCAGGTAATGGCAAGGCAAACAGCTGCCGTTGTCGAGCCACCCCGGTCGCAACACGGAAGGATAGGGGTGGTCGAAACACCTTCACATAGTGCACAAGGACAAAGGAAGTGACTGCTCTGCTAGGTTCAAAGATGCCCTTCATCGATGAATCGATGTAGCAGGTTTCGATACATCCGAATTCGAAACTATTCAGTTAATTAGTTCATGTTATCATACGGCTTGGTTATTAATGTGTGCGGTATTGAGATCGACTGATAGAATTATAAATTGGACGCAAGAAGCAATTGGAGAGTTACTGGCTCCATCGATTCAAATCGAACTCTCGAAGTGTCAGGTTCGTCTACCAGTCAGCTGTTGTGATCGATTATTAGGACTCCAAAATATTGAAAAAATTTTATGAAAACTTGATGAGGTTAGGATTACAAATAAATTAACAATGCCAAAAATATTTTTCGATATCCAACTCGGAATAATAAGAAGAGGTTTTTTCTTGATAGAAGGATTATTACAAAATTTTAAAATTCATACAGTTTCATTCTGTTAACCTTCTACAAATTTTATTTTCAAAAAATTTTCATTCAAAAACTTCTAGAAATAAATAAAATAAATGTCTTTAGAACACATTGTGCCAATTAAGTAGACAAATAGAATGAACACTTATTAGACAGTACCAAAGGGAATGGAAGAAATTCAAAGAAATATAAATTTTCAACTAAAAATTATGGAATAAATACTTGAATAGTACAAAATTTTGTTTCATTCGTTTTTTTATGAAAGCTAAATTCCTTTCCAAAAATTCAAAACATAACCCCAAAAACTTCTTCAAATACCACTATCAAAATAAGTTCCTTCAAAAAAATTCCTCAAATATGCAAAACATCTTCAAGAAGCAATTTAGAATTATTACAACGGAAACTCATCAGCTCTACTTCATATTTGAAAAATAAATTAAAATTAACAAAAATATCTTACCAAACCAACTGATGGCTCTTCACTGGACAAACACTAAAATAAAATGAACTTAAAAAAATCCTACGTATTCTATGTCCGTCACAGAAATTACATAAAGTTTGCAAGGTATTTTATGGACTCCTTTAAAACCAAATGATAATATGTAATAAGCGTAAACCAAAATATATGATTATTATATAATTTTTTTGATAGAAGGATTATTACAAACTTTTAATTATCATACAGATTTATTCTGTAAGCCTCCTACAAATTTAAATTTCAAAAAATAATTAATCAAAAACGTTTATAATAAAATAAAATGAATGTCTTTACAAGACACTATGACAATTTAGTAGACATATAGAATTAACACTTATTACATAGTACCAAAGGGAATAAGAAATTCAAAGAAATCTAAATTTTCAACTGAAAATTATTAAATAAATAAAAGAAGGGTACAATATTTTAGTTCGTTCCTTTTTTTATAAAAACTAAAAACCTCTCCAAAATTGCAAAACATAACCCCTAGAACTTCTCCAAAAACAACTTGCTCAAAATAAGTTCCTTCAAAAAAATTCCTAGAACATGCACAACATATAAACTACTGAATTGACACAGTGTGTTCTAATGACATTTATTTAATTTAATTCTAAAAGTTTATGAATGAAAATTTTTTAAAATTCAAATTTGTGGGAGGTTAACAGAATAAACCTGTATGACATTTAAAATTTTTTCCTTATTCAGAATGTAGAGAAGTGAGGGAAATTATCAAAAATAGTTGGAGATTGGGTAGAAAAAATCTGTTGCAGGTTCTGTGATAATGATACGTTGAGGAAAAATTCATTATTTTTGTGTGCACTTCAAGACTTCATTCACCAAACCTTCCGTATGAAACTCCAAACAATAAGAGCGATATAATTGATATAAATATTGATAAAATCTGTTGAATGAAGAAAATCACAATATCAAAGAAAAGGTGTAAAATAAATTTTTGCTTACCTTGTTTTTCCCTGAAGCTTACTATGTGAATTTCTGGTAGTAAAATGTCTTTAGGTAAAGATAAATGACATAAATAAATGACATTTCAACAGATCTAATACAGAGACAATTAAGTCTTTAAAACTTAAAGTGAAGCATACATTCTGTCAAGAAAGTACCGGGAATTATCGATTTAAATCTGGCGGGGCGATGAGGCAGGTAAAATTTTTTTTTCCTAGGTTGGTACCACTGTCCTTAATTACTATGCCAAGCTTGAGCGGGATCTGTCAACTAGTGTGTTTGCAACAGCTGATTAAGTCAGTCGATGTCAGAGTGCGTGCCGATTTTTACTATGGGTGATTACGTTGAGCAAAGAATTTGTTTAAAGTTTTGTGTTGCAAATGAATTTTCGTGTGCCGATGCATTGAAAATGTTGCAAAAGGCCTTTGGTGATAATGCTCCATCGAAAACTCATGCATATCAGTGGTACAGAGCCTTCAAGGACGGTCGTGAAGTGGTGGCCCATCGACGGCTTCGATCGAAGATAACGTCGATAAAATTAAGGAAAGGGTGCTGGAAAACCGTCGTACCAGCTTGAGAGAGATAGCACATGATCTTAAGATATCCCACGAGTCCGCACGTACGATTTTGAATGATATTTTGGGCATGAGAAAGGTGGCCGCACGACTCGTACCGAAAGACCTGAATTTTCTTCAAAAACGTCATCGCGAACAGGTTGCTTCAGACATGCTGGATCGCTGTAATTCCGATTCTACATTCATGGAACGCATTATAACTGGTGATGAGACCTGGGTCTACGAGTACGATATGCAAACAAGCCAGCAATCATCGGAATGGGTGGCAAAAAATAAGCCGAAACCGAAAAAACCACGCCAAAGCCGCTCGAAAATGAAGGTGATGCTCATTGTTTTCTTCGATATCCGTGGCGTGGTGCACTACGAATTCGTTCAAGAGGGTCAGACGGTAAACAGAGTATTACCTAGGCGTTATGAAACGTTTGCGTGAGCGTATCCGTAAGAAGCGGCCAAATTTCTGGGCGAACAACTCATGGATTTTGCATGACGATAACGCGCCTTCTCACCGAGCTACGATTGTGACTGACTTTCTCGCCAAAAACTCAACAAACGTGCTTCAGCAACCACCGTATTCGCCGGATTTGGCTCCCTGCGACTTTTTCCTCTTCCCAAAACTAAAATTGCCCCTTCGTGGCACCCGTTTTGAGTCGATTGAAGCCATAAAACAAAATTCGGCGCGAGAGCTAAAGTCCATCCCGGAAAGCGCCTATAAAAAATGTTTCGATAATTGGAAGTGCCGTTGGCATAGATGTGTTGGAGCAAATGGCAAATGTTGAAGGCGACCCAATAAATTTTGACGATTAAATGTAAAAATGTTGTTTTAATTGAAAATTCCCGGTACTTTCTTGACAGAGTAGTATAATAACGGCTGTTATAAAATAACTAATATACACCATGTGTACGTGTTGATTAGTTTTTGATTAATATTCAGTAAGGACAACACAAAAATTCCCATTTGAGATCTAAACTTCAAAATTTTGTAGGCGCTCTTTTCGATATTATAGATAATAGCTGGAATTTATTCTCCAGAACCCCCAAAGATTTAATCTAAATAAATTTCATGAAAACATTTAGAATTAAAATTTAAAACATGTCCTGATGATACATTGAATCACTATATAGACATATACTACTCTGTCAAGAAAGTACCGGGAATTTTCAATTAAAACAACATTTTTACATTTAATCGTCAAAATTTATTGGGTCGCCTTCAAAATAGGCTCCATTTGCTCCAATACATCTATGCACTTCCAATTATCGAAACATTTTTTATAGGCGCTTTCCGGGATGGACTTTAGCTCTCGCGCCGAATTTTGTTTTATGGCTTCAATCGACTCAAAACGGGTGCCACGAAGGGGCAATTTTAGTTTTGGGAAGAGGAAAAAGTCGCAAGGAGCCAAATCCGGCGAATACGATGGTTGCTGAAGCACGTTTGTTGAGTTTTTGGCGAGAAAGTCAGTCACAATCGTAGCTCGGTGAGAAGGCGCGTTATCGTCATGCAAAATCCATGAGTTGTTCGCCCAGAAATTTGGCCGCTTCTTACGGATACGCTCACGCAAACGTTTCATAACGCCTAGGTAATACTCCTTGTTTACCGTCTGACCCTCTGGAACGAATTCGTAGTGCACCACGCCACGGATATCGAAGAAAACAATGAGCATCACCTTCATTTTCGAGCGGCTTTGGCGTGGTTTTTTCGGTTTCGGCTCATTTTTTGCCACCCATACCGATGATTGTTGGCTTGTTTGCATATCGTACTCGTAGACCCAGGTCTCATCACCAGTTATAATGCGTTTCATGAATGTAGAATCGGAATTACAGCGATCCAGCATGTCTGAAGCAACCTGTTCGCGATGACGTTTTTGAAGAAAATTCAGGTCTTTCGGTACGAGTCGTGCGGCCACCTTTCTCATGCCCAAAATATCAATCAAAATCGTACGTGCGGACTCGTGGGATATCTTAAGATCATGTGCTATCTCTCTCAAGCTGGTACGACGGTTTTCCCTTACCCTATCCTTAAATTTATCGACGTTATCTTCGATCGAAGCCGTCGATGGGCGACCACTTCACGACCGTCCTTGAAGGCTCTGTACCACTGATATGCACGAGTTTTCGATAGAGCATTATCACCAAAGGCCTTTTGCAACATTTTCAATGCATCGGCACACGAATATTCATTTGCAACACAAAACTTTAAACAAACTCTTTGCTCAACGTAATCACTCATAGTAAAAATCGGCACGCACTCTGACATCGCCTGACTTAATCAGCTGTTGCAAACACACTAGTTGACAGATCCCGCTCAAGCTTGGCATAGTAATTAAGGGCAGTGGTACCAACCTAGGAAAAAAAAATTTACCTGCCTCATTACCCCGCCAGATTTAAATCGATAATTCCCGGTACTTTCTTGACAGAATGTATATCATCATCACATGTGGTGGAAATTAACTAATGAAGAATCAAAAGAAATATAATATAATGACCAAATTATTGAGATATCACCTTATACATATAAATGTTTCGAGTGGATCTTAAAGAATCACAAGTTCCATCACCAAAATATGTTCAACATGTGATTCTTTAACATCCAATCGAAACATATATGTTAAAATGACGTCTTAATAATTTGGTCATTATTTTATATCTCTTTTGATTCTTTATTAGTTAATTCCCACCGCATGTTATGTTAATATTTATGTCTATAAAGTGATACAGTGTATCTAGGACATGTTTTGAAATTGAATTCTAAATGTTTTAATGTGATTTATTCAGATTAAAGTCTGTAGAGGATCTTGAGAATTAATTCCAGCTATTATTCTGTAATATGCAAATACTTCTGCATAGTAATTTTCAATATATACCCTATTCGACCTTTTTAAAAAATAACAAAATTTAATTTTCAACTCATTTATTGATATATCCAATAATCCATAATATCCATTTTATATATTCAATATTTACATTTAAAATTTAAACAAATAACCAGAACCGAGAACACAAAATAACTTCCGCATAAAACAAACAAACATCACAGACAGATTGCAATTTACATCAATTATTCTTTATTCGACCAGAAACAACCTCATAATACATATCGTTCAAAGAAGAAAAATTGCGTGAAAACGTCTGTGAAATGCTAAATAATAGTCCGTTTTCAGATATTCTATGGTGTAAATACATATAAATATGGCGAAGAACACGGAAGAAACCTTGTGGTATCCACATCAAGGCCTTCGGTGGTGGATGGAAACAATCGATGGGTCGCCGCCTTGTTTTTGTGGACAGGTAACACTAAAATATAAACCTGCAAGTAAAAAAAATTTGAATATCAAAACAAATTGAAATATGTTTATCTTCTACAATTTTAATTTCAAAAGAATTTTTTATTCAAAAAACTTTTAGAATTAAATTAATGTCTAAAGCAAGCACCGCTCACATTTAATAGACGTATATAATCAAAACTCAATATACAATGTCAAATGAAATAAATAACCCAACAGATATACAAAAGTAATTAAAATTAATAAATAAATATTCAAAGGAGACAAAATTTTGTTTCTGGTTTTATCTTTAAGAAATACTACTTGCCTTATAAAAACATGAACACACTTAAAGGACTTCCCAAAGAATATAATTTATTTGAAATATTTAATATATTTAAATATTTGAACAAATTATTTCAAAAATCTCTAAAAAATGTGCACTATATCTTCAAAAAACAAATATAATTCTAGATAATCCCGTCTTCAGCCCTTTTTCAATATTCCAAATATCAAAATCAAAAACATAACCTACATCACTCACGTGTTGAAAGACTTAAGCTTCGAACTACAGATCAACTATATATTCAAGATTGATCTATGTTCTAACACAATCAAAGAACAAAGTGAGTTATTTTAAGGTCTACTTAAATTCATTGACATTCTATAATGAGATTTATTGAAGCCAAAATATAATTATATATTATATATAAAATAAATTAGAAAGGCTTTTTACTTGATAGAAGAAATATAACAAATTTGAATATCAAAACAAATTGAAATATGTTTATCTTCTACAATTTTAATTTCAAAAGAATTTTTTATTCAAAAAACTTTTAGAATTAAATTAATGTCTAAAGCAAGCACCGCTCACATTTAATAGACGTATATAATCAAAACCTGCAAGTATAATAAAATTAGGAAAAAAACATTTTTGCAATAAAGAATAATATCATGATATGTTTCCTGTATTTTTGAGCATTCGTTCCTGGATGGAATTCTTTCAGCCAAGTATGCAAAATAAAAACTAGGTTAGTTATTAAAGATGATCTTTTAGCGTTTTCCGTTCCTTCTCTAACCCGACTGAGCAAGTACCGTGGTACTTGCGTGGTATTCATCTGGATTTCGAGAAGCCAAGGTGAAGGAGACCAACTGCTTACCGTGATTTAAGAGAATTGTTACTGTTACTGTTAGCCTACTACCTTATAGTAATAAGATGATTATATATTCACTTTAGTACGATTTAAAGATCTCGCTTAGTTTTATAATTTTGTTAATAAGAGTGACTGTTAGCGTTCTCACCTTCGTTTCAAGGCTGGTCAGGTGCACCTGGAGAAGGTCGGGGAGGGTAGTCTGAGGTTTGTATACCTTCGTTGACGTACTCTCCGTCAGGTGTCTGCACTGAATGGGTAGCGACTGAGGCTCTACTTGTCTGACTTGTGGTACTCGTCGTCGTCGGTGAGGCCGAGGTACCCACCGATGTAGTGTTCTCGTTCGAGGTAGACGTTGCCACCTGAAATGAATTAATAAAGATTAGGATAAATCTTGAGACACCTCGCTTAAACAAAATAAAATAATATATACAAAGTGACAGTGTGAGGAAACACATAGTAATAGTCGGAAAACTTCGAATATCTGCATCACAAATTAAATAATCATGGATATAATAAAGAATAAAAGGAAAAAATATTTTATTATACATGGCAAATAAAGAAGATGATGAACAGAGGCTAACCAATGAATAGGTCGCCTATAAGTTTTAACTCAAGAAACCTAAAACATTTCACTAGTCGTCTCAAAAATGAAAAAAAAAATAACAAAGAATATATACACATATAGCGAAGAAGGATGACCAGACAACCAAGGAAACCAAACAATTTCACCCACAATAGAAGAGAGGTGCAGCATGTATCATCTAATCTTGAGGACAAAGTATCATAATCGGTTCGAAATAATAGTAAATTTCGGGAAACTATTGTCAATTTTTGGGGAAGCACTTAAATAATAAATGTTTTAAAACGGTTAACAGCACTCAAATCCGGAAAAGCATAGCATCTAGCAAACAAATAATATTTAAATAAGGTTATTCTGATTTTCACAAATTATTATTGTTATGTTCACAACAATCGTTTCGCGATCACAGGCAAGATCACCTTTTTAATTCAATTCAATATCTAGAAAACACTTGAAACTTCTTACTTTGGTCCAGTTACAGAATCACCAGGTAAGTATATTTTTATATGCCACTATTTATTAAATCATGTATTCGTTTTCTATCAGTATTAAGAAGCCATATTTTAGTTTTCATCATGAATGATCTGTATCTGTTTACTAGTCTAAGCTGCAAAGGTAAGAAAGCAAACATCCTGGGTGCCAGAAACGACCAGCACCTTTGTCCTGCTGTTTTGAGGGTTCGATGTGTCTGAAAACTGGTAAGTTTATATCTTGTCAAATGGGTATGTTGTATTGGCCGGAGTAAGATCTTTTTCTTTTTTATAAGAGCAATAATTTTTGAGAAGTATAACTGTCTTACATCCAGTACTCTTGATATCTTATAAAGTTCATCAGTGAGGAAGAGAAGGCTCTTTCCAAGTATGATCTTGAGTAGCAGTCTTTGAACAATGTTGAGTATCTCCACATGAGTCCCATGAGCTGCACCCCAACCAACGTTACCTATGACAAGTGAGACTGAACTAATGCAAAATACCTTCATGAACTGAGTAACATTCATTTCTTTTTTTAGGTTTCTGAATATATGAAGAAGATCGTGGAGTTTTTTCGCTACATATTCACATTGATGATCCCAACACATATTCCTGTCAATATGAATACCAAGATACTCAATGTGTCCTTTTGAATGTTCAAGAATAAAGTTTTGGTTATTGACTTTTAGGGATCCCAAATTAGGAAGTCCCGATCATATGATGTAAATGGTAGGTAAAATGACTTCTTAATGTTCAATGTAAGTGTATTCCTTCTAAGCCAATTTGAAAGATTCTTCAAGTCTTTTTCAGCACTAACTTTAAGGTTTTCCCATATCCTGTCCTCGCAAATCATAGCTATATCAGCAAAACTTATGATCCTTCCAGACACCGTCATGTACAACATGAAGATAATGAACAGGAGTGGACCTTTATCGTACCTTGGGGGACTCCATCGGTTACAGTTTCCACTCTACTACTCATTTCCTGAATTTGTACTATCTGCTTTCTAACTGTTAAGTAGTTTCTGACTAATTCTAAGGCAATTCCTCTTATACCATTTTTATGCAATTTATTTAATAATATTTCGTGGTTTACTGTATCGAATGCCTTAGATAAGTCTAGGAGAACGCAAAGAAGAGGCACTTTTTTGTCTAGTCCATCATTAATCAGTTTCGTTAAGTCTCTTATAACTTCCTCAGTCGACATCCCCTCTCGAAAACCATATTGCCCTTCAGAATTTATTTTATTCTTTGTTAAGAAACCCAGCACTCTATTTCTCATCATTTTCTCCAAAATTTTGGCCACATTTGAAATTAAAATAATGGATCTATAATTGGATATCTCTAACTTATCACCACTTTTGTATATGAGATTAATAACACCTGTTTTAAGAGTGTTTGGAAAGCATCCGTGAATGAAACATTCATTAATAATGTGAGCTAAGGGCGCAGATGTTTGTTTTTATATTATTGAGTGTATCTGATCGTATTCCGTCTATACTAGGTGCCTTTTTAATCTTCAAATCACCTATCATGCTTTCAATCTCTTTGGCATCAGTAGGTATAAGGAAGATGCTGTCTCCCACGAAATTAACACCTTCATCTACAAAATCTTCCGGCTCAGTTATCTATCCTGCATATTTCCCTCTCATTCGAGAGAAAAATCTATTAAATTCATCAGCGATCTCAGACCTGTCGAGCAGAATGTTACCTTGTTCACTTTTTATCTTTTTTATATTCTTTTCAGAAGAATTTTTAGTGTAGATCTTCTTAACCTGGTTCCATATAATTTTTGATTCATTTCCACTTCTTTCAATGCTGTCACATAGATATTTTTTCTTCGACAACTTAATTAGTTTAAGGAGCTTGTTTTTATATATAACATATTTCTTTTTCAGGACATAACCAAGTGGATCCTTCCGGAGCCGCGAGTGGAGCCGATTCTTATCATTAATTGACCTCAACAGCGCCTTCGTAATCAAAGGACTTCCCGACATCTCCCTCCGACTGCCTGTCAATATTTTTGTATTATTTTGTATATGTATCTGTAAAGTTTTAATGAAGTTCTCCGCCTTTGTATTACTGTCCTGTTCAGAATATATACTAATTACACAAAATAAACACTCATTTTTAAATCAAAATTCAAAGAATCATAATTTATTACTTTCTTGTTATATGCTCTACCTTTGGGGTTATCTGCAAGCTTATCCACACCCACGGTGAGAAACACTGGATAATGGTCGGTAATATCGTAGTGAAGAATATAACCACGTATGCTGTCTCCACCAGATGGTAACCTTTCAACAACAAAATAATGATACATGATTGGCTCTCAAATCTAGTGTAGCCATTAATAAAGTAATGATAGCCAGAATTACTCATATAATTTCTATACTCATCAGATTTCAAGTAATGTTGAGCTAGAATATTGATGTTTATATCTCCTCCTATAATATGATAATCAAAACTTCCTTCAACTTTTTTGAGGTATGAGTGCAGTTTTTCAATGAACAGAATTTCTGAAGAATTAGGTGATCTATATATTGCGGTCATTTTAATAATTTCACCGAAGAATTTGAAATCTATCTCTAGAGCATCAGTTCCTCCAATTCTAGCAATACAGTGTTCAAATTCAATTTCCTTCTTAATATAACACATCACGCCATCGTGGCTGTTATATTTCTCATAGTTGTAAACACCAACATACCCTGGGATGTTGTAAATATTAGGATTTTGCAGCACGAACGTCTCCGTCAAGATCAATACATCCACCTGTAGTGAAAGCTGTTCCATCAGAATGAGGAACTGGTCCAGATTTTTAGCAATACTTCTGATATTCATTTGAACAATCTTAAGTTGTGTGGTTTTCATGAAACTATTTAATTCTACTATCTGATCAAATTCAACTGTCAGATAATCCCAGTTACTGTATAGGGGTCCATTGTAGAAAAAAAAAATCAAAATTCGCCAAAAAAATTAAATCAACAAAAAACCAAAAATTCACCAAAAAAATAAAAAATATATATTTTTTTATTTTTTCTTTTTCAAGAGGGGTGGAGAATTACATACCAGATTTTTTGTTCCTTTCAATATTAGATCTCGCAACCGGATCGCTGATAGAGTATGATCGTGTCTTTATATTGGATCTGCGGTTCGAATCACCAACATTCTTAAGAATTGTCTGATCCGGCTCCCCAATTCGCTTACGTTCACTCGCTTGTATACCAACGGAGTCCTCCAGATCTCTTTTCAGCTGTTCCGTGCTTTTCACTGCGTTAGGGGTAGCAGGGGCACTTCTGGAATCCGTACTCACCGCACACACCGTAGTCTCCAAACCATCATCACGGTCAAAAATCACCTCATCCCCGGCATTCTGCCTGTGCAGATCACCATATGTTAATCGCTCTCCGTTTACAAAAAGATCCTGATTCCGGATATAAGCACTATCTATATCCCTTCTTTTTAGCCTCTTTGAAGTGGTTTTTCAGGGTTTGTTGTTTGACCCTATCTTCCAAACAAAGATCGTCGTTTATATAAATTTTTGTCCCTCTTAGCTTACTTCTCTTTTCTAAGATTTTTTTTTTTAATAAGATATGACAAAAATTCAACTTTTATTGGTGCGCTGGAGCTCTATTGTTGACATTATTCTCCGACAAATCGACATCAAGTAATTTGGGAAATCACGTGATTGACCAAATCATCATCACCGACCTACAATCCAACTATAACTATATTATTCCTTATATTTATTCTCTCCAGAGCCAATTTTTCAAATTCTTGCCTGGAATTTTTCTCCTCCACCAGAGTTATGCTCTGTCTGGTACTTATTCCTTCGTCCTGCATACTCTTCTTAACTATATTTAATTCCTCCTTCAGAATAGTAGTCTGCGATGAGAGCTCTTGCCTTAATATTTCAATAAGTTCATCTGTACTAGACATATCTACAAGTTGGAAAGCTGATGGAACCCCTTAATTCCAGATAAGGATCAATAAACAATAACAGAATCAAAAATTCGAATGAATTTTCAATATCTTGTAGTCTGAAGGAAACACGTCGTTTAAACACCCACCAGTGAAGCATCCAGGATATTTCCTCAGGCAAAATTTAAATTTAATTGTAAAAGTTTGTAAATTATAAAGAACTTCTCTGCACACAACTGTATGGTACGGCGACGAATGAATATAAATCATATCTCTATTTTATAGACACATTCACTATGCATGAGAAACAGAACTTGTCATTTAATTCTCACTGAACTTTATATTTTTGTTTGTCTGCTAGTCATGTCCGTTGTGAAGAGTGAACCTCGTTTTTTTCTCTTTTACAACAATTCATCACTGGATTATATAAATGCATTAAATATAGTACTGAAGGCCACCGGTAAAATTATAATATGTTATGGCTGCAGTAAATCTGTTCATGTATTCTGAACTCCTGAAGATATTGAAGCTTATCAATGATTTGAAGGAGGAAATTCTTGAGTTATGCAGGTGAGCTCTGAGAGTGCTGGAAAGGTTCAGTTAGATTCTGCACAATTATTGCAAGCTGAGAAGGTGATCAACGAGATACTTGAAAGAACAACTTCATTACACTCATACATGGAAGCACCGCGAGGGCAACATCAAAAGGGATTATGTGCGAAAAGACACACATCTCGTTAACAATATGTTGAGAAAGTGTGTAAATTTGATAATATCAAAGTTGCATCTTGCGTTAATTCAAGAAAGTCAAGTCTAAGTTTCCCAATTTATCCATTTCTCCAAATAGGACATCACATGAAATGGCAGTGTTAAGGTCCGTTAATTCCAAGTTGGAATATCGCTCACCTGCTAGTGAAATACAACTCAGAATGAAGCAGATTAATGGAGTTTCCACCATAGTGAATTCCGTCTCGAAAAGCTTAATTAACCCAGTGGAATTGCTCCTTATTGGGCGGGTGAACATTTTGCTTCCGTAGCAGGTATTTCTGTGTTCTACCAAAAGTAAAAAGACTCAATAACGAATTGATCGGATTTATGAAAATCACTTTGTGATTATTCATTCGATATTGTTTGTGGTTGAGGTTGAGTGAGTCAGTTCTTAACGGAGAGTTCGCGCCACCTGGATAAAGTGTTGGGCACTGTTCCAACTCGAAACCTTCAAGTCTGCTCTTTAATTCTTCGAGATCCATACTCAGAAATTGCTGTGATCTGGTTGGGATGAGACAGCTTAATGCTGACTTTGATAGTGATTAATTAAAGCTGCTACTGGTGGGCGCTGATAATATCCCACCATGAGGTGTTTTTTGCTCAAGAGAATCCATGTCACCCTGCAATGAGCATAGATTTGAGCTAATCCTCATCTATTGTCTTACCCAGGATCACTGAAGAGGAAATTAGAAGTCGCGATGATCAAATTCCTGCCTTTTTTGCATGGCCTTGGCATACGCTCATGACTTGAAGCTGTTCTTGATAATATGTGGTGAAGGTTATTTAAGGCTATTTCAATCCAATAATAATAATAATGTTTATTTTCCAACAATTTACAGAATGTAATAGAACAATAGATAGAATTAGAATATTAAAATAAACATGATAAATCACTGAAGCTTTGAGCTGGTGTGTGATAATACCTTAATAATAATAAACTAATACCTATACAATAATTGTCATAATTAGACTCATGTGCAAACATAATTTACTTATGTGAATGCGCTTAGGAGAGGTCCTTTTTGTTATATTGGTCTAATCCGGTTTAGTTTGACTTATTCGTGTAGTTCATATTAGGTTTTTGTCGTAATTCGCGAAAGGAAAACTGTATAATCTTTTATTTGGACAATAACATTTGGGTAGTATGGTTCTTTACAAAACTTTCAAGTCGATGAGATCATTAAAATAATTTCTCTCGGTGGTTGTTATCCACACTTTAACATGATTCTTGAACGTCTTATAATTTTTCATAGTCTTGATAATTTCCGGTAGCAAACTGTATACCTTAGGTGCCAGAAATTCAACGGATCGTTGACCGATAGTTTTTCCTCGGTTTGGCACAACCGTGGAATGCTCTTCTGTTCGGGTATCGTATTGATGTACAATGGGTTGTGATTTTATTTTATTTTTATGGATATTTGTCACTATTCGGTGACAGCACAATTGCCTCATATCAAGAACAGAGTTCTCTGAGTATAGCAAGTCACTGGAATATCTTATGTTTCTTTTGAAAATTATTCGCAGAATCCATTTTTGTACAATATTCAAGTTAAACAGATTACTTCCTGCCACCCAGATACTTGGATCGATCTTTTTCTTGTATGGTCCTGCTGTTGTCTACTATGGAGGTCCTAGATTGGGTAAGCGATTGGAATAACAGGTAAAAGGAAGATAATACGTTTTTTGCTCGTTCAATGTAAGCTTGTTGAATTTGAACCAGTCACATATTCGTTTCAAGTTTTGTTCTGCTATTGCCTTCAAACCTGCCCAGGTTTCCGCTTCATACAAAACGGCAATATCATCTGCAAAGCTGATGAGTTTACCTTCAGATCTAGATATCATTAGACTGTTCACATAAATTGTGAATAAAAGCGGTCCGAGCACCGTCCCCTGTGGGACTCCATAAGTGACGGCTCCAGAGCCACTTCTAATTCCTTCAATTCCTACCATTTGTTTGCGATTTGATAAGTAGTCTTTCAGATATTTATATCTCCAATAATTATGTGAAATTTATTGTTATTTTCAAATCCAAATAGTTGTAGTGTTCTGTGTTAAAAATATTCTTCAAATCATTTAAAAATATTCTTATCGGCACTAGGGGATCTATAAATCGCTGTTAAGAGTAGTTTGACCTGATTTATGGTAACATGTAATTCTATAGCATTGCTCAAAGCGATTTGCAAAGTCCTGATAAGTTATGATAATGTCAAATTGTTGAGTGAACGGATTCAGAAAAATGAGTATTTCATCAAAATTTTTGTTTACACTACGGATATTCACGTGAAGAATCCTGAATTTAAAGTCACTATTTTTTAAACGATTTTCGTCAAAACTCTTCAAGTTATCGATTAGTTGTCCTGGTATGAGTTCTTATAATTTTTAATATACGGATCCATCTTCGCTGTCACTGCCCAATCATCTAGTTTTTATTTTGAGACCTGAGGGTTGGCTTTCTGTCTCTGGTTTGTGGGTGATTTGAAGAAATAACTCTATCTCTTGCTTTGCTTTTCGTTTCTCCGTCTCTCTTCTTCCTCTCCTCAACCGGATCTTTTTTTGTTCGTGCTTGTTTATAGAAATTTCTGCAGATTCCTGTAGGGTTGCTGTTTAGAAAAACTCTGAATTTCTTTAAGATGGTGTCTGAGGTTCACTTGCTGCTTTGTGTGTTTGTTTATCTCGTCTCTCTCTACCTTCAATTTCTAGAATTTCCTCCACACTGTAAGCTTTATTGTTCCTAAATAATTTTTCGCCTTTTATGTAGCAGTGATCTTGAGTTGAGCTTCGAATTTCTTTCAAATACCTTCTTAGGATTTTGTTCTTTTCCTGTTGTGTTTTTGTCAAGTCTTGAACTATGCTTATTTTGGTACCCTTCAGCTTCAAACAGTTTTGCAATACACTTATTTTTGAGAGTGTTGAGATAAATTCTACCTTGTTTGAACTTCTTTCTGATTTTCCAAGCTTATATATATATTATTGATATTAAGTTTATTTTTTTCTGTGCCTAATAGGGTATTCAAATTTCTGCAAAAACCTTCTACTGATATCTGATTTTTTTCTTCAGGGAGTCCAAATATTATTATATTATTTTTTCTCTCACTCCTTTCCAACTTTTTTACTTGCTGTCTGAGTTGCTAATTTTCTCGCTCCAATTTTCTAATATTTTCATTCAGGATTGTTTCTATTTTCAGTTTTATATTAAGTTCACTTGCTTGTTTACTTTGTTGTTACTCTCTTTTGCTGTTCAGAATTTCTTTCCTTGAAGCTTCCATAATTTTAGTAGATCTGGCAACTATGGGATATATTCACATCAATCATCTGATATATTTAACTTCGCTGCGTTATCTTGTTTACGGGAAACAGATGTAGATAAAATTGACGAACGATAAATCTCCTTCTACTTCGAGTCTTTTATTTTCTTGAAAACTTTGCAACTTATATTAAGTATCGAAAAACCAATACCTCGATTGTATGCTAGAAGTTCTTAGACTTTTTTTGGAACTAGATATGAAAATTTTCACCCACCTTAATCTCACTTCATTCGGCTTGATATTTACACGCTTATCTATTGATGCAAATAATTCACAATTAGTCTGAGATCAGTGTTCAAGGAATGGTCTAACGCTTAATTATACAAATGGTTCGAGATGTCCTTCACGAAGAGATTGCAGGTCTTGGTTGGCAAATACTTCATTGAAGTATCTGGTATCTTGTTTGATAATACATTGACTTTAATACTCCATTTTGGGGAGTTTTGTGCCTCTGCCTGTAAAATGCTGAGATATCTTCAAGAGTTTGATGCCTGAAGGTGTTGAGAAATTTTCATTTCACACTCGTTATCAGCAAGTTAGAATTTGGTAGCATCATTTCGTTTCCCAGTAACGACTGCCATGTGAATCTGCTTCAACGAATCCATACGAGGTATTTCAGGTAGGTCTCATTTTGCCAAACTGCCATATATCTTGAATTATAAGAGAGATAAGGATATCACCGTTGACTGAAAGATGCGAATATCAGTGTGCTGAATTCGCGCAGAAGCTGCTGATGGGCAACCTCGACTCATCCTACTAGCTGTCTAAAATGAACATTATCCTTTCAAGGATTACCTCTAGATTTGCTCCTAGCTTTCGTCTGTAAACACCGCGTACTAACTTGTTAGTTTGTGTACCGGTATGGTTTGTGTAAAAGTGCAAATGGTCTCAGGATTAACCAGTTTTTCTAGTTGTGGAAATAAGGTAATAATTCTGTTATACTTTTTTTATCGTTTTTCATTATAATTGATAGTAAAACATAACTAAGTGTCAATCACAGCCCCAAGGACACGATTCCCTGTGAGAAGCTCAATGGAAGAAGCCCTCAGGATCAAGATACCAGCCTTCTTCAATACTTTGGCTTTCAATGAAAATGGCTGGCTATCAATGTAGAAATTTGAACAAAAAATGTATTCAGAAGAAGAATAATATCGATAAAAATCTGCAAACAGTACTATTTCTTCTAACAACCATATATTTCGAAGGGGTATATTCAATATACGAATATGTCAATGAATGGAAAAGGTTATTCCTTGCTATAATATTCGTGTTAATATTGATCATTTCTGGAAATTTTTCGAATTTTCGGAATTTTTTAATTCAAAAAAGCCCTTGCTGCTACATAGCTACTTACCTGAGTCGTAGCAGTAATGCTAGTTTGCGTGGTTACTGAAGATCGCACCGTGTTTAAAAATTGGTGGATACGTAGGAGAGGATTTAGACGCGATACCACCTCGTGTGCAGCGGTGATCCTACCAGGAGGGGACCTGGTGGCTTGTCGGAGCTGAGTTGTTCTTAGTAAGATCTGCTGCTGCGTGCTTCTGATAAGCAGGAACTGTTGGATATGGGCTTGCTGCAGGATCGTCGGTAATTCGTAGTGATGGAAAAAGTATACCATAGAATGCTGAAACAAGTGGATATTTATATGGGAATGCTATGTCGAAAAGCGAAAAAAATAATGGCGAAAAATTAATGAATCATCACTGGAGAACTTGGATTAAAAATTTCAACTGAATATATATCTAATGACAGAAAAAGTGAAAAAAATATATATTTATCTCAATTTTTGACATACCGAGGTACCTCGCCAGAGGAGATAGCAGAGGTATCTTGAAGAAGTTATATAGTCCGGTCAATTTAGACAATTGAAATAAAGAAAATTCCGACAGAGCTAAATCTTCTTAGAGACCTTAGATTTACCACAAGGAATAAAGTGCCAAAATTCCCAATCAGTCCCATGTGTGCTAAGGGACTTATTCGGGCCCAAGGTCAAAATTTTAAGTTTTTTGGATTTTTCTCGAAAACGGTAAGTTTTATCGAAAAAGTACCTCAAAGCAAAGTTGCAGATCTCAAAATTCTCTATAAAAATGGTTCCTAGGATTTTTTTCTCTAAGACCCACCATTTTCCAGATATTGCGCTTGTAAGAATCATGTTCTACATAGTATGCACACATATGCCACGTATATACATATTTAGGTACTCAAGCAAGCAAAAATGCCTACTCGTGTTTCTTTTATGTATACATTATAATATTCTAAGAAAATATACTCTAAAAAGATCGCCGGTCCCTTACCGAATCCCCTCTACTTGAATAACATCTGCCTATTCTTTTGTCCGTGTGGTGTCGTTCACGTATACCTGCTTCTTTTAATGTTGAACGAGCAGTTCGAGTGACTATACGTATTTATTACAAGCGTCTACTATTGTAGTTAGTGCTGATCAATATTAAAAAAAAAATGTCACAATTTTGCTTTATTTGTAATAAACTTTTAACTGAAGATGAAACTGTTGTGGTCAGTACTGGAATGCCAACTTCAATCGATGCAAGTGTCGCGAGAAGTGATGAGTTTGCTGATTATTTAAGATGCCAAAAGTCCGTTACAATTCACGTGGATTGCAGAAAATCATACACCCAGAAAACTTCAATCTCTGCATCAAAAAGACAACGTGAGGAAGAACAGGCCAGTACTTCAAAAGTAAGTCCACCTCATACTAGAGCGCGAATAAGTGAATCCAGCTTTTGTTTTAAAAAACATTGCTTATTTTGTGGCGATGAAGCGGATGAAGAAGCAGAAAAGAAGAAAGCGAAGAATTATCGCCGAAAAATTTATAAAGTTTCTACACTTACATTCAAAGATTCCATTTTAAAATTAGCTAAAGATCGTCCTGATGATGTGTCAAAAGCTGTCTTTGCGCGTATTAATTCTCAGTGTGATTCAGTTGCTGCTGACGCTAAATACCATGAAAATTGTTACAAATCCTTCCTGAGACCTAATATTGGCAGTAAAATTGGCCGTGAGGCTATAAACTCTGCAATGGAGGAAATTTTCAATTTCATTGAAAGTAGCGATGACTGCCAGTTTTCGTTAGATGAACTGAAGAATGTTTGCCAAGATGTAGCTTCAGAAAACGGGATTATAAAAATACGATTGAAAATAAAGTATGGTAGTAGAATTATTATTACAGAGAAGCCTGGAAAATTAACATTTATTTGTTTTGTAGACAATTACCAAGACATTTTAAGTCAAGCCTGGTCTGATAACAAAAACTTGAATGAAAAAGAAAACGGTGAAAAACTTCAAAAGCTGTGGCAGAAATTATTCGAGAAGTTATTCAATCTTGTGTGTTTGATAATATTATGTACCCGCCACCGGGTAGAATGTTTGAAGATATAAATAACGATATTCCCGAATCATTATCTTTTTTGTGGAACAAATCATTCTTAAAAACAATAGTCATAATTTGGATCATTTAAAGTTATTTTACACAAATATTAGTCATAGCATAATGACTGCTGTTCGGCCTAGATCCTTCAAGTCAAAATTACAACTGGGTCTTTCAGATTTATCCATCGGCATTTTACATTTGTAAAAAATACACGAAACAAAAAGCAAGTACAACTATCTTGTCTTCCTCCAACATCGGCATCTCTTACTCAACATTTGTTTCGAGTATACTATCAAGTTCAGACATGGCAAGGCAATGAACTGAACCCTGAAGACTGTGGTTGGAAATTGATAAATAATACTTTGGAACCGATTTGACCTTTACTGCCCCCTGCTCCAGAAAAACTTCTTAACACTATTTTTTGCAATTGCAAGAAAGGTTGTAGTGCCAAATGTGGCTGTAAAAAAGTAGGGTTGCAGTGTTTTCCAGCGTGTTCCAATTGCCAAGGTGTCTCTTGCTCAAATGTTCAATTAAATACAAGAGAGGAAGATTCATGTGATTTTGATGAAGAGACAACTGATTCATCTTCATTTGAACATTTTCTAAGCATTTATCAACAGGAAGGAGAAGAAGAACAACAAGAATAAATTGAAGAAAACATGATTGTTGAAGTTGAATATGAAGAGTATGAGTCAGATTAAAGTAATAAAAAAAAGTTAGAACGACAGTTAAACTCAGTAACCCATATCAATAATCTTCATACTATTAAATAATTATTGTTCCTGAAAATAACGTCATGAAGGTTCGTGGAATAGGCCTACCGGGGATACCACGTTAAAAAAAACGCGCCGAGTACACTATCTCACAGGTGGTGTGGAAATGTGTGCATATTATGTAGAACGTAATTCTGGCAAGCGCAATATCTGGGAAATAGTGGGAAAAAAAATCATAAGGGCCATTTTTATAGAGAATTTTAAGATCTACAACTTTGCTCTAAGGTATTTTTTCCATAAAACTACAAAGAGGACACAGAGCGAGGTGTTCTGAGTACCACCTCAAAATGGTCGATTGAGACTTGGTTCTAAGACCGATTTAACTGGTCAATGGTTTAAAATGGATAGTTTGTAAACAAGCGGTATAGCACTGAATATGAGGTTTTTTTTCATTATTATCAACACTGGATACTATCTCTGACAGCTGATCTTCGACATTACCTTCTGCTATGGTTATGATAGAAAATTCATTGAAACCAGGAATGGAATTACTGAGCAGCCTCACTTTCAGAATGAAAAGTGGAAGTCTCGGTTTTTTTGAGAATGTATTGTCGGCCAAAAATGAGAAGGCGACGTGAAGAGGACTCTTAGTTTGACAAAGAATGCCAAGTTCGTCAGATTATAGATATTATGGTATGAGGCTCATTACATATATCGGGTGTTTTTTCAGAGTGATAGAACTCTAATTTGAAATAAATCACATTTAAATTGAGATTGAAGCAATTTTTTTTTTTTCATTTGAAAGATAATTATATGACATTTATGTTTTAAAAATAATTTTCGGCATATGTCCACCACAACTAGCTCTGAGGAACCGCATTCGACCAGACCAATTTTGGACCACTTTTCCGAGTAATTCAGGCCTTATTTAATCAATAACACGAGTTATGTTGGCTTCCAGAGCGTCTATTGTTTCTGGTTTATCAGCATGAACTAATGACTTGACCTAACCACAAAGAAAATAATCCAGTAGAGTTATGTCGCATGATCTTGGGGGTCAATAAATTGGACCATTTCTCGAAATAATGTTATCGCCAAATCTTTCTTTCAATAAATTAATTGTTACGGTAACAGCATGAGGTGTAACACCATCTTGTTGAAACCAAAACACTTCTGGGTCGATACCATTCAAATTTTTAAACAAATAATCATTGATCATCGATCTGCAACGAGCAGTGGATTCACTGTAACATTAGCTACAGCATCGTTTTTAAAGAAATATGGACCGATAATGCCTCCAGCGTGTAAACCACATCATACAGTTAATTTTTCAGGATGCAATGGAACCTGCAGAACTTCTTGAGGATTGTTTCCACTTCATATACAGCAATTTTGCTTGTTTACATAGCCGTTCAACCAGAAATGAGCTTCACCAATAAACACAGTTTACGATAAAAAAGTGGATCAACTTCAAGCTGTTGCACGATCAGCAAACAAACGACGCTTATTAGGGTCAAGTGGCTTTAGTTCTTGAACCAATTGGAACATCTTGGATGCACAGAGTCCAACTTGTTGCGAACGTCGACGAATGGACTTGCAGCAGCAATATTTTCTTCTGTATGTACAGTTCTTTGTCCTGTTGTTGTTGTTGTTGCATCGAGTAAAGAAAATGTTGTCCGAAATTTATCGATAGTTCGACGAATAAGCTGCTCTGATAGACGGTTATGTAAACCATAAATTTCTAGAAGTGCTCCATAAGTTTGGCGAATAGAACACTGATTTTGAAAATAAATTTCAACAATTTGTAAACGTTGTTGCGGCGTGAGTCTTTCCATAATAATTTGTTAATGCTTACTGAATATAAATGTCAAAACAACATAGCTTCTACCTTCCGTCAAATCACAGTTATCCCTATCGAAAGTTCTATCAATCTAAAAAAAACACTCGATAGTAGCAAATGAATTCTTCTTACAAGAAGCAACATGAAGAGCCATAACAAATGTATTGAATCTCCAATTATTTTTGTTAGAAGTTTTATGACGCCAAGCGTACTTTTTTTTTTGTCGTAGCGAGCTTCAGTAAAGTTTAAAGAAAATATTCACAATATGTATAATAGAAAATTACTCACTATTCTGATCGAAAAGTTAATTGTTACATTAAGTAAATATTCCATATTTTACGAGGGAAATCGCCCATATCATGATTTTCAAGAAAAAATCATCAATAGATGATTTGACGGATCAAGCGAATATAGAATGACAGTATCACAGAGTATGTAACAGGTGATTTATGTCACTGAATTGGAACTGTACATTCACTTTTGAAATGAATAATACATTTTCCTTAAAACTTTCATGAAATTTTATCGAAACCTTTCTAGGAACCGAATAAAACTTATACTGAAATCAGTAACAGATTACATTGAAGAAAGTCTATCAAAAACCGTTTTCTTCAGTCGAAAACTCACACAGTACCAAAGGAGGATTCACTACCAACTTTCAAAAAAAAGGAATTTAAGAATTCGAGTCAAAAATAGTCTCAAACGACTAGGTTAGACAATCGTAGGACAAAAGTAACTGTGTCTGAACGAACGTTCCGCTTTTTCAAAAATTCTGGGTCGATACCATTCAAATTTTGAAACAAATAATCATTGATCATCGATCTGTAATGAACACCATTCATTGTAACATTAGCTTCAGCATCGTTTTTAAAGAAATATGGACCGATGATGCCTACAGCGTGTAAAGGACACCATACAGTGCATTTTTCAGGATGCAATGGAGCCTGCAGAACTTCTTGAGGATTTTTTTTACTCCATATACGGCAATTTTGCTTCTTCACACAGCTGTTCAACCAGAAATGAGCTTCAGCAAGTTGTTCGAGGGTCCAATCAGCAAACAAACGACGCTTATTATGATCAAGTGGCTTTAGTTCTGGAACTAGTTGGATCTTGTATGAGTGTAAACCAAGATCTTTACGCAAAATTTTCCATGTGGTGGATGCACAGAGTTCAACTTATCGTGAACGTCCACGAATAGACAATGACTTACAGCAGCGATATTTTCTTCTGTACGTACAGTTCTTTGTCTTATTGTTGTTGTTGCATCGAGTAGAGAAAATGTCCAAAATCTATTAATAGTTCGACGAATAGGCTGCTCTGATGGACGATTATGTAAACCATAAATTTCACGAAGTAATCTATAAGTTTGGCGAATAGAACAATGATTCTGAAAATAAATTTCAACAATTTGTAAACTTTGTTGCGGCGTGAGTCTTTCCATGATAATTTGTCAATGCTTACTGAACAGAAATGTCAAAACAACATGGCTTCTACCTTCTGTCAAATCACAGTTATCACTCTAAAAAAGACACCGATATAATCAGAATAATTGTGTTTTCTCCTCCTATAAACCAGAAATCAATCAACCGATGTGTTATATTGTATAGTCTTCAATGCATCTTAGCTGCCGGTAACTGTCGTGCGTGATGTTTCTTCAGAGTATCGAAGAACGAATAAGAGGCAACGTAACGCTTCCGGGTGATAAATTCGCGGTGCAGAAAGTTTCCCAAATTATTGCCTCCTGGCATTCCGAGCTGGATTCATCCCTGGAAACGGCGTATTGTGTATCTATTAGCGGTCCATTATAAAAGGGGAATTGTTTACGTAAGCTGACGTTTCCATTTTCTAAAGACATGCGACTTTTTCATGAGCCTCGCCCCGCTCTCGCTCTCCCGTCGAAAAAGCAAGATGTGCCACGGCATGTGGGAGAAAAACAATGTCGAACCCCGTGCCGCCCTTCGCCCCGCGTCACTCCTTTCGAGGAGGAAAACCCCCCGCGGGGCTTGTAATTCGCCAACCTGGATACGACAACTGCACACGATATCCAGTTGCTTTTTTTAACAGTTATATTATGAAGCTATTTCGAGAAACCGTTCAGGTCCAGGGGGACGACGATGAGGATAATGCTCGATCGGAAGGGGGCGGTTCAGAATGCGGAATTCTGCGTAATATGTTACGGTTAGATCCGAATAAAACGATCTTATTACTACTGTACCTGTTATTACACAAATTCAAAAAATACAGGATGTCTAATTTCAAAAGGGCCAAACATCAGGAAGAGATCACACAAGTTATTTGCAGCAAAAAAATATCCTATAACACATGGTCGAAATGTTAATGGTTATTCTTCAATTTAATATTTCTTGATTTCATGAAATATTTGAACTTTTTCCATAAAATAAATTATACTTCAGTTATCCTTGTAGCCTCATCAAATTTAACCACATATCTGGAAACGGCATTGAATTTGCTACAAGATAAAAAGTTCTTTTGGCCATCTTACCGCTCCGTACCTTCGAATCCATTGCACCCCTAAATATTCATTCACTAAGTCCCGTACAATCCGGCTATTATGAGGTAGGCGGCCATCCATTTGAAACCAGACATTTTGTCTGCTAGTCAGGGGCATTTCATCCAATATGTATGTTAAGCTGCTTTGGATTAATGTAATAAATTCTCAGGAGGCGATCGGGAAGTATTACTGTCCGAAAAGTTCACCTCTCATGACTCCCAACCACATGTTGATCCTCCACTTATGTTGAAAATGAGAAACAATAGTCGCATGGGGGTTTTCTTAGCATTTGCAGGTAACAGATCCTGTCCTTTTTCCAACTGATATGGATGTATCTTATTTTTTTGAAGTTCTCGGTGTACTGTAGAATGATGAATCCTCAATGTACAACTTATTCGACGAGTACTTGTTGTGGGGCCCTCCCGGACAGCTTGAAGTATAGCAGGTGCATGGTGGCTTTGCTAACTATTTCGGCCACTTCTCTGATTCGGAAACCACCAAATGAGCCTGTTTCACCAAATGAGCCTGTTTCAGCCTGAACACTTGTACAAACGTCTTTCTATTGAGTTGTTGTTACAAAATTTCAGACTAATTGTTTGTAAGCATTTGAAGAAGTTAACTTTGTTAACGAAACATATAATATATGAAGGAAAATGAAAAGCGATTTTGTATATGTATTGATGTATTGAGTTAGATGTCTGCATACGTTTAACCTGCCTGAAATGGCAACAGTAAGCAAGACTGATTTAGAGCAACAGAAGGTAAATAAAAAAACATGAAGATTATGACCTGATGGAGCCTACAGGCTTGAAAAATTTTCCTTCTACTAGAAACACCTTGAAATCACGGTTCAATATCGTATGGGGCCTCCTCTAAATTTTCGTAGTGCTCTTACCCTATTTCGCAGTGTGTCAATGAAAGCTTGAAGAATGTTTTGCCAAATGTTCGTTATAGCATTAGCGAGCAATTATAATGTCTGCGGTTGGTCAGGAAAGCAGTGTAATTACTGGGACAGTGTAGACCAGACATGTTCAATACAATTTTGGTTTGGAGAAATAGCTGGCCAGTCCATTCGGTTAATGCCATGCATTCCTATGCGGTCGTTGATAATTATTGCCCATTTTGGACCAGTATTATCGTCGATTAACGTAAAATTGTTGCCAATGGCTGCCATAGAGGAAACAATAAATGGTTCTGAAATCAAACCAACATACCTTACCGTTGTTATGGTTGCGTTAATGAGGATAATAAGGTATGTGGGCTTATTGAAACAAAGGCCTCCCAAAACGCACACCGAGGCACTTCCGAAAAGAGTTGTTGGCGTCATGAAATGTTTATTCTACTGGCGATCTCGTTCTCGCTACACCAAAATTCGCCCATCAAGCAGATACAGATAAAATCTGGACTCATCCGTGAACAATCAGGTCATCTGTGCGCATTCCAGTTTTCATGTTCAAGAGCCCAATATTTTAAATCCCGTTGCTCCCTACCTAATTCGGTTGCATGGTGGTCTTCTTGTCCTCAAATTGAAACTGTTTTACCTTTTCGGGATTGTTGGACCAGAAACTATCCTGCCGGTAGCTTGCAGGAATGAGATATTATTTCAGGGTGTTGTGAAGAAGGGATTTCATGGTACATTTGACCGTTTTAGCCGATCTTGTGCGATGGTTGTAGCTCTTGCTCTTGAGATGTATTTTTTCTTTGAATTTATTTTCTCTTTATCGTTTTGTTGTCAAATCTATGTGTTCTTTGTTTGACGATCTTGCTGGCTATAGATCTATTGGGTAGTTATTGTTGGATAAGATTCTCCTAGCTATAGTGTTTTTACACTTGAAGATGGACTGGTTAGGGCAATTGCAAAGTTGGTAATGTCTACTATGACACTTTGTTCCTGGCAGAAAGAGCGATCTGATATAACGTTTAAATACCAGGTAGTCCCTGTAAATTTCGCCAGCAATGGAAACTGGCCGGATTGAGTAGTTCAATTGAAATTGCTGCCGGTTTCGAGCCCGGATAAAGAAGGAGGGTGCTTAGGTGAGGTAAGCTTACTGCCTAAGGTGAAATCACCTATTTCCCACAGAAATGGAGGTCAAGCCTCAGATACCGGACGGATTTTGGAAACAAAAGGAGCGAGAAAAAGGAATAATCGGAAACGGAAAATTACTAGAATAGCTTGCTGGAATATAACCTCATGGAATGGAAAGGATTGACTTCATAATAACTAATAGATGTTTCACACCAGATGAGATAAAGGATGTAAGGGTTCTAACCTCTGCCAATACAGGAACAGATCACAACCTAGTTCTCGAAAAATTCATTCTGGAAAGCCATCGCAAACTTAAGCAGAGACCAATTATAGTCGAAAAATATAACATGGAATCATCTGACTTCGAATCCACCAGAAATCTATATGAATTCAGGCTAAATAAAAAACTCAAGGCTGAGACTACAACAGGAAAGAGCGTGGGGGTATCTTGAACAGTATCAGAAGATGCATACATGAAGCGGCTGAAGAAGCGATAGAAAAGAAGAAGGTTGACTTGAATTCAAGAAATAACACCAAACCCTGGTTCAGTCATCATGTGAAAGTACTTGCAGAAGAAAAGAAGAAAAGTTATTTATGTTATAAGTGTCCCAACCGAAGAGAACTATACCATATACAAGCAATAGAGGAAAAGGATCAATTTGGAGATTAGGAAAATAAAGAGAGAACATTGGGATAAGTTCACTGTTGACATGGAACGCAATATTTATGGAGCACAGAGGAAAGTCTGGAAAATGCTTAAAAACAGAAAAAAGCTTGTGAATTAGTACATCTAAACCAAACACGTTCATTTACATGAGTGGAAATCATATTTCACGAAACTATACGGCCACAATGATCAAGAAGCTCAAAGGAATGCACCCGAGGATGAGACGGTTGATGAGGTGATGATTACTCAGGAGAACATTGAGATTAAGATGAAAAGGCTGAAAAACCAAAAGTCGCCAGGAGCTGATGAGATACCTAACGAACTTTTGAAATATAGCTGACAAGAACTAGCGAAAAAGCCCACCGAACTATTAAATAAGATAATAGCTACATCTTCTATATCAACAGAATGGAAGAAGAGCATCACGATACCTATATTCAAGAAGGGACAAAAAACCAACCCGGAGAATTACAGAGGAATATGCTTACTCTTCACTTGCATGAAACTGTTCACCAGCATGATAAAAGATATCCTTCAGAATATCATAAAGAATATAGATGAGCAACAGGGATTTAGGAAAAATAGATCGACAACTGACGCACTGTTCATTTTGGGACAAGTGAAGGTGAAGGCTATCGAGTACAGCTATCCAGCATAGTTATGTTTTATTGACTTGACAAAGGCCTTTGACAGAATAAAACTTCAGCATGTTTTCGAAATATTGAGACAAAAACGAATACCAAATACAATAACAAACGTCACCAGGAATCTCAATATGGACAATACAACAAAAATAAGAGTTGACAACCAAACAACTGAAGATATACCAACACCAGTAGGCATTAAGCCTCGGTCCATTCCTTTTCAATCTTGTCATGAATGAAATCATACAAGAAATAATATCCATGAAGATGGGATACAGAATGAATGATAAACCAATCGGCAAGATATGCTTCGCGGATGACGCAGTCATTCTAGCAGAAACCGAAGAAGACTTACAAAGACAAACACAAAGGTTCTATCAGATTAGCGGAAAATACAACATGTCCATATCTATTGAAAAGACGAAATGCATGACATTTTCAAAGGAACTATCAAGATGCAAAATAGTCATATATGATAAGATAGTGGAACAAGTGATGAAGTTACGCTACCTGGGAGCGAACATATTCAGTAGCCATAATCCAATAGAGGAAATCAAGTCGCAGGTCAACAAAGCCTCAGTAATATCTGGCAAACAGAGTATAACATTATAACTTCTGATTAGAGTTTAATATAGAAAATTGATGATGTTATTCTTTACTTTTCCCATAATAAACTGTACATTATCATGAAATACATTAAAATCACTTAAAACTTCATATATCTTGTCTAGGGGTACAACCATGATCGTTTACGTATTTCTTGTAGAATAATAATGCAACTTTCAATTTCTCAATTAAATATTATAAATTCAATCAATCGAATATATTGATCAACCGACTGAGCTAGTAATTACTACTAAATAACTTTTTCCGATTCTCAATGCCTCAAAATGAACAGATAGTAAAAAAAGATTGGATTGATAGGTATCAGAATACAAGGGAAAAACTCTGAACCAGTGTTTTTTGTTTTGATTGTTGGGTTTTACCCATTTCAAAAAAGAAAAACGAGAAGAATTTTTCTTTTGCACTTGCCTTCAAAGGATTGTTATCCCGGAATATTTAATTGAAAGTCAAACAATTCCTTTACGTGAATGAATAGTTAGTTTTCCTCAAAAAAAGCTTCTAGAGGACTTGACGGAATTACTTACCGCGAATATAAAACTGAAAGATGTGCCTTATTAAAACTTGACCCTAGCGAAAAGTCTGAACATGGAGTCGCCAATGAGACTTCATTAGCGATCCGCGCCTCTTTCGAATTTCCCCATTTTTCAGAGATAACTTTTCGTCGGTATTTTCGATTCTTCTCTTTGTCACCTAGAGATCGAGCCTTTAATTAACCAACATGGCAGACGGATCAACACCTGGTACGAAATCTACTTAAAAATTCGACATAAAGACTCTTCAGCGCATTTCTAAGGTATCAAAATAATCAAAATGATATTGCTATAGTTTGATATTTCTGTTGTTTTAAAAAGTTAAATTATAATGAGGTGGTATAATTATTGAGACGATATTTCTTAGATCAGGGAACCGAGATCGAACAAAAAAAATACATATAGTATAGTCCGTCTAGAAAGTATCCGGAATTTATAATTTTTCATAATTTTAATATACTTCTTTTTTGTAACATTCTAAGACAAAAGTAATGTATAAAATAGGTCGCGCAGATAGTCAGCTATGGCCAAAGTTGCATGGCAACACTATTTGTTAAATATTGTCGACAGGTATACAATTTATGAAATTATGTCGCAACTAGAAAAAATCAAAGAGGTAGAATATTTGTATAGAAAAGGTTTTCGAAACTTTAAAAAATTAAATGATTTGAAGTAAAACACTTTATTTCCGCTCATTTTTATTTTTCAACGACAATTGTTTCGTCAATTACATATTGACTTCGTCAGGTGAGTATGGTATGAAAAATAAGCGGAAATAAAGTGTTTTATTTCAAATTATTTACGATGAATTTCCGTCAAGTAGAGACCGAAACAATCAAGAATTTAAAAAATTAGTGCAATTGACTGAACTCGAAAAACGTGATGAATATGAGACAATAAAGAGGAAAAAAGGTATGGATATGAGGCATAGACCAGTGTCAGGAATACCGCGTACAATTAAAGGAAGCAATTTAAATGCTTTATTGGCCTTAGGACGACACAATTCGCGCCTGGGGTTCCGCGAATTGGCCAACAGATTTCGAAATCAATGAAATATAAAAGTATGTCCAGAAACCGTCCGTATGTCACTGAACAGACGAGGCTACATATCAAGGAAACCATAAAAAATCCCTTTAATCACACCTTTACAAAAGGAACGAAGGATAGAATTTTGTCAACATTTTCAAGAAGATAATTTCAATATTTGAATATCAAAACAGATTTAATCTGTTAGTCTTCTACAATTTCAATTTAAAAAAATTTATTCAAGAAATAATCCTTCTATCAAGTAAAAAATCGTTCCTTATTATTTTATAATTTCAATTATGTTTTTTATATGATGAAAGTTAAAAATCCCATCAGAACAACCTGTTAGCGTTCAAATTTCGAAATTTACCACCAAAATAATGCTTTGGGGAGCAATATAACAGCGTAGTGCTACACCTCCCTGTATAGTTGATGGTATCATCAATAGTGAAAAGTATTGTGGCATTCTAAATGATTTTCTCCTTGAAACTGCACATGCTTTGAATCCAAAAGGCGTTTTCAGCAGGATAATGCAAGACGCCATACTTTGGCCTATACTCAAGCTTGGTTGCAAGAACACCAAGTGACAACCATTTCATGACCACCAGTTTCACCAGATCTTAGTCACATCGAAAACATATGGGAACTAATGAAAATTGAAGTTGAACGAGCAGCGCCACGAAATAAAGATGATTCAATTCAGTCAGTTTTACAGTCCTGCACTATCATCACCGAAAATTATGGGGGTGATCTAGTTTCGGGTGTACCTCGACGTTTAGTCAAGTGTTTACAGTTAAATGGAGGTTGTATAAGCAAATAAGATGAATATTCTGTTATAATTTTCTAGTTCAAGAATTAAAAATATATACTAAATAATTACAATTGAGCTTTGTTTTTTTCCAGATACTTTCTAGACCGACTATATAACTAAACGTTCTCAAATAAATTTGGAAATCAAATATACTCTTTATAAGAACTATCACTTCGTTTGACGGTTCATAACTTTTCTTTCTGGTCCTTTGTATGTTGCATTTTTATACAGGTATCCGAATTCACCGTTATATTTCAGGGCATAACTATGTTGTCGAAATACGTAGCAAACTCAATATATAATAAAAAAAAACAAAAGCATAATCTGTGAGATGTTCAACCACTGCTATTTTATATAAATACCGATCGTTCATTTATTCATAAGAAGATCACAACAAACGGTCAAATTCTACAGTCTGGTTTCAAAATACAGATGCCAAACCAATTATCCACGATGACAAGATGCGATTGTTAATACACATCGGTCCTTCGATATTCGTTGAAATGGAATAAACATATTGATATCAAATAAAATACTCGTGGGCCCGAACAGAGAAAAAAATACGAGGGTGGTTCAAATACATTCCATCAAGAAAGTACCGGGAATTATCGATTTAAATCTGGCGGGGCAATGAGGCAGGTAAAATTTTTTTTTTCCTAGGTTGGTACCACTTTCCTTAGTTACTATGCCCAGCTTGAGCGGGATCTGTCATCTGTGTGTTTGCAACAGCTGATTAAGTCAGTCGATGTCAGAGTGCGTGCCGATTTTTACTATGGGTGATTACGTTGAGCAAAGAATTTGTTTAAAGTTTTGTGTTGCAAATGAATTTTCGTGTGCGGATGCATTGAAAATGTTGCAAAAGGCCTTTGGTGATAATGCTCTATCGAAAACTCGTGCATATCAGTGGTACAGAGCCTTCAAGGACGGACGCCCATTGACGGCTTCGATCGAAGATAACGTCGATAAAATTAAGGAAAGGGTGCTGGAAAACCGTCATACCAGCTTGAGAGAGATAGCACATGATCTTAAGATATCCCACGAGTCCGCACGTACGATTTTGATTGATATTTTGGGCATGAGAAAGGTGGCCGCACGACTCGTACCGAAAGACCTGAATTTTCTTCAAAAACGTCATCGCGAACAGGTTGCTTCAGACATGCTGGATCGCTGTAATTCCGATTCTACATTTATGGAACGCATTATAACTGGTGATGAGACCTGGGTCTACGAGTACGATATGCAAACCAGCCAGCAATCATCGGAATGGGTGGCAAAAAATGAGCCGAAATCGAAAAAACTACGCCAAAGCCGCTCGAAAATGAAGGTGATGCTCATTGTTTTCTTCGATATCCGTGGCGTGGTGCACTACGAATTCGTTCCAGAGGGTCAGACGGTAAACAAGGAGTATTACCTAGGCGTTATGAAACGTTTGCGTGAGCGTATCCGTCAGAAGCGGGCAAATTTGTGGGCGAACAACTCATGGATTTTGTATGACGATAACGCGCCTTCTCACCGAGCTACGATTGTGACTGACTTTCTCGCCAAAAACTCAACAAACGTGCTTTAGCAACCACCGTATTCGCCGGATTTGGCTCCCTGCGACTTTTTCCTCTTCCCAAAACTAAAATTTCCCCTTCGTGGCACCCGTTTTGAGTCGATTGAAGCCATAAAACAAAATTCGGCGCGAGAGCTAAAGTCCATCCCGGAAAGCGCCTATAAAAATTGTTTCGATAATTGGCCGTTTGCATAGATGTATTGGAGCAAATGGAGCCTATTTTGAAGGCGACCCAATAAATTTTGACGATTAAATGTAAAAATGTTGTTTTAATTGAAAATTCCCGGTAGTTTCTTGACAGAGTAGTATGATCGAGACAAACTCTGTAGATGGCGCGCATGTATGTTTCGAAGGTCGTGGCTTCAGTATGTGATATCTGGTTCTCTTACGAACAGTGTGGCATTTGTTTTCGTTGGAGCACGTGTTTCACGCTTGTACTACGACCATGATTGAACGTCAAGTGCCGACTGCCGTTGCGCAACTTATTATCATTCGTTTTTTAGTTAAAAACACGGATATTTTTGTGCGTCTGCAAAAGCAGTTCGGTAATGGGCCAAAGCATTCAAGGATGGCCGAGAAACCGTCGAGAAAGAGCGCATGATCGTCGACCGCGAACCAGCGTCACACCAGACAACATTCGCCGCGTAGTACAACTCATTTTGGAAGACCATAGGATGAATGTTTGACATTTCGGCTGAAGTCGGCATCAGTATTGGTAGTGTAGAGTCTATCATCCACGAACACCTTCAATATCGCAGAAAAATGGGGCGATGGGTTCCTAAACTGTTGAACTTTGAGCAAAAATTAACGCGGTTGGAAGTTTGTCGCCGCTTACTGACGCGATACGAGGCGGAGGGGGACGGTATTTTAACTCGAATCTTCACTACAGACGAAACATGGGAACACTATTACACTTCCGAAACCATGGTGTCAAGTAAACAGTGGTGGAAGAAGGAGGAAGAGGCGCCAGTTGAGGTAATGTGTACTGTGTTCTGGGACCGGCAGGGCGTGCTGTACGTCGATTTCCTGGGCACTCAACGTACCATCAATGCTGCATACTACTCGCACGAAGTACGACTCTCCTCCAAGATAACGTGCGCCCTCATACCGCGCGTCTCACGCTCGATACAATATCGGAATTGGAGTGGAAGGTACTGGAACACCCCCCCTACAGTCCGGATTTATCGCCCTGCGAATACCACATGTTTGGACTACTACAAAACCCTAACCTAACCTAACCTTACCTAACCTAACCTAACCCTATAAATTGAATATTTTGAGTAGACAAATTTTGTTTCTGCTCATCCCTCTTGTGAAAACAGATATCTTTCAAAAATGTTTAACATAATCTTAAGAATTTCATCATAAAATTATCTTACTTAGAATATTCAATATTATTGGATATCTAACTAAGTTACTCTTTAGAAAATCTCAAGACATGTAAAAATATTACTAAAAAAACAAGTTTTAAGAGAGACTTTGCTTCGTCAGTACTCAACCATATTCATATTCAATAAAATATAACATCAATCAACAAAAAATATTTTCTCACCTTTTAACAATTCAGGAAGCTTCTGGTAAATGAATACTGACAATTTAAATGGAGTCTGATGTTAACTCGAAATAAATAATTCTGTGGTTTACCATTGATCTAAAATATTGAAAGGCAATTTAACGACCTCTGTTATAGCACAAGATCCATCTGTATGAAGAATGTTAAGGAAACCAAATAATTATATATCATGAATAAAATAAAATAAATGGAAGTTTATATTCGATAAAAGATGTATAATATTAATCAAATATCTTAATACTAACAGATATATTCTGTTAGCCTTCTACATATTTAATTTCAAATTATTATATTTAATATTATAACTTCAGGAATTAAATTAATGTCATATAAGTACCACTTATATCGAACGACATATAAAATAAACATTCATTATAAGAAATCCAAATGATATAACAAAATCCAATTAATATAAATTGTTAACAAAAATCCTTGTAGATAATTGTTTGGTATGTAGAGATACCTTTTTGAATTCTTCGAAAGTAATTGATTAAACGTTAACCAATTAGTATGCAATTTCTTGGTTAAGCATACTTCAAATGGGGGTAAAAGAGGGATGTATATTAGACTTTAATGCTTTATTCACAGCCTAAAATATATATAATACAAGTTCAGAGAGTTGAATTATTTTACCCAAATTGAGGGAGTTGTTTCGCGACCAGATGTGGAATGTAATCCGGCTCGTGGGGACCATGTAGAGAATTATCAGCAGAAGTGCATGTAGTACAAGTGTAAAATTTTGATGTTTAGAGTTGTTGACCCAGATTGAGGTGCATACACTATCTTGATTCTGGAATGGTTCTTCCTTGAGTTTTTTCTATTGTTGTTCACGACACAGACTTCAGTTTTATTGGTGTCACTTAGAGTTCACTTTTCACAACTTAATATCTAATAACAAATGAATAATGTTGATAATACATTCACTTCCGGGCTTTTAGTGCGCTATGTAACTAAGACATAGTTCCTTGGAAGTTTAAAGTGAAAAATGCGAATATAAAATATTTCAAGCATAAAGATATAAATGTTTCGCAAATTACGAGAGCTTACTTCAAGAGAATGTGCGTGGGATCAGAACTTGTCTTCAACTGAACTTTCTTAACTAACTGTTTAGACAAGGTGAGTATCGCGTGACCTGTCTGGTCTAGGGAATGTGTCCAACGCTATCTTTCTGCTAACTGGCGAATGAGAGAGTGGGTTTGGGTTCGAAAAGGTAGCCCAGATAATTCTGATAAGACAAACATCTTGAAACGGCTAAAACGGTTCCAATGGGTTTCTAGAAATACTCTAAGGGACAAATATCTTTGTTTCCTAACTGGCGATTATGCCCGTTTAGGTATCTAGGAATTAAATGAGACATATTTGAAAGGCCTAAATTATTGAACTCTGGGTACGTAATGGCTACGCATCTGCAAAGTGAATTAAAAATTCTTTGTTCAAAGTAAATTTGAACAATCCTATAAATTAAATATTTTGAGTAGACGAAATATTTGTTACTGCTCATCCCTCTTATGAAAACAGATATCTTTCAAAAATGTTTAACATAATCTAAAGAATTTCATCATAAAGCTATCTTATTTAGAATATTCAATATTATTGGATATCTAATTAAGTTACTTTTTAGAAAATTTCAAGATATGTAAAAACATTACAAAAAATTTTTTTTAGCTCAATGCTAAACCACAGAATTATTTATTTACTTATATAAGTAATAAGTAACTTATATAAGTTATAATTATTAAATATAATTTTTTGAAATTAAATATGTAGAAGTCTAATATCAAAATATATAAAAAAAATCAAGAAATGTTAAATTGTAGAATAACTGTCAACATTGCGACCATATGTTATATATTATTTTATGTAGCAAATTGCATGTATGATCTCCCCTTGAAATTTGGCCCTTTTAAGTTATAATCATTAAATATAATTTTTCGAAATTAAATATGTAGAAGGCTAATATTAAAATATTTAAATAATTTTATATATCTTCTATCGAGTAAAAACCTCTATTTATTTCATAATATTGAATATTCTAAGTAAGATAGTTAAATGATGAAATTCTTAAGATTATGTTAAACATTTTTGAAAGATATCTGTTTTCACAAGAGGGATGAGCAGAAACAAAATTTTGTCTACTCAAAATATTAAATTTATGGGATTTTTGTTAACGATTTATATTTATTGGATTTTTTTATATCATTTGGATGTCTTAGAATGAATGTTTATTTTACATGTCGTTTGATATAAGTGGTACTTACATTATGTCAAGAAAGTACCGGGAATTATCGATTCAAATCTGGCGGGGCAATAAGGCAGGTAAAAAATTTTTTTCCTAGGTTGGTACCACTGTCCTTAATTACTATGCCAAGCTTGAGGGGGATCTGTCAACTAGTGTGTTTGCAACAGCTGATTAAGTCAGTCGATGTCAGAGTGCGTGCCGATTTTTACTATGGGTGATTACGTTGAGCAAAGAATTTATTTAAAGTTTTGTGTTGCAAATGAATTTTCGTGTGCCGATGCATTGAAAATGTTGCAAAAGGCCTTTGGTGATAATGCTCTATCGAAAACTCGTGCATATCAGTGGTACAGAGCCTTCAAGGACAGTCGTGAAGTGGTCGCCCATCGACGGCTTCGATCGAAGATAACGTCGATAAAATTAAGGAAAGGGTGCTGGAAAACCGTCGTACCAGCTTGAGAGAGATAGCACATGATCTTAAGATATCCCACGAGTCCACACGTACGATTTTGATTGATATTTTGGGCATGAGAAAGGTGGCCGCACGACTCGTACCGAAAGACCTGAATTTTCTTCAAAAACGTCATCGCGAACAGGTTGCTTCAGACATGCTGGATCGCTGTAATTCCGATTCTACATTCATGGAACGCATTATAACTGGTGATGAGACCTGGGTCTACGAGTACGATATGCAAACAAGCCTGCAATCATCGGAATGGGTGGCAAAAAATGAGCCGAAACCGAAAAAACCACGCCAAAGCCGCTCGAAAATGAAGGTGATGCTCATTGTTTTCTTCGATATCCGTGGCGTGGTGCACTACGAATTCCTTCCAGAGGGTTAGACGGTAAACAAGGAGTATTACCTAGGCGTTATGAAACGTTTGCGTGAGCGTATCCGTAAGAAGCGGGCAAATTTGTGGGCAAACAACTCATGGATTTTGCATGACGATTACGCGCCTTCTCACCGAGCTACGATTGTGACTGACTTTCTCGCCATAAACTCAACAAACGTGTTTCAGCAACCACCGTATTCGCCGGATTTGGCTCCCTGCGACTTTTTCCTCTTCCCAAAACTAAAATTGCCCCTTCGTGGCACCCGTTTTGAGTCGATTGAAGCCATAAAACAAAATTCGGCGCGAGAGCTAAAGTCCATCCCGGAAAGCGCCTATAAAAAATGTTTCGATAATTGGTGCCGTTGGCATAGATGTATTGGAGCAAATGGAGCCTATTTTGAAGGCGACCCAATAAATTTTGACGATTAAATGTAAAAATGTTGTTTTAATTGAAAATTCCCGGTACTTTCTTGACAGAGTAGTATATGACATTAATTTAATTCCTGTAGTTATAATATTAAATATAATTTTTTGAAATTAAATATGTAGAAGGCTAACAGAATATTTCCGTGAATTTTAATATAATTAAATTATTTTATATACCTTCTATCAATATTAAAATAATTTTATAAACCTCCATTTATTTTATCAAAAATGAATATTTCAAATCGCTCACCCCTTAGTTAAGATATCGAAGAGAGAAAGATTAAGAACTGGTTATTCGAATCAGCTGATGAATAATCATTCCTGAACAAATCAAATGATTTCCATTTGTATACGCGGCAGGAGATACAACATACAACCCAACTAATACAGCGTTAGTGGTTTGTCGCATCCCAAATTCCCATCGATACTCAATCATCGTCAATTTATGCAGCACAACGCCCTCTACAGCCCCGAAATCCGAGCGGTCCATCTCTTTGACCAGGTCGGCGTTTTTCGCTACGGCGACGGCAGCGTCTTACGTTCACTTGAACCCGCGGGAGAGGCGAAGGGAGGCACGAAACCCAATTCCGGGCGGGATTCCCTCGAGGATCGCGGGAACGATTTCAGAGAGATGGCCGCCGCCTCTGCCTCCATAGCAGATCCAAGGGCGATATCTCACAATATTTCCCATCTCCCGCCTTAATAAGATCAGGGACAGTTTTGCGTTTAGGCGCACTGATGGATTTTGTTGGTTCATGGGCGTCGCGGCGGTAAGTGGACACCGAACGGAAATCAAACAATAAGAGATTACGTTGGTTATCCAGGCATCCAATGAACGGTTCTATGTAGAGATATATTCAGAGTTTAACTAGTATAGTGTACAATTTCGAGTTGTTCCACCCAAAATTAAGTGCATTGGTGCTGTGGCATTTTGATCCGTAATTGTGGTAAAAACTCTATGTTGTTCGTAAAAGAGTATATCGTTGGGCTGTTTCACCATTGTTCACTTGGGTTCACTTCATAAATTTGCTCAACTGAATTACAACTGTAAATATTATAGATGATACGTTTGCTGAAAGAACTGCTTAGTATGTGGGTTTACCTTTGAGAGTTCTCCGTTAGTAATAGACTGAACATAAGTCAATTAGTATGCAAATTCTAGGATGAGCATACTTCGAGGATTCATCATCATTATGAGCTCATACAATCCCCATACGAAGCAAGTACCCCTTCAAATTTCTTCCTTCCACTGTTCCCTATTTTCAGCGATTTGTGTCCATAATATTCCTTACTTTTTCTGAATACAATCCTGTGATCTTGATGCTGGATAATCACGGCTTCTTCTACCATCTCTTGGATACCATTCCTGCACCAACTTGGTCCATTTTTCAGTTGATATCCTTGCCATAGCCAGCCCCAGTCTACTTTTTCTTGAACAGTTCTTGGCTTACATTTTTTATCTGTGTTTTCTTCTAATATCTACATTTCTTATTCGACCTTTTAATTAGGTTCCTAATAAACTTCTTTTCACCTAGGAGGACTATTTTTTTTGTGGGGGTTCGTTAGGGATAAATGCTACCTTAACCATCCAAAAACGATTGATGCCTTGAAACCGCCCCCCATGCCATTATAGCTTGTCACGCTGGGGGCGCTTGTCTTAACTAGGACCCTAGTTTCATCCCGGTGAAATGGAGGGTTAAGGCTTGATGCCTTAAGTAATGCCATTCGCGCCACTGGTTCCGTGTGGTGAAAGATCGACCGAATGGGACCCAAGTTTCATCGTAAGGGTGGAATGGAGAGCTGAGCCGCGTTGATCAACTCAGTGACAAGGGAATCCGTCGCCTCTCTCTTGAAACTAACGTACTCTAGCCTATTGCAGTAAATCTCGATTTTTCTGTCCAATGGCCAAGTGCCATGTAGCATACTTCGTTACCTCGAGAGAGTGGAGGCCCTCCGAAAGTATTCGTACAACCTGGCCACCCAATTGTTCTCAATTGGACTTGAGGGGCAGTGGTTGACGGTCCGCATGCTGGACTAGCAGGGTATTTAATCTATCTGTCCGCAGCAACCCATGTTCAGGATATTTCGAGAAATGCTTCAGGGTGTAGCAGGTCTTGATGGTTCGACCGGCCTCGTCCTGAAGCAGGATCGATTGCGAGATGGTTCTGGGTTTTGTGGATCTCGACGATACGGCTAGTCCGTTGGTGCTTGAAGTCAGGATCAATTGAAAGACTTCACAAGGGTTCGTGGACCTTGACGTACAGGCAGGATTGACGGTACTCGTACCAGGATCAATTGAGGCATCAATCTTGAGATTATCTTGGTTCATGGTTCATGATTGGATAAGAAGCCACTTTGGCGTATGAGTTGCGTCACAAACAACTCGAGTAGTGACCATGCCGATCCAGTAGAGGTTGGATAGTGCTTCGCTGCTACCAGTCATACGGTTGTAGGTTTTCGAACTGAAGCCCAAACTGGAAACTGGTGGGCTCAGCTCTTCGGAGTGGTTCTCGTCATGCGCGATGATAAGGCGTAACCCTTATCACACTTTCTGGGTCTTGGAGCAGACTGTGGAGACTGTTTACTAGTAACTCGGTGAAAAAGCTACGCTCACACGCCAATACACAATACGCCAAGAACAGTACACCGACCCTACTCCAGGTCCCAGTTCCGGCGAGCCACATTCAATTGTTCAAAGTGAGTTCTGCTTCTTGGAATATATTGTGGAGATTGCTAATAGTCACTTGGTAAAAGAGCTATGCTCACATGTCAATACACTAATTGGTAGAAGTCACATGTCCGATTTGGGTAACCCCAAACGTGCCTTGAAACACAAAATCTAAGTTGTCATTTATGAGTGCCCCAAACAATCGACAATTTTTGATCGGATGATAAACATTCAAATGACTGCCAGTCGTGGCAGTCATTTGAATGATATTATGAATGTCGATGTTCAGCCTCTCTAATGAAGTCAAAGATGCAAATTTTAAATGGACCACTACTTATAGCCAACGGTTATGGCACTAGAGGAAGAAGAAAAAAGTACAAGTCTATTCCAACAAGCCACACAGTTTTAATCACTTGGAAGAGAACATTGGCGAAAAACAGCCTTAATATGTATCGGGTCTTTTTTAGAGTGATAGAACTTTCGATAGGGATAACTGTGATTTGACAAAAGGTAGAAGCCATGCTGTTTTGACATTTCTGTTCAGTAAGAATTGACAAATTATCTTGGAAAGACTCACGCCGCAACAACGTTTACAAATTGTTGAAATTTATTTTCAAAATCAGTGTTCCATTCGCCAAACTTATAGAGCACTTCGTGAAATTTATGGTTCACATAATCGTCCATCAGAGCAGTTTATTCGTCGAACTATCGATATATTTTGGACAACATTTTTTCTACTCGATGCAACAACAACAACAACAAGACAAAGAACTGTACGTACAGAAGAGAATATCGCTGCTGTAAGTCATGGTGTTAATGATGATCCAGATTTGTCTATTCGTCGACATTCACAAGAAGTTGGACTCTGTGCATCCAACACATGGAAAATTTTGCGTAAAGATCTTGGTCTACTCACATACAAGATCCAACTCGTTCAAGAACTAAAGCCACTTGACTATAATAAGCGTCGTTTGTTTGCTGATTGAGCCCTAGAACAGCTCGAAGTTGATCCACTTTTTTATCGTAAAATTGTATTTAGTGATGAAGCTCATTTCTGGTTGAACGGCTATGTAAACAAGCAAAATTGCCGTATATGGAGTGAAAACAATCCTCAAGAAGTTCTACAGATTTCATTGCATCCTGAAAATGCACTGTATGGTGTGCTTTACACGCTGGAGGCATCATCGGTACATATTTCTTTAAAAACGATGCTGGAGCTAATGTTACAGTGAATGGTGCTCGTTACAGATCGATGATCAAAGATTATTTGTTTGAAAACTTGAATGGTATCGACCCAGAAGTGTTTTGGTTTCAACAAGATGATGCTACTCCTTATGCTGCTACCGTAACAATCAATTTATTGAAAGAAAGCTTTGGCGATAACATTATTTCGAGAAATGTACCAATTAATTGGTCTCCAAGATCATGCGACATAACTCCACTGGATTATTTTCTTTGGGGTTATGTCAAGTCATTGGGTTATACTGATAAACCTAAAACAATAGACGCTTCGGAAGCCAACATAACTCGTGTTATTAATGAAATGAGGCCTGAATTACTCGAAAAAGTGGTCCAAAATTGGTCTAGTCGAATGCGGTTCCTCAGAGCTAGTCGTGGTGGACATATGCCGGAAACTATTTTTATAACATAAATGTCATACAATTATCTTTCAAATAAAAAAAATTTGGCTTGAATCTTGATTTAAATGTGTTTTATTTCAATTTAAAGTTCTATCACTCTAAAAAAAACACCCGATACAATTTCAAATGTAGCTGATATGACGTTTTTTTTTTTATTTCTGGCTTGATCGAGAAATAGACCGTCAAATACAACTTCTGTACGACAAAATCCCGAATCCCATATTTTCCCTACATTTCACCATACTTTTGCAAATAACTCAAGGGGGCGAAACTCTTGATTCGGATTTAACAATTTCGATCTTTGTGCCTGTCACGGTTTTCAATACAGATATATACATCGTTTGTTCGACCCGAATCGCAAACATATGTTTCCTAATCTGCTTATCACTGCGATAGGCAACCGGATTTTATACAAAATACTGAGCTGCAACGAAACCCTGCGATGAAATTTCCCGGCTTTGATATGGGAAATGCGATGACGGAATGCCATTGTTGATTTTTACAGTATTTCGATATCATTCACATGAAATGTTCATGAAAATAATATCATTATGATAAAAAAATAGACAAAAACTCATTAATGTGGGAGAAATTGGTGAGTTTGCTTCAAAACGAAAACCTATTTTGGTAACAGAAAGGATCTGGAACAACAATGAAGTGCGTTATTTCTAAATTGAATTAAAAAATGGTCAAAAGCTTTCGCGAGCTTGTTCATAAGATCCACGATCCTCACGAAATTTAGCATCAGCATTCTTGTCGTTATTTAAACTTCAACCTCTATCTAGCGGTATTCCATTGAGATAGAACAGTCGTTTATTTTTCATCGCATCGCGCTGAAGTTTTGATTCTTCCACTGCTCCACTGTACGTACGTCTGGATTAACATTGAATTTTCTATGTTTACGACTGTCTTTTCCATACCTGTATATCAGATAGACTGGACGCACATTCCAAATAGGAATTAGAGAACATGAAAAATAATATATCATTAAAACGGTGAAAAACAGTGATGTGAAATCAGAAGCTTTTGCGCTCTAGTTCATATCACACACGATCCTCACAAAATAATATTTTTTTGGACTTCTAACAACATGATTTTCGGAAAATTTTGTATGAGCCTTCCTATTGTTATTTTACGTGTAAATGATAAATTTGAACTCGATCATGGGATTGTTTCCATGGTTTCTGTAGCGCTCAAAGCTGCTCCACTCACAAAATTTTTTACTTCTGTTTTGGATCTTCTAATCACTAGATCCTCATAAAATTTAGCAGGAGCACTTCCGTTATCATTTTCCTCCTTAGCCTCAAATTTCAGATCAACCGAATTTTTTCTTTGGAAAATATTCATAAAAATAAGAGAACATTGCCAATGTGGATAACTACGAAACCATTGGACCTATTTTGCCCAGTAACACACTCAACCAAGACATTCAGTCTTTGAATCTACCGCGAAGGTTCCAAGTCTCCATTCCTTTCCGTTGAAAAATTTTGTAATGCCCAACGTTAATCCGTTCACAATTTTTTTCGACTTTTAGTCATACGATCGTCACGGAATTCGGCGAGAATATGCGATAATTAACTAATAAGCAGGGCATTCTAATGAAAATAAAACATAATGCAACGAATATTTCATTTTTCCGTCGGTAGTGCGTATTTTTCATCAAGTTCATGAAAATCTTCAGGAAAATCCAGGAAATTTCATATTTACCATTTTTGTTTAGCTCGACGAAAGATGAATTCAATGTGTGGTAATATATGCAATATTCATGTTGCTAACTGAAGAGAAATAGTAATATTTCTATTTCTGCGTTTTATTGTTTAAATATGCTAGTTGAGCTAGCTCTTTTATGATGTTTCCATTTTCTGTAGCCAGAATGAAACGTTTTTCCAATTTGTGGAAATCCATCAAGGACCGGTGAGTCCCTCAGTACCCAAAATGGCAATTAGTTAATTTTTGAGGTTAATGAGAACTTACCTGAATGAAGAGCCAAGAAGTTATGAGCGCCAAACTGCTGTATTGTCCATTGAAACGATAGTGGTAGGCATAAAATGAGAACTGGTATAGATAGAAGAACCTGAAATGAAAAAAACGCCGCATTTATTCTGTTTTAAAAAAATTGATATGATATTTAAGATACAGGATGTAATAAAATAAATAGAGGTATTGAGAACTGACCAGAAGGCGTGGCTTAAAAAACATGGCTACGTATTGTGTGCAACCGAAGAGTTTACCCATTAAGTTTGCATTAAGTTAGAGTGATTTTTAAGCTTATTTATGTTTTCTTTAAAAGAAATTTTTGATTGGGTTGGTTCAAATCCAGCAAATCCATTTAATTAAATGCGGTAAAAGCAGAAAGTACAAGCGGCGATGTAAGTTTCACAGCGTTATGTTTACAAAGCTCCCACATAAAAGAAAAAAATTTTGTTGGAGCTTGTATAAAAATCTCAGTACAGTCGACCACAACTCTCACATCCTCAAATCCTTCAAACTGCTTTGGTAAATTTCAAGAAATTTCTTCTTTTGAAGTCCAAGGAATGAAAGGTTTTAAACACTTACTTAACATTTGTAAAGTATGATAAAAAATTCGTTGGCAATGTCTTGGTGTACAGTTATTAAAAATAATCGATAAAAATGAATACGAAATATTTTGTTTTAATTTTACATAAGTCATAATTACTTTTTCCCTTAAACTCACTTGAGTTTTATGTAAAGCTTGCCCAAAATTGTCATTCACAAGTTCAACAATAGTTTCCAAGATTTGATATGATTGGATTCCCGTAGCTGTTCGAAAATCTTCTTCTGTTTTGATGAAATCCATGAACGATGGTTTTATGAATAAAGTTTCCACCTGTACTCCAATATCATTGTACATTATGTCAAGAAAGTACCGGGAATTATCGATTTAAATCTGGCGGGGCAATTAGGCAGGTAAAAATTTTCTTTCCTAGGTTGGTACCACTGTCCTTAATTACTATGCCAAGCTTGAGCGGGATCTGTCAACTAGTGTGTTTGCAACAGCTGACTAAGTCAGTCGATGTCAGAGTGCGTGCCGATTTTTACTATGGGAATTACGTTGAGCAAAGAATTTGTTTAAAGTTTTGTGTTGCAAATGAATTTTCGTGTGCCGATGCATTGAAAATGTTGCAAAAGGCCTTTGGTGATAATGCTCTATCGAAAACTAGTGCATATCAGTGGTACAGAGCCTTCAAGGAAGGTCGTGAAGTGGTCGCCCATCGACGGCTTCGATCGAAGATAACGTCGATAAAATTAAGGAAAGGGTGCTGGAAAAACGTCGTACCAGCTTGAGAGAGATAGCACATGATCTTAAGATATCCCACGAGTCCGCACGTACGATTTTGATTGATATTTTGGGTATGAGAAAGGTGGCCGCACGACTCGTACCGAAAGACCTGAATTTTCTTCAAAAACGTCATCGCGAACAGGTTGCTTCAGACATGCTCAATCGCTGTAATTCCGATTCTACATTCATGGAACGCATTATAACTGGTGATGAGACCTGGGTCTACGAGTACGATATGCAAACAGGCCAGCAATCATCGGAATGGGTGGCAAAAAATGAGCCGAAACCGAAAAAACCACGCCAAAGCCGCTCGAAAATGAAGGTGATGCTCATTGTTTTCTTCGATATCCGTGGAGTGGTGCACTACGAATTCGTTCCAGAGGGTCAGACGGTAAACAAGGAGTATTACCTAGGCGTTATGAAACGTTTGCGTAAGCGTATCCGTAAGAAGCGGCCAAATTTGTGGGCGAACAACTCATGGATTTTGCATGACGATAACGCGCCTTCTCGCCGAGCTACGATTGTGACTGACTTTCTCGCCAAAAACTGAACAAACGTGCTTCAGCAACCACCGTATTCGCCGGATTTGGCTCGCTGCGACTTTTTCCTCTTCACAAAACTAAAATTGCCCCTTCGTGGCACCCGTTTTGAGTCGATTGAAGCCATAAAACAAAATTCGGCGCGAGAGCTAAAGTCCATCCCGGAAAGCGCCTATAAAAAATGTTTCGATAATTGGAAGTGCCGTTGGCATAGATGTATTGGAGCAAATGGAGCCTATTTTGAAGGCCACCCAATAAATTTTGACGATTAAATGTAAAAATGTTGTTTTAATTGAAAATTCCCGGTACTTTCTTGACAGAGTAGTATGACTTATTCAAAGACATTTCAACAACATTATCATTTATAAAGCACATTTCTTCACTTTTATCAGTTACAATATTTTCTACATTCACCAAATTACAATTTTCACTAATGTTTTTGTTTTTCTCAACAGCTATTTTTTTTAAACTCCGATTAACTTGACGATGATGCCGTGCCTCTTTATTTTTTTCAACATCTTTTGATACTTTGCGATCCATTAAATTGCACGAAGGAACGCTTGTTTTTTTTTTAAAGTCATCTTTTTGGAAATTATACCTGTAAAAATGATTAGAAAATAATAATTCTATTTGTAACTGGCATATTCATTATCCTTCATTTAAGGTTAAACACAGTTAACTTACCTGGTAAAACAAAATCATTTCTTTCAAAATGTAACGAACATACTCTCATGTGAGGGTTTATATATTTTAATTTTAAAGCCCTTTGCCAAGCTTTAAACCTATCTATTTTTTCTTTTTTTCCAAATAAATTTTCGATATAAACAAAACTGCTACCTGGTTTGGGTATAGCATGAAAACTTATTTCTAAATTTTCATGTGATTTGATACCACAACCATTCACAACACAATAAACTCGACTTTTATTTTTTTTACGAGGCGTTAATTTAATAACTTCCATCGTGATTAAAAATTTCGTATTGAATTTTTTATTTAATACTGAAATTATTACACACGATTCTATATTAAAGTGCACACTAAAACTAGTACTTTTTTTAGCCACCAGACGTCGTGACCAAAGTGGTCAGTTATCAATAAACCTCTATTTATTTGATTTTACTCAATATATATAATTATTTGGTTTCCTTAACATTCTTTATACAGTTAGTCCTTGTGCTATAACAGAGGCCGTTAAATTGCCTTTCAATCTTTGAGATCAATCATTACACTCCATTCAAATTTTCAGTGTTCATTTACCAGAAGCTTTCTGAATTGTTCGAAGGTGAGCTAATATTTTTGTTGATTGATAATATATATTATTGAATATGAATATAATTGAGTATTGACGGAGCAAAGTCTCTCTTAAAACTTGTTTTTTAGTAATGTTTTTACATATCTTGAGATTTTATAAAAAGTAACTTAGTTAGATATCCAGCAATATTGAATATTCTAACTAAGATAGTTTTATGATGAAATTCTTAAGATTAAACATTTTTGAAAGATATCTATTTTCATAAGATTGATCAGCAGAAACAAAAATTTTGTCTACTCAAAATATTTAACTTATAGGATTTTGTTCAACAATTTTTATTTATTGGATTTTGTTATATCATTTGGATGTCTTATGATGAATTTTTATTTTACATGTCGTTTGATATAAGTGGTACTTATATGACATTAATTTAAATTAAATGCCTGAAGTTAAAATTATTGAATATAATTTTTTGAAATTGAATATGTAGAAGGCTAATATTGAAATATTTAAATAATTAAATAAATAATACAGGATGTATATGAATAGTTGCAAAAAAATTTAGGGGGTGATTCCTTGTCAAAAAATAGGGTGGGTCTTTCATATAAACTTTATTTTTTGATTGGAAGGAAATGAGAAAATACTTTGTTTTTCTATCATTTTTATACTTTCATGGAAGTGAATGAAAACAAAGTAATTATTATTATTATCCTGATATTCCTAGATCTTCTGTGAAGATCCCTCAGAAGCTTTTTCAGCTTGTGCGAATTAAGAGTTCAGTTGTGTTCTGGGTAGGCTTTGTTACTGCAATCTTGCGCCACTTTAAGTCACAGCACTATTAATTTTTGATCCAACAGTGAAATGGTAGCCGACACCCGTCTAACTAAAAAAATTCTTTACCACCTGAACAGGATTCGAACCCGGATCTTCCAGTCACGAGCCCGATGCTTTACCAACGAACTGTCCGCGCTCATTTTCATTTCTCAAAGTAAAGGATTACTTCATACAATATTTATTTTTTGAGCCCGCCCTGCTTAATTGTAGCCCCTAAAGATGGCGCCCGAAAACCAGTTTTTAATTCATGTCTTAAAAACCAAAGTACTGGCACAAATAAAATTAAACTGACATTTTATGCGGGCGAGAAGGCTCTCAAATAAATTTTTGGTGGTGTTCCTCTATGATTGCAAGGGGTACGAAAAGCCACCCCTAAACCTTGTTTCGCAAGAAACTCTTTTCCTAATAATATTTTACAAGGAGAAGGTTTGTTTTGGATAGCTTGATCCATTCTTAACAAATAAGGTCTCCTGTCATTTCACGCTAAAATTCACATTTTTTGGGGAAAAAATAATTTTTTAACAGATAATACACCTGGATCGGCTGGAATTATTTTCGACCTTAAATTTATCCATTAGGCGGATGTCAAGTTGACATTTTTATTGAGAACTGGTACACATATCAAATGAATGTAACAAAACAAACAATTTTAAACTTTTCACAAATTAAATATCATATTAAATAGGTAGAAGATACACGCCAAAAGGCCAAATGCAATACATCACAAATAGCAAGAAATAAATATTCATCGTTTGTAACCAACAAATTTGTTGATTTCTATCAATGAATATTCCTTTCTTGTTACTTGTGATCATATTAAATGTTCAAAGCGACCGCCTTTCCGTTACTCAAGAGTCTAGACGTCGACGCATAGATTGGTTAGCCGGTCAAAAAATCCGGGAGTATTTTGAATAACCCTACATTTAAGAACAATGTGGTTCCTCAAATCCTACGTATCTTGGACAGGAGTCTTGTGAACCAATGTTTTTAAATGGCCCCAAACAGTAAAATCCAGAGGATTTAAATCACCTCCTACCACCACCTCGCCCTATCCATCGATTTGAATATTTATGATTTAAATGCTGCAATACTGAAATGTGCGGGGGCCCCATCATGCATAAACCACATTGTCCTTCGGACACGCAAAGAAATGTTTTGAAGAAGTACAGGAAGTTCTTCTTCTAGAAATTGATCGTTCATATTTCCATTCAATATAGGTGGTAGAAATTTTGGACCAATTAACTGATCCCCAACATATCCAAGCCAGATATTCAGAGAAAATTGTTCATGGTGGTGAGCTGCAGTAATAGCGTGAGGGTTATCTTCGGTCCATATAAGGTTATTATGAAAATTAGTTATTGGATCTCTAGAAAAATTTGCCTGGTCTGTGAAGAGGACCTTTCTCAAAAATTGAGGATATTATTCGATCATTCCCAACATCCAAGATGATCCTTTAATATCGCAAACACCATCATAGTGAACTTGTAATTGCTGAGCAATTTTCCTAGTAATGATGTTAGGTTGCTTGTTGACAAGATTTCGTACTGCTTCTTCTATTGATAGATTTCTAATTTCGCACTGGCTACCACAATCATTTTTATTTATTTTAAATATTCCACTTTTTCGTAGTCGCTGGTGAATTCGTGTAAATAGAGTGTGATGTGAAGCCACACGTTCATTTCTGTATACCTTATGGGTGCTTTCAGATGTTTGCCAACAGAAAGACCGAAAACAAGTGCATATCGGTCATTTCTGTGTTTGTGTACACCGCCATCTTAATGAGTATGTGACAAAAATCTCAAAATGATAAGCCAGATCAAAAAATAATTGTAACTGAATCAAAGTTAATCGGAATTAGTCAGTTGTCATAACAAAATGACATCCGCTTACTAGATAAATTCTAATTTGGAAATAATTCCAGCCTCTACGACTCACGCTATAATGTACAGCCCATGCATTTTTTCGCGATGGAATCCGTTAATTGCCAAGAAGATAGGCAAAAGTAGTGGCTAGAGAAGGACAATACTTTGAACTTGAAATGTATAACCAATTTTTCAAAATAAAGCTTCAATTTTTGAAAAAAAACTGCACAGGCTTCTGTGTCCCCACAGTGAATACTTTTGTTATTATTATTTATTATTTAAATATTTTAATATAAGCCTTCCACATATTTAATTTCAAAAAATTATATTTAATAATTATAACTTTAGGAATTAAACTAAATTAATGTCATATAAGTACCACTTATATCAAACGACATATAAAATAAACATTCATTATAAGACATCCAAATGATATAGCAAAATCCAATAAATAAAAATTGTTAACCAAAATCCTATAAATTGAATATTTTGAGTAGACAAAATTTTGTTTCTGCTGATCAATCTTATGAAAACAAATATCTTTCAAAAATGTTTAACATAATCTTAAAAATTTCAACATAAAACTATCTTACTTAAAATATTCAATATTATTGGAAATCTAACTTAGTTACTTTCTACAAAATCTCAAAATACGTAAAAACATTACCAAAAAAAACAAGTTTTAAGAGAGACTTTGCTTCGTCAGTACTCAATTAATTCATATTCAATAAAATATAACATCAATCAACAACAAATATTTACTCACCTTTCAACACTTCAGAAAACTTTTGGTAAATGAATACTGAAAAATTTAAATGAAGTGTAATGTTAACTACAAATAAATAATTCTGTGGTTTACCTTTGATCTGAAAGATTGAAAGACAATTTACCTACCTCTGTTATAGCACAAGGAGTATCTCTATAAAGAATGTTAAGGAAACCAAATAATTATATATTATTATAATATTATATTATTTATGTTAGTGAATACTTTTTTTTTGTATTATTGAATGAATTGTAGAATTTATTCCAGGTAGATTATAGTTTGATAGGTCAAGGTAAGATGTATGAATATGAGGTTGTAAATGAAATAAGTTGTACCGTTTTTTGTTGTATATCCCACAAAATAAAAATTTTCTGACATTCTTGAAGAGTTACTTGATGTTTAAAATAAAATAGAAAAAGTTTTTTTACTTGATAAAAGAAATATAACAAAATTTGAACATCAAAACAGATTGAATATGTCAGTCTTCTACAATTTTAATTTAAAAAAAAATTTCATTTAAAAATTTTTTAGAATTGAATTAACGTCTACATAAGCACCGCTTATATTTAATAGACGTATATAATCAAAACTCAATATACAATGTCAAATGGAATAAATAAACCAACAAATATAAATTGTCAATTTAAAATTAATAAATAAATAAAGTTAGTCTGTTCAAGCAATTAACCGGTTATCACTTTCAGGTAAGATTGTTAGTTGATTTTGATATTTTAAATATTATTTAGGGCCGATGAAGAGATTAACGGAATTCTAATTGTTTTTTGAAGATATAGTGTCTGTTTTGAGAGATTTTTGAATTAACTCATTTGAATATTCAAATATATTGAATATTTCAAATGAACAAAATTTTGTCTCCTTCAAATATTTTTTTTTAAATTTTAAATTGACAATTTATATTTGTTGGTTTATTTATTTCATTTGACATTGTATATTGAGGTTTGATTAAATACGTCTATTAAATATGAGCGGTGCTTATGTAGACATTAATTTAATTCTAAAAGTTTTTTGAATAAGAAATTTTTTTAAATTAAAATTGTAGAAGACTGTTTTGATATTCAAATTTTATTACTTGGTGTTACTTCAGATGTTCCGATACTCGTGTGATACGCTCACATTGGATTTTCATCGTAATCTACAAAATATATTATTCTGAGTTCATTGAACGCCCCTAAAAAATTTCGAAACATCCATACTCGAGCCAGTTTCATACCTCCACTTGAAATCCAGTGGGAGCACCCCAGGTCGAGGTCCTCTAATCCGAAAAACTCCCTTATTTCGAAAGCAGAAGCATAAGGAGATTACAGACATGGTAGAGTTCCATCTTCTGGAAATCCGCGCACAATAACATCGTCTCATCCTCCGCATGCAAATAACGGACAGCCAAAGACTGGATACACATTTTTCCACTTTCTCGAAGATAAAACGCACACGAAGAGATCGGACATCATGTGGTCGACACAAAAGATAGAAAAGGAATCTGGTAATGCGTATTTTGATATCTTATACGTAAGATACAATTGTATCTGTTGGTTTATTCGCGTCATGTACAATCCAAGAGAGGAGAATCCAGTGGGTGCAACATTTTCAATAGAGGAGTGCGGACATTTGGAAGAGCTACTGCTTTCGTCTTATGTTGGAACTAAGTCGGTCACAAGAGGAACAGGATAATACAGGAAAGGTTAAAGAAGTGCAACTCAAAGTCAATCTTTCAAAAAATTTTTATTTAAAAACTTTTTGAATTGAATTGAATAAATGTCTAAGATCACACTGTGCCAATTTAGTGGACATACAGAATTAAACACTTATTACACACTACCAAAGGGAAATAAAAGGATTCAAAGAAATATAAATTATCAATTAAATCAACTAAATAAATACTTGAAGGGGACAAAATTTTATTTCGTTCCTTGCTTTATTAAAACCAAATTCCTTTCCAAAAATGCAAAACATAACCTCAAGAACATCTTCAAAAACAAATTGCTCAAAATAAGTTCCTTCAAAAAATTCCTAAAACATTTAGATCATCTTCAAAGAGCAATTCAGAATTATTACAACGGAAACTCATCACTAGTTCACATTTAAAAAAATAAAAATAATTAACAAAATGAATCTTACCACACAAACTGAATGCCGTTATCTGAACAAACACTAGAATGAAGTGAACTTTTAAAAATCCTTCGTATTCTATGTTCGCCACAGAAACTACACAAAGTTTGCAAGTCATTTTATGGAGTCCCTTAAAACCAAATGATAATATAAATGTTAACCAAAATATATAATTGTTATATATGCAATAAAATAATTAAAAGAGGTTTTTCACTTGAAAGAAGGATAATTTAAAAAATTTTATATATCATACAGATTTATTCTGTTAACCTCTTAAAAATTTTAATTTCAAAATTTGTATTCAAAAACATTTAGAATTAAATAAAATAAATGTCTAAGAACACACTGTGTCAAATAAGTAGACATATTGAATTTAACACTTATCACACACTACCAAGGGGAAATAAAAGGATTCGAAGAAATTTAAATTGAAAATCAAATCTACTGAATGGATACTTGAAGGGAATAAAATTTTGTTTCATTCCTTGTCTTATTAAAACCAAATTCCTTTCTAAAAATGCAGAACCTAACCTCAAGAACTTCTTCAAAAACAACTTGCTCGAAATAAGTTCCTTCAACAAAATTCCTAAAACATGGAGAACGTCTTCAAAAAGCAATTAAGAATTATTACAACGGAATCTCATACTTCACATTTAAAAAACGAATAATTAACAAAATATATCTTACCCTACAAACTGAACGCAGATATCTGAACAAACACTAGATATATTTTGTTAATTATTTTTATATTTTTAAATGTGAAGTACGGCTGATAAGCTTACATTGTAATAATTGCTTTTTGAACATGTTCTGCATGTTTTGGGAATTTTTTTGGAGGAACTTATTTTGAGCAAGTTATTTTTGATGAAGTTCTTGAGGTTATGTTTTGCATTTTTGAAAAGTATATTGGTTTTAATAAAACAAGGAACGGAATAAAATTTTGTCCCCTTCGAGTATTTATTTAATAGTAATAATTGATAATTAATATTTCTCTGAATTTTTTCATTCCCTTTTGGTACTGTGTGATAAGTGTTTATTTCTATATGTCTACTTTATTGACACAGTGTGTTCTTAGACATTTATTTGATTCAATTTTAGAAGTTTTTGTATAAACATTTTTTGAAATTAAAATTTGCAGGAGGTTACCAGAATAAATCTGTACGATATTAAATTTTTTTTAAATAATCCTTGAATCAAGTAAAAAACCTCTTTATATAATTTCAAAAGCAATCGTTGACATTCTTGGAAAACTAAACAGAAGAGATTGGCAGGATTATGTTTCCCCACAAATTTTCCCTAATATCTTAAATATTAAACGCTGCAAATTTTAGTTTACTATTCGTCTCGGATTTTCCCCTGTCCAGTATTATGCGCATTCGCCATTTTGCAACTAGTGTCTGATTTTGGGTGGAGTTTCAGCTTCATCGTTTACTGAAGATTATATATGTGATTACTGATAGTCTACCTATTTGTCAAATGAAACCTTTATAATACTTTATAGACAAGTGTACGATCCTTTTCAAAGCCTTTTGTGTTCTATTAAATTAATAGGTTTTCAAAACGTTTTCCCGAGTAATATTTCAACACAAACGATCAAATATTGTGCATTTAACTATTTTTTTTTATATTTTACCACTCTCAAGAAGGAAATACTCTTCATATTAAAACTGTTATTCGAATGTTTGCATACGACGGCCCAGGGCTGTGCAGGGGAAGTTCATGCTTTCGTCTCGGATTTTCCTCTGCATCTGTCAATTCTGTTTTTTGACATGACCATTCAGATGAAAATTGGCAAAAATCAATCGATTAGCATAGTCTGTATTCATCAATTCTTTAACGAATTTGTAGTATTCTTTCAATCCCTGAAACCAGGTTCAAATATTTTAATACAATCATTTAATACAGTCCAACACCAATTCTACACACAGACTACTTATATTGAGTATATCTTAGGGATTCAAATCCTACGTTGATTCCGAAATACGCAGGCTATTTTGATACACTGGCAATATTTCTAACCAGCTACAGATCTTAGGCAATTTTGATCACACAGAAATTCCATTTGCGATAAATTCATTGCAAATTTACAGACTGCTTACTAATTTTTTTCCTTTTCCCTTTATGGAATATTAGATCTACAGATTAGATCTATTAGATACACTTCTTTCATGATATGCGGTGTCGTCATATATTTTTTAAGTAACAGACGCCCACGTTCGCTTGTTTTTACGAAGGGTTAACAAGAATACAATGTTTCAAGGAAAACATGTCATTCGCAGATGTAAAGTTGCAAATGATATCAATAATAGCGTCCCAGAATTTCTTCAATGCCTTTCGGACCGATAAAAAGACGATTTTCCCAACAAAGCGAATATTTGTTACGCCTCCTCCTACACCAGTTTTAATTAAACTGGCTCTGTCCGGCAAGGTCTTCTCTCTCTACCCAGAATCACAAAACGCCTCGATCGAGTTATGAATACGTTGGGTCCTTCGCACACATGTCCGCCCGCCGTAATTATGTTATTAAACTAAGTTTATGTGTAGACAATTGGCTTTCAGTGTACATGATATCGAATACATGTTTACTGCCTGCCGCACCGTTGCCGATAATCGAAATGGCATGTCGTCTCCGACGGATAAGAATAAAGGGGGCCTTGCGGGGGGCACCCACGTCTCTCCCGTGGCGTACGGGACGCCTGGAAATTGGCCGATAGGGAGAGATGGGCATTATTTCTATTCGAACGGTTTCGCCCCCCCTGGCTTCCCTCATGCCGACGTACATGAACGTTAATCATGTTATCGTCTGATTATCTTGGTCTTAATAGGATCAGAAGGGGGGAGTTTAGGCTTTCCAAATCAGCTGCGATGCTAGACGGGCTTCCAATTTTATGATCCATCCTGAAAAATTCACAAAAGCGCCGACAATTTTTTTTTTGTTGTAACATAGAGCTGAATAGCATATCATGGTAGAATGGAAGTATCTAAATACAAAAATGAGAAGAAAAAACTGTAACAAGCAAGGTTCACTTGTTACATTAATAGAACCACATTTAATGTTACAATAATAATATTAATATAATAATTATTTATTCGCAAATTGATATATATATATGTAAAAATAAAACTTTTTTTAGGGAAAACAACTTTGTAACTTCTATGTTCTATGTTCTATAATCTATGTTCTATGTATAAGATTTCAACCTAAAAGTGTCACATGTTTATTTAGTTAGTTGTTAGAAATGTGAATTGAGAAACCCGAAGAAATAGCATTGTTTTTGATTTCTTCCAGGTTAGTAAGCTATTTTTTTTTATTTATTTCTTTGTGGGTTATTATTTTATTTTGTGTATGTTATTCTGTTATATTTTAAATTAAAGAAAATAAAATTCTTCCAGAATCATGACATCAAATCGTCTATTCCTTCAATTATAGAAATGAGAATTGATAACATTCTAATAAATCAAAAACGTAAGCTATAATGACGACATCCATGAAGATTTGCATCGCTTTGGAAGCATCCAGGACTGATAAGATGAAAAATACATATAAATTCAAATGGATCCAAACTACGGGAACGAAAAATATATATTATGAAATAACAGAGGACAAACAGGATATATCTGACCATTATGAACTTTTGGCTCTACCGAAGGTAAAGAATATCTTGAAATCTCTTAAAGTAAGAGGTTCATTTCGTACGTGTGTCATTTCATTAACTCCGGAATTGAGAGAAATATATTTTGATGCCGAAGATGTGATGTTTAAGAATGAATATTTACAACTGATTTATTCACCCGCATACGTCAGAACAGTATTTGGACAAGAATCGCCAAAACCACAGGATACGGTAGAACTTTTAAGAAAAAGCAAGGATTTCAAGAGGATAAAGGTGGATTTTGTGCTGAATAATTTTGATGGTGAGAGTGTTTCAGTGAATTTATGGTTCGAAAAATTCGAGACGGAATGCATGCGTTGTGAAGTAGAAGAAGATAAAGACAAGATTTTGATTTTACGGTTGTTTCTGGATGGAATAGCGAAAGATTGGTTTGATTCTAAATTTATTACATTAGGTTTAGACAAAAGTTTTCGAATATGGAAAGATAACTGCTTAGAGAGTTTTTGTGAAACGAGTTGGCATAAATATAGAGAGGCCTATTCATTTAGGTACATAGGAGGAATTTTAGTTCACTACGCTTTTAGGAAAGAAAATTTGTTGTTGCATCACCGAAATAATTTTCCAACTGACATATAAGTTGATTTAATTGTAACAAGTTTGCCAAATATTTTACAAAATATAATTGATCCATCAAATTCAACAACTTTCGAGAAATTATGGAGTGAGTTGCGAAAGCTAGAAAGTTCAAAAAAATATGACAACGATCGAAATAAAGAAAACCATAGAATGAATAAATCTGCCGAACAAATTCCTTTCTATTCACAAACAAATAGAAAACCAGTCAAGAAGGAACCATGCTCAATTTGTGAGAAGAATGGTTTTTCAGGTAGATTTCATCCTAAGACTTTTTCGGCTAAGGAATAAATCCAATAATTTTGAATAAAATAACGTACCTGGTAACATAAAAACTGTAAACAATGTTGGGTTACAGGATGAATTAAATCAGGCCATTTCAAACAAAAAAAAACTAAGACTGCTGCCATTGATGAAATTGAAGGTGTTTATAAATAATAATGAATTATGAAGAATTTATGATTCGGGCTCAAATGTTAGACTTCTGAGTTCCAAAGTAGCAGAAAAGTTATGTCTACGCAGGATAAAAGAAACACATTCAAAACAGTCAGTTGCAGGGCAAAATTTTCAGGAAAAATAATTACAAAAATGAGAATCAATAATATAATATAAAAAAGAAGTTGTACTTTTTGTAGTTCATGATAAAATTTCGAGTATGATATTCTACTCGGACTAGATTCTATTTTCAATTTTCAATTAAAACAAGATTTTGATTTGAATATTCATCAAAGATTCTATATGAATGAAGAGAGGAAGATCGATTGTGTCCATAAGAATAATAATAATGATAACAATGATTACACGATCAATTTCAATGAAGGGGTACCAACAGAACTTTTCGAAGCAAAATTAGACCATTTGGAAACGACTCAAAGAAATAAAATTGAAGTTTTAATAAATAAATATGACCATATTTTTGCAAAACACAAGTTTGATATTGTTCAGGTGCAAAATAATGAGGCACATATAAAACTTTTAGAACACAAATGTATAGCAAAAAAACCATACAGATGCTCAATGGACGATCAAAAAGAGATAGAATTCCAAATAGGAAGATTGTTGAAAGCGAATCTGATTGAGGAGTCCTCCTCACCTTTTGCATCACCAGTCACTTTAGCATATAAGAGAGATGAAGGGTCTAAAACCAGATTATGTGTCGATTTTCGTGAACTCAATAAATCAATTGTTCCCGAACCACAACCTTTCCTATTAATTGATGAAATCTTAGCCAAGACCCGAAATGCAAAATTCTTCACTACATTAGATGTAAATTGTAAATTGTAAAATAATCACTGGCAATGGAAATGTTTACCTTTTGGACTTAAAACATCCCCGGCCATTTTTCAACGTATATTGAATAATATTATCAGAAAATATAACCTGAATTTATTCTGCCTAAATTATATAGATGATATTCTAATATTTTCTTCAACATTTTACCAACATATAGAACATTTGGAGCGACTCTTGAAAGCAATATGTAAAGAAGGATTCTGACTTAAATTCATCAAGTGTTATTTTGAAGAAGAAGTCAAATATTTAGGACATATTGTAGGAAACAATACAGTACGACCTATAAATGACAATTTAATTTCCATTAGGAATTTTTCTCCACCAGATACTTGGAAGAAGATAGGGCAATTTTTGGGTAAAGTTCATTTTTATCACAAATATATAAAAGATTCAGCTATTATAGATTATTAGAACCGTTGCATAATTTACTGAGAAAAGATGTAAAATTCAATTGGTCATTGGCTTGTCAGGAAGGTTTTAATAAGGTTAAGGGTATCCTTTGTTCTGCGCCAATTCTTGCAATTTTCGACCCAAGTGCCTATACTACTATATAAACTGATGCCAGTATTCAAGGAGCTGTTCTTAAACAAAAACAGATTAATGGTGAAATGAAACCCGTAGTGTATTTTTCTAAAAAACTAAATAAATATCAAAAGAACAAGAAAGCAATATTCCTAGAATGTCTGGTAATTAAAGAGGCAATTAAATTTTAGAAATATTGGCTAATAGGACATAAATTTATTCTTGTTACTGACCATAAGCCATTAGAAGGGAAAGAATTTCGTACAAGACCAGATGAAGAGCTGGGTGACATGATGAATTTAAAATAAGATTCAAAATATTGACTTAAAATACTAATTAAATTCTATTTTTCCCTTTTATGAGGAGTCATATCTTGCGTCTTCAAAAACCAGCAGTATTCACCCATCATGGCTGGATCCCATTGTCCTTGATAGCGAATTTCCATTGTCATAATATCTTGGTGGAATCTTTCACCCTGCTCGACAATAACAGCTCAGATATTTTCAAAAAAATGACAGATGTGAATTGAGGAAATAAATGTTCAATAACATTCGGGAACTAAGCGATTTATATGCATCTAATAATTCATTAACTGTTGGTAGTTTGGATCCATATTGTTGCCCAAAAATCCTCTTACTACACTAACAAATGAGTTCCATGATCTGAATTCCTGCGTGGTAAGCTTCTGTGTAAAATAACGTCGTCCAGCAATTTTCTGATTTGTGGTACAATAAAAATGCCTAAAAATAAACGCCACTCAGAGGGGGGAATGCTCAATATCAAGTTACTGCATTAAAACATCAATATCAGTACACACATACAACGAATTTTCCATACTGTAGAATGCAGAAAACGGAGCATTTCTTTTTCTGAAATTCGTAATTTTTGTTTCGTTGCCGAATAAGTTCCATTCCTCAAGATAGGAACCAAGAAGTTCTGACTGTTGCTTTGATAACCTCAAATCACGTACAAAATCATTCAACTCACTTTCAACAATTGAATGTGGCTCGCCGGAACTGGGACCTGGAGTAGAGTCGGTGCACTGTTCTTCGAAGCCGCCTGATGATGCGTTATCTCCAATATCATCCAAAATATAACATTTTGCGGATCTAAAGGTGCGACCAGCACTGGTAAATTTGCATTAGGGGGAACACGTTAATTTTACGAGTTAGTGTATTGGCATGTGAGCGTAGCTTTTTCACCAAGTGACTAGTTAACAGTTTCCACAGTCTGTCCCAAGAGGCAAAAAGTGTGATAAGGGTTACCCCTTATCATGGCGCATTACGAGAAACACTCCGAAGAGCTGAACCCCCGAGCTTCCAGTTTGGGCTTCAGTTTTAAAACCTACAACCATATGACTGGTAACAGCGAAGCACTATCCAACATCTACTGGCTCTGCATGGCGAGTACCCGAGTTGTTTGGGACGCAACTAACACGCCGAAGGGGCTTCTAATCCACCTGTCGGAACGCAGTTCCATGAATCAAGATAGTCCTTTTCGTCAAGACCTACGAACCCTTGTGAAGTCTTTCAAATGGTCCTGGCTTCCAGCACTAACGGACTAGCCATCTCGTCGAGACCCACAAACCCCAGAAACGCCTCGCAATCGATCCTGGTTCAGGACTTCTTTTTTTTTGAGTTCTCGGTGTACTTTAGAATTATGAATTCTCAATGTACAACCAATTCTTCGAGTACTTATTGTGGGGTCCTCCCGAATAGCCTGAAATATAGCATGTGCATGCTGGCCTTGCTGACTATTTCAACCGCCTTCTCTAACTCGAAAACCACCAAATAAGCATGTTTCACCTAATCGCCTTAACATTTGTTAAAATTTCTTTCTATTTGATTGTATTCTGTGTGGAAAACGCATACAGTACTCTCGAAAAACTGCGCGAGCATTTCCATTCGCAAATCCATAAAGGAACAACATATCGCGGTATTCGATGTTTGAAAAAGCAGGAATAATTTTCTCGATTTTTTCTAAAATACTTATTAGAAATTGGGTCAATTCGTTAGAATCAAGAAAACGTACTGATACCCCAAATTATGAAGCGACAGAAACTGTCAGATTTTAAATTCAATGTTTACTTTGATATTCAATCACAAGGAGCTTCAACATAGGGCGAATTTAGGTTTGACATATTTCAAACTTTTCATTGTTATATTTTTAGCCATGACATTTTATGGCAGAGGACAAGCAGCTAGCACAAAAGTTGATATGTCATTCGAAAGCACACTAAATGAAGTATTTTTTATTGAGAAGAAAACATTTCCATAATTGATAATTTTTCATCGATAAAACCATTGGAGAAATATGACTGATTTTGTTCACTTCAGAATTGTGATATTCATCATTTTACCACGCCCGCAATAACAATGGTTTGGCACGAAGAACTTCTTATCTTGTTGAAATTCAATGCCGTTTCCGGATATGTGGTCAAATTTGATGAGGCTACAAGGATAACTGAAGTATGACTGATTTTATGAAAAAACTTGAGATATTTCGTGAAATCAAGAAATAAAATAAATAGTGGTTTATACTTGATAGGAGGTAAACAAAATTATTTAAATATTTTAATAATAGCCTTCTACATATTCGATTTCAAAAAATTATATCTCATAATTATAACTTCAGGAATTAAATTAAATTAATGTCATATAAGTATCACTTATATCAAACGATATATAAAATATCCAAATGATATAACAAAATCAAAATGACATCCAAATGATATAACAAAATCCAATAAATAAAAATTGTTAACCAAAATCCTATGAATTAAATATTTTGAGTAGACAAAATTTTGTTTCTGCTCATCAATCTTATGAAAACAGATATCTTTCAAAAATGTTTAACATAATCTTAAGAATTTCATCATAAAACTATATTACTTAGAATATTCAATATTATTGAATATCTAACTTACTTACTCTTAAGTTACTTTTTATAAAATCTCAAGATATGTAAAAACATCACTAAAAACAAGTTTTGAGAGAGACTTTGTTTCGTCATTACTCAATTATATTCATATTTAATAAAAGATAATAACAATCAACAAAAAACATTTTCTCACCTTTTAACAATTCAGAAAGCTTCTAATAAATGAATACTGAAAATTTAAATGGAGTGTAATGTTAACTCAAATAAATAATTCTGTGGTTTGCATTAATTTGAAAGATTGAAAGACAATTCAACGGCCTCTGTTATAGCACAAGGACCATCTGTATAAAAAATGTTATGGAAACCTAATAATTATATATTATGAATAAAAAAAAATAAATAGAGGTTTACGCTTGATAGGAGGTATATAAAATTATTTGAATATTTTAATATTAGCCTTCTACATGTGGTTTTTGTTGATTGATATTTTATTTTATTGAATATGAATATAATTGAGTACTGACGAAGCAAAGTCTCTCTTAAAACTTGATTTTTAGTAATGTTTTTACATATCTTGAGATTTTATAAAAAGTAAGTTAGTTAGATAGCCAATAATATTGAATATTCTGAGTGAGATAGTTTTATGATAAAATTCTTAAGATTATGTTAAACATTTTTGAAAGATATCTGTTTTCATAAGATTGATGAGCAGAAACAAAATTTTGTCTACCCAAAATATTTAATTTATAGATATTTGATAGATTCGGTCTTTACTTGGTGGAAACTCATTCAAATTGAAAAAATGTATATAGGACAGTAATTTATTTCCACAAAAATGTTTGTACTACTACAACAATTGTTTCACCACGATGTGGCTTCTTCAGGTATTACATTGTACTGTACTATTACAATGTAATACCTGAAGAAGCCACATCGTGGTGAAACAATTGTTGTAGTAGTACAAACATTTTTGTGGAAATAAATTACTATCCCATATACATTTTTTTAATTTAATTTATAGGAGTTTGGTTAACACTTTTTATTTATTGGATTTTGTTATATCATTTGGATGTCTTATTATGAATGTTTATTTTATATGTCGTTTTATATAAGTGGTACTTATATGACATTAATTTAATTTAATTCCTGAAGTTATAATTATTAAATATATTAGGAGTACAAATAAGTTTCCGTCGTTTTTTAACACAAATTAAATATTTATTATAGAAGAACGATGTGAGACTGTTGCTGAGTGACTTCTAATGTTAGAGCAAGTTCTTTTTGTGTTTGAGATGAATCTTTCTCCAATAATTCCTCCAATTCTGCATCCTCGTAAATTTTTGGCTTTCCACTGCGATCTCTGTCTTCTACGTCGAAATCACCGTTTTTACACTTTTGAAACTACTCTCGACACGTTCTCTCACTCAAAGCACCCTCACCATATGCTTTTACGAGCAATTGATGCGCCTCAGCAGCAGATTTCTTTAAATTAAAGAAGTAAACTAATATTTCCCGCAAATGACGCTTACTTGGCTCAAATTTTGACATTTTCAACTTATAAAAATTATATTTTACCAATATAAAATCAATGATATTAATAGGTTATGTTGTTCTCGAATGTCCAAACTATTTTTTTAGCCGGTCATCATCTGCGAAAGCTAACCGAAACTCCGTGCCGCGCCATCTACAATAAAACGGCGGAAACTTATTAAATTGGTAATTATTTTTCGAAATTAAATATGTCAAAGGCTAATATTAAAATATTTAAATACATCAGAAAATGCAGCTGGCCATGAAATGGTTGTCACTTGGTGTTCTTGCTTCTAAGATTAAGGATATGCCGAAGTATGGCATCTTGTTTTATTCTGCTGAAAACTCTACACCTCTGGATATAAAGCATGCGCCGTTCCAAGGAGAAAATGGTTCAGAATGCCACAATACTTTTAACTATTAGTGGTACCATCAACTAAACATAGAGGCGTAGCACTACGCTGAGATATTGCTCCCCCAACCATTATTTTGGTGGGAAATTTGGAAATTTAAACGGTAACAGGTCGTTTTGATATGATTTTTGAGTGATTTCCACCAAATTGGAAACAACTTTCATTAGATAGAAAGACAATATATCGTTAACTGATGCCCGTGTTATCAGCGGTATTCCACAGGGCACGGTCCTCGGACTCATTTTGTTCCTCTTGTTCATAGCAGATCTTTCATCCTCCTTAAAATTGAACTGTGCATTTTTTGCTGATGACATGAAATTATATGGTTGTCCTCCTACCGACGCCAAAGTTCTCCAGGATGACCTGGACACGTTGGGTCGATGGTGTGAAGAATGGATGCTGCCTCTCAACATTGATAAGTGCTGCGTGCTTCACATAGGCAGAAAAAAATCGAAAAATTGACTATTTCATCGAGAGGAGATTGCTGAGAACTGTTGACAAGCACTGTGATTTGAAGTAACAGTTACCTCTTATTTATCCTGGTCTCGCTATATTGCCAATATATGCAGCAAAACCAAGCATTTATGCTACTCCTTATATCGCTCTTTTCATGGATGCAGTCTACCAACGTGCAAGCTATTATACATCTCCTATGTCCGTCCGATAATGGAATCTGCCGGTCCAGCTTGGTGTCCTTCACTCAGGAGTGATTTGGAAGCATTGAAGGCTGTTCAGCGCACATGTACAGGATTGCCATATGGCCGCAACCGCCCTGATTATGAGTCCCGACTCCAGCTCTTGGGCATCCCTAGATTTGCGCATCGACGTTAGCGGGAGTGATCTTATAATGACTTATCTGGCACTCTATGGATGTGCTGATGGTTGTCTGCAAGACTTATTAACGGGCAACCAAAATCACCTAAGGGGCCATGAATATAAGCTTGCCAAGGTTTCGGTTCTCCAAAACTTCCTATCCAATAGGATTATTTGGGCGCTGGAATCTATTACCGGCTGATGTTGTTGGTGCGCCTTCAGTTACCGGATTCAATAATCGCTTCGATAATTGGAACTTAGCACAATAATTATATTATCAACTTTTGTTTATGAGTTTATAGGTTACCTCAACTATTTTTGTATTTAATAATAATAATAATAATATCAAAATTATCTTCTTGAAAACGTTGAAAAAATTATAAACTTTTGTTTGTGACTTTATAGGTTACTCAACTCTTTTATTTAATAATAATAATAATATATCTTCTTGAAAACGTTGACAAAATTATATCTTCCATTCCGTTTGTAAAGGTGTCATTATAGGGATTTTTTTGGTTTCCTTGATAAATAGCCTTGTCTTTTCAGTAACACACGGACGGTTTCTGAACATACTTTTATATTTCGTTGATTTCCAAATTTGTTAGCCAATTTGCGAAACACCAGGCGCGGATTGCGTCGTCCTAAGGCCAATGAAGCGTTTAAATTGTTCCTTTTATTCTTACGCCGTCTTCCTGAATGTGGTCTATGCCTTGTTTTATCGTCTTTATTGTCTCATATACAGGACTTTTTCCTAGTTCAGTCAATTGCACTAATTTTTTAAGGTTTCGAAAACCTTTTCTACACAAATATTCTACCTGTTTTTTTTTCTAGTTGCGACAGTATTCCATAAATTGTATACCTATTGAGAATCAACAATATTTGACAAATAGTGTTGCCATGTAACTTTGGCCATAGCCGACTAGCTGCACAACCTTCGTCTTGGAATGTTAAAAAAAAGAAGTATATTAGAATAATGAAAAATAACAAATTCCCGATACTTTCTAGACGGACTATGGTTTATTATTATATCTCTACAAACCCCTTGAAGTATACGTATCCTAGAATTTGCATACTGAATGATTAACCTTCAATCAATTACTAAAGAAGAATTTGGAAAGGGTATATCAATTCACCAAACAATTCTTTCAAACACCAGAATGACAAAAAGGAGAATAGTGACTAACAGAATATAACTCTCAAATACGAAAGAATCGCACATCCCCCTTCCTGAACCCTTTCGCCCTCAAACCTCACTTTCCCTCCGAAAGGACGTAAAAAATTCAATAAAGCCTGCGACATCAGACGTCGGGATTTTCGTGGGGCCGGACGGAGCATCATCTAATCTCGGCCAACTCCATCTAGTGTGCAAACATCACACACTTCATTAGGTCCGAGATGATACTCCAGTTATGTTATGATGTTTATGGACAAACACGGGTCCGCTTAGTCACGTGCTCCGCTGATTGCTTTCGACGGCGGCGTCGGGACCCCCAGAGGACCGACATTACCGGCGCTTTTATGGGGGGTCGCGGTATTTTTTCGCAAGGCCCGTATCCGGGAACTCATAAATTTCCCCGTTGTTTAGACGCGGGATTGGCGGACGGAGGATTATGACGATTATCGTCGCTTTCGATTAGAGTTTCGCGTGTGTCCTGCGTGCGGGTGGCAATAGTATTTACCCGCAATTTAAGAGAATGTATTCGAATTCGAGTGAAAGGTCTGAAATTTACACGGAGGTTTATTTATTGCCGCAATTGAGGCATTTTTGATCTTTATTAGGCAGGTATATTACAATGACGTTACCAGGGTCCAGCTATCTAATCATAGCCTCTCAAAAATATTTTATTTTTCGTGGAAACCCGAATGGCACGGTAGTGAATTCTACCAGGTTTTCATATTGGCATGTGAGCATGGCTCTTCACCAAGTGACTACTCCGCAGTCTCTACAGTCCACCCCTTGAGGTATAAAGTGTGATAAGTACTATGCAATATCATCACGCGAAGCGAGGAACTCTCCGACGAAATGAACCCACCAGCTTCCAGTTTGGGCCCCGGCTCGAAAGCCAGAACCGTCTGACTGGCAGCAGTGAAGCACCATCAACATCTACTGGCTCTGCAGGTCAGTACCTGAGTTGGTTTGTGACGCAACTCACCCGTCGGCCACAACAAGGCTGGTCGAACCGTCAAATCCCGCTAAACCTCGAGTCATTTCATGAGAATATCCCGCACATAGGGGTCTGCGAACAGATAAATGAAATACCTTCCTAGTCCAGCATGCGGACCTTCAACCACTGCCCCTCGAGTCCAACTTCAATGTGGTGGCCAGGTGGTACAAGTAACACCTGAGGGCAATCCATCCCCCGAGGTAACGCAGTATGCTACATAACGCATTCGATTTAGTGCGATAGGGCAGAGTACGCTAGTTTCAAGGGAGAAGCCTTGTGCTGCGACAGACTCCCTGTCACTGAGTTAATCAACCGGCTCAGCCCTCCATTTCACCAGAACGGCAAAACAAGGCCCCATTCGGAGATCTTCCACCACACAGGTCCAGTGACTGGCGCGAATGGCATTACGTTAGGCACCAAGACTTAACCCTTCATTTCGCTGGGACGAAACTAGGGTGCCAGTCATGACAAGCGCCCCATCTCGTCAAGATCTAACGAAATAAGACAAATGTCGCTTTGAAATTTGGGGTAGAATTATACCTGCCTTCGAGTTAACCTTTCTTGCCACCACGCGCTAAGCATCTAACATCTTTTTGGCACTCGGTCAACATTTTCTCATATTGGATGGAGTAGTCCGTTATTTTGTGATAGTTCATTTTCAATAATGGAATAAATGAAATTACTTTGTTTACTATCACTATTTTATTTGAGGATACTCTGACCCGAGCTTCATAGATTATACTACATTTTCAAACTGGTGTATATGAAGTTGTTTAGGAATTATATATCTTTAAGGGAGGCTTCGGTTGGTGTCAGACTTCGAAGAGTGGGGAGGCCCACATGTCTGTCTGCTCGTTTAATAGTTTTATTGCCGGATTCCAGGAATTCTTGGAGATTTCTATTGATTCCAAGATATCTAGTTTCTTTATTTTCGGTTCGACATGTAGGATTTCAAGATTATCTAATTCTGGAAAGGCATGGTTAGTTTCTGAGAAATGTTTCGCAAAATTAGAATTATCTTTCCGTTCTTGAAAGATGCTTGGTGTTCTTTGAACCTTATTGTGAAAGTTCTTCCAGTTTTTCCTATATATACACTACCACATTCATTACAACTTAATTTATAAACTCCTGAATTGTTAAGCCGGTTGTTTTTGTCTTTAGCATTAAAAAACAAATTTGAAATTCTATGTGAAGGTGTGAATGCTATTCTTATATTGTTTGCTGAAATTATTTGAGCTCCTTTTTGTGAAATTGGTCCAAAATATGTTTTTTTCCGTTTTTATAGGATATATCTGTTTAAGGATTAGTTGCTTTTCTTTCCTGTGTATGAGTGAGTTTATAGGTTTTGTTACGGAATTATTGTTTTGGGCTATCTGTCTAATTGTATTCAGTTCCCTTTTATGTGCAATATTAGTTAAGGGAATGGAAAAGGCTCTATGAATCATTGATTCATACGCTGAAAGTTTATGAGATTTTAGGTGATTTAAAAAATTTGAAATGGTTGTGGGTTTTCTGAAAATGTCAGAGGAAAATTCACTATTACTCTGAATTATAGATATGTCCATAAAATTTATTCGATTATTTAACTGTGTTAATAATACTAATAATAACTAATAATAATATTGCACATAAAAGGGAACTGAATACAATTAGACAGACAGTCCGAAACAATCAATTCGATACAAGAACTATGAACTCACTCATACACAGGAAAGAGAAGCAACTAATCCTCAAACAGATATATCCCATAAAAACGGAAAAAAAGACAAACAATTTATAAAAGTAACATATTTTGGACCAATTTCACAAAAAATAGATCAATTATTTTCAGCAAACAATATAATAATATAACATAAATAGAGGTCATTCTTGATAGAAGGTATATAAAATAATATAAATTTTTTTAAATATTTATATTATTTTATATACCTTCTATCAAGAATGACCTCTATTTATGTTATTTTATTCATAATATATAATTATTTGGTTTCCTCAACATTCTTTATACAGATAGTCCTTGTGCTATAGCAGAGGCCGTTAAATTTGTCTTTCAATCTTCTAGATCAGGTTAAACCACAGAGATATTTCTGTTTGTAGTGAATACCTATTTAAAGGTCTCATTTAAGTAGAACTTTTTCTGGAGAGTGAAAGGTGAGTCGAATATATATTATTAATTGATGTTATATTTATTGAATATGAATATTTGAATACTGATGAGCAAAGTCGATTTTAAAACTTGTTTTTCAGTAATGTTTTGCATATCTTGAGTTTTTATATAAAGTACCTTGGTTAGATATCCAATAATATTGAATAGTCTAAGTAAGATAGTTTTGTGATGAAATTCTTAAGATTATGTTGGATATTCTTGAAAGATATTGGTTTTCATAAGATTGATAAGCAGAAACAAAATTTTGTCTATTCAAAATGTTTAATTTATAGGATTTTGGTTAATAATTTTTATTTATTGGATTTTGTTATACCATTCGGATGTCTTATAATGAATGTTTATTTTATGTCATGATATAAGTGGTACTTATACGACATTATTTTAATTTATTTTCAGAAGTTATAATCATTGAATATAATCTTTCGGAATTAAATATGTAGAAGGCTAATTTTTTAAAATTTTTTAAAAATTTTTTAAAATATTTATATTATTAATATAATAATAGCTTTCACACCCTCACATAGAATTTCAAATTTGTTTTTTAATGCTACAGACAAAAACAACCGGCTTAACAATTCAGGAGTTTATAAATTAAGTTGTAATGAATGTGGTAGTGTATATGTAGGATAAACCGGAAGAACTTTCACAATAAGGTTCACAGAACACCAAGCATCTTTCAAGAACCGAAAAAATAATTCTAATTTTGCGAAACATTTCTTCGAAACTAACCATACCTTTCCAGAATTAGATAATCTTGAAATCCTACAAGTCGAACCGAAAAGAAAGTAACTAGATATCTTGGAATCAATAGAAATATACAAGAATTCCTGGAACCCAGCAATAAAACTATTAAACGAGCAGACAGACTTGTGAGCCTCCACACTCTTCGAAGTCTTACACCAACCGAAGCCTCCCTTAAAGATATATAATTCCACAACAACTTGATATACACCAGTTTGAAAATCTATGAAACTCGGGTCACAGTATCCATTTATTCCATTATTAACATTTTCTCGTTGTGCTTCGACCAAACAGTTACTCAACATTCTTTACTCTTCGAACAATTGAATTCTTGTAACTTTAAAAACACTCCACTATTGATTTGAATTACAATCGCTAAAAAATGCTTCAATAATGTGATTACACTAAGAACATTAAGAAGTTTGAAGTTTCCGCAATGAAAGTCGACGTTGTTATCGCACGCCCTGTGAAATTGCATTAATAGTAATAATAAAAATTTTATTCATCCTTTCAGACAAAATACATTTGTATTTATGTTATAAAAAACTAGAATAGAAAAAAAATAATGCTAGAAAATTAAAAAAACCAGACATTTAAATTCACCAAATAAAATAAAATACAGGAAAGTTGCAAAGAACAGAAAACATCTGCACGCTAACACACTACCCAACTGAACTGAACTTGTTTTCAAGAAGCGTAGAATTTCCCAGATTTCTTTTTTTCGTATTGTGGGGTTACACGAAGACACACATTTTGGTGTGAAAATCGTGGAATATTGAATATTTATTGTTACTTATAAGACGTCTGATCAAAAGGCAGTAAACACTTTACGTAGATCCCATTAAATATTTTCTGCTTTTGTGAATGACAATTATTATTTTTGATTTATTTCAGTCTCTACAAGTTACACAGGTTAACATGTTGCTTTATATGATATTGTGCATTCAATTTTCCTTCTCATGCTCATGATCGAATAACGTGCTCTTTTCCTGTGTTCTAGATACTTCATCTCATGTTTATTAACTTGTAAATAATTTTAATAATATCTGTAGTCACTGGGAGTGATATCACGTGTTACACAGGCACTATCTTATAGATTTGAAATTTACAGTCTCAGTACCGGAGATCTTGGTACCGGAGATCTTAGTACCAAACCATCTTAGTACCGAACCATCTTAGTACCGAACCATATTAGTACTGGATGGTCTTAGGACTGAACAATCTTGCTTCAGTGCCTTTTTGCTTGGATTATCTTAATACCAGACAATCTTCCTTGTGCCGGATCTAAAGTATCTTATTACCGCACCATCTTGTTTCCGAACACTCTACTGGTCATTTGGAACATTTTGAAATTGAACGCCTGCTGATTATATGCAGAATAGTAACTATCTTGGAGAAAGCACTATCATTCCGATACCTTGGAGAACCATATTCCAGCAGAACTTCAAAGATAAGTCCTTACGTAAATCTCGGACCTCAAGCTTACTATAAAACTGTAATATATTGTAAATGGGAGTCACTATTTTAATTGTAAAGTTGAAATAAATAGATAGGGAGTAAGATTTTGGATTTTCGCTGTCAGGTTGACCATTTGGGATTCATTCAGGGAAGACAAGTTTAATTCATCTTTTCATTAGAGCACCATGACGCATTTTACGAAGTAGGATGTTTCATGTGCGGACGGACAAAATCGCTAACGCAAGCTAGAGTTTAGTTCAATTTCCTTTTATCTTTTTATCATAGCCTTTGCTTTGCAGGTTTAGCGATTTTGGTTTCATTCTATCTCTCTTTTTCTCTCTCTCAGTTTATATACTCTGTAAGACACAATAATAAAGTGACTAACAGAGTAAAGGAACACCAACTTGCTTTCCGTAAAGCTGATCCAGCCTCTGTCCTATTCACACATCACGCAAGTCATAAAATTGACTTTGATAGATGCATAATTATTGCAACAGAAAAAATTCTAACAAGTCGTGAAGCCCCCGAAATTGAGAAGGGTCCAAACTGTATCAACAAACGCAATGACAGCCAACGTCTGCCCGACACATGGAAACTTTTGATTTGTCGTCTTCCCATAGCAACAGTCTCCCATATAGGATTTCATGCACCCTCCTGCCCCATCTTCAACAAGTATAAATACCCGTTCTCGTTTCTTTACAAATCAGCTCGCTAGAGCAAGTGGAATCAATGTCATCAACGAGACTACTGGTAATACGGTGCATGGAGTAGGTAGATTGAGGACCCGGCGTTGAATCACTAAATTCAACTATTGTTTCGGGTGTTTTTTTAGAGTGATAGATTTTTCGATAGAGATAACTGCAATTTGACAGAAGGTAGAAGCCATGTTGTTTTGACATTTCTGTTCAGTGAGCATTGACGAATTATCATGGAAAGATCCACGCCGCAACAACGTTCACAAATTTATTTTCAAAATCAGTGTTCCATTCGCCAAACTTATAAAAAAACACTTCGTGGAATTTATGGTTTACATAATCGTCCATCAGAGCAGCTTATTCGTCGAACTATCGATAGATTTCGGAGAACATTTTTTCTACTTGATGCAACAACAACAACAACAAGACAAAGAACTGTACGTACAGAAGAAAATATCGCTGCTGTAATTCATAGTGTTAAAGATGATCCAGATTTGTCGACGTTCACAACAAGTTGGACTCTGTGGATCCACCACATGGAAAATTTTGCGTAAAGATCTTGATCTACACCCATACAAGATCCAACTGTTTCAAGAACTAAAGCCACTCGACCATAATAAGTGTCGTTTGTTTGCTGATTGGGCCCTAAAACAGCTTGAAGTTGATCCACTTTTTTATCGTAAAATTGTGTTAAGTGATGAAGCTCATTTCTGCTCGAACGGCTATGTAAACAAGCATGGAGTTAAAACAATTCTCAAGAAGTTCTGCAGGTTCCATCGCATCCTGAAAAATTCACTGTATGGTGTGCTTTACACACTGGAGGCTACTTTCCATTCATTTGGCACTGGATTTCCATTTAGGTAGTGATTGAAGACAGTTTTGATCATCCTGTAGAGTTTCAGTAGTTCCGCAGTTATTCCTTCCGGTCCACTCGCTTTCTTATTCTTTAAAGATCTGATAGCCTTTTTCAACTTTGCCTATGTGAGATTTACATGTTTTTCGTCTATTCTTATACTTGATGTCTCGTTTTCCCAACTTAAACTCATCTCTATCCTCGGTCAATAAACTCTTGTAGTAGTCTGCCCACTGCTTTGGTCTTATCGGTTTCGAATCAACCGCATTTTTACTGGGTCTTCTTATGACATTTATGAATTTCCAGGCTTCTGTGCACTGTCGTCCTCCGATATAGGTATATACTTCCCTGCCTCTATTATCTCACATTTCATATTTTGCAGTATTGCCTTTGTTTCGGCATGTTCTTTTTGTTTCCATCCTGTCTTCCGGCTTCATCGAACTGATCCATTTCGAATACGGTTTCCTTTTTTACATCCACTGACTCTTTCGCTTTTCTTCTTTCACTTGATACATCGTAATTAAATGCTCGCACTTTTTCGATCTTATTCTCAGGTGTTAAAGATGGCGGTGCTGCAGCCGCAATCTTTCAGATGTCCCTTCTCGTAACAGTATATCAAGAGCACGTTTATCCTCGGGATGAAACAGTATGCAGCCTGTATTTCATCTTCCTTCTCCAACGGAGTCGGTAAGTCGATCCTGGCCTCAGGTAGCGGCTCTAATCACGTCTTTTATAACTTTCATGTTCGAACCCACGCTACCCCAGTTCCGCATTCGGGCTTTCGGTCGCCGACCGGAAAGAAAAAGCAAAATTGGCTTTTCCCGGAGCAGTAGATGTTGCTGAGGGGAGGGCGGTCGTGTATCATATCTTCCCGTACACGGCGAACTTTCCGAATATCGTGTAGAGTTACCTTTGTTCCCTATTTCTATGGGCTGGCGAATGTAGGGAAAAACCGGTACTGGTGGAACTAGCTGCTACGGATTCCAACTATTAAGAAGGGAAGATATGCTCGTTCTCCCGCGACAAGATGATGAATGGAAAATTTCACATACAAGTTATAGAGGAAATGCTTCAGGTACGTTTTGCTTCATGCGACTATAACACTGATCGTCCAAAGATAAATTTTCTCGTAATTTATTACTTTTATCTCCAAAGGATCAATGACATCGAAAATAGCAACTGAAATGATTCACACCGGAAATGATGCTACAGCCCACAAGGGCTTTTGATTGTATTTCACCTCAATTTATAATTATTAAATTATACAATCTCAGTTTTCTCGGATTCATAGCTATATTTTAAACAGAACTATGTATGTGAAAGTCTCTAGATCATTTTCTGGTAGGTTGGTGAATGAGCTGGGTGTAGCCCAGGGTTCTGTTCTGGGACCGTTACTGTTCATTCTCTTCATTAATGACTTGCCTGCGTATATTGCATCTGAGTCGTTTATCATTTTTGTTGATCATACTCAGTTGTGGTCTCTGCTTATACTTCGCTCCCAAGCTGTGGTGGAGAGCTTTGTTCGATGGTGTCGGGAGAATGCTCTTGTTATGAATATTTCGAAGACAGGAATTGGTCATTTTTGAAACTAGGAACTCCGTGAAAGACCTAATTTAAATTCGATGTATGGATAGTGATTTAACATCTCAGGATAGCGTACAATTTCTGAGTTTATATCTTAACAAGAATTTGAGATGGAAAAAAACATGTACTCATATATGTGGAAAATTGGGGTCATCTTTCTATACTATTCGGCATATTAGCGACTCTCTGCAGCTTGAGTCAATTGTAAGTATACATATTATAGCTTAAGCTATACTCACATTGCATATAATATTATAGTGCGAGGTAATTCTGTTGACATAAATGAAGCAATTATTTATTTTATCAACTCTATTCTCTAAAGCTTCGAGAGTAAAGACTATCGTCTGGACACATTTTTCGATATGACGAAGGTCTTTGATTTTATACCTCCTGACAAATTGCTTGCGCATTGAGACAAATTAAAATCACAACCGCTAGCTTCGGAGAAATTCTTTGTTTCAGATTTTTTTGTGACTGGTATCTATGTCACTTAAATTTTTTTCTCAGTACTGAGAGTGTAGCCATCTCGGTGCTTATGTTTATCCAAGTATCTGTCTTTATCAATATCGTCATTTTCTCCAACTAATGACCGAATACTATGCTGATTTTCAAACCACCTTCTGCCGTCCCATGAGAATGACTCAATAATTCTAAGGGAGATAGCCTCACATAAAATTGCCTGAATTTCTACCTGTGTATGATCCGGCATATTTAAATCCGTTTCCAACTATACGCGCTTTTCTTGAAACTGCCCTGATTAAAAAATATATTTCTGTTCCTCACGTGAATAGAATATAGAAGTTTTTCGAAATGAAATTTGAGTAAAGTTTTGGAACGATTAAAAATTGGGGAATCTGCATGAAAAACTTCAAATATTAAACGAAGACAATACATCTGCAGTTTATAAATTGACTGGCAACAATTATCCTATGGTGTATGTTGATCAAACAGTTAGATTAAAGTAAAATGAATTTTCATCAAGTAAAGACCGATTCAATTTAAAAAACGACTGAAAATCATAGAGAATTAATCTATGGAAGATTTGAATAGAAAGTAATCAAAAGAATTTAGTAGTTTCAATGATACTCAGAAAAATCAAAATCAGAACGTAATTCCGAAATACATTGATAAATTATTTCTAGTACAGAAAAATTTTCAACATCTATTTTTCACGCTTCACCTACATCGAGCCTTGTCGAGTCTATTCTCAATGTAGACATTGCGAAACAGCAAGAAGAGAAAAACAAGAAAAAATTCCGCTATCGATTTGTTTGTACAAGGTATGGAATTACAGGCACTTCAAATCTCTAACAAGTTCATCATAATCACTTGTTTGCCATGCTGCAGGACTGTAATCAGGTTATAGCTGCAAAAAGGGAGAGCGAAGTCTCAAGAAAGATCTTTTAGGAGAACTGAATAAGTCAATATGAAATTATAGATTTAGTATTATCGAAAAATTTACATAACTAAATAACTTATAAAATAAATTATTATAGAATGTGAGTCAATACAAGACAGAAGTAATTGAAATAACTTATATTCAGAATCATATCTTCGAACTTCTACAATATATTTATATTCAAAATTATACAGGGTATCCCAACGAAAATTTGACCCCCCCCCAGAACTCAGAAACGAAGAATTTTCGAAGATTTTAAAAAAACAGGTCAACTTTTGTTTTGAGGGGGACGAATTTCCATCATGAGTTTGTTCCGACAAAACCTCCCCCATGAAGGTGGCATCAACCCCCATCATTTTTTGAATAGGGAAGAGCGTTGGTTAGTTTGAAAGTTATTTATGTTCTGTGCACAACCCAGTTAAAATTTTCAAAATCAGTTCCGTATTCACGAAATAATGAGTTATTGAACTTACCGTAGAAGGGTGATGTTGAACAGACAGTTTAACCGCCCAAACTCAAGAACCTGAGAGTTTTGAAGAATCCAAAAATAATTTTCAAGTTCTGTATTGGGAAGAAAGAATTCCTATGAGGACGTTGTTCCGAAAAAACTACGTGAAGGTGGCAACAACCCCAATTTTTTTTTGATAGCAAAGAGAGGGCAGATGTGTTTTAGTTAAAAAGTTCTTTAGCATCCGTGTTGAAATTTTCAAATTCGGTAATTTTTTTAAGCAATTTGATATTGAACTATACCGAATTCTACTATATGATGGTATTTTTTTCCTTCAAATTAGACGATCCACAAAAAATATACAGTAGGCAAATAATCGAAGATAAATAATCCCAGAGAATATCTGTTCATATAAATTTGCAATTTAATTTGGAACTGAATAAATTATCAAATAGCTGTTTTATATTTTTTTCAATGTACTGGTCTAAGGCGAAAATACACTGACCTTGATATTAAATAGTCAAATGACCAAACCTCGAATACAGCCTGAATTATATGAATCCAACAAACTGATGGTCTGCTTATACACGGGTGTTCGGATCCTTGCTCTTTGCTGGGGTCCAAAGCTGTATCTAGAAATTCTTAACTTTCTTATGTTCAATTTACGTCGTCAAAGGAGTACCAGTTCCAAATTATGCAATGGAAATGTTACGAATTATGTTCTCTTTCAAACTGGATCAGAGGGTAGATCCGATGATAAATTATCTCAATATCGGGTGTGTTTTTTTAGAGTGATAGAACTTTAAATTGAAATAAAACACATTTAAATTAAGATTGAAGCCAAATTTTTTCATTATTGTAAAGATAATTTTATGACATATATGTTTTAAAAATAATTTCCGGCATATGTCCACCACGACTAGCTCTGAGGAACCGCATTCGACCAGACCAATTTTGGACCACTTTTTCGAGTAATTCAGGCCTTATTTCATCAATAACACGAGTTATGTTGGCTTCCAGAGCGTTTATTGTTTCTGGTTTATCAGCATAAACAAATGACTTGACATAACCCCAAAGAAAATAATCCAGTGGAGTTATGCCGCATGATCTTGGAGGCCAATTAATTTGACCATTTCTCGAAATAATGTTATCGCCAAATCTTTCTTTCAATAAATCAATTGTTACGGTAGCAACATGAGGTGTAACACCATCTTATTGGAACCAAAACACTTCTGGGTAGACACCATTCAAATTTTGCAACCAATAATCATTGATTATCGATCTGTAACGAGCACCATTCACTGTAACATTAGCTCCAGCATCGTTTTTAAAGAAATATGGACCCATGATGCCTCCAGCGTGTAGAGCACACCAAACAGTGCATTTTTCAGGATGCAATGGAACCTGAAGAACTTCTTGAGGATTGTTTTCACACCGTATACGGCAATTTTGCTTGTTTACATAAATTCAACCGTTCAACCATAAATGAGCTTCATTACTAAACACAATCTTACGATAAATAGTGGATCAACTTCAAGCTGTTCTAGGAACAATGAGCAAACAAACGACGCTTATTATGGTCAAGTGGCTTTAGTTCCTGAACCAGTTGGATCTTGTTTGGGTGTAGACCAAGATCTTCACCCAAAATGTTCCATGTGGTGGGTGCACAGAGTCCAGCTTGTTGTGAACGTCGATTAATAGACAAATCTTGATCATCAACACTATGACTTACAGCAGCGATATTTTCTTCTGTACGTACAGTTCTTTGTCTTGTGGTTGTTGTTGCATCGAGTAGAGAATATGTTGCCCGAAATCTACGATAGTACGACGAATAAGCTGCTCTGATGGACGATTATGTAAACCATAAATTTCACAAAGTACTATATAAGTTTAGCTAATAGAACACTGGTTTTGAAAATAAATTTCAACAATTTGTAAACGTTGTTGCGGCGTGAGTCTTTCCATGATACTTTGTCAATGCTTACTGAACAAAAATGTCGAAACAACATGGCTTCTTCCTTCTGTCAAATCACGGTTATCCCTATCGAAAGTTCTATCACTCTAAAAAAAAACCCCGATACTTGATGAACTGTACCATAGATGAATCTGAACGTCAATATTTCAAACTGCCCTCCCTAATTTCAACGGTGAAATAGCCTAACAAGGTTATTTCATGCCTATTGAACTTTCCACGTGACAGTTCGGATAAAACATTCATCACTTTGGAAATAAGTCTTCACCATTTCACAATTTTGTTCAAGCGTAAATCGACTCGTTTCGGTTATGTCAATTATCAAACACGACAGAAATATTGCCAGAGTCGAAATAACCACTACTTCAAAATGTGGGCTCTTTGCAAATAAAGGGTGGTCTATACTTGCGAATTATTCGAAGTTTTGACCAAAGCGATGATGATAAAATAGACAAATAGACTTTGATTCTCGCAGAGTACGCCTCTGAGCGAGAACGCCTCGCCAACTCCTGTATATATTTTCGAGAAAACCACGCTCCCCCACACAAATCAAACAAATTAAAATAACGGCCGGGCGCCCTGGCACTTTCGATCGTCCTCTTGTCGTCGTAATTTTTTTTTCGCCCGCGGCAGCGTAAACAGGAATCCGATATACGGCAGTATAGTTGGTCTAATTGGAGCCCATTCAATGGTCATTAACTAATGATAGATGGAGGACAATTTGCCGGAATTATGTCTAATTGGCAAACATGGATTAAGAGGAATGGATCGCGTATTATTAGCAGGGACGCCGACGACGCTATGCCGACGCCTGACGTCGCAGGCGACCTGGCGATACATAATCAGACGCCGCTGCACCATCGTGTCGGATTGCGCGGTTTTTGAGAGGCTGAAGGGTCTCTAATTAACCGGCTAGATGAATGATTCGATAACGAACCTCCACTTGTCGTCGGGCTTTTCTAAATCGGGAAATGGGACGCCGAATTCGGGATACCCCGTTATTATGCCATAATGGGGAACAGTTCGGCTCGAATTCATACGCCGATATGATACTGAAATTGAATTATTCGATGCTATGTAAAAATTGAGTGTATTTCGAAACGGTGTATGCTATGAAGCAAATTCATCAATGTTTGATTGGAGCAGCGGAAAATGTTTCAAATTGAACTGAAATGTTCACTTTACGTTATTTTATGTGAAATTCACTAAGTCGTCGAGTTTCTGAACGAATTCTGATAAATGAGATGTTCAAATTACCTACCGATATATTCCAATAAATATACTAACTGACAAAGAAACTGCAACACCCAGAAGGAACTGTTTAAATTTTAAATTTTTTTTGGTAAAACATAGATAGTATAGCAAGGAGTAAATAATTGGAATTTGAAGAAAAAAAAACTAAGGGTTTACAATTTTTTTAAATAAATTTGTTAATAATGTGTTTGTCCACCGCGATTATCTATACACTCCACAACACGTCTTGGCATTGATGCAATAATCTTATTGCATCAATAGACCATCTGGTATATTTCTTCTTGAGGGATACTATCCCAAGCTACCTGTAGTTCATGTCTCAGAGCCGCCAAGTCCGTGGGGGCTGTGGTAAATTTCCAAGCCTTCTACCCATGATGTCCCAAGCATGCTCTATGGGCGAAAGATCGGGGGATCTAGGCGGCCATTGCAAAAGATTCACATGGGTCGCTTCAAAAAAATTTAGACTAACTCTGGCAACACGAGGTCGAGCATTCCGCGCTGAAATATTGGATTCTCGAGCCAGCTTAGGTAAGGGAGAACATATGGCTCCACTATTTCTTGAGGGTAACGCAGCGCTGTCATGTTACCTCGAATAAAGACTAAAGGTGACCTTCTTGCATGTGCATGTACTGTCCGGTGTACATGACGCGCCCCCGGGCATTAGATCTTGACGATATGGGGGCGCTTATCAGGACTAGGGCCCTAGTTTCGTCCAGGCGAAATGGAGGGTTAAGTCTTGGTGCCTAACGTAATGCCATTCGCGCCAGTCACTGGACCTGTATGGTGGAAGATCTCCGAATGGGGCCCTAGTTTTGCCGTTCTGGTGAAATGGAGGGCTGAGCCGGTTGATTAACTCAGTGACAGGGAATCTGTCGCAGCACAGGGATTCTTCCTTAAAACTGGCATGCTCTACCCAATCGCAGTATAAATCTCCGGATTCTGTGTAATGGCCGAGTGCTCTGAGGACCGCATTCGACCAGACCAATTTTGGACCACTTTTTCGAGTAATTCAGGCCTTATTCCATCAATAACACGAGTTATGTTGGCTTCCAAAGCCTATATTGTTTCTGGTTTATCAGCATAAACCAATGACTCGACATAATCCCAAAGAACATAATCCAGTGGAGTTATGTCGCATGATCTTGGAGACCAATTAATTGGAACATTTCTCGAAATAATGTTACCGCGAAATATTTCTTTCGATAAATCAATTGTAACCGTAGCAGAATGAGGTGCAGCACCATCTTGTTGGATCCAAAACACTTTTGGGTCGATACCATTCAAATTTTGAAACAAATAATCTATCATCTATCTGTTACGAGCACCATCCACTGTTACATTAGCTTCAGCATCGTTTTTAAATAAATATGGACCGATGATGCCTTCAGCGTGTAGAGCACACCATACAGTGCATTTTTCAGGATGCAATGGAACCTGCAGAACTTCTTGAGGATTGATTTCACTCAATATACGGCAATTTTGCTTGTTTACATGGCCGTTCAACCAGAAATGAGCTTCATCACTAAATACAATTTTACCATAAAAAAGTGGATCAACTTCAAGCTGTTTTAGGGCCCAATAAGTACACAAGCGACGCTTAATATGGTCGAGTGGCTTCAGTTCTTGAACCAGTTGGATCTTGTATGGGTGCAGACCAAGATCTTTACGCAAAATTTGCCATGTGGTAGATGCACAGAGTCCAACTTGTTGTGAACGTCGACAAATAGACAAATCTAGATCATCATTAACATTATGGCTTACAGCAGCAATATTTTCTTCTGTACGTACAGTTCTTTGTCTTGTTGTTGTTGAATCGAGTAGAGAAAATGTTGTCCGAAATCTATCGATAGTTGCTCTGATGGACGATTATGTAAACCATAAATTTCACGAAATGCTCTATAAGTTTGGCGAATAGAACACTGATTTTGAATATAAATTTCAACCATGTGTAAATGTTGTTACGGCGTGAGTTTTTCCATAATAATTTCTCTCCGTGAGGACTTGGGGACCCATATACCGCGCTTCGAGGTGGAACCCAGGCCTTTCAAGTGGTCAAAAACAGTTGAATTTGATAAATTAAAACTCTCACTGACCTCACGTGTTGTTACTCGCCGAGTTGTATCAAGTAATGTCTTTATCAGCTTCAACCGGCCTTCCGGAAAGCGGTGCCCCTTCGATGTCAAAATTGCCGGATCGAAATTTTGCAAACTAGTTCTGGTAGTGCCGTAGTGTCAACACATCTTCTCCATAGACATTGGTTAATGTCTTTCTGGCTTGAACAGCATTTTTACCTTTTCTATAGTAAAAATGTAAAATATGACGAAAATGCAGCTTATTACTCTCCATATTCAAAATGTCACAATTCAAAAACTATTGCATAGAATTAATTGAACTTTCTCACACACAAGCCTTGCTGTATCAGCTCTCAGAACATATAATGTTCATGCGGCTTACCTGTGAAGTTGGCTTCCAAAAAATACAATTAAATCCCCTGTCGGAAAAAAATGAAATTTCGAACAACCTTATAACTTATATGATTATTACCTTTGTTTATACTGAAGACAATTATGTTATAATAGTTCATTTTGTCTGTTCTATTATACTGCCCTATTGGAGACATCATATCGCAATGAATACCAATGAACGAGCATAACAGATCTGAGTTGCCCAAGTACTTTCATGAATTTTGTCTCGTCAAAACATAAATAGAAAAATCAAACATTTTGAATGGAGGCAATCATAAACTTTTGTATGTTTTTTGCAACGTTGGTCATGTATCGCGTGAGCAGACAACAAATTCGACATTTCATCATACGTCGATCCAATGGGAATGTCAACAGAAGGCAACCCGAAATCGACGTCGACATCGAACAATACACACCTTTGACAAGGATGTATGCGTGAGCTGCTGTGGTCAATGTTTTCCGCCCCAAATTTCAATGTTTGCCTGATTGAAACGCTGGTAATGCGGCTAATTTTTTCCCAGCCATTCGGCCGGCTAATGAAACACGATAAGCAATGGGGTGTAAATTGGACGGTATTTCAGTAGAGCTAGAATTTCATGTAATATCACCCAGCGGCCACGCCGCAGCCCTGACCGATTGATAATCATTCGATTGCGGACCGCGTTGCTCCTATCGACATGAAAACGGGGTGTTTCAGCAAGCGGTTTCCTTCCAAATTCCAACAATATACAGTGTGGAAACCACTTATGGAACAAAACTATTTCTTTCCTTATATTGGAAAATTATAAAAAACACTGGAAGACGTCAACTTTTGAATTCAATACTGCGCTTTTTATACATAAATTTACATATACAGGCTAATTCGCGCAAGTCCAGTATAGTGCGTCATCTTTATTTCAAATAGTACACCCTACATATTTTTATATTTTACTATTATTTACTATCGAGTGTTTTTTTCAGAGAGATAGAACTTTCGATAGGAATAACTGTGATTTGACAGAAGGTAGAAGCCATCTTGTTTTGACATATCCGTTCAGTAAGCATTGAAAAATTATCCTGGAAAGACTAACGCCGCTACAACGTTCACAAATTGTAGAAATTCATTTTCAAAATCAGTGTTCTATTCGCCAAACTTATAGAGCTTGATCTACACCCATACAAGATCCAACTGGTTCAAGAACTGAAGCCACTTGACCATAATAAGCGTCGTTTGTTTGCTGATTAGGCCCTAGAACAGCTTGAAATTGATCCACTTTTTTATCGTAAAATTATGTTTAGTGATGAAGCTCATTTCTGGTTGAACGGCTATGTAAACAAGCAAAATTTCCGTATAAAGAGTGAAAACAATCCTCAAGAAAATTTGAAAATCAAAAGAGATTCAATCTGCTAGTCTTCTATAATTTTAAATATTGAATTGTATCAGTCCTTACTTGGTGAAAATCCATATTAAATAATTTGAAATAAGGTTATTCTGATTTTCAAAAATTTTTATTGTTAAACTCACAACAATTGTTTCGCTATCACAGTAGCATCATCAGGCAAGATCACATTTTGAATAACTAAGCTTGTTTCCGAAATCCGTGGCTATTTATATTACAGTAACTACAATAAATTTTTATTGGGCACTAAAACCCAAAAAAGGGTCCCTGCAAATTCCAGCTTATCTGAATATATTTAACAGAGGTGAGCTATTTAAATCTATCTGGATCTAGCTGGAATTTGCAGGGACCCTTTTTTGGGTTTTAGTGCCCAATAAAAATTTATTGTAGTTACTGTAATATAAATAGCCACGGATTTCGGAAACAAGCTTAGTTATTCAAAATGTGATCTTACCTGATGATGCTACTGTGATAGCGAAACAATTGTTGTGAGTTTAACAATAAAAATTTGTGAAAATCAGAATAACCTTATTTCAAATTATTCTATAATTTTAATTTCAAAAAATTTATTAAAGAAACTTCAAGAATCAAATTAATGTCTTTATAAACACTGTTCATATTTAATAGACGTATAAAATCGAGATTCATCATGCAATATCAAATGGAATTAAGAAAAACCAACGAATATAAATTGTCAATTAAAATTAATGAATAAATGAACATTTTTTGTTTCGTTCCAGGCATGCGTACTGAACTCTTCGGACAAATGTACGAAGCCCTGTTTGTTACAAAATTTATTGTTTTCTGATCCTACATTTATGATAACTAACTCTTTCTCAAAAATATAAAACATAATTTTAAGAACTTCTCAAAAAAACTAATTTATTTGAAATATTTAATATATGTAAATAAATTACTTCAACAAATCTCAAAATATGTAGCACATCCTCAATCAAAAAATAATTAAAATTCAGATAAGACCAGTTCAACTTTACATATAAAAAATAATAGAATTAATAAACAATAAACATGTTTTATATGTAACAATAAACATTTTTTATATGTAAAGTTGAACTGGTCTTATCTGAATTTTAATTATTTTTTGAGGATTTGCTACATGTTTTGAGATTTTTTGAAGTAATTTTTTTAATATATTAAATATTTCAAATAAATTAGTTTTTTTCAGAAGTTCTTAAAATTATGTTTTATATTTTTGAGAAAGAGTTAGTTTTCATAAATATAGGATCAGAAAACAATACATTTTGTAACAAACATGGCTTCGTACGTTTATCTGAAGAGTTCGGTACGCATGCCTGGAACGAAACAAAAAATGTTCATTTATTTATTAATTTTAATTGACAATTTATATTCGTTGGTTTTTCTTAATTCCATTTGATACTGTATAATGAATTTCGATTTTATACGTCTATTGAATATGAGCAGTACTTATAAAGACATTAATTTAATTCTTAAAATTCCTTTGATAAATTTTTTGAAATTAAAATTGTAGAAGACTAGCAGATTAAATCTCTTTTGATAATCAAATTTTGTAATAATCCTTCTATCAAGTAAGAAACCGTTCCTTATTATTTTATTTTATATACAATATACAATTAATTCCTGTTTTTAATTAAAGAAATTTATTATACAGTGTTGAATGTTTTTAACTAAGACCATTAAGGTGCCTCATAAACTTTTTGTGATTCTGTTGTGAGCATAGAACATAGAGTACCCTGGATATTAGATGTACCTATGTGAATGTTCCTGAAAATCACATATTGCTGGAGATTACATCCGGTAAGTCTATTTACTGTCAATTCATTTTATTATTTATTATATGTAAAATTGAACTGGTCTTATCTGAACTTTATTTATTTTTTGAGGATGTGCTACATGTTTTGAGATTTTTTGAAGTAATTTATTTAAATATATTAAATATTTCAAATAAATTAGTTTTTTTGAGAAGTTCTTAAAATTATGTTTTATATTTTTGAGAGAGAGTTAGTTTCCATAAATATAGGATCAGAACAATACATTTTGTAACAAACAGGGCTTCGTACGTTTGTCTGAAGAGCTCAGTACGCATGCCTAGAACGAAAAAAAAAAGGTTCATTTATTTATTAATTTTAATTGACAATTTATATTCGTTGGGTTTTCTTAATTCCATTCGATATTGTATGATGAATTTCGATTTTATACGTCTATTTAACATGAACAGTGGTTATAAAGACATTAATTTAATTCTTAAAGTTTCTTTAATAAATTTTTTGGAATTAAAATTGTAGAAAACTAGCAGATTAAATCTCTTTTGATATTCAAAATTTGTAATAATACCTATCAAGTAAAAACCTGTTCCTTAATATTTTATATAATCCTCAAGAAGTTCTGCAGGTTCCATTGCATCCTGAAAAAAGCACTGTATGGTGTGCTTTAAACGCTGGAAGCACCATCGGTCCATATCTTTTTAAAAACTGATGTTACAGTGAATGGTGCTCGTTACAGATCAATGATCAATAATTATTTGTTTCAAAATTTGAATGGTATCGACCCAGAGGTGTTTTGGTTCCCACAACATGGTGCTACACCTTATGCTGCTACCGTAAAAATTGATTTATTGAAGGAAAGACTTGGCGATAAGATTATTTCGAGAAATGGTCCTATTAATTGGCAAGCATGTCCAAGGTCATGCGACATAACTCCACAGGATTATTTTCTTTGGGGTTATGTCAAGTCATTGGTTTATGCTGATAAATCAGAAACAATAGACGCTTTGGAAGCCAACATAACTAGTCTCATTGATGAAATAAGGCCTGAATTACTCGAAAAAGTGGTCCAAAATTGGTCTGATCGAATGCGGTTCCTTAGAGCTAGTCGTGGTGGACATATGCCGGAAATTATTTTCAAAACATAGATGTCATAAAATTATCTTTCAAATGGAAAAAATTGGTTTCAATCTTAATTTAAATGTGTTTTATCTCAATTTAAAGTTGTATCACTCTAAAAAAACACCCGATTTTACTAGAATTTTTCGTCGATAAGGACCAAAACTTCTATGAGAGATGCATCGTGAAGCTACCTGGCAATGAATTACAGAACAAAATGGTTCGTCTTTGACCCAAATCAGACAATAAAACAAAGTCTTGATGTTCACGCAAAAATAATTGTTTTTTTCCCCAACCTATAATTATACCAATTTTATCCATTGGTCCTCCGCATCGGATTCTGATCTCCTCACGAAGCACGCCTTACGCGGCTTAACTCTGCGGATCGACGCCGATCTACCTCATATCTCTCGACGACAATTCAGCCTTCAAAAGGGCCGGCGGCAAGGGGGTGGGCGGAACTCCAAAGATTGATGTCTCAAAATTGAGATATCCGTCTTCCCGCGTGGGGTGGAATTGATACGTCGGATAAACAGTAGCGATCGGTGCGGGATTCGGCTGCGATAATTGTTACGCATTGTTCGCGGGCCATGAGACGGTTCAGTGCTTCTGTCTGCGCTCTACCCCCTTATTAATCGAGCGCCGCCACCGACAATCATGCAAATGCGGACCCCGCTTTTCGACCCATTAGTTCAACTACTGACGCCCGACAATCGTTCTCCCAAGACGACGGACGTCGACGACGCCGGCCCCCTCCCGGCGCGGGAGCAATAACGGAGACAATCCGGAAAATTAATTACAAGATAAGATGGATGGATGGTTACAACCGCTCTTATGATGCGAACTGGGTTATTTCTTGACGTGTCGATTGTTGTCATTATTGTTGCGAGTATTCCTTCCTGAAACTAGGCGGCGTAGCTCATATCATAATAGTATGGGAAAGAATCCATTATTTTGTTAACTTTTAAGAATTTATTTATTTAACATGTTTCCGATTGTCCGATTTCGGTCGCCCCCCAGGCATTAGATCTTGTCGTGATGGGGGTGCTTGTCAGGACTAGGACCCTAGTTTCGTTCCGGCGAAATGGAGGGTCAAGTCTTGGTGCCTAACGTAATGTCATTCGCGCCAGTCACTGGACCTGTATGGTGGAAGATCTCCGAATGAGGCCCTAGTTTTGCCGTTCTGGTGAAATGGAGGGCTGAGCCGGTTGATTAACTCAGTGACAGGGAGCCTGTCGCAGCACAGGGCTTCTCCCTTAAAACTGGCGTACTCTACCCTATCGCAGTATGAATCTCCGGATTTTTCTGTCCAATGGCCGAGCGCCTTATCAAGCATACTGTGTTACCTGGAGAGTGTGGATGCCCGCAGGTGGTACTTGTATCACCTGGTCACCCGATTGCTGTTGTACTCGAGGGGGTAGTGGTTGAAAGTACGCATGCTGGACTAAGGAGGTATTTCATTTATCTGTTCGCAGACCCCCATGTTCGGGATATTCTCATGAAATGACTAGGGGTTTAACGGGACTTAACGGTTCGACCGGCTTGTCCTGGTCCCGGATCAATGCGTAACTATTTAGGGTTTGTGGATCTCGATGAAATGGCTTAGCCGTTAGTGCTTGACGCCAGGATCAATCAAATGACTTCACATGGGTTCGGTGGGTCAGAACGTACAGGCCGTTAGACGGTGCTCGTACCAGGATCCATAGAAGCCAACAATCTTGAGATTATCTTAGTTCATGGGACTGCGTTCGGGTGCTTGGATAAGAATTCCTTCCGGCGGGTGAGTTGTGTCACAAACCAACTCTAGTACTAACCTGCAGAGCCAGTAGAGGTTGCATAGTGCTTCGTTGCTACCAGTCAGACGGTTCTGGCTTTCGAGTTGGGGCCCAAACTGAAAGCTGGTGGGTTCATCTCTTCGGAGGGGTTCTCAATTCGCGCGATGATATAGCGTAATCCTTATCACACTTTCTACCTCTAGGGGTGGACTGTGGAGACTGCTGAGTAGTCACTTGGTGAAAAAGCTATACTCGTCATGCCAATACGAAAACCTGGTAGAATTCACTTGTCCGATTTGGGTGGCCCCCCCATGACATTAATGCTTGTCACGCTGAGGGCGCTTCTCTTGACTAGGACCCTAGTTTCATCCCAGTGAAATGGAGAGTTAAGTCTTGATGCCTAAAGTAATGCCATTCGCGCCAGTCACTGGACTCGTGTGGTGGAAGATCGACCGAATGGGACCCTAGTTTCACCGTTAAGGTGGAATGGAGGGCTGAGCCGGTTGATTAACTCAGTGACAGGGAGACCGCCGCAGCACAGGGCCTCTCCATTAAAACTAGCGTACTCTACTCTGATGCATTAATCTCCGGATTTGTCTGTTCAATGGCCGAGTGCGTTTTATAGCATACTGCGTTACTTGGGAGGATGGATGCCCACAAATGGTACTTGTATCACCTGGCCACCCGATTGGTGATGGACTCGAAAGGGTAGTGGTTGAAAGTCCGCATGCTGGACTAGGGAGGTTTTTCATTTATCTGTTCGCAGACCCCCATGTTCATGATATTCTTATGAAATGACTCAGGGTTTAGCCGGACTTGACGCTTCGACCGGCCTCGTCCTGAACCACAATCTAATGCGTAATGTTTCAAGGTTTGTGGATCTCGACGAAACGGCTAGTCGGTTGGATCAATCTGCACATAGGTTCGTAGGTCTTGACGTACAGGCCATGTTGATGGTTCTCGTACCAGGATCAATTAAGGCATCAATCTTGGGATTATCTTAGTTCATGAAACTGCTTTCGGGAGGATAGCCCTTCCGGCGTGTGAGTTTGGACCCAAAGAACTCGGGTACTAACAATGCATAGCCAGTAATGGTTGGATAGTGCTTCTCTGCTACCAGTCAGACGGTTGTAGGTTTTTGAACTGAAGCCGAAACTGGTGGGTTCATCTTTTCGGGGGAGTTCTCGCTTCGCGCGATGATATGGTGTTATCCTTATCATACTTTCTGCCTCTGGGGGCAAACTGTGGAGACTGCTGAGTAGTCACATGGTGAAAGAGCCACGCTCACATGCCTATACAACTATGATGGTAGAATTCACATGTCCGATTTGGGTCACCCCACAATGTCTCTGTACCTTATGGGTTGGGGTTGCTTTTCATGACTATAATCCTAGTTTTACGACGGTATAAATGGAGTATTAAGTCATGAAGCCTTAAACAGAGACTTTCTTTATTTTCCTTTATTTTTGTTTCTTGATTGCATACCATTACATCATGTTGTCCCATAACCATTTCCTATCCTTATAATAAAAGCTTGGAATCGTACGGGGAATAGTCGTGGTTCTGATTGAGAGCAGAGTCATGCTGTCCTGCGATCGATTAGAGTTTTTTAATCCATACTTGTCGCTTCTGGAACATGCATATGGGCGGAGAATCGCATTTTGGGGCTTGTTGTCTCTTCTGTCTCACTGTACGAACTGGGAGCAAAAATTCTCACCTCACGGGCGAAGATGAAACCCTGCCGAGTCTCAGGAAAGGTTTTTGACCTTCGTCTCTTATCTGCAGCAGGACCGGAATGGCTGGCTGGAGAAAAAAGGGAGAATCACGACGTCTCGACCCTCAACTCTACGTCACCCCCGTTTCAGCCCTCGCTACAGGAGGAAAAAGGGGACTTTCGATGGTTCTCATCCAAAGTTCTGTCGTCTGTATCCCATTCTCTGTTGCTGTATACTATTCTTGGTCTAGGAACGGTGCGCGCTGGTTAGAAAACAAGGGGAGACTTAGGACGGTTCCTACTAAGAAAGACCCGCCCTCTGCTCGCCCCCAACTCTCCCTACGTTGCTTGGGAGCTTCACTCTTGGCAATCGAACAGTAACAGCGGTCCCTACTGCCGTAGAACAGTCACTGGTGTTGTTTCTGAGCTTCGGTCTTTCTCAACCACTAAATAGGGACACTTTGCTCAAGCAGCTGAGGACTGGGACCGACACGCCGATCCTTTTTGATAGATGGGAGATCCCTGCTCGTTTCTCCTAGGCTGTACCGGTGTAAATTCTCTAGTGTTCCTTTCCAGACTTCCTTCTCTTTCTCTTTCAGCTACGGGGGTCTGCTAGAGTGTTAAAACTTGAGCAGAAACCCGGAACAACATTGATGACTATGGATCATCAACGTTGGAGCAGAGTTGTGCTCACATGCTGGCATGTACAATTCTAAGTATGTCAAATTTGGGTCGAATATGCAGCGTTTTGTTCTATAATTTGTTACCATCTTTAAGATAGCTTCGTAATTCTTCTCTCATAGAAATCTTGGTCCTTATTGGCGAAAAACTCTACTAATCGATCTTCTCTTGATGTCAATTTCTTATCACTCCAAAAATTTGGCGATGCGAGAAGAAGATGGTAATCATTTGATTGATTCGGTCTTTACTTGGTGGAAACTCATTGTAATTAAAAAAATGTATATGCCACATCGAGGTGAAACAATTGTTTTATAGTACAAACATTTTTGTGTAAATAAAATACTGTCTCATATACATTTTTTTAATTAAGATGGTAATCGCTTGGTACCAGGTACTGAAGGGAGGATGCCTCGGAGTTTCTGACGAGTCACTACAGACATGTGTAGCCTTGTCCTGATGAAAAAGTTGGTCAATTCCGGCCGTTTGTAGTTAATCGCTAGTTTCGAACAGTCCAGTCGTTGGCAATTGAGATACGAATTCAGTATTAGGCCATATGGAAACAAATCGTAATACATTGTTCTTTTCCAGTCCCAAATGCACAGTTACCTTCCTGGCCTTAACTCCTGGTTTGGCCACCGTTTAAGCTGCTTCACCGCGCTTTGACCACCATCGTTTTCGCATAATATTGTCGTATGTAATCCATTTCTCATCACCAATCGCCATGTTTCCGAAATGCTTCGCAGATGAAAATTCCATCCATCATAATTTTTGGTGTCAACTTCTCTTTGAATCCAGCTTAGCGCAAATGGTTTACAACTGTTTTATGGTCAATCTGTAGCTTCAAGCCGATACTGGTTCAAGCCCCAGTCTGAAGTGTGGTCGACACCCCTAAACCTCCTTGCCAGTCCCAGTTATCCAGGCGCAAGAACTACGACCCTGAAAGGCAGAGTACGCTTTTAGCCTAGCATGCACGCTTTCAACCACAGCCCCCACGAGTCCAACTCGTGGTAGCCTTGTTTTCAAAAGAAGCCATTGAAGGCTTTTTGATTTGAGTTTGTGGATTCCAGAATCCACAAACTCAAAAAAACTATAACGTCATAGTATCCCTCCCCTTAAAGCTAGCACAGATTTAATTCTGATGCATTAGCCCTTAACAGAAGACCTGCAATCGGGTAGAACCACGCCAGTTCAGTGGGTGTTGCAACACCCATTCCGTGACAGAAGGACCCATCGATTTCGAAATAAAAGTAGCCAACGGTCTCGAGGTCCCCGATTTTATTTAATATGTAGCGGAACCGGGGCGTTAATCGATAGCCGCGTGTCCATAAATCAGTCTGATTGACTCGCTCGTTTACTTTTAACGCGTAATGAGAGCGGCGGGCGGACAGATTGATTTCCGACGCGCGATTCATCGGCCGGAAAACGCAAACGGATCGAAAAATGTTTCATGTATGCCGCGGCAATCGGGGCGAGGGACGTGGATCCGTTAAATGGACCCCCCTAATGAAATATCATCGGCTCCCCGTTTTATTCGCGGCGGAACATACCAACCGGAATTAAAGGACAATTTCCCGATTCGGATTCATGGATGGACGGATTGTTCCAAATAGATCCAACAATTACCAAGAAACTGAGGATATCTGTGAAGAGTTCCCGACAGAAGCAAAATTTTTCAGAAATAAGCCAGAGGTTATATAATATGTTGGGGAAAAAATTATTTTTAGATGAACTTCAAGATTTTATTCAACCTGTTTCGGATTGTCCGATTTGAGTCAAATATGCACTGTTTTGCTCTTTAATTTGTTGCCTTTTTGATGATAGCTTCATAACTCCTCACTCATAGAAGTCTTGGTCCATATTGGCGAAAACTCTAGTAATCGACTTTCACAATCTTTCCTTGATGCCAATTTCTTATCACTCAGGAAGATTCAAAATGCGAGAAAAAGATGGTAATCGCTTGGTGCCAGGTTTGGACTATATGGTGGATCCATTAAAACTTCCCAACCAAGCTCCTGGAGTTTCTGGCGAGTCACTACAGACGTGTGTTACCTAGCGTTGTCATGATGACAACAACTCTTCTATTTGTCAATTCTGGTAATTTCTAGTGAATTGCTACCTTCAAACGGTCCAGTTTGAATAATATATATATATATATATATATATATATATATATATATATATATATATATATATATATATATATATGAAGAGTGCACAATCGGTTAATACTACAGTAGAATGGACAACCAACAGCTCCAAGAAAAAAAACACTTAAATATAATGAAAAATATCACATTCCACGGAAAAAAAATCAGAAAAAATAACATATTCACTCTCTAGTAAAGAGAAACTATTTCAGCTGAGACTTACACGCCAAAAATGATGTGAAATTCCTGACATCGAAATCAAATGTAATCACCATCTTTGTAGCATTAAGGGAAAAACACCTTTGAAACCCAGCCGATCGATGAGCGGAAACTGTCAACCTGTACAGGTATCTGATGCTGACGGAGTGAACGCTAGATCTAGGAACCAGATAATCCATGATCCTTCAATCTATGGGACTCTTCATGAGTTTGAACACAAAACATCCCATGTGCAGCTTGACCCTATTTTCCATCCTCAGCCAACCCAGATTCTTGATCCCTCCAGACACGTGATCAAACTCACGAAGACCGAACACAAATCTACAACACCAATTCTGCACAAGCTGAATCCGTCTTTTATGAAAACCATCCAAACAGGGTCCATAAATTATGTAGCAGTAGTTGAAGGTTTACAAAACTAACACCTGTGACAAATTTTTCCTCATCTGAATATTTACGTGCCGAATAAAGAATTCTAAACTTATAAAATGCCGACCTAACAGTTGAAACATGCTTGCGAAATCTCAAATCTTCATCAAAAAAGACTCCCAGATTCCTGACACCATCGCCTATATCCAACCTATCCCCGTTGAGGCTGAGATCTAAACTAGTTGTGATAATGTCCCTATCTTTTCTTTTACAATACACAATACATTTGGTTTCAGCCGTGTTTATCGAAAGATTATGAGATTCAAACATTTGCAGAATCGTCTCAAGATCCCGGTTCACTCTAACCGAAATCAAGTTCAACTCGCTCGTGCAAAACCAGAACAACAACTAAACATGCTCAGCAAATGCCTCAGCAACGCAGTAATTTAAGTGAGAAAAAGGATCCGCCGCATAAATTATAAATAATAATCGCCCCAATATGGAGCCCTGCGGAACGCCTGCCCGGATTTATTTCGGTGCTGCACATGTGCCGTCCACCAATACCTTCAAACCAAAATACTTCAGCTTGACACACAGGAGGGAATGATTAATCGTGTCGAATGCCTTCGGAAAATCAAGCAAAACATGAAGGACAGAATAACCCCGATCTAGATCATGTAATATTCTATCAGTGACCGATGAAAAAGTAGTAGCAGAACTGTTATTTCTCCGAAAGCCAGACTGGTACGATGGCAGTAAGTTGAAATCATTGAAGTACTGCGAAATCTGGTCTGACAAAACTTTCTCGAACACCTTAGATAAAAGTGGCAGAATAATGATAATCCTCAAATCTGACAAAGATGCAGGCTCCATTCTCTTCGGGAGCGGAAAACCAACAGCGCACTTCCACTGCACAGGGAATACATTGACCACTATGCAGCTGTTCATAAGATGCAGAACATATGACTCTATAATTGGAAAGGCATGAACGAGCATATCCAGCATCATGCCATTGTCACCTACGGCCCTAGTTCGAATACCAGTCATGAGGGTCCCTATCTGTTCAAGCGAAGCAATTCATTCATTTCTATATATATTGTTATAATACGAAATCTTATCAGTACACACACCATCGTTTGCTGTACCATTGAATGCTGAGAAAGAATCACTGATAGATTCCGCGTCCTTTAAACCATCTGCTATAGCCTTTGCATTTACCTTGGTAACCCTCAGAGATTTTAAAGCCCTCCAGGCAGCTTCCTTTCCATCAGAACTAGCAGCCAACAGATATGACTTTTTGCTACGCCTAATCTCAGCCAGAGTACCATTCCTCATCCTCTTATATTCACTCCAATCCTCCGCAGAACCAGACCGCCTGAATCCAGCAAAAGCGCAGTCACGCCTTCTCATCAACCCTTTGAGCCGATCAGTCAACCAGGGCGCTTTCAGTTTAGAAATTCTCCTTCGTCTGACAGGAGCATGACGGTCATAAATACTCAGTAAGATGTCTTTGAAAATTTGCACCGCTCCAACCTCAAGTCGGAAAGGAAAGCGCCACTAACAAAATGCCTCTAATTTATACACCTTCGCACACTCTTTGGACTAGGTACGTTGCAATCACAGAACACCAAGCAATGATCACTCATATGACAGACGTTCTTTTGGACACCTCACAAAAATTGGATCCAATAGCGAACTCGATCTTTCAGTATGCACAGTAAAACCTTCCTGGGTGTTAGTCCTAGTAGGGCAACCATTTGAGTTGCTTCATCGTGCTTTGACCACGATCGTTTTCGCACAATCTCGTCGTATGCGATCCATTTTTTATCCCCAGTCACTATCCATTTGATAATTGGGTCAGTTTGATTCCTTTTGGACAAAGCTTCTCGAATGGAAATTCGATCCATCATGTTTTTGGTGTTAATTGGGGTCGCATCCAAACATCGGGCTTCCTTTCGAATCCAGCTCTACGCAAATGAATATACCAAGGAAAAAAAAAGAAATAGTAATGGATTTTTTTCCCCAACCTATTATGAGATGTTCTCAACAGGTATAAACTTTCGACATAAAGCATTTCACAGAAAATTGCCTGAATAAAAATTCGTGGAGTCCCCAGTCGATCCGGTTTCAAGCCCAGCTAAGCACGATCGAGAACCCTGAATTTTCGAACGCAGTCCCGGACTACCCAGGCCAAGTACTACGACCCTGAACGGAAGAATACCCTTCTAACCTACCATGCAGGCTTTCAACCACAACTCCCACGAGTCTAACACCATTTGGGTGGCCAGGAGTACCAATAATCCTACGGGCACCTACCCATTCCGTGGAAGCCTTGTTTCCAAAAGAAGCCTAGAAGGCTGACGATCGCCAACTTACCTACTCGGTGTCAGAAACCACGAACTTGAGGATTCTAACACGTCACCGTTTTCTTCCCCTTAAAGCTAGCATAGATCAATTTCTTGCATAGTCGACCTTATGGGCAGAGTACCTGCAATCTGGTAGAACCACGCCAGTTTTAAGGATGAGCGCCCTGTGTTACAACGCCCACCTAGATAGATCAATATCTTCTGATTTGATTCTGGTCGTCTTCGGTAGAGGTACTGCACGCATCCGTCGACTTACAAGGAGGATCCTCTCTGCCCGCCGAGAATTTCTGAAATTCGAACGGCGCAAATTTCTCCCCGGCATTTTCCGGAAACCGTCGAATTCCTACAGACGATACTCCAGGATAAAATCCGCGGCTCGGCCCGCTCCGATTCCACGGCGCTTAAAATCGCGACGAAGGCGCATAATTGAGGTTTACGGACCTTTTTGATTAGCGCTGAGCGACACGTAACGCGTCGGGTAGAAGGTGACGGCGGCTTTTTAAGCACCCCCCCACCCCCCCGCGGCGGGATTGAAATAACAGAAACGTCGGAGGTGGCTTAGCGCGAGTTGGCGCGTCGTTTCGTATTAACGCCGCGAAGTCGACGTCGCGGACAGAGCGACGTGCGAAAAATAATTACCTTCGGGCGGGGATCAACAAATTATCCGGGCCGGGGGAAAACCGCTACGAAGAAATGACGCGAAAAGGGAAGTGGATAATCCTCGGGAGCGAAAAACCTAAGTACCGTCCGGGGAAGATGACGTACGGCACGCGTAACTGCTCAAGATGTCGGCGGTTAATTTGCGTGATGGGTCCAGTATTACGGAGACAGACCGAAAAGGCAACTGTTAGCCTGTTTAAGCAATTTCCGGCTACCACTTTGAGGTGAGATATACTGATTGTTAGTAGATTTTGATATTTTAAATATTATTATTATCGGAATTCAAATTATTTTTTGAAGATATAGTGCATGTTTTGAGACATTTTTGAATTAACTTATTTGAATATTTAAATATATTGAATATTTCAAATGAATTATATTTTTTGAAAAGTCCTTAAGTTTTTGAAGAGGAATTGGTGTTCATAATGGTAAGATCAGAATCAAAATTCTGTCTCCTTCAAATATTTATTTCCTAATTTTAAATGACTATTTATACTTGTTGGTTTATTTCTTCAATTTGACACTGTATATTGAGTTTTGATTATATACGTCTATTAAATATGAGCGGTGCTTATGTAGACATTAATTTAATTCTTTAAGTTTTTTGAATGAAAATTTTTTAAATTAAAATTGTAGAAGACTCTCAGATTCAATCTGTTTTGATATTCGAACTTAATAGTAATATTTTATTTAAATGAAGAGACTTGAATTGGAAAATATAGTAAATGTCAAGTAAATCATGAATTATAAATAAAATGTCGTTGGGTTCACGTCCTTGAGTGAATATTATGTTGATTTCGCAGGAATAGGACTGAGTAGCTCAGTGCTTCCATAGAGGCCCCAAGCCCGGATGAAAGAGGAGAGTTCCAACTGAGGCCAGCGACCTGCTTGAGCAAAAAATAAAGTTCTCTTATTCCAAATGGAAAAGCCTCGGAATTGACCGTATCCAATGGTAACGACCTGGTGACAACAAGGATTAAACCCAAACGGAAACCGACTTTTCTCAGACTGGGATGTTGGAGGGTAACATCATTCAACAACAATGACCAAAAAATAATTCTCCAAATGAAAAGTCATAAACTGAACATGTATGTATTATCTGGAACCGAATAGAAAGGTAAAGAAAACAATAAATCTGGAGAGTAAATGCTGATATATAGCGGCAAGGATAAAAATGGAAGAGCAGCATCCGCTGTAGGCCTACTGCTACATAAATAACATAACATAACTGCTACATGAAAAATTTGAAGTCCATATCAGCCAGGTGAAATATCGGGTGTTTTTTGAGTGATAGAACTTTCTAAAGGGATAACTGTGATTTGACAGAAGGTAGAAGCCATGTTGTTTTGACATTTCTGTTCAGTAAGCATTGACAAATTATCATGGAAGGACACACGCCGCAATAAGGTTTACAAAGTGTTGAAATTTATTTTCAAAATCGGTGTTCTATTCGCCAAACTTATAGAGCACTTCGTGAAATTTATGGTTTACACAATCGTCCATCAGAGCAGCTTATTCGTCGAACTATCGATATATTTCGGACAACATTTTCTCTACTCGATGCAACAACAACAACAAGACAAAGAACTGTACGTACAGAAGAAAATATCGCTGCAGTCAATCATAGTGTTAATGATGATCCAGATTTGTCTATTCGTCGACGTTCACAACAAGTTGGACTCTGTGCATCCACCACATGGAAAATTTTGCTTAAAGATCTTGGTCTACACCCATACAAGATCCAACTGGTTCAAGAACTAAAGCCACTTGACCATAATAAGCGTCGTTTGTTTGCTGATTAGGTCCTAGTACAGCTTGAAGTTGATCCACTTTTTTATCGTAAAATTGTGTTTACTGATGAAACTCATTTCTGGTTGAACGGCTATGTAAACAAGCAAAGTTGCCATATATGGAGTGACCAACAAACCACAGGCAGATATAGACTTATTCTACCACACATTACAAACAATTTTGGGGGATATATCTAACGAGGAGAAAATTATAATCCTGGGAGATTTCAATGCGAGAATTGGTGATGAGGTTATATCTCGTATCAAAAACCGATTCAACGAGGAGACAATAAATGCAAGCGGTGATCAAATGATACAATTGTGCATACAGTATGAATTAAGAACTAATAACATCTTCTACCCACATTAACGACAACATAAGTATACTTCCGAAAATACACGAGGACAGGTCAACAATAGATAACGTAGTCACAAATAGAAATATCCATTCGACAAGAATACATGATGTGAGATCTTTAGCTTCTCCCAATGCTGGAACGAACCACCATCTTATAATAGCGAAAATAAGAACAGTTATGCAACCACTTCATAAGAAATCTACCGAGAAAGAACTAATTTTCGATACAGAGTGACAAGAAAGATTTTGGGCGAATTTTACTGTGTTCTGGAACAAAGTTATTTAGCGCAGTCAAATAATTTTTATTCTATTAGATTCTCTACACTTTCTTGTAATAACATGTGAATTTTCAGTATGATATTAGTTCATTAGCGCAGAGTGTTACAATGTCAAACAAACGTTGTGTAATTCTGGAGCTGTTTCCTCAAGATGAGCGTCAATACGAAATTGTGCGTTTGCTCAATTTGCCTCCACATATCGTGTCCGATGCAACTTGCCGTTTTAAAGAGCTTGTCCATGATGGTCGACGTCCAGAAAGTGGTAGAAAACGCACTGTCAATACGCTTAGCAATCGCAACATCGTCAAGAAGCGAGTCAATCGAAATCCGAAGGTCTCCACGAGGAAAATAGCCTGTGAGACCGGTATCAACCGAGAATCCGTTCGTCAAATTTCCAAAAAGGAACTCAACCTGAAGCCATACAAGCTCCAAAAAGTTCAACTCTTGACAGATGAAAACAAGCGCAGATGACTACAAAGGTGCCGCCAACTCCTTTGTCCCGCCGCTGGTCAGCAATGGGAGCGCATTATCTTCACAGGCGAAAAGTTTTTCACCGTAGAACAATCACACAACCACAAAAACAACAGAGTCTGGCCCGCATAGGCTCCCAGTACGTCGAATATCGTCAAAATCCGGAATCCATCATAGTCAGGGGCGGAATTTGCGCCAGCGGCAAAACACCCTTGGTTTTCGCGGATCAAGGGGTCAAAATCAATCAAGAAGTCTACCGCTGCGATATTCTTGAGACCGTCGTTCATTCGTGGGGCCAGCAATACTTCGGCGATACGCATTGGATCTTTCAACAGGATTCCGCTCCGGCTCACAAAGCGAAATGACGCAAGAATGGTGTGAGACCGATTTTCCGGATTTCATCACATCTGCCGAATGGTCGCCCTACTCGCCGGATCTCAACCCAATGAACTACAGCTTGTGGTCGATTTTGGAGCTCAGGACGTGTGTTGAACTCCACAAAAGTTTGGAGTTGCTGAAGCAATGCCTGCGCCGGGAATGAGACCGATTAACGCCCGAAGAGTTGCGACCCATTGCCAAAAATTTCAAGAAGCGTCTGACGCTATGTACCGCTGCCAAAGGAAGCCACTTCGAAACCGCTAAATATATTATTACCAAAGGTTTATGTTATTATTATTCGTTGTTGTTTTGTTTAGTTTTTTTTGTTTAATAAGGTTTTTCTTATCACCCTAGAATCCCTATCCGACAACTCAACCAAACACCTATATCGACAAAGGCTCAGAGGAAAAATAGTTTCGAACAACATCCAAAACTTCGACGACGTCAAAACGGCAGGGGCAAAATTAAGAACTAACATACTTAAAGCAGCAAAGGAAGCGTTTGGAGGGAGAACTATAAAGAAGGAGGAAGACCAAATACAAAACCCTGGTTCAAACAAGAAATTAAGATGTTGGCTGAAGATAAGAGAAAACCGTACTTGCAATATAGATCCAATGTAGTGACCTATAATGAGTATAAACCTGTAAGAAACAGGTTCAACGAAAATATTCGGAAAATCAAAATTGATGGTTGGGAAAATTTTTCGATTTAAATGGAACATGATCTTTACGGGGACAAATATGTACTACATATTTTTAAAGAGCTCTTTGTGAGAGCTTTTTAAAGAGAGGTTGTTTCACAGAATTTGTTAAGTTTATGTTGGGAATTTTTAGAGTGGATTTTGTTTTTCACAAAGCCGGTATGAAACAGTGCTGCATTGAGTAGCTTCAATCAATATTCTGAATTTGTCTGGATTTTCTATTTCCCTTTTCCGTGTGATGAGTCTTAATTCTATATATCTACGAAACAACAATGTTTCTAAGGCATTTATTCAATTTAATTGTAAAAAGTTTTTGAGAAATTTTATAAAATTAAAATTCGTAGCCAAGTATAACATAAAATAAATGGAGGTTTATACTTGATAGAAGGTATATAAAATTTTAAAATATTTTAGTATTTACAGATATATTCTGTTAGCCTTCTACATATTTAATTTCAAAACATTATATTCAATATTATAACTTCAGGAATTAAATAAATGTCATATAAGCTTATATCAAACGACATACAAAATAAACATTCATTATAAGACATCCAAATGAGATAACAAAATCCAATGAATATAAATTGTTAACAAAAATCCTATAAATTAAATATTTTGAGTAGACAAAATTTTGTATCTGCTCATCCATCTTATGAAAACAGATATCTTTCAAAAATGTTCATAATCCTTAAAATTTCATCATAATTATTGAATATCTAAGTTACTTTTCAGAAAATCTCAAGATATGTAAAAACATTATTAACAAACACATTTGTAGAGAGACTCTGCTCGTCAGTACCCATTCACATGTAAATGTGATTGGGTTATTGATTGATGTTATATTTTTTTAAATGTGATTGGGTACTGACGAGCAGTCTTTCTTAAAACGTGTTTTTTAGTAATGTTTTTACATATCACGAGATTTTCTAAAAGGTAACTTAGATATTCAATAGTATTGAATATTCCAAGTGAGATAGTTTCATGATGAAATTCTTAGGATTGTGTTAAACATTTTTGAAAGATATCTATTTTCAGAAGAGGTATGAGCAAATACAAAATTTTGTCTATTCAAAATATTCTATTTATAGGATTTTTGTCAACAATTTATATTTATTGGATTTTGTTATATCATTTGGATATCTTATAATGAATGTTTATTTTATATGTCGTTTGATATAAGCGGTGCTTATATGACATTAATTTAATTCCTGAAGTTATAATATTAAATATAATTTTTTGAAATTGAATATATAGAAGGCTAACAGAATATATCTGTTAATATTAAAATATTTAAAAAACCAAGTATACCAGAATTATTCTGTTTGATATTTGGGAAACTAAAAAGGGCTGCGTTCAATATCGTCGATTACTTTAGGATGTTTTTCGTTGAAAAGACATCTTTTCGTACCCTGTACAGGTAAACATCATTGCTCCTTGTGATAAATTTGATGAAATTCACTGATTCGAATTAATATAACATAACCAGATTCAATTTATAAACGGTTGCTTAATCATGTTCGTCCTTTTTTCGACTCTTGTTCCTACTGAAATCGTATTAATGAAGCTTGTCATTTCCATGGCTTGTAAAAAAAATTCTAATGCTAATGTCACCTTCCTGTAAATCTCAAACGACAGGATACATTCGGTGCTGGGGCACTTTGGCAAGGCGAACTTTCTGCTCGCTCGAATTTTCTATTAAAACTTTTCACTTACTACAACATTTCATTACTTCCAAAAACTGACTACGTTAATGTGTGCAGAATTCAATTTTCCAACTACGTTCGTAACCACTGCACTTCCGCTTGACGTCTCATGTCATTATTCGAGTTGTTTCCACGCAGATTTTCTCGATTCGAACGAATAATGTATAATAACTATGTATATGTATATCTAATTGGAACTTGGGAATAAAACCATGAATGCACAGCGTTGCATTAGCGCATTCTTATGTTATACTACTCTGTCAAGAAAGTACCGGGAATTTTCAATTAAAACAACATTTTTACATTTAATCGTCAAAATTTATTGGGTCGCCTTCAAAATAGGCTCCATTTGCTCCAATACATCTATGCCAACGGCACTTCCAATTATCGAAACATTTTTCATAGGCGCTTTCCGGGATGGACTTTAGCTCTCGCGCCGAATTTTGTTTTATGGCTTCAATCGACTCAAAACGGGTGCCACGAAGGGGCAATTCTAGTTTTGGGAAGAGGAAAAAGTCGCAGGGAGCCAAATCCGGCGAATACGGTGGTTGCTGAAGCACGTTTGTTGAGTTTTTGGCGAGAAAGTCAGTCACAATCGTAGCTCGGTGAGAAGGCGCGTTATCGTCATGCAAAATCCATGAGTTGTTCGCCCACAAATTTGGCCGCTTCTTACGGATACGCTCACGCAAACGTTTCATAACGCCTAGGTAATACTCCTTGTTTACCGTCTGACCCTCTGGAACGAATTCGTAGTGCACCACGCCACGGATATCGAAGAAAACAATGAGCATCACCTTCATTTTCGAGCGGCTTTGGCGTGGTTTTTTCGGTTTCGGCTCATTTTTTGCCACCCGTTCCGATGATTGCTGGCTTGTTTGCATATCGTACTCGTAGACCCAGGTCTCATCACCAGTTATAATGCGTTCCATGAATGTAGAATCGGAATTACAGCGATCCAGCATGTCTGAAGCAACCTGTTCGCGATGACGTTCTTGAAGAAAATTCAGGTCTTTCGGTACGAGTCGTGCGGCCACCTTTCTCATGCCCAAAATATCAATCAAAATCGTACGTGCGGACTCGTGGGATATCTTAAGATCATGTGCTATATCTCTCAAGCTGGTACGACGGTTTTTCAGCACCCTTTCCTTAATTTTATCAACGTTATCTTCGATCGAAGCCATCGATGGGCGACCACTTCACGACCGTCCTTGAAGGCTCTGTACCACTGATATGCACGAGTTTTCGATAGAACATTATCACCAAAAGCCTTTTGCAACATTTTCAATGCATCGGCACACGAAAATTCATTTGCAACACAAAACTTTAAACAAATTCTTTGCTCAACGTAATCACCCATAGTAAAAATCGGCACGCACTCTGACATCGACTGACTTAATCAGCTGTTGCAAACACACTAGTTGACAGATCCCGCTCAAGCTTGGCATAGTAATTAAGGACAGTGGTACCAACCTAGGAAAAAAAAATTTTACCTGCCTCATTGCCCCGCCAGATTTAAATCTATAATTCCCGGTACTTTCTTGACAGAATGTATGTTAAGCCACATTAAAATAAGATAATGCTAGATATATTTCGTTATTTTCAGTTCATACTTATGAGGTGTGACAGAAAAGGCTGATTTTTTTACCAAAGTTTTTATTTTTTCCAAACATCAATGTTATCCCCTTCTAAAAACTTCGCTGGGGCAACACACCCATGGAGACGTTTTCGCCATTGTTGGTAGCAGCACTGGAAGATTTCAACCAGTATGGTCTTCAGTATGTCCGTTGCACTCCTATGGATGTTGTCTTGAGTCCTGAAATGACGTCCGCTGAGGACATTTTTCAGTGTAGGAAAAAGGAAAAAGTCACAGAGACTGAAGTCAGGTGAATAGGGAGTTAGGGAACCACAGGAATTTCATTTTTTCTGAGACTTCCGAGGACGTTTTTATGATTTTATGGGTTGTCCTGGAGGAACAAATTCTTTGTGGTCTCCCTGAACGGTTTTCTTCTTCAACGTTTTCTTTGCCTTCCAAAAAGGAATTGTGCCATCGCAAAACTTGTGCTCGGGATGAAGAATGTTCCCCATTGGCCTGTTGTAACTTTTCAAATGCCACACTTGCCGATTATTCAAGCTTAATACAATATTTAATGACACAATGTTGCTCCAAATTCCGCTGTTCTATTTTCCGTGACGCACAACCAAAACACAACTTCACTATTGGCAGTCACAAAAATCACGTAGTGTACAGATGGTGTTGTAAATCGTTCTGAGCTATTGGACATGTACTCTATCAGGAACAACATAGCAGTGTTGCCAGTATCATCGTTTTTCTACCACACCTCGTATGTTGAATAAAATGAAGAATATTTCCACAACTCGTTAAATTAACTACGATTCTTCATTTTAATTAATAAAAAATTTTTACCATCAAGTAAAGACCGATTGAATTTAATTCTTGATAATCATGTTGCTGATTCAACAGTTCGAGAATTTTACAGAAGTTACAGATGGGCTCTCAGGTCTGACACATACTCTATGAAAAAATTGTGAAATATTCTCAACTTACATTGATTATACCATTTTTTAAATTGAGTTAGTTAATAAAATACCATTATTATCCGAAATATTAGAATAAGAAGTAATGATATTGCAAGTTTTCCGGAAATTTATGTGGAAAAGAACCATTTTCAATTCAATTATACTAAATACAATTCAGATGAAGGTTTAATTGTGGGAAGTCTAATTATATATATAATTGTCAATTGAAATTAAAAAATAAATACTCGAAGGAGACAAAATTTTGTTTCTGATCTTACAATTATGAAAACTATTATAATTCCTTTTCAAAAATACAAAACGTAATTTTAAGGACTTCTCTGAAAATATAATACATTTCAGATACTTAATATATTTAACTATTTAAATAAGTTACTTCAAAAATCTCTCAAAACATATATTACATCTTCAAAATATAATTAGAATTCCGATAAGGTCTTCATCAGTCCTACTTCACATTTAAAAAATAAAATTAATTAACAACAAATATAACTCACCTCTCAGACCTACTAATATCCTCGTTTTGAACACAACTAACTTTAAGCTTCAAGATATTCTATGTTCGTCACAAAAATCACAGAAAGCTGTAAAGTATTATATAGTTTTCTTTAAACCACTCGATATTTCACCATGATATAAATATTATAATATATTGAGTTTTAATTTTATAGGTATATCAAATATAAACTGTGCTTATAAGACATCAATTTGATTCTAAAAATTATTGAATGAAAATATTTTTTGAAATTAATATTATGAATTCTAATTATATTTTGAAGATGTAATACATGTTTTGAGAGATTTTTTAAGTAAATTATTCAAATAGTTAAATGTATCAAAAATCTCAAATAAATTATATTTTATGAGAAGTCCTTAAAATTATGTTTTGTATTTTTGAAATGGAATTAGTTTTCATAATTGTAATATTACAAACAAAATTTTGTCTCCTTCAAATATTTATTTTTTAATTTTAATTGAGAACTTATATTTGTTGGGTTATTTATTCCATTTGATATTTCATATTGGGTTTTGATTTTATACGTCTATTAAATATAAGCTGTGCTTATAAGACATTAATTGAATTCTACAAATTTTGAATAAATTTTTTTTTATTAATATTATGAATTCTAATTGTATTTTCAAGATCTAATACATTTTTGAGAGATTTTTTGAGTAAATTATTTGAATAGTTAAGTATATTGAATATATTAACTATCTCAAATAAATTAAATTTTCTGAGTTTTTTAATTTTAATTGGCAATTTATATTTGTTGGGTTATTTATTCCATTTGATATTTTATATTGAGTTTTGATTTTATACGTCTATTAAATATAATCTGTGCTCATTAATTTAATTCTAAAAATTTTTGAATAAAAATTTTGTTTAATTTTAATATGATAAGAGACTAACAGATTAAACCTGTTTGATATTCAAATTTTATTCATTGAACAAATTTAAACGGCTGATATTCTCTTCCAAACATAATTGATAATAATACACTGTCTGGATTCCAAAAACTTTTTCCCACACACTGAGCAAATTTTTTGTTATTGGTTTAGATATGTGGATGATATCATTTCTTCATTTAACGGAACACATAGACAACTATGTAATTTAAATGAGTTTATTAATAAAATTCATCCAAATATTGAATTCGTTTCTGAAAAAAAAAATTTGAATAAATTTCCTTGATCTTGAAATTTCGAGAAACGGTGATTTGTATGATTTTAGTATTTTTCGTTAATGTTCCGATAATTAGTTCCAATATATAAGGTTATTTATATCCTTTTTTTGCATATTTTTACTTATTTGTATTTCCGAAAAATATTTGTTGTTTGTAGGCTCCTTTTTTCAAGTTCAAACAAAGTATAGTTATTTGGTATATGAAATAACATAAATAGAGGTTAATACTTGATAAAAGGTATATAAAATTATTTAAATATTTTAATATTAGCCTTCTACATATTTAATTTCAAAAAATTTCATTCAATAATTAAAACTTCAGGAATTAAATTAAAATAATGTCATATAAGTACCATTTATATCAAATGACATATAAAATAAACATTCATTATAAGACATCCAAATGATATAACAAAATCCAATAAATAAAAATTGTAAACCAAAATCCTTCAAATTAAATATTTTGAATAGACAAAATTTTGTTTCTGCTGATCATTCTTATGAAACCAAATATTTTCCAAAAATGTTTAACATAATCTTAAAAATTTCATCATAAAACTGTCTTACTTAGAATATTCAATATTATTGGATATCTAACTAAATTACTTTCTATAGAAACTCAAGATATGTAAAAACATTACTGAAAAATAAGTTTTAAGAGAGACTTTGCTTCGTCAGTATTCAAATAATTCATATTTAATAAAATATAACATCAATCAACAACAAATATTTACTCACCCTTCAACAATTTAGAAAACTTCTGGTAAGAGAATACTGAAAAATTTAAATGTACTGTAAGGTTAACTATAAATAAATAATTCTGTAGTTGACTCTTGATCTAAAAGATTGAAAGACAATTTAACGGCCTCTGTTATAGCACAAGGACTATCTGTATAAAGTCCTCGATGCAACAACAACAAGACAAAGAACTGTATGTACAGAAGAAAATAGAGCTGCTGTAAATCATAGTGTTAATGATGATCCAGATTTGTCTAATCGTTTACGTTCACCACAAGTTGGACTCTGTGCATCCATCATATGGAAAATTTTGCGTAGAGATCTTGGTCTACACCCATGCAAGATCCAATTGGTTCAAGAACTAAAGCCTCTTGACCATAATTATCGTCGTTTGTTTGCTGATTGAGTCCTAGAATAGCTTGAAGTTGATCATTTTTTATCGTAAAATTTTGTTTAGTGATGAAGCTATTTCTGGTTGAACGGCTATGCAAAAACGCGAAATTGCCATATGTGGAGTGGAAACAATCCTCAAGAAGTTCTGCAGGTTCCATTGCATCCTGAAAAAAGCACTGTATGATGTGCTTCACTTGCTGGAGTCATCATCGGTACATATTCCTTGAAAAACGATGCTGGAGCTAATGTAACAGTGAATGGTGCTCGTTACAGATCGATGATCAATGATTATTTGTTTCAAAATTTGATTAGTATCGACCCAAAAGTGTTTTGGTTCCCACAAGATGGAGCTACACCTCATGCTGCTACCGTAACAATTGATTTATTGAAAAAAAGATTTGGCGATAACATTATTCGAGAAATGGTTCAATTAATTGGCCTCCAAGATCATGCGACATAACTTCACTGGATTATTTTCTTTGGGGTTATGTCAAGTCATTGGTTTATGCTGATAAACCAGAAATAATAGACGCTTTGGAAGACAACATAACTCGTGTTATTGATTAAATAAGGCCTGAATTACTCGAAAAAGTGGTCCAAATTGGTCTGGTCGGATGCGGTTCCTCAGAGCTAGTCGTGGTCCAATAATAGTGGAAATATTCTTTATTATTTTATCTACTTCTTATTTTAATGTTACTTAGTGATATATTAATGTAGGGGGTGTTTTTTTTAGAGTCATAGAACTTTAAATTGAAATAAAACATATTTAAATTAAGATTGAAGCCAATTTTTTTTTGAAAGACCATTTTATGACATTTATGTTTTAAAAATAATTTCCGTCATATGTCCACCACGACTAGCTCTGAGGAATCGCATTCGACCAGACCAATATTGGACCACTTTTTCGAAGAATTCAGGCGTTATTTAATCAATTACACGAGTTATGTTGGCTTCCAAAGCGTCTATTGTTTCTGGTTTAACAGCATAAACCAATGACTTGATATAACCCCAAAGAAAATAATCCTGTGGAGTTATGTCGCATGATCTTAGAGGCCAATTAATTGAAACATTTCTCGAAATAATGTTATCGCCAAATATTTCAATGAATCAATTGTTACGGTAGTAGCATGGAGTTCAGCACGATCTTATTGGAACCAAAACACTTCTAGGTCGATACCATTCAAATTTTGAAACAAATAATCATTGACCATCGATCTGTAACGAGCACCTTTCACTGTAAATAAGCTCCAGCATCGTTTTTAAATATGGACCGATGATGCCTCCAACATGTAAAGCACACCATACAGTGCAATTTTCAGAATGCAATGGAACCTCCAGAACTTCTTGAGGATTATTTTCACTCCATATACGGCAATTTTGCTTGTTTACATAGCCGTTCGACCAGAAATGAGCTTCATCACTAAACACAATTTTACGATAAAAAAGGGGATCAACTTCGAGCTGTTCTAGGGCCCAATCAGCAAACAAACGACGCTTATTATGATCTTGACGCAAAAATGTGGTGGATGCACAGAGTCCAACTTGTTGTAAACGTCGACGAATAGACAAATCTGGATCATCATTAACACTATGACTCACAGCAGCGATATTTTCTTTTATACGTACAGTTCTTTGTCTTGTTGTTGTTGTTGCATCGAGTAGAGAAAATGTTGTCGGAAATATATCGATAGTTCGACGAATAAGCTACTCTGATGGACGATTATGTAAACCATAAATTTCACGAAGTGCTCTATAAGTTTGGCGAATGGAACACTGATTTTGAAAATAAACTTCAACAATTTGTAAACGTTTTTGCGGCGTGAGTCTTTCCATGATAATTTGTCAATGCTTACTGAACAGAAATGTAAAAACAACATGGTTTCTACCTTCTGTCAAATCACAGTTATCCCTATCGAAAGTTCTATCACTCAAAAAACACCCGATAGTAACTTGAAAACTTAAACATAAATTCCCTTATATTTTTCGAATGTTCCTTTTGATGAAATCAATGGAGTTTTTTATGAAAGCGTTTGCCTTCATCACAACCAAAGTCATTTTGCGCTTAATTTCCCAACGTTAGAACTTACATTTTCTACCAGACCTCGAAGATACGAATTATAACCGGTAATTCTCTGTTATGCCAAGACCGGAGAGTAAGAACAGGCAAAAGTCAAATATTTGAACGTATATAAGGGGAAAGAGTAGAGATGGTACATAAAGGCCAGGGTTATTAAATTCTTCTGAAATTTTATCTCATTGTTTTGCCCGAAATGTCCAACAGTTTTTATTGAATTCTCCGATTCTTTCTCTCTTTCTCTCGGTAGGGTGAAAATTAGGATGGAGAACGGGCTGGAAAATATACAGAGAGAATATTCAGAAAGTGTAAGTATTGTACATTCATATATATACATGTTAATATTCAAAATGTTTCGAAAATTTTGTGAATATATTATAGTCCGTCTAGAAAGTATCCGGAAAAAACAAAGCTCGATTGTAATTATTTATTATATATTGTGAATTTTTGAATTAAAAAATTATAACACAATACTCGTCTTATTTACTTATACAACCTCCATTCAACTGTTAACACTTCACTAAACGTCGAAGTACACCCGAAACTATCGGGTGTTTTTTTTTTTGAGTGATAAAACTTTCGATAGGGATAAGTGTGATCTAACAGAAGGTAGAAGCCGTGTTGTTTTGACATTTCTGTTCAGTAAGCATTGACAAATTATCATGGAAAGACTCACGCCGCAACAACGTTCACAAAATGTTGAAATTTATTTTCAAAATCAGTGTTGTATTCGCCACACTTATAGAGCACTTCGTGAAATTTATGGTTTATTTAAGATTCACATAATCGTCCATCAGAGCAGCTCATTCGTCGAACTATCGATAGATTTCGGACAACATTTTCTCTACTCGACGCAACAACATCAAAAAGATAAAGAATTGTACGTACAGAAGAAAATATCGCTGCTGTAAGTCATAGTGTTAATGATGATCCAGATTTGTCCATTCGTCGACGTTCACAACAAGTTAAACTCTGTGCATCCACCACATAGAAAATTTTGCGTAAATATCTTGGTCTACACCCATATAAGATCCAACTGGTTCAAGAACTAAAGCCACTTGGCCATAATAAGCGTCGTTTGTTTGCTGATTGGGCTTGAAATTGATCCACTTTTTTATCGTAAAATTGTGTTTAGTGTTTAATTATGAGCATAACGGCATACCATGGTCTGACTTGAGCATGAGGAAGTTTGTTCTGCATTTGTAACGTGAAAATATCTTTACTTGAATTAGCTCGCAATCGTAGGTCTTGTGCATGCTTACATACTCTAGATGGCGCTAGTGATTGATATCTTAGTGTCTCTGTGTATATCGAATATAGATACTTGACAGATTTGTAATCGCTGGCATTCATTGCACTGATAAAAACTAACAAGTGCGAAACGTGCGCATGTTTACAATTTGCCCCTGCGATCAACAAAATCATTATTAAATTTGTTTGAGTATAGAATTGTTATACACAAGTATGTTAAACTGTCTCGATTAGAAGAACTCTTTATTACTATAGCTCACACTCTTCATTAATGGTATTTGGTACAGATAAGCCGAATTAATTAATTTGAATCATGAAAGTGATATTGAATGCCAGTGAAAATATATGGGATGATCAATTTAAAAAATCGCCCATTTGTTAATTAATGAAAGTACATGAGGCTTGCTGACGAACGAAATTTCTAAGATGCCTCGTGTCGCGGCTATGGAAGCGCAACGCACAATTGCAGGACCCTGTATATTTTAAAAAATGAATAGAATTATTTCTGGAAACTTCCAGACTGGGGGTAAAAATTTTACTTTCCGAACGAAAAGACCTGAAAAAATTTAATTTTCAAGGTAAGTTTGGAATCTGAATATATCAGTTATGTACGGCGTACCTTAGAGTATTTTCGAAAGTACAAATCCATTCAAGTTCATATTCAGTATATTGATGTGAAACGACACAAAGATTCATGCAGATAAATTACGAGAATTATTTAAAGTATATCAAGTTTAGTTCAATATTTTTTTTCATACTTTCTTGCAGATATGTAAGGATGCAGTTTGAAGGGAGAAGGATGCAGCATCTTAACCATGTATTTTTCATTTCCATAGGATCTTCAGTCTCTTCAGAAGAATAGTTCTAATATTACAGAAAATGACGTTTATTTGACTTTTCGATGAGGGAAGACAGAATTTTAGGTTAATATATCATATAGAGCTTCGCTGAGAATTAATTCGTAGATTTAAAATTTTCAGATACAACGCGCTGTCGAAGAAGCACACTTTTTCAAATTGACAATAAACACCCCCAAGACTGGGAGAATAGTTGTTAGAGAGTGTATTACAATCGAAGGAAATTGAATGAAGATGAATTAATCAATATTTTGCGTTTGACTTCACCACAACACTTATTCGTTGGATTGTATACAGTATAGTGAGATAGCAATAAAAAAAACTCTGACAATTTATGGGTGATATCCAAAGAAACGGCTACATGTTTCGGAATTCGGCGCGAAGGACCATAAGCGGCACTATCCGTGCAGATTCCATCGGTCTCATCGACCTGTCCCCGTACCCACGACACTCGAAGGAAACGACGTGCGAACTCAATTTTCCGCCAGAAGGAAATCTGGACGGCGTTGTCTCAGACACGTTCCGCACCGGTTTCCCGCAGAGGGGATGCCTCTGTTTGCCCCTTGGCCGGCGGCTTATCGCTTGCATAATCCGGCAGCCGCTTCTCATCCTCCTCCTCCGGGATCGGGCTCATCGAATTAGCCTCTTTGTATCCAACAGCGGACAGATAGCCTTCCGACCGAGATTAGACGATCCGTTTTATACGTAATGGACTCGATACGGATGCTGGTATCGGCCTTAATTAATTTATGTGGCGAAGTGCTCTGCACCGCTACCGTCGCGACGCCGTCAGCGGTGATAAACCCCGACCTAGGCGATAGACCTCATTTTCCATGAACATTTTTTACTATTAGGAGTATAAATAAGTTCCTGCGATTTTTTGTCGGAAATTGAAGCTTTACTGTGAAAAATTGGTAGTTTATTCAAAGTTCAAAGTATTTTCTGTCACCAGTCACTACTTTTTTTCATCTTTTTGGTAAATGACGCATCCCAGTCGCAAAAGAAAGCTGGCTGTGTAGTCGCTATCCATCCATCCATTCATTTTTTGACTTCGCAATTGAAGAAGTGCTAGTCAACCTGACCATCTTGCATCGGTCGGAAAAGATGAAAATCGTAAGGAGCAATGTACGGGATCAATAAATCTAGAGTCTATAAGTTGACTTGTAGTCAATTACAGTACAATCGCGCTAATATGAGCATGCGTTAGCATGAACTACTCCGTAATCTGAACACAACATTTTTCGTATTAACTACTCTGTAATATGAACATAGAATAATCTCACTAGCCTGAACTTGTTGGAACTTGTCTTTTTTATTCAAAGGATGAATCGGTTTTCACCACTTATCGTCAGTCCATTACCGTTCGCTCTTAAACTTCTTGCCCCGCTTTGTCATTTCGGGAATGCTATAGCTAAGAAAACGGTGAAAGCGAGTGGAAAATCAATATATTTACCTCTTCATAAGAAAGCTAAAGTCCTACAAGACATCAATAAAGGCCTGGATGTTACCTTACTGGCGAAGAAATATGGTATTGCTAAGTCCATGGTTTGTTCTATAAAAAGGAGACAAATTCTCGAGAGAGTGAAAAAAACATTCAAATTGGCAAAAGATGTACTCTAGACGGTAATGCTAGAAATGGAAATCCATCTTTATAAAAGGTTACTTGCCCAACGAGAAAGAAATATGCCCGTTCCTGGAGAAATGATGAAACATAAAGCCTTGGATTTATGTGCAAGTTTGAATATCTCTCAATTCAAAGCAAGTGATTGGTCCAGCCCTTTAAAGAACGTTATGGTGTAAGATTCTTGAAAATAACGGAGGAAAAGCTTTCAAGCCACCCAGAACTCTTTGCCCTATTTAAAGAAAGACTGAAGACAGTCATTCAAGACCATGAATTTAACGACCATCAGATTTACAACGTTGATGAAACATGGTTATACTACTCTGTCAAGAAAGTACCGGGAATTTTCAATTAAAACAACATTTTTACATTTAATCGTCAAAATTTATTGGGTCGCCTACAAAATAGGCTCCATTTGCTCCAATACATATATGCCAACGGCACTTCCAATTATCGAAACATTTTTTATGGGCGCTTTCCGGGATGGATTTTAGCTCTCGCGCCGAATTTTGTTTTATGGCTTCAATCGACTCAAAACGGGTGCCACGAAGGGGCAATTTTAGTTTTGGGAAGAGGAAAAAGTCGCAGGGAGCCAAATCGGTGAATACGGTGGTTGCTGAAGCACGTTTGTTGAGTTTTTGGCGAGAAAGTCAGTCACAATCGTAGCTCGGTGAGAAGGCGGTGAGAAGGCTCAACGTAATCACCCATAGTAAAAATCGGCACGCACTCTGACATCGACTGACTTTATCAGCTGTTGCAAACACACTAGTTGACAGATCCCGCTCAAGCTTGGCATAGTAATTAAGGACAGTGGTACCAACCTAGGAAAAAAAATTTTACCTGCCTCATTGCCCCGCCAGATTTAAATCGATAATTCCCGGTACTTTCTTGACAGAATGTACTGGCGATAGCTACCAGATAAATCTTATGTGTCTTTAGCTGCGAAAACTTCATCTGGTATGAGGATTTCAAAACAACGAATCACATTTTAAGGCTGCCCAAACGCTTCGGATTCGCACAAAATTAAACCTTTGGTCATTGGTAAAGCGAAGAATCCAGGATGTTTCAAGAATTTCAACAATCTCTTGGTATACCGAAACAGTAGAAACGCATAGATGACATGTACAATCTTTAGAAATTTGTTTCTCCAACAGTTTGTTCCAGAGGTCAGAAACTTTCTGAGAAGTCAAAATCTTCCTGAGAAAGCGTTGCTTCTTTTAGACAATGCACCATCCCATCCATAGGCTGAGGTATTGGAAACCAGTGGTGTGATGTTTATGCCACCAAATGATACGCCTCTTATACAATATATACAATGTGCTCAGGCTCACAAAACTTTATTATAGGAACCTCCTGCTGAGTTCTATCATTAGTGGTGATGATCCAGTGGGGTCTGCTCTCAACAAACTCACAATGAGAGATGCAATGATAAATTTAGCTTCCGCATGGAACAAATCCAGCCCCCAGAAAATGTTGCAATAAGATACTGAACTGTTTCAGCCGTTACTGGTAGTTGATCATAATTAAAACAAGTTGTAGAAAATACTATATTTTACTACCAATAAATTGATATTTTACACATTTAATTGTGACTCGAGTTTTGGGAATTACCTATCCCATCTTCAGAAAACTGAATACTCAAAAAGCAGAACAGGGTATTTATGCATAGATAAAAGAGGTAATAAAAACAGGTTAAAAATGGTTTAAAATGAGAAGACGCTTAACAACTATTAGAACGGCACGTCAAAGAAGATGTTACTTTTTTAAATATCTCAAAAATTTTGGATTTACATAAATCCGTACAGTCATTCATTATATCCATATAATTTTTTTCCTTTAGCTACTCATTGTTTAGAAAACGGCCATCCTTTTCCGACAATAGATAAACTTCAAATTTTACATGTAGAATCAAAAGGAAAGAAACTTGATTATTTAGAATCTGTTGAAATTTTCAAATTAGTTCACAATAAAAATAATGTAAAAATAATGAATGACTGTACGGATGGATCTATGTGAATCCATAATTTTTGAGTTATTTAAATAAGTAACATCTGTTTACCAATCTTCTTAACCTGTTTTTATTACCTCTTCTACCTCTGTATATTCATAAATACCCTGTTCTGCTTGTTGAGTCTTCAGTTGTCTGATGATGGGATAGTTAATTCCCGAAACTCGAGTCACAATTAAATGTGTAATATATCAATTTATTGGTAGTAAAACATAGTAATTTCCACAACTTCTTCTGATCGAAATAAGACATTGATGAATACCGAGACTGGAAATGATCAAAATTTGCTAAATGAGGAGGATTTGCTACTATCAATTTTGCAGAAACAGCTCGCTGTTGTTGGCGTCTATTGTTAGACAAACCATTTCTCTTCTTCAAGCTTTACAACCAATGCAATACACAGGACAAGATATAGACGAATGGAGCAAGGATGAAGATACTAATGGAAGTGTGGAACGAATCTGAAGAAAGTGAATGTTAATTTCCTTGAGACAGTTGAAGTCTCACACGCAGAAGCAATCAAAGCTTTGAACATAGCAATCGAGTGGGAAAAACAGAATTCTCTGGAATTAACTGAGAAACTTACCCCATAAAACATACATGAAAAAGCGGTTTGATGCGAAGAAGACTGAGTCTAAAATAACATCATATTTTTCCACAAGAGATTAATCATTATGATTAAATTTTATTTTGTTTTACAAATATCTGAAGGCTTTTCTATTTGTGTTCATATTAATGAGATTGCATTGTATATTATTTTATTTAATGAATATATACAATGTCCATCTAGAAAGTATTCGGAATTCAGTATTTTTCATAATTTAAATATACTTCTTTTTTCGTAACATTTTAAGACAAAAGTAATGTATAAAATAGGGTGTGCAGATAGTCGGCTAAAGCACAAGTTGTATGGCATTATTACTTCTCAAACATTGTTGATTGTCAACAGGTATGAAATTTATGAAATGATGTGGCAACTAGAAAAAAAAGGTAGAATATTTGCATAGAAAGGGTTTGAATGAACTAGAAAAAAGTGCTGTATATAATACAATGAAGAGGATAAGGGCATAGACCAGTTTTGGGGTTTCGCAAATTGGCTAACAGATTTGAAAATCAACGAAATATAAAAGTATGTCCAGAAACCATCCGTATGTCACTGAAAAGACAAGGCTGCATATCAAGGAAACCCAAATAATCCCTTTAATGGCATCTTTACAAAAAGAACGAAGGATAGAATTTTGTCAAAGTTTTCAAGAATATAATTTTAATAGTGGCTTTATAACTAATGAAAGTTGTTTCTAACTTGGTGGAAATCACTTAAAAATCCTATCAAAACATCCTGTTACCGTTTAAATTTCCAAATTTCCCACAAGGATAATGGTTTGGGAAGCAATATATCAGCGTCGTGTTACGCCTCTCTGTATGGTTGATAGTACGATTAATAGTGAAAGGTATTGTAGCATTCTAAACAATTTTTTCTTTGATCGGCGCATGCTTTATATCCAGAGGGGTGGCGTTTTCAGCAGAATAATGCAAGATGCCATACTTCGGCCTATACTCAAGCTTGGATGCAAGAACAACAAGTGACAATCATTTCATGGCCAGCAGCTTCAACAGATCTTAGTCTAAGTGAAAACATATGGGAACTAATGAATATTGAAGTAGAACGAGCAGCGCCACGAAATAAATATGATTCAATTCAGTCAGTTTTACAGTGCTGGATTACCATCACCGAAAATTATGGAGGTGATCTAGTTTCGGGAGTACCTCGACGTTTAGTCAAATGTTTACAGTTAAATAGAGGTTGTATAAGTAAATAGGATGAATATTTTGTTATAATTTTCTAATTCAATAATTAATAATATATACTAAATATTAAAATTGAGCTTTGTTTTTTTCCGGATACTTTCTAGACGGACTATAGTAGTGACAAGTGTTATCAAAACCGCACGAAGTTATTTTTACTTCTAATATTAATTATGATACTGCAGAAAGTGGTGAACATTAATTGAGCTCAGTGGAAAAATTCACCAGAACATCATTCGGAATAATCTTATAAGGGGAAACCAAAAATTACGTTCTGGAAAGGTTATCAGATTAATCAATCAAGCGAAACCCAGCGGTCGCAAGGACGGGAAATCTGAGACGACCCGAGTCCCGAAAAAGGCATTACGCTGTCTCAATAAAGATGTTTTTGGCGGAAAAACGTGCTAATGAAATACGAATGATGTGGACACTTCTTATTGACATCAAAGAAAGCGATATGAAATGCCCGGGATGAAAGGACAAGGGCGGCGGCCGATCGCCGCCCACGGCAATAGACCTGATTGCTTTCTTTGCCCCCGTCGCAACCCCCTCGCTTGTTCTACTGTCAATGTTTGTCCGGTGCTATATGATGACGTGTAAACAAGATATCATGTTTCTAATAGATCAGAGAAGATAATAGCTTATTACTGTGTAGAAAGATAAGAGGCACAGGTCGTCTATTGTTTTGGTGTTTGCTTCTGAGGACGATCCTACCAATACAATACACGTAAAAAGTACCGACTGACGTCATCGTCTTAAGCACTCACACATCAATTTCAAAATTGATTACATGGATTTATTACACGAATATTGAATTGATTACTTCGTTACTAAGTGAAAGTTTTTTTTATTATAACAATAGAATAAGGTGATAAATAAGGGGTTGACCATTTAAAAGTTTCCATTTTAATCAGCTCGTATAAAGCAAACCCGAGGAATTTTCTTAAAGTTCAAAAAATGTTAACTTGCAGTGACTTCGTTCTCCGTCTCAGACTAAGATTTGTTGAGTGCTATGTCTGGTCTGTACGTCTTTACGGTGTAGAGGGATGGACCCCTAAGTTGAGCTCAGTCAACGCGTTAGAAGCCTATGAAATGGGCTAATAAGAGGAGGTCTTTTACTTGATAGAAGATTAATTACAAAATTAAAATATCAAAACAGATTCATTCTGTTAGCCTACAAATTCTAATTTCGAAAATTTTTATTCAAAAACTTTAAGATTTGAATTAATGTCTTATAATCACTGCTTCAATTTAATAGACATGTAAAATCAAAACTCATTATATAATATTAGGAGTACAAATAAGTTTCCGCCGTTTTATTGTAGATGGCGCGGTATAGAGTTTCGGTTAGCTTTCGCAGATAATAACCGGCTTAAAAAATAGTTTGGACATTCAAGAACAACATAACCTATTAATATCATTGATTTTATATTGGTAAAATATAATTTTTATAAGTTGAAAATGTCAAAATTTGAGCCAAGTAAGCGTCATTTGCGGGAAATATTAGTTTACTTCTTTAATTTGAAGAAATCTGCTGCTGAGGCGTATCAATTGCTCGTAGGAGCATATGGTGAGGGTGCTTTGAGTGAGAGAACGTGTCGAGAGTGGTTTCAAAAGTTTAAAAACGATGATTTCGACGTAGAAGACAAAGATCGCAGTGGAAGACCAAAAATTTACGAGGATGCAGAATTGGAGGAAGATTAACCTCAAACACAAAAAGAACTTGCTCTAACGTTAGAAGTCACTCAGCAAGCAGTCTCACATCGTTTAAAATCATAAGGAATGATTCATAAACAAAAAACGTTAAAAAACGGCGGAAACTTATTTGTACTCTTAATATAAAATGAAATAAATGGAGGTTTAAAGTTGATAGAAGGTATATAAAATTATTTAAATATTTTTATATTTACAGATATATTCTGTTAACTTCTAGATATTTAATTTCAAAAAATTATATTCAATATTATAACTTCAGGAATTAAATTAATGTCAAATAGGCACCGCTTATATCACGCGACATATAAAATAAACGTTCATTATAAGACATCCAAATGAGATAACAAAATCCAATAAATATACATTGTTATTATAACAAAAATCCTATAAGTCGAATATTTTGAGTAGACATCATCTTAAGAATTTCATCATGAAACTATCTTACTTAGAATCTCTTAAGACTCCATTTAAATGTTCAGTATTCATTTTCCAAGACCCTTTCTGGATTGTTAAAGTAGATATTTTTCGTTGGCTGATTTTATTGAAAATGATTGAGTATTGACGAAGCAAAGTCTCTCTTAAAACTTGTTTTCAAATAATGCTTTTACATATCTTGAGATTTTCTAAAAAGTAACTTATTTAGATATACAATAATATTGAATATTCTAATTGAGATAGTTTTATGATGAAATTCATAAGATTATGTTGAACATTTTGGAAAGATATCTGTTTTCATAAGAGGGATGAGCAGAAACACAATTTAATCTACTCAAAATATTTAATTTATAAGTTTTTGTTAACAAGTTATATTTATTGGATTTTGATATTTCATTTGGATATCTTATAATGAACGTTTATTTTATATGTCGTTTGATATAAGCGGTGCTTATATGACATTAATTTAATTCCTGAAGTTATAATATTGAATATAATTTTTTGAAATTAAATATGTAGAAGGTTAACAGAATATATCTGTGAATATTTAAATATTTAAATAAAATCATGTTTTATTATCAAATGGAATGAAAGAACCCAACAAATTATAAATTATCAATTAAAACTACTAAATAAATACTTGAAGGTGACAAAATTTTGTTTCTGATCTTATATTTATGAAAATCAAATATTTGTCAAAAATGCCAAACATGATTTTAACAACTTCTCTAGAACTAATTTATTTAAATATTTGATATTTTAAAATAAGTTACTTCAAAAATCTCTCTAAACATGTAGTACATTCTCAAAAAACCATTTGAAATTAAATAAGATCTTCATTAGTCCAACAACTACAACAAACCACATTTAAAAAATAAAATCAATTAACAAAAAATATCTTAACAGACAGACCTCGTCGTATCCTTGTTGAACAAACACTAAAATTAGAGAACTTTCAAAAAACTCAAGTAGTGTATGTTCATCACAAAAAACACACAAAGCTTGTGAGGTATTTTATGTCCTTAGTTAAAACCATGTCTTATAAGACATTGATTTTATTCTAAAAGTTTTTAATGAAATTTTTTGAAATTGAAATTTGTAGAAGGCTAACAATAAAAATATTTAAATTCTGTAATAATCTTGCTATCAAGTAAGAAACCCCTTCTCATTATTTTATTGTATATATAATATATAATCATATTTTGATTTTATTGACTCATTATATAAATGACATTTGGTTTTAACTAAGGCGATAAAATAATAATAATAATAATAATAATAGTGCCTTCATTCATACATTTACAATATATAAACATAGGGCGAAGTCTAGCCTAAAGCTAGTCCACTCAACCCTGAAAAAAACAAGAAGGAAAGAAAAAAAACAGAAGGATAGAAACAAAAATAAGCGAAAAAAAAAAATAAAATTAACCAATCAATTACATTGTGAGTAAACGAAACATATTTCATATTCACAAAATTATCTTAATTTATAATTGGCTTGTCAAGAATTTTGACTTTAACATTTTTCTCAGTGAGCCCAAAGAAATGCCTTCACACGAAATTAAAAATTCATTATGTAAATTCACCGCATTGAAGGTGAAGGAGCGCTGAAACATGGCTGAACCAAATCTTGGCAACATGAGCCTATGACCATGCCTAACGTCTACACAATGAACATCACGTCTAAAAATTAGCTTTTCCCTCAAATACGGTGGAAGACAAGAACGCAAAATTTGATGAACCATAGTCGTCAGGTGGAGCCGGAAAACATTCTCAACTCTAAGCCATCCCAAGCTGTTAATTCCGTCCCTTATTCCACTGTCATATTTCCTCACAAGCTTTGTGTTTTTTGTGATGAATAAAGAATACGTAGGATTTTTGAAGTTCTCTACTTTTAGTGTTTGTTCAACAAGGACTGTCTGGTAAGATATTTTTCATTAATAGATTTTATTTTTTAAATGTGAAGTAGGACTGATGAAGATCTTATTTTATTTCAAATTGTTTCTTGCGAATGGACAACAATTTTTGAGAGATTTTAGAAGTAAGTTATTCAAATATTTAAATATATTAGATATTTCAGATAAATTAGTTTTGGAGAACTTCTTAAAATTATGTTTCGCATTTTTGAAAAAGATTTGATTTTCATAAATATGAGATCAGAAACAAAATTTTGTCTCCTCCAAGTATTTATTCAGTAATTTCAATTGATAATTTATATTTGTTGGGTTTTTTTATTCCATTTAATATTATATAATGAGTTCTGGTTCTATATGTCTACTTAATTTAAGCAGTGGTGATAAGACATTAATTTAATTCTATTTTGAATAACATTTCTTCAAATTAAAATTATAGAAGGCTAACAGAATGAATCTGCTTTGATATTTAAACTTTGAAATCGGGATATATCGCAGAATCCTGAAGATACTATGGACAGACAAAGTAAGGAATGAAGATATCCTCAGGCGAATGAATAGGGACCGTGTTTTATTTAGGATGATAAAGCGAAGAAACACTGCTTATCTTGGTCACATCATGCGAAACCTTAAATATCAGCTATTACAACTGATTATTGAGGGTAAAATTAAAGGTAGAAGAGAAGTGAGTCTAAGGAGGATTTCATGGTTGAGGAATAATAGTGGACTGGCATTCATAGTATACACACGGCGAGATACAGGAAAGTCATAGAAAATGTGGTAGCAAACATCAACTGATGAATTTACACATGAAGAAAAATATTTTAATCGGCCATAAATAAAAAACTAATGAATATTTTTTCGAGTTATGAGTTAATTAGAAAATTTGAACCTTGACATTTACGAATGAGAAACAATATCATTTAAATGACCACCACAACTGGCTACAGTTCCATTCGATCAACACAATTTTTCAGTATATTTTCAATTGTTTGTGGCTTAGTCATCAATAGCTTCTGGATGGGTAACGTAACACTTAAACTTAACGGATCCCCACAAAAAATAGTCCTTGGGATTGAAATGAGCTTCATCACTAAGATGATTTTTCTGGAAAAATTCTCATCTTCGGCGATGCGATTATAGCCCATTGAACGAAGTGGAAACGCATCGGATGGTTACGAGATTTCACTTCTTGCACTAGTTGAACTTTGTGAACCTTCATACTGAAGTCTTTATGCAATATTCTCCTCAGAGAAGTGCGAGAAATATTCTTGAGCAAGGTGACGAGTTGATGTTGAGCTAGATTCTGGACTACAGCAGCGATGTTTTCAGGTATTCTTTGGATATAAGATTCGCCACTTCCGAAATTAGTTTCTAATATTTCACAGTTTTGGTCAAGCGTAAATAGACCCATTCTGTTAATGTAAAATTATAAACTAACTTTCCATTGAAACAAAAATGACAGAAGTGTTGCCAGAAGCGAAATCATCACTACTTCGAAATGCAAACTTTAGATGCCCCACATTTGTTCCTTTAAAATCTTCCCAAAAACGGAACAACCTGACAATTTCAAATATTGAAGACTCTTCAAACGATACTTGAAATTCAAGAAATTTGTATACAATAGAATAAATGAAGTACCTTTAAAGTAAAAACTATTTTCATGTATAAATAATTAGGAGAACTCCTATAAATTCCAAGGAATTCAAGAGAATTTTTGCTCAGCGAAGGTTAAATGAACAATTTCATTTGAAAAAAATTCAAACAGTCTTTATGTTCCACAATTCATTCAGAATACTGACACGTATTTCGGTCTTTCGCCCATTTTCATATAGGAGTTGACCAAAGAGTATATGGGAATTTGTTAAATTCCTCTTTTTCTCAATGGTTTTTTTGATTGAAATAATTTCCAAATAGTCCATCAATTTACCCTTATTAACATTATATAGTAGACTGACATCTTACTCATTGAAAAAATGATTATTTTCTATACAATGTTCTGCAAAACCGGTTGATTTCTGGTATTTTAATACAGACGTCGTATGTTCTTTGATTCTATGTTGTAAACATCGGCCTGTCTATCCCATATATGTAGCATTACAATCATCACATTCAATTCGATAGATCCCTGATTCGGAAAAGTTGGGATTCCTTTCTTTTTTTTTACCAACATCTTAACTATAATTATTTCTATTTACTGCTAAAGAATTAATTCCCATTTCATGAAGACCATTAGAGAGCCTACTGCTGAAACTTTTTATATAAGCCAATGAAAACCATATTTTCTGTTCATCATAAGGATCATTTATATTCATATACAATTTTTTTTTAATTGAGAATAATAATTTAACAAATTCCCAAATACTTTTTCGGAACACTCCTATATTGGATGCTGTTATTCCCATGCGCCATAAAAATACACAGATGTCTTAAGTGTAATAACAGAACCCTTTCAATTTGAAGTTTAGTTACTTTTTTCACTCCTGTAAAGATGGTCGAAAGAAAGAAACGCATGTCAGGATTCTGAATAAACTGTGAATTTTTTAAAATAGAACCCACAAACTTGAGGCAAGTTTTGCCTTTTCACCGAGTACCCATCTTAGATAGAATACCAACCTATGATACTGTTCGTAATGTTTGCATAATATTAATTTTAGCTCTCTATTGCTTCTACTTTTCTGGAATAGAATGGCTCAAAAAAATACAATGATAGGTATTCAAAAATACATATTAATGGCTAACACAAATTGATCAGTCCAATTCGATTGTGCCAAACTCGAAACACTTTTAGAATGAAGAAGAAACCACTCACCTCAACCAGTGTCTCTTGGTTATCGCTGTGTGACAGCAGATTGCGTCGTACTGATCAGCTATCCAGACAATAATAATGATGTAAAATGCCGTTGTGGTGTCGTTGAAAAATTCCGACATAATAGCCTCCATTCCTGAAAATAATTGTGAAAATTCAAAGTTCACTTTTAAACACTGAATACAATTAAAAATTGTAGTCTGAGGAGATAGGTTATCAACACATTGATTAACATATTTTACAGTTTCAATAAATTTCAATTGAAAATTTTATCATTCACTGCAATGCAATATTATTGATGAAATATATATATAAAACAATTATAGCTTCCATCTGCGGATTCGACCCCTTGCTTATCATTGATATTGGTATCTTTTATTGAATTTGGGGTAAACATTATTCTAGAATTATGTCAATAAATATATTGCAATGACTCATAACTACATATACTCATTGTATTTTTTTTATACTGGTAATTTTCGTTTTCATCATAGGAAGTTGTTTGGAAAGAATTACATCTGTTCTGTGTTTTCTGTATTCGGAATACACGTAGTTATGAATCAATGCAAATTATTTCTCTAGGATCTCCAATGCATTAAAAAGGCTTTGAATGGATTCATTTGAGAGTTCTATCTTTTTGGTAAGTCAAAACTTCTCCCTTATGATTTATTTGAATTTGAATTCAACACATATCTGATGAGACCTGTTTACCGAAAAACTTGTCACGTGTTGAAGTTTCAATTGAATTTTTTCTAATTCTATCCTTCATTTTGAGAATTTTCATATAATTTTGAAGTAGTAGATTTTTCTGTATATGTATGCACATATATTTGACTGTCAATACCCCTAGACATTGATATAAAATAGCCTATACATACATATTTCTAAAAAGTTAATTTGGTTCTTCTGAAGGGAAAACACAAACTAATTCACTTTCGTCACTATTTGACGAGCAGTTAATTTTTGGAAATTCTACAATATACGAGTAAATTCTGTCAAGAAAGAACCGGGAATTATCGATTTAAATCTGGCAGCGCAATGAAGCAGGTGAAAATTTGTTTCCTAGGTTGGTACCACTGTCCTTAATTACTATGCCAAGCTTGAGCGGGATCTGTCAACTAGTGTGTTTGCAACAGCTGATTAAGTCAGTCGATGTCAGAGTGCGTGCCGATTTTTACTATGGGTGATTACGTTGAGCAAAGAATTTGTTTAAAGTTTTGTGTTGCAAATGAATTTTCGTGTGCCGATGCATTGAAAATGTTGCAAAAGGCCTTTGGTGATAATGCTCTATCGAAAACTCGTGCATATCAGTGGTACAGAGCCTTCAAGGACGGTCGTGAAGTGGTCGAAGACTTGCCTCGAAAATGAAGGTGATGCTCATTGTTTTCTTCGATATTCGTGGCGTGGTGCACTACGAATTCGTTCCAGAGGGTCAGACGGTAAACAAGGAGTATTACCTAGGCGTTATGAAACGTTTGCGTGAGCGTACCCGTAAGAAGCGGCCAAATTTGTGGGCTAAAAACTCATGGATTTTGCATGACGATAACGCGCCTTCTCACCGAGCTACGATTGTGACTGACTTTCTCGCCAAAAACTCAACAAACGTGCTTCAGCAACCACCGTATTCGCCGGATTTGGCTCCCTGCGATTTTTTCCTCTTCCCAAAACTAAAATTGCCCCTTCGTGGCACCCGTTTGGAGTCGATTGAAGCCATAAAACAAAATTCGGCGCGAGAGCTTAAGTCCATCCCGGAAAGCGCCTATAAAAAATGTTTCGATAATTGGAAGTGCCGTTGGCATAGATGTATTGGAGCAAATGGAGCCTATTTTGAAGGCGACTCAATAAATTTTGACGATTAAATGTAAAAATGTTGTTTTAATTGAAAATTCCCGGTACTTTCTTGACAGAGTAGTATATTGAAATATCAAATTAATATAACAATACATGTAATGTATGTATATGTTCAATGTATACATATACATACATTACATGTATTGTGATATTAATTTGATATTTCAATATACTCGTATATTGTAAAATTTCCAAAAATTAACTGCTCGTCCAATCGTGACGAAGGTGAATTAATTTGTGTTTTCCCTTCAGAAGAACCAAACTTACTCTTTAGACATATGTATATAGGCTATTTTATATCAATGTCTAGGGGTATTGACAGACAAATCAACCTATCTCTTCTTTAGTGTGAAATCAACGCATTCTGCGGATTTTCTCTGATGAGCCTTTTACATATGGTATTGATATTCTTGTCCCACCCTCTGGAAATTCAGACTTTTCCGTTTGTAATTTCAATCTTATGAATAAACTCTATATAGTACGTAAAATAGAAAAAAGGCTTTTTACTTGATAGAAGAAATATAACAAAATTTGAACATCAAAACAGATTTGAGCTATCAGTCTTCTACGATTTTGATTTAAAAAAAAATTTTATTCAAAAAACTTTTAGAATTAAATTAATGGGTAGATTAAATCTGTTTTGATATTCAAATTTTGTTATATTTCTTCTATCAAGTGAAAATCCTTTTTCTTTTTTACGTACTATATAGAGTTTATTTATAAGATTGAAATTACAAACGGAAAAGTCTGAATTTCCAGAGGGTGAGACAAGAATATCAATACCATATATAAAAGGCTCATCAGAGAAAATCCGCAGAATAGCTCATGACTACAACATTCAGACGGCGTTCAAATCAGATAATAACTTAAGAAGTTTTCTCACAAAACCCACGCCGGAAGAATCAATAGACAACAAGAATTGCATCTCGATACCTTGCTAATGCGGAGCGACCTATATAGAAGAAACGAAACGACCCTTGGAGGTCAGGGTCAAAGAACACAAAAATCATACAATCAGAGGAGAAACGACCAAATCAGGAATAGCAGAGCATACCTGGGACGACCATAATATTATCCAATGGAATCAAGCGAAGATTATCTACCGGGAACAACATTGGAGAAAGCGCAAGTTCAAAGAAGCAGCCTTCATCAAACAAAATCGAAATGTCTACAGCCACCCAAGCGTAGAAGTCCCTCCTATATGGCTCCCCCTACTCGATCAAATGCAGAACGTGAGAATATCCCCACCCCCTCCATAATCATCAAACTAGGTATATATAAAGACCATTTTCAGTTGACACTTGATAACGGTCAGAGATACTTTACTGACCGAAACGTCGTGTATACAAAACATAATTTTTTTAACTTTATCTTTCGACGAGATTTGTAATTGTATATATATATATATATATATATATAAATTTAATTCAACTTGATTTTTAAAAGAGACAAGTGTTCATTTCGTGAAGTTTTCCGTTTTTTTAAGATCACTTCACGTTGAAATATATTGTGTATATGAAGAAATTGTGAATTCAGATTCAATCAATGATTATTGTCCCTGTTTCACAGTATATGTTAGACATTTGTTACAATTGTTCTTGTATTAATTTTCAGGAAGTTTTCTGTTTTTCAGGTTAGAATATATTGTGTATGTAAAGAATTCAGGCAATGTATGTCCGAAATCACAATTATTGAAATTACACTTGAACCTCTTAGAAATACAACAATTACAATTCTTAACGCAAAAACAATTAACGAGCTTCTGAACTTTCCCGTCTTTATGCTCTTATCTCAAACTCTCATCTAAAACGTTCGCTCTATCAATTCTCTATTCGCGAACTGATTGGTCTACCAACTGCCTTCTCCGCGAACTTTCTTTTCGCCAACTGCTTCTTTCTAACTGACCGTCCTGATCTTCCTAGTTGAATTGGCATGTGAGCGTAGCTCTTTCACCAATTGACTACTTAGTAGTCTTTACAGTCTGTCCCCAGAGGCGGAAAATGTAATAAGAGTTACGCCTCATCATCGCGAGAGGTAAGAACCCATCCGAAGAGATGAAACCACCAGCTTCCAGTTTCGGCTTCAGTTCGGAAACCTACAACCGTCTGACTGGTAGCAGCGGAGCACTATCCAACCTCTACTGGCTATGCATTGTCAGTACCAAAATTGTTTGAGACGCAACTCACACGTCGGAAGGGCTTCTTATACATCCATCCGAATGTCGCCTCATGAACTAAGATGATCCCAAGATTGATGCATCAACTGATCCTGGTACGAGCACCGTCAATCCGGCCCGTACGTCAAGACCCGAGAACCCATGTGAAGTCTTTCGATTGATCCTGGCGTCAAGCGCCAACTGACTAGCCGTTTCGTCAAGATCCACAAACTCTGAGATGTCACACAATAGATCCAGGTTCATAACGAGGCCGATCGAGCCGTCAAGTCCCGCTAAACCCTGAGACGTTTCATGAGAATATCTCGAACATGAGGGTCTGCGAACAGATAAATGAAATACCTCCCTAGTCCAGCATGCGGACTTTCAACCACTACCCCCTCGAGTACAGCACCAATCGGGTGGCCAGGTGATACAAGTGCCACCTGCAGGCATCCACCCTCCCCAGGTAACGCAGTATGCTACATAACGCACTCGGTCATTGGACAGAAAAATCCGGAGATTTACTGCAATAGGGTAAGGTACGCTAGTTTTAAAGTCCACAGGTCTAGCGACTGGCGCGAATCGCATCGCATCGAGACTCAATTCTACATTTCACCGGGATGAAACTAGGTCCTAGTCAAGCCAAGCGTCCCCATCACGATATAATGTCACAGGAGGCGCGTTAAAACAGAACAAGGAGTAAATGCACCACATAACTATGTGTATTCAGCCGAGATACGTCTCTTTAGAATGCTCATCATACCGGTTCTCCCTTATGGCGCGGAGATGTGGACCCTGCTAAAGAGCGACCTGAACAAGCTCGACGTTTTTCAAATACGATGTCTTCGGCAGATCCTCGGAGTTTCCATCCGAGACTATGTTCAAAACGACATCATATTGGAGAGATGCGACAACCAACCAACCATAGAGATCCTGATCCAGCAGAAGAGACTGAGATAGTTCGGACATAGAACGGATACCATACAAGATATTCTGGCGAAAATGCCCAGAGACATGGCGGGTGCAGTGGTCAGCTCCCAGGAAGACGTGAGCGAGGCACGTTGAGGAGGATATACGAAAGCAGCGCCTTAACATCCAAGACGCAAATACCGTAGACATCGACCGTAAAGCGTGGAAAAGCGTGATAGCGACTGTTCAAAATCCAGTGGCACCCACAGCAGCATGCGGGCTCCGGTGGAAAACCTACCCCATCGCCAGCTTGGGATCAAAGAAGAACAATACTCAGCTGAGAATAAAATCTACTCTAAAATTCTTGGACCTACTCCATCAACAATATACAAAGTTTAGAAAGCATACAGAAGACATTGTTGGAAGATTTTCAGTAGCAACGTAAAATATTAACAAAACATGTAGCAGCTAGGCACTAGGGTTACTAGGGTTAACCTATATACCCCTTATTTTTTATGATGAGGACTTAGTTATTTTTTATTGATTTTCCTGACGAATTTATAGTTTCATATGAGATATTGAAATTTAGTTTCTTTCTTAAACATCCAGCCATTTTTAAAGACCGAAGCAGTCAAATACCCAATTCCTGAATCATTTGATTGCCTTAACATTTCTCATTCCGCATCTATTGCAGTTTTCTCGGAGCCTCCATAATCATGTCTAATTGCCCGAAAATCTTCAAGGCGTTCCTCGGCCGAAACCGAGATCGAATTTCAATTATAACGAGACGCATTGTTACCATGACCGTGGAAGGGACGCGTCTTCGCCGTCGGCCGTGCGATCGAAGAAGAACGTCGAATGGAGGAACGAGAAGCCTCGAAACAAACAACAATTGTTTTCGGTTACTGGATTTGTGCTTCACTTAGGGCGCCCTGTGGCATTCCTAATTGATTTCATTCCATTAAAAATAAATCTGGCCTTCCATTTTCAGCGTGACGTTGTCCCAGCAGCGGAGCGAGGTATTCCTGGTCTCTATCCCGGTTTTTAAACAGCTAATTAATCGGGAGAGAGAACGGACCGACAGAGAAACGATAGGCGAAGGCTCGATTTTCGATGTTGTTGTTTTTTCTTGTTGTTGTTGTTGTTTTGATCGGGGCAGTGCGCTGCCGATGTTCTTCCATCGCCTTTGGGGAAAATAACCAAGGATGCCTGGAGGTAATTATGACGTTATTTTGAAACTTATACGCATCCAAAGAGGAGATGCTAGAAGAGAAAATCGGCGAGATAATGGCAGATTCTTCGAGTACCAACTTAGTTTTGATGACACACATACGAGGTAAATCCGGATGTAGGGGTTCAAATCATCGTAGAATTGTCAATAATCATGAGAATACTCAATGAAATGGTTCATTTTTCAAAATAAACCGAAATCACCATATTTAATGATTCACCAGATCTTCGACTACTCTTCTGTTCGCTTCCATTAGTAATAATACTACCTTTCAATGAAGGATCAATGATTTTTTTAGTCTTTCGCACTCCATAGAAAAAAAGACAACATTTTGGGAACTAAATATACCCAGCCTCCCTGGCCAACCATCATCCGAGTACGCATCGTTCTGAAGTTTATAAGCTTGTATCTTGTAGAATGCCCATGATTGATCAGTTGCAGTTTTATCTTTCCCGTTTGAAGGGGTTCAGTTAGTTTCAAGAAGAAGTTGTTTTATATATAGTACTCTTTAAATTCCATATAATTCTTCTGCAGAAAATAAAAAGGACTTTCCACAAATGATCCTGAGATTAATTCTTAGGATGATTCACCACTTCTCCAAATGAATATGCTTATATTTGCTAAATGTCACCGTGCAAAGGCGAAATATATAATTCAAGTTGTTTGAAATTCATTAATGTTTCAAGTTTTTAATTATATACAGTAGTCCACGAATTGATAGTCCTATCTCATACTATTATCAATATATGCCAAATACTGGCCTTCTCTACTTACAATGATACACCTCGGTAGTCTACTTTGAAGAGTTCAAATTTGGAAGACAAAAGATGTAAAGAGTAGAATGTTTTCTGTGTATTCCGGAGCAACGCGAAGATCATTTTTCACTTTTAATCTTCCCAATGTTTTCTCTTCAAAAGTTATAGCTTAGTTTTACGTACGTAGTATCATCCTTAAAACCAACGTACTCTACCCTATTGCAGTATATCTCCGGATTTTTCTGTGCAATGGCCGAGTGCGTTATGTAGCACACTGCGTTACCTCGGGAGGGTGGAGACCCTCGGGAAGTAATCGTACAACCTGGCCACCCAATTGATGTTGGACTCGAGGGGGCTGTGGTTTAAAGTCCGCATGCTGGAAGGGTATTCCATCTATCTATTCGCAGAAACTTATGTTCAAGATATCTTGAGAAATGCTTCAGGGTTTAGCAGGACTTAACGGTTCGACCGGCCCCGTCCTGAACCAGGATCGATTGCGAGACGTTTCTGGGGTTTGTGGATGTCGACGATGCAGCTTAGACCGTTGTTGCTTGAAGCCAAGATCAATTGAAATACTTCACAAGGGTTCGTGGGTCTTGATGTACAGGCAGGATTGAAGGTGCTCGTACCAGTATCAATTGAGGCATCAATCTTGAGACTATCTTTGTTCATGTGGGTGGATAAGAAACCCTTTCGGCGTGTTCAACTCTACGGGGTGGTTCTCGCTAATGCGCGATGATTAGGCGTATCCTTATCACACTGTCTGCTTTCTGGGCAGATTGTGGAGATTGCTGAGTGGTCATTTGGCGAAAGAGCCATGCTCACATGCTAGTACCCTAACCGGTAGAATTCACGATACCTATATAGTTTACAAAGGGAAACAACCATGACTCCTCTCATCACTCTCATGACAATCCCAAAAAATTAAGCAAGAACTTAACACTAAACTTCTTGAACTATGGAAAATCAGAGCGTCTCCATTCCATCGATTAAATAGCATTCAAGTTTTATCCATAATAACAACACCAATTACTACCAAAGTAACAATGCAATAGCTTGGACAAAAGGGCCAAGAGTGACAAGGTTGTCTATCATAGGAATAATGACTTTACAGTACAAAAACTGAATGCTATAGCTGTTTCTATGCAGCCCTTCCCACAAAAAAAAGGAATTTAACGAAATTGATTGAAAAACCTATTTGTGGGTGGACCCAATGAGTAAAATAAACTTTCCTATTGGTTATAGAAGAAATTATGAGATCAATGGAAGTAGGTAAGGACAGAATGAAATAGATTCGCAATGCTGTGTCGTTGAATAAAACTAATTAATAGGCACTAAATATATCACTTCCACAGAAATAATGACGTCACGGTATATTCAAAAACTAAATGTTAGAGGTATCTCAATGCATCTTCTCACAAAAAAGAAGAATTTAACGAAATTGATTGGAAAGCCTATTTGTGGGTTGACCGAATGAGTTAAACGAACTTTCCTATTGGTTATAGAAGGAATTATGAGATCAATGCTAGTAGATAAAAACAGAATGAAACAGATTATAATTTTGTGTCGTTGAATGTAACTAATTAAAAGGCTTGATGATTAAAGTAAAACAACTTAATTTCCGCTAATTTATTTAATTTCACAACAATTGTTTCTCAATGACAACATGACTTCGTCAAGTGAGTATGGTACTAACTACATATTTGAGATTGACTTCTTTAAATATTCCAAATGTACAGAAAAGAAGGTAGTGGGAATTTACAGTAATTTGTTTTCTTATTATTACACAAAGTTTCAGAAAAGGTTAAGTAAGGGGGATTTATTGAGGTCCGTCTGGTAGTTTAGGAGAATCTGTTTTTATTGTATCTGTTTATTTCGAGGGCTTCTTTTCCAGGTGTAAGATTTTGTAGTTATTGTCAAAATCATGTCCTGTCTCCAGAAGATGGTCAGCATATGTTGAATATCCGTTTTTTTCGAAGATATGCTTTCTGGTGTTCACATATCCTAGTGCCGAAAGATCTACCTGTCTGACCCACATATACAGATGGGCAAGTACCGCAGTTTAACCTATAGACTCCAGACTTTTCGTTTTTATGGATCAAATCTTTATTATTTTTTATTAAATTTCCTAACGTGTTTCTTGTTTTCAATGCAATGTTGCAGTTACTCTTTTTCTTTAAATATCTTGCTATTTTTTCGGACTTTTTGTTTATCTACGGTAAAGAAATATATTTTGTATCAATTGCTATTCTTCGATATATAAGCGATATTGACTGTTTAAATTGCATTCGTTTCAATAATTTATTTATAATGAAAGGATTGAAACTATTGTTGAATGCAATCTGTTTTTTCATATTCAGTTCTCTACCAAAATTCTCTTATGTCATAGGTATGTTGATTAATCAAAATATCAGCTATTATAAGCTGCTAGTTTTTGAGAATGTGGATGATTAGAAATTGAGTTTTGTATCAATAGCGATGTTTTTAGAATTCATAAATAAATTATCTCCCACAATAAAATTCACTAATGAAATAGAACAAAATAACAGCATCAATTTTCTTGATTTAAAAATTTCAAAAATTAACAATAAACATGACTTTTCAATTTTCCGGAAACCCAGTCATACAGATAATACGATCCACTCAAATTCTAATCACCCACATTCTCAAAAACTGGCAGCTTATAGTAGCATGATATTTAGATTAATCAACCTTCCTATGACACAAGAGAATTTTGATAGAGAACTGAATATAATAAAACAGATTGCATTTAACAATGGTTTCAATCCGTTCATTATAAATAAATTATTGAAACGAATGCAATTTAAACAGTCAATATCGCTTGTATATCCAAGAATAGCTATTGATACAAAATATATTTCTTTAACGTACATAAACGAAAAGTCCGAAAAAATAGCAAGATATTTAAAGAAAAAGAGTAACTGCAACAGTTCATCAAAAACAAGAAACACATTAGGAAATTTAATAAAAAATAATAAAGATTTGATCCATAAAAACAAAAAGTCTGGAATCTATAGGTTAAACTGCGGTACTTGCCCATCTGTATATGTGGGTCAGACAAGTAAATCTTTCGGCACTAGGATACGTGAACACCAGAAAGCATATCTTGGAAAAAACGGAAATTCAACATATGCTGACCATCTTCTAGAGACAGGACATGATTTTGACAATAACTACAAAATCTTACACCTAGAAAAAAAGAACTTCAGGCTGAACTACCTAGAAGCCCTCGAAATAAACAGATACAATAAAAAACAGATTCTCCTAAACGACCAGACGGACCACAATAAATTCCCCTTACTCAACCTTTTATGAAACTTTGTGTAATAATAAGAAAACAAATTACTGTAAATTCCCACTACTTTCTCTTCTGTAAATTTCGAATACATGTCAAGAAAGTATCGGGAATTATCGATTTAAATCTGGCGGGGCAATGAGGCAGGTAAATTTTTTTTTTCCTAGGTTGGTACCACTGTCCTTAATTACTATGCCAAGCTTGAACGGGATCTGTCAAGTAGTGTGTTTGCAACAGCTGATTATGTCAGTCGATGTCAGAGTGCGTGCCGATTTTTACTATGGGTGATTACGTTGAGCAAAGAATTTGTTTAAAGTTTTGTGTTGCAAATGAATTTTCGTGTGCCGATGCATTGAAAATGTTGCAAAAGGCCTTTGGTGATAATGCTCTATCGAAAACTCGTGCATATCAGTGGTACAGAGCCTTCAAGGACGGTCGTGAAGTGGTCGCCCATCGACGGCTTCGATCGAAGATAACGTCGATAAAATTAAGGAAAGGGTGCTGGAAAACCGTCGTACCAGCTTGAGAGAGATAGCACATGATCTTAAGATATCCCACGAGTCCGCACGTACGATTTTGATTGATATTTTGGGCATGAGAAAGGTGGCCGCACGACTCGTGCCGAAAGAACTGAATTTTCTTCAAAAACGTCATCGCGAACAGGTTGCTTCAGACATGCTGGATCGCTGTAATTCCGATTCTACATTCATGGAACGCATTATAACTGGTGATGAGACTTGGGTCTACGAGTACGATATGCAAACAAGCCAGCAATCATCGGAATGGGTGGCAAAAAATGAGCCGAAACCGAAAAAACCACGCCAAAACCGCTCGAAAATGAAGGTGATGCTCATTGTTTTCTTCGACATTCGTGGCGTGGTGCACTACGAATTCGTTCCAGAGGGTCAGACGGTAAACAAGGAGTATTACCTATGGAGCCTATTTTGAAGGCGACCCAATAAATTTTGACGATTAAATGTAAAAATGTTGTTTTAATTGAAAATTCTCGGTACTTTCTTGACAGAGTAGTATTTGAAGAACTTAATCTGAAATATGCAGTTAGTACCATACTCACCTGACGAAGTCATGTTGTCATGACGAAACAATCGTTGTGAAATTAAATGAATTAGCGGAAATTAAGTTGTTTTACTTTAATCATCAAGATGTATTTTCGATAAGTAGAGACCTATACAATCAAACATTTAATTAATAGGTACTAAACCTAACAAAAACTTCAAAGACTTTCCATGTTTTTTACTAAAGGCCATATATCTACGTGGGAACGGATAAGCTGAGTGTCCAGATGCAATACAAATTCAAATTTCGAAGGACACAGCTCAAAAACTGCTAGATTGAAAATATCAACTTGGATAGATTCAAATATCGCACCAGCGATAAGAAAATAATTAATTCTGTTCTAATGCAGACGAGGCCGTCCCTAAATGAGACCTTACAGAAGTAATATTTTGACGAATCAAGTTCATTATTATATTATTATTATTATCAAAAACCAAGCTGCAACTGGGGTATTTTCGAGAATCAAAAAGAGCCTCCCTTTCCGACGAGTTCACGAATGCACCGTCGGGTCATACTTTTAATTTTATTCAAGACGCAAGTTACCCGTCCCGCGGGCGAGGAAGGGAGCAGGGAGGATCATCAGGAATTCGAGGCAGCTAGGCGTCACTCGCTTTAAAGTCCTGATCATAATAATAATAATATCCGTGAGTCGCCTCGGTTATAACTCGGAGCTTTCGTGGAGTGAAAACAATTTGTCCCTATTAAAGCTTCATTCGAGAAAGAAATACAGAGATTCAATTTGCGGAAAATCTTTTCTTTTTCGTGAAATCCGTCCCGTTTGACATTAAAAGCCCCTACCGCGGAAAATATATCCCGTAGATGGAATATATCTGGATTTTTTCGCGGAATCTACTCATCCAACTAATTATCTATTATGAGGACGGTCGATGCATTAACAGCGAGTTGTCTATCATTAGTCTGAACTATATTGTAGATGAAAACATAAAAAGTTTTTCAATGAGGACGATAAGATTTTAACGAAGTGATATTCGTTACAATGGACTTCGTATCCGCTAAATAAATGTATAGGGTGTTTTTTTAGAGTGATAGAACTTCAAATTGGAATAAAACACATTTAAATTAAGATTGAACCTAATTTTTTGATTTGAAAGATATTTTTATGACATTTATGTTTCAAAAATAATTTCTGGCATATGTCCGCCACGCCTAGCTCTGAGGAACCGCATTTGACTAGACCAATTTTGGCCCACTTTTTCGAGTAATTCAGACCTTATTTCATCAATAACACGAGTTATGTTGGCTTCCAAAAAGTCTATTGTTTCTGGTTTATCAGCATAAACCAATGACTTGACATAACCCCAAAGGAAATAATCCAGTGGAGCTATGTCGCATGATTAATTGGACCATTTCTCGAAATAATGTTATCGCCAATCTTTCTTTCGATAAATCAATTGTTAGGCTAGCAGCATGAGGTGTAGCACTATCTTGTTGAAACCAAAACACTTCTGGTTCGATACCATTCAAATTTTGAATCAAATAATCATTGATTATCGATCTGTAATGAGCACCATTGACTGTAACATTAGCTGCGGCATCGTTTTCAAAGAAATATGGATCGATGACGCCTTCAGCGTGTAAAGCACACCATACAGTGCATTTTTCAGGATGTAATGGAATCTGCAGAACTTCTTGAGGATTGTCTTTACTCCATATATAGCAATTTTGCTTGTTTACATAGCCATTCAACCACAAATGAGCTTCATCACTAAACACAATTTTACGATAAAAAAGTGGGTCAACTTCAAGCTGTTCTAGGGCCCAATCAGCAAACAAACGACGCTTATTATGGTCAAATGGCTTCAGTTCTGGATCTTGTATGGGTTTAGACCAAGATCTCTATGCAAAATTTTTTATGTGGTGTATGCACAGAGTCCAACTTGTTGTGAACGTCGACGAATAGACGAATCTGGATCATCATTAAAACTATGACTCACATCCAAAAATATAGTCACTGCACAAGCGGTCAGAGGCGCAATAAGGTCTCTCAAACCTTTCAAAATACGTAGACGGAATCTTTCCAGCCCTTCTTCAAAAGGGCATGGATGTGTTGATTCCGTACCTGCTAAAATTATTTAGAACAAGTCTGGCTTGGGGGCTTATCCCTACAAGCTGGACACTAACTAAAGTGATATATATATACCAAAGGTGGGACGAACAGAATCGGAACCCTCTTCGTTCAGACCAATAAGCTTGACATCGTTCCTGCTGAAGAGTCTGGAAAAGGTGATTGATGTCCATATCAGGGGGAAGGTGCTAATTGACAGTCCTCCTAGCCCTCATCAATACGCCTACCAGGCTGGCAAGTCGGCAGAACTTGCATTGCATAATCTGGTCGGAAAATTAAACCAATCTCTTGATAATCGAGAGATAGCACTAACAGCCTTTCTGGACATTGAAGGTGCTTTTAACAATACGCTGCCGGCTTCTCTCGCTGAGGCTATCGCTGCGAGAGGAATCGACCCACTAATCTGTAGATGGATACAGGCAATGCTATGCGGCAGAACAATAACGACCTGATACCAGGATAAATATTGTCTCTCAGACAGTACAATGTAATACCTGAAGAAGCCACATCGTGGTGAAACAATTGTTGTATTAGTACAAACATTTTTGTGGAAATAAATTACTGTCTTATATACATTTTTTTGATTATGGAGTTTGTTTGAGTATAGAATTGTTATATAGATGTACGTTACACTGTCTTGATCTGTACGCCCCCATGACATTGTAGCTTGACGCGCTGGGGGCGCTTATCTAAGATCCTAGTTTCATCCCGGTGAAAAAGAGGATTAAGTCTTGATGCTTAAAGCAATGTCACTCGAGCCAGTCACTGGACCCGTGTGGTGGAAATTCAACCGATTGGGACCCAAGTTTCACCGTAAAGGTGAAATGGAGGGATGAGTCGAGTTGTCCACTGACAAGATGTCTGCTGCAGCACAGGGCTTCACCCTTAAAAGTAACGTACTCTACCCTATTGCAGTAAATCCGAGTGAGTTATGTAGCCTACTGCGTTTCCTCGGGACGGTGGAGGCCCTCGGGAAGTATTCATACGACCTGGTCACCCAATTGATGTCGGACTCGAGGGAGCAATGGTTGAAAGTCCGTATGCTGGACTAGAAGGGTATTCCATCTATCTGTTTGCAGAAACTCATGTTCAGGATACCTTCTGAAGTGCTTCAAGATCTAGCGGGACTTGATGGTTCGACCGGCCTCGTCTAGAACCAGGAATCTATTGCGAGGCGTTTCTAGGGTTTGTGGATCTCGACGATACTGTTTAGACCGTTGCTGCTTGAAGCCAGGATCAATTGAAAGACTTTAAAAGGGTTCGTGGGTCTTGACGTTCAGGCCGGTTTGAAAGTGCTCGTACCAAGAAAAATTGGGGCATCAATCTTGAGACTATCTTGGTTCATGGGACTGCTTTCGAGTGGGTGGATAAGAAGCCTCTTTGACGTGTCAATTGCGTCTCACACAACTCGGGTACTGACACTGTAGAGCCAGTAGAGGTTGGATAATGCTTCACGGTGTAGGTTTTCGGACTAAAGCCGAAACTGGAAGCTTGGTGGGTTCAACACTTCGGAGTGGTTCTCGCTAATGCGCGATGATAAGGCGTATTCTCATCACACTGTCTGCTTCCTGGTCAACTTTTTATTACCAGAGCTCACACACCTTATTAATGATAATCATCCTCTACTTGAAGATATAATTCAATCCAAACTTCAATTTCAGTCATAATTATTCTTCATCTCGCCAGCCGTCAATCTTTTTGTCCTATCTTGAAATGCGTCGATTCACAGGGACCTTACACGGAGCCGCCACGGAACACCTCTCCAGAAAATACTGTGATATTGGAATTTCTCAGACCGTAACGGCATCTGTGCGAATTTAATGCCTGGATGAAACGAGAAATTAAACACTCTAACATCTCAACTTGTTAATTATGCGTCTTTGACCGGATCGGGCGCGCTCGAGAAAATTAGGATTTCAGAGTTGTACGCTAGATTCCGAACTTGTTCGTTCAGGCAGAAGCATGCCGGAGCTTTGCGCCATCAGGTTATACGGAAAGTTTCAGTCGATTTCTGGGCCTTCGTGACGGATACACAAGGTGGTAAATTGTCAATGTTTCGGTACTAGATGAAAGGTATTTGTTTGAGAATAATTATAATAGGATCACCACGTCGTTGAGAACTTCAGTGTGCTCCTACATAGTAATTTGAATCAATTTCGCTGTTACGTAAAATCTAACTGATTGAAATTGAAGTGATCGGGTGTTCTAGCGAAATATTAAAAAATTCCAGAAAAGCACTGACGTGAAGTTAGGAGCTTTTGCGTCCTTGTTCAATTCCTCCTGCAAATTTCAAATTTGTGAATTACTTCTTGAAGAATCATTAATGAGAAGTATGAGCTATGGTAATTGAAAGTTCTAGAAATCGAGACAGTGTAACATACAAACAGGCAAATTGCAGACATGCTCACGTTTCAAACTGATTGGTTTTCGTCAGTGCAATGTATCTAGTGACTCCAAATCTGTCCAGTTTCTATATTCGCTATACACAGAGACTCTAATATATTAATAATACACTAGCGCCATCTAGAGTATGCAAAATACATACATAGAGACTCTACCATATTAATAATACACCAACGCCATCTAGAGTATGTAAAATACATATATTAGGTTGAGATCAGCCCAATCAATTTCTTTTTCATGAAGAACCTGTATATAATGAAAAAAATACAGAATTATATGTTTTTCCATCCGAATATACGTCATTTTTTGCAGTTTTAGAAATGCTTTCCTGAAAAATTAAGCTACCACTGTATCAGCGATGAAAAACCAGGTACTTTCTCATTTTATTCCATTTAAAAATAGAAGTTTGAGGAGGCTCCATCTTTCTCTCTCTGATCTGCATTATTATACAGGGCGTTTCAAGTTCGACGGCCTAGTAGGAGTTTCTGGAGAACTGGGCTTATTTGAAAGTTGAAAATGGGGATTATGTAATTGTTCCATATTCTCTATTCAGTTGAAATATTTTTGAAACCTAATCACTTCCGGTTGTTCAGGAAATGAAAATAAATTTTCTCAAAAAATATTTTTTCATTTCTTCTTCTCAAATATCATTAAGTATTCAATTCTGAATAACATTCTGTTCAAATTGTTTCGTTTAGTTCGATAGTTCCTAAAATATTAAGAGAATACTGAGAAAAAGGAGAAATATGCGTAGTCACTATTATGTTCATCATTCGAATTCTCAATATCCCGAACGCAAACAGTTTTCAGATTTTGAAAGAAGAGGAATGTGGGAATCCTGTATGGCTTTTGAATTTTTGATTTTTCATCACAGGGTGTTCCAAATATTGTGTCGAAAATTGCGGGCTAAACTTGACCATAACTTCCGTTTTTCAAATCAGAACCCTATTTTTTTTATTGCATTGGATTCTACAATGAAAAATAATGATAGTATTGAATAAGTGATTATGCCTCTAAATTCAATAATTAGAGAGTTATTTGAGATTTCGTTGATTTTTGTTATACGTAGAGACAATTTCCTTCACTCTGTTATCAAACTAAATAACGGAATAATATTCTGTGATCATAGAAAATAAATTATCTAATAACTGACAGGTCTTATTATTACAATTGCATTTAATGAAATTAGTTCTCTTCTTGATTTATTTCAAGATCACGGAGAATGCAACAGAAAGGTTACTAGATATTCAGAAGATACAATAAAATAGAAAAAGACTTTTAACTTGATGGACGAAATGAAACAAAGTTTGAATATCAAGTCTTCTACAATTTTAATTTCAAAAAAAGTTTTATTCAAAAAACTTTTAGAATTGAATTAATGTCTACAATAAGCACCGCTTATATTCAATAGACGTATATAATAAAATCTCAATATATAATGTCAAATGGAATAAATAAACCAACAGATATGAAAAAGTCATTAAAATTAATAAATAAATATTCAAAGGAGACAAAATTTTCGTTTCTGATCTTACCATTAAGAACACCAATTGCCTTTCAAAAACATGAACACAACTTAAGGACTTCTCAAAAAATATAATTCATTTGAAATATTTAATATATTTAAATATTCAAATAAGTTAATTCAAAAATCTCTCAAAACAAGCACTATATCTTCACAAAACAATTATAATTCTGGTAATCTCCTCATCGGCCCGAAATAATATTCCATATATCAAAATCAAATAACTATCACTATATCTCACCTCACACGTGTTTAATAGGATAATTGCTTTAAACAAACTAACTTTAAAATTCAAGATAGTCTATGTTCTTAACAAAATCACAGAAAAGTGTAAGGTGTTATAAGGTTATATTTAAATCATTGACATTCCATAATGAGATTTATCAAAACCTAAATATAAATATATATTATATATAAAATAAAATAGAAAAAGGCTTTTTACTTGATAGAAGAAATATAACAAAACTTGAATTTAAATATTTATTTATTAATTTTAATGATTTTTTCATATCTGTTGGTTTATTTATTTCATTTGACATTATATATTGAGTTTTGATTATATACGTCTATTAAATATAAGCGGTGCTTATTGTAGACATTAGTTTAATTCTAAAAGTTTTATGAATAAATTATTTTTTGAAATTAAAATTGTAGAAGACTAACAGATTAAATCTGGTTTGATATTCAAATTTTGTTATATTTCTTCTATCAAATAAAAAGCCTTTTTCTTTTTTATTTTATATATAATATCTAATTATATTTAGGCTTGAATAAATCTCATTATGGAATGTCAATGATTTAAATATAACCTTATAACATCTTACACTTTTCTGTGATTTTGTTAAGAACATAGACTATCCCTAATTTTAAAGTCTGTTTAAAGCAATTATCCTGTTAAACACGTGTGAGGTGAAATATAGTGATAGTTATTTGATTTTGATATTTGGAATATTATTTAGGGCCCATGAAGAGATTAGCAGAATTATAATTGTTTTTTGAAGATATAGTGCATGTTTTGAGAAATTTCTGAATTAACTTATTTGAATATTTAAATATATTAAATATTTCAAATGAATTATATTTTTTGAGAAGTCCTTAAGTTGCGTTCATGTTTTTGAAAGGCAATTGGTGTTCTTAATGGTAAGATCAGAAACAAAAATTTTGTCTCCTTTAAATATTTATTCATTAATTTTAATGATTTTTTTATATCCGTTGGTTTATTTATTCCATTTGACATTATACATTGAGTTTTCATTATATACGTCCATTAAATATTAGCGGTGCTTATTGTAGACATTAATTTAATTCTAAAAGTTTCTTGAATAAAAATTTTTTTGAAATTGAAATTGTAGAAGACTAACAGATTAAATCTGTTTTGATATTCAAATTCAGAAGATACGTTTCAATTTTAATGAGAAATATCCCAATATAGCACCAATGACACAGAAGATACGTTTCAAATTTTTTGAGTAGATCGGCAATAGAAAAACAAGTGTAGTTGATGAAGAGGACAATGAAATAAGTGTATGAACCTATTTTAAAGCGAATGAGAAATCATCTATTTTTTGAGATGTATAGCACATGAAATAAATTTATATCGTAGTTTTGTATGACGAATTTGAGAAAATAATGCAAAATAAATGTTTTCAGGTGCAAATTAGCTAATATAATTAATCATATTCAGATTGCTTATGAATGAATGATAATTGACGTTTGGGCAAAACGACAGCACGCTGTTCCCTAGAACAAGCGCGCAAAAATGTATAAAAATTGACAAATCAAATGACTCCATAATTGAAAATAATATATGTCCTAATGAAAACAAAATATCAGTGAAGATTTTCAAAATGATGTCCATTTTCTTCCACACACTTATGCAAACGTCTTAAAACGCCGCGGTTTGTAGCTTTACTTATTTGATATCCATCTAATAATTCGAAGACATCTGCAACTCGACGAATCAAATCCTCTCTCTGCTGAGAACAGGCGTTTCATACACTGCAAATTCCTTCCATTAAATAAAACCTCATTTGTAAATGTGGCTTCATCAGTCCAAACGATCTTTTTCAAGAAAAATCCATCAGTCATAATATTTCTGCAAAAATTCACTCTCCTTATATGGTCACCTGGTTCCAGAGCATGCACTTTTGCATACTTGAAGTTATGCATTTTATTTTTTCTCAAAATTCGATGAACTGAAGCACTGCTCAAATTTGTTTCATGAGCTGCACATCTAATTGAAGTGCATTCGCTTCAAAATAGGTCAATACACAAATTACATTGTCCTCGTCATCAACTACACTTTTCTCGTATTGCCTAGAAGCTCTTACACTACCAAAACTCAAAAAAATTGAAACTTATATTCTGAATATCTAGTAACCTTTCTGTTGCATTCTCCGTGGACTTGAAATAAATCAAGAAGAAGAGAACTCATTTCATGAAATGGAATCGTAATAATAAGACCTGTCAGTTATTAGATAATTTATTTTCTATAATCACAGAATATTATTCTGTTGTTTGGTTTGATAACAGAGTGAAGGAAATTGTCTCTACGTATAACAAAAATCAACGAAATCTAAAATGACTCTCTAATTATTGAATTTAGAGGCATAATCATGTTTGAACACTATCATTATTTTTCATTGTAGAATCCAATGCAATCATGAAAAAGGGGTTTTGATTTGAAAAACGAAAGTTGTGGTCGAATTTCGCCCGCAATTTTCGACACAATATTTGGAACACCCTGTGATGAAATATCAAAAATTCAAAAGCCACGCAGCATTCCCACGTTCTTCTACTTTCAAAATCTGAAATCTGAACAGTTTGCGTTCAGGATATTGAGAATTCGAATGATAAATATAATAGTGAATACCCATATTTCTCCTTTTTCTCGGTATTCTCTTAACATTTTAGGAACTATCAATCCAAACGGAACAATTCAAACAGAAAGTTTTTCAGAATTGAAGACTTAATGATATTTGAGAAGAAGAAATAAAAAAATATTTTTTGACAAAATTTATTTTTATTTCCTGTACAACCGGAAGTGATACGGTTTCAAAAACATTTTAACTGAATAGAGAATATGGAACAATTTCATAATACCAATTTTCATATTTCAAATAAGTTCTCCAGAACCTCCTACTAGGCCGTCGAATTTGAAACACCCTGTATATTGGCAAGAAAGAGTAGAATATTAGCAGATTTAACACATCAAATACTATTCATTTTTCACCATAATCACATAGGAGAAATTCGAAGAATTGTTTAATTTATCTTCGGAAAATTATGAGATTATGCCCAGAAAAAACTTTTTTCATTCCGATCTTGTCCGATGAGGTTGTGGCTGTTATTCGCAACTTGAAAAATTGGACCAACTATTTCGTAACATAACTTCATTCTGAATTCACCTCTTCTGCAGTATCACTAAGTGAAATGATTTAACGTCACTACGTAAAGTCGTTCACAATATCAGATAGGGCAATATAATAAGTTGGAGAAAAAGAAACCCATTATCTGTTCGGTAGATGACTGTAGTGATCGATATCTCGTTAAGTATCAATCGAACAATTTGAGATTCATGCTCGTTGTCAAGATGACATTTTACACTGAAAAAATCTTTTGCAGATTTTTGTTTGGTCTATTCAGTTGTGTCTTTCATAGTGTTAAAAACTGAAGTGAAGAAAGAGGAAATTAAGTAGATTTTACAGTTTTTTTTATGAAGGCGAAAATGCAAGAAAGGCGGCTGAAATTGTGATTGGTGTGTATGGTCCTGATACTGTAACAGCTAATTATATGTCATTTGGGTTTCGTCGACTCCGTTCACGTAGTTTTGATGTTAAAGATAGATAAAAATAATAATCGAAGTTGACAGGCACGTTAGTTATTAGTCGTAGCAACGCCCAGGAGCTAAAGTTCTACCATCAACAGTTTTAAACTATTTGCGCAAAGCTGGGTTTAAAAAGAAGCTTGATGTTTGGGTGCCACAGCGATTAACACCAAAATACATGATGGATCGAATTTCTATCTCCAAACGGAATGAAATCAGCCCATTTCTTAAACAGGTGGCGACAATACGTGCGAATATGATCGTAGTCATAACCCGGTGAAGCAGCTGAAACGGTGACAAACCAGGACTAACGAGCAGCAAGGTGCATTTGGTGGGATTGGAAAGGAATAATTTAATATGAGTTGCTTCCATATGGACAAACATTAAATTCGTCAAATTTGTCAAAAACTGGACCGCTTAAAGCTATCGATTCACCAGAAACGGCCAGGATTGAATTTTGACTGGTAGCAAAGAAGCACTATGCAACCTCTACTGGCTTTGCAGGTCAGTACCCGAGATCCACAAAGCCTAAATAGTTACGCATTGATCCGGGACCAGGACAAGCTGGTCGAACCGTCAAGTCCGGTTAAACCCCTAGTCATTTCATGAGAATATCCCGAACATAGGAGTCTGCGAACAGATAAATGAAATACGTCCCTAGTCCAGCATGCGGAATTTCAACCACTGCTCCCTCGAGTCCAAAACCAATGGGGTGGCCAGGAGCTACAAGTAACACCTGAGGGCAATCCACCCCCCAAGGTAAAGCAGTATGCTACATAACGCACTCGGCCATTACACAGAATCCGGAGATTTATACTGCGATAGGGTAGAGTACGCCAGTTTTAAGGGAAAAGCCCTGTGCTGCCACAGACTCCCAGTCACTGAGTTAATCAACCGACTCAGCCCTCCATTTCACCAGAACGGCAAAACTAGGGCCTCATTCGGAGATCTTTCACCATACAGGTCCAGTGACTGGCGCGAATGGCATTACGTTAGGCACCAAGACTTAACCCTCTAATTCACCAGGATGAAACTAGGGTCCTAGTCATGACAAGCGTCCCAATCTCATCAAGATCTAATGCCGGGGGGGCCACCCAAATTGGACAATCCGAAACATGTTAATTAAAGTCTTGCTGTTCACGCAAAATAATGGAATTTTCCCGCAACCTATTATTACACCTGCGCATTCGCCATTTTGTAGCAACTCATGAATTCGTCAGGGTGATGTTATTATATCAAAGTATATAATTTTATTTCCAGGAGGCAGGACTCGTCAAAATTAACCATTCCATCAAAAACCGCTCATATAAAATGTTGAAGGGGGCAAAGTTATTCAACCTATTGAGTTGAATTCGAAATATTGAAATTTCGGAAAAATCCGGTCCTGTTATTTAGAGGGTTTTCACCAAGAGGGTAATCTCCTGTCAACTTGTGGATTACGTCTTTCACCAAGTCGCTTCCTTGCACAAGTATCATGCATCCTTAGACAGAAAAAGAACTCGTCTGACTTCACTACTGGCCGCCTCCAAAGCAGAAGATTATGTAGATGTTCACCTATTAGAAAAGAGACCAAAATTTCTTATTCAGCTGGTCAGTAGGCTTCAAATCCTGCACTAGTTGAACTTTGTAAGTCATCATACCAAAGTCTTCATGCAAAATTCTCCAATAAGAAGTGCGACAAAAGTTCAGTTCTTGAGCAAGATGACGAGTTGGTATTACAAACTCTAGATGGCCCAGCCTCTATAATTTATGGAGCAATTGAATGCGTACATGCTAATAGAGAAGAGCTATTCAAATTTAATGGGGGCAGTTCGAAAAAGCATTTCAGTTATCAAAGGAAAGTGACATATGTTCATTAATTTCATCATCCAGTCCATTCCGACACAATAGAAGAAAAAAGTAACGTAGAAGAATATAAAACGCAAAAATAATGTTACCCTACAGACACACACAACCGTAGATCAAACAAGCCGATGCGTCATCATCCGAGCGAATCAATCGGGCGATCTCTCAACCCTCTCGGAGCCCCCTAGGACAACACTCCGCTTTGTCCCCGGACCGCATCGTATCCGGATCCTCGACCGGATAACTCCGGCGATAATTACTCGGCTCCGTCGACCAGCGGCGCCACCGCGTCCGCGGCCTTAACGTTAGACTGTCAAACCGCAAAAGGACATATTACCTACTACCAGCACACGGGGCTGGGGGCGCCGGTGTCGATGGAATAATGGGTTTTCGAGTCAATGGGCAACGGTTCGCCCACGCCCGATTGGTCGACGTAATCGAATCTCGACCGATTCAAATTGGTTCAATGGGCCGCGATAATCGACGCCGGCATTAGTACGAATCGACGCCCGAAGCCGGCCATTTCTACTCCGATTATTAAATCGTTTCGCAGCCACCACCAACGGACTCTGGAATTTCCGTAGACGTTCTTAGTCGTCCCGGACGTCGTTGGGGATAATCACGGCTATTTCCCGGCGCCCGCCGCCCGGGATGTGAAGAAATTCCTGGCGTTTCTGCGTGGCCCCCGAATACCGCGTGTCGGTGTCGAGAGTATGTGAGCGCGCTAAGCCGAAGTCCAGCAAGCACGCCATCTGTATCTCCACACATATAATCTCTTTTATTTTCTTTTAAGATCGAGATGAAATCCAGGGAATATTAACTAAAGTAATACAGGCTTTCCATATCAATGCCTATTTCTTCTAAAGTGTAAAACGAAAGCAAATCGTACTTTCAACAGTTTATTTACAAGATGGAAATAACACTTAAACGTCTTTGAAATACAACACTAATAGCACTCAACACAAAAATATTTACTGAGTTTCTGAACCTTTCCGCCTTTATACTATATCTCGTCTAAGTGCGTTTCCTAACTTTCGTCTTAATGTACTCTCTCTCAGTTGCACCAAACCAATATTTATGTCGGAGTCGTACTCAGCCAAGGCCGACTTCCGCTTATTGGAAAAGTGTTAGAAACTCTACCAATCAGGGCGAGAAACAGAACAATATCGATGAATCTCAAGACAGTCCATCGAGGATATATTCTTCCAGAAAACTATTGTCTTTCTTGGTTCTCATAGCAATAAATCTCTACTCTTTATGGCAACTTTACTTCCTATGGTAACATGTCCCATTTCGAAATATCTTAAAACGTCATGTTTAATAATGGCTAAGGACGGTGTTTCGAACTAGTCGCTATAGGAGAGCCTGTGTCCCAAAATTTGACCGCCACATGGCTTGAATGCGCTATTTTCTGATTTAATGTTTAAATTGGTGGGACTTGAAAGAAATCTTTTATTATGAGTTGCCTCCATATAGCTAAACAATAAATTCCTATCTCTACTGTCATAAACTGGACTCTTTGAAGCTAGCGATTGACCAGAAACGGCCAGGATTGACCAACAGAAGAGGTATTGTATTCCATCGCCAGGCCACACATGTCTGTAGTGACTCGCCACAAACTCCGAGAACTTGGTTGGGAAGTTTTAATGCATCCACCATATAGTCCGCACCTGGCACCAAACGATTACCATATTTTTCTCGCATTGCAAAACCTCCCGAGTGATAAGAAATTGACATCAAGAGAAGATTGTGAAAATCTATTAAAAGATTTTTTCTCCAATAAGGACCAAGACTTCTGTGAGAGAATCATTATGAAGCTACCTCTGAAAAAGCAATAAATTATAGAACAAAACGGTGCATATATGCATATGGATGAATCTCAAGACACTTCATCGAGGATATGTTCTTCCAGAAAACTGTTGTCTTTCTTGGTTCTCATAGCAATAAATTTCTACTCTTTATGGTAACTCTTATTCCTATGGTAACATGTCGCTTTCGAAATATCTTGAAACGTCATGTTCAATAATGGCTAAGGACGGGAACTGTTTCGATCTAGTCGCTATAAGAGAGCCTGTATCCCAAAATTTGACCGCCCCATGGCTTCAATGTCCTATTTCCTGATTTAATGTTCAAATTGATTTCTCCTTGTATATAAATTCATCTTTAATAATAGAACTGTTGTTAGCAGTAGATGTGATGACCAGTAGATTCCGTAGAACTCGCTGAACTTGCCGTACTTTCAGTTTTAGTGCTAATATTTACAGGTTTCTCCACCAGAAACTTTCCAGCCACATTAATTGTACCCAAATTTCGGTTGCAATGTGAGTTGTGATATAAGCTCAGTCCTTGATGTCATTGCAACAAACTGTAATAGAAAATAAGGCAGGTTTCAAAGGAAATAGCAAAAGGTAATACGTGGCTATGACTTAATTACAAGTGGACGTATATCAAATTTATTCTACCAGAGATTGATTTGGTTTGAAAACTAAAGTTTTCAGCATGAGATACAAACAACTATAATTATAGCCTTGACAGTTTTACATATAATCTTTTAGTGTTGGATGAACAATCCAAATTGAATTTGTCACAAAATCTTAATGAGTAACTCTGATATTATTGTTTAGACTCCTATTTGGCTCCAAATTCATACATTGCAATATTTGGATGCGATCATAAAACTGAGACCAAAACGAAAAATGTATTTATGTTATGGAAGAAAAAACCTTTCAGAACCTTTCGAAAAACTTAAATGTCGAGCATATGCGCTCAGCAAACTAATAACAAACACGAAAACACATTACCAATATGAAATTTAGAGTGGTTATAAAATGGTTGGTTACACGACGAAACATCAAAAACAATAAAGATCCGATTCCATCAACGTAAACACGAAAATAAATTCCATATTTCTTCCGTTCATTAAAAAACAGAATGGAATTGAAACATTATGCTTGAAATAGAAAAAAATTAAACGATATTTTTATTTATTCAGGCTGACCGAAGATGTTACCGTCAAAAGTTTAGTTTTTCACGAAAAAATAAGATTGTTTATTCCCATAATTTTTCGTCCTGATTTGATTCGCTTTTGAGATACAGAACATTAGTATTCTCAAACTGCACGCTTTTTCTGATTCTTCGAGTAGTAGAAATACAGTGATATATCTGAGTTAACCTCAATAAAAACCATATTAAATACCTCCTCCAGATTTTTAGTTTTTATTCTTAAAGTCAACCGAAGATTATGGATGAGAGTTTCATACGATTTGAATATCTATACAATATTATAGTTGTTAAGTTCATAAGGAGACTTGACTACCGGCTGAAGATTATAGATGAGTGTTCTGGAGAATTTTCTACATTTTAAAATTTATATAGGGGAAGCATTTTTGGTACAAAATTTGTTCGTCATAATATATACTACTCAAACTTTAAATGGATAATTTGCGTACATATCTGGTGTTTTTTTAAGAGTGAAAAAATTTTAAATTGAAATGAAATGAATCTAAATTAAGATTGAAGCGAAATTTCTCTTTATTTGAAAGATAATTTTATGACATTTATGTTTTAGAAATAATTTCCGGCATATGTCCACCACGACTAGCTCTGAGGAACCGCATTCGACCAGACCAATTTTGGACCACTTTTTCGAGTAATTCAGGCCTTATTTCATCAATCACAGGAGTTATGTTGGCTCACAAAGCGTCTATTGTTTCTGGTTTAATAGCATAAACCAATGACTTAGCATAACCCCAAAGAAAATAATCCAGTGGAGTTATGTCGCATGATCTTGGAGGCCAATTAATTGGACCATTTCTCGAAATAATGTTATCGCCAAATCTTTCTTTCAATAAATCAATTGTTACGGTAGCAGCATGAAGTGTAGCACCATCTTGTTGGAATCAAAAGACGTCTGGGTCGATACCATCCAAATTTTAAAACAAATAATCATTGATCATCGATGTGTAACGAGCACCATTCACTGTAACATTAGCTGCAGCATCGTTTTTGAAGAAATATGGACCGATGATGCCTCCAGCGCGTAAAGCACACCATACAGTGTATTTTTCAGGATGCAATGGAACCTGCAGAACTTCTTGAGAATTGTTTTCACTCCATATACGGCAATTTTGCTTGTTTACATAGCCGTTCAACCAGAAATGAGCTTCATTCCTAAACACAATTTTACGATAAAAAGTGGATCAACTTCAAGCTGTTCTAGGGCCCAATCATCCTACAAACGACGCTTATTATGGTCAAGTGGCTTTAGTTCTTGAACCAGTTGGATCTTGTATGGGTGTAGACCAAGATCTTTATGAAAAATTTTCCATGTGGTGGATGCAAAGTCCAACTTGTTGTGAACGTCGACGAATAGACAAATCTGGATCATCATTAACACTATGACTTACAACAGCGATATTTTCTTCTATACAGTTCTTTGTCTTTTTGCTGTTGTTGCATCTAGTAGAGAAAATTTTGTCCGAAATCTATGGATAGTTCGACGAATAAGCTGCTCTGATGGACGATTACGTAAACTATAAATTTCACGAAGTGCTATAAGAATTTGGCGAATAGAACACAGATTTTGAAAATAAATTTCAACAATTTGTAAATGTTGCGGCGTGAATTTTTCCATGATAATTTGTCAATGCTTACTGAACAGAAATGTCAAAACAACATGGCTTCTACCTTCTGTCAAATCACATTTATTCCTATCAAAGGTTCTATCACTCTAAAAAAACACCCGATATAATAATATATGAAAAAAATTGAAAAGCGATTTTGTATATGTACTGATATAATAAGTTAGGTATCTACATACGATTAACCTGCCTGAAATGGGAACACCAAGCACTGCTTTAGAGCGACAACATAATAGAGAAATAAACAAGATGAAGGTTCTGACCTGATGAAGTCTGCAGGCTCAAATAAAGGTTTCTTCTGTAAGAAACACTTTTAAATCACAGTTTAATATCGGGTAGGGCCTCCTCTAGCTCTTCGTAGTGCTCTTAATATATTCGGCATTGCGTCAATGAGGTTACCAATGAAAGCTGGAAGAATGTTTTGCGAAATGTCCGTCAAAACATTGGTGAGCTATTGTAATGTCTACAGTGGGTCATTGCTGTGACATTGCAGATCAAATATGTTCAATACAATTTTTGGTCTGCAGGAACAGCGGGCTAATACCATGCATTTCTATGCGGTCTTTGATAATTCTTATCCCGAGGCTTATCGTCGATTAACGTAAAATGACTGCCACAAAATGAACAATAATTGATCAAATCACGATATCTTACCACTGCCTTGGTTGCGTTAATAAGAATAATAAGATATGTGCGCCTAAATGCACATTGAGCCGCCACCGAAAATAGTTGATAACGTCATGAAATTTTATTATATCGTTTACCCTGTTCTCGTCACACCAAAAATCGCCCAGCAGACTGATACAGACGAAATATGGACTCATACGTGAACAGGCAGTATCTCCGCCTGTGCGCGTTCACGTTCTCATGTTCAAGAGCCCAACGATACCTAACAATCTGGTGCTCCCTACTCATTCGTGGGTGCGTGGCTAGATCTTCTTGCCCTCAAATTGAACCTATTCCGGATTGTTTGACCTGAAACTATCCAACTGATAGCTTTCCGGAAAGAGCTATTAAATCAGGATGATGCTGTGAAAAAAGGAGTTTCGTCGTGCAGTTAAACGTATTTGCCTTTTTTGTGCGACGGTTATAGTTCTTCCATTCACAAGACTATATGTAGCAATTCTACTAACACGATAGCGATTCCATGCTCTACTAAATATACTTTCTGAAACACGGAGACGGTTAGCAACTTCTTTTTGAGTTAAACCTTCATTTAATCAACAACATATTTCTTCAAATTTAACGGCTTTTAAACATGTATTAAACTACTGGAAATTAATCCACACAAGATCGATTGCAATAGCACATTATAGTACATACAAACCACAAAAAAAATCATAAACCTACAAGAAATGAGCTTTTCGTAATTTTTTATTATCAAGCCATTCAGTGTCATGAGGACCAAATTGTATGTGTGTATGTGATACGCAAACATACGCCCCTCCACATGGTATGTACAACATCCTGAACATTTGATTAAAACGCTTAGTCAGTTTTCTCCCGAATGTCCACTTCAATGTTTGAGTAGTGTATTTTACGACATTTGAGAATTCTAAAGGGTTTTTCAATGAGATGTTTGATTTTGAATAGCACGCAATCTGGGCGCTGCCACTTTTGAAGCTGTCATCTTTGACAGGGAAAAACTATGCCATTTCACAGTTCGCAAAACTAAGGCACTTTTGGGTTGTCGTGAAGAACTTTCTCGACCGGCAATAGTGAAACTGGTGGGAAAATTTGAGCTGTTGGGACTAGTTAGTGATGTGAAGAATCGAAACCGAAATTCAAGAACAACTGAGAATATTGCTGCTGTAGCCCGAAAACCCAGGTTTGTCGATTCCTTGTCGATCTTTGGAATTGGGAATTAGGCAAACGACATTACACCGAATTTTGCATACAAACCTAGATCTGAAGGCTTTTTGAGTTCATTTAACACAAGAACTCAAGTCGGTAGTTCACCAAGCTAGTTGTTGAAAAGGCTTATCCATCCTCAACGAATCACTGTTTGGTGTGGTTTTTGGGTTTCACTTATTCTAAAATGAGATTGGTACAACTGTAACGGTAAAGGGATTGCGCTACCAAGCTATGATTAATGATTTTTTATGGCCGGAATTGAAAGATGTATTGACGTTCATTTTCAACAAGACGGCGCTGCGTGCCACACAAGCAACGAGAAAATCTCAATTTTAAGAAAAGTCACCTGTCTGTGTTATTTCTCGAAGGGGTTATCACAATTGCCCACCGAGATCTTGTGGTTCAACACCTTTAGACTCTTTTCTTTGGGGCCAAGGGAAGCATAAGGGTCTATGCCAATGTTCTACAGCGGTTTCAAGAGCTTAAATACATAATTCGTCAAGTTATCAGGCAGCCATGGATGTCCTACTGAATCTACCATCCCTGCACCTACTCGTGCAGAGGGAGGCGGAACGACGAACTACGAGGGTGGTTCAAATATGATCGAGACACGTTTATTTATTATCGAAAAATTTACAAAAAATCACATTTTTTCTAGGTAATTTCCCTCACTATTTACACATTTTGTCCACCTTTCCGGAAGTTTTTTGATGCCGGTATCGAAAAATTCCTTGGGCAACTCGGAAAGCCATGTGCGCACGAACCCCTCTACTACCTCGTCGTCGGTGTTGAACTTTTGACATACGAGGGCTTCTTTCAGTGGTTCAAACGTGCGTTAGTCGCAGGGCGATAAATACGGACTGTAGGGGGGGTGTTCCAATACCTTCCACCCCATTTCCGATATTGTATCGAGCGTGAGACGCGCGGTATGAAGGCGCGCGTTATCCTGGAGAAGAATCGCACTTCGTGCTGGAATGCTCCTCCGTTTCGAGCGATAAGCGATTTTCACGTGTGTTTTCAGAAGGTTAGAGTAGTATGCAGCATTGACGATACGTTGAGTGCGCAGGAAATCGACGTACAGCACGCCCTGCCAGTCCCAGAACACAGTACACATTACCTTACCCGCAGCTCAGGTTGTCTTCACTTTGACTGGCGCCCCTTCCTCCTTCTTCCTCCACTCTTTACTTGACACTTCGGTTTCGGGAGTGTAATATTGTACCCATGTTTCATCTGTAGTGAAGATTCGCGTTAAGAAACCGTCCCCCTCCGCCTCGTATCGCTTCAGTAAGCGGCGACAAACTTCCAACCGCGTTTATTTCTGCTCAAAATTCAACAGTCTAGGAACCCGTTGCGCCGTTATTTTGCGATATTCAAAGTGTTCGTGGATGACAGACTCTACACTTCCAATACTGATGCCGACTTCAGCCGAAATGTCTACGCGGCGAATGTTGTCTGGTTCGCGGTCGGCGATCATGCGGCTCATTCTCAAGGGTTTCGCGGCCATCCTTGAATGCTTTGGCCTATTTAAACACGTCAGCCCTACTCAGGCAATCACTACCGAACTGCTTTTGGAAACGCACAAAAATATCCTTGTTTTTAACACCTTTTCCCACTAAAAAACGAATGATAATACTTTGCGCAATGGCAGTCGGCACTTGACATTCACTCATGGTCGTAGCACACGCGTGAAACACGTGCTCCGACGAAAACAAATGCCACACTGTTCGTAAGAGACCCAGCTATCACATACTCAAGCCACGATCTTCGAAATATACATGCGCGCCATCTACAGAGTTTGTCTCGATCATATTTGAACCACCCTCGTATATCAACTGGCGATCGATAGGCCAGAGGCAACAATGATGGGAGGCTCAGGACAGCTAGACGAGCTTTTAACGAACAGCATCCTATCGATACCCACGGATCTAATGTCAAAAGTCACGAGCCAAGATCGACATTTCAATGTAATCGCCTCCAGGCGGAACGAATAGACCCAGCATGCTGAGGATCTATTAAGGACCGACCTTGGTTTGTTCACAGACCGCTCGCGAACGTCGAACGGAACGGGAGCGGGAGTCTATGGAAGCAAACAGAGAATCAGCATCTCATCGAGTCTCGGTCAATGCGCAACCATATTCCAGGCAGAACTATTTGCCACTGAGACTGCGGCGAATCTGCTGATAAAACGCAAATCCACCACGGCAAAATCAAAATATTTACTGATAGTCAGTACTTAATGCTCTGGAATCCAGCTATTGTACATCGAAAATAGTTTGGAGTTGCCACGCGGCTTTAAACAGCCTCGGTATGTATAATAGAATCACCGAGACACTTAAACTATTTGGGTTACGAAGAGGCAGATCACCTGTCGTTTGCTGAAGCTGCGCTGCCTCTGGTAGGCCAGAAACCATTCCTAGGCATACCACATGACGTGGCTAAGTGGACGATAATAGGCAGAATGAACCCAAGACTAGAGTCTTTCTGGCGGAGCCATTCTGGCCTGAAACATTCGAAGGTGTTCCTTGGAGCAGCTTCGAGCAAAAAGATGGCGGACCTAGCGCTAGGTCTGCATAGGGCCAAACTAAGAACACTAGCGCTAGGTCTGCATAGGGCCAAACTAAGAACACTTTTCGGAATTATGACAGGTCACTGCAGGCTGAAAGCGCATTTGCACAAAATCAGTCTGGCTGAAGGCGATGAATTCTGTGTCTTGAGGACACTGAAACAGCCATGTACATCGTCTCAGAGTGCCCAGCGGTAAGTCGCATCAGGTTCGAGGTCTTTGGTCAGGTTTTATAGCCCACTGCGAACTGAAAAAAGTGCCCCTGAACAAGATTATCGGTTTTATTCAAAAACTGGATCACGTCGGGGAAATATATATTATGGGTGAACCACAATAGTCCGTGCGGACGCAGTGGTAGGGTAGACAAACGCCTGCACACCATAAATATTAATTATAATGAAATAAAAATAATATTGCTTTCTATTATTAATGGTATACCTTCCTCTTCACAATGAAATAAGCATCCATCGATTTCTCTTGAAATATACTCGTTTTCTTTTCAATATCAAAATGAAACCTCTTATTGGAAAATCCTCCATATGTCTAATCATATAGAAACATACAGACACAGTTTTTCTAATACGATTTCAAGAAATTTCGAAAGAATTGAATTGTATACAGAATAATCCTTAAAATTCTATCTCTTCTCGATCGCAATTGTTGATTCACTGAAAAAATAATTAACCTAAATTGCGAACTCGGTGGTTTCGTATTTCATTCCGCGATATCCACACGTTCCACATCCTCGCTTCCCAACATTACATCACACCGTATCCAGTTTCTTTCGCTCGAATTCCGATCCAGGGGGGGTTCATTTTTGGCATCGCGGCGGTGAGTGGGCCACCGCCATGACGCGGCCTGTGGCGGTCATCCGTTCCGTCGGTCGCGTGGAACCGAGATGGGCGACCGTTCCGTTCGATCGATATTACAGGAAATGCGCAATTGTGAAGAATGGATGGATACACCATTAAATGAAAGGCCGGAATTAGCCTTTCGCGAAAACGAGATCAACAACCTTGATTCCCTCCCTCTGCCACCGCCCCGCGACCCTCCTTCCGGCCTACCGCGCCGCGCGCTCCTTGAGCCCCGCCGCGATGTTCGCTTGTTTTCGCTCCGAGGCCTGCTCCGCCAGATGGAAAGATAAAAAAAATCAACGAGCAAACCGATCTGACCTATCCCCCCGTTCTTTTCGAGGTTTTCCTGTTCATTTAATTCAGGAAGATGGAGAACGGCTTTCACCGGATTTCGCGGTGTTAAAGCGTACGTACGGACGGAAAGTGATTTGTTTTACTCTATTTCGGTCTAATTTTTATTTTTGGAAGAAAATAGTATTTCCAGTATAGCGCGAATTGAAAAAATCATGGCGGCTATTTTGAAACTTGAACATATTTGTATTAGGTCTTAGATAAAGACACGTTAATAATAATAAATATTTGATAGATTCGGTCTTTACTTGGTGGAAACTCATTTTAATTAAAAAAAATGTATATGAGACAGTAATTTATTTCCACAAAAATGTTTGTACTACTACAACAATTGTTTCACCACGATGTGGCTTCTTCAGGTATCACATTGTACTGTCTGATGGTATTCAGTGTAAACGAGTTTAAATCCAATTTTAGGTACGTGACTAAATAATGGAAGTCATAAAAACTCTAGGTGTTTATTGGAGTTTGCCGCTAAAAATGCCATTAAGGAAAAATATTCAGTAATGGAGAATGATCGACATCTGTTTATTCGTTCAAAAGGATTTTACGGGCATTATACCTGTTGATTTCAAGAAATTCTGAAAGTAATCTAGAACTTTTGCTTTCAACGTGGATAATTTGATAATTATTGTTGAAATTATGCCTGAATTACTGAACCCCTTTGGTGTTCTTGGACACGTTTCTTGAATGATCTAGCAGTCTGGCCAATGTATACTAAACACTAAAGATCATTCAAGAAACGCGTCCAAGAACACCAAAGGGGTTATATATCCAATTCTGTACATTCGACATATGCTAATCATCTCAAGGAATTCAGGCATAATTTCAACAATAATTATGAAATTATTCACGTTGAAAGTAAAAGTTCTAGATTGACACTTTTAGAATTTCTTGAAATCAACAGGTATAATGCCCGTAAAATCCTTTTGAACGAACAAACAGATGTCGATCATTCTCCATTACTGAATATTTTTCCTTAATGGCATTTTTAGCGGCAAACTCCAATAAACACCTAGAGTTTTTATGACTTCTGCTTCCATTATTTGGTCATGTACCTAAAAATGTATTTAAACTCGGTTACACTGAATACCATCAGACAGTACAATGTAATACCTGAAGAAGCCAAATCGTGGTGAAACAATTGTTGTAATAGTACAAACATTTTTGTGGAAATAAATTACCGTCTCATATACATTTTTTTTATTTAATAATAATAGTTTATTTGCCCATAATTAATATACAAATATAAAGAATAAAACGAAAAAATATTCATACAGAAAAAATGTATACCTAAATAAATAAATGGCATAGCATACAAAGAAGATAATGAATAGGGGCACACTAATGAATAGTTCACATGTTCGTTCTAACACTAAGAAACCTAAAATATTTAACTTGTCGTCCCAAAATAAAAACAACTTAACAAAGAATATACCGGATGTGCCAACAGCGCGCATTTGCTCGATATATCGATAAGTCTGATTCATATGAGAAAAAGTCTTGAATAAAAGTTACACGGTACCAAAAAGGCCATGTTTTGAAAATAGTTCCCGATGCATAGGGTATTGCATTTTTCCGTAATAGCAAAAACAATATTTTTTTCAAATGAAACGAAATGGCCCCTTCGTTCCCTATCCAGCACTGAAATTCTTTTCAGCCACAATGCGCTGGTACCAAGTTATTAATTTTTTCGACAAAATGTGGAGTGATACAGGCTCTGAATGAAATAACTGTAATTAAGCTGTTTCTTCAACGATCTGAATTTTGTCTGATGAAGTGACGTAGAAAATACCAAAATAGCCGGTATTGTTCTGATCATCATGTGTGTTCATACAGGGTGCCTCAAATGTTATGTTCATTTTCGTCCACTTCGATTTGAGTTTATACGATTTTTTCAAATGGAACACGCTATATATTAGATTGTCTTCGCATTCTACATGAAATGACGTATCTGAGGATACCAATATGTTATATGTTTTTCCCAACAGTTTTTTTGATTATTTATGTTTTTCAAATTATTCTTACACAATTAAAGAAATATCTATTTAATTTTTCAAGTGTAAAACTAGGAAAGGCAACATTTACACTTATAATACATGCTCAAAATGTCTTCCACCCTGTTCAATACCTTTAATGATCGGGACTACTACTCTGTCAAGAAAGTACCGGGAATTTTCAATTAAAACAACATTTTTACATTTAATCGTCAAAATTTATTGGGTCGCCTTCAAAATAGGCTCCATTTGCTCCAATACATCTATGCCAACGGCACTTCCAATTATCGAAACATTTTTTATAGGCGCTTTCCGGGATGGACTTTAGCTCTCGCGCCGAATTTTGTTTTATGGCTTCAATCGACTCAAAACGGGTGCCACGAAGGGGCAATTTTAGTTTTGGGAAGAGGAAAAAGTCGCAGGGAGCCAAATCCGGCGAATACGGTGGTTGCTGAAGCACGTTCGTTGAGTTTTTGGCGAGAAAGTCAGTCACAATCGTAGCTCGGTGAAAAGGCGCGTTATCGTCATACAAAATCCATGAGTTGTTCGCCCACAAATTTGGCCGCTTCTTACGGATACGCTCACGCAAACGTTTCATAACGCCTAGGTAATACTCCTTGTTTACCGTCTGACCCTCTGAAACGAATTCGTAGTGCACCACGCCACGGATATCGAAGAAAACACTGAGCATCACCTTCATTTTCGAGCGGCTTTGGCGTGGTTTTTTCGGTTTCGGCTCATTTTTTGCCACCCATTCCGATGATTGCTGGCTTGTCTGCATATCGTACTCGTAGACCCAGGTCTCATCACCAGTTATAATGCGCGTTCCATGAATGTAGAATCGGAATTACAGCGATCCAGCATGTCTGAAGCAACCTGTTCGCGATGACGTTTTTGAAGAAAATTCAGGTATTTCGGTACGAGTCGTGCGGCCACCTTTCTCATGCCCAAAATATCAATCAAAATCGTACGTGCGGACTCGTGGGATATCTTAAGATCATGTGCTATCTTTCTCAAGCTGGTACGACGGTTTTCCAGCACCCTTTCCTTAATTTTATCGACGTTATCTTCGATCGAAGCCGTCGATGGGCGACCACTTCACGACCGTCCTTGAAGGCTCTGTACCACTGATATGCACGAATTTTTTGATAGAGCATTATCACCAAAGGCCTTTTGCAACATTTTCAATGCATCGGCACACGAAAATTCATTTGCAACACAAAACTTTAAACAAATTCTTTGCTCAACGTAATCACCCATAGTAAAAATCGGCACGCACTCTGACATCGACTGACTTAATCAGCTGTTGCAAACACACTAGTTGACAGATCCCGCTCAAGCTTGGCATAGTAATTAAGGACAGTGGTACCAACCTAGGAAAAAAAATTTTACCTGCCTCATTGCCCCGCCAGATTTAAATCGATAATTCCCGGTACTTTCTTAACAGAATGTATAAAGCCGGGAACAGACATGCGGTATTCGGCAATTCCCGCTTTTCGGCAACTTGTACCTACACATTAGTCGAAAAACGATTAATACTTATTCGGGAATTGCCGAATACCCCATCTCTGTTCCCGGCTTTAGAGATCTTCAATTATACGCGTTTTTCTGTAATGTTTTACCTAACAGTAAAAACCGAAGTTTGCTATGATTTCAAATATCGCCAAAAATGAAATAATAAATTGTGACATTTGTTCACAGTCTGTTCTGTGATTTGCTTGAAAACTGTGATTATTCATTATGAATTATTCAAAGGAAAAGTTAATTGGAATGGTGTATGCACTGGGCGCTGGTGAAGAAAATTGTTTGTTGGCTTCCCGTTTGTATGCCTGATAGAAGGCATGCACAAGTGGAAAGTTTTGTAATATTGTAGGAACGATTTGAGAGAACAGGCCACATCGAATACGAAAAAAATAATCGTGCTAAAACAATATTGACCAATAAAAACCAATTAGTTATTAGTCTTGCAGTGGTAGAAAATCCTGAGTTGAGTGTTAGAGAATTAAGCAGAGATTTAGAGATATCGAAATCTTCAGTTGCCAGGAGTCTAACAAATTTCACCCTTACCACGTGCAACTGCACCAGGAGTTGCTAGAGGCAGATTTTTTTATGAGAGTGCAGTTGTGTCGGACGATTCAAAATAAAATTATGGAAAATGCAAGATTTTTTAAGTTCATCGACGAAAGTAGCTTCCACAGGAACGGATTCGTTAATAGGCACAACTATAATTAATATAATACCGAAAATCCACATAAACTCCATGTTAACAATTATCAGCAAACATGGAGCCTTAATGTATGTGGCGGTATTGTGGACAATTATGTTGTCGGACCATATTTTTTCGAACAAAAATTGAATAGACTTCGATTCCTCAGAGAAGACTTTCCCAGATTGACGGAACATCTACCTAATCAGATTAAAAATTAAATATGGTTTCAGCTAGATGGGGCTCCGGCACATTTTTTGAGAGAAATAGGAGAGGAGTTGGATGTTATGTTTCCTGATAAATGGACAGGACGAGAAGGACCTATTCCTAGGCCGCCGAGGTCGCCAGACCTAACATCAATGGATTTTTATCTTTGGGGAACAGTGAAATCGGAGGTGAATCGTACAGCTGCTACAACACAGTAGGACATGAAAATAAGAATTCGTGAGGCATTTCAAAGAATTATACCTTTTCATGGGCAGCGTGAGAACAAACTTCGTGAAGAGATTGAGAAAATGTATGGAACAAGATTGAAAATATTTTGAACATGTATTGTAGTGTAATTATTGTCTTTGCCTTTGTTTTACATTTAGGAAATCAAACATATTTCTTCAAAATGTAAAAATAATTTGAAAAACACAAATAATCAAAAAACAGGAATAACATATAACATGTTGGTATCCTCAGATAGGTCGCTGAATGCGAAGATAAACTAATATACAGGCTGCCCCATTTGAAAAAATCGCATAAACTTGAGTCGAAGTGGACAAATATGAACGTAACATTTGAGGCACCCTGTATGAACATACATGATGATCAGAACAAGGAAGCAAACATCCTGGGTGCTAGAAAGGACCAGTTCCTTTGACCTGCTGTTTTGAGGGTTCGATGTGTATGAAAACTGGTGAGTTTATATCTTGTCAAATGGGTATGATCTATTGGTTGGAGTGAGATCTTTTTCTTTTTTATACGAGCAATAATTTTTGAGAAGTATAACTGTCTTACATCCAGCACTCTTCATAGCTTATAAAGTTCATGAGTGGGGAAGAGAAGGCTCTTTCCAAGTATGACCTTCAGTAGCAGTCTTTGAGCGATGTTGAGTACCTCCACATGAGCTCTATGAGCTGCACCCCAATCAACGTTACCTATGACAAGTGAGACTGAACTAATGCAAAATACACCTTTATTAACTAAGCAAAATTAATCTCTTTTTTAGGTGATTATATGAAGGAGACCGTGGAGTTTTTTCGCTACATATTCACAGTGATGATCCCAACGCATATGTCTGTCAATATGAATACCAAGATACTCAATGTGTCCTGGGTGCTCAAGAATAGAGTTTTGGTTATCGACTTTGATGGTCCCAGATTAGGAAGTCCCGATTCATGGTAGCTTAAATGACTTATTAATGCTCAATGTCAGTTTATTCTTTCTTAGCCAATCCGAAAGTTTCTTCAAGTCTTCTTCAACAATGACTATTTGGGTTTTCCCACATCCTTTCCTCGCAGCTATATCATCGCAAAACTTATGATTCTCCCAGACACCCATGTATAACATATCATTCATGTAGATAATGAACAGGAGTAGACCTAATATAGTACCTTGGAGGACTCCATAAGTTACAGCTATCTCCCTACTACTCATTTCCTGAATTTGTACTATCTGTTAAGTAGCTTTTTGCAATTCCTCTTATACCATATTTGTGCCATTCATCTGATAATATTTCATGGTTAACGGTGTCGAATGCCTTAGATAAGTCTAGAAAAATGCTAATCAGAGGCACTTTTTGTCTAGTCCATCATTAATAAGTTTCGTTAAATCTCTTACAGCTTCCTCAGTCGACATCCCCTCTCGAAAACCGTATTGCCCTTCAGACATTATTTTATTCTTCATTAAGAATCCGAGCACTCTATTTTCATATTTTTTTTTTTTTTTTTAATTTTGGCTATATTTGAAATTGAAGTAATGGGTCTATAATTGGACATCTTTGACTTATCACCACTTTTGTATATGGGCATAATAATACCTATTTTAAGAGTATTTGGAAAGCATCCGTGAATGAAACATTCATTAACAATATGAGCTAAAGGCCCAGGCAGATATGTTGGCCCACATTGGCACATTGACTGATAACTTGCCAAATCAACGAATAAAACACTATTTTTCCATTTAAATTTGCCTTTACTCGTCCACAACGTATCATTCGGGAGCGATTTACAACCTTTTTCTAGGGTGGATTTATCTTTGGTCTCAAAATAGGCATTTGTTTTTAAAGGGTTTCCTAATAAAAGGTTTCATTTTGAATAGCCCGCTATCTGGACAGCTGTCACTATTAAAGCTGTCATCTTTCAAACAACAAGTGAAAACTACGTCATTACTGAAAATGGAACGATACACGCTTCAATAACACACTGAAATTATTAAAATTTGCAGACACATTACTCAAAAACTAAAGCACCTTCTCGGCCAGCACTAGTGGAACTGGTGGGAAAATTTGAGCTGTTGGGACAAGTTTAGTGATGTGAAGAATCGAAACCGTGTGTGTCGTTCAAGAACAACTGAGAGTATTGCTGCTGCAGCCCGTAGTGTTGACGAAAACACAGGTTTGTCAATTTCTCGCCGATCTTTGGAATAAAGCATTCCACAAACAACAATAAACTGTATTTTTCATTAAGACTCAGGTCTTAAGGCTTTTGAAGTTCATTTAACACAAGAACTCAAGTGGGTCGACCACCAGCAACCTGATTGAGTCGTTGAAATGCATCAAAATGATCTGGATTTTAATCGAAAAATCATCTTCAGTGATGGGGCCCATATTCACCTCGGACAATACGTTAATATGCAGAATTGTCGTATTTGGGGCTCGGAAAATGCAAGAATGATTGTTGTTAAGCCTCTCTATCCGCACTGTTTGGTGCGGTTGTTGGGCTGGCGATGTGACTGAACCTTACTTATTCGAAAATGAAGCTGATGCAACTGTTACAGTGAATGGTTTGCGCTACAGAGTTATAATTAATGATATTTTATGATCAGAGTTGGAAGATATTGATGTGGAGGACGTTAATTTTCAACAAGCAACGAAACAATTGCAATTCTGCAAGATACGCAAATAACAACGGCATCATCCCCAGTAAGAGTACAGACTAAAGAAGTAAAAGAGATATGCGAGGCATCAACGGGAAGAAAATTACCAGGACCAGGAGACTCCTTAAGTATGACACAGAAAAACTACATGAACAGTTGGCTATCCTCTTCAAGAAGTGATAATTATAGAGGAATCGCTATACCAAGTACAATTTCAAGAGCCTACGGAACGCTAGTGGAGAGAAAAATCGAAGCCGAGTATACTGACATGAAGGCCGAAGAACAAGCCTGTTTTAGAGTCGGTAGATCTACCATCAACCGCTCACTCACGTATACGCTCGCTCAAATCAAAGAGAAGAAAGTAGCAGTAAACCAAGAAATACCTACTCTATGTCGATTTCAAAAAGTCTTACGACAGAGTACCTTTACAAAAACTGCGGGAAGCTCTCGAAAAAACAAACATGGGTTTAACCCTCATCAAAGCGGAGAAAGAGCTCTACAAAAACAACTTTAGTAGAATAAAGAAAGGGAACCTTCTATCAGATGCCTTTTACACTTATAATGTGTGTCGATAGCCCAACCTTGGGCTGGGAACCGAAGAATTCCGTGTTCAAGTCTCCTAACTCGCAGAAGCTGAAAAATCTTCTAGGAGATCTACACAGAATATCTAGGAGTATCAGGTTAATACATCATATCATATAAAGGCTTGAAACAGTCTTGCTATCTTTCCCCTACCTTATTTAAAATATACTTCGAACGAGTCCTCAGAACGTGGAACAGAAAATGTCAAGGTATAGAGATACCACTGCATCTGTACCTTAAGTTTAGCAGATGATCACATTGTTTTAGCCCAGGAGTAAGATGACCTGGAATATATGGCTTGTAAACTGATAAAGAAATATGCTAAGTGAGGTCTGGATGTCAATATTAACAAAGAAAACTAAACAGCATATTATAGGACAGAAATATATCGAAGAACAACAAACATAGAATCTATGACAGCAAAGCTAAAAGCAGAATCATTTATAGAAGTGAAATTTGGCCACTTACGCAAAGAACATTAAAGACCCTACTGGCCACCGAGATGAACTATTGGATAGGGGCCGCTGGAAAATCAATGAAAGACATAGTCAGGAATGAGAGAATTCGAGAAATTATGAAAGTTCAAAATGATATCACAGAAGACATCAGGGTGAAACAGCTCAGATGGTAAAAAGATCTCCAAAGAATGGAAGAGAATAGATTACCAAAGCAAGTACTCGATAAGATACCCCAGGTAGGAGGATGATAAGGAAGGCCTAGATTGATCTGGGGAGAGGGTCGTCGGGAACACATGATAACTATAGGATTGAAGAACAACCTTTGGCCGGACCAAGATATATGGAGGTTAAAAATCAAAAGACGTAAATTAACGTGGTGAACTGATGTTGGGCAAAAAGAAATCCAGTATTTTTTCGGTAGATGGCTATAGTGATCGATATCTCGTAAAGTATCGATCGAACAATTTCAAATTTATACTCGTGGTCAAGAGGACATTTCGGACTAAAAAATTTCTTTTGCTGCTTTTTTTTGGTCCATTTAGTTGTGAGCCAAAAGATGTTAAAAGTGGACGTTGACAAAGAGAAAATTCGGTACATTTTACAACTTTCCTTTGAATAAGCCGACAATGCAAGCCAGAAATTGTGAATGGTGTTTTTGGCCCCAATACTATAACAGCTAATTACGTGTAATTTTGGTTTCGTCACTTCCGTTCAGGTATTTTTGTTGTTGAAGATAAACCTGACAGGCCCGTAGTCGAAAATGCCTATAAAATGACAAGAATAGTCATAGTTGACTGGCATGTTAATAGTCGTAGCATCGCCCAGGAGCTGAAGATCGACTATAAAATAGTTTTAAACCATTCGCGCAAAGCTAGATTTAAAAAAACTAGATGTTTGGGTGCTACACCAATTAACACCACATGATGGATCGAATTTCCACCTGTGGCTCAAACGGTGGCCAAACCAAAACTACCGGCCAGGAAGGATCTACTGTGCATTTTGTGGGACTGCAAAGGAATCATTTATTATGAGTTGCTTCCATATGGTCAAACACCAAATTCGTCTCTCTGCTGTCAACAACTGGACCGTTAGAAGCTAACGATTGACCAACGGTCAAGAAGCGGTCAGAATTAACCAACAGAAGAGGTGTTGTATTCAATCAGGACAACGCCAAGCCACACACGTCTATAGTGACTAGCCAGAAACTCCAGGAGCTGGGTTGAAAAGTTTTAATGCATCAACCCTAGTGCGGACACCAAGCGATCACCATCTTTTTCTCGCATTGCGAAACTTCTTGAGTGTCATCATGAGAAGGTTGAAAAAGTTAATTACTAGAATTTTTCGCCAAAAAGGACCAAGACTTTCACGAGACAGGCATTATAGAGCTACCTTTGAAATGGTAACAAATTAGAGAACAGAACGGTGCACATTTGTCCCAAATCGAACAATTGGAAACATGTTGAATAGAGTCTTAAAGTTCACGCAAAAATAATGGATTTTTTCCCAAACCGGGACAATCTTTGATGACACTATCAATGATTCCATTTTTTGTCTTTGGATAAAGATCTGTGCCTCCTTCGACCGGCAGGATGTATGTGATTCACGCCATCGAGTTATTCAAAACGTTATCATTTGCGACGTCCTCCTGGGGAAGCCGATCCTTTCCGTTCCCGCCTCCCGGGAAATCCAATTACTTGTTAATTAACGCGGAAGGGATTTCTTTCCCGGTCATAACTCCGGCCTTATTGTCTTCTGTTCGGCCGTCTCCAGACAGATCCTGCGAGGAAAAAGCGGAAGGAGCTCCCGCTGAACTCCGCGGAGCGCGGGAATTATGCGAAATGTTTCGTTAAGACGGGAAAGTTTGGCGCAACTCTTCCCGTTTACGGCGATTGTTTATGCTGTCGTGACGCTTCCGCAAACGAACCCGAAACACCTGCACTCGCTGGCCGGAAACCGGAAACTTTCCCGGAAGAAGTTTACGCGTATTTTTGCGGCCGTTTCGAATGAAAAGCGGCACTTCGGAATGAGTGGAGTCGGATTAATCAATCGAGAGGAGTGTTCGCGGCTGAACGTTTACATGCGCCCTTGCCGAAGAACGGTGGAATGGAAGTCGAGAATACTTGTTGCCAGAATTGACTTTCTTTTTGAGCATAATCATACCAGATTCCAGTTCATAATACAGAGTTATCCATTTTGTGCTTCCGAAAGTAAACGTAAATAAAACACTCTTTTATTTAGAATGCCGATCAACTTTTTATTTCAATATAATGCTTGGACCTTGCCATTATGTGTGAAATGCAACATAATTCAAATGTCTTCCGCGTTTACTTTATAGAACTCGATCATGTAAGGTAATTTTCGATGACTCGCCGGCACATTTCGGGCAATACCTCACCAATAACTTGACGGATGTTGGTTTTCAGAACGGCAAAAGTCTGAGTATTCGTGAATTCTACTGGTTAGGTTATTGGCATGTTAGCATAGCTCTTTCACCAACTGACTACTCAGCAGTCTGCCCCGAAAAGCAGAAAGTGTGATAAGGATTACGCCTCATCATCGCGCATGGCGAGAACACCACTCCGAAGAGTTGAACCGATGAGCTTCAAGTTTCAGCTTCAGTCCGAAAACCTACACCGTCACTGGTAGCAGCGAAGCACTATCCAACCTCTACTGGCTCTTCCGCAACTGACACGCCGGAGGGACATCATATCCAACCACCCGAACGCAGTCCCATGAACCAAGAGTGTCCCAAAGTTGATGCCTCAATTGACCCTGGTACGAGCACCGTCAATCCGGCCTGTACGTCTAGACCCACGAACCATTGTGAAGTATTTCAATGGATCCTCGTTTCAAGCACCAACGGTCTAGCCGTATTGTCGAGGTCCACAAACTCCAAAAACGTCCCGCAGTCGATCCTGGTTCAGGACGAGACCGCTCGAACCGTCAAGTCCCGCTAAACCCTGAAGCATTTCTCGAGATATCCTGAACATGGGTTGCTGCGAACAGATAAAAGTAATACCCTTCTATTCAGCATGCAGACTGCCAACCACCGCTCTCTCGAGTCCAACACCAATTGGGTGGCCAGGTCGTACGAATATTTCCCGAGGGCCTCCACCCTCCCGAGGTAACCCAGTATGCTACATAACGCACTCGGCCATTAGACAGAAAAATCCGGAGATATACTGCAATAGGGTACAGTACGTTAGTTTTAAGAGAGAGGCCCTATACTGCGACGGACTCCCTTGTTACTGAGTTGATCAACGCGGCTCAGCTCTCCATTCCACCTTTATTTTGAAACTAGGGCCCCATTCGATTGATCTTCCACCACACGAGTCCAGTGACAGTGGCATTATTTTTACATTTGCATTTACTTCAAGACAATCGCCCCCGGCGCGTCAAGCTATAATGCCATGGGGGGCTAGTCTGAGTATTAACAACGATAAATCACAAGATCTTGGTGGCCAATTCACATCGCCGAAACGAGAAATAACGCGAAATTGGGAATATTCCTTGCAATAAAGCCAAAACGGGAAGTTTCTTGAGATAAAATGTGTGAAGTGAATGCGAATAGAGAATTCTTCCGTTTAATGCGTGTATTATTGATAGAGATGAGACTGTGACTTGAGTGAATGGGAATGTAAACTTGTTCAAGATCAAAAAGAGAGTGTGAATAGAGCTTACTTGTTCAAAGAGCAACGATTGATTGTCTTGAGTGAACGGGTAACAAGAGACTGTGAATGCTGCCGGTACCGCTTGGTCACGTAAGGAACGACTGTCAAGAATTGACTAGGGTGGGTGCCCCTAGAGACTGTGTATGTGAATAGTCGGATGCCAAAAAAAAAGGCAACTCGGATTAATACTGTGAAGCAGGTAGAAATTCTACTGCCACATTTCGCAGCGGCATTTGTCCAATGTCCCAATAAGATTTTCTACGAAAAAATGACAGGTTTTCAGAAATGTTCAGATTGTAGTCTTAGATGGTGATATCCCCCAAGAAGTCGCCCCTCATGGCATTCTAGCTTGACTCGCTGGGAGCGCTTGTCTTGACTAGGAACCTAGTTTCATCCCGGAGAAATGGAGGGCTTAGTCTTTATGCCAAAAGTAATGCCATTTGCGGCAGTCACTGGACCCGTGTGGTGGAAGATCTACCTGGTTTCACCGTAAAGGTGAAAAGGAGGGCTGAGCCGAGTTGATCAACTCAGTGACAAGGGGCTTTATCTTAAAACTAACGTCCTCTACCCTATTGCAGTAAATCTCCGGATTTTTCTGTCCAATGGCCGAGTGCGTTATGTAGCATACTGCGTTACCTCGTAAGGGTGGAGGCCCTCGGCCCTCGTATTCGTACGACCTGGCCACCCAATTGGTGTTGAACTCAAGGGGGCACTGGTTGAAAGCCTGAATGCTGGACTAGGAGGGTATTCTTTTTATCTGTTCGCAGAAAATCATGTTCAGGATATCTTGCGAAGTGCTTCAGGGATTAGCGGGATTTGACGATTTGACTGGCCTCGTCCTGAACCCGGATCGAGACGTTCTGGGGTTTGTGGATCTCGACGATACGGCTAATCCGTTGATGTTTGACGCCAGGATGAACTGATAGACTTCACAAAGGTTAGTGGGTCTTGACGAAGAGGCCGGATAGACGGTACTCGTACCAGGATAAATTGAGGCATCAATCTTGAGACTATCTTAGTTCATGGGACTGTATTCGGATGGATGGATAAGAAGCTCCTTCGGCTTATGAGTCGCTTCCTAAAAACTCGGATTGACACTGCAAAGCCAGTAGAGGTTGGATAGTGCTTTGCTGCTACCAGTTATACGGTTGTAGGTTCCCGAACTGAAGCCCAAATTGGAAGCTGGTTGGTTCAGCTCTTCGTAGCGGTTCTCGCCATGCGCGATGATAAGGCTTAACCCTTATCACACTTTCTGCCTCCTTGGGCAGTTTGTGGAGACTGCTAACTAGTCACTTGGTGAAAGAGCTATGCTCACATGCCAATACCCTAAATAGTAGAATTCACATTCCCCAAAAAGTGCAGGGCCCTACCTGCCATATAGAATTCCTCGTCCGGTTTCGAAGAAATCGAACACCCATTAACGAACTAAACCCATATATTTAGCTAGCTCTTTTCGTTCGAAAGTTAGCGTGTTAACGGTGAAACGTCCAGTTGAAATTACTGATATATGGGCGAAACGATAACGCGCCGTTCCCTGGAACAAGAGCGCAAAAAAGATACAATTCAAAGAATACTCGTAGAAATGTTTCGCTTCATTCTGGAAATCTTCTTCAAGCTGTTTTATATATAACAGAAATCTGGATGACATGAAACCTGATTGAAAACTAGCAGACCAAACGAGAAGAGCAGGGAAAACGTCGAAGTTTGGGGGAAACTCAAAACAGACGATGAGGTCGTATATCGTGGAAAAGGGATGCCCGACAAGTGCCTGCTGCCGAAGATGGATCCTACTTTCGCGAAGTAAATTTGTATTATATAAAGCAAACCGTAAAAACGCTTTATGGCGAATAAAAGAGACAATCGTAAAGCTTCACTATTGTCGCACCTTAAGTGAAATACGTTTTCGAGAACAGTACATAAAAGACACGAAAATATAAAATGAATAAAACGGTTTCCTTGAACTTCCTCTCCGTGTTTTGTTGAGCCGTTACTAGGAGTATGAGAAGAAACGGTCCAATCGAGAGGGATATTTGTGTCGTTTCTTTATCGAAGGAATGTACTGGATTCTTCGACAGATTTTCGGTATTCAATGACGGAAAAGACGTAGGGCTATTCGAAGTGTAGCCTTTCCGGAAATTGTTAAGAATGCAAGAATTTTGTTACTTCTTCATGATGAATTCATGCTGGAACCGAACAACCTTCAAATTTTATTGTACCTGTCAAGTAGAAAGCGGATACAAACTTATTCAAATATTAGCCTTCTACATATTCAATTTCAAAAAATTATATTTAATAATTATAACTTCAGGAATTAAATTAAATTAATGCCATATAAGTACCACTTATATCAAACGACATATAAAATAAACATTCGTTATAAGACATCCAAATGATATAACGAAATCCAATAAATAAAAATTGTGAACCTATAACCAAAATCCTATAAATTGAATATTTTGAGTAGACAAAATTTTGTTTCTGCTCATAGATCTATGAAAACAGATATCTTTCAAAAATTTTTAACTTACTCTTAAGAATTTCATCATAAAACTATCTTATTTAGAATATTCAATATTATTGGATATCTAACTAAGTTACTTTTTATAAAATCTCTAGATATGTAAAAACATTATTAAAAAACACGTTTTAAGAGAGTATAATGTAAAGTATAAAAAAATCCAATCAATCTCTTGCGTAAAACTAACATTAAAACTGTTCAGTCTATATACCTTCATGAATGCACTATAACAGAACTCAGGGAAACTCAGAGACAGATAAAATCTAAGCAAACCAAAGATATCTGTGGAATGACATCAAGCATATTGAAGAAGATTTTTCCATGCATTGATGTCATTATGTAGCATGCTCGCCAAATGTCTTAAAGGGGGAGACTTTCCGGATAAGTTGAAGAAGGCTAAAATAGTACCTGTCCATAAAAGAGGAGATATGGAATTACCAGAAAACTATCGTCCAGTATCGATACTTTCTGTGTTTTTGCTTCGTCAGTACTCAATTATATCCATATTCAATAAAATATAACATCAATCAACAAAAATATTTTCTGACCTTTTATCAATTCAGAAAGCTTCTGGTAAATGAATACTGAAAATTTAAATGTAAAGTGTAATGTTAACTCAAATAAATAATTCTGTGGATTACCAGCATCCGAAAGATTGAAAGGCAATTTAACGGCCTCTGTTATAGCACAAGGACTATCTGTATAAAGAATGTCAAGGAAACCAAATAATTATATATTTTGAATAAAATAAAATAGATAGAGGTTTATACTTCATAGAAAGTATATGAAATTATTTAAATATTTCAATATTAGCCTTCTACATATTTAATTTCAAAAAATTATACTTAATAATTATAACTTCAGGAATTAAATTAAATGAATGTCTCATAAGTACCACTTACATCAAACGACATATAAAATAAACTTTCGTTATAAGACATCCAAATGATATAACAAAATCCAATAAATAAAAATTGTAAACCTATAACCAAAATCCTATAGGTTAAATATTTTGAGTAGAGAAATTTTGTTCCTGCTCATCAATTTACGAAAACAGATATCATTCAAAAATGTTTAACATAATCTTAACAATTTCATCATAAAACTATCTCATTTAGAATATCTAATATTATTGGATATCTAACTAAGTTACTTTTTATAAAATCTCAAGATATGTAAAAACATTATTAAAAAACACGTTTTAAGAGAGACTTTGCTTCGTCAGTACTCAATTATATTCATATTCAATAAAATATAACATCAATCAACAAAAATATTTTCTCACCTTTTAGCAATTCAGAAAGCTTCTAGTAAATGAATACTGAAAATTTAAATGGATTGTTATATGTCGTTTGATATAAGAGACATTAAATTAATTCAATTCCTGAAGTTATAATTATTATAATAAATATAATTTTTTCAAATTAAATATGTAGAAGGCTAATATTACAATATTTAAATAATTTTATATACCTTCTATTCAGTATAGACCTCTATTCATTTAATTTTATTCATAATATATAATTATTTGGTTTCCTTAACATTTCTTATACAAATAGTCCTTGTGCTATAACAGAGGCCGTTAAATTGCCTTTCGATGATTAAAGTAAAACAACTTAATTTCCGCTAATTTATTTAATTTCACAACAATTGTTTCGTTAAATTAGCGGAAATTATGTTGTTTTACTTTAATCATCAAGATATATTTCCGACAAGTATTCCATCAAAAATTGCCTTTCAATCTTTCAGATCAATGGTAAACCACAGAACTATTTATTTGAGTTAACATTACACTCCATTTAAATTTTCAGTATTCATTTAACAGAAGCTTTATGAATTGTTGAAAGGTGAGAAAATATTTTTGTTGATTGATGTTATATTTTTTAATATGAATATAATTGAGTACTGACGAAGCAAAGTCTCTCTTAAAAAGTGTTTTTTAATAATGTTTTTACATATCTTGAGATTTTATGAAAAGTAACTTAGTTAGATATCCAATGATATTGAATATTCTAAGTAAGATAGTTTTATGATGAAATTCTTAAGATTATGTTAAACATTTTTGAAAGATATCTGTTTTCATAAGAGGGATCAGCAGAAACAAAATTTTGTCTACTCAAAATATTTAATTTATAGGATTTTGGTTAACAATTTTTATTTATTGGATTTTGTTATATCATTTGGATGTCTTATGATGAATGTTTATTTTATATGTCGTTTGATATAAATGGTACACTTATATTATATTAATTTAATTTAATTCCTGAAGTTATAACTATTAAATATAATTTTTTGAAATTAAATATGTAGAAGGCATATATTAAAATATTTAAATAATACCTGCTATCAAGTATAAATCTCTATTTATTTTAAGATACAAACTTCCTTGGTAATGTCTTAACTATCAAGCTGATTAATTATACAGTCTATTTTCAAAAGAATCAAACTTCTAGGGGGAATCATTCATTTGCAACAAAAAATGTCATATAACACGTGGTCGAAATGTTGATGGTTATTCTTAAATTCAACTTTTCTTAATTTCATGAAATATTTCGAGTTTTTCCATAAAATCAATTATACTTCAGTTATCCTTGTAGCCTCATCAAATTTAACCACATATCTGAAAACGGCCTTAAATTTGATACGAGATAAGAAGTTCTGTGTGCCAAAAAATTATTATTGCGTGCGTGGTAAATAGATGAATATCACGATTCTGAAGTGAAAAAAATCAGCTATGTTTCTGCAATGGTTTTATCGATGGAAAATGGACACGTTTTTTTTTCAGCAAAAATTTTGTTTGCTTTCGAATGACATATCAACTTCGTGCTAGCTGCTTGTCCTGTGACATAATATTATGACTAAGAAGATAACAAGGAAAAGTTGAAATATTCCAAATCTAAATTTGCTCTATCTTGAAGCTGCTTGTGGTGACTGAATATCAAAGTAAACATTGAATTTAATATCTGACAGTTTCTGTCCCTTAATAATGTTATGTATTTGTACGTTTTCTTGAATCTAACGAATTAACTTAATTAACAATAAGTATTCTAGAAAAAATCGAGAAAATTATGCTTGATTTTCCAAACATGGAATATCGCTATATGTTGTTCATTTATGGATTTGCGAATGGAAATGCTCTTGCAGCGGTTTGAGAGTACGATTTGCGTTTTCCCAACAGACGACAACCAAATAGAAAGACATATTTGTACAAGTGTTCAGGCGATTAGGTGAAACAGGCTCATTTGGTGGTTTCCAAATCAGACAGCAAGGTCAGCATGCACCTGATATATTTGAAGCTGTCCGGAAGGACCCCACAACAAGTACTCGTCTAATCCGTTCTACATTGAGGATTCATCATTCTACAGAACACCGAGAACTCAAAAAAAAAAAAGTTACATCCATATCATTTGAAAAAGGTGCAGGATCTGTTACCTGTAGATGCTGAAACTTTTTGTAGGTGGTACCTGACTAAGATAGGAGAGTAGGGAGGCGATAGGATATTATGGACTGATGAGCCCACTTTCAAAAAATCGGATATGATAAGTAGCCCTGTATGGAAAAGAAAAAACCCTATGCGACTATTGTTTCTCATTTCCAACATGAGTTAAGGATCAACGTGTGGTTGGGAGTCATGAGAGGTAAACATTTCGGACCAGTAATATTTCCGATCGCCTCAACACCTCATCATTACATTAATCCATAGCAGTTAAACAGACATATTGGATGAAATGCCCTTGGCTAACAGACATAATGTCTGGTTTCAAATGGATGGCTGCCCAGCTCGTAATAGCCAGAATGTACGGGACTTAATGAATAAATATTTTGGGGTGCAATGGATTGGAAGATATGGTCCGGTAAGAAGGCTTGTTTCCAAGAAGACCCGTTGTAGGCTAATGGTCGCCAAGAAGAGTTCAACTAGATGCCAGAATCCACGAACTCGAGGAAACTAATAAGTCATAGTATCCTTCCCCTTAAAGCTAGCACAGATCTAATTCTGGCGTATTCGCCTTTATCGACAGAGAACCTGCAATCGGGTAGAACCACGCCAGTTCTATGGGTGAGCGCCCTGTGTTGCAAAACCCACCCCAACAATTTTTGACCAGTGTATTTCGAGCATTTTTTGAATGATGATATATTTGATCATTCGTATTTCCGCATATGGGATCTAACATCGCCGTGTTTCGCCAAACGGTACTAGCGAGTAGGACATCAGTCGGCCGATCACATCAAAGGAAATTCGTCGATATCTGGCGTCCCTGCGGAAAAACGTAAAATCGGCCGTTGCCACGGCTCGATGTTTTCTTTTGTCGTCGCCCATAAACGGGAGCTTTGTTCGCGGGATCAAGGAGGCGGGCCGTATCGTTGTTTTTCTTCGTTTTATAGATCGTTCGTCAAAACGTCCCCATCCGACAATGGCGACAATGGAGATGTTTTACGGTTGTCTCTTCCCCGTGAATCATAAAAGCATCTAATTGAAACTGGCTGCCCACATGGATCACGCGCCCACCTTTAACGCCCGTCCGCACACGGATATATCCGTGGTTCCTGTGCAGAGTAGCGAATGATCGCAGACGAAACTTTCAACACCAATTGAGATAAGCGTGTTTCATCGGACGTTTCATTAACACAGGCCGAAAATTCTTTTTCTTGGTGCTGAAGATTTCCGGAATAAATTACGCTATACTTAGAGAGCTCAATTCAAATAGGAAATAAGTTTTTCTCTCTGAGCTCTACATTTTTAGATACCAAAGGGTTTTGCAATAACAGGTTTCATTTTGAATATCCTGCTATTTGGGCAGCTGTCAATTTTTAAGCTGTCATATTTTAATATTTGACAAGTAAAAACTTCGCCCTTACTAAAAATGGAACGATACACTCTTCAACAACGCATTGAAATTGATAAAATTCACTACAAAAATGGTGAAAATTTTGAAGTTTCAGTGGGCCTCCACTTCTCGAATCGTTTCTTCGTCGCGGAATGAACGAGAGCGGCCAAAGTGTGGAATTTTTACCGTCGCATCTGTATTCTTGAACATCCGGATCCATTTTCTAGTGCTGTCGTCACTTGATGCATGGCGTGTAGGATATTTCGCACGATACAAACGTACATACCATAATAAGCATCGTTTGCTGATTGGGCCCTAGAACAGCTTCAAGTTGATCCACTTTTTTATCGTAAAATTGTGTTTAGTGATGAAGCTCATTTCTGGTTGAACGGGTATGTAAACAAGCTAAATTGTCTTATATGGAGTAAGAACAATCCTCAAGAAGTTCTGCAGGTTCCATTGCATCCTGAAAAATGCACTGTATGGTGTGTTTTACACGCTTGAGGCATCATCGGTCCATATTTTTTTAAAAACGATGCTGGAGCTAATGTTACAAAATTTGAATGGTATCGACCCAGAAGTATTTTGATTTCAACAAGATGGAGCTACACCTCATGCTGCTACCGTAACAATTGATTTATTGAAAGAAAGATTTAGCGATAACCTTATTTCCAGAAATGGTCCAACCAATTGGCCTCCAAGATCATGCGACATAACTCCACTGGATTATTTTCCTTGGGGTTATATCAAGTCATTGGTTTATGCTGATAAACAAGAAACAATATACGCTTTGGAAGCCAACATTACTCTTGTTATTGATGGAATAAGGCTTGAATTACTCGAAAAAGTGGTCCAAAATTGGTCCGGTCGAATGCGGTTCCTCAGAGCTAGTCGTGGTGGACATATTCCGGAAATTATTATTAAAACATAAATGTCATAAAATTATCTTTCAGATAAAAAAAAATTTGGCTTCAATCTTAATTCAAATGTGTTTTTTTCAATCTAAAGTTCCATCACTCTGAAAAAAAAACACCCGATACATTTGTTTCTTTATGCGATAACTAATTTCAGATCTGAAACAATTTCTCTTTGAAACCGGTAAATTTCACCTTCTTAATGAAAAGTTACGTCATTTTCATTTGTGATTTTTAGGACATAAAATCATAAATGAATTTCAAGCTAAAATGTATGTAGATTTCGGTAAGCAAATGAAAAAGTGGCTTGTGCCTGGATTAATTCAGTTGCAACCTTGAGGCAACTTGAATTGATTTTTTATGGAGGCAGCTTTAGGGCTGCGAATAAATTAGGGTAGACCTTATATTTTCTGATCATAGCAAAAAATTTTTCTTCTTTTATTTCGCATAAGGCGATTCAGAATTCCATACTAAAAGAAATATTTGTTGGATTTATATGATAATAGTATTCTACACCAGAATTCCTATGGGTTGAATCGGAACTGAATATAATGATAAATGTGGAAAGAATAAACAATCCCAAAATTCATAAACATAAGTGGTAGAAGGGTTCAAATAAAGTAATACAACAAGAAAAATTCCCATCATAAATAACTATTGAAAGAAATCTATAAGAAGAAAGAAAAAAGCCAACCTTCACCAAAGGGATATAGGAAATAGGATTGTTTACCTACCAGTAATCGAATATAATCAAAAGATGAAAAATGTAATCAGCACATTCGACGTAATAGTAAAAAAGAAGGATCCTACTGATGCATATTCTAAACAGATCAAGGAAAATATTAAACAGGTATTGAAAAGACAGTCGGAATCATAGGAAATTCAATGTTTATCTAGAGGAGTCCAGTGGAGCAGTGAAAGAATCAAAACCGCAGCGTGATGCGATGACGACTAAACGACTGTTCTCCTCTCAAAGCCAGTGGGGAATGCTTCAATCGAAAATAGCAGTGCAGAGCCTCGTTTCGATCGAATCATTCTCCCACTGCCATTGAGAGCTGACGTTTTGATTCTTCCAATACTCCATTGGATCGTCGTCGCCTCTAGATAAAAATATCCTATGCTTCCGACTGTCTTTTTTATACCTGTTTATTCCGAAAATATTATAATAAAGACATCACACATAAAGATGATAAATCGGGAGTTTATAAGTTAACCTGCAGTGAATGCCAGAAAGTTTACATGGGACAGACTGGAAGAACTTTCCGACAGAGAATTGGTGAACAATTGAAGAATTTCCCCAGTAAGGAATTTCACATATTTGAACCATATGTTCGAAACAGGACATAATTTCAACCGTAATTTTGAAATCTGAAATGTATTCCTATTGACTCCAATCACCCAAATTCACAAAAAATGTATCAATCGATTATCCATAGAGCTTACACATTACCCTTATCAAAAAATAACCGCGAAGCTGAAGTCCAAACTATTGAATCAATAGCCGCGAACAACGGTTTCAACCCCAATATAATGGATAATTTAATTCGACAGAAACAATTTAAAAAAGCTATAAACGAAATTTATCCATCATAAAAATTAAAGAAAACAAACAATTCATTTCTTCATCGTACTTCGGCAGGATAAGACAAAAAGTGGCCAATGGTTTTTCAAAATAAGATGTTAATATTGCTTTCAAAACACAAAAGAAATTATCATTCGTATTATTTAACGCAAAGGAGGACCCAACTTCTAACAAATCGGGTGTTTTTTTCATTAAATTGAAATAAAACACATTTAAATCAAGATTGAAGCCAAATTTTTTTTTTATTTGAAAGATAATTTTATGACATTTATGTTTTTGAAATAATTTCAGGCATGTATCCACCACGACAAGCTCTGAGGAAACGCATTCGACCAGACCAATTTTGGACCACTTTTTCGAGTAATTCAGGCCTTATTTCATCATTGTTGGCTTCCAAAGCGTCTATTGTTTCTGGTTTATAAGCATAAACCAATGTCTTGACATAACCTCAAAGAAAATAATCGAGTGGAGTTATGTCGAATGATCTTGGAGGCCAATTAATTGGACCATTTCTCGAAATAATGTTATCGCCAAATCTTTCAATAAATTGTTACGGTAGCAGCATGAAGTGTAGCACCATCTTGTTGGAACCAAAACACTTTTGGGTCGATACCAAATTTTGAAACCAATAATCATTGATCATCTATCTGTAACGAGTACCATTCACTGTTACATTAGCTCCAGCATCGTTTTTAAAGAAATATGGACCGATGATGTCTCCAGCGTGTAAAGCACACCATACAGTGAGTGCATTTTTCAGGATGAAATGGAACCTGCAGAACTTCTTGAGGATTGTTTTCACTCCATATACGGCAATTTTGCTTGTTTACATAACCGTTCAACCAGAAATGAGCTTCATCACTAAACACAATTTCACGATAAAAAAGTGGATCAACTTCAAGCTGTTCTAGGGCCCAATCAGCCAACAAACGAGGCTTATTATGGTCAAGTGGCTTTAGTTCTTGAACCAATTGGATCTTGTATATGCGTAGACGAAGATCTTTATCCAAAATTTTCCATGTGATTGATGCACAGAGTTCAACTTGTTGTGAACGTCGACGAATAGACAAATCTGGATCATCATCAAGACTATGACTTACAGCAGCGATATTTTCTTCTGTACGTATAGTTCTTTATCTTGCGGTTGTTGAATCTAGTAGAGAAAATGTTATCCGAAATCTATCAATAGTTCGACGAATAAGCTGCTCTGATGGACGATTATGTAAACCATAAATTTCACGAAGTGCTCTATAAGTTTGGCGAATAGAACACTGATTTTTAAAATAAATTCCAACAATTTGTAAACGTTGTTGCGGCGTGAGTCTTTCCATAATAATTTGTCAGTACTTACACAAATGTCAGAACAACATGGCTTCTACTTTCTGTCAAATCACAGTTATCCCTATGGAAAGTTCTATCACTAAAAAACACCCGATCTTTGTTAGGCATCCTCTCTTTTTTAACCTGTTTTTATTACCTCTTCTACCTCTGTATATGCATAAATTACCGGTTCTGCTTGTTAAGTCTTCAGTTGTCTGAGGATTGGACAGTTAATTCCCGAAACTCCAGTCACAATTATCTGTGGAAAATATCAATTTCTTGGTAGTGAAACAAAGTAATTTCTACTACTTGCTGTAATTAAGACTTTTTTTGGGGTCACGTGAAAGGTCTATGCCAATGCTCCATAATCTTTTCAAGACCTTAACGATGGAATTCGTGAAGTTATCGAGGACATATATAGCCGCAAATGTGCAAATGGGTCATGGAAAATATCATGAAAAGGTACGATGCTGCAACCGTAGCCGTGGGTCCATTTGGCTGATATCGTTTTCTATTGTTAATGGCATACCTTCCTCTTTAAAATGAAATAAACATCCATTGATTTCTCTCACAATATACTCGATTTTTTCAACATCAAAATGAAACCTCCTATTGGAAAACCCTTTATCTATATTCATATACACAGAGACTCCAATAAAAATGATACACTAGCGTCATCTAGCGTATGCAAAATACATAAACAGGGACTCTAAGATATTAATAATATACTAACGCCATCTAGAGTATGCAAAATACATACAAGACATACCTTTGCGAGTTAATTCAAGCAACACCATCTAAACAGGTGGTGTTGATTCAAGTGAAGAAATGTATTCTCGATATTTTCACGTTACGAACGCAGAATACAATTTCCTCAAGCTCAAATCAGACCATAATTTGCCGTAATGCTCAAAAATTAGCATATTCATATTAAACCAAAAATCATTAATAAGGAGTATGAGTTATGGTAATAGAAAGTTCTAGAAATCGACAGTGTAACATACATCTGTATAACAATTCTATACTCAAACAAACTCGACAAGGTTTTGTAGATCACAGAGGCAAACATGCGCACGTTTAAAACTGATTGATGAACTCGCAAAGGTATGTCTTATATGTATTTTGCATAGTCTAGATGGCGTAGTGTATTATTAATATCTTAGAGTCTCTATGTATGTATTTTGCATACTCTAGATGCGCAAGTGTATTATTAGTATCTTGAAGTCTCTGTGTATAGCGAGTATAGATACTTGACAGATTTGGAGTCACTAACTTACATTGCACTGACGGTGAAACGTGCGCATGTCTGCAACTTGCCTCTGTGATCTACAAAACCTTGTGGAGTTTGTTTGAGTATAGAATTGTTATACAGATGTATGTTATATCTCGGTTTCTAGAACTTTCTATTATCATAGCTCATACTCCTTATTAATGACCTTTATTTGAAATGGAACTTTCCTCATACGTTATTGCTTAGGCCTATATGATTCTAATAATCCATTTTTGCCTATGTATTCAAATTTGCTGATAAGTCGGAAGAAACTCAATTTCGAAATGGCAAATTTAATGAAATGGTCATTTGTTCCATGGACATATGAAATCACTTCCCATCTTTCACGACGATTTCACGTGAACACTAAGAACACAGAAAAATCGTTAATCACTTACCGACTAGTGCCAGTATGACGGTCAGCAGGGGTGCGGCTGGAAAGCTGACCGTGACGTTGAATTCCAGCATCTGCAGCAGGTCGACTGAAACATAATAAATATCAATCAGGCGTTTATTCAATCTGGGAAAAGACAGCGTTACATCGCCCCAGATAGCGGGACGATTCTGAACGTTTTCCCTTGATTTCCAAAGGCGCCGTCTTGATCTATTGTTTTTAAGGAACGGGATCGCGGGGGTTCAGGGGTTTAGAAGCAATATGTTAGGAGAGCCTCCTGATGATTCCTAGTCGAGAAGTTGGCTTCGGGAAGTATTCAGGTAGCGGAAACGAATAGCGGAATAAAATTGAACTTTAGAAAATTGTTTGATGTGTAGATACGAGGGGCGTTCAATGTATTCTTGGTATAGGCATGAAACAAATCTCAGCAAATTTTCGAGAAATTCAATTTTTCAATGTAGTCCCCTAGAACGTCAATACATTGTTAGATCGAGAAATAAGCTTCTCTAAACCTTGTAAAAAATATTTTTCCGGCTTCTCCTCAAAATAGGTACTAATTGCTAACTTCAGTTCTTCATCGTAGGATATTTTGTCACATTTAGGAATAGGTAGTAGACACTGGGGTCCAAGTAGCCAATGTAACTCTTTCACCAAGTGACTAATAAGTAGTCTCCACAGTGTGCCCCTAGAGGGGCAGAGAGGGTGTGGTAGATTGACCTCCAAGTCTGGAGGTCAATCTGGGCAACGGCGAACAATCTACGCCCCTACCCAGCTGTAGTGACATGGTCAAGGGTATTGCACAGGGGAAACGATGCCAGTTGAATATCTCAACTGTAATACCGCTGATTGGATGTTGTCAGTTGTTATGTCTAGCGGACATCCCCTCGGGATCTTGGCTTAATTGTCTGGATCAAGTGCTTGGTAAATACAATAAAATTTCCCCCAAGACTAGGTGAAACAGCCTATGCCGAAGTCTGCATGTCTGATGGGTAGATCAGCCCTTTATAGGCGAACTCCAGACACCGGGCGACCTCTAGTTTCATTAGCCTTATCCCATCACCACAAGGCTCTACTGGGGTGGATATCTTTTATCCCTTGCTACTCGTGGGACCATATATGGAAACACAAAAAAAAAATAACCCTGACAAGGAGACACAATACTTTGTTCCTCAGGCGACTGAGGAGCTCATGGAGGTGGTTACTCAGACCACTTCATCCCATTCGGACAGGGAATCTGATACGATGCAGTCTCAAGTCTCAGATGGCAAACCAAAAAGAAAGGCGAAACTGACTGGGTCGAAGAGAAAACGAATCCACAGACTCCTCAAGAGCGGTACATCGTACGATGCCGCCTTGAAAAATAATCCTGAGCGAAGAGTCCAAGCTGCCGACTGTTGAAGAAGGGGATAAATCCATCTCGGAAACAGAGATCGGTGGCAAAGGGCTCAGATCCGAGGATAACACACCAGAGCGTATTCCAAAGCGACCTAAGACCTCCTACGTTGTGGTGGCGAGGGGATCAGGGTTGGCTTGCTATGTTCTGGTTACTCCGCCGTCTCAATGTTGGGGAACCAGCTGGTGCTACTGCAGAGGACGGTTCTAAGAGCCGTTGAAAACACACCCGTTGAGGGTCCACAGGTGAGATTCCATGGCTGTTCACATCAGCCTGAATGGCTGCAAATTACCTGTGCCGACGCGGAAATAGTGAGGTGGCTCGAGGAGACGACTCCCTCACTCAAATCATGGGAAGGAGCGGACCTCAAGCTCGTAAAGGGCGGGGACCTTCCCAAACCTAATATCTGTTCGGTCTTCGTCGTGGATGAAGACCAAGAAAACAGATTTCAACCTGAGGAGATACAGACTGATGAACATGAACCATACCCTGAGGACTCGTGAGTGGAGTATTCTACGTAGCGAGTTGTCAGGGCCAAGCCAACTCTGGACAGTGGCCATGGATGACATTTCCATGGAAGCTCTGAAGAACCTGGACTAAAAACCCTTCTTTGGGTTCAGAAGGGTCCAGTTCCGGACGACAAAGGCCACTATGGTGGCACAAAAAACCGGCTCGGAGCGGGAAGAGGAGGAGACGGCGCGTCTCTCAGAACCCTCGTCTGGGGTACGAATTGACTCAGTCAGGGTGGGGGGTAGGCCGCGTCTTCCTCTAAGGCAGTGCCCAAGTCGGTAAGGGAAAAAATTAAAAGGGATTCAAAGAAGGGCGGGGTAAATCCCACTTTCAGGGTCCTGAAACAAAAAAGGAAATGTTTCCAAGGTAAGGGTAAATCCATCCCTGGAAAACCCCTCCTTAAGAAGTCGGCCAGCAGCCAAGGGGAAGGTGGCAAAAAGTCGCCCCCCTAGGACATACCGAGGCCAGCGTAGAAAAAGAGGCCATACGCTGTATACAGTCCAATCTCCAACATACATAGAGGAGCAGATAGACATTGCACTAATCCAGGAACCCTGGATATCATCCTCGGGTAAGGTAAGTAGACTCGGAGAAATGCCAGGAACTATTGTGACTGGGGTCTCAGTTGGGAGGTTGAGATCCTATATAGTTGTAAGGAAAAAGATAAACTATTCCGTTCTTTCAGAGTTCTGCACAAGGGACATGACATCCATTCATGTCCGCTGCCAGGGAGTGAGGAATGTGACGGAGTTTATCGTCTCTTCTGCGTACTTTCCTGGAGACAGAGCTACCGAAGGACCCCCACCAACAGCCGTGCGGGATTTAGTCCGCCACTATAGAAAGAAAAATATCCAGCTGATAATTGGATGTGATGTCAATGCTCACCACACAGTTTGGGGCAGCACAGACATCAACCATAGAGGTGAATCACTTCTAGATTACTTATTTCAAGAGGGCTTTACAGTAGTGAATAAAGGTAACAAACCAACTTTTGTAACCCCTTATAGACAGGGTGTTTTATACCTCACTATAAGTACTAACTTCATTAACAATAATATTTCCGATTAGACGGTATCTACTGAACCATCATGTTCAGACCATAGGCATATACTCTTCAGTATAAAAACAGGTCCTAGATCATTAGAATAATACAGAAATACTAAGGAAACAGACTGGATTGGTTATTTAGAAACCCTCCGGGCTAACCTTAGCACGTGTATATCTAAAATATTCAAACAGAATTATCAGTTTTATCCAAAAACTGGATCTCGTCGAGGAGATATAAATTAGGGGTGAACCACAATAGTCCGTGGGGACGCAGTGGTAGGATGGATAGACGCCCGTTCGCCGTAAATAACTGAATAACTAACTGCCCCTGAAGGCAGAAAGTGTGATAAGGATTATGCCATATCATCACGCGAAGCGAGAACTCCTCCGAAGAGATGAACCCACCAGTTTAGGCCTCAGTTCGAAAACCTATAACCGTCTGACTGGTAGCAGCGAGGCACTATCCAACCACCTCTACTGGCTATGCATTGTTAGTACCCAAGTTATTTGGGACGCAACTCAAACGCTGGAAGGGTTTATCCATCCATCCGAACGCAGTCTCATGAACTAAGATCATTCCAAGATTGATGTCTCAATTGGTACGAGCACCATTAATCCGGCCTGTACGTCAAGACCCACGAACCCATGTGAAGTCTTTCGATTGATCCTGGCGTCAAGCTCCAACGGACTAGCCGTTTCGTCGAGATCCACAAACCCTGAAACGTTACACAATAGATCAAGGTTCAGGACGAGGCCGGTCAAACCGTTAAGTTTCGCTAAGCCCTGAGACATTTCATGAGAATATCCCGACATGAGTGTCTGCGAACAGATAAACGAAATACCTCCCTAGTCTAGCATGCGGACTTTCAACCACTACCCCCTCGAGTCCAACACCAATCGGGTGGCCAAGTGATACAAGTACCACCTGTGGGCATCCATCCTCCCGAGGTAACGCAGTATGCTACAAAACGCACTTGGCCATTGCACAGAAAAATCCGGAGATTTACTGCGATATGGTAGAGTACGCTAGTTTCAAGAAAGGGGCGCGCTGCGGCGAACTACCTGTCACCGAGTTAATTAACCGGCAAAACTAGGGCCCCATTCGGAAGATCTTCTACCACACAGGTCCAGCGACTGGCGCGAATAGCATTACTTTAGGCATCGAGAATTAACCCTCCATTTCACAGGGGTGAAACTATGGTCCTAGTCAAGACAAGATATAATGCCATTGGGGGCGGCCAAGTCTGGACTATACGGAGAATGAGTAATTTCTTCGAAGCCACATTTTCGCACAGCAGCCTTCGCCACGTGGGTCTTGTGAAGCAGTAACACCCCGCTGTGAGTTTTTCTTGCCTATCTATCGATTTAGAAATTTGGGCAATTTATTGAATGAACAAAGTGAGTTATTCATAAAGAATTGCTTCTCTACAGGCGAATTAATTTATTTGAATGAGCATGAAGAAAGTTTATTTTGCGCTAGTAACGTGAAAATATGGAGAATCCATTTCTTCACTTGAATTTACTCGCAAAGGAATGTCTTGTACGTATTTTGCATACTCTAGATGACGCTAGTGTATTATTAATACCTTACAGTCTCTGTGTATAGCGAATATAGATACTCGACAAATTTTGAGTCACGAGCTTTTTTGCGAGGTTTGTTTATACTATTTCTTCGCATTTTGATAGATATGAAAGTATTACAGAGATAGAAATTTAAAAAAATTCATAGTAGGTATATATATACCTGTGTAAAATTTCTATAACCCAGTAACATGACACGGTTTATTTATTTACATAACAACAGATAACAAGTTTCATTTTTGTGGGTCGAATTGAGATTAAGTTAAATATTAATTATGAAAATAAATCGAGAATACATTTCTTTACTTGAATTTATTCGCAAAGGTATGTCTTATATGTATTTTGCATAGTCTAGATGGCGTTAGTGTATTATTAATGTCTTAGAGTCTCTATTTATGTATTTTGCATACTCTAGATGGCGCTAGTATATTATTAATATCTTGCAGTCTCTGTGTATAGCGAATATAGATACTTGACCAATTTGAAGTCACTAGCTTACATTGCAATGATGAAAACCAATCAGTTTGGAACGAGCGCATATCTGCAATTTGCCTCTGTGATCTACAAAACCTTGTCGAGTTTGTTTGAGTATAGAATTGTTATACAAATGTATGTTACACTGTCTAAATTTCTAGAACTTTCTATTACCACAGCTCATACTCCTTATTAATGATTAATAATTTTAAAAATGAGTCTTGCTACTGCCAACACTTCAGAAAATTCTAAATGCACGAGAAGTGTCTTCGAGTTCATTACCTTTAAAATCCAAGGAAAAATACGAGAAGGTATATGAAATATTTTGTAATTGGAGGATGACAAAAAACGCACTGAGAATCAATGAAAGGGTAATGCTCGCCTTATTTTTTGAGAAAATAATCTATTTTTTCATATATATTTTAAAGTTTTCATACAATGTCTTTCATTCTTTTAGGCAAAAGCTATCAAGACATCTAGTTTATGGTCTACTTATTCCATGTTGATGTACTATATAAATAAACGAAAATTTAAATATTTCACAATACACAGAGTTATTTGCCTTTTTGAAAAGTCAAAATGACACATACAAAGCAAAGAAATGAAAAATTTTGACTATGGAAAACGTTATTATGTTTTTCAAAGAGGCTTATTTATGAAAATAGTACTAATAATTGATTCAAATGAGGCATGTCGGCGTAGATAATTATGCAGCTTTAATGTCAAAGATATAGAAGACACTAGAAAAATTTTGTTTATAACTTTATATTATACCAAAACGAAGAAGAAACGTGTTTTTACTGTAAGATCATAGTGCAACGGATATGAAATGTATTATAAGCCTTCACAATTGAGACCCAAACAATAGATTTTTCATGATAACGGTAAGTGTACCAGTACCATAAGGAGACGGTTGCCTTCCTCAAATTTAAAGGCAAGAAGACCTTCAAGAGTATCTCGGCTATCACCTGGACATAGAGCTACCCGTCGGCAATGGGCAGAACACCACCAAGACTGGCTTTTACCACAATGGCGCAACGTACTTTTTTCGGACGAGTCACGATTCAGTTTACAAAGTGATAATCGACGAGAAAGGGTTTCGTTTCACGGCGGATCAATAATGTGCTGGGGGGTATAATGTTCGATCGCCGTAGAAAACATCATTGAACCAATCACTGTTCCTCTGCGCAACGAATTTGGGGATAATTTCATTTATCAGGATGATAACGCCCCACCACACCGCACACGAAGGGTTCAAAACATTCTTCAAGAGAACAATACTCAGAGAATGAATAAGCCAGCAAACTCACCATACATGAATCCAATTGAGCACGTATGGAATTACTTAGGGAGAGCAATATCCAATCACCAAAACCCACCCTCAACTTTTTAGGAATTTAGTTTAGCCCTTCAGGAAGAATGGAACGATATGCCTGAAAATTTCATTAATGACTTGATTCGTGGGATGCCTAGGAGTATTGGGCTTTTGATTGAAAGAAGAGGTGGTAATACGGACTATCAAATTTGGATTCCGTTGTGGAATAACTATAATTAATTAAAAATAAATAATCGATAAATTTAGATTTTTTCTCATTTTTCATATTTTGACTCATCCTGCATAAAGCAAAGAGTAACAAAGATTTTCTATCAAATATATTGCAGTTGAAATAGGGGAAAATATTCATCTCATTTCTAGAACATAGTTTATTTCTTGAGAACTCAGGGGAGCCAAGACTTTTGACGATGTATGATTAAAAATATGAATAAAAACAATATTCTAATTTCCGCTAATATTTTATTAACACTACGATCGTTACGTCATACCATGACTTCTTCAGTTGAGTATTACAAGATACTTGTAATACTCACCTGAATAAGTCATGGTATGACGTAACGATCGTAGTGTTAATAAAATATTAGCGGAAATTGGAATATTGTTTTTATTCATATTTTCAAGATGAATTTCCGTCAAGTAAAGACCGAAACGATCATAAATTTGATGTATGATTATATAACAATGTTTCCAATGATGAATAAACAATTTTCTGTCAAACTGTGTTTTATTGACAGTGACAGTACTATGTAGTAAAGTGGCCGTTCTATGTGATAAAATTGCACTTTATTAAACGATTTTGAATTGAGTAAAATAGCACATCATCAGTCAAAATGCGAAAAAAATATTTTATTTTACCCTCATCTCAAAACAGAAAATATGCAAATACTGTATATTATCGACAGGTTCATGCCAAGGATGTTGATGTGATGATTGCAATGCTACATATACAGAACAGACAGGCCAATGTTTACAATATAGAATCAAAGGACCTAGGATGTCTATTTTGAAAAACCATAAATCAACCGGTTTTGCAGAAAATTGTATAGAAAATAATAATTTTTTCAATGGGAAAAATGACAATTAAATATATAATGTTAAGAAAAAAAAATTCAACAAATTCCCAAATACTCTTTAGGAACACCCCCCTATATTATTTCCATGCGCCATAAAAATATACAGATGTCCTAAGTGTAATAAAAGAACCTTTTGAATTCTAAGTTTAGTTACTTTTTGTACTACTTTCACGATGATCGAAAGACCGAAACACGTGTCAGAATTCTAAATAAACTGTGAAACATAAAAACTGTGTGAATTTTTTTAAATTAAATTGTTATAATGTTTCACCTAGAGCCAACCGCATACTCCATTCATTTCAAAAATAATTATTCAAAAGTTTAGTATGGGATTCCTTTATTTTAAAATAATGAACGTTTTTCATATAAACGCAGCGTGTTCTCCTTGACTCTTAACGCTCAGCGCTCATCCGCAATTTTTCCTTACTATCCCAACTCGATGGACCAGACCGCGACTTCCGGTCATCCTAGTTCGGTTGGGGGTCCGTTTTTGGCGGTGAACCGCCAAGGCCCGGATACTTGTTCGTCAACTACAAACTCCGACCGACCCCGAGGTATAATCATATATTGACGACGGTAATAACTTTGTTCCTATAACGACGGTCGGACCAACTTTCTGGCCGCTCCTATAGCAACTTTTCGGACTGATCGACGTTCTCCGAGTTGATTTAGTAATCTACAATCTAGATACCACTGAAATATGCCCATTATCAGATGTGGTTAGGTATTAAAAATTGATGTTTACTGGGGGAAATAATACTATTTGTACGACGATTTATTCATCAAGCAAAATAGTTTTATTTCGATGATTTATATGAATTAATAGCAATAGCGGAAAATGATTTGAAGATCATAAAAACTTGGATGGATTACAAGCTTTAAACCATAACTTTGAACAAAACAAAGTATTTGCCAATAAGCTTCAATTCAAAGAAACGGCCATCTTTTGACCTCGAAATCTCGAGTATGAGGCAAAATTTCACAATTGAAGATGTAACTTAGGTAAAGTACCAAGGTGTCACGGTGGACTGAAATCTGAAATGGCCAGAACATATTGTAGCGAACAACTTCTTCGCTCCTCGTCCAGAAACCTGCCTTGCTCTGTTCAAGCTTGACCGGTGTACCAAAAGAGGACCCGACCAGTCCAAAGATTCGTGACTAACCGTCCCCGCCGAGTTCAAATAGAGCAAGGCACAGCGCTTGACGATCACCGTTCCAAGCGGAACACATGGTCACCGGCGTCGCAGGCAGAGCTGCGCATCACGACTGTCTAATGAGTTTCAGATGCGCAGACTCGGAAACGAAACGCCGTCTCCCGAATCAAGAGGTGGAGGCTCCCTCGCAACTGCGCGTTTTATTCGAGAGCTTCATTGATGACCCCAACGTGATTCGATGGGTTTGCTTCAAGAGCGAACCAACCCATTCATTTGGTGGCCCTAATTGCCCCTATCCATCATTCCGAGACAGCTTTTCCTTTCGTTCCGCAGATTCTCGCTGGAGATGGCACCGCGTCCAAACCAGCGGCGAACTGTCTCCTTGCGTGCTCCCAACGCCCTATTCCGTGACCTTTATCGACGCTCACTGGAGAAGGAGTGTGTACAGAACAACTTCTTCACTTCTCGTCCAGAAACCTGCCTTGCTCTATCACAGCTTGACCCGACTAGTCTAAAGATTCATGAATAACTGTCCGAGCCGAGTTCAATTAGGGCAAAGCACATAACGTTTGTCGACCAGCGTTCCAAGCGAAACACATTGGCACTGGCGTCACTGGCAGAGCTGCGCATCACGCCTGTCTGATGAGTTCAGATGCGCAGACTCGGAAACGCAACGCTGTCTCCCGAATTAAGAGATGGAAGCTCCCACGCAACATCCGCATGTCCTTCGAGATCTTCATTGGTGATCCCGACTTGATTAGGGGGGTTTGCTTCAAGAGCGAACCAACCCACTCATTTGGAGGCCCTTATTGCCCCCTATCCATGATTCCGAGACAGCCTTTCCTTTCGTTCCTCATATCCCCGCTGGAGATGGCACCGCGAAGAGCCAAGCGGCGGACTGTCTCCTTGCCTGATCCCAACGCACCATCCCGTCACTTTTATAGACGCTCACTGGCGGGGGAGTGTGTAGCGAACAACTTCTTTGCTCTTCGTCCAGAAACCTGCCTTGCTCTGTTCCAGCTTGACCGGCGTACCAATAGAGGACCCGACCAGTTTAAAGATTCGTGACTAACCGTCCCCGCCGAGTTCAAATAGAATAAGGCACAGCATTTGACGATCACCGGCACATGGTCACCGGCGTCACAGGTAGAGCTGCGCATCACGCCTGTCTGATGAGTTTCAGATGCGCAGACTCGGAAACGAAACGCCGTCTCTCGAATCAAAAGTTAGAAGCTCTCTCTCACAACACCACACTAACCTCCCGAGAGCTTCTATATAAAGAACTTGACCAATAAATTATACTTTTTTAGCACAGTTGAAAACGCTATATCTCGCTCACGTAGAGAGTCATTTTCGATATGTTATAACTTGTTGGGAACTTGCTGTGAAAACGCATACCGAGCCACTCGAAATTCTGCAGAAGCGAATCTTAAAGTTGATATTCATGAAACCTAAGCGTTATGGAAGCGACGCTTCGTTTCAAGAAGCGAGAGTGTTGGATTTAAGACAACTCTACTACTTATAAGCTACCACCGGACGAGAGTTCCTGGTATCGTATGAAAATATGTGACTCGTGCACGAAACTATAAAGGGCCCCTTTGATGTTGACAAAGGAGTTATCCTTTCTTTGCGCCAACTTATATAACACAACTGCAAAATCAATAAAGATGCTCAAAAATATATGTGGTTATAAAAGAGAAATAAGACTATTCATATTGTCAGTGCCCAGAGAGAGATTTCACGATCTTATAAAAACTAGGGGTTTTACATTGTAAAATGTGTGAGTATAGTCTAAGATCCGAACCTAAATCGACCTTCACCGAGCTGATAATAGAATGAAACTTATTTTATAATTAATTTAGTATATTAGAAAATATATTAAAAATGGGTTTTCAAAAAAAATCCGGGACAAAATATTTTTAATTATTTTTATAAAAATGATTTTTCATTATATGTTGCAACATCACGATAATAAGAAAATTTCATACTGGACTTGAAGTATAAAACATATAGAATGTGCTTACCTAGGGTTGTCTATAATTTACCTCGACAAACTGCTAGGCTGTCAGGTATAAAAAGGTATGACGATGCTAGTTACTTTCACTTGTTATGATAATAGAAAAAAAATTATATCAGCATAAGCGATGTTTTATTACGAACACGTTGATATAGGGTTGTCTGCAAAAAAATTGGTCCTAATAGGGGTTTGCGAATTTTAAAGATTTTAATTTCAACGCGTGTGAAAATGAGTGACAGAGAGATCCAAGGTAAGTATAATGTGTAATAATAAAGGACCGAACATCGCTGTCGTTTCTGATGGGGCTTGGAATATAAAAAAGTGCGCATACAAGTCCAGTATAAAATTTTCTTATTATCTTGATGTTGCAACATATAATGAAAAACCATTTTTAAAAAAATAATTAAAAATATTTTGTTCAGGATTTTTTTTGAAAACCTATTTCTAATATATTTTCTGATATACTAAATTTATTATAAAAATAAGTTTTATTCTATCATCAGCTCGATTAAAGTCGATTTAGGTTCGGATCTTCTACTAGTACACTCGTTCTCATATCTGATATGCGTGTTTCAGTTCCTTCGTTGTTTTCAATCTAATTTTAAAGATTTCCTCTAAAGTTAAGTAATGTATCGGGTGCTTTTTTAGAGTGATAGAACTTTCGATAGGAATAACTGTGATTTGAAAGAAGGTAGAAACCATGTTGTTTTGACATTTCTTTTCAGTAAGCATTGACAAATTATCATGGAAAGACTCACGCCGCAACAACGTTTACAAATTGTTGAAATTTATTTTCAAAATCAGTATTCTATTCTCCAAACTCATACAGCACTTCGTGAAATTTATGGTTTACATAATCGTCCATCAGAGTAGCTTATTCGTCGAACTATCGATATATTTCAGATAACATTTTCTTTACTCGATGCAAACAAGAGAAAGAACCGTACGTACAGAAGAAAATATCGCTGCTGTAAGTCACAGTGTTAACGATGATCCTGATTTGTCTAGTCGTCGAAGTTCACAACAAGTTTTACTCTATGCATCGACCAAATGAGAAATTTTGCGTAAATATTTTGGTCTACACCCATACAAGATCCAACTGGTTCGAGAACTAAAGCCACTTGACCATAATAAGCGTCGTTTGTTTGCTGATTGGGCCCTAGAACAGCTTGAAGTTAATCCGCTTTTTTATCGTAAAATTGTGTGTAGTAATGAAGCCCATTTCTGGTTGAACGGCTACGTAAACAAGCAAAATTGCCATATATGGAGTGAAAACAATCCTCAAGAAGTTCTGCAGGTTCCATGGCATCCTGAAAAACGCACTGTATGGTGTGTTTTAGACGCTGGAGGCATCATCGGTCCATATTTCTTTGAAAACAATGCTGGAGCTAATGTTACAGTGAATGATGCTCGTTACACATCGATGATCAATGATTATTTGTTTGAAAATTTGAATGGTATCGACCCAGAAGTGTTTTGATTCCAACAAGATGGTGCTACACCTCATGCTGCTTCTTATTTTCAAAACATATATGTCATAAAATTAGCTTTCAGATTAAAAAAAATTTGGCTTCAATCCTAATTTAAATGTGTTTTTTTTTTTCAATTCAAAGTTAAATCACTCTTAAAAAACACCCGATATTTCAATACTAGAACTAGAACCAAAGCGCTGCATTTTGAAAAATTCAATGACATTTCTATGAGCTCCACTTTTATTTTATTTTATTTGGCGAACTTCCAAGAACGTTACAATGGAAATGATCACAATATGACAGGAGACGAAACGACAAAACGAGTATACCACGGCGTGAAAGGTAATTTTCACTCATCAGTACGCCGTAACTATGCGAAATTCACGGATTTTATTGGTTCTTCAAAACATGAGTTATATAATCAAAAGTATAATTAAGTTTGTCCGATTATTTTCGAATATTCATGCTTTATTGTGAAAAATTGATTATACATTCAAAGTTCACACTGTTTCCCATCTTTCTGACAATTGACGGATCCCATCGCGGAAAAAGGGTTTTTTGACTGAACCGTAAGTGGGGAAGTGCTGATCAGCCAGACCATGTTGCATCGTTCAGAAGAGATGGTATTCTGAGTGAGCAATGTCTAGGCTGTACAGCGGGTGGGGCAGGTCTTGCCATTTGATGGTTTCTACCTGTCTGGCCAATATTGTAGACTCCAGATTTATTTTCTCTGTTTGTTCGATCCTTATTGTTTTTTATGTAAGTACTAAATTTATTGATGGTTTTAAAAGCTGCGCTATAATTGAAACTATTTTTGAAATGTTTAGCAATATTTTCGGATAATCCATTAACATAAGATAACGAAAAGTATTTCTGTGTAATGTCCACTTTTATGACTGGGTACAGAAGATTTAATGCCATGTTCTTTTGTTTATTGGATACCATTTTGTATATAAGAAAGGGGTTTTAACCGTTGTTTGAAGCTATCTGTTGAATAATATTTAATTCTTTGGAAAAGTTATCTGAATTCAGAGGGACATTTAATAGTGTATGCTATTATATACTGACATCTTTTGGTTAGTGGGGTGATTTGAAGTTTCAGCGACAAACACCCTAAGTTTTTATGATTTGTTTTTTCATTATTTTATTACGTATTTAAACTCTGTTACACTGGACATAATCGGCCAGTAGAATGTAGATACCAGAAGAAGCCACATCATGGTGATACAATTGTATTATAAACATTTTCGTGGAAATTGAATAACTGTCTCTTATATATTTTTTAATCAAAATTAGTTTCCACCAAGCAAAAACCGAATCAATCAAACATCTAATGATGACACTCCAAAATGTAGGTTGCCCGATGAAACAATGGAATAATAAAATAGTAGACATCTGTTACAAAAAACCGCACGAACTTATTTTTCCCTAATATATACTGAGCATTTATCTTGTACGGCCATTCTAACGCAATAATGTTAGTCTTGAGACACGTGTAACGCAACATGATAAATCAGGTGAACGTTATTCCGCCTGGTGCAATGAAACCCCCCAAAATAATTTCGGCACCACGCAGTTTCTAGTGATTCAGAACTGCTTCTTTCGGTTTTAGTGGAAACGATGCCCTCCGAGCGATTTTTGCATAACGTTATATTTTCCCGAATCTTCGGGATCATCCTCCTCAATCCCTGTGATCCGCAAGCCCGTCCGGGGATGGGAATACGGCTTGGTTACCTTTATCTACCGATATAAATCACAAGCGTACGGGGTGGACAGGCCTTCCCGTATTTACATCCGGCTCGCTTGGCGGTTCGATAAAACAAAGAAAAATGTCCAGATTTGCCTGATTCGCCCTGGGGAGTATCTCACAGCATTCTCGGCGAATCTGGAAGGACACGAAGCAACTGCGATGTTCATGATTCGATCCTTTCAGCTAATCCAAAATGCCAAAATGGTAATTATTTCATCCTGTTACGGAAGATTGCATGAAACACATGATTTTTTTTTTAATTGACACAGTTTTCATGTTTCACAGTTTATTCAGAATCCTGATACGTGTTTCGTCTTTCGACCATCTTCAAATGAGTACAAAAAGTAACTAAACTTAAAATTCAAAAGGTTCTTTATTACACTCAGGACATCTTCGTATTTTTATGACGCATGGAAATAACAGCATCCAATATAGGGGTGTTCCCAAAGAGTATTAAATGCTGATTTTTTAATGCGCCATAAAAATACACAGATGTTCTAAGTGTAATTAAAGAACCTTTTCAATTATAGGTTCAGGTCCTTTTTTTTTACTCCTTTGAAGATGGTCGAAAAACCGAAAAACGTGTCAGGATTCTGAATAAACTATGAAACATAAAATTGTTATAATGTTACACCTAGACCCAACCGCTTCATTTATTTAATGAAACGCATATAAGAATAATAAGTATCGGGTGTTTTTTTTTAGAGTGATAGAACTTTCGATAGGGATAAATGTGATTTGATAGAAGCTAGAAGCCATGTTGTTTTGACATTTCTGTTCAGTAAGCATTGACAAATTACCATGGAAAGACTCACGCCGCAACAACGTTTAAAAATTGTTAAACTTCATTTTCAAAATCAGTGTTCTATTCGCCAAACTTATAGAGCACTTCGTGAAATTTATGGTTTACATAATCGTCCATTAGAGCAGTTTATTCGTCGAACTATCGATAGATTTCGGACAACATTTTCTCTAATCGATGCAACAACAACAACAAGACAAAGAACTGTACGTAGAAGAAAATATCGCTGCTGTAAGTCACGGGGTTAATGATTTCGACTCTGTGCATCCACCACATGGAAGATTTTGCGTAAAGATCTTGGTCTACACCCATACAAGATCCAACTGGTTCAAGGACTAAAGCCACTTGACCATAATAAGCGTCGTTTGTTTGCTGATTGGGTCCTAGAACAGTTTGAAGTTGATCCACTTTTTTATCGTAAAATTGTGTTTAGTGATGAAGCTCAAGACAAATGATTGTACGTACAGAAGAAAATATCGCTGCTGTAAGTCATAGTGTTAATGATGATCCAGATTCGTCTATTCGTTGACGTTCTGCGCATCCACCACATGGAAAATTTTGCGTAAAGATATTGGTCTAAACCCATACAAGATCCAACTGGTTCAAGAACTAAAGCCACTTGACCATGTAAACGTCGTTTGTTTGCTGATTGGGCTTGAAGTTGATCCACTTTTGTATAGTAAAATTGTGTTTAGTGATGAAGCTCATTTCTGGTTGAACGGCTATGTAAACAAGCTGAATTGCCATATATGGAGTGAAAACAATCCTCAAAAATTTCTGCAGGTTCCATTGCATCCTAAACAATTTACTGTATGGTGTGCTTTACACGCTGGAGACATCATTGGTCCATATTTCTTTAAAAACGATGCTGGAGCTAATGTTACAGTGCATGGTGCTCATTACAGATCGATGATCAATGATTATTTGTTTCAAAATTTGAATGGTATCGACCCAGAAGTGTTTTGGTTCCAACAAGATGGTGCTACACCTCATGCTGCTACCGTAACAATTGATTTATTGAAAGAAAGATTTGGCGATAACATTATTTCGAGAAATGGTCCAATTAATTGGCCTCCACCTCCGCCTCTTGCGACATAACTCCACTGAATTATTTTCTTTGGGGTTATGTCAACTCATTGGTTTATGCTGATAAACCAGAACCAATAGCACTTTGAAAGCCAACATAACTCGTGTTATTAATGAAATAAGGCCTGAATTACTCAAAAGAGTGCTCCAAAATCGGTCTGGTCGAATGCGGTTCCTCAGAGCTAGTCGTGGTGGACATATGCCGGAAATTATTCTTAAAACATAAATGTCATAAAATTATCTTTCAAATAAGAAAATATCTGGCTTCAATCTTGATACTTGAAAACATGATACTAACTAATATTGACTACTTAACCTATATTTATTTGATTACACATTTAAACAAGTATTCTATTTTTGTAATGAATATTTTCGTCGCAATCTCGTGCATTTATTAATTATGTCAAGAAATAACATTAGGCCTTCCATAAATAACAATTCTTTATTTTTTCCGAGCATGCGCACCTGAACTCTTCAGGCAGACATGGTGCACACCTCTCTCTGTGACAAAATGTTTTGTTTCGAATCTTATAGTCATGAAAACTAAATCTTTTTCATAAATATTAGATCAGAAAGAAAACATTTTGTCACAGACAGAGATGTGCGTCATGTCTGTCTGAGAGTTCGGGTGCGCATGCTCGGAACGAAAAAAAATGTTTATTTATTAATTTTAATTGACAATTTATATTTGTGCGGTTTTTTATTCCATTTGATATTGTGTAATGAGTTTTGATTTTATACGTCTATTAGATACAAGCAGTGCTTATAAGACATTATTTAATTCTAAAAGTTATTGAAGAAAATTTTTTGATATTCAAAGTTTGTAATAACAGTTCTTTCAAGTAAAAAACCGCTTCTTATTATGTAATTTTTAATATTTACTATTTTGACCTATTGTTATTTCGTCTTCATTCAAAACCGTTTTATACTCTTTTTATTTCATGTGTCATAGCGGTGTTTGATTTTTTGAATCTGTGTTTCAGTAGAATCTCATATATTCGATTATCTCCACATAATGCTTCGCTTGGGTATCTAACATGCTTGCCAAAAATTATTTTGAGTATCCACTTTTGGACAATGTTTACTTTACCCATTGATTATTTCCAACTCCACCCAATCCAGTAAACTTTGTATTAATGCATGGTACACCAGACCCGAGACTTCTAAGACAAGGCGTATGCTGGAGACAGCGGAAATGAAGATACTCCGTAAAATTTCCGGAAAAACCCTGTACGATAGAGAAAGGAGTGATGAAATCAGAAGATTATGTGAAGTGGAAAACATTGGAGAGTGGATAGAGAACAGGAAAAGAGAATGGAACGCGCACATAGAGAGAATGGGGCAGGACAGATTAGTGAAAAGGGCTAGAGATAAATCGCCTCTAGGAAGGAGAAGTATCGGTCGCCCAAGAAAAAGGTGGAGCGATAATTTACGCCCCGAATAAGGATATAAGGATATCATCGATGAAGAACAGGCTTTAAGCCTACATGGAAGAATGAAGAAGAAGAAGAAGCATGGTACACAATTCTTAAATGACTAGTGACTAGAGCCCCTTCAAAATTTTGAGTCTGGTGAGTAAACCTCTTATTTTGGTAACCAAGCTCTTCATGTGAACATCCCAGCGCATATGCCTGTCAATCATAATGCCCAAAAACTTAATCGACTCACATTCTGGAATAGTTTCTGTATCACCCACGACTCATGGTCCTAGATTTGGTATATTGGTGACCTATGAGAAGAAAGGTATTTGGTCTTCTCTATATTGAACGTGAGTAGATTGTATTCAAACCAATTTTTTATCATCCGCATATCACACTCAGCTTCCTCTTTCAGATCTACTTTTGTAAGATATCGTCGTATCGTCAGCAAAACTGAAAATGCTACCCTTCGTATTCAACTGGATTCATTCATATAAATAGTGAAAAGAACAGGACCCAGGACCGTTCCCTGTGAAACCTCATAATTTACATTTCTCCATTCGCTGACGACACCCCCAATATCCACTCTTTGCCTTCTATTAATAAGGTAACCTTCAAGATTCTGTATGACCACATTTTCATCAATAATTTCTCGTGGGAGACAGCATCGAATGCTTTGGAAAGATCGACGAATATACAGCAGCCTTCTGCTGGAATATGGCTCTTTTGGTCATGAATGAGTTGTTTAACTCATTCATGACCAAAAGAAGTAGAGTTTTCTACCTTTACAGGACAGTTGAAATGTTTTCCCAGGTAGTAAAAATCTTTTACTTGACTCACTTTCATTTCCATTTCGAGTAGTCTCTTTATTTGGGAAGTTATATATTCCAGTGTAATACTAATTTGAGCTTTTTTAATCCAAAGATTACGGTATTATTCTTTCTGCTGCCTATATCCAATCTTTTCTTTCTTTCTTTTAACTTTGTATTTTCTCTTTCTAGATGTTTCACTTTTGAGTTAAATTCCTCGATTTTCAGCAGCAATCTGGCCTGGCTGATATTTATGGCACCTTTAAGATCCTCTCTGCAATCTTTGATATCGTTTCTAATCAACCTCACATTCAGGTCATTCACGTTTCCAGATTCCACTTCGCCTTTGCTAAGCGGCAACGTATATCTTGCCCGTATGGGTTTATTGGGAGATCCTTGAGATTTGGTCCGCTCTGGTTGACGCAAAAGTGCATTAGTCCAGTTTACTCAGTAATCTTCGATCCGCTTCAAAAATTTATTTCATTCAATTTGCCTTACTAATTATTCCATTCACACATAAACGTACATACACTAATTCTAATGTCTAATGTTATATAATAATAATATTAGGAGTACAAATAAGTTTCCGCCGTTTCATTGTAGATGGCGCGGCACGGAGTTTCGGTTAGCTTTCTCAGATGATAACCGGCTTAAAAAATAGTTTGGACATTCAAGAACAACATAACCTATTAATATCATTGATTTTATATTGGTAAAATATAATTTTTATAAGTTGAAAATGTCAAAATTTGAGCCAAGTAAGCGTCATTTGCGGGAAATATTGGTTTACTTCTTTAATTTAAAGAAATTTGCTGCTGAGGCGCATCAATTGCTCGTAGAAGCATATGGTGAGGGTGCTTTGAGTGAGAGAACGTGTCGAGAGTGGTTTCAAAAGTTTAAAAACGATGATTACGACGTAGAAGACAAAGATCGCAGTGGAAGGCCAAAAATTTACGAGGATGCAGAATTGGAGGAAGATTCATCTCAAACACAAAAAGAACTTTCTCTAACATTAGAAGTCACTCAGCAAGCAGTCTCACATCGTCTTCTATAATAAATATTTAATTTGTGTTAAAAAACGGCGGAAACTTATTTTTACTCCTAATACTAATAAATAAAATAATAAAAACTATTTCCACAATGTACTAATTAACTACAATTATTTCGACAACACCGAGATTTATTCAAGTTTACAGTTTATATTAACTCTGAAAATTACACCTTCACTTCTTAAAAATTGGGGGAAAAAGTGAAGGTACGCATAACTAACAATTTTCAGGAATATAGATGAAAAAGATTTACGCAAAAAGGGATACAAGTAACCAGCAATTCACAGAAATACCGATAAAGAAAAATATGCATGAAAAGGGACACAAATAACCATAAAATATATTGGACGCCAATCTGAAATACCTCACTAAGTAAAAATATTCCAAAATAGAGATCTTGCCACATCTGTTTGGTCGTTGAGAAGAATTTTAGGGTTCTTGTACGTACTCATTTCTACTGCTTCCTAAAATGTCAGTCTAGTCATTATATACCATAAGCCAATCACTTCAGGTCAATTTATAGACTCTAGACTTATTGCCTTTATTTTTTTGTACCTGGAACGTGCATATGTATAGAGAACCGCGGTTTGGGGTGGCCGTTGTTTTTCCTGTCTCATTGTACGAACCGGGGGCAAACCTATCACCTCACGGGCGAGGTTGAAACCCTGCTTAGTCTCAAGGGCTTTTGATCTTCGTCAAAAGCCCGTGTTGTCCGGGTCCACAGTGGGATCCGGAATGACTGGCTGAAAGAAAAAAGGAGACTTGCGATGTTTCAACCTAGATGAATTCCCCCTCTGCTGACCCCCAATTCTACGCCACCCCCGTTCCAGCCCTTGAGTGGCGTGCACTACATTAGGAAAAATGGAGACACAGGATGGTTCTCAACCAAAGTTGTCTGCTCACCCCCAACTGTTTGATCCACATTCTTCGCCTAGAAACGGCGCTGGCTGGAGGAAAAAGGGAGACGATTCTTACTGGGAAGATTTTTGGATCCTTAAGCGTCTCTCTATGTTGATTGGGGCTTCACTCTTGGCAATCGAACAGCAACAGGGAAGCTGTCATTTATGTTGTTTCTGAGCGTCGGCCTTGCACAACCACCAAATAGGGACACTTCACTCATACAGCTGAGTGCTAGAACCGACACTTTTTTGGAAAGGGGGATCCCTGCTGATTCCCCCTCGGCTTTACTGATGCTGGTTCTCTATTTTTCCTTTCCAAACTTCCTTCTCTTTCTCCTTCAGCTCTGGGAGTCTACTGGAGTTTCAAAACTTGAGCAGAAAGCCAGGACAACAATGATGACAATGGTACATCAACGTTGGTAAAAAGCTATGCTCACATGCCAACACGTAAAATTCTGAATATATCTGAGTATGCTACAACAGGGCCCTGGCTAGCAAGCGAACAAAGTACGCGATATTACTATACTAGTTGTACTACTGTTGGAGAAAACTGGAGTCGATCCCAAACTGTATTTTACCCATCCTCTCATCAAATCGCCCAACATTATCATCATTATTAATAATTTCCGAAATGGATTATACGGTCCGCTTGCAATCGGCCTATCCTGCACGCATAACGAAAATACCTCCAACTTCGACCCCCTTCCCCTAGTACTCATCTTTGACGCTATGAAAATTCGGTATCGAAATACCGCAAATCAAAATTCATGGACGTATCGTAGCAATAATACGCATGTTTAATAATATTCGGTCGGCAAACGAAAAAAGGGGCGACATGTGTTGGTTATCGGGGGAAATCAGATATTCATACGTATTTGGGGCCACAAAATTATCGTTACAGCAGCATCATGGCAACTGGACATATCGAATATTCTACAATGCGATTATTCTGATCTCCATACGAGGGTGAGAATCTATTCACCTGCATGATCGAAACAATAGGACACTGTTAACTGACCTCACCACATGACTAACAAGTAATTTGAAGTGAATGAAGCGTTTATCTCTTGTAGTTCTTAATACACACATAAAAATATGTAATCTCATATAATAAAATGTATATTGATAGCTATTTCCATTATCCTAATATCTTGGTGAAATCTTTCACCCTGTTCGTCACTGAAAGCACCCAAATTTTCGGGAGAAAATGAAAGATGTGAATCGAGGAAATTAATTTTTGATGACATTTGGGTACCAAAAGATTTGTAGGCATCTAATAGTTCATTAACTAACTGTTGGTAGTTTGCATCCATATTATTGCCCAAAAATCCTCTGACTACACTAACAAATGAGTTCCATGCTCTGCTCTTGTAAGCTTCTCTATAAAATTAAGGTCGTCCAGCAATTTTCTGATTTGTGGTCCAATAAAAATGCCTTCCTTTAATTTGGCATCAATCAACTTGGGAAAGACTTGTTTTAAGTATTTAAATCCATCACCATCTTTATTGACAGCCTTCACAAAGTTTTTCAGCAGCCCGTGTTTAATGTGAAGAGGAGGCAGAAGAACATTTTTAAGGTCTTCAAGAGGTCTAAACTTAACATTTTGAGATTCTGATTGAAATACAATTCTTTCTTGCCAAATTTTTGTTATATACTGCTGATTTACTGCACGACTGCCTCATAGACAAAGAAAACAGCAATATTTTGTAAATCCTCCCTGAAGTCCCACTAAAAAAGCTATAGTTTTTACGTCCCCACATCTGTCCTTTATACGTGTTGTAGTTTATTTTATCCAAAACAGTGCGCATATTTTCATAACATTCTTTCATCGTCACTGAATGGGCAACTTGTATAGAGGGTTTTAAATTTCCATTATGCAATAACATAGCTTTTAAACTGTATTTAGACGAATCTATACATAAACGCCACTCAGAGGGGGAACGCTCAATATCAGGTTCCTGCATTAAACCATCAATATCAGTACGCGCACACAACGAATTTTTCATATTGTAGAAGGCAGAAAACGGAGCATTTCTTTTTCTGAAATTCGTAATTTTTATTTCGTTGCCTAATAAGCTCCATTCCTTAAGACGGAGCCAAGAAGTTCTGACTGTTGCTTTGATAACCCAAAATCAAGTACCAAATCATTTGACTCACTTTGAACAATTAAATGTTGCTCGCTGGAACTGGGACCTGGAGTAAAAGTAGGGTAGAGGCACTGTTCTTCGGAGCTGCCTGATGATGCGTTGTCCCAAAATATCTTCCAATACAACATTTTGCAGATCTTAAGATGCGATCGCCACTAGTAAATCTGCATTATGAGGAACAGGTCGTATTGCAGACTGCAAATTTGGAAAGTCGATATTGTGCTTTCCCTTTTTGTAATAACCTTCAGTCTTTGCCAGGCAGAAATAGCAATCATCTAAATGATTATTGGGTGCTCGTCATACCATAGGGACTGCAAAAAGCATGCTCTTCCTCTTCCCGTTCATCCACTGCACCAATGATACACTACAACTAACACAGCACACATGGGGGGCACATTGCTTGTCTTTATCTCCAATCAAAAAACCAAAATATTGAAAGTAGGCTTTCTGAACACAAATTGTAGAAATTACTATGTTTTACTACCAATAAAAATATATTTTACACATTTTCTTGTGACTCGAGTTTCGACCCGAAACTCGAGTTGTGACCCGAAACTCGAGTCACAAGGAAATGTGTAAAATATATTTTTATTGGTAGTAAAACATAGTAATTTCTACAATTTGTTTTAATTATGATCAACTACCAAATAGTAACGGCTGAAACAATTCAGTTTCTTAACACTTTCAGAAAAAGGCTTGTGATTTCAGCATAAATTCTCCACAAATATAACAAAATTTTTCAGGAGAGATTTTGCAACTGCGCGCGTCTGCCTCGATATTTTCGTCCTTAAAACACTTTCTTATCTACACAAAGGGAACTCACTTCGAAACTCAACGGAAGACTTAATTTTATGTCTTATATTGTATAAACAACCCATTTTAGGTACCTTTCCTGATGTAATAAAATGCATTCATTTTAACCGTCCCCTCATAAAATTGACTACTTGGTAATATAAAATGGTGTTATTGAGCTATTGAAAAGTGGAACGTGTTATGACTTTAGGAATATTTTTCCTATAATTAGAAGGGTATTTTCATCAAAAAAATAAAGTTCTGCTTTGCGTTACAAAAATCTTGTCGACCAGTGTTATTTAAGGGATAGGTATCAAAAGTAAGTAGGAGCACAAAAAAAATGAATTTTTTAGGTGTGTCACAGGGGAATGTGCTCGGCCCGTATTTCTTTATTGTTCAGATGAATGATATACTACTCTGTCAAGAAAGTACCGGGAATTTTCAATTAAAACAACATTTTTACATTTAATCGTCAAAATTTATTGGGTCGCCTTCAAAATAGGCTCCATTTGCTCCAATACATCTATGCCAACGGCACTTCCAATTATCGAAACATTTTTTATAGGCGCTTTCCGGGATGGACTTTAGCTCTCGCGCCGAATTTTGTTTTATGGCTTCAATCGACTCAAAACGGGTGCCACGAAGGGGCAATTTTAGTTTTGGGAAGAGGAAAAAGTCGCAGGGAGCCAAATCCGGCGAAGGGGTGGTTGCTGAAGCACGTTTGTTGAGTTTTTGGCTAGAAAGTCAGTCACAATCGTAGCTCGGTGAGAAGGCGCGTTATCGTCATGCAAAATCCATGAGTTGTTCGCCCACAAATTTGGCCGCTTCTTACGGATACGCTCACGCAAACGTTTCATAACGCCTAGGTAATACTCCTTGTTTACCGTCTGACCCTCTGGAACGAATTCGTAGTGCACCACGCCACGGATATCGAAGAAAACAATGAGAATCACCTTCAATTTCGAGCGGCTTTGGCGTGGTTTTTTCGGTTTCGGCTCATTTTTTGCCACCCATTCCGATGATTGCTGGCTTGTTTGCATATCGTACTCGTAGACCCAGGTCTCATCACCAGTTATAGTGCGTTCCATGAATGTAGAATCGGAATTACAGCGATCCAGCATGTCTGAAGCAGCCTGTTCGCGATGACGTTTTTGAACAAAATTCAGGTCTTTCGGTACGAGTCGTGCGGCCACCTTTCTCATGCCCAAAATATCAATCAAAATCGTACGTGCGGACTCGTGGGATATCTTAAGATCATGTGCTATCTCTCTCAAGCTGGTACGACAGTTTTCCAGCACCCTTTCCTTAATTTTATCGATGTTATCTTCGATCGAAGCCGTCGATGGGCGACCACTTCACGACCGTCCTTGAAGGCTCTGTACCACTGATATGCACGAGTTTTCGATAGAGCATTATCACCAAAGGCCTTTTGCAACATTTTCAATGCATCGGCACACGAAAATTCATTTGCAACACAAAACTTTAAACAAATTCTTTGCTCAACTTAATCACTCATAGTAAAAATCGGCACGCATTCTGACATCGACTGACTTAATCAGCTGTTGCAAACACATTAGTTGACAGATCCCGCTCAAGCTTGGCATAGTAATTAAGGACAGTGGTACCAACCTAGGAAAAAAATTTTTACCTGCCTCATTGCCCCGCCAGAATTAAATCGATAATTCCCGGTACTTTCTTGACAGAATGTATGTAAATATTCAAAAAGACGCCTCATAAGTTTGTTTGCGGACGACACATTTATATCTATTTCAGGGAAAAACTATTATGAGATTATAGATATTTCGAACAATAAACTTGATGTTCTGTATGATTGGTTATGTCAAAATCGTTTGAAATTAAATAATAAAAAAACATAGTGTATGGTTGTTAGAAATAATTTGAACTTAAAATTAGCAGTAAATATTAACAATTTTTCTATTAAATTTGTGACAGTAATAAAGTATTTTTTCCCATGTTGATTATCTTTGCAAAAACCAATCTATAAAGTATACTATTATAAGCTGATAATTTTTGTGAAAATGGATGGTTTGAAGTAGAATCAATCGTACTATCTGTGTATGTAAGTTTCCTGTACATCGAAAAGTCGTGTCTATTACTAATTTTAGTGATTTTTAAATATAAGAAATTGATGATATTATTTACTACACACACAGATAGTACTATCCATTCTACTTCAAACTATCTATTTTCACAAAAATTATCAGCTTATAATAGTATGCTTTATAGATTGGTTGTTAACACACCTATGACAAAAGAAAATTCTGACAAAGAATATAATACCATTAAACAAATAGCTTTCAATAATGATTTTAATCCGTTTATTATATAATAAAATAATAAGAAAAGGCTTTTTACTTGAAAGAAGGAATAAAACAAAATTTGAATATCAAAACAGATTTAATCTGTCGGTCTTCTACAATTTTGATATAAAAAAATTTTTATTCAAAAAACTTTTAGAATGAAATTAATGTCTTATAAGCACAGCTCATATTTATATTCCTCCTATCAAGTAAAAAGCCTTTTCCTATTATTTTATTTTATACATAATATAATATATAATCATATTTAGGCTTGAATAAAAATCTCATTATTGAATAGAAAGTTGATTAAAGAAGACCTTATAATACCTTACAGCTTTCTATGACGAACATAGAATATCTTGGATTTTAAAGTTAGTTGTTCAAAGCGATGATCCCATGAGGACTTAGGTGAGTTATATTTGTTTGTTGGTTGATTTTATTTTTTAGATATGATTTAGGACCGAGACCTTATCGGAATTCTAATTATTTTTTGAAGATATAATGCATGTGTTGAGAGATTTTGGAATTAACCCATTTAAATATATTGAATATTTCAAATGAATTATATTTTCTGAGAAGTCGTTAAATTATGTTTCGTATTTTTGAAAAGGAATTATTTTTCATAATTCTAAGATCAGAAACAAAATTGTGTCTCCTTCAAATATTTATTTATCAATTTTAATCAACAATTTATATTAGTTGGTTTATTAATTCCATTTGATATTGTATATTGAGTTTTGATTTTATACGTCTATTAAATATAAGCTGAGCTTATAAGACATTAATTCAATTCTAAGTTTTTTGAATAAATATTTTTTTGAAATTAAAATCATAGAAGACTGACAGATGAAATCTGTTTTGATATTCAAATTTCGTTAATTATAGATAATTTACTTAATAAAATGAATTACAAGCAAGCAATATCACTCGTACATCCTAAATTTCTAAATTCAAACGAAACAAAATTTATTTGATTAACTTACATAGGCCAAAAAACTGAAAAGATTGCTAGATAATTAAATAAAAAAGAAAATTATAACATCTCCTTCAGAACCATTAATTCATCAGGCAATTTAATAAAGACTAATAAATACGTCATTCCTAAAAACAAAAAATCAGGAGTTTACAAGTTAACATGTAGTGATTGCCCATGTGTATATGTGGGACAGACATTCCAAACAAGGATACGAGAACATTAAAAATGTTACATTAATAATAAACCATATTCAACTTATGCCAACGATTTGTTAGAGACTGGTCATAATTTTAATAGGAATTAAGAAATATTATATATCGAATACAAAAGTCATAAACTAAATCTGTTAGAAACTTTAGAGATCAATAGATATAATAAAAGATAAATTTTATTGAACGATCAAATAGATTTAAACATATCCCCCCTGCTTAAAATTTTTCATCACTTCTTGTCACCCCTCTATTTTTTGTACCAGAGCTTTGTATTTAAGGTCATGTTTTGCATGCATATCTCAGTTTTAACTCTCACCTGATGAAGTCATGGAATGACGAAACAATTGTCGTATAAATCAATAAAATAGCGGAAGTTACTATTTGTTTTTCTTATATTGAGGATGAATTTCCGTCAAGTAAAGACCGAGACAATCAAAAACCCGCATGTTGTTTGCACGTGTCTATGTCTGGTAATCACCTTTAAATTGAAACACGGGATTTCATTTGAATATTCTATATAATATTTGTTTACAAGTTCCGACGCATAACTCACAATTTTTACAGAATATCAACAACTATATTCGTAAAATCACTAGTTCTCAGGATAGCCAACAGTCGGAAACATATGACCGGCGTATAAAAGGAAGCTTTAAGTAAAGGACGGTCGATGTGCGTTTATGAAACTGATGGTCCCATTTAAAGGATCCTTTTTCATAAAGGCACTTTATCATAAAGGAGCCTTTTGATATTGTTTACGTAACTGGCCTTAAGTCTAACTTAGTTGTTCGAGATAATTTTCGTTTTAAGCACACTGTTTCCTGAAACAAGCGCGCCTAAGAAAGCGTTGATTGCAGCACCTTAAAGTGGTTTGCAAACCTGCAAAATCTGGCGAACCATGATAAATATTCACTAGCCGTCACTGAATATAATCTCATATTTAAGTGATGTTACGCTTGGAGTTATTCCCCAATCTTACTGTAATAAAAACTGTTCATTCCTGAAAGCCCTGCAACTTTCCAGGAAAACAAACCACCATTCTTCCAAGAACACGATACGAAATGCCCAGACAAACCATCTATTGTTAAATATCCAGTTTACCCAAATACTCAACAATGAAGAGACGAAGTTGTAAAAGAACAATCTCGTTCTTTCGTACTGTACGGGCATATTTCAAAATTATTAAATATTACACGGGTTGAATATTTAATCTTATGAGGCGAGATCAATACGGGAAAGTTTAGAAGTCTGGCAATTTCGCCACTAGCCTCCATATTGGTTTCGTTCGTTAGTTGCGAGATTTAATGAAGCGCTCAGGAGTTGTAATGTATTTTTGACCCATTTTACCTTTTAACCTTTGATGTTCTAGCGGCTTTCATGGAGGTGGGCTATGTGAATGCAAACGGCTTCCGACAAGGAAAATTGAAACACACCTTAATACGAACTAATTATGAATGCCGAGCCTTCATGCAGTATGATTTTGGCACAGCGTATCGCAATACTTGCTGAAAGCAATGTATCGATTTCTTAAAAACGAAAGAAAGTTTATTTATTTTCATTTAAATTAAATAGAATTTCCACAAACTTCTTATTAATGAACAACAATTGTTGTGTGGCTGCTGTGCACTGGACTGATTATACTACTCTGTCAAGAAAGTACCGGGAATTTTCAATTAAAACAACATTTTTACATTTAATCGTCAAAATTTATTGGGTCGCCTTCAAAATAGGCTCCATTTGCTCCAATACATCTATGCCAACGGCACTTCCAATTATCGAAACATTTTTTATAGGCGCTTTCCGGGATGGACTTTAGCTCTCGCGCCGAATTTTGTTTTATTGCTTCAATCGACTCAAAACGGGTGCCACGAAGGGGCAATTTTAGTTTTGGGAAGAGGAAAAAGTCGCAGGGAGCCAAATCCAGCGAATACGGTGGTTGCTGAAGCACGTTTGTTGAGTTTTTGGCGAGAAAGTCAGTCACAATCGTAGCTCGGTGAGAAGGCGCGTTATCGTCATGCAAAATCCATGAGTTGTTCGCCCACAAATTTGGCCGCTTCTTACGGATACGCTCACGTAAACGTTTCATAACGCCTAGGTAATACTGCTTGTTTACCGTCTGACCCTCTGGAACGAATTCGTAGTGCACCACGCCGCGGATATCGAAGAAAACAATGAGCATCACCTTCATTTTCGAGCGGCTTTGGCGTGGTTTTTTCGGTTTCGGCTCATTTTTTGCCACCCATTCCGATGATTGCTGGTTTGTTTGCATATCGTACTAGTAGACCCCGGTCTCATCACCAGTTATAATGCGTTCCATGACTGTAGAATCGGAATTACAGCGATCCAGCATGTCTGAAGCAACCTGTTCGCGATGACGTTTTTGAAGAAAATTCAGGTCTTTCGGTACGAGTCGTGCGGCCACCTTTCTCATGCCCAAAATATCAATCAAAATCGTACGTGCGGACTCGTGGGATATCTTAAGATCATGTGCTATCTCTCTCAAGCTGGTACGACGGTTTTCCAGCACCCTTTCCTTAATTTTATCGACGTTATCTTCGATCGAAGCCGTCGATGGGCGACCACTTCACGACCGTCCTTGAAGGCTCTGTACCACTGATATGCACGAGTTTTCGATAGAGCATTATCACCAAAGGCCTTTTGCAACATTTTCAATGCATCGGCACACGAAAATTCATTTGCAACACAAAACTTTAAACAAATTCTTTGCTCAACGTAATCACCCATAGTAAAAATCGGCACGCACTCTGACATCGACTGACTTAATCAGCTGTTGCAAACACACTAGTTGACAGATCCCGCTCAAGCTTGGCATAGTAATTAAGGACAGTGGTACCAACCTAGGAAGAAAAATTTTTACCTGCCTCATTGCCCCGCCAGATTTAAATCGATAATTCCCGGTACTTCCTTGACAGAATGTATACTATTATGGAATCTATTTATTGAATTTTTAGTATACTTATCTTCTTTCCTTATACAGATTGTATATGAATAGTTGCGGAAAAATTTAGGGGGTGATTCATTGTCAAAAATAGGGTGGCTCTTTCATATAAACTTAATTTTTTTGAACCCCCCTGCTTAGTTACAGACCCCTAAATAAGCCGCCCAAAAAACAGTTTTTAATTTTTTTCTAACAAACCAAAAAACTGGCAAGAATAAAATTGACCAAACATTTTATACGGGCGAGAAGGCACTCAAAAAAAATTTGGTGGTGTTTCTCTGTGATTGCAAGGGGTAGAAAAGGCCACCCGTAAACCTTGTTTCACAAGAAACAATTTTTCCTATTCATATTTTACAATAAGAATATTTGTTTAGCTTGATTAATTCTTAACAACTAAGGTCTCTTGTCATTTCTTGCTGGAATTCATAGATTTTGGGGAAAAAAAATATCAACAGATAATACGCCTGAGACGTAGAAGCTAGAATTATTTTCGACCTTAAATTTATCGGATTAGGCGGATGTCAAGTTGACATTTTCATTGATAACTGGTACAAATATTAAATAAATGTAACAAAACAAACAAATTTAAACTTTTCACAAATTAAATATCATATTGAATAGGTAGAAGATAGACGCCGAAAGGCCAAATGCAATACATCACAAATAGCAAGAAAGAAATATTCATCGACTGTAACCAACAAATGTGTTGATTTCTATGGATGAATATTTCTTTCTTACTATTTGTGATCATATTAATTGTTCAAAGTGACCACCATCAGCCCTTACGCAAGAGTCTAGACGTCGACGCATAGATTGGGTTACCCGTTTAAAAAATCCGGTAGTATTTTTAATAACCCTACATAAAAGAACCATGCGGTTCATTAAGTCTTCCATATCTTGGACAAAAGTCTTGTAAACCAATGTTTTTAAATGGCCCCAGACCACATTGTCCTTCGGACACGCAAAGGAGTATTTTGAAGAAGTCTTCTTCTATAAATTGAACGTATCTATTTCCATTCAAACTAGGTGATAGAAATTTTGGACCAATTAACTGATCCTCAACATACCCAAGCCAGACATTCAGAGAAAATTGTTCTCGGTAGTGAGCTACAGTAATAGCGTGAGGGTTCTCTTCGGCCCATATGTGGTTATTATGAAAATTAGTTATTGGATCTCTAGAAAAATTTACCTCGTCTGCGAATAGAACCTTTTTCAAAAAAGTTAATCAAAACTAGTCAGTTGTTATAACAAAATGACATCCTCTTACTAGATAAAATCTAGTTCGGAAATAATTCCAACCTCTACGACTCGCGCTATCATGTTCATAAATTATCTTTTTTCTCAAAAACCTTGAATTTTAACAAAAAATTAAAAGAGACTTTATCTGATTAGATTAGATCAAGCTATCCGAAATTAATTTTTTTATTGTAAAATACGAATATGAAAAAAAGTTTCTTGCGAAAGAAGGGGTGGCTTTTTCTACCCCTTACAATCATACAGGAATACAACCAAACATTTTTTTCAGTGCCTTCTCGTCCGCATAAAATGTCTGCTTAATTTTATTCATCAGTTTTTTGGTTTTTAAGAAAAAATTTAAAATAAAACCTCTTATTGGAAAACTCTTTAGTGCAGTAGAAATAAATTATGTGTATCGGGTGTTTTTTTTTTAGACTGATAGAACTTTAAATTGAAATAAAACACATTAAAATTAAGATTGAAGCCAAATTTTTTTAATTTGAAAGATAATTTTATGGCATTTATGTTTTAAAAATAATTTCCGGCATATGTCCACCACGACTAGCTCTGACGAACCGCATTCGACCAGACCAATTTTGGACCACGTTTTGGAGTAATTCAGGCCTTATTTCAACAATAACACAAGTTATGTTGGCTTCCAAAGCGTCTATTGTTTCTGGTTTATCAGCATAAACCAATGACTTGACATAACCCCAAAGAAAATAATCCAGTGGAGTTATGTCGCATGATCTTGGAGATCAATTAATTGGACCATTTCTCGAAATAATGTTATCGCACTTCGAAACAGCTTAAATATATTATTACCAAACGTTCATGTTATTATTATTCGTTGTTGTTTTGTTTAACTTCTTTTGTTTAATAAGGTTAAATGAAAAAAAATTGTCCGAGGTTTTTCTTGTCAGCCTGTATTTTTATTTTGTGGGCACTGATTATTATGGGTTAGAATTCCAAATAGCCTTTTTGAAGATGTGCTACATATTTTTGAAGGGTTTTTTCGAATTCCCCATTTACATTTTACATTTTTTAGTAATGGCACTTGTTATTTATGAATATCCCATCAAAACAAGCTGTCTCGGATGGTGTTTAATGGAGGATCACGACCAATATTTCACATTTTCTTTTGATTCTTTATTGGTTTATTGCCGTAAATATGTGACATTTCAATATGTCTATGAAAAGAAACAGTGTTTCGAAGATTATTTAATTTCAAGAAGGTTTTAAGAGCTTTTTCATATTAAATTTGTAAAGAGTTAGAAGAATTGATCTAGTTAGTGTCTGAAATGTAATATTTTGTGTTTGTGATCGAACATCTGATCTAAATTTTGTTGATTTAAATACTGATTTCTAAACTGAAAATAGGATGTATATCGTTGAAGATATCGGATGTTTTTTCTAGAGTGTTAAAACTTTAAATTGAAATAAAACACATTTAAATTAAAATTGAAGCCAATTTTTTTTATTGAAAGAAAATTTTATGACATTTATATTCCAAAAATAATTTCCGGTATTTGTTCACCACGACTAGCTTCGAGGAACCGCATTCTACCAGACAAATTTTGGACCACGTTTTGGAGTAATTCAGGCCTTATTTCATCAATAACACAAGTTATGTTGGCTTCCAAAGCGTCTATTGTTTTTGGTTTATCAGCATAAACCAATGACTTGACATAACCCCAAAGAAAATAATCCAGTGGAGTTATGTCGCATGATCTTGGAGGCCAATTAATTGGACCATTTCTCGAAATAATGTTATCGCCAAATCTTTCTTTCAATAAATCAATTGTTACGGTAGCAGCATAAGGTGTAGCACCATCTTGTTGGAACCAAAACACTTCCGGTTCGATACCATTCAAATTTTTAAACAAATAATCATTGATCATCGATCTGTAACGAGCACCATTCACTGTAACATTAGCTAAAGCATCGTTTTTAAAGAAATATGGACCGATGATGCGGCCAGCGTGTAAAGCACAACATACACTGCATTTTTCAGGATGCAATGGAACCTGCAGAGCTTCTTGAGGATTGTTTTCACTCTATATATGGCAATTTTGCTTGTTTACATACCGTTCAACCAGAAATGAGCTTCATCAGTAAACACAATTTTATGATAAAAAAGTGGATCAACTTTAATTCTTGAACCAGTTGGATCTTTTATGGGTGTAGACCAAGATCTTTACGCGAAATTTTCCACGTGGTGAATGCACAGAGTCCAACTTGTTGTGAACGTCGACGAATAGACAAATCTGGATCACCATTAACACTATGACTTACAGCAGCGATATTTTCTTCTGTACGTACAATTATATAAACCATAAAAAGTGCTCTATAAGTTTGGTGAATAGAACACTGATTTTGAAAATAAATTTCAACAATTTGTAAACGCTGTAGTGGCGTGAGTCTTTCCATGATAATTTGTCAATGCTTACTGAACAGAAATGTCAAAACAACATGGGTTCTACCTTCTGTGAAAGTTATCCCTATTGAAAGTTCTATCACTCTAAAAAAAACACCCGATGGAAGTAAATCCCGTGAATTAACTCTGTAAATATATTTATATATAATATAATATAATAGATTAGTATAGTGGACATTTTAATTAACTGAAAACGTAACATTATTCTAGAAATGTCAATATAACGGAACGCATCAGAATTCAAGGCATCATAGAGGCTTCAAATTAGTTCCAACGAAAACTTCAAAGATCTATCGATCCCCCTATTCTTCACGGCGCTGAGCAAAACAGAGAACGGCCATCCGTAGATCCTACCATTATTTATCATCTTCCGAGTCTCCCTCGGAACGGTGGACTCTTCAGTCTTTCAAACCGGGCGGATTAATGCCATCACTCATTCGCGACAATTTATGCCCGACTTGTCCTGTTTGTTTGTTCTTTTCAGCTAAGACGGAGGCGGCAGCACCGCGATAACACATTATGCCCGTGTTAGTTCCACAGGGCGCGCAAAAAGGGAAGGCAATTAGGACGACGTAAATCTTTTTAAGTGAAAAGATCGGCCAAAAATAAGAAGTGCTTTTTCATCGTTTTCTAAACTGCATAAAATACTCAACGTTAAGAGTTTCATGAAAAATGTGACATTACAATAAGCACACCCAGTAATTGTTGGAATATTTACATCATTTTCGGTATAAAGTTGGATATGGTGAGATACGTAAACAGTAAGATTTTGTGACATATCGGTAGCTGTGTCCAAAATTCCGCTCTGCTCTGCTAGAGCTTCACGGCGTATCCCATAGAGGAAACGACCGCTTTCCGATTGTTAGTTCACCGTCCTCGCTGGCTTCAAGTAGACCAAAGCGCGAGAGTTTTGACACCGACGTTCCAACGTCGAACAAGGTTGGAGGCGTCATTGGCAGATTTGCACCCCCTTACCAATCTATTGAGCTCGGCAAGTTGGAACAGAAGTCTTACCTCCCGAAACTGAAATGTAAGAAGCTCCCTTATAACATCGCGTCCGAAGAGCTTCATTTCCGTACTAAATTTCAACTCGAACGTAGGACTGAAATTTCGCATAAGTAAGACGTATGAGCTATCGTAATAGAAAGTTTTACAAATCGAGAAAATATAATATACATCTGTATAACGATCCTAAGCTCAAACAAGCCCGACAAGGTTTTGTTGATCACTAGCACGTAAGTAACCAGGTTTCGAACTTGTTGGCTCTAGTCAATGCCCTGTAATCTCCAACAATTACAAATCTATATTCGCCCTGCAAACGAAAACTAAAGTATTCATCACACCTAGCGTCATCTTGTGCACTCAAATATACATACACGACGTAACCTAGCAAGCAAATTCAACTGTATAACCGATTTTTTTAACGTTACAAACGCAGAAAACTTTTCTCGCGCTCAAGTCAGATCCTATTATGCCGTGATGCTCACAATTAGCATATTCAAATAAAATAGTATTTGATGGATTCGGTCTTTACTTGGTGTAAATTCATTTTCAACTAGTGATTGTGTTTACTGATGAAGCTCATTTCTGGTTGAACGGCTATGTAAACAAGCAAAATTGCCGTATATGGAGAGAAAAGAATCCTCAAGAAGTTCTGCAGGTTCCATTGCAGCCTGAAAAAGCACTGTATGGTGTGCTTTACACGCTGGAGGCCTTATCGGTCTATATTTCTTTAAAAAACGGCACTGGAGCTAAAGTTACAGTGAATGGTGCTTATTACAGATCGACGATCAATGATTATTTGTTTCAAAATTTTAATGGTATCGACCCAGAAGTGTTTTGGTTCCAACAAGATTATGCTAGATCATGCTGCTACCGTAACAATTGATTTATTGAAAGAAAGATTTGGCGGTAACATTATTTCTAGAAATGATCCAATTAATTGGCCTCCAAGATCATGCGACATAACTCCACTGGATTATTTTCTTTAGGGTTATGTCAAGTCATTGGTTTATGCTGATAAACCAGAAACAATAGACGCTTTGGAAGCCAACATAACTCGTGTTATTGATGAAATAAGGCCTGAATTACACGAAAAAGTGTTCCAAAATTGGTCTGGTCGAATGCGGTTCTTCAGAGCTAGTCGTGGTGGACATATGCCGGAAATTATTTTCAAAACATAAATGTCATAAAATTATCTTTCAAATGAAAAAAATTTGGCTCCAATCTTAATTTAAATGTGTTTTATTTCAATTAGAAGTTCTATCACTCTAAAAAAAGCACCCGATAGTTTGTATTCAGTACATGTTTGAATTTTTGAAATTTTCAGTATTTTGGTTTTTCCCAAAATTTCATAATTTCTCAAATATTGTACTCTTGTTATTGTGCATACATCATTTCTTTGAAATCTCATTATTATAACCTTAAACGCTCTACTTGTATATATTTCAAAAGGAAATTGGATTTTTTTAAAGAAAAAACACAAATTAATTCCATATCCTGAAAATTTGACGAGCAGTTCATATTTCATTTATAAGCTGTAATCTCATTTTGATTTCTTGACTTTTTGTGATCCTGATAGTTTTTGTTTTTCTTGTGTAGTCTCGAAAGTATACAATCATTCGGATGTAATATCAGGTGTTTTTTTTTTTAGTGATAAAACTTTAAATTGAAATAAAACACATTTAAATCAAGATTCAAGCCAAATTTTTTTTTTATTCGAAAGATAACTTTATGACATTTATGTTTTGAAAATAATTTCAGGCATGTGTCTACCACGACTAGCTATGAGGAACCGCATTCGATCAGACCAATTTTGGAATACTTTTTCGGGTAATTCAGGCCTTATTTCATCAATAACACGAGTTATGTTGGCTTCCAAAGCGTCTATTGTTTCTGGTTTATCAGCATAAACCAATGACTTGACATAACCTAAAAAAAAAAATGCAGTGAAGTTATGTCGCATGATCTTGGAGGCCAATTAATTGGACCATTTCTCGAAATAACGTCTTTCTTTCAATATATCAATTTTTACGCTAGCCATGAGGTGAAGCACCATCTTGTTGGAACCAAAACACTTCTGAGTCGATACCATTCAAATTTTGAAACAAATAATCATTGATCATCGATCTGTAACGAGCACCATTCACTGTACCATTAGCTCCAGCATCGCTTTTAAAGAAATATGGACCGATGATGCCTCCAGCGTGTAAAGCACACCATACAGTGCATTTTTCAGGATGCAATGGAATCTGCAGAACTTTTTTAGGATTTTTTTTCACTCCATATACAGCAATTTTGCTTGTTTACATAGCTGTTCAACCAGAAATGAGCTTCATCACTAAACACAATTTTACGATAAAAAAGTGGATCAACTTCAAACTGTTCTAGGGCCCAATCAGCAAACAAACGACGCTTATTATAATCAGGTGGCTTTAGTTCTTGAACCAATTGGATCTTGCATGGGTGTAGGTCAAGATCTTTACGCAAAATTTTCCATGTGGTGGCTGCACTGAGTCCAACTTGTTGTGAACGTCGACGACTAGACTAATCTGGATCATCATTAACACTAGGACTAACAGCAGCGATATTTTCTTCTGTATGTACAGTTCTTTGTCTTGTTGTTGTTGCATCGAGTAGAGAAAATGTTGTCCAAAATCTATCGATAGTTCGACGAATAAGCTGCTCTGATGGACGATTATGCAAATCATAAATTTCACGAAGTGCCCTACAAGTTTGGCGAATAGAACACCGATTTTGAAAATAAATTACAATTTGTAAACGTTGTTGCGGCGTGAATCTTTCCATGATAATTTGTCAATGCTTACTGAACAGAAATGTTAAAACAGTATGGCTTGTACCTTCTGTCAAATCACAGTTATCCCTATCGAAAGTTCTATCACTGTAAAAAAACACCCGATACTTCAAGTGAAGTTCATTTAACACTAATCGATGTATACCGCAGAAGTGCAAATACTGAAAATCGTTTCATTTAAAGTACCTCCCGCTAACTGAAATGAGACATACCTACGACGAAGTGGTAAGTGGAATACGCAGAACGTGTTAAAAGGATAAATCAAAGGACTCACCTATGAACACGAATATCTGATGATGAGAATATCGAAGCAGCATGGACACGGACACCGTCTGAAAATAAACCACATATTGAATTAAAGATGGACATCGTACATAATGCAGGCTATCAAAAGATTTGAAGAATACCAGGAAATTTTTTCTGATCAGTAAAAAGAACTCCTATTTCACTCGAAGATTCATGATTTTCTATTCAAACATACTCATTGTAAACAGTGATTTCAGTGTTACAGTGTGTTCAGTGTTTATTACACGGTTCTATCAAAACGACCACACAACATACGTCTAAAAATTTCAAAATAAAAGAGGGATTTTTACTCGATAGAAGACTCTTTCGGTAACTTAAATATCAAATAGATTAAGTCTGCCAACCTCACTATGCATGCATTTTAATTTTATAAGTTTTTTTCCAAAATCTTTTTTTCAAAATCAAATAAAATAAATACACAATACCTATAGAATTTACACTTATTGCACTGCATCAAAAGGAATAAAAGAATCCAAATAAAATATAGAATATTGATTGAATTTATTCAATGAAACATCTGATTGATATATCGAATGTTTCATATCGGTATTATGAAAACGAAATTTCATTCCAAAAATGCCCAAGATAACCTCAAGAATTTCTTCAAAATTAACTCTCTTCAAAAAAGCTCTTTCGAAAAATCTCTTCGAAAATATGTAGCTGGATTGATGATTGTGGACTAGAATTCCGAACAATCTTTTTGAAGATTTTTTTGAAGATGTGCTACATATTTTTGAAGAAATTTTTGAGGTTATGTTGGGCATTTTTGTGGTGGAATTTGGTTTCCATAATACCGTTATGAAACAACCCTTTATCCATCAGATGTTTTATTATTTTTTAATGGTTTACCGATAGAAATGATGACAGTTCTATCTTAAAAACTTTGGATATCAAAATAAAAATTTAATCTGTTAGTCTCCTACAATTTTAATTTAAAAAAATTTTTATTCAAAAATTTATATTTGAATGTTTCGTTCCACTCCGAACGTTAATGATGATCCAGATTTGTCTATTCGTCGACGTTCACAACAAGTTGGACCCTGTGTATCCACCACATGGAGAGTTTTGCGTAAAGGTCTTGGTCTACACCCATTCAAGATCCAACTGGTTCAAGAACTAAAGCTACTTGACCATAATAACCGTCGTTTGTTTGCTAATTGAGCCCTAGAGCAGCTTGAAGTTGATCCACTTTTTTTATGGAAAACTGTGTTTAGTGTTGAAGCTCATTTCTGGTTGAACGGCTATGTAAACAAGCAAAATTGCCGTATATGGAGTGAAAACAATCCTCAAGAGTCCTTTGCATCCTGAAAATGCACTGTATGGTGTGCTTTACACGCTGGAGGCATCATCGGTCCATATTTCTTTAAAAGCGATGCTGGAGCTAATGGTACAGTGAATGGTGCTCGTTACAGATCGATAATCAATGATTATTTGTTTCAAAATTTGAATGGTATCGACCCAGAAGTATTTTGGTTCCAACAAGATGGTGCTACCCCTCATGCTGCTACCGTAACAATTGATTTATTGAAAGAAAGATTTGGCGATAACATTATTTCGAGAAATCGTCCAATGAATTGGCCTCCAAGATCATGCCAACTCCACTGGATTATTTTCTTTGGGGTTATGTGAAGTCATTGGTTTATGCTGATAAACCAGAAACAATAGACGCTTTGGAAGCCAACATAACTCGTGTTATTGATGAAATAAGGCCTGAATTACACGAAAAAGTGTTCCAAAATTGGTCTGGTCGAATGCGGTTCTTCAGAGCTAGTCGTGGTGGACACATGCCGGAAATTATTTTCAAAACATAAATGTCATAAAATTATCTTTCAAATAAAAAAAAATTGGCTTCAATCTTAATTTAAATGTGTTTTATTTCAATATAAAAAATTCTATCACTCTAAAAACAAACGCCCGATATAAAGGCCAGGTAGGTTCTACTGTGCGTTTGGTGGAACTAGAAAGGAATCATTTTTTGAATTGCTTCCATATGGCCAAACACTAAATTCGTGTCTCTAATGTCAACAACTTGACTGGTTGAAGCTAGCGATTGACCAGAAACGGCCAGAATTGGTCAACTGAATAGATTTTGTGTACTATCAGGACAACGCCAGGCCACTAACGTCTGTAGTGACTCGCCAAAAACTCCGGGAGATTTATTGGGAAGTTTCAATGCATCGAGCGATTATCATGTTTTTCTCGCATTGCAAAACTTCTTGATTAATAGTAAATTGGCATCAAGAAAATTAGGACCTAAGACTTCTTTGAGGGAGGCATTATGAAGCTACTTTTAAAATGGCAACAAATTATAGAACAAAACGGGGCATATTTGACCCAAATTGGACAGTCCGAAACATGTTAAATAAAGTCTATTACCTATTATATTGTAGCGAACAACTTCTTCGCTCCTAGTCCAAAAACCTGCCTTGCTCTGTCGCAGCTTGACCAGCGTACCAATAGAGAACCCGATCAGTCTAAAGATTCATGACTAACTGTCCCCGCCGAGTTCAAGTAGGGCAAGGCACAGCGTTTGACGATCCCTGTTCCAAGCGGCACGCATGGTCACCGGTGTCACAGGCAGAGCCTGCGCATCACGCCGGTCTGATGAAGTTTCAGATGCGCAGATTCGGAAACGAAACGCCGTCTCCCTAACTAAGAGGTGGAAGCTCCCCCACAACACATTTCATTCGAGAGCTTCAATATCATTCAATATGAATGATACGAATGCTCTATTTCATCCGTTCTTTCGATGCAGAGTGAAAGCACCATCCGAGCTCAGCAAGTTCCGCTCCAAAAATGACGGATCTATCACTCGAACCCCGAAACCAAAACTCATTTGTTCACCTCAAGTATTTTTCTAATGGAAAAAATATCACGGTCACTCGCGAGACTAATTAATTCGTACGGGGCGACGTCAGAGGGGAGAAATACAGCAACTATGGCGTCTGATTGATTGGCGAAACAACATGTTGACGTAACCTGAGCGATTATATCACGAGAATTCGTTATTTTCGATAGAGAGCATATACCGCATGCAAATTCGTAACTGTCGATAAGTTTGCCGTCATCGTTTGACGAAGAGCTCCCTTTAATGGAATGAGGACAACCGAGGATCGATTCTGCCAAGGAAAGAACCCCATTCTAAACACTATTGGGATAGTGTACAATATGCCATGGACATCATATGCGCAAAAATGATGTTTTTTCCCACAACCTTCTATCTAATTGAATCAATCTTTACTTGATGAAAATCAATATTAAAAAATATTGAATGAGGTTACTCTGATTTTCACAAAATTTTATCATTATTTTAATACAACGATCGTTTCGCCAACACACTAGCATCTTCAGGTAGATGGTATCGGGTGTTTTTTTTTTGAGTGATACAACTTTCGATAGGGATAACTGTGATTTGACAGAAGGAAGAAGCCATATTGTTTTGACATTTCTGTTCAGTAAGCATTAACAAATTATCATGGAAAGACTCAAGCCGCAACAAAGTTCGCAAATTGTTGAAATTCATTTTCAAAATCAGTGTTCTATTCGCCAAACTTGTAGAGCACTTCGTGAAATTTATGGTTTACATAATCGTCCATCAGAGCAGCTTATTCATCGAACTATCGATATATTTCGGACAACATTTTCTCTAATCGATGCAACAACAACAACAACAAGACAAAGAACTGTACGTAGAAGAAAATATCGCTGCTGTAAGTCACAGTGTTAATGATTTCGACTCTGTGCATCCACCACATGGAAGATTTTGCGTAAAGATCTTGGTCTACACCCATACAAGATCCAACTGGTTCAAGGACTAAAGCCACTTGACCATAATAAGCGTCGTTTGTTTGCTGATTGGGTCCTAGAACAGCTTGAAGTTGATCCACTTTTTATCGTAAAATTGTGTTTAGTGATGAAGCTCATTTCTGGTTGAACGGTTATGTAAATAAGCAAAATTGCAGTATATAGAGTGAAAAATCCTCAAGAAGTTCTGCATGTTCCATTACATCCTGAAAAATGCACTGTATGGTGTGCTTTACACGCAGGAGGAATAATCGGTGCATATTTCTTAAAAAATGATGCTGGAGCTAATGTTACAGTGAATGGTGCTCGTTACAGATCGATGATCAATGATTATTTGTTTCAAAATTTGAATGGTATCGACCCAGAAGTGTTTTGGTTCCAACAAGATGGTGCTACACCTCACGCTTGCTGTCAAGTCATTGGTTTATGCTGATAAACCAGAAACAATAGACGCTTTGGAAGCCAATATAACTCGTGTTATCGATGAAATAAGGCCTGAATTACTCGAAAAAGTGTTCCAAAATTGGTCTGGACGAATGCGGTTCCTCAGAGCTAGTCGTGGTGGACATATGCCGGAAATTATTTTCAAAACATAAAGGTCATAAAATTATCCTTCAAATAAAAAAAATTGGCTTGAATCTTAATTTAAATGTGTTTTATTTCAATTTAAAGTTCTATCATTCTAAAAAAAACTTTAGAAATTTTCAAATTAGTTTATAATAAAAATAATCTAAATATAATAAATCATTTTAACATATATTCTCTTTACTGTGCCGACATTTCATCATTTTTGCATTCTTGTTATCATTTTGCGTACTTTGTACCACTTTAAAAACTCTGTACCTTTTGTTTAATTGAATTAGTGGCTTTTACTTGATGTGAATCCATATCAAATGAAATAAAAACAATAATTGTTGATTTACACTTCTTTATTGTCTGATTTTATGGTCTAATAATAGGCAATCCTCTAAGTTCATTATTAGCCGAAATATTTATGGATTTAAGAATACACAATTTCATCAAAAGGTATTCAATCAATTCTTGTACTGGTATAGCTATGTAGATGATATCTTTATATGCTTCACTGGGACTAACCGTAAACTAACAAAATTCATTGATTTTGTTAAAGGTATTCATCCTGAAATGAAGTTCTCGATTGAAATGAAAACTAACAGTTCTATATTATCTATTTTATATTATCAATGTGGACAGCTCAGTGGGAGAGCAACGGGCTCGTGACCAGGTCTGGTTTCGAATCCTGTTCAGGTGGAAAAGAAATTTTCTATAGTTGGATGGTTGTCTGCCACCATTTCACTGTTGGGTCAAAAATTAACAGTGCTGTGAGCTAAAGTGACGCAAGATTGCAGTAACAAACCCTACCCAGAGCACAACTGAACTCCTAACTCGCACAAGCTGAAAAAGCTTCTGAGGGATCTTCACAGAAGATCTAGGAGTATCAGGACAATAATAATAATAATACATATTGTAGTACAGAAAACCCGAAAAATTCAAAGATGTCGTAAAAACATATTTTTGTGTGCTTAAATTGCTAACGCTGGCTAAATCTTACGAGGTAGATCGTAAGGTCGATAAAAAAGTCCGCGATGGTATACACACATCGTCAAAAGTCTTTACCCCCTAGGTTTCTCAAGAAATAAACAATCTATGTTTTGGAAATGAGATGAATAATTACCTTTATTTCAAATGCAATATTTGATAGAAAATCTTTGTTTACTACTCTTTGCTTTATGCAGGATGGAACAAAATAGGAAAAATGAGAAAAAATTTGAATTTATCGATTATTTATTATAGTTAGTCCACAACTGAATCCAAATTCAATAGTCCGTATTACCACGAATCAAGTCATTAATGAAATTTTCAGGCATATCGTTCCATTCTTCCTGGAGCGCTACACTCAATTCCTGAAAAGTTGAAAGTGGGTTTTGGCGATTGGATATTGCTCTCCCCAAAGTAATCCCATACGTGCTCAATTGAATTCATGTCTGGTGAATTTGCTTTCCAGTTTATTCTCTGGATATTGTTCTCTTGAAGAATGTTTTGAACCCTTAGTGTGCGTTAGTGGGGCGTTATCATCCTGATAAATGAAATTATCCCCAAATTCGTTGAGCAGAGGATCAATGATTGGTTCAATGATGTTTTCTACGTGGATGGCACCAGTCATTGTTCGTTCAACGATAAAAAGAGAGGTACGGCGACTGAACATTATACTCCACCAGCACATTATTGATCCGCCTTGAAAGGGCACAACTTCCTGGGCGAAATTGAGTCGCTCTAATCTGCCTGAACCTCCCCAAACCCTTTCTCGTCGACTATCACTTTGTAAACCGAATCGTGACTCATCCGAAAAAAGTACGTTGCGCCATTGTGGTAAAAGCCAGTCTTGGTGGTGTTCTGCACATTGCCGACTGGTAGCTCCAGGTGATAGCAGAGGTACTCTTAAAGGTCTTCTTGCCTTTAAATTTGAGGAATGCAACCGTCTCCTTATGGTACTGTTTGAGACTACCCGTCTATAGGTCCTCAAAAAATTACTTCGAAGGGCTGTTACAGATACCTTTCGATTCCTTCGAGTAAAATTTGCGATATAATGGTCTTCCCTTGCATATGTTACTCTGGGTCGACCAGGCACCGGTCTCCGGTCAACGCAGCCGTTTCCAGAAAAAGGGCCACAACGCGCCTTACTGAAGTCCGTGGAATATTCAAACGTTGCGCAATCTGGTGTTTCGACAAAGCTTCTTGATGTAGGGCTACTATTCTTGCCGGGCCAAACTGAGAAATTGGATGTCCCGGCATTTTCCACGGAATATTCTCAATATTACAACTCTCGTTATTCCCTGAAAACTGATTAACTTCGAATACACCTGTATTCTCCCGAACAAGAAACATTTTTTGCTGGTTTATTGTTTTCATTTAAGTGATAAGATAGTGAAGATTCCACACATAAAAAATTGTCATGTTACATTCAACAAGTTGAGAGTTGATAGGGGGGCCAAGACTTTTGACGATGTGTGTATATTTATCTCCAAAGGATAACCCACAGTAAACACTATTATCTTTTACATATTGTGTTATTTACCAAGATGTTTTACACAATACAGTATTACTCCTTATCCAATTAAATACATTACATACGTTGTATCGGGTGTTTTTTTAGAGTGCTGGAACTTTCGATAGGGATAACTGTGATTTGACAGAAGGTAGAAGCTATATTGTTTTGACATTTCTGTTCAGTAAGTATTGATGAAATATCATGGGAAGACTCACGCCGCAACGTTAACAAATTGTTGAAATTTATTTTCAAAATCGGTGTTATATTCGCCAAAGTTATAGAGCACTTCGTGAAATTTATGGCTTACATAATAGTCCATCAGAGCAGCTTATTCGTCGAACTAACGATAGATTTCGGACAACATTTTCTCTACTCGATGCAGCAACAACAAGACAAAGAATTGTACGTACAAAAGAAAATATCGCTGCTGTTAGTCATAGTGTGAATGATCCAAATTTGTCTATTCGTCGACGTTCGCAACAAGTTGGACTCTGTGCATCCCCCACATGGGAAATTTTGCGTAAAGATCTTGGTCTACACCCATACAAGATCCAACTGGTTCAAGAACTAAAGCCACTTGACCATAATAAGAATCGTTTGTTTGCTGATTGGGCCCTAGAACAGCTTGAAGTTGATCCACTTTTTTATCGTAAAATTGTGTTTAGTGATGAAGCTCACTTCTGGTTGAACGGCTATGTAAACAAGCTTAATTGCCGTATATGGAGTGAAAACAATCCTTAAGAACTTCTGCAGGTTCCATTGCATCCTGAAAAATGCACTGTATGGTGTGTTTTACACGCTGGAGGCATCATCGGTCCATATTTCTTTAAAAACTATGCTGGAGCTAATATTACAGTGAATGGTGCTCAGTACAGATCGATGATCAATGATTATTTGTTTCAAAATTTGAATGGTATCGACCCAGAAGTGTTTTGGTTCAAACAAGATGGTGCTATTCATGCTGCTTCTGTAACAATCCATTTATTGAAAGAAAGATTTGGCGATAACATTATTTCGAGTTCAATTAATTGGCCTCCAAGATCGTGCGACTTAACTCCACTGGATTATTTTCTTTGGGGTTATGTCAAGTCTTTGGGGTATGCTGATAAACCAGAAATAACCGACGCTTTTTAAGCCAACATAACTCGTGTTATTGATGAAATAAGGCATCAATTACTCGAAAAAGTGGTATAAAAATGGTCTGGTCGAATGCGGTTCCTCAGAGCTAGTCGTGGTGGACATATGCCGGAAATTATTTTTAAAACATAAATGTCATAAAATTATCTTTCAAATAAAAAAAATTTGGCTTCAATCTTAATTTAAATGTGTTTTATTCCAATTCAAAGTTCTATCGCTCTAAAAAAACACCCGAAACATTTCATATAGATCAAAATTACCTTAACAGCAATTCGTTAAAATGGATATCTCAGAAAATATCAGAGAATTAAAAAGCGGAGACAGAAGTGCAGGCAAAATTTAAATGAAATTATCCCCATGCAATCCAATTCATCTAATAGAAACCCAATAGAGGGGCATCTAGAAGGCGACGTCAAAATCGTCGACGCGAAATCCTGACCCGAAGTAAAAAAAAAGCAAGAGGCGAAACGAATAGGTTAATTCGTAACTGCCCCATAAAGTTCGCAGTCGCGGGAATAATGGGCCTTTCTACGCCCAATTTCGCGTTATGTTAATTTGTAGCAGTTCTATTCCCGGGCCCCACTAACTTCCTAATTATATTATCGTCAAAAAGTGAACCGTAAAATTTTACAGTCGATAGAGGAGAAACGGTCCTTAATGAATTCTTACGACCCGTTCCTTGCTCGCGAACGCCATAAATATTCAAATTATGAAGGCGCCCCCACGTCAAACGCCCGACAGGGAATTTGATTCTCCGCGTTTTCATTTCCGACGGTAGGGCGTCCATTTTCGGGCACGACATGGGTCGGCGGTTTTATGAACCGGCCACCTACGTTTTACGGCCTCTCCGCGGACCGGACTTGTGTCGATCTTATCGCCACTATAAACACGATTCAGGAACACTTCTTGAAAGTAGCGGTGAAGGAGATAATACTCTAAGTATTTCACAGAAAATTTCATCATATTTTCTTTAAGTCCAGTCAAAATAGACAAAAAAAGTTATAACTCAGCCAAAATAAGCGTAGAGTTGAAAATTCATATTAGTAGAAGATCCGAACCTAAATCGACCTTCACCGAGCTGATAATAGAATAAAACTTATTTTATAATGAATTTAGTTTATTAGAAAATATATTAAAAATAGGTTTTCAAAAAAAATCCTGGACAAAATATTTTTAATTATATTTTTAAAAATGATTTTTCATTAAATGTTGCAACATCAAGATAATAAGAAAATTTTATACTGGACTTGAAGTATAAAACATACAGAATGTGCTAACGTAGGGTTGTCTTTAATTAACCTGGACAAACTGCTAGGCTGTCAGGTATAAACAGGTATGACAATGCTAGTTACTTTCACTTGTTATGATAATAAAAAAAGGTATATCAGCATAAGCGCTGTTGTATTACGAACACGTTGTCTGCAAAAAATTTGGTCCTAATGAGGGTTTGCGAATTTTAAAGATTTCAATTTCAACGCGTGTGAAAATGAGTGACAGAGAGATCCGAGGTAAGTATAATGTGTAATAATATAGGACCGAACATCGCAATATAATATTGTCATTAGCTACTCCAAAATAACACGCACTGTTTACAATATAGAGGGATAGTATACGTGCCGAGCATGCGCACTTTTTTATATTCTAGGCCCCATCAGAAACGACTGCGATGTTCGGTCCTTCATTATTACACATTATACTTACCTCGGATCTCTCTGTCACTCATTTTCATACGCGTTGAAATTGAAATCTTCAAAATTCGCAAACCCCTATTAAGACCAAATCTTTTGCAGACAACCCTATACCAACGTGTTCGTAATAAAACAGCGCTTATACTGATATACATTTTTGTTCTATTATCATAACAAGTGAAAGTAACTAGCATCGTCATACCTGTTTATATCTGACAGCCTAGCAGTTTGTCCAGGTAAATTATAGACAACCTTACGTTAGCACATTCTATATGTTTTATACTTCAAGTCCAGTATAAAATTTTCTTATCATCTTGATGTTGCAACATATAACGAAAAATCATTTTTAAAAAAATAATTAAAAATATTTTGTCCAGGATTTTTTTTGAAAACCCAGTTTTAATTTATTTTCTAATATACTTAATTTATTATAAAATAAGTTATATTCAGCTCGGTGAAGGTCGACTTAGGTTCGGATCTTAGACATATAGACGATATGTTCTTTCGCATTAAATGTCGTACCCTCGTACGCCGCTTATCTGATTTTCATTGAACGGCATCTTTCCGAACCTCAAAATAAATCGTATAGTCAATATGGACAGATATAATCAATCAATTCAATAATTAACTACGTCGTAATAATAATAATAATATTTATTGATCCTGTAAGACATTACATGATTAAGACAAGTCAATTAATGTAAATTCAATGACAAAAAAGAATCATCATCCAAATATTCTCTGACACTATAGTATGCTCTACAGAGCATTACTGATTCAATAGTATTTTTAAATTTCAATTTATCCATAATTTTAATAGAATCAGGTAGATAATGATAAAATTTCATGATTTGGTATAATGGAGATGATTAAAATTTTGTGGTACTCTGCATAGACATAGATGAAGTATCAGAGCTTCTCGTAGAGTATCCGGTGTTTTTTTCGAAATGATAGAACTTTAAATTGAAATGAAACACATTCAAATTAAGATTGTTCACCACGACTAGCTCTGAGGAACCGCATTCGGCCAGACCACTTTTTCGAGTAATTCAGGCCATATTTCATCAATAACACGAGTTACGTTGGCTTCCAAAGCGTCTATTGTTTCTGGTTTATCAGCATAAACCAATGACTTGAGATAACCCCAAAGAAAATAATCCAGTGGAGTTATGTCGCCTGTTCTTGGAGGTCAATTAATTGGACTATTTCTCGAAATAATGTTTTTGCCAAATCTTTCTTTCAATAAATCAATTGTTACGGTAGCAGCATGAGGTGTACCACCATCTTGTTGGAACCAAAACACTTCTGGGTCGATACCATTCAAATTTTGAAACAAATAATCATTGATCATCGATCTGTAACAAGCACCATTCACTGTAACATTAGCTCCAGCATCATTTTTAAAGAAATATGCACCGATGATTAGTCCTGCGTGTAAAATACACTCCATATACAGCAGTTTTGCTTGTTGACATAGCCGTTCAACCAGAAATGAGCTTCATCACTAAACACAATTTTACGATAAAAAAGTAGATCAACTTCAAGCTGTTCTAGGGCCCCATCAGCAAACAAACGACGCTTATTATGGTCAAGTGGCTTTAGTTCTTGAACCAGTTGGATCTTTACGCAAAATTTTCCATGTGGTGGATGCACAGAGTCCAACTTGTTGTGAACGTCGTCGAATAGAGAAATCTGGATCATCATTAACACTATGACTTGCAGCATCGATATTTTCTTCTGTACGTATAGTTCTTCGTCTTGTTGTTGTTGCGCCGAGTAGAGAAAATGTTGTCCGGAATCTATCGATAGTTCGACGAATAAGCTGCTCTGATGGACGATTATGTAAACCATGAATTTAACAAAGTGCTCTATAAGTTTGGCGAATAGAACACTGATTTTGAAACTATTTTCAACAAAATAGAAAAAGGCTTTTTACTTGATAGAAGAAATATAACAAAATTTGATTATCAATATAGATTTAATCTGTCAGTCTTCTACAATTTTATTCAAAAAACTTTTAAAATTAAATTAAGGTCTACATAACCACCGCTCAAATTTAATAATATTTAATTCTAAAAGTTTTTTGAATAAAAATTTTTTTTTAATTAAAATTTTAGAAGACTGACAGATTAAATCTGTTTTGATATTCAAAGTTTGTTATATTTCTTCTATCCAGTAAAAAGCCTTTTTCTATTTTATTTTATAAATAATATATAATTATATTTAGGCTTGAATAAATCTCATTATGGAATGTCAATGGTTTAAAGAAAACCTTATAATACCTTACAGTTTTCTGTGATTTTGTAACGCACATAGACTATCTGGATTTTTTAAAGTTAGTCTGTTTAAGCAATTTCCCGTTACACTTTAAGGTAAGATATACTGATTGTTAGTTGGTTTTGATATTTTAAATATTATTTAGGTCCGATGAAGAGATTATCGGAATTCTAATTGTTTTTTCAAGATATAGTGCATGTTTTGAGAGATTTTTTAATTAACTTATTTGAATATTCAAATATATTAAATATTTCAAATAAGTATTTATTGAGAATAATATTTTTTGAGAAGTCCTTAAGTTGTGTTTTATGTTTTCGAAAAGGAATTGGTGTTCATAATGGTAAGATCAGAAACAAAATTTTGTTTCCTTCAAATATTTATTTATTAATTTTAAATAACTATTTATATTTGTTGGTTTATTGATTCCATTTGACATTGTATATTGAGTTTTGATTATATACGTCTATTAAACATCATGTTTATGTAGACATTTATTTAATTCTAGAAGTTTTTGTTTAAAATTTTTTTTTAAATTAACATTGTAGAAGACTGACAGATTAAATCTGTTTTGATATTCAAATTTTAATTTCAACTATTTGTAAATGTTGTTGCGGCGTGAGTCTTTCCATGATAATTTATCAATGCTTACTGAACAAAAATGTCAAAACAACATGGCTTCTACCTTCTGTCAAATCATAGTTATCACTACCGAAAATTCTATCACTAAAAAAAGCACCCGATAGTTGTGAAAGCTAGACAATTTGACAAATAGTGACTCATTTTCTTCAACATATTGCAAAGACTTAAAATAAAAAATACAAAATACTGTCAGAATACCATTTGCAATAAATGCAGGTCTGCAGTGATCTCGAGAACCAAGCCTGAACATAATCCTTAATATTCTCTTTTGTGTTAGAAAAACTCTATTGAATTCAACAGAATTTCCACACCAAAATATTATAGGCTATAGGGCTGTAACATAAACTATAATATACATTCTGCATTGCGTCAAAGGGAAGGGAGTCTCTAATGCGTCTAGTAGCGTAAAAAGATGAGCTCAGTTTCCCGCAAACATGGTCTACGTGTTCACATCATCTCGAGTTCTTATCAACGTATACTACTCTGTCAAGATAGTACCGGGAATTTTCAATTAAAACAACATTTTTACAGTTAATCGTCAAAATTTATTGGGTCGCCTTCAAAATAGGCCAATTATCGAAACATTTTTTATAGGCGCTTTCCGGGATGGACTTTAGCTCTCGCGCCGAATGTTGTTTTATGGCTTCAATCGACTCAAAACGGGTGCCACGAAGGGGTAATTTTAGTTTTGGGAAGAGGAAAAAGTCGCAGGGAGCCAAATCCGGCTAATACGGTGGTTGCTGAAGCACGTTTGTTGAGTTTTTGGCGAGAAAGTCAGTCAAAATCGTAGCTCGGTGAGAAGGCGCGTTATCGTCATGCAAAATCCATGAGTTGTTCGCCCACAAATTTGGCCGCTTCTTACGGATACGCTCACGCAAACGTTTCATAACGCCTAGGTAATACTCCTTGTTTACCGTCTGACCCTCTGGAACGAATTCGTAGTGCACCACGCCACGGATATCGAAGAAAACAATGAGCATCACCTTCATTTTCGAGCGGCTTTGGCGTGGTTTTTTCGGTTTCGGCTCATTTTTTGCCACCCATTCCGATGATTGCTGGCTTGTTTGCATATTGTACTCGTAGACCCAGGTCTCATCGCCAGTTATAATGCGTTCCATGAATGTAGAATCGGAATTACAGCGATCCAGCATGTCTGAAGCAACCTGTTCGCGATGACGTTTTTGAAGAAAATTCAGGTCTTTCGGTACGAGTCGTGCGGCCACCTTTCTCAAGCCCAAAATATCAATCAAAATCGTACGTGCGGACTCGTGGGATATCTTAAGATCATGTGCTATCTCTCTCAAGCTGGTACGACGGTTTTCCAGCACCCTTTCCTTAATTTTATCGACGTTATCTTCGATCGAAGCCGTCGATGGGCGACCACTTCACGACCGTCCTTGAAGGCTCTGTACCACTGATATGCACGAGTTTTCGATAGAGCATTATCACCAAAGGCCTTTTGCAACATTTTCAATGCATCGGCACACGAAAATTCATTTGCAACACAAAACTTTAAACAAATTCTTTGCTCAACGTAATCACCCATAGTAAAAATCGGCACGCACTCTGACATCGACTGACTTAATCAGCTGTTGCAAACACACTAGTTGACAGATCCCGCTCAAGCTTGGCATAGTAATTAAGGACAGTGGTACCAACCTAGGAAAAAAAAATTTTACCTGCCTCATTGCCCCGCCAGATTTAAATCGATAATTCCCGGTACTTTCTTGACAGAATGTACACTGAAGAGATCCACATATTTTTATAAAGGAAGATTAGGCGGGAAGAACTACCTAGGGAATTTTAGGCCTACTTGTCACTATCAATGCCAGGAGTAAGGGTCTATGGCCGCTTCGTAGACTTGCGCGCGCGTGTGAAAATGTAAACATAACCCCGAGAGATGGATACCTTGGTTCTCGCAGAAGATTGGTGGTAATCGTTGTTGACTGAACGCCGGTTTCAGAGAGTCCAGTTTTCCTTTGTTAGACATAAAACGCCATTGTCCATTGTTCATTAAAAGTGAAGGTTGGACACAAAGGGAAGTCGACTGAGCTGCCCTAACATGTAAAGTTATTGTATTGTATTGAATTACCTGAGGTCAACGTGAGTGTTATTTGTATCATGTATTCTTTATCCATTGGTGGATTTTACTGTATTGAGGCTCCAGCTAGGGGCGACCTGTTTACTTTAATCTGAATTGATCATTTAACATATTTCATACATGTAAGCGTCTTTATCTTCATTTCATTTATTGGAATCTAAGAGGTGGTTAACAATGGTACTTTGTTTGAGAATTCAGAACGTTTAGAATGAATTAAATGTGGTTCCACAATTGGATACTGACACCTGTGTCTTCAGAGTGAGCCGCAACAAGGCCTTCCTGAACAACTATTATTAGATATAAATATTACAATGAATAGGTAGTTAAATAAAAGACACCACAACCTCTGTGTCTTCAGAATGTCGCAACAAGACATTCCTGAACAACGATATTATGCGCCCAGGTTATCTTTGTTACATGTTCCTATTGCCAGGTTATCAGTGTGTTCACTCAATTGATTGTCTTATTTACTTTTGCTTGCACACTAAATATGTTTTAGGATATTGGAGAGGTTGACGATCTCTGGAACCTTAATTTTATAAATGAAGGGTAGGAAAGAAGTGGAGAATGTATGGATGAAGAGAGGGCTCTGGTTTTCTTCCGGACTCTTTTTCCCTAGAGCGAACCTCGCGCTCATACACAGAGTCAAATGCGGGACCCTGCCTTCCGCAAACAAATATTGTATTTTCAATTATCCTTGCATTCTGAACTTTCCGTCACTGTTTCCTCGTTCTCGTTCAAGTGTAACTTGGGTTATCTACACAACGTATCGTCCTATTCTGCCGCCACTAGATGATCACGATAAAAAGGCTAGCGTTCTTTAGAGTACTCCTTATAATCCCAGATATCTTGGAGTACTCCATAAAATCCCGATATCTCAGAGTACTCTGTCAAGGACGGGATAGTTCAATATCCAAAAACTTTATTGAACCGCTTGGTTTCAACTCTCTGCCTTGATAATGCAGACAAAATGGCTCTGCCACAGAACTCCTTACCTCGAATACTACTGATTCAGTCTTGGACATATTCACAATGAGAGCATTAGTCTGACACCGATGTACAAAGGTCGCAATTATAATTTCACAGCGATTCAGAAGCTCAACACGACTCGGCGACGAGCCCGGCACAGAGGTATCATCGACAAAAATGACCAACCACTCATTAACAATGAAGTAGGGCAAGTCATTAATGAAGAGAATGAACTGTAGCGGTCAAAACAGAACCCTAAGGAACACCCAACTCACTTTCATAACTGTCTGAAAATGTCCCAAGAACTTTCACAGACATGGTTCGATTTGATAGAAAAATTGAAATCCAATCTAAAAAATTTCCCCTGAAACCTAGATTGTACAATTTACTGATAATAATCTGTGGTACAATGCAATCAAAAGCTCTTGTGAGATCAAAGAAATACCACATACACCAAGTCCCCCATCCAAAGAGCGATAAATGTAGTCGAACAAGTGAAGAGCAGCAGTTTAAGTCGATCTTTTAGCTCTAAATCCGTGCTGACAATTATATAGTTCTTTTCTAGGCACATAATCACAGATCACGAAGTAACAAGCCCAATTCCCGACAGTATTCACCTAACACATTCCATCCTCTTTCAAGTTACTTCCGAATCACAACGGAGTAATCATCCCTAGTCAGGAAAATACCCGGTTGATTATATCAGGTAAGTCCGCTTAGAATAAATTTTCTTGATTGACAGAAATGGGTGTCAACGCTGAAGATGATTTTTTTTATGAAGATTAGGGTCAGTTTCCAAATGCTCCAGGGCCCATTCAGCGAACATATGTAGTTGTCTATCGTCATTTACCTTCAGCTCCTGAATCACTTGAATTTTGTACGGGTGCAGACCCAAGTCACGACGCAAAATTCGCCTCGGATTCTCCTCCACACTTTCACACGCAGCGGAGGTCTTTAGGCTTTTAGGCCCATTTTTACCTCAGAGGCTACGTTAATAAGCAGAATTGTCGCATTTGGGGCACGGAAAATCTAAGAATTATTGTTGAAAAGCCTCTCCATCTTCAACGTGTCACTGTTCGGTGCGGATTTTGAGCTGGGGGTGCGATTAGTCCTTACTTATTCGAAAATGTGATTCGTGCAACTTAATGATTTATTATGGCCGTAATTGGAACATATTGATGTGGACGGAGCTACGTGCCACACAAGAAACTAAACAATCGCAATTTTGCAAAAAAAGTTTCCTGGGCGTGTTATTTCTTGAAGAGGTGATCACAATTTACCACAAAGATAAGGTCTATGCGAATGCTTCACGATGGATTCAAGACTTTAAAGATGCAATTCGTGAAGTTATCGACGACATTGTAACGTTAAAAAACACTCCACTGTTGATTTGAATTTCAAATGCTCCAATAATGTGAGTAAACTAAGACCATTAAGAATTTTGGAGTTTCCACAATGAAAGTTGACGCTGTTATCGCACGCGCTGTAGAGTTGCATTGTTTTCAAGAAGCGTAGAATTTCCCAGATTTCTTTCTTTCGTATTGTTAGGTTACACGAAGACACACATTGTGGTATTTTTATCGAATTAACGTACCTAATCCATGAAAATCGTGGAATATTGAATTTTTCTTGTTTCTTATAATATTCTTATAAGACGTCTAATCAGAAGGCAGTAAGTAATACATCGATCCCGATCAATATATTCTGCTTTTTATGAATGCCAATTATTATTTTTGATTTATTTCATTCTCTGCAGGTTACACAGGTTAACATGTTTCTTTATATGATATTATGCATTAAATTTCCCTTCTCATGCTCATGATCGAATAATGTGTTATTATTCCTGTGTTCTGGATATTTCATCTCATGTTTTTTACCTTGTTAATAATTTTAATAATATCTAGACTCAGTGGGAGTGAGATCACGTGTTGCAGGCACTATCTTATAGATTTGCAATTTACAGTCTTTATATCGAAGATCTTAGTACCGGAGATCTTAGTACCGGATGATCTTAAGGTGAACAATCTTGTTGTATTGTCTTTTTGCTTGGATTATTTTAATGCCAGACAATCTTCCTTGTGCCCAATTTAGAGTATCTTATTACCGCACCATCTTGGTTCCGGACGTTCTATCAGTCATTTGGAACAATTTGAAACTGAAGACCTACGGATTATATGAAGAATAGAAACTATCCTTGGAGAAAACACTATCACTTCGACACCTTGGAAAACAATATTTCAGGAGAACTTCAAAGATAAGTCCTTACGTAAGTCTCGGACCCCAAGCTAACTGTAAAGCTGTATTTTATGTAAATAAGAGTCACTATTTTAATTGTAAAGTTTAAATAAATAGATAGGGAGTTAGAGTTCGCATTTTCACTATCAGGTTGACAATTTGTAATTCATTCAGGAAAGACAAGTTTTGTTTATATTTTCATTGGCGCACTATGAGGTATTTTACGAAGTAGTATCATGTGCGGACGGGCAAAATCGGTAACGCAAGTTGAAGTGTTTTAGTTCAATTTCCTTTCATCCTTTCATCATAGCTTTCGCTGTGATGGGTTAGCGATTTTTGGTTTCAACATACAGCCACAAATGTGCGAATTGATCATGGAAAATTTTATGAAATGGTGCTGACACCGTAGCCATGGGGCTCATTTAGGTGTTATCCAAGGGCGTACCCAGGATCAAATCTAGGGGGGGCAAACCATTGTCGGAACATTTTATCACGGAATTTTTTTTTCGAAGGTGAATGAAACCAAAATTTTTAGAAAAATATGTATAATGATAAGAGTGCTTTATCAATTAAGTTATTACAATTATTTGCTTGAAAAAAAAATTGTATTCTAGTTACATGCCTCATACTATTATCATTTTTCTTGGATTTGTAGAAAACTTGTTCAAAACTCTCGTTTCAATCCAGTCCTGATTTTCCCTAAAAAATTTACGATGGACGTTCATCAAACTCAACCCAGTCAATCTGTCCTCTCACATTGTACTTCTCAGCCAGGTCTTTACCCTTCGAAGGGTACTGAAAAATCGTTCAACAGTAGCCGTAGTGGATGGGAAAGCACTTAAAATGAGGAGTGCATGCCTTGTTGCAGGGAAAGAAATATTAGCCTCCTCCAAAAGTGCAGCCACTGCAATATCCTTTAATTTGTCCTCTGCTAAATCTATCTTTTTCCACAGATTATACCACAAATCTAATTCTGCAGAGATATCACCCAACTCAAAAAATTCCATGAAAGATTTAGCGTTTTTTTCCAAATCTTTTGAAGTACTTTTTAGCATGTATGAAAGATGAAAATGGGATAAAGCAAAAGCAGGTGTATTCTCGTGTGGAAATCTAACATTCAATGATAAGGTTAAAGAGTCAAGATAAGGGAAAATCAACGATCGTCTCCAGTATTCAATCGCAGTCTCAGATGGCGTATTACTTCTGTGTATTTGCTTTTTAACAATTCGTGAAACTGTTAACTCAATGCCGATTTTCTCGCATTATCATGTGTTTTTTAAATACTTCTTCAGAAACATGTTCAATGTCTTGTCGATCCTTCTTGATGACATCAAGGATTTCACCAATGTGTTTCCTCACCATAATCAAATCCATATTTTTACCTTGTAGAACGTTCACAACGGGTTCCAAAGTCGCAGAGTACTTTGCAATCATGACTAAACCTATAATGAAAATTAAACTTTCTGATGCTCTTGTATTTCTCAGACTATCTGGTCTCACAGAGCCTTGATAAATTAAGAGCCGAAGTCGTACGGGTTGGCAACTCACGAAAAAAGGATACTGTATCCTTAACAGTTGCAACCAAGTTTCTTATTTCCGGTAGTTCGCTAGCATCCTTGACCACAAGATTTAGTTTGTGGCTTGAGCAATGAAAAAATAAAGATTTATTGTACTTTTTCCTCAAAATGGCCTTTACACCACCTTCTTTTCCAGCCATCGTAAAACTCCAAATTGTGCTAGTGATTGTAGGGACATCTTGAGATTTCAGCTTAACAAAGCCTACAAATTCCTCTGTGATTTTTTGTTGATTCTCATCATAAAACCGGAAACTGACAGAAAGCTGTTCTTTTCCAGCGATATCTGCTGTTTCATCGGCCATAACAGCGTAGGCTCTTGCTTGTTTACAGTCATCAATAATTCTTTTTTAGACAACCGCACCACATAATCGTATAATTTCATTCTGAATTTTTGGTGAAGTGTAGACTGCTTTTTTTCTACATCTATCCAAGTGATGCTTTAGTTTCAGATCACCACAGTCAATTCTCAAATTTAAAAGGTCAAAGAAAACCCCTCCATCTCCTTCCTTTCCTCTAAGTGGCAAATCATGAGTTTCACAAAATATGATACAAGAAATAATTGATGACAATATTTGTTCGTTTTCTTCAATCATCTGTTGGTGACCACTTTGCAACTGTACATCAACTGGAACGTTTTCAAGGAATGCTGCAAAAGCATTCCTGTTGACTGTTGAAGTTTTGTGGTAGCGACTGCCGACGTGTTTTCTATAATCTTCATGTATATCTTTAAACTTCGTGCATGACCTTACCATGAATGACCCCAAAACTCCTTTAACTAACAACAAGTTAGTCCCTCGCCCCTCGCTGGGTACGCCCATGCTGTTATCGCTTACCATTGTTAATGGCATACCTTCCTCTTCACAATGAAATAAAAATCCATTGATTTCCTTCAAACTACACTCGTTTTTTTCTAATACCAAAATCAAACCTCTTATTGGAAAATACTTCAGAAGAATCGTCTGTGGTGAATCTGAAATTGAACCAATTCATCAGGAAGAAGGCGCATAAAGAAGGTATAATTTTCTAAGAAATAGCCTATTTCACATAAACCCATATCACGTACAATTAAACCTCATCTAGATTACCGTTGTTTATATTGAAGCAGATTATAAATTCTCCACTGGCATACGGCATACGGATTAATGGCGTATGTTAAGCCACTTTCCCAACAGTTGTTTGTCATCAATCCCGAGCCCCCTCCGCCCGTCTCCAGATCGATAAACCTAATTTATTCATCGCTTCCTGTCGGGATAGTCGCCGATTCCGGGAACAACAACGCAACACGGGGGGTCCCGGCCGACAACATGTGCCACCGGCAGGTGCTCCTCCCGCGCCTCAGAAACTTACGAAACAGACAACGGTGGCCTCGTGCTCCGGGACTCACGTGGCCCCGCAAGACGTCGACGCCGTGCGGCCCCCCGAACGCTCGGATGCGCAATTTCTGCCGAACGGAGAGTCCTCTGCCGTTCATTTTCCACGCTTCAATTAGCCCGGAAAGTTGTTTATTATCGATGGAGAAACGTGAGGATTCGCGAACGATTCGGTACCGTTCGGATGGGCCTTATGCGTGTTCTCTCATGTGAGGTATCGACTGAATTCGACAAATTAAAAAAAACGATGGAGAGAGTTCAATTGATCTTCGTCATGATTGTTGGAACACGTATCTTTCACTTGCATTTATCGGGTTGTTTTTTAGAGTGATAGAACTTTTAATTGAAATAAAACACATTAAAATTAAGATTGAAGCCAATTTTTTTTTATTTGAAAGGTAATTTTACGATATTTATGTTTTGAAAATAATTTCCGGCAATGCTCACCCCGACTAGCTCTGAGGAAGCCCAATTCGACCAGTCCAATTTTTGTCCACTTTTTCGAGTAATTCACGCCTTTTTTCATCAATAACACGAGTTATGTTCTCTTCCAAGGCGTCTATTTTTTTGGTTTATCAGCATAAACCAATGTCTTGACATAACCCCAAAGAAAATAATCCAGTGAAGTTAAGTCGCATGACCTTGGAGGCCAATTAATTGGACCATTCCTCGAAATAATGTTATCGCCAAATATTTCTTTCAATAAATCAATTGTAACGGTAGCAGCATGAGGTGTAGTACCATCTTATTGGAACCAAAACACTTCTGGGTCGATACCATTCAAATTTAAAAAAAAATAATCATTGATCATCGATCTGTAACGAGCACCATTCACTATGACATTAGCTCCAGCATCGTTTTTAAAGAAATAAGGACCTATGTGCCTCCAGCGTGTAAAGCACACTATACAGTGCATTTTTCAGGATGCAATGGAATCTGCAGAACTTCTTGAGGATTGTTTTCACTCCATTACGGCAATTTTGCCTGTTTACATAGCCGTTCAACCAGAAATAAGCTTCATCACTGAACACAATTTTACGATAAGAAAGTGGATCAACTTCAAGCTGTTCTAGACCCAATCAGCAAACGAACGATGCCTTTTATGGTCAAGTGGCTTTAGTTCTTGAACCAGTTGGATCTTATATGGGTGTAGACCAAGATTTTTACGCAAAATTTTCCATGTGGTGGATGCACAGAGTCCAACTTGTTGTGAACGTCGACTAACAGACAAATCTGGAACATCATTAACACAATGACTTACAGCAGCGATATTTTCTTCTATACGTACAGTTCTTTGTCTTGTTGTTGTTGTTGCATCGAATAGAGAAAATGTTGTCCGAAATCTATGGATAGTTCGACGAATAACCTGCTCTGATGGACGTGGATAAATTTCACGAAATGCTCTAAAAGTTTGGCGAATAGAACGCTGATTTTGAAAATAAATTTCAACAATTTGTGAACGTTTTTGCGGCGTGAGTCTTTCCATGATAATTTGTCAATGCTTACTGAACAGAAATGTCAAAACAACATGGCTTCTAGCTTCTGTCAAGTTATCCCTATAGAAAGTTCTATCACGCTCATGGAAAGACTCACGCCGCAACAACGTTTGCAAATTGTCGAAATTCATTTTCAGAATCAGTGTTCTACTCGCCAAACTTATAGAGCACTAGTGAAATTTATGGTTTACATAATCGTCAAACAGAGCAGCTTATTCGTCGAACTATCGATAGATTTCGAACAACATTTTCTCTACTCGATGCAACAACAACAACACAAAAAACTATACAGAAGAAAATATCGCTGCTGTAACTCATAGTGTTAATGATGATCCATATTTGTCTATAAGTCGACGTTCACGTTCACAACAAGTTGGACTCTGTGCATCCACCACATGGAAAGTTTTGCGTAAAAATCGTGGTCTACACCCATACAAGATCCAACTGGTTCAAGAACTAAAGCCACTTGACCATAATAAGCGTCGTTTGTTTGCTGATTGGGCCCTAGAACAGCTTGAAATTGATCCACTTTTTTATCGTAAAATTGTGTTTAGTGATGAAGCTCACTTCTGGTTGAACGGCTATGTAAACAAGCAAAATTGCCGTATATGGAGTAAAAACATTCATCAAGAAGTTCTGCAGGTTCCATTCCATCCTGAAAAATGCACTGTATAGTGTGCTTTACACGCTGGAGGCATCATCGGTCCATATTTCTTTAAAAACGATGCTGGTGCTAATGTTTAAGTGAATGGTGCTCGTTACAGATTGATGATCAATGATTATTTGTTTCAAAATTTGAATGGTATCGACCCAGAAGTGTTTTGGTTCCAACAAGATGGTGCTACCGTAACAATTGATTTATTGACAGAAAGATTCGGCGATAACATTATTTCGAGAAATGGTCCAATTAATTTAGTAGCAGATCCGAACCTAAATCGACCTTCACCTAGCAGATAATAGAATAAAACATCACGATAATAAGAAAATTTTATACTGGACTTGAAGTATAAAACATATAGAATGTGCTAACGTAGGGTTGTCTATAATTTACCTGGACAAACTGCTAGGCTGTCAGGTATAAACAGGTATTACGATGCTAGTTACTTTCACTTGTTATGATAATAGAAAAAAAATTATATCAGCATAAGCGCTGTTTTATTACGAACACGTTGATATGGGGTTGTTCGTAAAACCCTATAGGGGTGTGCGAATTTTAAAGATTTTAATTTCAACGCGTGTGAAAATGAGTGACAGAGAGATCCGAGGTAAGTATAATGTGTAATAATAAAGGACCGAACATTCGTTTCTGATGGGGCTAGGTTTGACGAACAATTTTTAAAGGTTTCATCAGTTAAATCAAGTAAAGAATCGACCGAGCCACACAAAAAACAGTTTTTAGCCATTTTTTATAACAACGATACAAAATAACACTTTTTTTCGATGCAATATAATATTGTCATTAGCTACTCCAAAATAACACGCACTGTTTTCAATATAGAGGATAGTAGGGGCATACCCCTACCTTCCATAGTTTACGTACCGAGCATGCGCACTTTTTTATATTCCAGGCCCCATCAGAAACGACTGCGATGTTCGGTCCTTTATTATTACACATTATACTTACCTCGGATCTCTCTGTCACTCATTTTCACACGCGTTGAAATTAAAATCTTTAAAATTCGCAAACCCCTATTAGGACCAAATTTTTTGCAGACAACCCTATATCAACGTGTTCGTAATAAAACAGCGCTTATGCTGATATAAATTTTTTCTATTATCATAACAAGTGAAAGTAACTAGCATCGTCATACCTTTTTATACCTGACAGCCTAGCAGTTTGTCCAGGTAAATTATAGACAACCCTACGTTAGCACATACTATATGTTTTATACTTCAAGTCCAGTATAAAATTTTCTTATTATCGTGATGTTGCAACATATAATGAAAAATCATTTTCAAAAAATAATTAAAAATATTTTGTCTAGGATTTTTTTTGAAAACCCATTTTCAATATATTTTCTAATATACTCAATTTATTATAAAATAAGTTTTATTCTATTATCAGCTCTGTGAAGGTCGATTTAGGTTCGGATCTTAGACTTATTGGCCTCCAAGATCACGCGAGATATTATAACTCCACTGGATTATTTTCTTTGGGATTATGACAAGTCATTGGTTTATGTTGATAAACCAGATAAAATAAACGCTTTGGAAGCCAACATAATTCGTGTTATTGATGAAATAAGGCCTGATTTACTCGAAAAAGTGGTCCAAAATAGTCGTGATGGACATATGCCGGAAATTATTTTCAAAACATAAATGTCATAAAATTATCTTTCATTTAAAAAAAAGTTGGCTTCAATCTTAATTTAAATGTGTTTTACTTCAATTTAAAGTTCTATCACCCTAAAAAAACACCCGATATATTGAATTATACTATGTATATGATGTTATTTTGTCACTTCAGATTAGACGATCTACAAAAAATATCCAGTAGGCAAATAATCAAAGATGAATAATCCCAGATATCTGTTCATATAAATTTACAATATAATTACGAACCAAATAAATTATCAAAAAGCTGTTTTATATATTTTTCAATGTACTGGTCTAAATCGAAAATACACTGACCTTGATATTAAATAATTAAATGATCAAACCTCGAATACAGCCTGAATTATATGAAGCAAGCTGAGGATGGCAATAACTCCCAACATTTTTTCAATAGGAAGGAGATGTTGGATGTGGTTTAGTTGAGAAGTTTAATTTCAACTAGGATGTTCAGAGAACAAAAAAAGATTGTTAACTAAAATACATCCGCCATCCCTTTCCTATTAAAAAAAAATGGGGATTGTTGCCACTCTCAGGTGCTTTTTTTCAGAACAATGTCGTCATAAAATTTCTTTCTCCCTAATACAGAACTTGAAAATTATTTTTGGACTTTTCAAAACTCTCAGGTTCTTGAATTTGGGCGGTTCAACTGTTTGTTCAACATCATCTTTTGACGGTAAGTTTAATATTATTATTTCGTGAACAGTGAACCAATTCTGAAAATTTCAACTGGGTTGTGCACAGAACATAAATAACTTTCAAACTAACCAACACTCGACATCTCTTTCCTATTCAAAAAATGTTGGAGGTTGATGGCACCTTCATGGGGGTGGTTTATTCAGAACAAACTCATGATGGAAATTCGTCCCCTTCAAAGCAGAAGTTCACCTATTTTATTTTAATCTTCGGAAATTCTTCGTTTCTGAGTTTGGGGAGGGGGTCAAATTTTCACTTAACTCGTTACACCTTTGGATCCACTGTTTAATTTACTTTACACATCTACTACCTAATTACAAACAAATAATGTTACAATACATTCACTTCCAGGTATTTTAATGCCTTATGTGTTATCAAGAGAGGGTGTTCCTTGGGAAGTTAAAGTGAATGCGAATTGAGAGTTGAGAGAGAGAGAGAGAGAGAGAGAAAGTGTAACTAGAACTTAAGAGTTGAGACAGAGAAAAAGTGTGATTACTTGTTCAGAGATAATTTGTGTGTGATTGGAACTTAATTGTTCGAAGAGAGCGGGAATACGTGTGAATGTTGCGTGACCGTTTGGTCGAAGCACTAAGAGAGGGTCTTTGTCAATGTTTCTAGGCGGTACCAACAAAAGACTGTACATGTGTCTTCACCGAGTGCTAAAGGGATTCGGTCCAATGCTTAGCGCGAGCGGGTAGGGATTCTTCCCCAAATGTCGATGTAGCGTTGTTCTGAATGCGTTTTTGGGTCTCGTCTTTAAGAATTCTACGAAAAATATGAAAGATAAATAGTTTCGATCTTGAACTGACGTGCAGGCCTAAATTTTTGCTACTCTGTTCAATTTCGAAGAAACCTGTTGATCACGGAGTCCATCTACAATTTATCTAGTTCTATTTTTTCAAAGTGCTGATCGAAGATTTAGTTACTGTGTCAAACTATAACAGATTAACCTCTGTTGATCATCGATCAAGTACAAATTGGGTTCCACAAATCATTTTGTGCTGTGATTTAACCTAGAATCGCTGCTAAATGAAAGATCAAGTCGATTTATCGATTTTAGTTTTTTTTTCGAATTCAGTTCATCGTCATCAGAAGACGATTCAAGTGAAATTCGAAGACCCAGAATTATTAGAGACAGAAATGATCCTTTTGCAAAATATGATGATCTTGATTTCAAAGTAAGTTTTCGTTTCAACAAAAATGTCGTGATGGAATTATTACATAAAATTCTACCAGAAATAGAATCACGCAGTAAAAGGAATAAATTGATCTAAGATTACAATTATTAGTTTGTCTACGATTTTATGGAACTGATGGTTTTCAAATGACGATAGGAGATCATATGAACATTGCAAAATCATCGGTATGCAGAATTATTAAAAGGGTATCAGTTTGAATTGCCCGTTTGAAACTGTCTTATATTTTGCACACACAAGTAATACTAATAACATAGTTCGCAGTAGTATGGTTTGATAAGCATATAATAATAATATTTATTTGTTATTTTTTAAATATTTTAATATTTACAGATATATTCTGTTGGCCTTCTACATATTTAATTTAAAAAAATTATATTTAATATTATAACTTCAAGAATTAAATTAATATCATATAAGCACTGCTTATATCAAACGACATTAAAATAAACATTTATTATAAGACATATAAATGAGATAACAAAATCCAATTAAAATAAATTGTTAACAAAAATCCTATAAAGTAAATATTTTGAGTAGAAAAAGTTTTGTTTCTGCTCATCCCTTTTTTGAAAACAGATATCTTTCAAAAATCTTTAACATAATCCTATTTTACTCGGAATATTCAATATTATTGAATAGCTAACAATAGAAAATCTCAAGGTATGTAAAAACATTACTAAAATACACGTTTTAAAAGAGACTTTGCTCGTCAGTACCCAATCACATTTAAAAAATTTAATATCAGTCAACAAAAAATATTTACTCACCTTAACAATCTAGAAACATCTTGGCAAATGAATACTTAACATTTAAATGGTGTCCCATGTGACCTCCAACAAATAGTTCTATAATTAACCATAGATCTTAATGACATTAATTCAATTCCTGAAGTTATAATATTAAATATAATTTTTTGAAATTAAATATGTAGAAGGCTAACGAATATATCTGTTAATTTTAAAATATTTAAAAAAATTTATATACCTTTTATCAAATATAAACCACAACTTATTTTATTTTATTGATAATATATAATTATTTGGTTTCCTTAACATTCTTTATACAGATGTCCGTGTGCTATAACAGAGGCCGTTAAATTGCCGGTCAATCTTTAGGATCTATGGTAAACCATAGAACTATTTATTTGCGTCCATATTAGACATCATTTAAATGTTCAGTATTCATTTGGCAAGATGCTTTCTTGATTGTTAAAGGTGAGTAAATATTTTTTGTTGATTGATATTTTATTTTATTGAATATGATTGGGTACTGACGAGCAAAGTCTCTCTTTAAACTTGTTTTTTAGTAATGTTTTTACATATCTTAAGATTTTCTAAAAAGTAACTTGGTTAAATATTCAATAATATTGAATATTCTAAGTAAGATAGTTTCATGATGAAATTCTTAGGATTATGTTAAACATTTTTGAAAGATATCTGTTTTCATAAGAGGGATGAGCAGAAACAAAATTTTGTCTACTCAAAATATTTAATTTATAGGATTTTTGTAAACAATTTATATTTATTGGATTTTGTTATCTCATTTGGAATTCTTTTAATGAATGTTTATTTTATATGTCGTTTGATATACATAAGCAGTGCTTATATGACATTAATTTAATTCCTGAAGTTATAATATTAAATATAAGTTTTTGAAATTAAATATATAGAAGGCTTACAAAATAAATCTGTAAATATTAAAATATTCAAATAATATTATATACCTTCTGTCAAGTATAAACCTCCACGTATTTTATTTTTTTATTGTGTTTATTTTCAAAAATAATAAAAAATTCGTTTTTCCTATGTAATGTTGATAAACGTGATAAGGCTCACTTAGAAGTTGGCCTCTTTGTTTCCAAAATAAAATTACTCTTTGGAATGGTCTTCCTACCTTAACAAGAGAAAAATAAAAAAACAATGCTAAAAACAGATAATAAGAGTCCAATCGATAATGTCCACTTTGGGGGTTCAAGAGTCAAAGCAGGTTTAAAGTTTGTCGAAATCCGGATATATTATATAAACAAGCGGCGGAAACTGTCAGATTTTAAATTCAATGTTTACTTTGATATTCAATCACTAAGAGCTTCAAGATAGACCAAATTTAAATTTGGAATATTTCAACTTTTCCTTGTTGTCTTCTTAGCCATGATTTATGGCAGAGGACAAGCAGCTAGCACAAAAAATGATATGTCATTCGAAAGCACACTAAATGAGGTATTTTTTCCTGAAAAGAAAACATGTCTATAATTTATAATTTTTCATCGATAAAACCATTGGAGAAAAATTACTGATCTTGTTCACTTCAGAATCGTGATATTCATCTCCTCACCAGAATTTTTTGGCACACAGAACTTCCTATCTTGTAGCAAATTCAATGCCGTTTCCAAATATGTGGTCAAATTTGATGAGGCTACAAGCATAACTGGAATATAATTTATTTTATGGAAAAACTTGAAATATTTCGTGAATTCAAGAAATATTAAATTGAAGAATCAACATTTCGACCATGTTATATGACTTTTTTGTTGCAAATAACTTGTATGATCTACCCTTGAAGGTTGGCCCTTTGAAAAGTAGACACCCTGTGTATTGTAAAGGTCTCCAGAATATCCAGAGTTTAATTTTTAATTTGTCATGCGAAATATTTTACGTATTTCAGCAATTTCCCGTCGATCCCCGAATTTCATAACCATAAACAACAAAGCAACAACGATCTCATAAACGCGCAGCTCGAAATTCCGCCGGACAACACCCGATACAAAGAACGAGGAAGAAGAAGAGGAAATGGAGAAGTATTTTCTCATCAGGCTGCCGGTAATATCACAATCCCCCGGACTCGCACAGAACGAGATTCGACCGCCCCCCTCGCCCTTAGAAATACTTGTTTTGACAAATCCATCATGACACTCAATTTCCCGAAAAAAAAAAGTTGGCAAATATTTTTCATTAGTTTTTAATTTCACGACTTCCTTCCGGCGTCGGCGGCGGCAGCGGCGACGATCAAAGGGGCACGGGGGCCGCCTATCTCGATTCCGGAAAAGGAAGGAGGTGAGGTCCTGGAGGGAAAAAAAGGACATCTCGGGAGAGTTAATTAAAGTAATCCTCCTTGAACGGGAGGAAAAAATAAGCAGCGGCAGCAGGAAAGGGAATCATCGGTACGGACAGGCGGCGGCGACGGGAAAGGGGAGGTGTTGGATGTTAATCAGGGTGATCATATTTCCGGTCCCGAATAAATCATTTCCGGAGTCGTTAGGGGTTAACTGACTCCCAGTGGCCTACTACAACGTAATTATGTCACCTATCGGGTGACGCGTTAACGGAGCGTCGTCATCTCGCCGCTCCAATCTGGCGAGAGCGACGTTGCCACGTTCGCCAGGAGACCAGGGGGGCCTCGGCAGTCTGGATGAAATTCGAAAAATTTCCCTGATGTTGATTTGTTTATTTATTTGTATTCAATGGCGGCTCGTCATATGAAGCAACTGAGGCCGGGCCTCACATGTAAAAATTAATAAAATGTGAAATTTTTGACACATTATTTAGTTAAACATAAAACGATTTTAACTAACTTCCAGTCACCGAACTAAATTATCAAAATATCGAATTACCATCGAAGCTGAAAATATTACCTTTCAAATTAAGCGCGCACGCCTTCCCACTATCCAACTTTAATTCTAAACGCTGGAATCGTTGCCCGACCGCATAATAATATTATAGTAACCCCAGAAATTTGAGCTTCATATACGTCACAAATCGCTAGTCGAACATCCTGGTAGCTGCCACGCACCCCCTTCGGTTTAGTACCACTTGGCGGGCATAATACAGGAATTTTCGAACGGATTGAGGCCCATGAAATTGGGCTTACTGCGTGCACATCGCCGAGATTGCAACACTGTTTGACACAATTTAAATTTTCTTGCGTTAATAGATTCTTCCAATTCCAAATAATTTACTGAATATACAAAGAATTTTTCCGATAAATCATTTGAATCTTTATTTGATTGATTCGGTCTTTACTTGGTGGAAACTCATTTTAATTAAAAAAATGTATACGAGACAGTAATTTATTTCCACAAAAAGATTTGTACTACTACAACAATTGTTTCACCACGATGTGGCTTCTTCAGGTATTACATTGTACTGTCTGATGGTATTCAGTGTAATCGAGTTTAAATACATTTTTAGGTACGTGACGAAATAATGGAAGCACAAGTCATAAAAACTCTAGGTGTTTATTGGAGTTTACCGCTAAAAATGCCATTAAGGAAAAATATTCAGTAATGGAGACTTATCAACATCTGTTTGTTCGTTCAAAAGGATTTTACGGGCATTATACCTGTTGATTTCAATAAATTCTAAAAGTGTTAATCTAGAACTTTTGCTTTCAACGTGGATAATTTCATAATTATTGTTGAAATTATGCCTGAATTCCTTAAGATGATTAGCATATGTGGAATGTACAGAAATGGATATATAACCCCTTTGGTGTTCTTGGACATGTTTCTTGAATGATCTACCAGTCTGGCCAATGTATACAAAAGGGCAATCTTTGCAAGTCAACTTGTAGACTCCGGATTTATTTTCTTTATTGGTTCGATCTTTATTGTTTTTTATGTATTTACTAAGGTTATTAATTGTCTTAAAAGTCGCGTTATAATTGAAACAACTTTTGAAATATTCAGCAATATTTGCAGATAATTCATTGACATAAGATAACGAAAAATATTACTGTATATTGTCCTCTTTTATGATTGGGTACAAGAGATTTGATGCCATTTTCTTTTGTTTATTGGATACCATTTTGTCTATAAGAAAGGGATTGTAACCGTTGTCTGACGCTATTTGTTTAATAATATTTAATTCTTTCAAAAAGTTTTCTGAATTCAAAGGGTCATTCAATAATCTATGAATAAAACTATTATATGCTGACATCTTTTGGTTGGTGGGGTGGTTTGAAGTTTTATGTATTGTGATGTCTGTATATACTGAATTGTTTCAGCCGTTACTATTTGGTAGTTGATCATAATTAAAACAAATTGTAGAAATTACTATGTTTTACTAACAAAAAATATATATTACACATTTTCTTGTGACTCGAGTTTCGGGAAATGAACTATCCCATCATCAGACAACATTTCCCGAAACTCGAGTCACAAGAAAATGTGTAATATATATTTTTTGGTAGTAAAACATTGTAATTTCTACAATTTGTTTTAATTATGTCTGTATATGTTGGTTTGTGAAAAATACTAAAATCATGTAAATTATTTAGTCTTGTTATTGTGAGGTCAAGAAAATTAATACTTTGATTATTTTCTTCTTCGATTGTGAATTTGATTTTTGGGTGGAGTTTATTAATGAAATTCTTGAAGATATGTAGTTGTCTGTCGGTGCCTTTGAAAATGTCATCTACATATCTATACCAATAAAGAAAATATTTGCTTATCGGATTCAGGTGTATTTTTGATTCCAGATCGTTCATGAATATTTCAGCTAAAATTGAACTGAGTGGATTTCCCATTATTAAACCATTGTCAGAAATATAGACGGTTCCGTTAAATTGAAAGTAGTTTTGTTCAAGACATATTTCCAGGCAATTAAGTATATCATCATTCATTTTGATGGGATTGGTATTATTTTTAATTAATAGTTTTTTACAATTTGTATTGTTTCAATTGGAGGTATACTAGGAAAATTTAAATCTTTGTTAAAAGTGTATCCTAATGTCTTCGAAATAGATCGACTGAAAAACGAACTTAGTGTTTTATACAGGGACGAAGAGTTTTGTAATCTAGACGTTCAGCAATTATTAGAGATATTAGAGATTATATACAAGGAATTTAAAATTAAACATACAAGCTGTTTTGCCTAGTGTTAACTATTCCTGCAGCAAGTGTTTCGGTCGAAAGAAATTTTTCGTGTCTTAAGCGCATAAAAACGTATTCAAGAAATACACCACAACGCCCAACAGGTTTGTCAATCTTGGCTATATAAAAAGGAATACACAGAGTAAAAAATGATGAAACATGTTTTCATATCGTTTTGTATTTTATTCAAGTAAAAAACAAATAAGCAGCAATGTGTTCACATTTTGGCCTCCTTATTTGTTACTTGTTCTTTTTTGTATATATGTACATAATATTTATTTATAATAAGGAAATTATTTTGTGTTTTTTAAATTTCCATTCTAATCCAAAGAAGCAGAAAACGTTATATTTGTTGATTTTATATATACACAATGTTATGTTTTTTAATTATTAGTTCTTGTTAATAAATTATAGAGTTTAAAAGTTTTTTTATGGTTTAAGTAGCGCTATTGGCGATGACCTCCATATACAAGGTCAACGCGTCCAGAATAATACCTCAGGTGTCTAAGCACCAAGGTGACGTAGAAATTTATTCCTTCTTCGGGCCTCACCTGTTTTAAGTACCACGAGCCACCATTGTTTGTATTCATATCCTGATACTCCTAGATCTTCTGTGAAGATCCCTCAGAAGCTTTTTCAACTTGTGCGAGCAGGGCCGTCTTTAAACTATTTGAGGCCCTGGGCACATTAGGATCATGGGGCCCCTATGACCTTGAGAAAACACTATTTAGTTACAATAGATAAAGAATGGGGCCCCCTAAGGGGGCCCCATTCGATCGCGGGGCCCTGGGCACGTGCCCATAGTGCCCAGTGGGGAAGAGGGGCCTATGTGCGAGTTAGGAGTTGAGTTGTGTTCTGGTAAGGCTTTGTTACTGCAATCTTACGCCACTTTAGGTCACAGCACTGTTAATTTTCGACCCAGCAGTGAAATAGTGGCCGAAACCCGTCCAACTATAATAGAAAATTTCTTTCCCACCTAAACGGGATTTGAGTCCAGGAACTTTTGTTCGGAGCCCAATGCGCTATCCACAAGGCTATCGACACTCATGATAGAAGAGAAGAACGTGAAATTGTTATCACTATTATTATTTAATGACAAAGTCCGGTTTATAATGGGTGAGCCATCTAGAGTTTGCATTTTGAAGTAGTGGTTAATTCAAATCTGTCGTTCATGTTTTGACAGAAAGTTAGTTTAATAAAGGGTTTTCCAATAAAAGGTTTCATTTTGATATTAAAAAAACGAGTATATTATAAGAGAAATCAATGGTTGTTTATTTCATTGTAAAGAGGAAGCCCTTGACAATAGAAAACAATATCAGCCCAATTGATCCTCACGGCTATGGTTGCAGCACCATATCCTTTTCATGAAATTTTCCATGACCAATTCGGACATTTGCGACTGTATGTCCTCGATAACTTCACGAATTCCATCTTTAAAGTCTTGAATCGGTTGTGCAGCATTGACATAGATCTTATCTTTCACGTGGACCCAGATAAAAAAGTATAAAGGTGTTAAATAACAAGATCTCGATGGCCAATTGAGATCTCTTCGAGAAATAACACGACCAGAAAACTGTTACGCTAACTAAACGATTGATGCCTTGAAACACGAAATCGAAGTAGTCATTGATGCAATTGAGCCCCAAACAATCGACAATGTACTATGTTGATCGGATGGAGTACTGTAGCCCAGTCGTGGCGATCAATTGAATAATATTGTTTTTATCATTCCTAAATGCCAAGGTTCAACCTTTTTAATAAACTCATAACTTTGAAAAAGTATTCATTCGTTTTTTTATTTAAAGCCGATCAATAATGCAAATTTTTAATGACCCACTCCTTACATACTAAGTCGTATGATGAATTTTGGGTCTGACAAAGAGATGGGCCAAAAATACAAAATTAATAGTTCTGTCTTGGAATGTTCTAACCTTTAAATGATAGCTTTAAAAATTTCCTGACAATCTGACGTATGTTTCAAAAGTTATAGTGGTTTCAGTGAGACAACAGTTGTGATTTTCAGAACAATGGAAAAAACGGTTTTCTTGTGTTGATAAAGCATTGTTTCTTATGGAAAAAGACACTGTTGACACGAAAGCACGAGGAAAAGGGGCCATTACTGCTGAATTTAAACGTGGTCGTACGAAAACCGATAGTGTGGCAAGTTTTGGTAGCCCAAAAAAGGTTGTTACATCAGAACATGTCAAAAGATCCGTAAAATCGGAAGAAACTGACATTCCACAAAAATCAAACGAACGTATAGGCTTTATGCTGCATGAACATTTGTCTGTGAGCAAACTGGCTCCGAAGATAGTGCCGCGTTTACTTACGGTGAACTAAAAACACGAACGATTCGATAATTCCGCTATTCGGAGCTATTTAAACGGAACAAACAGGATTTTGTGCGTCGATATGTGACAATGCATGAAACATCTGAATCAAAGAGTGGACAGCAGCCGGTAAATCGCGCCCAATCGCAACAGACTGCTGATAAGTTTATGGCGTTCGTAGTTTGGGATGCATATGGTATTTGGTTTATCGCCCTTGAAAGGAGCAAGACAGTCAATGGCCATCGTAACATGGAACAACTGGAAATTTCGAAAAGATGACCCCACATGGTTAAGCATTATCATCGCGCGACAGGAGAACCCCCTGCTGTCAATAGACTTCAGTTCGAGAACCTACAACCTCTACTGGCTATGCGATCAGTACCCGAGTTATTTTGGACGTGACACAAAGCAGGATTTCTTGCAACTTTCTTCGTTATATAACTAATGTTTTTCTCAAAACAAAAATAAAAATGTATTAAGTCTTATTAAAATTAGCTACATTGAGGAAACAAAATGATACTCACGAATATGAGCATGATGAAAAACGCTGCAAAGTATGCGCTTCTCGCCATCCACATGTTGACAAAACGATAGTGTTCACCTGTGACCACGTTTCTGAAAATTAATTAATTCCTGTATTGAACAAAATTCAACCATACTAAATGACTAAAAATCTAATCTAAATCACAAAGGAGAATTAATTTTATTAATTTAGAACGGCAGCTGGTACAATTAGAGTAACACTAGGTGATCATGTATACAGGCTGTACCATATAAAACTTTCCCCCTATATATTTCCTTAAAATGAAGTTTTGAGTGGGGTCATCGATTAAAATCATCACTTATTTTGTTGTTTCCACTCCAAACTGTCAACTTTGAAATTTCAAATAGTACTTTATAGTCAGGGTGATTTTTTACAGAACTATAAAGGATCAAAATCTGCTTCAGTGATCAATGTACTTTTTTCTCAATGATACAGTGAATAGACATAACATTCAAAGAAAAAAATCTTAATTTTTTATTGTTACACAGATTGAGAATCAAACATATTTTTTTACACATAGGAAGATTATAATCAATGAAAATCTGATGGCGCAGAACCCATTTTTTAAAATGTTTGTCTTGCATAGTGTATTGCACTTTTTCTGTTCACAATTTCTGGGCACTTTTCAATTAAAGATTGATATTCTCGATAAAATGTTGAACGTTAGAGGGCTGGAAAGAGACACTGCCTTTTTCATTTTGAATTATTCTAAAGAAAAAATTTCTCATCTCCAATGATGAAGCTATAAAATCACTTCTGCATTATGCTGGTCAGGTAATAAGCTGCATGTGGTAGATCTATTAGTGCTACCTATTATCTATAGGTCATTTACATTATTTTTTCCACACAAAACATATACTCTAATATATATCAAGTCTAAAAACACATTATATAATTCCCCCTGTATAATGCATATACTCTTGATTTATTAATTGAAATCTCGAATCGTTCTGATTTACTTTTAATACCATTTTCCTCTCCAATACCTACCTCATGTAACCTTTGTTGTTCTCTTGTTCGGCCAATGTTTTGATGGAAGCCATGAGTACATCATCGTACCCCAAAAATTCGTTCAGTATCATTCTACTGAAGGCATCTCCGAAACACTGATCTTTATTTGGATCTAAGATAACTATAAACACTGGAATACCTAGTCTGGCTCTAGTTGACGGATTCAATCGCAAGAAACCATATTCTAGTGAATATTCGACAATGTAATGATCATCGGGCCAAACTGTAAATAAAATTGAAAATAGCAATGATACCTAATAAGAGCTTCAAACTTACACGAAAACTTAGTAGAAATGTTAAATTATTAAGTATTCTAAGTTAGTTCAAACCAGTAAAAAAAATAGATTCCCAGAGATCAAACTTTAAATTTCAGCCAATTGTTTAAAATTTAAATAACTTAAATACAATAATTATATAATAATATAAAAATATAACTAATAAAATTTTTCAAATCTAAATTCTTTGTCTAAAAATTGAAAAATAGAAATTGAATGGATAATTTAGAAAATAATATAGTCCCCAAGCATTATTCATACAAAAATATTTTAGCTTTGATAAAGATATATGGATGACAAAATTGTTGGTTTTAAAGGAACAGACTGACAAATGCATAAGTTTCTAGAATTTCTGAACTCCATTCACCTCAAAATCAAATTCAGAATTGAAATCGATAAATCTCTTTTCTTAGGTCTAACAATTTCAAAAATTAATAATAGCCATAAAATGATACCTTTCATATCTCAATACATTCTTTATTCCTTTACACTTGACAATGATCTAACAGTCGTGTATCACATCGATAATAAATTGTGGAAATTTGATAAAATATAATGTTTTGGATTGTCCAATATACAATGGATTTTTTTAAAGTAATAAAGTTATCAATATTATCGATTTATATGTTTATGTGAAGTTTAATAAAATTCAACCTGTAGAAAACAATTTACTGGATATAGCTGGAAATTTGCATAAACCTAAACTGTCAATAATTTGAGATATCTAAAAAAAGGCCTAATAGGTGTTTTATCCCAAGATAAATCTAAGTTTTTTTACATATCCTCAAATTATTTAAATACCATTGATGTTCTGCAAAACTTACGAACAGCCCAACCATTCCCTGTTCGCTTTAACGTTTTAATCTCAGATGAGTTCTGCTTTTTGAGCGTGTCAGGTGTGTTGATGTGACTTTCGTTTATTGTCGATTTGACCCAGATATTTTTAACTCTTTAAAAATGATTGTTGATGAAGATATAAAATAAAATCTTATTAATGTTAAGAAAATTCACGAGTATTCCTTTAATAAAAAAGTAACATTGAAAGAAAAAGGTGTACTTCTTCCAGACATTGATTTAGAAACTTCCGGTTTAAGTCGGTTAAAATCTTTGACCATATAATATATAATAACTATAAAATATATTTTATGGTTATTTATAACCCTTTTTTCTTCATCAGTATTTTTGTAAATTGATGGTTATTTGTATCCCTTTTCACATATGTTTCACTTATCTTTATTTCCGAAAATACAAGAAGTGAATATATAATTTTAAGAGTTAACTCAAAATGTAAACTTGACGAAGCCACAGTATTGGCAAAACAATTCTCATTAACTTAATAAACTGTGGAAATAATCTATAAATCAATTTGAGTACGAGTCAATACTTGATAGAAGTAAAATTTAAATGACTTTAAATTCAGAATTATATACTCGAACTTCTACAATATATATTGAAACTATATACAAAAACCATCAAAATGATATACTTATATCGAATCAATATAAAATATTTTTCAATGTCTCGGAAAAAACCTTTTTACATCCCGATGAAACGTATCAATAAAAATATATTAAAAAAATTATAATATCGAAACAGAATTAATCTGTTAGTCTTCTACGATTTTAATTTCAAAAAATTTTTATTCAAGAAACTTTAGAAAGAATTAAATTAATGTCTACAATAAGCACCGCTTATATTTAATTTTAAAATAAATAAATTTAATTGACGTATATAATCAAAACTCAATATACAATGTCAAATAGAATAAATAAACCAATAAATATAAAAAAAGTCATTTAAAATCAATAAATAAATTTTTGAAGGAGACAAAATTTTATTTCTGATCTTATTATAATGAAACCAATTCCTTTTCAAAAACATAAAACACATCTTAAGAATTTCTCAAAAAATATAATTCATTTGAAATATTTAATATATTTAAATATTCAAATAAGTTAATTCAAAAATCTCTCAAAACATGCATTATATCTGCAAAAAACAATTAGAATTCGGATAATCTCTTCATCGGCCCTAGATAATATTTAAAATATCAAAATCAACTAACAATCAGTATATCTTACCTTAAAGTGAAACCGGAACTTGTTTAAAACAGACTAACTGGTTTATTTATTCTATTTGACATTGTATATTGAGTTTTGATTATATACGTCTACTAAATATAAGCGGTGCTTTTTGTAGACATTAATTTAATTCTAAAAGTTATTTGAATAAAAATTTTTTGAAATTAAAATTGTAGAAGACTAACAGATTAATTGTGTTTTAATATTCAAATTTTATTATATTTCATCTATGAAGTAAAAAGCCTTTTTCTATTTTATATAAAAATATATTAACAAAAACTATATAAGTATGTATAGTAACATACAAATACAAGAAAATCCACTATTCCAAAATTATCTAAAATTCTCAAAATAAAGGATCAAATCAAAATAATTGGACGAGAATTCCAACATTTGATAGCTATTTCGGTCTCTAGACCTCTTCAGATTCAAATATTTGAATCTGAATTCATTACAATCAATTATTTTTATTTGATCCTTTATTTTGAGAATTTTATATAATTTTGGAATAGTGGATTGTCTTGTATTTGTATATTAATATACATACTTATAAAATTTTTGTTAATACATTTGTATTAATACGTTTCATGTCGGGATGAAAAAAAAAGGTTTTTTTCGAGACATTGAAAAATATTTTATATTGATTATATATAGGAATATCATTTTGATAGTTTTTGTATATAGTTTCAATATGAATATTAATTTAAAGTGAAATAATCTATATTATTTCATTTATTTTATTTGTACAAAATAAGTATAAGTGTTTTTTTATCTCAAATACGGAACAAGTAAATTTAGTGGCGATTTATTATTATTTCTTTTATTTTTGTTCTTTTTTTCGTTTAGATATTATTCCTCGGATTTAATCTGTAACAATGCTAGAAAAACTTCATGAACAATAAATCTTTAGCAGTCCCTTCTCAATCATGAATATTATGAAAGAAAACAGAGAAAACTGTCTTTTATTATTTTAAAAGGGTTGAAATGGTGCCCTGCAACTCAACATCTGCTTACTCTGAATACTCCCTCTAGTATGAGTTGGTACCTTCTGATTTTAATGCAGAAAATCTTTTACCCACGAGCCGCCACTGGTCACAGATATAACAACTTGGAACAAGTTACAAAATTATATTCAAAATTTGACATTTTATAGAAGCTTAGACAAAGATATCGAAGAGTTCTTATCTAATTGGTTTTAAAAATCTAAATATTTGAGTGAACTACAAAAGTACTGGGAATCGGTCAATGAAACACAAAATAGGTATTATTCATCCAAATTTATTGTAATACCTATAAAATAGGCACCTAACCAACACTAATACCAACAAATAATATAAGCGTCAAAACATTTTTATACATTTTCAAGAATTTGACTTCAGTATAGTATATATAACCTCACTCATAAAAACCCATTATATATTCGCATGAAGCATTTATAGTTTTCATTAATAATAGTTGTAAAATATACAAGTGTTTTCGATATATTTTGATTTTAATTTGGTCCAAGAATACCTTTTTTCTTTGGAATAATATCTGAAATTTCCATGTTATTGGAGTTCATGAATACATCCGACTTTTTGATTGACCTATTTGGTATTTTATGTAAGATGAGGGAGTAGTATGATAGCAATCACCAAATTTGTGGGAATATTAGGGAGAAGTTATTGTAAAGATCCCTCCTCGAAATGTTCCACAGCAGTGTCTTCATGATAATCCACAAAGGAATCTTTTACATTTTGTTTACCTCCAGCATGTAAAATAATTACTCTTTTACCTTTGAAAGACAGAGCATTGACATGTAATACTTATCGAGTCATTTACCCAGCTATCTATGATTACGTCATGAGTAATATTGTTGAATCATTATCATTTTTGTGAATTCACAAATCCTTTTCGCTTAAATAATTATGAGATTCATCATTATTCCCATTTTTCAGTGTCATAAAAGTTAAGCACTATATGTTACAGGTGTATATCCTATGACCAAATCCCAATTAACTAAGTCTTGCATATTTGTTGTAGGTTCATTCTTAAAATGGTCTCCACAAAGTCATAATCAAAAGACATTATTCTCATAACCAACTCAGTTTTTTCAAGTAAAAACTTAAAATACTTAAATATTTTAATATCAGCCTTCTACATATTTAATTTCAAAATATTATATTTAATAATTATAACTTCAGGAATTAAATTAAAATAATGTCATATAAGTACCACTATATATGACATTATTTTAATTTAATTCCTGAAGTTATAATTATTAAATATAATTTTTTGAAATTAAATATGAAGAAGGCTAATATTAAAATATTTAAATAATTATACTTCATATATTTCAGAGTTTGTCAAGTGAGATTGCATGGACTATACTCGCTGTGAATTCACTTTTGTCTTCAAGAGACTGTTCGTTGCTGTTCTATTTTTTCTATTTCATTGAATTGGATGATATAAAAAGAAAATGTATCTTCCTTCATCCAATTCATATATTCAAAATGAATCATTTTGTATTAAGCAATTGTTTTTATTACCATAGACAGCATTAGCTTTATGGGTACACTTTTGTGTATTTTAGGATTTTATTGTTTTTTCCAGTGTACTTTCTTCAGATATTTGATTTATTTTAAAAAGAAATTGTCATGTTATGTACCCTATGAGACTAATGAAGCATATTGTTATTATCAAGACATGACCACTTTGAAGTGCCTCGAAGGGGTAATTTTAATTTTGGAAAGAGGAAAAAGCCAGTTGTAATTGATAAGATTTGTTAATTTTTTGGCGAGAAACTCGTTCAAAATGATGTGTGACTCTGCTCTTTGGTCACTAGTCAAGGAGCAATGGTTTTCATGTCCAAACAAACTTTACTTCAGCAATATTACGTTCAGTTGAAGACGTTGATGGCTGGCTAGAGCGAGGCAAAATTTCCATCACAACTTGACCACTTTTGAATAAACTCTACTACTAATACATAGGTGTTTTTATAGTCGATTCAATATAAGACTTATGTCACATGTCAGCGCTTCTGCACATGTGCATTCCATTTATAACGCAAAATTTAAGACATATTTTGTTTGTTACTATTATCTGTTGTAAACATCGCAGAATACAATTGATATGAACCGACAAGACAAAGCACTGTTAACAAACTAAATAACAGATGACACTAAACTTGTTGTTGGACAGTTGTACCAACTTAGCAACAGAAAGAATTTCAACAATCCCTATAAGCGTGCTTTTTAAATGATCAATTCCCAGTACTTTTCTTGAAACAATGAGTTTTTATAAATCAGTGAAATTCATTAAACTATAAATGTTAACACTAATAATGGGATCATGAATTTATCCAAATATATCAGAGTCTAGAGAATTGATCTGAAAAATTTAATTTTCCTGACCACTTGGAGGGAATTGTTTAGCATTTTTTTTTCTCTAAACCGGTAACAAATGTAAAGAAACAGCAAGAAATAAAAAAGTTTTTAAATAAGTCTAAGATTCTTTTTCATATTTTTTTTTAACTACCTGTGACCACAAAAAAGTTCTGTAAGGAAAAATGAGACGATGCTCCAGAAAAAAATATTACCCACAGTTTTCACAGAAAGTTGACATGGCATATGATGTAAGCCTCAAAGTGTATTATATTTGCCTAATTTCAGCTGAATATTTTGAGAAATGTAGATGCTATCAAAAACTTTGCAATAATTCAAACTTATCTCGAAAATGAAGCCATGTTTATAAGACTTTTATTTTTGATATCACCCTTCTTTGTTTGTTCCTCGAATTAAGGAATATAATTAGAAACATTTGTTTCGTTTATAAAGCTTTTAGAAATTTTTTATCGTTAATAATACGAGGGCTGTTCATGTATTTTCGGTATCGGGGTGATTTGCTAATAATGTGAGTAATCTAATACATTTACTAATGACACTATTTGAGGGTATAAATATAAAATTTCACTAATTTACGATCATTAGTTTTCTAGGTATCCCCAGTGAAAGGCAACCAGAATGACTGACGCCACAACGATGAAGAAAATCGAGCATTGCGCTGTTCCTCACTAAGCAGGGAAAAAGTCAAAAAATCATTCATGAAGGGATGGTTGCTGTTTACCAAGACTGTACCCCGTAGTTATCCACCTTTCAAAAGTAGTCAAGTGAATTCTAAAGAGGCAGAGAAAGCATTTGAAGACTACTCTCTCTCGGGCGGGCCCGTTAGCGGCACCACTAAATAAAATGTGAAAAAAATGGAAAAGCTGATATTTGAAGATGCCAGAATAAAAATTAATATATTAGCACCTATTCGTGGGTACCATACATGCTATTCTTCATGACCATCTTAACCTCTCAAAGGTCTTGCAAGTGTAAGTCGAGTGCTCTAAGGAGTTTTTAGAGGTCTGTAGAGAAGACCCATCAACTATTTTCAACCGGCTGGTTACTGGGGATGAAACGTGGGTTCATCACTATAACCCTGAGACTAAACAAAAGTCCATGCAGTGGATTGAAAAGGGTGCATAACTCCTAAAGAAGCTTAAAGTCACCCCATCCGTTGGAAAAATAATGGGTACGGTCTTTTTGGATTATATAGGTAATTTATTGAAAAAATGTATATATGACAGTAATTTATTTCCACAAAAATGTTTGTACTAATACAACAATTGTTTCACCACGATGTGGCTTCTTCAGGTATTACATTGTACTGTCTACAAACATTTTTGCGGAAATAAATTACTGTCATATATACGTTTTTTTTAATTAAAATGAGTTTCCACCAAGTGAAGACCGAATCGATCAAATATTTGGTAATTTATTGGTAGAATACACTAAAAAGAATGAAAGCATCATAGCTGCATTATACGCAACCACTCTACGTAATTTGAGAGAAGCAATTAAAGGAAAAAGGCGAGGAAAACTCACAGCGGGAATGTTGCTGCTTCACGACAACGCGCTGGTTCACAAGTCCCGCGTGGCGAAGGTTGGTCTGCGAGAATGTGGCTTCGAAGAAATTACTCATCCTCCATACAGTCCAGAATTGGCAGCCAGTGAGTACTACCTATTCCCAAAAGTGAAAAAATCTTTGTGGAAAGCGATTTTCTGATGATGATAACTATTTTGAGGAGAAGCCGGAAGGATATTTTTTACAAGGTTTAGAGAAGCTTATTTCTCGATCTAACAGATGTATTGAAGTTTTAGGGGACTACATTGGAAAATAGAATTTTTCCAAAATTTTTTGAGTTTTCTTTCATGCCTATACCGAGAATAAATTGAACGTCCCTCGTAAGTCTAAAGAGAGTTTGATATCAGAGGATCGTTGAATTTAAATTGCTTCAACTTCCATGTCTAAGGAGTCCTAAATCGAAACCAGTTGAATCGTTGGATCGAAAAACCAGAATATATATGCAGGGTGTCCCTACTAAAGCGTACCAGTCTTTTTTTAATTGCTCCAAAATCCTTCCAACCTTCAATTTTTGTTTGAAAGGAGACTCACTTTGAGAATAATTTCACTTCCCCAAGCTTATCCCCCTAACATCCAAAGCTACTCTCTCAAGATTTGAATCATTTTGTTCTGAGTATGCCCGCACATGTTTTTTACACTTTGATTGAAAACAATAAAATTATCTAAAAAAATTCATTTGTTTCAATAAAATCCAAAAATTATAGCTTATGCTCAATTGGCATGAACTTTGTGAAGAACATTTGATGTTAAAAGTTGACACTCTCCTTTAATTTATTTTCACAATTCTTGCAGAGGTTTTCAGGTAAAGTTGAATATACTCGCGACTTCAATTGTCCAGTCCTCGCAGAAAAACATCAAGTGATCTGACGAACAAGATGGCCACTCATCAGGTTCTCTTCTTCTAATCCATCTTCTAGGAATACATTGGTTTAAGAATTAATAAAAGTGGATATCTTAATTCAAGGGTGCCCCACCTTTATTTATTTCTATCAAATCATCGTCGTTTCCAAGACATCTGTAGTTATTCGAGAAATATTATTTTAAAGAAGCTCTAAATAACTGACACCATATAAATTTCCATCATTGAAGAATGGTCTGATTATGATTTCATAAAATACCAGGCAACACTTTCAATTTTTGTGGTAATGAAGTGTGACATATTGTTTTATAGTGCTGTACTATCTGCAATTTTATATTCACTTCTCTATTCAATGTACTTTCGTCAGAAAAACATGTTTCATCAATGTTTCAAATTAGCAACATATGCATGACAAAGATTTCTTTCCAAGTGGTTACCATTCATCGATTCATGCAGTTGATAGAGGATAATTTTCTTGATTGGGCTTACCTCTCGATCTTTTATGTTCAGGGTTATCATACTGTATCCACTTTTCCTCTCCAGTTAGGATATTCCTTTTTTGCAGGAGAATCAGTACTTCACCAGTGAGAGAAAGCAGTTCGACATCTCTTGACTTCAATTCGCACAGAAAACGTTTTCCTAGCTTCTGGATTATTCCTAATGTTTACAATGGTTTCAAAACTATCATTCAAAATTTAGCTAGCGTCTGCAATAAGTAACTCTTTCAATTCTTCGACTTTTTTCAGTGTTCTTTATCTCCAGGATCAAAATTATAAGTACTCTAGTGTAGTCTGCATGTCATTTTCAACAGATTATGCAAGTTTCAAGAAGAATTCTGTGTGCTTCAGATGCAAGTTTGTTTTGAAAAAAATAGTGCGATAAAATTCACGCAAATTCTCTTTACTTCGCATAAAATACAACAGTTTTAGGACTGAAAAAAAACGTAGTTTACAATATGCTGAACGAATATACACTGAAGTTCAAGCTTACCTACAGTACATCCTTGAAGATGAATAACCATCTGAATTTATATGCACATAGTCCTGGTAATACCATCTGTTAGAAAACAGTGAAAACTTATTCAAGGTCCTAATAATTTCTTCAAATAATCTTATTGTTTCCATTAAAAGTGTAAAAACACAAAATTCCTACCTAATAAATATTATAAATATTGTTACCCATCTCTGTGTAATCCTCTTTATCTTTCTCGTTGTTACTGGCATCATATCCATCAATTTTTTGAGAAGTTTCTAATCTTGACGAATCTATATTCTTGGAGAAGTTTGGAGTTAGTCGTGGAAAAAAAAAGTTCAAATCAAAAGCATCCCAAATTTGTTTTGTTACATTCACTTCTGGTCCTTTTTGCTTGATAGCTGGGTATTGATTCTCATTGTGATATCCTGAAAAATAATCCATTATACACATGTTAATGTAAATTTTCTAGTCAAAAAATTAAACAAGAGCTGTGCAACAAAAGTTGCAAAAAAAGAATGTCGGCCGAAATTAAATTATTTCTATTTACTGCTAAAGAATTAATTCCCATTCCAGATCCTACTACTGAAACCTTTCATAGAAGCCATTGAAAACCATATTTTCTTTTATTCATAAGAATCATTTATATTGATATAAAATTGTTTTGAAATATTGTGTTAAGTTTTCTTTTTAATCATTTTGTCAATGATTTCAATTCTATAGCCCAACTTTTCTGAATCGCGGATTTATTAAATTAAATGTGATGATTACGATGCTACATATATAGGACAGACAAGCCGATATTTACAACATAGAATCAAATAACATAGGATGACTATTTTGAAAAACCAGAAATCAACCAGTTTTGCAGAACACTGTATAGAAAATAATAATTTTTTTAATGAAATAGATGTCACTTTACTATATAATGTTAAAAAGGGTAAATTGATGGACTATTTGGAGATTGTATATATTGTATTGTACATTTCTGCAATTGTATCCTCACCTGTTGAAATCATGGTATGATGAAACAATTTTTGTGTAAACAATAAAATTTAGCGCAAGTTAAAATATTTTTTCTTGTAAATTAAAATTAATTTACGGGAGTATCAAAGCTTTTAATGCCATTTCAGTGTTTGTATAATTTTTTTTATCAGATTCATTATATCACAGTTTTTAACTTTATGTTACCTAATTTTGTTATAAATAACTTGTAAGTGTATTCAGAAATTAATAAGGTAGAACTAGTAAAAGTAAACCATATATGGAAAATTTGGTTTTCCAATTTTGACAAAAATTGATTCAATCTATCTCATCACAATAAGTTAAAATAAGATGTATCACCGAACTAATTTTATATTTATTAATCAGTTAAAATCAAGCATCAAACACAAAATATCTAATTAGTTATACAAAAAAGCTCTCTTGATATAAAATGACCTTTACTAACATCAGCTCTGTAACTAATGATATAAACCTGTCAGAGACTTTTTTATTCATTAAGTTTGACCTAATCTCAATACAAACTTTGCCTTATAATTTGTCACGAAAAACAATCCACGCAATATCATTCATTTATTAAAAGTTCTAACATTCATAACATTCATAACAGTCTATTTTGTTAGTTCTTCACACTTGTGAATTGTTTTTCAATTTTCACAATAGTGTGTCATAAATTTTGTATTCTAATTGGAATTTCTGGTATGGAAGCGGTGACTGTATATTGGACTTGTTACAATTACTTGTACTGCTCCAAGTACAAGGCTGATATGAGCATTAAAAATAATTTAAAACCAAATATACTCACCAATCAGTGATTGGTCCAATGGTTCTGTCTCTTGGGAAACTTGGTCGACAGTAGAAGGTTCAAGATTGATAAAATTATCAATTGTCAGTAACCCCAGAACACTGGGGACTTCGTCCACTTTTCCCTGCTTTAATTTTTGTTCTCTGGCATAACTATGTTGGATGTTATAATCAGGTGAAGGATTCCTCATAATTTCAACCCTCAAAATCCCATCTCTTGGCCACACTTCTTTCACATTATGAAGGCATGTAGAAGTTCGTGAGAAAGCTACGTGAATATATACTAATACAAAAAAGGAACATATGGCTTGTAAAAGAATACAAAACTCTATAAAACGTCTACAAGATGGAGGAAAAGTTCTTGCGTAAGCTATTGCTGCTCTGAAGAATAATGTGTGAAATAATCTGTCTCTTATGTTGAATATAGGGGTTTGATTGTTTCGTATTCGAATGTCAATTATAGGGACATTTCCCACAACGTTATTTTCTGGGTTTACTCCGTCAGGAATAACAACAGGTGCATTATCGGCAGACATTACTCAACCTTCATTAAATCTTCCTGTAAGAAAAGAGATTCACTTAACTGTTTCATTGTGGAAGATGAATTTTATATAATGGAATGGAATTCTGATGCAAACCTATTGTATGAACAATTGAAATAAACTAAGAAATGATCAATATTTGCAAAATCTATTCGCACAATAAAGGTTTTTAAGGCATACCTTCTTGTGCTAAAAAAATTATTTAACTAGTTTATTGTTAACTTCCATTCCTATAAAAACTCCTTCCATTAAAGTATTTTCTTTTTTATATAGACTGACAATTGTAACAAGGTACGTAATTGTAAAAAGTTGTTTTCCTAAATTTATGGATTTCCATACAAATTTCAATCCAATGTCAAAATTTTAAATTTCATTTTATCTGACAGATGCGATGACGTTTGTAATAGTTGCTCAGCAATTTTCAAGAGGAAAATGAAAAATGACATTATTTCAGTTACTATCTAGGGTTATCCTGAATTTTTGTTCATTAAACAAAAAATTTATTCTATGAATATAACATTAAAAGCTACAAATATATCAACTAATAAGTAACCTATTTTGAAGTTCAAGAGTGTGCCATAAAATGAAACCCAATCAAATTTTTCAAAATAGCCATTTTACCAGAAAGCTACTTCGCTTTGTTTGGCAATAATTCAACCCTCATGTTATACCCTAATATTAATGATTTATATAAATATGACGAACATTTGTGAAACCATGAAAGCCCCCAATTTTAGTAGTGATTTATGGTATAAGTCTAGAACCGTGGCATGTACTGATTCGATTTTATTTTGCAGAGACTTCACTAGGAGTTCATCTCATCACAGCATTAGTAGTTTTTCAAATTCGAACCCAAAATAATTTTGAACGATCAGAGTAGACCTACAGATAAATGATTGGTGGCCATCCGGCTGGGCGTTCGATCATGTTTATTAACAGTAACTTTCTACACGGACTTATTAGTGATTTAAAATATCTTCAAATTCCCAATAACACAAATCATCAAACTCTTTATTTAGAAATCGTGCATTTTCTTTTATTATTTCCAAAAAAACTGCCCCACAAAACGTCAGAATATCATATTGAAAGAAATATGCCGATTAGAAATTTTAGTTGGAAGGAACTATCACAAAGTAATGGACTACTCCCATAGATTTCTAAGACGACTCTATCCGTTATTAGAAATTTTAGTTTCAAAATAGGAAAATTCTATGCGCATGTCTAAAACGTCATAGAATTCACAGAAGATATCTGTTGACATTTTCAGGTTTGAGTCTGAATGTATCAATCATTGACAAACTATTAATATATTCAGTGTATCTATGGTATCAATTATTATATCTAAAAATGAACCAAATCGGCTCAATGACCACTGAATTATGTTCATTTGAAATTCTTTTTTTCTAATGTACAAATCCGGTCGAGTTCAAGTTCAGTATTTATATGAGAAAAAACGACACGAAGGCTCATGCATAATTACGTGAAGATAAATTACGATTGTGCTCGTAATGAATGCTGTTTGTTATTGTCAGATTATTTTATTCTACGTATTAGGACCGTGATTTATTTTTGACTTTATTTAATCATTTCTATCTGATGTCTGAATCTATATTTGCATGATAATCCTTCAAAAAAGAACGAACTGTTCTGAAACGTCGGCAAAATTATAGTTGATTTTGTTCTCAACTCCATACGATAGTTTATTCATTTATTCTTATATGGACGGGAACATTGCAGACAGAATAAATTACGAGGATATTTTTAACTTTCAAATTACCATTGCTCCGGTAATCTGATTGCTAATGGATCGTATTTCGACATTCGAACCAGGGATCCTGACGAAACGTGATTTAAAGATTTTTTATCTGATTTCGGCAGAGAATATCGGAAATATACAAAGTTTTATTCAATATATTCTTTTTCCACTCTTTTTTCCCAATTTGTAACGATGCAGATCGAAGGGAGATGGATGGAACCTTTTTACCCAATATTTTTCATTTTCATGATATTTTTTGTTTCCTCAGGAGAACAGTTCCAAAATTGCAAAAATTTACATTCCTGTGACTTTTGGATGACAACACAGAATTCTGTTTTTTGTATTTATCATCATTCTTTAAAAAGTAATTCACAAATTTGAAATTTTCAAAGAAAATTAATTGTTGAACAAACGCGCAAAAGTTTCCGACTTTTGACCATTTTTGCGCACTTGTTCTGGAGAACAGCGAAAGTTTCAAGTCTCTACCCCAATAACCCAAAAATTCCAATATCCAAGCAAATATTTCTATGGTAATCATTGTACTAGAAGTGTAGAAAACCATTTTAATATTTTTTTAATTTCTCAAAGAAGTTCACTCTATTTAACTAACAATTTGTTATTAGGCTTGCCGAAGTCACAAAATTCACTTATTATATTATTATTATTATCCTGATACTCCTAGATCTTCTCATAAGCTTTTTCAGCTTGTGCGAGTTAGGAGTTCAGTTGTGTTCTGGGTAGGCTTTGTTACTGCGATCTTGCGCCACTTTAGGTCACAACACTGTTAATTTTTGACCCAACAGTGAAATGATGGCCGACACCCGTCCAACTAGAAAATTTCTTTTCCACCTGAACAGGATTAGAATCCGTACCTACCAGTCAGGAGCCCTATGCTCTACCACTGAGCTGCTCGCACTCACTTATAAATATATAATTGATTAAAATTGCCTGAAACTAAACTGAAGAAATTTTCAATGTTTGAATAAACTGGTGTTATTGAAGCTCTGGAAGGATAATGCGGGTGTTGCGAGGAAGATTCCACCTCTTAATTCGAGAGACGGCGTTTCGTTCGGAGTCTGTGCATCTGAAACTCATCAGACAGGCGTGATGCGCAGCTCTGCCTGTGACGCCAGTGACCATGTGTTCCGCTTGGAACACTGATCGTCAAACGTTATATGCTTTGCTCTATTTGAACTCGGCGGGGACTGTTAGTCACGAATCTTTAGGCTGGTCGGGTCCTCTATTGGTATGCCGGTCAAGCTGCGACACAGCAAGGCAAGTTTCTGGACGAGGAGCGAAGAAGTTGTTCGCTACATTATTATTCACTTTTATTTATCAAATGAATGAGTTCATTAAAGGGTTTGGCACAAAGTACTTTTATAAATTCTTCTTATCAAGGCTAGGTACACCACCTAGAGATCTGTCTAGGTACTATTGATACAAATATTAAAAACAAGTATTTAGCTGAAACTTCCTTAATAGTGAAAGCAATTAATTCTTACTCTAAAGATAATTTCTGTAATTGCCCCAGAAACTAGAAGAGTAACCTTTTCTCATCCCGATTGTCTACGCCTCTGCTATGATTCAAATAATATTTGGATGATAACGAATTCTATTGAATAGAAGATTGAATTGATTTCTGTTGAATGAAAAGGTCAGTAAATTCCTGAAGCAATTATTTCGATTATATTATTCAATTATAATTGATAAATTATATTCTTTTCTTCCCCACGTCTTTTAAAACTTTCAGGTGATGGTTAAAGAATCATAGAGTAAAAGTACTTTCTTTGTCCAATTCAAACGTCAGAATGTCAGACCTACACTGATAATAAATATGTAAATTAGTAACTGGCGGGACACTAATTTTACTTGTTATTTGTTTTCTAAATTCTAATGATATATAACCATTAGTGGACGATGATAAATTTAATTTATTCAATAATTGATAAGTATTTACTTTTCATTTAAAAAATTTCAAATGATCTGAACAGTGGAGATTCAAAAAAGGGTAAAAAGTTCGTTGAACGTACGCGTTGTACCCACCACTGCTACAAATATTTAAAGATTATAGCAAGATGCTGTATTAATCGTGATGTGTACTGTTTTAGTGAAAATACGAATGTTACCCGATAAACATCGATAGAAATTGTGAGTATCTTTTGTAATAAATGTTGGTTTTTGGGACTAGCAGTTTAACCTCACGAACTCTGTGATAACAGGACGAAAACAAATTATGGATGTTGTTTTTAACTCTGGAAGTATCGCGATAAGTTCCGGTAATCTTTTGATAATGGATAACGACAGTGGATATGTTTCTAATAATTTGGATCAAGAATCTAACTCTGACTCTATAATAGAAGCTCTGAACAATTCATCGGTCGAAATATTGAAATCACTATTGCCAAAGTCTATCTACATTAGCGAGGATGCATTGTTGGAACGTCCAGATATCGATAACATTAATGTTCCAATTGCGAATGAAAATATTCAAGATTTTCCCAATTTGCCCTATGATGAATTATCTAATATTGTGGTAAATACTGCCTCAAGGAGAGACGACTGTTCTTTCCTGCCTAGTTTCAACCGTACTCAGTCAGATTCTGGTAGTTCAGCCGAGTCTTTGGTTGTTCCAATAGCTCCACCTATTTACTATAATTTGAACAATAAAGTTGATTCTAATCCTCCTATAACAACTGAAGATGAAAATATCAGCAGTAATCCTAGTGATGGCCCATTTTTTGGTTACGAAAATGTACCACTGGTGGCTACTAATCAAGTATTCCTAAATAGTAGATTTGATATATTCACTAACAAGTATATCATAAATGAAGATAAGATCAATCTGTTCACGGAATTCTTCACAAATAAAGAGAAACCAAAATGTAATACTCTAGAAACTCTCTCTATGGTGGACCTCACTACCCCCCCTAAAGAAGAGATTTTTCAAGTTGAGAAATCTACATCAGTTATGAAAGAACCAACTTCTGATAGTACTACATCAATCATTAAAGAATCAACTCTTGATGTTGAGGTGATAAAAGATTCTGTCACTCCTATAGAAAAACAGGATTTGGTAATTGAAACACCTTCCGAAACAATTGCTGATGAATCTTTATTCAACATAGAAGAACTTCCTATTTTGATTGAGGGATATACTCATCTGATAGAAGAACGTAGTGATATAGCAGAAGAACCTCCTACCTTAGTCAAAGAAGAATCAATGACAACTTTTCTTAGAAACAGAGAGAGGAAAGAACCTACTTCTCCAAAATTACAAACATTACCAAACAAGAGTCAAAATGAAGAAACATTATTATTCATTAAAGATAAATGTGCCTTACCTATGTCTTCTTTTAATATTGTAAAATCCTGTGATAACCCTGATAACAGTGGAAATAATACTATTTGCATAAAAGGCGAAAAGGAATCTATTAGAGTTAAGTCCACAAATAGTGAACAGGCTGAAACAGAAAAAATTGTTCTTAACAATCTAACTAACACTAGCGCTTTTATGAATAATGAACCTAGCACAAGTAAAAGTTATAACTTTCCTCGAAGAAATTCAGTCAAAAACAAGGAAAATGGAACTCAACCCGAGGTATTCAAAACTCCTAACAAGTGTCGCAAAAGAAAATTCAGTGAAATTGGCAGTCCTGACTTATTTTCCGATGACGAAAGCAGTAACATGAAATCTGAGGTTTCTCCCAAGGCTATTGAAGAAAGATTTGTTCATAAACTAGATCACAAGTTGATAAATAGGGTTCAAGGTACCATTCGTGGCGTTCCTCCTCCCCCAGACTTTACTATAACTAAATTGACGGTGGATGATATCTTAGAAAAGTTGGAAGCCAACAAGAGTTATTTCTGGACAGAGGAAAATATGAAGGAACTAAAAGAACGGAGTGTTGAAAAGGAGAAGCTGTTCATGAATGGAAGCCATAACTCATCATTTGGGTGTTATGGTTCGATATTGATAGAAGGTCAGCATGAAGAGGCAATCAATAAGAAGTTTCCTGAAATCCTTCATTCAAGACATCATGGATTACAGTAAGTATTATGCAGTTCCATAGCATTCCTTTGAAAGTACTTCTGCACTACACTTTTCACAATATTGTCAGCCTTAGCTTTTGAATTTTTTCCTACAATCTTTTATTTGAGCCAAAAATAGCCTAGAAAGATTACATTAAACTTCTAAATGAACAATTCATGGTTAAATTCAATTATTTTCCTCTATTTAGTTATTTTTGAGCATAAATTTCCAAATAAGCAACTTAGGGATTTGAAATTTGCAGAGGTTTAAGATGAAATTAGGAAGATCTAGTTAGTGAATGGACGAAATATGGGGCAAGAATATACCCTTTAGAAATTTTATTATTTCAAAATATCAAAGAACATGTTTACAGATTAGAAAGAATATAGGAAGGTGAATCAGAAGATTTGTCGGTGTTCTCTTCAAGTTGGAACCTAGAATCGACTTTTTTCATTTTTTTTTTATCAACTGAAAAATTTCTAGACACTTGCCTGTCAACCAACCAAAGATATTAATGAATAAGTGCTAAAATATTCCTTATATTACGTAAAATAGTTATTTTATCAAACAAATGAAAATTACTTTCTGTTTAAATGGAGTGTGAGTGAGTCTGCAAACAAAAGAGATTTTATAATATTTTCATGATCCTGAGAGTGATTTCAGATACACTGAATACAAATTTCTTGCTGGAAATTAAATTCCTCAAGAACAGCTGGATTATCTCATTCAAGAATGAGATTATCCTATGTCAAGACATAGAATGTCTTGGCATAAGGGGCAGCTCGTGATAGCATATGGCAGTGAGGCACATCCAAAATAAAATTATTATTATTATATCATAATTATAATATATTATAATAATGTAACCTATTAAGTTTTTGGACACAGTTAGTCTAGTGAACTCTTTACTTTGTCGGTTACATAATAATATTCATTAAAAATGTTATTAATAATTTAAATGATTAAATTCCAAAAAAAAATCTCATCTTCGGTTAAAAAAAATGTTCTTTGGTATTAACGTCCTAACACATTCACGCTAAAAGTCTCTGTTAAAAATATTTTTAAGTTATATTCAAGTTTCGTATTGGTTCAACATTTGTGTTTGTACATTGAATATAATTCCAAAAATATATCACTGCTTATAATAAAAACTGTTTTTCTTTTGCATGTTCGAAATTAAACTCTTGAGGTTTTTCCGTCTTAACAAAACATTTTGCTTAGTTCTTATAAAACCTATCTCAGGTTAAAATTTAGAGATTTTTAATTATCTTCTGCTTCCATTATAAATTCTCTTGAATTAAAAACAAAACCATCAAAGAGCCAAAATAAGGAAAAACAATATTTCTTAAAGTCTGTTTTGTGATAATTAAAGACATCTACCTGGCATAGTTGCTGTGATGAATTCCATGTTCGTAATTAAAATTGATGCAACTTTAGGAGGCTATTTTTCAAAATAAAATAAGGTTCAATGGCTACAAAAATTTTTATTGACAATAATTTTGTGGAAACTAAACTTTATACATTTTATTTTAATTGAAATAAATTTTGAACAGGTAAAGAATTAGTCAAAAATATATTTTTATTATTTTGCGAAGTGTTTTACTCAAATTTTCTCTGTCAAAAAGTCTTTAGAAACTGTATATAATGTGGAGCTTCAATTCACAGAATCAACTTCACTGTTTATCTATAAACATTGCTTTTTTAATACTCCACATTGCTTTCATAGTTTTCTATTGTATTAAATTCTTGACAAATTTTCATTTTTCAGTTACAACAGAAGCAAACTGGCGGAAGAAATCGAACATCTATGTGATAAATACGCCAAAAGATATATAGGAGCAGAAACACAATCAACTTGCATTGCATTGGAGACAGAATACATGAGTCCAAACAAACGGAAAGCTGCCAAACCGAAATGGGCCTTAAAATCGCCTGGTAGAAGGTTGAGCCATCTAGCAAGAAGACGGATAACATTCCCTAGTGGCAGTTTACAGGCAAGCAGTTCCTCTAGCGCCGCCTCCAGAGCGAGACAGATCTTAATTGATTGCAAGTGAGTAAAGTGATGTACACCATAGAAAAAGTCTAGTCTAGTCTGCAGATCTTAATTTGCTCTCCGATCCAAAACATCTGAACAAATTTATATTGTGCAATAATAAGACATTATAATGAAAATACGGTTTTTACTGGAAAAATGTATTCACGGTTTTGACAGAATGTTCAATAAATGTCCACAAATCTGATATCAAAAATGATTTATTATTCATTTATTCTGCAGAAAACTGGAACTTCTGAATCGTAAGAAAAGCCCCAACAAAATACTGAAAAGGACTCCGATAAAATCGCCCACGGCTAGCCCATCAAGCGGAAGAACACCTAGCAGTTCGGCTAAAAAAAAATTGAGGATGCGTTTTCGTTTACTTTCTGGAGACCTTAACGAGATGGGATCTGGCCTTTCCAATTCAAAACGAGCGCTGTTCCAGAGTCCTGATAAAGATAGCAGGTTTAGGAATATGTTGTCAAGTAAGTAGATTCTGAATAATGAATTCTAAGTATTGAGTGTTTGAATATGTAATTGTTTCATTGGGTAATAGGCAAGCATTGGCAATACAAATTGCTGAAAACTTATTACTAAATTTTGCTGAACTCAGTGGAGGAAATCTCATAGTACCATTTTCGTTTTATTGTGATAAATAGTTGTAAAATCCATTGTGAACACACTCTCAAATCAATAAATGTATACTTTCATCATTAACATTTCCATACTAGTGTAGCTGATTGATTTATCTATTTGATTCATCGGTATAATTGTACAAATTATTTTCAGGTACTCCAGTTAAATGAAACAAAATTTAACTAAAGGAGTCAAAATCAATTTGTATTATTTAATTAAAGCATGAAATAACAAAATAACAATTTTAGATCATTCAGTATGACATTTAAGTATTATAATTGAATTCAATGTGTTCAGAAATCACACGTCCACTGATATGCAGACTGCAATTACTTCCTTTGAACCAAACATTACGAGAAAAACAGCCGGGATATAAGGACAGTTAATCTTTTGCGGCCTCATGTCACAAACGTTGTCAAAACATGTTTAGAAACGATCAAATGGGATATATTACCTCACCTGCCATATTCTTCGGACATTGCTCCTTCTGAATGAATTTTGTAAACATTCTCCATTCAGAACAGCAATATTGAAGACACATTTAAGGGAAACATAATAAAAAAATGTTTTATATTAACTCTTATACCTAATTTAATTGAGTTTCACTTGATAATTGGTTTTATTGGGGTCTTTGTCAAGCAAGACCCATTTTAATTAAAATTATTATAATTTATTGTCTGAATGTGAGCCTCTAGGACCCTTTTTTGTAAGCAGCGAATTTTCTGACCAAATTAAATGGAAGAAACCTCTTTTATTCAGCTTTACGTGTTGTGTTACAGGCTCATCATCTTCCATAAATCCTTCCTTCAACGGAGATTTGAACACTTGCAGTGCCAAACGATCACTGTTCCCTTCTCCGAACAAGGTCAAATGCAGGACATCCCTCTTTTCTTCGCCAGGCAAGAAGAAGTCTCCCTTCAAGAATTCACAACCTTTTGAGAAGAAACGGAAGAGGGAGGACGACGAGGAGAATATTTCAAATCAAGCAAAGTTCTTCAGGAGCCAGTCCTCTTGTGGAGTCTCGGATAGGGAACCAAAATCAGAAAATTTGCTGGCTAGAACGAAAAGTGAGAGTATATTGATGCATCCTCATACCATGACTGATCTGAGTGCTGCTAATAAGAAGGTGAGAATTTTCAGCAAATTCTATGGTAGATAATATTGATTTTTTTTTTATCTTATGGAATTTTATTGTATACTGGGAAAAAACGCGATATTTGATCAAATTTTCACAATTTATTCACATACAATGTGGAAACCACTTATGGAATAGAATTATTTGTGTCTTTATGCTAGAAAATTATAAAAAACACTGGAACTTGTCAACTTTTAAATTCAGTAGTGCTCTTTTTAAACATGAATTTAAATATACAGCGTAATTCGCGCAAGACCAGCATAGTTCGTCCTCATTATTTTAAATGGAACACCGTGTATATTTTTATATTTTTTAAAGCGACTTAATAACCTGACTTCAACTAACTATATCATGTATCATATCATGAAAAATACCGGATTAAATTTCGAAAGTAATTCTGAAATTCATATTTTGCCAGTAAAAAAATCCTAAATCAATTAGTCAAAAAGGTAAGTTATAAATTCATGTCAACCCTACTCCATTTAACCCTACACTATAATACTTGGTCATACTGCCAACTGCAACATTAATAGAAAATGAAATCATGTCTAAAAAATTTCATATTCATACCTTACAACGTTTCGAAGATAGAGACTATAGCAGAACGCAATAGGCAATGTATTATATTTGGGTTGCCCAGTGTATTTTGCTCCAAAATTCTATGGCGTGAATTAGGAATTTACACATTCTTGCTGCTTTTACCGCTACAGCCTTATAAGAATAAATTTAACGTGGTGTGTTGCGTTGGGCGCCAAAACCGGACATTCATTGAAAACTAGATACAATGAACATGAAATGAATTTTACAAAAAATAAGCAAACTTCCACATTTGTAACTCATTGCTTAAAAAATCGACATCCAATTTAAAAAATATTGCACATATAATCAAAAGCCAGGTAGCTTATTTAGAAATTTTCAAAATAGTTTATAATAAAAATAATCTAAATATAATAAATCATTGTACAGATGTATATCAATATAAAATTTTCGAAATATTCAACATATATTATATTTTCTTTACTCTGCCGACATTTTATCATTTTTGCATTCTTGTTATCATTTTGCATACTTTGAATCGGGTGTTTCTTTTAGAGTGATAGAGCTTTCCATAGGGATAATTGTGATTTGACAGAAGGTAGAAGCCATGTTGTTTTGACATTCCTGTTTAGTAAGCATTGACAAATTATCATGGAAAGACTCACGCCGCAACAACGATTACAAATTGTTGGAATTTATTTTCAAAATCAGTGTACTATTCGCCAAACTTATAGAGCACTTCGTGAAATTTATGGTTTACATAATCGTCCATCAGAGCAGATTATTTGTCGAACTATCGATATCGGATAACATTTTCTCTACTCGATACAACAACAACAAGACAAAAAACTGTATGTACAGAAGAAAATATCGCTGCTGTAAGTCATAGTGTTAATCATGATCCAGATTTGTCTATTCGTTGACATTCACAACAAGTTCGACTCTGCATCCATCACATGGAAAATTTTGCGTAAAGATCTTGGTCTACAGCAATACAAGATCCATCTGGTTCAAGAACTAAAGCCACTAGACCATAATAAGCGTCGTTGGTTTGCTGATTGGGCCCTAGAACAGCTTGAAGTTGATCCACTTTTTTATCATAAAATTGTGTTTAGTGATGAAGCTCATTTCTGCTTGAACGGCTATGTAAACAAGCAAAATTGCAGTATATGGAGTGAAAACAATCCTCAAGAAGTTCTGCAGGTTCCATTGCATCCTGAAAGATGCATTGTATGGTGTGCTTTACACGCTGGAGGTATCATCGGTCCATATTTCTTTAAAAACGATGCTGGAGCTGATGTTACAGTGAATGGTGCTCGTTACAGATTGATGATCAATGATTATTTGTTTCAAAATTTGAATGGTATTGACCCAGAAGTGTTTTGGTTCCAACAAGATGGTGCTACACCTCATGCTGCTACTGTAACAATTGATTTATTGAAAGAAAGATTTGGCGATAACATTATTTCGAGAAATGGTCCAATTAATTGGCCTCCAAGATCGTGCGACATAACCCCACTGGATTATTTTCTTTGGGGTTAAGTCAAGTAATTGGTTTATGCTGGTAAACCAGAAAGAATAGACGCTTTGTAAACCTACATAACTCGTGTTATTGATGAAATAAGGCCTGAATTACTCGAAAAAGTGGTCCAAAATTGGTCTGGTCAAATGCGGTTCCTCAGAGCTAGTTCTGGTGGACATATTCCAGAAAACATTTTTAAAACATAATTGTCATAAAATTATCTTTCAAATAAAAAAAAATTTGGCTTCAGTCTTAATTTCAATGTGTTTTATTTCAATTTAAAGTTCTATCACTCTAAAAAGAATACCTGATAGTACTTTAAAAACTCTGTATCTTTTGTTTAATTGAATGCTAGTGGCTTTTACTTGATGTAAATCCATATCAAATGAATTTTTTTTTTATCATTTATTCATTAGCAATCAGAATACAATTCTATGAGCTAATTTGCTGTCTACAGAGCTTTGAGCTCTCAAATGATTTGATATGGTCTTCTCCAGTGAAAAGACCATTTTAAATCTACTTCATATCAGCTGGCTAGGTCCTTTTGAGTCTTTCATGTCTTGAGGTTGAAGCAACGGTTGTAGTAAGTCGTTTATATGACCATCTAACTTTGTGTGATGTTTTTGGCTCTGTTCCTTGATGACATCCTTCATATTAGGTATTTTCAGATCTTCATGTAGGGTTTGATTTGATACATACCATGGAGCATTTGTTAGCAATCTCAGTATTTTCGATTGCCTTCTCTGGACTAGAGTTATATTGGTCTTACTTGTACATCCCTAAAGTTCAATTCCGTATATCCTTATGGGCTTTGTGACCGTTTTATATATCAGCAGCTTGTTTTCTAATGAGAGTTTAACTTTTATTTTCCACTTGCCACTGCAGCCATTCTTTTATTTCATCAAGATGAATTTGCAATCTATTAGATGCCTCTTTGGGATCTTCATGGCTTGCTAGAATTGCAGCATCATCTGCAAAAGTTCCCATTATCGTATTCGCATTTGTGGGCATATCTGCCGTATACAGTGTATACAAAAACGGTCCCATAACACTTCCTTCTGGAACACCGGACTGAATAGGATAAAAATCAGACACTTTATCATTCACCCGTACTCTGAATCTCCTTCCAGTAAGATAAGATCTCATCAGCTTGTAGCAGTATAATGGCAGAAATTTCTTTATTTTATACAATAGTCCAGAATGCCAGACTTTACCAAAGGCCTGGCTTACATCCAAAAAAGCAGATGTGCAGTATTGTTTGAGTTCCAGGGCTTTGCTTATCTCATGACTTATTCTATGTGTCTGCTGTATGGTGAAGTGATTTGTTCTGAATCCAAATTGGTGTGGAGGAATCCATTCTTGGGTGTTGGGATCCGACATTATTCTCAATAGCAAAATTTTCTCCAAGATCTTAGATAAAGTTGGCAGTAAGCTAATTGGTCTATATGATGTTACAGCGTTTGCATTCTTGCCAGATTTCAGTATTGAGGATTATTTCTGCAGTTTTTAGGTGTTCTGGCCAATAATTTTGTCTCAGGATAGCATTGAATATATATGCCATCATTGCTACTCCTTTCTTCGGCAGTTCCTTGATCATTTTTGGTGTGACCTAATCTATTCCGGCAGCTTTTCGTATGTTCAGGTATTTTATTTCTTTTTGTACTTCTTTTATGGTGATACTTTTAATATGAATCGTATTAGAAGGAATATTTAACATTTCTCTTTCAACTTCGTAATCGTGTATGTCATCATTGGGTGTGAATACTTCAGCTAGGTGTTCTGCAAATGTTTGAGCTTTTTCATTGTCAGTCCTTGCCCATTGAATAGTTGATCCTGGTATGTTGCGTAAAGGTGGTATATGGATTTTTGTTTTTTTTTAGTTTTTTATTGGTTTCCACACTGAATTATCATATCTATTTGAACTTAACACATAGTTGTTGAATCAAATGAAATAAAAACAATAATTGTCGATGTACATTTTTTTATTGTCTGATTTTATGGTCTAATAATGGACAATCCTCATTATTAGCCGAAATATTTATGGATTTTAGAATACACAATTTCATCAAATGGTATGTTCAATAAATTCTTGTACTGGTACAGCTATGTAGATGATATTGTATGCTTCACTGGGACTACCCGTAAACTAACAAATTTCATTGATTTTTTAATGGTATTCATCCTAAAATCTCGATTGAAATGAAAACTAACAGTTCTATATTATCTATATTATATTATCAGTGTGGATAGCTCAGTGGGAGAGCATCGGGCTCGTGACCAGAAGGTCCAGGTTCGAATCCTGTTCAGGTGGAAAAGACATTTTCTATAGTTGGACGGGTGTCTTCCACCATTTCACTGTTAGGTCAAAATTTAACAGTGCTGTGACCTAAAGTGGCGTAAGATTGCAGTAACAAAGCCTACCCAGAACACAACTGAACTCCTAACTCGCACAAGCTGAAAAATCTTCTGAGGGATCTTCACAGAAGATCTAGGAGTATCAGGATAATAATAATAGTATAAATTTTCTTGATCTAACAATAAAAAAAAACAGATAATAAACATGAATTTGCTATTTCTATTAAACCAACACATACAGATATTATTATTCATATTTCTTCCACACCCTATAACCATAAATTAGCTGCTTTCCATAGTATGCTACATAGAGTGGTTAGTATACCATTATCAAGCGAGAACTTTGAGAAAGAACTGAATATCATTAAACAAATCGCAATCAACAATTGTTATGAACCAGAGTTAATGATGAAATCGTTAAGGAAAAAACAACTTTATAAGGTAACTGATTTAATTTTTCCAAAAACAAAAGATTACAATATAAAATACAATACATATTTTGGTAAAATAAGCCATAATATGAAAAATTTATTACAGAAACAACAATTTAATATTTCTTTGAGAACACAAAATAATTTAGGTAAATTCATTAAAAACAAAAAAACAAAAATAAAAAGAGAAAATAAATCGGGTGTTTATCAGTTGAATTGCGGTAGTTGCGATAAGGTATACATTCTGTCAAGAAAGTACCGGGAATTATCGATTTAAATCTGGCGGGGCAATGAGGCAGTTAAAAATTTTTTTTCCTAGGTTGGTACCACTGTCCTTAATTACTATAACAAGCTTGAGCGGGATCTGTCAACTAGTGTGTTTGCAACAGCTGATTAAGTCAGTCGATGTCAGAGTGCGTGCCGATTTTTACCATGGGTGATTACGTTGAGCAAAGAATTTGTTTAAAGTTTTGTGTTGCAAATGAATTTTCGTGCTGGAAAACCGTCGTACCAGCTTGAGAGAGATAGCACATGATCTTAAGATATCCCACGAGTCCGCACGTACGATTTTGATTGATATTTTGGGCATGAGAAAGGTGGCCGCACGACTCGTACCGAAAGACCTGAATTTTCTTCAAAAACGTCATCGCGAACAGGTTGCTTCAGACATGCTGGATCGCTGTAATTCCGATTCTACATTCATGGAACGCATTATAACTGGTGATGAGACCTGGGTCTACGAGTACGATATGCAAACAAGCCAGCAATCATCGGAATGGGTGGCAAAAAATGAGCCGAAACCGAAAAAACCACGCCAAAGCCGCTCGAAAATGAAGGTGATGCTCATTGTTTTCTTCGATATCCGTGGCGTGGTGCACTACGAATTCGTTCCAGAGGGTCAGACGGTAAACAAGGAGTATTACCTAGGCGTTATGAAACGTTTGCGTGAGCGTATCCGTAAGAAGTGGCCAAATTTGTGGGCGAACAACTCATGGATTTTGCATGACGATAACGCGCCTTCTCACCGAGCTACGATTGTGACTGACTTTCTCGCCAAAAACTCAACAAACGTGCTTCAGCAACCACCGTATTCGCCGGATTTGGCTCCCTGCGACTTTTTCCTCTTCCCAAAACTAAAATTGCCCCTTCGTGGCACCCATTTTGAGTCGATTGAAGCCATAAAACAAAATTCGGCGCGAGAGCTAAAGTCCATCCCGGAAAGCGCCTATAAAAAATGTTTCGATAATTGGTAGTGCCGTTGGCATAGATGTATTGGAGCAAATGGAGCCTATTTTGAAGGCGACCCAATAAATTTTGACGATTAAATGTAAAAATGATGTTTTAATTGAAAATTCCCGGTAGATATTTCGGTACAAGAATAAAAGAACATTTACATAGTTTCTTGCACAATAAAACTAATTCAAACTATGCTAACCATTTATTATCGGAAAATCATATATTTGATGATAATTTTAAGAAAATACATGAATTAGATAAAAGTTTACAATTGAATTATTGGGAAATGGTTTAAATCAATAGGGAGAAACATAAAGGTAAGTTATTAAATGATCAATTAGATCTAAATAATTCGCCTTTACTCAATCTATTCCAGTAACCTATTTCTTACTTATTTTATTTTAATTACTTTATTTGGCATTACACTTGTAACACTTGGAATTTCAACTGTCCTGATTATGCTGATATCTTAATTGTGGTAAAATGGTATCTTAATTACATCAACTGATAAATGATAAGATTAGAAGTAGCTGATAATAAATTATCAATTATTTTTAATGTTGAATAGGTTTGTAATCTCATAATAAATTTTTTTCCGAATTTCTTTTCAATAATTGATAATGATCTGAAAAGATTGTATTTACATACAGTTTGTTTCGAAATCAGTGGTCTGAATGAACTGAAGAAGCTCAATGTCAACTAAACGCGTCATCAGTTACTCAGTAGAAAAGTGTAAATCAACAATTATTGTTTTCATTTAATTTTGTTTAATTTTGAGTTTTCTGAAAATACTGAAAAACCACATTCACAAAAACTGTGTAAATTTTTTGGCAGTAAAAGTTATTTCTGAAAACTTATTTTGATTATGATCAACTACCAAATACGAAATAGTTCAGCATCTGAATAAAAAATGAATGAAAAATGGTTCACCCCTAATTTATATCTCCCTGACGAGATCCAGTTTTTGGATAAAACCGATAATCTTGTTCAGAGGTAATTTTTTCAGTTCGCAGTGGGCTATAAAAGCCTGGCCAAAGACCTCGAATCTGATGCGACTTACCGCTGGGCACTCTGAGACGATGTGCATGGCTGTTTCAGTGTCCTCAAGACAGCCTGCATTCATCGTCTTCAGCCAGACAGATTTTGTGCAAATGCGCTTTCAATCTGCAGTGACCTGTCATAATTCCGACAAGTGTTCTTAGTTTGACCCTATCCAGACCTAGCGCTAGGTTTGCCATCTTTTTGTTTGAAGCTGTTCCAAGGAACAACTTCGAATGTTTCAGGCCAGAAAGACTATCCTTGAGTTCATTCTGCCTGTTATCACCTCGTTAGCCACGTCATGTGGTATTCCCAGGAATGGTTCCGGTCCTACCAGAGGCAGCGCAGCTCCAGCAATCGCCAGCCGATCTGCCTCCTCGTTACCCAAATAGTTTGAGTGGCTCGGTATCCAAACCAGAGTGATTCCATTATACATACCGAGCCTGTTTAAAGCCGTGCGGCAACTCCAGTAGTCCGGTCTATTTACACATTCAAGTTTACATAAATTCCCATAAAGCTGAATATTGGCATAGTTGTTCAAAACATCATTATAAAGAAAATCTCAAAAGTCCTCATCGTTGCGAGGTGTGCTAAAAATTTGGCACGGGGTCAAAGGTCAAAAAAATGAGTTTTTTGCGATTTTTAGCGAAACGGTGAGTTTTTTCGCAAAATTACCCCAGTACAAAATTGTAGATCACAAAATTCTCTACAAAAAATATATCAATAATTTTTTTCCTAAAAGCCACCATTTTGGAGATATAACGTTCCGAAAAGTTGGATCAGTCGTAATCCCTCTATTTTGCACACGTTTCCACGCCACCTATGAGGTAGTGTACAAAGCGCGTTTTTTTTAACGTGGTTTCCCCAGTAGGCCTATTCCACGGGTCTGCTGAGATTTTATATGTTTTAAAACTATTGCAAAATAATATTATATATTATAGTGGGCAAAAACAACGGCGGTGTAATTAAATAAAATACTTAAAATAAAAAGTTAGTCGTCTGATTCATAACTGTCCAAGATTTCTGTTTCTTCTTCTTCTTGATCTTCTTCTCCTTCTTCTTCCTGTTCATCCTCTTGTTCTTCTTCTTCTTCTTGTTCTATTTCACACGTAAACTGCCCCAATAGCGATTCCTGATCGGTATCAAACGAATCTTCAAGAGTTGGTGACTCAACATTCGAGCATGATCGGCCTTGACAGTGTGTGCATGCCAGGGAACAAAACAGTCCAACTTTTCTGCAACCACATTTTGCACTACAACGTTTCTTGCAGTTGCAAAATATTGTGTTGAGAAGTTTCTCAGGTGCTGGTGGAAGTAAAGTTTGAACTGGCTCTAGTGTATTGTCGATCAACTTCCAACCCCAGTCTTTAGGGTCCAGCTGATTACCAAGCCACACTTGAACTTGGTAATATACCCGAAACAGATGTTGATGAGCAGCTACTGAGGTTGGAGGAAGAGAAGCTAAGTTGACTTGTTTTTTATTACGCGTATTTTTCACGAAAGATGTGTATCGCAACTTATCTAAGCAAGTGGTTTTTTTGGGGGCTCCGTACATAGCAAGAAGAAATTGAACTCCGTTGGTGATAACATGTTGTTGAGTTGAATTACTATTTTTAAAAACTTCAGCACATTGTAGTAAATCTTTTTTTTCAAACATTTTGAAAACTGTTGTTTTTCCTCTCCTGTAAAAAGCAGATGTCGTATCGCAGCCAGTTATTGCGTGTAGAAACAATACATGATTTTGACATTTAGGAAAATTGGATAAACTGTTTGATGAATATATTTCCGATTGATTTTGGGCTTTTCCGGGTTTAATCTGATCTACAATTTTGTACTGGGGTAATTTTGCGAAAAAACTCACCGTTTCGCTAAAAATCGCAAAAAACTCATTTTTTTGACCTTTGACCCCGTGCCAAATTTTTAGCACACCTCAGAACGATGAGGACTTTTGAGATTTTCTTTATAATGATGTTTTGAACAACTATGCCAATATTCAGCTTTATGGGAATTTATGTAACCTTCCTCCTGATTTTAGGCTTAAATAGACCGGACTACAGACTGTTCTTGAAGTACAAGAGCTGGATTCCAGAGCTTTTAGTACTGACTGACTATCAATAAATATTTTGATTTTACCGTGGTGGATTTGTCGTTTTATCAGCAGTTCTGCTGCGGTCTCAATGGCAAATAGTTTTGCCTGGAAAATGGTTGCGTTTTGACCGAGACTCAATGAGATGTTAATTCTCGGTTTACTCCCATAGACTCCCGCTCCTGTTCCGTTCATCGTTCGCGAGCCGCCAAAAAAAGAAGAGAAATTCACATATCCTTCATTTAAATTTTTTTAGATTCTCAAAAATAAATGGAAAAATTTTTCAGTCAAGTGTTTGGATCATATGTATAGATATTCATTAAGATTTTTTTTCAGAAATTACAATGGGCTGTCTACGAATCCTTAAAATTGCAGAATATAAGTGTTACTCATCCTCAATTTAAAATTTTCGCCTCTGTATTAGCTAGAGTAACTAGGAGATGCCTCTTCGCATCCGGTGTTAAACTAGAAGGGAGTGGCATCAGTGAAAAAATGCTCAGAATGGCGAAACGTCATTCCTTTGCGGTCGTCAAGGGAAAATCGATCGAAGAGATAATGAGTGAATACAACAAGAGCAAAGCTAAAGTTCTTAAACCTCAGGGATACATAGCACCCCAAGACTACAATCTTTTCCACAACAATGAATTCAGTTCCAACAAAGAATTTGCTTTCAAAGACAGAGATAGCAATAGTGGGAATTCCGTTACTAAAAGTTTATCCTCTCAATCGACGGTGGTTAAACCAGAAAGTCGAATTGACCGTATCCGTAAAGTCATAAATTTTGAGGATAACAGATGATGTGATTTGAACAGTTTCCTTTTAGCATAAATTTAAAAACGGAGACTGAGCAGCTTTTAGTTAGAAAATATGAATGCTGATATAATCTAAGGATGTATTTAAAAATAACAATTGTAAATAAATAAAAGTGCTGAACATTTTGAGAAGTGACTCCAGGTTTATATGGAAGTAACTGGATCTTCCATATAAGCATAAGTAATGTTTTCTCCCCTAAAGGTTAATCGGAGAATAAAGTTTTAATTTATTTTTGAAATGAAGTGTTGCAATGTAGTAACTACGTACAAGAGAATCATGCCTTAAAATATATATGTACCAATTTATTTACACTTGGATGCTAAGTATTTATTGATTCCCGATTTTTTTAAATTTTCTATGTACATTGGTAATTTCATAGTGGAAAATTATTTCAAATTATTCATTAAAAATGATAAGAATTTTATAGTGCCTTGGATAATTTTGCTTTAGTCAAATCCCTTGCTAGATTTTGTAAATAAAATAATTGAGAGCTATTTGGTTGACTCATGAAGTAAAAATGTTCCTTCTTTGCTCAATTTTGTCCTAGTGATATTCTGAAACTGAATGTTGCAATATATTTTTTCACTGTCATTAAATAGTGAAATAATTAAACTGAATAAAGTTAAGCAGTTTTCACACTCTTGGACAAGAATTGTGGTGCATAACCACTATAATGTTTATAAGTATTATCAGGATTGTTCATTTAGCTACCACTAATGTAGAACGTTGTAACCATTGACAGGTATGATAAAAGTTATGACACAAACATGTAAATTTATAGTTGAAGAGTGCTATAAATGTTTTTCTAGTCTACTTGTTCCATTCTAGTACACCTGTTATTTTTTAATAGGTATGTTTTATCATTGAGAACTGTTTCGATGAATAATAACTAAGCTTTTGTTTTAAGTTATATTGTAAGGCTTTGACAAAAAATATATCTTTGATAAATTTAACCTTCGTTTTTCCTTCCATAAAATTATAGTCTCAGATGCTTATGTCATTTAAAATATGGACAAGATGATTCTAATATGCTGCAATAAAGAGTCAATTGATTTATGGAACTCAAAATATGTATTATTAGTAGAATCATTTTCAAATAAGTAAGGTCCAATCACACCGCCAGCCCAAAAACCGCACCAAACAGTGACGTGTTGAGGATGGAGGAGAGGCTTTTCAACAATCAACAATGTGACCTAAAGTGGCGCAAGATCGCAGTAACAAAGCCTACACAGAACACAACTGAACTCCTAACTCGTACAAGCTGAAAAAGCTTCTGAGGGATCTTCACAGAAGATCTAGGAGTATCAGGATAATAATAATAATAATAATAATAATAATCATACTAGTATTAACCAAACCCCAATTGCGAGAATTCTGCTCATTAACTTACCCTCCGAGGTGAAAATGGGCCTCATCACTGAAGATGATTTTTCAATGAAAATCCGAATCATTTTGATGCATTTCAAGAACACAGTCAGCGAAGATACGAGGTTTTAGTGATAGAACGGCTTGAGTTCTTGTGTAAAATGAACTTTAAAAGCCTTAAAACCTAAGTCTTTATGCAAAATACGGTGTAATGTCATTTGTGGAATGCCTAATTCCAAAGATCGACGAGGAATCGACAAACCTGGGTTTTTGTCAACACTACGGGTTACAGCAGCAATATTCTCAGTTGTTCTTGAGCGACGCACACGGTTTTGATTCATCACATCACTAACTTTCCCAACAGCTCAAATTTTTCCATCAGTTTCACTATTGCCCACCGAGAAGGTGCTTCAAGACGATCAAAAGTGCTTTAGTTTTGCAAACTGTGACCGCAAAGTTTTCACCATATTTGTAGTGAATTTAACAATTTCAATGTGTTGTTGAAGCGTGTATCGTTCCATTTTTAGTAATCATAGTTAAATGAGACAGTCTCGTTTATATATGTTAGTAATGGCGTAGCTTTTACTTGTCAAATGTCAAAAGAAAACAGCTTCAAAAGTGACAGCTGCCCAGATAGTGGGTTATTCAAAATTAAACGTCTTATTGGAAAACCTTTTATTTAGGTTTACTAATTGACTAACTGACTTTATCGTCGAAAATAATTGTTTTTGGAGTGTCAAGTGCGGGATTTTCAATTTATTTTTCGTAGAACTGCAATTCGGTGCTCCCTGTGTTCGAATTTTCATTTTCCTCTTTTGGAAAGGAGGTTCATTTCGTTTTCTTCGCTTTTCAGATTGGTTTGTTTCATTTATATTCACCCACTCACTCATTCAAAAATATAGGAAATATATCGCTTGAACGCCGTTCAACAACCAGAACATGATTGCATTTCTTTATGTTCCAATTAATTCGGCTGATCTATACCAATTATCATTAATAAGGAGTGTGAGCTTGTGTAATAGAAAATTCTACAAATCGAGATAGTGTAACATATATCTTTATAACAATTGCGCAAATAAACGATAATGTTAACTTATCGAGTTTGTTTGAGTATAGAATTGTTATGCAGATGTATGTTACACTGTCTAGATTTGTAGAACTTTCTATTAACATAGCTCACACTCATTAATGATATTCCTAGAGTTTGTTCTTTATATGATTTTTCAAGTAAACATGTATACAGGGTGTCACAGAAGTCGACGTCAAGCCGGAATCAGGTAACAGGTTAAGTCATAAGAAAAATATAGAAGAAAATCCCAGTCCTGTATGTCCCAAATTATATTGCACTTTCTTTTATTCAATAGAATGCACACCCTGTGTTGATTTTTGAACTCCTGTTTCTACAATTTTTTACTTTTTTCAAATTTTATTTTTCTGTTATTCCGAATAGTGCTTCTGTAACTTGTTATCTTCAATTCTAAGCAAGATTGTCGAGAAAAGATCGCGGTGCTAGGCTCGAATTGGTCTCAGAATTTAGCATTATTATAATTATATTGAGAGATATTAGTGATTATTTTTTAAAGTCTAAGAACCGAGTCAGAAGAATTAGAGAAATTTAAAATAGTGCTAAGTTCCGGGACCAAGGAATTAATAGTACCGGTAGTTCTTTATCGTTTATTATTTATGTTAAATAGGCCGTTTCTTGTAGAAAATCGCGTGTGTCCAGTTTTATTTTAAATGTATGGACTTGGAGTCTAGGGTTGAGAAGTATCTAAAAATTTTGGTATATTATTCAGGTTGAAATTGTCTTATTAAAGTAGAGTCAGAAATTAAGAAGTAGGTTGACATATCTCTTCGTAATTATTATGTTTGAAGAATTTAAACAGAATTAAGAATTATATAAATGATTCGTAGTGCTTGAGGGATCCGCATCGCCCTCTCCTTAATTATTCAGTGTGTCATCTTTATTTAAATTTTATTGAGTTTAGGATTGATGAAACTATTGTATTTTGGCACACTTTATCATTATACTTCTTAAAATTATTGAGTATCATTACCATTTTCATTATCACAGAGAAAATTTATTAACATCAAAGACCTTTCATTTTTGCGAAGGCCGTACCCTTCCTAGGACCTCTTGCCTAGGATTGGTTCGCACTCCTTTCGTAAATAAGTCAATCTAGTAATAAATATTTGATAGATTCGGTCTTTACTTGGTGGAACCTCATTTTAATTGAAAAAATGTATATGAGAGTAATTTATTTCCACAAAAATGTTTGTGCTACTACAACAATTGTTTCACCACGATGTGGCTTCTTCAGGTATTACATTGTACTGTCTGATGGTATTCTGTGTAACCGAGTTTAAATACATTTTTAGGTACGTGACCAAATAATGAAAGTACAAGTCATAAAAACTCTAGGTGTTTATTGGAGTTTGCCGCTAAAAATACCATTAAGGAAAAATATTCAGTAATGGAGAATGATCAACATCTGTTTGTTCGTTCAAAAGGATTTTACGGGCATTATACCTGTTGATTCCAAGAAATTCTAAAAGTGTTAATCTAGAACTTTTGCTTTCAACGTGGATAATTTCATAATTATTGTTGAAATTATGCCTGAATTCCTTAAGATGATTAGCATATGTCGAATGTACAGAATTGGATATATAACCCCTTTGGTGTTCTTGGACACGTTTCTTGAATGATCTACCAGTCTGGCCAATGTATACTAAAGGGCAATCTTTGCAAGTCAACTTGTAGACTCCGGATTTATTTTATTTATTTGTACGATCTTTATTGTTTTTTATGTAAAATAATATATATAAATAAAAAAAATAAATCCGGAGTCTACAAGTTGACTTGCAAAGATTGCCCTTTAGTATACATTGGCCAGACTGGTAGATCATTCAAGAAACGTGTCCAAGAACACCAAAGCGCTTATATATCCAATTCTGTACATTCGACATATGCTAATCATCTTAAGGAATTCAGGCATAATTTCAACAATAATTATGAAATTATCCACGTTGAAAGCAAAAGTTCTAGATTAACACTTTTAGAATTTCTTGGAATCAACAGGTATAATGCCCGTAAAATCCTTTTGAACGAACAAACAGATGTTGATCATTCTCCATTACTGAATATTTTTCCTTAATGGTATTTTTAGCGGCAAACTCCAATAAACACCTAGAGTTTTTATGACTTGTGCTTCCATTATTTGGTCACGTACCTAAAAATGTATTTAAACTCGGTTACACTGAATACCATCAGACAGTACAATGTAATACCTGAAGAAGCCACATCGTGGTGAAACAATTGTTGTAGTAGTACAAACATTTTTGTGGAAATAAATTACTGTCTCATATACATTTTTTTGATCTAGTAATATTTTCCATCCAACCACCTCCCACAAAGAGGTGGCTTATTATAGAAGCGTACTGATCTGTATTGCGTTTACGTGTGCCAATACTAAATAGTGGCGTCACTATCTGTCTCACTCACACTTTATGAAAGGACTCACCCCATCTCATTTAAACCAGATTCTTAAAGTATTGGATGCACTAGAATCATTTTTAGAAAGTTCGAAAAAATTGTTCGAAACTGAAGGATCTTTGTCTTTGACCGATCTAAGAAAAACTGATGTAGTACAGTTTTTTTTGCCGTACAGTCAGTTAAAGTTGTGCGAAATATTAATTTTGAATACTTGGTTCGGCAAAAAGTGACATTATTTTCCAAGTTAGAGGAATGGCTTAGAATTGAAGATCACTGGTTACAGAAGCACTATTCGGGATAATATAGAAAAAATCAAATTTTAAGAAAGTAAAAAATTGGAGAAACGGGAGTTGAAAAATCATTACAATGTATGCATTTTCACGAATAATAAAAAATGCAATATAGTCTGAAAAGTACACGAATTAGATTAAAAAAATGTATATGAGACAGTAATTCATTTCCACAATCAATCAAATACGAATTAGATTTTTTTTAATATTCAACTGGTGGACTCGGCCTGTTTGTTACCTGATTCCGGCTTGACGTCGACTTCTGGGACACCTTGTATCAAATTAGGTTTCAAGGAGGTATAATAATATAATGAATTGATAATTATAATACTAAAATTTAAAAAGCCATTGCTGCTGATTTTTTTACTGCTGAAAATATACCTATCGGCACGAATATTTCTAGAATCTTCTCAGTTAACTAGATTTAAATCGCTCATCTTCATTGAATTACTTTATTAATATACCTTAGTTGACCCTTATTAACAGATTTGTCAAGTGGATCCTACATTTTTCTACCTGAATCGCATCTGAATCCAAACTTTTGTTCTTCCGAGAAAAGAATAATTAATGTCAGAGAGTCATTGAGACGTTTGAATCTCCTGCAATTTTGACAACTTTCGTTGTACAAAGGTAAAAAAAAAACAACTACAAAATGGCGGGAACGTTGGTAATAGTGGGTGAATTCCATATGCCTACAATTATTAACTTCACTGTTTTACCATTTAAAAGCAAGCTCTATTTCTTTTCTGGAACGAAATATTCGATAACATGTGATTTCATCTTTTGTGAAACGCATACTGGGTGTTGTGCAATGTTCTTGATAGAAAGTATAATTGAAAAAACGGACCAGGGCTATTATGTGACGACGGTATTCATTGACTTGAAAAAGGCGTTTGACACAGTGGATCATCGAATACTCCTCGGGAAGCTTCATGATATGGGCATTCAGGGTGCTGCTTGGAGTCTTCTGAAATCATTCCTTAAGAACCGCCAACAATATGTATTTGTCAATAAAACAAAAAGTCCTAGGAAAAATGTTAGATGTGGTTTACCCCAAGGATCGGTCCTCGGACCACTACTCTATTTATTATATGTGGAGAGTCTTGGAAAAATTGATCTGAGTGCAGAATATTATATGTTTGCCGATGACACAGTCTTGGTATTTTATGAAAAAGACCTCAAAAGCCTACAGACAAAAGTAAATAAGAGTTTATCCGAATTTTACAAATGGCTGTGCCGAAACAAACTGGTAGTGAATGAGGATAAAACAGTGTACATGATCTTCAAACCAAAGCGAAAAGAAAAATCATCTATTAATCTCGACTTCACGATAAATGGAAAAAACATCAGAAAAGTAACACAATACACTTACCTTGGCTTGGTTATAGATGAAAATTTGAACTGGGAAAAACACATTGACATGATCTTTGGTAAACTGGCTGGATTAATAGCCTGCATGAAAAGAGTGGGCAACTGTTTTGATGTCAAGCACAAACTTCTGGTGTACAATTCACATATTAAAAGTGTCTTAACATATCTACTGCCAATTTGGGGAAATACCACGAAGTTTAATATAAATCGGCTTCAGAGGTTACAGAACAGAGCAGTGAAAACTATTTTCAATCTCAAATTTGAAACAAGAACAAATCTACTTTATGAACAATACCCAATTTTGCCAATTAAAAAACTCATAAAACAAGAGCTGTGTGCGTTGGTTTTCAAAATAAATAATAACTTACTGAAAACCAAGGTCTGCTTTGAACAGTTTCCACACGACTATGAAACAAGACACAGGGACAGATTTACCTTGAATAAAAACATCCGTACAAACTATGGCAGAAGAAGACCAAGCTTCATAGGACCACAGCTTTACAACGAACTGCCAAAAACTATTAGATTATCTAAGACGTTACATTCCTTTAAAAAAAAATTGAGAACTTATCTTGAAAATTGTTAAATTTATTTTAGTCTTTACTATAAATATAAATATTAATTTATGTATAAGAAATGTATGACTGGTATATAACTGATTTGCATGTAATATTGTGTGATCTCCTGGTTACCTATTTTCTGTATTCTTTTATCGTAACGTCAACTAATACGTCCAGGTTACATATCTATTTTATACCATAATTTTGGTAAATAAGTGAAATGAAGCAGTTTTGTACTATTTGCAACAGAAATGCTATAACAAATACTATAAAGTGTATAAATTGTAAAAAAGTGTATCACAGGACATGCTGTGGAAAAAAGGACTATATAATTGAAGAAAATAGCGACGTCTTTGACTGCTGTGGTGAAATGGATTCCGCTGAATTTCATGATTCGATAAATTTTTCGACAGCCGATGTTATTAAACTCCAAATGGAAATTAAATATCTCAAGCAAATTATAGAAGACAAGGAAACTATCATCTTAGCTAAGAGTAAAACTATTTTGGACAAGGAAGAAATAATTAATTTACTCAATCAACGTCTGAATTCCAATTTAACAAATAAAGTGGAGACATCAGGGACTCATACAAAAAAATCAGTGAACATTGATAAGGCATCAAAAAAAGGTAAACAACTTTCAAGAGGTCAGAATGTTTCAGTTTCAAACATGGATCATATCGCCCTGGCACGTCATAAAGATGATGAGGTTAATAAGTCGACCATCCCGTTGGAAACACCTGATGGCGCTACAACGACTTCTAATTCACATGGTAGCTATTCTGTGCGTCTTCCCGAGGTAGGTCATTTATATGACTCTGACGTTTTGACAAGTAGCAAAACTGACGTGAATAATGATAATAAATCTCAAGAACCTAAATGGAACAAGGTTGTTTCCAGAAATCGAAAAAAGTCCAATAAATGGTCGATTACAGGTAATGCTAAAAATACTGTGATAAAAACAGTTCCTAAGTTTACAGCACTATTTGTTTCAAGAATTGATGTACAGACAACTCCTGAACAATTTGCTGAAATGGTAAAGTGCAATTTTGAGGAAGCAGAATGTATAAAGCTTACTTCCAGGTATCCTGAATGTTATCAATCCTTTAAGGTCTCTATTCATAAAGAAAATCTTCCTAGAGCGAAAAATTGTGATCTTTGGCCCATAGGGGCCTTTATATCCATGTTTTTTCAAAGGAGACAGGAGATGAAGACCATTTCCTAGCTGCGACTTCCTTAAATATAAGTGACACTTTTAAGGTCATGCACCTTAATGTACAAGGTCTTAGCCATGCTAAAACTAACGAACTGGACAATTTCTTCCGTGATTTCAATGAGTGCAATGCAATTTGTATATCTGAACACTGGCTATGTCCGGAGGTCTCAGAATCTTATGTTTCTGAGGGCTGGCATGTTGCTTCTGTTTTTGCAAGAACAATTCACAAGAGGGGAGGTACTATGATTTTAAGCAAACACCATAATTATAAGACCCTTGTTCATTTGTGTAATCTCTCAACTGAGATTGATTGTGAAGTAGCAGCTGTTGAAATTGATGATACTATTTTAATTTCTGTATATCGTTCACCACTGGGCAATTTTGGTGTATTTATGGATGTGATGAGTAGTCTTTTAGAATCTATAAATGTCACAAAAAAATCTGTAATTGCAGGTGATTTTAACGTTAAATTTCAGATGGCGGAAAATATTGATGGTGACAGGAGGTCGTGCATGTTTCTTGAGTTGCTTCATTCTTTTGGTTTTACGCAATATATAGTTGCACCAACGAGAAATGACAATTGCATAGATAACATTTTTATGAGAGCTTCGAATGGTGAGTTTATCAGATCGAAAATTATTAGTGTAGGTTTTTCAGACCACAGAGTGCAATATGCAGAATTCAACTTCCCTTGTATGGAGAAGAACAGGGTAACACTTAATAAATGTAGACCTCTTACTCAGCTAGGTTTTAACAAATTTCACCTTATGCTATCAGAAATAAAAGACGATTTTACTGAGGAGGGTCATTTGACGGCCGAGGAGGGCTTTCAGATGTTTCATGACTTGTTTGTTTCTATTTTTGAGGACTGCTTTCCTGAAGTTACAATAAAAGCTAGAGTGTCAGATTCAGGTGTTAAATGGTTTAATAGTGAGTTGGGAGGTCTGAGGGATCGACTGAGGCTTGTTAGTGACCTTTATAGTTTTTATAAATGTGATTACTATAGATCTATTCGCAATTCGATACGCAATAAATATAGGGCAGCTCTTAAAAGAGCACGAGTTGAAGCCAATAACAAATTCATCTTACGGTCTAAAAATTGTAATAAAAGCATGTGGAAAATCATAAACTCAAAGAGATTACCATCTGTCGAGGTGCTACCTAGTTTGAGTGCTGATACTTTTAACAACTATTTTGTATCTATACCCTTTCAAATTCACGATATTTCAAAATCTAGTGGTATAAAAGAGGACCCTATTTCTCTGATGTCCACAAATTCGATTGTGACTAGTACGTTCGGTTTTGGAGAGGTATCGTTTAATGAGGTTCGAGACGTTTTAAACTCAATGAGGAATAATAGTACCAAGGATGTATATGGTTTGTCAGCAATTTTAATTAAAAAGAATATTAACAATATTATTTATCCATTAACTAAATTAATTAATAAGTGTTTCGCTACCGGAACATTCCCTAGCTGTTTGAAATTGGCCAAGGTAATTCCCCTATTTAAAAAAGGAGATAAAACCGATATCTCTAATTACAGACCTATTTCACTCTTACCCATTATTTCGAAGGTCTTTGAAAAATTGATTTACAATCAACTGGTTCAGTATTTTGATAACAACAACTTACTTTGTGGAAATCAGTTTGGTTTCAGAAAAAAAATTAGAACGGTTGATGCACTTTTGCGTTTTGTTAACTTTACGACCAAATGTTTTGAGGAAGGGCAATTTTCACTTTCAGTTTTTTTAGACCTTAGCAAGGCCTTCGATTGTGTGTCGCATCGGATTCTTCTACAGAAATTGTCCAGATATGGGTGTGATGATGACTGTATCAAATTTTTAGGATCATATCTAAATAACAGGAGACAGAGGGTTTACTTGAATGGTAAATGGTCAGGAATAAAGGAAGTGGGCACTGGTGTACCACAGGGCTCGATCCTTGGACCTCTCCTTTTTATAATTTTTATTAATGACTTCTCGTATTTCATGAGCGAGTTTGAGCATATTTTGTGGGCAGATGACTCCAGCATCTCGCTCTCCGGGTCTGATCTGGACTCTGTGGAGGGTTTCAGGTGCGATGCAGAATCGAGGGCCAAAAGGTGGTTTGAATCCAATAATCTATGTTGCAACTCATCTAAAACGGAACGTATGCTTTTCAACTTGAAAAGGCAAGTCTATACGGGGGATAAACAATCGGTTAGATTCTTGGGAATACATTTTGATCCGAGCCTTACTTGGAGTTTTCACATAGAACAGGTGGCTTCTAAGATCACTAAAAACATCTATCTTTTGAGAAATTTGTCTGGCACTGTGTCAAGATCCGTACTAAAAACAGCTTATCATAGTTTGGTTGAATCGCACCTTAGATATTGCGTCATTCTATGGGGTAATAGCTCTGGTCGTGATAGAATTTTCAGGTTGCAAAGAAGAGCGATCAGAGTTGTTGCAGGTCTAGGCTACCGTGACGATTGCATTAACGCTTATAAATCGTTTAAGATTCTAACTTTTCCATCCATTTTTATTTTTGAATGTCTGGTCTATGCGTTCACCAACTATGATAATTTAAATAAGTGTGGTGATGACCATAAATATAACACCAGGTTTAAGAATAATATTAAATCAGATTTTTATCGCTTGGAAAAATCTAAAAATGGTCCAAACTTTATTTCACACAAACTCTTCAACAAAATACCTCATGATATTAGATGTCTGCCTCTCAAAAAGTTTAAAACTGTGGTGGACAGTTTGTTGAAGCGAATGGCATTTGGAAGCGTGCACGGGTTCCTGTCTGCTGATCCTGCCATTTTTTATTCTGTGATATGACAGTGATTTTTTAATTGTATAGTAATTGTATTTGTAATATAGCTTTAATTTTTTTTAATATACCTCATGTATATTGACCATTGACGTGTGCAATACAATATATTAAGTTGTAAAGATCACTAAATAAATATCTATCTATCTATCTATCTATCTATATCTGTGATAACAACTTATGTTGATTAACAGTATTATCAATAAATCAATCAATTATACGATATTTATGGAATTTCGTATAACCTATCTTTGTTTACATCTAATAAAAAATCCTGTATTTCGTGTTTTTAAGAGCTTGTGGAATAAATTTCCAATCAAACAAACTGAAATCATTGTAAAGCGTAAATTAATCATTATCTTAAGTTTATCAAGAAAATTTGAATCTTATATGAAAAAACTTTAATGAACTTACATAACTTAGCTTCTGATCAAAATATGCAAATTGTAATTGTCAGCTGCATTATAATATATTCTTTAATAGGATAAGAAATGGAATATTAATTCTCATGTGCAGGGGCGTTGTACGTATGTAAACAAAAATAAAAGTTTGGGAAAAAAGAAATCCATTAGCTTGTTACGTGTAATTTTAGTTTGATTGAAATAATGATTTCTTTTAAAAAGCGGCTTCCAAACTGTCAACCCTAAAGGAGTGTTATAAAACTAATTGAAACCAGACATTCTATATTCGATAGGAAGAATATTTGAACATCTGTATACCTTATAGACCTATAACCACTTGTCTCTTGTTTAACATTTTTTTTAAAGATTCCATGCACGAACCGATTTACTTCAAACTATATACAAGTAGAAATCAAATTTTTCTCCGCACATGAAATTCAGTTCCCGCAGTGTGTTGTGGGCAGATTTGCCTCGGGGTCCGTACTTTGCCCCTCCATGTAAGGGGTCTCTTTCTGCAACGAATTTATATCATGTAATAAAAGAGTTGCTTGGCATTAACAAATTGATGTTGATAAATCAGTAATGCTAGTAAAACTGGATCAGTAAACTATGGGTTAATATTGAGTCATCTTTAAGTACTTTGCTAATAGTTCCTATTAGAAATATTTTTATAAAGAATATATTAAATACAGGATAACTAATGATAAAAAATAAAAATTTCTGTTAAAATGGCAACAACAGTCTGAATAAATAACTGATAATTCGACAGATGTAGCTTCAACAATATGACCGCTATCAATTTTCAAAGTCCCTATTGAAAGACCCGTTAGATGGCAGAAAATAATTGTTATAAATGTGGTTTGCTATCCTTTTTTTAATGATATTGTTTTTGATGAATAGCTCCTCTAGAATAAAAGTATGGTAATGAAAATAGTCATTCATTCATTTTCTTCCAATGGCTTCAGCTGTTTGGTTATACTTATAGCCAATAAACAATTTCATATTTTAATCATCATCAATTTTTCAATATTCAATCTCATTCATACCTTGACTTTGAAAATTTTTTATTATTAAACAATTCATTGATATACCGTGACCTGACAAACGCTAGAGCCATGGGCATACTGGGATTCGAACCCACAATCATCGTCGGCTAAGCCACAGTTAAAAATTTTAAAGCCTTCTAGAAGAAGAAGAAGAAAAATAATTAATTTCTATGTTTTTTACTTGGTTTTTTCTGAAGATATCTCACTTGATGAATTTAAATAAAGGTATTTTAGTGCAAGTGCAGCTTTGATGAAAGAAATTTTTGATACTGTCAATTCAATAATATTCACAAATATTATAATAATCAAAGATAATACGTTCATTGGAAACACTTATTTTGCGGAAAACTGCAACTTCTGACTCGTAAGAAAAAATCCCAACGAAATGCAGCAAAGAACACTGTCCACGCCTGGCCAATCCGTCAGAAGATCGCCTAGCAAGGCAGATAAAGACAGATTGAGGGTGCGTTTTCGCTTACTTTCTCTTGAATTCAAGAAATGGAAACAAAATTCCAAACCTGATGAAGATAGCTGCCCTAGGAATAAATTACCAAGTGAGTAGATTCCCAGTATTTAATTTTTATTATTAAGTGTTTGAACATGTAGTTGTTTTATTGGATAATGACCAACCATTGGCAATACGAATTACTATAAACTTGGTCTTATTGTTAAATTCAATCAAGAAAATCTCATGATTACATGTTTGTTTTATTGTAATATAGCTTTAAATTCCATTTTGAACACAACTTTTCGTTATTAAGTAAAAAACTAATTAGACTAGTGTATTCAATTGAAATGGACCGGTGCGACATTTATTGCGAGGAAGAATTAATTGTTGTCTTATAAATCAGCTAAAAATTGTAAATGTCACATTTTCTGTAGTTTATAGCTAATAAACGGAAAATCGTACGATAATGAAAATGCTTTTATGAATTAGATTGGTCTTTTCACATTCTGCTCGTAACCGCGTTTATTTTGAAGTTCTTGCACGAAGAAAGCCTTTCGACTTACAACATAAGTCCTTATGGCGTCAATCTCTTCTATGGTTGGTTGCTATGGCATTTTTTGAAATTATTTGGCTATATTTTTTACTTTGTGATGTATTCCTCTAGAATTGTATTAAAAACAACTAATATAACTATTCATTTTCTATTTGTAAGGTTTTACAAGTTAAAGCATTTCACCTAAATGTAAAATAGTAAAAAAATTTTAAATACAACTTTTAGTAATCTATAAGTGTTCTGCAATAGTGCGTTGCATTTCCATAGCTGCAGAACCAAGCATCTTACAAATTTCGTTCGAAAGCAGGCTACTTGCAGTTAAATTTTTGCTTCACAGGAAATTATTTTCTAATATACAGGTTTTCCGAAAAAAATTATTCGACGAATGGATGATTTTTTAAATGGATTACCCCATAAATTTTCAATGGCCTTCAATATTTCTATGAGGCAAAATATAAGAGATATTTTAACGATGATTATTCAGAGAAAACTGCAAAAAGCTCAGGGAGCAGTAGTTCGATAAAAGTCCTCTACCGATTGCCAAAAGCAATCCAAATACGAATGTTATCAGAATTTTTTTTAACTGAAAGATTTGCCTAATAATCAACCTGTCATATACAGGTATCCGTTATTCATAACCAAATATGAAGAACTACAAATTGTTATTTCTTGATTGTTTCAAATTTACTGTATTTTTTACGATAATATACAGAATTGAATGCCTTATATTTTCTCAGAAGTAACCTTAAGGCTATTTTCCTACACTCCGCGTTGAACAGACACAAAAAAGATGAAACAATTATTAAACCTGTGATAAATATTATTCAGGTACTATTAGCATTACTTGAACAATTAATGACTTCTCGGAATTTCTGCTACATATTCTATTATGCTCAAATCTCTTTCAAAATCTAGAGAAAACTATTCCAAGCCATTAAATTATTTTCATTGAGCTAGTTACAAAACTTGAAAATATAAAAAAAATTAAAATTGAAATCATAATAACCGTGCGTCAACATGAAAAAAATACATAGTGTTACATTCGAAAAAATCGAGAAATAACTATTTGGAATTCTTCATATTTTGTTATTAATAACGGATACGACGTACATGGCAGGCTGATCATATGAGAATGATAACAAATCTTTAAGTTAAAAAAAATTTCCGATCAAATTGTGGCTTCTGTACTCTCAATTTTTTGCAGTTTTCTCTGAATAAGAATTGTACCGTTGGAAAAATATCTCTAATGTTTTGTTTCAGATTAGAGATATTGAAGGCCATTGAAATTACAGGGTGAATACGAATAGTTACTAAAACATTTAGGGGGTGATTCCTTGTCAAAAAAAAGGGTGAGTCTTTCATATAAACTTTATTTTTTTGAGTCCCCACTGCTTAGTTACAGCTTCCTACAGATGGCGCCCGAAAAACAGTTTTTATTTTAAAAACAAGAAAACTGACAAGAATAAAATTAAGCAGATATTTTATGCGGCGAGAAGGCACTCAAAAATTTTTTGGTAGTCCTCTATTATTGCAAGGTGTAGAAAAAGCCACCCCTAAACCTTCTTTAGCAAAAGACTTTTTCCTTATTCCTATTTTGCAATAAGAAAATTTATTTTGGATAGTTTGATCCATTCTTAACAAATGAGGTTTCTTGTAATTTCTTGCTAAAATTCAAGGTTTTTGAGCAGACTCCCTGTACTTTTATTTCTGCAAATTATTTTCTTAAGTACAGGTGTTCCCAAAAAAAAATTATTCAACGAATGGGTGATTTCTTAAATGGATCACCTCGTTTATTTTAATATGCAGGGTGTATATGAATAGTTGCGAAAACATTTAGGGGGTGATTCCTTGTCAGCCTCCTAAAGATGGCGCCCGAAAAACATTTTTTATATTAAAAACTAAAAAACTGACAAGAATAAAATTAGCAGATATTTTATGCGGACGAGAAGGCACTCAAAAAATTTTTGGTAGTGTTCCTCTATGATTGCAAGGGGTAGAAAAAGCCACCCCTAAACCTTCTTTCGCAAGAAACTTTTTTCCATATTCCTATTTTATAATTAGAAAGTGTATTTTGGATAGCTTGATCCATTCTTAACAAATGAGGTTTCTTCTAATTTCTTGCTAAAATTCAAGGTTTTTGAGAAAAAAAAATTTACCAAACTGATAGTAAGAGTCGTAGAGGCTGGAATTATTTCCGAACTAGAATTTATCTAGTAAGCGGATATCATTTTGTTATGAAACCTGACTAGTTTTGATCAACTTTGATTCAGTTATAATTATTTTTTGATCAGGCTTATCATATTGAGATTTTTGTCACATACATTTTTAGGGGCCTGTAACTAACCAGGGGGGGGTCCAAAAAAATAAAGTTTATATGACCCACCCTATTTCTTGACAAGGAATGACTTCCTAAATTTTTTCGCAACTATTCATATACACCCTGCATATTAAAATAAACGAGGTGATCCATTTAAGAAATCACCCATCCGTTGAATAATTTTTTTTGGGAACACCTGTACTTAAGAAAATAATTTGCAGAAATAAAAGTACAAGGAGTCTGCTTTCGAAGAAAATTTTTGGGATGTCTGGATCGGAAGCTATTATTACAGGACCCTGGATAATTAAATAAAATAGGATTTCATTACCTTATAAATATTTTTCATGTTCATTCAGATTTTACCAAATAGTTTAAATATTAATAATTAACTGCTTCAGCCAGTACTATTTGGTAGTTGATCATAATTAAAACAAGTTTTTAAAAATTATTATGTGTAACTCACAAAAATTGAGATTCTTACAAATTGTGTGACTGCATTTTCGAAGTATCGGGTGTTTTTTTAGAGTGATAGAACTCTAAATTTTAATAAAATACATATAAATTAAGATTTAAGCCAAATTTTTTTTATTTGTAAGATAATTTTATTATATTTATTTTTCAAATATAATTTCTGGCATATGTATGCATATGACTAGCTCTGAGGAACCGCATTCGACAAGACCATTTTTGGACCACTTTCTCGAGTAATCCAGGCCTTATTTCATCAATAACACGAGTTATGTTGGCTTCCAAAGCGTTTATTTTATCTGGTTTATCAGAATAAATCATTGACTTGACATAAGAAAATGGTGTTATGCCGCATGATTTTGGAGGCCAATTAATTGGACCATTTCTCGAAATAAAGTTATCTCCAAATTTTTCTTTCAATAAATCAATTGTTACGGTAGAAGCATGAGAAGTAGCACCATCTTGTTAGAACCAAAACACTTCTGTGTCGATACCATTCAAATTTTGAAACAAATAATCATTGACCATCGATCTGTAACGAGCACCATTCGCTGTAACATTAGCTCCAGCATCGTTTTTAAACAAATATGGACCGATTATGCCTCCAGCGTGTAAATCACACCATGCAGAGCATTTTTCAGGATGCAATGGAACCTGCAGAACTTTTTGAGGATTGTTTTCACTCCATATAAGGCAATTTTGCTTGTTTACATAGCCGTTCAATCAGAAATGAGCTTCATCACCAAACACAATTTTATGATAAAAAAGTGAATTAACTACAAGCTGTTCTAGGGCCCAATCTGCAAACAAACGACGCTTATTATGGTCAAGTAGCATTAGTTCTTAAACCAGTTGGATCTTGTATGAGTGTAGACCAAGATCTTTACGCAAAATTTTCCATGTGGTAGATCCACAGAGTCCAACTTGTGAACGTCGACGAATAGACAAGTCTGGATCATCATTAACACTATGATTTACAGCAGCGATATTTTCTTCTGTACATACAGTTCTTTGTCACATTGTTGTTGTTGCATCGATTATATAAAATGTTGTTCTGAATCTATCGATAGTTCGACGAATAAGCTGCTCTGATTGAGGATTATGTCAATCATAAATTTGCTCTATAAGTTTGGCGAATAGAACACTGATTCTGAAAATAAATTTCTACCTTCTGTCAAATTACAGTTATCCCTGTCGAAAGTTCTATCACCCTAAAAAAAACACCCAATATAAATTCCATCTTCAGAGAACTGAAAATTTAAAAAACAGCATTTTCAATTAAAAATTATCAATAAGAATATAAGTGGACGATTACTTGACTATATTTCGTTTTGTGGGGTGTTATTTTCATTTTGATCTAAGCAGGGGAAAAAAAGGAAGATAAACGTACTTAGTCACATCTGTCTTCATACGGGAAGTCACTCGTTATTTGAAAGCGTATGTGAACGCTATGTGCACCTTGCCACATTATCAATTTATACATCAATTGGCATCTTATCTGCATACTTTCCACCAAGAGAATATCCTTCTCAATTTTTTCCAAAGTTGTGACCAAAAATCTAGAAGCTGTTGAAGCGTTTCCGGTTGTGATCTGTAGGCATCAAATAATCGGTCCAAGGCGTGCTCGATTGGTAAGGGGGTCTTGACGATAATGTTAGATGTGGAATACCCTGTTTTTTCTAGCAATAATTACTTGGTGAGATCTGTATGGCCGTGCATATCATCCAGGAAAACAAAACTTTTGTCAATAGTTGCGTAAAATTGTGAAACTACTCCGTTGATAACTTCACTAACAGAAGATCCACATCCAAGTTCACTGTATATCGTGCGATATAAGTGGGCGTTTAGTTCAAAGAATCCTCAGAAAGAACAAGTTTCACGCCTACTACATTCAGATGCACCAGGCGCTTGCCGATAATGATTTTGAAAACCGTCTGAGTCGTCATGGTTCTTGGAAGTACTAGTAAGTCAGTTCTGCCATCGAAACAAACTTTACCCCAAACCATAATTATGCCTCCTTTAAAAGGGTTGACTTCTTGAACAGGGCGGCGGTTCCTTCGTTTAAATGGACGTGTCCACACCTATATTCGTCGACTATCAGAAAAACGTCCATATCTGGACTCGTCAGTAAAAAGTACGTTTTGCCAATCATCTCGCTCCATTGCCCACGCTAATCTAATATTTTATTCCATTGACAAGCGTCCAAACGCTTGTCACAAAAATCACAAAAATGTGATCTCAATTTTTCAAAAGTGAAAAATAGAAATTTATAAAAAACTTCTTTTAATTCTAAACAACTTCGTTGAAGTTCTCTTTTCGAAACAGCATTTAAGCGTTACATAATAAATGATTTTTATTTCGACTCCTATAATTTAATGATTTCAACTTGATAATTATTTTCATTGAGGACCTTTATTAAGCAATACACATTTGAATTATAATTATTATACTTTCGTTGTTTGAATGCCTATCTAATCTTATTTTGAATAAAGGCTTTTCTGACAATAATAATTGGAAGAAACTTCCTTCATTCAGCTTTGGGTGGCGTGTTACAGACTCAATCATTGACAGAAATACCAAACGATCTCTGATTCATTCTCCGAACAAATGCAGAACATCCAACTTTCCTTCGCCAGGCAAGAAGAAGTCTCCCCTCAAGAAGTTGCAACCCCTTGAGAGGAAACGGAAGAGGAACGACAAGGAGAATATTCTCAATCAGGCGAAGTTCTTCAAGAGCAAATCCTCTTGTGGCGTCTCAAATACGGAATCGAAATCAGGAAATTTGCTGGCTAGAACGAAAAAAGGCAGTGAATTGATGCATCCTCGGACCATGCCTGATCTCAGTGCTGCAAATAAGAAGGTGAGAATTTTTAAGAAGTTATTGTTTTTATTTTATGAAAATCCGTGATACCTATTGGAAAATATAATGAAAAGTACTGACGTGAAGTCAGAAGTTTCTGCGCTCTTGTTCAACAGTTCATTTCCACTGAACATTTCAAATCTGTGAATAAATTTTTGAAGAAGATACATATAATAAACAAAAACTCCTACACTGGGTTTCATAGAGATTCGGGGTTCATTGGATCAACAGGTAGTCTTGTCAAATTTCATAAACGGATCAACAAATTTGGGTTTCCACAAAACAAGTACAGGTAGTTGATCCGAGAAAACAATCTGACATTTAAAATTTGACCGCTACAATATAGATAAATAATGAAGGGAAATAAGAATGTATATATTTCTGTGGTAGAGCTGTAAATGCCTAGGGTTGGAATTTAAAAACAGATTTTTATTGTTTATAGGCTTGTCATACCATTTTACTACTATGTTATTAGTATTACTTATGTGTTGTGCAAATCAGTTTAGGTAATAATTCCCTCACATTTTTTGTTGGAAAGAAAACGTATTTTGAAATCATCAATAAGGAGTATGAGCTATGGTAATATAAAGTTCTAGAAATCGAGACATTGTAACATACATCTGTATAACAAATTCATTTTAATACTTATTTTGAAATCAAGATCATCATATTTTGCAAAAGGATCACTTCTGTCTAATAATTCGGGGTCTTCGAATTTCACTTAAATCTTCTTCTGAAGTGATTTCGAAAAGCATTTTACAATTATATCATTTGAAAAGAGTAAACAATACACTTCACTTCTACTATTTAACGAAGAATACTTGATTTAGCAGCGATTCTAGCCTAGATCATAACGCAAAAACATTTGTGGAACCCAATTTGTACTTAATCAAGAAAATCAAGTAATGTCGTTTGTGGAATGCCCAATTCCAGGACCAGGAATCGACAAGCCTGGGTTTTCGTCAACACTGCGGGCTACAGCAGCAATATTCTCAGTTGTTCTTGAGCGACGTACAAGGTTTCGATTCTTCACATCACTAACTTGTCCCAACAGTTAAAAATTTTCACCAGTTTCACTACTGCCGGCCGAGAAGGTGGTTCACGGCGACCCATTCCATTTTTAGTAATGACGTGGTTTTTACTGTCAAAAGATGACAGCTTCAGAAGTGACAGCTGCCCAGATAGCGGGCTATTCAAAATGAAACCCTTTACTTTATCAAGTTCTGCAGAAAAATTCAAAGCCTACGAAATCCTCCAAGATTTTCAGTCATTTTCATCGTGGTTGCCAATTCGAAAGAATCACAAAACTTAATAGAGACTATTGCTTTTGAAAGGGATGCCTATTTTGTGTTTTTCATTGTATTTCTGTATAATACAATCAAGTTGCTCTGTAATATTGACATTTCGTAATAATGCAAATTTCATTTGATTGTGCATATGAGATTTTAAATTATCGTCTCTCTCATAAAATTTTCTCGGACTTAAGCCGAAAGCTTTTAAATTAATGTCTGAAAGAAATATACCTTTTTCTTTCAATGCTACTTTTTCACTAAGCAATACTCGTTAAATTTTTCAACATTAATAAGAAACCGCTCATGATCATATGCATAGATATTTAATAATTTTTTTTTTTCAGATATTAAAATGGGCTGTCTACAAATCCTTAAAATTGCATAATATAAGTGTTAACAATCCTCAATTCAAGATTTTTGCCTCTGTGTTAGCTGCAGTAACTAGAAGATGCCTCTTTGTATCCGGTGTTAATCAAGAAGATAGTGCCATTAGTGTTAAAATGCTCAGAATAGCAAAACGTCATTCGTGCGCCGTTGTCAGAGGAAAATCTATCGTAGAGATAATGACTGTATACAAAAAGCTTGAATCCCAAGAAAACATAGCACCTCAAGACTGCAAACCATTCCTCAACAATGAATCCAGCTCCAGCAAAGATTATGCTTTAATTGACAGAGATAGCAATAGTAGTAGACCTGTTGTAGAGCTAAGTCGTATTAACAGTGTCCGTAGGCACTTAAATTTTAGTAATAACAGATGATGTGATTTGAACAGTTTCCTTTTAGCATAAATTTAAAGTAGAAGAGTAAGCAGCTTTTAATTAGAAAATATGAATATTTATATAATTTAAGGATGTACTATTATGATATTACGAAGGTGAATTAAATATAAACTGGACTGTGATAAAATAAATATGTATTTTTATTTAAAAAAAATGTGTTTTATTCTGTCAATACGTTTTTCCCAACGAATCGGAGGTTTTTAGATGCCATTATTGAAGAATACAGTCGTTTGCGTCTGCAGCCAATTGTTCACGAATAATTCCACACAGTTCTTCTTTGAGTAGACCAAACAGCTCTTAACCGACGTTGATGTACCATTGTCATCATTGCTGTCCCGGGTTTGTGTGGAGGAATCAGCAGGGATCCACCGCTCCAAAAAGGATCGCCGTGCCGATCCCAGCACTCAGCTCCATGAGCAGTGTCCATATTGGGTGGTTATGAAAGACCGAAGCACAAAAACAACACAAATAACAGCTTTCACGCAGGGACCCCCTCCCCAAAAGGACCGCTGTTGCTATTCGACTGTTGAAAGCGAGACTCCGAAGCATCGTATAGGAGAGGCTTAAGGATCCAAAAATGGGAGCGAGCAGAGGGCGAGTCTTTCCAGATAAAAAGCGTCCTAAGCCTCCCCTTGTCCTCTAGCAGGGAGCACCGTTTCTAGGCCAGGAATGGGAGAGCAACAGAGAGTCCACTACCACAAAGAATCAAAAGTCCCTTTGTTCCTCCTGAAGCGCAGACCTCCAAAGGTTGAAACTGGGGTGGCATAGAGTTGGGGGCGAGAAAACAGCGTATCCACCCAGGTTGAAACGTCGTAAGTCTCCCTTTTTCCTCCAGTGGACCATTTCGGACCCCGCAGCGGAAGTGACGAAGGTTGGAAAGCCCGTGTTGAATTCAGCAGGGTTTCGTCTTTGCCCTTGAGGTGAATGTTTTGCTCCTAATTCGCACAATGAGACAGGAGAAAACGACGGGTCGCAACCGGGATTCTGTGCTCATATGCACGTTCCAGGAGCGATAAGTATGGATTACAAAACTCTAGTCGGTCGCAGGATTGCATGACTGCGTCATCACCCAGAGCCTTCCCCCCTGTCTCTGTACCTTGTCGTGGTGGGGGAGATTGTCATAACGAGTGTCCTAGTTTCATTTATGAAATGGAAGATATGGTTATGATGCCTAAAGCAGATGATTCGCAATCCAAACTTCCTTACTTTCTTTCTTTCTTGCATAAGACCATTCCATCATGTTGTCCCACTCCATCCTTTTCCTACCGCAATTCTTGGAATCGTACGGGGAAGCTGGCTCTGATTGACGACCAGAATCTGCGATCTCAGCGTGGGTTTTCCAACCTTCGTCCTCTTATCCGCTGAAGGATCTTAAATGGTTGCTGAAGGAACAAGGGAGACTACGACGTTTCGAACAAGTTGGGGGACTTAGAAGATTCGCTCTCCTCGCCACCAAATTTGGCTCCATTTTTAGATCCTGAAGCATCCGCTGCGGGGTCCTGATTGGTCCGTTGGAGGACAAAGGGAGATTACGACGTTTTGACCAAGTTGGTTGGGCTCGGGAAATTCGCTCTGCTCGCCCCTTACTTCGGCCCCATTCGTGGATCCTTAAGTTTATCTTATCCGCTGCGGGGTCGGAAGTGGTCCGTTGGAGGGAAAGGGAGACTACGACGTTTCGACGAGGTTTGAGGGTCCTGGAAGATACGCTCTGCTCTCCCCCAACTCTGGCGCCATTTTTGGTCCTAAAGCCCACCTATTTGATGCTTCGGAGTCTCGCTTTTAATAGCATACAGCAACAGCGATCCTGTGGTGCGGGGGGTTCATGCTGAGAAGCTGTTATTTGTGTTGATTCGTTGCTTCAATCTTTCATAACCATAGAGACACTCTGCTCAAATTACTGAGTGTTAGGATCGGCACGGTGATCTTCTTTCTTGGGTCGGGGGAGATGACTTGTGGGGGTCCCTTATCTAGTTATGCTGGCGCAAAGTTCTCTATAAAACTCTCTTTCAGCTTATCGGGGGTCTGCTGGAGTGTCAAAACTTGAGCAGAAACCCAGGACAAAGGTGATGACAATGGCACTTTAATGTTATTAGGGGGCTCTACTCACATTTTAACTTGTACAATTCTGAGTATCACCCAGAGCCACAACTACTCCGTACGATTCCAAACTTTGTTAAAGGATATTAATGGTTGTGGGACAACATGATGGAATGGTATGCAATTATTAAAAAAAGAAAAGAAAAATAGGTATAGGAAGTATCTGCTTTAGAAATCATGACTTTATCCTCCATTTTATCGCCATGAAATTAGGATTTCAGTCATGACAAGCACCCCCACCACGTCAAGGTACAGAGACAATTGAGGGGCGACCAAATACGTGATAGTCACACACAGACAAGTCTGAGCTGTAGGGAGGCTATTTTAGTAATTCCCAATTAAATGTCTCCAATTTTTCTCGGGTCAAAGCTGCTATGTGCGGTTGAGCGTTGTTATGAAGAAGAATCACACTTCGGATGGATGTGCCTCGTCTATTTCCTCGATAAGCCAGCATCATCTTATCAAGAAGTTTGCAATAATATCCAGCATTGATCGTTCGTTGTTCATGAAGGAAAACAATAAGCAACACTATTAAAACAAATTGTAGAAATTACTCTGTTTTACTACCAAAAAAAATATATTTTACACATTTTCTTGTGACTCGAGTTTCAGGAAATGAACTATCCCATCATTAGACAACTGAAGACCTAACAGTGGTACAGAGGTATTTAAACAAAAGTGATAAATATTTTGAATATTTCAATAGATAACACCTAATAGTGGTACAGAGGTTTACAAACGGAACGTGATAAAAACCCGGTTAAAAAAGAGGGGCCTTCTAACAGATATCGGAATGTCGGCAATCGACAAAGAAGGTTATTAAACAGATGGTACCCAAATATCTCAAATAATTTTTTGGGGTTACATAGCTCCGTACAGTTTATTTTTACATTATTTTGTTGTACATCTCAAATATTTGGATTTACATAGCTCCATACAGTCATTCATTATTTTTTAAATTATTTTTATTGTGAACGAATTTGAAAATTTTAATAATCAAGTTTCTTTTCATTTGAATCTACATGTAAAATTTTCTTAAGATTTTCTTTTGTCGAAAGGAATTACTAATTTCTAAGGAATGAGTGGCAAAAGTTGAATTTTTGTTTACTTTTCATTAAATTAATTTTATGTTCGTTGAAAAAGGTTTTAAACAGATGTTACTTTTTGAATATCTCAAATATTTTCGATTTACATAGCTCCGTACAGTCATTCATTATTTTTACATTATTGTTATTGTGAACTGATTTGAAAATTTCAACAGATTCTAGATAATCGAGTTTCTTCACTTTTGATTCTACATGTAAAATTTCAAGATTATCTATTGTGGGAAAGGAATGACCGTTTTCTAGACAATGAGTGGCAAAGGTAGAATTCTGTTTATTTTTTATGAAACTCATTTTATGTTCGTTGAACCTCGTCTTGAAGGAACGTCCTGTTTATCCTATATATTTATCACTTTTGTTTAAATACTTCTGTACCACTGTTAGGTCTTCAGTTGTCTGATGATGGGATAGTTCATTTTCCGAAACTCGAGTCACAAGAAAATGTGTAAAATATATTTTTATTGGTAGTAAAACATAGTAATTTCAACAATTTGTTTTAATTATTATCAACTACCAAATAGTAACGGCTGAAACAATTTAGTATCTGAATAAGCAACACGTTTTTGCTATCCTAAAACACCGTTTCAAGAACTTCCCGCAGACAAAAGTGTTTTGGCTTTTTGACGTGGGCTCCTCCAGGTACTCTTCATTCCATGTTTGCTTGTTTAAATTCTGGAATTAGTCCAGACAAAATAGAAATTTAACTTAGTCAAAATTCGTAGAGAGCTGAAAATAATTTTTTCATTGTGAACTGTCACTTGGAAAATGATATAATAATAAATCTGAAATTATTTGATCGATGCTTCATGAGATATCGCTTGGCCAACATTTCGGTGTTGAGTGATATTAACAGTAATGACACATTAACAAAGCCTAACCAGAACACAACTGATCTCTTTGTAATGAGCCACCTTTTGTGAAAATATTTTTGGGAAAATATTACTAGATTGACTTATTTTCGAATGGGGTGCGAACCGATCCTAGTCGAGAGGTCCTAGGAAGGGTACGGCCTTCGCGAAAGTGGAAGGTCTTTGATGTTAATAAATTTTCTCTGTGATAATGAAAATGGTGAATGAAACACAATTATTGATTTTTAGAAGTACATTCTGTCAAGAAAGTACCGGGAATTATCGATTTAAATCTGGCGGGGCAATGAGGCAGGTAATTTTTTTTCCTAGGTTGGTACCACTGTCCTTAATTACTATGCCAAGGTTGAGCGGGATCTGTCAACTAGTGTGTTTGCAACAGCTGATGAAGTCAGTCGATGTCAGAGTGCGTGCCGATTTTTACTATGGGTGATTACGTTGAGCAAAGAATTTGTTTAAAGTTTTGTGTTGCAAATGAATTTTCGTGTGCCGATGCATTGAAAATGTTGCAAAAGGCCTTTGGTGATAATGCTCTATCGAAAACTCGTGCATATCAGTGGTACAGAGCCTTCAAGGACGGTCGTGAAGTGGTCGCCCATCGACGGCTTCGATCGAAGATAACGTCGATAAAATTAAGTAAAGGGTGCTGGAAAACCGTCGTACCAGCTTGAGAGAGATAGCACATGATCTTAAGATACCCCACGAGTCCGCACGTACGATTTTGATTGATATTTTGGGCATGAGAAAGGTGGCCGCACGACTCGTACCGAATACCTGAATTTTCTTCAAAAACGTCATCGCGAACAGGTTACTTCAGACATGCTGGATCGCTGTAATTCCGATTCTACATTCATGGAACGCATTATAACTGGTGATGAGACCTGGGTCTACGAGTACGATATGCAAACAAGCCAGCAATCATCGGAATGGGTGGCAAAAAATGAGCCGAAACCGAAAAAACCACGCCAAAGCCGCTCGAAAATGAAGGTGATGCTCATTGTTTTCTTCGATATCCGTGGCGTGGTGCACTACGAATTCGTTCCAGAGGGTCAGACGGTAAACAAGGAGTATTACCTAGGCGTTATGAAACGTTATGGATTTTGCATGACGATAACGCGCCTTCTCACCGAGCTACGATTGTGACTGACTTTCTCGCCAAAAACTCAACAAACGTGCTTCAGCAACCACCGTATTCGCCGGATTTGGTTCCCTGCGACTCTCCCTCTTCCCAAAACTAAAATTGCCCCTTCGTGGCACCCGTTTTGAGTCGATTGAAGCCATAAAACAAAATTCGGCGCGATAGCTAAAGTCCATCCCGGACTTTCAATATAAAGAACAGAGTAATTCAACATTTAACTGTGTGCATATAAAATATATCGAAGTTGACGTGAAGTAGAAATATTTATTTTTGTCCAAATTTCAGGTTTTGGGATTAATTAATTCAAGTTTCGATTTACAACATTCTCATTTTCCATTTCATCTTACTTCACCAACCTTCTATCAGAAATGCGATAAAAATTTAAAAAGATTTGAATCAGATTTATACTCGAGTGGGTGCAGTAGATTAAGATAATGATAGCAAGATTATAAAACTAGGGAAGAAATAATATTCCATCGATTTCATTCACAATAAAGAATGGGTACTCGAAAATGTCAATATATGAATGAGAAACGTTAAATATATCAGTAGATGGGCCTCTTATTTCCATTGAATATTCTGAAAAGTTCTCGTCAGAATAAATAATAATGCTCGTCAAAAATTGTGGATATTGAATTAATTAGTGTTTTCTTTTAAAAATAACCAAATTTAAAAGAAATTATATATTCACTGCAACAAAAATAAAATATTTAAAAACTTATAAAATTTTATACAAGGTGTCCAAAAAGAGGTTTGGCTATTGAAAGTGAAAACTCGAAAAATGCTGGAAGCTATTGAATTGGACTTCTTGCGGAAAGCAGTAGGAAAGTCTAGAATAGAAAAGTTCACAAACTACAGATATTCATGCATATTTAATCAGCATAGTCCATCAAAACACTCAGTCAATGCGAAATGTAATAGACAGAATTGAACAAGGTATGAAAGAAACACCAAACTGTAAAATAATTTCTGTTTCAGAACACTGGCAAACTGAGGAACAATTAAAGATTTTAGCAATAAATAATTTCAAACTGTCATCAAAATTCTGTAGGAGAAATGGATACGGAGGGGCAGCCATATATGTTGATCAATCCTGGAAAACTATCGAAATAACGAATATGAAGAAGCTCCGAATAGAAGAAAACTTTGAATGTGCAGTAATAGAATGGGTTCAAGAAAAATTTTAGTCAGTTCAATATACAGACCACCACAGGGCAACCTAGAAGTTTTCTTTGGAAAAATGGAGGAGCTATTGACTATTGTTAGTGAAGAATTTGAAGAAATCATCATAGCAGGTGATTTTAATGTGGAAATGATTAATGAAAATTTATTGAAAACCCAATTAATAAACCTTATGAATTCTTTCAATCTAACTCAGACCATAAATGAACATACAAGAATCACAGATAAATCCAAATCATGCATCGACAACATATTTACTATAATCGAAAACTGGAAATCAAGAACATTGGACTTACATATATCGGATCGCATAGCACAGGAATTAATTATTACTAATACATGCCACACAATACCCAAGATGAAATACTGTAGATCCTTCAACAACGAAGCCAAAAGTGAGTTCATAACAAAATTGAGAAAGCAGAACTGGTCATTTATATTCAAGGAGGAGGGAGATAGCAACATTGATTCAAAGTGGCAGGCTTTTCTGAGAACCTTTCAATCTATCCTAAATAAATGTTTCCCAATGAAGAAGTTTAAACAAAAAAGGTGAAAAAGGCAAATACCATCAAACACAGAAATAAACAAATGCAAAAGTCAGCTAGATATTTTACTATTGATGAGCAGGTGTAACGTCAAATATAGAGAACTTTATAACAAAACAAAAAAGGACTATGACCAATTAATTTGTAAATACAAAACCCAAACATTTGAAGAAAGAATCAGGAAATCAGATAATAAGAACAAGACAATGTGGTCAATATGTAATGAAATCAGGGGAAGGCAGAAGAACACAGAGGAATGTGGTGTAGAAGGTGATCCCAAGGAACTAGCACAAAAATTCAATAATTATTTCAATAACATCAGCTCACAGATACATCCTCAACCAAAATACAACCTTACACCAAACGACAGATCTATCTATCTTAAAATAACAAATCCTACAGAGATTTTGGAAATAGGGAAAATAAAATAAGAAGGAACGGTTTTTTACTTGATAGAAGGATTATTACAAAATTTGAAAATCAAAACAGATTTAATCTGTTGTCTTCTACAATTTTAATTTCAAAAAATTCTTTGAAGAAACTTTAAGAATTAAATTAATGTCTTTATAAGCACTGCTCATATTTAATAGACGTCAAAATTCATCATACAATATCAAACGGAATTAAGAAAAACCAACGAATTTAAACTGTCAACTAAAATTAAAATATAAATAAGCAAACATTTTTTGTTTCGTTCCAGGCATGCCTAATGAACTCTTCAGACAAACTTACGAAGCCCTGTTTGTTACAAAATGTATCGTTTTCCGATCCCATATGAATGAAAAATAACTCTTTCTCAAAAATATAAAACATAATTTCAAGAACTTCTCAAAAACTAATTCATTTGAAATATTCAATATATTTAAATAAATTACTTCAAAAAATCTCAAAACATGTATTTTATATATAATATATAATTATATTAGGTTTTTTAAATAAAGAAATTCATTATACAGTGTTGAACGGTTTTAACTGAGGCCAAGTGCCTTATAAAGCTTTGTATGATTTTCTGTGAACTTGGAACATAAGTACCTTGGATATATAAAGGTGTTTACTTTTATTTCTGTTGAGGACCGTGTATTCCTAAGATTCACTGAGTAAGTCTATACATTGTTTAATTGATTTTATTATTTTTTATATGTAAAGTTGAACTGATCTTATCGTAACTTTAATTATTTCTTGAGAATGTGCTACATGTTTTGAGATTTTTTGAAGTAATTTATTTAAATATATTGAATATTTCAAATGAATTAGTTTTTGAGAAGTTCTTGAAATTATGTTTTATATTTTTGAGAAAGAGTTATTTTTCATTCATATGGGATCGGAAAACGATACATTTTGTAACAAACAGGGCTTCGTAAGTTTGTCTGAAGAGTTCATTACGCATGCCTGGAACGAAACAAAAAATGTTTGCTTATTTATATTTTAATTTTAGTTGACAGTTTATATTCGTTGGTTTTTCTTAATTCCGTTTGATATTGTATGATGAATTTTGACGTCTATTAAATATGAGCAGTGCTTATAAAGACATTAATTTAATTCTTAGTTTCTTCAAAGAATTTTTTGAAATTAAAATTGTAGAAGACAACAGATTAAATCTGTTTTGATTTTCAAATTTTTCAAAAATAGGGAAAATACTCAAGAATAAACACACCAGCGGAATAGACGAAATACCCACAAGTCTTATTAAACTAGCCCTACCTGAAATAAATGGCGTCCTAGCACACCTGGTAAACCAGTCGTTCAAACAAGGCAAGTTCCCGGAACAATTGAAAACAGCGATCATCAAACCCATATTAAAAAAAGGAAATCCTCAAGAGCTAGGAAACTACAGACCTATCAGTATTCTGCCAAGTTTTTCAAAAATATTCGAACTGATAATGTGCTCCAGAATCACAGAATTCCTGAATAGTTGTGATTTTTTCAGTAACACACAACACGGATTTCTGAAAGGAAAATCTACCCAAACAGCCATATTTGAATTAACAAAGAACATATTGGAACTGTTGGAAGGAGACAACTTAGCACTGACCATATTTTTGGATATGTCAAAAGCATATGATTCAATAAACCAGGAACATCTGCTCAAGAAACTTCAGGCTTATGGAATAAGAGGAAATGCATACAAGTGGATTGAATCATATATATGCAAACGAAAACAAAAAGTGAAAATCATCAAGGAAGGAGAAAAAGCTGAATCCAATGAGCTGATAAATAAAAGAGGGATAGTACAAGGAGGTGTATTGGGACCACTTCTATTCCTAATATTCCTGAATGATTTGGAAGATATAGCAGAGGAAGATGAAAAATTAATCAATTATGTGGACGACACCAACCTATTGGTAGGAGCAAAAGATGAATATACATTGATTCGTGCAGGTACTAACTTCTTCAATAGGACACATGAGTGGCTACAGAAGAACGAATTGACCCTTAATGTTGAAAAAAGCAACCTTATAATTTTCAGTACTAACAGAAGTAATAAAAGCAAACCAACCAGCATTACTTTAGAAAATAAGGTTATAAGTATTGTAGACAGCACTAAATTTTTAGGTGTCTTCATGGACTCGTTCATGAATTTTAGGTCACAAGTGAAAAATTTAAGTTAGAAATTGATTCAGATTAATTTTGCAATTAGAATATCTAGAAAATATCTGAATGATAAATCAATGAAAATTTTATATGATGCAAATTTTGAATCTAGACTTAGATATGGGATTATTTTTTGGGGAACTAAAAGAAATTTAGAAGAAATGTTTAAAATACAAAAAAGAACAATAAGGGTAATTTTTAAGCTGAAATATAATGAAACTTGTAGAGAATTGTTTGAGCAAAATAACATCTTCACAGTCTATGGTTTATACATTTACGAATGTGCTGTATTCTTACATAAGAACAAAGAAAAATTCATTCAATATAATCACAGTAATAACAACACAAGAACACAAAATTTAAATTTTCCAATTCATAGATTGACTTTAAGCGAAAAACACCCGACATATATTTGTATAAGAATATTGAATCATTTGCCAAATAACATTAAGAATATAAATAATTTAAGAATCTTCAAAAACTTTGATTATAAAACTTGAGCCTTATGAGCTAGGAGATTTTTTTAATGTCACATTAGAGAGCTAAACTATTAATTTTATTTAGACACTATTTCACTTCAGGTGAGCATCTTATCTGTAAACCTTATTTGAAATAAAGAAGTATTATTATTTTTATTATTAATGTCAAATATACTGTACCAAGCATCTTCTTCGCTCCTCGTCCAGAATCCTGCCTTGCTCTGTTGCAGCTTAACGGCGTATCATATAGAGGACACGACTAGTCTTAGAATTCAGCATTCAACGACCATTCCAAAGCGGAACGCATGGTAACTCGCGTCACAGGCAGACATGCGCACTACGCCTGTCTGAAGAATTTCAGGTGAACATTCTTAGAACGAAACGCCGTCTCCCAAATTGAGAGGTGGAAGCTGCCTCACAACACCGTATTTTCTTCGAGAGCTTCAATACAATAGTTGAAGATATGGGTTAGACATGTGCAGAGAATGGAGGATATAAGTCTACCGAATCAAGTCATGGTATGGAAACCAGCAGAGAAGACGAAGGATAAGTAAGATGAGCGGATAGATGGAGAAATCAAAGAGAGAGTACTTGAAAACACAGGTTGTATAGATAGACAGAGGGCTGAAAATCAGGTATCGGAACCGATATACTAATAATAAAGGTTTTTATTCCTTCAATTAGAGGTTACAAATATGCTTATGGAAAAAACATAAGGTAGGAAAAGGCGAGATTCAGTGCACTTAATATGTGCCCTATTCGATCTAACCTGTGATCCACACCATTGCCGATGCCAAAATTCACCCTAAAAACAACCCAAAACACAATGTATTTCTTAAGAGAAAATAAGATGGATATTACAATAAAAAATACCAGATTTGAAAAATCAGTAGTTTCAGAACTATTGGGAAGATTAAAAAAAATTAGATGAGATTAACTGCGGAACCATCAAACACCAATCAGATATTTAGGCCCCTAACCTGATCTGAAAGTCTGTAAGTCGTTCGAAAGTTAGGGTATTTGGGGGCCGGCCCGACAGAATTACTTTTGACCTCTGATTCTTCATCACTGAGCCTAACCTAGTCGTTTGAAGCCATTTTCGGCTCCAAAAGACAATGCGAGTCGTTGAAAAAGAGGTTCAAAGAATATTTGTGAACTATCGGGTGTTTTTTTTTTAGAATGATAGAACTTTCGATAGGGATAACTTTGATTTGACAGAAGGTAGAAGCTATGTTGTTTTGACATTTCTGTTCAGTAAGCATTGACAAATTATCATGGAAAGACGCACGCCGCAACAACGTTTACAAATTATTGAAATTTATTTTCAAAATCAGTGTTATATTCGCCAAACTTATAGAGCACTTCATGAAATTTGTGGTTTACATAATAGTCCATCAGAGCAGCTAACTATCGATAGATTTCGGATAACATTTTCTCTACTCGATGCAACAACAACAAGGCAAAGAACTGTACCTACAGTAAAAATTATCGCTGCTGTAAGTCATAGTGTTAATGATGATCCAGATTTGTCTATTCGTCGACGTTCACAACAAGCTGGACTCTGTGCATCAACCACAGAGTTCTTGGTCTACACCCATACAAGATCCAACTGGTTCAAGAACTAAAGCCACTTGACCATAATAAGCGTCGTTTGTTTGCTGATTGGGCCCTAGAACAGCTTGAAGTTGATCCACTTTTTTATCGTAAAATTGTGTTTAGTGATGAAGCTCATTTCTGGTTGAACGTCTAGGTAAACAGGCAAAATTGCCGTATATGGAGTGAAAACAATCCTCAAGAAGTTCTGCAGGTTCCATTGCATCCTGAAAAATGCACTGTATGGGGTGCTTTACACGCTGGAGACATCATCAGTCCATATTTCTTTAAAAACGCTGCTGGAGCTAATATTACAGTGAATGGTGCTCGTTACAGATCGATAATCAATGATTATTTGTTTCAAAATTTGAATGGTATCGATCCAGAAATGTTTTGGTTCCAACAAGATGGTGCTACATCTCATGCTTCTACCGTAACAATTGATTTATTGAAAGAAAGATTTGGAGATAACTTTATTTCGAGAAATGGTCCAATTAATTGGCCTCCAAGATCATGCGACATAACTCCACAGGATTATTTTCTTTGGGGTTATGTCAAGTCATTGGTTTATGCCGATAAACCAAAAACAATAGACGCTCTGGAAGCCAACATAACTCGTGCAATTGATGAAATAAGGCCTGAATTACTCGAAAAAGTGGTCAAAAATTGGTCTGCTCGAATGCGGTTCCTCAGAGCTAGTCGTGGTGGACATATGCCGGAAATTATTTTTAAAACATAAATGTCATAAAATTATCTTTCAAATAAAAAAAAAATTGGCTTCCATCATAATTTAAATGTGTTTTATTTCAATTCTATCACTCTAAAAAAACACCCGATATGTAAAAAATGAAGTGAATGTTTTTATAGAAGAAAAAGGGAGCTGAAGGTGAAACATTCTTGAATTTGGTAGACCCAAAACAGAGCGTCCTGTTTTGGCTTCAGATTTGTGTTTAGGATATTCATTAGGTTCGTTTTCCGCCATATCTGGCGGACTCCGAAATGAAAACGTTTGTCGTTTAAAGGTTCATTGTCCTTTCATTCAAATTCTTAATTTCTCCACTTTTACCGAAGCGTGGAATACTACAGAATATTTCCAGTAGCTACTAATTCTTATTATATTTTCATATCATTTTTACTTTTTTACGTCACACAAATTTCGATTATAAAATGAAAGTCACTTCATCACAGCACTCATTGAGTTATTGTTCGTCCACTTCAGTAATTTTTAGATAATTTTCGTGTTGTATTCAGTAACCTTACGTTATCTGAATAGTATAAGTACCTTATACTAATGAACAATTAAAAGTTATTTCGTTCGTTCAAAAATGTTGCTGTGGGTAATTTTGTCTGAAATTCTGTTATTTGGTGAGTTATGATAGAGAAATTATATTTTCTAATAGTTCTGGATTATTTTTAATACAAAATGAACGTTAAAACTGGAAGAATGCGAATAGAATATTTTTATTAAGATAAGAATGATAAAAAATAACCACATATTTTTTTACATCTGTTAGTATCACACTCAAAAAAAAAGAATCACATTCAATGAAATCAGAAAATCCATTTCCAGCGATCAGGGGCACGACTGTGTCCGCCAAGTAGAGCAGACAACACAGCCTGTACCATTTTCTCGAAGCGATTCGCCGCAGTAACTTGTTTGTGAACTAAGCTAGAAACTTGAATTTTCAAGTACCAAGACATATATGGTTACTTTTTAATTTCCTAAACTATCAATTAATCATATCTTATAATAATAATAATAATAATAAACCTTTATTTGATCTGAAAATATCACAAAATGATGTAGATCACGTCACAAAAATCATAACTTAAATATTAAAGTTCATTAAAGTCTTTCTCAGCCATAAACTCTTTCACACTGTAGTAGCCTCTTTCATATAAAAATTTTTCAAAGTTTTCTTTTATATAATTTTAGGTCTTGTTTTGAATGTTTGTGGTAATTTATTCCAAATTTTCACTAAAATATGAACAACATTCTTCTGTATGTAAGCATAATTTGGTTTTTCTAAACTAAGATGAGTTTTTCCTCAGGTATTATAATCATGATCAAGCATTAACATTTTAAAGTTTGTGAAATTATTGATTACATACATAATGCACCCATATATATACAGGCAGTATAGTGTTAATATATTATTATTCCTAAAGATATCTCTACATGATTTGCTGTATTCTAGTTTAAAGACAGTTCTCAAACATTTTTTTTGTATGATGAAGATTTTTTCAGCATCAACAGAATTCGCCCAGAAGATGATTCCATGCCTGAGCCTAGAGTGGACGTATGCATGATATGTTATCAGGGAAGCATCTGACCCAATTGTTCTTGTCAGGATCCTTAAAGCATAGCAGTACCTTGCAAGGCTTATTGCCAAATATTCAATGTGTGGCCGCTAATTCAAATCCCGATCTAAACTGGGAATCTTGGATTCCCAAGAATGGTAGAATATCTTCAGCTCTTATGTTCTCATCATGATAAATTAAGTTGATGGCATGTTGATTCTTTTCTCGAAACACTATCAATTTGGTCTTGGTGATGTTCACTGTGAGATTATTCTTCCCGAACCATTTATCGGGGTTTTCCAAATCTTTTTCAACTGCGGCTTTGCATTCATCTGGAATGGAACCAAAGCAGATTACTGATACGTCATCGGCATACATAACAATATCACTTGATGTTACTTTAATCAAATTATGTGTGTAGATTATATAAAGTAGGGGACCTAATACTGATCCTTGGGGAACCCCTCTATCTACATTATATATTATTTGCTTGCCATTTTTTCCTTTTTCAGTTGTCCTCTGAATTCTCCCTGTTAAGTATGATCGAAATAATTTTGACGTTATACCTCTTATACCATATCTTTCCAATTTTTGCAGTAAGATGTTATGATTCACTGTATCAAACGCTTTGGCCAAGTTTAAGAAAAGTTATCTGTTATCTGATATTTATTCAATGATTTTATTACAGAGTTAAGAACTCGATATAATATGCATCTATGGTCGAGTTGCCTTTTCTAAATCCACATTGCTTCATTGTTCCACTAATATGTTATTCTTCTCAAAAAACTTCATTACTCTATCAAAAATTATTCTTTCAAATATTTTATTAACATTTGAGAGTAGAGATATTAGACGGTAGTTATGGAAATTGTCTTTTTCTCCTTTTTTGTGAATCGGTTTAACCCAAGCTTCTTTGAGTGCTGGTGGATATTTTCCGTATTGAAACATTTGATTTATTATATGTGTTAGGGATAACGTCAACATCGGTACACATTTTTTCAGTAGATCTACAGGTATCTCGTCATATCCAGTAGATTTTTTATTTTTAAGTTGAATTATGTAATGATACATGTCTTGCTCAATAACTGGATTCAGAAAAATGCTTGAATCAACTTATTGTTGTTTAAAACATTAGATTTCAGAAAGAATTTATTAATTTCATCTAATAGCTTTTTTCATTTTTTTCATGAAATGATTCAAACAATGTATCATCACTAGCAGTTCTATTAAATAAAGTCCAAGTTAAATATTTGATTGATTCGGTTTTTACTTGGTGGAAACTCATTTTAATTAAAAAAATGTATATGAAACAGTAATTTATTTCCAAAAAAATGTTTGTACTACTACAACAATTGTTTCACCACGATGTGGCTTCTTCAGGTATTACATTGTACTGTATTCAGTGTAATCGAGTTTAAATACATTTTTGGGTACTTGACCAAATAATGGAAGCACAAGTCATAAAAACTCTAGGTGTTTATTGGAGTTTGCCGCTAAAAATGCCATTAAGGAAAAATATTCAGTAATGGAGACTTATCAACATCTAGATGTTGATAAGTCTCCATTACTTATCAACATCTAGATAAGTCTCCAATACTTATCAACATCTAGATGTTGATAAGTCTCCATTACTGAATATTTTTCCTTGATGGCATTTTTAGCGGCAAACTCCAATAAACACCTATAGTTTTTATGACTTATGCTTCCATTATTTGGTCACGTACCTAAAAATGTATTTAAACTCGGTTACACTGAATACCATCAGACAGTACAATGTAATACCTGAAGAAGCCACATCGTGGTGAAACAATTGTTGTAGTAGTACAAGCATTTTTGTGGAAATAAATTACTGTTTCATATACATTTTTTTAATTAAAGTCCAAGTTGCTTTGGTCTTATTTACCGATTTATTTATAAAGTCCTGATCAGAGATTTTCTTAGATAATTCCACGACGCGTTTCAATATGGCTGAATATTTTTTATAGTATTCTTCCGTCATACTTCAACATTTTTTCGTGAAGCTCCCGTTTGTATTTACTCGATATTCTTATACCCAGAGTGAGCCATGTTCGATTCCTCTTCCTTCTCAATTTAATTCTTTTCCGTGAAATGATCTGATTTATATTTGCCATCATGGTGTTGTAGACCGTTCGTAGTAGGGATGTTAAAAAATAATCGATTTTTCTTTTAATCGATTATTATTTTCGTATAATCGATTTTTTATAATCGATTTTCAAAGCCATATTAATCGATTTTTAATAAATCGATTAATAAATTACGCGATTAAATCGATTTTCATAAATAGCACCATCTTTGCGCCGAATGAAAAAACTCGAAGCACTATTATTTGCAGAACTACTTAATTCGCTGACTTACTTAGTAAATTAAAAACGATGCCATCTGTAGTTATGTCGGCGAATTAAGTAGTTTTAGTTTAGTGAGTGAGATCTTCTGAGTTATTATAGTTGTTGGTAACCAACAATAAACAATAAAGTAAAACACCTAAAAGCGGCTGGCGAAAGTATTTTATAACGAAGAAAGATACTACCACAGCAATATGCATGTACTGTTCGAAAGAATTAAAAACTTGTAGTATTACTACAAACTTAAAACAACACATAGAACGAAAACATCCCACTGTTTTACTTATCGTTTAATTTTATTTTAATACTACTCTTACATAAAACGAGAGTGAAAATTCGTGCCAATAATTATTTACTTATCGTCTTTTTATTGTTTAAACTTAAAGATTAATGAAAGAATTGTTTAAAATTTTTGTTTTTGAGACCATAACTGCGTCGTTTAGTTTTTAATTGTCATTTTCAGTATTTCATTTTAATAGGTACTAATGAAATGTACAATAGGGCGGAACATTTGTGTCAATAATTATTTTTAATTTTGTTATTGTTAATTTTCTAAAAATTATCAAATAAATTGTTTAATATTTTTATTTTGAAGACCATAACGTCGTTTAGTTTTTTAGTGTCATTTTATTAAAGTAAGTATTTTATTTTAATGCAAGTCACAGGTTAAATAGGACTGGACATTTGTGACACTTTTTTTTAATTTGATTTATATTTTAGTTTTTGCGATAATAAAGTTAACATTTTGTTGAGGTGCTCATTTAATTTATATTATAATAAAACGTTTAATGATACTGAGAATTTGTATCAATAATGATTTTTGGTTTTATTATTCCTTACCTTGAAAGTTTAAAAGAACATTAATTGCTATGATTTTTAGTTTTGAATTGTTTTTTCTTATTCATATTATTTTATTTCATTTTTAATCTGATTGTTAAAATGAATCTCTTAGGTTTATTATTGGAATATGAAAAGCATGGAGGATTTTAAATAATAGAAAAAAAAATCGATTTTTTCGACAAAATCGATTATTTATCTCAATTAAAATCGATTATTGACAAATCGATTAATATTTAATAAAATAAAATCGATTTTTATTAAATCGATTTTTTTCCATTCATCTCACATCCCTAGTTCGTAGGCCACATCTGGATCTGTCTCTGATATCAAACCATCCCAGTTTAAATCCCTATATTTCACGAATCTTTGCCAGTCGAATTATTCGATCCTGTCACCAACTGACTCGTCGATCATCAAAATTCTAAGATACGAGGGTGGGTCAAATATAAATCGGACCTAGATGAAAAATGTACATATGTATTATTATTAGGAGTTTGAATGTCTTTATTTTGTAATAAGCCACCTCTTTGTGGGAGGTGGTTGGATGGAGAATATTACTAGATTGACTTAATTACGAAAGGGGTGCGAACCAATCCTAGTCGAGCGGTCCTAGGAAGGGTACGGCCTTCGCGAAAATGGAAAGTCTTTGATGTTAATAAATTTTCTCTGTGTTAATGAAAATGGTAATGAAACTCAATTATGGATTTTAAGAAATATAATGATACGGCGTGTGCCAAAATACAGTAGTTTTATCAATCCTAAACTCAATAAAATTTAAATAAAGATGACACACTGAATAATTACGGAGGGGGCGATGCGGATGCCTTAAGCACTACGAATCATTTATATAATTCTTAATTCTGTTTAAACTCCTCAAACATAATAATTACGAAGAGATATGTCAACCTACTTCTTAATCTCTGACTCTACTTTAATTAAATAATTTCAACCTGAATAATATACCAAAAACGGCCTATTTTACACGAACAATAAACGATGAAGAACGACTACCGGTACTCTTTAATTCCTTGGTCCCGGAACTTAGCACTATATTCAATTTCTCTAATTCTTCTGACTCAATTCTTAAACTTCCAAAAATAATTACTAATATCACTCAATACAATTATAATAATGCTAAATTCTGAGACCAATTCGAGCCTAGCACCACGATCTTTTCTCGATGATCTTGCTAGTTTTTCCGATGTGTCAAGACTCCCTAACAAACTCCGATTCGGCCCTCTTAATACCTCGTATGCGTCGGTTTTCTCCTTCCAAATTTTTCTTGATCCGTTCACCCGCCCAAAATTGCAACTAAGCACTTCTCAAAATTTCAGCTCTTTGTCGAGCCCCATGTGTTAATTTCGACGTCAGCCTGTTTCTTTGAAATTTCCGTTCCTGCACTCATCTGAAGGAATATGTTTAGTTTTCGTACGATTAGCTCTTGTGAACTTTTTAATGTGTAGTTTTTTATTATAATATATAGGTCAGAGTAAAATAATTTCCTTTAGAAGCCGCCGTTCGGGCGTGCTTCGACAGTGAATTCTCAAGTTTACCATTGATTGGTCTGGAGGTTAGAATAAATAAATTAATTCTGGGGAATTGAATCTCGCGTTGAATTTACTTCTGTCCAATGACTTAATCCCTGTATCATTACAGCCCTATCATGATTTCTAAACCCTGTTGGTTTACCACAATTTCACTAGAAACCTCAAGGGGAAGTTCACCCAAAGGTGCTCTGCCACTTAACCCTTGTAGTCTACAAAAAGTACATTTGAACATAACTCAATAAAAAATGAGAAAAAAAAATGAAAGCATACAAAGAAAGAATAAAATGAGCATATCAGCAAACAACTCACAGAGACTTTCAAAACACCAGTTGATGAGGAATCTAGGAGATAAGCTTTGATCTTCATCTTGAACCTAGCTTGATTTAACAGTTTAAATTCATTAGGAATAACGCTATACAGCCTGTAAATGTTGTAACTGAAACTTCTCTCAAAAGTAGATGTCCTGTGATGAGGACACGATTATATATTTCTGCGACGTACTGATATTATGAACGCCAGCTTTGTCAACCAATTTTTGGTAGAGATAAGGTGGGCTTCTCTTCAAAATATATTATGAAATGTAAAGACAACGTAAAATTCAAAACAAATCCTTATTAGAAGCCAACTCAACTCTCTCAACTTATGTGACACATGATCATACTTCCTAATTCCATAGATGACAAAATATTCATTTTATTTACTCATTTAAATAACCTCCATTTAACTGTCAACATTTGACTAAACGTCGAGGTACACCCGAAACTAGATCACCTTTATAATTTTCGGAGATGGTATTCCAGGACTGTAAAACTGACTGAATTAAATCATCTTTATTTCGTGGCGCTGCTCGTTCAACTTCAATCTTCATTAGTCTCCATATGTTTTCAATGGGACTAAGATCTGGTGAAGCTGCTGGCCATGAAATAGTTGTCTCTTGGTGTTCTTGCATCCAAGCAATTTGAAAGTTAACAGGTTGTTTTGATAAGATTTTTAAGTGATTTCCATCCAGTTGGAAACAACTCTCATCAGATATGAATACATTATCAAAATTATCTTCTTGAAAACGTTGACAAAACTGTATCCTGCGTTCCCTTTGTAAAGGTGTCATTATGGGAATTTCTTTTGGTTTCCTTGATATGTAGCCTTGTCTTTTCAGTGACATACGGACGGTTTCTGGACATACTTTTATATTTCGTTGATTTCCAAATCCAATGTGAAAAACCGTAGGCGCAGATTGTGTCGTCCTGAGACCAATAAAGCGTTTAAATTGTTTCTTTTAATCTTACGCGGTCTACCTAAAACTGGTCTATACCCCATATCCATGCCATTTCTCATCCTCTTTATTGTCTCATATACAGTTCAGTCAATTGCAAATATACAAGTATTCTACCTGTTTTTTTTTAATTGCGACATTATTTCATAAATTGTATACCTGTTGACAATCAACAATATTTGACAAATAACGTTGCCATGCAACTTGGGCTATAGCCGACTATCTGCACAACCTATTTTATACATCACATACATAAATGATAATAAATGCCGGATACTTTCTGAACGGACTATACATTCAAAGTTCAAGGTTCAAAGTATTGTCCGTCGCTAACCACTACTTTTTCCCACCTTTCTGGCAATTGACGTATCCCATCGCGAAAAAATACTGCCTCTTTGGCAGCCATAAATGCATCGACCTATTTTTTGACTGATCAGTCGGGCCATGTTCCAATGTCTGGTCTGTACTACGGATAGGGTAAGACTTCCCATTTGAGTGTTTCTAAGTACGTTTTGACAGACGATACAACATGTGACCGTACATTGTCATGCTGCAAAATAACTGTCTGTGTCTGTCGAAGCATTTCGGCATTAATTGTTATTGGTAGACCTCCCCTGTGTTGCTTTCGTTCCATTGTGGCAGCTCATAATACACCACACCAAGCTGGTCCCACCAAATACACACAGCATTATCTTCCCGTCATGAATATTTGGCTTGACTTTTAATGATCAGGCATCCATACGTTGCCGGACATTTTGGATTATCGTAATGGACCCACTTTTCATTGCCAGTCACAATTCGATGCAAAACCCCTTTTCTTCCGTTGGAGCAGTTTTTCACACTTAAAAAAACGGCGTTCGACTCCTCCTGGCTTCAGTTCATACCGCATCCAATTTCCTACCTTTCGGATCATTCCCATTGCTTTTAAACGATGGCAAAAGGCCAGTTGAGTGACTCCAAGTGTTTTTGAGAGTTCCTCTTGCATTGGTGAAGGATCTTCATTGAGCCTTGCGTCTAATTCTTAATCTTTAAACTTTGGTTCTTCCAAATCAAAATTGCCACTTTTAAATCGGGCTAACCATTTCTAACACCTTCGTTCAACTATAGAATGGCCACCATAAACATCCACTAAAATACCATGAATTTCGGTAAAACTCACAGCAAAAACACGTAATTTGGTACAAAAGTTGACATTTTCAGAGCCCACAGAAACTATGTTGCTTACACTTCAGCAAAATGACAGATACTGAAAAGAAAGCCTAATAATGACACTTTAAAGTGAAGGTATTGACAGATAAACTACGACATCTGCTATTTAATCCGCTTGACCTTATATAAAAAAATTGGATATATTTTATTTTTCTACATAGTCTTCGCTGCTATCATTATATTTCCGCAACAAATATGAAGTTTTTTGATGCCATTATCTAATAATGTAGTTGGTCGTGTCTTCAGCCGATTCTCATGAATATTTCCACTTCTTGGTGACCATCAAAACGGTGTCCTCCAAATTCTTCTCTGAGTAGACCAAACATGTGATAGCCACACTGGGATAAGTCTGGGCTGAAAGGAGGATGCCCCGCAGGAGCGTTGTCATGCAGAAGAATCACACTTCGGATGGATGTGCATTGTCTTTTTCTAGCATCAGCCAGCTTCACCTTATCAAGAAGCTGGCAATGATCGTACGTTGTTCGTGAAGGAAATCAATAAGCACTACGCCTTTGATATCTCAAAGAACACTTTTCCCGCAGATACACGTGTTTTGGCTTCTCGATCTGGGGCTTCTCCAGGTTGTTTTCATTCCATGCTTGCTTGTTTAGATTCTGGAGTGTAATGATCCACAATATGACTCAAGAAATCATCACCCTCTTTTTGATATCGCGTTAAAAGCCTTTTATACACAGCAAGACGGAGCGCTTTACGATTTTTCGTCCGTAAGCAAGAAACCCATCTTACTGACAGTTTTTGATAACACAACTCATTAGAAATGATTGATGGAGTGCTTCCATGCGATATTCCTACTTCTGCGGGAATTTTGGCCAGCTTCAACCAGCCCAGTGTCAGTGTAAAATTTCGTGAGGAACGTATAATTAGAAGACTAAAAAAAAATTATTTTGTGCGGATCGTGGGTGATAAGAATTAACGCGCAAAAGCTTCACGTCTATGCTTTTCACCTTTTTTATTTATACCTGAATTATGAGCAAATGGAAGGCGCATTGGGACAAGCGTGCAAAAAATCTTTGTGTAGAATTTGCAAAGTTTTTCAGAGGAAATATTTGACTTCTTTGAGAAATCTCAACAGAACTGCAGTGTGTGCGAATCAGTAAAAGTGAGAATTGCATTTATTTTGTTTCAGTTTATGCCTCAAGAGATTCCGAATGTCTTCTCAAGGAATATGGAAAGAACAAGAAGGTCTGCGTTTGTAATTCTCAGCATTGTGACTATCTCTTTGTCGACATTACACCAGGTAAAGTAAATATAGTGACATCAACTCAAGAGGGAGCGAGATACAGGAAAAATGTGCAAGAATTCGACACAGCACCAAACAGCACAAACATCATATCTATAGATAAAACTAAGACGTATCAGAGTATTATAGGATGGGGTGGAGCCTTAACCGATAGCGCAGGAATCAATATCATGTCACTTCCTGCAAAAGCATCAGACCATTTAATGAGGTAAGTGTAAGTGGCAAAGGAGTAAATAAAAAACTTTCAGGAAAATTTCAGCTTGTTCCTGGCTTCATTTTTTTTCCACAGCATGAACTCACTGTGATAAACCAACAAGGTTTAGAATTCATGAAAGGGCTGTAATGATATAGGGACAAATTCAGTGAATAAAAGCAAAGTCCCCACGAGGTTCCATGCCCCTGAATTAATTTATTTATTCTATTCTCCAGACCAGTTAATTTAAATTAAGGAATTCGCTTTCGAGGCTCGCACGAACGGCGGCTTCATGAAAGGAAATTCTTTTACTCTGGCCTATATATTATAATAAACAAATACAAATTAAAAAATTCATAAGAGTTGATTGTACGAAACGTAAACGTATTCCTTCAGATGAGTATAGGAACGGAAAGTTTCAGAGAAAAACGCTGACGTCGAAATTAACACGTGTGGCTCGATAAAGAGCTGAAATTTTGAAAAGTGCTAAGTTGCAATTTTGAGCGGGTGAACGGATCAAAAAATTTGGAAGGAGAAAACCGACACGTACGAGGTATTATAAGGGCCAAAAGAGAGTTTGTTGGGGAGCCTTGACACGTCGGAAAGACTAGTAAGATCGCCGAGAAAAGATCGCGGTGCGAGGCACGAATTGTTTTCAGAATTTAGCATTATTATAATTGTATTGAGTGATATTAGTAATTATTTTTGGAAGTTTAAGAATTGAGTCAGAAGAATTAGAGAAATTGAATATAGTGCTAAGTTTCGGGACCAAGGAATTAAGAGTACCGGTAGTCGTTTTTTATCGTTTATTGTTCGTGTTATTCAACACGAAGGTTGTTTCTTATAGAAAATCGAGTGTGCCCAGTTTTGTTTTGAATCTATGGTCTTTGAGTCTAGGGGTAAGAAGTACCTAAAAATGTTGGTATATTATTCAGGTTGAAATTGTCTTATTAATGTAGAGTCAAAAATTAAGAAGTAGGTTGACATATCTCTTCGTAATTATTATGTTTGAAGAATTTAAACAGAATTAAGAATTATATGAATGATTCGTAGTGCTTGAGGTGTCCGCAACTCCCTCTCCTTAATTATTCAGTGTGTCATCTTTATTTAAATTTTATTGAGTTTAGGATTGATTCAACTATTGTATTTTGGCACACTTTATCATTATACTTTTTAAAATCCATAATTGAGTTTAATTACCATTTTCATTATAACAGATAAAATTTATTAACATCAAAGACCTTCCATTTTCGCGAAGGCCGTACCTTTCCTAGGACCGCTCGACTAGGATTGGTTCGCACTCCATTCGTAAATAAGTTAATCTAGTAATATTTTCCATCCAACCACTTCCCACAAAGAGGTGGCTTATTATATCACTTTGGACATCTCTTTATACGACAAATCTTCTTCGGAAAACTTAATTGCTGCTTCCAAGTTTTGATACAAAATTATGGAAGGATGCAACTGTTTCCTTGTGAGATTCTAAGCGTTCCTTCAATGATCCACATAAATCAACTAAGTATGGCACATAAAGAACTCGTAGAAAATATTCTTCTTCCGTAATCTGTGTTCAAACGGGGAAGTCCTAATATTTGTCACCTCGTCAGTAACAGCATGTGGTGGACTGGTACGCAGGGCGAGTTTGCCGTCGAAGCCTTCTTTTCGTATGGGCTCGCTCCATGATCCGCTACTCAACGTGCCTTGCGCACTCAGTTCAATATTCGACCTGGATATGGTCAGCAATCGATTGTTTCATGGGTAGACAGATTTAGGAAGGGTTTCAATGAGCTACCAAGCTCACCAGCACATCAGAACACCTGATTATATTGAAGCAGCGAATTAATCATTTTTGCATTCTCCAAGGGATTGGTGCGCAAACATGCAGCTGCTTTTGCACGCATTATCCGCCAGTTCAATATTCGACCTGGATATGGTCAGCAATCGATTGTTTCATGGGTAAACAGATTTAGGAAGGATTTCAATGAGCTACCAAGCTCACCAGCACATCAGTAGTCTACCATAACACCTGATTATATTGAAGCAGCGAATTAATCATTTTTGCGTTCTTCCAAGGGCTTGGCGCGCAAACATGCAGCTGTTTTTGCACGCCTTGATAGGCGTGGCCGGCTTGGTCATATGACTTGGCTCCTTGTGATTTATTTTTATGGAATTACCTCCAATCCCTTGAGCATACCGACCATCCATGGCTCCTGGCTCAATTCAAGGGCAACATACGCCAAGCCATCAACGATATACTCATCTAAATGCTTGAAAAAGCTGAGTTAAATGTTTGAAGTCGCCTGCTGTTCGGTTATTACGTTTAAGACACTTTGCTCGAAGCCTCACAAAGATTCAAATTTTTCGTCTGAAATGAAATAAGGGTAAGCGTCTCTAAGTCAACGATTTTTAAGATGGATAAAATTGTCGAAGAAAGTTAGCAGAGACAAAATCTCCGTAAATTTCTGTTTCTTATGAATCAATTCTTACCATTCCAAACATTGTTGGGACATAACACGCGTTGTCGCTCTACTAATGTCGAAAGACTTGCGTCACAAGGCCATACTTGTGAACTCCTGACCAAAAACTCAACAAATCCTATAGACTAACTTCAAAAAATTACCACTTCGATAGAAGACATTAAAAAGAATTCGCGGCGAGTAATGAAGTCAAATATGCGTTTAAAAAAATGTTTTGATGATTAGGTTATTCATTGACATAATTATAATGTTTAGGAAGAGGATTGATACTTAAATTTTGAGATATAGCAACACTGAATTGAATATGTCAAATTTGACATTTTCATCATAAAGTTTTTAGTCTTCAAGATATAACACTCAGAACATGTTGTCAAACGAGTGGTATTTTTATTGTTTATATAATAGATATTGATGAACCACCATCTCGAGACACCGTGTTTCGCTGGTTTTACGAATTCAATCGTGGACGCACTTCGTTACAGTGAACGTCATCCAATATACATAGCCTATTTTGAAGGCGACCCAATAAATTTTGACGATTAAATGTAAAAATGTTGTTTTAATTGAAAATTCCCGGTACTTTCTTGACAGAGTAGTATATATTATATTTTGGCAATATTGTGCCAGAAAACATTGATGCTGTGCGTGAACTGATATTTCAAGGTCGTCTTGTGACATACCGTGAAATTGAGGCTCATTTGGGCATTACTCTCACTTGCATACATTCAATATTGCGTGAACATTTGGCCGTCAAAAATATTTGTTCGCGTTGGATACCGCATAGTTTGACAATCGCTCTGTAATGCTTGGGATATATTCCGATATGGAATTATTTGGAAAACATTTCGATATAGAATTATTTTTCGGTCGTATACCAATCGCAGAAGACGAATCATTCTCTACCACGACAATGCAAACTCACACATCAGCTCGAACAAAACCGTTTTGACCTGATGGGTCATTGAACTGATGGCCTTACAGTGCATGTTTGGAACCCAACGATTTTTTTCTTATTACCGCAGATCAAAAATAAATGGCGAGATCAATGTTTTTCGACTCTTGAAGAAGCGATTGATGCATTGAAATCACATGTTTTGGAGGTACTCGTACCTCAATTCAAATGAAAAAAGTGCTACGAAAATTGGTTTAAACGCATGAAAAGTTTATGGATCTTATTGGAGAATATTTTGAAAAATATTGAAGCCAAATTCCATTTCCGATTATAAATATTTGTTTTTATTTATCTATCTTAAGTAGCAACCCTCGTAAACATACGAGAAGTAATATATACTGTAATTTGTATTTCATTGACGGATACTCCCTAGTTTTTTTACAGGAAATAATTAAACTCTGCGTAAAATTTGCAATTTTTTTCAGATCTTACTTCACCGATATGGGATCCATGTACAACATAATTCGAGTTCCTATGGGCGGAACAGATTTTTCAACGTATGGCTATTCCTATGATGATGGACCAGAAGACAAAAACTTAGACAATTTTAAATTAGCAGAAGAAGATTTTAAGTATAAGGTAACGACATTTACAATATTTTTAAAACGTTCCTAATAACTCATCAACAGCAGATTGAAATTTTGCAGGGCTATATAATATAATATGTCAAATGATTCATTGTGTGCAGTGTTTGTACTTTTATCAATCGAAATAGCTTTTTAGCTATTGCTAAGTCATATTGATACGGTTATTAAAAGTGATGTTAGTCAAAATATAATAGCCACCTCATTGTGGGAGGTGGTTGGATGAAAAATATTACTAGATTGACTTATTTACGAATGGGGTGCCAACCAATCCTAATCGAGCGGTCCTAAGAAGGGTACGGCCTTCGCGAACATGGAAGGTCTTTGATGTTGATGATTTTTCTGTGTGATAATTAATATGGTAATGAAACTCAATTATGGATTAAAAGAAGTATAATGATAAAGTGTGCCAAAATACAATAGTTTTATCAATCCTAAACTCAAGAAAATTTCAATAAACATGACAAACTGAATAATTAAGGAGAGGGCTATGCGGATCCCTAAAGCACTACGAATCATTTATATAAGTCTTAATTCTGTCTAAATTCTTCACACATATTAATTACGAAGAGATATGTCAACCTATCACCTAGTTCTTAATTTCTGACTCTACTTCAAATAGATTCAGAACAAAACTGGGCACACGCGATTTTCTACAATAAACGGCCTATTTAACACGAACAATAAACGATAAAGGATGACTACTGGTACTCTTAATTCCTTGGTCCCGGAATTTAGCACTATATTCAATTTCTCTGATTCTTCTGACTAAATTCTTATACTTAAAAAAAAAAATTACTAATATCACTCAATATAATTATAATAATGCTGAATTCTGAGACCAATTCGTGCCTCGCACCGCGATCTTTTCTCGGCGATCTTACTAGTCTTTCCGACGTGTCAAGGCTCCCCAACAAACTCTCTTTTGGCCCTTATAATACCTCGTACGTGTCGGTTTTATTCACCCGCTCAAAATTGCAGCTTAACACTTTTCGAAATTTCGGTTCCGTCGAGCCACACGTGTTAATTCCGACGTCAGCGTTTTCGCTGAAACTCTCCGTTCATTAACTTATCTGAAGGATTTACGTTTTGAACAATCAGCTCTTATGAACTTTTTGATCTGAAGTTTGTTATTACAATATATTCGCCAGAGTAAAAGAATTTCCTTTCATAAAGCCGCCGTTCGTGCGTGCCTCGAAAGCGAATTCCTAAGTTTAACATTAACTGGTCTGGAAATTAGAATAAACAAATTAATTCAGAGGCATTGAACCTCGCGTTGAATTTGCTATTGTCCACTGAATTAATCTTTGTATTATTAGAGCCCTTTCATGAATTCTGAATCTTGTTGGTTACACAAAGTACATATATCAATTTATGACAGAGTTGTCAAATAAGTCCTTCCATGGGTACTTACCAAAACGGGTTGGTTTTATTTGAGATCTAACAACTTTTTGTCGTGAAAGGACTGCGTTATGAGACTTAGATATTTTAGCATTTCATATTTTTGATGAGATTTCATATCTTTTTGCAAGTATACTTCTACTTTTTTCGCGCTCTCCAACCCGTGTACCCAAAGCGCTGACTTACCAATGGCCTACCAACAGTACGAACTTGGTACTCAAAACAAGCAGAATGATGTATATCACCACATACACTGCTCAAAAATTAAAGTGGATATTCGAGAGAAAACTGACCTTTTGCACTTGAAACAAAATTTCAGGATTGCTGTGAGCTATCCCGTGTTATACGGAGTACTCTAAGAGATCTGGAATTTTAAGGAGTACTCTAGAAGATCTGGAGTTTTACGGAGTACTCTAAAAAATCTGGAGTTCTACGGGGTACTCTAAAAGATATGGGGTTTTACGGAGTACTCTGAAGAGCGCTAACCTTTTTATCGTGAGACGTTACGTTGTGCAGACAAACCAAATTACACCTAACGAGAGCAAGGAAACAGTGGTGAGAGGTTCAAATATTTAAAACACAGTAACGCCAGAATAATATATTTCTATTAGTAATGTTAAAAAGCGACAACCCTCAATGAATGGAAACACATATTTCAGCCTGTGCTTAAATCTACTCTGCGCAGTGGTTCGCAAAGCTTCACAGTGAACCTAATGGCGCCCCGGGTCTAAATTACTTATTAATTCATATCGTTAACTCGCTCAAATCGGATATCATTCTTATGCAACGTAAGGGCTTAGAAGGGACAGGATATAGCCAGCAGCACCTACAACTGCACTTCCGGTAACCAGCGCAGAATCTAACCGTTACAAGGGGTAAGTTTAAATTGACAGTAAGGTAAGGGTAACTGTGGCATGTCCAGGAGATCTCCTTGAAAATGGGATCTAATATAATTCGAGTCAGCCGGAAAAGTTACAATCAAATGGAATGTATCTGGTCTAGGTCAAGGCTCAGAAAGGCTCAGATATTACTGAAGAACGAACCGAACACCCCCTGAAGGATCACGCAAACTATCTCTATACGATATGTCATCCTCTACCAGGACTACTCAGCGATTTACCCTAAAGAATGCCACTGGTTCACAAGGAATACAATCTCTCAAAGTAAGCGGACACGTGCGTATGGCAAATATGTAACACAAACTGACTAGGACATTATAAAATAGATTATAGTACCCCATCACTTAGGCGTGTTAATGAACGTTACAATAAGAACAAACAAAGAAATAGGTAACCGGGGGATAACACAAGGGTACATGCAAATCAGTTACATATCAAGTACCGCAATTAGTAAGAACAGATAATAAAAATCCCTATTAGCAATTATAATGCAGATGAAGAACCACTATTTACAAATACAGAAAACAGCAACCAGGCACCGAGAGAAAGTATACAATACAAACAGATAACTTGGGAGGGTCGTGCCGCACTAGTTATATACAAAGACAATGCATTTTAGTTAAAACATTTCGGTCGGATTAAATAAGAGTGGAGCAAAAATGCAAGAATGAAAAGCGATGAATGGAAGTACATTGAGCGTGCAATCACATTAACACTGAGCTATCCCGTACATTACGGAGTACTCTAAAAGATCCGGGATTTTACGGAGTACTCTAAGATCTGGGGGGAGTTTTGCGGAGTACTCTTTAAAGATCTAGAGTTATATGGAGTACTCTGAAGAGCGCTAAACCTTTTTATCGTGATCGTCTAGTGGCGGGCCAAAAGGACGTTACGTTGTGTAGCCAACCCAAATTACACCTAACGCGAGCAAGGAAACAGTGACGGGAGGTTCAAATATTCGAAGCACAGTAATACCAGAATAATATAGTTCTATTTATAATGTTCAGAAGCAACAACCCTCAATAAATGGAAATACATTTATCAGCCTGTGGTTAAATCTCCTCTATGCAGTTGTTCGCAAAGCGCCCCAGTGAACCCAATAGCGCCCCGGGTCTAAATGACTTATTACTCATATCGTTAGGTCGGTAACTCCCACAAATCAGATATCATTCTTATGCAGCGGAAAGGGTTAAAGTTATGCAGAAAAGGGGGATACAGTCAGCGTGCACCTTCAACTGCACTTCCGGTAACCAGTGCTGAACCTTCCGTTACAAGGGGTAAGTTTAAACGGACAGTAAGGTAAGGGTAACTGTGGTATGCCCAGGAGATCTCCTTGAAGAGGGGATCTAACATAATTCGAGTCGACCGGAAAAGTTACTATCAAAATGGACTGTATCTAGCCACCTTGGGGTGACAAAGGTCCAGGAAGGCTTAGCTCTTACTGAAGAACGAACCGAACACTACCTGAGGGGTCACGTAAACTAACTAACACCTAGGGATATCACAATACCTCGGAACAATTATCTAGCAATCACTCACACATTCTGACAATAACGTTGGATATCTGGAACTATTTACTGTCTCTATACGATATGTCGTCCTCTACCAGGACTACTCAGCGGTTTACCCTAAAGAACGCTACTGGTTCACAAGGAATACAATCTCTCAAAGTAAGCGGGCACGTGCATATGACAAATATGTAACACAAACTGACTAGAATATTATAAAAATAGATACAGTTCCCCATCACCCAGGCGTTAATGAACATTACAATAAGAACAAACAAAGAAATAGGTAACCGGGGGATCACACGAGAGAACCTGAAAATCAGTTACATATCATGCACCGCAATTATTAAGAACAGATAATACAAAATCCCTATTAGCAAGTATTACGCAGATAAAGAACCACTATTTACAAATACAGCAAAAAGAACCAGGCACCGAGAGAAAGTATACAATACAAACAGATAACTGGTGAGGGTTGCTTTAGTTATATACAAAGACAATGCATTTTAGTTAAAACATTTCGGTCGGATTAAATAAGAGTGAAGCAAAAATACAAGAATGAAAAGCGATGAATGGAAGTACAATGAACGAGCGTGCAATCATTAATTTCACATTAACGCTAAGGTGGTATTCAAAAATGTAAAGCATGCAATTAATCAGAAGCATTTAAATGAAGTTTACTTACTAAGAGTTACCAAGGGGTACTGTTATAAGTACCAATATCTCGAGTAGGCTACTAAGTTGCTCAGGAGGTTTATTTCCAAGAACCTTCCTCTCGAATGCTTTAAAATACCATCGGGAATGCTATAAGGACATTTCTTTCCTTTTGTTAGTGTCACTAATCACATACGTGTCAAGTTACAGCGCCACAGAGTATTTTGACACAGAAATAACGCGGGTAAATACAATGACATAATGGTGGAATGAGGGACTCTGTAACTCGTATGATCCTTAGAGGATACGGATCTCTTCAACACTAAGGTGGTATTCAAAAATATATAGCATGCAATTAATCAGAAGCATTTAAAAGAAGTTTACTTACTAGGAGTTACCAAGGGGGACTGTTATAAGGACTATTATCTCGAGTATGTTGCTCAGGAGGTTTATTTCCAAGAACGTTCCTCTCGAATGCTTCCAAATACAATGGGAATGCTATAAGGACATTGTTCTCCTTTGTTATTGTCACTAATCACATACGTTTCAAGTTACAGTGCCACAGAGTATTTACATATAAATAACGCGGGTGAATACAATGACGTAATGATGGAATTTATATAATCTATGAGGGATTCTGTGACTCGTATGATCCTTAGAGGATACGGATCTCTTCAACTGTACATACCATTTAGAGAGGCGTATGTTTGCGTATTACACTCAAAATATGGTACTCATGGCACTGAATGACTTAATTACAAAAAATTACGAAAAACTCATTTCTTGTAGATGTACGATCTTCTTTTTCTGTGGTCCATATGTGCGATAATGTGCTATTGCAATCAATCTGGTGTTGTATAGTATCAATTGTGGATTTATTGTCACAAGTTCAACATGCGTTTAGAAGCCATCCAACTTGAACAATTAGTGTATTGATTAAACGGCGGTTTAAATGAACCTAAAGTTTCTAATCGGCTCCGGGTTTGGCGAAGTATAGTTAGTAGAGTATGGAATCACTATCGTATTAGTCAAACTGCTGCTGACTCAAATTCAAATTGATTTTTTCAAAGTGCTGCATTTACTCGTGAAGGTGGATATCATTATTATACTTATTAATATTTTTTAGATACCTCTGATGACAATTGCCCGTAATCTGAGTATGTATCAAAACAAACTCAAATTCTTCACATCTACTTGGACAGCCCCGAAATGGATGACGGATAACGGGAAATATACAGGCGGTCATATTAAATCAGAACATTATCAAACATGGGCCAATTATTTCTTGAAATTCTTAGAGGAATACAAAAAACAAGGATTTGACTTCTGGGGCATATCAACCGGAAATGAACCATATTTAGCGAAAATTGGTTTTGTAAAAATTAACTCTGTTGCTTGGGAAGCAGATAAAGCGGTAAGTTAGAAAGAAAAGATAACAAAAAATTCTTAGAAAACGAATACTACTAAGATGGACAAACAAAATTCTCTATGAAACAAAATGCTAATGCTATATCCAAATTAAATCAAAAATCTTTCTAGCCTTATCTGAATATTGGTCATTCAGATTAACCATAGATGTATTAAATAATAAGTCTATGATATTAACACACAACGAAAATTAATATAATATGGAATCATCCAGTATTTTACAAAAACCTTTTTACAATAAAAAGACTTCACTTACAGACGAAAGAATGTTGTTTTCACTGATAAGAAGTGCTTGTTTCGTGAAAAATATAACATTATTTGCGATCGTTTCAATTTTATGATTTAAAATCACAGATTTTGTTTACTATAATAAACAGCTCCACAAAAGTTAAGGAAGTTAACAAATTCTTAATTTATTTAAGAAGATGTCTGATTTTGTTCACATAGGTTTAACACAGGATAAATTGAATGTTTTATTTATCTATATTTTATTATTCTAATTTTTTGTGCTTTAGGTTCAAATACTTTTTCAGTTTGTATTTTCTACAAGTTAAGGTAAGTTATTGTTTTCCGTTTTTGCGGCCTACTCAGATTCTAGATTTAAGAGTTTAATTAAAAAATTTATTTGAGACAGTAATTTATTTCCACTATTAAAAATAGCATCCAACTTATAGACAATATTAAATCCGTCCAATTGCCCAAAAATTGTAGATTAATTTTTTTTGATGTACAGAATTTATTTCCCAGTATACATCCAATTGAAACAATACAAATTGTAAAAAAACTATTAATTAAAAATAATACCAATCCCATCAAAATGAACAAAACTACTTTCAATTTAACGGAACCGTCTATATTTCTAACAATGGTTTAATAATGGAAAATCCACTCAGTTCAATTTTAGCTGAAATATTTATGGATGATCTAGATTCAAAAATACACCTAAATCCGATAAGCAAATATTTCCTTTATTGGTATAGATATGTAGATGACATTTTTTGTTGTTTCAAAGGCACCGACCGACAACTACATATCTTCACGAATTTCATTAATAAACTCCACTAAAAAATCAAATTCACAATCGAAGAAGAAAAGAATCAAAGAATTTATTTTCTTGACCTCACAATAACAAGACTAAATAATTCACATGATTTTAGTATTTTTCACAAACCCACACATACAGACATCACAATACATAAAACTTCAAATCATCCCACCAACCAAAAGATGTCAGCATATAATAGTTTTATTCATAGATTATTGAATGTCCCTTTGAATTCAGGTAACTTTTTGAAAGAATTAAATATTATTAAACAAATAGCGTCAAACAACGGTTACAACCCCTTTCTTAGAGACAAAATGGTATCCAATAAACAAAAGAAATTTGCATTAAATCTCGTGTACCCATTCATAAAAGAGGACAATACACAGAAATATTTTTCCTTATCTTATGTCAATGAAAATATGGCTTTTCTTCAGAGAAAAGGTGCAGACTTTCGGGTTAGTGAAAGAGTGATTTCGAGCTTCATCCATAACCATCGAGAAACAGAAAACGTGACCAAAAGTAGACAGCCAATATGTACTACACGTGCACAAAACTTATATGTAATATTTATAATAATTTATATAATATTTATTAATATTGAATTAAGAAAACAGACGGAAAACAAGTCACATTTGAGTCACTGACGCAAGCAGATATTTAAATTTGATATAACCAGCATACAGATTTAAACAGTCTAGCCCTTTTGCATATTTTTTGAGGCCCTTTTACAATTTATTGATACCTGTATAGCAAACAAGTCATCAGTTGTGTTCTGCTTTGTTACAGTAAGCTTAGGCAAACTGAGGCACAGCACTGTTAATTTTTATCTTAACAGTTAAGGCTGGCCACTCCAAAACTCTAAAATTTCTTCCCCTCACGGAAGAGGTATCTCGGCTTACGAGTCTGACATTTGAACCACTACACTATACTATACTATGTGTATAAAAAGAATATTTCGTGAAACAAATGTGTGTAAAAAATTGCTATATTGAAAAAATGTGGAAATTTTAATTATATTATGTAATATAACATTTCCTTGAATGTTATTCGATTTCATTTTCAGGGTTTATGGATAAGGGATAATTTGGGACCATCTATTAGGTCTTCCAGCTTCTCGGATATCAAAATAATGGCTATAGACGACCAAAGATATTTTTTCAAGAATTATCTGACACGAGTAAGGAAATTCTGAAAGTTTCTTCATATCGTTTGAGTACATACCTAATATTATTTTTAAGTTGATGCAAAACGAAAGCACACAAACTTATGTTGATGGACTTGCCGTCCATTGGTACCTCGATGAAATTATTCCTCCAACAGTTTTGACTAAAGCACACCAGAAATTTCCTGATAAGTTCATTTTGTCCGCGGAGGCCAGCGCTGGTAGGTATCATATTAAATTATAGATGTATTTCAAAGTAGAGTTAACGCGCAATAATCATTTTACAATTTTGCATTATTATCGAATATTTTATTAGTAATTTTGATTAACATTTTCGCGAATATTCACATAGTGAATTCATATAAGTACCAAATAGTTTGTGAATTGTCATATGTACAAGTGTCCCAGAAATCGACGTCAAGCCGGAACCGGGTAACAGGCTGAGTCATAGTAGTCATCAGAAAAATATTTAAAAAATCTAAGTCGTGTACTTTTCGAATTATATTGCATTTTTTATTATTCGAAAAAATGCACACCTGTGATACTTTTTGAACTTCTGTTGCTACAATTTTTTACTTTCTTCAAATTTTATTTTTCCTATGTTATCCTGAATAGTGCTTCAGCAACCTGCGATCTTCAATTCTAAGCCAATTACTTCAACTTGGAAAATAATGTCACTTTTTGCCGAACCAAGTATTCAAAATTAATATTTCGCACAACTTTAACTGACTGTACTGAAAAAAAACTTTCGTACATCAATTTGACAAATTACTTTTAAAGTTAGCGCATTTATTAGGGATTCTAAAATGGTATAACACTTACTATATTATTTCGTAGATCGGTCAAAAAAACGGTCTTCGAATTTTCTAAAAATGATTCTAGTATTTCTAGTGCATCCAATACTTTAAGAATCTGGTTTGAATGAGATGGGGTGAGTCTTTCCATAAAGTGTGAGTGAAACAGATAGTGACGCCACTATTTGGTATTGGCACACGTAAACGCAATACAAATCAGTACGCTACGCTCCTTGGTCTACTGCGCATCTTTCCGTATTTGATCGTCTTATTTGTGTACTTAAGACTTTTTGGCTTCGTTTATTAGATTTGTTTGCTTGTGATTTGGATAGCTTTGATCTCTTTACGACGAACTTTGATTTTACCTGGACTAACCTGCGATTGTGTATTGCCATCGTGTCTGTGTATACCACACAGGAATATGCCAACATGCACCTCATTTATGGGAAATGCAGATGTAACGCTAGTGCAGCTTCGAGAATGTATCGCGAGAGATGCCCTAATGCTGATCGTTATCCAGATCATCGAGTTTTTACGAATCTGCACCACCGTCTACTCTTCACACCGGGCCGAATTCCAAACAAAGTGCATGGTGAAGGAAGAATTTCCTTAACCTACAACGATATTGTGCTTCAAGCAGTTGAGGAAGATCCAAGTACTTCGCCACTTGAAATTAAGCGAAGCACAGAAGTGCCCAAAAGTACAGCTCACTATTGAAAAAACATAAGCTCCACTCATATCATGTACAGCGAGTACAAGCTCTGTTACCTCGGAATTATGAACCTCGGGTTGCGTTTTTCCAAACCATTCTATAAAAAACCGGGTAGACCCACAATTCTTAGAAAAAATTTTGTGGTCGGATGAATCAACATTTAAAAAAGATGGTTACATGAACCTACACAATTTACACGAGTGGCACATAGAAAATCCGAATTTAATGATACAAGATAGATCTCAATATCGTTTTGAAGGTAACATGTAGACTGGAATTTTAAACGGAAGAGTCATAGGACCTTTTGAGTTGCCAGAGGTTTTAAATGCAGAAGTTTATTTAGATTTTTTACGAAATCTCTAATTTACTTGAAGACGTGCCACTTAGTATTTTCAGAGAAATATGGTTTCAGCAAGATGGCTGTCCAGCGCACTATGCCCTCTCAGTTAGAAAATATCTAAATGAAGAATATCCGGGCAGATGGATAGGGCGATCCGGTACAATATCGTGGCCAGCCCATTCACCTGATTTGAATTCCTAAATTTTTTTTTACTGGGGAGCAGTGAAGGAAAAAAATTATTCAAACCAAATTGAAAATGTAGCTGGGCTTCGGGAGAGAATTAGAGAAGCAATGCAATTCGTCAATAACGGAAAATTTGTCCGTCTGATATGCCGATCTTTTTTAAGAAGATGTCGTGCATATATTGCTGCTGAAGGAGGGCAGTTTGAACATATTTTGTGAATTTATTAAATCTTGTCATAAAACCAAACTGAATTTCTTTAAGAAAAACCTTTTTTTGTTCAATCTAAAAAAATGTAGTTAGTGTTATAGCATTTTACAATCCTTATTAAATGTGCTAACTTTTGAAGTAATTTGCCAAACAGATGTAGTTCAATTTTTTCCAGTACAGTCAATTGAATTTGGGCGAAATTTTAATTTTCAATACTTGGTTCGGCAAAAAGTGACATTATTTTCCAAGCCGCAGCAATTGGCTTAGAATCAAAGATAACAGGTTACAGAAGCACTATTCGGGATAACGTAGAAAAAATTAAATATGAAGAAAGTAAAAAATTGTAGCAACAGGAGTTCAAAAATAATCACAGGGTGTGCATTTTATTGAATAAAAGAAAGTGCCATATAATTTGAAAAATACAGGACTTGGATTTTCTTTTATAGTTTGCTGATGACTATTATGGCTTAACCTGTTACATGACTCCGGCTTGACGTCGACTTCTGAGACACCTGTATATTGTTAATTGGTGAGCAATTTTTCTTAAAATCATATCTGGATAACAAAAATACCTCTAGATTGCATTGTGTCAATAGAGTATCAGGAATTATCAAATAAAAAGCCTGCTTAAATAGACCAGATTTATGGAAGAAACTGATGGATCCTGCATCACGATATTTTACCATTTTACAAAATCACCAACGTGAAAGAATTTCTAGCCAAATACTCGACAAATCTCATCGAACGGCCACTGTATTCCCGTGATAGGGCTTCAGCCGTCTTTTTTCATTTTCTGAAAATCAAATAACAAACACTTCGGGACACCCCTTTCAGTGGATAGAAGAAATAACAGAAAATTTCCATTATGTATTGAAGTTGATTCCTGAAAATCCAAATAAATTAAATAATTGAATCCTTATTAAATATATCCTGAAAATACGTTTAAATTTTTTTTTTGATATTTTAATTATTCGTTGGGGTGAGTCTATTATTTCAGAAGCCTTTTTTAAAGGCAGTGAATAAATAAACATTAATTAAATTAGCTACGTTGTACGAGGGGTGTTCAATGTATTCTCGGCATAAGAAATCTCAGAAAATTTTGGAAAAAATCTATTTTACAATGAAGTCTTCTAAAACTTCGTTACAGTTGTTAGATCGAGAAATAAGCTTCTCTAAACCTTGTATAAAATATTCTTCCCGCTTCTCCTCAAAATAGGTTCTTCATCGATGGAAAATCGCTTTCCACGAAGATATTTTTTCACTTATGGGAATAGGTAGTAGTCACTGGGGGCCAAGTCTGAACTGTAATTCTTCGAAGCCACATTCCCGCACAGCAGCCCACGCCATGCGGGTCTTGTGAACCAGCGCGTTGTCGTTAAGCAGCAACACCCTCGCTGTGAGTTTTCCTCGTCTTTTTCCTTTAATTGCTTCTCTTAAATTAAGCAAAGTGGTTTTGTATGATGCTGCTGTGATGCTTTCGCCCTTTTTAGGGTACTCTATCAAAAAAATACCTTTAGAATCCCAAAAGACCGTATCCATTATTTTTCCAGCGGATGGGTTGACTTTAAACCTGTTTGGGGGCTGCGCACCCTTTTCCATTCACTGCAGGGACTCTTGTTTACACTCAGAGTCATAGTGATGAGCCAACGTCTCATCCCCAGTAACCAGCCGGAGCAAAATAGTCGATGGGTCTTCTCTACAGGCCTCTAAAAACTCCTTACAGCACTCGACTTGCACTTGCTTCTGAGGTGCAGTGAGCATTCCCGGTACCCATTTTACACTGACCTTTAGGAGGTTAAGATGATCATGAAGGATGGCATGTATGGTACCCACGGATAGGTTTGTCATTTCTGCTAACATCTTGATTTTTATTCTGGCATCTTCAAGTACCAGCTTTTCCACTTTTTTCACATTTTCTTCAGTGGTGCCGCTAACTGGCCCGCCCGAGCGAGGATCGTCTTCAATGCTATTACTGCCTCTTGAATTCACTTGACCACTTTTTACCGGCGCGCAATGGTAAACAGTAATCATCTCTTCATGAATGATTTTTTGCCTTTTTCCCTACTTAGTGAGGAACTTTAAAACCACGCGATGATCGATTTTCTTCATCATTGTGGCGTCATTCATTCTGGTCGTCTTTCACTGAGGATACCTAGAAAATTAATGATCGTAAATTAGTGAAATTTTATATTTATAACCTCAAATAGTGTCTTTAGTAAATGAGATAATAAGATTATTCACATTATTAGCAAATCACCCCGATACCGGGAATACATTGAACACCATTTTTTTCAAAGATTTTTGTTGAATATGTTGGTTGGACTATTTTTTTCCACCTCTAATATCAGGTGAAGTTTTCTTGCATTTTCGTCCATCCTTAAAGTGGGCTTTCCAAATAATCAATTTGTGGTACATTCCTAACTTAATGTATATAAAATTAATCTACTAAAAGTTGAATAGGTTTCACAAAATAGAAAAAAAAAACATCCATAGGGCCTATGAAATAAACAACTTTTGTATTTGACACAAATCTATATTTGTCCATTGGACTGTAGCAATTTTCTTTCTCAGGCTTCCTTCCCATACAGATACATGTTGATATAGGCTCATGGGAAAGAGGAGAGAGCTACGCAAATGACATAATTGATGTGAGTACATATATAATTTCTAATGAGACCAATTATACAGGGAATAATGCGTTGCGATGCCATAGCTGCCGAACCAGACATCGTAGAAACTTCGTTCTAAAGAAGTACTCTAATTTCTGCATCTCAGGAAATTATTTTCTAATATACAGGTGTTCCCAAAAAAAATTATTCAACAAATGGATGATTTTTTAAATGGATCACCACATAAATTTTCAATGGCCTTCAATATCTCGATCCTGACGCAAAATATTATATATATTTTTTCCATGGTACAGAACTTATTCAAAAATCCACTTGTTCAGAATTCTTGATCTTATTATTGTGTTCAAGTCTCAACTATCCTTTGATTGTCAAGAACCATGAAATACGTATAACAGTTTATATTTTAGAGTTAAGTATATAGTCTTTTTTGAGTTTCACATTAAGGGAAAACAATTATGTATACATGCTGTATACATTGTCATGTAAAGAAAAATAAATCTTTTTCTAGACAAATATTAATGTAATATTAATATATTATATATTGTGAAAGTTTTTCAGATTTCTGATAGTTTTAATCAATTGCATCAATTTTCCGCAGGATCTCAACAATTGGGTAAATGGCTGGGTGGACTGGAATCTAGCGTTGGACACAAAGGGTGGCCCAACTTACATAGCAAATTATGTTGATTGTCCCATTTTAGTGAATGCTACAGCTGGAGAGTTTTACAAACAACCTATGTACTACGCCATAGGGCACTTCTCAAAATTTATTCCTGAAAATTCTATACGAATTGGTTTGAAAACAAATACCAGTTTACCAATGGTTGCTTTCACCAGACCAGGACCAGATAACAAAACAGTATTGGTGATACTGAATAAGTAAGTATTTGAAAAACATAGGAAACAATTTTCACTGTTTTTACTGAATAGAAATTTGTAAATTATTGAACATAATTTTTCAGGAAAAATCGTGATGTACCTGTTAGTGTGCAGGATCAATCGAAATACATCAATCTATATTTAGAACGAAGATCCATTACCACAGTGATGTATTGATAAACCTTTTCTCTAAAAAACTATCTGAACCAAACTAAAAAATACACAGATCCAGACACTAAGTTATTATTTATATTACCTGAATTATTAGGCAATGAATATAATTGTTTGCAGTTTAGTTTGGAATTAGAAATATACAGGACAAATTTGATTTTTCTTAGGATCAGATTAAAAGATTTCATAAGAAAACAATTTAATTGGACAATATACATAAAACAATAAAATTCTAATAAATATTGTATTTTAAATTATAAATAACAATATAAATAATAAAATGAGAATTATTGTTGATTCGTTATAGTGCTTTGGTTAAGGATTTTCATTTTGTCCGGTAAAATCTCAAATCCAGATGTCAGAGGTTGTGTATAGCAAAAAATGAACGAAATTCGATGAAGGCAGTAAAAACTATCGATATACTCATTGATTTAAGAAACATTGTTCATTAGAGAATCAAGTTATTCCTCATAGTTTTTTGCAAACAATAGTGAAGAATACAAAAAACTAGATTTGATGAGCAAGTATTTGGAGAACAATTAATAACTGCAGAGTTTTTAGTAAACTTATATGACGAAATTTAATTGCAACACAAACATACAAATTAAGATACGATACTTACACAAAGCGAAAAAGTTATTTGACAACGATTATCATGCAAATATATTTAAAATAGACTTTACTTACAATATGTCATTTTTTGTGACAAAAATATGTAGATGTGGCTTTTATATAAGTGAATTATAATTTCATTGGGTTTAAATGCTGAATTTTTCCTTATATCGAAATAAATGAAACTTCTACTGTTTTCAATCATACCAGCAATTACTTATCAACCTTTTAGTCAGAGATGGGAACAATTAAATGATTTCAATAATCGGCATTTCAGTTCTCGAGAGTTTCTAACAATCTCCAATTCTTGGGATCTTCTTGTCACATTCTCAATTAGTCAAATATTTGAAACTGGTTTTGTTCCATTTAATTTTCAAATTGTAACATAGTGAAAATAATTCATCATCTATAACGTACAAGATTGAGATACTCATAAAAAAGCAACTCTTTTGCCTAATGTGAGGAAATACGACAATATCGTTCTTTTTTACCTCGTAATTTTATTCTTGAATTATTGATAGTTGAATTTAAGTCAATAAGTTGATGAAACCATTTAAGAGAGAACCGAACGAAAACAATCTACAATTAGTAATTATCGAATGGCACTCATGAAATATGTCAATTGTTAAACCTCTGGAGTGACATCAATTGATATGTTTCTAAACTCATCTTTACTGAGTGTTAAAATTGTATGAAATTTTCGCTTCTGGGAACTTTCGAGAAATTTAATATATGCAACCTACATGACGGTGACACTTATGAAAATTAAACTCTTTTGTCTTATTTGAGGAAAGTATGGCGATGCTGTTCCTTTTTTTCCCTTCATTTTGCTCTCAAATTATTGAAGGAGCAATTCAATTGGACCACTGTAAAACTTAGGCACAGGTCAGACTAAGTTTACTGAAAGGCCTGACCTGATACCCACAGATATTGTAGACAAGACTCCTGGAAAAATGTTTGTGATAATTTTCTTAGGAAAATTATTGCAGCATGGTAACACAAGATTTTGTCTGCATTTCTTGAAGCCCCGCAAAATATACTACCATATCGGAATCTTGTCTCGAACACATCCTGTTATAAGGCTTTCATTTCATCAATATCCAAATATATTCTCAACACTTCCAGTGAGTAGCTTGTGTTGACTAATTTATTTGCCAAGTCCTGAATGTGTGTTTGTCAAAAATCTTTTCATTTAAGTGGATGCCCAGAAATTTGATGTTTTCTCCCAAGTCAATGGAATCTGTTGACATTGTTTAGTGTGCTGGAATATCTGTGTGATACGAGGTCTTCATAAGCATGACCTTTGTTTTATGTAGATTCAAAGCTGATTTTTCATGAACTATGTGTTACTCATTTATCATCTATTCCGTGATTTGTCATGCTTCAGTAAGGGTTTTAGCTCTTATCAGAAAGTTGGTTTCATCTGCATATTGTCTACCAGACACTTATTATTTTGAAAACTGCTGCTCATATCATGACAAAGATTATAAATAGCAGAGGTCCTGGGATACTTCCTTGAGGCACGCCTAATTTTCTGTTCAGACAGTTCTTGAAATCCATTGTTGTCAACTGTTAGTATCTGAATTCTTGATTCAAGGTAAGACTTAGAGAGATTTAATGCGTGTAATGCCATATTGTTCCAATTTTTGGAGAATACGTTCAAGATTCAAACTATCAAAGGCGTTGGACTAGTCAAAGAAGAGAGCAATAACTACCTCTGAATTCTCCTCATCCTCAAGGAAACTATAAATCACAGATTTAATTGACCTTCTCCTGATGTCGCCATGCTGATAAGGTAAAATGGATATAACGTAAATAGAGGTCATTCTTGATAGAAGGTATATAAAATAATATAAATATTTTAAAAAATTTTAAACAATTTTAAAAAATTAGCCTTCTACATATTTAATTCCAAAAGATTATATTCAATGATTATAACTTCTGAAAATAAATTCAAATTTAATTTAACATTTTGAATAGACAAATTGTCTATTCAAAATGTTTAATTTATAGGATTTTAGTTAATAATTTTTATTTATTGGATACCATTTGGATGTCTTATAATGAATGTTTATTTTATGTCATGATATAAGTGGTACTTATACGACATTATTTTAATTTATTTTCAGAAGTTATAATCATTGAATATAATCTTTTGGAATTAAATATGTAGAAGGCTAATTTTTTTAAATTGTTTAAAATTTTTTAAAATATTTATATTAAAATGGATATGTATTATACTTATTTTTGGTAAATAAATTTGATTTGCATTCTAAGTTTTTTTTAGAAATAAATCAATGAATGAACTATGTTTCTCAAACAATTAAAAAATAATAAATTTCCTAAAACCTCAGCACTATCTCCAATTAAGACTAAGGCACCAAAAGATAATTTCGTGAAGCCTGGTCATATGAAAAGAAGTCTCAGGTTTTAAAACATTAATTTGAGTATTCTATATCCCTAAGTGTATTAGTCATCAGTCCATTTATTATCACCATTTTTTAAATCTTTTTTATCACTAGCATCGAATATATGCACATCACCCGCTTCCTCACAGAAAAAGTCGTCATCGAAAGGATCATTTTCCCTTGCAAAGATATTGACTGATTCTGATTTCTTCAAGTCGGCTCTCAAGACCCCTGACAACCTCTTGCTCAGCCTGTTGGAGTTCTGCGTGAATTCAAAGCTGCTGCTAAAGGTGTCGCTCTCCTCGCAGGCCATCTCCTCTTTTATCACTGATATGGAATTATCTTCTGAATTGACCTTGTCCAAAGAGAAGTCGTCTTCGAAGAGTGATTTTGATCTGCTCTGATAGGGACGAGGTTTTGAATCCTTCGTCTTCCTTTGTAACTCGATCATTGACAGCTGCTGCTTTAACTTGGCCGTTTTTGTCATCATAGGAACCTCAGATTCGATTTTGAAGTCGTTCTCGAACTCCCTGCTGGTGCTTCGCATCTCAGGCTGGAAGTTGTTATCGAAACCGTGTTTGGGCTTAGAGGACTTTCTCGGGAAGGTGTTGGTGTTCTCCTCCGCCTTAGGTCCATCCTTCTTCTTACGGTTCTGCATCGTAAAGGTCTTCTTCAGTTCAGATGGGCTATCCAGCAGCTTCTTGTTGCTAGGTAGATCAGAGAAATCCGATTCGAACTGGGGTTTTGAGTACTGGCCATGTGCCTTGTTTTTATAGCCATCTCTAGTCAAGGAACTAGTGTCTGGTTTGTGTCGATACACAGGAGGTTCCGAATATTGTGAGTCTCTGCTCCTGGAACGTCTGTTGCCCTTGTATCTTTTATCACGTTCGCCGTCGCTTCCTGCTAAAATTAAGCTGTATTGATATTTTCTCTAGGATGTGAATAAGTGATAAAATTAACCAATAATTTAGCTATAATTTGTTATTTTTTCTTATTGCAAGGTATATCACATCAGTTTCCAAAAAAGAACGAGCTTTTGTATTAACTCCATATAAAGAAATTCATTGGGCAAATAAACTATTATTATTATTCTTTTTTTTTTCTTATAAAATGCTAATTTCATATGAAGTAGGCAGGAAGCTTTTCTAAAGGAGGAAATTGATTAATGCTTCATCTGTCGCTATTGTCTTGCTTATTTGTATAAAAAAAAAACTCTTTCAATGAAACGTAAAGATCTTGTTCATGGTAGAATATCTAATTTATTTTTGGCTTTTATGAAATTTTTATAATGAAAAAAATGCTAGAAATAATGACTATATTTTTTCTCGCGAAGAGCCATCTTTTTTCACTGATACAAAATTTGAATGTGGATCATGTGGATCAGTGGTGCATCATAGTTATTAATTCAGAACAACACAACATGAAGATATTCTGAAAAAACAATAAAAAAAAAAAACGGTTGCTTTTGGGAATCACATATAGTAGATTTACCCAGATGCCTTGTCTTGAAATCTCCAATTTTCCTCTCCATCTCCGAGGCACTATTTGGTCGTTTCCAATTCCGCTTGGACTGAATATAATGAGAGGAATGTGCATCTTCTTTCTCTAGGGGATACTCATCCTCCCAAGGGGACTCCTCCCTGCTGTAATACCTATCGTCATGTTTCCTTTCCCTCCATTTCCCAGGTCCTGGTGGTGTGCTTGCACTTGACCATCTACCAGAGCTGCTGTATCTTCCAGAAGGTTTTTCTGATAACATGAAAAACATTTTTATTACAAATTAAAAGATTATGTTTGTATTTAAGAACAAAATTAATAGTACACAAAGACGATGATACTATTTGACAAAAATTTATACAAAAAAGGGACTACAAGTTCTAAAGATACACTGTGGTTATTATAACAAGTGAACAAGAGTTAAAACAAGATATATACAAGTTGGAAAGGAATACTGAACAAGTAATTGTAATGATTATTGGACAACTAGTAAAACAAAAAGCCTGCAATGCTATTCAAACAAAATAATAAAAAAGGCTATTCAAACACACTGTCTTCGATCTCCCTTAATTTAGAGGATGGGAAATCCTGAAATTTGCTTGGTTGCCGATTTTGGAATTGATAATGGACGAGGAATTTAGGATATAAACTTGCAAGAAAAGAAATGTTAAAAGGTGAAAAAACGTCACACAAAATAAACCTTCCCAACAGTCCGAAAGGGTTGCAAAAGCTATATTAACTACGGTCAAAAATGTACCTTTCCATAGGGATATGGTGCAAATACTGAGATTATAAATTCCCAAAGATCGACAATTTTTTAAAAAGCATTTACTCCGCGCAGATGAGAGAGGATTTAGTTCCTATTTTTACTGCCCTATAGCAAATGGCTCAATTCTGAGAACTAGTCATAAACTGCTCACATATTCAATATTAGAGAAAAACCGTAAATAAGGCTTAAAGAATTGTATGTTATGAGCTGTATTAAAGAAATATTTTATAACCCAAAAACAAACCTATATATTAACTGTTATTCTTTGATAATTACCATGTTCTTCTTCTTCCCAATCAGGACAGCAACGGTGATCTCGATCACTCTCCCTTCTTCTTCTCCTCCTTCGATCATCATCATTCCACCTTCCTCTAGGTTCATTATCGATATCTCTACTAGTTACACCATACCTCTCCGATTCCCTATTACCATATTTATCTGCCCAATGAAACTTTCTAGGGTCGTCATATCTTGAAAATGAATAGTTTCATACTATTTTTTATAAAAGATGTCATAATTTTCATTAAATTATTTAAGCAACGATTATTATTTTTAATAATGTGTCCTGGCTAATAGGAATTTCATCAGAATTATATGAAGCCTGATGTTTTTATGAAAATTGGTGTAATAACAATATGAAAATATATTGGAATAAGGGAAGAAAAAGTTATTTATTGACTGCTTACACACAATGGGCTGCCTATTTTCAGTAAATATATTATGGTACAGGGTGCGGCAGTTACTCTGCTGATTTGAAAAGTAAATTAAAAAAAAAATTAAGATATCTTTTTATTTTTTTCCTCTTGTAACACATCATTTAAAGTTTTTCATCTAACAGTTTTAAATATCGTGTCAGTCAAGTAAGGGTCCCTATTTCAATACACAGAACAAGCCAACTTCGGTCGGAAATTCCCAAAGCAGCTGCATGTTTGCGCGCCGAACGCCTGGAAGGACGAAAAAATGAACTGTTCACGAATTCAACACTTTCGGCTATTCTGGCAGGCCGCTGATTTACTTGTGGATTTGGTATCACGTTAAAACTCTCTCTCTAAATCTGTCCACCTAGAAAACAATCGGTTGCCGACCTGCAGATTTGATGTTGAACTACGTGCTGAAGGCATGTTGAAAGAACGCTTCGTTGGCAAACGCGCGCTGCTCACCGGTTCACCGCATGGCGGCTACTGATAAGGTGACAAAAGAAACTTTAGAACCTCCCCTTTCGAATGACACTACCTCAACCCTTCTACAGTTCCCTCTCAACGCTTGACGCCAAGTAAAAATCTGGCCTCACCCTGTATTAACTGAAATGCAAATATAAGAAGTGAGGTATGTGAGTAAGGTAAGTGAGGTATAAGGCTAAGTAAAAGAAGTGTATTAATGGGTGAATATATATGAAGTAAGAACTATATCAGAAGATTCTAAGGTGCAAGTAATAGTTATACCAGACCTTTCAACTAGGCCCATAATTGTTAGACAGGCTGATATAACAAACCAGAAAGGAAGTGAGACGTCGACTTATGAGCTCTCAGGTATTTCCCTTCATTGTAATTCTTCATCAAAGAATTTTTACTACAATGTAGGACCACCAGTCATGAGAAAATGTTGGATTTACGCAAAAATCTGTATATTGGACACAAATATATGACACATATATGTGAAATAGTTAGAATCGATAAATTTCTGATATGTAATAATTCACCTTTCTGTGAATTTTGCAATAATTTTGTTTATTTAATCATTTCAATTTAAAATTTTCATTCTATCTGTGAAATTCCAGAAGGGGATAAAATATATTTTCTAGTTTGAATCTTTGAGTTCATTAAATGGAAATAAATTCCGCTTAGATAGATTTTTTTCTCATTTATTTTGCTAGACAGCATTTTCTAGCTTCTGATTTTTACATTTGAAAGACTTATTAAATATTATATATTATTGTATTATGCAAGACTTTTCACAAGTATTCACAATATATTTTTAAATATCACATTAACATTCTCCTTTAGCTTTGGTCTTATTTTAACAAATATTTGCAACTGGCCTTTATATATACATTTATACACTCGGATATCTTGCAAAATGTACAGGATAAACAAATGTACCGATTTTTAAAAAGTTTTTAAATCGTTATTTTCTCAATTCTTCGTCATAAGGAACAGAAAAGGTATTAAAAGTTTTCACACTGCTTCTAATTTCACAATTATTGTTTGATTTACAACTTGATATATTACACTTTACATACAAGTTACTTGAACCTAAACTTGATCTAATAAATAGAAAATGTACGGAAATGATGAAAAATAATGAGCATGGTTGAACTTTGATTGAGAAATAAGAGTTGTTGCATTCAACAATATGAAAGATTTTCGGAGTGATCCTACATTTATTTTCCAGTTCAGGCATCTATTTGTAAAGAGCTATGGACACAGTACACACTTAAATTTTAATTAATTGGAGTACCGGTGGGTACATTGACTAAATGTCTAAGAATTATGAGCTATGGTAATAAAAAGTTTTCGAAATCGGATCAATGCAACTACAGCTGTGTAACATTTCACAACTCAAATCCACATATCTTTTGTTAATAATTGGGACATAGCAGCAAACATGATTATGTTTCGAAGTGCCAGCTCTAATGCCCAAAGAATTCAATAGATCCAAGCACCAGCTGAATATTTAGGATCCTGGTTTGATAGAATATGATTTGAGCATGAGGAAAGTTTTCTACAGTTAGTAACTGTATATGTAATCGGGAGTACAGTACGCTGCTTGAATTCCTTGGTCGGATATACTGTGTATATTAGGTGTAGCTAGTATTTGGTGAAATTTTAGCATTTCTATGTAGGTTCTATATAGTTGCATAGCTGCATTGCATTCATTGAGCATTACAGCATGGTTTCATGATGGTGAAACTAATCAGCTGTAAAATATTATCAAGTCTGGTGCTTATATCAGGACGGTCAACGAAACCTATTTAGGTGGATTTGAGTTGTTAAGTACGCACATGTAAGTTGCATTGACCCGATTCGAAAAATTTTCCATTATCACATCCCAAACTTCCTAAATAAGTAGATAAGTAAATCCATATATAGAATACCACATTACCAACTGCAAAACATTGAGGACAGTAATACAAAAAGGCATTGCTGATGAATATCAAGACGAGAAAAACCGCATATCTCAACCCTATAACATGCAGTATTAAATGCAGTCTTCTTAAACCAATAATTGAAGTTAAAATTGAAGGTCGACGTGGTATTGGGAAAAAAAACACTCTTGACTGAAGAATATCTATGATTGAAGCGGTCTGTATCGTCACATTCTGTTCCAAGTTGGTAAAGAACAGATTGAATTTGATGAGATTTGTAAAAATTTTTCACCATATTCCTAGATCCTCTGTGCTTGTTAGGGATCACTTGTGTTCTGGTTAGGCTTTGTAACTGTCTCCTTACGCCATCTTAGACACAACACTGTTAATTTTTGACACAACAGTGAAATGGTGGCCATCCATCCTATCTAGAAAATTTCTTCCCTAACCAGGATGCGGACCAGCAACTAAAGAGGATTCTCCGATCACAAGCTGGCCCTTACACCATGGATGCTCATCCTTCAATTAAATGGAGACCCTACCTTGAGAAGTAGAAATGAAACACCATACAAGGTAGAATAAAAGATATTAACCAAATAATTTCCCCACTTACTCGTACTCATCCTCTTCGTCCCAGCTATCTGTGGGCCTCCTCTCCCTGTACCGATCGAACTGCTGCTTCGAAGCCCTTGACCATCCTATCCTTTCTGCACTTCTGCTCTCCCTTGGTTCCCTCCTTTTTGGTTCTTCCTCCCAAGGACTTACATCTCTCGAACTGGAGGAATGGCCTCCCGCGACCTGACTTCCGCCACCTCCGTGTTGACTCCAGCCACCCTGTCTCCTCTTTCTTGGTCTCTCGTAACATTCATAGTATTCCTCCTCGTAGCTGTCTGTAGAGCGTCTGTTCGAAGAGCTGTATGGCACTGGAAAAATATCTTTGTTAAAATATTGTTTTGTGGATGCACAGAGCTGGTATGGTGTTATTTCAATATTTTAGAATAAAAGCTATTTAGATGAAATATGTCGGTTTATTGCATAGTTATTGCAATACTTAAAGATCTCTATCGATTTCCTAATGTGTAGTTTCTTGCTTTTCGGCTCCAGATATGGAATATCAAGATTACCATTTTTTCTTGACTAACCAAGTCTTCCCAGAATTATATAATCTTAAATTCTACATCAGTAACCGGAAAGCAAAAAACTGGTCACCTTGCTATCAATAATAATATTAGTAATAGAATTATTGACGAACTAAAACACAAATATTCAAAAATATAAAACAACGAATTAAAACAAATCACAAAATGGATTCACATCAGTGAAACTGTTATTACTATAAGCTCAATTGTAATAAGAACTAAAAAAAACCTGAATAATATACTTTCCATGTTTCCCCTCTAATCCATATAAAGAATACATACACCCAAAGGAATACAATTATTCACAACCCACACACACACACAAATCCAAGACTACAATAATTGTTCAACGAATCCAGCAGTAATCTTCCATAACCAAATAAAACTTTGACGGAACACAAAGCTTCAGAGGAGCAGGAATGTGGTTGTATAGTGTATAAATAGAAAAATGGAAGTGGAGAAAATAACCCACTGAATATTACATTTAAGCTGTGAACATCTGATCTAAACCTATTTTTATTATTATATTATGTTGAGAGTTGAGGCAGAGCCACTCACAAAAAATATTCAAGATAATGAAAAGCAAAAAGTGCTTCGAGAGAAAAAAAAACAAAAAAAGAAAAAATTCACAAGTAGTAAAAAAAGTTAAAAATTTTTGGTGATTTTGACGTGAGAATATAAAAAAACGTTTGCAGAAAACGTACTAAAAACCTTATTGGATGAAAATGATACTCAAACTAAACAAGAACTCTTCGGATCGACTCAATGTGATGGAGAGATCCGTCTCCATTCGCTTGAAAGCAATGGAAAAGATCCAGAATGTGGGAAAATGGATTACGTATGAACTGAATGAAAGACAGCAATAAAATCGAAAAACCACTTGTGAAATGCTGTTCGACAGACAAAAAGGAAAGTCACTTCACCATCAAATCGTGATAGGTGATGAAAAACGTATATATTTTATAAATCCTACGCGTCGTAAATCATGGGTGAATCCAAGTTAACCATCGGCATCCACTGCACGACCAAATAGCTTTGAAAAGAGACAATGCTCTGTGTTTGGTAGGATGAGAAGGGTATAATCTATTATGAGCTGCTAAAACCAGACGAAACCGTATACACTTGACTACCAACAGCAAATGATCGACTTGAATCGAGCATTACGTGAAAACGATCGGAATACGGAAAAAAGTGATCTGCTTTACGATAATGTCCCATTACACACTGCAAAATTTGGTAAAATTGGCTCCATCTGAATATCATCCCTTCGAATCACTGGGACACTCTTTTGCTGAAAAACGCTTCAATTTACATTCAAAAATGAATCCATAAGTGGTTCGCTTCAAAAGAAGAACTGTTTTTTGGCGTGGCATTCATGAACTACCGGAGAAATGGAAACAATATATAAACAGCAGTGGAGATTATTTTAGATAAAATTTTTTTTTTTGGAACTCCTCAAGGAAATAAACATCCCTCAACCAATAGACACTACTTGTAATTCACAGATTGAAAATGTAGAAACACTACGAAGCTCGGGTCACATTCATGGCAATTGAATTTAAAAACTTCTGACTTACTATCAGACCAGAGATTTTTTTCTTTAGCATTGAAGGTTGAATTGCAAATTTTATGCCATGCAGTGAAAGCTATTATTCTTCAATGCTTAAGATAAAAACAACAGGCTTGATAAAAATTTTGGAGTTTATAAATTATATTGCTGTCCGATTCCTTTGAAACTGAACAAGGTTTATAGACTGCAATTTCTCCGGTCATAATGATCACCTCGCTAAACCTTTCAAAAATCCCTCATTTTTCGTATAAATCTTAATGGGATAATAGTAAAAAAAAATTAGAACAATATACCACCAGGGAGAGTCATTAGAAACTATTTCCATACACAACAAAGTTTATGGAAAGAATAATAATTTCCTAGTCAAAATGTTTCAATTCTGTTGACACTTCTCCTACGCCTTCTAATTTTCCACTTTTCCACCTTCCAGGCAGGCCTATTCTTTCGTCTCAATATTTGTATTTCTCTTCGTTCGACCGTCTGTTTGCAAGCAAAACTTTTGCAAAAATATAACATACAAATCTGGTTATTTAGAATTCTGTTTATAATTCTGCATATCTCAGTAATCAGATGTAAATAGGACTATCAAAGGATGGAAGTGTTACAATCCCAAAAAAATTTTCTATCGACGCCTTCATAAAAATGAACATTATTTAGCGTTATACGGGCTTAATTTTATCAGGAAGTTTTCAAACACTATTATCTAAAAACGTTTATATACTGCTGAACATAGAATTTTTATTAATTTTAAAAATCTTTTGTTTTTTCGGTTGTAACATCATTTACTATCTGTATCTGATTGCTTGAATAAAAAAGTTGTTCTTATTTCGATATAAGTGTTTGACTCCCACCTAAATTCCGACCAACCATTATCAACATATGCTTTATTTCAGTACTTTTATCTTTCTATTGCAAATTGTTTGATTGAGTTGTATTGCCATTGTAAGTGTCAAAATGACTATAAATACTGTTTTTGCGGCACGAATTGTAGTGCCTATAAAAGATGCCTTCAATCAGCGTAAAAATACGAGAAACTTTGGTATAAATCTCTCCAGTATGTAATGAGTGTTTCAACATTACAGAGAGACCGATCTGCTCACTAGAAAAACCTGGTTTAGGATGAAGAAAGACTACAATACTAGAGACGCTTTGTTTCTACTGCTTTGGAAAACCTAATGGTCACGGCTGTTTCCTTTCGAAATCATCTGCAAGAAATGAGAAATAAAAACGTAAATGAGTGGACAGCTAGGGGATGACTACAGCTACATGTGAGAGTGTGGCTATGTCAAGGCGTGTATTGCCGAGGGGATCAGTTATAGCATGGGAAGGCAGCACCGACTTAGTCTTTATCCTAAATAGAACTTTGACTGCAAATAAGTACCTGACACAGGTTTGAAACAACCATTTATGGTTATCCTTATAGAAAACGCAACCTTTATGCATGATAATGTACCTTCCTATGCTGCTTGGATAGTTACTGCTTATCGTGATGAGGTTCAAATCAAGTCTAGATTTTAATCCGATAGAACATGGGATGAAATGAGTAGAATTTTACAGAAACATGTGCAGGCTCTCAGAAATTCTAGGGAGCTTCACAACATACAGATGCCGGAATAAGACAATATCCTGCAATAAGTGATCCAAAATCTGATCCAAATCAAACCTCGTCGCCTGCTAGATGTTATCACTGTTACAGGAGTGAAAACTCTCTAGTTAAGTTCTTAAATCATCTTTTGTTTGACTTAAAATCATATCAAACTAAAGTTTTAGTTTTCATAATGTTTAATAAACTTTGAACAAAACATCAAAAAAATTTTTATTCAAACAATCACAGCAAATGCATGGAATAAAGCTAGTAGACTATGTTACAATCCAAAAAATATGAAAAAAAGATTTCTAAAACAAATGCAAATTACGGACGAGTTACCCTAATTTTATGCTTGGCAGTGTACAAACGCTTTTTATTGATTCATTTTGATAACTTCTATCTCCTATAAAAATTACTCACCTTTGTAAAAACCGTTATATAAGTATACTAATTTGACACTTCAATATTTTCCCTTCCCATTATTAACTTTGCTTAACCACGGATTCCCATTTTTTCCAATTGAAATCCACTAAATTTGAGGAGTATCGAGCTAGAGTAACAGAAGATTTTTCAAATTCTGTTGTTATCGTTGCCAGCTCTAATGCCTGTATTGACCCTGCATAGAAACGCTAGAATTTTTACCGAACACTAGCGCCATTTATGCATCTGAATACACATCACAGTATTCTCCACCAAGCTAATTAAAGGAGTGAACTGTACTCTCGATTATTTCTACAATTACTAATTGGAAAAACCTTCATATCTTATTAAGCCGAAATGCTACTATTAGAATACATACAGAATGAATTGAAGTATCGGGAAATATATTGTCAAAAAATTTGAGGAGTATCGAGCTATGGTAACAGAAGATTCCTTAAATCGGGATAGTATAACGTACATTCATGTACAGTTCACCATTTAAATCGACTCAAATAGGTATAGTAGAATCGGGCCATAAGCAATAGGCATGCATTTTTCGAATCTTGTTGAATTCATCAACAGTGCCAGCTATAATGCCCAACGAATGCAACAAGGCTATATACTTATAGTCACCCCATAAAGGAACGCTAGAGTTTTTACCAAATACTGGTGCCATCTATGCACGTGAATACATTACAATATTCCCCGCTGAACTATGTATGTTACACCATCCCAATTCGAAGAATCTTCTCTTACTATAACTTTATAATCTTCAAATTTTTTTATATATCCGCCGATGCTTCAATTCATTTTGATATCCAGTACTCACTTTCTGGCTCTGCAGATGTATCCCACCACCCCTCCTGGTTCTTTCTACCAGCTTTCCTACGCCACTGATCCCCGCCGCTCTCGGAATCTCCCTTCCTATAATCGGAGGGCGAGCCGTTCCCGTCTTTGGAATCGCTGGACCAGGAGAGGCCTTCTTCGCTCTGAACCGCTTGCTTTTCCCGGACAGACTCTTGTGGAGTAGTTGTTTGGTCGAAGATCGCCCAACTCTCTCCTACAAGAAGAAGCAGCAATCACAATTCGAGGCATTGCAAGTGTTATCTGGTTGACGCACGTCGTCGCCACGTGAAATTTAACAAGTAATTCATTTTTTCGTTCAAGAATCAGAAGACGAGATAAAATTTGATAATATGGGTAGAATCCTAAAATAGAATCATGACCAAGATAAGTTTTTTCCCTAATACTCCTAGATCTTCTACGAAAACCTCTCATAAGCTGGACAGCTTATCTGATTTAGGAAATCATTTGTGTTCTGTTTAGACTTTGGTACTGGGTCTACAGTTTCAAAATTTTAGGTTTTTCATAGCAAATCACAAATTGAACAACTTTTGGACTAATGTTACAGGAATTCTAATTAAGCAGAGAAATTATCCAGGCATAAAATGTGTCAATAGATATGTGTCAATTATAGACTATCCTCAATCAATATACTAATCTTCTTTTATAAAATCTCTACTTTCCAGTTATTAAACCTTAATTTTGGAAATACTCCTATTTTTCAAATGTCACCCAGCACTCAAGCCTAACCAATACTGGAAGTCTACTATGGAAGTTTCAAGTTTCTAGCCCTTTCCATTCGAAAGTTAGTGTTTACGGACGGCCGGGCCAGACCGGCTGAACAGAATTATTTTCAACATCGGATTCATTATCAGTGGGGTCCAACCTAATACTTTGAGACCATTTCTGGCTCCAAATTCGAAAATGACAGAAATTTGAGCAAAACTATAGCATGCTGTTCCCTAGAAAAAAAGGCTCATCTTTAAAAACACCTTACATACATAGATTCACCAAATTTAAAATTTCACCACTGAAATAGAAATATTTCTGTTGCCTAAAATAAAGAAAATTCACCCACATTCAACAATTCATCGCAACCTCTTTAAAAAGTGTACACTAGCATAATGTGCGTTGATACTTTTCTATAGAACTGATCTCTTAATGGTTTATTCATTCTAAGGTTTTTTCAACTAGTTAGACTTCAGAGCCTAAATTAAGAACAAAATTGTGTGGCCATATCTTTCTTATCTTGAAACTTTCATAGAGGCACACAATTTTGATGCATTCTATCTCTAACTAAGAAAAAATAATGCATTTTTGAATTATTTTTTCCAAGAACTGTTTTCTTTGAGGTATCAACTTGTTTGTTGCTTCAAGGAAAGCTCACCTCAAAGTCTTTACTACACACAATGTTATTTTTTATGAATAAACCATCAAAACCTTGTCTTTAGATTGAATATAACACCAGTAAATGACACAAGAATGACTCACCTGTTGCTTCAGTATCCTTGTTTCCGATATCCGAACTTCCCATGATATTGTCCACCTCTGGTGAGCTCCCACTTATGATATCTGACAGAGATCCTGAGTTCAATCTGGTATTAGACTGTATTATCTCTGTTATAACATTGGAAATTGGACTTTTCGAAAGGATCTTATGAGGCGATTTTGGAGAGCTTGGCTTTTCATCTTTTAAGCAATCTTCATTCTTCTTTTCATAAATTTCATTGCATCCCTCATCTTTCATAACATCGCATACAATAGGGACACTATTTTTTTCGTTCTTATCAATTTTATTCTCTTCAACAGTCTCTTCTTCATTCTGTTCAATTATTTTATTCTCGTTTTTCATCAGTTCTTCTTCAACTATTTCTCTCAAGGCAGCATACCTATCTTCAGCTGTTTTACCCTCACTGACAGGAGCCTTGACTTCTATCGAAGGAAAAGTTATCTGTTGCTCAGCTTTAATCTCTTCGAACTCTTTTGGCTCAGTGTCTATTTTAGTTTGTTTTATCTCTTCATTTATTAGTTCTCTGAACACTGCATATCTATCATAATTATCATTATTGGTAGATTTAGCATTCTCAAAATTAGTTTCAAAATCTGCTTGAAAGGCTGGAAACTCTAATGTGACATCGTTGCTCTTTTCTTTATCAATTGGAATTTCCACTGGTTTAGATTTGGATTTTATCACATTCGAAAGGTATTCGGTTAATTGAACTAGAGTCATGTTGCTCAACTGGGTCGTCGGTATATTGAGTTTGGTAGCTAATTCGTTTAAACCGCTTAATGTTAATTGACTTAAGGTTATGTCTAATCCATCTAAACTGTTGTTTAAACTATCAGTTATGCTGCTGGTTTCCTTCACCTGAGAATTAGAATTCGGTACTACTGGTATGTTTTGGGTATTCAAAGGAGATTTATTTAAATTAGTTGAAGGTAATAGAATAGAGCTGGATTGCACGTTGTACTCCCCTGGCCTTGAAAACTGGATAGGTGTGAGGTAATCATCTTCGAAGCTATGAGTGATTCCTTGCTTAGCAGGCCTTTCAGGAGCAGTAGAATCACTATCGAATCTGGACTTACGCATGGGTATGGGCAAGGCAGGACTTCTCTCGATAGTGATGGAAGAACAAAGAGTATTAGAGATACTGGGGACTGTTGCGTAGTTATCCATATAACCATACAAAGAGTCCTCAACATGTGGGGGTCTTGGCGGAGGGTTTACTAGTAAATCGTTTGCTTGTTTCTTAGGTGGAAGAGGTGGTGGTTTAATCTGCACCATTACAGTGTCTGGACGAGGCGGAGGCTCTGGAGCACTTTCATCCTTATTTTCGCCATCTTTAGTACTTTCAGAAGGATCCTCTTTGAACTGTACGTTTTTAAATGTTCCACCAGTTAGAGATAAACTACTAAGAGCTGTTGTATTTGGAGATTTTGTTAGGGGCCTCGATACAAAACCAACATCTATTTTGTTCTTCTTATAATCATTGAAATCTTTCTCGAAAGGATCTTGCTTGAACTCTGTTTCAGCAAAGGGATCCAGTGATACAAAAGGATCTTCGCCAAAAGGATCTGTTTCGAAATCGCTCAGACTTCTAGGAGTGGTGCTTACATTTGCCAATTTAGAGCTCTTCTCTTTGATATCGGTCTGATTTTGTACGACCAGATCGTTGAGTACTTTTTTAGGCGGATTTTTGAGCTCTTGAAAGAAATGTTTCTTATCAATATAGGGCTTACTTCTACCTGTACCTGAGGTAAAATAAAATATAAAACTAACTGAGATGAAAGTCACCAAAAAGATAACAACAAACACAAAAATCGATAGTAGTTTATATTTTATTTTATTTTACCAAAGATGTTGATTCTTGGGTACCTATGTTGGAGTCAAGTGTTCATGATTACAAGCAGCTGTCTAGAAAGGATTGAATGGTACCTTTTTTCGTGATCAAAGTCAAATAATATTTTTCTGGTAAAGAATAAGCTGCTAGGTATTTTCTAATGAAATAAATTACAAAACATAGTTTGTACCAGAAAATAATTTAAAGTTGTTAACAATTAAAACTTCAGTGAAATATAGTCAATTCAAAAACTCTCAAATATGTAGAGCACTAAATGATTTGGAAATTAATTTATTTACATTGAATGAAAACTACAATCTGTACACATGACATTCTGTATGTACTACAAACATCAACATGGGTTCTCAAATAGGTATTCAAAAGAAAATGTTTCCAAATAATGTATAAAAAAACTTTAAATATAATGAGAAACTTATATCTAGTACATACAGAACACCAAGAAATGCAAGGTGTCCAAATTTCAAGGGTACACTTATGAGGACTTTAAATTTTGAACACCCTACTCTTTTCTATTTGATATCTATTTGATTAGTTTCAAACTTCCTCCCACATATTTTCAATCGAATGATTCAAAATTTATGAAAAGGTTTCTTGTTTCACCTTAAATTATATTTGTTCTGTTTAATCTGCTGATACTAAATTTAAATCTGCTAAGTAGTAAGCTTGCAACTGGATCTAAGTTCACTTTGTATAATAAATTTCAAAAACATATTCTTATTACCTTCGAGGAGAACTGAACTGGTGAAAATACTGCATAATGGAATTATATAGGGTGATTGTCAGAGTAAAGTCTAAAGATAAAATTTAGATGGCTTATATTGGGGTATCCAAATCATAAAATAATTTTGATGACTTTAATTTTATGAAAATCCATTGTGACACACTAACGGTTTTGATTATTACATCACTGCAATTTAGATTTGAATTTTAAGTAGTTCTGTGTGAGGTAAATTTCAAATAAGTTTAAGGATTCTGAAACTCCCTGGCAGTTTATGAATGTCAAAACAAAAGAACAATTCTTCTTTTGAAGCGAAGTAGTTGCAAGCCAATTTCGTATATTTTCATACGAATTAAAGCGATGTGAATAGATGATATTTGGACGGAGCCAAATCTGGGCAAGAAGGCGCATGCGCTAGTATTACTCTATTACTCAACTGAAGGCTTCGATCGTTTCCCTGACCCTTAATGCTCGCCTGAAATCGATTATTTGCTGTTGGTAGCAGTCAGTGTTAACCATTCCACCAGGTTTTGGCATCTGATGATAGATTACACCCTTCTGATTCCACCAAACACAGAGCATTGTCTTTTTTCAAAAGCGATTTGGTCTTACAGTAGATATTGACACCCATGAGTTACAATACTTAGAATCCTACAAATATATCCATTTTTCATCTCCTGTCACGATTCATTGGAGAAATTTTTTGTGTCTATCAAGCAGCATTTCAGAAGTCGCCTTTCGTTCAGTTCATGCAGAACCCATTCTTTCACTTAGCTGTCAAAAGAATGGAGACGGCTTTCTGTGTCATATTCAGTTGATCCGCGAGTTTTGTTGAGTTTGAACATCATCTTCATCAAATAAGACTTGCAATACGAACTTATTAAGTGGTTTTCCACGCTCTTTGTTACTCACCACTTTTTTTTGAGCCATTCGAAACATTGTGTTTTACCAAGAGCATTCATCGTAAGCTTCAACAAGCATTCAATGCGATTATGCAACAGTTTTCTTCAAATAATGACAGAAAACCAATGCTGTCCGCAAATCGTAGTGCCTAGGCACAAAATCAACATGTTTAAAGTTATGGAAAAATATACCAGTGTATGGAACTTGATTAGGTAGAGATTATGGCAATGCAGAAGCGGTCTAAGTCCCTAAGTCCCTAAATTGGTGGCTAGCAGCATCTATAAGGAAATTCCGGATTTATACTTCCATACCTGGTATGTATGCTCCATGATTTTTTATAGTGTACGAGGAGAAATTTGTTTATTACTTTTTTCTTGATTAACATTAATTGTTTTATGTTCATCATCTTTTTCATATATGATTATTTTTAACTTTTGCATTCAATACAAGAATACTGAAGAGTTCTTTCACATTTCCATCTATATTTTTTCATAAGTTTCTGATATGGGAGCATCATTCAGGATTCAGTGGAATAAATCTTGCAGAGTATTTACCAAATATTTCAAGTGGAACTTCTAGATTCAATGGCAGATGAAAGATTTAGCTACCTCAAAATGTGAAATTTTAGTGCAAAGTTGTCATTGCTGTTTGATTTCTATAAATTATTATTACTGATACACAGTTTGGATCACTTTAAGTACAATAAATGATTGAATATCAGCAGACCTAATGTATGAACTGGGAGAAAATTTAAATATTTCATTCCAAACGATATCTCATGCTCAGCTACTTAGTATCACGAACACCAAACTACAAGTCAGCCTAAAAGGTACTTACCCAGGGGATCTAATTCTGTGAATACATCAAACTGTGACAATATTTCTTTTTTAGTTTGTTCCAGTTTCTCGTCTTTTGCTGTCTTCTGTGTTGTGTCTGATAGTAAGGTGGTTTCTTCAAATAAACTATTTGAAGGAGTGAACCATTCTCCGCTACTAGGTTCATCATGACTACTACTGAAATCTCTGTAAATCAAGTAGTGGTAGTTCATTATGACTTAATAATTTTCAAAAAAGCAGAAAAAAGAGTTTAAAACCAAGTTAATATTTCAATGTAACCTAGTTATTCAGTCTCAAATCAATCAATGACTATATTCATTTATTTTTTCTGGAGAATATTTCATCAAAAAGTAAAATGAAAGGAGTTTGCATTTGGATCTAAATTAAATATGATAAGAATTTGAAAAAACACTTGGTTTACGAGGGGCGTTCAATGTATTCTCAGTATCGGGGCGATTTGCTAATAATGTGAGAAATCTAATTATCTCATTTACTAATGACACTATCTGAGGGTATGAATATAAAATTTCACTAATTTACGATAATTATTTTTCTAGGTATCCTCAGTAAAAGACGACCAGAATCACCGACGTCACAATGATAAAGAAAATCGAGCATCGCGCCGTTATAATGTTCTTCACTAAGCAAGAAAAAAGTCAAAAAAAAAACATTCATGAAGAGATGCTTGCTGTTTACCAAGACTGTGCCCAGTCGTTATCCATCGTTCAAAAGTGGTCAAGTGAATTCAAAAGAGGCAGAGAAAGCATCGAAGACGATTCTCGCTCGGGCGGGCCCGTTAGCGGCACCACTGAAGAAAATGTGAAAAAAGTGGAAAAGCTGGTACTTGAAGATGCCAGAATAAAAATCAAGATGTTAGCAGAAATGACAAACCTATCCGTGGGTACCATACGTGCTATCCTTCATGACCATCTTAACCTTTCAAAGGTCAGTTCGTTCAAGATGGGTACCGAGAATGCTCACCTCAGAAGCAAGTGTGAGTCACCCCATTCACTGGAAAAATAATGGCTATAGTCTTTTGGTATTTTAAAGATATTTTATAGATAGAATGCACTAAAAATGGTGAAAGCATCACAGCAACATCATACACAACCACTCTGCGTAATTTGAGAGAAGCAATTAAAGGAAAAAGTCGAGGAAAACTCACAGCGTGACTGTTGCTGCTTCACGACAACGCGCCGGTTCACAAGGCCCGCGTGGCGAAGGCTGCTGTGTGGGAATGTGGCTTCGAAGAAATTACTCATCCTCCGTACAGTCTAGACTTGGCCCCCAGTGACTACTACCTATTGACAAATGTGAAAAAATATCTTCGTGGAAAGCGATTTTCCGACGATGAAGAATTGAAGGTAGCAATTGATACCTATTTTGGGGATAAGCCGCAAGAATATTTTTTACAAGGTTTAGAGAAGCTTATTTCTCGATCTAACAAATGTATTGAAATTCTAGGGGACTACATTGAAAAGTATAATTTTTCCAAAATTTTCTGAGTTTTCTTTCATGCCTATACCAAGAATACATTGAACGCCCTCGTATATTTTTCGCAATTAACTGAGAAACATGTTTCAATTGTTTTTTTAAGATCATCTTCTTCTAAGAAATATAAATAGTACCTAAACTTATAATTAGGAAGGTTCTTATTTATCTAATTTTTTCAAATATTTGTGCGATTTTTATGGTGTTTCCGAAAATTATTTTTGAATTCTTTAAATTTTCTTTATTCTCAATAGATTTTTCAACTGATAAAATTTCCAAATAATCCCTAATTTGAACATTATATAGTAGGATATAGTATTTGGACCGAAATGAAAACTCCTTTACAAAAACACTATTATAATAAACTTTTGTAGAATGAATTGAAAACTCACCTAGAGAATTTAAAATCAGTTGTTGGCATACTTGTAAATGAATAAGTATCAAGTCCACTCGATGTGGCTAAACTATCCGCAGTATGTGGGGTTTTCGGACTAAATAAAGTACTTGAATCCGATGTTCTAGAACCTCTATCTTTACCAGATGACGGAGGTGGAGGAAGAATAGGATTCTAAAATTAAATAAAATTGCATCATTATTTTACAACCAAAACTCATGCCACATTATGATTTTCAAACACTACCAGAAGTTTTCTTACTGGAAAAGAGGTGAAACTATCACCAAACGGATCGTCCTTTGATCCAAATGGTTCAGAAGGAGTGATTTTTTCCATTTGATTTAGCCCTTGCTGGAGACTGTTAAGTTCTAACTGTAGATCCACCAGGTTGGCAACAGCTGTCCCACTCAATTTTGAGTCTGTTGAATTTGATGCAGTTTTACTGTCACCTTTTATGGCTTCATATTTTGCAGGAAGTTCTGGAGTTACGCTCTGTGAAAGTTTAGAAAAAAATTGTGATATTCTAAAATTCATTCAGGAATTTGTTTTCACCTTATTACTCGAACTATCGGAAAATAATGGGGAATTGAATAAACAGTTTTTTTCCAGGTGTTGCTTGGCCAACTCTATTTCTTTCCGTTTTAATGCAAAAACAACTTGGAAAAGATCCCTCATGGCAATCACAACCTAGGACAAATTCAAAATCAGAGCAAAGGAAAAATCAAATAATATATAATTTCAAGAAGTAATCAAGTTTTTACAATAAAAAGATAATGTAACCCAGCAGTAATCGCAATAATTAATTATTTATTTACGTTAATAATAATGATAATTATTTATTTCATATTTTTGCTTTATATTTTGTTAATTATTAGACTCAACATATCGAAAGTTTTAAGAATGCTCTTTCTATTTACATAACAGGGAACCTGACACGAAAGTGGGTATGTAAACACAAGTCAAGATATCAAATAATAGTGAATATTACCTCATTAGATTATTAACAATTTTAACTCTAGAATGATTGAAGAGAAGTAACTGGATTGATTTGAAAAATTACCTGGCTGGCTGCTTTGTCAGTCTTGATTCCAAAAAATCTATGGCCAGTATCTGGTGATCCAAAAATATAACCAAATGCCCTTGAATCTGTCATGTCTTGGGCAATGAATGAAATCTTGTGTACTGGATGATGATATAGGCAATCCTATAAAATGGGTAAATGAATTAGCAAACTTATCTGAGAATTAGATTTTACTACAACGATATTGTGAGGATGTACAGTGTTAGATGTTGCTAACATGTAGTTTAATCGATAATATTTTGTATGGTGGATACTTACATCAAAATGAAATATTATTTTTATATTTTACTCTAGCAGTCTACTTTTATTTTATTTCACATTAATATTATTCAGGAATGAAATGTTTATTGCTACGCAACAGTTAATAGCTAGCTGAAAATTCAGGAATTTTTTACAACGATCAAATTTGAAAATTTGTATTTATATGTTTTTTATTACCGAAATACTTATCACACATACATTAAAATACCACACCCTCAGTTATATTTGAATTAACTTCAGACAAATGAAGCTATAGTTATAATAATATAAATATTGCTTGAAGAATCTGACAAATTACTTACACCAGTTTTTTCGTCTCGTAATCTTAAGCCATCTAACGCTATATGCACGGTAATCCTCTGTTTATGTTCACCAGCAGCTCTTATGGCCATCTTCAGATCAGAAAGAGCTTCTTGGCACATTCTGTCTCCCCTTGCCTCAGAAACTTCCAAAATTCCAATAAGTTTGGCTTTGAAACATTGACCTTCTCCTCCAAACCTTGAGGTCTCCTTATCTAAAATAGATCAATGTTTATCATAAAACATGAAATTAAGACTTGATTACTGGTAAGTTCAGACATAATCCACTTACACTTGAAGGGACTAGTTTTCTTTCTTAAAGTTTGCATTTTGAATATTTTGGTCAATTTGATAAAATTAATTATTATCCAAATTTAAATAACGAACTGGCATCGAAAACAACGCATATTTGTTTTCTTTTCTTCCGTTAACTCTCTCACGAATTGAAAATGTAAAAGTTTTGGAGTTACATCTTTTATTGATTAGAATGAGGTTCATTGAAAATAACAACTCTACACAGGGGGTGAGAAGTAACAAGGGGTTGTATTTTCTATCCATGCGCATAGTAGGGGGTGTTCAAGGGATTTATTGATCTTTTTTCAGATGCGGTTTGCGGTTTATTCGCGAAAACTCAAGATGTAATTTCATGAATTTTGAGGTTAGTACATTCAATAAAAGGAAAATAAACAAAAGCATGATCACGAAAGAATGTTTTTGTTTATTCAAAGAATTAATAATAGATACAGTACCATTATGTTCATCCACTTTTTTCATACCCATTTTCAAAATATATCCAAATCGTCAACTTGCGGTTTATTTTCTCATTCTTATTGACCTTTTGGTAGCTTATACTAGTATACGAGATAACAATTATTCTGTCTTGAAAAATATACATCATCCAGTGTTACATTATTCCGTTTGCGAACGGATTTAATTTTATTGCGCTCATTCATGAAACTTGATAAGTAAGTGAATAATTTTAATGAGTTATTCCTCATTTAATATGTGCAGTTTATTGTTTAAGTGTCAAACGAGTTGTAATTTCAATTCTTTAAAACCTAATGTTTTTAATTCATTATTTTCAATTAATAATTCTTCATAGTGGACAGTTAAAGGAAAATTTGAAGCTATCTGAAATTTCACAACGTAAGTTGAAATTGTATAGATTTCAATGAGAAAAAATAATCCACCTGCCTTCCAGACGTTTTCCCTAAACTACTGATAATATAAATGACAGAAAATTTAAAAAGTTTATTTATGAACTGGATTCTTGACTTAGCCTGATGTGATATGCTGTGTATGTCTATTCGCATGCATTAAATGGCGCTGTTGTTTGGCAAAATATTAGTGTCCCTATGCGGAGAGAATATAGGTGCGTGCATAGATCAACAAGATTATATATATATATATATATATATATATATATATATATATATATATATATATATATATATATATATATATATATATATATATTCCTTATAATAATTATAATATAAGTGTGGATAGCTCAGTGGGAGAGCATCGGACTCGTAACCGGGAGGTCCGGGTTCGAATCCTGTTCAGGTGGGAAAGAAATTTTCCAGAAGGACGGGTGTCTGCCATTTCACTGTTGGGTCAAAAATTAACAGTGTTGTGATCTAACGTGGCGCAAGATCGCAGTAACAAAGCCTACACAGAACACAACTGAACTCCTAACTCGCACAAGCTGAAAAAGCTTCTGAGGGATCTTCACAAAAGATCTGGAGTGTCAGGATAATAATATTAGGAGTACAAATAAGTTTCCGCCGTTTTATTGTAGATGGCGCGGCACAGAGTTTCGGTTAGCTTTCGCAGATGATAACCGGCTTAAAAAATAGTTTGGACATTCAAGAACAACATAACCTATTAATATCATTGATTTTATATTGGTAAAATATAATTTTTATAAGTTGAAAATGTCAAAATTTGAGCCAAGTAAGCGTCATTTGCGGGAAATATTAGTTTACTTCTTTAATTTAAAGAAATCTGTTGCTGAGGGGCATCAATTGCTCGTAGAAGCATATGGTGAGGGTGCTTTGAGTGAGAGAACGTGTCGAGAGTGGTTTCAAAAGTTTAAAAACGGTGATTTCGACGTAGAAGACAAAGATCGCAGTGGAAGGCCAAAAATTTACGAGGATGCAGAATTGGAGGAATTATTGGAGGAAGATTCATCTCAAACACAAAAAGAACTTGCTCTAACATTAGAAGTCACTCAGCAAGCAGTCTAACATCGTTTAAAATCATCAGGAATTATTCATAAACAAGGAAATTGGGTTCCGTACGAATTAAAGCGGAGAGATATTGAACAATGCTCGTCCACATGTTACGGCTCCCGTGAAAAAGTACCTGGAAACACTTGATTGAGAAGTGTTACCCCACCCGCCGTATTCACCAGACATTGCACCGTCCGATTATCACCTGTTCCGGTCCATGGCACATGCTCTGACGGCGCAGCGGTTCACATCTTATGAGGATACCAAAAATTGGGTTGATTCGTGGATAGCCCCAAAAGACAAGGAGTTCTTCAGACGTGGGATTCGAATGCTGCCTGAGAGATGGGAAAAAGTGGTTGCAAGTGATGGGTAATATTTTAAATAAATTTATATCACCGTTCTTCTATAATAAATATTTAATTTGTGTTAAAAAAGGCGGAAACTTATTTGTACTCCTAATAATAAAAAAAATAATAATAATAATAATTATTTCATTTAACAAATATCTTGGAGTCCTCTATACACCACTGCCATTTTTCGTTTTCCAATAGAACACATCTATAACTTATATATCAAATATTAATTAGAAACTTTTTTCTGAAAACCTCTACAAATTCAATCTAAAAATTTCTCAAACATTTTTGAAAATTAAATAAAATGTCTAAGAAACACCGTTCCTTTTTACAGACATTAAAAGACAGTGTTTATCAGACTTTTAATTTAATTAAATAGATACCAAACATCAAAGTTCTGGATGTATTTTCTATTACAAACACCATTGTTATTGAAAACAATTATTAATTATTATTATAATTTTTAAAATAAATAGGTAAATGTTTTTAGAATAGTAGACGATACATTTATAACAAATGGAAGATGAAAGTTTTATGTAGAAATCAAAAACAGGTATTCCAGAAGTCGACGTCAAGCCAGAATTAGATAACAGGCCGAGTCATAGTTGTAATCAGAAAGACATTTAAAAAAAATCAAAGTCGTGTACTTTTAAATTATATATTTGAATTACATTGCATTTTATTTTGTTCGAGAAAATGCACACCCTGTAATGATTTTTGAACTCCTGTTGCTACAATTTTTTACTTTCTTCAAATTTTGTTTTTCCTATGTTATCCCAAATAGTGCTTCTGTAACCTGTGATCTTCAATTCTAAGCCAATTACTCCAGCTTGGAAAATAAGGTCACTTTTTGCCGAACCAAGTATTCAAAATTAAATATTTCGCACAACTTCAACTGACTGTACTGAAAAAAAACTGTACTTCATCGTGTTATTTGTGTACTTACAACTTTTGGCTTCGTTTATTAGATTTGTTTGCTTGTGATTTGAATAGTTTTGATCTCTTTACGACGAACTTTGATTTTACCTGGACTAACCTGTGATTGTGAATTGCCATCATGTCTGTGTATACCACACAGGAATATGCCAATATGCACCTCATTAATGGGGAATGCAGATGCAACGCTAGTGCAGCTTCGAGAATGTATCGAGAGAGATACCCCAATGCTGATCGTTATCCAGATCATCGAGTTTTTATGAATGTAAACCCGCTTCACAGCAGGTCGACTTCCAAACAAAGTGCATGATGAAGAAAGAATGTCCTTACCTTACGACGATATTGTGCTTCAAGCAGTTGTGGAAAATCCAAGTACTTCGCTACGTGAAATTCAGCGAAACACAGAGTGCCCAAATGTACAGCTCACCGACTATTGAAAAAACATAAGCTCCAACCATATCCTGTACAGCGAGTACAAGCTCTGTTACCTGGGGTTGCGTTTTGCCAAACCATGCTACAAAAGAACCGGGAAGACCCACAATTCTTAGAAAAATTTTTGTGGCCGGATGAATCAACATTTGAAAACGATGGTTACATGAACCTACACAATTTACATGAGTGGCACGTAGAAAATCCGAATTTAATGAGACAAGATAGATCTCAATATCGTGTGAAGTGAACATGTGGACTGGAATTTTGAACGGAAGAGTCATAGGACCTTTTGAGTTGCCAGAGGTTTTAAATGCTGAAATTTATTTAGATTTTTTACGAAATCAGTTTCCAAATTTACTTGAAGGCGTGCCATTTAGTATTTTCAGAGAAATATAGTTTCAGCAAGATATCTGCCCAGCGCACTATGCGCTATCAGAGAATATCTAAATGAAGAATATCCGGGCAGATGGATAGGGCGATCTGGTATAATCTCGTGGCCAGACCGTACACCTGATTTGAATCCCTTAATTTTTTTTTACTGGGGAGCAGTGAAGGAAAAAATTTACTCAAAACAAAATGAAAATGTAGCTGAAATTCGGGAGAGAATTAGGGAAGCAATGCAATTCGTCAATAACGGCAGATATCCCGTTATTTTTTAAAAAGATTTCGTGCATATATTGCGGCTGAAGGAGAGCAGATTAAGTTGAAAAATAAAACATTCAAATCAAATCGTATTAATTTATTTCTGCCGAATATACATTTTTCTGCAATCTCATATTCAAAGTGTTCTTACATGCTTGTGAATGTATATTATAAATTACTACTTTCATTACTACCCATAGATTCCATGTACACGTACATCATGTTAAGTTTTTTCTACTTTTGTATCACACATATCTTTGAATGGCACATTATCCAATTTCACAACGTCTGATCGTATTTTGGCTTCTGTAATTCAATTGAGTGATCCTAAATATTGAAATCACAAATTATATCCATCCGATCTTACCATACTTTCCATGTTGGACTTCAACTGCTTGTATAACGGAAGTTCTCAACTCTCTTTCAACTTCGTTGGCAAATTTAACTAACTGAAAATGTCATGGAATTTACGCTGTATTGTGTAACAAAATGCGGATAATTCGAAAAATATTGCTAATAAAACTACTTCTAATTTTACAAAAACAAGTATCAATATTACCTCATCTATCTTATTTGTATCCTCAATGTTCTTGTTTTTCTTATATGCCTCATTTATTTTAAGCCGCACCCCATCCAACGCTATTAAATCTCCTTCGAATACTATTTTTCCAGTTTTGTGAAGAGATTTGAATGATTGCAGTACCTGTATTAAGACGAGAATTAGATAAAATTGTAATCACAATAGTTTTCGAACTAAAAAAACATAATTGATTCATAACAAACCTGTCTTTTCATTTTTATCGTTGATCAGATTTTTGGACTGTCTCTTTACACAACTAAAATTAACCTATGATGCATCTATCAGAAAAAACAAATACGAAATTTGCAGGTTATTTGGGTTTATTTCTCCCTGGATATGTTCTAAAACACCAAAATGATCGGATAGTGTAAGAATCTTTAAAGTTAATTGCAGAAATTTTCTTTCATTCTCAAAATGATTCTGAGGAGGATATGTTTAACAAATATCAGGTAATTAAAAACAAACTCTTATTGTATTAAATATAAATAATTTCAACGAAAACACTAAAAATATTTTCAGGTACTTGTCCAATAAGACAATTGACCAAAATGAAATTAATTTATTCAATAAAATTTCTTCAGAATGGTGGAACGAAACAGGTAGCTTTAAGCCTTTGCATTCTTTCAATAAAGTAAGAGTACCTTTCATAAGAGAAGGCTTAGTGCAAAATGGGTCTGTAAAAGAAGAGCTGATTAACACGTCAAAAGTACTTAAAGGTTTGAAAATACTTGATGTTGGTTGTGGTGGTAAGTAGTTGATTAACATATACGAATGAAAATTTCGAATTTATGTGTGAAAGCAATGATTTGTTTTCCTTTTACTTTGTAATTTTGTATTATTTTTAGAACTAAACATTCCCTGGTTTTACCCTTTCAGTTATTACGGGCTTGGCCTTTCTTTAATTGGCTATCACACTGTTTACTCATGTCAGATAATGAATATGTCTTCTTAGTCCTGGTTCTTGACTACATCTTCTTGATTGATGTCCTGGTATTTTGGTCCATAGTTTGATGCAGAAATGTCAACTTCTCTCTCCATCCTCACAGTTTAGCGATCTGATTGTTGCAAACACTGAATAATCAATTAGAAATAAACCAATCCCCACTTCTTACCATGTAAATCTCCTTCTTACTATAACATGACACCTTATATATAGTCCGTCTAGAAAGTATCCGGAATTTATAATTTTTCACAATTTTAAAATATTTTTTTTTGTAACATTTTAAGACAAAAGTAATGTATAAAATAGGTTGTGCAGATAGTGGGCTATGGCCAAAGTTGCATGGCAACACTATTTGTCAAATATTGTTGATTTTCAACAGGTATACAATTTATAATGCCGCAACTAGAAAAAAAACAGGTAGGATATTTGTATAGAAAAGGTTTTTGAAACGTTAAAAAATTTGTGCAATTGATTGAATTGGAAAAAAGTACTGCATATGAGGCAATAAAGAGGATAAAAAATGGCATGGATATGAGGCATAGATCAGTTTCAGGAAGACCGCATAAGATTAAGGAAACAATTTAAATACTTTATTGGCCTTAGGACGACACAATCCGCGCCTGGGGTTTCGCAAATTGGCTAACAGATTTGGAAATGAACGAAATATAAAAGTATGTTCAGAAACCATCTGTATGTCACTGAAATGACAAGGCTACATATCAAGGAAACCAAAAAAATCCCTATAATGACACCTTTACAAAAGGAACAAAGGATAGAATTTTGTCAAAGTTTCCAAAAGATAATTTTAATAATGTCTTTATATCTGATTAAAGTTGTTTCCAACTTGTTAGAAATCACTTAAAAATCCTATCAAAACAACCTGTTACCATTCAAATTTTTCACCAAAATAATGGTTTGGGAAGCAATATCTCAGTGCTAGGCCTGTCTGTATAGTTGATAGCACCATTAATAGTGAAAAGTATTGTGGCATTCTAAACGATTTTCTCCCTTGAAACGGAGCATGCTTTATATCTAGAGGGGTGGCCTTTTCACCAGGATAATGCAAGATTCCATACTTCGGCCTATACTCAAACTTGGATGCAAGAACACCAACTGACAACTATTTCATGGCCAGCAGCTTCACCAGATCTTAGTCCCATTAAAAACATATTGGGATTAATGAAGATTGAAGTTGAACGAGCAGCGCCACGTCAGTTTTACAGTCCTGGACTACCATCCATGAATATTTTGTTATAATTTTCTAATTCAATAATTATACTAAATGATTACAATTGAGTTTGTTTTTTATGGATACTTTCTAGACAGACTAGATATCTTAATACATTATGTATTATTCTCATTTGACAGTGGTGTAACAATTGAAACCATGTCACATTCTCAGATAATAAATTATGATAATCTGATAAAATATGGTGTAAACTCCTTTAATATCTGAAAAACAAAATGGAAATCATTTTGTAGGCTATAGCTACAGAATTATTTGTTTTATAAAATTTTTTGGAAAGAATTACAATTTGAATATATATTCATTTATTTTTCAATATTAGTGTTATTAATAGATACATATATAATTTTATAGGGGGTTTATTATCAGAACCCTTATCGAAATTAGGAGCAACAGTAACAGGTTTGGATGCAGATGCCCAAACGATAGAAATAGCCAAAAAGCATGCTTCAGAAAACCGTTTGGAAAATATAATATATATAGTATCGTCTATTGAAGAGCATGTAACGGAAAACAAAGAAAGATATGATGCTGTTGTAGCTTCTGAGGTTCTAGAGCATGTGTCAAATAGAGAAAAATTCCTCGAAATTTGTGTTCGGTGTTTGAAACCAGGAGGCAGTATTTTCATAACAACAATAAATAGAACTGTTTTAGCTGATATTTTAGGTATAAGAGTTGCTGAATGCATAAATTTGGTACCTAAAGGGACTCATCAAATAGAAAAATTTACAGAACCACACGAATTGCAGAGGATTTTGGAAAAATGTAAATATTCATTAATTTATCTTAATAATGCCATCTACTGTAATTCTGTTAAAAACTGAAATTTAACTGTACAGAGTACATTTAAAAAGAATACAGGCCAAATTAAACGATTTCAGAAAAGAATCGCTCATCCAGAAGACTTTTTAGCGGCTATCTTATCTTGATGAGATATAAATCAATCAAATATATAATATTATAAAGGTGTTTTCAAAGTTGAGTATTTTTTTAACACCAGCTAGAAATCGTCAAAATAACCATTTCAACAAAAATTTCCAAGGGAAAAAAAGTATAAGTTGAATTCGACATTTCATCTAATAGTTGATTTTTTTAATAATCTGTTTTATTGAATCTAGTGAATTGTTCTTAAAATATTCTGAATTTGTTATTATTAGTTTTTTTATGATTCTAGTGCAGTAATCCTCATGAAATATCCAAATCATTTATTATATCTAACACTGGATTTTGATTTGACTTGATCTGTAGATTTTCGAGATATCTACTATATTTACTAAAAAACTCGAATCATTTCTTATTGGAAGTAATATTATCGTAATATGGTACTTACCAAATGGTATACAAACACCATTTTTCCAATACTGTATATATTTGCCAACTTATTGAAAAGCAATATTAAAAAAATATTGTAATGCTAGACGACTAAAGTGAGATATTGATATGTATTGTATTTTTCAGATAAATGCCAAACAAAATTAGTTCATGGTTTAAGGTATGTTTTTTTAACAAATACATGGTCATTTACTTCAGATACTTCTATGAACTACGGTCTTTATGCTTTGAAACTGGAATGACATCCAATAAAAATAACTTTTTTGATAGCATAATACATAATAATGTTGAAACATTTACAGAATAAATATGTTTTTATAATATAGAATATTTTATTTGCAAAATTAACATATGTTTTATTCAAACCATATATATAGTAAATAACAAATAGAAGGGGAAAATTTTCACAAGATGTTTCTGAAAGTAACACATTTTCATCACTTAAAAGAATTTCATATAAAAAAGTTATTTTCTCAATGAATCTGAAACAATAGTTTTCAATTTCACAGAGAATAATTCATTAGAAAACAAATCTTGCAACCTATTTCTACCTTTCTCACCCATCTGTTGAAATCTATCTTCATTAATCATTTTAAACATATACTCCGCTAAATTTTCAGGACTTGGTTCACACAAAAAACCATTTTGACCATGATTTATTGTCTCTTTAGGACCACCACTGTTACATGCTATAACTGGTTTCTTTGCCATCATGGCTTCAAGAGGCACAATACCAAAATGTTCCTTAACTGGTGTGTATATTAAACAGTTACAAGCACGCAATAAGTCAGCCTTTTTGCTTTCTGAAGGAGATTTTAAAAATACCATGTGATCCTTGAGGTTCAAACTTCCACATAATTTCTCAAGTTTATTAAAATATATCATATTAATATCTGAGTTAGGATCATAACCTCCAATCATAATAAGATAAATCTTTTTCCATATCGACTCTTCTACCATAAGTCTCAAACGACTCATAGCTTCAATAGCCAGCTCTAGCTTTTTAGCAGGATGAAAACGGTTAATTGATAGGAATGTTACTGAATTCTTAGGTATATCCAACACACAATCAATGGTAATTTTATCATCACAGGATTTCAAGAGTTTTGACACAGAAGAAGATATGGTAGGATATAAAACTTTAACTTGTTTGTCGATATCTGGGAAGGTTTCTTTAAAAACTGATGCTGTATATTCACTGTTGACCAACGTTATATCAGATGCTTGTGTTGCCTTATATTCCATCCAATCTATTGGTTTTCTATATAATTTCTTCAATGTATTTTCCCTAGTTGTTGCTAATAAATCTGGATGGTGACAGTAATATAAAACTTTCTGATCGAATAATTTCAAGAATGGTACAGCTATGGGAATGAGGTCAACTATATGGAAATTGATTTTGTACTCTTTTCTGTAAAATAGGAGATACATTATTACCAAATACATCATTTTTATATATGCGCATAATGCTCGAAATCTGCCAAATATACTTTTCGGGATCCAATCCCCAAATATGTTGATCTCATAACGATCGTCTTTCAATTCATCGAAACAATGTTTTGAATCGAAGTGATTAACCAGAAACATAATTTCATATTCATCAATTAATGCGTTTGCCATATCAATTATCAGTCTTTCTGCACCCCCTATGCCTAAATCTGGATGAATAAATGCTACTTTGGAACGTTTATTTGTCATTCTGGAAAGTTGGATGATTACAGCATTTTCTTCACAAAATAACTCCTTGGCTAATATTCTGTTTAAACGTTAAATTGGAAAATTTTTGTCATCGTTTACATCAAGCATAGAAGAAAGGCTATTTATATATAATACTAATTTAGTAATCGGTGACGTCAAGTAAGTTTGTATTCGTACACAAGCTGCAAGGTAGTTTATCTATGGTTGTGATTATTTATTATTATATTATAATAATATCATAGACGTATTATCTATTATTTTAATACGTCTATGGGTTATATGCACAAAATAGTGATAATTTTTTTGCTGTGGAATACATATTCAGAGTAACAAAGATACATGTTCATTCATAAATATAAATAAATAATAAATATGCGTGTTTGTTACTCTGAGTGCAGACCGCACACATGCCACATACTTAACACCCAAATCTTCTTCTTTCATCATTTCAATGTGCCCGGATGATCGCCATTTATATATGCAACAAGTTCATCGTCATCCCTTGATCAAGTTCTTATATTGTTTCCATTCTTTTTTGAGGTGTTTTGTTATTCACATTCTGAGGGGTTCACCAACACAAGGGTTTAAGGAAGAGACATATTATGTCACCACAAATACGGCATGGATCCCAGACATAAACATCACAAGCAAACCAAAGGTTAGCCAAGTCCTGATCTTGAAAAGATTGATTGAAAAACACAAAATTAGTGACTGGCTACATAAACGGAGAGTTGAGGCCGTAAAAGAGAATATGAATGGAACTCCATCCAATATTAGAATATGAATGAATGACCTCTGTATCTGTTCATTAGTGACATTTTCAGGTTATGTTTGACAGTTGTAAAAGCCGCTTCGTTTTTGTCTGTATCACAGTTTATTATGGTTTTAATGATAATCTAATTATCACTCAATAAAATTCAGTATGGCCCAAAATAAATATGAAGCAGACGACACTTTTTGTAAAATTATGGATTATATGACACCATCAGTTAATACTTTGGTAGATCTAGCTAACGCGCCTACCAATGAGGGATCTCCAGACATAAATAGTAAAACTCCATTAAAAAGACCTGCAGCAAATTTAGGAACAGATGGTGCAGCATCAACCCCTAAAAAATTCAGGGGTTATATGGAAATGGACTTTGAATATCTTCATTCTCCTCGTGAAATGAGAAGATTACGTACTGATGTTTTAGAAGCAAAAAATACAATTCTGAATTTAGAAAATAGAATAAGTCAATTGCATAATTTGAGAAAAGAAATGCAAGTTATATTTGATAACGAAAATCAAACATTAAAAAAACAGCAGGAATCAGATAGAAAAACAATCATGGATCTAGAAAATAAATTGCAAACAATACGCAGAAGAGAACTAGAATCAAAGCAGGAACTCCTAAATGTAAAAAGATTTCTTATTTATATTCACAAATTCCTATAATAATCACTTTGTTGCAGATGAAATCCAAATATGACAACCTGAAAATTCAAACGGATCAAAAAATAGAAGAAATGGAAAAGAAAGTTTGCGAAGTAACATCTGAATTTAGGGTGCAAGAAGGAAATGAAAATTCAAAAATAGCATCTCTTGAACGGCAGGTTTTAGAGCTGCAGAACCATTTACAAACTGCAGAAGAAGAAGCTGATGTTCATAAAAAGCTATATCAAGAATTAGGTATGAATGAATGTAAAAACTAAATTAATTTTTTTTCATAAAGTTGTTTTTCAGAATCAAGGTTGGTTGAAAATAAATCAGCAACTGCAGAGTTGGAATTGAAGAATGCTGAAATACAAAAACTTCATCATCAGTTGAAAGAATATGAGTACATTAAAGAAAATCATTTGGAGTATCAAGAACAGGCAAAGGTAAATTTTGATAAGATGACTAAGCATATTTAGTTGTGACGAAAGTAGAATACTCCAAATTTAAAATGAATATGTGTCTATCACTAGATGATCATAACATTTGAGATTGTCAATATAGTGGCGGGTAAAAATATGATCCATTTAATTATTCTTGCAGACGCAGGCACGTAAATTGGCTAAATACATTGATATGGAAAAGGAAAATGAAAAGCTCAAGGAAGAAAACTATAGAATTAAAGATGAAATAAAAAATAAGTTGCTTTTGGAAGAGGAAGTTCACGATTTAAAGACTAGACTTGTGAAATTCAAAGAACAGGAGTCAAATTTCACTTCTGTACAGGTGAATATAATTATTAGTACATCAGTGTACATTATTTGAAAAATGTAAAGGGAATTGATCATTCAAAAGCCTCATTTAAGGAATTGTCAATATTTTTTTGTCTCTAAGCTGGCACAACTGTCCTCTGTATTCATGTGGACTTTGAGCCTCATCTGTACTTCAGTTTGCTAGCCGTCTTCCATTTTGTGTGTTCATCGCAACTATGTGTTAGGAATTTTGCAGTCGATAAAAATATCGAACAAAGAATCTGTCTGAAGTCTGAAACATATAGCCAATGAAAATTTCTGTGTCTTGCAAATGAATTTGTACCAATTTAAATAATTTTTTGAGTTTAAAATACTTGCTTCTCAGGTGAAATACCTGAGTTACAAGACTATCACCATGAACGAATTTTTCACCAAAAACTTAACAAACCCTACCAAACAACTAACATACGAGGGTGGTTCAAATATGATCGAGACAAACTCTGTAAATGGCGCGCATGTATGTTTCAAAGGTTATGGCTTGAGTATGTGATTGCTGGGTCTCTAACGAACAGTGTGGCATTCGCCGGAGCACGTGTTTCACGCGTGTGCTACGACCATGAGTGAATGTCAAGTGCCGGCTGCCGTTGCGCAACGTATTATCATTCGTTTTTTAGTGGGAGAAGAGGTCAAAAACACGGATATTTTTGTGCTTTTGCAAAAGCAGTTCGGTAGTGAGTACCTGAGTAGGGCTGTCGTGTTTAAATCGGCCAAAGCATTCCAGGATGGCCGCGATACCGTCGAGAATGAGCCGCATGATCGTCGACCGCGAACCAGCGTCACACCAGACAACATTCACTGCGTAGAACAACTCATTTTGGAGGACCGTAGGATGAATGTTCGAGACATTTCGGCTGAAGTCGGCATCAGTATTGGTAGTGTAGAGTCTATCATCCACGAACACCTTCAATATCGTAAAATAACGGCGCGATGGGTTCCTAAACTGTTGAACTTTGAGTAAAAATTAACGCGGTTGGAAGTTTGTCGCTGCTTATTGATGCCATACGAGGCGGAAGGGGACAGTTTCTTAACGCGAATCTTCACTACAGACGAAACATGGGTACACTATTACACTCCCGAAAACCAAGGTGTCAAGTAAAGAGTGGAGGAAGAAGCCAGTCAAAGCGAAGATAACCTTGTCCACGGGTAAGGTAATGTGTACGTTGTTCTGGGACCGACAGGGCGTGCTATACATCGATTTCCTGCGCACTCAATGTACCACCAATGCTGCATACTACTCTAACCTTCTGAAAACACATGTGAAACCCGCTTATCGCTCGAAACGGAGGAGCATTCCAGCATGAAGTGTGATTCTCCTCCAGGATAACGCGCGCCCTCATACCGCGCGTCTCACGCTCGATACAATATCGGAATTGGGGTGGAAGGTACTGGAATACCCTTCCCTACAGTCCGGATTTATCACCCTGCGACTACCACATGTTTGGACCACTGAAAGAGGCCCTCGAAGGTCAAAAGTTCAACACACATGGCTGTCAGAGTTGCCCAAGGAAATTTTTTGATACCGGCATCAAAAAACTTCCGGAAAGGTGGACAAAATGTGTAAATAGTGAGGGGAATTACCTAGACTAAATGTGATTTTTTGTAAATTTTTCGATAATAAACAAACATGTTAGTATTTGTCTCGATCATATTTGAACCACCCTCGTATTTCCTTGATGTAGTTTTGCCCTTCTTTGAATCAATACAATAAATTTTGATGAATAATACATGTTTTATATTTCAAAGACCAATTCCCCTATACTTTCTTGATACTGAAGTATTTATAGTGGAATAAAGAACATTGGAAATATATATATGAAGATCAGTGAAAAGTTGAAAAATTGTTTGAATATCACATTATCATGTATAACATAATTAACTTCAATTAATCATATTTTCTTGTTGTGTATGAATGAAAAAAGTTTCTGTTATTTTGTTCGAAGTTCATTGAAAATTAAGAAAACTAAAAGTTTAATTTGATATGAATTAACATCGAATAAAAAAATTTAAGCACTTAAGTAACAAGTACTCCATCCTTAAGTAGTGATAATAGATTTCAAACGAGGCATGCTTTAAATTATATTTTGGATCGCATAATAATAATGTGGGATATTGTCACATTCCAGTGCCAGTGTGTCGCGAAGCTCTTTAGAATTTCTGGGAGTCGGCACATGTCTGTAAACATCTCCCTATCTCATCCCAAACATGTTCTATCAGATTTGCATCTGACCTTCAAACAGGTCCTATAAATCTTGAGATTCAAACCTCATCAAGATGAGCAATAACTCATAAAGGTTGAGTTTTCTCTAAGAATAACCGTGAATGCGTTCACCATTCGGTTTCTCAAAGCTCTTGAAACGAGCAAATAATGGTCTATAGGTGTTGTATCCTTCCTCATCTTGAACTGCGTTTTCTAGTGAGCAGACTAGTATCTTTATAACGTTAAAATCCTCTCCATCTTCTATAGCTGCTACAAATTGTGGAGTAACAACAGTATTTATAGCCTTTTCAACATTTATAATGGCAACACAATTCAAACAAACTATTTGCAATAGACAGAGAAACCACTGAAACAATCCATGTGCTATTAATGGTTTTCAGAAGTCTAGGTGAGAGACCCTTGCTTGTCAATAACTTTTTTTATTCAAGCAATCGCGATAAAATAATTTCATACATATAGCAAAGTATGGTACAACAAAAGATTCTTAAAATAAATATAAATTAGGGTATGACATTAATTTAATGCTTGCAGTGTATTATCAATGTGTGGTTTTTATTCTTTTAATTTTAATCTGGTCTAGATGCAACTAGTTCAAACTGAGATGTATTTAAACGAGTGGAAGGCTGTGGCAAGAGGAGTTTTAGAAGAATGTGAAGCTAATGATACAGCCTTACCTCATTTATTGAGATCGGCAGTCGAACAACTACAGCAACGTGAATTGATGCTGACAGATGAAAAAGTAAATCTACAATCACAGTTGAACACTACCCTATATGTAAGTAATTTCTTTTATTTTTATCATTTTTATCAAGCTGAATTTTGTTGGAATGGAATTTTATGGAACTTAATATTTTTATATTTAAGGAAGCAAAAGTTGCTAAAGAAGAATTATCGAAGATCCAGAAACTGCTCACCAAACTGAGTGGGACGGATGAACAAAAGAAAAATCTAATCCATCGTATGCAAAAAAAATTATTGCTAGTCTCTAGAGAACGAGATAGTTACAGGTTTGTTAAAAAAAAATATTAATTGATATACTTAAAAATGTTTTAAAATTTTTCTGAATAAACAAACTGCTGTCTTAACGACAAAACATTTAATTGTTTCTTTTTTACAGGTTGCAATTGGATTCATATGAAAGAGATTTGACAATCTCTGTGGGTAGTACAGCTGTGGGTACTCAAGCTGCTTCCCAAGTTCAGAGTTTGAAAGAACGTGTTGAAAATCTTGAAAAAATCGTCACTGAATATAGAGATTTAGTTGCAAAATTTGAAAATGACATTCAGATTGCTGAAAACGATTCTAGTTCTGGTAAGTTCAATTTTAAGAAAATTTTATCTGGTGATGTAAAATGTTAATGGCAAAGTAACTTGATTATTCTGATATCCGACTCCATTGCCTGAATTTTTAACCTAAAACAAAAAAGTTGGAACAGAATGAAGAATTGGGATAAAAATTGTAAAAAGGAATACAAAATTGCTGTAAAAAGTAAAAAATGGTGGAATATATCCTGAAACAGAAACAATTATTATATTAGGTGGACCAGAAGGTAATGTCGCTTTTTTAAATCAAATTCAAACGAATAAATTATTTTTGATACTTATATTGAATAAATTATTAACAAATTTTTATTTTTAATCAATAATAGTCACCTTCGTTATAAACAACCTTTTGCCATCTAGTGTGCAAATTTTCAATGGTGGACTGACAAAAATTAATTCGTTTTAGAATAAAATATCTCGAGATTGCGTTTTGGACATCATCTAAATTTTCAAATTTTTTGCCACTAAGAAAATGTAGCGATCAAAAAAATGGCAATCCGAGGGTGCGATATCGGGCGAGTATGGTGGGTGAGGTAGCACCTCCCACCCCAATTCATTAATTTTTTCCAAAATTCGTCTTGCATTGTCGTGTTGCAGAATAAACCACTTTTTCTGTTAACAATCGCCAGATACGTTGAAGATTTGATTCACTCGATCCAATTTTTCACAAAAGAGATCTGTATTGACGGTTTGTCCAGGTTTCAGCACTTCAAAATTGAACAATTCCGCCTATACTCCACCAAACACACATAAGCGCCTTTTTGGAATGATCACAATTACCGAATCTGAACCTACAGAACTATCTTTGGCATTTACGAACGTCTAATGCACTTGGGTAAACATCGCAAATTTTTTTTGGTCGCAACTGTTGCTTTACTATCCTTGCGAAACTCAAAAAGCATACATTGCTAGATATGTCTGTATTTGGCTGGTTGTTTCACTCTAAATTGCAAACAAGATTCTAATATTTAATTATTTAGAAGTGAACAAGTCACAATAACCTTAAAATGTCTTTGACACGACTTCGAAGTACAAATGACAATCAAATATCGACATGCTCAGAAACAACATTGCGTTCCGGTCCCCATTTTAGATTGAATCTAATCACAGAAGATATTGGTTTAATTGGAAAATTCACTTGAACAGAGATACTGACCGAAAGGTCATGAAATACACAATATAATTTCTTTTTTACAATTTCAATAACTGAGCTTACCTCAACAATATCTTAATTAGTTTTCATATTTTTCTGGTTTCAGATTTAATCTACAATAATTATTTTTTCCAACAACTTGTAATATGACTTTTATTTTCAAAGGATATTCCTTGGTGGAGGATAATATTTAATTTAAGTTAATTTAAAACAAAAGTCTGGAACAGTAATTGAAAAGTGTGATAATTATCTTCTTATATATGGTTAGTTTTACTCAGCTCTTCCGATTTTTTCATATTCTTCTTAATACTCTTAATTTTTTTCGCAATTTTATTATTCATATTATTGAAATTACCTGCAAAACTTAATTTCTCGTCAATCATAGAACCTAGATATTGAAATTGTACCTATTGAAATTTCATCAATTTTAATATATTTACCAGTTGTAGGAGTATGAAACAGGTAAAATACATACTAAAATATTCACTTAATTTAAATAACATCTCTTGACCACTTGTCTTTACTGTACCGATATTTTGTAACACTTGCATACTTGTTAACATTCCTTTGTAACTACCTTGAATCTTTAGGTCAAAAATTCTTAACAACTTGTAATTTTCTTCAGATTTACCTCCAGTGAAATTGGAGCAAATCTCAAGATTACAAAATGACCTGGAGAGGTTGAGACAAGAAAATGAGCGTTTGAGGGAAAGGAAAGACCAGTTAGAAATCCAACTGGAAGAATATATTGTTGGTAATGATACTCTAAAAGGTGGTCATGTATACCATCTTGCTGATAATCCTTTGACAGAGTGTGTGAATGCACGGGAAGTTCTTGTCGACAAATTACAAGATGAGGTTAGTGTCATATTTTATCCTTCACAGATTATTCTAGTGGGGGAGTCTTTGACAAGTAAATTAGTAGGATCGTATGTTTAAATTGATAACTAACATTTATTTCTGAATTCGGCAAAAGTTAAAAAAAATATGTGCTGATTTTAGGATGGATTAGAAATTAGATACTTAAGTAAGGCATTAGTTGAGAACTGGGTTGTTCATGTAATGCTTCTTGTACATATCTCTCTGGAACTGGTTCAAATATAATTCTGAAGGTCAGTCAGTCTTGTAATTGATATCTCCAACACAACTTATTGATGAATGCAAAGTACATGATTTTTTTTGGTAACAAATATGTGTGTGAACAACTTATTAGATCTGCAGGATTAAAGATCAGAGATGATGTTGTTCCAGTCGTGTAATCAGTGCGTTATCTTGGTTTGATTGTTTCTTTATAGGTCTCAAACTGCTAATTTATATGTAAATGCCTTAAGAGTTCCTTATTGCAGGTAGTTTTCCATTGAATTTAAAAAATCACTCTGCGATTCACTGATGTTTGTGTAATTTTAACTCTTGCTGTCAGGTCTTTTACTCTTGCTAAGATCAAGTAACCTCGAACTCGATTAAAAGTACGAAATTCTTGTCTAAGATTCATATTTGTTATCCGAAAATTTTCGAGTTTAGACACAAAGTTCACTTGAACATCTCTGAGTAAGATCATTCAAAATTAAACTAACTGAAATTCATCTCATTGATCAATATAGTTCTAGAAATGAAACATCTACTCTTAAATTATTTAACTTTTTATGACTGTGTTTTTTTGGTTATAGGTTGTGAAGCAGTGACAATTGTTTTTTATTTTATTTTTGCAATAGTTTGAGTGGTGAACCCTCCCTGAATAAAGACAATATTATCATTAAATCTGGAATCTGAGTTGACGACAGAAACGTAAAATAATAACTGATCTCAACTTATCAAAAACACAAAAGACCAAAATTCTCCTTAAACTGAAAAAGAATTCAATCATAAATCAAAAAAACTCAGATAAGAAAGAAAACATTGAATTTATCATGTATCAAGATTTGCCAAACAGCACCTTCACTTTTGTGGTGCAGTTTATATAGAGGAAGGTAGATATTTATTTCAGTTAATATTTTTCAACTTGAACATTTTGGGAAAAAATCGATGACTCATTGTAAGATTGGTGCACTATAAACAAGTTGATTTAATAAAGTCTCATTATTTGGGGAAACAGAAGAAAATTATAACCTGTAAAAAAATGATATCAAATAATATTCAGAAGTTCGTTGTATATTTAAATTAAAAAACAAAATATTGGTCAAAACAGACTTCATATTTCGAATATGGAAAGAAAACATCAACCAGAGGTCGAATGTTTTGATTCCAGCAAATTATTTCATTCTAGGTCGACAGACTTAAAAGGAAAATAAAAAATATGGAAGAAGGTTTGGAAAGCAGCAAACTTGCTGACATCTCTATGTCCACAAGGGAAGTTCAATTACTTAAAGAGGATTTGAAAAGTAAAGAGGCACAACATAGCCAAATGAAAGAACAATTTAAGTCCTCAATACAAGAGTTCAGGGATGTTGTCTACATGTTGTTTGGTTACAAAATAGACAGAAATGCAAAGGCATTGTATAAACTAATTAATATGTACTCAGAAAGTGAAGATGATATTCTCTGCTTCCAATTGAACAAAGATGGACTGTTGCAATTGCTCGAAACTGCATTTAGTTCTAGTTTAGAAAGTATGATAGATCTACATTTGAGGCAGCAAAATTCCTTACCCAATTTCTTAAGTAGCCTCACCTTAAGTTTGTACTCGACTAGAACAATGACTGAACAAACTGAGCAGTTATAAAAGAATATAAACCTAATAGATTAAATATAATTTGGTTGGTATAATACCCCTTCAAAAGGATGTTACTTTTATTTATTTTATAAAAAACTTCAAAAATGAGATTTTCTTTCAATATTAAGATAAATATAATTTGATGTGAAATCACTTTTATAGAAATTTGTTGAACAGAGTTTCAATTGAATACTGAACATAAATTTATAATAGTATTATTGAAGTTTTTGTTTTCCTGACAAATTATTAAATCCTTATTTTAAATTGCACTTAATCACATCAAATACAAAAATTTCATTTTTTGATAACAGTTTTTCTCTGCTTGTGGTAAGAATATTCGTTTGCAAAAAATTTCAACAAAATTTTTTCCAACTACACTTTACAGTGAAATATTGGTCAAATATTCATGATTTTTGGACAAGTGATTCTGCAGATTTCATAGGTATGAATAAAAAATCTTCAAATTGTTCATTCTCCCCTCTCCCGATTAATTGTGCTTGTTTATCATTCATAGACATGCTAACATGTGTGCCTGTCTCCCACCATCTGCGAGTGAATAATTGTTACCTAAATTCATAATTATTTAATACATTTGTCATTCAGTCAGTACAGGAACCTTAGTTGAAGAGTAGTTCACGTTGGCTGCTTTCGAATTGAATTCTGGATAGTCGTGTAATTTTCTCATTTCATCTGTTACACAGAATGTGTTTCCTATTGCATCTTTTTCAATCCTTGTCTTGTTTTTATCCCTGTTCCTTTCCGTGGTCTATCCTTTTTGTGTTGAAGTCTCTCTTTCTGCCCAGGAGGGTAAAATTTGTTGTTCCCTATTCCTTTCGAAATAAAAACATCTGTAACAGCATCAATTCACAGATGGCTAAGTGTCATATATGTTAAAAACACGTTACTTCTGCACGCTGTGTTGACTGTTCTAAGTGCAGACTGTTTTCATCTTGATTGTCTAAAGTTTTCGCCCGAGGAGGTAGATTTGGTCCCTGATAATTGGTTATGTGAGCATTGTAGCAGGGAGGGTCATTTCCTTTGTCACATTCGTTGACTTCTTTGAGCGATAAACCTTACTCAGCTGAGTGAGATATCGAAGGATATTTCTGTAATCAGAACCATTCGACATACTCTACAGTTGGATTTGTCTGAGTGCAAATCCATTTTAGAGAAGCATTCGTCTGAGTTGCGTCGTTACAGCAGCACATTAACTAATCTTTCTCAATCCCTTAGTCGCTACAAAATGAATGAAAACCATAGCTCACTCAAACTCGTTCTTGATTTTAGCAGTCAAAGGTGGGCAAAAATCGAAACTTCTGACTCAATTACCACCAGAGGCACTACATCTGATTCTGCCTTCTGACCACCTGAATTGCTTGAGCAACTGTGGAATTTTTAATACGTGGGTTATGCCAGGCAAATCCTTTTGATGATCTGTCCATTGTCTCCAAGATACTCCATTATGTGTCCCCTGATAGTAATACACAGCGAGTCTCTGTGTCAATATTTAGTAGTTCCTCTGGCAGCCGACCATTCTCTAACCCAGTATTTGTTACCAGAATCTTCAAAAACAAAAGTGTAATTAAAAATGTACCTGATTGACACAGTTTTAGCATTTCCGGTGCTGGTTTACTGCTATGCTCTTCAAAATTAATAGACCAATAGCCAAATTCTTGAATTCACTGTATGTTGCAAGCTTGTGTATACAGGTGTTATTGAAAGGTGAATCATTTCTTAACAGGAAATAAACCACGTCATAATAAGCCATCTTCCCAAAAATCGTCTATGTAAAAGTTGCAAGGTCTCACAAAACCATGGATAAAATATTATTCAGAAGAATATTTTTCAGAATTACTAGCAAATAACGAAAAAAAATGCAATATACTGAATTGTTTTAGCTGTTACTATTTGGTAGTTGATCATCATTAAAACAAATTGTAGAAATTACTTTGTTTTACTACCAATAAAAATATATATTACACAAACATAGTAATTTGTACAATTTGTTTTAAAAATGCAATATATTGTCACCATTCGAAGAGAAATTAATAACAGCCGAAAAGCTTTTTTCTAGCAACATAATATGAATATTATAAATTCAGCGACCCAATTAAGTGGAATTATACAGAATCTGTAACTAGAATGGCTTTCTTCTATTCTACAGAGTTCTTATTTACATTTGAAAGCAAGAGTGCTTAAAAAAATAATGAATCTTTTGTTTAGGCAATCTTTCAAACAAAAATCTAAATAAGCACTTTGTAGTTTATTTTATCCGAAAAAGTAATAACCACCCTTATTGTCTAATATTTTGCATTTGAATGAATATGAAATAAACGTGGGGCAGTTGATATATGTGATACTGAAGAATTATTCTCAATTTTTTTTATTTTGTCCACTTCAATTTTTGCTGAATAGTAGTTTTTTATTTAAGTACTTCATTTAGAACTAATATTTTAACTTATACTTTATAATATTTGTACGTAGGTAAAAATCGGTTATAAATATTGTATTATTATAATTGTAGTTATTATACTTTGAAGAAAAACATGTTCCCAGTGCCATCAGAGAGAAGGTATTAGCATTGAATAACTCGTAACATTTTCTATTGATGTAAGTAACTTCTCAAATTGATTATGTACTTCGACTCAGATATTGATTGAATTTTTATTTCAGATCCCGCCAAAGAGTAGTTTCTAGTTCTTCAAAAATTCAATGAAGATCCAGTTATGAGAAATCTAACCATACTGTGTGTATTTTTCCTTCTGTTTTATTAGGTTAAAAGCATTAAAATAAATAATATTCAGTAAACTGTGTTTACTTACAACATACAGCACATTTATAATTTGAAATGAAACGATGTACTGAAGGTCGATGGCCAACAGCTTAACAGGCAATAAAGAACAATAATAATATAATTACTTGAAAATAAAGTCATCCAGTTGTTGATAAAAATGGGTGAAGAATCTAATTTTCAAATAACAAGTAAAATGTAATTTTTAGAAGTGACTTCACAAAATAGCTATAATATATAATAGTACGACATCTTTATCTTATCTGGAACTTTTTCAAGAAAGAACACTCAGTAACATAAGAAGTGTTAAGCACAGAAAGAACTGATTTTTTGGCAATGTGGTTCATCAAGAATGAAACCAGAACATTTGAATAGAATTTCAGCAACATGTTATCCGAAAAAAATTAATGCGTTTGAATACAATCCTGAACACGTTTGTATTTTGAGTGCGATGGTGCAAATAGAATTTTTTGTGCAGAATCGCTGAAAATGTTACATAAAGTTTAAGCTGAATGGACTTTATTAAAAATACCTGCGCATTAGTGGTATTCAAAAGCAGTCGAGAAATGATGGAAGATTTGCCTTGCTGTGATCGGCTATTAATGTCTTCAGCTGAACTCATCATCACTAAAGTGGACATTGTGACTGAAAATCGTCGTTTAAATCCGACAAAGACGGCCGCTGAAATTTCAGTCTCACAAACCAATTTTGAACGATTATTTGAGCACGAATCGCGTTGCCGTCCGACTAATGCCGAAAGAAATTAATTTTCTGTAAAAACTCAATTGCGTAAATATTGTGTGTATATGGTAGAACAAGTCAATTCCGACTGCACATCATAATTATTCTAATAATTCTGTTTCTTTCTAACCAGGCAGGAATTTCAGAAAACTACATTATAAAGGGAGGAAATCAATACAATATATTGTATAAAGTTGGAGTATTCTGTATTTTAAGGAGTTTATGAAAACTTCCTCCTTCGTTGTGATCATAAACTTATTAAGGAGACGAAACATCTCTCTGTTGAAATCTTCTTTGTTGTGAGGCCAACACCCAGATTGTTTGGATAAAGACGGATATAGTAGAACTAACGAATGCGACATGGATGAATAAATTTGATATTGGAATGAAATTCGATTTCTAAATACAATAATAAATGATAACAGCAAACAAATATAGAACACGCACAGAAGGATAAACCTGTGCATGGGAAATAGGAAATTACTTTGTTTTCTATAACTCTTTATTAACTGAATATACAGTGGCTCGAGTTTCGTAGTGTTTACTACATTTTCCAACTGAATAAAAACAAGTTGTATCACAATTATTATATATATTTGTTGAAGGCTTCGGCAAAACTTCGAAAAGTGGGGTGTGCCTAAGGTCCGTCTGTTCATTTAATAGTTTTATTGTTGTAATGTGGTTTTTGTGTTTATTTATCAGAAGATGAACTAATAAAAACTGCGAAAGTGGAATTACAATATATTGTGTTAATTGACACAAAAATGTAAACTTTAAAACCTTTTTTAAATATGATCAACTATCAAATAGTAACGCCTGAAACAAATCAAACTTTTTTGAGCGCTTGTTATAGGGAGCAACGTGCTATCAATTTGCCTAAATGTCTGCAAAACCCGAATTTTCAGAATGGAACGACTAGATTGGATTTGCCGGTCCAGTCCGTTCGTAAACACTTGTGAATGGGAAGAGCTAAAGAATTGAAAATTTCAGGGTAGATAAGGCCCTAAGTATTTCGATCTAGTCCGTTAGTGATTCTGAAATAAATGTTATTTAAAATTTTTTCCAATATTTTCGAAACTACAAGTCCGATCGATCTGAAATTTGATATTTAAAAGTAGAATAATTACGCGCATGTTCGTAAAAAAAATTTCGGGAGGATCGTATGACTAGGAAATGAAAACAAAAATTGTAAGCAGAGCAGCATTGAGCGCTAGTGGAACCATAGCAGCAGTCCTATGATAGAGTTTAAATTTAATATTTAGATGTAAAATAACGACAAGAAAGCTAATGCAATATTTCCTAAGGATCGTTGGCGATAGAAACATTTCCTGACTTCACGTCAACGCTTTTCTCGAATATTACACATCATAAGCAGCTTCTTCATGAAGTAATTCATAGATTTTAAATTTTCAGGGAAAATGGACAATTCAGCAAACACTCAAACGCTTCCTACCTAACCTCAGTGGTTTTCACCATTTTTTCTCCTGTAAATAAGTTTGTTAAAGAATAAATGTGGTATTATGCTTTACCATAGATCTATAGATATATTTCAATATTTATTCCATGATAATATTCTTCTAGAAGTTTTTATAAAACTTCAAAATTTGTTAATCACAAAATTCGATGAAAAACGATGTAAGCGCCATAACAAAACCATGTGGACATTAAAAAAATATATATAAGACAGTAATTTATTTCCACAAAAATGTTTGTACTACTACTTAAATATATTGTTAAGTACGTGACCAAATAATGGAAGCACAAGTCATAAAAACTCTAGGTGTTTATTGGAGTTTGCCGCTAAAAATGCCATTAAGGAAAGATATTCAGTAATGGAGACTTATCAACATCTGTTTGTTCGTTCAAAAGGATTTTACGGGCATTATACCTGTTGATTTCAAGAAATTCTAAAGGTGTTACTCTAGAACTTTTGCTTTCAACGTGGATAATTTCATAATTATTGTTGAAATTATGCCTGAATTCCTTAAGATGATTAGCATATGTCGAATGTACAGAATCGGATATATAACCCTTTTGGTGTTCTTGGACACGTTTCTTGAATGATATACCAGTCTGACCAATGTATACTAAAGGGCAATCTTTGCAAGTCTTGTAGACTCCGGATTTGTTTTCTTTATTTGTTCGATCTTTATTGTTTTTTACGTAGGTACTAATGTTATTAATTGTCTTGAAAGCCGCGTTATAATTCAAACAACTTTATGTGTGGGTTTGTGAAAAATACTAAAATCATGTAAATTATTTAGTCTTGTTATTGTGAGGTCATAAAAATTAATACTTTGATTCTTTTCTTCTTCGATTGTGAATTTGATTTTTGGGTGGAGTTTATTAATGAAATTCGTGAAGATATGTAGTTGTCGGTCGGTGCCTTTGAAACAACAAAAGATGTCATCTACATATCTATACCAATAAAGGAAATATTTGCTTATCGGATTTAGGTGTATTTTTGATTCTAGATCATCCATAAATATTTCAGCTAAAATTGAACTGAGTGGATTTCCCATTATTAAACCATTGTTAGAAATATAGACAGTTCCGTTAAATTGAAAGTAGTTTTGTTCAAGACATATTTCCAGGCAATTAAGAATATCATATATATGAGACAATAATTAATTTGTGGAAATAAATTACTGTCTCATATATATTTTTTTAATTAAAATGAGTTTCCACCAAGTAAAGACCGAATCAATCAAATATTTATTAAAAGCTGAAACCAGCTTTTTGGTCTTATGGTATTTCAAGCTTCTGTTAAGAAGTAAGAAGAATACCCAAAATATTTGGTTTTTTACCAAATGCATATATTTGAACGTGTTCCCGAAATACATAAACTTCAAAACGAGGAACAAGAGCCTTGCCACTTATGGACGAATACATGGAATGAAGACATGGTTGAAGAATGACATGAAAGTACAATACTACCAAAGAGATGTCACCAATTTATACTTAAAGGTAATTCATATAGAATTATCTAGTAGACTTCATTCTATTCAGTTCGATATTATTGACAGAAATACTAGAGAACGTGTAGGAAAAATTATTCACTCCAAATTCTTAACTCAAACAAAAAAACTAAAAAATTTAACTCGTAAAAATAAAAAGAATATTCCGAAATTTAATAAAACTGAAAAACATCTTTTCTCTGAACATCAATTTTACCCTAGATTTGGTCAGGTCAATTTAGACCAAAAAATGAGAGTGAAGGTACATAAATTCCCAATAAGCTGAAAATGAGTAAAATTGTTGAAAACATAATTATAAACAATACCTGAATGTTCCCATCATTTCCGTGTAAGGAAAAAAATTTATTAAAGGTCAAAAAGATCAAAAAACTGAGTTTTTCGCGATTTTCAGCAAAACGGTAGGTTTTATCATAAAAGTACCTCAGACGAAAATTGTAAATATATATACCGTTTTGCTGAAAATCGCGAAAAACTCAGTTTTTTGATATATATATATATATATATATATATACTAGCTTTTTACCCGCGGCTTCGCCCGCAGTGGAGTCATTAAATAAGTATGAAAGATAAAGGGTAAGGGTATAATAATAGTAAAACTTCATTACTGAAGTAGCTAAATTTGACGATTTTTTGACAAACAAATTCGTAAAAAAATTTTTTTTTTTTAAATATAAAGTACCCTATGTTACTTCTAATACCTTCAAGAGTATATGTACAAAGTTTCATGATGATCGGTTCAGTAGTTTTTGCGTGAAAGCGTAACAAACAAACTTACATTCGCATTTATAATATTATAAGTAGGGATATATATATTGTCATGGTATTTACAGTTAAAATAAATAATTACATAAATATATTAAGGAAAAGACTCACTTTTGTAAATAAGTTGACTCGTTAGAGTATAACTAGAGCAAAATTCATTAAATAATATCGATTCTGACAAAAATATTAATAATTCAATTCGTAAAAACACTCACAAGCTAAAATTATGAAGAAAAAGCATATTCAGGATACATAACAACTAGTCGAATGAAAATTCTTTGAACGATAATCAAAACACAGTAATTTGATGACAGTTTATAAAAATAATTCACAGGGAGATTTCAATTCAAAATTATTCAATATAAAACCAGCCAAAGTTGCAATAAATAGAAGTAATTTGAATTTAGATATCCAATTTGAAATTGATGAAGAATTTGTTGAAAAGATTTGTTATTATCATGAATCATATATAAACTTTAGTGAAATTATTAACAAAGAACAAGCTAAATTAAATATAACTCACCAGAATGATGTAAATAGGACAAATTTGATCAAAATTCACTTAATTCAATGAGAGATAGCATCTACGTCAGATATTTTCAAATGATTAATGTAAGAGATATCCGTGAAAATGTTTAGGCATCAATAGTATTGTAATAGCATCTAAGCTAAAGAAATTTAATCAATTTCATAAGTAATATTAAGTATTTTATAAGTTATAAGCATTAGAAGTTAAAATTTGTTAAATTTTGACACTTGAAATACGTTACGAACGAAAAGCAATACTTTCACTGTTCTGTTTAACATGAAACATACATCAAAATGTAGTTTAAAAAATAAGCTAATTTTCAAAAGTAATTTCAAACCAGGAAATATTGTAAATTTTGTAAAATCATCAAAAGCATCATTTTTATATAATTTTGACAGAAGCTAGTAAGCTTAGAAATTCAACTTTTCTTGAAAACTATAAATAGGGCAGACACAGAAAAAGTCGGCAGTCTCCAATTATATGCAGAGTAGAATCCTTGTCGGTCCATAATTAAAAAAGTGCCAAAAAAGTAACAACATCTGAAAAAAGAAGATTATCTGGTTATTGTGAATGGAAATTGAATCCAGAAAATACATTTGAATGTGAATGGAAAAATATCACATAGAAATCAAGTTTCAAACGAATTGGATATATTCAAGAAAATCAACAAAGTAGCCTGTGAATTTCAGAACGTTCTAAAAGTGTTGTTTCCAACGAAACCAATATTACTTCTGAAACGAAGGGACAATAAACAAAGAAAAATTCATAAATTGAAGAACAAACTTACCAAAGGTATTAAAAATTCGATCCTGTTAATCTTTCCACAAAGAACTTTAGAAATAGCAATCATTGTTTACCTTAGAATTACGTTAGGTTATTTAGATAAGGTTAGGTTAACATAGAATTAGATTTAGGTTATTGATCACTGATTATAATATTTCAAATTACTTTCATAAAATATAATTCAAAAAATTCAATTTTTTAAAAAAATTCAAATTGAACCCTCCCTCAAATATCAAATCAGATTTAATAATATTTAAATTTCAATTATTCTTAAAATTATAATCTTAAGAGCTAGCCGGAATCATAGAATACATCACTTACATACAAGGGTGATCTAATAAGTATGTAAATTCTAAAATTTCATTTATATAATACCATAACAATATATATATATATATATATATATGCTGCGCAGCATTCCACTTGGAACACTGATCGTCGAACGCTATATGCCTTGCTCTACTTGAACTCGTCTGGGACGGTTAGTCACGATTCTTTAGACAGGTCGGATCCTCTATTGGTACGCCGGTCAAGCTGCGACAGATCAAGGCAGGTTTCTGGACGAGGAGCGAAGAAGTTGTTCGCTACACAACATTTCGTAAAGATCGTTGGCGACAGAAACACTTCCTAACTTCACGTCAAGGCTTTTCTCGAATATCACTCATCACAAGCAGCTTCCTCAAGAAGTAATTCATAGATTTAAAATTTTCAGGGAAAATGAACAATTCAACATATATAGATATCAAGTACTTACACCACGGGTTTTGAATTTTACTCGTATATTTAGAAAAATTTACATGTATAAATAATATATGTATAAAATATAATTAATAACATAACTATAAGAATAGAATTCTTCATTATCTTCAAACATTAGAAACTGATGCTTCATTATCTTCAAACCATTTAGTTATTTGCACTTCATACAAAGGGCATTCCACAGGACATTTTCCATTATTCTGTAAAATGCAAATTAATGAGATCAATGTGATAAATTAGTTTAACGTAAAGTGGAGAATTCAAGAAAATAAATAACACTTACATGAGACATCCTGTGATTCTGAAGTCTTTGCACTATTTTATATTGTACCTCCAGTCGTTCAATGCAATTTTCGCAAATTGTTTTTGGTAAATTATCAAATTTTTCTACCTGAAATGATATTTTTGTCAAATATAACAAATCTACATATTTTTTAAGACATAACTTACCGTGATGATAGGTAGATATTTCATTTTTTCTAAAAGTTGTAAGGAAGAAGCTTTGCTGCTATATAAATGGATTACATTTTTCTTTTGCTGCGAACAAATACGGCAAACGAAACCGACCATTATTGCATTTCCGTAACTACCCATAATAATTCAGCCTTTATATATTACAACTGATTAAAAAAAATTAACAGAATTATGCCTCATGCAAGTTCGACTTTGAATCATAAAAAACTTATCCCTTTTTCTTACGATAAAAATATATAAGCAGCATACAACACTAACACTAATAATACTGTGGCAATAACAAAGACGTACTAGGATAATAAGTCTATGAGCAAAAACCTAAATTAATGTCACAGAACATCTCAGACATTCTTCTTCTTTTTTATATGTGCTAAGTTACTAAGACCATCGAAACAATTGTAATTTTCGACTGCTGATTCCAAGTGAATGGATCTTGACTACGCCAACAATCAGCATAATTTTCCAAAGAATTTTCGATGAGATAAAAGTATTATTTTTTTGAATGTTTCACTTGCCAGGTGGTAAAATCGAACTCCCTGGATAGAAAGCGACATGAAAAAAGTCCATTAACTGAAATGGAAGATATAGTGCCGATAAACCCTCCATCGTCATCACCTTCCATCTCGCTTCTACATAAAAAAGAAGAAATTTGACTATCCAGATCTTTCTTATTTTGTAACTATCATTAGACGATTTCTTCTGAAATGAAATCTAATGAGTTATAGCCCCTAACATTAAAAGGGTAACCTTTGAAAACACCTTTATCAAAAAATTAACAATGAAATTCGAATACTCGCCAAAAAAATTATTTTGAAGCTCTTAAGGAAATGCAGGTGCTATTAGGGAGTTTCTACCTCTTTTTCGTTCTGAGCATACGCACCTGAACTTTTCAGACAGACGTGGTGCGCGACGCCAGTGATCTTGTGTTCCACGTCGGAACCGTCGTCGAACGCGCGTGCCTTGCCCTACTTGAACTTGGCGGGGACGGTCAGTCAGTCAGGACTAGTCGTCTCCTCTATCTGATACGACAGCAAGCTTCAGCAGAGCAAAGCAGAATTCTGGGCGAGAAGCGAAGAAGGTGATCGCTGCTACAATATGAATTTTTTCACATAATTATGTTCACTTCTGCACTCACTAAACACTCGCAGATTTCCCAACGGATTTACGATATATTCAAATCAAAATTTTTTCGATAGCCACATTATGGCCATTGGAGCCTTTGAAGTAACAGAACCAGACTTGAAATTTCCATATTTCAAATTCAACTTGTAGGTTGAATAACTTTGTCCCCTTTAATATTTCATGTATTTCATATTTCAATTGCTTTTGTCTACTTTCAGTGAAAAATCAAGGAAGCTGCTTAGACTTGTCTGTGATGTAGTGTAATCTTAGACGTATATATTAGGATAATAAGTCTACGAGTGTAACATATACTCACGTTAGTATATGTATATTAATTAAATTTACATATACTTGCTATTATGAAGTCACAAGATTGGAGTGAAAATCTTTATATTTGGTATTCAGTTGATCGGTTCTGGTAGATTACTTTTAAATAGATAGATGGAGCGATTTTTTTTTATTTTAATGAACACTAATCATTGGCATTTGTTACAATTCACTAATTTCATTGAACGATTACTATGGAGGAAACATGTGTCCTTCATTGCTAATTTTCAATAATTATATACTTTTAAAATAAAGGTCAAATTATAAAAATTGGCAAAAGTATGAATTTAAGTGCTGTAGTGGTTTAAATATCCCCTTCATAATTAGAGAGTCATCTTTAGCGGGTCAAATCCTGGTGAGAATGAACAGAACAGAACTGATCTAAAAACTCACACAAGCTATACTATACTTGTTTTCCATTAAGAGCCATACGTTTTCAATGCTGAATAAAACACTAAATATCATATATAAAAATAAAACTTTTTATGTTAAAGTAAAACCATAATTCAGCAGAAATACTTTTACATAATTTTTCATGGTTTTTACACGAAGTTTGTAGCTAACTGAGAGGATTTTTTTTTTTAATTTTAGATAACCAAAAATTAAAGATATTTGGTGATGGTTAAAAAAAATATTTTCGCTGTATAATTCCGTATGGTTTATTATTAAGAAACAATAAACCAAAAAAGATTGCCAAGAAAAGCTATATTTTAATAATGAACAATATTATTCAGCTTTATAAAACATGTACGATATAAGGAACAACACAACAATAGCACAGAACAGGAATAAAACAACACAAAATGTAAAACTTCACAAACACACATCAATACATTGAATTGATGAGTAAATTTTCTGTATGTTTGGTTATGATTTAAAACATATATCTCATGCTATAAAAAACTAAATATGAAATATTTCATCCAGCCTTGTTTATTAGTATTTCTCAATAAAAACGGTTTCAACATCTACAAAATAAAGCGCCAAGTGATGTATCACAGATATTCTAACAATCACAGTTTTTTTGGTTTAAACTGAAATATGTTAAATTCAAGGCTAGACAAATTCTAACTATGAATATAAATATAAAAAATGAGTTGAAATCCAAAATTTACCATTCTAAATACTGAAACTGAATAAAGTATTCAATGAAATTAGTATAATATTCGACTAAAATCAAGTGTTTGAAATGGGTTACACATCTATTGAAAATAAAATAGTAATAAATGTTTCCATCCTTATCACTTGTCCAGATATATAGAAAAATATAAATGTATAAATAATACATATAAAAAATCATTTAAAATTCAACTATCAGAACCTGATGGATCACTATCTTCATCCCAGGTAGGATCTATTGTCCCATGTAATGGACATTCAACAGGACATCTCCCATTATTCTGGCAAGTAAAAAATAATGATATATATTACGTCGGTTTGAGGCAAAGTAAACAATTCAAGAGGATAATAAAACTTCAAATACATACATGGAATATCCTATGACTCCGCTGGATTATATTACTTTTCCGAATTCTTTGCACTAGTTTATACTGTACCTCTAATCGATCAATGCAAGTCTCACAAATTGTTTTTGGTAAATTATCATATTTTTGTACCTGAATATAAATGTATGTACTTTATGCGATATGAATATCCATTAAATGATAACTTACTGTAATAGGCAATAACTTCATTTTCTCTAGGAGTTGTAACGAATAAGCTTTGCTGCTATATAAATGGATAACTTTTTTCTTCTGTTCTGAACATAAACGGCAAATGAATCCAACCATTACTGCTTCTCCGAAACTACCCATCATAAAGGGTAATTTTTATACTTCACACTTGAATGAAGGACTTAAAATTTTGTTTCGTTGGAATTGTTATATTGTCTCATAAAGAAAAATGAACTTATTTCTTATTTTGTCAATTTTATGATATGAATATATAATTAGCAGTATACAATAGGAATATATCAGCCACAGAAAATTCAAAAATAATAACAGATGACAGTCTGAGACAATACAATCAGAAAAAACTAAAATTAAAATTAGCCCTGTCAAAATCAAAGATGTGACAAATCCTCCACCTACGGGTTTACTGTTCAGAGTAATAAACCAATGTGTGCGGTCCTGCAGTCAGAACAGAACCACAGATTCCGTAAAATATCTTTTAGTGTAAACTATGGGACAAATAATAATAATAATATTAATATTTTCCGCAATTTGTGAAAATAATGAGGACCAAATCCATAGAAAAATCAAATTAAATTTGTACTGTGGCTATAGCAGTATTTTGGGTCGCAATAACAGATTACTGGTGGTTGCTCTGTTTTCACATGAGCAGCTATTGATAATTATTCAAACTTTTGCGAAAAACAAAAAGTAAATTATATAGACGTAATAAAAAATTAAGCAAGTGTTAATCAAGACGTCCAGTGAAGCATTAAAGAATCGAAACCTCAGCGCGATGCGATGACGAATAAACGACTGTTCTCTCTCAATGGTTGTGGGAAGTGAAAGCCGACCATAGACGGACGAAACTGTACTAAGGTCTCGTTAATCTATGGACAGCCTTTCGATCGAAGCATTAACACTGCGCACTGCTATTGAGAGAGAACTGTCTTTCCCATACCTGCATAACAATCTAATATATATAATATAATAGTAATAATGATCATATACATAAATGCCTTAAATTTTGTGCACAAGATAATACTAATAAAATGTTTCCTTTTTGTGAAAAATTTCGAAGGCTATGATAAAATTATTCAATCTAATAAAAAATTAATAGTATGGACCATTTGAAGCAAATAGCAAATTTATGCGATTTTGTGATTATGATATAACCTCAAAACATTCTTCGGTATATTTGAATCTCGAGTTTAACATAATAAACGATTTCTAATTTCTCTTATAATAATTATTCACCTGTTAAAATGAAGATTAATTTGATATTAGTGCAAACCGAAGTGTTTATTTTCGATATCAAAGGTTGTCATTTACTGAAATTAGATCCATCTTATTAATTTTATACAAATTTCAGATTGGTCTACTCTTCGTAAGAAATATAGGATAATTGGAGATTTCGTAGGAAGTTTGAATTCCATTCCAGGTATTTAAATCTACAATAAGATTCAATTTATATGATGTAATTAATTTTAGTGCTACCTTTGAAGCTTATGCCTGAAGAGGTATCTCTTCTGTTAAACAAACAAATTGCAACAGTAGTGAAATATGAGCAAACAAAACACAATTTTGAGGACTTCGAAGACAATTTATTGAGGGAGCAACGACTTGTTTACAAGATTAATCGGAAAAGGCAGTTGGAGGAAATGTTTGATGAAATTGTAGCCTCTAAAAGAAGAAAGGGGGATGTCAGGCAGGAATCAGAAATATTTGATGATGAATTAAACAAATCTAGTCTTATACCTAACAATAAAATGATATGGCCTATAAATCTGACTCCTACATGTACAGTTACTGGTAATAATTTGAGCTTTAATGTATTACAATATGAATTGCCTATTATTTAGATTGTTTTTTAGAATGCGAGAATGTTGTGCCTCAAGGCTTAAATATCAGGCGGTGTTCTGTATTCAAAGATTTATGGGAAAAGGGATACTATATAACATCTGGAGAAAAATTTGGTGGTGATTTCTTAGTGTACCTAGGTATATTGTTGTTGAAATTGAAAAATAATAAAAAACAATATTACTCTTTCAATTTTTAGGTGATCCTCTTACACATCATGCCATATTTATTGTGAGATGTATAGAAGAATCAACACCAATGCTACCCTGTGAAATAATTTCTTTTGGACGGTTAGCAACTTCTGTCAAGAAGAGAGCTGTTTTAGCATCCGTAGTTAATAACACAGTGTTGTACATTACAGTCAACTGGATAGATGATTGAATGACATCAATCTCCTTGTATATAGAAGATGAATATTCACCCTAGAAGGCGGAAATAAATTGAAGACAAATATTTCAGTCCTTATTGGTGATTTACTTTTGCCAGGTAAAATGGAGAGAATAAGAAGAATTTTTTAAAATTTGAGTAAATAGTATATTTTTGAATAAATACAGAAAATATCTTTTTATTGGTAATTGTCGAATTTATAATGTTGATCTAAATTTGATTTTAAAAAATTCAATCTTGTTTACTTCCATTGTTTTCATCACAGTAAGTTCTTTGATTCCATATATAGGACAGACAGCATAAATAAAAAAATAAAAGCATAGAATCAAAGAACATAGGATGTCTATTTCGAAAAACCAGAAATCTACCATTTTTGCAGAACATTGTATAGAAAACAATCATTTTTTTTAATGAGAATGATGTCACTTTCCTATATAATGTTAATAAAGACAAATGATGGATTATTTAGAGATTCATTCAATCAAAAAAACCGTTGAGAAAAGGGTGAATTTAACAAATTCCCAAATACTATTTGGCAACACCTTGACATTGGATGCTGTTATTTTCATGAGACATAAAAATACACAGATGTCGTGAAGTGCAATAAATAGAACCTTTTTCAATTTTTGAAGCTTCCGGTCTAGTTATTTCCATGCGCTACAAAAATACACAGATGTCCGAAGTGTATTAAATAGAACATTTTTCAATTTTAGGTTTAGTTCCTTTTTGTACTCCTTTGAAGATGGTCGAAAGACTGAAACATGTGTCAGGATACTGAATAAATTGTGATACATTAAAACTGTGTGAATTATTTTGAATAAAATTGGATTGCAAATCTGCGGATTGTTGATATAGATGAAATTATCTGAATGAAAATAGATTAAAACTATAAATGGATTTTTAAATATTTCAATTAAATGTAACTGGTGATATTACAGTATTTTGCATATTTTGAAGACATCCAGTCTTCAATATTTTACCAAATGTTGAGAAACTTACATATAAATTATAAATTCTGTATTAAATACATATTTTATTAACATTGTCGAATGTTGATAAAAAACTCTTTATGTTCCAATTGAAAGCAAATAAAGTCGAATACATACATTTAATTAACGTGTAATTTAAATATATTAATTTACATGAATTCAATTTTTTAAATGCACCAAAATATGCTTTTTTAATGCGGGTATAGTTTTAGGTAAATGACCACATTTATTGCATTTCAGATCTTGATTCAGAAAACTTTTGCACTGTTGTTCAGATGGAAGAGAAATTGCACCATCTTTTACTAAACTTCCAATTATATTTTCAGATGGAATAAAGAAATTTGTTGTGAAACTATTCCAGTGTTTTTTAGTTTTTAAATTGTCCGAATTCATATCGTCACTGATTACATGCAAATGCAATCTGGCCATACTGGGTTGTGCATGATAGCCTATTTTAAAGTTGTATTTTTTCTCTGAAATAGTCGAGTCTTCAACTATTTTTCTAGCTACATTTTCCATATGTTTCAATAACTCTATATCATTCTTCGTTACTTTACTGATAGAGGAGATATCCCTTTTGCTTATCACTAAATAATGGTGTTGGGCCTTTGGAAATTTATCTTTTATTACATATGTGTAGGAATCTTCTTCTATCATATATAGTGGATCTTTAACAGCTGCTAAAAGTCCAAGGGACCAATGACTCATTTTAGCCATTTTCTTTTCCGAATCAATATTATTCGTCAATTTTCTTTTTGCCATTTGTAATGACAATAATTTGCAAAAATTTTTAAATTTAGGACGAAGAATTGTCAAATTTGTTCTTTGAAATGGGGTTAAATGTCGCATAACGGAAAGTTAGGTTACTTCACAGAATATTAATGTGTTTTATCCAGGATAACTTCTTCTTCTTCTGTCAAGGCTACCCTTATTGAAAGGGCAATTTGGGCTCAACCGGAGGTCATGTACCCAGTCACTATATTACTATTTCTCCCCCTGTTCCCAAGGTTGGAAAGGATATTTGACGTACACAGGGCTAGAACAACACATACATAATGTTAGTTACATATAAACTTACATTCGATTGACTACAATTTCAACCCTGAAGCTTCTAAAAAACTAGTCAAACACTCTATAATCTTAATCGACTGGCTAAAAACGCCATCGTTCACACTAATTGGTCATTCCATTCCCAATTGTGTTAATTTATAGTATAATATATCACAGTTGACCCTGTTCAGCTGACAATTAAAAAGTATATGTACAGTATCTCCGTATTCTGCACATTGACAATTAGATTTTTTTTTTAATTATTTTAATTATTATTTTTTATTATTATTATATTATTATTATTATATTATATTATTATTATCATTATATATTATTATTATTATATTATAATTATTATTTAATAGATTTTTTTTTATTATTTTAATTATCTAAATTGATTTCCATATCGTCTTCCTCGTCATTTTTAAACTCGTCTGTTGTCTGATGAACGATTGCTGTAGCTTGTATTATTTTATAATCTTGATGTAGTTGAATTTTTCTATTGTTACTATTAGGTGAATTTTTAAAATAACGAGGAAGGAGATAATCTACTTGCGTTGATTTTTTTGGTTGTGAGTTGTTTGAATCGTTATCTATCATATTAAAATTTTCTTTTCTAGCATTACTTTTTAATTCTTCCCAATCGTAAGGAATATTATCATTACATTGTGAATCTATTAAACATTTTTTGTGTTCTTCATGATTATATCCCGGTATTTGTGGGGGTGGTCTTTTTCTTTGAATGGGTGTGCTGACTCTGCGTGTGTTGTTGACGATTTGTGTTTGTCTTTCTTTAACTTTCTGAGCGTACGATTGATTGTTAATGGTAGCTGGTGTTCGTAAAATAGTTTCATCAGTTCTGTTATTTTTTGTTAGACTTGGAAATTCTTTGTCATTCGTGTATAAATTTCTACTATTGTTTTTCAGAATAATATTGGCTTCAAAGTAAGTGTATTTATGAACTGCCATCGCCTCTTTTATTCTTTTTTGTCTATCGAATTCCGGACAAATTCTATCTAGTGCAGAATGGTTTTGACTACAGTAAATACAAATTGATTTTTTTGCTTCGCATTCTGTCTCTCCGTGCTGTGAACCACAATTTCTACACCTTTTTTTACCCCTACACTGTTTTGCTGTGTGTCCATATCGCAAACAATTATAGCATTGAATTACCGGGCTTATATATTGGTCTACATAGATTATGTTGTGAAATAGTTTAATGTTATTTGGTAAATTTTTTCCGCGGAATGTAATCACACATGACTTCGCGTCTACGTAAGTCGTTTTACCGTCTATTGTTTGTCGTCTCTTTAAGCGTCGTACCTTTATAATTTCAGATGTTGAATCTGCGTATTTCATAATGTCTTCCTCGGAGATGCTTAATCCGATATCTGAAATGACCCCCATACTTGTTAACAAATATGAAGATATGAAAACATCGTAATCTACGAAATTATTTTTTTCCCCAAATAAATTTGCCTCGCGTGAATTAGCAAAGTCTACACCAATTCGATTTCTTCCCTTCCTAGCTATATTCTTTATATTAAAATTGAAATCATCGTTATCGAAAAACATCTTTCCCAACGATAATGGATCGAGGTTTCCAATATTTCTTGATTTGCTTTGTATGAATACTGTGTAAGGTCCCTTATCGGACACCGCATATGTAAAGGATTGTTTATTCGCATTTTTTGTTGCTATTATGTTTTGGCTAAGAGATTGAATTTGTGATAGCATTTCATGATCTCTTTCTTCTGTGGCTTGTTTTTTCAAAATTTGAATTTCATTATTCAACAATGCTAAGTCTGCAAATGAGAACTTATTCTCGTCTTTCAAATCATTAATTGTTTTAGCTGTTTTAGGGGTAACTGATCTCATTATCCGGGGAAATATCCCCGGATCTTGTATGCTCATTTTTTATGATATTATGTCTTTTTTTTTTTTTCCGTCAATATAAGAAAAATTCAATATATTTATTCAAATATAGTCAATCAAATATTAGTTTTCACTCACCACCAACGATAACACTGAGGATTTAGTTATAAAACACTTAGGGTTCACTTCGATCCGGCGACCTCCCTACTAATCATCCAGGATAACTCAGATATTTGAACTCCACTGAAAACTATGTATGGTTTCATCATAAAGAAACGAGTAGATCGTTTGGCAGGAAAATAAATTATGAGAAAGTCTACCGTCCACTCGAAATGAACACAGCAGAGAAATTTAATTAAAAACGGTAAAAGAATAAAATAGAAAAAGGTTTTTTACTTGATAGAAGAAATATAACAAAATTTGAATATCAAAACAGATTTAATCTGTTAGTCTTCTACAATTTTAATTTCAAAGAAAAATTTTATTCAAAAAACTTTTAGAATTAAATTAATGTCTACAATAAGCACCGCTTATATTTAATAGACGTATATAATCAAAACTCAATATACAATGTCAAATGGAATAAATAAACCAACAAATATAAAAAATGCAATTAAAATTAATTACTATTCATCGTATGTTCTTTAAGAAGTAATTCACAGATTTGAAATTTTCAAAGGAAATAGACTGTTGACCAAGCTTGCAATAGTTTCTGACTTTTACGCCATTGCCTTTCTACATTAAAATTTTTTGCACCTGATAAACCCAGTGCAGTATCCCATACATTTATTTTGGCAACATTGATAATTTAGAAATTTTTCGCTCTGTATCTGCAAATTGTTCATTATCGAAAGGCAAAACATATAAGTAACCCACGGAATGATACCGTCAATTTTTGCGGTTTCAGTAAATACCCTGTATTATCATTATTTACATAATTAATCATTTAAATTCATTTTTATGAAGATTGTGTGGATTTTTTGGTTCCTGCAATTGTTTATATTTTCAATTTATCTGTATCCATAAATGTTTTCCCTGATGATGAAAATATTAATAAGCAGTATATATGCAAGAATACTTTTATGGACTAGATATTCAAGAGTAAAGACATAGGTTAGTGATGCATGTTTATATACTGCAGTTCAGACATAAAGGTACACATAGGCTTAGACCTATTCCTGGACGTGCATAATTACAGCAAGTAGTGGCCACCCTGCTTATAAGATCATCTGCTGTTACTAAGATATGTACAAAAAATAATTACAACTTTTATTGATTTTTCATTAACCTGTTTCGGCAGTTACACTTTGCCATGCAATGTTTCAATGTTGCTGTTTTCGTGACTCATCAACCATTTATCCCTCTCCCATTACTTAATTTTTATCCTATCATGTTCATTTAAAGGACACACCGAACACCATATTCAGAAATTGAACTTGTTGAAGCATGTTGGCAGGCGCACTATGGCAATGCGTATACGTTTCTTCATATATTTTTCCTCAGTCTGTCGCGATACAGCGAGAAGCAGTGCACTACTGATGTATCCTAAGGCATTATGGATCTATTGCTTTTCTTAATATCAACTCTTCCAACTTCTGAACTTTGACAGTTGATAGCAGCAATATTGTTGAAGCTACATCTGTTGAATTGACTTTCATTTATTCAGTTTGTTTTGTCAAATTACAATGGATAGATATAGATTTCAACAACACATGTGATGATCAAATTGTTTTATCAAAGTGGGTGTTTCATTTCACGGTCGCCACGTAATAGTCCTACCAGAGAGACTATTGGCAGTTTGGTGGATAAATTCGAGACCGCTGGTTTAGTAAACAATGAACTAACATCCGTACTACGACGAAACGCAAGATCTGCTGAATACATCGCCGCTGTCTATGAGGTTGCGGAAGAGAATCCAAAGCAGTAGATTTTAAGTCGCTCACAAGAACTCGGCACACTACAACACTAAACAGAACAGCGCTACGTGCCACATTGGACATTCTCCATGAGCGATTTGAGGGCACGGTCATCTTAAGTGGAGTTCTTGTAAACTGACCATTAAGATCTTGCAATTTGACCCTGTAGACTGTTAAGTTACCATAGTCACCTGACGAAGTCAATATGTAATTGACGAAACAATTGTCGTTGAAAAATAAAAATAAGCGGAAATAAAGTGTTTTACTTTAAATCATTTACGATGAATTTCCGTCAAGTAGAGACCGAAACAATCAAGAATCTGTAGACTTTCTCGTAGGGTTATCTCAAGATGCAGGTCTAAGCAAATAAGCCAACATAACTCATGCCCTCGATTAAATTCAGCCTGATTTATGCGCTAGAATCATAAAAAATAGAACATTTCAGATGCATACTACTCAGATAAGCCGCTGTAGACATTTGCAAGATGTTATATTCTATACATAGTGCCATTTTCGATTATATTTCACAGACTTTCTTTAATTTAAATATAGGAAGTGCTAAAGGAAAGATCCTTTACTTGCAAATAAACTTCCCGACAGATTTTAATTCTTCATTGCATTGTTTTACACAGACAGTTTTGTGCTTTTCTGAATATTATCAGTGAATCAAAATCTCAATAAAATAGTCATAGGAAACTTTGGAAATAAAATAAAGTATAAAGTTACTTAAATAGTCTTGTAATTAAAAATCTATACAAAATACCAAATATGAACATCTTTTTTATTATAGTACCATACAAACTAAGTAAAATTAAAATTAACTCATTCAAAAACATCTTTTTTCAATAATGTTCATATATATATATGATGCAATTTCCTTTTTCTTGATCATATAGAATAGGAAGAACCGAAAATCATTTTAGATGTACGTCTACAAGTATATGACGGAAGCAGTTATAAAATCAACACCTAAGTCATATCGAGAGAAAAAATCTGTTTTGCTCTTGTGAGAAATATTCATTCTTTCGCGGGCACTTCTATAACTCGTGGTTTGTCAATAATTCTAGCTGTACGGTTGCCTTTCTCTACAATGCCAATGATCCAAGCCTGATAACCTTCCTGCTTTTCTATATCTTTACAATAAGCTGCAGCCTGTTCTCTGGGCAAGCAAATCAGTAAACCACCCGATGTTTCTGCTGAGTGACCTTGGAGGAGTTGAAACATGTTTCCGCATGCCTTCGCCACGGCCGCCATTTTTGCTATTACTGGCAAATTGTGAATGACGAAAGATACTTCATTTTTCTGATGAGAAGCCAAAGTTTGAGCATGACCCAATAAACCAAAACCTGTTACATCTGTAGCACCATGAGCATTGTATTTGTGCATTAATCTACTCGCGATGCGATTCAGTCTTGCCATTGAATCCATAGCTCTATGGTAAGCTTTGCGGACGTCTTCTTCACTTACAACTAACTTGATACGATTCCAGCGTTCTGGTTGATCTAGCCACTGATGCGCATTCACTGCCACCTGTTGGAAAGAATAAAAATAATAACATTGTTCATGATATTTGCTCCATATTTTTGAAACTATAGAACAGACTTCAATTAGAGGACAAAATAAATTTTTCAATGCATTTAAGAAAGAAGGTCCAGTAACATTTTGTGTGAAAGTATTATCTCCTACATAAAACATTATTATGTTGTGTAGTAACTGTTCTAAATTGGAATTTTAAGAACAGCAACTATAGTTTATTTATTGCAGAATAATTTGACAATACATAATGATTTGAAAATCCCCTTCGTTAGTGATATAATCAGAAATCGTTCAAGAACCTGTTCAACACAAGAAGACTGCAGAGGACTTAGTCAATTGACTTCAATTGAAGTATTTTAAGAAGTATCAATTATGTTTGATAACTTCTACATATCTTTTTACAACACATTACATTTACTTAATACTTATAAAAAGTAGATTGTAAATTACAATAAATGTTACAAAAAAAAAACACTTATTGCAGAATCTGACTCATCTTTAAAACAAGTACACTTTCAATAAAAATATGTCATTAATAAGGATTGTGAGCAATGGCAATTTAAAGTTATACAGATCGAGACAGTTTAACATACATCTGTACATCAATTCCATCCTAAAAAAAAACTCGATAAGGTTTTGTTGATCACAGGGGCAAATTGCAGACATCGCACATTTCAAACTTGGTTGGTTTTCATCAGTAAAATGAAAATGCCGGGACATCAAATTTCTCAGTTTGACTGGGCAAGAATAGTAGCAATAGCCCAACATCAAGAAGCTTTGTCGAACCACCAGATTGCAGAACGTTTGAATATTCCACGGACTTCAGTAAGGCGCATAGTGGCCCTTTTCCTGGAAACCGGCAGCGTTGCCCGGAGACTGGTGCCTTGTCGACCCAAAGTAACATCTAAAGGGAAGACCATTATATCGCAAATTTTACTCGAAGGAATCGAACAGTATCTGTAACAGCCCTTCGACGACATTTTTTGAGGACCTATATACAGATAGTCTCAACCAATACCATAAGGAGACGGTTGCATTCCTCAAATTTAAAGGCAAGAAGACCTTTAAGAGTACCTCGGTTATCACCTGGATATAGAGCTACCCGTCGGCAATGGGCAGAACACCACCAAGACTGGCTTTTACCACAATAGCGCAACGTACTTTTTTCGGACGAGTCACGATTCGGTTTACAAAGTGATAGTCAACGACAAAGGGTTTGGAGAGGTTCAGGCAGATTAGAGAGACTCAATTTCTGCCCGGGAAGTTGTGCCCTTTCAAGGCGGATCAATAATGTGCTGCGGGGGTATAATGTCCGGTCGCCGTACCCCTCTTATTATCGTTGAACGAACAATGACTGCTGCCATCTACGTAGAAAACATCATTGAACCAATTATTGTTCCTCTATGCAACGAATTTGGGGATAATTTCATTTATCAGGATGATAACGCCCCACCACACGGCACACATAGGGTTCAAAACATTCTTCAAGAGAATGAACTGGCCAGCAAACTAACAAGACATGAATCCAATTGAGCATGTATGGGATTACTTAGGGAGAGCAATATCCAATCGCCAACACCCACCTTCAACTTTTCAGGAATTGAGTTTAGCCTTTCAGGAAGAATGGAACGATATGCCTGAAAATTTCATTAATGACTTGATTCGTGAGATGCCTATGCGTATTGGGCAGTTGATTGAATGAAGAGGTGGTAATACAGACTATTGAATTTGAATTCAGTTGTGGAATAACTATAATTAATCAAAAATAATCGATAAATTTAGATTTTTTCTCATTTTTCCTATTTTGACTCATCCTGCATAAAGCAAAGAGCAACAAAGATATTCTATCGAATATTGAAATTTGAAATAGAATTTTGAAAGTTGAAATAGAGGAAAGTATTCATTTAATTTCCAGAACATAGATTGTTTATTTCTTAAGAAACCTAGGGGGCCAAGACTTTTGACAATGTGTGTATGACAATGACTAGAAATCTATCAAGTATCTATATTTGCTATACACAGAGACACTAAGATATTAATAATACACTAGCGCCATCTAGAGTATGCAAACATACATTACAATTATTAATGCTATTTGTGATCATTTCGGTCTTTACTCGACGGAAATTAATCTTGAAAATTATGAATAAAAAACAATATTCTATTTCCGCTAATATTTTATTTCACTACAATCGTTTCGTCACACCGTGACTTCTTCAGGTGATTACTACTGGATACGTATTCAGCAGTATCCAGTAGTACTCACCATAGATTTGTGATTTTGTTGAAATAAGTCTCAGAGTCTATAATTTTTTAATTGATAAACTGTCATCTTCTACTGCAAACCTGTTCAAAATCAAGAATTAAAGAAAGAACTAATAGTAGTAAATAAGTAGGTAAATATTGGTTGTTCTGTCATATTTTTTGATAGTTGTAAAGGAAATATTCATGGTGCAAACAATAAGAAATTGCCTATAAATTTTCACACTGCAATTTCGTCAATTATCTGGAGATAATGGAATAGAGTATTAGATTATTACATTTTGTCTCTTTCTAGAGAATTTCTATATCTGATTTTCAATTTGAAAAAACAAAGAAAAAAAAATCGATAATCATATTAACGTTTCACTTGCTTGTTGAATGTTTTTTCTTATTGCATTTTAGTGATAACATAAATAAAGAACTTCCTACAAAAATTACTACTAAATTTTGGGGTTATCATGAATTGAACTATTTTTACTATATACTTATTATTAGGCTTCTTCGTAGTTAAGGTTGAATAGTTGTCAAAAAAAGTTATTTGTTCTTATTTTCAGATGGTTTACTATCATAAAGAAATTTCTCCATTTGATTCCCGGTAACTTTTGCAACTTCTATATAGGCTATTGGATGTAAGATCCATAATTGTGAGAGAAATTTAAACTAAAATATCCAATGAATTATTGAATCTTTAAATGTACCTCAGACATTAAATTAAATAATTATAACTAACAATGGACTTTTCACTATTGGGGTCGAAAATTAACTGAACTGTGCCTAAAGCGGGGTAAGTATACAGTAACAAAGCCTAACCAGCACACAAACGATCACCTAACCCACACACGCTACAGCTTCTGAGGGATCTTCATTGAAGATCTAAGAGTATCAGGATAAAATATAAATAAATATCATCATTCTTTTAATCTTTTTCCAATGATGACTCACCTGTGTTCCAAGGGGTTTTGTTAAAACTAATACGTCCCCAACAACTGCATTATCTGGAACTATATATTCGTTTGGTTGACATACTGTTGTTGCAACACCTCCTATCGTACACCAAGGGTTTACGACTGTTTGTCCTCCAGTAACTGAAGTACCAGCTTCAAGTGCAGAGTCCTTAAAGCCCCTCATTATCAACGGAATGACAACATCTCTTTCCTTCTCAGTCATTTTGGTGCTTACTCCCAATAACATTAGCATATTATCACATTCTGTCACTCCCATGGCATATAAGTCACTTAATACGTTCGCACAAGCTATTTTACCCATCATATAGGGGTCATCAACAAGAGGGTAGAAGAAATCTGTTGTTTGTACCAAGCATAATCCACCATGTCGAAGTGGTGTAACCTTTAAACAAACATGCATAGTTATTTCCAGTGAAAAAAATCACAATTTTCATTAAGCTCTGTTAATTTTGAATACGAAAACCAAAATGTTCTTTAAAGGAACTAACATCACAACTTAGATTGGTTAAATATATATTGAGCAGTTTGAAATACAAAAAGTTGATTTGTTTACAAATCAAAGTGAAGTAGAGAGGTTAATGACAATTTTTTTATTCAATATTTTGTTGAATAAGATTTCATATAAGAGAAAAATTATATTCAAATTGAATTTTTCAGATGTCCAAGAAAGGGAATGGTTTTATTACAATATATTTTTATTACCCATATAATTCTGAACTTTTTTGTTAGATGTCAGAAAAGATCGGTTTATTCGAAACTTTTTGTCTCTTCCTCAAAACAACAACAAATTCAAGTAAGAGCCTGATTACTAGCCCAGAAAATATATTAAGGATTATCCATCAGTTATGGACTTTCTAAGTGAAAAAACTTTACTCACAGAACAATCCAAACCAATTCCAATTCTTGGAATGGCCATATGCATAAAGTGGGCATGTTCATGATCAGCAGCAGTATTGAAGTCTTGCTGAAGTCCTTCGACCAATTTATTTAAGACTTCTTGGGGCACTTTACAACCTCTCCCTTTCAAGTCAGCAAAGCGCGTCAATCTAAAGCCAGCCTCCAAATCGTGGGCCAAAGGATCGAAAGGGCGCCGTAATGCTAGTGCATTAGGATTTCCTCCAAGTTCCAATTGAACACTTCCCAAAGAATCTTGCTGAACAGTTGATACTTGGTAATCACCCATGCCGGCCGGTGTGAATTTGCAATTTCTAAACTTTCCGAATGTAAGGTACTATCCTGTTAAAAACACTAGCCCAAAAAGCGTTTCTCAAACAATCACACGACGCTTAGAAAATGGCGACTCCTGAGTATTTTGTTAGATTTCAGCGTTGTCAGATTTATCGTAGAAATTTCCAGAATAAACAGAAGGAACTGAAAGATATAGCTACCTACTTAATAAAAAATTATTGAAATTCGTTAAAATTACATAGATATATCAAAAAATTGTATTTTTGAAATTTGATGCACTTTTAATATGTATTAAATAGTTATTCACTGAATTAAACATTAAAATCAGAAAATTCTGACTTCAAAGTTAAGGTTCAAGTCAGAAATAATTCGGAATGACGATAAGTTCAATTTGGTAAAAGTAATGAACTGAATTCTAGTTAAAGCGTATATTTCCGTTTAATAACGATACGTTGGGATTAGGAGTCCATTTTGGTTTCATTTATCGTGGTAAAATTGAAATTTGGATCTTATTGAAGCAAGCTGAATGTTTCCGTCTTCTTGGGGCAGTGGCATGTAAGTATATAAGTAACAAAGGCTTTGTTGCTTTTATTAAGTGGACGGGCTAATTTTTGAAAAGTATTTATGAATAAGATCAGACTTTTCATATCCGATCTTAAAGATAAGGTCATTTTAAACCGATATCCCATTAAATATTGGCTCTATTAAATATTTAAAACTATAACGACAGTACTTTATTAATTGCAGTATATTCATTTGACTTCATCATTCGGATTTCGCAGGTCCAAGGAGTGTCTTGTGATTTTCTCCTCTGTTTAAAATATTATGTGAATTTAAGGTCGACCACAATAACGAGCCAACTTGGTAGATTTGACATCGTTGCATTTATTGCGCATGTTTAATAGGATAACGCTTACTGATTGGAGTGTATACAACTCAACATTATGCAGGAGGTTGTCAAAATTTTATCGATGAGATTTCAGAGGTCTCCAAGTATTAATCAAACCATAGGCGTAGATATGAGGTTGTAGTGAGGACAACTAGTACTTTCAGAATCAAACACACATTGATATTTTTTCTCATACTCCTAGTCTCTGTGAAGATTCCTCTGAAAATCGGTAGCTTGTGCGAGATCATTTGTTATTCTTGTTTTATTACGCCATCTTAGACACAATGATGTTCGCTCACACCAACTGGATAATTTCCTTCTCGACCAGGGAGCGAATTTACAACGAAGAGGATCTCTGATTATGAGCTGGGTGTTTTATACTACTGCACTAGCGATGCTCACTAGTGAAATATTTGTATAAGTTTGATGCCGTATGCATTAACACCATGGATTAACGCGCTTTCTGTTGTATTGGTTAAAAAATACCTTTCGTTATTGATAATATGGATGAAATCTAGGAATTCATAAATTTGATTACACTTCTTCTACGGGTTATATCACATATGAATAATCCATAGATAAACGAGAATTTTTATCTTGTTTATCTATGGAATAATCTGTTCATTAAAAATTGATTTAAGAATAACTCTCTATGTATTACGATACAAAGTACATCAGTTACGCTCCTGATATTTAGAGGACTACTAACTAACCTATCTTCCTTTCTCTTTCCAAGGTCAGATGGTCTCTGTTGTAGGTTATTTAATTGTAAACAGTAAATTAATAATACATTTCGAAAGATTTTTTCACTGAAAGTATAAATCTTCACAAATTTCAATTTTAAAATTTCCCCAAAATATACTCGAATTTAATCGAATTGATAATGAAACTTCAGATTCTAAAATAGCATAGATTTAAGGTCACTAAATACCTTTTGGCGGTAATTCTCAATTTTAAAACAAAATGTAAGTGGAATAAAAAAAATTGTTATTATTTCAATCAATTCAATTCACAATTAACTTTTTATTTTTATTATTTATATTAAGTTATTCAGACAATATCAATATTTGCAAATATTTTTTCATAATTTTGTGCAATCCTATAACTTTCATACTTGGAAAACAAAAAAGGTTGTATATTAAATTGAATCAGTCTTTGCTTGATGAAAATCCATATTAAATATGATTTTCACAAATTTTTATTGTTATTTAATACAACAATTTTTTCGCTATGGATATTCAAATGTAAACCTAACTGATGATGCTACTGTGATAGCAAAACAATTGTAGTAAATAACAATAAAAATTTGTGAAAATCAGAATAACCTTATTTAATATCATTAAAGGAGATTGTATCTTAAAATGTTGTCTTTTCATTACTAGCCCTTCATTCTTCATTTACAAAAATGCAGCGAAGGTCTACAAGGTCAATGAAGAAATCTCTCGCACCAGTCGGAGATTTAGAATCACCCAAACCAGTTGGAAAATCAGGGGCAACAAGAAAAAGCACAATTCATGATTCAGATTCTGGAAGCAGCGATAGTGATGAAGATTTGGTAATAGAAAAGCAAAAAAAAACACCCAAGAAACAAAAGAGAAAAATTACAGACTCATCTTCAAGTGAAAGTGATATTGAAACCTACCTCAAATCTGTTGATGAAATTGATTTGAATTCTTCATTCTTCAAGAGCCGTGAATTCAAAGATGACATCCCCTCTTTCGATAAAATTGAGAAGGAAATATTTTCAGACATTAAAGTCACTAGACTATCAGATTCAGATTCATCTGGGGATGAAGAGAGTAAATCCAAGTATATTGAGAAAAAAATTATTCCTGATATATATATTAATGATCAATCAATTGAAAATGAGAAAGAAAATATTCAATCTATAAAGGAAGGAGAAGAAATTGCTCTGCTTAATTTTCAGAAATTACAGGATTACTCAAAAAAAATGGAGGAAGCAAAGAGAAGTGTTGAACAGTATCAAGCGAAACAGACTCGAGAAAATGTGGAGATGGAAGAGAAATGCGCAGAAAAAATTAATATTGAAGATTTATTAGCCATTGGGGAGGCAAAGAAAATTAAAGATGATTCTAAAGAATATAGTGCTTCTTCATCGTCTGATAAAAATATTGATAAAGAATCATATTCTGAGTCGGAGCAAGAAGATTGGGAAGAAATTATTGATAGTCAAACAAATGAAGAGCAAACTTTAATCCCCAATAAGGAGTTAGAAATAACTGTAGAAATGCCTTCTAATATGAAAAAGAAAAAAGGTAAGATGAAATGTAAAACTTTATTAAATCATTTTATTAAAACAATTTTACTTTTTTAGGCAATGATTTATTAGCTTCAATTAAACGGCGTTTAAATCGAGTGAGAAAAGAAAATCAGGTTCTTATTCATAAGGTCCATTTGTTGTGTTGGATAGCACATGGAAATTATGTAAACAGTATTCTAAATGATCCAAATATGTTATCACTCGGTTTATCCCTAATGCCATCTGAAAAAAGTTTTCCTTCAGGAAGAATAGATCTGAATTATTTGGAACAGATACTTAAGTGGTTCAAAAAGACAGTAAAACTTGTTGACCAAACCTATTCCAAAAATTTATCTTTAGAGGATTTGTTAATTGAACAATTCAGTAAAAAAGAGGCTTATTCTAAGAGTATGCTGGCTATAATATTCATAGTCATTTTAAGGTCTTTGGGTGTAAAATGTAGATTAGTTCTTTCACTTCAAGTTGAACCTTTGAGACCCCCAAATAGTGATTTACATTTCACAGGAAATAATTCAGATTCAAAAGATAAAGAGGCAAAAACTGAGAAGAATAGTAAAAAAGAAGATAAAAAAACCACATCAAGTAATCCTGATGCTATAGATAAAACTACAAAAAATGTAAAAAAAGAAAGGGTATCCAAAAGTACACTACATCTTGAAAAACTTAAAATTGACAGTCAGAGTTCAAGTGAGATGAGAGAATCTTCAAAAAAAAAAAATTCTGATGTAGATAAGGAATTAGGGAAAAAATCACGAAAAAGTCTAGATTTATCTAAAAGAACAAGTAGTGATTCAAAAAGTAAATTATTGAAAGATGATGTAAAAGGAACTAGTAAATATTTCAAAGAAACTGGAAGAAAAGGTAGTGAAAAAAACAATAAACATAGTGATAACACAGATGATAAAGAGAAAAATAGAAAATCTGATTCAGATTCAAAGAAAAAAGAAACGGAAAAAAGGATTGAACACAATGAAAAAAAAGAAGATTTAGAGAAAAAACATAGTAGAAGCAGGCAAAGTAGGGGGAAAGATAGAAATGACAAAACTGAGAAAACACTCCAAGAATCTGAAAAAAAAACTACAAAAGATAAAAAGTATAATGAAAAAAAGAGTGAATCAAAATCAATAAGAGAAAAGGAAAAAAGCAAGTATTCAGAATCTAGGAGAGTTACAAGATCAAAATCCAAGAGTCCCTCAGTGGATTCAGTCCATAATGTTAGATCTAAAAGCAGTAGCACATTAATGGTGAGATTGGATAGGATAGATGAAAACCATAGTAAACTACGCTCAAAAAGTTCATCTTCTAGTAAAGATAGTACAGGAAAAAAAAGTATTCCGCAATTGGATGGAATGGATGATTCAATGGAATTCAAAGGCTTCAAAGAGTCTCCAAAAAAAAGGAAGTAAGTAACATTCTCTGTGAAATACATTCTGTAAAGAAAGTACCGGGAATTATCGGTGATGGTCATTTGGTGATGATTAATTATTTTAATATTAAACACCAACTAATAATGTGAGACAAATATCTCTTATGGATTATGAGTTTAAACTCCTCAAAATTTTTTTTTTTTTTTAATAGTGGTTAAAAGTTTGAAGTGACTTTTATGCATTCATTAAAAGTTCTATCGAAATAAAATAAAAAAGGAAATATTCTCTCTGGTTTGAGCTTAAAAACATCTTAATTTTCTCAATTTATAATTAACAATAAATTCACTGAACAAGCGATGAGGAAGGCGCAATAAAGGAAATAAAATTGTATTGAATTAAGGTTGGGATTTATTGTTTTAAGATACATTCTGTCAAGAAAGTACCGGGAATTATCGATTTAAATCTGGCGGAGCAATGAGGCAGGTAAAAATTTTTTTTCCTAGGTTGCTACCACTGTCCTTAATTACTATGCCAAGCTTGAGCGGGATCAGTCAACGAGTGTGTTTGCAACAGCTGATTAAGTCAGTCGATGTCAGAGTGCGTGCCGATTTTTACTATGGGTGATTACGTTGAGCAAAGAATTTGTTTAAAGTTTTGTGTTGCAAATGAATTTTCGTGTGCCGATGCATTGAAAATGTTGCAAAAGGCCTTTGGTGATAATGCTCTATCGAAAACTCATGCATATCAGTGGTACAGAGCCTTCAAGGACGGTTGTGAAGTGGTCGCCCATCGACGGCTTCGATCGAAGATAACGTCGATAAAATTAAGGAAAGGGTGCTGGAAAACCGTCGTACCAGCTTGAGAGAGATAGCACATGATCTTAAGATATCCCACGAGTCCGCACGTACGATTTTGATTGATATTTTGGGCATGAGAAAGGTGGCCGCACGACTCGTACCGAAAGACCTGAATTTTCTTCAAAAACGTCATCGCGAACAGGTTGCTTCAGACATGATGGATCGCTGTAATTCCGATTCTACATTCATGGAACGCATTATAACTGGTGATGGAACGCATTATAACTGGGTCTACGAGTACGATATGCAAACAAGCCAGCAATCATCGGAATGGGTGGCAAAAAATGAGCCGAAACCGAAAAAACCACGCCAAAGCCGCTCGAAAATGAAGGTGATGCTCATTGTTTTCTTCGATATCCGTGGCGTGGTGCACTACGAATTCGTTCCAGAGGGTCAGACGGTAAACAAGGAGTATTACCTAGGCGTTATGAAACGTTTGCGTGAGCGTATCCGTAAGAAGCGGCCAAATTTGTGGGCGAACAACTCATGGATTTTGCATGACGATAACGCGCCTTCTCACCGAGCTACGATTGTGACTGACTTTCTCGCCAAAAACTCAACAAACGAGCTTCAGCAACCACCGTATTCGCCGGATTTGGCTCCCTGCGACTTTTTCCTCTTCCCAAAACTAAAATTGCCCCTTCTTGGCACCCGTTTTGGGTCGATTGAAGCCATAAAACAAAATTCGGCGCGAGAGCTAAAGTCCATCCCAGAAAGCGCCTATAAAAAATGTTTCGATAATTGGAAGTGCCGTTGGCATAAATGTATTGGAGCAAATGGAGCCTATTTCGAAGGCGACCCAATAAATTTTGACGATTAAATGTAAAAATGTTGTTTTAATTGAAAATTCCCGGTACTTTCTTGACAGAGTAGTATATCTCTGATTTGAAAAGAAATTCAACTGATCTAATTTGAATTTGTGATTGTCCATATTTTTTCTCTTATGCCTACTATCATATAAAGGGTCTTTCATTAACAGCGCCCCATTTTGTTTTGTAAATAAAACACATCATTTATTTAAAAATTATTGAAATTTTTATTTCATTAAAAAGTACAATGGATACCATTAGTTATGAAATAAAACATCATTTAATTGTCCACCACAGAAACACTGAAGTTGTTGAACCCAATTTTCCATGACTCTCTCACACAAATCAGGTCATATGTTAGCAATTACTCATTCAATATTGATCTGTAAATCGTATAAATTTGCTGGATGATTGCTGTAAACCAATGACTTAACGTAACCTCAAAGAAAGAAGTCCAATGAAGTTAAATCAGTCAATTTATACTTTCAAAAATATTTGAAAACCAAAATTTCAAATAGAATAACTTAGGAACCATTGAGCTCAGTTTGAACGTAACTGATAATTTCAAGTCTTCTAGTTTTATCATTCAGAAATTGGCATCTTACTTCAAGTCGTCCGCCTGGACAGTAAATCGTCCCGAATTTTACTTTTTCATTTTCTAACATTTTCTTTTCTCTGGAGCCAAAGTTTCCACATTTATTACATATATGAAAAATCAATTATACAGAATGTACTCTTTGGATATGTCACCCTATATAACTTCTGCCATTGAAATATCAATGGCATCATTATTACAAAACTCTGATTATTTCGAATCTCTCGATAATTCGAAATTTTTGACTGAGCCCTTGAACTTCAAATTATCAAGAGTCCACTGTATATTTATGTATTATTAAGAATGAAAATTTTATCAAAAGTATAATCTATTTTTTAACATATTTCAGAACTACAGATATAAAATCCTTTGAAGAATTCTATTCCAAAATTTATAAAAAGGTATCAGACGAATCTTCGTCATCAAAAGCGAATCTAAAAAATTTGAATACATCTTCAAGCCCAGGTGAAGATTGTAAATCAAAGAAACATAAGAGAAGCGTCAAAAAGCCATCCTACGTTGAGAAAAATACCACAGGCTCTGAAGATGATTTTGAAGAATCTCCACGAAAGAAAATGAGAATAAGAGAAGAGGCCAAAGTAGAAACTAAGAAACAAAAGAAAGTTTCTGAAAAAAAGAAGGTCAATTTGCAGAAACTGAAAAGTTCTGAATCCACAGGAGGTAAGGAAATGGAATTTTTGCGTACTCATATGTGACATTTCCCCCAAATACATACCTGCATTTTTGCAGTTTTTTACTAAAGTGGTTTCAAACATTTATATTGGACCTATAGGGAAAATAATGATGAAAAGCACTGATGTGAAGTCGGAAACTTTTGCATGCCTGCGTCCATTTCCCTTTGAAAATTTCAAATCTGTGAATTACTTAAAGAAGATACAAATGATGAACAAAAACACAGTTTTGTGTGCTGTGTTCTATCATCCTAAAGTTGAATAAACCTTATTCTTTTGCAAGTTTAGAATTATTCTCCTGAAGAAAGGGAAGATTCATGAAAATGAAAAATACAGAGTTAAAAGGCTCCCATCCTTGTCCTTTCGATCTGCATGGTTACATATTGACAAGAAAGAGTGGAAAACGAGTATATTGAACAAAATTTCATATACCTTTCATACTTCCTGTCCAAGTCAGATAAGAGAATAATTTTAAAAATTTTCGTAATTTTTCTCAAATTAACCATGAGCCTTTATGTCATTCTTTCACATTTAAATACTAAATTTGAACTGATTGGATTCCTTCTTCCGAAAATATTTGAAAAATAATATTTCCATTTGTAAAATTTTTAAGTCTTTTAATTCGCAAATTAGCATTTTTACCCCCACTAATCTGCTGGGATGTTCCATCTTCACGAAATTTGGCATAAATCTTTGTGGTACTGTCTAAGACGGGAGATTTAATAGTAGCAAAATAGACATAAATTTTTGTCGTTATTATACACATAAATGCCAAATTTTATGTCTACTGGATCAAATGTTTCAGAACTATTGGGAAAATAAGAAAAAGTTTGAAGTGTGGATAATTATGGAGCCATTGAACCGATTTTGCCCATTCAAGAACTGAACCAAGATATTTAGACCCCAAACCTACCCTAAAAGTTTTAGGTGTATAGCTTTTTCTGTTGGAAAGTTAGAGTGTTTATGAACTACTTTTAATCTTGGAATCTTCATCAATTAATCCAACTTATCTATACTACAGTATCAAAAAATGCTGAGAATTCGGTCAATGAAGGACAAAATATGCATTATTCATCCAAATTTATTGTATTCTTTCCAAAGTATATCACTTCTAAAATAATATACTTATGCTTACGTATAATCCCTTCGTTAAAACAATTTTTGAGTGCATCTTCAGGACTTAAGTCGCCTCGATTCTCTTTTATGTCTATTGAAAATAGGTGCCCCAAATTAGTAATGTGAGTTTTGGAAAAAGCTTGCTGGAGCCATATCAAGTAATACAGTAGTTGTTCAATATAGTTGTTTAGTTTTTGGCAAGAAATTCTTCCACAATGTTAGCTTTTTGGCTAAGGTCATTTGGCACTAATCGAGGCGCAATATACATTCTGTCAAGAAAGTACCGGGAATTATCGATTTAAATCTGGCGGGGCAATGAGGCAGGTAAAAATTTTTTTTCCTAGGTTGGTACCACTGTCCTTAATTACTATGCCAAGCTTGAGCGGGATCAGTTAACGAGTGTGTTTGCAACAGCCGATTAAGTCAGTCGATGTCAGAGTGCGTGCCGATTTTTACTATGGGTAATTACGTTGAGTAAAGAATTTGTTTAAAGTTTTGTGTTGCAAATGAATTTTCGTGTGCCGATGCATTGAAAATGTTGCAAAAGGCCTTTGGTGATAATGCTCTATCGAAAACTCGTGCATATCAGTGGTACAGAGCCTTCAAGGACGGTCGTGAAGTGGTCGCCCATCGACGGCTTCGATCGAAGATAACGTCGATAAAATTAAGGAAAGGTTGCTGGAAAACCGTCGCTTGAGAGAGATAGCACATGATCTTAAGATATCCCACGAGTCCACACGTACGATTTTGATTGATATTTTGGGCATGAGAAAGGTGGCCGCACGACTCGTACCGAAAGACCTGAATTTTCTTCAAAAATGTCATCGCGAACAGGTTGCTTCAGACATGCTGGATCGGTGTAATTCCGATTCTACATTCATGGAACGCATTATAAATGGTGATGAGACTTGGGTCTACGAGTACGATATGCAAACAAGCCAGCAATCATCGGAATAGGTGGCAAAAAATGAGCCGAAACCGAAAAAACCACTCGAAAATGAAGGTGATGCTCATTGTTTTCTTCGATATCCGTGGCGTGGTGCACTACGAATTCGTTCCAGAGGGTCAGACGGTAAACAAGGAGTATAACCTAGGCGTTATGAAACGTTCGAAAATGAAGGTGATGCTCATTGTTTTCTTCGATATCCGTGGCGTGGTGCACTACGAATTCGTTCCAGAGGGTCAGACGGTAAACAAGGAGTATAACCTAGGCGTTATGAAACGTTTGCGTGAGCGTATCCGTAAGAAGCGGCCAAATTTGTGGGCGAACAACTCATGGATTTTGCATGACGATAACGCGCCTTCTCACCGAGCTACGATTGTGACTGACTTTCTCGCCAAAAACTCAACAAACGTGCTTCAGCAACCACCGTATTCGCCGGATTTGGCTCCCTGCGACTGTTTCCTTTTCCCAAAACTAAAATTGCCCCTTCGTGGCACCCGTTTTGAGTCGATTGAAGCCATAAAACAAAATTCGGCGCGAGAGCTAAAGTCCATCCCGGAAAGCGCCTATAAAAAATGTTTCGATAATTGGAAGTGCCGTTGGCATAGATGTATTGGAGCAAATGGAGCCTATTTTGAAGGCGACCCAATAAATTTTGACGATTAAATGTAAAAATGTTGTTTTAATTGAAAATTCCCGGTACTTTCTTGACAGAGTAGTATATCATGTCCAAACAATCATTTAAAATGGTACATATTGATTTATGATTCACAGAAATTTCAGCGCCTATATCTTGCACATTTAAACGACCATTTCACCATTTCCTTTAGAGATGTTAAGTTCAGTTGAAGACATTGATGCCGCCCAGAACGAAACAAATATTCCACCACATTTCGACCATTTTTAAATACACACAGAAATACTGATAAAGAAAAATATATGAAAAAAGGGGGTATAAATAATCGTAAAATATATTGAAGCCAATTATTATTATAAGTAAAATATTCAACAATGGGGATCTTGAAACATCTGTTTGGTCATTGAGAAGAATTTTAAGGTTCTTGTACTTACTAATTTTTACTTCTTCCAAAAACGTGAGTCTGGTATTTTTATTTTCATAATGGATAATTTCATAGTTAGTATTGAAATTATGTCCAAATTCTTTCAAATGACTGGCATATGTTGAATGTGAGATGTCTGACGTATAACTCCACTGATGTTCTCAAATTAATTTCTTAGAAGATCTTCCTGACCAATATATACCATAGGGCAATCACTCAATTTATAGCCTCCAGATTTACTGTCTTTATTTGTTTTATCTTTGTTATTTTTTATATGAATTTCTAAATTATTAACCATTCTTAAAGCTACATTCAAGTCAAATTTCATTTCAAAATACTTGGTAAAATTATCTGATATTTTTTTCACGTAAGGAATGGAAATATATCATTTAGTCAACAGGGTGAACTAAATTCAATGCGATTTACTTTTGTTTTTTGTTTAAAATTTTTTCTATTATTACTGGATTATAGCAACAAACAATAAACAAAAACCAAAAGAAAATTGCATTGAATTTAGTTTGCCTTTTTAAAAATATTTGACTGAAAGATACATTTCCATTCCTTACGTGAATAAAATATCTGATAATATTGCCAATTATTTTAAAATGAAATTTGACTTGAATGTAGCTTTTAGAACGATTAATAATTTAGGAATTCAACAAAGATATAACAAATAAAGACAATAAATCTGGAGTCTATAAGTTGACTTGTAGGGATTGCCCTATGGATCTTTTAAAAAAAGATTTTTTAAACACCAGCGGAGTTATACTTCAGACATCTCACAACATATGCCAGTCAGAAAGAGTTTAAACATAATTTCGACAGCAACCTTGAAATTATTCATTATGAAAATAAAAATACCAGACTCACGCTTTTGGAAGCATTAAAAATAAACATTAAAATTCTTCTGAAAGACCAACCAGATGGTGCAAGATCCCTATTGTTGAATATTTTTACTTATTGAGGTAGTTCCGATGATTGACCCCAATATATTTTATGGTTATTTATATCCCTTTTTTCGCATATTTTTCTTTATCGGTATTTCTGTGAGTTGATGGTTATTTGTATCCCTTTTTGCAATGATTTTCTTATCTTTACCTTGAAAATTGTTAGCCATTTTTTTAAAGTTTTTAGCTATATAAGAAGTGTTGGGTAATGTTTAGAGTTAGTTCAAGATGTACACTTGACAAAGTCACAGTGTTAGCGAAACAATTGTCGTTAATAATAAATTGCGGAAATATTCTATTTAATTTTATTTAATTAAAATGAATTTACACCAAGTAAGGATCGATTCAATTAAATTTTTAGATGAAAATATTAAAAAAAAATCTTCCCCAAAGATGCTGGATGTTAGACAAGACATAATGAATCTCATTAAAGGCCGGATTTCCGAACAGAAGCATATTGATAGAAGTAAAATGGTCAAGAAAAGAAAACCACCAACACATGAATCAGATAGTGAAGACAGTGATTACGTTCCTGAACCTATAAAGAAAAAACATCATGATAGTGACGATGAATTCTACCCCAAAATGAAGGTTAGCTTGGAAAATATCTTTATTCCTTTATATTAAATTCAATGAGTGTTTTGTCCACTCTCAGATAAAAAAGAGGGTGCAGGTCAAGGATGAAGTGAAGAAAATAAAGAAGAAAAAGCCCAAGGATACAAACAGCAGAAGAGTAATATCTAGCGATAGCGAGTACACCGAAGAGGAGATCATAATAAAGAAGGAAGAGCCTGTTAAAAAAAAGAGAGGTAATGATACATGGTTGGAGGTTTTTCTTGATATGGAAGAGAAATGGATTTGTGTTGATGTTGTACATGGTCAGGCACATTGTATTAATGAATTATTCGTAAGTAGTAGACTTCTTTCATGACTAATTATGATAAGTATTCTAATTATTTTTTAATTAATTTTTTATGCCTATTAAACTCTTCTTTACATATTTGTGATATCAATGAAAGTTATTATTATTATTATTTAAATCTGAATTTCGAGCAGGCCGAACAAATCTCGTGATTTGGATTTCGTCAAGGTAAACAGTAACTATGCAAGCAATGTGAGGCCCTGCATTATCATGCATAAAAGTTGGGTCTTCTCAAAAATTAACAATGTTTTCTAGAACCTCCGTCGGATACCTATGAGCAATCAAAGTTCCATTTTGGATAAATACTAACTTCATGTGAGCTTCAAAAGATATGCCTCCCCATCCATAAGATGAGATAGTCGAGCAGTATGAAGTCGCCTCCTGACTATCCACTTACTTACATTTATATTTCTCGCTTCTTTAAGGTGATTTCAAAGCAGATTAGTCTCTTCGTAACCTTCGTTGCACACTGGAAACACTTACACCAAGGTTTCTCACAGTTCCGCACTTGTTGCGGCCATCTTACGTACGTGCCGGGACAACAGTATTTAGAGCTATTTCAAAAATTACAATGGCCACTTAAACAATTCGCAGTAGATAGATAAAAACCACTGAAAGAAAATATACGCTGATACTGTTTTTTAGGAATTTAGCTGGAAGACCTTTTTTTTGTCAAACATTTATTGAAACAAGAACTTTTTTATTCAAGCAATCCTGATAAATAATCAATCGAACAGGTCCCTACTTGATGAAAACTCATTTTTGATAAAATAAAATAAAGAATATTTCCACAATTTATGTACAAAAATTGTTTCGCTAACACTGTGGCTTCGTTAGATTTACAGTTTGAACAAACTCTAAAAATTACAATTTCACATTTTATTAAGGTAGGGTTTAGCCAAAAACTTGAAATTCAGATAAGTAAAAATAGGCAAACAAGGGATTCAAATAACTGTATGTATATATATTGGGTCCAATTATCGGAAATACCTAACTAAGCAAAAATATTCAACAAGGAACATCTGTTTGCTCATTGAGAAGAATTTTAAGGTCTCGTACCTGTTGACTTTGACTGTTTCCAACAGTATGAGTCTGGTACTTATAATTTCATAGTTGATATTGAAATTATGTCTAAATTCTTTCAAATAACAGGCATATATTTAGTGTCATATGTCTGATATATAACTCCTCTGGTGTTCATGAATTCTTTTCTTGAAGGATGTGTTTGACCAATATATACCATGGACCAATCATTACAGGTCAATTTGAAGACAATAATTATAAAAAGTTGATTTGTAATGATTGCTTGATGGTATATATTGGTCAAACGGGTACATCCTTCAAGAAAAAAAATCATGAACTAGCAGAGAAGTTATACATTATACCATTTGAAAGAACTTTGATATAATTTCAACATTTACACCAACTTATAAACATATTTTTTGTTTCATGGTATAATTATTAGAAGTGCATCATATGAGTATTGTAATTAAATACACAGTGGAAATTATGCAATATAAAAAATGGTAGTTTATATTTTGTACTCCTCATAAATCTTACTTTTTTAGTCCAGGGCATCCCACCCAGTTTCATACGTTTTAGCATGGAATAACTCCAGCCATGTAAAAGACATCACTAGAAGGTACTGCCAGAATTACAATACAGTAACAAGGAAGCTTAGAACAGATGCCCAGTGGTGGGAGGAGTCATTAAAACCGTACCTTGGACCTAAGAATGCAAGGGACAAGGAAGAAGATGATGAGTTGGATAGACAACAACAAGAAAAACCATTGCCAACAACGATATCTGAGTGAGTAATAACTTTTGAGATAACTCCTGAGAAATTCCTTAGAAAATTTTCAAAATGATGTATAATTAAATAATTTAATTTATAAAAAAATCTACAAAAGCATTGAAATGAAACCAGGAGCTCTGGAGCACTTGTTCATATCACCCATGATTCTCACGAAATTTTGCATTAGCCTTTGTGTCGTTATTTTACATCTAAACTCTATGGTAAGGCTATTACTATGGTTTTGAATGCACTGTATGAGCGTTATTATTTTACTTCTAAATACGAAATTTCAGATCAATTGGATTTGTACTTTCAAATGTGAATAATAATTATATGTAATAATAAGTCGATGTTTTGCGGTATCATTACTGTTATTAGAACTCCAGGGTTCCTCTTTTTTACATCACCAGTTTCCCTGAAGTTGTTTACACATAAAACAATCGACTGCCGACCAAGAACGTGGCAACCGGGTGCAATATTGAAATGAGTCCCATCGTATACAATATTATTAAAAACCTGTTTTTCATAAACTCTGAAAAAAATTAACTCAAGTATTCTATGAAAGGTTGGATATATGTTTCAGCATATGTGATTTGCTTGTAAAGACGGTTATGATGATATTCTCATTACATGATAGCATGTGCAATATTATCTTGAAAATTTTATTCATTTGAAATACTCAGCTTTGAATCTTTAAATGAAGAAAAGAGAATATTTATTGTTTTCCCAATTTTTTCAGGTATAAAAATCATCCACTCTATGCACTTGAGAGGCATTTACTGAAATTCGAAGCTTTATACCCACCTAATGCTGCACCTTTAGGATATGTCAGAAACGAACCAGTATATTCTAGAGACTGTGTTTTTGTTTGTCATTCTAGAGATATCTGGTTAAAACAGGCTAAGGTTGTTAAACGAAAAGAACAACCCTATAAGATCGTTAAGGCAAGGCCTAAATATGATAAGGTAGGTTCATTTTTGTTTATTACTTCATTATAATGAGTCTTAGGAATCGTAAACTGAAACAATGTTTGTAACTCTTTTCTGAAATGTTCTCACATTCCGAAGTATGTAGAATTAAAAAAAACTTACGTGTACATTATAGGTCTGGATTATTCCATGCCTATGTTGAATAATTGGAACTAAATTTATAAAAAATGTAGGCATCACACAATCTATCTTTGAGTTGGCCCTGATTTTTTTCAGTGTCATTCCATATTTCATTTCAAGTTGTACAAAAATAACAGACCAATATAACTGATTTAGGATACTGTCACTGTGCTAATTTCAAAAATTCCATCAGATTTTGTCTAAGAGCTATAATTTTTGAGGGACAGGCTAATTATTTAGTTCTGATAAAATACAGAAAGTCTGCTTCCTTCCGACTTCAGTCAGTGCTGTTTACCATTTTTTTGTTAAATCTAATAGAATATTAATCAAATTTACACAAGCTGAAGGATCTAAGGTCTATGGCTCATTGTTTATACACAGTCAATGAAGAACTTTCTCTCCATTCTGATTTCTTTTTAAATTAATCATCAAGGATCAAGAAAAATTTCAATTAATTTTCCGTAAATCACAATTTTTAACCATTTGGTTTGGACGATGAATAGTACTTAATTCGTAACTTTTTTTTTTCAGTTATCGAATACAATGATAACAGATCAAATGTTGGAAATTTTTGGTCCTTGGCAAGTAGAAGATTATGATCCGCCCACAGCAGAGAACGGTATGGTTCCTCGAAACGCATTTGGAAATGTGGATCTCTTCAAACAGTCCATGTTGCCCAAGAAGTGTGTGCATCTCAAATGTTAGTATATTGGAATTGTAGAAAGTGATTTACTTTCTTAGCTCAAGTATTATGTATTTATCAAATCTGTTTATTTTGTAGTACCTGGTTTAAACAAAACTGCAAGGCGATTGAATATTGATTGTGCTTCAGCTATAGTAGGTTTTGATTTCCATGGGGGCTGGAGTCATCCGGTCTATGACGGATTTATTGTTTGTGAGGAGTATGAAGATGAGCTTGTAGCTGCTTGGAATATAGTAAGTATAAAATGTATTAATCAGGAGTGTGAGCTATGGTAATAGAAAGTTCTACAAATCAAGACGTTGACCTATATCTGTATAACAATCCTAAACTCAAACAAAACTTACGCATGAGAAAAGTTTTTTCTGCGGTTGTAACGTGAAAATATCGAGAAACATTACTTTACTTGAATTAACTCTCAAAGGTATGTCTTGTATGTATATTTGCATACTCTAGATGGCGGTAGTGTACGATTAATACTTTAGTGTTTCTGTGTATAGCAAATATAGATATTTGACATATTTGTAGTCCCTGGCGAGGATACAGAGGTTTTGGTCCGTCAAGCGAGACGGACGTCTCTTGAGTTTTATTATTGTTAGTGAAGTGAAGTGAAAACAGTATACCTCTGGCTCCAGGTAGAATAGTTAAACTAACCCAAAGAGGCCCTGGGGTCTCGATCACTAAAGTGTGGCGTAACTTCAAGAAGATGGACATAGAAACAACGGACCAACGAAAATAAAACCGGCGAAGAAAATGTGCAGCCAACCATCAACAAGCTCTACACATTCTAAAGACGATGCAATGGAATTCATATCACCTAAAAAGGTATCACGTGCTCCAAAGCCAAATGTGCCAACTCCACCTAAAATCTCGAATTCATTCGGAATTCTCGTGCAGAATGATAAAATGGATATTGTAACCCCATTTGACAATAAAACTCCAAGCATGAAGATGAACAGCGGACAGAAAAAGTGTCCTCCAATTATAATAACATCAAGAATTGGATCATACACCCAATTCCACCAAAAACTAAAACTAATAATCAAAAATAGATACCAAATAAAATATAACAAGGACGATATTAAAGTATTCATTCACGAAATAAGCGATTACAATGCGCTTATTTCGTCACTAAGAAAAGAAAATATAGAATACTATACATATACACCGAAGGAATCCTCCAAGAAGAAAATGGTTTTAAAAGCCGCCTGTTTTGTCTCAGAAGAGGACATAATCCATGGACTTACAATGGATGGTAAAATAAGACCAGAAGATATCGAATACATCAAAATTAAAGGCCATAACCCTAATCCTAACCCCAGATCTTACTTGGTAAATGTACATAATACTCAACAAGTACAGGATCTCAAAAAAATACACGAAATAGATCACGTCAAGATACAGTGGCAAAAATACTCTAAAAAATCTCCAGTGACCCAGTGCTACAGATGTCAAAAATTCGGCCACTGCTCGTCAAACTGTAATCGAACCCCAAAATGTGTTAAGTGCGCGAAAAACCACATAACAAGTGAATGCCCAATAACCGAAAAAAATAGCAATCTGCTACAGTGCGCGAACTGCGATGGACCACATACGGCAAATTACTCTCAGTGCCCTATCAAACTAAGGTATGTTAACTCAATGACACACAATTCACCTCAAAAAACCGATAGTGCCCCAATACTGACTGACCTACATAAATTTCCCCCGATCAGAAAACAATTCAGAAACGTAGAAAAACAATACTCTTTCAACGACATACTTAAAAATTCTTCCCCAACTCAGACCAATAAAATTTCAATGGCGCCCTCAGGTGCAACGCAAAATAACGTTGATGATTTTCAGACGTTATTAAACGAAATTAAGGAACTGAACTCAATATGTAATATATCCCAACTAATATCACTGGTTAGAGACATTAAAAACCAGTTCAAAAATTGTACTTCTCCACTAAACAGAATTCTTATTATTCAAAAATTAGCTGAAAAATATGGTTTTTAATAGCTCTAAAAAAGATCTCAATTTAATAACTTGGAATGCAAACGGCATCTCCAATAAAATAGGCGAACTTGAATTGTTAACAAAAGAGATAAAAATCGAAGTAATTTGCATACAGGAAACAAGACTTAATAAACGGAAACCCCCAAAAATACCCAATTACTATTACATTAACAAACCGAAAACTATATCCGGAGATCTGCTAATATACTATAAAAAACATTTAAAACCGATTGAAATTCCAACCCAAACCATACACTCCGAATCCCAGGCAATTAGACTAAATGATATAACAATAGTCAATTTTTACAACGGTCATAAAAACCCAATTAACACAGACGAAATAAACTTCCTAATGGGTCTAGGTAAGAAGGTTGTTATTGCGGGGGACTTCAATAGTCGAAGTACTTCCTGGAACTGCACCGGCTCTAATCGCAATGGTACTATTCTTCGCAAGTACCTGGAAAGTACTAATTTTACATTACATTTTCCAAGAAATTCTTACACATACTATCCAGTTCACCAAGTTACTCCCTCGACCCTCGATTTTTTTATTTCTAGGAATATTCAAATAACCCAACCTCTTACAATTCAGGCACTTGACTCTGACCATTTCCCAGTAGCGGCAATAATTCCAAAATCCCATTCATCAGTAAACACTAAACCAAAAGATTCTTTTCACACAAACTGGAACCATTTCAAAAAATTAATCAATCAAAAGCTATTCATTAATAGAGAATTCAACTCAGAGGAGGACATTAACAATAGCGTACATGCATTCACCAAACTAATTAAACATTGCCAATTCAATTCAACAATCAAAACAACAAACACTGACAATAACCACCTCGTAATTCCCCCGCCGGTACTTGAACTTATAAAAACTAAAAACAAACTAAGAGAAAGACTACAACGCAACTACAATGTGGATGTCCATAAGCAGTATAAATATCTAATTAATCTAACTAGATGCTTAATCGGCTCGCTTAAAACATTCCAATGGGAAAAGTTCACCAAAAACTTAACAAATTCAAACGAAATGTGGAAAATAGCTCGATCATTAAAACAAAATCAGAACACCTTCGGAATTTCCACATTACATGGACCCCAAGGCCTAATTTTTGATAGTAATAACAAAGCAGAACACCTTGCAGAAACCTACTTTAAAATACATAACTCTACCCGCGACTTATCCGATCAGAAGACCAGAAACTTAGTAAAGGAAACTGTACAACATTTCGTTAACCATTCCCACGTTACATCACCAGGATCATTAACTTGCCCAAACAAGATAAATAACATAATCAAGTCCTTCAAAAATAATAAAGCTCCCGGAGAAGATAAAATCAATAATCGCACACTGAAAAACCTTCCTAGAAAAGCTATTCTTCAACTATTTTATATTATGAACAGCTGTTTGAAATTTTGCTACTTTCCCCAAATTTGGAAAAATGCAATTGTCTTGTCCTTCCCAAAACAAAAAAAAGATGCGAAATTTGCAGAAAATTATAGACCAATCAGCCTTCTGCCTACAATGTCAAAAGTTCTAGATAAAATTATCTTAAACAGAATGAATGAACATGAAAATAATAACATACTCATAAATGAACAATTCGGATTCAGATCATCACACAGTACTATTCTTCAACTAGCCACAATAACTGATCAAATAACAAAAAATTTTAATTATAATAGAATAACGGCTATGCTGAATTTAGATATCGAAAAAGCTTTTGACACTGTCTGGCATGAAGGCCTTATATATAAACTCATAAAAACCGAATTCCCGTCATATCTCATAAAAATAATAAAGTCGTACCTAACCGATCGCACATTTCAGGTTGAAGTAGAAAAAAGCATCTCAAAAAAATATAGTATTAATGCCGGAGTACCTCAAGGCGGGCTGCTATCTCATTCTCTTTTCAATCACTACATAAACGACATTCCAAAGTCAAACAAAACGCAATTAAAAATTTACGCCGACGACACCGCAATATTATCCGAATCAACAAATTCCAACCAAGTGAATAAATACATTCAAGAACATCTAAACGTTCTGGAAAAATATTACAACCAGTGGAAAATAAAAATCAACGCCAGCAAAACCACTCTCATCCACTTTACACATAAAAAGAAACTATCGCAAAATCAAAACTATCTGACTTACAATGGGCAAGCCATATACGTACAAAACTCCGTCAAATACTTGGGCCTCACCCTAGAGAAAAAATTGAATTTCAACAATCACATTACCAATAATATTCAAAAATGCTACATAATGCTTAGAAACATTTCCCCACTGTTAAACAATTCAAGTAAACTTAGTAAAAAGTCGAAACTAAGGATTTACAAGCAAGGAATCAGACCTGTTTTCATGTATGCAAATCCTTTATGGAACATAACATCTCTTTCAAACCTGAGAAAACTTCAGATTATGCAAAATAAATTCCTGAGAATTATTTTAAACAAATCAGAATACACCTCAATTAAAGAAATTCATAGAATAGGAAATATAGAAACAATTCAGGATAAAATCAAACAGGACACTAAAAAATTCTTCAGATACACCACTAAAAAACTTGACAAAACTAAATATCTACATACATCATCTGACTTTGAAATGATGAAACTTGACTGACTATTTGAAAGCTTATCCCACCTGAGATGAATATGTGTTTTATTTAGTCAACATACCTCTAGAAAAAATTTATACTCTTGACAAAATTCACTAAATAATAAAATGTAAACTTAAAATATTAGGTGCGATCTAATAAGATCAGGAACTAATTGTAAATAATAATTTAAACTTATATATCTTGTATATTTCCCCCTGTAAATATTTTTGTATATATATTTTAGGAAAATAAAAATAAAAAAGCTGAAAAGCGAAATATGTGTTTTATTTAGTAGTCCCTGGCATTCATTGCACTGATGAAAACCAACAAGTTTGAAATGAGCGCATGTCTGTAATTTGCCTCTGTGATCAAATAGACCTTATCGGGTTTCTTTGAGTTTAGAATTGTTATACAGATGTAAGTAGATGTTTCGATTTGTAGAACTTTCTATTACCATAGCTCACACTCCTTATTAATGATATTTGGTACAGATCAGCCAAATTGATTTATTTGAGTGTTAAATGCAGTATGGTTATTATAGGGAAGTATTGAAAGAATCTCCTGACAAAAGTATTTCTCGAAATTTCAGAATTAATAAACAATTGGTACTTTCAAATTATATAGGGTGATTGCATTACTCAGGTGGAGAATGTGATTGGTTTACCTGATTTTTCCAAACACTTCTGCAAAGAATTGCTGGTGTACCAGTCTGAACTCACAGTTCTACGTCTCTCTAAAGGAATTGTGTGTGCTGTGTGCGCAAACAATTTCTTATGCATAGATCCATGATTGTCACGATCTTTTGAAGCACTGCGATCGAATTTTTTCAACGTGTCTTTGCACCAATCGGCACAGGCTTTTTTCTTCGAGCGATTGTCAAATTATGCGGTATCCAACATGAATAAATCTTTTTGACAGTTCATGGAATATTGAATGTATGAGAGTGGAACTAATGCCTAAGAATGCGTCAATCTCACGGTATGTCACATTACGATCTTGCAGTATCAGGTTACACACAGCATTGATGTTTTCTGGTAATTTTGGCCAATTTTGGAGAACCTGCGTAGTGCGACCACGTCCTGTGTAGTGCGACCACGATTGAATTTGGAAAACTAGCAGAATAAGGTGGTTCAAGATGGTGTTTCATCACTAAACGTCTAAGTGAGTTGACTGGCACACTGCTGTTGATTTGATTCACATAGAAAATCATCCTACAAAAGTGTTTCAATTGACAATTTATATTCGTTGGTTTTTCCTAATTCCATTTGATATTGTATGATGAATTTTGATTTTATACGTCTGTTAAATATGAGCAGTGCTTATAAACACTTTAATTTAATTCTTAAAGTTTCTTCAAAAAAATTTTTTGAAATTAAAATTGTAGAAGACAACAGATTAAATCTGTTTTGATATTCAAAAAGTGTTCACGATTTAATTTCATTTTTTTGACATATTTACATAAGTGTTGTCATATCTTGAAAAATTAAGTATCAATCCTCATATATATGCTACTGTATTCATGACTTATTATCAAGCCACTTGTTTTTGTCTTTAGAATTGAAAACAAGTGAAAGATAGAAACCTAAATATCTTAGAATCGATATAAAAATCCTAAAACACAACTTTTGTAATTCACAGTTTGAAACTGTAGTAACGTTACGACACTCAGGTTACTGTATGTATACCTAATCATTAAAAAAAATTATAGTAAACAAAGGTCTTATTCAATTTGAAATGAACTATTACAAACTAATGGACCGTCCAATTTTCCAAGTTTTTAGTTTAATTGTAATCCATACCTAGAAATTTTATAATTGTCATAAATGGACTATTTTCATTGCAATTATTAATTATCAATAGGAACAAGAAGAACAGGAGAAGAAAGAACAAGAAAAATATGAAAAGAGAGTATACGGTAATTGGAAGAAATTGATCAAAGGCTTGAAGATTAAAGAAAGATTAAAAGCAAAATATGGATTTGGGAAAAATGAAGTTGAAGACTCGGAAAGTTCCCGTGAACCCAAAGAGAAAAAATCCAATGTGGCACTTAAAAAAAAACGAAAGTGTATCAGTGATTCGTCCGAAGAGGACGAAGATAAAAAATAAAAGTCCACAGAATCTTCTAAGAGTTCATAAAATTTGTTGAGCTCTACTGAAAATTTCATATTGTAATCTCTGGAAATATTTTTTATTTTTTTTGATAATGAATCAGAATGTTTCAAATTTTTGTTAGTGTGTGTAATTTGCTCTATTTTTTGAAGTTTATTGCTGGCTGAAAAAGTGGTTATATTTGTTTCATCATGTTTACATTTGTTATTTTGTTGTCTTTTATTATTTTTTATACTGCTATTTCTTATACAAAAATAAATCACAAGTTTCCTATTTTTTTTTTCAATAAGTTTGATTTTTTTCCTTAAAAGTTATACCTATTGAGATTGGTGGTTTGAAACGAAAATGCAATGAGAGTATTATACAGATTGAATAATTCCATTTATTTATATACAAAAAGTGACATCATTTGTTCTGTAGTGAGAGATAACTGCAATGTAAGGCATGTCTACTCTACAGTGGCAGTGCCTCACCAATAAATTTGTAAAATTACACGGATTTATAGAAAAATATTTTTATTATTTATATTATTCCATTACATCATCACTTCTTCAGTCACAATTTCACTCTTTTTGTACTATTTACATCCATAAGCATTTATAGCATAATTCTACTTCATTGTACAACAATCAAATAGCGAAATACCTTTCTATCGTACTTCAAAGACTCTCCCTTTATTTTCCATAATATCTATATATAATAGGCTCCTGTGTATCCACCTCACTTCCATTTTAAGAGTAAATGGTTAGAGGCAGGCCTAAAGCACTTTTAAATAGTGAGTTATCTACATCATGTCATGTTTGTTATATAGGAAAACATATAGTGCTTGATAAACTGATTTTGAGGCATGCCTCGAATTTTATAAATTAAGCGTAAAAATAATGTTTGCATTTCGCATCATCATATTGGACAAAAGATTGTAAAATTTGGATCCACTTCTTGTGAAGGGCAAACTGCACTTCGGACATTCGGATTAGTATTCACTTTTCAACAGTTTTTAGTTCATTAGTTACTTTGTTAGTAACGTTTTCTGTTTCCCATGCAAGATGATCTCCGTATTTGTGTGACTTTTTACGTGAGACTTTATTTTCTTACCCAATTCAACTGACCAAGAACTACCGAAATGCATTTGGCGAGACAGAGTGAATCGTTACAAATTCACGAGGTAAATGTAAATATTCAGAGTACTTGATTTGATTTGAGTAAATTTCTTGTGACTATCTGTGGGATCAGAAAATCAGGGGTTTTAAAACACGTGGTACGAAAAGTACAACGGACCTGTGTGTAGTGTAACATTCAATGAATTATTTTATTGGCAATGTATTCTATTTTCAGCAACTCATAGTACTAATACAGAGGCCAAAAGAGTTTGGTCAAAATGTAGTTATAGCAATTTGAAAGATTTCTCCTCGGGGGTTCTATTACTACACAAACATACTTGTTTAAAGATATAAGGCCTTAAGGTCGAATTTGATTTGAAGTCCGTTTCTGTTATTTCAAATACTTCGATGCTCATATATCACAATTCATAATCTAATTCACTATTCATGTAACAATCAGCGGTTATTACATAGGACCGATATGTTCTAGTCAGTTTTTTTACTTTACTGGATTGGTTGAAAGATGTCGAATATTTATTCAAATATTGAACTTGTTGACATACTTCATGTGTATGAAGAGTGCAAGCAAAATAAGTGAAATATTTCATATCAGTGAATGTTCAATTTAGTGAAAAGTTGGTGTATCCTGAAGGAGAATTGAGACATCTCATTAAAAAGTTATTTGTGCACAAACTGATATTATTGTTGCTGCATGCAGTCGCTCATTATTAGGCCGGGCAAGATTGTGTACACTTAAAACTAATGGTGTCTACTTTGAATAAAAGGACTCACCTTAAACCCTACATTTTCATACAACTCTGAAAACCGAAGTAGAAAAAATTAGCGGAATTGTAAATCTGGTATATTCAACAAATTAAGTATATGGTCTAAATTGGTTTTTGACCGTTTATTTTACAAATAAAGTGACCAAGAATGGAAGGTTATTTTTTTATGAACTACCTATCTTCACCTGGTTGTCATAGTAGAACATCGAAAATTCACCATCCCATACATTACACTTGTGGATTTCACACAACAAAGATTCATAGAATAAAACATTTTTATAAACAAAAAAATATATTAAATAATACACAAATCAAATATATAACTATCTTTTCAGTGCTTTATCCATTCGCTTCATTTTCTTTTTCTTATTCTTATTACCTCCTAACTTCTTTTGGAATGGCTTACTTTTTCTCTTGGCATTCTTTATTTTATTTCTTACAATCTGCTTAAATTGCCTTCTTGTATCCTCAAACTCTCCTTCTTTCCGTTCTTCAGTTGCTATTCGTTTAACAAATTCTAAGCCCTCTGAAAAAAAAACCATAGTATTGCTCTAGTATCATTTAAAATAATATTTGTACAATAAAATATGAGAAAAAAACAATGAAATATAAGGTATATTTCATATTCGAATATTAATAAGATGTTTAATTGGTACTTTTGTACTATTATAATTAATTTTTTACCTTACCTACAAATCTGTAATCATTTTCTTCAAAGAAGAAAGGCTCAGTCCACAATTTTTTTGGCTTCCGAGTTGGCGGGGGTTGTTCCTTTTGTTCTGAATGAATTGGTTCATCTTCATCATCGGAGGAATCATATTTGAATGGATTTTTTTCCCCTAAATTGAATGATGGTAATGGAAGAGATGCAGCTTCTTCATCTATAGGCTCATTTTCTGAAAAAGATGGATGGTAACTATCATAAATGTTGATTACCGATGGTCAGATTTGTATAACAAAAAAACTCAAAAGTGAAATTTAGTTATTTTACGGAAAATTTAAGTTAGAATAGAGAAACAACTTTTCGAATTTCTCTGCCAATTTAAAAATAAACGACTAACAGTACCTATTGAAAAAATTCTCGCATGTCTTTTTTGCACACTTCTTCCAATGTGCATTTTGTCACAATTTGTGTACTTTGAACCAGAAAAGGTCTTATGTTGGATATTCAGATGAATAATTCGTTGTCAAACTAAATTTTGTCGGGCAGTTTGTAAGTACAATGGTTTTCAAAAGAATTAACTTAGTTGTGAAACTAAATTCTGTCCGGCTGTTTGTTAGTACAATGGCTTTCGAAAGAATAATTTTTTATTTTAATTGGAAAAAGTGCAGCTGAGCTCATTATATGTTGCTGGAAGTTTATGGTAACAATGCTCCTAATGACAAGTCATTTAGAGAATGGTTTCGGCGCTCTAAAAGTGGTGATTTCTGTGTTGAAGATAGATCTTGCTTCGGACAGCCAAACAAATTCGAAAACGATCAATTACAGGTATTACTCGATGAAGACCCGAGTCTAACACAAGACGAGTTTACACTTACGTTGGAGGTGAGCCAACAAGCAGTGTCTGCACATTTGAAATTATGGGGTTGGTTAAAAAGCAAGGCAATTGGGTTCCTTATAGAGATGAGCAATCTGGTGATTTTTAAATATCTGACTTATTGATGATTTTGATTCGTTAATCACTGTGATTGTGATCACTGTTTTTTCATTTAGCTACCATTAATTGTTTATTATTGAATAATTTTTTTGTTTATGCAGATAGTTGTTTAGTTGGAATTGCATTTCTGTATTTGTTGTGGATAATTCCATCTGTTAGGGCATTGGGGTTTGGGGCCACTCTCAGTGTGTATTTCCCCAATAAAAATAATTTCGGATCTCTCTTCTCGAATGTCCCGAACAAAATAATACCTATACTGAAAATAAAAGCCTTACACTTAACCTTTTGGGAACTATAGCGATTAATAGATACAATAAAAAACAAATTCTATTGAAATATCAATTAGACCCTTGCTTAACATCGTTGAATAATATATTCCAATTCAAATAATTGTAAACTAAGTTTCTTTAGTCCCCTATTTTTTGTGAACAGATTTTAATATTTTAGAACTTGTTTTTGTATACTCAGTTTAAATAGTATGGCGAAACAATTGTTATGTAAACAATAAAAATTAGCAAAAGTTGACATTGTTTTTACTTTATGAATTTCAATTTGATGTCATTTGCTTTTGCAGTTTTATTATAATAAAATGACCTGAAAGGACTCTATTGAACAATTGTATGAGAGTATACATAATATTTGAGTATTTTAAAATCTTATATAAGATGAAATAACATTAATTTCTCAATGCACTGTTTGATCTATGGTTTTGCCTAAATTTTCCATATCTTCATTAAAAACCTAATTAGGACCGCATTTATGTCGGAAACATTTCTCACCTTTTTCTTTGGTATCTCCAAGAATATCAGACAAACAGAAATCACTATTTTGCCCCAACTGATGAGTGAAATTGATAGTATGGAATCTTTCTTTAGATACCTCAGGTGCTTCTTTTTCTTCAGCCCTCTTTACGATTGTCCTTTTATCCTTCTTATTACTTTGCATTACTTGTTCCTCTTTCAATTCATATTTGAAATGATCCGGGTTCGATGGATCATATCTGACATACCTTGATGCATTTTGCTCTCTGTAAAAATTAATGGAATTAATAAAAAAAATGCAATTAAAGAGATAGCCAAATCGCTCAAAAAAAAAAAAAAATTAAATCCATTTGATTGTCAAATAGTCATTTTGCTAGCTCTTGATTTAAGGTTCGATGGCTTTTTAATATTTGATTGGAATGTGATACCTCTGGGAGCTATTCAGAACTTTTCAATTTCTAAAAGGAAAGATGATGAAACTAAAAAAAAATCTTTCAACTTTGAATTCTGTTTGGCCTCAACAGAAATGAACATTAATGAAACAATATACATATATGTTAATTTCTATTAATTGTGAATTGAAACATAACACATTTTGCCAAATTGTACATTGAACCAATTATCAAGCCGTTTTCATACGAATTGAAGCGTTGTTAAGCGAGAGCATGTCCCAGTGATGTGAATAGATCACAATCAGCCTGAGCAAAGTCTGGAAAATAAGCCATATGGGCTAGTATGTCTCAACTGAACACCTGGATTGCTTCTCTGACCTGTACCTCATAGAGCATTACTTTGTGTTGTTTGAAATATGTTATTGTTATTATTATTATTTATAGTAAGTGGGCGTCTGTCCACCATACCACTGCGTCCTCACGGACTATTGTGGTTCACCCCTAATTTATATTTCCCCAACGAGATCCAGGTTTTGGATAAAACCGATAATCTTGTTCAGAGGTAATTTTTTCAGTTCCCAGTGGGCTATAAAAGCCTGACCAAAGACCTCGAATCTGATGTGATTCACTGCTGGGCACTCTGAGACGACGTGCATGGCTGTTTCAGAGTCCTCAAGACACAGCCTGCATTCATCCTCTTCAGCCAGACCGATTTTGTCCAAATGCGCTTTCAATCTGCAGTGACCTGTCATACATAATTCTGACAAGTGTTCTGAGTTTGGCCCTGTCCAGATCTAGCGCTAGGTCCGCCATCTTTTGGTTCGAAGTTGTTCCAAGGGACCCCTTCGAATGTTTCAGGCTAGGATGGGTAAGCCAGAAAGACTCTAGTCTTCAGTTCATTTTGCCTGTTATCGTTCTCTTAGGCACGTCATGTGGTATTCCCAAGAATGGTTCCGGGCCTACCAGAGGCAGCGCAGCTCCAGCCTACGCCAGCCGATCTGCCTCTTCGTTACCCAAATAGTTTGAGTGGCTCGATATCCAAACAAGACTGATTCTGTTATACATACCGAGCCTGTTTAAACATGTGTCGCAACTCCAGACTGTTTTCGATATACAACAGGATTCCAGAGTTTTTAATACCGACTATCAGTAAATATTTTGATTTTGCCGTGTTGAATTTGCCATTTTATCAGAAGATCTGCCGCGGTCTCAATGGCAAATAGTTCTGCCTGGACTATGGTTGCGTTTTGATCGAAACTCAATGAGATATTGATTCTCGGTTTGCTCCCATAGACTCCCGCTCCATTCATTGTTTGCGAGAAGTTTGTGAACAAGCCAAGGTCGGTCCTCTATAGAACCTCAACATGCTGGGTCCATTTCTCCCGGCTGGGGATGATTACATTGAAATGGCGTTCTTAGCTCGTGACTTTTGACATTAGATCCAAGGGCATCGATAAGATGCTGTTTGTTAAAAGCCCGTCCAGCAGTCCTGAGCCTCCCATCACTATTGCCCCTGGCCTATCGATCGACAGTTAATATAGTTTATATGTGGTCTGTTTCACCTTCCTCTACATGGGTAGGTGCAGAGGTTGTAGATTTACTAGGACCTCCATGGTTGCCGTGGGTGTGGTGCGAAACGCACCTGTTGAAATATGTTACTCCCCATTTTAAGTGTAAATGTAATTAGGATATATTTTATCGACGATTTTTTCACTTTTGCTACTTTTAAAGTTTTCTTTTATTTTAGGTGAAATGGTTTATTTTAAAGAACTCTACCACCTGTGAAAACAGATTCGCCCTTAAAATCACCTCGTAGTGAACTTCTTCAAATATGTTGTCCACTTTCGGCAACAATACCCTAATCAACTGAACGAGCGTGAAAACAAAGACCATTGTCTTCAGGACAAGTATCCTCCAAGGACAATCCTTTCTTTATGGTTCAATAAAGTGCTAACCCCATTATCAGGCCAACTGAGATTAACCAGGGTTTAAATTAAATACCATTTTTATTTGTCAGAATCACTTACCCATGTTGATTCTCATTCAATTTGAACTTCTTTCCAAGAATCTGTCCCAAAATTTCAAATTCCTTCTCTTTTTCTTTGATTATGTCCATTTCTTCCTGATCATTTGATATTTCTTCTGGTTCATCCTCTGCGAATCTCTTATCAAGTACAAATCTCTCGTCACTTTTTATCTGAAATATGGAAATTTTCAATGAAGAACTGAATAAAATGTCTTTGGTCACATGCTAATAAGAAAAATATTAATTTACTATTAGAAATAGAAAGAAGTTCGTGCAGATGTCGCTATTAGTTTATTATTCCATTGTTTCATCTGGAAACACCTTCATTTTGAAGTGTCATTACTTTGTTTTCAGAATATGTCATTTCGCTGAAGTGTAAACAACATAGTTTCAATGTGAAGAAAAAGGCTGTGAAAGTCATCATTTTTTAATGGTTTTTTATGGTGGCCATGCTATAATTGAACAAACGTGACCGAAGTGGCCTGCCAAATTTAAAAGTGGCAATTTTGGTTTGGAAAACGAAAAACGACCCAGAGCACCACCAAATTTTAAGGATGAAGAATTAGAAGCAAGGCTTGATGAAGATTGATCATAAACACAAGAGGAACTCACAAGAACACCTGGAGTCACTCAACCAGCCATTTGCCATTGTTTAAAAGCAATGGGAATGATTCGAAAGGTAGGAAATTGGGTGCCGTATTAGCTGAAGCCATGAGACGTCGAATGTCATTTTTTCACATGTGAAGAACTAACTCCAATGGCTCCAATGGCAAAAAAGAAAGGTGTTTTGCATCGAATTGTGACTGATGATGAAAAGTACATCCATCACGATATTCGAAAATGTCGAGCAATGTATGGATGCCTTATCATCAACTGTCAAGCCGAATATTCATGCCCTGTATTTGGTGGGACTAGCTATTATTTTGCAGCATGACACATGTTTCATCGCCTGTTAAAACATACTTAGAAACGTCCAAATGAAAAGTCCTACCCCACCTGCCGTACAGCCCAGACATTGCTCCTTCCGATTACCATCTCCTCCGATCAATGCAACATGGCCTGGCTGACTAACACTTCTCATATGACGATGAAGTCAAAAAAATGGATCGATAGTATGCATCAAAAAAAGTAGTGATTTGGAACAGACAATACTTTTTTTTTCAACAAAAAACCGCCTGAACTTATGTATACTCCTAATACTTATTTTAATTTTCCTTACCCTGTTTTCGATATTTTTTTGGATATTTAAATCATCTGTCTCAGAATCTGAATTCTCAAATAAGGTCAATTTATTTGAAGATTTTTGTTTGGACTGGTTAACTTCTCCATTTTCTTCTGTTTCATCATCATTGAATCTGATTATTTTTGGTTTCTTCTGAAATTGATTGAAGGCAGTTTTTTGTTGGCGATAAGCTTTAATCTTTTCCATAAGTGCATTCTTTCTTCTAGCTTCTGCCTCAACCTGTCGTTTATCCAAAGGTTTTTCATTTTCTTTTACCTTATCGTCAACAACAGGACCTTTTCCAAAATCTTCAATTTTCAGTAGACCATTGACAAACTTGGCACCTCTATTTGGTTTCTTTATTTGGATCTCATTTTCAATATTTTCACCTTTTGTCTCCTCACTTCTACTTAAATTGGTATCTTTTTTTTTCTTTATGACATTTTCTTCTTCAGAAGAAGAAATAGTAGAGATTGTTTTCTTTCTTTTTAGTGGTTTACTAGAAGTCCTACATTCTTCATTAATTTTAGCTGAAAAATCTGCAGCAACTTTTTTATTTTCAACAGAGCTAGTAGGCGTGCTGTAGGATTTGGTAGCAATCTGATTTTTATTTTCCTCAGTTGAAGGTTCACTGGTGTCATTGATAGATTTACTACTTATTTGAGAATTTGTTTCACGTTCTCTTTTTAATCTTTCCAGGAAACTTTCTTTGGCTATTTGTAATTTTACATATTGTCCATACCATGGAGTTTCGTGGAATGTTTGAAAACCTAAAACAGGAAAACACATATATCAGTATATTAATTTAATCTCTACTAAGAACAAAAGTAAGCCCAAACTGATAAATTGAATATTTTAAATTAAAATGAACATTTGTTCAATTCAATTATATGTTACAAATAGGTTCTTGATTGTTTCGGTCTCTACTTGACGGAAATTCATCGTATATGATTTGAGGTAAAACACTTTATTTACGCTTATATTTAATGTTCACAACAATTGTTTCTGCAATTACATATTGACTTCATCGGGTGAGTATGGTGACTGACGAAACAATTGTTGTGAACAATAAATATAAGCGGAAATAAAGTTTTGCTTCAAATCATTTACAAATAGATGTTAAGCAACATTTTCAATCTTTGATCTTTTTCGAGTAGCAGTATTTTATAATAGACGACTAAGGATAACTATTGGTACTACTTACATTTTTGAAGTCCAATATCATCGGTGATGAGATTTACATATGCAAAAAAACAGGACGAATTTTTAACAGTTACAACTTTTCTTTCTTTGATTTCTATAGAGGTAACATCTCCAAATTTTGCAAATTTCGATTTTATTTCACAGTCTGTAGCAGTTTCGGGAAGATTCTCTATGAAAATCCTATTTTGTTTCATTTTGAGGAAGCATTCCTAAACATCCAGATAAATCGGATTTCTAAATTTTAACCTATAAATTGCAAAGGAAACCTCATTGTCAAAAGTCAGAGATATATTTAAATATTTTCTTCTTCTTTATTGGTAATTGCAAAAACAAATATAACATATATATATATATATATATATATATATATATATATATATATATATATATATATATATATATATATAATAATTTAAAATAAGGTTATTCTGATTTTCACAAATTTTTATTGTTAAACTCACAACAATTGTTTCGCTATCACAGTAGCATCATCAGGCAAGATCACATTTTGAATAACTGTTTTTTCAAAATCTTGCCTGATGATGCTACTGTGATAGCGAAACAATTGTTGTGAGTTAAACAATAAAAATTTGTGAAAATCAGAATAACCTTATTTTAAATTATTTAATATGGATTTTCACCAAGTAAGGACTGATACAATTCAATATATATATATATATATATATATATATATATATATAAAATTTTTTCAATTTTTAGTAATTAAGTACATCAAGTGCAAATCCTTGGCATAACGAAAAAAAATTTATGTTTCATTTTTCAGTATGCCAAGGATTTGTACTTAAAGTAATTACTAAAAATTAAAATTGTTTTGTTTTGATTAACACTATGTTCTTTGTTTTAATCATGTCAGATCTTCTTTTGAAGTATATCATTTGAACTACTGATTCATTTTCTCCGTCATTCGTGATGTACCCAAACTATTTCCTTTGAATATTTTCCTTTATGATGATATGAAGCTAGGAAATGTGTGTATATCCCTAAAATTGTGATTTTAGTTTTGTCTATTGTGATGCTTAAATTTAAATTTACATTAACTCTCATGGTGAAAAAATTTCATTTTGAATTTTCTGAATTTCTACATATATTCAGTAATTAATAATTAACGGTTTGATTTTTCATTTTATGATGTTTTCTTGAAGGTGTTAAAATGGGTCAAACTATGAGCGAACCAGTAACTGTTAAAGCTTCTGCCTGTTGTGAAAATTCGAAATTCAAAGTTGGTTCCAGTTGCATGCAAGGATGGAGAGTGAATATGGAAGATTTTCATACTCATATATTGTCGATACCAGATGATCCTTCCGCTGCATTTTTTGGAGTTTTTGATGGTCATGGAGGCGGTAAAATTGCAGAATATGTAGGAAAGCATCTGCACAAGTATATCATAAATCAAAAGGAATATTGTGAAGGAAATATTGCTGAAGCTATGAGAAAAGGCTTTTTACAGATTGATGATGCAATGGTACTTGAAGAATCATTGAAGCGAGAAAGATCTGGCACCACTGGTATCACAGTTATCATCAAAAATGATCAAATTTATTGTGGCAATGTAGGTGACTCTAGAGCAGTAGCCAGCATCCAAGGTAAAAATAATTAACAACTTTATGTCAGGCAAAATACTATATTCAATTAGGTGAACTTGAGTAATGTTAGATGTTCTATTTATTAATTTTTTCTGATCTGCATTATTTTAAATAGAGGTGTTTAAACGTATTATGCTCCATCAATGGACATATTTCATATTTGAAAGATAGACACTCTTCTACGTTTTTTTAACCAGAAAGCAAGTAATTTTATAAATGCTTCCTTGATTTTGAGTGTTCAGTTTTGCACATAATTTTAATATCTCCATATTATTTTATTTGGACTTTTTTTAAAATCTCCATATTATATTTAATTATTTCCATTGGCTGTAGGGCATTTTCTACTAATATTGATTCCAAATTCTGATGGAATATTGTTAAAATTTTGATGTTTGTCCTTTTAGGCAAAGCTGTTCCATTATCTAATGACCACAAACCAAGTAAGAGAGAAGAATATGAAAGAATTATAGCTGCAGGTGGTTGGGTGGAATATGATAGAGTAAACGGAAATTTAGCCTTATCGAGGGCTTTTGGTGATTTTATTTATAAGAAAAATCCTAACAAGAATGCAGAGGAGCAAATTGTAACAGCATTTCCAGAAGTAACAGAGTATACTATGGACAAAGATTGGGAATTCATTGTATTAGCCTGTGATGGCATTTGGGACGTGATGGGTAACCAAGAAGTTGTTGACTATATACGTGAAAAAATCGCAGAGGGAATAGAACCAGAAGGAATTTGTGAGAATATTATGATGCGTTGTTTAGCGCCAGATCTTCAGATGGCAGGACTTGGATGCGACAATATGACTGTGCTTATTATAGGACTACTTCATGATAAAGCATATGAGCAATTGAAGATGAAGTGTAGTGTTAATAGAAACAATAGTGAATGTCAGGATGATGACCAGATTATAAAAACGAAGGAAGTCAAAGAAGAAAGTAATCCCGAATAGTTCAGATTTTTTTTTATCACTTCATGACAGTGTATATTGACCATTGATGAAATATCCTTAAAATCAAACAGGGTGTTCCGTTCAAATTTTCCATTTAAATTATTTCTCCTAAGTGGCGATTTCTGAGGAAATATTAAAATAATTAATTATTAATGATTTCTGAGGAAATAATTCATTCAAAATTCTAAGGTTTTAGAGAGACTGATATATGTACATATATAAACTGTGAAAGTGATTTTTAATGATATATGAAAGTAAGTTTGGTTTTTTCAAATGGAATGCCTTATTTTCATCACAAATTTGTAATTGATTTGTACCCTTCATCATCAGGATTTGGACAAATTAAGACAAATTTTTCAGATGAAAGTTATAGGATCTTAAAGAAATTAATAAAAGATAAAATGTAATTTACAGATAATGTCAATTTGATCTTGTCCAAAGAGAGCTAGTAGTTTTGAATCTTTTTTTTGTTCAAATGAATTACCTTGAAGGTAATTGAAGTTTTGATAAAAATTGCCCAGTTAAAGATTTCAGGAAAGATTGATAAAAAATATGGGTTAAAAAAAAACATTGACATCCCGATTACCTTAGCAGTCATGAGTAGATAATAATAATAATTATTCTTTTAGAACCTGTTAACTTTCAGTCTGAGACAAGTTGAACAAGGGTTGTAAAAAAATTGGTTCGAAATGGAAATGATTTTAAAAATCACTTTCATTGGCACACTGAACTTCATCCATATTTTATATCATGATGACAAAAATATTAAGGTTTCAAGAGATTACTTTTTAGTTACTTTCGACTCCCTTTAAAGCTCACAATTTTTTCTAAAATGCTTTTCACCTTTTTGCTCCCTTGGCAAGCAAAACTGTAAAGATTCAAGATTCAAATGATTTGCTTTTTACTTAGTGATTTTACAGTGAATAGTCTATACAAGACATTAAGGAGTAAGTACAACACGTTCCTTTTGAAATATTATATAAAATAATATGTGTCAACAGTTGATTTATGAGCTGGAAATTGTATTTTTTATAAGTGAAATTAATTTTTGATTTACATCAAGAAGAAATGAGATTTTGCTGTTTGAGAGTCTGAAGAATGTATTATATATACATACAAGAAGAAACTTCTATTAACAAATTTTGATAACACTGAAGAGAACAAGTCTGGTTACTTCCGAAAAATCAATTTCTTATTATGGAATAATAGCATATATAGGGAGTCTGGATTTGACATTGATATATTTCAATACGTGTTTCTAGAGGTCAAAATATGAAAAAACCTCATATCAACCTTTGTCCTAAAGGGAGAGCTCCTCCATCTTTAGCCTCAAAAACTTGTATTTTTGGGATTATTTGAAAAGTAAAATTGTTTGGTGCTAACTGAAAATATAAGTTCATACCAGTGGTGGAGATACTTAGGGAACTTTCATAAAATGCCTCCTCATTCTTGAGCTTGATAATCTGAATGATTTTTTAATCAAGGAATAAGATTATTCAAACATTTTCAAAGGAAAAAGGTAGACTTAGTTGAAAGTGTTATTTAGTACCATTCTTGGAAAAAATAATTTATTATGCGATGCATTCTAATAAAGCCACTGACAAAAATACTAAATTATTTGAAATAAGTTGGTGGCTCTGTTAGAATGCATCTTTTCATAAAACCTTTTTTTCTGGAGAAGGCTTTCAGCAAAGTATACTTTTTTCCTTGAAAACGTTCGAAGAATCTTCTTTTATAACTGAAAACTCAATCGGATTATCAACTCGGGAATTATGAGTAATTTTATGACAGCCCCCTACAATTATCTCTACCTTTTGTAGAAGTTAGTTTTTACCAAATAATTTGTTTTACTAAAAACCCCCTCATAACTGAGTTTTATTCATATCTGACAAATTTTGATGAAATAACCGTAAAACTACAGTTTTTTGGAACTCTTAATAGTGGGGCTTAACTCACATTTTAGCACATAGATTGATGTGAAGTTTTCTTATAATACCGGGTAGAACAAGTCTCCTTACTTCAGAAAAATCAATTTCCTGTTATGGAACTAATAGCATATATGAGTGATCTGCATAATGCTCATTTTCATATAAGGTATATTTTGTAATTTTAATAAATGGCATATATCACTCTTAGTTTATTGGTACTTATATATAGGCCAGTTGGTACGCATACTGAGCATGTTACACACAAAATGAAAAAAATTTATTATTCAAACAAAAAAATGGTTTCGTTGATAATTATCAAAATTTTGTTAGCAAATATCTAAAATAGGACTTCATGTTTTATTACTTGGATAACGACTGATAGGCTGAATTAAATAAATTTTAATATTTGTAATGGTGCATAACATTTTTAAATGTAGACCACTTGGAAAGGATATTATTAAAATTTCAAATTTTTTCTTTAGTTGAAAAAGCGAAAATATATGGCGTTTTATATACTTCTTTGTACAGTTGCATTTTCTTTCCTGCAAGAATAGTTTGGAAGTAAAAGAGGGAATTATGTTTGATATTATAATTTTAATTTTCAATAAAAATTCCATCTGAGTACTGTAGATATAATTTAGAATTTTGGAAATTATTTATTCATAAAATGAGCACAAGTTAAACTCCAATCTATATTAAAAAAATATGCAAGTGGCTATTTTTACCTCTCGTTATGAAAAATACTTTCTAGTGTTAATGAGGAATGACCAGCGAGAATTAATCGAATGTTCAAAATCTACATAAATCTTATACCCAGTGATTAAAAAAAAATTACACTTGTGTCCACAGTTCATATTATTTGATATAAGACTATATTACATCTTAACCGAGTGGGTTGTATCTTACATGGTTATAATGCTATATGAAATTAATAGGATTATAAAAAAATATAATTTCAGCGATTTTTTTTTGTTTTCAAATAATACATTGAAGAAAAGATGTTTGGCTCTAGGTGGGTGAAAAGTTGTTTTCATGTTAGCAATTTTCAGTGTTTTTACCTCTTAATATTGAAATGTCAGAATTTTTCCATTATTGATCCGAGTTAGTATGTAACTAGGGTAAACATTCACCTTGTAGATATCATGAATGTTGTGGTTTATATTATTTTAATTGTTGAAAACTAAATTATCTTCAATTCACTTTTCTCAACATGTAAATAATCTCGACACTTTTTTGTGGTTCGCAAATTATGTTCCAAGTGAAACTCAAGAATTCCTGAGATGTAAATACGACAATGTGATATTTTGAAGATAAAATAAGTCCCTGCAAACTCAGTGTTCCAACAGAAACAATCAATCAATTCAAATTACCTCTTTATACTTTTCAGACCTTTACTTCCAATAATATTCAATTGTAAATTTGGAAGAAAAATGAGTTTTCAATAACTATTTCAGCTGCTACAATAAAGAATTTATTGAGCAAGCAAGGCAAATATGACAATTGGGCAATTTAGGAAGAGCCGGTAAAAAGACTTTGGGCAGGAAATGATTCAACAGAGGTTTTAGGTAGTTTTCGTTGTAAGTTCGACATGAAATTTCAATAGGTAAATATTCGGGGATGATGTGTGAACCATAACCTTTTTAGCTCATAACTTCTGAATTAATTATTAGTTTTGACTTCAGATTTATGGATAGAATTGAGTATGTCTGAACCGCACCTTCATAGTATTTACATGAGTGGTTGTTATGGAGAGTTGAAGCTACTCTTAGTTTCAATAATGTAGGTGTTTTGGTACAGTACCACGTTACAATAGTTGAATAAATTTAGTTTTATACCTAGAATATGCGGCTCTAGATAAAACGGCATGTGCAATTCACAGGAATATGATTAACTATCTAACAGGTCATTAAGTCCTGGGGCAAACCAGTAAAAACATTTTTTTTTTCTAAATTCGACTTTATCCATGAACAGTCGCCTTCCATAGCAATAGAATCATCGTTTTGATGCCTTTCTTATAGAACGATTTGTCTTTGGCCTCAAAATAAGCTTCAGTTGTGGCTTTAATGGAGCCAAATCTCTTTCATTGATGCCTGCAAACAGGTCGCATGGGGCCAGATCTGGTAAATATGGAGCGTGTGGAAAGCAGTTCTAATCGTAAATCGCTCAATTTCATAAACTTCAATTCAGTGCGTTATTTTAGTGAAATAGACATTTTTTCTTTGTCATGTTAGGCCAATAATACAATGTAGTAGTCGCTGTTGATCGTCTGACCCTTCAGAAGAAAGTGGATGGACAAAATTCCGTATTTGTCCGAAAACAGAATGTGACCTTGTCTGTTGACGGTCATATGTTTGGACGCATTAATAGCTTCAAGCAGTGCTCCAACTAATCAATTCGTTTTTTGTTTTGCTCTTTGAACAAACGCAGCACCCAATTGGAAAAAACATTATCCATACCAAAATTTGAATACACAAGTTATATAAGTTTAAAACTAGCATACCGCCATACTGGTTTTGACGAGAACTTATTCCAACAACACTTTTCAAGCCATTGCTGAGCTTGAACAGTATTTTTCTTAAAATAGTGTTAGATTAACATTCGAAATTCGTTTTTATCGATTGTTTAAACAAAAACAAATGTATCACTTGATCTTCAATAGCTTGACAACTGAACCAAATGGCATGAAATTCTTACTAGGCGGAAAAACAAAAGTGGCATGGCATTGCGGCGCCAACTGTGTCAGTTTCGGGACTTAATGAGCCATCTGGTTCTACAGCCTGGACCATAATCTAGACTTAATTATTCAAGTTGATGATTCACTTGAATGGAATCTTTCATCCATATGAAGTTTGATTTTTAAGCATTTTGATAATATTTTGAAGGTTTCGCATTTAGATAAAACCATTCATTCTTATTATTATAATTTTAAGTTGAATTAGCTTGTAAATATGGAATTGTTACCTCGAAAATAATTCATCAACAAGTTTGATTAAATATTTTGTAAAAATAATAAAAATTTCTAGTGTAAATAATATAAATATTACTTAGAGTTGTAAAAAGATCACCTGATAACTTGAAGATAAATGAAATAAATACGACTTTAGAAAGAAAAAATATTTATTTCACACTACATTAAACATCTATATCTACATGTATTTTTTAAAACCACATTATCACACAAATATCACCAATTTATTATCCAGTCAATCAAAAATTTAAAAAATTATTCTGATAGAAACTTCTTGCCATTTCAGCAAAAAATAATAATATTCAGTGACATAGCACAAGAGTAATTATGATCAAATGAACATATAGTTTATAAATAATTTATTATAACTGAAAACTTTTCTATTCTTGAAAGGAAATATGAATTCTTTGAACTATAAATATTTATGGCAAAGTTTCGCTTAAATTCATACATCTATCAACATGGTTTTCAAGAGCTTGATAGGACAAAAAGCCAAACTTGCAGATTGGGCACATGTAGCGATTCTGAAAAAAAAACAAATGAAATTTCACTAATGATCGAAGTTTTCCTCAATACTATCATTTCCTAAACAAATACAAGTGTTTCAAAGGTGAGTGTATTCAACACGAAACTGAAGTTGTGAAAATAAACATTTTATTAATTTGATATATGATAAGTTGTATGCCTCATCAATAAAAACAACCTCCAATGAAAAATGACAGTTTTAATCATTTAAGATTTGAACTTGTTAGTGCTTCCGAATTTAAGTTTGAACCTCTTTAATGAGGGTATTATTGTTATTTGTCTATTTGAAATAGTTTGTCTTCAAAATGAATGTCAGTGTGGTAAATATGGCATATATTAAAATTTCGTTACTGCACACTATTGAAATTTTAGGGACAGAAATTCGATCTGACTATTCTGATAACTTTGTGTTGGAAATAATAGTTCTGTTTAAAATATTTTCAAAAAATATATCTTTGAAATTTTAACAAAATTTGTTAACTAGAAGATTTTACTTTACTTTTTTTAAATTGGTTAATGTCATAAGATTTATTCTAAAAATTCTTTATTTGCCGTAATTGTACATTTTATGATCTTTTTTTTTTAGGACTATCAAGTATTATTGGAAGAACCTTATTTTCTATTATGATAAACTATCATACAGCTGATTTTTCAGACAACTAATTTCATATTCTTCTTATATGTATATCGAAATTTTCAGTTAGATCTAGTGAATTATTCTCAAGATATCTAATATTTATTGAAATAGAATTCCTATATTTTAAGGGCTATCACTTTCTGAAAATATTGCATAATCAATCAAATTGTCAGTTTACATCTAATTGCTGGATTTCAACTTGATTGGAAATTTATTTTTTTCTATTTGGATTTAAAACCTACCTTGTGAGTGTCAAATTCCCAAAATGTTTTCAATATTGATCTAACATTCGACACCAATTTCATTTCAAATCAGCACAATATACATACACATTATACTAATATTCAAATGATACACACTTTGATACAAATACGTAAAAATCAAATATTAATCTGCTTGTCTAAAGCTTTGGTTTAGGAATTGTTATTATACATCCTGCTTTCCGAGGCAAACTTGTGGAATCAAAAATGTATGTTTATAGTTCGCCAATTTTTCAATCTCACGGTAGAAGTCATGGTTTTGTTGATATTATTGCATGCTTCTACCCATATATGCTCTGTATAATGTTGTACAATTTTTTTTTGATATTTTTGCTGTACTGATTAATTTGTTGTTTAAATCAGTGGATTTGGCAACATTCCATTTTCCGCTCTGTTCTTATCTGCTGTATCAGAAAGAGCGGCAGCTCAAGAATAAAGTACTTGTGTTTTTGAGCGTTTGTTTAATTAGACAATTTCTCTTGATGTTTGTGGAGAGTACCCCGTGAAACATACTTTATAATCTTCATTTGATATTTCTTGTACTTTGTTATAAAAAGGTAATATCTTAATAACTTGTTCCATGTTACATTTGCTGTAATTATATATCAGTTCGTAGTCTCAGCACCACAGCCAGATGATCCGATTCCAAATCTGAAGTTAACGTTATTCCAATATTGTTTTTTAGATTACTCAGATAGAAGAATAAATCATGTGTCAGGGTAATGGTTCGTCAGAAAAGTAGAGGGTGCCTGGGAAAAGTCTGCACTGTAGGAATCTGTTAATTTTTTTATTTTCTAGGATTTGCATTGAAATCTCCTATTATTATCGAGTATTGGTATAATGAAGCTTTAGCAAATAAGTTTTCTTTTATTGCGTAATATGAGTGTAACTAAAAAATATGTGCAGCTTGAAGTAAATGGTAAAGTGGAGTGTTCCATTTAGGATGGTGGATTGCATTTTGCGTCCTCTAGTGTTCATACCAGAATTAACTATCTTCTTTATGATCCAGTCTTTGTACAAAACATTCTGTTTATTAGTAATCTTTGCTTCAACCAACATAGAACAGTGAATATTTGTTTCAATGAAATTATTTGTTATATGGAGTTTTCTCAGTAATTATTTACGTTGTATAAAATGATTTAATTTGTCTATTATTACTGTTATTTGTTGGTTCCGAGGGAGATACATCAAAATGTAGACCTTGTTACTAGAGAATCAGGTCCCTTTCAACACATTCATTAAAACGCCAATGTTCGGTTGGATAACCCTCCAGATTATTATCATAAGTTTGCTAGAATTTTACAAATAGGGCTGACTAAATTAACATGAGTATATGTAACAGAACATTAAAATTTTAGTATACAGCACCTAATGATATACTACAACTATTCCAGAAATGCCAGACACATAAAGATGCATTCTTCCGAACCATAGACACAGCTAATTTTAATTGACAAGCATTCAGAATAGGTCTGAAGAGAAAACTTTAGTTTGAAAAGCTTTCAAATATTTAGAGAAGATACTGATTTCTTCTCTTCCTTTTATTTCAGTTTAAAAATCAATCCTTATAAAGGTAGAATTTCATCTTTGTTTAGATCTATTCCAGAATTCTGATTTGAATTTAAAAATTTTAATGATAGTTTTAACCACAGTTATCATCACAAATGTTTTTCAATTAGCTAGGTTCTAACTTATTAAATTTCTTAATTAGCCGAATGGTTACTAGAGAAAAATCATGCACTTATTCTAACATATAACCACAGTTTTATAAAAAATGTTAGGACACTAAGGTGAGTAATAAAACAAGCACAAAAAAGGAAACAGAAAATAGTATAGTTTATGGTTGCTTCAATTTAATACTTTTGTTTTGATGCTATTTTTATGGAGCAGACTATAAAAGTGCAGATGTAGATTAGTGTTAGTGACGGTGGGTATAGGACTTTATTATATAATAGAGCAGAGTGAAGTTTGTTTATTGTTGAAAACAATACAAGAAATTGTAATAATAGTCTATTGTTTCTCAATCAAAAGAGACAAATAACATTTGTTTTTCTCCTATGAAAAAAGGTTCCTAGCAATCAAATATTAAAATGATGTATTATATAAATACCTTTGGTATGAAATTAAGAAATGAATATAAAAGAAACAAAGTGAGTTAATACATAAACATATATGACAAATGAAAAAAAAAAAACTCAAATTTAAAAAAAAAAACTGAAACAAATTGGAAATTTATTGGTTAGAGTTTAAGAAATTCTTCTTTTAATCTAACACACAAATGAAATAAGAAGAAATAATTCAAATGAAGCTACAAATACAAGTTTCTCTTTTGCATTGTTAATGCTCATTTTAGGCAGACAAACAAAAAAATCAACCCATACCAGTTATTCATAACCAAGTCGGTTCAGGATTACAAGCAGATACATGGTCCTCCAAAAATTTTAAAGTTCTGAACTTGAGATAACAAATAGGACATTCATAAGTAATCGGTGGAGGAGACTGAAAGGTGTAAACAAAAAAAACGGTTAATTTATATTTGCCATTAAAAATATTTTAAAGATAAAGAACTTTTTCTAATTTTTGACACTTCTATTTTGAGTAACATCAAATGAAATTTACAGGATAGATAATCATACAGTCAATTACCTCTCAGTCTTACAATGATAAAACAAAGTGAAAATTTAGCATATGGACAATAAATAAAGAAAATTTCTATGTCAATATGTAAAGGATATTTCTGAAGATGAGTTTTTCTAACATGATAAAACCTCTCAAAGCTTCAACTTAATAATTTTTGGTACTGACTTGTACACGTCCGTTGATCTAGAATGTCGTTCGGCTAATTGGAGATCAGTCAAGTTTATAAAAAGCGTCTTTTAAACTCTATTTTTGATGTATTGCTAATTTTTGCAAAATTGTTGTGATACTGGTGTCCAAGATGCCAAAGGAATGTGGAAATGATTGAACTGAGATTATTGAAATTGGAGAAGACATTTTGTAATAATACAATATAAAGTAAAAGGTAATTTTATCCAGTGTTATTATTGATAATCAAGTTAGAAATTAACTGTGAATAATGAAATTTCGTCTGTTGCAAATCGAGAAAAGTTTTACATAATTCATCACATATAAACTTATCCCATCACAGATTTCTCTTCAATGTTTTAGGTAGGTTTATAAGACTATTCAGAGATTGATCAAATGGGTTTTGGAAAAATTTGCCTGAATTACTTGAAGCTTGAAATATATCAGGGATGCAATAGCATCAATTTTCACGATAATTTTTCAATTTTGCTGTTTTTAATATTTCATATAAGTAATTTATGTTGAAATGGTTCATTTTGAATGAGATTATCTCCTGTTGGAAAAAGATTTTCATGAATTTTTACTAGTTGGTGCTTCACATCGGTTTAATTTTTTCTCTTAATAGGGTCATTTGTGGATAATTATTTTTTGGTGATGGTCATTTGGTGATGATTAATTATCTTAATATTAAACACCATCTAATAATGTGAGACAAATATCTCTTATGAATTATGAGTTTAAACTCCTCAATTTTTTTTTTTTTTTGTTGATGGTGGTTAAAAGTTTGAAGTGACTTTTATGCATTCATTAAAAGTTCTATCGAAATAAAATAAAAAAGGAAATATTCTCTCTGGTTTGAGCTTAAAAACATTTTAATTTTCTCAATTTATAATTAACAATAAATTCACTGAACAAGCGATGAGGAAGGCGCAATAAAGGAAATAAAATTGTATTGAATTAAGGTTGGGATTTATTGTTTTAAGATAAATAAAAAAGATTTTTTGAACACTCAGAAGACATTGACACACACCAGTGGATTAATTTTGGAAATGTTTGGTAGAAATTGTTCTTAAATTTTCAATAGTAGAAATAGAAACATTTGCTTCATGCCTATATTCAATATTTTTTTGATAAGCTCGTAATTTCGCCATCAATTATACTAAAAGGAAAATTAAAAAATCCAAACTGATGTGCCATTAGATGAAAATCTCCTTAAGTTTTTCCAACTGCTGCTCTTGAATAAAAATTTCATTATTGTGATATTTGTTGTTAAATTAGTTAATAATTACAGAATAAAATGACAAATGTCTATTAACAGAAAAAATCAGAACCAACGTCAGGTGGAAATTGTGAGAAAAATCATAAAATATTATGCCTTCTAAATATAGGATCACATTCCTCCATTCTAAATTGAACTGTCACTAGTAAGAATATTATACAGGAATTTCATTTGTTCAAAGCTATTTTACTTTGTATTTTCTTGAATACTTATTAAGTAGATGAAATGAGTGAGTAGTTTCTAAAAGTTTGGCAATGTTACGTGCAAATGAAATGCATCAAGTAATTGTGATACAAAGTGAATGGTTACTACTGACACAAAGACAACAAATCTACAATAACAATTAAACAAATAAAAATAAACATTTCCATAACAATCGCTTGTAGACACAACCAATGATGAGGTTTATATTATTTTAATTTTATTACCTGAACACTTCCAAGAACCGACTTCTATAATTTTTTTGATCACAGAGTTGATATATCGATTGTTTCTCATTCAAATGGAGACAAGTTCTTCATTTAATCTAATAAATTCAATTTAAATCAGCAGGCTGTTACAGCCTGCCATGACTAGCAAGGTTTGAAAAATAATTTAAGTTGGCTATCGTCTGCATAGAAAAGTTGCCGAGATACAAACAAGGACAATACACAAAAAATATTATAAATAGACGTGGATCCAAGATAGATGTCTGTGTAACTTCACATCTAAGGTGTAAAAAAGAAGATAACCTGCTATCAATTCTAACGGCCTGAGATCTTGACCCAATATAATTAGGCAATAAGTATATCGCTGGCTACAAAAAGACATTATAATGCAGTATGGAAATCAAAAGCTGATATGCTTTATGGAATCAAATGCCTTTGTATATTCCAGCAAGGCCAAAATAGTCAGGTCCCCTTATCAATAGATATGCAAAGCTGGAAATGGTCTGAAAGAACTAGAATGGACTCACCGATGAAAAGGTTGAAAGTATTTTGTCTGGTCGGTCCGTATGTAAACACTTTAACTTTCGAACAGAAAGAGCTAGAGACTTGAAACTTTCAGGATAGTTTTGAGTCCTGACTGTATTGGTTAGGTTAATGAGCAAAATCTGTTTAATGGTTCCGTAGTTATTTTGAAATTTTTCTTATCTTTGCCATTATTTTCGAAACCATTTATCTGATCGATCTGAAATTTGCTATTTAGAAGTAGAATAATGATGAGCAGTGTTTAGAGCTACCGAAACCATAGTAAAAGTCCTACAATCGAGTTTAAATTTAGCATCTTAATGTAAAGTAAGAACAAGAAGGCTAATGCAAAATTTCGTGAGAATCATGGGTAATATGAACAACCTCCTGACTGCAGGTTCGTGCTTTCGCCATTTTTTTTGTTTAAGAAATACACAGAAGAATCGAAATACATAATAGTTCTTTATGAGCTTGATACACAGTACTAAAGAATCTGTTCTAGAAACCTATTAGGACTATAACCTGAAAGCAATCCATTTATATGCTATAAATATAAAAATATAAAAAAAGCGGCACTTGTTCAACAGTTCTTTACCCCTGAAAATATTAAATTACTTCTTAAAGAAGCTATATATGATGAATAAAAAATTCTGTATCCTCTCATACGAAAGTCAAAGAAATTTTGGTAATTTAGAAGAAACAGGAAATCTCATGAGTTCTGTTGTGTTTTGGTAAAATTTTGTTACTGTGTCCTTGCCTAACCTGAACATTCGTAAAATCTGCAGGTGGTCGTTATGGTAACGTTTACCCCAATTAAAATAGACTGTACTCACATCTGCAGTGGCACTGGAAGTGCTGGAAGTTCTACGGGTAACATATTCCCAGCCACGTTCTTTCACCATTTCCAATTCATCATGCAACTCTCCGTTACGTTTCTGCACCAGTTGGAAATCACTGGCAAGCTGCTTGTTCTCAGTTTTATAGTTTTCTTTGAGACGTCTTTCCTCCTCGAAATCATCTTTGTAGATTTTAAGCTATAATGAAGAATTATACTTCAATGATTGTTGATCTCAAGCACAGTATAAAAAAATTCTATGGCAAGGTAATAACAGCAAAAGTAATTTTGTGAATCTGGTTTATCTCTATTGTGCTCTTGTTCCAGGGAACAGCATGTTATTAATTTGCTCAAATGCCAAAAATTTTCGAATTTTAAGCCAAAATGGTCTCAAACAACTAGGTAAGACAATTGTAGTGCTAGTGTTCGTGGTTACAGCCGAATGGGACGGACAAAATTATTTTTTATCTGAGCAAAAAAAAAACAGCACATCAAAAAATACTACTAAAGTAAATAAAAACAACTTGGCTTAAGTTTCACTGTTTATTTAATATCTATTGTCATTTTTTTTTCGGGTTTTTGGCTCATTCTCAAAACTGAAGAGAAAAGAACTTAAAATTCTATTTATAATAGTAGGATATCGTTTATCGAAAACTTATTGAGTGCACATGCTAGAAGATATTCCAGAGTCAAACAGTGATAAAGGTGTGAAAAGCGATTTTGAAAATTTTTGAAAAATACCGATATCCAATTTATTCAAAGCTGAAGATCTACTTGAGGGAAAAAAGAAATAGTTTTTCTCTCAAATTTCCGCAATCCGCGGAAATTCGGATTATAAACAAAGAATTTCCACTCGGAAATCAATACAACACATGACGGCCGGCGATAACAACAACAAGAAGATAAGATAAAATCATGCTACCAGCTGGGAATTCCCAAGAAATGATGATAAGTCAACAAAGCGAAGAAGTACGGGAGATGCAAACACAAAATACTAGCTACTACAGAATGTCATCTACCAGTGATGAAGATTTCCAAGGATTCCCCAACGACCCAAACAATATAAATACCTGGCAAACTATGAAACGTCCAACAAAGAAAAGAAAGATTAATACCACTAACAATGTGGAAATACCAACAAGCAATAGATTCAGCCAATTAAATGAGGAACATGAAGGAAGAACAAATCATTCACAGGAACAGTCGACTAATATCCCAAAACCTCCTCCAATTTTTGTGTACGGAGTGACCAACTATGGTGAAATGATATCCAACCTAAATAGAATACTGCAAATGGAAAATTTCACAACAAAAACTTTAGCGGACAACACCATAAAAGTGAACTGCCGAACTCCGGATGATTATCGCAAAATGATACTCCACATGAGAGAAACCAATATAATACATCACACCTACCAGCCAAAAGACAACAGAGCATTCCGAGTGGTAATTAAAAATCTTCATTTCTCAACAAACACAGAGGAAATAAAAAGTGAACTCACTCTACAAGGACACAAAGTGAGAAACATCCACAATGGAAGAAGCAGAGTGACAAAGGAGCCACTTAATCTATTTTTTGTGGACTTAGAACCTTCAGATAACAACAAAGAAATTTACAAAATTCGAGGAATCCAGAATAGAATCGTGCAGATTGAACCCCCAAAAAAAGTCAGCGGTTTACCACAGTGCACAAGATGTCAACAATATGGTCACACCAAAACTTACTGCAACAGGCCCTTTGTGTGTGTAAAATGTGGAGGAGAACATAATACGGAGAATTGCAAAAAAAGCAATAACACACCGGCAAAATGTGCCCTATGTAATGGACCTCATCCAGCTAATTACAGGGGATGTGAATTTTACCACGCAATCTTGAGGAGACCAAACAACCAGAACAACAGATTGAATGTACAACAGCCTGCTATACAAGCAGTAAACAACAAATATTACTCAATGCCTAGAAATCAAATACCAGAAGAACAAAACAAACCCAGCTATTCGGACAAACTAAAAGGAATAAACAACAATTCACAAAACACAGATAATGCTGCCACCTTAACGTCCTTCTTAGCTGAGTTCAAAAACATGTTTCAACAATTGGTCCAGCAAAACAACATGATACTCAACATGCTCTCTAAAATTCACTAGATTGATAAGAATAGCCCAATGGAATTCCAACGGTTTACTGCAGCACAAGAACGAAGTTGAAACATTTCTACACCTCAACTCTATAGATATTCTTCTTATAAGCGAAACACACTTTACAGATAGATCTCACTTCCAATTACCACACTATACAACCTATTGCACAAATCATCCAGATAACACAGCACATGCCGGTACTGCAGTCATAATAAAGGAGACCATTACCCACTATGAATTACCAAAACATCAAATTGATTATCTTCAAGCCACAACTATCAATGTAAAAATGGCCACACATGATCTAACAGTCTCGGCTGTATACTGCCCACCCAGGCATAATATAAAAAAAGACCAATTCAGAGAATTCTTCAACACATTAGGACCAAGATTCATAGTAGGAGGAGACTACAATTGTAAACACACGCTTTGGGGTTCCCGTCTAATAACGACTAAAGGTAGGGAGTTGGCCAAACTAATACAAGAGAAAAATTACACCTTCATGTCAACTGGTGAACCTACCTACTGGCCGAGCGATCCAAACAAATTACCAGATCTCCTGGACTTTTTCATTGTGAACGGTATATCAACAACATATATGGAGGTGGAAGCAAGCTACGATTTGTCTTCTGATCATTCTCCAGTGATTGCATCGGTGGGAACGTTTGCTCTGAAGAGAAAAACCAAACCAAGACTTCATAACAGCAAAACAAATTGGGACGACTATAGAAGCAAAGTGAGCAACAAGCTGAGCCTCAAATATCCTTCTGAAGTAGACGAAGCATTGAAAATGTTTACAACTATCCTGAAACAGGCAGCTATGGACAGTACTCCAAACATAAAAGAATGGGAGCCAACGACATCAATACCGGTCGAAATTAAAAGACTAATCGCAGTGAAAAGAAAAGCAAGATCAAGATGGCAAAATACTCACGCTCCATCTGACAAAAGAATCTTCAACCAGATAAGTAAAGAACTAAAAAACAAATTGAGGGACCTACAAGAAAAATCATTTGCGGATTACTTAGCTAACCTAAACAGGTATGATAGCTCAATTTGGAAGCCAATCAAATAAAAAAAAAAACCAAAACAACAAGTCGTCCCACTCCAGAATCCAGGTGATGCGAGCACTAATTGGGCTAGAAGCGAAAAAGAGAAGGCTGATCTCTTTGCAGAACATCTTGCCAACGTGTTTACGCCAAATGATCAGAGAACAGATGATGAGATTGAAGAATGTATTTCCAGCATCCCAACTGACTTACCTAAAATAAAATCATTCACGGTAAAAGAAATTCAGAAAGAAATTAAGTATCTAAACATTCGAAAAGCCCCTGGTCTAGATGGAGTAACAGCAAAAATGATCAAAGAACTTCCTAAGAAAGCAGTTAAATTACTAACATATATCTTCAATGCCATCACAAAATTGAACTACTGGCCAAAAATGCTGAAGACAGCTGAAATAATTATGGTATTAAAGCCAGGAAAATCACCACACAAGGTTTCATCATACCGACCTATAAGCCTGTTGCCGACCATCTCCAAGTTACTCGAAAGGCTCCTCCTACAAAGGATTGAGACAGAGTTACCCAATGAACACTGGATTCCCTCTCATCAGTTTGGATTCAGGCAAGGACACTCAACAGTTCAACAGACCCATCGAATAACAAGATTCATCCATCAAACATTTGAACAAAGACAGTACTGCACATCGGTATTCCTAGATGTAAGTCAGGCTTTTGACAAAGTCTGGCACGCTGGGCTCTTGTATAAAATCAAAACTATTCTCCCTCTGAAGTATTTCAGCATCTTGAAGTCGTACCTTACTGATCGAGAATTCAGAACAAAGGTAGGCGAAGAAACATCTAAAAATTACCCCATTAAAGCCGGAGTCCCACAAGGAAGTGTGTTGGGTCCTATTCTTTATATTCTGTATACTTCTGATCTGCCGACATGTGATAACACAATCACAGGAACTTTTGCAGATGATACCACCATAATGGCCTCCCATGAAGACCCCATAACAGCATCTAAACTTGTTCAAGAACATCTGAATCTAGTGGAAAAATGGATCAAGAAATGGAGAATAAAAATAAACGAAACAAAATCAAAAAAAGTAGATTTCACCTTGAGAAAAGAACGATGCCCACCAATTCACCTTAATGGAAAAGCAATACCACAGGCAGAAACAGCAAAGTATTTAGGATTATTATTATTATTATTATTATTATTATCCTGATACTCCTAGATCTTCTGTGAAGATCCCTCAGAAGCTTTTTCAGCTTGTACGAGTTAGGAGTTCAGTTGTGTTCTGTGTAGGCTTTGTTACTGCGATCTTGCGCCACTTTAGGTCACAGCACTGTTAATTTTTGACCCAACAGTGAAATGGTGGCAGATACCCGTCCAACTAGAAAATTTCTTTTCTACCTGAATAGGATTCGAACCCTGGACCTCCCGGTCACGAGTCCGATGCTCTCCCGCTGAGCTATCCACACTCACTCCATCTAGATACCAGACTTACTTGGAAAGAACACATAAAAAAGAAAAGGAAGCAAATAGACTTGAAAATCAAGGAGATGTATTGGCTTGTGGGAAGAGGTTCAAAACTGTCATTAGAAAATAAAATTCTACTGTACAAAACAGTTATAATTCCAATCTGGACGTATGGACTTGAAATTTGGGGATGTGCAAGCAAGTCAAATATAGCCAACATACAAAGAAGCCAGTCCAAGATATTGCGAATGATAGCCAACGCACCATGGTATGTCACAAACCTAACACTCCATGAAGATATGAAAATCCCCTTTGTTAAGGATGTCATTAAAACAAGAAGTAGAAATCACCATTCTAGATTGAAAGAGCACACAAATACCCTTCTACGACCCCTAACAGAGGACAACCAAGCAAGAAGACTGCAAAGGAAATGGCCAACTGACCTTATGGAATTATTTATTTTATTTATTATTATTTATTTATTATTAAGAGATTCCCCCAATGGGGGGAACTTCTTCACGCTTAATTCTCACTGTATGGATATAAAATTAGCTTATAGAAATGTATTCTGATTGCTGATAAATAAATACCTTTAAAAAAAAAAAAAAAAAAATAATAGTAGGATAGATAACAGGTAGAATTTTGAAGAGTATAAGAATAAGATGTTACATCGGTCTTAATCTTTTACAAATAAGAGCAATGGTGATAAATTAAATTCAAGTTGTTCATTGTGATTGGTAGCTTCCTTCCATGTGCTAAACTAATGTCCAAACATTCTAAAAGGTCCATTCTTCTGCTTTTATTACCTTCGTGTAAGATCTCAGTTCTACTGAAACCTATAAAATGGTTGTTATTTATACAATGTTCCAAAAAACCAGATGTTATTTAATAGTGTAATATAATTTTTGTGTTCTTCTACCCTCATGTTGATGATTGTATAAATAACAACCATTTTATAGATTTCAGTAGAACTGAAGTACACGAAGGTAATAAAAGCAGAAGAATGGACCTTTAAGAAAGTTTGGAAATTTGTTTAGCACATGGAGGGAAGCTACCAATCACAAGTGAAGAACTTGAATTTAATTTATCACCATTGCTCTTATCTGTAAAAGATTAAGACCGAACCAACATGTTATTTTTACTCTCTTCAAAATTCTACCTGTTATCTACCCTACTATTAGAAATAGGATTTTAAGTTCTGTTCTCTTCAGTGCTGAAAACGGGCTAAAAACCCGAAACATATATATCAACAGACATGAAATAAACAGTGAAACTCAAGCTGTTTTTATTTACTTTATTAATTTAAAGATGTTCCACCAAGTGATATGGGAGAAATCAATAAAAAAAGAAAATTTTATTTTAGTACATATGTGCAAACCTGTACTATTAAAAAAAAAAATTTATGCATTATAAAAAGACTATCATATCATATTACCATTCTTCATCAGCTAATCTTTTCTTGCGCTGAATAGGTTTTTTTTATCATCATAGCCTTGACAAGTGTAAATTTTAAAATAATTAAGTATTATATCTTGAACTCTTATGGCACAGTATATTTTTCAAGGTGATTTTATTCATACAAAGAGTACAATAAAAAATCTGAGTATTGGACATTGAATAGTTATAGAGAAACATGTGAATGAATATTGATAAGTCTTGTAATTTTCGCATTGAAGAAAAACAATCCCACTATTACTTTGCTGCAAACTAGCGATTGTTGAGATGCCCTCAACAGTGTAAATGACAAAAATTTTTCTTAAATAACGGATATGATAGTAAAGAGTGATTTACCTGTTGCTGAAGAGCGAAATAGTCATCCTTCATCGATTCTATTTTTTTCAATTCTTTCACTTTCTCTTGTTCTGTGTATAACTGGACTTCTAGGACACTATTATTTTGCTGTATACGAGTGATTGTTTCCTGGGATGCCATCAACTGTTTACGGATGACATCCAGATCTATCTGCAGGTTCGTATTGATGCTTGCCTGTGATTTCAGATTATTTATTTCTGCTGTGAGCATCGAAGTTGTTCTATTAGAAGATTCTTCTCTTTCCTTCAAATTGTTCTTGAGCTGAAAAAATTAATTAAACTTCCCTCTACTCTGAATCAACTTCAAGTTTGCTAGTAACTGCATTGCATTGCTGACCTATCCCTACCCCTATGGGATTTGAAAATACTGATCACAAGATTTCTAGATTATCCAAAACTGAGCTAAACTAAATTTTCCTTCGTCTTAATACCTTAGAAATAAAATAACATAAATAATTCTTGATAGAAGGTATATAAATTATTTAAATATTTTAATATTAGCCTTCTACATATTTAATTTCAAAAAATTATATTTAATGATATAACTTCTGAAAATAAATTAAAATAATGTCATATAGTCTAAGTAAGATAGTTTTATGATGAAATTCTTAAGATTATGTTGGATATTTTTGAAAGATATTGGTTTTCATAAGATTGATCAGAAGAAACAAAATTTTGTCTATTCAAAATATTTAATTTATAGGATTTTGGTTAATAATTTTTATTTATTGGATTTTGTTATACCATTCGGATGTCTTATAATGAATGTTTATTTTATATGTCAATTGATATAAGTGGTACTTATATGACATTATTTTAATTTATTTTCAGAAGTTATATCATTAAATATAATTTTTTGAAATTAAATATGTAGAAGGCTAATATTAAAATATTTAAATAACCTTACAAATAAATTTTTTTTATTTTTCTACATAATTTTCCTTCAGCTCGATATACACATTTTCTAATGATGTTTAATAGTTTCCATATCTTCCTTATGGTAAAAATTGTTGAGTTTATCAAAATAGATTCCAATTCTTCATTGCTGGCATATCCAATAGAATTGTACTCTTTGTTTAAATTCAGAGACAGCCGAATCTGACAATTAATTTTTGTTATCTTCAATAATATCTATTATATAATTTCAATTCTTGGAAATAATCAATCTAGCTGAATTGACAGATCATTTGTGGACTATATAATTGTATAAAATATATCCTAAATAGTTTAAGACCTGGTTGCGACAATTTTTGGTGCATCATTTCAAAGGCTAAATTAATATTTGGGAAAATAATAAAACGAAAGATTCACTGCAATTTGCTCTGTTTTGGACTTCTTCAACTTGCACATATAGTAAGAAAATTATATAATCCTTTACCTCTACAATAATACTATCTTTATCTTGCAATTCTTTCTTCAACTGAAGAATTATATCATTTTTGTTGCCTTCCATTTCTTCCTTCTCTTTTTTCAAATCCTCCATTTGCTTTTTAATTATATTGAAGTATTTTTCTGTCTCTTCTCTTTTTTTCATGGCTTCCATCAATTCTCTTTTCAGAGTATCCATTTCAAAGCATCTTTTTTCTTTCTCACTGATGAAGGGAGAACTTGAACTGCTCTGAACATTTAACTGCTTGGATTTTTGTTTGAGTTCTTCTTTCATTTCGAACAATTCTGTTTCCTGTAATTTCCTAATTTCTATGTTCTTCTCTAATTCACTGGTCAAGTACGCTTTTTCTTGCACCAACTAAAAATTTTTAAAATATTGAGATGAGTGTCAAAAATGAGGTTACTTATTTAAGTGATGCTGAGGGTTTAGAGCGACCGGAAAAGATTTTTAGTAGTTCAGAAGATAGAATTTTTAAAATCTTTTTTTGTAATTTTTCAAGGGGCTTCGCATTCTTGTAGATACAAGGTCAGATATATAATTGAATCATTGACATAGTAACTTTGTATTGTATACTCTTGAGTTCAAATATTCTATACATAATACATTGAATTTGTAAACTTATTTTTATTGTATCTATTCTAAGTTCTATAAGATTTTGGATATGTCTCATCGAGAAGTTGGGTCTCTTTAGGGTTTTAATTGTAATTTTGGTAGTATGGGACAGCTTTTGTCATTGTATATAAATTTAATTTCTATAGGAATATTAAAATTGATGAAAAGCATGGTCGTGAATTCAGGAGCTTTTGTACGCTTGTTCGTATCACCCACTATCCTCATGAAATATAGCCTTAGCCTTCTTGTCACTACTTCCCATCTAAATGCTAAAGTTAAACTTGATCGTAGGACTCTTTCTATGGTTCCGGTAGCGCTCAATGCAGCTCTGCTCACAAAATATATATTTTTTTAACCTTATATTTATACGATTTTTGCACGAATAAGAGTAATAATTTTACCTCTAAATGACGAATTTCGGATTGATCAGATCAGTATCATTTGAAATTTTATTTTATAAATTTGAACAAGTTCAAGTTTAGTATTTAGATGTGAAATAACGACATGTATAATTTCATGAAGATTAATTTTTTTCCTTTCTGATTTAGGCTCTTTCTTGCCAATATGTAACCGTGTATTTTTCATTTTCATGAGATTATCCATTTCTTCAGGAGAATAGTTTTAAAATTGCAAAAAATGATATTCAGATGACATCCATCATATGTAGCTTCAGTAAGAATTAATTCACACATGGAATTTTCAGGGAAAATGGTCTATTCAACAAGAGCACAAAAGCTTCCAATTCGGCATCAGTGTTTTTTACTATTTTTTAAAGTTCAAGCTGAATAAGAAGAAAAATTGTGTATATGGTGGTAGTCCCAGAATTATCCTAACATATTAATAAGTAAAACCCAAGTTTGACAAGGTTAAGTATTATAGAATTTTAGATGCTGTTTGGAGTGATACAAAACTTTTAATTGAAAAGTGAATCTAAATAGTGACATACATCATTAACAACTCCATTAAGTATGGAATCTTCCCAGACAAACTCAAGATAGCCATCGTAAAACCAATTCATAAAAAAGGTGATATCACCGAGCTTTTCCAAGATTATAGAGATGGCCTACTGCCGACAAATAATGGAATTTTTACTAATGAATAAAATATTAAGAAGCAACCAACATGGGTACATCAAAGGAAAATCAATTAAAACAGCAATTTATGATTTCATTAATAAAGTAGTAGAATCTTTTGAAAACAAAGAGTTATCCATGGGAATTTTTCTTGACTTAACCAAAGCTTATGATTGTTTAGATAAAAATAAACTCTTTCAAAAATTAGAAAGTTATGGAATTAGGGGCCCATCACTGGAATGGGTTAAGTCATATTTTTTGAACAGAAAACAAATGGTGGAAATGGAAATCAATGAGGAAACTGTGAGATCAAATTTAGAGGAATTACTGTTAGGCATACCACAAGGAAGTTTTACTGGGCCCTTGTTCTTCCTGATATATATCAATGACTACGAACCAGATATGGAACTATGTACCAAAAAAGTAAATACAGTTAATTATGCCGATGACACAAATTTACTTCTAGTTGAAAAACTTTTCTCAATGTTGGAAATACTAACTGAAATCACCCTAAATAAAACTGATGAATGGTTCAAAAATAATAATTTAATACTCAACAAAGAAAAAACAAAATTCATACTTTTCACACCAACACAAACAAAAATTGAGGAAGATTTAACAATCAATTTGAGTCAGGAAATATACCAGATACAAGAAACAACAAAATTTTTGGGCATCCACATAGACAAAAACCTCAATTGGAAAGAACACATAAACTGTCTAAATGAGAAAATTGCACAATCGATTTATGGTCTGAGAGTAATAAGTCGATATATCCACAGTAATTGCTTAAAAATTGTTTATCATGGAATAATAGAGTCAAAACTAAGATTTGGAATAATATTTTATGGAGCAGGAAACATAAAACCATTGTTCATTTTACAGAAAAAGGCAATAAGAATACTCAACAACATGAAGTATAATGAATCCTGCAGAAGTATCTTCAAGAAAAATAAATTATTGACAATATATGCCCTTTACATTCAGGAATGTGTTCTCTTCATTAGGACCAATGAACATCTATTTGAAAAATATGAAAACAAAAAAACCTTTTACGATACCAGGAATGACGACTACATTTATCCCAAACATAATTTAACAATCTCTCAAAAGCAGACGGAATATAGATGTCTCAAAATATATAACATGCTTCCAAAAAATATAAAAACTATAAAAAATATGAAATGTTTCAAAAGAAGATTATTCGAATATCTCATTGAGCTAGAACCATACAGTTTAGATGATTATATCATGTAATTCTTATTTTTGACACTATTCTATTTCATCTTCATATTATTATATTTATATGTGTATGGATGTGATCGAGAATAAAGAGCTATTATTATTATTATTATTATTATCATTAAATACTTTTTCATTCACAGCAGTAAAATATTAGTAGGCACAGTTTAATTAAAAATATTTTTCAACAAAACTGTGTGGGATCACACGATAAAAATCACAGAAGTCAACTGAATCGAGCAGAAATGTTAGAAAATATCCACAAAATAGTATTGAATAATTGTTGACTGCGAGTACCTGAGTTAACAAACATGAAATGTATTCCAAAAAATGCCGAATACTAGAATTTGCAAACAAATGATTTAATACAATGTAAACAAGAGAAGACTCCATTTGTTTTATTTCGAGGGTTGGCGAATAGTCAAATGTGCACGAAATCGATGGACTTTAAAAAAAACTTTCATCAAAAAACTGTATAAATCATTCATAACTTACAGAGGTTATATATGCTTTAGCTTCAGCGAATTTCTGCTTGTGTAGCTGATGAGTCTTATGCACATCTTCTTTCCATTCAACAATTTTCTCATGTTGAAATTCCATTGCTTCATTATTCTTTACGATAATATCTGAAAACATAATGTAAGGCGATTTGATTGAGTAGCAGATGTTTCCAGTTTAAATTCAATATTGTTCATCCTTAATGATAGAAAATTGAACAATGAAACAGTAGAATACCAGGTGTAGAAACCGGAATTTAGCTATAGATGGTGCTAGCCATCAGTTTAACCGCTTCTATAGCGCTATCATCTGCCTCTAACAGTACACACAATAATTTTCAACACACAACAACCCAAGTTCCAACAGCAAGAAAACTGAAAAACCACTTGTGATATATACAGATATATTTTCAGATTCTTACGTAAATCCAGGCGAACCATTGATTATCACCTATTCCCACCACTGGGACAGGCTCTCTTGAACAATGCTATAATTTGTGTGAAAATATACGAAAAATGCCTCGGGAACTGGTTTGCTTCAAAGGAATTTTTTTTTGCATGGCATTCACAAACTGTTAGAGAAGTGGGAAAAATGTATAAAAAACAATGGAGATCATTTTGAATAAAATATTTTTCATCATTTCTACACCTGGGAAAAAAGGGAGGATATTTTGATTGATTTGCAACCTAAAAAACTCTAGTTCAATGAATAATACTTGATACCCAAATGCATGTATTTGTATCTTTGACTAAGAGAACAATGCTTCCAATGTTAACACTTTCGTCTTTCAAGTAGCACAAATGTAAAAGAAGTGATTAAATGAAATATTGGGTTTCCCACATTTAAAATTAAAATAAAACACTGTCAATAACATAATTTAAATTTCCACATAGTTATTCATTAATTTTCAAAGATAAGTCGTTTTCTTAAAAGAAGGTAGAGCGCATCGAAATAAATAATTTCACCAAAAATCGTCTATGTAAAATATTCACGAGGATGAAGATATGTGTCTTTAAGTCGAATGACATGAAAATTCAAGTCCAGTTCTTTTACTTTAAACTCTTAACACAGTAAGGATCAGATGTCTACAATTTAAACAACGATTAGAGTATTTCAGTATTCAAATAAATGTAAACAATGTTTCAAAAATAAATACAAATTATGGAATGACCCTAATTTTATCTTTGGAATGAGCTTTCATTAAGAAAAGACTAACTCAATCAAATATTTCACCAAATACGTTGCAGATTCGCTCAAACATAACTTCCCTATTTTAGATCAAAATTCTAGCGGCTTTCATTTGTTACGAAGCTGTTTATTTAGTGAAAGTACTACTCATTTATAATAAATAACAAAAAATCCTGAAAAAATTTACAAAGAAAATTTTAAAGGACATCTAGTTGAAAATTCTGTCTCTAAAAAAAATCATAATTCGAAAACTATGCAAAATCCCATAACAAACATGGGGTGACTCAGGTACACCATAACATGAGGCACATAAAATTAACTTATGGATACCATTCTGTATAATTTTTATATATAAAAAAAATATATATATATATATATTTACTCCTTTTGATGAATACACGAAGAAACTGTTTCTAATGCACCTAAATTATAAAATATTTTATTTATCTAATTCATATGTAAATAAACATTTATTGTTTGAAGGTTCAGATTATTTTACTTTGTGTAATCAAGGATGATAATTCTGTGAATAGGGTAAATAAAATATTATTAAAATCATAAATGTGGTAGCTTTTAGAGATTGGATTAATAGTGCATTGAACAATTTATTTTCTGTACTATACACCATCCAGTAGTTCATGAACATTATCTTGAGCTTGACCTCTATTATAAATGAATAAATTAATCCTAATATAATTAAATTTGGGAACATTTCTACCTGCCTCCTCCTTATAGTGACATCATAATTAAATTAATTATAAATAAATTTATACTCAGAAGCGAAATTAGACTCCTTACAGTGGTAGAAAATGTTATAGGTCAAATTAATAATAATGTGATAAAAATAGATAAATTGTATATATACATATTGATTCAATCTTACTTCATATGAATGATCAAAATTTCACCTCACCTCGAAGTTTCAGATTTTCCTCAATAAGTGATTCGATTTTAGCCTGAATATCTTCTGGAGATAAACTGCTAGCAATCGAAGGAAGACTTATTGCCGGATCGTGTGTTTGATGAACCTGAAAAAATTGCAGGAGTAGTTAATATTTGATCTACTTCAGAAAAGTTATTTTATGAAAATATGGTTTTAAGAAAAAAACACCTCAGTTGTCAGGGATCGTTGTGTATTGCCAGTTGTTTCCTGTGACAATTCCAAATTTAACATTTTTTTTCCTTCTTGAATCGGTCCTAAATGAACACTCTCAATAGTTAAGTTCTTAAAGGATAGATCTACATCTGGCAATAAAGACTGTCCCAGCACAACAAAAGAATCCTCATCTTCCGATTCCATAGTAGACATAGATGGAGGTCCTGTAGGTATCTTGAATTCTTGAGTCATTTGGGGATACGTTGATAAGTTCTAGAAATTAATACTGTAATGGAAACGATTCAACCTAATGACTCATGGCATTTTTTTGTTTACGTTGGAATATTACACTAAAACTACAAATAGAAACTAACCAGGGACCACTTGAAATTGACAATCAATAGAATTTATATAATATTCTTATTAGCTATATATTTTCATACGACAATGTTAATTTATACGAGTGATCGAAATTGTGCTCAACAGAAAAAATAACACAAATACCAACTTAAACAAACGGTAACAAAAATATTGCAGTAATCTTTAATGTTCTGTGAATCCAATGATGAACATCCCTATAGTCGTCTGCAGTTTTCATACCCCTATGTGAAAAGGAATTAAATGAGAAATTAATTTGTTTCCTATCACTTTATTTACGATTATACAGTGACTCGAGATTCGTAGTGGTACTACATTTTAAAACTGAATAATTATTGCAAATATGAGCAGTTAATCCTTGACCATAGATTACGAATAACAGTAATCCATGTCTATTGGCTAGTTATTCATGTTGCTTCTATTCATTTGATATGTGAGGTTAAATTATTATAACAACTGTCATATTTGTTTATACCATTTCTTGACTTGTATTTCTGAATGTTTGTATGACAATTAAAAAATAAGTAGAGGAAAAGATTACTCGGTAGAAGGACTAGACCTTTGTCACTCAAATATTTCGGTTAATTGTTCTTGACCTAGGTTTGTGAGTTGTTATTCAGCACTAGCTAATAAAATTGCATTTATATTTTATTTCACAGTAATAATGGCTGATATTCGTGATATAATGGAACTGGAGAGACCTCCAACTCCAGAAGTGACAAAAGAATTTATACTGGGAAATGATAAACCTAAAAAGAAGTTCACAAATGTTCCTAAAGCACCTAAACGTCCTGAAGGAATGCACAGAGAAGTTTTCGCACTGCTGTATAATGATACTAAAGATGCCCCGCCATTATTTCCTACAGATACATGTTTGTTGTAATTTGACAAGTACTTTGAAGAGCATTTATATGATAAATTTTAGGTTACAAGCAAAAAATTGATTTGACAATGCGCAAACCACGGAAATGGGCTTGGATGGAGTTTAAAAACCCAGCTAGAACAGATGGGGCCACTTTCTATCATTGGAGACGACCTTGTGATGAGCCGAAGGAGTATCCTTTTGCTAAATTCAATAAAGTAAGATATTTAATTGACACATTTAAGTACTTTATTGTTGATATTTTTTGAAAAATTTTATGTTTATTGACTAGGCCTAGTTTAAATTCGGTCGCCTTGGGTAGGTGACTCCAATTGCAGTAAATGGAGAAATGTCGTACAAGTTTCTAGCGATGGCAATATTGATTGTATCCAAATATATATATACTAGGTTCTATCTAGTGCTTATTTAAATTCGTTTACAATATTAATTTCTGATAACATTACAATATTTATTGAGAAGTAAAAAAAGCTATTATGGAGCTAAAGGAGACAGAAAATAGAAGTTTATTTCATAGTTTACAGTCACTGATATGTAACATGGCACTTTAGATTCTAAATATCATTTGAGTCCTTGAAAGTGCAGCCCCATTAAAATTACGGTCTATGATATAATTGTGCTATAAATGAATAATAGTGAATAGAATATTTTTGATGCTTCTAGTATTTCGTGAAATTGTGAATTTATTGCGCAATGAAATAAGAAAATTATTTTGTTTTCTGTTAATTTCGAGCAATTTACTCGAGTTTCAAACTGAATTACAATTGGTACTGAAGGGTTTTATATTATATTTGAAAATGTAGTAACACTGCAAAACTCAGATCACTTATTTAATAAAAAGTGATAAAAATAAGATCCTTATTGATTTAAAATGTACTAATACGAAATTATGAACTACGCCATCCAATATTGCTTAATGCTATATACTCTACATCTTTCCAGAAAATTGAAATACCAACATACACTGATGCTGAATATCAGCAGCACCTAAAAGACGACAAATGGACAAAAGAAGAAACAGATCATCTGATGGATCTAGCTGTTAGATTTGATTTAAGGTTCATTATAATGGCTGATAGGTTCGACAAGGAAAAATTCCCCACCAAAAGATCTGTCGAAGACTTGAAAGAAAGGTACTTCAGAGTGATAGGAATATTGTCAAAGGTAAAGGATGAGAAATATTTCAGCGGTCTTTTAATACATACACATATTTCAGTTAAACGGGGATAAAAAAATTTACACTTATGATGCAGACCATGAAAGACGAAGAAAGGAACAGTTGAAGAGGTTGCATGAAAGAACATCTGAACAGGTAATAATTAATATATAGTCTTGATAGTCTTGGATGTTTCTTTTATATTCTTTTATTTTTCTCGTAAGTAGATCTAATTTTGTTTTTGAATGAACAAAAAATTATTTCTCTTGAAATTCCTTTCAAGTTAAAGTGAAGAATGTAACTCATAGAATGGAATTTCTTCTAATTATTGGCTACTAAGTTTCCGTTAGTGGAGGCGCCACAAATACAAAATTAATACTTTTGTTAGAAAGTACTAACATGCAAATGATAGCTGTAAAATTTTGAGGATCTGATGTTTGCTTTAGAAGTAACAGTGGTTTTAGTGAAACAATGTTTGTGATTTTCCAAACAATGTCAACGACATTTAAACAAAAGCTTAGCTTAATAAGTCTTATCCAGATTCTGCACCAGGAGTATCGACCATTATTGGCAGGTTTGCTAAATTTAAATGTTGTTGTACAAATACAGATAATGTACCATGTTTGGATCGCGGAATGAGGTGGTTATAGTGGAAAATGCCTATGGGAAAGCTGAAGAGTCAATGATTTCAAGCGTTATTTGAAACTGTTTAAACGGAATAAACAGGATTTTGCGTCGATATGTAACAATGAATGAAATATGGATACACTACTGTAAATCTGAATAAAAAAACGTCAGCTGAGTGAGCAGCAGCCAGTGGAACTTGTTCAAAGCAGCCAAAAGCACAACAGGCAGGTTATGGCCTCCATATTTTGTGATACATGTGGTATTTTTTTTTATCTACTACCTTGAAAAGAGCAAGGCAGGGAAATTAACAAAGAAATTTCGAAGAAATAACTTATGTGCAAATAAAAAAGTGTTCTTTCAGCAAGACAATGCACTGTGTCACAAGTCATTGGCTACGATGGCAAAATTGCACAAATAATACTTCGAATTCCATGCCACCAGATCTACCATGCCATTTCAACAATTTTCAGAGCTAGGCAGATATGTTTTGGTTATTTATAACAGATCAAATTCTTAATTAGATGTAAATAGATTAAATTAAAATGACTTTTTAGAAATTACTGTGTATCACTACTAAATAATTTAGGGGTTTATAAGTGTTTATTAAGGGTTCATAGTTTCGAAGTATTAACAATTAACATTTGTAAACATTTCAATTAGTAAAACATAGTAATTTCTGAAAACTTGTTTTAATTACTGAACACTAGCAACTGAAACAGTTTTTATACCAAAGTTTAATAGTTACTTAGGAATATTTGAAAAGATTTAAATAACTGGTTGAAAATTACTGCATTATTTTGTAAAATTTGATTTTCCATTATTTGACAACAACTTATTGATATTAAATCATTTCAGATTGAAGAAGAGCAGTTCCTTCTCGGAGAACTGAAAAAGATAGAGGCCAGGAAGAAGGAACGGGAGCGTAAGACTCAAGATTTACAAAAACTAATTAGTCAAGCTGACAGTCAAGTTGAAACTCCAAAGAAGATTGATAAAAAGTTACCCAAGAAAAAATTATCCAATCCCTCACGTCCATCTAGAGTTGATACAACCGTAAGAAAATTGCATATTATTTTGCAGAAAAACAGGGTGTCCAGATTTAATGTTAATATATTTCAGGACGTGATTCTAGAGGTCAAAATGTGGAAAAAACTTCAACCTATAAGAAGAGCCTCTTTGTCATGACATCCAAAAACCTTTATTTTTGTGATTATTCGGTCAAAATTTGGTAGATACAAATGAAAATCATTTATTCACTAGATTTTGGATAAGTGAAATTGTTTGGTCCTAATTCCAGAGCTAGTGATCTGATTGAATTTTCAATCAGATAATAAGATTTTTCAAACGATTTCAAGGAAAAAAGATGTACTTGGTTGAAAGTGTTATGGAGCACAATTAGGTTTTATGATGTGATGCATTAAAACAGAGCCTAAAACTGACTCTATCTCAAATAATTTAGTAGACACCTGTCACTTTGTCAGTGGCTTTGTTGGAATGCATCACATCATAAAACTATCTTTTTCTCAAGAATAGTGCTTCATAATGCTTATAACTAAATCCTTTTTTTTAATGTTTGTAAAATCTTATTCTTTGATTACAAATGCAATAAAATCACAAACTCAAGAATTAGAGGAAGAAATTAGTTTTTTTTTTCTGTTATAACCAAAAACAATTTGGCTTATCCAAAAATTTTAACAGAATAATTTCAAATACAAGTTTTTGGGGTTTATGATGAGGAGGTTCTAACTTCCCAGGGATGCATTTTAGAATGTTAGGTTGATATGATGATTTTTCTACATTTTCAGGTCTTGAAATATATTAACGTTAAATCCGAATATCCTGTATATAAATTTACACTGTCCCTGCCCTCTCACCTAATAATTTTTTCAAAGGTACTCTTAGTGTCTTTTCCTTCAATTTATTATTGCGGTTCCAATTCTCTTTATCAACTGCATTCTGTTTGTTTTTTTTTGCCAATTCTGGATTTAGGCACACCCAGACATATTCTCAATTGGTTTAATGTCAGGAGAGTTCCCGGCCTATGGTAAAAATGGAATTTTTTACGTTTTTAGCAGTATTGCAGAGTTCCCCATCTTGTGTGAACATTTTTCCCCCACTACCAAACCATTTGTTGATCTGTTTTATCAATTTGGTCTGCAGAACCCTTTTTTATTGGTCCTGCCGCATGGTTCCTCCTATGATATGAAGCCTTCCCATTGATTACTGATCTTATCATAGATGTGGGACGATTAACTTTTTTCATTACACAGTCTGTATGGTATTTTTCTTAACTTAATGGCAGAGTATTTATGAAGGATCGGCTAGAAATATAAAATTCAATTTATAAATGTTAGGATTTTATAGCCATTTTATTTCAGCTCTGCCTGTAAAAAGGGTAAACTTGGGGTATTTTATGGATAGAAAAATAATTAGGTTTTATTGCAGTCCCAAGATCAATGGCATACCTTGATCATGCTATATATAATAATTTTAGAACATTCCTACTTTAAAAAATAAAATAGAAAAAGGCTTTTTACTTGATAGAAGAAATATAACAAAATTTGAATATCAAAACAAATTAAAATATGTTAGTCTTCTACAATTTTAATTTCAAAAAAATTTTTATTCAAAAAGCTTTTAGAATTAAATTAATGTCTAAAATAAGCACCGCTTACGTTTAATAGACGTATATTATCAAAACTCAATATATAATGTCAAATGGAATAAATAAACCAACAGATATACGAAAGTTATTAAAATTAATAAATAAATATTTGTTTTGATATTCAAATTCCTACTTTAATAAGCTTTCATCAAAAAAGCATCAATATATAAATTGATGAATCTAAAAGAGTTGATGTTTTATTTGAATTTAGCTCTTGAAGTGTGGCTTGAATTAGTTCTAAAATTACTTCCTTCCTCGTAGTTGAAATTGTCACTTTGATATTTTATATTACAGAATATCGTAAGGTCGGTTAATAATATGTACACTTTTTTTAACAGCATATTTTACAGGCAATAGAAACAGCTGGTATCAAATTTCCGGATTACAAAAATAGTGGTGTTTCTCTACGCTCACAAAGGATGAAATTACCTGCTAATGTTGGACAGAAAAAATCGAAAGGAATTGAACAGATGTTACAGGAAATGGGGTTAGGTAAGAGTTTTAATTCTGAAATATTGAAACGTGAATAGAAATGAATTTTAAACGTTCAGTAGATGTATTAGCAGTGGCTGTTTGGCTTCGAGATAACCATTTTGAAATGCAACCATTTACAACTTTTGTACTTTATCATAATTCTCCATGAAAAATTATCTTTTAGAAGTCTTGCCTCCAAACATCTTGAAAGTTTTCTACTAATTTATTTCACTTAAAAATGGGCAGCTAAAGATAGACATAATTAACTTCAATCACAAATATCCTGTTATCATTTGAAACCAATTAATTTAATATTGTGCAATTAACGTTCACATTTTTTTCTCTGCAGAATTAAATCCAACTCCAACCGAAGAAGTGTGCATGCATTTTAACGAACTGAGGAGCGACATGGTTCTTCTGATGGAACTGAAATCAGGTTTAGCATCTTGTGAGTTTGAATTACAGTCACTGAGACATCAATATGAAGCTTTGAATCCAGGAAAGGTAACAATAGGTCAATAGACCTAAAAGCGGAGTTCAATTTTTTCTTATTCCAGACACTTAGCATTCCACCTCAGTTGCTCCCTTCATCAGAAAACGATAATAAGCAATTCAATTCTGGCGAAATCATCGATGTTGTTGGATCTCCCGGAAACCCCAACATTTAGCGATTAAAAATAAAACTTACAGTGATAATTTCTGAAAATATTTTTTGCAATGCTGAAAATTGATGTTGTTAGCGTTGAAGTTTCGGGTAATAATAACTGTTTGTCAGGTGGAAAGTTGCTTTTGGATGCATCAGAAAAATCTTTTTTTTGTAGAGAATTCAATTGTCTACAATTTCATCTCTGTTACATTCTTTTCAAAACTAACACACTACATAAGTTGTGAATCAATAAGAAACTTTCGAAAAATAATATTTTAGCTAATGTAACTTCTTTTAAAGTTTATTTTTATTTCTTTGCTCTGTTCTTAAGTTTTTCGTTGAAGGGAATAAAATGGGGGTAATTTGATGATGAAACATACACGTTATCAAGTACTGAAGGTATTTAATCCATAAATGTTTCAGAGAGAATTATCTAAATTCTCCAAATTCCAATTTTTTAACAAGTATTTTCCTCCTTACTGGTATGGAAAGTTGGATTATTGGGTGTTAATTACTTCATTACTTTACCCCTGTACTCTGTCTATAAAACAAGGTTGTTAGACAGGCGACCAACTGTCATCTTGAAAAACTGGACAAGCAGGTTTTATCTGTATCTCAATAGGCACATATGAAAATTATATCTTTTATAAACTTTCACCAATTAATTATAAATTATGATAAGATTTGCTACATCAATCCATGATTAATAATTTTAGATATTTAAAGGATGTAGTTAGTACATTTTTCAAGTTGCTACCGAATTCAACGTTTGCAACTAACCAGAAAGTTCTTGTACCAGTCACGTCATTAAAGGTGAGCTCTCACTTGCTACAAATGAAGTTCGTATTGAAACACATTCTCAAAACGATAATTGAAAGTAGTCACATTTTTTAATATATGAGATTCATTTGTAACAAGTGTGTTCACATTTACAGGAAGACATAAATAACGAGCTTTACTGAAGTTATGTGTTAAAATATGGGGACGTCAAAATTGTATATTTGTACATAAGTTTTATGGAGGAAATTGTATTTAAGTTTTTGTTAATGTGTAGATTTTCTTAATAAAATCTTTGAAATTATTCTGTAAGAACTAGGATATTTCAATTGGTCAGTTTATGAATCCAATTATTGTGAATATCATTATCAACTCTCAGTACAAGTGGTTCTAAAGTAAGCACTAACCTTTTACGCAAAGCTTGCCATTAATTTTTATCGTTAGTTTCTGATGCTTCCGTCTTTTAATACAGAACAATAGATAATAATCTTATGAGAGAAATGTTTCAGCAACCATGTTTGTCAAAAAGGAAATGTGAAACACACTGATAGGAATGTGCTAAATGTCTCAAATTGTCTGAATTTTTGAACATGAGATAATAATGACCAAGATGGGTGTCACGGTTACTAACAATGTGATAAATATATTATAAAGAATTGACTAAAAATCTTCAGCGATGCATATGGGAGAATTTCGTTAGATTACTTTTGAAGAAGAAAAACCGTTAACATAAAAATAATGAATGAATTAATCCTTTTAATATTTTGGATATAAAAACCATCAACAGTGAGCATCATGCTAACTTATTTTGGCATTTTTTTTATCAAGTACAATACATTCGTTATTACGATGGCCAAAATCAATGGATTCAAACATGGTTGTGATCATTTAACAAGGTAAAGGAAGATATAGAGAAGAAAACTTTTCAAAATTTTTTATTTACTCTAATTATTATTTGTGGTATTCTCGGGCTACCCCTTAATTCTAGTTAATATTATTTCTGCAAAAAGTTTGATTGGTCTTAAATGATGCAAATTCCGGAATTTACAAAAAGACTTAATTATCAAACTGGGATTATACATTTATTTTGAAATAATAGTATTACAAGTATTTCTTAAAACTCATGTTATAAACTTAATATGATAATAAATGAATGAACAATAAAAAACAAAATGCAGATTATTTGATAATCTTAAATTTGATAACTTACAAACAATATTGAAAATTTGTACAATAGAATCATCATTATTCCCATATAGTTCAATCTACTCTTTGTCGCTTTCTGGTGGGTTCATCAGATTCAAGATGTTCCCTTTTTTGTGATGGTTGCTGCAAAAAATTTGTTTGAGGAATGACTTCTACATTATAAAGTTCCGTATTCCTTACCTTTTTGTCCCAATGTTGTTGCATATATTTCAGCAAAATTGTTGTTTTCTCTGTTACTATAACTGAAGAAAAACTATTGTTAATGTAATTTATTTATAGGTGCTACTAAGTATCAGGGATAACTTTAATTACCCCATAATTATGTCTAATGAATTCCTGATTTGGAAGTAATTACACAACAAAGGGTTTGAAGTGAAAAATAACTTTATCTTTCCAGCAATAAAGAATGGACTACAATAATAATTAAATGAAAATATAAAGGGAATGAACCTATTCTCATCTGATAAAATGAAAAAGGAAAATTTTACAGTGCCATCACGAGGTCACTTTCTCTTAATACATTAATTCGAAATTTTTTTCCTGAAAATAGTACAAGTATAATTACTTTGATATAATATATATTGATTTTATTATTGGCTCTATCCAATCATTTCTGATTATCTATTCAGTTAAATAACAATTATTGAAAATATTCAAATCTATGCTTGTTTTGGTCTTTACTTGACAGAAATTCATCTTGAAATTGTGAATAAAAACAATATTCTATTTCCTCATATTAGCAGAAATAGAATATTGTTTCTATTCATAATTTTAAAATATTCAGATTGAACACAATTTGCTGACTGCATGATTCAAGTACATTTACTACTACTCAACATTATATATGAATTTTTCCATCATGATGTACTATCAAACATTGCCTTTTCAATTTAAATGTTTTATTGTAAAAATTAATTTCTTAATCTTCACCAAAATGTTCTTCATGACATATCGTTGGATGAAAAAACTTTATGCATATTATAACCAATATATTTATATATATTTTCTACAAGAAATTACAAATAAATTCTGATATTCATTTCTCGCATATCACTTGGTGGAACAATTTTGTATTAATAAAGTAAATACAAACAACTTAGCTTAAGTTTGGTTTTTAGCCTATTTTCAAAACTGAAAATGGACTAAAAACCCGAAACATATATGTCAACAGACATGAAATAAACAGTGAAACTTCAGCCAAGTTGTTTTTATTTACTTTATTAAAATAAATTCTGGCTTATATCAAGAAAGCTATAGGTATTAAGGCTTTTACACGATATGTCACATCAAGTGAAAATAAAACCAAGGTAAGATACATGATAAAATTTTAACTAAATATGTCGATAACCTATATGTTTCGATTTTTTTGTAACTTTTATTGTTGAATAGTATTAATACCAATTTTTAATGGTAATCTACTTACTTTGTGCAGAAGGGTAGTCCTTTGTTGGAATATATACAGATGGCCTCTTTAAAGAAGATCGGCTGTTATTATCTACATGGAATTTTGTGAAGTTATTTTCATCGTATGAAGGAAGGCCTTTGAGAAATTCAGCCACAGACTAAAATATAAAATAATATTTCATGTTTCTTCCACATTAGAAATATTCTAGATTTACCATATTGAAATACCACTCCTACACGTTTTGATAGATATTTCATAAATAAAAGATGAACAGGGCACAAAACTTCACATATAATTTCTAAAGAAATTAGTTAAGCCTCCACTTTTACGAAAGACACCCTATTGCGATTGTGATATACAAAATACCGTCCAATGAATCTATCATTATTCTTATTTTATCTAATCATAGAATAATATTGAAAACGATATAAACCACTGATCTTCACAATTTAAATCTTTGAACACAAATTTTTATTTCTATATTCTTTTTTCATATGTTCGACGAAATTTGTTTTTCATTATTAAAAATATTTATAGCAACTATATCTTAATTTTTTGTAATCGATTATGGTTATAACCTCATAATAAACATAGATACTCAGAGGTTATAATAAATGAAGTACAGAGATAAACTTGGAGAAGTTTATAGTAGTTTTTTTTTCTGTGGACGCGAAAACTTTCATTTTTAAAATTCAAAATGAAGGATACATATATATTTTATTGGTCCACCCAGTTGCTAACTATAAAGGGTGCAATGCATAAACAAACTATTTAAGTTTATATATATGCAATATATATATATCTTCACAGAAGATCTAGGAGTATTAGGATAATAATATATATATATATATATATATATTTTTTTTTTTTTTTTTTTTAATAATCACCATTATGGGAGTTTCCTCTAGAAGGTCCGGGTCTTAACGACCAAGGACCTTCTAGGCAGCTGTAAGGAACATTCTAACAATTCTTGTTGTCCAGAGGATCACCTCCTTCTGAGCTTTACTTATCAACTCCTGATCCAGTTCAAGGAGTTCCGTATTTTCTGCCAGGTGGCTCTCAACCAATCCATTCGTGGAGATTATCAGGGGCAGAATCTTTACCGTTCTTAGCTGGTGTATCTCTTTTATTTCAAAAGCCAGGTCGTGGTACTTTGTTAGTTTCTCCGTGTACGCTCTACTTATGTTATCATCTGCCGGGACGGTTATATCAATGATTGTTGCTTTGCGGTTTCCTTTATCAAAGATCACGATGTCGGGCCTGTTGTGCGGCACCGATCTATCCGTTATTATCGGGTTGTCCCAGTAGAGTTTGAACTGACTGTTTTCAAGTATCGGCTTGGGTAAGTATTCGTGTACCCTTCGAGAGGTAAGTATAAGTCCTACTTTCATGGCAATGGCTTGGTGAAAGATTTTTGCCATAGCATTATGCCGCTGGGTGTACTCCCTGGGTGCAAGAATGGGGCATGAGGATGTCACATGTTGTATAGACTCCAAGGCTTGGCAGCATTTCCGGCATCTGTCAGTCGGTATGTTCTTTTTGGCTATATGTTTCAGGTACGCTCTTGTTGGCACCACCTGATCTTGGATTGCGATGAGACGTCCCTCGGTTTCTGGGAATAAATAACCGGATTTAAGGTAAGTTAGTGACTGCTCTATATTAACTCTATTTTCTTTCAGTGCCTCCGGATACCTGCCATGTAAGGGTTTGCCGTGCCATTCCTCCAGTAGTTGTTCAGATGATGGCGTCTGTGGTGGGTTATTTCTGCTTGCCAGATTTAAAGCCGTGATGTTGCGGTCTTCCTGGCATATTGATTGAAAGAACGGTAAGTTTTTTGAGTGGAAATATTCTCTGAGTTCAGTTACCGCTTTATTGTGGGCCTTTTCAACATTTCGCAAACCCCTTCCTCCTTGGTGCCTAGGCATGTAAAGTCTGATCACCGATGCATGGGGATGGTGGATGCCGTATTTAGACATTAGGACTCGCACATGTGTGTCAATCGCCTTCAACTCTGTGCTTGACCACCTGATCACGCCGAAAGAGTAGGCTATACTTGGAATTGCCCATGTATTGATTGCCGTAAACATTGCCTTGGAGTTCAGTTTACTGCGGAGGGTTTTTTTTATTCTAGCAAAAAATTTATTTTTGAAATCTTCTTTCTGTTTTGATGTTCTTATCTCCAATGCTTGTTGTATACCCAGGTACTTACTTATATGATTCTTCTGGGCTTAGTTCTTGTATAGTCACCTCATCTTGAATAAGCATTTCTCCCCCTTGTGTCAACTTTCCTCTCTTGACGTGTAATGAGGCACATTTGTCCAGCCCCATCTCCATTCTGATGGTTTGTGTGAAAGATGTCACTATCCCAAGAAGGCTCCTCAGTTGCTCCTCATTCGCGGCATATAGCTTGAGGTCATCTATATACAGTTGATGAGTAATTTTGATGTTTGACCTGTCGTCCACAAGGTATCCGTATCGGTTGTTGTTGAGCAGCCTACTGAGGAGGTTTAAAGCTAGACAAAACCAGAGGGTGCTGAGTTTATCCCCTTGGAAGATGCCAGTTAAGATTCTTATCTCTGGTGTTATTATTTTGCCGAATGTTAAGTTCGTCCTCCAGGTTGTCATCAGATGTTCTAGTAAGCCTATAATGTTTTCAGATACACCGTAGAGTTTCAGAACTTTAAGAAGCCAGGAGTGCGGGACCGAGTCGAAAGCCTTTTTGTAGTCGACCCATGCGACCGAGATATTCCTTAACTTCTTCCTTGCCTGTTTGGTTATAAGATGATCGATGGTTAACAACTCCTTGCAGCCCTGGGCACCTCTTCTGCAGCCATTCTGCTCTCGTGCAAGGATCTTGTACTTGCTTACATGCTTCCACAGATGTTTGGTGATTATTCCTGTGAGTATCTTATAGACAGTAGGAAGACATGTAATGGGTCGATAAGCCTTGGGGTCAGGACTGGTGTTTCCTTTTGGAAGCATATGGGTGACCCCCAAAGTGAAAAACTCTGGTATGATGGAGGGTTCCGCCAACGCTCTCTGAAAAAATTTGGCCAATTTATGGTGAGTGGCCTTGAAGTTTTTCCACCAGTAATTATGGAGTTTGTCAGATCCTGGAGCAGCCCAGTTATTTGAGTTCTTAAGGACAGATGATATGTCTTCCTCCATAATTTCGAGATCTTCCATGGTGTAGTTTCCTGCCTCCTTCTCAGCGTCTTTTATCCAGAAAGCCTCATCATCATGAGTCTCCCTTCGCTCCCAAATTCCCTTCCAGACTTCAAACATTTCTCTCTCATCTGGGTTCACTCCTTCCGTGTTGTTTGCGTTCTCAAGCTTGCGGAAGAACTCTTTAGGATTTTTGTAGTACAGCTGGTTGTTCCTATACCTCTTTACTCTTTCGTTGTACCTTTGTATGCGGTTTCCTAACGCTTTCACCTTCTGTTTCAGCTTGTCGAGGACCACCATCATCTGCTCTGCGAGAAGTTGGTTCGAGCCATTTGTTCTAATACGTGCTTCTGATGCGATCTGCCGTACTCCCTTCATGATCCTGTTGGACGGTATTTCTGTATTGAGGTAAGTATGTAAGGTGCCAATTCTTTTTCTTATAATCCTAATTTTCTTTTCCAGCCTCATTTTCCATGGTGGTATCATTTCTTGACGGCGAGTTGGTTGGGCCCCGCTTATGCTTATTTTGAGATCTTCGCATACTGTGATTGCTCCAGCGTATACGCAGTCGACCACCTCTCTCAGTGTGGCGGTTACATCGATGTATCTCTCCATTATCCTGTTGATTTTTTGGACACACTCTAGCATTTCTTTGGATTGCTTCATTCTTGGGATGTTTGCCCTTTTACTCGGAGAAAGTCCTGAGTATTTCTGGAAGTTTCGGTAATAATTACGTTCTAGCCTGGATGGTTGTACGCTCATTCGGATATGTGATCTGGTTTCCATTCGTGTTTCTTCATCAGGCTCTGCATTTATAGGGGCACCACGCGGGATATAACTTTGAGCAATGGTGTCAAGTTCAGTGGTGGAGAACTTTTCCCTTTCAAGAAGCCACCTGACTCTATTTGCCAGAAGGTTGGCGTACGATGGTCTCTGCGGGTTGGTGTCATTCCATAATTCTGTAAGTAGCTCTCTGTATGTCTTTCCTGTTCTTGGTTGCATTTCCTTCGCTATATATATATATATATATATATATATATATATATATATATATATATATATATATATATATATATATATATATATATATATATATATATATATATATATATATATATATATATATATATATATATTCAATCACAGATTATTATTTTTTTTCACGAGTGGTAGTAGTAGTATTTAGGCTTAGAAGGGATATTATGTACCCAATTTCAAGTATGTTAGTCAACGCACACAAACACATCCATGGGGGCAGCTGCATTCGAACCCGCAAATCTGCAATGATATGACAGCGCGAATCTATGCTCACTATGCCATCGAGATCCCCAATCACAGTTTATTTGAAACTCAATAACGCTTTTGTCATACAATTTCAAAACAAGAAGTAGAGATTTAGTTGATCCATTCTTAATTGTATAATGTATGATAAATTTAGATAATTTTGTATAAGACTATTGTAAAATTTTAATTATTCTGCCCTGTTCAACTCACATTATATTACTCGTATTTAACAAAATAAGCAATGGCCTCGGTAGCGCAGTAGGCAGCGCGTAAGTCTCATAATCTTAAGGTCGTGAGTTCGATCCTCACCCGGGGCAAACTTTTGTTTCGATTTTTAATAATTGCTGAATAGAAACTTTTACTTGATAACACTCTGAAATGATAAATCACTTCAGTTAGTTACTACTTATGAGCTACCTGTTCGAGATGAAAATAACTGTCACTCAATTAGAGCGAAGAATTGAAGTTTATTGTGGCATCTCAAATCGTTCGCACAATAGATTAACGTCATATTTATGTATGAGATAAAAGAGAATTAGCCATGAAGAGAACAATTTCATGGGTAATATAACTGAATATAGTGTCATCTAAATTTCTTTCCCATCACAAACTTTTCTATGAGTATTTGTAATAATATTGGGATATTTATATAAATATTTCGTCTCAGTACAACACAAATTATTGATATTAATGTTGTATTTTCACAGCAAATCAATTTTCTCTGTTTCGTTATAAGGGAGCTTTCAAACCCCTTTATTTCGTGAGGTAAGCGTCTCGTTCCGGCTTGCAAGCTCCTTAACTCATCAGATTGGTAATAGGGTGCAAGCTTGCCAATGACGCCTGTGATCTTGTTCCATTTGGAACGTCGGTTGTCGAACGCTTGTATTCTGCTCTACTTGAAACCGGCGAGGACGGTGAAGAAAGTATCGGAAAGTGATCGCGTCCTATATGTGATACGTCGGGAAGCTGTTGCAGAGCAGAACAGATTTATGGGCAAGGAGTGGGCACGTCGCTCAACACTCCCTTCCCAGTAAGCATTCGCAGGGTCATGATATATGTCTTCAGAAGTTGTAATGAAGCAGTCCTCTTCTGAGCTGGAAACGATGCTATCTCAAACGAAGGATACTCTGGGACGAAATAGGAAGGTTACCTCAGAAATGTTGGATGGGATCATCGGTGGTCACCAATGAAACTCTTTGGCGATGTGGTGTTATGAAAGAGCTTTCAAATCTCTTAATTTCGGGAGATAAGCGTTTCGTTCCAGCTTGCAAGCCCCTAAGCTCTTCAGATTGGTAATGGGGTGCAAGCCTGCCAATGGCTCTACTACTCTGCTCTACTACAGCTTCCGATGTAGCATATGAGGGGGCGCGACAGGTAGCTAACGATACCTCAAAGATCCGCCCTCAACGAGGTTAAGTAGGGCAGAGTACCAGCGTTCGATGATTAACGTTCCCATGAGGAACAGGCAGAGCTGCGCACCACGCCAGTCTGAAGAGTTTCAGGTGCGCAGACTCAGAACGAAACGCCGTCTCCCGAATTAAGAGGTGGAAGCATTCCTAAAGAGCTTCAATGCAACGTTTGATTTCCTTCGATCGGTTGGAGGTAATGAAAAAGTATTACCAACGTGCTATCCGTTCTGGGTATTCAACGTTTATTTACATGAGAATTGGGACACCGTTATCGGTATATACTTTGCGCAGGTTATATGCCTCACTTTAAAAAAGTGTGAAGGTCTCCAGAAACTATCGTATCGGTAGCTTACCGGAAAGAACTATTAAATTGGGATGCTGTGCAGTTAACCGTATAAGCCGATCTTGTGCAATGGTCGTAGCTCTTGCTTTTACACTCCCACGAGTATATGTCGACATTTCACTAATACGATAATGATTCCATTCTCTACTAACTATGCTTTGAGAAATCCGGAGGCGGTTGGCAACTTATTGTTGAGTTAAATCTTCGTTTAACCAACACACTAATTGTTCAAGTTGAACGACTTCTAAACGCATGTTAAACTCGTGATGATCAATCCATAACTGATGCTACACAATACGAGATATATTGCAATAGCACATTATCCCACATACGGACCACAAAATAAGATCATAGATCTACAAGAAATGAGTTTTCTGCAATTATTTGTAACTAATCTATTCAGTGTCATGAGGACCATATTTTGTGTGTGCATAATACATACACTTCTCCACGTGGCATGTACAAAAATCTTGAAAATTTGATTGAAGTGCCAAAAGTCAGTTTTCTCCTGCATATCCATTTCATTTTTTGAGCAGTGAAGGCGCAATAACTCAAAATGTATTGTGGCGACGTTCCGAGTCCTTGCCCAGAGTTCCGCTCTAATCTGATGCAGCTTCCCGGCGTGCCATATAGAGGACGCTGCCACTTTCCGATAATACTTAGTTCACCTTCCTCGCCGGCTTCAAGTAAAGCGGAGTACAAGCATTCGGCAATCGACGTTCCGACGTAGAACAAGGTTACAGACGTCATTGGCTGAGTTCAGGGGCTTGCAAGTGGGATCGAAACGCTTTATTTACCTCCCGAAACTAAGACGTGGGAAACTCCTTCACAACACCGCACCCTATAGAGCTTCAGTATATTCTAGTAAGCTCTAGAAACTGGTTGCTTCTCAAAAAGTAAGAGATAAATTCTTATTTTCGGAAAAAATTATCACAGAGAAAATGTTGACGTTTTTACCATATACCATAGAAAGTTTCAAATATAGTCATTCTGTTCCCAAAAAATCAAATTGAATAAATTATTTCTTCTGGGTGTTATACTTCTAATGGACTTGGCTTAAATTTCACTATTCATTCGTGTTTGATTGATTCGGTCTTTACTTAGTGGAAACTCATTTTAATTAAAAATTATATAGGAGACTATTTTAATTTCCACAAAAATATTTATAATACAATAATTGTTTCACCACGATGTAGCTTTTTCAGATATCTACATTCTACCGGCTGATGGTGTCCACTGTAACTGAGTTTGAATACAGTGTTGAGTACCTGACAAAATAATGGAAAAACAAGTCATAAAAACTTAAGGTATTTATTGGTGTTTGCTGCTAAAAAATACCATTAGGGAAAGATATTCAGTAATGGAGATTTGTCAACATCCGTTTGTTCATTCAAAATTATTTTACGGGCATTGTACTTACCTGTTGATTTCAAGAAATTCTAAAAGTGTTGATCTAGAACTTCTGCTTTCGACGTGTATAATTTCATAGTTATTGTTAAAATTATGCCTGAATTCCTTAAGATAATGAGCATATGTCGAATGTACGGAAACCGATATATAACTCCTTTGGTGTTCTTGTATTATTTTCTTGAATGATCTACCTGTCTGGCTAATGTATACTAAAGGGCAATCGTTGAAAGTCAATTTGTAGACTCCAGATTTATTTTCTTTATTTGTTCGATCCTTATTGTTTTTTATGTAAGGTTATTAATGGTTTTGAAAGCTGCGTTGTAACTATTTTTGAAATATTTAGCGATAGTTTCAGATAATCCACTAACATAAGATAATGAAAAGTATTTTTGTGTATTGTTCTTTTATGATGGGTGCACGAGATTTAATGCGATGTTCTTTTGTTTATTGGATACCATTTTGTCATGAGACAGGCGTTGCAACAATTGTTTGAAGCTATCTGTTTAATTATATTTAATTTTTTTACATAAAACATAAAACTTCAAATAACTCCACCAATCAAATCATTATCTTATGTTAATGGATTATCTTTCAATTACAACGCAGCTTTTAAAACCAATAATAACCTTAGTACTTGCATGAAAAACAAGAAGGATCGATCAAATAAAGAAAATAAATCCGGAGTCTACAAGTTGACTTGCAACGATTGCCCTTTAGTATACATTAGCCAGACAGGTAGATAATTCAAGAAAAGAATCCAAGAACATCAACGGAGTTACATATCGGATCCCGTACATTCGACATATGCTAATCATCTTAAGGAATTCAGGCATAATTTTAACAATAACTATAAAATTATCCACGTCGAAAGTAAAAGTTCTAGATTAATACTTACAGAATCACTTAAAATCAACAGGTATAATGCCCGTAAAATCCTTTTGAATGAACAAACAGATGTTGACAGATCCTCATTACTGAATATCTTTCCCTAATGCATTTTTAGGGACAAACTCCAATAAACACCTTAAGTTTTTATGACTTGTTTTTAGCATTGTTTTGTCACGTACTTAACTGTAATTTAACTTTGTTACACTAGACATCATCAGTCAGTAGAATGTAGATACCTGAAGAAGCCACATCGTGGTGAAACAATTGTTGCATTGTAAACATTTTTGTGAAAATTAAAATACTGTATCTTATACCTATTTTTTTAAAATTATCTTGGATGATGTTTGCCAAAGGATCGCGTCCAATATTCTATATTTTCTTTTGATTTTTATCAGTTAGCTGCCGCCATACTTGTTGATAACTCAGTGTTTATAAAAAACAGTGTTTCTTAGACATTTTGTTTGATTTAATTTTGAAAAGATTTTGAGAGATTTTTAAAATTTAATTTGTAGAGGTTTCGTAGAATTGATCTAGTAAACGTATGAAATATTTTAAATTTAGTTTGGAAGAATTTGATTCAAGCTGACAGCGGTTGACTCCTTGTGTCATAAGACATGTGCGAAATCAAACTTTTTGGACTCTACCTAAGTCAATTCAAACATCACTACGGTTACTTTCGAGCACCTCCCAGACAAGGACGGTCCGAGACAGGTGAACAGAGAAAGCTATAACACCGCTGTAGTCAAATTGAACGCGGTCCGAATAGCAACCTGTGCGATAGAAACGTCGTTCACTTGTTTCACCGTCAGAATGCAACATGGCTTCTCGCCTGCTCGATCATTGAAATCTCGGTCGACCATGTTCGCGTGAAATAAGCGTTTTCGTGCCGTTTTGTGCAGAAAAGGGCGAAAATTGGGAACAGAAGTTAAGGAAAAGCGATTTTCCTTACGTGTCGGTTTTCAGAGGGACATCTGGTGTTTTTGGGAGTTGGTGCCAGTTTGTTTGGACGTACAAGGTAAGGGAAAATTGCGTATACTAAAATCTAGTAAGCTTGGTACTTTGTTATTAACGCATATACATTTCCCAACTTTTCCCATACGATGTCATTTTGTAAATTTGATTCACTTTTCAATTATCGTTGAAATTATGCTTGTTATTTAACATATAATAATAGAAAAAGACTATATATAGTTACGAAAGTTTCACTGTTGATTTAAGTTAAACTATGATCTTTTAAACTTCAAATTGAGGAAGTGAATCATGAAGTTACTTAATTCAAGAGAGGATAGATTATTTGACAGAACGGTGAAAAAGTATACTGAATAGTGTTCGGATTGTTGTGATCAGAGGACCATGAACTTCAACAAAGAACTGTACAGATCAAAATTAATAATTCTTTTATTTTTGAACGTGCTATAGTTTATCGTTAGATGGTGATAACAAGATGAACTTTCTGAGGTAAACTCAAATTTTTCATATTCTCGAAATGATATATAAAAAAATAAATGATATACATATAAATTATTGGGTACCTATTATATTTATAAGTTTTTCAATGAGAAATTTTTGAATTAATAAAATTATATGAATAATGGATATTATTAGTTTAAGCAAAGAAGTTGCATAATAACTACTTTGATACTTCTTAATAAGATGACAATTACTCAGTGTAGTAATTTTTATATTCTACTTGGAGTTTAGTAACTTATTTTAAACAAACACTAATGCTACAATTTTCATTATACAATAATGCAACACTCCTTCAAGAATTGAATTTTGGCAAAAATTTTACATTTTCCACTTTAATAACTATTTTCCGATTTTAAATTAAAATAGAATTAATTATATTGATTTCTCGCATATCACTTGGTAAAGCATTTTTAAATTAATAAAGTAAATAAAAACAATTTGGCTGTTTCACTGTTTGAACAGTGAAACTTAAGCCAAGTTGTTTTTATTTACTTTATTAAAACATAATTATTCTGTATAATTTAATAAAAAAAAAATTAAATCAAAATGTCTGAAAAAAATCTATGTTTCTATTCAAGTAGATTTATATAGAATTATTTTATATAGATTTATTTATATTTTATTATTATTATTATATATTATTATTATTTTATATATAGCATTAAATTTATTATTTTTTTTTCGCTTGCGTACAACACATCTTTGATATATTGGAGTTTGGACCATGCCTATTTTTGTAGATTTTTCTATCAAATTCATTATTATAGAACAATAGGTTATAATTAATGGTCATTAAAAAATATAAGATACAACAATTTCAATCTGTGGTTTGAAATGTAAATGGAGAACTGACAATTTGTTTTGACTTAACCTCTCACATTCAGTTTTACGTACTTTATTTTCAAGTTCCAAGATATTATAAATGAAGGTATGCAATATTGTTTTTTTGGTAGTTTTTAGTTATTATTCTTAAAGTAGACTAAAGATTTTGGATGATATTATTTAAAGCTGGTCTTAATAATGTGCTATATCCTTAAATATAGGTATATAGGGTTTTTCTGGTAAAGAATTTGTTTTTCATCGTATTCATATATAAACAGTTTACTGTTTTTGCTATGTATGTTATTTAATTTATGTCAATTTTCTTTATGTTCTTAAGATTCCTTCATATTTTGAAGTGTTGTACGATACTTGAGAATTATAGGTCTACTTAAATAGAAAGAAGTCTTTTTGAGACAGTTTGATTTAACTTTTTTAAATTAAATTATGTGCGAGTTTTGAAGAATAATTCTGCTTCTATTTGAAATTAAATATTATCCTCTGTCAATAATATACTGTTTAAATTTGTTTTTCATTTTGTGTGTAGCATAAAATTTTCCCATTCATTATCCAAATTTCATAAATTTTTCTTGATTGAAAGAAATACTCTAAATTTATAATAGTTTATCAACGAGCATTCAGAATTGTAATTAATAGAAATAATTTTTTTTTTATAATTTATATCATCTTACCTTTCAAGTTATATGTTTCATGCGAATACATCGGGCACAGGCTGATGGAATCTTCTAAGCCTTCTACAAAAATGTTTAGTACTTGAATTTCATCCATAACAATTTTTCAATGTCTATAAAATACATTCGACTGAAAAAAATCCCCAAACAATCGTCAATGTACTGAAAAATTGGGTTTATTGGATGGGATACTGTATGACCAATCGTCGTGGTCATTTGAATGATTTTTTTTTAATTCGTGAATGTCAAGATAATACAAATCTAATAAATAACAACTTCGAAAAAAAATATTCATCAGTTTTTTATTTATAGCTGAAAAATGGAAATTTTAAATAGCCAACCCCTCATACTATTTAAAGGACCAGGATTCGTATGTATGATCACTAACTTCCTTTGCCTTCTATCGATCTGTATATTTTATCAATCAGTCAAATTATTTTCTTTTCTTCTTCTTTTTTGTCTTCAAACTTGCATCCTCGTCAAATACCAAAAGACAAGCATAGAGTAGTGAAACAACATTAGATACTCCCACCTCGCATTTTTTCACCATTGAATTTTACACAATCATATCCTAAAATAGTCAGCACTAATGAAAATGAATGAATATGCAATTAATCGGCGATGAATATTTTATTGAATTCAAGAAGGTTGTGAAATATGTAAACAACAATCGTCTACGTATTTGCCCCGCGGATATAATGTGGGATAAATTCCTGTCGAAGAATTCTTTAGGTATTATATTTTCTAACTTGTATTTTAAGTAAGAAAATGTAACTTTCTGCAAATTATAGTATGATATAGGATGTTGAAATTTTTATATTTCATGTTCTGTTTTCTACTTCATCCTAGAGAATATTCTTAGCTGAAGTTTTTAGGTTATGAAAATATACTGAGAAGGTTATTATTATTATATATAAATTGAAAATTACTATGAAGAAGTATTTGCATGTTACAGAATAATAGCTGGAATTAATTCTCCACAACCTCTACAGATTTAAATCTAAATGAATCTCATGAAAACATTTAGAATTAAATTTTAAAACATGTCCTTAGTACATACTTTATACATTATCATCGAATGTAGTGGAAATTAACTAATAAAATAAATAAAATAAAATAAAATGAGTTTCTACCAAGTAAAGACCGAATCTATCAAATATTTCTTTCATTGTATATTTCTGTTATATAACCTAATTTTCGTAAGAATAAGTATGGCCTTATTCAAAAATTGGTTAGTTCATATAATAGATAAATAAGAATTAATTATCTTCTTATTTATCTATGGATCAGTTGTTACAGAAATGTCTAGTGATAAAAAGGTATTTTTATATATGTTTAAATGATTATTTTGTTTATTCAAATAACTCCTTACGGAAGAGATCTTGGGTCCGAATTTATCAGATTCTTTCTCTGGAGAATGTGCTATATATTCTTTAAAAAAGGAAAATTAAAAAAGGCCTTTTTGAATTATATGTTGACCATTTTTTGGTGATGGAACTTGTGATTCTTCAACATCCGATCGAAACATATAATATATGTATAAGGTGATGTCTAAATAATTTGGTCAATATTTTATATTTCCTTTGATTCTTTATTAGTTAATTTTTATTACATGTGATGATAATATATATGTCTATAAAGTGATACAGTGTATTTAGAACATGTTTTAAAATCTAATTCTAAATGCTTTCATGAGATTTATTTAGATTAAAATCTGTAGAGGTTCTGAAGAATTAATTCCAGCTATTATTCTGTTATTATTAGCATGCATTCATTTATTAGAATACTTGGGAACGTGTTTTTTACATCAAACGAAACTAATTTTATGTTTTTTACATTATTAATTTTTGATGAATTCACAACCACTGCAGGAATTCTGTGGAATTCTTGCAGTAGTGGATTTACAATTTCCGGAGCCCTAGGCTAGAAAACTGTTTTGGTCCCTTCCCCTACTTTTTCAATTTATTTCGAAACAAATATCAAATGGAAACTCAGATTTTTCGAAACAAAACTTTATTAATATAATATAACGTATATCAAAACAAAATATGAGAAATGAATGAAAATAATAACTAAGTGGAGATTATTAAATAAGGTACAAGATACAAAAAAAGTCCATTTACAAAAAACAAATTCAATGATGAGCATAAAATAACATATTGAATTTTCGAAAAATCAGAACAGAATACAGAGAAACTTATTCACGAGAGAAAACATTTCTTTTTTGTTTTCATGTATGCAAATTCTTTTATTGCAGCATCATAATTCAGAGTGTTCGTTATATTACTTTCGATTGAAAGTATTCCTAAGAACTGCAGTTTACTTTCCTTCATAACAATTATATATTTGTTTTTTATTAGGGGCAGTTTAGAAAATGTCTCTATCAATGTCCTGCGAGAGGTCCCCTATATCGAATGTACATTTGAATTTGAGAAATATACCTCTATAGACAGAACTGCGACGGTTTCAATCGCCAATCAAGAAATCAAACAGTATTTAATACCTTAATCCTAAACTTATTTGGCAAATTAATCTAACAGTCTGTCCTATCATAGCTCAAATTGTACTAGTCAATGCCGGAATACTGGAAGAATGTTAATCCGAAAATATGAAAATGAAACTGCAAAGCTGAATACATTTTCCATTTTTTATTATTTACTTGAAGTTCTTAAGGAAGTTATGAGGGAGCTTCTACCTCTTAATTAGGGAGGCGGCGTTTTGTTCCGAGCATGCGCACCTGAAATCTTGAGACAGTCATCGTGCGCATCTCCGCCTGTGACGCCAGTGACCGTATGTTCCACTTTGAAACGGTGGTTGAACGCTTTGTGCCTTGCCCTACTTAAACTCAGCGGGGACGGTCAGTCAGGAATTGTAAGACTAGTCGTGTCCACTATATGATACGTCGGTCAAGCTGCAACAGAGTAAGGCAGGATTTTGGACGAGGAGCGAAGAAAGGTGGTCGCTACATACTATTTCTGGCAGACAGAGAATAATACTATAGTATATTCTAAACAGATCAAATAGAATATTAGAGATTCCAACTGACTCTTCTCAACACCGTTTGATGACAAAAACTTTATCTCGTGCATCCCTTACCCCCTGAAATAATGTTATACAACATGAAGAAGGAAATCCAATCAGACCACTAGTTTCTTATATTAACTCTTTCTCAGGTGCTCCTTCTAGATTTCTCAATCAAAAATTTAAAGAATTGAGTAAATTCTCACCTGAATATTCTATTAAGAATTCCGTTGAATTAATAGCGAAATAATAAAAAAACAAATAATGTAAAATATCTAAAATTAGTTCCATTTAATGTGGAAAACATGATCCCAAGCATTCCAGCAAGAAGAGTTGAACTCTTCTTGGCGGCCGTTAGCCTTCAAGGATACCTAGGGAGAGTGGAAAGACTACAAGAGTATTTCTACTTCTGGCCACGAAGGTGCTCGAACCAGGATCCTTTGATATACTTTTCAGGAGTTTATGGGTCTTAACAATACGGTTGAATACTGCTACTCGAACCAGGGTTAATTGGAAGACTTCTCAATGGTTTGTGGGTCTTAGCGGTACGACTGGCTGTTAGTGCTCGAACCAGAATCAATTGAGGCATCTATTCTTGATGGTTTATGGGTCTTCAATTTGCGACTGGGTGGTGAAAACAAGCCCCTTCGGCGCGTGAGTTGCATCTCAAACGACTCGGGTACTGACCTGCATAGCCAGGAGAGGTTGGGTAGTGCTTCGCTACAACCAATCACTGTGTAGGTTTTCGAACTAGAAGCAGAGTGGGGAGTTCTCTCCTTGCGCGAGTATAAGGCGTACCCTTATAACACAACCTCTTTCGGGAATTGTGGGGATTACTTATGGTTACCTCGTAAAGAGCCATATTACTATGATGGTACTTACTCTGTCCACGATTAGTGCATCCTTTCACTGCGGACTACTGTCATAAATATTTGAACTGGTACAGAGAACGGCAGTATTGGAAGACTGAATAGCATAATGTCTTCTACAGGAACTGTTTTATCTAGGTATGCATGATGGACTTAGAAGGGTACCATGAAGAACGACGTGATATTGAGTTTGCTCTTGATAGGCATGTATAAAGGGCTGTTGGAGTAAGGCTCGGGGATATATCCTATGGTAGGAAATTACTGTTTTACTTTTGGAGCAGCATGACAGCTGCGCCTTGAATTGAGATATTCAAGAATCTACTTCACTGCTGTATCTAAATTTCCGTCCATATGTTTTGGACAGGACTAGATATGTCCCCATATGGCTCATTAAACTATGGAATTTCTCTATGAACCAGTCGTTAATGTTTTGCCTTAGTTAGCCTGTTCATCGAATTCGAATCACACCGAATATTTGTGGGATATGATGGATTGGAAACTTTCCATTTTGCAGCATCCCCACAGAGTATCACACAATGAATCCACGAAGTTTAAGTTGCTCGGAACGAGATGCCACTAATAGCCATCGATCATCTCATTTTATCGATGCCTAAACCTTAACAACAGTGTACTCAGTAACGGGGACACCATACACCTTCTTATTTTTACAGATTACTTGTTCATAAAATTTGTTGCAAATGTTATCGTTTCATTATTTTTCTAAGGCTTGAAGCTCTCGGGTGAAATGTGGATTTTGCGAGGGGGCTTCCACCTCTTAGTTCGGGAGACGGCGTTTCGTTTCAAAGTCTGCGCATCTGAAACTCATCAGACAGGCTTGATGGGCAGGTTCTGCCTGTGACGCCGGTGACCATGTACTCCGCTTGGAACGCTGATCTTCAAACGCAGTGCCTTGCTCTATTTGAACCTGGCGGGGACAGTTAGTCACGAATCTGTTGACTGGTCGGGTCCTCTATCGGTACGCCGGTCAAACTACGACATAGCAAGGCAGGTTTCTGGACGAGGAGCGAAGAAGTTGTTCGCTACAGACTAATCAGCCAGGCATCTAAAGAGTTTATGATGACTAATAAGGGCTGAGTAATGAAGACAGAACAGATCTTCAAAAATCGAGCTGGGATTCCGTCTAAGCTAGGCGAAGTGGTGGCGTCAAAGTAACAGATAACGTTTTCAACCATAGCTGAGTCAAACTATATATGGTATTGAGTTTCCTCCACACCATTTGTTAGAACCATGAGTAATACAGCATTAGCAGTCTTCGCTGCAAAAGCGGCAGCAAAAGAGTTACCCAAAACTCAACCACTTCCTCACTACTGGTGCAGGCTGCATTATCAAGTCCACACATCCAAAAAATTGAGATGAAGAATTATTTCTTCCGGGAGTAACATTTCTAATGTCATCATGTTTATTATTTATCATTTCACGTGTGAAAAATTATCGCTTCCTACATCAAACTCTAGTTATTGATATAAGTACCTTGTAACAATTTTTTTACCACTATCTTCACGGAAGAATCTTTACTGGAAAAGTTTCCATTTGTGAATCACTTGTCATTGTTTCATTAACGATACAGAACGAATATAGAATTGCTTTTCGATTTCCCACGATTAAACTTAGATTTCTTTCCTTACGAGCTGTTCGTTCTATTGCAATTTATTAAGTTAACTTATAATTACAGTCTGAATTGGTACGGGATTTCCATGTAATATTATAAATGCTTTATTCTACTAGTTTTTCGAGAAGTTTAATAATCTGCATGCTTTCATGTTTTGAAACGTTTCTACATGAGAAGCAATAATATTTTTTCATTGAAATAAAAATGAATTGATTTATTGAGTTTATACTTTATATTCAACTCAAATATTGGCAACCTTTACGTGTTTAAATTAAACAAGATTAAATTATAATCTTAGAAAAGTAAGTTTCTTTTGTGAGTAAAAATTAATTCGGTCCGTTTTCAAAAGATGGCTCTAAAAACATTAAATATAATTGAACATCTGCCGTTTCATGCAAAACGTTTTTTGTTACGCTGATTGAAATGTCAACTTTTTTGATAACCTAACATCATTTCTGAAAAGTTAAGATTTTTTGTTTTATTGTAATTGGAAAAAAAGTGCAGCTGAAGCTCATCGTAGGCTTGTGCAAGTTTACGGTGACAACGCTCCAATTGACAAGTCATGTACAGAATAGTTTCGACGATGAATTACAGGCATTACTCGATGAAGATCTGAGTCTAACCCAAGAGGAGTTAGCACTTACATTGGGGGTGATCCAAGAAGCAGCGTTCATAGGTTTGAAAACTATGTGTCTCATTGAAAAGGCGAAGTGTTCCTTAAAATTTAAATCAGGAGATCTGGCGATTATTTTCATGTGGGCATCAAAGGCAAAAAAAAGGTTTTTTTTACACTAGGTAGTGATTGACGACGAAAAGTAAATCTTCTATGACCACCCCAAGGAAAAAATACTACGTTGTGCCTGGTCAATCGTTGCCATACAACGCAATATCAATACCAAAGCCGAACATGTATGCTTCGAAAGTTATGCTGAGTTATTACCTGAGGGAAATATAATAAGCAGTGATGGATAATATTTTGATTGATTTGTTAATGCATTATCTTTTGGCAAAAAGGCATTCTTCAGCTGAAAAACAGACCGAATTAATTTGTACTCTCAATATTTTGAAAGACAAGGGAATTCTTCAAAGAACGCAACAAATTTTAGAAACATGAGGGAAATCTATAGAATAATGGAATTCATAGAATATATAACTAACATTTCCTTCAGATAGAAAAAACTGTTTTGATTCAAAGCAGCTTCCGATGTAGGCCACAGCACTAACAGCTATAAATGTGGTTACTTTTTGTCTCATATAGATAAATTGAAGTCTAGAATTGCTTATGCAGAGTAGATCTAATAAGTATTTAAAAATTGCCCATTTTAATGTCTGCTCTTTATTTCCTAAATTCGATGAATTTTTTAATCTTGTATCTGCTGAAAGTGTTGACATTATTTTTTTAACTGAAACGTGGCTTTACCAGTATATTTCGGATGAAAGTATTTCTATTTCAGGTTTCCGGATTTTTCGAAGTGATCGTGTCGGACATGTTGGGGGAGGAGTTGGTTTTTATACAAGGGATTCACTATCATCAAGTAGAATTCGTTGACTTTGACCCGCCCGATGGCGAGGAACATATTTGGATTGAGCTAAGGCTTGGTAGGGATACTATTCTGTTAGGTTGTATTTACAGAACATCCGCGTGTAATGCCTCAAGTTTCGTCCGCTATTTGGATGATTTTTTTGTCCATGGTATCCGCAAGTTATTCATATATAATTCTTGCGGGGGACATTAACGAGAATCAATTAGTTGAGAATAACTTTTCTGACTGCGTGGAATCTTATGGTCTGAAACAGCTGATTAATGAGCCAACACGCATAACTTCGACATCTCAGACTTTACTGGATGTGATTTGCTCTAGCTGACCCGAACTGTTGATTAATTCTGGTATTATTGATCATTCAATATCTGATCACAGGGGTGTCTTTTGCAGGATAAATTTAAAGAGAAAAATAAATACCCCGAAGATTATTCGTTATCGTGATTTTCGTCGGTTTGTCCTTCAGGACTTTTTATCGGACCTTTCTAGTGCGTCATTTGATAGAATCCTTTATGTTAGTGATATTGATTTAAAGATCTCAATTTTTTGTCAATGCCTGACTGATATATTTGACAAACATGCCCCTTACGTTGAATCGAGAGTTACTAAATTATTTTCCCTGTGGATACAATAAAAAGCATGATGAAGTTGAGAAATGCTGCTCTATCTAGATATAAGCTTATGAAGAGCTTAGCTGATTACAGTTATTATACTCATCTGCGAAATGTTGTTACTTCTGCTGTGCGAAGGGAGAAATGCAGTTTCATGTCCCAGGCCAGATCTCGGGGTTCCGGATTTTTTTGGAAATCCTTCAGGACATTGCATTCTTGTTCACAGAATTTTGTGCCTGAACGCTTTTCTAACCCTCATGAATTCAATGACTATTTTCGGTCGGTTTTTAGTCCTTCCAATTCTTGCCCGGAGAGAACCAGTTATTATAGCTCGACAGATTTGATGCAAATAAAAAATTTTCGATCAGGTTTGCGATTACAGACGAGATAAAATCAGTTGTCTTGGATCTTCGTTCGAACGCTATAGGGATTGATTGTATATCTGCTAGAATGCTTAAGTTATCCCTCGGTGTTACTCTGCCCTTCATGACGCACATTGTTAATGTTTGCATTGAGTCTAGTTATTATCCGTATGATTGGAAGTACTCTATTATGAATCCTATACCCAAGATCCCTAGCCCAGAGAGCTTATCTGATTTTCGTCCGATAAGTGTGCTACCAGCTCTGTCAAAGGTTTTGGAGAGGATATTGTTTCTTCAGATTTATAAATACGTCTCCGACAATGGAATTCTCACAGCGCGGCAGTCGGGTTTCAGGGGGGGTTACAGTACTACCAGTCTTCTGCTGAACATCACTGATGATATTTTGCGATCTTTGGATGGGGGACATGCCTCAATTCTCACCTTATTGGATTTCGCAAAGGCATTCGATACCCTGGACCATGAACTGCTTTGTGCTAAATTAACTTATATTGGTTTTGATGAAACTGCTCTGAGATTTTTCAAGTCTTACCTTTTTGATAGGTATCAGTGCGTTAAATTGCGTGATACATATTCAGATTATTGCCTCATAACTTCAGGGGTGCCACAAGGATCTGTTCTTGGCCCTCTGCTTTTCCTTATATATGTGGCTGACATACATAAAGTGGTCAGATTCGCATCCACCCATTTTTATTGTGATGACACTCAGGTTCGTCTCTTTTCATCCCTCCTCTGTTTCTCAGGCTGCCGAGCGGTTGAATGAGGATTTAGACTTAATTATGCGCTATTCCCAAATAATAAATTTGAAGATAAATGTTAAAAAATGTTTTTATATATGCTTTTTTCCCAGGACATTTCAGGGTGTGGTTGAGATCAAGATGGGCGGTGAAAGAATTCCGTCCTCCACCTGCTGTAGAAACCTGGGAATCTTTTTCGATTGTCAGTTGAGATTCAGGGAGCATGTCTCGTTGCTGTTGAGGAATTCTTTCCTTGCATTACGCCTTTTGTATCGGCAGAGATATTGTTTGGATTTTCACTCACGCAAGTATCTCTGTGAGACTCTCGTTTTGTCCAAACTAAACTATGGATTAACGGTATTTTACCCTTGCCTTGATTTCGTGCAGAGGTGTAGACTACAGAAAATGCAGAATTCATGCTGCCGGTTTGTTTTCGGTTTGAGGAAATATGACAGTGGAATAAGGGACGGAATTAACAGCTTGGGATGGCTTAGGGTTGAGAATGTTTTCCGGCTTCACCTAACGACTATGGTTCATCAAATTTTACGTTCTTGTCTTCCACCGTATTTGAGGGAAAAGCTAATTTTTAGACATGATGTTCGTTGCGTAGACGTTAGGCATGGTCATAGGCTCATGTTGCCAAGATTTGGTTCAGCCATGTTTCAGCGCTCCTTCACCCTCAATGCGGTGAAGTTACATAATGAATTTTTAGTTTCGTGTGAAGGCATTTCTTTGGGCTCACTAAGAAAAATTTTGAAGTCAAAATTCTTGACGAGCCAATTATAAATTAGGATAATTTTGTGAATATGAAATATGTTTTGTTTACTCACAATGTAAATGATTGGTTAATTTTATTTTTTTTTCGCTTATTTTTGTTTCTATCCTTTTTTTCCCCTTTGTTTTTTTTTCAGGGTTGAGTGGAGTAGCTTTAAGTTAGACTTCGCCCTATGTTTATATATTGTAAATGTATGAATAAAGGCACTATTATTATTATTATTATTATCATTATTATTCACAAACTCTATTCTAATCTTTTACAACACGGTTCGAAAATCCCATTTCACACGCTCTTCAGACAATCTCGTATGGAATTGTGTTTTGAAAAATGTGCTATATTTTTATTTTTTTTCTGCATTCTTCAGACCAGAGTGTGTTAATCAAAAAGATTTTTACAGCCAAACGATTGTCTTGATCTGAAAAGAATGTGAGTTAATGTTTTTTATCAATTTTTTCATTCTATAGAATTTGAATGACATTAAATGCAGAATTGTATATTCTAACTTCTACAATATATATTGAAACTATATACAAAAACTATCAAATTGATATCCTTATATATAATCAATATAAAATATTTTTCAATGTCTCGAAAAAAACCTTTTCGGATCCCTATATGAAACGTATTAACACAAATGTATTAACAAAAACTACATAGGTTTATATATTAACATACAATTACAATTATTAAAACAAATTGTAGAAACTACTATGTTTTACTTCCAATAAAAATATATATTACACATTTTCTTGTGACTCGAGTTTCGGGAAATGAACTATCCCATCATAAGACAACTGATAATAATAATAATAATAATAATAATGATAATAATAATAATTAATATTTTTATTGGTAGTAAAACATAGTAATTTTTACAATTTGTTTTAATTATGATCAACTACCAAACAGTAACGGTTGAAACAATTCAGTTTACAAATACAAGAAAATTCACTATTCCAAAATCATCTGAAATTCTCAAAATAAAGTATCAAATAAAAATAATTCAACGAGAATTCCAACATTTGATAACTATTTCGATCTCTAAACCTCTTCAGAAATGTATTGAATTCAGATTCAAATATATCACAAGATCAAAATTTAACTCACCAAATAAGATAAAACCTGGAACGAATAAACTCTAAGTAAGCTTTATAGTATCCAAAATTAAACAGAAATGATCAACGTGTTGTTACGTATAACCTATAACTATTGGCACTCGGAACACAGAAAAACATAACAAAACTTATTTACCACAAATAATGTCCCATGATGAGAAAAATAACCAGAATTTCAAAAATATAAATAATTAAGGAATATATTGCGGATATTTAGACTCTATATGAATTTATTTCATAATTCAAAAATCAATTTGTATGTGAGTCAATACTCAGAATATATAATTCAGAATTTAAAGTCATTTAAGTTTTATTTCTATCAAGTATTGACTCCATAGACTTATTATCCTTTTAATACGTCTATGATTGATTCACATTCAAAAAGATTTTCTATAGAATTTGGGTGAAATATCACTTTTTGGTATTAATATGGGGTAGTTTTTCGAAATTGCATTGTTCAATCGATTCAGTTGGGGCATATAGTGGTCGTTATTATCTGTCTTGTTAATTTCAAGGTAGTAGATAAACAAAATACCATATTCATCTGAAACTATGTTTTCCAGTGTAACCACCTCCTTTGGGTGACTAGAACGTGGTGCATTGTCGATGTCCCTGCACTCAAGTTAAAATTCGGCAAGAGCCTTGATATCACTCATCAAGCCGAGGTTTCGTTTCAGCGAAGTTTTTTTCCATTAAAAAGCATTTTTTTATCAATATATTATACGGAATTGTTTTTTCCATTGTTTCGAAAATCGCAAAAGTTGTTTCACTAAAACTTCTGTCACTTTTGAATCAAACGTCAAATCTTCAGGAAATTTTTACAACTAACTTTTGTCGGTTAACAGAAATAATGCGTTGGGGTGGAAGAAATCCATTATTTTTTTTGTAGATGGCAGTAGTGATCGATATCAAACAATTTCAGGTTTTTCTCATTCTTAAGGTGATATTTCACACTAAAAAAATTCTTTTGTCGTTTTCTGTATGGTCCATTCAGTTGTGAGTTACGGGGTGTTAAAAGTGGGAGTCAACAAAGAGAAAATTCGGTACGTTTCACAGTTTTTCTTTGATAAAGGCAAAAAGGCAAGCCAGGTGGTTGAAATTGTGAATGTGTTTATGGTCCAGATACTGTTGAAGCTTTGAAGTGAATGGGGTGTTATGAGGGAGCTTCAACCTCTTCGGGAGTAACTCAAGTTACTTTTTGTACTCCTCCGAAGATGGTTGAAATACCGAAACACGTGTCAGATTTCTGAATAAACTGTGAAATATAAACCGAGTGTTATTTTTAATATAAATATTATAATGTTTCACCTAGAACCAACCGCAAACTCAATTCTTCTTTCCTATTTCCGTTTACTACTGAAGCGCATTTTCAAAAATTCTTCAAACTATAATTCATACAATTTCCCCAATCAGTATCTGTCTTTCAAAACGAGACACTCAGTATAATAATATAATACCAAATAAATTGTATATTGGCTTAAAAAAATGTTTCTTATGCCTTTGAAGAAAGTGAAGCGATTTCTGAAAATGAGTCAGATATAAAAAATGCTTAAAATATCCACTCCCATCTTTCGTCGGCCTTAGGGCACTCTTCAGGTTATTGCTTATAAGTTCCTTCCATAATATGAATTGAACCCACTTTCTTCTGGTCATTCCTACAATACGCAGAACTTATGTGATGAATTGCTACAGGAGAAAATAAAGATGATTCATGTGCGGTTTCTAATTCAGAAGCGCACTGAGAAATGCGAATATGAGCTCATCTGTTCCAACTTCATAAAAACGAACTCTTGCTGCATTATTTCAGAAATTCAGACAAGAGGATTTTTGGTCGATGACTAAATGTACTTATAGCAGGCGATGAAGAGCTGTTACTAGTATTGTGCTAGTAAAGAGTGATCATTTGAGATTTGCATTTTTGATCGGCTATAAATAAAAAACTAATGAATAATTTTTGAAAGTTATGAGTTTACTTAAAGGTTGAACCTTGATATTTACGAATGTTTTCAGTTGTATTCGCTGGACGGGAAAGTAAATGGGTTGTTTTATCGAATAACGAACAGATTGATTCACAAATTGCCGTGAGGGCATTTCATTTCTATTGAATTTTCCACGTAAATTTCCAACAGTTTGGATAGAAGATTCATCACTTTGGAAATAAAACTTTAAGATTTCCAAGAGGTTGACCATCAGATTTTAACAACGAAGACATGAAAAAGGATTTCAGTTAATGCTGGCTGAAAACTTCATTGCCAACCACTCAACGATCGTACGTCGTCTCAAAAAATTGGAAAGGGTATAGATAGATACTGGCTGGATATCTTCCTCATGAATTACCTTGCAACAACAAAGCCGATGATGTCCGAATTTTCTCTAAATTGCTTCAAAGAAACGAGCTAACACTTTCGAAGAAAAATATTGTCACTGTCGGTGAATCGTGGTTGTTATTGAAAAAAATTAAAAATATAAGGTTTGCGTATCAGACGAAAAACCGAAAAGAATTCCGGAATTTGTCTACTGTAAAAAAGCTATGTGATGTGTCTTAGTGGAATATAAGTGGAAGCATCCGGTAGGAAAAAATCATAAATGGCATTTGGTTTTAGTGAAATGACGATGATGAGCGTTAACATTGACGGATTCCGGATAAAACCTGGCACAAATTGAATGTCTACATATCAACACGAAAAGACCGCGTAAAAAGAATCATATTGAATTTCACCTTCGTATGTTGTGTGTTTCGCACTACGGCACCCATGGAGGTCCTGCTAAATCTAACTTCTGCACCTACACGTGCAGAGGGAGGCGGACCACATACAAACTACATCAACTGGCGATCGACAGGCCAGAGGCAATAGTGATGGGAGGCTCAGGACTGCTGGACGAGCTTTTAACGAACAGCACCCTTTCGATGCCCTCGGATCTAACGTCAAAAGTCAGAAGCCAATGTAATCGTCCCCAGCCGGAACGAATGGACTCAGCATGCTGCGGTACTATTGAGGACCAACCTTGGCTTGTTCAGAGACGGCTCACGAACGACGAACGGAACGGAGCGGAAGTCTATGGGAACAAACCAAGAATCCACATCTCATTGAGTCTCGGTCAATACGCAACCATATTCCAGGCAGAACAATTTGCCGTTGAGACCACGGCGAATCTGCTGATAAAACGGCAAATCCACCACGGCAAAATAAAAATATTTAGCGATAGTCAGTCAGTACTAAAAGTTCTGGAATCCAGCTGTTGTACATCGAAAACAGTCTATAGTTGCCGCAAGGTTTAAACAAGCTCGGTATGTATAAAACCATCACTCTTGTTCTGATACCGAGCCACTCAAACTCTTTGGCAGATCGGCTAGTGGTTGCTGGGGCCACGCTGCCTCTGGTAGGTCTGGAACCATTCCTGGTAGAACAGCTAGAATGAACTCAAGACTAGAGTCTTTCTGGCTGAGCCATCCTGGCCTGAAACATTCGAAGGCGTTCCTTGGAACAGCTTCAAACCAAAAGATGGCGGACCTAGCGTCATGTCTGGACCGGTCCAAACTCAGAACACTTGTCGGAATTATGACAGGTCACTGCAGGTTAAAAGCTTATTCGCACAAAATCATTCTGGCTGAAGACGATGAATGCAGTCTGTGTTTTGAGGACACTGAAACAGCCGTGCACATCGTCTCAGAGTGCCCAGCGGTGATTCCCAACAGATTCGAGTTCTTCGGTCAGGCTTTTGTAGCCCAATTTGAACTGAAAAAATTACCCCCGAACAAGATTATCCGCTTAATCCAAAAACTGGATCTTGTCGGGGAAATATAAATTAGGGATGAACTACAATAGTCCGTGCGGTCGCAGTGGTAGGGTGGACAAACGCCCGCTCACTGTAAATAATAATAATGTTGACTAACACATCCGTCATATTCATCAATTGAAGCTCCTGCGTCAAAACCTCGCTGAAAAACTGGTTGGCGAATGAAATTTACGATTTGAATGAATTGGTCAACATTTTCAATGACTTCGCCGGATAGAGCCGGCCAAATTTAAGTAATGGTATTTGTTTATGTCGACTCTAAGGGCATCGGTCGTTTGAGTCTTACTGACCTACAACTTCAGCAAACCCCACAAGAAACAGTAGAGCGAAGTCATATGGCATGATCGTGGTGACTCATTCATATCACTTTTGCGACAGATAAGCATACCCAAAAATCGTTCATGCAGAATGCCAATCGTGGCATCCGCTGTGTGCCACGTATCGCCTTTCTGCTGGGACCATGTCGTCCAATTTGGTTATTATCGTTCTGTAGCGCCTGAAATTGACAGTGATGGCCTCACTAACGTCGTTTTTAGAAAAGTATGGACCGGTGAAGCCGCTGTCTTAAAACCTGCACCACCTGGTGAACATCGAGTGAGCTGGCATCGTCCCATATGAGGCAATTTTGCTTGTGGACATATCCATTCATTCATTCATTTCCCGCCAAAACTGGAGTCCTCTTCCAAACATTTAGCGAACATTGTACAAACGGCATTGTCTATGGTCTTTATCTTTGAACTCCTGGCCAGTTGGACTTATGCGAGTGTAGGCCGAGGCAATACTGGCCAAGCTGAAGTCCGCGAAAGACCAAGTTCTTTGGAATTTAGTGCCTCGGGTTCTCCTACGCAATATCACGCACCGCGGCAATGTTCTAGGCCAATCTGGCTTTCCTTGTACGTACGGGTGTTAACTGATTTTTTACCGAAAAAAGAATTTGGCTACCAAACGACTTTGAAGAACCACCGCGTCTGACATAAATTGGGCATAGAGCGCGCAACTTTTGCATTAACGAACACTCATTTTGATACTAAAGTCTCATCATTTGGACGTGCTGTTCAATCGTGTACTTGTAATGGTGATTTGGCATCAATAATTGAAAAATAAACAATAGTTTAGACAAACTTTAGCAAAATTCCACAGGCTGCCAACATGGATACACCCTAAATGAAAACCTTTTACAAACTAACGAACATACATGTCCCACATCATTATCCTGTCCTTTCTGCCCACTGCTGGGCGTAGACCGCCCCATAGCTTTCCATCTTTCTCTATTTTGTCCGACCTGGATCCAGTTGTTTGTCATCTTCTTCAAGTCATCGGTCCAGCGCGTAGGCGGTCTTCCTTTACTATACTTTTATCTGTGTTCTTTGTCTCAGGAAGCCATTAAGCAATTAATCGCGTAACATATTCCACAGCTATTCCAAAAAAATTAAGCAACATTTTTGCATGTAACTAGATACATATACTATTATTTTTTTCTGCTACCCGCTGTATAATAGTAATTACGGAATCACGAATAATTTGAATATTTGCTCAGATGTTAAAAACATTTAACCATATATTCATATAAATTATTCCCTCTCGTCTTTAAATCGTTCGAGATTGTGCATTCCGGGCAAAAAATGCACAAAGAATTTTCAATGAAATACAGTCCGATCAACGGTCATTGCTACTTTCACTTTGATTTCATTTTAGCTCGCGGCATGGTCAGCTTAGACGTTCTACGCGCACTACATCGATCGGACCATACAAGGGAAATTTTCTGCATTGAACCGCCTTCCAGTAAAAGTAGACGACGGGCTGAACATCCTGTCTCTTCCGATTCGAAAAATAAGGATCGAGAAAAAATTGTAAAAGTACTTACTTGACGTCACAAGCTTCAGCTCGTCCTAACATTTATCTACATAAATGAAAATGTAACTTTCCATTCGTTCAGGATCTTGTGAAAGATTCCTTAGTGTCATGAACACTTTTCTGTTTCGAAAATTCATTATAATGATTATTTTCTCATTATATTGACTTCATCGTAATTACTTATATTTTCTTGGTGATATTAGGGAAAAATCATTTTTTGGTTTGAATCATTACTAGCGAGTCGATTGATCAATTTTCTTCAGTTATTTTAAAACACAAGGTAGGTCAAATGATTCGGTACGAAGTTTAAGTCTAGAGGGTGTGTTGAATTGTTATCTTGAGGATTGTATAATTAGAAGGTTCAAAAATATATATTTCGTGAGCAGAGCAGCGTAGAGCATACCGGAACCACAACACTTCTATGATCGAGTTTAAATTTATAATTCAGATAGAAAATAACGACAAGAAGGCTAATCCAAAATTTTGAGAGAATCGTAGGTGATATGAACTAGCGCACAAAAGCTCTTGACTTAACGTCGATAATTTTTTTGAATTTCTCTAGTTGTGTTTCATTTGGATTCTTAAATCTTTTTTTAATTTTTTGAACTTGAAGTTCAACTCTATTCAATATAGTCCGTCTAGAAAGTATCCGGAAAAAACAAAGAACAATTTTAATTATTTAGTATATATTTTTAATTCCTGAATTAGAAAATTATAACAAACTATTCAACTTATTTACTGATACAACCTCCATTTAACTGTAAACACTTGACTCAACTAATATTTAAATAAGGTTATTCTAATTTTCACAAATTTTATTGATATGTTCACAACAATTGTTTCGCTATCACAGTAGCATCATCAGGCAAGATCACATTTTGAATAACAAATATCAAAATGTGATCTTGCTTGATGATGCTACTGTGATAGCGAAACAATTGTTGTGAACATATCAATAAAAATTTGTGAAAATCAGAATAACCTTATTTAAATATTATTTAATATGGATTTTCACCATGTAAGGACTGATACAATTCAATACTTGACTTAACGTCGAGATACACCCGAAACTAGATCATCTCCATAATTTTCGGTGATGGTAGTCCAGGACTATAAAACTGACTGAATGAAATCATCTTTATTTCGTGGCACTGTTCGTTCAACTTCAATCTTCATTAGTCTCCATAAGTTTTCAATGGGACTAAGATCTGGTGGAGCTGCTGACCTTTAAAGGGTTGCACTTGGTGTTCCTGCATCCAAGTTTTAGTATATGCCGCAGTATGGCACCTTGCATTATCCTGCTGAAAACGCCACCCCTCTGAATATAAAGCATGAGCCGTTTCAAGGAGAAAATCGTTTCAAATGCCACAATACTTTTCACTTTATTACGGTATTGTTCCACTCAATCATATATTTTCAAACACCCCCATATCTCTATAACAAAATTAAGTTCAGGTCAGACGTTCACAACATTAATGCAAGATTCAGGGGGTTAATTTCACCACCTGCTCATAAAACGGCTTTATTCTGCAGATTATTTTAATTTTCCGTCTATAGTCTGTATAACCGAATTTCTGCTCCCCCGAAGGTTTGCGATCCATCAAGGTTTAACATACTGTGTCGTAGAATAATATATATAATAATAAATTAAAATAGATTTACATTCTGTCAAGACAGTACCGGGAATTATCGATTTAAATCTGGCGGGGCAATGAGGCAGGTAAATTTTTTTTTCCTAGGTTAGGACCACTGTCCTTAATTACTATGCCAAGCTTGAGCGGGATCTGTCAACTAGTGTGTTTGCAACAGCTGATTAAGTCAGTCGATGTCAGAGTGCGTGCCGATTTTTACTATGGGTGATTACGTTGAGCAAAGAATTTGTTTAAAATTTTGTGTTGCAAATGAATTTTCGTGTGCCGATGCATTGAAAATGTTGCAAAAGGCCTTTGGTGATAATGCTCTATCGAAAACTCGTGCATATCAGTGGTACAGAGTCTTCAAGGACGGTCGTGAAGTGGTCGCCCATCGACGGCTTCGATGGAAGATAACGTCGATAAAATTAAGGAAAGGGTGCTGGAAAACCGTCGTACCAGCTTGAGAGAGATAGCACATGATCTTAAGATATCCCACGAGTCCGCACGTACGATTTTGATTGATATTTTGGGCATGAGAAAGGTGGCCGCACGACTCGTACCGAAAGACCTGAATTTTCTTCAAAAACGTCATCGCGAACAGGTTGCTTCAGACATGCTGGATCGCTGTAATTCCGATTCTACATTCATGGAACGCATTATAACTGGTGATGAGACCTGGGTCTACGAGTACGATATGCAAACAAGCCAGCAATCATCGGAATGGGTGGCAAAAAATGAGCCGAAACCGAAAAAACCACGCCAAAGCCTCTCGAAAATGAAGGTGATGCTCATTGTTTTCTTCGATATCCGTGGCGTGGTGCACTACGAATTCGTTCCAGAGGGTCAGACGGTAAACAAGGAGTATTACCTAGGCGTTACAAAACGTTTGCGTGAGCGTATCCGTAAGAAGCGGCCAAATTTGTGGGCGAACAACTCATGGATTTTGCATGACGATAACGCGCCTTCTCACCGAGCTACGATTGTGACTGACTTTCTCGCCAAAAACTCAACAAACGTGCTTCAGCAACCACCGTATTCGCCGGATTTGGCTCCCTGCGACTTTTTCCTCTTCCCAAAACTAAAATTGCCCCTTCGTGGCACCCGTTTTGAGTCGATTGAAGCCATAAAACAAAATTCGGCGCGAGAGCTAAAGTCCATCCCGGAAAGCGCCTATAAAAAATGTTTCGATAATTGGAAGTGCCGTTGGCATAGATGTATTGGAGCAAATGGAGCCTATTTTGAAGGCGACCCAATAAATTTTGACGATTAAATGTAAAAATGTTGTTTTAATTGAAAATTCCCGGTACTTTCTTGACAGAGTAGTATGTTGAGGTTGTGGAGTTGTTGGAATCCTCTGGGTGTGCGCATTCTTGATAGCAATTGATATAGTGATAAGTCTGGAAAATAAGATATTTGGTTCTTCTGTTTTTAATCATTAGGGCTTATTGAATTGTTTCAGCCGTTTCTATTTGGTAGTTTATCATAATTAAAACAAATTGTAAAAATTACTATGTATTATATTATATTATTATATACTATGTATATTACTACCAATAAAAATATATATTACAGATTTTCATGTGACTCGAGTTTCGGGAAATGAACTATCCCATCATCAGACAACTGAAGACCTAACAGTGGTACAGAGGTTAAGAAAATTTTACATGTAGATTCAAAAGAAAAGAAACTTGATTATTGAAATTTTCAAATTAGTTCACAATAAAAATAATGTAAAAAATAATGAGTGAATGTACGGAGCTATGTAAATCCAAATATTTGAGATATACAACAAAATAATGTAAAAATAATGAATGACTGTACGGAGCTGTGTAACCCCAAAAATTATTTGAGATATTTAAACGGGTACCATCTGTTTAACAACCTTCTTTGTCGATTGCCGACATTCCGATATCTGTTAGAAGGCCCTTTTTTAACCCCGTTTTTTATCACGTTCCGCTTGTAAACCTCTGTACCCCTATTAGGTGTTACCTAGAATCTATTGAAATATTCAAAATATGTATCACTTTTATTTGAATACCTCTGTACCACTGTTAGGTCTTCAGTTGTCTGATGATGGGATAGTTCATTCCCCGAAACTCGAGTCACAAGAAAATGTGTAATATATATTTTTATTGGTAGTAAAACATACTAATTTTTACAATTCGTTTTAATTAGGGCTTACGGTAATAACAGTGTTCACTGATGTAGGTCCTTTTGCAGTTTGCAGTTATTTTTTTGGGTTATGTTCTAATGTATTGGTTCTGCAATAAATTTCCCACCAAATAATAATATTATTATTTGGTGGGAAATTTGGAAATTTGAACGGTAACAGGTTGTTTTGATAAGATTTTTAAGAGATTTCCACCAAGTTGGAAACAACTTTCATCATATATAAAGACATTATTATAATTATCTTCGTGAAAACGTTGACAAAATTCTATCCTTCGTTCTTTTTGTGAAGGTTTTTTTTGGTTTCCTTGATACGTAGCCTTGTCTTTTCAGTGACATACGGACGGTTTCTGGAAGTATTTTTATATTTCGTTGATACCCAAATCTGTTAGCCAATTTGCGAAACCTCAGGCGCGGATTGTGTCGTCCTAAGGCCAATAAAGCGTCTAAATTGTTTCCTTTAATCTTACGCGGTCTTCCGGAAACTAGTCTATGCCTCATATCCATGGCAATTTTTATCCTCTTTATTGTCTCATATACAGCACTTTTTCCCCGTTCAGTCAATTGCACTAATTTTTTAATGTCTCGAAAACCATTTCTATACAAATATTCTACCTGTTTTCTTTTTTCTAGTTGTGCCTTATTTCATAAATTGTATATCTGTTGAAAATCAACAATATTTTACAAATAGTGTTGCCATGCAACTCTGGTCATAGCCGACTATCTGCACAACCTATTTTATACATTACTTTTGTCTTATAATGTTACAAAGACGAAGTATATTAAAATTATGAAAAATAATAAATTCCGGATACTTTCTAGACGGATATAGTGCATTTGAATCCAAATTATACATAATGTTTACTTGTTCCACATAACTGAAATAAAGGGTTGGCATTTTAAAATTTGCATTTTTGATCGGCTATAAATGAAAAACTAATGAATATTTTCTCAAAGTTATGAGTTTATTAGGAAGGTTGAATCTTGAAATTTACCAATGGTAAACAATATCCATCAAATAACTGCCACGACTGGCTACAGTATCCCATCCGTTGTCCATTTCCGATTGTTTGGGACTCAAACTTCCATTTCGTGTTTCAAGGCACCAATCGTTTCTGGATGGTTTGCGTAACACTTATCCTGGATACCCACAAAAAATAGTCCTTCAAGATGAAAACGATCTTTACCGATAAAGGAAATGTTCGTCTTCGGCTATTCGATGATCAATAGCCCATTGCACTAGTTAAACTTTGTAAGCCTTCTTGCCGAGGTATTTATGCAAAATTCCCCTCAAAAAAGTGCAAGAAATGAGGTCTGCTCACTGGAAGAGAGCGTAAACGGGTTGTTTGATCGAATAACGATCCAGCTTTACTCGATTTACAAATTGGTCCACAAATTGCCGTGACCGCCTTCCATTCCTATTGAAATTTCTACGTAAATTTCTAACAGTTTGGATAAGATTCAAATGAGTTTTTAATATTTTCTAGTTTTCTTCAAGCGTAAATCGACCCATTTCGTTAATGTCAAATATTAAACTAACTTTCTGACAGAAGTGTTGCCAGACTCGAAATAACCAGTACCTACTTCAAAATGCAAACACTAGATGGCCCACCCTTTATATCGTTTTTCATTGCATTGAAAGGATCTCTGTAGGCTCCTTCAGAGTCACTGAGAATATTAATTTGGAATACTATCTGGACACAACCATAAATTAGTATTATCATTATTTTTCTTGTCGTTTCCTGATAGACGTTCAAGGAAGTGCGACTCAATTGGAAACGCATTTCTACCTACGTCGGCTATACTTGAGTCTCTTTCTCGGGACAGGTTAACGGTTTGTCTGTTTTCATGCTTACTTTGCTCGTAATGCATATCCACGACATGAAAATATTTGAAATCGCAGCAAATATTGCAATTAAATCTATTAAGTCATTAAGAAGACGTGACGATTTACGACAGAATCTCAACAGTTCGAAGTATCTATGTGACGGTAAAGTTGTACTGGGTAGGATCAACTACAAGGAGTTTCGTCCCACATTTAATGTGGTGTTTGGATTAATCATGGTTCAAACGGCCTGTTGCACAGGGTGTCCCAACGACAATTTGACCCCTCCAGAACTGAGAAACGAAGAATTTTCGAAAATTTTGAAAATACAGGTCAACTTCTGTTTTGAGGGGGACGAATTTCAATCATGAGTTTTTTCCGAAAAAAACACCCCCATGAAGGTGGCATCAACCCCCAATATTTTTTTAATAGGGAAGAGATGTCGAATATTGGTTAGTTTGAAAGTTATTTATGTTTTGTGCACAACAATTTTTTTTGGAATAGGAAAGAGTGTTTTAGTTAAAGAGCTTTTTTTGTTCTCTAAACGTCCTAGCTGAAACTTTCAAATTCGGTAATTTATGTTAAGTAATTTGATATTGAAGATTATCAGAAGGGTAACTCAAATAGAAACCCAATACATTCAAATACACCTGATCTGTAAGTAAAGAACTAACATATGTATTGTTCAAAATGACCACCACCAACCTCCATACAATGATGTAGTCTATTTTAAAGTCCTTCTCTAACATTTTCGAAAATGTCTGGTGTCAGTAATTGGCATTCCGTGATGATTCTTCGTCGCAGTTCTGCAAGATTTTCAGGTGGAGTTGAATAGACTTAGGACTTCAAATGTCCCCATAAAAAAAAATCTAATGGCGATAGATCGGGTGATCTTGATGGCCACTCTATGGGACTTCTCCTGCTAATCCAACGTCCTGGATAACGTTCGTTCCAAAATTGTCGAACACGGATATCGAAATGTGGTGGTGCACCATCCTGCTAAAAAGTGAGTTCATTTTCTAATAGGTTGTTGTCGTTTTGCAGAATGTCATTAATCATTAGACCAATAATGTCGTCTGATATTCAAATAAGTTGTTCCGTCAAGATTCCCATCGATAAAAATTGGTCCAACAATATGGTTTCCTAATATTCCTACCCAAGCATTTAATTTTTGGGGAATTTGTTTATGTGTCTCCATGAATAAATGAGGATTACTATCACTCGCAGTACCGACAATTATGTCTATTGACTTCTCCATTCTTCATAAAGTTACACTCGTCAAAAAAGATTGAATTGTAAAATCGGTGTGGATTATTATTCAGTAACTCACTAAATTTTTCACAAAACTGAGTCCGACGGTCAGGATCATCTTCATTCAACTGTTGCACCAGCCTTATCTTGTAAGGGTGAAATTTATAAGCTCTCACAATTCGATGAACGCTAGATTTCGGAAGATTAGATGCTCGTGCTAAAGTTCTTATAGATTGCCGATTATCCATATGTAAATCACCCAAAACTGCTATTTCAATAGCTTCATTTCGGACTGGACGCTCAACTTAGTGTTTCTTATTCTGAATGAAACCAGTAGTTTCCAATTTATTCATCAAATGCTTAACATATTAGGGACTTACATTTCTTTCTGGGTCATTGTTATTGAAGTACATTGCAGTTAATCTAGAATTTTCGTCATTCCGATAGTATAATTTGAGAATTTCTATTCGTTCTTCCAAATAATAAACCATTTTCGCCCACCCAAGTAAGTCTCAAACCCAATTATGATGCAGAAACGAAGAACTGAAACACATTTGGGAAAGAATCTTCAAAAAAATAGGATACATTGTAATGAATTTCATGCGTTTCACACATATTCCCTATCATGAACGTTTCTAAAGTAAAAACATTCAAAAACTCAAAATGCTCTGCCATTAAATAAACAAATTTGAAAATTTCAACTGCGACGTTTAGAGGACAGAAAAAACTTCACAGCTAAACCACATCCAACATCTCCTCCCTATTTAAAAAATGTTGCTATAAGGTGGTTTTTTCGGAACAATGCACATAGCACTTACAAATTTACGCATTTTGGTGAATTAAGAAATGGGTTGACGACAAGTGACAGTAAGTTGCAAGTGACTCAAACGTGACCATACATTACCGAGAACTGAATGTTCTTTCATCATTTAACAACTTTGCAGCAACTTCAAAAACTTAACAGATGAACTAAAAACTTTCAAATGTGAAAAATATCATAATCGGATAAATATATAGGGTCTCTCAATGGGAACGCCCCATTTTTAGATTGACGTTACTCACGCATCTCAGCCATTGTTTATTTGTGACATTGACAATTGTATTTGTCAATGTCTACCATTTAATCATGGAAGGGTACACACTCCAACAACGTTTACAAATAATCCAAATTTATTATGAAAAATCGCGATCTGTTACTTTACATCCAATCAAATGCAATTTTTAGCTGTTATAATCCTCGGGACAAAAGAACAATTGAACGTTTAGTGAAGAAGTTTGAAACAAATTTTACACTTCATGATGTTACAGTGCCAGTGAGACAAAGAAATACAAGAAGTGAAGAGAATATTGCTGCCGTACGTGAAAGTGTTCGTGAAGACCAAAATTTATCGACTTGTCGACGTTCACAAGAACCAAGTACCTCCCAGTCGTTTTTGAGGCGAATTTTATGAAAAGACCTAGGTCTACATCCATACAAAATTGTTTTAACCCAAGAACTCAAACCAACAGGTCATTTAAAGCGTCTTGTATTCAGTAACTGATGGTTAGAAAAAATCGGAAATGATGCAGATTTTCATAAAAAAATCATTCTCAGCCATGAGAACATTTCTGATTAAATGGTTATGTTAACAAGCAGAATTGCCGTATCAGAATTGGTGATAAACCTGAAAAATATCAAGAACTGCCATTACATTCTGACTAACAAACTGTTTGGTGCGGCTTTTATGCTGGAGGAGTCAATGGACCTTATTTTTTTTTCAACGCAGCTCATGAGGCGGTAACTGTCAATGGAAATCGTTATCGTTCAATGTTGACTGATTTTTTATGGCCTGAATTGGTTCATCTTGACTTGCAGAACGTGCGGTTTCAACAGGACGGAGTCACTTGTCATACTGCCAATGATACAATGACTTTATTGAAAACAAAATTTGTTGATTCGATTATTTCAAGAAATGGACCGATATATTATCCGCCTCGTTCCTGCGATTTAACTCCATTGGACTTCTTTCTTTGGGGGTTACATTGAGTCATTGGTTTACAGCAATCATCTAACAAATTTAGACGATTAACAGATCAATATTGAACGAGTAATTGCTAACATACGACCTGATTTGTAAGAGGGAGTCATGACAAATGGGTTCAACGATGCGTTCGTACTACTCATCGAACTATGAACATTACCCAAGAAGCAGGTATTAATGCCCGGCGTGGTCACCCCGTTCAACGGAATTAAATCCCATCGAACATGCGTAGGAAAGGATGAGAATGAATCACCTTTTGATTCTCCACACTCTTACACCGTTAATCCACTTTGAACGAGGTGCCACAAGCAAACATCGACCACTTCATTGTGTCTAGATGTGCACAGGAGGGTACTCGGCTAAGAGGTCGCCAAAGACATCATTCATTTTTTTCGGGTTACACGTTTTTAGATTTCTTTTCTAATCATATGGCTCAATTTATTATGTAGGACTATCACACTACCACAAAATCAAGTTGAAGAATGTATTCCTGAGTATATTCCGATTTATGAACATTCAAATATTATTCTCTAACTAACTTAATGAGATTCACAAGTAATTCATACACGGACAAATCGAAACAAAGTACCGTTCTCGAGTACCCCCCGTCCGCGTGTGAACTAGCCCTAATCAAAACCAGATTAATGAACCCATTGTTTCGTCCACAGCTCACTTGGATCTACCGCATGTCTCGCTGATCATCCAACCGAGCCACAAGAAGTGTGTCAATGAGAGACGGTCATCCACATGATATATCGACCATCAAGATCAAACAATCCATGCCGAGGAAATGATTCAGAGCAGTTACAAAGCGATGTACCGGCCGAATTTCTACGAGAGTACGTGCCTGCGTTGCAACGAGACCGTCTACCAGGTGGACAGGGTCGGACCTCTGAAAGACTTCACCTTCTTTCACAGTGGCTGTTTTAAGTGCGCGGTGTGCGGTACTAAACTGACCTTGAAGACTTATTACAACAATCAGCATCGACAGGAAGACAAGGAGGTGTACTGTAACAGTCATGTGCCGAAAATTGGACCTGGTCATTTGGACGGGTCTTCAGTGGTCATAAGGTCGGCCTTGAACGTTCCCAAATCCACTAGTTTTGTGAACGAGCAGATCAGGGGTCCTGGAAGGGGAGATGTGGAAGGTGAGATTAAAAATCTACTCTATTTTACTCTGTGTGTTTGACTTTCTCGTTGACTATAAAATATAAAGTATTACTTAATCTTCTTAGAGGAAACAACCATTCTCTTATCCATCTACATTTACATTGAAATTTCCTTCGTCCAGAATCTCCTTTTATTCCTACTCCATGCTCTTGTGCTTGCTCTGGTCGTCTTTTAGTTGTCCAGAACAAAAATGTAGCCTACGGAGGCTACAATAATGACTTTATATTGAGAATATAGTGCCCTCCATATTTGGATATTTGACTTCAGTGAACTCTATACTACTTGTATAAAGTTCAATGTTTCACTCGTGCTAAAAAAGTTATACATACACTTAAAGCCGGAGTTTTCAAGGGCTGGATCCAAAAAGCTCCTTGGGAACTTCGATACCCCAAGATCCCAAAAAATTTCTGGATCTAAGAAAAACACGCTTCGCCTCCTTACTGCCTTCTTTACTGGTCATTGTCCCTCAGGAAACATTTGATGATAATAGGTTTGGCAGACACTGACCAGTGCATATTCTGTGGGAAGGAGCAATAAACGAACCCCGGATTACCTAGTTATAGAATCCCTCGCAATAACAAGCTAACACTCAATGCTTTGGCCAAAAAACCTATAGAAACGGGGATGTTACCCTAAAGCTATCCATGATGAACTGGAGTTCATCAGAACTCTAAAACTGGAAGGTGAGCTGTAGTACAACTTTGATAGACACAATAGACCTTAAGGTTGTGGTTCGAAGTAACCCCATTTAAATCTACAACAATAAATTAATATAATAAATTTCAAACTAAATCCAATTTAGATAATCTAAATGTAATAAGCATTAATGCAGACGGTTAACAAGCAACTGTGAAACACTTTTCTGTGATTTAATCCTAAACTTAAGGTTAGCTATTGGTAACCATTCATGGTGGAACTGGCCCTAAGTCATGAAAGAAAGGTTGAACTGTTTTAAAATACTTATCTTTTTTCTATTTCCGTGGCATATATTCTTATACTCATGGTTTTTACTATTTTTTCATCCTCATACCACCATCAAACACTAAAAGCTCATGTCCTTTGTTATTGTTGTGGATTTTGCCAATAGGTTGAGAAATAACTCTTTCCACAGGCAATTTGGTTGAAAAGATCTATTGTTTCAAGTTTTGCAATTCCTCGGGGTCCCAGGATATTTCATATTATGATTTAATGTGTCAAGTTTTCCTTGGTGGCCCCCTTGTATTACGTTACTTATCAATAGTTGGTGGAGTGAATTGTCTTGGGAATTATAATGTAGTTAGTTCAACGTCTAGCATAGTTCTGGATCATTTCCCATTTTTCAAATTGGCGCTTTAATAAATTTCACAACAAATGTCCTCACACTTATTATATTTCTAACTTATTAGACTATTCGCTCGTGTACCGAGAAGGCATATTTTGTGCTTCATGTTCCATTGTAGAATATTCTTAGTGATCATTTTTCCTTAGAAGTTGGTGTAGGCATGACTTGTTTAAATATACGAGAACTGAATGCTTGATTGACTTCTCAAATTATTTATCAAACGACGCTAATTCCATCTATCTCAATTTGTTTATGGTTCCACTACACGGATGCTGAATTTTTATTCAATTATAACCTATATCTTCATTAATTAACATATGGACTTATGCAGAACCTACTAGAGCATCTTAGGGCTTGGTGTTGGTATCTTTTCTTTCCCCTTCCTTCGATTAAAAAAAGAAAATCCATAAAAGGGCACTTAAAGGAATAATCTCGATAAAAGAGGACATTCTGACGATAGTTGTTTGTAAGAGAACTCTTATTGTTCAGCTCTTCATTAATATCATTTTTTCTCTTAAGTGCACCTGGTAAAACCAACTCCAAATCAGTATGAAAACAATTTGAGATACTTACATGTTTTCGCAATCAGGTATTATACTGAAGATTTTGCAATAGAGATTTTATTCAGTATTTATAAAGCATCTTTTGGGTTGCTTCAATTTCTCGTTTGCTTTTGATTAAAGTTATTCAGGGTTTTAAGAAAGGCAACAAAATTTGTTTTCAGAATATTATCAACGGTTATATCTCTTAGAATGATAAATTTTAGCAAAGGATACTATTGGAGGTAATTAAGAATAAATTCCAAATCAGTTTTGCTATCATGATTCTTCATAATCCTTGGTTCTTTATGAGCGAAGTTTTATTTGTTTTGTCTGAGTTCTGAAGAAGTTACTGTGCGATTTCTGATTGAGTTAACAGTTTTCCTGCTCGGTAGAAGCGCATCAATGAATTTAACTTCTTCTTGTTTTTTTGGCTTCCAAATTCTATAAATTTTGGGTAGGATTTTGAGGACACGCTTGTGAAACATTTTTTGTATGAACAATGGGTTTCTGGGACATACCCTGCTCTATTAAACCAATTATTCTTCCCCTCTGCACATTTTATAATCTCACAAAAGACATTTTCTTCAAATCCTTTAAAAATCTTTTTCTTCTTGTGCTCGTGAATATTTTTAGGGAATAAATTAATATTGGGTTATTCCATATAAGTTTTGTTGTATGTTTTTGATTTATGGATCGTAATGATGACTCAGCGACTACCTTTATGGGATGACAAGAATGTAAACATCCATAAAATCTAAACCACCGCTAATTTTTCAAATAATGCAACCAGTAGTATATATTTCGTGTTTACAGTCGTGTAGGAACTTTGTTGGATTGACTACGGTAATATAGATACATAAATCATGAGCCGCTATGGGTTTTGAATAATAATGTCTTAACCTCGTATAGCTGAAGTAACCAAGTACTTCCTTGATGAAATATAATAGGAAAGGAGCTCATGGATAGAACAAATTGCTGTTCAGACATCAAGTAAAGGAATTAAAAATTTACAGTTTAACTCTCCTAAAGAGTACTGCTGAATAATTGATGAATATACTCTAAATTGCCTATTGTGAACAAATTATGAAAGCAGAGACTGCGTTAAAAGCTTTAGTGCTCTCGTACTTTAATAGTCAAATAAATTTCATTAATCTGTAACACTTTCAGTTAGGTTCTTGACATTTATTGGAATACCCAGAAATTCAATAGATAACAACTTAATTCTATTTGAAGTATAATCATTTTATGGATATTATTTTGATTTCTGACCTTCCGTGCTTGATTTTTTGTGCATAATATAATATATATATATATATATATATATATATATATATATATATATATATATATAAATATATATAAAATAATGTTATAAAAACCTAAAACACAAAAACCTTTGAAAAAATGAAGACAAAAATAAATTAAATGAACTAAAATAAACATTTATCAGCCTACTGGTACATTTACCCTCTACTCAGAGGTTCGTGAAGATACCAAATGAACCTAATAGCGAGTATAAGTGACAACCTATTTATATATATTGCTAGGTTGGTAAATATTTCACATGGAATATCATTCTTACATAGCGGACTGGTCTTACAGCCAGCATACACCTACAACTGTAACTCCTGCAACCAGTGCTGAACTTTCTGCTAGCGGGATGGGATCTGGATGGACAAAAAGGAGTAATGTGGTATACTCAGGAGGTCACCTCGAAGAGATGATTCAACATAACTCGAGTAACTAAAGGGAAACTATCAAGCCAGGTCTCAGGGAGGCTCATATATCAATATGAAAAACCTGCACACTACTTGAAGGTCACACGAACTACTACTGTGGCAACCACAATACCTCGGAAGCAATGATCCAATCAATCACACATTTCACACAGCAACATTGGATATCCGGAGTAATTAAGATCTCTATAAAATACATTGTCGTCTACCAGGACTACTCAAGGATTCACCCTGAAAGACCTTACTACTGGTTTACAAGGAATACAATTTCCCAAAGTAAGCGGCCACATACATATTGCAAACATATTACACAAACTGACTAGGATATTATATTATAGTACCCCATCACCTGGGCGTGTTAGTAAATGTTACAATAAAACCAAAGAAATAGATAACCGAGGAGACTGTGAATGAAATGAACATCACAAATGAGGACCTACTATTGATAAATACAACAACCAACAAAGATGGCTCCAACAGAAAGAATACAATATAAATAGATAACTTGTGAGGATCGTGACGCTTCAGTTATAAACAAAAATAATGCATTTTAGTAGAACGTTTAGGTTGAGTTAATATCACTAATGTCAAAATACAAAATGAAAATGAACAGGCAATGAGCGGGACTACACCGAAAGAAGATGTAGTGCCCGAGAATCTTACATTAAAACTAAGGTGGAAATTAAAAACCGCAAAATATGCAATTAATTAAAATAAGATGTTCACTTATCAAGAGTTACCAAGGGTGGCTATGTAAGCTATCTTGAGTACTTATAGGTGGTGTCGCTCAGAAGGTTTATTTCGAAGAACCTTCTTCTCTGCCGGCGTAAAATTAAAAGAGACGCCACACGGGCGTTCATCTTCTTTGTTATTGTCACAAGGCGCATGCATAAAGTTCAAGTACCATAGAATGTTTGACATGAGCATAGGCGGGTACAGCGGGTGAATACCGTGACGTAGTCTGTATAATCTATCAGGGATTATCTCACTCGCATGATCCTTAGAGAATGTAGAACTCCTCAATCGATTATTTGAAAATTCCATATATCTATCAAAATACAAATTTACTTTTTCTTAGACATCAAATATTGATTACTTTTTATTTTCGCAGCAATCCACGTGCGGACCACAGTAAATGGCGTCAACTCTCATTCTCCCCTTTCCCATAACTATGCAGATAAATATTCTTCCCAATACAGTCCCAACACCTACCCTCCAAACAACATCCACAACGACTCCCCAGGTTACCAATATGGACGATTCGATGCCAGCGCACTCCACATCGCCCACGCACTTAAGCAGACTGAACTACAAAAATCCTATAGACAGTCCAGAGAAAAGCCCATCGATTGTTATTTGGTGAGTGTTGATGCATATTTCTTGGAAAAAATCATATTATTGGGACATAAACATAGAATCTGGTGTTTGCGATGGCCGCGGTGTCATATACTTGTGGAATTGATATTGTTTTTACATTTCATAGTAACATAAGAGCAAAATACTTCGTACCACGATAAGTTTATTATGGCGATTTTTCATTATTTCAGTAGTTTGAAGTAACTGCGCTTCTAATGATTAATTATAGAGGGCTTTTTTAAATGTGACTCATTTATTTAATAGGAGGTATAACTTATCAAAATAAATCATTTCCTAAAAAAACCATCACATAATATATTCAATTGGACAAAGTTATAAGCTTATAAAGTTGAATTCGATACTGAGCCATTCCGTATTATACAGAATACTCTAAAATACCCGGGATTATACGGAGTACTCTAAGATATCTGGGATTATACGGAGTACTCTAAAGAATGCTAACCTTTTAATCGTGATCATCTAGTGGCGGGAGAATAGGACGTTACGTTGTGTAGACAACCCAAATTACACCTAACGAGAGCAAAAAAACACTGACGGGAGCTTCAAATATTCAAAACACAGTAACGTCAGAATAATATATTTATATTGGTAATATTAAGAAGCAACAACCGTCAATGAATTGAAACAAACATTTATCAACCTGCTGTTAAATCTACTCTGCTCAGTGAACCCAATAGTCCCCCAGGTATGAATGACCTAGGCAAGTTGTTCGAATCAGATATCATTCTTATACAGCGCAAAGGGTTAGAGAAGACAGGATACAGCAAGCATGCACCTGTAACTGCACTTCCGGTAACCAGTGCAGAACCTAAAAGTTACAAGGGGTAAGAATTTGGATAGACAGTAAGGTGAATAATGTGGTATGCCCAGGAGATCTCCTTGAAGAGGGGATCTAACATAATTCGAGTCGATCGGAAAAGTTACTATCAAAAGGACTGTATCTGGCCTCCTCAGGGTGGCCAAGGCCCAGGAAGGCTTAGATATTACTAAAGAACAAACCGAACATTACCTGAAGGGTCACGCAAACTAATCCTGGGGATATCATAATACCTCGGAACAATGATCTAGCAATCACTCACACATTCTCACAGTAGGGTGGATATCCGGAGATATTTACTGTCTCTGTACGATACGTCATCTTCTACCAGGACTACTCAGTGATTTATCTTAAAGAACGCCACCGCTTCACAAGGAGTACAATCTCTCAAAGTAAGCAAGCGCATGCATAAGGCAAATATGTAACACAAACTGACTAGGATATTAAAAATAGATACAGTACTCCATCACCTAGGCGTGTTAATGAACGTTACAATAAAAGAACCAAAGAAATAGGTAACCGGGGTATCACACAAGAGTACATGCAAATCAGTTACAGATCAGGTACTGCGAATACCATGGACAGTACAAATAAGGAACCGCTATCAATAAATACCACAGACAACAACCAAGTACCGAGAGAAAGCGAACAATATAAATTGAAAACTTGTGAGGGTTGTGCCGTTTTAGTTATATACAAAGGAAATGCATTTTAGTAAAACATTCCGGTCGGATTGAACAACACTGAAGCAAAAATACAAGAATGAAAAGCGACGACTGAAAGTTCCATGAACGAGCGTGCAATCACTAATTTTACATTAAAACTAAGATGGTATTCTAAGCGTAGATCATGCAATTAATGAAAATCATTTAAAAGAAATTTACTTACTAAGAGTTACCAAGAGAGACTGTTGTACGTACTTTTATCTCGAGTATGTTTTTAAGTCGCTCAGGAGGTTTATTTCCAAGAAGATTCCTCTCTGCCGCTTCAAACTACAATGGAAACGCCATAAGGACCTTGTTCTCTTTGCTATTGCCACCGATCACATACTTGTCAAGTTATAGTGTCACCGAATATTTAACACATAAATAACGCGGGTAAAAACCGTGATGTAATGATGTAATTTATATAATCTATGAGGGATTCTGCCATTCGTATGATCCTTTGAGAATACGGAACTCTTCAGTATGTCCCGTTTCTAACAAATGGTTCGAACATGTGGAATTATTTTGTAATTGAGGAAACTATTCAGATGTTCTCCAATTCTCTATCGGATGTCCTTCCTGTCTGTCCTATGTATCCTCTTTGGCAATTACCGCAGGATAACTTATAAACTCCCGATTTATCATCTTTATGTATAATGTCTCTATTATTTTTAATAACTATACTGAGAATAAGTTTTGAATGAAGTTCTGGAATCATATTATTTTTGAGGTATGTAGCAATTTTCTCAGAAATACCGTTAGTATATTTTAAGGAAATGGATTTAAAATTTTCTTTCGTATTCGGATATACCATATTTAAAGCTGTTTCATTATTTTCATTCATCAACATATCATCTATTAATGTAGGATCGTAGTCATTATGAATAGTTACTTTTTTAATGATGTTGTGCTCTAAAAAAAATGTTCTTGATTCACGGCTATGTTAACTAATCTGTAGACCATACAATTGAATGTTGATGATTTTTGGTTGACAGAATTATTTGATTAATTCTGTATAATAGCGTCTGTATATGTTGGTTTATGAAATATTGAAAATTCATGTGAATTATTGATGCTGGTAACTGTTAACTCAAGAAAATTAATAGGGTTATTATGCCCAGTTTTCATAGTGAATAATATTGGAGGATGTAATTCGTTGATAAACAAAAAAAATTTTTTATAGTCATAGAACGTAGGCAGAATAAACTTATTTAATACGGATTTTCATCAAGCAAATCCGATTAAATGAATATAAAATTTAAATATCTCCGCTTTTTCCGGAAAATCTCATACTTACGACAATATCCGGCTGAACTGTTTTTTGTGAGTCACCAGGTATGTTTCTTATGGATATTATTCAATATTATGCTCAAAATAATAAACATAATATTTCTAAATTTCATATATTTCAGTATTAACCTGAAAAAGTGGAATTTAACATTTAGACTCGAACACTATAACTTTGCATATCCTGCTTCGAGTTTAATCGACTGCAGTCAATCAAAACTGGTCTTAATTAGAGTAACTTGGTTCGGTAAATTTGAATACATTAAAGTAATTACCGCTGGTCCAGTGAAAGAGAAAGGTCCTTGTTTTGTTATCAGTTCAGTTGTGATTTTCTGAACTGAGTGTCGAATGAAATGCTGGAAAAAGTCGTATCTTTCTGGATATTTGTGAGGACGCATAGAGTAGAGATTCAGTGGAAGAAGGTATGTTTAATGTATTATTCAATCTCGTTTTCTGCACCCTTCAATACCAAGGGGTGGGCCATTTAAAATTTGCATTTTTGATCGGCTATAAATAAAAAACTAAGAAATATTTTTTTAAAGTTGTTTATTTATTATAAAGGTTGAACCTTCAAATTTACGAATGAAAAACAATATAATTCAAATGACCGCCACGACTGGCTACGGTGCCCCATCCGATCAACCACATTTTTCACTATACAACCACATTTTTCGCTACAGCGATTGTTTGGGGCTCAATCTCACGAATCGCAATTTCGATTTCGTGTTTCAAGGCATCAATAGTTTCTGGATGATTAACGTAACACTTATTCTTAACGAATCCACACAAAAAATAGTCCTCCGAGGTGAAAATGAGCTTCTTTGCTAAAGATGATTTTTCTGGGAAAATGCTCATCTTCGGCCATGCGATTATTAGCCCATTGATCGAAGTGGAAACGTATCGTATGGCCACGAATTTTGTTAGCCTTTATACCGAGGTCTATATGCAGAATTCTCCTCAGAGAAGTGGGAGAACTGTTCAGTTCTTGAGCACGATTGTGAGTTGATGTTGATGGATGCTCATCCACATTCTGGGCTACAGCAGCAATGTTTTCAGGTGTGCTCACTGGACGAGAACTTGAACAGGGTGTTTTAACAAATAACCATCCAGTTTTCACGAAGAAATTGATCCACAATTTGCCGTCAGGGCTTTTCATTTCAATTGAGTTTTCCACGTAAATTCTTAACAGTTTGGATAGAAGATTCACCATTTTGGAATTAAGTTTGTAATATTTCCCAGTTTTGTTCAACTTTTTGTCAGGACACGAATGACTGAAGTGACCAACCCTTTAGTATTCCTTATCTTATAATATTTTCGTTGGAAAAAATACTTTCTCTTCTTCTTTATTCTAATTAGTCTTAATGTTTGTTCCTCATCTCCACTCGCCTTCTGAAGGTAGATTGTCACTCTAGCACTTTCTAGGCCTTCCTAGGCTTCGCGCCCCGACTTTCAATTTGTCTCTGTCTATCTTCACAATTCGATCTTCTGTCATTCATGTGATATGGGTCATTCACCTTAGTTTTCTTACCCAACACTCATTCGCTAATATTTCCAATCTGACGTGCCTGTCTGATGTCCTTGCTTGCAAAAGATGGTCGGGAACATTTTATCACGAAAAGGTGAATGAAACCAAAATTTTTAGAATAATGTATATATATATATATATATATATATATACATATATATATATATATATATATATATATATATAATATAATATAATGTATAATTATAATGGTGCTTTATCAACTAAGTTATTACAATTATTTGTTTGAAAAGAAAAAGTATTCTAGTTACATGGCTTGTACTATTATCATTTTTCTTAGATTTGTAGAAAACTTGTTCAAAACTCTCGTTTCAATCCAGTCCTGATTTTCTTTGAAAAAATTTACGATGAACGCTCATCAAACTCAACCCAGTTAATCTGTTCTTTTCCATTGTACTTCAAAGCCAGGTCTTTACCCTTCGAATGGAACTAAAAGATCGTTCAACAGTAGCCGTAGTGGATGGGAAAGCTCTAAAAATGAGGAGTGCATGCCTTGTTGCAGGGAATAGCCTCCCCCAAAAGTGCAGCCACTTCAATGTCCTTTAATTTGTCCCAGGCTAAATCTTTCTTTTTCCACAGATTATACCACAAATCTAATTCTGCAGAGATATCACCCAATTAAAAAAATTCCATGAAAGATTTTGCGTTTTTTCCAAATCTTTTGAAGTACTTTTCAACTTACTGTATGAAGAATGTAGATGGGATAAGTGAAAATCAGGTGTATTCTCGTGTGGGAATCTAACATTCAATGATAAGGTTAAAGAGTCAAGATAAGGGATAATCAACGATCGTCTCTAGTAATCAAACGCAGTCTCAGATGACAGATTACTTCTGTGTATTTGCCGATTTCAACGCCGATTTTGTCCGCGATATCATGTGATTTTTTAAGTACTTCCTCAGAAACATTTTCAATTTCTTGTCGATCCTTCTTGATTTCACCAATGTGTTTCGTCACCATAACAAAATCCATATTTTTACCTTGTAGAACGTTCACAACGGGTTTCAAAATCGCAGAGTACTTTACAATCATGACTAAACCTATAATGAAAATTGGTTTAGTTACTGCACAGTGCAATTGATAAGCAAAGTTTCTTGTAGCATAGTTTCCTTCGATCGAGAGATGTTCTAGAGCATTGACGATTTCATGAAAGCTGTTTGGAAACTTTCTGATGCTCTTGTATTTCACAGACCATCTGATCTCACAGAGCCTTGATAAATTAGGAGCCGAAGTCCTGCGGGTTGGTGACTCACGAAAGAAGGATATTGTATCCTCAACAGTTGCAATAAATATTCTTATTTCCGGTAGTTTGCTAGCATGATTGACCAAAAAATTCAGTTTGTGGCTTGAGCAATGAAAAAATAAAGATTTATTGTACTTTTTACTCAAAATGGTCTGTACACCACCTTCTTTTCCAGCCATCATAGAACAGCCGTCAAATCCAAATCCAACACAATTTTCTGCTGAAAGATTTTGATCAACTAAAAAACTCTGAATTGTGCTAGCGATTGTAGGGCACCTTGAGATTTCAGCTTAACAAAGCTTACAAACCCCCCCTGATTTTTTGTTGATTCTCATCATAAAACCGCAATCCGATAGAAAGCTGTTCTTTTCCAGCGATATCTGTTGTTTCATCGGCCATATTTACAGCGTAAGCTTTTGGTTGCATGAATAATTCTTTCTTTGACAACTTCATCACATAATCCTATAATTATTTCACTCTGAATTTTTGGTGAAGTGTAAACAGAGTACGATAGTACGATAATTTCGATCGACAATAAAATAACGATAAATTACCCTAATTCCATAATTTTCAATATTGCTAGTCTTTCAGTTTGAAAATGTAGTAATACTACGAAACTTGAGTAACTGTAATTGAATAAAGCTAGTGATAGTGATAGTAAACAAAGTAATTTCGTAAAATAGAAAAAGGCTTTTCACTGGATAGAAGAAATATAACAAAATTTGAATATCAAAACAGATTTAATCTGTTAGTCTTCTACAATTTTAATTTCAAAAAAATTTTTATTCAAAAAACTTTTAGAATTAAATTAATGTCTACAATAAGCACCGCTTATATTTAATAGACGTATATAATCAAAACTCGATTTACAATGTCAAATGGAATAAGTAAACCAACAAATATAAAATAGTCATTTAAAATTAATAAATAAATATTTAAAGGAGACAAAATTTTGTTTCTGATCTTACCATAATGAAACCAATTCCTTTTCAAAAACATAAAACACAACTTAAGGATTTCTCAAAAAATATAATTTATTTGAAATATTTGTGATTTGGTATTGAGTTGTGTTTTATGTTTTTGAAAACGAATTGGTTTCATTAGGGTAAGATCAGAAACAAAATTTTGTCTCCTTCAAATATTTATTTATTAATTTTAATTCCTTTTCTTATATTGGTTGGTTTATTTATTCCATTTGACATTGTATATTGAGTTTTGATTATATACGTCTATTAAATATAAGCAGTGCTTATTGTAGACATTAATTTAATTCTAAAAGTTTTTTGAAATTAAAATTGTAGAATACTAACAGATTAAATCTGTTTTGATATTCAACAGGTAATTTCGTTTTTCTAACTAAAATGATCTATCACAAAGCAACGGACTACTCTATCCAATATTTTTTTTATTATAAAAATATTTATTTCAAGAACTGTAATGTATTCTAGCAATAAAATTTAATAATGATTAATTTTTTGGTTCCAGGGGAGGGGGGCAGCTGCCCCCAATACAAAACTGAGGTCGTTTAAAAAAATGTTGTCTGGGTTGTGTTAACTGCCTGCCTTAATTTTATGCCTATCTTCGTATCTCCGATTCTCCGTACTCCTTTGAAACTATAATATATCAGTTATCTTCTTTGTACACTTTGTATTAATATACTATTTTGCCAAACCTCTCAAATATTCAAGTAAGTGATTCATTATTTTTATAGACAACCTGATAATCGAAAGGTTCGTTCACGGCAAAAGATCTAAAGGATCAGTCGACCGCCTGATTGAATCTCTACATCGTCATTGATTCTTTCATCCCACAACTTTCACTGGACGACCACGATAATAACGACGAGGTTACGGTCTTGTTCTTGCCTTTAACCTAGTAAGGAACCTACACAGGATCTCTCTTACCTCATAGTGACGTAATCCAATAATCTGTTTCGTCGAGGATCAAAACTAGAATTGAACGGGCATATCAGCCGGTACCCGTTAAAAAAGAATGAATTTTTGAGGAATTGTACCTGCTATAATAAAGAATCGTTCACGTTGAAAGTTAAAACACTTCTATAGTAAGTTTTTATTGGTTTTTTAGGTTTGGTACTTCTGCTAATTCGAATGCTAAGTTGAACTTCTTAAAAATATGTAGTTGAAATACTTGAAAGTGTCTATCGACATTATAAAAATTAAATCAGAATTGTAGTAACAGCAAGTTTCTTGGTGTCTTTTTAAGTTCATTGTAAAATCTTCAATTGGATTATTTTCGAAGTAAAATAAACACTCCGCACAAAATTCTTTTATAATACGTTTGGTATTAAAACCTGCAGATACAAAACGCAAACCGAACTATTTTTCTAAACGTTTACTTCATTTTCCGATGTTGACTTCGCTCAAGTAAAGCAAACTGTATATGACAAACGTATAGCGGACATTTATGGAGAATTTCTTGATTTCTCGGAGAACAGGAACTTACTGTACATGCCCGGAATCAGTTAGGTATTCCATTCTATGCTAAACTGCCGTCAGTCGATTCCGTGGGATCAGGTGCTCTGTGAACAGACCATTCTTCCTCTTCGTCAGAAGGAGGAAATGCTTCAACATTGAGGAAATACGCGGAACTTCTGCTGTAATTAAACGTCTTGAATAGGGTCAGTTGGTCGTTTCACTTAGGCAATGAACTTTTGAATTATATGTATTCGTTGATGACGAAGTGATGACAGAAAAAATTATAGCTTTCCTTTCAAGTTATGTACAGACACAGTCTGCTGGTGGAATCAAGGGGTGTTCAAATCCATCATACAGTGAGGTAGTTCCAGTTTCCATATTCTGATTATTGAGTGATATCCTTCTTTTCCTTTCTCGGGTACATCGTCCTTTAATTCAATCATTTAAATTCAATTTTCAAAAAAAGGCCTTTCATAACAGCGCCCCATTTAGTTTTGTGATTAAAATATATTATTTATTAGAAAATTATTTAAATTTGCATTTCATTATTAACTGCAATGGATACCATTAGTTATGAAACAATCATTTTAAATGTCCACTGTATTTCGAATAGTACCCGAGATTTGTTTTGAAATATTCCATTTCACTCTCAGATTTCTAGTTCTAATGTTCCTTATGAAACGTAGGAATCAGAATACACTAAATGACATAATGAGGTGAAAACTCATGTAAAGGGTCTTCCATTAACAGCGCCCCATTTTGTTTCGTGAATAAAACATATTATTTATTTGAAAATTATTTAAATTTTCATTTCATTATTAACTGCAATGGATACCATTAGTTATGAAACAATCATTTAAATGTCCACTACGGAAACGCTGGCATGAATGAAGTCGTTACACCCAATTTTCCATGACTCTCACACAAATCAGGTCATATGTTAGCAATTACTCGTTAAATATTGTTCTTTTAATCGTCTAAATTTGCTGGATGATTGCTGTAAACCGATGACTCAATGTAAACCCTAAGAGAGAAGTCCAATGGAGTTAAATCGTAGGATCAAGGCGGGTAATTTATCGGTCCATTTCTTGAAATAATTGAATCACTGAATTCAGTTTTCAATAAAGTCATTTCGTCATTGGCAGTATGACAAGTGGCATTTCTTGATATTCTTCAGGTTTATCACCACTCCAGATACGGTAATTCTGCTTGTTGAGATAACAGTTTAACCAGAAAGGAGCCTCATCGCTGAGAATGATTTTCTCATGAAAATCTACATCATTTCCGATTTTTTCTAAGCACCAATTACTGAATACATGACGTTTTAAATGATCTGTTAGTTTGAGTTCTTGGGTTAAAACAATTTTGTATGGATGTAAACCAAAGTCTTTTTGTAAAATTCACCACAAAGACGTCTGGGAGATGCCTAGTTCTTGTGTACGTCGAGAAATCGATAAATTTTGGTCTTCACGAATACTTTCACGTACGTCTGCAATATTCTCTTCACTTCTTGCATTTCTTTGTCTCACTGGCGCTGTAACATCATGAAGTGTAAAATTTGTTTTAAACTTTTTCACTAAACGTTTATCCGGACGATTATAACGATCAACAATTGGAGTTAGAGCACTTAAAGTTAGAGTAACAGATCGCGATTTTTCATAATAAATTTGGATTATTTGTAAACGTTTTTGGAGTGTGTACCTTTCCATCCTTATGTCGTAGACATTGACAAATACAACTGTCAATGTCACAAATAAACAATGGATTGCCATGCGTGAGTAAAGTCAATTTGAAAATGGGGCGTTCCCATTGAAAGATCCTTAACTTATTCATTTGAATTTAAATTATTTTTCAGTTAAGTAGGTTACTACATGTAAAGGTGAAATATGTTTTAATTGCCAATAACAACAAAATCTTTATTAAAGTTGTTTAACGATGACAGTGAAACTGAGTTCCCTGAAGATTGTCTTAACGAACTAGAGTTCATGAAATCAGAAGAAGAATATGCGACAAGGAAAGCTAAAATTAGAAAAACTGTTGAACCGGATAAAATACCTACCGAATTTTTAAAACTATTTACGAAGGTAAAGTCAGAGTAATAGTGAAGTATTTCAATAAAGTTTGAAAGCCTCCTTCGGACTGATTTAGGTAAACGTTTGTTAAAATTCCGGAAAAATACAATGATTAGGCACAAATGCGAAGGAGATATACAGTTTAGTTTTAGGAATGCACTCGCTACTAGAAACTAACGCTCTTTTCGTTAAATGTTCTGTCACAAAAATGCGTGACCAGGGAAAATACGTTTCCAGGTGCTTAGTGGATTTCGAGAAAGCATTTGATAGAGTGAAACATTAATGTAATTAACAATTAATGAGTACGCATTAATTGTTTAAAATAAGTGACAAACAACAATAAACCTCATTAATCTTAATTTACCGTATCATTAATAATAACTTGATATACAGATCAATTATTTTGCGAAAAATTCAAAAATACTATCATTACTCGACTGCTGAGTTCGAAACCACAGCGTAGAGATTCATGGTACTAGTGAAGACCACAGTCCTACGCTTCCACTTAAGGGGCAACCAAGGCAGTTGGTAGCTTTATCAGTTTCCTTTCACATATATTACTTGAAGATTTGGATTTTTTAGGATATGTGTGAGTTTTCCAAAAGCTGCCCAAGTTAGCGATATTCTTCTTGTGACTTATGCCCCTTGATTTTGTTTTTGTAAGGTGACAACTATTTGTTGTCGATCAATCTTGATGGCGATGTTTGCTCGCTCATAATTTTGGTCTTCTGGCTGTTCATCTTCAGACCAACTTGTTTTGAGGCATGATTTAATTCATTTATCATGTCAGCCAATTCATGAACATCACTGGAAAACAGGACAACGTCATCAGCGAATCGCAGATCGTTGAGAACTGAGCCGTCAACTTTAATGCCTTTCGTTTGCCTTAGTTTCTTGAATACACCTTCGAGAACTAATGTGAAGAGTTTTGGGGAAATGGTGTCGCCCTGCCTCACTCTCTTTCTTTAATTCATGGTGTTGGTTTTCAGATTTTCGTTGAATTTAACCTTCATTTGGGCATTTTCATATATGTGCTCGATAATCTGTGTATATCTGCTGTCAATTCTGGCACCGTCCATTGAGTGCAGGATGTAACGGGTTCTATGGAATCGAAAGCTATGTGGAAGTCGAAGAAAGGTAGGTGGAAAGGTATATTATATTCTGTTGTTTGTTCTATTATTGTACAAAGGGTTTGCAGGTGGTCAACGGCGTTGTAGCCTGTCTGTTCTACTGGCTGATAAAAATCGAAATTTTTGTTTAGGCGGTTAGTAAGAACTTTCGTGAAAAGTTTAAATATCACAAATAACAGACTTATAGGGCGATAATTCTCCATGTTATTTATATCACCCTTTTTGAAGATAATAACTACCTTGGAGTTGTGCCATTTCTTGGGTATTTTGCCTTCGAATGAATACCTTTTTAAAAGCAGCTGCAAGGCTTTTTCCATGCAACATTTCTGCTTTAACGCAATCTTCACTAATACATCTTAAGCCAAGAGTATAAAACTCTTCCACATACGGAATGGACACCAAAGCTCTTACAGTTAAAAGTGCAAATAAACTAAGGGTCACACAGAGGACAATGGAACGCGCCATGCTCAACATATCTTTGAGAGACAAAATCATAAATGAGGAAGAAAACCAGAATCGGGGATGTCATGGAGGAAAAAGCTGTTAGAAAGTGGAGATGGATAGGACATATAGCCAGACAGGACAGCAACAGGTGGACAATGAGAACGTTGTAATGGATACCTCGTGAAACCAGAATAAGTAGAGGTAGACCATAAAGAAGATGGGTGGACGATATCCGAAAGATGGCAGGTAGAAACTGGATGAGGCTAGCTGGGGATAGACATATGTAGAAGAGTATGAAGGAGGCTTTTATTCAGTAATGCATGGTGGAAAGCTGAAAAAAAAAGAGAAATTTGAAAATTTCAAACGTCAGCTTTTATAGATTTAACAGTTGAAAAAATTCTTGTAATTTTCTCCCCACAGAATATTTCATGAAAAATATATGGTGAAAGGCTCCATCTTTCGTCTTACGACCTGCATTGTTCCATATTGCCATGGAACGTGGGAAATTAACATATTTAACAAAACTTCATTTACTTTTCATACTTTTGCCGAAATAATATGGGTTCAAACCTATCGTATAACCTACTGCAATTTATAGTAAAATATTTTATGTAAGGGGTGGGCCATCTAGAGTGTGTATTTTGAAGTAGTGATTATTTCTAGTCTTCGATCCAAACTGTTAGAAATTTACATGAAAGATTCAGTAGAAAAGAAATACCCTCATGATAATTTGTGGATCAATTTATGAAGTCAGTTCGTGAAACTGGATTTTTATTTGATAAAATAACGCGTTCACGTTATCGTCCAGTGAGCACATCTGAAAACATTTCTGCTGTAGCCCAGAATGTGTCTGAACATCTATCAACATCAACTCAACATCGTGATCAAGAACTGAACATTTCTCGCACTTCTTTGAGGAGAATTTTGGATAGAGACCTCGGTATGAAGGCTTACAAAGTCCAACTAGAACAAGAAGTGAAGCCTTCTGACCATCCGATGCGTTTCCACTTCGCTCAATGGTCTAATGATCACATTGCCGAACAAGATAATTTTCCCAGAAAAATCATCTCTAGCGATGAAGCTCATTTTCACTTCAGAAGTCTATTTTTCGTGGGAATCCGTTAAGGATAAGTGATACGCTAACCATCCAGAAATTACTGATGCCTTGAAACACGAAATCGAGTGAGATTGAGCTCCAAACAATCGACAATGTACTGAAAAATTGGGTTGAACGGATGGGGTAATGTACCCAATCATTTGAATGATATTGTTTTTCATTTGTGAATTTCAAGATTCATTTTACTAATGAACCCGTAATTTTGAAAAAATATTGGTTAGTTTTCCATTAAAAACTGATCAAAAATGCAAACTTTAATAGCCCATTCCTACTGAAGGTTGTTTTAATATCTATACAAGAAGTGAAGGTGTAATTTTCAGAGTTAGTTCAAAATAAAAACCTGAAGAAGCCACAGTGTTGCCGAAGCAATTGTTACCTAATAAATTGTGAAATTATTCTTCGTTATTTGAATTGTATATACTTTAAAAGGTATGTTTTTCAATTTATTTTTTATAAAAAACCTCTCATGTATTTCAAATAGAAATGTATTCAGCATTCTCTTATCGAAGACATAATATACAAGAATGCAGTAGTAAAATCCGTATTTATATAGACATACAAGAAATAATGAATTCAACATCCTATTAAGATGTAAAGAAGTCGGCAGATGGAAATGCATGGCTAGTTACTGTAAATTATATCTGTGAGGTTTTGATAATTAATGTAGCGTGCAACATGGAAAATTATAAAAATTCCGCTCTATCAGAATACTTTGTTTCCAATCTATTGCTTATTGGCTCAATTTGTCTGATCAAAGATTTTTTTCGTACCTTGAGACAAATCTCTGGTTTTAATTAAGTAGGTTTTATAATTCAAATAAAATCGATTCACTCTAAGGATTAAAAATTTAAACATCGAAATTCTAAAGAGTAATTTAAAGAATGCTTCAACGGATTTCATGATACAAGAGTCAGGTTCAAGAAATGAATTTAAAAAAATGTATATAAATCTCGAAAATTTGATAATAGAAATATTATATTATACCTTGAAGGTATCCGGAAAAACAACGCTCAATTATAATTATTTACTATATACTTTAAATTCTTGAATTAGAAAATTAAAACAAAATATTCATCTTATTTGCTTATTGAACCTCCATTTAACTGTAAACATTTATGTTTTAAAAATAATTCCGGCATATGTCCACCACGACTGGCTCTGAGGAACCGCATTCGACCAGACCAATTTTGGACCACTTTTTCAAGTAATTCACGCCTTATTTCATCAATAACACGAGTTATGTTGGCTTCCAAAGAGTCTATTGTTTCTGGTTTACCAGCATAAACAAATGACTTGACATAACCCCAAAGAAAATAATCCAGTGGAATTATGTCGCATAATCTTGGAGGCCAATTAATTGGACCATTTCTCGAAATGATGTTATCCCCAAATCTTTGCTTCAAGAAATCTCTTGTTACGGTAGCAGCATGTGGTGTAGCACCATATTGTTGGAACCAAAACACTTTTGGGTCGATACCATCCAAATTTTCAAACATATAATCATTGATCATCGATCTGTTACGAGCACCATTCACTGTAACATTAGCTCCAGCATCGTTTTTAAAAAAATATGGACCGATGATACCTCCAGAGTGTAAAGCACACCATACAGTGCATTTTTCAGGATGCAATGGAACCTGCAGAACTTCTTGAGGATTATTTTAACTCCATATATGGCAATTTTGCTTATTTACATAGCCGTTCAACCAGAAATGAGCTTCATCACTAAATACAATTTGACGATAAAAAAGTGAATTAACTTCAAGCTGTTCTAGGGCCCAATCAGCAAATAAACGACGCTTATTATGGTCAAGTTGCTTAAGTTCTTGAACCAGTTGGATTTTGTATAGATGTAGACCAAGATCTTTACGCAAAATTTCCATGTAGTGGATGCACAGAGTCCAACTTGTTGTGAACGTCGACGAATAGAGAAATCTGGATCATCATTAACGCTTTGACTTAGAGCTGCGATATTTTCTTCTGTACGTACAGTTCTTTGTCTTGGACGATGGACGATTATGTAAACCATAAATTTCACGAAATGCTCTATAAGTTTGGCAAAAGGAACTGATTTTGAAAATAAATTTCAACAATTTGTAAACGTTGTTGGGGCGTGAGTCTTTCTATGTTAATATGACAATGCTTACTGAACAGAAATGTCAAAACAGCATGGCTTCTTCCTTCTGTCAAATCACAGTTATCCCTATCGAAAGTTCTATCACTCTAAAAAAACACCAGATATATACTGGGTTTTCCTAAATTGAAGGAGGAGATTCCTTGCATAATTTTAAAACAAAAATTCCCATATTGATGAGACCGCAAATGTTTCGTTTTCGAGATACAGGGTGTTAAAGTTTCAATTTTCGATGATGTTAGTCCACGATTGTAAAACTTACTGAATTAAATAATGTTGATTTCGTGACGCTGCTCGTTCAACTTCAATCTTCATTAGTTCCCAGTGTTTCTAATGGGACAAAGATCTGGTGAAGCTGCTGGCCATGAAATGGTTGTCACTTGGTGTTCCTTCTTCCAAGCTTGAGTATAGGCCGAAGTATGGCATCTTGCATTATCCTGCTGAAAACGCCACCCCTCTGAATATAAAGCATGCGCCGTTTCAAGAAGAAAATCGTTTAGAATGCCACAATACTTTTCACTATTACCACGCTGGGATATTGCTCCTCAAACCATTATTTTGGTCGGAAATTTGAACGGTAGCAGATTGTTTTGATAGGATTTTTAAGTGATTTCCACCAAGCTGGAAACAACTCTCATTAGATATAAAGACATTATTAAAATTATCTTCTTAAAAACGTTGACAAAATTCTATCTCTCCCTCCCTTTGTAAAGGTGTCATTATAGGGTTTTTTTTTTTGGTTTCCTTGATATGAAGCCTTTCATTTTCAGTGACATACAGACGGTTACTGGACATACTTTTATATTTCGTTGATTTTCAAATCTGTTGGCCCATTTGCGAAACCCCAGTCGAGGATTTTGTCCAATGAAGCGTTCAAATTGTTTCCTTTAACTTTCTTCGGTCTTCCTGAAACTGGTCTATGCCTCATATCCATGCCATTTTTTATCCTCTTTATTGACTCATATGCAGCACTTTTTTCCCAGTTCAGTCAATTGCACTAATTTTTTAACGTTTCGAAAACTTTTTCTATACAAATATTCTATCCGTTTTCTTTTTTCTAGCTGCGACATTGTATGTAGCTCCCATTCGATATTAATCTTGTATAACTACTTTTATTCAATTCCTCGTTAATGTTTCAACAATAATGTAAATATCATGCAGTCGACTTTTAGTGATAATTTATGATTATTATAATAATTTATAAACGTTTCATCGAATTTGCACATAATGAACCCTAATTATTGCTGTCATCGAATTTGAAGTTTTCGACTCATTTTGGTATTAGTGTTGTTTTTAAATTATTAATGGGTGTCTGGAATCGATATCCTGAAAATGGTAAGCGTAAGGTACATTAAGGATGACATCCTCTCGCATGTTCAATTAGAAGCACGAAGAAATAACTTTGCTACCGCATCTCAACAAAGTAGTTGCTAGGGATTGATAATGTCCGTGTTTCGAGACATATCATTTATCTACAGGAGATTGAAGACATGGAGGTGTCAGCCCCCAAACCAAGACAATCCTACTATTCGAATATCATGGACCCATGTGAGTCATGTGATGTGGGACAAGAATTAATGGGGTAACATTTTATTTGCCGACGAATTTCGGTTTCTCAAATTCTAGAGGGCACTGGAACATAGTCCTTAACTTGTGTTGCTTCCGAACAGAAATTTTCTTGAGCCAGATATTTGTCTCATGCATGATAATGCATGCATGCATGCATGCATGCTCACATTACAAGAATTACGAGAATTTTCTCAGAAGAACATAATGTCTCGGTTTTAGACTGGCCCCCTCAAATGTTCTGTTCTAAATCCTACAGAACATGATTAGGATATGCTTCAGATGCTCGTGTTCAGTGATCAAAACCATTTTCGAAATTATGTATAATACAACTCTTTCAAGGACTGTCGCAATCCTGGAGTTAAATTCCTCAAAAACAACTGATTAATCTCATTCTTGGCATAGAACGACGTTGTAAACGCATCATTATTGCTCGTGGTGACCATATTGATTTTTTTATTTTAGAATTTTTTATACAACCAATCAATCATCTTTCACTCCATTTCAGGAATTGCATTCTTTTTGCGTAATGTTTTTTATCGACACCATTTGGAGGCCATTTGAAATTGTTCTCTATAACCAGGACATAAATCGTCTTAACTCTGTTTGCAATTCAATTTCCGAGTATTTATAATATCCTTAGATTTTAAGCGCGTGTGTATTTCAAAGTAATGAAAATTCAACGAATCCGGGCAACGAGATGGCCAATTCAATACAAATTTAATCGTCAGTCATGTTATATCCCAAAAATGGTGGGCGAGACATACACCTTTTGCATGATTCAAAACGTAGGTAGACCTATAAATGGTAAAATGGGGATTTTATTGAATCGGAAAGAAAATGGTTAGAACCGAGAAATTTAGTTATATGATGATTCTGGAAAATCTTCGTTCACCTTATATTATTCGAAGGAAGTACAAAAATAATTCTTTCAAATCCAGTGGGTGTTTTCGACTAATTCAGTGGACCATTTTGGGAAGAAGAATCCTTGCGGCTAGCTGTATATAATCGAGGGTTACGTAGGATAAAATATTCCATCCTCCAGTGACAACGTTTCAGGTGTAAAATATCAATGAACTGATTTCAGGCCGATTAAGTGACGTATTCGTTTCATCCCACATAAAAGTCGAGTTAAAAATGTTATGTTATCTTTATACTCGTGTTAAAATACAGTTTGGGTCAATTTGGAACTACTGCAAGCAATAACAAGTATAACAATAATATGATGACAATATATTCAATATTATTCGCATTTATGACTTGGATATTAATATGAAATTATTTTTAGAATCAGTGAAATAATAATTAAAAACAGTCATATAATTTTCATGAAGCACATATATATTTATCTGCACAATAAAATCTGTAATTATAAAACCATTAGCCCCACTTAACAACTTAAATTCCTACACTAAAACATTTTCTATAGATAAAAGTGTTCATGAAAATTATATGTAGAGTTTTCGAAAAAATAGTGTTTGGGCATACAATAGCTGTAAGAGAACTTCTTTTGAAGTTTTGTATTGTGATAATTTATGGTTTTAATATGGTTTAATTCTATGACACTAATGACGGGGAATTCAGTAGTGCATAAAATAATAAAAATAAACTTAAATTTCCACTAAAAATATTTATTGTTATACAATTGTTTCTCTAAGTGCAGGATCATGTATGTATCTTCGAAATATTGTTACATGTCAACTTATAGACTTGTCAGCCTAGCGGATGATAGCACGCTGATGTCCTCTTTCAAAAGTTATAAACCTTTGAATACCTTTGGGGAATTTGGCGCAATTCAATGCCTCGAAGGCTCAGACAACTTTTTCTCAAAAAACTCAGTTCGTGACTTTAGACTTGATGATCGAAAACCAGGTGCTTCATCCAGGGAATTCCACCTATCTTTTTGACGTGACTGTCAACTCTTTCGGTCTGTTGCGAAGCCTGTTGCAAATAAGCTGGGATATTTGTTCAAAATTAGGAAATATTTTTCTGCAGATTAGTTTTTCCTATTGTATAAAGATCAGATCAGAGCAGGACTCGGATACTGCCCTCATGTTTGGATGTCAGCTAAGCGTTCCTTACAACTTTTGGATTGCATCCAGAAAAGACTAGTACGACTGTTTGACTGCCCAACTGTAACATCCAATTTGTAGTCATTGGAACAGGTGAATTCTACCAGAATAGTTATTGGCTATTTGAGGATGACCTCTTTTCCAAGTGACTACCAAGCAGTCTCCACAGTCCACCCAGAGGTAGAAAGTGTGATAAGGATTACGCCATATCATCGCGCGTGGCGAGAACCCCTCCGAAGAGATGAACCCACCAGCTTCCAGTTTGGGCCCCGACTCGAAAGCCAGAACTGTCTGACTGGTAGCAGCGAAAGCACTATCCAACCTCTACTGGCTCTGCAGGTCAGTACCCGAGTTGTTTGAGACGCAACTCACCCGCCGGAGGGAATTCTTATCCATCCACCCGAACGCAGTCTCATAAACTAAGATAAACTCAAGATTGACGACTACAATTGATCCTGGTACGAGCACCGTCTAGCGGACGATACGTCCTGACCCACCGAACCCATGTGAAGTCATTTGATTGATCCTGGCGTCAAGCACTAATGGCGGAGCCATTTCGTCGAGATCCACAAACCCTAAATAGTTACGCACAGATACAGGGGCCAGGACAGGCCGGTCGAACCGTCAAGTCCCGTTAAACCCCGAGTCGTTTCATGAGAATATCCCGAAAATGGGGGTCTGCGAACAGATAAATGAAATACCCCCCTAGTCCAGCATGCGGACTTTCAACCACTGCCCCCTCGAGTCCAACACCAAGTGGGGTGGCCAGGTGGTACAAGTAACACCTGAGGGCAAGTCCACCCCCCCGAGGTAACGCAGTATGCTACATAACGCACTCGGCCATTACACAGAATCCGGAGATTTATACTGCGATAGGGTAGAGTACGCCAGTTTTAAGGGAGAAGCCCTGTGCTGCGACAGACTCCCTTGTCACTGAGTTAATCAACCGGCTCAGCCCTCCATTTCACCTGAGTAAAACTAGGGCCCCATTCGGAGATTTTCCACCATACAGGTCCAGTGACTGGCGCGAATTGGCATTACGTTAGACACCAAGACTTAACCCTCCAATTCGCCGGGACGAATTTAGGGTCCTAGTCAAGAGAGCGCCCCCATCACGTCAAGATCTAATGCCTGGGGGGCGAGTCATTGGAACATACGAGAGTTACTGACTTGTGCTTGTTCCGTAGATATTATCACGATCGATGTTCCAAGCAACTGAAGAAAATGATGCCAGCTGCCGCCAGATTCGCACAAAGTGCTAGGGCTGCTCAACAAGCATATCCCTTTGCTGTTGAATTAACAACTCCGAGAACTTCTGTTTATCAGAAGTTTGTCTTTCACCGAACTGGCCAGTTGTGGAACACGCTTCCAGCTGATGTATTTCCTTCAGTGTATAATCTTCAACAGTTCAAGACGAGAGTAAATAGATCACGACTTTCCGTTCGGAGTTCGGATTGATTTAAAGGTAAAAATGAAGGCTGAGTGGCAGAGAAGGTGGGATGAGAGTGAAGCTGGGCGAGTCACTCACAGGTTCATCCCAGGAGTAGACTTCTCCAGTGAGAATAAATGGTTCTCCCCTGGCCTGTATCTGGGTTACTTGATAACGGGTCATGGGAGCTTGAATGAATTTTTGTATAAGAGGGGCCTCTTTGAGCATGATAGATGCGTGTGTGGAGAGATTGAAAGTTGGAGCCATGTCCTGTATGAATGTACAGAGTATATGGAGGAAAGAATGGTGATTTTGGAGGGAATGTTAAGAGGAGCGAATGAAAGCTTGTATGATACAAGCTGGATGATAGAGACGAATGAAAAATGTGAGGGAATGGAGAGTTTCTCTAGGGCGGTCTTCTTGAAAAGAAGAAATAGACTCGTTGAGGTGTCTCTTTCGGGGCGATCTGTTGGAGAAGCCTGAGTTTCTCGTAACTGTGGAACGAGATCGGAGCTGATGATGATGGGTGGTGGTGGTCGCATGCAGAGCGGTACTGTGGTTGAAGGGTTGATGTTTGGGGCTCCGGTTGTGGTGTATCGGAGCACGAACCTGGTTTCCTGGCTTGGCCTGGATCCAACGGTGCTGATGGGTGTGGCAATACCGCATTACCCTAGCTGGCTTCAGCAAGGCCTAAGTTTCCAAGGCCCTTAAGTTGCAAGGGAATGCGTTCCCAGCAATGACGCTATGATTGCTACCACGGGAGGGCGGGTGCCCACAGGAGAAGAAATCCTGGCCGCTCTAGTAAAGGATAGGTTTCGTGGGGGCAGTGATTGAAAGCCTGCATGCTGGGCTAGAGGGGTTCTGTTCCTTCGGCGTGTAAGTTGCGTATTCCAACTCGGGTGCTAACCTGCATAGTTAGAAGTAGTTTGGATAGTGCTGCGCCCTATGCCAGTGGGGGCATTAGTCTTGGAAGCTGAAGCCAAACTAGAAGTTGCGAATTAATCGTGGCACGCTGATTCGGCGTATCCTAATCCCGCGCCCATGGGGGCTGTGACCATAGGCCTGAGGGCAGGTAGGTCGCATTGAGCAACCATACTTCCTTCCTTTCCGTTCGGAGCACCCACTTGGTGACAAAGGTTTCCCTTTCATCGGGTGGTCAAATAAAAAAACCGAAGCCCTCCATAAATATATAATAAACTTTGAAATGTAACAGTTCTAAATTATAGTGAGACTACGAAACTCGGGTCATTGTATCTTCAATAATAAAAAAAGTGATAGATACCGATTAGTAGTGCCTAAATATTTTCGATTTCAATGATTTCTTCAACCATTTTTGAAAACTATAAGCTTTTGAATGTAACCATTGATTCATTTTACAGGATCGAGATGAACAAAGAAGGTTAGAAATGAAACATAGAAAAGAAGAGGATGATTTGTACAGAAAATTCCAGAGACAGAGAGAAGAAGAAGAAAGGAGGATAAAAGACGAAATCAGGGTAAATACTGTTTTATTAATTGAAAATTTCAATTTGAAATAGACGATTCAACCAATGAATGTCATTTATAATTCATAATTTTTTTTCAAAGGATGAGTGGGAGAAAGAGCTCGAAAGGCTTACACATCGCTTCGAAAGAGAGATGCAGATGAAGAGGAAAAGAGACGACCAAAATACCCTTACGCTGAGACATCAACAAGAAAAAGACGATCTAGAGAAAAACATGACATTAAGGAGAGATAAGAAGAAAGAATCTTTGACCAGAAAAATGTTGGAGCATGAACGGTAAGTCCTTTTTCAAACAAATTAAAACAATGTTCTGATGGAATACATTCAATAGCTAAACATTTTGATCGAAGAGAAAGCAGTGTTTGTTAAGGGTTGTGGAAATTGCCACAGCAAATTACTTCGGCTAATAAGTTTCCAGTCTTAAATATCAAGCAGATCAATTGTGCTACACCTTTCTACAAATTTTAATTGTAGGAAATTTCTTGAAAATTTCAATAATTAAAATGAAATAAAATGTCTTAGAAACACTGTTCCTTTTTAGTAGGTATTTAGAACTAACAACATCGTACAGTATTAGGAGATGAAAAGAATCTAAGGAAAATATATGACGTTGATCGGAGTTACGTAGCAGACTTTAAGCCGGTACAGCTGTTTCATAACGACATTATGAAAATCGAATTCTATTCGAAAAATGTCCAATATACACTCAAAAAAATCTTCGGAAAACACCATCTTTAAAGAGCTCTTTCAATAAACACTTTAAAAATCCTGCAGCACATCTTCAAAAGTGCGTTTGAGAATCCCAATGATAATCATAAATCGACTTCACTGAAAATTAAACAAAACCAATCAATGAAAAATATATAACTTGCAATTTAACCTTTACTCGATCGAACCTAGAACGCCTCAATCTATGGGGTGTTTTTTTAGAGTGATAGAAATTTAAATTAAAATAAAACACATTTAAATTAAGATTGAAGCCAGATTTTTTTTATTTGAAAGATAATTTTATGACATTTATTTTTTTTAAATAATTTCCGGCGTATGTCCACCACGACTAGTTCTGAGGAACCGCATTCGACCAGACCAATTTTCGAACAATTTCATCAATAACACGAGTCATGTTGGCTTCCAAAGCCTATTTGTCAAATATTGTTGATTGTCAACAGGTATAAAATTTATGAAATAATGTCGCAACTGCGAAAAAGGAAACAGGTAGAATATTTGTATAGAAAAGTTTTTCGAAACGTTAAAAAATTAGTGCATTTGACTGAACTGGGAAGTGCTGTATATGAGACAATAAAGAGGGTAAAAAATGGCATGTATATGAGGCACAGACCAGTTTAAGAAGACCGCGTAAGATTAAAGGAAACAATTTAAAAGCTTTATTGGCCTTAGGACGACACAATACGCGCCTGGGGTTTCGCAAATTGGCTAACAGATTTGGAAATCAACGAAATATACAAGTATGCCCAGAAAACATCCGTATGTCACTGAAAAGACAAAGCTACATATCAAGGAAACCAAAATCCCTATAATGAAACTTTTACAAAAGGAACGAAGGATAGAATTTTATCAACGCTTTCAAGAAGATAATTTTAATGATGTCTTTATATCTGATGAAAGTTGTTCTAACTTGGTGGAAATCACTTTAAAATCCTATCAAAACAACCTGTTATTGTTCAAATTTCCAAATTTTCCACCAAAGTAATGGTTTGGGGAGCAATATCTCAGCGTGGTGCTACGCCTCTCTGTATAGTTGATGGTACCATTAATAGTGAAAAGTATTGTGGCATTCTAAACGATTTTCCCTTTGAAACGGTGCATGCTTTATATCCAGAGAGGTGGCGTTTTCAGCAGGACAATGCAAGATGCCATACTTCAGCCTATATTCAAGCTTGGATGCAAGAACACCAAGTGACAACCATTTCATGGCCAGCAGCTTCACCAGATCTTAGTCCCATTGAAAATATGGGGATTAATGAAGATTGAAGTTGAACGAGCAGCGCCACGAATAAAGATGATTTAATTCAATCAGTTTTAAAGTCCTGAACTACCATCACCGAAAATTATGGAGGTGATCTAGTTTAGGGTGTACCTCGACGCGCCCCCCAGGCATTTGATCTTGACGTGATGGGGGCGCTCTCTTGACTAGGACCCTAGTTTCGTCCCGGCGAAATGGAGGGTTAAGTCTTGGTGTCTAACGTAATGCCATTTCGCGCCAGTCACTGAACCTGTATGGTGGAAGATCTCCGAATGGGGCCCTAGTTTTGCCGTTCTGGTGAAATGGAGGGCTGAGCCGGTTGATTAACTCAGTGACAAGGGCGCCTGTCGCAGCACAGGGCTTCTCCCTTAAAACTAGCGTACTCTACCCTATCGCAGTATGAATCTCCGGATTCTGTGTAATGGCCGAGTGCGTTATGTAGCATATTGCGTTACCTCGGAAGGGGGGGTTTGCCCACAGGTGTTACTTGTACCACCTGGCCACCCCATTGGTGTTGGACTCGAGGGGGCAGTGGTTGAAAGTCCGCATGCTGGACTAGGGGGGTATTTCATTTATCTGTTCGCAGACCCCCATGTTCGGGATATTCTCATGAAACGACTCGGGGTTTAACGGGACTTGACGGTTCGACCGGCCTGTCCTGGTCCCTGGATCTGTGCGTAACTATTTAGGGTTTGTGGATCTCGACGAAATGGCTCCGCCATTAGTGCTTGACGTCAGGATCAATCAAATGACCTCACATGGGTTCGGTGAGACAGGACGTACAGGCAGCAAGAAGGTGCTCGTACCAGGATCAATTGTAGTCGTCAATCTTGAGTTTATCTTAGTTCATGGGACTGCGTTCGGGTGGATGGATAAGAATTCCCTCCGGCGGGTGAGTTGTGTCTCAAACTAACTCGGGTACTGACCTGCTGAGCCAGTAGGGGTTTGATAGTGCTTCGCTGCTACCAGTCAGACGGTTCTGGCTTTCGAGTCGGGGCCCAAACTGAAAGCTGGTGGATTCATCTCTTCGGAGGGGTTCTCGCCACGCGCGATGATATGGCGTAATCCTTATCACACTTTCTACCTCTAGGGGTGGACTGTGGAGACTGCTTGGTAGTCACTTGGAAAAGAGGTCTCCCTCAAATAGCCAATAACTATTCTGGTAGAATTCACGTGTACCTCGACGTTTAGTCAAATATTTACAGTTAAATTGAGGTTGTATAAGTAAATAAGATGAATATTTTGTGATAATTTTCTGATTCAAGAGTGAAAAATATATCATAAATAATAATTACATCTGAGCTTTGTTTTTTCCGGATACTTTCTAGACGTACTATATATTACCCTAAAGATAAGTTAGCAAAAATCGGCGACTCAACATCTATAATACCCGAAATCGCATTCAGTTGAGGCTCAGCAGTTTCTCGTATCAAAGTTTCAGGAGAATCCCAGAATATGCAGGATATTACCTGTTCAATATTCTCCTTACCGAAACACCAGCCCTTTAATATTTAAAAAAAGTTCAAAAACAATTCTTGCGAATTAAGCTTTCTACGATTCAACCGAGTTTGAGAACTAATTTGCTGCATACTGCGATACAAGTCTAATGTTTAATTTTCTTCTGTTACCTGTCCAAAGATCTCTTTGTGAATTATTGATCAGTAAAGGCTATTATTATAATTATTATTATTATGCTTCAGAGACACTGGTAAACCTATTCAATGAAGTCCAAGATTCTTTAAAGCATGTAATTTCCTGTTCAATATTCTCCTTACTGAAACACGTGCTGCTACCAGCCCTTTAATATTAAAAAAAAGTTCGAAAACAATTCTTGCGAATTAAGCTTTCTACGATTCAACCGAGTTTGAGAACTACTTTGCAGAATACTGCGATGCAATTCTAATGTTTAATTTTCTTCTGTTATCTGTCCAAAGATCTCTTTGTGAATTATTGATCAGTAAAGGCTATTATTATTATGCTTCAGAGACTCTGGTAAACCTATTCCATGAAGTCCAAGATTCTTTAAAGCATGTACCGTCATTCACTGTTATTTTGTCCGTGCCTAGACATGTAGAGGAATGTACTTAGCAGTTAGGTTGCCAACATAAAATGAATTTTTTCTCGGAGGATATTTTAATAAAATTTCTTGCAAATGTTATCCTCTCAAGCGTGATGTAAGACTACCACGTTGAAAAAAGATTTTTGACGAAAGTAAGTAACACTTCTCAAGTCACCGAGTATATCTTAGATTTGGAGAAAGTCCCAGTTATCTCACGAGCAACAGTTGTTTCGTTCGTTAGTGCACCTTCATTTAAACTTTCGAAAGAACTTATTCAGATTATTTTAAAAGAAACTAAATTCCAAGCTAAATACTCGATAAAAAATTCACTACAGCTAATAAACAAAATAAAGAATATCCACTTACCTCATAATGCTAAATTCATTTCATTTGACGTACAAAATTTATTTCCAAGTATACCACCAAACGAAACAATTAAACTAGTAGATAATCTATTAATCAACAATAGATGCAATACAATTATCAAAGAAGATATTTTAGAATGTCTAGATATTTGCACTAGACAAAATTATTTTCAATTTAAAAATAAAATTTATAAATCCGAAAACGGTTTGATTATGGGAAATCCCTTAAGTCCTTTATTAGCAGAAATATTCATGGACAATATTGAAACTAAAATTCACCAAAATCCCCTTAAGAAATATTTTTTATATTGGTATAGATATGTAGACGATATTTTCTGTTGCTTCACAGGTACAGACAGACTTTTGAAAAAATTCTTTTTATTCATCAATGAAATACATCCTTCAATTAAATTCACTATGGAAACCGAACTTAATAACTCTATTAATTTTCTTGATTTAACTGTTACTCGAATAAATAGTTCACATGATTTTTCAATATTCCACAAACCAACCTATACGGATTCTATTATACACAATAAATCAAATCATCCTCTAAATCAAAAATTATCAGCATTTAATTGTATGATCCATAGATTAGTTAATATTCCCATGAATCGAGAAAATTATATTTCAGAACTTAACATAATTAAACAAATAGCTTTTAATAATGAATATGATCCAAAGTTGATAGACAAATTATTGATGAAGAAAAATAATAAAATAGCTTTAAATATGGTGTTTCCTAATATAAAAGAAAATTTTAAATACATTTCCTTAAATTACACTAAAGGTATTTCTGAGAAAATTGCTACATACCTCAAAAATAAATATAATTTGAGAACTTCATTCAAAACTAATTTAAACTTGAGTAAATTTATCAAAAATAATAAAGACTACACACATAAGGATGATAAATCTGGGGTTTATAAGTTAACCTGCGGTGATTGCCCTAAAATTTACATAGGTCAAACTGGAAGAACGTTCCGTCATAGGATGTGTGAACATTTGAAGAGTTTCCTCAACAATAAAAGCAATTCCACATATTCCAACCATTTGTTAGAAACAGGACATAATTTCAACCATAACTTTGAAATTCTACATATAGAAAGCAAAAGTTATGCCTTAAATCTGTTAGAATCCCTAGAGATAAATAAACATAATAAAATTGGAATATTACTTAACGAACAAATAGATTTAAATAGCTCACCTCTGTTAAATATATTCAGATAAGCTGGAATTTGCAGGGACCCCTTTTTTGGGTTTTAGTGCCTAATAAAAATTTATTGTAGTTACTGTAATATAAATAGCCACGGATTTCGGAAACAAGCTTAGTTATTCAAAATGTGATCTTACCTGATGATGCTACTGTGATAGCGAAACAATTGTTGTGAGTTTAACAATAAAAATTTGTGAAAATCAGAATAACCTTATTTCAAATTATTTAAGTATAATTTTATTCAACAATTAATTTTGGATAATTTTTTAAAGATATTCACTCAACAACTGCCACATTATTATTAATAGTTGTCGGTCCAATTAACAATGAAAAAAGCATAGTTTCTAATTATAGGACAGATCAATTACTCGAGGATTATAATGTGGATCCTCACATAAATTGCGATCGAAATCTTCACAGAGAATAACGCATTTAACCACCTATCGTCGTGTTACTTTTCCTCATAGATGATTAAGTTTTCAGGTTAGAGCTCGATTCGTTTGAAAAATGCTGGCACATTATCTTTTGTCCGCTTGGATTATTCTATTTTCCATTTATTTATGCGCTTTCACGGTGGAAGGTGTTTTATATACAGGTTGTCCAAGGACAGTTCATTCGAGAGTCTGATGAAGTGGAGGTTTTTACAGAAACGCTCAAATTTCGAAAATCACAGACGTTTGGGCGAAATGATTATCATTATGACATAATTGATTTATAATATAGCGTGTCCAAAAATCATATCAGGTATTTGTTTTGGCGCTGCATTTGAAGCTGAAAGATGGAGGGGAGTGGGGAGAGGATCATAGTGTCCGCCATTTTGTGGAGTTTCAATAACGATGGAGCAGTACCCGGGAACGCATCGCGATTTTTGCGTACGAGCGTATTATCGCAACGGTGAATCAATAAAAATCTCCACGTTTGTAAAAAATGTTTGGTTGCTATTGATACTTATTAATTGAAGCCATATTTCTTTTTGTGAAAATCGAAAACGTGTTCTTGTATTTCGTGCGCCGTCATAAGATAAGTGTTTTTGTCATGAGTTATACTGGGTGTATATGAATAGTTGCGAAAAATTTTAGGGGGTGATTCCTTGTCAAAAAATAGGGTGGGTCTTTCATAAAAACTTTGTTTGTTTGAACCCCTCCTGCATAGTTCCAGACCCATAAAGATGTATGTAACAAAAATCTCAAAATGATCAAAAAATAATTTTAACTGAATTAAAGTTAATCAAAACTAGTCAGTTGTCATAACAAAATGACATCCGCTTACTAGATAAATACGGAAATAATTTCAGCCTCTACGACTCACGCTATCATGTTGATAAATATTATTTTTCCCAAAAACCTTGAATTTTAGCAAGAAATTACAAGATACCTTATTTGTTAAGAATAGATCAAGCTCTCCAATATTATTTTTTTTTATTGTAAAATAGGAATATGGAAAATAGTTTCTGGCGAAAGAAGGTTTAGGGGTAGCTTTTTATACCCCTTGCAATCATAGAGGAACACCATCAAAAAATTTTTTGAGTGCCTTCTCGCACGCATAAAATGTCTGCTTAGTTTTATTCTTGTCAGTTTTTTGGTTTTCTTGAAAAGAATTAAAACTGTTTTTCGGGCTCCATCTTTAGAGGGCTGTAACTAAACAAGGGTGGCTCAAATAAATAAAGTCTATATGAAAGACCCACCCTATTTTTTCACGAAGAATCACCACCCAAATTTTTCGCAACTATTCATATACACCCTGTAGGTAGAATTTTTCAGCTGTAGGTCATTTGGAAGGAATTCGACGTTCCAGTTTGTTCTCAATTTGGTGTCATCCAACAATTGTTTTTATTTTCACTACACGATTTTTATCTAAAAAGGGTATGTTAAGAAAAATTAGATTCGCCCTATTACATCCGATGTTTTTTATGTATTTTGGTACAAAAATCTAGTGTCATTCAGAATGGAGCCTCCCAATTATGCAGCTGGTCTATTTTTCGAAAAACTGAAGTTTGAAAGTTGAAATTACAATAATAGAGTTTTAGAGCACTGTTTAATCATCGAGCTTTCAAACTTTTCATAAATTAAAAAAAGTTCGGTGGGTAATAAGTCAGCGTAAATTCTACAAGCTATTCTAATGAATGGATTTGTTCAATGTTGATGATTCAACAAAATTCAAAAATCAGATTAAGCTAACACTGCATTGATCAGTCGAGCTTTCCAGACTGAACAATACCATTTTTAAATTTTCCAATTGTCAGTATTATTTTTTCTGGATGCTACCTGTAACATTATATCACAAAATTTTGCTATAGCAACGATATCGATATAACATGAAATCAAGTTCAAGGATATTGCAGTCGGTTCCTAAAATTGCCATGTATTGCAGCTTGAAATTGAATATAAATTTAATTATATTTATTTACGCAATATTAGTAATCCATCAGAAAAACGAAATATTGTTTATGTGAAATTATCTCTTCAAAGTTGGGTAGTTTATAAGATCATTATGTGGTATGCGCATTTCATGAAGGTAAATAATATTTTCTTTTCATCATAATTTGGAATCCGCTCTATATGAAACTAAACCGATCAAAAGATTACAAACACTTTCAGGACTCCATATTGTACAAAACTAACAATTTTTTATATAATTATGAATTTTCTGACTTTAATATTTGAATTTTATGCTTTCATTTAGTTATAATAGTTGACGCGCGTTATTCGCCATGCAGAAAAACTAAACTGTAGTTTTACTAGCAATCTTGCAAGAAAATTCTCCTGAAAAAAATTTCAGAAAATTTCTTAGTGAAAAATTAATACTTTTATCCAATTAAAACAATTTTTTTTAAAGTTTTAATGCAAGTTTATATTTTATCAAGAAAACGAAAGAGGGCTGTATAGCCCGAACATTAGTAAGTGTGCAGTGACTTCCAAAAACAGTGATTTGACCGTAATAGGATCAAACAGTATAATGAAAACTCTAGAAATATATGAACTAGAGGAAGCACCTAAAGAACTCACGGAACAATAAATTCAAATTTTAAAGTATATTGATGATGTGATGACTAAAAACTAAAAATAAAGCCCGACTGCTGATTCCCGAGACAAATGGGACATATATATTATTCATATTATCGAGAAATTCAGTTTAGTCGAAAGATGTACACTAGTACATGATTTTACCATTGACCTGCTTCAACAATAATCAACCGTAATCAGATTTAGTATTTCATGAGGAAACATTTTTTCAGAGCTGCTACTGCTGCCCTTGTTGAAAAACAAAGTCACGAAATGTTGGAGCTGATAAACGAGAAACGTAGCGAATTCATGCAGGCTGAGTCCTTATATATGGAAGGAGATGGCATGCAGCTAGAGGAAGTGGAACCTTACCCCAGCATTGCTCCAGCACCGGCTCCACCAGCTCTCAGCAAGTTCCAGGTCTACAACGACCCAGTGGAGTTCAGCAACGTGGATCAGATCGCTATCTCCGTAGCACAGGAAGATCAGAAGTCGTTTACTGATCTGGTGAGGCAACTGGTGGGAAGATGTGGATCAGATATAGAAAAAGCAAGGTGAGAAAATTTCGAAAAATTTTCTAGAAATGTCTCGTTTCAGTTTCATATTGAAATGTTTTGGACACTATAACTTAATAGCTTTTATTATTCGTTATATCATTTGGAAGAAGTATGCTGTTATCTTACCAATTTTTTAGTAAGGAAGGTTGATATTAATGCGACCACTCAGGGTTATTAGTTTCTCTAGTTCAGCAAGTTTTCCCCTATACCTACTTAATTTCAGTTAATATTAAGTCTAATGGGCAGGTAGTAGACTGAAGTATATGTTGAGCTATGGAGCCAGAGATCTAATCAACTCCAGCAGCTGAGGCTATTTCAAAGACTGTATTTATCCATCTGTAATGATTTCACTGACTTCTAATGGTGACGAATTCAGTCAGAAAGTCTTCAAGAGTAACTTCCTCCTCCTTACAGAATCTGCACTCACCATTTTTAGATGAACTTTATCTCACTAAATGATTTCTGGGGCGAAATTATGCTCTAAGAAAGCCCGTGAGAAGTTATAGCAAATTTTTGCTGAGGTCAAAATAGGTTTTTGATCTGAAGCCCTGAAATGAATGGGGTGTAGCGAGCTTCAACGTCTTAGTTCTGGAGGCGGTGTTTCGTTCCGAATTACACACCTGAACTCATCAGATAGGCAATGGGGTGCAACTATGCTATCTCTCATTTCTAAAGCCTTGAAAGACATTTTTGGAGTGCTCAAAACTTGGAGGATCTTTCAGGTACTTCTCAGTCGGTTTCCTTCTTCTTACCATCTTCGAAATGATGAGGTTATGACTCACTGCTTTGGAGGCAGCTTGACTATTATAGTGAATCACTATATCATATCTCTAAAAGCCTCTTCTAGATAAAGTTGTACATATCTTCTTTGTGTGGATTTTTGCCTGAAAAATTCTTAGGTAGGAACCCTGAGTATTTCGTTTTTGACTGGAATATTTTATCTTATATAAACCTACAGCGATGTTTTTTAATAAAAAAATATTTCATTGATTCCTCCTAAAAATCATTAAGCGTTTTATTTCAGACAGAAACTATTATGGTTATAATATCTACGGTGAGTTGATATGAATGGAAGTTTTATTTCATGTAACAACCAAAAAGTGTCAAATTCATCAATATCGTAGAGTTTCTTGAGGATTTTGATAAAATTGATGTTCCCTATTTTTCACCCTGTCCATAATTCTTTTATCTTCAGTTCATGATTATACTAGTACTTTAATTTTAAATCTTCGTTTGCTTTATCCATTTTCATGTTTTAACATGACTTCTGTCTGTTTTGGTTATGAATCGTAATATATTTCTTTCATACAAGAATCCAGATATACCCTTTTTTCCTCACCAATTTGTCTATTCACTATTCCTTCAATGAGTTGATTTATAATCACGGTTCTCATATTTCAGCTTCATCGTGAATTCTACCACTAAGCTGATGACCTTGATGTCCAGTTAACTGTTAAAACCATTTCCTAAATCTATAAACTTTTGCACTTCGTGTTTTTTTGTAAATATTTGATATTTGAAGCAAAATTTGTATATAAATCAAATTTTCAAGGACAATATTCCGATGGATAACCGTCAAGAACCTCAATACAATGTCCTTCGACGACAACCTCAGGGGTGACACACCAATGGGACTACTAAGGGGTATAAAAAATGGAACAGAAAGCTACCATGTGCTCTTTAAAAGACTTTGCAGGTAAGAAAAAGTTAACTAAAAAAAGCATATTTCTTGAGGTGCAATTCATAACTTGAAAATGTTTCCACCAACTGTGTGGACACCAAATTTAATATAGAGATAATCTCAAATTCTTTAGCCTCATATTGATTTCAGTTACGCTGGTTTACACTGTGTAGTAATCAAGGGATATTCGAAATCAGCAGGATATCAACCGGGAGTACGTTTTGAGGATAACAGGTTTAGGAATTCCTGGAACGCTGTCTATGTTGCTGGTGCGTGGAGGTTCGTCCAATGTAACTGGGGAGCTAGACATTTGGTAAACGCGAAAGAAGCTCCAAAAGCTGGGAATAAGACTAAATCTGACAGTCTCAGGTGAGCAGTAAACTTCAATATTCAATATATTTCAACTAATTTTGAGATTCCCAAAAATGTATTATTGGTGTTTGGATCTACTATGGGCAATGATACCAAGCATCTTGAAATATTCTTTCAAAGCATTTTTCCTCTTGCAGGTATGAGTACGATGATCATTACTTCTTGACGGATCCAAAAGAGTTCATCTACGAGTTTTTCCCTCTTCAGTCAGACTGGCAACTTCTGAAAAACCCCATTACACTGCAGGAGTTCGAGGAACTTCCTTTCGTTAGATCACTCTTCTTTAGATACGGACTCTACTTTTCAGATAGTGATACCAAAGCCGTTATGTTTACAGATTCCACAGGTAAAATGCAGAGAGCAATTAAAGTTGAAAAAATGAGATGTTAGATGGATATGCAGCATATAGTCAATAATTCATTGTTTCAGGAGCTGCAACAGTCAGGATTGCAATGCCAAATCATATGCAAAGTAGTTTAATTTTCCACTATAATTTGAAGTTTTATGACAGTGATGGGGACAGTTTTGAGGGAGTCTCGTTGAAGAGATTCGTAATGCAGGTATGGTATACATATTGTGATTATATAATTTTACAAGCCGATTTCGAAAGTCTAATCAATTAAAATCCAACCAACATATCCCTGAGACATTTAAATTATGGTTTATTTCAGTCGGTAGTTGGTAACATCGTAGCCTTTAGAGTACATGCACCATGTAGTGGCGCCTTCTTGTTAGACATATTTGCCAACGCGGTGACACCAAAGGAGTACTTGACTGGAGAACCGATGAAATTCAAGAGCGTTTGTAAATTCAAAATATGCTGTGAAGACCTACAAACAGTCATGGTACCTTTGCCAGACTGTGCCAGTGGAGAATGGGGTCCCACAAAGGCCACGAGACTTTTTGGCCTCGTGCCTATTACACACCAGGTGAGATTAACCACTGAGCTATCAATTTATTATCAAATAAATATAATCTCAAGAGTAACCTCTTAATAAAAACTGCTTCTACACTGGATTATATGAGACTGTTGTCCAATCTCTAAGTGAAAGATATATTTGAAACATCATAATAATCGCTTTCACCGATACGTTTCTAATGAAGTCCGAATTCTAATCGTTTACTAAGTAAGAGGTAGTGAACAGGTAACTAACAAGAACTAAAATTTTATTTACCTATTTTTGCCATTCAGAATAAATCTTATTAGTGAAAACAACATTTTATCATGTGCAACAGATTTTTTGAACAAAGGAATATATTTGTAAAATACAGGATGATTCCAGCCTGGTTGTATGAAGTGCTATATACTGCTTCCACACGTATAAAGGGCACTCAAATTTTGGCTATATTTCCCCATATTTAGTGATATTCATGAAATATGTTTATAATACTCTCCATTTTTTAGGACGCTTTAGTCTTTGCTGGCAGAGAGCTAGAAATCCAATTCAGAATGTCCCGCCAACTGACAGACTTCATGGCAACCTTGCACAAAAATGGTGTAGAAGAAAAACGTTTGTCAAAGTTCGTTAGCCATCATATTAGCGACGACATAGTCATTTTCAATATTAGCTTCCCGGAAGAGGGCCAGTATGGTTTAGATATTTACACAAGGGAAATGGCTTCCAGTCTTGATACGTCAGGGGAGAAACACCTTTTAACTCATTGTTGCAAATACCTTATAAATTCTTCAAAACGTAACTGATCCATCCCGGGTACATCAAGAGATGAATCGTAGTTAATGATCAATATCATTGGCTAAAGAATAGTATACAAGTAGAAAGTCTTCCTATATATTTAATTTACTAAGATCAGTCAAACACAGAAAATATAGATATGCCTTCCAAATAATATTTTGCAATAGTGGTGGTCTAAATATGAGAAACCATATTGTTGTATACAATTAATTTCAGAGTAATATTTTAATTGAATTATGAATTATTAATAAGTTAACACATTTCCAACACCAAAAAAGGGCCGCACAAATATTAAAAACTGACTGTGCATTTGAATTGTGATCTTGTTCAATCTTTCTATGTATTATCATATGAAGGGAGATAAGACTATGCTTGTATTAAAAATAATAAGTTACAACCTATGAAAATTCATGACTGTGAAGCAGATAATATTGTTATGAATTAATTAATTTTGGTTGATCAGTAAAAATCGATAGAAAATAGCATTTCTCAGGCTTTGTTTCGTTAGGGTACTGCCCCTCGAGTTGAACCGCCACTGTTTCGGTTAATTTTTTCCATCAATTGATTTTCTTAAGTATCAATGACTTTTTTTATAGCTCTATTTACGAATAACGTCTTTAATTATCTATTAAAAATTATGACTTTGTTTTTATACAATATTCAAATAATCAGTTAGATTAATATGTGATACTAAGTTTACTGTACTTCATGTTTTTGTTTCCATTCTTCATCTAAATATAAATGTTTCACCTTATGAACTACTAGTTGTAGTATATGTAGCAATGTTCAGTTTTAAAACACTGTTGAATCAGATTCACTAGTTTTTTCGGGTTTCTAATGTTACTGAGTGCAATAAAAGAGATATTTTTGATATTTACATATTCTAAATTTACCTACTATATACAAGATATTTATTTAATTTTTAATATATAATATATGCATGTTATTGAATTGTTACATTGAACAAATGTTTATCTACATTTAAGGAAATTTGTAATTATGAACTTTGTTCTGCTGAGTTTGCAACTATACATTATATAATTTATTCATTTCATCACCGAGTTTTTTATTTTTCCATCTAACAAAATTTACTTTTTTCTGAGTTTCAAATGATAGCAAGAGAAGAACCAGCGCTTGGTGTTATGTATTGGGAGGGATTGCTTATGAAATGGAAGTACAATGCATCCGTTCATTACAGTTAATTGGGTGTCAGTAGCATCATATCTGAGTAAGAAGTACTTATGTGTGTTGAATAACGCATTATTATAAAAGAATTTAGGTCGAGATTTCACAATTTTTGAATTCATTATCCAGTGACACAAGACAGTATAAGTGTCATGGCAATGGACCACAGATGCGTTGACATTTGCGTAGTGCTAAACCAACACCTAAACAAGTTTTTTCAGGTGACCATCACGATTCACTCGATACGGATCGAAATCCGAAAATCCAGCTGCGCCATAAGGCCATTATATTTTCCTAACGAATTTCCGTTTCTTCGCTACGAACGAAAGAAAACACGAAATGTCACCACTTTTCCCGCTCTCGCCATTTGCGAACAAACATGCCTCGCCCACCTAAGCCTTAGACCGCTTCTGTGGTCTACGTATCGGGGTGATCCGTGAAGTAATACCACGGTCGTCTGAAAATTATCGAACCACCGAAAAAATTGATTAATATGAATCAATCCGTAAATATTGATCAATGGACTACACTGGCTGTATCAATACTTTGTTCTGTCAAATAAACTAAAATTACAGAATGAATATGTGTAAGCATAATTTTATTCTATTCTCAAAATATACAGTACGATATTGATATGTATATTGATAAATATGAATTTTTCACAAAATATCTTTTATATTGCCTTTCGAGAGTTCGAACTTTGGTACTTAATCTTGCACGTGTTTATGAATTTTTCAATTCAAAATTTATTTGTGGATCCATGGACTGAACTAGCCCTACTAGTTTCCACTGTGTCAATAAAAGATGTGAGCATCCCTTCTACTTCTGAAACGGCATATTTCAGTTGTCCATTATCATAGTTAACCAATGATTCTGGAAAAAACATCAAAATTGAACTATATGTTTCATAGAGTTAAATGCTTGACAAGAGGGATGATATCATCAATAAAAATGTTACTCACCATCCAATGTGAAATTATTAGCCAGAATTTGCTGAAGTTTTACCAATGCTCTGTCTAAATCTGTATGCATTCTTCGTCCTAAGCACAAACTGGATTTGTTTGTGAATATATCAGGACACTGAGAAGGGTTATCTTAAACAAAAAACTCATTTAATTATATACATTTAGGATTAAAATTTTTGAATATCCGATAAATCATTCTGAGTTAAGTTTATCTATGTTTTGTCAATCTTGAATAGACATAATTAGGGTCATCGCTTAATTTGCATATATTTTAGAAACCTTTTGCTTTTTCAGATTTTGTAGGTTGTAATCTACTTAACTAACTTTATATAATAAATTTGTCGTGAATACTCAAATAAAAAAAGTTTATGAAAGTTTATTGAAAATGTGTAAAATTAAAAAATTTATTTGATATGCTTTCAGGTAAAGCAAAAAAATTTAAGACATTCAGTCAAATAAGTATTTTATGAATTATTTACTGAAGTAAGTTAGGATATAATAGTAAAAACATATCATCAAAATCCCCGCAAAAAATTGCTTTTATTATTTAAATATATGAAGGTATTTTTGATCTGAAATTTTCACTGTTAGATATAAATTAATCTAGGAACTAATAGTCCGGTCTATTTAAGCCTAAAATCAGGAGGAAGGTTACATAAATTCCCATAAAGCTGAATATTGGCATAGTTGTTCAAAACATCATTATAAAGAAAATCTCAAAAGTCCTCATCGTTCGGAGGTGTGCTAAAAATTTGGCACGGGGTCAAAGGTCAAAAAAATGAGTTTTTTGCGATTTTTAGCGAAACGGTGAGTTTTTTCGCAAAATTACCCCAGTACAATCTGTTTCGGGTATATTACCAAGTTCAAGTGTGGCTTGGTAATCAGCTGGACCCTAAAGACTGGGGTTGGAAGTTGATCGACAATACACTAGAGCCAGTTCAAACTTTACTTCCACCAGCACCTGAGAAACTTCTCAACACAATATTTTGCAACTGCAAGAAACGTTGTAGTGCAAAATGTGGTTGCAGAAAAGTTGGACTGTTTTGTTCCCTGGCATGCACACACTGTCAAGGCCGATCATGCTCGAATGTTGAGTCACCAACTCTTGAAGATTCGTTTGATACCGATCAGGAATCGCTATTGGGGCAGTTTACGTGTGAAATAGAACAAGAAGAAGAAGAAGAACAAGAGGATGAACAGGAAGAAGAAGGAGAAGAAGATCAAGAAGAAGAAGAAACAGAAATCTTGGACAGTTATGAATCAGACGACTAACATTTTATTTTAAGTATTTTATTTAATTACACCGCCGTTGTTTTTGCCCACTATAATATATAATATTATTTTGCAATAGTTTTAAAACATATCAAATCTCAGCAGACCCGTGGAATAGGCCTACTGGGGAAACCACGTTAAAAAAAACGCGCTTTGTACACTACCTCATAGGTGGCGTGGAAACGTGTGCAAAATAGAGGGATTACGACTGATCCAACTTTTCGGAACGTTATATCTCCAAAATGGTGGCTTTTAGGAAAAAAATTATTGATATATTTTTTGTAGAGAATTTTGTGATCTACAATTTTGTACTGGGGTAATTTTGCGAAAAAACTCACCGTTTCGCTAAAAATCGCAAAAAACTCATTTTTTTGACCTTTGACCCCGTGCCAAATTTTTAGCACACCTCGGAACGATGAGGACTTTTGAGATTTTCTTTATAATGATGTTTTGAACAACTATGCCAATATTCAGCTTTATGGGAATTTATGTAAACTTGAATGTGTAAATAGACCGGACTATAACAATTGGCAAGTGCTGGAAGAAAGGAAAAAATTTTTTCAAAATCATTCTTACCTCCTATCCAACTGCTGATATCATCCAAGGTATATTGCATTGTATTTGATTCTGTATTTTCGGGAAATACATTAATACTTCGATTTGAGTTTTGAGATTCATCTATACTAGTATTTGTATGATCAGAATCGCTGCAGTTTTCATCACTCTGTATGATGGGACTGAGAAATTCCATTTCTTTGGATAGTATTTTCGATTTGGCCCCGTTCGATACTTTGGGTGTGGATTGAATTTGAACTTTGTCTTTTTTGAAGGGAGATTCGTTGTCTGAGAGTTTCAAGTATTCCTGAAATATACATCAATATATACCATTGCTGACAATAACAAGGACATGTATTTAGTTATTTGAAACGTTCTGGAAAAAAATTAAAAATAAATGGTACGAACTTATTTCTATTCCTAATACTTTAAATAAAGAAAAAATACCTTTAATACTTTCAGTTTATTTATTTGGGTTGAAACCTGTGTTCTATGGCATCTTAATAACATTCTTATGTCATCAGCATTATGGTCACCAGAAGATAGAATTGTATTCAAATCTCTGAAAAAAGTAACTCTCATGAATTTAAAATATATCTTGTAATACTGCAACAGTGTTACTATTATGAAAAAATAATTTAAATCCTTAAATAAATCAATGAATAAATTACCTGTTCTGTTTTTCTAGTTGACGTATTATTAATTGCAGTTGAGATAATGGGGAAGACAGATCAGAAATATCACTTGTTATGTCATCACTTTGAGATTCAATGTTGAAAAGTTTATTCTCCTTTCTGAAAATAATGAATTGTACTTTTTTATGTTTTTAATGTGAAATAAGGACTAATGTGAAGTCAGGAGCTTTTGCACGCTAGTTAATATCACCGACTATCATCACAAAATAATTTTTTTTAAATATTTGATAGATTCGGTCTTTACTTGGTGGAAACTCATTTTAATTAAAAAAATGTATATGAGACAGTAATTTATTTCCACAAAAATGTATTAGTACAAACATTTTTGTGGAAATAAATTACTGTCTCATATACATTTTTTTAATTAATTTTTTTTAGTCTTCTAATTATACGATCTTCACAAAATTGTGTACCCGCCTTCTTGTCCTTATATTACATATTTTTTTTTTTTTTTTTTTTTAAAGGTATTTATTTATCAGCAATCAGAATACATTTCTATAAGCTAATTTTATATCCATACAGTGAGAATTAAGCGTGAAGAAGTTCCCCCCATTGGGGGAATCTCTTAATATTCCATAAGGTCAGTTGGCCATTTCCTTTGCAGTCTTCTTGCTTGGTTGTCCTCTGTTAGGGGTCGTAGAAGGGTATTTGTGTGCTCTTTCAATCTAGAATGGTGATTTCTACTTCTTGTTTTAATGACTTCCTTAACAAAGGGGATTTTCATATCTTCATGGAGTGTTAGGTTTGTGACATACCATGGTGCGTTGGCTATCATTCGCAATATCTTGGACTGGCTTCTTTGTATGTTGGCTATATTTGACTTGCTTGCACATCCCCAAATTTCAAGTCCATACGTCCAGATTGGAATTATAACTGTTTTGTACAGTAGAATTTTATTTTCTAATGACAGTTTTGAACCTCTTCCCACAAGCCAATACATCTCCTTGATTTTCAAGTCTATTTGCTTCCTTTTCTTTTTTATGTGTTCTTTCCAAGTAAGTCTGGTATCTAGATGGAATCCTAAATACTTTGCTGTTTCTGCCTGTGGTATTGCTTTTCCATTAAGGTGAATTGGTGGGCATCGTTCTTTTCTCAAGGTGAAATCTACTTTTTTTGATTTTGTTTCGTTTATTTTTATTCTCCATTTCTTGATCCATTTTTCCACTAGATTCAGATGTTCTTGAACAAGTTTAGATGCTGTTATGGGGTCTTCATGGGAGGCCATTATGGTGGTATCATCTGCAAAAGTTCCTGTGATTGTGTTATCACATGTCGGCAGATCAGAAGTATGCAGAATATAAAGAATAGGACCCAACACACTTCCTTGTGGGACTCCGGCTTTAATGGGGTAATTTTTAGATGTTTCTTCGCCTACCTTTGTTCTGAATTCTCGATCAGTAAGGTACGACTTCAAGATGCTGAAATACTTCAGAGGGAGAATAGTTTTGATTTTATACAAGAGCCCAGCGTGCCAGACTTTGTCAAAAGCCTGACTTACATCTAGGAATACCGATGTGCAGTACTGTTTTTGTTCAAATGTTTGATGGATGAATCTTGTTATTCGATGGGTCTGTTGAACTGTTGAGTGTCCTTGCCTGAATCCAAACTGATGAGAGGGAATCCAGTGTTCATTGGGTAACTCTGTCTCAATCCTTTGTAGGAGGAGCCTTTCGAGTAACTTGGAGATGGTCGGCAACAGGCTTATAGGTCGGTATGATGAAACCTCGTGTGGTGATTTTCCTGGCTTTAATACCATAATTATTTCAGCTGTCTTCAGCATTTTTGGCCAGTAGTTCAATTTTGTGATGGCATTGAAGATATATGTTAGTAATTTAACTGCTTTCTTAGGAAGTTCTTTGATCATTTTTGCTGTTACTCCATCTAGACCAGGGGCTTTTCGAATGTTTAGATACTTAATTTCTTTCTGAATTTCTTTTACCGTGAATGATTTTATTTTAGGTAAGTCAGTTGGGATGCTGGAAATACATTCTTCAATCTCATCATCTGTTCTCTGATCATTTGGCGTAAACACGTTGGCAAGATGTTCTGCAAAGAGATCAGCCTTCTCTTTTTCGCTTCTAGCCCAATTAGTGCTCGCATCACCTGGATTCTGGAGTGGGACGACTTGTTGTTTTGGTTTTTTTTTTGATTTGATTGGCTTCCAAATTGAGCTATCATACCTGTTTAGGTTAGCTAAGTAATCCGCAAATGATTTTTCTTGTAGGTCCCTCAATTTGTTTTTTAGTTCTTTACTTATCTGGTTGAAGATTCTTTTGTCAGATGGAGCGTGAGTATTTTGCCATCTTGATCTTGCTTTTCTTTTCACTGCGATTAGTCTTTTAATTTCGACCGGTATTGATGTCGTTGGCTCCCATTCTTTTATGTTTGGAGTACTGTCCATAGCTGCCTGTTTCAGGATAGTTGTAAACATTTTCAATGCTTCGTCTACTTCAGAAGGATATTTGAGGCTCAGCTTGTTGCTCACTTTGCTTCTATAGTCGTCCCAATTTGTTTTGCTGTTATGAAGTCTTGGTTTTTTTTTATTACATATGAATGCTAAGTTTAAAATCGATCGTGGGACAACACTGCTCCGCTCACAAAATTTTTATATTTGTTTTGAATCTTCCAATTATACAGTCCTTAAGAAATTTTGTAGAAACATGTGCATTGCCATTACCCTTTCAAACCCCAAATTTCAGATCAATCAGATTTGCTGTTTCAAAAATATTGATGAAAATAAGAGAAAAATTCAAATGTGAATAACTGCGTAACCATTGGGCTTAATTTTGACCAATTACCAAGATATTTAGGTCCTAAAAGTTTCCCGACTTAATTTTGACCAATAATGAATTCAACCAGACATTTAGGTCCCAAAAGGAAACTAAAAGGCTGAAGCTAAACTTCTTAGGAAGTTTGGAAATAAACCGATGAAGAAATTCTGGGATTTTACTGAATGATCAGACACCATGTGTAGTTCACCTCTATTGGATCTATTCTCGTAAGTGGTTTTTTCAAAAACGCTAAAATCTTTATTGTATCCTTGTCTCAAAACTAAATACAGTTAAATGTTATATGCTATCAAAATGTTGACAAGTTGTTTAAAAGGATTTGAAGAAGTAGCGAATGTGTCATGAGTTTAACTCATAATAATAGGCGACCAGAAAATAATGTCATTTCTGCACTTGTCGATATTTGATTGTCATTTGTACTTCGAAGTCGTATCAAAGACATTTTAAGATTATTGTGACTTCTTCACTTCTAAATAATTATATATTAGACTTTTTTTGCAATTTTAGGTGAAATGGTCAACCAAATACCAGAAGAGCATATCAGGCATTGTATGCTTTTTGAGTTTCGCAATCTTTATCGTGAACAGTAACATCGAGTGAACCAATCTTTAATCAAAAAGTATCCAGTGTCAACACGACAATGCAAGACGAATCTTGGAAAAAATTTATGAACTGGGGTGGGAGGTACTGCTCACCCACCATACTCGCCTGATATCGCACCATCGGATTTTCATTTATTCTGATCACTACAACATTTTATTAGTGGCAAAAAATTTGAAAATTCGGATGACCTCCAAAGTGCCATCTCGAGATATTTTACATTGGTTTTTGGAAACCAATTGATTTTCATCGATCCGGCATTGAAAATTTGGACACTAGATGGCAAAAACTTGTTGCGAACGAAGGTGATTACATTATTAATTAAAAATAAAAACCTATTAATAATTTATTCGTTTAAATTTAATTTAAAAAAACCACATAACTTTCCGGTCCTCCTAATAAATAGAATTCAACATATATGTATATCATTTATATTTATATAAAAATGAATGATGTAAGTTTAAAGAGACTGTATCTCTGAACTTATATATACTGAGAGAACACATTGTTTCATATCTCAAAATTGACACTTTTTAAATAGCAGAATATTTCAGAAAATTAAAAATGATTCAGCTTACCCAGAAGAATCTCCTTCAAAATCAGTCTTTTTTTGCTTATTTTTGTTAGAGGAACACATCAAGATTCCAAAAAATTTTTTTAAGAAAATATTTTTCTTTTTCTTTCCATTTTCCTAGAATACAAAATAAGTATGTAATTCAATATTATTTAATACAATAAAATTATTATAACTAATCTTAAAAGCAAAAAATACAGAAAACAAACTAATATGTAAATGTAAAAAACTTACCTCAACACAATATTCTCTCATAGAATGTGATAATTTATGAGATCCTCCTGTTTTTCCAGTGAAAAAACATCGCTGGCACTGTTTGTAATTGGAACATTTTAAACAGGTATAACGTAAGCCAGTAAACGGTTTTAATTTGCAAGAGGAACATTTTGTGTTGTGATGTACTGAAAAATATGAAACATGCAGAATTTTGTACAAAATCGGTAAAACATCTTACTTTACCTGATTCAGCCAATTTAATTTTCGATAAAATTGGTAACCATGATAATATTTGTGGTCCCTTTTTCAACCAAACCATTAGTAGTCCTTCTGTGATTCCTATCATTCCTGGTGACTAGATAATGGGAAGAAAGAAATATTTTTGATTATAGGGGCAATTAAGCACAACTTATTGAATACTTTCAATATCATAGAGAAAAAAAATATTCATGTGTTGAATAAATTGAAGACTAAAGGAACAAAATCTAAAGGTAAGTCTAGTCCAGTTTTCACAAGTATTTGCATTTCAATTATTCAATTTTGAATATGAGTTAAATTTCAATTTACTTTACTCAACCTCCACTAGTTTTGGGTAAAACGCATGCATGATGTATAATAAAAGTAACAATATTGGTTATTATTTATTTGTTGTATATTGAGCGGGCTTCTGTCCACCCTACCACTGCGTCCTCAGTTTTTGGATAAAATCGATAATCTTGGTGGGAGGTAATTTTTTCAGTTCTCAGTGGGCTATAAAAGCCTGACCAAAGACCTCGAATCTGATGCAACTCACCGCTGGGCACTCTGAGACGATGTGCATGGCTGTTTCTGTGTCCTCAAGACACAGCCTGCATTCATTGTCTTCAGCCTGCAGTGACCTGTTATAATTCCAACAAGTGTTCTTAGTTCAACAATATTGGTTAAGTATTGACGGATAAATTCGTCTTCAAAAAATTACTTTAATTACAGTAACTTTCAGTTTTAAGATTTGATTATATTCTGATAAGAAAATTATATAGAATTAATAATTTCTAAACTCAACTTGGTTTGAAGTTTTGAAGGTCCTTTCAAAGTTACGAGCGCTGCAGAAGTTTATTGAAAGATTTTTCTATACTAAAAAACATTTATAAACTTTTAACAAAGTTAACGACTAAGATGCTTTTTAATTACCTCATTATTTCTTACTATAAACTTCATATGATTCAATTAATGATTTCTCATAATCAAATTATTAGACAATGTCAATCAGAAGCCTTAAGATATTCTTGACATGGTCCTGAGCGAGTAACACGCGTAGGCGAGCCGTGCCAATTTAACCGAATTAACTAGAGTGAATATTACGGATTGAAATAATCTTACTTTTCCGTTACCTCCCGAAGTTGTTACCTTTACTGTTAGTGAAAATTTCCCCTGTGAATCTGTGAAATGACCGGAAAAACACGATCTGCAAATACACATCCTGACAATGGTGTAGCCGCAATTGTAAAGGAAGTTCTTAGTTCGAAGGAATTCCTGGATACCATCAGACGTACAATCCAAGAAGTTGTGAGTACTGCAATTGCTGAGAATCTGAAGCAATTCAATGAGAAAATTGATGACCTTCTTCAGGAAAATGCAAAATTGAAATCCGATCTAAAATCCTTATCATCGGAAGTCGAGAAAACAGGTCAGTATTTCAGGCGTAACAATTTGAGAATTTTCGGTGTCGAAGAAGTCCAAGGGGAAAATGTGGAGGAAAAAGTTGTTTCCATTCTAAGGTCGAATTTGGGCATAGACTTACATCCGTCTGCTATTGAGAGATGCCAAAGACTTGGAAAAAAGGATCCAAAATCTATCAAGCCAAGGGGAGTTTTGGTAAATTTCTACAATTATCGAGATCGAAAGCTGATATTCAACTTAAAAAGTAAACTGAAGTCAACGGGATATACCATCAAAGAAGATCTTACCTCCGTAAGATATAAAATGTACATGATGGCTGGAAAAGTATTCAACCCAAAAAGCGTTTGGACTATAAACGGAGATATATTCATTCATTTCAATGATAAATATTATAAGTTTGATGATTATGATAAACTAGAAAGTTTTATAAGTAATAAAAATCAGATAGCATGATTTCGCTATGAATTTGATCTTAATACATTACTGTACATGCTAATTTTCAATTCACTGATAACTTATGATAACTAATGGCACGGCATATGTCGCGATCATTGTAGTCTGTAGGTATCTTCTTTTTTGTATAACTGGAATTTTCAATTAAGTTCTTGTACTCATAAAAGGTAAATATTGTTTGTTTTTGTTTTCATGGCTTCTTTAAAAATAGCGAATCTGAATGTACGATCATTATGTTCTGGGTTTTCTGATTTTGATCATTTGATTAATTCTAATGACTTTTCTATAGTGGGTGTGACGGAGACTTGGCTGAATGAGTCTATTGCTGATTGTGTTGTGAGTTTGAGGGAGTATCAGTTATATCGACGCGATAGGAATTCTAGGGGGGGTGGTGTAGCTCTGTATGTCAGAGGTTGCTTTAGGTCTTCTTTAATGTTTTCTAATTCTAACAGCGATTTGGAGCAACTTTGGGTGAAATGTAAAGTAGGTGATAAATCTCTCGCAATTGGAATTATTTATAGGCAACCAAGATCTTCTATCTCTGATTCAATATATCAGATCGAGCATGCTTTGTCACAGGTTTTTCCTGAAGTTGATGGAATTGTATGTATGGGTGATTTTAATATAAACTTCCTCGAGGGGAGTAGTATTTCGGTTGAGCAGTTGGATCGGGTGATGGAGGGTTTTCAACTCAAGTATTGTATCAATGAACCTACAAGGATAACCAGCCGCTCCTTAACCCTCATTGATCAAATATTTATTTCAGAGTCTTTTGAAGTTGAATCTGCTGGTGCGATGGATGCGGAGGGTATATCTGATCATAGATTGACATTTTGTGGTGTGCAGGTTGGCAGGTTGGAGAAAACTTTGAAATTGGTGACATTTCGAGATTTTCGTTATTTTTCGGACGTTAGCTTCAGGAGAGAGCTCAATTTAGTTGATTGGAATCCACTTTATTCCAGTAAGTCGGTCGATTATAAGATCACTTATCTGACAACAAAAATCTCTTCATTATTTGATCAATATGCACCAGTGAGGACGGTCCGAGTAACCAAAAAGAAAGCGCCTTGGTTGACCGATGTCATAAAAATTATGATAGCTGAAAGAAGGAGGGCACTCGCTCGGTATAAGATTTCGAAAAGTCGAGCAGATTTCGAAGTGTACAAAAATTTGAGGAATTACACATTGAGTGCTATCCGTAGGGAGAAGAAAGCATATATTGATTTCATCTCTAAATCCAATACTAACTCTAGAACTTTATGGAAGCAACTTCGAAACTTGAATACAGTACCAAATAAGATGAATACTCTGCCACCTGAGTTTGAAAATAATGTTGAAGAAATAAACAAATATTTTCTTTCGGTTACTGACAACTTGAACGAGGTTTGTGCAGAGATGATATCACATTATAAAAACGCACCTGCCAATTTTGACACATCTTTCGAATTTCGTCTTCCTAGTCCTCAGCATATCTCGCAGATAATTGATAAACTTAAATCTAATGCTGTTGGTGACGATGGAATATCTGGAAATATGATTCGAGTCTGTATGCCTGAGGTGTTGCTTCCGATAACAAATATAATTAATACTTGCTTGGAGGTGGGTTGCTATCCTTCATCTTGGAAAACTGCAGTGATATGTCCCTTACCGAAAGTTACTCAACCCAAATCCATCAGTGATCTTCGACCAATTAGCATCTTGCCTTTCTTGTCGAAAATTTTGGAGAAGTGGGTGCACAAAGAACTTTACGAATACTGTACTTCTCTTAATATCTTGCCAACCCACCAATCTGGTTTCAGGAGTGGACACAGTGTTCCTACAGCACTCGCTCACATACTAGATGATGTACTGAATGATTGGGATAATGCTCTGATAACTGCTCAGGTTCTTTTGGATTTTACTAAGGCCTTTGATACCATCAACCATAATCTCCTATGCGCCAAGTTGGAATATTACGGACTTTCCAAGATATCGATGAAATTTTTCAAGTCCTTTTTAAATGGCAGAAAACAATATGTCCAAATAGGGAAAAATACATCATCACGCTCCCAAATAAACAAAGGCGTCCCTCAGGGTTCAATATTGGGACCACTTCTATTTCTCATTTACACAGCGGACTTTGTGAATTCTATCAAATACTGCCAATATCATTTATATGCTGATGACAGTCAGATTTATTTTGGTTTTCACCCGAATGAGGCCCAGACTGCATGCTCTCTAATTAACAGTGAACTGCTTTCGGTAATAACGATCGCCAAAAAACATAATCTACATATCAATCCAAACAAATCCACTCTTATATTTTTTGGTAGTCAATCTGCTATTTCTAAGGCTAATTTACCGTCTATAAGTATTTTGGGTACAATTCTGCAGCCCCAAGAAGTGGTAAGAAATTTGGGATTGTGTGTGGATAGTCGGCTGAAATTTTCAAACCATGTATCTGGCTGTATTCAGAGAGCATACATGTCCCTGAGACTTTTGTATGGTAATCGTCATTTTCTGAACAGAACCTTGAGGATAATGCTGTGTAATCAACTCATTTTGTCATGTTTTGACTATTGTGATGTCGTTTATGGTCCTTTTCTCGATAAGTTTGATTCATCACGGATCCAATCTGTTCAGAATCGGTGCTGCCGTTTTGTTTTAGGTTTGAAAAGGTCGGTTCCAACTTCTCGCTACATAAATTCTTTGGAATGGCTCAATATGAGTAACCGAAGAAAAGTGCACTTCATGTGTTTTGTTCACAGGATTATGATCTCAAAACAACCTTCATACTTATATGGCAAAATCAACTTTAGGCATAACGTTCACTCGGTAAATATCAGAGAGCAGTCGAATATTAGTATCCCTCGTCATCGCACCACAAAGTTTAAAAGTTCATTTTCCTACCAGGTACCATGCATTTACAATTCTATTGATAATAGCATCAAAGCCGGGTCACTCAATCGCTTTCGGTCTCGCGTCAAAAATTCAATTTTATTCAGCCAGGTCTCTACTGCAACCCACTAACGATTTTACTATGTTTGGTATATTATGCTTATATATTTTAGTTGTGCACATATTATTTTTATGTTGGTTGTATAGCTTGAAATCAGAAGTATGCCTGCTTATATATTTTGTTCTTGATAGGTAAAAGTGTAAGAATAGCTTGTAGCTAAACTTTCACCTAATAAAGACGATTTATTATTATTATTATTATATTTTTGGTCCCAAATGTACCAAATTTTTAACATTTTAATTCTAATTTGACAAAAAATATTGAATGAGCTTTTTCTTAAAAGTGTGTTTTACATGTTTTAAATTATGTCCAAAGATGAACTTTTTAGACATTGCCCACAGGTACATATGTAAATAATAAAATGTAAGACCTGATCCAGAGATTGTCTATTTATTCAAATGAAAGTTGAAATTAGGAAAACAATGTCTATGGATACTCACTTGAGAAAAACAACTATCTAGTGATGAACTGATTAAATGACGACCAAAATTGGAATCTTCATGGAGAAAATCAACAATTTCTGTAATTTTCTTCAACAGCAGTTGCAATCTTAATCTTGTTACACAATAATTGTGATCTGCACTCAATTCAAATAGAAATCTATATAGATCAGTAGGGTTGTAAGTGCTAAGAATAGCTAACATTAATTTAGCTGATAGCACTTGTATTTTTCCTGTCTTTTCACTAAAATAGGAAAGCTTGGATTAAGAGACTCTTTTCAATCAATAAGTAAAAATTTCAAGGAATTCAAATATGTACTGGACACTCGATAATAATGAAGATTACCTGTCATAAACATTAATAAGTAAATTTAACATCAATTCTGTTGATGTATCTACATCTATACTTCCTTGATTCTGTTTATCGCATGCAAAATAGATATCATGTAATATTGCTTCCAAATCGTAACAGTCCAAAAATAAGCCCCCTTCATTAGCTCCAAGTTTGTGTCTTTCAAATACACCTCCAACTAAAGTAAGAGGCACATGGTCCACTATAACAAAAGATTGGCAGATTACATTACCACATTCTTCGATTCTTACTTATCAAGCAGGTTGTATCTAAATTTGTTATAAGTAATGTTCCTGTATGGTCCATTTTATCCAATTTTTAAATGGTTGCAAGTCTTAGAAAACTTATTTTATGAAAAAACATTGATATGCCACATTTTATAATATATAACATAAACAAACAGCACTTCTGTTTGCATTTGCAAAAAAATTACGAACACCCAATAGAATTTTTTTGACATTATGTTAGATACAACCTTTCAGTAATAGGGTAGTAATTAATATTTTACTTGATAAAGCCTGCTGCAATGCTCTGAATTTTAAAGCAACTCTGTACGTTGAATATCGGACATAATTACATTCATCCAATCTCTGTTTGACTTCCGCGAAATTGGGGTGATTCCATTGTTTCTCTTTGGTAATATCACTGAAAATCGTATAATTTAATACTCAAGCCAATTTTCACTTTTCCATTTTTACTTGAAATAAAGAGGTAAGCCATTTTCGTTTTCAATCTTTTTCCAAGGGTGCACCATGATTATAATTGATTCATCTAAATCAACAGGTTGTTAACACCCACAATAACAAGTGCTATAAAGGGTTGTGATTTCTAACCTAAATATTGTCGGTAAATTATTTATTCATCATTTCCGTAGTTATTCATTTGAATTTTAACACTGAAATATATCCAAACCTTCTGCAACTCATTAACAATTCATGCAAATTAGTTTAACATCAAACAATTAAGTCATCTTTGCCTGTTTCACTTGTTGTTTATAACGCCATTAGCACCTGATAGTTTGACAGATGACACTTGTTAACTTCTGTTGTGATTCAAATTAAGGTCATTAAACTTTGAGAAGGTACGTTCCACAAATCGGAACGTCCATTTTATCCAATCGTATTCTTGTATTGTATAAAGCGATAATATTGAATAATGTCCTGAAAAGCAATTGTCATGTTTGATTTCTTGAAATTAAACATTTTTTGACTTGTACATTTTTACTTAAATTAATAATAAATATTCCGATCACGAAGACAATAAAAGTATAACAATAAAATTAATATTCCACAGATTCGTTTAAGCATTCATTTCACTGACCGAATATTCTAATCGAAAAGAAATTTCATGACTATTTTTGTTCAAGTACATATTAGTCATTGCCTTAGTAGATATTATTTTTCCGCCTCAGAAGCCTAGTTTCGTTCAAGAAATAAAATTCTAAACTTAAATATTTGAATAAAAATTTTGAAGAAAGAATATTTGGCCAGAATGGTAAAGTAATACAATTTTTACGAGCTTGTTCTAGGGAACACTGTGTTATCGTTCAAAGAACTTACAGATTTTAAATTTTCAGGGTAGATTTGGAATTTCTAAGATGAATGACGAGAATTTTCAACTTTCAAGTGTTTAAAAATGAACGGTTGAAACTTTCAAATATATTTAGATATATTTGGAGGTTTCAAACGTTCATTTTTGAACATTATAAGATTCAAAAAATTCCCATATCTTCAGAGAAAGTGACAAATTCCTATTGATGATAGATTGGGCCGTTGCTTGGTAGAAATCAGTTGTAATTGTCATTATAAAATAAAACGCTTGTTTACATTTTCTACTTTATTTTTGGTATTGACGTACGTTTCGTCTTTGCTAGAAAGACTTCATCAGAATACGAAGTAAGTACAACAACTGTTACTTCGTATTCTGATGAAGTCTTTCTAGCAAAGACGAAACGTACGTCAATACCAAAAATAAAGTAGAAAATGTAAACAAGTGTTTTATTTTATAATGACAAATTCCTATTGCTCAGGTGGCCAGATGGCTAACGGATCGTATTTCGAGATTTAGAGCCAGTGTTCGAATCCTGCAGAGTGTGTTAAAAAAAATGTTTTTTTTTTATCTAATTTAGCCTTTGAAGACACACCAACAATCAAAAAATTTGAAATAAGGAAGTTCCAATACTGGTCAATAAAATAGATCCAATTTATTCACCTAATTTGTTTGAAGTGTTCACCTATGCACTCACTAAATTAAACATTTGCGCATATCAAGGAAATACCCCAACGGATATTTTTCCTTTGCATTTTGCTTCAACTCTCCATATATTAAAAATTTGAATAAATCTGATATTTTAGTATTTTCTCTCATTTTCCAGAATATTAGTCAATAAATTTCGTGTATCTTTATTCTTTAAATAATTGCACAAAGTTAATGTAAATTATTCATTAAATAATAAAAAGGGGGTTATCACTTGATATAAGGTTTCTACAATATCTAAAATATCACACAGATTAATTCTGCTAGTCACTACAAATTTTAATTTTATAGAATATTTTTCTCCAAAAATTTTCAAAATTTAATAAAATAAAGGTCTTAGAAAACAAAGAAGGAATCAAAAAATCCAAAGAAAATATAGAATATTAATTAAAATTATTGAATAATTACTTGAAGGATATAAACGTTTGTTTCTCACTACATATATTAATTTTATAAAAATTTTTTCGCAAGTACTTTTTGAAATTAGATAAATGTCTCAGAAAACACAGTTTCCATTAAGTAGACCTAAAGAATCATTACACAGCATCAAAAGGAACAAAAAAACCCGAAAAAATAGAGAATATCGATTAAAATTATCAAATAAATACTTGGATTTGTTTCATAACGGTATTAATAATTTTAATTCATATTCTATATTTATTTGGATTCTTTGTAATGAGTGTTAATTCTATATGTCTACTAAGTAGAAACTATGCTTTCTAAGACATTTATTTAATTTAATTTTAAAAAGTTTTTGAGAAAAATTTTTTACAAAATTAAAATTTGTTGTGATCTTAGCAGAATTAAACTTTGTGATATTTAGGATATTATAAATGATTTATTCTTGCGAAATGTTTAAGATTTTTACTTGGTTTTTCCTCCCTTCTTCTTAAATTCGTCCTTAACATGTATCTGATATTCATGCAAACTTTTCATAATTGGTGAAAGATATGGGAATACAAAAAAAAAATAGTAAAAAAAAACAAATATTAGTTAATTGTCATTTTCTTCTTATATTGACGTGTATTCAAATATCTACATGATAATCTGTTACACTCTATATATTTTGATTTCGAATCAGATATTTGTATCCTCTTTTGAAATCTATTAATAATGAGTCTTTCAATGGGAACGCCCCATTTTAATTTGACATTCCTTAGGCATGGCAGCCATTGCTCATATGTGACATTGACAGTTGTCTATGTCTACCATTTAATCATGGAAAGGTACACTGCAACAACATTTACAAATAATCAAAATTTATTATGAAGAATTGCGATCTGTTACTCTAACTTTACGTTCTTCAACTCCAATTCTTGATCGTTTTAATCTTCCGAATAAAAGAACAGTTGAACGTTTAGTGAAGAAAATTGTAACAAATTTTACACTTCATGATGTTACAGCGCCAGTGAGACAAAGAAATGCAAGAAGTGAAGAGAATATTGCCGCAGTACGTGAAAGTGTTTGTGAAGACCAAAATTTATCGATTTCTCGACGTTCACAAGAACAAGGTACCTCCCAGTCGTCTTTGTGGCGACTTTATGAAAATACCTTGGTTTACATCCATACAAAATTGTTTTTACCCAAGAACTCAAACCAACAGGTCATTTAAAGCATCTTGTATTCAGTAATTGATGGTTAGAAAAAATCGGAAATGATGCAGATTTTCATGAGAAAATTATTCTCAGCGATGAGGCTCCTTTCTGGTTAAACTTTTCAACAAGCAGAATTGCCGTATCCGCAGTGGTGATAAACTTGAAGAATATCAAGAACTGCCATAACATTCTGACAAACTTACTGTTTGGTGCGGATTTTATGCTGGAGGAGTCATTGGACCTTATTTTTTGTCAACGAAGCTCATGAGGCGGTAACTTTCAATGGAAATCGTCATCGTTCAATGTTGACTGACTTAACTAATAGTATCCATTGTACTTTATAATGAAATAAAAATTTTAATAATTTTCACATAAATAATTGTTTTATTCACAAAACAAAATGGGGCGCTGTTAATGAAAGACCCTTTACATGTTCTTTATTTTCTCGCTCACAGAAAAGCGAAAATTTCGAATTATTCTTTTAAAATGAAGATAATACATCTACGAACTGAAGAATCAAAGGAAACGAAGTGAAATACTCCATGAACGCCATATGCTGTACAGACCATCACTATTGATTAAATACTCTCTCTTTAAATATGCCAATTAAAAATTTTTTCAAAAATTACCTCTCTATTTCCCCATTAAAAGTGAGATCAATTATTCCACCAATGGAGAAATTTTCAATATTGTTGATGAGTTCTTTGATTGAAGATGACATATGGAACCGTTGTAATCGTTATAATAAATGTGTGTCACCGTGAACAAATACCAAGATTTATGATCCGATTCTGTTTCATTTCTATACATTGAGTAATGGAAACCATATTCACTCGTTGTTATACGGGGGTTAACGAAAACTATTATGGATGTGCAAGAAGTTAATCGGGATAAAATATGTAAAGAGGTTTAAGAAAATATTTCTTTTTTTATTAAAGCACAGATTGATTAGAACAAATTTGTAGAAATGTACTATATTTCCGTACCATAATATTGAAATGTTTACAGATTTTTGGGACTGTTGTGATAATGTATTATTTCATCTTCATAACACTGAAAACTTAACAAAACGTACAAAGTATTCATACAGATACAGGCACAAAAGAATGACAACAAGGATACGACCGTTACAAAATATCAGCGTAGCATAGAAAGGTGGTTATTTGAATACGTTGTATATTTTAGAGATATATGTAATAATAATAATAATAATATACATGGGTGTACCCAGGGGGGGGGCAGCTGCTTGTTGCTGGAATATATTACAATTCTTGAAATAACTATTTTAATAATAAAAAAAATATAAAGCTTACTCTGTAATGAAAACAGCAGATACCGCTTGAAAAGAACAGCTCTCTATTAGTAGTCCGGTCTATTTACACATTCAAGTTTACATAAATTCCCATAAAGCTGAATATTGGCATAGTTGTTCAAAACATCATTATAAAGAAAATCTCAAAAGTCCTCATCGTTCTGAGGTGTGCTAAAAATTTGGCACGGGGTCAAAGGTCAAAAAAATGAGTTTTTTGCGATTTTTAGCGAAACGGTGAGTTTTTTCGCAAAATTACCCCAGTACAAAATTGTAGATCACAAAATTCTCTACAAAAAATATATCAATAATTTTTTTCCTAAAAGCCACCATTTTGGAGATATAACGTTCCGAAAAGTTGGATCAGTCGTAATCCCTCTATTTTGCACACGTTTCCACGCCACCTATGAGGTAGTGTACAAAGCGCGTTTTTTTTAACGTGGTTTCCCCAGTAGGCCTATTCCATGGGTCTGCTGAGATTTTATATGTTTTAAAACTATTGCAAAATAATATTATATATTATAGTGGGCAAAAACAACGGCGGTGTAATTAAATAAAATACTTAAAATAAAAAGTTAGTCGTCTGATTCATAACTGTCCAAGATTTCTGTTTCTTCTTCTTCTTGATCTTCTTCTCCTTCTTCTTCCTGTTCATCCTCTTGTTCTTCTTCTTCTTCTTGTTCTATTTCACACGTAAACTGCCCCAATAGCGATTCCTGATCGGTATCAAACGAATCTTCAAGAGTTGGTGACTCAACATTCGAGCATGATCGGCCTTGACAGTGTGTGCATGCCAGGGAACAAAACAGTCCAACTTTTCTGCAACCACATTTTGCACTACAACGTTTCTTGCAGTTGCAAAATATTGTGTTGAGAAGTTTCTCAGGTGCTGGTGGAAGTAAAGTTTGAACTGGCTCTAGTGTATTGTCGATCAACTTCCAACCCCAGTCTTTAGGGTCCAGCTGATTACCAAGCCACACTTGAACTTGGTAATATACCCGAAACAGATGTTGATGAGCAGCTACTGAGGTTGGAGGAAGAGAAGCTAAGTTGACTTGTTTTTTATTACGCGTATTTTTCACGAAAGATGTGTATCGCAACTTATCTAAGCAAGTGGTTTTTTTGGGGGCTCCGTACATAGCAAGAAGAAATTGAACTCCGTTGGTGATAACATGTTGTTGAGTTGAATTACTATTTTTAAAAACTTCAGCACATTGTAGTAAATCTTTTTTTTCAAACATTTTGAAAACTGTTGTTTTTCCTCTCCTGTAAAAAGCAGATGTCGTATCGCAGCCAGTTATTGCGTGTAGAAACAATACATGATTTTGACATTTAGGAAAATTGGATAAACTGTTTGATGAATATATTTCCGATTGATTTTGGGCTTTTCCGGGTTTAAAAAAATAAATAATTTTTTCAGTTGGAGTTCGAGCAGTAAGCAAGACGAGTAAATCAACATCCTCACCAACAACAACAGTTGTATTTGTCACACTGAATTTCTTTATCGCTGTTTCAATAATCAATACATCAGCATCATCATTAGCTTGTTCAACGGATATATTCTCAGCAGTAAATTTTGCTTTCAACATCGAAATAAACCTAGATTTATTGTGATTATTTGCAAAGAATTTCTGTTGACTGGTAGGAACTGTCATTGATTCATCGAATATAATATCAGAAGAAGTTGATGAAGCAGCATTTCGACGGCGTTGCTCTGCTGCTTTAATATTTCTCGTATAATCATCATATTCGTCAAATACGACAGTAACTCTGGAACCAAAATGTCGACGTACATATTGAACGTATTTATCTAAGATAACGTTAAATGTTTCCTCGCTATCCCACACCACTCGATGTAATAAGAATCCTCCGTCAATTATGTACGTTGAATTAGTGTTATTAATATCAACATTTATAGTCTGAAAACAATCGTAAATAGCCGACTTCTGGGTCTTGCGCATTCCAATGTCATCAAATAATGTTAACGGATAAGGAGCTAATTCATACTCGAAATATTTCTCAATTTCATCTTGAAAAGTGATCTACAATTTTGTACTGGGGTAATTTTGCGAAAAAACTCACCGTTTCGCTAAAAATCGCAAAAAACTCATTTTTTTGACCTTTGACCCCGTGCCAAATTTTTAGCACACCTCCGAACGATGAGGACTTTTGAGATTTTCTTTATAATGATGTTTTGAACAACTATGCCAATATTCAGCTTTATGGGAATTTATGTAACCTTCCTCCTGATTTTAGGCTTAAATAGACCGGACTATAGATTGCGGTTTTATGATGAGAATCAACAAAAACTCAGAGAGGAATTTGTAGGCTTTGTTGAGCTGAATTCTCAAGAGGCCCCTACAATCGCTAGCACAATTCAGAGTTTTTTAGTTGCTCAAAATCTTTCAGCAGAGAATTGTATTGGATTTGACGGATGTTCTACGATGGTTGCAAAAGAAAGTAGTTTACAGGCCATTTTGAGGAAAAATTACAATAAATCTTTATTTTTTCATTGCTCAAGCCATATACTAAATCTTGTGGTCAATGATGCTAGCAAATTACCGGAAATAAGAAACTTAATTGCAACTAAGTTAAGGAAACAATATCCTTCTTTCGTGAATCGGCAAACTCAAGGACTTCGGCTCCTAATTTATCAAGGCTCTGTGAGACCAGATGGTCTGAGAAATACAAGAGCATCTGAAAGTTTTCAAACAACTTTCATATACAGCGCTAGAACATCTCTCGATCGAAGGAAAATATGCTACAAGAAAATTTTCCTATCAATTGCACTGTGCTGTAACTAAACCAATTTTCATTATAGATTTAGTCTTGATTGCAAAGTACTCTGCTATTTTGGAACCCGTTGTGAACGTTCTACAAGGTAAAAATATGGATTTGATTATGGTGAGGAAACACAATGGTGAAATCCTTGGTGTCATCAAGAAGGATCGACAAGAAATTGAATATGTTTCTGAGGAACTACTTAATCATATGATATCGTGGAGAAAATCGGCGTTGAGTTAATAGTTTCACCAATTGTTAAAACGCCAATACACAGAAGTAATCCGACATCTGAGACTGCGCTGGATACCGCTGGGCACTCTGAGACGATGTGCATGGCTGTTTCAGTGTCCTCAAGACACAGCCTGCATTCATTGTCTTCAGCCAGACCGATTTTGTGTAAATGCGCTTACAGTCTGCAGTGATCTGTCATAATTCCGACAAGTGTTCTTAGTTTGGCCCTATCCAGACCTAGCGCTAGGTTCGCCATCTTTTTGTTCGAATCTGTTCCAAGGAACAACTTCGAGTGTTTCAGGCCAGAATGGCTCCGCCAGAAAGACTCTAGCCTTGAGTTCATTCTGCCTGTTATCGCCTCGTTAGCCACGTCATGTGGTATTCCCAGGAATGGTTCCGGTCCTACCAGAGGCAGCGCAGCTCCAGCAAATGCCAGCCGATCCGCCTCCTCGTTACCCAAATAATTTGAGTGGCTCGGTATCCAAACCAGAGTGACTCCGTTATACATACCGAGCCTGTTTAAAGCCGTGCGGCAACTCCAGACTGTTTTGGATGTAAAACAGCTGGATTCCAGAGCTTTTAGTGCTGACTGCCTATCAGTAAATATTTTGATTTTACCGTGGTGGATTTGCCGTTTTATCAGCAGTTCCGCCGCGGTCTCAATGGCAAATATTTCTGCCTGGAATATGGTTGCGTTTTGACCGAGACTCAGTGAGATGTTAATTCTCGGTTTACTCCCATAGACTCCTGTTCCGTTCGTCGTTCGCGAGCCGTCTGTGAACAAGCCAAGGTCGGTTCTCAATAGAACCTCAGCATGCTGGGTCCACTCGTCCCGGCTGGGGACGATTACATTGAAATTCCGTTCCTGGCTCGTGATTTTTGACAGTAGATCCGAGGGCATCGATAGGATACTGTTCGTTAAAAGATCGTCCAGCAGTCTTGAGCCTCCCATCACTTTTGCCTCTGGCCTGTCAATCGCCAGTTGATATAGTTTGTATGTGGTCCGTTCCGCCTCCCTCTGCACGAATATGTGCAGGGGTAGTAGATTAAGTAGGACCTCCATGACTGCCGTGGGTGTGGTGCGAAACGCACCTGTAATTGCAAGGCAAGCCTGTCTCTGTAGTCGGGTGAGCTTTTGTTCGCCAACCGTTTGTTGGCCTTTCTTCCACCACGCTACAGCGCCATACACTATCCGTGGTCTAATTACCATAGTGTATAGCCAGTAAATCTGCCTGGGCTTTACGCCCCAGGTTTTACTACAAATCGGCCTGCAAGTCCAGAAACCCATTCTGGCTTTTTGACACACTTTATCCAGGTGTGCATTCCAGGTGAGGGTCTTGTCCAGGACTATTCCCAGGTATTTTGCCTCAAATGAGAATTGTATTATTTCACCACGGATAGTCGGCCGTTCTAAACCATTCAACTTCCGTTTTTTAGTGAATGGTACTATAACTACCTTTTGCGGGTTAAGAGACATGTCTTCTCTTATACAACATTTGTCAATAGTGTTCAGTATCTCTTGAAGGACGGCCGATATCGTCACCTCCGATTTACCTTTCACTATGATTGCCAGGTCATCAGCAAATGCTTGAACGTCGACTCCCCACAGCGAAATGATCGCTAGCAGGTCATCAACGAGAAGGGTTCACAGTAAGGGTGAGAGAATACCTCCCTGCGGACAGCCCTTCGCAGCCTTGAACTCGAAGACCTCATCCTGGTATGAGGTCGTTATTGTTCTGCCGCATAGCATTGCCTGTATCCATCTACAGATTAGTGGGTCGATTCCTCTCGCAGCGATAGCCTCAGCGAGAGAAGCCAGCAGCGTATTGTTAAAGGCACCTTCAATGTCCAGAAATGCTGTTAGTGCTATCTTTCGATTATCGAGAGATTGGTTTAATTTTCCGACCAGATTTTGCAATGCAAGTTCTGCCGACTTGCCATCCTGGTAGGCCATACATGCTAAAAAGTACTTCAAAAGATTTGTAAAAAAATTTTTTTTGAGTTGTGTGACATCTCTGCAGAATTAGGTTTGTGGTATAATCTGTGGAAAAAGAAAGATTTAGCAGGGGACAAATTGAAGGATATTGAAGTGGCTGCAATTTTGGAGGAGGCTAATATTTTTTTCCCTGCAATAAGGTATGTACTCCTCATTTTAAGTGCTTTCCCATCCACTGCGGCTACTGTTGAACGACCTTTCAGTACCCTTTGAAAGGTAAAGACCTGGCTGAGAAGTACAATGGAGAGGTCAGATTGACTGGGTTGAGTTGGATGGGCGTCCATCGTAAATTTTTTAAGGAAAATCAGGACTGGATTGAAACGAGAGTTTTGAACAAGTTTTCTACAAATCCAAGAAAAATGATAACATTATAAGACATGTAACTAGAATACATTTATTTTTTAGAGCAAATAATTGTAATAACTTAGTTGATAAAGCATTGTTATAATTATACATATTTTTCTAAAAATTTTGGTTTCATTCACCTTCGAAAAAAAAAATTCCGTGATAAAATGTTCCCGACCATGGTTTGCCCCCACCCTAGATTTGATCCTGGGTGCGCCCTTGTTTATATACACTGGCGAGCAAAAAAAAGGGGTCACTAAGAATTTACACTGTTTTTTCCAATATATTCACAAATTGATTCAAGAATGTTTTGTTCATCAACTATCTTTCATTAGAAAATCAACTGAATATGCGCAAAATGTAGAAATATGGGTAAAAAAACTTGATCTACGAATAATTCTTCACGATAAATTCATCGTTTATCAGTTGCGTTTAACATTGGTCATTGAGTAGTTTGTTTTCCACTCTCTGAAAGAAACAATTTCACAAACTGAGTTTACCAACTGAAGATTGTGTGAGAATAATGGCACTTTTTGAAAATAGGCTGAGCCAGAGATCTTTTGCTAGAAGAATGAATGTTACCCTGTTTACAATCCAAAGAATTTTGACAAGGAATCAGGAGATAGGCGAGCGGACCAGAAGATTTGGATCTTGAAGAAGACGGTGCACATCGTTGAGGGATAACAGATTCCTGGTTTCCAAGTCGTCCAAGTCTTCGAAATCGCCATCTTACTGCTGTTGAGGTTCGAAATCGATTGGTGGAGGTACGTCAAGTAAACGTAAGTGAATGGACCGTGAAACGACGTCTCTCAGAATCGAATTTACAACCATACAGACCTGCTACAGGTCCAGAACTTCTCAGAGAGCATCGAATTGAGCGTCTTCAATTTGCACGAGATCACATAAATTGGTTAGAAGCTTACTGAGTCCAGGTACTTTTCTTTTATGAATCCAGATGCAGCATTCGAGGAGCTGATGGTCGTAGACGGGTTTACAGAAGTCTAGGGGAAAGATACGCCACTGCCTGTATAGAGGAGCGAGTTCCATTCGGTAGAGGATCGGTTATGGTTTGAGGGGGTGTCTTCAGAGGGCCGTACGGAGTTGGTTTTTATAAATGTATCTTTAACACCAGTGAGGTACATAGAGGAAATTCTTATGGAACATGTTGTACCTTATATAGTATACCATTTCTGGGAGAGCAGGGGACTTTTATGCATGACATTGCACGCCCACATACTGCTCGAATAATGACAGAGTACTTGAATGAGGTTGGAATTTCAAGGTTCAACTGGTCAGCACGAAGTCCTGACATGAAATCCATTGATCATCTATGGGATTAACTGAGAAGGCGAACTGTGATTCCATCGCCCAATAATTTACAAGAGCTCCGTGAAGCCTTTCCTTATGAATGGTAGAATATTCCACAAGAGAATATTTGAAGGCTCACGAGCACGCGCAGACGTTTGGAAGCTGTAATCAGAGCTTGGGGAGGTAACAAGTCATATTGATACTGATACTTTTTTCAATTTCGAAGTTTTTGATTTTTTCAGAAAAAGCTCATTATTTTTATACAAATCGAATAAAAATTTTCATGTCTCTTTGGTTAATTCTCTTTTTCCTATCATTTCATGATTCTCGTAAAAATTTGAACTAAAATAGGCATTTGAACAGTAATGATCAAGTGACCCGTTTTTTCTGCTCGCCAGTGTACTTGTAGGATACGAATGTTTATTTCGTAACGATGTATTATAAAAACCCAAATACTCTCCAAAAATGCACAACATAACCTCAAGAATTTCTTCGAAAAAAACTCTCTTCAAAAAAGTTCCTTAAAAAAACTCCAAAGAAATTCAGCACATCTTCAAAAAGGCCATTTGGAATTCTAGTCGATAATCATCAGTCCACCTCCACAAAATATTGATTGACCTTGGAAAAAATTAATGAAATGGGGGTGGGAGGTACTGCCTCACCCACCATACTCGCCCAATATCGCACCCTCGGATTTTCATTTATTCCGATCGCTACATTTTTTTAGTGGCAAAAAAATTTAAAATTTGGATGATGCCCAAAATGCCATCTCGAGATATTTTACTCAAAAACCAATTGATTTTCATCAGTCTGAAAAAAGTTTCTTGCGACAGAAGGTTTAGGGGTGACTTTTTCTACCCCTTGCAATCATAAAGGAACATCACCAAAAATTTTATTGAGTGCTTTCTGGCCCGTATAAAATGTCTGCTCAATTTTATTCTTTTCAGTTTTTTGGTGTTTAAGAAAAAAATTAAAAACTGTTATTCAGGCGCCATCTTTAGGGGGCTATAACTAAGCAGGGGGGCTCAAAAAAAAATAAAGTTTATATGAATGATCCACCCTATTTTTCAACACTGAATTACCCCTAAATTTTTTCGCAACTATTCATTTAATACAAAAGGGTTTTTTTTACAATATTTTAATTTAAAAGTGTCTGAGATAAAAAAATTTATAAAATTAAAATTTGTAGTGGAGTTTTCCTCTTTTTACTTTTGTGGATAGGAACAATTTCTTCGATTTGAGTTTCGTTTTTTGCTCCAACAGTTGTCGCCGATAGAAACACTTTCCCCTTTTACATTCAAACTTTTTACCATCCCAAACAAAGCTCATATCACGAATGAAATATATAGACACGGACTCAATTTCTTGTAATCGGCAAATCATCGTCGTGCCAAATGAGAAATCTGCCACCAAAAGTCGCGTGCCAGCTATGGAGAGGGGCCCCGTGAGAACCCCATAGACGACTACTCGAGGCACGAAAGCAAACCTCCATGCAGTTAACTGACCGCTACCTAATAGACGAGTTCTCAAGTGCAGTTTAACAGAAGACCGAGCCAGGATATCGTCAATTGGTACAAGAAGTGCAATTATCGGGACACCTACTTTCCAGCAATTCTGTGAGAAATTCGTTGTGTGACAAGTGGTTAACTGAATTTCGGTGAGTACATTTAGATGTTGCTATTGTTTAATCACATAAAAACACTTCCCTTAAAAAGAACCAAGTTCCTGCCCTCCTCTTACGAACACTGCCAATGTTACTTACCTAGAAATCTGGAGTAATGGTCTAATGCGGTTGACTGTAGATTCCCCTGAAATTTAATAAATAATAAATTACAGTTAAATCTCTTTTGGACGGACACCAAAGGAACAGCAAAAAATTGTCCGTTCGAGAGAGGTGTCCTGTCAAAAGAAATCCTCCGAAATAAATTGAAATTCTGAATTTTTTTCATTTATTTCAATCGGATAACGTACAATATCTTAAGAGAGAAGCTTTAAAGCTGTATCATTTCCCTGGCATTCTGCAAATATAGTCCGTTTTGAAAGTATCCGGAAAAAAACAGAGCTCAATTGTAATTATTTAATATATACTCTTGAATTAGAAAATTATAACAAGATATTCATCTTATTTACTTGTACAACCCCCATTTAACTGTAAACAATAGACTAAACGTCGAGGTACCTCTGAAACTAGATCACCTTCATAATGTTCGTTGATGGTAGTCCAGGACTGTCAAACTGACGAAGTAAATCATCCTCATTTCGTGGCGCCTCCACAATCTTCATTAATCCCCATATGTTTTCAATGGGACTAAGATCTGGTGAAGCTGCTGGCCATGAAGTGGTTGTCACGTGAAGTTCTTGCATCCAAGCTTGAGTATAGGCTGAAGTATGGCATTTTGTATTATACTGCTGAAAACGCCACCCCTCTGGATATAAAGCAAGCGCCGTTCAAAGGAGAAAATCGCTTAGAATGCCACAATACTTTTCACTATTAATGGTACCATCAACTATACAGAAAGGCGTAGCACCACGTTTGAGATATTGCTTCCCAAGCCATTACTTTGGTGGGAAATTTGAGTGGTAACAGGCTGTTTTGATAGGATTTTTAAATCTTCTTAAAAACTTTGACAAGATTATATTCTTCGTTCCTTTTGTAAAGGTGTCATTATAGAAATTTTTTGGTTTCCTTGATATGTAGCCTTGTCTTTTCAATAACATACGAACGGTTCCTGGACATACTTTTATATTTCGTTGATTTCCAAATCTATTAGCCAATTTGCGAAACTCTAGCCGCAGATTGTGTCTTCCTAAGGGCAATAAAGCGTTTAAATTGTTTCCTTTAATCTTACGCGATCTTCCTGAAACTGGCCTATGCCTCATATCCATGCCATTTTTATCCTCTTTATCGTCTCTTATACACCACTTTTCCCAGTTCAGTCAATTGCGCTAATTTTTAACGTTTCGAAAACCTTTCCTATACAAATATTCTATCTGTTTTCTTTTTTCTAGTCGCGACATTATTTCATAAATTGTATATCTGTTGACAATCAACAATATTTGACAAATAGTGTTGCCATGGAAATTTGGCCCTAGCCGATATTTTATACATTACTTTTGTCTTAGAAGGTTACAAAAAAGAAGTAAATTAAAATTATGAAAAATAATAAATTCCGGATACTTTCTAGACGGACTATAGTTTAAGACGTTTGCTAAAATTCATAGCTTCTTTATAACTTGACAATTCTTCTTCAGATTCTTCGGAAATTTCTTGTGGTATTTCAGTAATTAAATTTGTTTGAGATGAATCTGGATTCTCAATAATGAGGTTGCATCAATTCTGAAAAAATCATTAATTTTTTGCTCAATGATTTCTAGAGACTTTTTTTCCTCTGTAAATTTCCTTGATAATTGAGAGTGATAAGTTTTTTCTGGACCGGACTCTTCTGTTTCCATCGGACCAACTTGGTTGTCAATTGTGAACCCTACCTCATGAAAACAGTTTTTTAATGTCTCTATTCAATACTGACTATCCAATGTTTCAGTATCATACTTATATCGTACCATTTAAAATTTTTAATGATTCCTTTATATAGTGGAAGACAAATAGACGGGGCAAAGACAAAACTTAATATTTCTCAAATTGATGTCTTTTGGATGGGATCCCAGCATTGTGTAGGAAAAGCAGCTATTTTCTTGACCCATTTTCCTGTCAAACTTCTGTAACCAATCTTTCATTATCTAAGACGTCATCCAGGCCTTCACCTTAGACCTCCAGCTAACAGGTGATTTATCCAAATTTATATTTTCAAAGGCTCTTGGCCTAGCTGACTTGCCAATGACTAGAAGTTTTTCTTTATTACCAGCCATATTTGCGCAATGTAAAATTTTAAAATCAATTTGAAGCGTCTGACAATTCCGAGCGTCGCAAATTGATCGTTCAGAAGAAGATTATGACGCCATTATATCGTTTTATCGGTGTTGGCTTCCCTCCTAAAGAGAGTCCGCTCAAAAGAGAGCTCCCTCAATGTTATTTCAATGGACCTTTGCTGTGACCAAGCAGAAGTGTCAGTTTGAAAGGGGTAACCGCTGAATAGGGGTGTCCATTATGGGAGATTTCACTGTAATTTCAATTTTCACAAACTTTTCATTAATGAACATCAATTGTTTCACCAAACTATGGCTTCATCGGGCTCTTTATTTGAACTGATTATGATCTTATTTATATATGAGTGTAAAAAATGGTTTAATTGAGGTTTGTCACTTGTATTCTTCTATACTTAGTTGCTTTGGTATTCCTTCCAAGTTCCTAAAAATCTTCAGGAAAAATTTTGTAATTTTGATTTTCTCACGGTTGAAAGTCGAGAAGATCCTTCAGGTTTTCATTTTATGATAAATCAGTCCAAACTATGAATCTACAGTACTTCAGAGCGGGTGTGTACTTAGTGCTTTTTATGAATTGAACGCGGATTCAAGAAAAACGGACGTAGACCGTTCAATTGTCTGATAGGTCGACTGATATGTAGAGTTCAGCTTTCGGAAAATCTGTATTTACCGTCTACAGCCCTTTGTAAATTTCGAATTCAACTTATTTTTGTTATGGACTGAATTCTACAATTGCGCCAGCCTGAAAGTTTATTTTCTCAGGCGATTTTCGCTACTAAGACATCCCCATTTCCAGAAGTCAAACCCCTTCAATTGGCCTCATGATTGAATAAAAAAAATATAATAGTTTGTTTTCTATCACTTTTTGTTAACTACGTATACCGTGACTTGAGTTTTATAGTGCTTACTACATATTCAAACTGAATAAAAACATATTTTACCTTATTGTTTTTTTTTAGAATGATAGAAATTTCGATAGGGATAACTGTGATTTGACAGAAGGTAGAATCCATGTTGTTTTGACATTTCTATTCAGTAAGCATTGAAAAATTATCATGGAAAGACTCACGCCGCAACAACGTTTACAGATTGTTGAAATTTATTTACAAAATCAGTGTTCTATTCGCCAAACTCATAGAGCACTTCGTGAAATTTATGGTTTACATAATCCTCCATCACAGCAGCTTATTCGTCGAACTATCGATAGATTTTAGACAACATTTTCTCTACTCGATGCAACAACAACAACAAGACAAAGAACTGCACGTATAGAAGAAAATATCGCTGCTGTAAGTCATAGTGTTAATGATAATGCAGATTTGTCTATTTGTCGACGTTGGACTCCAACTGGTTCAAGAACTAAAGCCACTTGACCATAATAAGCGTCGTTTGTTTGCTAATTGGGCTCTAGAACAGCTTGAAGTTGATCCACTTTTTTATCGTAAAATTTTGTTTAGTGATGAAGCTCATTTCTGGTTGAACGGCTATGGAAACAAGCGAAATTGCCGTATATGGAGTGAAAACAATCCTCAAGAAGTTCTGCAGGTTTTATTGCATCCTGAAAAATGCACTGTATGGTGTGCTTTACACGCTGGAGGCATTATCGGTGCATATTTCTTTAAAAACGATACTGGGACTAATGTTGCAGTGAATGGTGCTCGTTACAGATCGATGATCAATGATTATTCGTTTCAAAGTTTGAATGGTATCTACCCAGAAGTGTTTTGGTTCCAACAAGATGGTGCTACACCTCATGCTGCTACCGTAACAATTGATTTATTGAAAGAAAGATTTGGCCATAACATTATTTCGAGAAATGGTCCAATTAATTGGCCTCAAATCATGCGACATAACTTCACTGGATTATATTCTTTGGGGTTATGTCAAGTGATTGGTTTATGCTGATAAACCAGAAACAATAGAGGCTTTGGAAGCCAACATAACTCGTGTTATTGATGAAATAAGGTCTGAATTACTCGAAAAAGTGGTCCAAAATTGGTCTGGTCCAATGCGGTTCTTCAGAGGTAGTCGTGGTGGATATATGCCGGAAATTATTTTCAAAACATAAATGTCATAAAATTATATTTCAAAAAAAAATTCTCTTCAATCTTAATTTAAATGTGTTTTATTTCAATTCAAAGTTTTATCACTCTAAAAAAACACCCGATACGTTGAATGCTTTGGCTGGTGCAGAACTTCGAGAAGTTTCAGGTTAAATATTTCAAGATTGTCTGGGCAGATATGATACTTATCATATCTTTTCCAGAATTAGACAATCTTGGAATATTGTATCTGGAAGCGAAAGAAAAAAACTAGACATCCCAGAATCTTTGGCACACCCGACTTCTGGAAGTTTTTCAACGTATATATGATAGTTGAGATAGAATTTGTTTTTATTCAGTTTGAAAATGTAGTAAATACTAGAGTCATTGTTTATGCAGTTAATAAAAAGTGATAGAAAACAAAGTAATTTTTTATTTCACTCCATTTTACTATATATAGTAAAAAACATATGCGAGATTATATAAAATTAATACTAACTAATAATAATACTTTATTACATAGAATAACTTTCTCGACTAGGTAAGTTTTAATCTTGTTTCTTGGTTTAATTCTAAATGTAAAGGTCATCTGAGAATTTAGATGAATCATGAATTAGCTTATATTTTAAATTAAGTATTTTATAATTTCTATAACTTTTTGAGTTTTACTCTAGTTGTGCATATTTGAATAAATTTACATTTACATAAATGTATACAATGTGGTAAAATGTCTAGACAAGTATTGATCTAAAATATATTAATTTCATATAATATTTTGTAATATAGGTATATAGTGAAAGGTTTTCAGAATTCTTATTTTAAATTTAATTTTAAATCAGATCACCAAGTATAACTCAAATTCTGAGAATGAACACAATCGTCTAAACGTACGTGATCCTGAAATATTTTCGTTTGAAGTTTTTAAAGGTTCGTCGCTTAACGCCTTGTTGAAATCTCCAAAGATATACATCGAAGAGAGTTATTTATTATAACTAGCGTGCCACAGGGATGAGGTGTAATGGATTAATTGTCCTCCCTCAAACCAGCACTAACATAATATGCTCTATTAGTCTTATATTACATCATGATATTGATTAGTACAGGTCACGATTCATTATCGAAAGAGGTTGTTTACGGCTTTTTATATCGGAATTGGAGTAGGTTGTTATTTCAAATACAATTATTGGACTGTTTTATGTATCGATGCACTAACTGGGAAATATAATTATTTGAAAGAACATTCAGTTTTAATTATGATCAACTACCAAATGGTAACGACCGAAAAAGTTCAATATCTTTCTTAGACGTTTGGAAAAAATTTTGTAACAATATATTTTTTCATATTTTTTTTCTGAATTAAATACTTTCTGATATTGTAAAATACTAAAATGAAACAAAGGGCCTCCTTACTATGACACGTCACGTGCATTTCACTTTTAGTAATGGCATAGTTTTTACTTGTCAAATGTCAAAAGATGACAGCTGCTTAGATAGCGGATTATTCAAAATGGAACTTCTTATTGGAAAACCCTTTACTATAAATCTTTTTACTGATTTTACTGCCTCTGAAAATTCTCTTAATTCTGTAGGTGATTTGTTGAACATTTCAAAGTCTCAATAGCTCGAGAAATTTTTCGTATTTTTTTTTGTGTAATGGAGTAAAAAGACTTTTCTTATATCGAGTATTAAACAAGTGGTTAATCCCATTTCTTGGCTTGTTACTCCCATTTTCATGCACATATTAAGGACACTCCTTTATGTATAGTGAGGAAAAGGTGATTGCAAAGGTGACTATCCCATATTTCATGAATTTCTGTTATTTATTTCGTACATAAACTGCACTAATTTTTTTTTAATGAAAACTCTCGAAGTCTCATAAGCATATAAATTACTCTTCTTAACAATCTCGTCGTAAATTTAAAACCATACATGGTCATAGTTGTCAATGTTTAGGTTTTTGTTGAGAATTTTTCTTGGATGAGTAAGTTTCTGATCTTATTATTGTGTTTAATTCTGAATGTTGGGGCTATCTGAAGATTGGCAATAACCATGAAAGAGCTGATATTTTGAGTTGAGTATTTCATCATTTCTGTTAATGTTCTCGGGTTATCATATCAACGAATAAATTTACGTATGGAGTATCATAAAAAAAATAAATGTATCAGTTTTATATTAATCTAATATATACAATATTGTTTATTTATTAAGTGGAAGTTTTCAGGTATCTTATATTAGTTTTCAATTTTAAATTCGAAAGTTCACCAAGTAAACTCAAATTCATAATTTATATTATTTTTTAATTAAGTTCATATACCTATTTTAATGAATTAAACTTGAATCATGCCTGTCACCATATAAAATGAAATATTTTATTTTCAATAATTATATATAGGGTCAAAATATTCGTACTTGAATTAATGGATCCTATTTCCCGTCAAAAGTGTACCAACTTCATTTTTTTGCGCTTTTCTGAGTTTCTATCGCTTCGTCACAATGTACTTCTTTTATAAGTTACATTATTTGTTATCTTTTTATGCAATCCTGTGATCACTGTAGTTACCTGATTTCCGTTACCTCTCATTACAGAAAAACTAGTTATACGTCTCTTTACAACCAATGTAGACATAATTAGGATACCGAAATTCAAATCAATTTCGTCAATGAGCTCTCGATATGAAGAAAAATCAAAAAGGAACCAATGAATATTTATGACCATGGTATGCTAATTTTAAGTACAGTCTGTTGATATGTGATTTCCTTGTTATGACGATAATTCTTGATGATTAAATCAGGATTGTGATGGAGATGTAATTTCTAGTTGTGAACCAGGGCAATGAACCAGATTAGTATTCTAGATAATCTCAAATTTTATTATCAAATACATAAAACTATCAGTCGTTCAATAAGGAGGAAAGAGTATAATTTTATATTGACATAGTATTCTGAAGTAGAAAATATTTCCTGGAATTTAATGCCTATAATATTTTCAGTGGAAGCATTTTATTTTGTCTGAATAGTAGGTTGGAGAAAAAGAAATCCATTATTTTGCTAATGAAATGAAAAACAATAATTGTTGATTCACACTTTTTATTGAGTAACTGATGACGTGTTTCGTTTTACATTGTAACCTCTTCACATCATACAGAATATTGGATAATCTGAAGAAGGTACAATGTTTCACAAGGTTCAAGTTGCGGAGGCTGCTGTGCGGGAATGTGGCTTCGGAGAAATTACCCATCCTCCGTACAGTCCAGACTTGGCCTCCATTGACTACTACCTTTTCCCAAATGTGAAAAAATATTATCATGGAAAGCGATTTTTCGACGATAAAGAACTGCAGGTAGCAATTAATACCTACTTTGAGAAGCCGGTACAATATTTTTTACAAGGTTTAGAGAAGCTTATTTCTTGATCTAACAAATGAATTGAAGTTCTAGGTGACTACATTGAAAAATATCCAAAATTTTCTGAGTTTTCTTTCATGCCTAAACCGGTAATACGAAAATTATCAAAATTATATTCTACTATATAATCAATATAAAATATTTTTCAATGTCTCGGAACATGAAACTTGTTAATACAAATGTAGTATAATAACAAAACTATATGAGTTTGTATAATAACATGCAAATACAGGAAAATCCACTATTCCAAAATTATCTAAAATTCTCAAAATAAAGGATCAAATGAAAATAATTAAACCAGAATTTCAACATTTTATGAATCGGCTTATTTCAGTCCCCAGATTTCATCACAAATCTAATGAATTCAGATTCGAATATATCACAAAATCAAAATTTAACTTACCAAAACAAAAAAGAAAACATAGAACGAATTAATTTAACTTTAGATACTTTAAAATTTACTGTGAGTTAATTCGTTTCAATTCTTTTGCTTTTGGTAGGTTAAATTTTGATTTTGTGATATATTTGAATCTGAATTCAGAACATTCCTGATGAAGTTTGGAGACTGAAATAAGTCGATTGATAAAATGTTGGAGTTCTGGTTCAATTATTTTTCTTCGATCATTTATTTTGAGAATTTAAGACAATTGCGAAATGGTGGATTTTCCGGCATTTGTATGTTTATACAGGGAGTCTCAACGAAAATTTAATTCCCTCCCCCAGAACACAGAAACGAGAAATTTTAGAAGATTTTAAACACAGACCTGTTTTTAGGGGGGCAAATTTCTGTCAAGAGTTTGTTCCAAAAAAATCACCCCCATGAAAGTGGCATCAACCTCCAACATTTTTTGAATATAGAAGAGATGTCCAGTGTTGGTTCGTTTCGAAGTTATTTATGATCTATGCACAACCCAGTTAAAATTTTCAAAATCGGTTCATTATTCACGAAATAATGTGATTTGAACTTAGATACCATCAAAAGGTGATGTTGAACAGACATTTGAACCACCCAAACTCGAGTTTTGAAGAATCCAGAAATAATTTTCAAGTTTTATATTAGGAAGAAAGAATTTCTATGACGACATTGTTCCGAAAAAACCACCTGGGTAGGTGGTGACCCCCCCTCTAAGAGGGGGGTAAAATTTTCGTTGTGACACCCTGTATAGTACTACTTATATAGTTTTGTTAATACATGAATAATAGTCTAATTTTCACTCCATATGAATAAAGATGCTCTTTGCGGTCTTGGACTTGAATCATCAATTAACTTTCATCGTAATCAACATCTTTACTGTAACTTACGTACATTCACCACGTTCAATGTGGAGAAATGATAATCCGTCTTACTATGAACGGTCTTCCACTGGAATAATTATCCTTCATTTATGAGGACTGATCCGTAATATGAATTTCATAACAAGAAAGATATATGCATGTTTTTGTACAGTACCCTAGTACATAATATATCCTGCGTTGCCCAATCGTGTGAAACTTCACAGTATATGGAAATTATGTGAATTTTTGAAGAATCGGATTTTCTATATGCTAGATGACATTCACTTCTGTCGGAAATAAAAGAGCAAATATGTAACAAGGACGTCAGGATTATAGCAAAGATAGTGTTACTGTTATGTATTGAATTGGTTTAGCCGATGCTTCTAGAAATTTTTTATGATTGATTTGTTAAAGAGACACACGTTTCTAACCAGTTTTCCAATAGGAATGATACAATTTGAAATGGTTATAATGCCAACACTATATTATTTTTGACATTTCCCTTGTTATTTGTGTTCAGCAGGTTATGCCATTTAAACATGAAAAGATACACGCTTCAACAACATTAAGAAATTTTTAAGATATTATATCAAAATCTGGGCTCATTTGTGAAAACTGTGAGAAATTTGAGAAGTATTCTTGGACATTATTCAATGAATCGACTCACTGTTCTTCGTAGACAAGTTGGAAAGTGATTTTTTTTGCACGATACAAAAGTATCAGGAAGACCAAAAAATACACGCACACAAGTAAATATTACCTTGTTTACATCAAATGTAAAAGAAAATCCAAATTTATCGGTACACCGTCTTCTTCAACAATTAAATCCTGGAGAATTTAAAGAGAAGATTTGAGTTTACATCCTTACAAAATTCAGTTGGTTCAAGAATTGAAGCCATTCGACAACCATAAACATTGCTAATTACAAAATAAATGAGAGACAGTATTTTAATTTCCAAAAAAATTTTTATAATACAACAATTGTTTCACCACGATGTGGTTTCTTCAGGTATGTATATTCTTCTGGCTGATGGTGTCAAGTGTGATAGAGTTTAAATACAGTTAAGTACTTTACAAAATAATGAAAAAATAAGTCGTTAAAACTTAGGGTGTTTATAGGAATTTGCCGCTAAAAAATGCCATTAGGGAAAATATTCAGTAATGGGGAATTGTCAACATGTGTTTGTTCAGTCAAAAGGATTTTACAGGCATTGCACCTGTTGATTTCAAGAAATTCTAAAAGTGTTAATCTAGAACTTTTGCTTTTGACGTGGATAATTTCATAGTTATTGTTGAAATTATGCCTGAATTCCTTAAGATGATTAGCATATGTCGAATGTGCGGAATCTGAAATGTAACTTCTTTGGTGTTCTTGGATTCTTTCCTTCAATGTCTGGCCAATATATACTAAAGGTCAGGCTGACTAAAGTCAACTTGTAGACTCCAGATTTATTTTCTTTTTTGTTCGATTCTTATTGTTTTTTACGCTTGTGTATATATAAACTCTTATTGAATAATACACATATATATGATGATTTCTATTTGTTACTGTAAGTTACTCACATGATGCTTTTCGTTTACCTAACACACAGTATTTAAATGGTATAATGAAGTTTTTTATTACTTTAGGTCCCTAGGAGAATAAATCCAATAGAAGTGAAGTAGATAACGCGATTTCGACATTCAATAAATTCTTGGAATTTCTTAATAGTTTATTTCTGAACTTTCGAACAGGTTCATCTTATTTTCTTTATGCAAAATCTTAAAACGCCTATCAAAATCATGTTTCTCTTTCATTTTTTTATTAGATGTAGATGGAATTTATTTAAAATTTGAATATCAAAACAGATTAAATCTGTTAGTCTTCTACAATTTTAATTTCCAAAAAGCACCGCTTACGTTTAATAGACGTATATAATCAAAACTCAATATATAATGTCAAATGGAATAAATAAATCAATATATATAAGAAAGTCATTGAAATTAATGAATAAATATTTAAAGGAGACAACACCAATTGCCTTTTAAAAACATGAACACAACTTAAGGACTTCTCAAAGAATATAATTTATTTCAAATATTTAATATATTTAAATATTCGAATAAGTTAATTCAGAAATCTCTCAAAACATGCACTATATCTTCAAAAAACAAATATAATGCTAGGTAATCTCGTCTTCGGTCCTAGATAATATTCCAAATATCAAAATCAAATAACTACAACTATATCACAACAAACATGTGTTAAGAATGGATGCTTCAAACCGGAATTTATTTATGTTGGGTTTGAAGTTTTTTAAAATTATTGCTGATTAATTATTGCTATTGAAAGATATGTTTATGTATATGTATATGTATGTATATGTATTTTTTTATTTGTAGAGATGATTTACTACAGTAGGTGGGGTAATTGTATATTTTTTCGTCTTTTAGCTTAGGGCATATTCGTAAATAGCATTTTTATATTGTTTTCTGGCTATCATACTGTCTATTATTGATGACGAATAACACTTAATAGTTGCAATATGTTTAATTAAATTTAATTATTGGTTAATTATTCGGAGATAAAGGATAATAATAATCTATATGTCATGCTGTGTTATTATGATAATTTAGGTTGGACTGGATGAAACGAGTTTTGGGAAATTGTTACATCTGTATAAGAAGGTAATTTTTCTATTTCTCATAAGCCTGATATCAGAACGTGAAAAGTGCAACTCAATCGAAAGTGATTTTCTCAACTTTTACAAGACTCTCTGTGGCCACTTACAAATTGGAAAAACTCAGCATTGTAAAATGAATAGAAATGCTAAGAAAAAGGAGTGATTTGAAAATAATTTAGAATCCATAGTGCATATAACACTATTCGCGAATTAATTGACCTCACGCACTCAGTGTGTTTAGATTCTAGCATTGTCCTAACGGCATTAACTTTATATTCTTTGTACGATAAGAATTTTGATCATAAAAAAATTCTTCGGAATGCCTATTTATAGGTGAAGGTCAGGCATGATAGTTTCATATTATAAATAGAAAAAAAATTCTAGCTTTGCGTTTTCGGTAATTATACACCGTACGAATAACAATTAGGTTCAACGTTTGTTAACAACCGTCAATTATTATTATTCGGTCTATAAAGTACGTTTATTCCATTGATGAAAAGAGAAAGTGGATAGAATGGAAAACAGTCTTTCTCATAAGCCGTTTCTCACTTGCTAGCATATATTTGCATTCTGTTTTTGAAATGTTTTCAGTGCAGGCATGAACGCAATTCAGTTTGTCACAAAATATTCATATCTCTCGGTTAATCTTAATGAGTTTTGAGCTGTTAGACACCTACAGTGCAAATTTCGATGATTTTCATAGAGACGTGGAAAAGGGATCGAAATAATTGTACTCCCAGTATCTAAATTTTCGATGTCTTCAAATTACCAACACTTCAAATAGTTCTAAGTATAGTCCGTCTAGAAAGTATCCGGAATTTATTATTTTTCATAATTTTAAAATACCTGCTTTTTTGTAAGATTCGAAGTCAAAAGTAATGTATCGGGTGTTTTTCTCAGAGTTATAGAACTTTAAATTGAAATAAAACACATTTAAATTAAGACTGAAGACAAATTATTTTTATTTGAAAGATAATTCTATGACATTTATGTTTTGAAAATAATTTCCGGCATATGTCCACCACGACTAACTCTGAGGAACCGCATTCGACCAGACCAATTTTGGACCACGTTTTCGAATAATTCAGGCCTTATTTCATCAATAACACGAGTTATGTTGGCTTCCAAAGCGTCTTTTGTTTCTAGTTTATCAGCATAAACCAATGACTTGACATAACCCCAAAGAAAATAATAGAAAACATATGAGGACTAATAAAGAGTGAAGTTGAACAAGCAGAGCCACGAAATAAACATGAATTCAGTCAGTTTTACTGTCCTGGACTACCATCACAGAAAATTATGGAGGTGATCTAGTTTCGGATGTACCTTGACGCGTACCCCAGGCATTAGATCTTGACGAGATGGGGCGCTTGTTAGGACTAGGACCCTAGTTTCGTCTCGGCGAAATGAAGGGTTAAGTCTTGGTGCCTAACGTAATGCCATTCGCGCCAGTCACTAGACCTGTATGGTGAAAGACCTCCGAATGGAGCCCTAGTTTTGGCGTTCTGGTGAATTGGAGGACTAAGCCGGTTGATTAACTCAGTGACAGGGAATCTGTCGCAGCACAGGGCTTCTCCCTTAAAACTAGCGTACTCTACCCTATTGCAGTAAATCTCCCGATTTTTATGTGCAATGGCCGAGTGCTTTATGTAGCATACTACGTCCTCGGGAGGGTGGATTGCCCTCAGGCGTTACTTGTACCACCTGGCCACTCCATTGGTGTTGGACTCGAGGGGGCAGTGGTTGAAAGTCCGCATGCTGGACTAGGAAGTTATTTCGTTTATCTGTTCGCAGACCCCCGTGTTCGGGATATTCTCATGAAATGACTCGGGGTTTAGCGGACAATGCATAACTTAGGGTTTGTGGATCTCGACGAAATGGCTTCGCCGTTAGTGCTTGACGCCAGGATCAATGAAAAGACCTCACATGTTCAGTGGGTCATGACGTACAGGCCGTGTTGACGTTGCTCGTACCACGATCAATAGAAGTCATCAATCATGGGAATATCTTAGTTCATGGGACTGCGTTCGGGTGCTTGGATAAGAATTCCTTCCGGCGGGTGAGTTGCGTCACAAACCAATGGTACTGACCTGCAGAGCCAGTAGAGGTTGAAAGCCAGACGGTTCTGGCTTTCGGGGCCCAAACTGGAAGCTGGTGGATTCATATCTTCGGATGGGTTCTCGCTTCGCGCGATGATATGGCGTAATTCTTATGATACTTTCTACCTCTAGGGGTGGACTGTGGACACTGCTGAGTAGTCACTTGGTGAAAAGCCATGCGCACATGCCAGTATGAAAACCTGGTAGAATTCACGTATCTTGACGTTTAGTCAAGTGTTTACAGTTGAATGGAGGTTTTATAAGTAAATAAGATGAATATTTTGTTATAATTTTCTACTTCAAGAATTAAAAATATATACTGAATAATTACAATTGAGTTTGTTTTTTCCGGATACCTTCTATTCCTATGGGCTGAGTTTTCGAAAACATGTTTCAGTTGAACCAATAAATTGAAGTAATTCAGCAGAATGCAGGTGAATACTAAGTATAAGAGTTTTCATAAAATTCGAACAATTTTCTGAACTGACCTCATATATGTGATAAACATGGAATATTCTCTTATTTCCCTTGCGTTATTCAGAAATTCACGCTTGTATACGGACTTTATTATCTAAATTCCATTGTGTCCAATTTGAAGATGCGAAAACGATTGTTTTGTTAATTAATCATGATTGATGCTTTTTCCTCGCAATGAGCATCGAATGGGAATTAATTTATCGAAGTTATGCATCTATAAAACGATGCCATGCACTGATAGTTTCGAGAAACTCGGATTCGAAATTGTGATAAACATTGTATTTGCACAGAAAACTAGAGAAAATGAATTTATTGTATTTGAAACCGATGAATTTTCATACCATTATTGAACGTAAGCCACGCGTTAAATGGTGTTATATAAAGGAATGTGTATCGTTGGGATTAAAGAATAGTTGAAATCGAGGAATATTATTATTGAAGTTTCATCGGAATTTTTGAAATATTATAGTTATTTTGCATGAGAGATGGTCAATCAGAATCTTTGACACTTTCTTGGACATAAACACTTGCATTATTGATCGGCTTTAAATAAGAAATTAATATTTTTTCAAAATTGTGAATTTGTTAGAAAGTTTGTGTACTATAAAAAAATGTTTGATGGAAATTCAAGTACTAAGAAGAAATAGAAACTTAAGAAAATATGACAAATAATAAACAATGTATAAAACTACAGGAACGTTTTCTTCACTCGGTTTTCGAAATCCTTCTATTTCCTCCAATCCAAATTCGTCATAAGTTTATTTTTACCGTTCAAAAGGAAGTGAAAACTTAATAGGCACTTATCTCCGATGAAAAATCATAACATAAATAGAAAAAATATAATTTTCGTTTCCTTTCTCTCCTTGAAGCCTCAATAAACATTCAAGAAACGTATTTACAATTAATTCCAGATTAACTGTTCTAGAAACTGCGGGGAATCGAAAGTAAAAACTAAATCTAATACCGTATGCATGCCGCAGTATTTGCGTATGTGAGAATGAGGGTCAAACAAAATCAGTAGGTGGAGCACGTAATTGAAATTAGTTGCCGATAAAAACGAAAGTAGAGTACAAGTAATGAGTTTTGATGTCTGAATAATATCCGCCAGTTAGTTGGATTCGTTTTTCAGATAACTTCAGTGAAAATCACCCTAAATTATTAATGTCTACGTACTGTAATGAAAGTACAGGGAATTGACCTTTTAAAAAGCCCGCTCAAAAAAATTGTCGAAATTCTTTCTGTCATTGAGTTGGTACAACTGTGCTCTTTACTCATGAGAAGTTTGAGCGTCATCTGTCAATTAGTTTGTTTACAGTGCTCTAATTTTTCAGTTCGTCTCAAGTCTGTTTTGCGAATTTTATACCAAGTTCTACAGAGATTCTTTAGTATTAGACGATCTTTTGAACAGATCTCTGAAGGGGAACTAGCCTTCAGCTGATAGTACCAAGACTTCTAGTGGATCAAAAAGATATTAGAAAAGGTCAGAGAACGTTTCATCAGATTGTAGTCCATTGGGATTCCAAAACGGCTGAACATCTCTTTTATCAGCACATCTGCAACTGTGGTAGCTTCTTGATTTTGGATGGCATAGACTTCGACCCATTTATTAAAATTATACATAGCCACCAATATGTATTTGTTTTCTTCCTCAATTCCTAGGAATGGACCCGCAATATCAATAGCCACCTGCTCTAAAAGACTTCCTACGTTATATTTTCTCATAAGTTCGTTTCGGTCCGTTGGCTGAAGCACATAACTTGCACCATTCATTTAAGTCATCTTTACAATTGACCCAGTAAAAACGTCCTCTGAACTTTTACAATGTCATTTTGATAACAAAATGTCCACCAGAAGTCCCATCATGTAACTTTTTCAGTATTTCTGGTGCTCAGCTTCTTGAGACTCAGCTGAAGTCGTTTCAGTACCATTATCGCTCTCAAGAGATCTCTTCAGAATTTGGTCGTAAGGAATCCTAATGTGTAAGATTAGTAAGTAAGATTTGATTTTAGGGTTAAGATGACTCACCCTTTTCCATCTTGGCCTTTACCCTTCTGTTTTCCATTCCATCAGTAGTTTCAATTCTGGGTCATTTTTTTTGGTCTTCCTTAAGCCTTTTCAGCTGCCAATCGGTATTCACGATCGTTGTCCTCAAGCACTGTTCCTTTTCGTTATCGTCCAGAGCATCGTCATAAGTCCTAAGTCGAGCCAAGCGTATTATTAGCTGAGTATCGTATCCCTTAATCCATCTACAAATTTCTGCACAGCAAGTTGTTCTAAAAAAATGTCCGATGCTATAGGATAAGCCAATCTTACCAAACGTGATATATCAGCCTCGAACTCCTACAGGGTTTTCCTTAGATGTCTGAACCCTGCATGTGATACACTTTTTGGAGATAAGCATCACCATATTTAATCTGAAGCTTAGTTATTAATGCTTCATAGCTTCCTTGCTGGCTTACCGGCACTGTTTGAAGGACCTTCAGGGTTCTCCTCTTAACGAAACAATCAAGGCCGTAGCCTTATCTTCCTCGTTCCATCCATTCGAATTAGCTGTTGCCTCGAATCGTTTTTGATATGTAGCGAACAACTTCTTCGTCCCTCGTCCAGAAACCTGCCTTGTTCTGTCGCAGCTTGATCGGCGTATCAATAAAGGACACGACCTGTCTAAAGATTTCTGACTAATCGTCCCCGCAGGGTTCAAATAGAGCAAGGCATATAGCGTTTGGCGAACACCGTTCCAAGCAGAACACATGGTCACTGGCGTCACAAGCAGAGCTGCGCATCACGCCTGCCTGATGAGTTTCAGATGCGCACACTTCGAACGAAACGCCGTCTTCTGAATTAAGAGATGAAAGCTCACTCACAGCACCGTATATCCCTTCGACAGGTTCAGATACATTAACCATGGTGTCTTTCCATTAAATATGGGTAGTGTAATCTTCATACGTGCTAATTTGCCATTATTATCTATTTTCATAGGATGATGGGTATTTACTCTGTTCTCTATTTTCCTGTCCACCAGCATTGCTAGTCTTCTTTCCATAGTTATCGAATATTCTTTTAGTTTCTCACCCACTTCGTCTTCTATATTCTCGAGACTCTTTTCTAACCTTAATATTTCGTCATCCATTTTTTTCCATTTTCGACAAATTATCTTGAATTTGTTCTTTCAAATCAACTTTTAATGACGCAATATTTTCCTTCATTTTCATAGTCGAAAGCTGGTTGAAAAATTCCAAGTTTGCCTGATCCATTTTTTCTGTGCTCTCATTATTGACATTAGAATTTGTCCACAGCAATGTTCACAATTTAATTAACAATCAGTTCGAAAACACACAAAAACCCCACACCTGACAACAATTGTTACGTTCTGGGTTAATTAAATTTCCGTTATACTGATTATTATGAAAAAATCACCATGTTTAAATTTATTTAACCATGAGGAACACTGGATTCTAACAAGAGCATGCTCACCGTAAACTACGACAAGCATTCGATGCGATTCTGCAGCAGTTTTCTTCGAATGAGAACAGAAAACCAATGCTGTTTGCAATTACTTTGCGGGCATAAAACCCGACATGTTTAAGGTTATAGAAAATTACTGATATATGGAACTTAGGTTGTTGTGTAATAAAAACAATTTGTCAGTAGTTAGAGAGAGAGAGAGATGATTGCGCTGCAGAAGTGGTCTTACGATCTCTCAGATAGCTAGCACCATTCCATAGGGAAATTTTGGTTTCACACTTCTACACCTGGTAGTTCAAATTACAGGTTGGTTTTGATATTATTTATTTTGCATTTTCACAATTTCTTTATTCTATGGATTTTCTTCATCTTCTTCGTCAGATTCTATGTATCTTTTCAAGAAATGTCATTGCCTATTAAAATAGAAACTCAGTTTTCTGAGACTTTATCGATAATGAATTTAATTTTCGTTTGTATTTAGTAGAAACCAAAGTTTCAGAATTTCTTAAAACATAATTTATTCTTTCAATTAACCGGTGGATATATCGGGTTGTTCGGAAAGTAATTTCGTTGTTTTTTGGGAAAATGAAAGACAATTTTCGTATAATGAATAAATATTTTATTAAATTATATATTGGCCATTCTGGCCTAATACCTTTTACCATCTTTCTGGTAGTAGCATGATTCTCCGCTGATAAAATTTTTGGTCTTTGCTGGCACAAAACTGATCCAGGTAATTTTTGACCTTTTCATTTGAAGTTAAGGTTTTACCGTCCAGAAAATTTCGCAATGATCGGAACAAATAATAATCCGAGGGCGCCAGATCTAGAGAATATTGCGGGTGTGGCAGTGTATCCCATTCAAGCTGTAAAAGCTTTCGAGAGTGACCAAATTTGTATGAGGTCTCGCATTACCTTGGTGGAACACTACACCTTTTCTGTTGATTAATTCTGACCTTTTCTGTTGAAGTGGATCATTCAGTTTGTCCGGGTGATGACAGTTGACTTCCGAATTAATTGTTTTGTTATCCTCAAAACAAACGATTCCTTTAAAATCCCACCAAGCAGACAGCATCACCTTTATTTGATGGATATTGGCTTTCCATATGCTTTGAGCCGGTCCATCTTTTTTTCTCCATGATCTCTTGCGTTTGATATTGTTATATACAACCCATTAATGTCCCCACTAATGGTGCGCTTTAAAAATAGATCATTTTCGTGACGTTTGAGAAACTTAGAGGTTAAACCCAGGCCTTTTAAGTGGTCATAAAAGTTGAATTCGATAAATATAACTTCTCACCGATCTCACATGTTGTTATTCGCCGATTTGCATCAACTAATGCCTTTATCGTGTCTTTATAGCTTTCAATTGGCCTTCCGGAACGTGGTGCGTGGTTTTTGATAACAATTCATTCATTTGAATTTAATTCAAGAAAGCGACATTACTCGTTTCATCTCATATTTTGATAACAAACCGATTACTTTGAAACATTCTCGATATCTTAAGCGAAAGTGAAGCTTTCTCTGGGTTCATTATGGTTGCGCACAAACGAATCAGCAACGGCATAAAGAAACAATCAATGTCATCTGTAATTCTAAACAATGTGAAACCGAGCGATGCTTATATTAACACGAAATTTATAAATAAGCAAAAGCTGGAAGGAAAATTTTAGGGAGATGAAATTAATTCACATTAGTTAAAACATAGTAATTTCTAAAAAGTTTGATTATGATCAACTAACAAATAAGAGGTGAACCATTTCTATAGTCTCTCAAGAAAGTATCCGAAATTTATTATTTTCCATAATTTTAATATACTTCTTTTTTGTAACATTCTAAGACAAAAGTAGTGTATAAAATAGCTTGTGCAGATAGTTTGACAACACTGATTGTCAACAGGTATACAAATTATGAAATAATGTTTCAACTAGAAAACAGGTAGAATATTCGTATAGAAAAGGTTTTCGAAACGTTAAAAAATTAGTGCATTTGAATGAACTGGGAAAAAGTGCTGTATATGAGAGAATAAAGAGGATGAAAAATTGCATGGATATGAGGCATAGATCACTTTCAGGAAGACCCCGTAAGATTAAAGGAAACAATTTAAATGCTTTATTGGCCTCAGGACGACATAATCCGCCTCTGGTGTTCTGCAAATTGGCTAACAGATTTGGAAATCAACGAAATATAAAAGTATGTCCAGAAACCGTTCGTATGCCACTGAAAAGACAAGGCTATATATCAAGGAAACCAAAAAAATTCCCTATAATGACACCTTTACAAAAGGAACGAAGGATAGAATTTTGGGACGTTTTCAAGAAGATAATTTTAATGATGTTTTTATATCTGATGAAAGTTGTTTTCAACTTGGTGGAAATCACTTAAAAATCCTATCAAAACAACCTGTTAGTGTTTAAATTTCCCACCAAAATAATGGTTTGGGAAGCAATATCTCAGATTGGTGCTAGTCCTCTTTATATAGTTGATGGTAACATTAAAAGTGAAAAGTATTGTGGCATTCGAAACGATTTTCTCCTTGAATACAAGATACTTCTATAATCAAGCTTGGATGCAAGAACACCAAGTGACAACCATTTCATGCCAAGTAGTTTCGCCAGATCTTAGTGCCATTGAAAACATATGGGGACGAATGAAGATTGTAGTTGATCGAGCAGCGCCACGAAATGAAAATGATTTAATTCAGTCAGTTTTACAATCCTGGATTACCATCACCGAAAATTATGGAAGTGATCTAGTTTCGGGTGTACCTCATCATTGAGTCAATTGTTTGCAGTTAAATGGAGGTTGTCCATTTCGGTAATGTCAAATATTAAACTAATTTCTGTCAAAACAAGAACAAGCCAGAATAATTTGAAAATATATAATAAAATAAATACGTAAGTCTCACTTATTCAGGAAATATCAGTATAGCTACAAATAAAAACACCACTTTCGAAAGAAAATATTAAATTCGCCTTCAAACCCAACAACAATATTAACAGATTTATTTTAAAATAATAAGGTCTGAAATTAAAATTAAATATACGAAATAAATGAGCATAAAGATAACAACATCCTTTCAAAAGACCAGACCGATTTTTAATACCCCTCACTTGTTAATATTTTTAAAGTTCTGAAATGTGATTCTGACTGGAATTCCTTTCTGTGATAAACCAGTTAAAATAAAATCTTTTCACTTTTTTCAAAAAGTATAAATTTATAAGAAAAACTGTATACCCTGTCATCTGACGAAGTCCTTCAAGATGGACGAAACGCATGTTAGTACCATTAAAATAAACTACAAATAGAAACATGTGCTTCATTAATGAATCAATTGTGCTTGAATCTTGATTGATTTGATATGAAACTGTTCTCTTCTTCAATCAATGAAATGTATTCAGTTACACTGAATAAGCTCACTGAAACTCCTGATGCTTATTTTGGGCTTCTGTAATGTTTTAGCTATATTCTATTCAGTTCATATTGTAAGATATTTATTTTTTTCAGATATTATGCCATCAGAGCGATGGAAAAGCTTTCTAATAATTGGTAAGTGATAAAAACTAGATATTATTTTTTTAAATTATTCTAACAAGCCGCCATATTTTAGAATCTAACCTCAAACAATTTTTGTTATTATAAGGAAACTTAAAAAATCTAAAACCATTAGATTACGATGCGTGCAACCTCTACTATGATATCTTTTATTGTGTCTCTTCATCCAGTCACAAAATTCCTTTTCGTTCTCTGTAAGATCTGAAAATAGAAAATTGTATTATTGATTTCATTCAGTTCAGATGTGTAGTTTTATTCGATGGAATTATTTTAACGATAGTCGAAAAGTACAGAAAGTGTGACCATAACTATTGAAATACATATAATGAATAACTATTATTAAAAGTAAATGTTGTATAATGCTCACATAACACACATACGAGAAATTTCAACATGCTCTAACGATTTTATCAAGTTTCTTCCTAAGCGGTTTGTTTTGAGTCGGTATGAAATAGAAATTCCTATCTTGAATTTTTAAAGCTAGTTGTTCATCATCATTAAATTGGACTCTTTGAGACGGATTCGCAAGAGTTAAATTACAAAAGTCGGTTAGAAGTATATGAATGAAATGGGGATATCATGTGGTAACGTGCCCACCGATCCTTCCCCAGAACTCTTCTTTGCTTTACTTCAGCTTCCCGGCGTATTCCAGAGAGGACGCTACCGCGTTTCGAATACTAAGCTCACCGATCTTGAGGGATTTAAGTAGAGCAAAGCGTGAGCGTCCTGACAACCGACGTTCCGGCGTGGAACAAGGTCACTGGCTTCATAGGCAGACTATCTAAAGAGTTCAGATGCGCAAGTTCGGAACGAAGTATCGCCTCCCGAACTAAGAGGTTGCAGCTCCCTCATAACATCCAATTCACTTCAGAGCTTCATTCGATCACGTCGGGTTCACCAACACCGCTCAATAGAACGTAAATAATTGGCTCTCTTTCAATACGTCTATGATCTAATCAGAGCACTCATAAACGTGGCTTCTGCACTATATACAATGTTAATTATAGTGTGTTACGTGCTTGACTTCATTGTATCTCCTCTGGAAGAGTCCGAACACCTCTATTCGACGTATATCACAGGAGTTTTACTTATTCATAGCCACTTTGTAAAGGATATCGACGAGAGATACCATTTCATACGTACACAATTTAGTTTACGTAAGAGCTCAAGCGCCGTATATATCTTCAAACGATTGTTGACATGGTAACAAAATCGAAAGATTAACGATACTTCTAACAATCTCATATCACAACATACCGTCTCCCTTTGAACAATTGGGTTCATCAAATTTTCTTGTGGCTATAGATTTCGGAGTTGATGGAACTTCCTTTGGTGGTAGTAGTGGCGGTATGCATCCCTCTCCTGTAACGTTATTGGAACACGTAGGAGCTACATTTCCATCCGCAGACGTTGAAACCGACTCTTCGCACAAAGCCTTGAATTCACCGTTTCTAACCTTACATTCAGAAGCTATATCATCTGAATCTCTCGCCAGATGGTAGATTGACATATCAACCATATTTCCTCCAGGTCCGTAGTTGCAAATTAACGTTCCTTGAGTGTTGTATCTTTTTGATATTGTTCGCGCGCATCCAATATATTTCGTGTCAGCCCATATAACCTGGGTGAAATGTCCCCTTTGTTTGTTATCATTTGGGAATCCTCCTCTACCTGGAAAACTGTCTATCCAATTAGGATCCCTCATGTATTGAATTTCGTCGAACCACAAGGAGATGGATTCTTGAGACATTGCGTCTTTTATATTTGGTCTTTGTCCCCAGTAGATGTTTTGACCAACAAAGAACCTGTTGACATCCCTACACTCGTCATGTTCTCCTGTTATACAGGTATTTATCCAGCATTGTGCCACGTATTCCAGTTCCAAGTCATAGGAGACGGCGTTCATGTTCTTAGCTCCAGGGTTCTTGTAATGATTGTAGCCTTGAATATTCGAGCCGTTGGCAATAAAGTTTCTGAGTTCATTGTGGCTTCTCACCATATAGTCTCTAAATGCTTGGTCTGGAGGTACTTCCTCACATGCGGGCTCTGGATCACATTTGTAATTTCGTTTGCATACCGTGTGCACGAAGCTTGTTCGACCGTTGGCACAGTCTACTTTGCAAAAATCAGTTTGGAACTGAGTGTTTGCGGAATGAAGAAGTGAGTTAAGCCAGACGAGGAAAACGAAAGAGATGTGCATTTACAAGATTTTCGAAGGTGATATATTTTGACACTGTCAAAGGCATAGAAAAGCAGGTGTAGATATTCGACTCAATTTTTACGTTCAAAGTCCGACAAAACAATGTTAACTACCTTTTCTTTCTAAAGGTAACTCCATTATTGCTTTAAAATTTCAAAGTGAAATATAATACGAACCTTGCTGCCAAAATATTTTCGCTTCATTTGAGAGACCAACTAACAATCACCTTTTCAGAATTATATCGTTTAAATATGCTCGAATATGTTATTGGCATCAGCAAATTTGATCCCCTCAATTTATGATGCAACTTTTTCACAAATAACAGTATCATTTTTGTTTTTTGAATCCTGAATTGCTCTTAGATTCATAGCGTAAACCTGAGACTTCAGTAAATCAGAGAAGTCATATGATGTCAAATTGACGACTTCAGAAAGTTATGACTGGTATACCAAAGTGCTATTTTTGATATACGTGAATGGCCTCCTTTCTCTTGAGACTGATGCAAAAATATCGTCATTTGCGGATGTCGTTCTTTTCACCGATAGCACTTTAGAAGAAATTAAGACCAAAGCAGAGCGAAGCCTAGAAAGGATAAAAGACTCGTGAATGAAATGGCTCCCACTAAATTTGAATAAAACAAAATTTATAAAACTGACTTGTACTATATCCAACATACCTAGGATCGAACATCTGTCCTTGAGGAAAAAAAAATCAATTCATCTGCTTGAACGTGTAGAATCGATGATGTATCATGGAGTTGAACTTGACATATGCATTTGAAGTGAAACTATCGCGTCTATAAAGTTATAGCAAAGTTAAGGTCGATGTACTTTTTCAGCTATCTTTAGAAATAATAGAATAAGAGAACTCACTATTATGTATCATGCTCTCGTTGGGTACCATATACAGTATGGGATAACCAGTTAGGGCGTATAACTGTCATACAGAGCAGTTCAAGTCTATGCAAAAATATTTATTGAAGATCATTCATGGAAAACTCTTCACTGAAACGCAGATATTTGACTTGAAGAAACTGTATTGTTTTAGAATACTATGTGTGCAATATAAAAAAATTGTCATATATGAATCACCTCCATCATACGAGATACAGGGAACAATATGAAATCACGACAGAAAAGGCAGTAAAAACAATAGGGCAGAAATCCTTTTACTATGCGGTTCCCAGATGTTCTGTTGTGTTCTGAGAAACATATAAAGTATCGCACTGTTTAAAAAATAACTGAAATGCTGGATAAAAACTCGAACTGGTGAGGAACTTATGACTTATGTCTCTAAATCTCCTGCGGTTTTTCTTTATTTCCTCTTTCGGGCTCTAAGCTCTGCTGACTGATGGATTTGAAATAAGTAACCGTAAAATGGGGCTATTTTGACATAGTTTGGTGTGTTTTAATGCCATACCTTTTTTTTTGTTCATAGAATCAACCAGTATGTTCGTCTGAACCAGGTGATATCTTGACAACATATCCTACAACGGCAACTTGTCAAAGTCAATCTTTGATACAAAAAAAAATAATTATTTTGCTGTCAAAGAAGCCCCATGGTCGGGGCTACTTTAACACGACCAAGTTAGGATTTACTTATCGAAAAGTTTACAAAGTAGAAAAAGGAACTGATTTCAAATGAATAAATAAAAAAACAAAAATTATATTATTTACATATTTTAATATTTATAGATATATTCTGTTAGCCTCCTACATATTTAATTTCGAAAAATTATTTTTAATAATTATAACTTCAGGAATTAAAATAAATTAATGTCATATATGTATCACTTATATCAAACAACATATAAAATGAACATTCATTATAAGACATCCAAATGATATAACAAAATCCAATAAATATAAATTGTTAACAAAATCCAATAATATTGAATATTCTAAGTAAGATAGTTTTATGATGAAATTCTTAAGAGTATGTTGAACATTTTTGAAAGATATTTGTTTTCATAAGAGGGATGAGCAGAAACAAAATTTTGTCTACTCAAAATATTTAAATTATAGGATTTTGTTAACAATTTATATTTATTGGATTTTGTTATATCATTTGGATGTCTTATAATGAATGTTTATTTTATATGTCGTTTGATTCAAGTAATACTTATAATACATTAATTTAATTCCTGAAGTTATAATATTAAATATAATTTTTTTTAAATTGTAAAAGGCTAACAGAATATATCTGTAAATATTAAAATATTTAAATAATTTTATATACCTTCTATCAAGTATAAACCTCCATTTATTTTATTAAAAATTATATTCTTTCAAAAAAGATGTTAACTTTCACATATTACTTATTCTTCATCATTTTCGCATTTTGGACATTCACGGATTCTTGATGCCCTTGTTTCAGTGTCCACAAACCCAATATTTACAACTGCCGCAGGAAATCCAGTTCTTTTAAAAAAAATTCAGAGAGTTGAGTAGTCCCAACCGATGCTCCCTGTTTCTTTATATTTGTAGCTAGATGAACGAAAAGTCCATTTCTTATGGCAAAAGCATTTATAAAACCAACACGTATTTTAGCTTTAGTTAGGGGAAACCCCCAACCACTTACAGTTCCGAGAGTTTTTGCAATCAATTGCACAGTTACTATTAATTAAGCAATGAATTAAACTTAAAATTTTTTTCTCTCAAAATTCTTATACTACAGACATTTGGACCAAATAATATAGCTCTGGTATAGATGCGCAGTAACGCGCGTAAATTATTGGTTCGATAATCGATAACTCAATCAGTTTATCTACTTGATCGTGAATATCTATGATTAGAAATGCTCAAAAACGTCGGAACCATTATTTTAATACTAGAAACTTGAATGAGGGATTTATTAGGCTGTATCGATTCATTACTGAAATTCCATTTTGGCATCTCGAGTTTTCACGCTCAAACAACTCGGAAATTAAACATTTCGGATGACTTTGGAACGGAAGACTGATCAACCAATCTAATATGAATTTCACTTCCATTTACAGTTACCACTGTGCTCCTATGCCGTTTGATGGGACAGGCAGATGGTACAGATGGAATGCAGGTAAGAAATCACAAGTACTCCGATATGATATGAAAAAGAGACACCCAGTCACTTTCCCCTGCGTATTCCCGATCGTTAATTATGTCTTCTGCATTGTAATTGGTTTCATTGTGTATTCTATTTGTGGGAAAATAATTAAATTACTTTCAATCGCGTAACGCTCTTCAACAAATGGTAATGTTATTCCGACGTGTTTATGGTTTTCCTTTTAGCTCACACTTGAATATCCGAAAGAAAGATCCGTAAGAGGTGATAAAATATTTCCTGCAATAAAAGAAGTACCAGGAAGCCGGTTGTGACATCACCTGAAAGACATTTTTGTTCATATAAGGGTGTGTTGTGGCAGAAACTTAGTTTAAAATTTGACATTAACGAAATGCGTCGATTTACGCTTGAACAAAATGGGGAAATATTAAAAACTCATTTGTGAATGAGTGATGAGTCTTCTTTCTGAACTATTACAAATTCACGTGGAAAATAGAAATAGAAAGAATATAAAAACAATCGCAAGTTTCAAACTATTCAAAACCAAAGTTAAATATTCTTGATAAATCTAAAGACTTCTTCAATAACTGATTATTGATAGCAATCTCTTTGACAAATATTTCATTTTATGTTATATATTTTGAGATACACTTCTTTGAAATAAACTTTATTATCGATGTTATCATTGAAGTAGGCCACTTACGAAATAAATACTCTTACGCCAACGAATAATCCAAACATCTAAATATTTTCAAAATTATTTTCAGGAATCGACTTCAGCACTCGCCAAGAATTTTTTTTTATCTTCGAAGTAATAAGTTGAATTTTAGAAAAGGAAAAGTTGAGTGGAGCCACATCAGGGTAATATCGATAAGATTGGAAATAAGCTCTGTCAACAATAATACAATTTTTTCATTCACAACGCACATAGAAAATAAAAAAAATTTTCTGAAAAATGGGAAAAATCATATTAAGCATGGTCCAACGAAAACTTAACACCTCGATTTTCCGACTTTAAAATGACAATGTGGAAAATCGCTCGTACCTGTCAATTTCTGATTCGAGGGAGAACAACTTTTCCGCTTTTTTCATCCCCATAACTTCAACCCCCTAACGGGGGTGAGCACAATCCCTTGATTTTGAATAGGGATGAGGAGTGGTGCGATAACTAATTTTGAAGATTGTATCGAGTACTATCTGACCCTAAAATTTCGCTTCAAAATATCTATCGATAATGAAATAACAGCGAAAATAGTGAAAGAGGCAATGTGGAATTTATCTCGAGAATATTATTCGGATCCGAAACATTTTAAAGGTATTTAGTAGTTATGTTAATTCTTTGTCCAAAAAAGTATTAATTTATTGTCCAAAAAAGTAGTCTGTCGTGATTTTTTAAGAACGTTACAAAAAGAGGGTGCATGAAAGAGACGATGAGAATCCTGAAACAACATAAATTCTATCCTTATAAGATACGATTGGTTCAGGAACTGAATGAGGATGATCCCGATCGCAGACTCCATCCAGTTCTCTGAAGTGGTCGGTGAAATAATTAATGGTAATCAAAACTACATGTTCGATATCTGTTTTCGGAGTAGTGTTCATTTTACCTTAACGGCATTATAAACTGGCATAACTGTCGGTATTGGTCAGATGAAAATCCAAGCTTATTTCGTGAGCTGCATACTCAGCGTCCCCAAAAATAAAATGTTTTGGGCGGGTATTTATGGAAATCCCATAATCGGCCGTTTTTACACCCGGTAATCTCACTGGCCAAATTTATTTAGATCTATTGGTGAACGCTATTTATCCAGCCCTCATACAAGTATTGGAGAATGCAGAAGACCATCAAACGATCATTTTCCAACAAGATGGCGCACCACCTCATTTCGTCCAAGCAGTGCGTCAGTTCTTAAATGAAAATTTTCCTCACGCCTAGATTGGAAGAAGGGGATATATTGAGTGATCGCCCAGATCACCTGATCTGGCTCCGCTGGACTTTTTTCTATGGGATCACCTGAAATCCAAGATTAACGCTACCCAGCCTAAGTCACTGGGTGATTTGCGAACTCGGACCATTAATGAATTCCGTCAAATTATACCAGAAATCTTGAGTAACGTACGTGAACGTTTTCATCGAAACTAACATTGCTGCATGGAAGTGAATGGTGCCCATTTGCAGCATTTAATGAACTAATCACAAAAGTAAGTACTCTTGTACTATTTTACCTGTCATTTTGTTATCGATGGAAATTTTGAAGCAAAATTTCAGGATCAGATAGTGCTCGATAAGATCTTCAAAATGAGGATCGCAACATCCCTCATCTCTATTCAAAATCAAGGGGTTGTACTCACCCCCCTCAGAGGATTGCACTTAAGAGGATGCGAAGAGCTTAAAAGTTGTTCCCACTCTAATCAGAAATTAGTCCAAGTGATTTTCCACATTTTCATTTTAAAGCCGAAAAATCGAGATATCAAGATTTCGTTGGACCAACTATATATAATATACAAATGTAGAATATTTATCATTAAAATATTTTCCCATCACAGCATCCAATTTCAATGGGCGCAGACGGTTGGAAACCAATTTTAGGAAGCAATCGCTCTCCTACCACGCAGTACCAAGACGAGATTAAATATTATCAGAATCCCATACTGAAAGAAACAGTTAAGGCGGAACAACTACCTACAACAACGCCAACTACACCTTCAATCAACGCAACTCGATTGGATCAGAAGTCTATGAAAACCATATCAATCAACGTAGTACATCATCCAAGTTATTCAAAAGGTATATTAGCATTTTTTTGAAGCTGTCTTGGTTAAATCTTTTTCTTTATTTTCACTTTACACTAGGATGAGGGGTAGTAGTTGAAAGCATGCTTGTTTAAAAGGGTATTATATTCATCTGGTCGCGCATAATTCTCAAAACAGGATTGATCGAGATTTTTTGCCTCAGTATTATATTGAGTCTTGATGGCTGGCCAATAGAAAGACTTCTTAGAGGTTTGTGTATCTTGATGGTATGGCTGGCTGCTAGTACTCGAATCAGGATCAATTGAGATATCTATTCTAAACCGTGTGGATCTTAATTTTGCGACTGGGTGGTGAAAACAAGCTCCTTCTACGTGTGCGTTGCATTCCAAAAACTCTGGCACTGACCTGCATATTCAGTAGAGGTTACGTAGTGTTTCGCTACTACCAGTCTTCGCTTACATTCCTAGAACTGAAGACTTCATCCCTTTGCGCGACAATATGGCGTAACCTCTTTCAGGAATTGTGGAAACTACTTACATCACCTGGCGAAGAGCCATGGTCGCATGTCAATAACTACAATAGAGGTACTTATTCTGGTTAATCAAAACGTACCACAGAGCATCAAGAGAGGCGCTAATTCTATGAGCACTTTACTACTACGTGTCAAATCGCTGACCAATGTTTTGAAGAAGATGGTGGACCTGTTACTATGCGTTTACTATTTGGCCGCATTCGAGCTTTATGTTTTTTTCAACCGTTCACGATTTGTGCTTGCTTTGATTGTTGACTACTTTCGTCGACGTTTAATTTGATGCAGGGAATGGCTGCATTAGAAGGCAGAAGGGAAAATGTCGTCTTTTTGATGGAAGATTGCCACATTGCCGAAAACGCAAATTAAGAAATTATGCCTTCTGGGTGTACTTACTGAGTGTATTTGGATCCAAATAACTCCCTTTAGAGATGCAACGTTTACCATCAAGTCAAATCTAATAGCAATTTTAATCAATTCACATATTTTTTCAGGAAAGGTACCTCCTCACAGTAAACATGCCCCACAATACTATGTCTTGCCGAATCATGGCAGCCATGGACCTCATATACCTCTTAATGCAGTAATGCATAGGAATCCAAACCAACATAAAAAAGCTCCTCCCAAAAATCATGGTCATAATACGGGCAAGAGGGTCAAGAAACCAGGATTTGGACAGATGGTCACTGCTCACAGTACCAGAAATGAAGTTTATGTTCCTGCCCCCGCACCAGGTTTGTAAAAGTTATTTAAGTGTTAATATTCAATCCAAATACTGGAGAGGTGACCAGTGATTGTTTAAAATTTGTTCTTTGGTAAAAAATTTTAACAAAAATTGAACGCTTTCCATTAGGATTATGTCTAACGAATTTAATTGAACTTGACTTGAACCTTGAAAAATACCTTCAAAGATTAACAACTGTACGATATTTATTGTTATTCCTTTCAAGTCATATGTTATTTCGACAATAATCAAAGATGTTTCTTGATTTTTAGGATCCTATTCGTTCTTCTCACAAGGAAAGAATGTTAAAACCAGGGAACCAACAGGATTAGCGAGTGAAGGCCAGAAACTTTTCTCTATAAAACATCCACATATGGAATATTCGAGTCATTTTCCACCGAATACTTTATACCAAGTAAATCAACCCATACAACATATCATCTTCCAGAAACAACAAGTGAATGAAGTAATTCCAACTTATCAAGTTGACACCCTCCAAAACCTATCGCCACCACCAATATTCAAAAACTTCGCTGAATTAGGTCAGGCGCAGCAGAATATTAATCCAGAGATACGAACACCAGATGATAAAGTGGTTCTGGGACACAATCCTCTTGGACCAAACGATCTGATTCTTCAGTTGCCTTCCTACGATCCTAACTTATTCACTTTTGGTAAACAGAAACCCCAGAGCCCCTCAAATGTCAATGTCCAAATGACCAGGGAAAATATACAACCACTCCAGAAATATCCATCACAAAACTTTATCCAAGTCGAAGGGGAATTCGGACAAATTAATCATATTCCTAGGAGGCCTGTGACGGAATATCCCAAGATTCCGACGTATGAAGTCACAGAAGGAAAATGGGAGGAAAACACTGCATCAGTAGGCCATCGTCAGCCAAATGTAGAACTAGATGTGCCTCCTTTCCTACCAACACCATATAAGCCAGACAAAGTCATGCCAACATCACCAACGCAAAACGAAGTGTCTAACATTTTCGGTCAACTTTCTAATGTAGTGAAGAATAACCCGGAGCCTTACACACGCAACTCACTGTTCTTCGATGTTAAGGAAGTATCAACACACTACCCTATCCTTGGGAAACCTGGATACTTACCACAAACAGAGCCTGCCGAAGAATCTACCGGTAAATCCTCATTGCAACCCTTCACTGAAGAGGTTGAGAAAACAACTGAGGGAAATCAGGAAACCACTGAACCACCAGTTAGAATTGCCTCTCATCATCGTAGAAGAAGACCAACATTGCCGAGAACTACTACTCCAGCTGAGATACTTACCGATCCAATTAATGAAAGCGTAGAAACAACTACCCAACCAACTGTTGGTATGGAAATTGAAACTGAAAGACCTCATAGACCTAGAAGACCAAGACCTAGACCTGGAAACTCTGATGAGGTCCAACAGTCCCATAGAATGAGAGACAGACATAGGAAGAGACCTCACCATGGTGAAATCCGTAATGGTCAATACAGAAAAAGGGTGAGACCTAATAGATATGAATCTGAAGAATACACCACCAACAAACCTGTGGAAGAGTCCAGAGAAGAAGCGACAGAAGTTCTACCAATAATTCAATACTTCACAACACAGAGCTTCAAAGGTTTCGAGGATAACGAAAAGGAATCACTAGAAACTCAAACGGAAGCTCATACGGAAAGAACGAATACAAGACGAAGACCTTATCACAGACAACAACCTCTTCGTGAATTTAGTAACAATGGAGATGATACCAGTGGCGAAGTGAATAACGAGAGATTAACAGAATCGCCACAGTCTAGCTACATTTCTTCTTACGAAATCGCTTCACAGGAAGATGATATTTCCTCGCAAAACCACGAGAGCTCCAAAATTTTCGAAGAGGAAACTCACAGTAACGAAATTAAAACCCATAATTATGAGACTACTTCTACAGAAGCACCTACAACTCTTACAGTAATCAATATACCTGAGAACGAAGTAGAATATGTCACATCGCCACAAAGTTTTCCGGAAGAAAATATAGTGACCGAAGAAGTTTCGAGAATAACAACTACGCCCGAACCGACAACTACAAGTACCACATCTGCCCCAACGAAATCCAATAGAAGACGTCCCATAAAGTATAATGCATCTAGCAGACCTAGATTCAGTGTGAAAGACTATCGTCAGCGATTGAATCAATATTCATCAACATCTACGAGTACGAGTACAGAATCTCCAAAACCAGTTAACGATAATAATATAAGATTGAGATTCCCAACAAGACTTAGAAGGCCTTCAACCACGACGTCGACTACCACGCAAGTTTATGAAGAAACAACAAGATTTAGGTTCGTACCAAAAGAACCAAGATACAGCTCAACACATACATATGCAAATGAAGTTATCACTGAGAAAAATATAAAGGCAGTTAACACAAGACTGAGACCATTCGGAAGGACTAAAACAACCACTGAAGCCACAACAACCACGAAGGTTTCGATAAAACCAAATATATTCTCTAACAGAAGAAGACCTCCTATTAACCCTTTGAAGACTAGAATTCAAAATATCAGCAAACCGAATGATTCAGACAATAAAACAGATATCCCTAACGAAACTGATGACCATTATGAGATTACAACCGCAAGCACAGAAGTCCATCAAGCACAAAATACTGAAGCAAGTATCCAAATAGAGCAGAAAGAGGAAGAAGAAGCAAGTACTTTCTTCCCCGCGGCAGATATTTTAAAGAATGATGCTTTCGCATATTCCCAAAGAGTATCTGATTTAACCTCATCAATGAAAGATGAATATGAAAGGTTTAAAGCAGTACCTTCCAGTAGCCGGAGAGTGCCAAACCATTACACAATATCTACAGAAGACCCAATTCTACCCTTAGAAGCGTTCTTTTCGAATATTAATGATAAAGGAAAGTGATATAAAACGAATAACGAATTACTGATATTGTGATAATCAAAAAGCACCAGACTATTTCGATCAATTTAGAAAAATTATGTTTTTCTCATCAGAAAGAATATTCATTACGCTATTATGATTTCTGGTTGTTTGAATCATCTTGGTCTCTAATATTTTTATGAATCTTTGTATTTCTTTACTAGTATTAAAACTGGAAAAACAACTAGTAGCTGACTGGAAAACAGAATCACAGACATATTGAAAACATCAATCGTGTATATTTGATGGATTCGGTCTTTACTTGATGGAAATTCTTCAACTAGTAATGTGGAAATCGGTTTTATTTATTACTAGTTCAATCGTGTATGTTTCCTCAATGATTTCTCATGAATTTCATAATCAGGGTGTGAAATTCTACATTGCAGCCAACAAACGTACTCATATTGAAAATTCATTCACTTATTTCATCCATTGTTATCATTTATGTATAAATTCATTCTTAAATAATATATTATTTATTTATTTATGATTTTAGGTAAGGAAAATGTGTAATAAGTATAAATAAAAAAATTGAAATAATTCATATTTTTTTTATTAAAAACTCTTGCGATGATATATTATACATTTATACAGTGTTCGTAAATTGGAGTTACAACTGAAGAGGTGAGATTCCTTGAATAATTTTAAGAAGAACAGGCCCATAAACAAGGGATCGCAAACGTTTCGTTTTCGAGATAAACATAAAGTTTGAATTTTTTCAAGTTTTTTCTCATATCATTTCAAAAGATATCCAACTGAAATTTGGCATATATATTACAATTTAGAGTTTACACCATGTGCCATCCCAATTTTGATTGCAACTCTACAGGGTGATATTTTTTCTGGAACAGTGTCCTCTGTTTTACTCCAGAACTTTTCAAGATTTCCAGAGAGTCGATCAAAACTTTTTTCTCGAAATCGGTATCAGATACGACAAAACTACAAGAGACCATAAAGTTTAGTATAACAACAAAGCTTCTGTTACAATTTTTGAAACTAAATGTGGCTCACTAAAAAAAAAGTTCTGAAAACAGAAGATAGTGTTCCAGAAAAAATATCACCCTGTAGATTTGTAATCTAAATTGGCATGTTACATGAGTAAACTCTAAATTGTAATATCTATGTCAAATTTGAATTGAATATCTTGTAAAATGCAGATACTACGAGAAAAAAACTTGAAAAAAAATCAAACTCTGAGACCCTGTATCTCGAAAACGAAGCGTTTGCGATCTCATGAATATGGGAATTTTTGTTTTAAAATTACGCAAGGAATCTCCTCCTTCAATTTAGGAAAACCCGGTATGTATCGTGTTTTTTTTTTAGAGTGATAGAACTTTCGATAGGGATAACTTTGATTTGACAGAAGGTAAAAGCTATGTTGTTTTGACATTTCTGTTCAGTAAGCATTGACAAATTATCATCGAAAGACTCACGCCGCAACAACGTTTACAAATTGTTGCAATTTATTTTCAAAATCAGTCTTCTATTCGCCAAAATTATAGAGCACTTCGTGAAATTTATGGTTACCATAATCGTCCATCAGAGCAGCTTATTCGTCGAACTATCGATAGATTTCGGACAACATTTTCACTACTCGGTGCAACAACAACAACAAGACAAAGAACTGTACGTACAGAAGAAAATATCGCTGCTGTAAGTCATAGTGTTAATGATGATCCAGATTTGTCTATTCGTCGACGTTCACAACAAGTTGGACTCTGTGCATCCACCACATGGAAAATTTTGCGTAAAGACATTGGTCTACACCCATACAAGATCCAACTGAATTTTTTTGTTCAAGAACTAAAGCCACTTGACCATAATAAGCGTCGCTTGTTTGCTGATTGTGCCCTAGAACTGCTTGAAGTTGATCCACTTTTTATCGTAAAATTCTGTGTAGTGATGAAGCTCATTTCTGGTTGAACGGCTATGTAAACAAGCAAAATTGCCGTATATAGAGTGAAAACAATCCTCAAGAAGTTCTGCAGGTTCCATTGCATCCTGAAAAATCCACTGTATAGTGTGCTTTATACGCTGGAGGCATCATCGGTCCATATTTCTCTAAAAACGATGCTGAAGCTAATGTTACAGTGAATGGTGCTCGTTACAGATCGATGATAAATGATTATTTGTTTCAAAATTTGAATGATATCGACCCAGAAGTGTTTTGGTTCCAACAAGGTGGTGCTACACCTCATGCTGCTACCGTAACAATTGATTTATTAAAAGAAAGATTTCGCGATAACATTATTTCGAGAAATGATCCAATTAATTGGCTTCCAAGATCATGTGACATAATTTCACTGGATTATTTTCTTTGGGGTTATGTCAAGTTATTGGTTTATGCTGATAAACCAGAAACAATAGACGCTTTGGAAGCCAACATTACTCGAGTTAATACTGATGAAATAAGGCCTCAATTACTCGAAAAAGTGATCCAAAATTGGTTTGGTTGAACGCGGTACCTCAGACCCAGTCGTGGTGGACATATGCCGGAAATTATTTTTAAAACATAAATGTCATAAAATTATCTTTCAAATAAAAAAAAATTTGCTTCAATCTTAATTTAAATGTGTTTTATTGCAATTTTGACTTGATGGAACGTCCATGTTGAAAAGTGAGTGTCAAAAACCTAGACATGAAGGCATGCCCAACAGAAAATTTTCTGAAGGTGTTAAATCACAAGATCTTGATGGCCAGTTAGATTATAACCGGCTCACCAAAGTTTTCATTAAAAAAAATCCATTGTACGCCTACTGTATCGTATCACGGTTTGTTTAACGCCTTTTTTTTATTATGTTTATAATTTCGAGAGCTAATTAGTTCCATATGTAGTTAATTAATCGCAATGATAAATTTCATTGAGTTTTGTGGACTCTGACGGTGTTTAACTTTAAAAATCACTTCTAAATAGTTATCTCAATAATGAACTGGCTTCTAAGATGAACCAACGAAGGTGAAGTAGTGAAGTAAACACTAAGAGTAAATGTATCGAATTTGCCAACACCTTACTAAGGAACAATATGTGAATTATTATGTTAATAATAATAATCGTGATAATCTTGGAGGGTAATGGCCACAAGCGACAAAGATGATTACTATCGGATTATTAATAATTGCAATAATTTGAGCTGAAGCCACAAGCCGCAAGTGTTGATTACTGCGTGAGTTATACCAATTTGACATGTGTTACAATATATTCAAAAACTAAAAGCTAGGAATGTCTCAATGCATCCTTCTAGCCATAAAAGGGAAAATAACGAAATTTATTAAAAATGCTATTTGATGGCGGACTTAATCAGTAAAATAAACTTTCACATTGGACGCGTAAGCGAATACGCCGTTTTGTGACCTATCACATTGAGACTAATTAACATACTGTCTATTACTGTACGTACCATAGACGTATTAAAATTTGGGTACTAAGTTTATGGTACGTACCTACCGTACCAGAAACGTTCAATATTCTGTGCTTTGTGCCTATAACCTAAAAGGTTAAGTGTCACTAAATTTCAAAACAATAAATTTTGCAACGTACGTTTATGTAGCAGCAGGCAACAGTTGAAACCCAAAAATATGGAAGCTCATAAGATTCAAATCAAAAAACATCTTACCACAATTCTTACTTATGAACCAGAAGAAAATATATTGGAGTAAGTTTATTTCTTATATCATTTTCCAAAATCAAATCTATGTGTTCTCCTTAGTTACCTTTTGGGAATAAAAACAGAAGCAGATTTTGAAGATTTCACACATGACATTCTTGATCTTCAAAATAGTGTACATCTAAAGGCCTACAATGCCATACGTGATATCCTATTTGGTAAAAAGATCCAAGATAACGCCTTGAAAAAAAACATTCCAAATTCTAAACACAAGGAAGATAAATTTCAAAGGAGTAAAGATACGGATCAACCATCGACTAATAAAACTAAAAATGGTTCCAAAGGGAAAAAGAAATTTCAAGATATCAAACAATTTAAGGAGAAAGAGAAGATCAAGCAAGGTGGAATTTTGCATTTAATTATTATATATTAACAATTAAGAAAAGCACATTTGAATAAAATTTGTTTTAGCTCAATGTCAATCATTTATTTATAGTTTTTTTTAAGGGCGGACTGAATGCTTGTGTCAAGGTCAAAATCATGGATTTATGAATAACTGTCTAAATTGTGGTAGGATACATTGCTTGGAAGAAGGTCCTGGACCTTGCTTCTTCTGTGGGATCTATGTAAGTATATTTTCCACTATTTTTATGACAACCCAGATGTTGCATAATATTGTGGCATATTTTTCTCTTAGATAAATGAATCTGGTCGCAATGATGTACCAGCAAACTTTGCCCCAAAAGCAAATAAGATTTATGATGACGACAATGATTATTTCAAAATTAAACGACGTGATGAAGAAAGACATAAAAAGTCAATGGTAATAGCTTTGGATTTTGCTACAAGGAGAGTTATTGAGTCAACAGAAGAAGATGAAAGATTGAGGAAAAAAATGCTGGAAGATTGTAAAAAACACCTGAAAAATGTTGAGCAACTCTTTAAAAACCTACAAAAATCTTCTGAGTATAAACCTGTTGCAGTAAGTTAAAGAACTCTTGAGTTGTCAAAAACCAAATTAATATTATTGATGATTGATACAGCATACTATGGAGTCTTATACAATGAATGTCGTGAATTTTGCTAATTTTATAAGTATCTCAAGTGAAGTTCACACAAGTATTATCATATACAGTAGGATTTTGTTGATGGTATAATATTGCTTTCTTAATAACTGTAATAGTTGGCTTAAATTAGACGAGAATTCTTTCCGAATAAAATTGCTTTTTTATTTTTTCATACAATCTTTCACTGTGAATACAGCTTTGATTCTCAATTTTCTATTTGCTCTGTTTTTACACAGCTGTTTAAAATAATGTGTTGTAAATGACTAGTGTCATTTGTGACTAATAATCGAGTATTTAAAACTAAGATGTGTTTATATCAAAATCATTTGTTTTCCATCAGTTTAGGTAATTGAAAGAAAATTATGTGAATGGTTTTGAAATTTAAATGCAATATTGTACAATTATATAATTTTGTTCATACTAGGAATGGAAAGTTTGATAAAAAAATATGATTCAATTTTTATCTATTCATATTTAAACTATGTAATTTGTTGTTATTTATTTTTACCCAATAACTTCTTTCCTAATATACTAATATGTTAAAGAACAAATTGAAAAATTATAGAATGTAATTTTGCCTTGTGTCCAGAATTCATTTTTTGCCCTTCACAGAATTTACATGAAGAAATGGTCAATCTTTTGCTGAGAATGAGGCATGCTAAACCAGTAGGTGTCGAACCTGACCTCGAAAAAGAAGATTCGTTAATGCCAGATCTAACTTTCAAAACTAAATTATTTTCAGAAGGTTTTGATCAAGGTTTATGCTTGAGTATGCATCAACCCTATGCAAGTTTACTTATTGCTGGAGTCAAGAAGTAAGTTATAATTGTTATCGATTGATTATTGATTTCCTTTCTGTGAAAACCTTCATATGAAGTAATGAAATTGAACAAACAAAAGTTATTTGTGTTGTTTACTTAATAAGAATGAGTTATTCCTTTGAGTTTGCTTATTTAGTAATATACACAACTTTTTTATGATTCATGCTGAGACTGTTCTATAAGTTTGATGTTCTAGGCTTTAATTTGTTTAAAATTTGAATGAACAAACATGAATTTCTATGGAGATTTGCATTAAAATTTTTCATGTTTTCTCATATCCACTTACTTAGGCGGAATTAAACCAAATTTATTGCAGGCATGAAGGAAGAAACTGGCCGACGAATCACAGAGGGGTTTTATGGATAGCTGCAGCAGCACACAAACCAGACCCTGATGAAATTTCAGAAGTAGAGAAATTTTATCGGGAGTATTATAATGGTAATATTTCATTTCCTTTACTGCTCCAAAATAAGTGAATTTTTACAAGAATTTAATTACGTTTGAAAAGATTTAACATCTTCCAAATAAAATGTATGTAACAGAAGTTGACTTGAGTTAAACAGTAATTTTCAATAATAGTTCAACATGTCATTAGAACTGGTCCCACCAACAAGTCTGTAATATACTTCTCTGAATGCGGAATTACGTTAACCTACAAGAAGAGTAATAAAGAAATTTACACAAGTTTCAAACTATTTTATTGTGGAAACAAAATTTTACTCTATTCTCAATCAGAATCGAACAAAAGAACCAAAATATTTGTTTACTGGTGTCCTATTTATATTTGAATTGATCATAGCAACCATAGGGTAAGTATTCATTTGTTAATGTTATTGATTTCAGATCCAACCTTGAAGTTTCCCACAAGCTATCCTACTAGTTGTTTATTAGGATGTGTGGAAATAGAGGATTGTTTAAATCAAGAAGTATACAGGAAGCAGTATCCTAAGGGAGAAAGTGGTAGCCCATTTGTTTTGATATGTGAGAATCCCATCATTTTGCCGATTTTTTACCCCGTTGTTGGGCAGCATAAAATATGTAAGTTTATAACTGGAATTAACATAGTTGATTAACTTAAAATACAAAGTAGTGCTAAAGGTTGAAAAAATTTTAGTAGCATAATTTTGTTTTGGAAATCTTCACAAATCTAATTTTCTGGAGGGTTTTGAAAAGAAGGAAACAAATAGTTGGGAAATGTGTGTGGACCTCAAAAGTGATTGGATTTAAAATTGTGAAAAACTTCATTTTCATCTGTAACACAGATATTTATTGATTAGATTTGCAATTTGGCAATTTAGTGTCTTGGTGGCCTCAAAGGGCTCATTACTTTACATTCCATGTTAATAATTGTCGTACATCCATTTGAGCATACAGTTGTTGAAAAGAGTGGGCGATAAATTGGTCAACCATTTGCAATTTCTGTATTCTAATTGCACTCAGCTTTCAAGAAAATACTCAGTTAAAATATATATATATATATATATATATATATATATATATATATATATATATATATATATATATATATATATATATATATATATATGCAGGGTAGCATTAGCTATCGGGGCGTGACGACCCCGCATACCCGAGTCATCCAGAGCCTCAGGTCAGCATCCTGAGGCTCTGCAGAATATATCGCTCCTATCACTAGAAGCCAGAATCAGGGCGGTAGGGGACAGCGGGCTGGTCCTCTTCGGAACCGTCTGGAGGCAGAGCCCGATGGGGTCAGCTGTGGTGCAAGCGGCGCAGCCCCCCGAGATGGCACCGTAAGCCAGGATCTCGTTTCACGGAATATGGAAGGAAGCTTAAGTTTGGACGAGAGAGGATCTCGTCCCACGGGAGTTTCAAATAGGCGAGATGCGAGAACGCGATGGACGGAGGAGGACAACATCCTTATAATGCGCGTTCATTTTATAGCGAAGGAAATGCAACCAAGAACAGGAAAGACATACAGAGAGCTACTTACAGAATTATGGAATGACACCAACCCGCAGAGACCATCGTACGCCAACCTTCTGGCAAATAGAGTCAGGTGGCTTCTTGAAAGGGAAAAGTTCTCCACCACTGAACTTGACACCATTGCTCAAAGTTATATCCCGCGTGGTGCCCCTATAAATGCAGAGCCTGATGAAGAAACACGAATGGAAACCAGATCACATATCCGAATGAGCGTACAACCATCCAGGCTAGAACGTAATTATTACCGAAACCTCCAGAAATACTCAGGACTTTCTCCGAGTAAAAGGGCAAACATCCCAAGAATGAAGCAATCCAAAGAAATGCTAGAGTGTGTCCAAAAAATCAACAGGATAATGGAGAGATACATCGATGTAACCGCCACACTGAGAGAGGTGGTCGACTGCGTATACGCTGGAGCAATCACAGTATGCGAAGATCTCAAAATAAGCATAAGCGGGGCCCAACCAACTCGCCGTCAAGAAATGATACCACCATGGAAAATGAGGCTGGAAAAGAAAATTAGGATTATAAGAAAAAGAATTGGCACCTTACATACTTACCTCAATACAGAAATACCGTCCAACAGGATCATGAAGGGAGTACGGCAGATCGCATCAGAAGCACGTATTAGAACAAATGGCTCGAACCAACTTCTCGCAGAGCAGATGATGGTGGTCCTCGACAAGCTGAAACAGAAGGTGAAAGCGTTAGGAAACCGCATACAAAGGTACAACGAAAGAGTAAAGAGGTATAGGAACAACCAGCTGTACTACAAAAATCCTAAAGAGTTCTTCCGCAAGCTTGAGAACTCAAACAACACGGAAGGAGTGAACCCAGATGAGAGAGAAATGTTTGAAGTCTGGAAGGGAATTTGGGAGCGAAGGGAGACTCATGATGATGAGGCTTTCTGGATAAAAGACGCTGAGAAGGAGGCAGGAAACTACACCATGGAAGATCTCGAAATTATGGAGGAAGACATATCATCTGTCCTTAAGAACTCAAATAACTGGGCTGCTCCAGGATCTGACAAACTCCATAATTACTGGTGGAAAAACTTCAAGGCCACTCACCATAAATTGGCCAAATTTTTTCAGAGAGCGTTGGCGGAACCCTCCATCATACCAGAGTTTTTCACTTTGGGGGTCACCCATATGCTTCCAAAAGGAAACACCAGTCCTGACCCCAAGGCTTATCGACCCATTACATGTCTTCCTACTGTCTATAAGATACTCACAGGAATAATCACCAAACATCTGTGGAAGCATGTAAGCAAGTACAAGATCCTTGCACGAGAGCAGAATGGCTGCAGAAGAGGTGCCCAGGGCTGCAAGGAGTTGTTAACCATCGATCATCTTATAACCAAACAGGCAAGGAAGAAGTTAAGGAATATCTCGGTCGCATGGGTCGACTACAAAAAGGCTTTCGACTCGGTCCCGCACTCCTGGCTTCTTAAAGTTCTGAAACTCTACGGTGTATCTGGAAACATTATAGGCTTACTAGAACATCTGATGACAACCTGGAGGACGAACTTAACATTCGGCAAAATAATAACACCAGAGATAAGAATCTTAACTGGCATCTTCCAAGGGGATAAACTCAGCACCCTCTGGTTTTGTCTAGCTTTAAACCTCCTCAGTAGGCTGCTCAACAACAACCGATACGGATACCTTGTGGACGACAGGTCAAACATCAAAATTACTCATCAACTGTATATAGATGACCTCAAGCTATATGCCGCGAATGAGGAGCAACTGAAGAGCCTTCTTGGGATAGTGACATCTTTCACACAAACCATCAGAATGGAGATGGGGCTGGACAAATGTGCCTCATTACACGTCAAGAGAGGAAAGTTGACACAAGGGGGAGAAATGCTTATTCAAGATGAGGTGACTATACAAGAACTAAGCCCAGAAGAATCATATAAGTACCTGGGTATACAACAAGCATTGGAGATAAGAACATCAAAACAGAAAGAAGATTTCAAAAATAAATTTTTTGCTAGAATAAAAAAAACCCTCCGCAGTAAACTGAACTCCAAGGCAATGTTTACGGCAATCAATACATGGGCAATTCCAAGTATAGCCTACTCTTTCGGCGTGATCAGGTGGTCAAGCACAGAGTTGAAGGCGATTGACACACATGTGCGAGTCCTAATGTCTAAATACGGCATCCACCATCCCCATGCATCGGTGATCAGACTTTACATGCCTAGGCACCAAGGAGGAAGGGGTTTGCGAAATGTTGAAAAGGCCCACAATAAAGCGGTAACTGAACTCAGAGAATATTTCCACTCAAAAAACTTACCGTTCTTTCAATCAATATGCCAGGAAGACCGCAACATCACGGCTTTAAATCTGGCAAGCAGAAATAACCCACCACAGACGCCATCATCTGAACAACTACTGGAGGAATGGCACGGCAAACCCTTACATGGCAGGTATCCGGAGGCACTGAAAGAAAATAGAGTTAATAGAGAGCAGTCACTAACTTACCTTAAATCCGGTTATTTATTCCCAGAAACCGAGGGACGTCTCATCGCAATCCAAGATCAGGTAGTGCCAACAAGAGCGTACCTGAAACATATAGCCAAAAAGAACATACCGACTGACAGATGCCGGAAATGCTGCCAAGCCTTGGAGTCTATACAACATGTGACATCCTCATGCCCCATTCTTGCACCCAGGGAGTACACCCAGCGGCATAATGCTATGGCAAAAATCTTTCACCAAGCCATTGCCATGAAAGTAGGACTTATACTTACCTCTCGAAGGGTACACGAATACTTACCCAAGCCGATACTTGAAAACAGTCAGTTCAAACTCTACTGGGACAACCCGATAATAACGGATAGATCGGTGCCGCACAACAGGCCCGACATCGTGATCTTTGATAAAGGAAACCGCAAAGCAACAATCATTGATATAACCGTCCCGGCAGATGATAACATAAGTAGAGCGTACACGGAGAAACTAACAAAGTACCACGACCTGGCTTTTGAAATAAAAGAGATACACCAGCTAAGAACGGTAAAGATTCTGCCCCTGATAATCTCCACGAATGGATTGGTTGAGAGCCACCTGGCAGAAAATACGGAACTCCTTGAACTGGATCAGGAGTTGATAAGTAAAGCTCAGAAGGAGGTGATCCTCTGGACAACAAGAATTGTTAGAATGTTCCTTACAGCTGCCTAGAAGGTCCTTGGTCGTTAAGACCCGGACCTTCTAGAAGAAACTCCCATAATGGTGATTATTAAAAAAAAAAAAATATATCTCTTCTCACTCAGTATGTATGATTTTTTTGCAATTTGCTTTTCATTTTATTTGCACTACAAATTAATTCAGTCTGTTTTCAAAAGATGGCCCTAAAAACATTAAACCTTTAAATAGTAACAGCTGTTTGCCGCTGTTTTAGACAGGTTGTACATCTGCCGATAACATCCAGTTTGAATGGTTTTGAATTTCATAAAAAACATTACTCGATGAATATCTGAGCCTAATGTAAGACACGTAAGTTACACTTATGTAGGGAGTCATCCAACAAGCATATTTGAAATCTGTGGGTTTGATTAAAAAGCAAGGCAATTGGGTTCCTTATGAATTGAAACCAAGAAATCTGGAAAGGCCATAATTGTCTTATGAGCACCTGCTTCGAAGGCAAAGAAGAAAGGGTTTTCACATTGGTTAGTGAATGGTGATGAAAAGTGGATCTTCTTTGATAACCCCAAGAAAAAAAATACTCAGCCAAAGCTGAACACTTATGGTTCAAAAAGTTAAACTGTGTATCTGGTAGGGCCAAGGGGGTGTTGTGTACTACAACTGCTAAAACTTTGTAATTCCACTATGGGTGATCGGTACAGACTGCAATCACTTCGTTTGAACCATCCATTATGGGAAAATCAGCCGGAATATAAGGACAGACATGATAAAGTTCTTCTTTTGCATGACGACATTTGGCCTCACGTCGCTGAAAATATTCAGAAACGACCAAATGGGATATCTTGCCGAAACCTTGTATTCTATGGACATTGCTCCTGCTGGTCGCAGAATTTTTTTGCATTGATCCTGCCATATCGTTAGCTCCATGATATGAAGCCTTTCCATTATTTGGAAAGTATGAAAGTATAAAATTCACTACAAAAACATAATCAGCTTCAGCAAGCAAATTAAAAATAATATCTTTTTTCTGACATTTTAACAGAAATTCTACCGACTGAATAATGAACCCAAGTAAATAAATTTGACTACAATTATAAACACAGTAAATGTATTTAAGGCTCAATTTCAATATTTATGCATCTTCAAATACAGAAAACAGTGTTCTTTGTAATGCATCTAAAAAAGTGATCAGGGACTATATACCAATATAGTTCTTGATGCAAATGTAATTTTTTTCTCATTCAAGTAGCATCCACAATATGTTTTGTGTTATATTTTGTTATATATTTTCAGATCCTTTGGATAAAGACCTACACAAATGCGCAAAAATGTGTTTGAGATTTGCTAATCTTATGGATGGGTGAATTACAATTTAAACACAATGTTGAATCAAAAATTTGATTATTATAGTACAATATATAATATTTTCTTAAAAGACTCAAAAGATTGTAAACAATAAATTATATATATATATCTAAGAAACAATAAAATCAATAAAAAACTGTACGAATGTGTATTCTTCATATCTGAAATATTTTCAATTATGGAATTGGTTGCATATTCGAAGTAACATATTTGTAATGAGTTCTTTGGAAGACATTGTCAGCTTCAAAAACTTTCTAAAATTATTCTTGGTTCTTTAGTTTCGTTTCATCATAACTCGATGACATGTGTAGGATAAACTTATGGAAGTGGAATTTTTTCACGTTTTATAAGAGTACAATGCAATCACAGAATAATAGTTACATTTCACTATTTAAAAGAGATCAGTTGTATGATTGAGAATTATTGAAAGCTACTTGCAAGTAAAATGCATCTTCTGCAAGCATTTGTTCAAAAATTAACTTCAATGTGCTGAAAGTAGGTCGGTCACTTGGTGACTCATTCCAGCAGTTGATCATGATTGCATAACTGAAAAAAAATATCATTATTAGTATGTCCATCATTTGTATACAAGTTAGTAAAAATTTAGACAAATATACATTTGAACTTGATATTAGAACTACTATTATGCCTAGAAGGTCATCAACTTTTTTTGTGGCAACAAAATGACTATATTCTATATCTATGGTATCATAACGATGTCTGTGTTTCAGTGTCGATAATTTTTTAGGAAAACCAAATTTTATGTTTCAATTTTTTATAAAGAAACGGGCTTATGAGAGCTGTCTAGTACAGATATCTTTAGTTATTGTGCTTCCATTTACTAGTGTTCGGCACAGATTATGGCCTATGAATTTTTTTTATACTGTCTACAATTAGTTCCTCTTTTACTGTGGACTTGTATCGTCAACATTCAAACTGATATAGAGAAAAGTAGTACTAGAAGTCAGAATGGCACAATGCTGTCTTCAGCGGCGAATCGCGATTCTGTCTAGGTATGCATGATGGTCGTAAAACGGTAAGACGTCGTCGTGGAAAACGATGTATTGTTCAGAGATATTTCTTTTCAGCCAGATAGAGGACGTCCCCATATTACTCGTCGAACTCGTCATAAAAGATCTAATTCGTCGCTATACGGAAAGGCTATGTTAAGGTTAAACAGCCATTGAGTATTACTTACAGTTCATCCGGGCAGAATTGCGGTTTGGCCATGCGTTCTCCCTTCTTTATTAACGTCAGTAACTCCTGAGTTTCAACTCCAGGATAAGGGATAGCGCCCAGAGAAGCGATCTCCCACATAAGTATCCCGAAAGACCAAACGTCGCTCTGGCTGGTGTAGATTTGATGCGTAAGGGATTCTAGTGCCATCCACCGTAGAGGTAGCTTGCCGTTGGTCGTTTTGCAGTAAATACTGTCCATATAAACGTCTCTACTTAGCCCAAAATCGGACACCTTGACTGTTTTGTCATCTACCATGAGTATGTTTCGTGCTGCTAAATCTCTGTGAAGGACTTTTTGACTGGATAGGTACTCCTAGAAGAAATGAATTATTATAAATATTTTCTAGGAACCTTATGACTCAATAGCCATAAATATAATGACGAGTATACAAACCATTCCACTCGCTATTTGTCTATTATACGATATCATATCTGTTTTGGTTAGTGTGAGTTCTTGATCCAATTGTTTCCAATCAAATGTGTAAAGTTTATTCGTAAAATCGTTAGGTCCATGTTCAGATTGTTCTGCTTGTAACCTACTCAGCCTAGAAACAAAAACAATTTTAGTGTGATCCATTTGATGGATAAGATTACAGTTGATATGTTGAGTATTATAAGAGGTGATTTCATTTGACACCAAGTAATTGACATTACATCTAAAGATTATCAATCGAGAATTTAAAAGTTAACTTGTGACAATAGTCAAAAAGTTGTGGCGACCGACTATCTTCTATGCTATCTCTTCCTCAAACAAAGATGTATCTCTGCTCTGTTATACTGAAACTTCCCAGATGACGTAACGGTTCCACAATGTCTAATCCACCGTCCACTTCAGCTTCAAGCAGAGCAGCGTGCTAGCGTTTGTTACCTCCGTTTCAACTGGAACAAGGTCAACAGAAGTCATTGGCAGGCTTGCACCCTTTAGCCAATCTGAACATGGGTGTCAGATGGGAGTAAACGCCTCCAGCAATTAAGAGGTCTGTAATTTCACGCACAACACCGCTTTTCCTAAAGAGCTTCATTATTCATACTCAACAACCACAGGCAGCATTCTGAGGTAACTCTACCATTCGTCCTCAAATGTCCTTGTTTGAAGTAGTAGCGCGTCCGGCTCAGTGTCGGATTCTCTGTTCAGCTCCCCCAGACATCGCCAACAATATCTTCCTCTTCGGCTAGAGCAGCGTGCTAGCGTTCGATACCGCCGTTCTAGCTGGAGCAAGGTCGATAGGCGCCATTGGCAAGCTTGCAACCAATAGCAAATCTGAAGAGTTCAATGGGTGAAAGCTGGGACTGCCTCCCACAATTATGAGGTTTGTAAGCTCCCTCATATCGTCGCTTCCATTAAAAAGCTTCAAAGTTAACATAGGATAAACATGCATAAAATTTCGAAAATGTATTTGAAAGTGAAGACCAACTTAATCTAATGAATTCATTCTCAAACATATATTATCTTATTCAGATTTGAAAATGAGATAAAAAATGCTAACAGAGTGTTGTTATTGTGAATTTTGAGTTATTGTTCTTTTCTTTTTATAAAAGAAATATTATTTTGCCTCATAATTTACGAAAATTCACTTACCTGTACTCAATTTGGGTATAAATATCTCTTAAATAAGACAGCAAGTCTCCTTTTGCACAATATTCAACCACCAAGATTGGACCATTTTGAATGCCTCGGGTAATGTACCCTATTATGGAAACAATATGGGGATGTGATCCTACTTGCTTCATTATTTCTATTTCTTGATTGAGTTGGCGTATTTCATCTTGACTTGCGTTATCTACATGAAGAAACGAAATGATTTTAATATTTCGAAATATTGAAAACATAAATATCAATACAGGGTATTTTCAATATAGAATATTCAAGGGGACAAAATTATAAGCTTATGAAGTTGAATTTGATACCTTGCAATTTCAAGTCCGGTTCTCTTACTTCCGTTACTAGAAACGCTTCGATTGCTATATTTCAAGCCACAATGGAGTTCAGTGTAAATATAAACAATCCAGTGGTCATTGTATATGACTATACAGCTGCTCCGTTTTTTATTTTTATTGAAAAATGCTACAAATTTATCCAAATATTGAATATTTGGAAAGTTCAAGTAAAATGCACCAGAAAGATTTCCGATAAGAAAAATTGTCTGAAATGATTACATTGAAACCACAGATGATAAATTCATTATTAAGTTAGAGATTTGGTCATTTATTTATTGTTTTTAATTTGAGTTCTTGTTTCAACTTTAACCTGTCTAATGAACTACGAAACAGTTACATTTATGCGAATATAACTCAATTAATTGGCTTTGACGCTACGCCAGTGCTTTTATAATATTTTATTTCCTTTGTTTGTCTATAATTTGTGTTAAATACGTTATAGTGAAATTATTTTCAAATCTTTGGATTGGTAAATTACTGAGCAAATTTTTGTCAATACTTCTTACCTTTTAAAACTTTACAAGCAACTGTAGCTTGTCCAATATTAGCTTGCCATACAATACCGAAAGCTCCTTCCCCAATCACTACCTTGAAACTTACATCTTCAAATTTCAACTGCCATTTATCAGCGGTGAATAAAACTTGTGGTAAGTTTCGAAATTGTTGTTCTTCTTGGTTGAAACTCTGCAAAATATCGATTTTTTTCGTAAATATATAGCTACGTATAAATTAAAGAACAAAACACAACACCTAATTAGTAATTGGACACTAATTTCTTATATCCCTTTGCAATGCTTGTGTGAGTAAAAGACTATTAGCTTCTATTATTTTTAAATATAATTGTAAAAGTTTTTTGTTAGCCAGTTTCTCTGGGATCTTTGTAAGAGATTTCAGTTAGTTAAAATTACGTAAATTTTTTTACTGAAATACACCAAAAAATGGACGAACACAGTAGGTGAAAGATATAATCAAGGAATAATAGTGTTAACTCAGGTTTGCGAAGCGATTGACCAATTATTCTTCTTGTTGATATCTCCCCCTGCACAGCGAATGTAATGGTTTGAGCTACTTGAGTGCTTTTACCTTTCATAAAGGCAGAATATTTTGCAATGTAATAAATATCATGCTGTTCAATATTTCCCATTTTCTAGTATTAGCAAGTTATAATGGACAAGGTGGAAACTGAGCTTTCGGAAGTCACTCTATTCATCCACATAAGATTAAGTTGTTACGTGTTATTTCATCCTAAGTTACTTGCTCTTGATTAAGAATGCAACGCGTAATCAACATCATATGTAATTCAGATTTATTTTATCATTGCGTCGTAATACTGGGTGATGCAACATCTGAAGATAAAATGAATATTCCCCTCCTTTTGGTTTTAAGATCTCTTGGAGTCGTGGTAAAGAAAGTTTTATAGTATTTCAGAATTGTCAATTCGTCTATATAAAAAAAAGTGGAAACCGGTCTTTGAAGGGTTTTTTCTTGGAAGTTTTGCCTGGTTTAATATGAAATTTTTGCCTGGATGAATTAATCGTGTGAACATTTGCCTGGATGCAGAAGTGAAGTTTCTGACACCTGCTAGAGAAGATTACGCCATTTTCCTGCAACGAACTGCACATCGAATTTACCGAAGACATTGAACAGGCTGTGGAGCCAAGTTAATCTGCAATCAATTCATCATACAAGTGAGCTTACATTTCAACTATTGTGATGATTTAGTAACTATATTATACCTTAAGTGTTTTTTGATATTGTCTTTTATTGGAGGAAACACAAATGTAACTTAGGAAACAGAAGAGAGCTAGCTGGTAACATCCTTTTAAATGCATGTTACAAAGATAAAACAGATACCCATGTACTCAATAGCATAAAATTTATTGAGTCTATTGCAGTGCTGCAAAGACTGAATTTTACTCGGATTCCAGTTGGGGTTACGTCTGACATGAACTAACTGTGTTAGACAGAAATAAGACAATTTTGAGAAGTTTAGATCAGAATTTGATTGAATTGCCTCCATCTCATTTTTTATGTCTCCTGAACCGGCTGACCGTGGAAGCAGGGCAGGATCTGCTAGTAATTTTTATTTATTCAAAATAAAACAGCATATTATAAGCCACCATTGCAATTTTCAGGTTATGTAAACCTTCTCCATATAAGGAACATCGTTGAAATTTGTAGCATGCGACAGTCTAAAAAGGAAGTTTCCACCTTGCCATAACCTGAATTTTCTCCTGTTAGATTGTTAAACCCATACGTATATCAGTCAGCCACTAAGCAATATGTTGTATAATTACCTTCCGCGTGAGCGGAGCTGCGATCTTAATCTACATTAACCAACCGTTCACTCACTTGGTTGACTTCCTCCGGAATGTCCATTTTCACAGAGTACTGTTCGAATTTCCTCTGCATTAGAGGGATTAATATGGCGATTAGCACCGACGCAAACCCTACAGATAGAAGGACGATGAGGAGTATCTTCATATTCTGATATTTCTCATCCGGCATCGCGGGAATTCTGAGTGGGTGCATGGATAGTCGATTTGCTATTGCAGGGTAGCTTCTTCCTGCTGCTGATACTGCCCGTAAGTGGATCTCATAGTATGAAGTTAGCTCCATTTGCTTAAAAGATGCGTTGGTCGCTTCCTGGAAGAAAATTTAGATGATTTAGAATATTGTGAGGAGAAATAGAAAGAGTTCTTCAGTAAGAATGTCCGATTTTCAAATGGAAAGAATATAAAAGTTGTATGCGAGATATCCATTGGTTTAATTAAATGAATATCTTTTGAAGGGAAATTTACGAGGATTCACTGATATCTGATGAATCATACACTTAAAATTCTGTTGAAGGTGATCCATAATAGGATATTCAAGAAACTAGATGCAGCCATCAGCGATACACAATTTGGATTCCGTAAAGGCCTAGGAACAAGAGAGGCACTGTTTGCATTAAATGTCTTATCGCAAAGATGCCTAGATATGAATCAAGACTTATATGTTTACCTTGTAGATTATAATAAAGCCTTCGATAAAGTAAGACATGACCAACTGGAACGCTAGTGAAGAGAGCATAATCTCAAACTTCTACTATGATCAAAAAGTAGTACTACTAGTGGAAAATATAACATCGGAAGAAGTGGAAATACAAAGAGGTGTTTTTCAAGGATGCGAGTTCTCTTTAATCTATATTCGGAGGACATCATTAATAAAGCACTTAATGTTCAAGGCATAGAAATTGAAATTAACTTGTACTCGATTATTTTAAACTTACTCCTGAAATATTCAAAACTGGTAAGCTGCTTGCATCAATACTTTTGTTCATAATGTTCAATGTCGCTATATAATAGTCTGGAATGAGACTTGGTTTAGCCCAATGGAAATGGATGTCATAGACAGCTGGAGCTAATTCTATTTCTTCAATAGTTAAGTTATTCGGTTGTTTAGGCTCTGAAATGATATAAAATTGTTATTTTGATGACCAAGTAATATATATTCATGTGTATTTTGGTAATATTAAAGTACTTTTTTGAATACGAGATTTTATAGGATGCTTTTTGTTGTACAAAACTGATTGATAATATATTTTCTATGAATTATAATTCCACTAATTTTGACAAGGAACCAAAATGGAGATCAGGAAAAAGATAGAAAATTGAATGAATTACTGGCTTCTAGGTTGAGTGACACAAATTTATTGGAAAAAGGAACCAAAATTAAAATAAAGTAGTCTGTCTAGAAAGTATCCGGAAAAAACAAAGCGCAATTGTATTTATTTAGTATATATTTTTAATTCCTAAGTTAGAAAATTATAACAGAATATTCATCTTATTTACTTATGGAACCTCCATTTAATTGTAAACAATTGACTAAACGTCGAGGTACAGCCGAAACTAGATCATCTCCATCATTTTCGGTGTAAAACATCTGAATTAAATCATCTTTATTTCGTGGCGCTGCTCGTTCAACTTCAATCTTCATTAGTCCCCATATGTTTTCAATGGGTCTAAGATCTGGTGAAGCTGCTGGCCCTGAAATGGTTGCATCCTTGCTTGAGTATAGGCCGAAGTATGCCATTTACCATTATCCTGTTGAAAACGCCACCCTTCTGGATATAAAGCATGCGCCGTTTCAAGGTTAAAATCATTTAGAATGCCACAATACTTTTCACTATTAATGGTACCATCAACTATACCGAGAGGCGTAGCACCACGCTGAGATATTGCTTCCCAAACCATTATTTTGGTGGGAAGTTTGGAAATTTGAACGGTAACAGGTTGTTTTGATAAGATTTTTAAGTGATTTCCACCCAGTTGGAAACAACTTTCATCAGATATAAAAACATTATTAAAATCATCTTCTTGAAAACGTTGACAAAATTCTCTCCTTTGTTCCTTTTGTAAAGGTGTCATTATAAGGATTTTTTTTGGTTCCTTGATATGTAGCCTTGTCTTTTCAGTGACACACGGACGGTTTCTGGATATACTTTTATATTTCGTTGATTTCCAAATCTTTTCGTTTTGCGAAACCCCAGGCGCGGATTGTGTCGTCCTGAGGCCAATAAAGCGTTTAAATTGTTTTCTTTAATCTTACGCCGTCTTCCTGAAACTGGTCTATGCCTCATATCCATGCCAATTTTTATCCTCTTTATTGTCTCATATACAGCAATTTTTCCCAGTTCAGTCAATTGAACTAATTTTTTAACCTGTTGGAAACCATTTCTGTACAAATATTTTACCTGTTTTCTTTTTTCTAGTTGCGACATTATTTTATGAATTATATACTTGTTGAAAATCAACACTATTTGACAAATAGTGTTGCCAATGCAACTTTGGCTATAGCCGACTATATGCACAACCTATTTTATTCATTACTTTTGTCTTAAAATGTTTAAAAAAGAAGTATAATAATATTAGGAAAAATAACAAATTCCGGATACTTTCTAGATGAACTATAAAAAAAGATGAAAAAAATTTCAGTTATTTTACTCACCACAGATTGTTAAGTTATTGTAAGTCTCTAAGCAGGAGGGAATAATCAGTTCAATAGTTTTATTCGTACTTTCTCTCTCAAAGTCAGCGGTTTGGGCTTTAATCATTAGATTGTACTTGTTTCCAAAAGGAAGATCGGTCAGATGGAGTTTGAATAAATCTAAGGGCTAAAAAAATATTTCAGCATCAATTCGCGAAATGATAATACTCATTCACATATTTTTTATCGTAATAATATCGTCGAAAATCATAGTATCATATATATTCTAATCCAAAAATTGACAGAAATGAAATTGAATTCAATGTAATATCAGAAATAAAGCAAGATGTAAATTTTATTAAAGCAATATAAGAAAGAATTGGAAATTCAAAGTAAAATATGGATATTTTTATCAGGTTGCTTTGAAAAAATTACATGAAGATTCCGATCTTCAAACACTGAGCATATTGATGAATTAGAAATTCATCACTCCACAACTTGTATCCCCACTCTGCCCGTTTCACAACATGTAACCAGGTCCTGCTCCCTCTATAATATAATACCCTATACCCAACGAAAATTTGACCCCTGCCCAGAACTCAGAAACGAAGAATTATCGAAGATTTAAAAAAAATAGGTCAACTTCTGTTTTGAGGGGGACGAATTTCCATCATGAGTTTGCTCCGAAAAAACCACCCCTATGAAGGTGGCATCAACCCCCAAGTATTTTTGAATAGGGAAGAAATGTCGAGTGTTGATTAGTTTGAAAGTTATTCATGTTCTGTGCACAACCCAGTTAAAATTTTCAAATTCGGTTCACTATTCACGAAATATAGGAATTCTTCCTCCCTAATAAAGAACTTGAAAATTATTTTTGGATTCTTCAAAATTCTTAGGTTCTTGAGTTTGGGCTGTTCAACTGTCTGTTCAATATCACCTTTTGACGGTGAGTTCAGTTTCACGTTATTTCGTGAATAATGAACCGATTCTTAAAATTTCAACTGAACCCAGTTAAAATTTTCAAAATTGGTTCATTATTCTGTACACAACCGTGTACAGAACACAAATTAACTTTCAAACTAACCATCACTCTACATCTCTTCTCTATTCAAAGAATGTTGGGGGTTGATGCCACCTTTATGGGGGTGTTTTTTTCGGAACAAACTCATGATGGAAATTTGTCCCCATCAAAACAGAAGTTGACCTATTTTTTTGAGAATCTTCGAAAATTCTTCGTTTCTGAGTTCTGGGGGGGGGTCAAATTTTCGTTGCCAGACTCGTTATAACCATTACTTTAAAACGCAAACGCTAGGTGGCCTACTTGACATACTTTAATGATTTTTCGTTGAACAAATACTTTTCTGTAAGATAACAAATAAATTTTGTTGTCAGCATCACATATGGGGTCTGTTCAATTTTCAATTATAGAAAATAATACTCACATCGATTATTTCATAAGTATCCGCGGCTGGTACAGTGTCATGTCTATTTCCGGTATAGGTACAATAGAATATAATTTCATAAAAACAAGATAGATCTGAAAATAACAGAATGTAATGAAGAACAGTTCTTGAAATTTACAAATTGAATACAAATTTTTCACCCATTTTGAATCTTACCAGCTGCTGGAGTCCATTCGATCAAAGAATCATAACTTTTTCCTTTTGGTATAAGGTCAACCGATACATTGTAAACTGGCATAGGAGTTTTCTCCATTTCAGGCGTTCGCACAGTAAGACTATTCGAAATGAAAATATTTTTTTCATCGAGTGCCCATAACGTAACTGTATAGGTTTCATTTGGAAAAACATTATAAACACTGTAATAATTACAGAAAATCTGAAAAACAAAGATGTGGTTATTTTTATCTAAAATTCGACATAACTTCTATACAGGGTGTCTACTTTTAAAAGGGTCAAACTTCAAGGGGAGATCATATAAGTTATTTGCAATAAAAAATGTCATGTAACGCATGGTCGAAATGTCGATGGTTATTCTTCAATTGAACATTTTTTCCATAAAATCAATTATACTTCAGTTATCCTTGTAGCCTCATCAAATTTGACGACATACCTGGAAACGGCATTGAATTTGCTACAAGATAAGCAGTTCTGTGTGCCAAAAATTTTTAATTGCGGGCGTGGTAAGGAGATGAATGTCACTATTCCGAAGTGAACAAAAGTCATATTTCCCCAATGGTTTTATCGGTGAAATATTATTAATAACGGACATGTTTTTTTTTTCAGCAAGAAATATATCAACTAGTGTGCTTTCGAATGACATATCAACTTTTGTGCTAGCTGCTTGTCCTCTGCTATAATATCATGGCTAAGAAGATAACAACGAATAAAATGAAATATTCCAAACCTGAATTTGCTCTATGTTGGAGTTCTTTATGATTAAATATTAAAGTAAGTCTCATGTAAATCATGAATTTATCTGTCGAATCAAAATAATTCAAACGAATACACTAAATTTTAATAATACAGATTTTATGAAAAAATGTAAAGAAAACAGCCTACTACTACTTATAACAATTGTTCGAAATGTCCACAGCATTGCTCAATACATTTCACACATTCAAATTCAAGAATTAAAAATATATATTAAATAATTAAAATTGAACTTTGTTTTTTCCGGATACTTTCTAGACGTACTATAGATTCAGTTCTTCAAGTGTAGTGTAAATCAGTTCTAAAATCTCCATCTCCGGCAATTTTTGCAAGTATGTGTTATTCGATAAAAATATACTCTTGAACTTTTAATAACAATTCCTAGGTAATAACTATAATGTTTAACTTACCACTTGCGTGAAAAATTCCTCATGTGGATTAGATATATGTAAAAAATATGCTATTTTACTTCCGTTCCAAGCAAAAGGTATTATTTCTTCATCCCAATCTATGTGAAACATATATTGAGATTTACATTTTAAATTTAGTTCACCTAAATCCTTGTGATGAGTCCAATTCATAGAATCTAGAAAAAAATGTCTTTGTTAAACGTTAATTAATGAATAAGTGTCTCTGATCTGCTTCAAGCAGATTTCCATCAGTTTTGGCATTTCCAAATCTTATATCGGGTGTTTTTTTTAGAGTGATAGAACTTTCGATAGGGATAACTGTGATTTGACAGAAGGTAGAAGCCATGTTGTTTTGACATTTCTGTTCAGTAAACATTGACAAATTATCATGGAAAGACTCACGCCGCAACAACGTTTACAAATTGCTGAATTTTATTTTCAAAATCAGTGTTCTATTCGCCAAACTTATAGAGCACTTCGTGAAATTTATGGTTTACATGATCGTTCATCAGAGCAGCTTATTCGTCGAACTATCGATAGATTTCGGACAACATTTTCTCTACTCGATGCAACAACAGCAAGACAAAGAACTGTACGTACAGAAGAAAATATCGCCGCTCTAAGTCATAGTGTTAATGATGATCCAGATTTGTCTTTTCGTCGACGTTCACAACAAGTTGAACTCTGTGCATCCGCCACATGGAAAATTTTGCGTTAAGATCTTGGTCAACACCTATACAAGATCCAACTGGTTCAAGAACTAAAGCCACTTGACCATAATAAGCATCGGTTGTTTGCTGATTGGGCCTTAGAACAGCTTGAAGTTGATCCACTTTTTTATCGTAAAATTGTGTTTAGTGATGAAGCTGATTTCTGGTTGAACGGCTATGTAAACAAGCAAAATTGCCGTATATGGAGTGGAAACAATCCTCAAGAAGTTCTGCAGGTTCCACTGCATCCTGAAAAATGCACTGAATGGTGCGCTTTACTCACTGGAGGCATCATCGGTCCATATTTCTTTAAAAACGATGCTGGAACTAATGTTAAAGCTAATGGTGCTCCTTACAGATCGATGATCAATGATTATTTGTTTCAAAATTTGAATGGTATCGACCCAGAAGTGGTTTGGTTCCAATGATGCTACACCTCATGCTGCTACCGTAACAATTGATTTATTGAAAGAAAGATTTGGCGATAACATTATTTCGAGAAATGGTCCAGTCAGTGGGCTTCCAAGATCATGCGACATAACTCCACTGGATTATTTTCTGTGGGGTTATGTCAAGTTATTGGTTTATGTTGATAACCCAGAAACAATAGAAGCTTTGGAAGCCAACATAACTCGTATTATTGATGAAATAAGGCCTGAATTACTCGAAAAATTGGTCTGGTCGAATGCGGTTCCTCAGGGCTAGGCGTGGTGGACATATGCCGGAAATTATTTTTAAAACATAAATACCATAACATTATCTTTGAAATAAAAAAAAATTGGCTTCAATCTTAATTTAAATGTGTTTTATGTCAATTTAACGTTGTATCACTTTTAAAAAAACGCCCGATATCTGCATTAATTCAGGGTACCCCATTTAAGCAGCATTACAAGAAATCCATTATCTAATTGTTGGAAGAAGTATTCTGTTACTTTGTGATAGTTAATTTTTAAATGAAATAAGAAATTATTTTGTTTTCTATCACTTTTTTACCAACTAAATAAACAGTGACTCGAGTGTTTACTACGTTTTCAAACTGAATAAAAACAAATTGTATTTTAACTATTATACTGGATCTGGTGTCTACTTTTAAAAGAGCCAAACTTAAGGAGGAGATTACATAAGTTATTTGCAACAAAAAATATCATATAACACATGATCGAAATGTTGATGGTTATTCTTCAATTTAATATTTCTTGATTTCCCGAAATATTTCAAGTTTTTCCATAGATTATACTTCAGTTATCCTTGTAGCCTCATCAAATTTGACCACATATCTTGAAACGGCATTTAATTTACTACAAGATAAGAGGTTCTGTGTGCAAAAAATTCTTATTGCGGGCGTAGTAAGGAGGTGAATATCAAGATTCTGAAGTGAACAAGATCAGTCATATTTCGCTAATAGTTTTATCGGTGAAAAATTATTAATTATGGACATGTTTTCTTTTGAGCAAAAATTCCTCATTTAGTATGCTTTCGAATGACATCAACTTTTGTACTAGCTGCTTGTCCTCTGCCATAATATCATGCCTAAGAAGGTAACAACTAAAGTTGAAATATTCCAAACTTTAATTTGCTCTATCTTGAATCTCAATATGAGTGAATATTAAAGTAATTCTCATGGAAATCATGAATTCATCTGTCGAATCAAAGTAATTGAAACGAGTAAACTAAATTTAAATAATACAGTTTTTATGAAAAATGTAAAGAAAACAGACGTCTACTACGTATAACAATTGTTCGAAATGTGCCTTGTTCAGTACATTTCACACATCGTTTTCGCACTGAATATACAACACAATTGCGTTCTTTCGATTATATCTCCTCGAGTCTGAACGCGAATTTGATATACTTTTCTTTCAGGGTTTTCCAGACATAAAAATCTGAAGGCGTAAGGTCGGGGCTCCTTGGTGGCCATCTTATTGGATCGTACTTTCAATCCATTTCACCCCAAAATATTCATTTATTAAGTCCCGTACATTCCGGCTATTATAAGCTGGGCAGCCATCCATTTGAAACCAGTTATTTTGTCTGTTAGCCAGGGGATTTCATCCAATATGTATATTAAGCTGCTTTGAATTAATGTAATGAATTCTTCTTGAGGCGATCGGAAAGTATTACTGGTCTAAAATGTTCATCTCTGATGAATCCCAACTACACGTTGACCCTTAACTCATTTTGGAAATGAGAAACAGTAGTCGCATGGGGGTTTTCTCTTTTCCATACATGGCTATTTCGCAAAATTTGGCATACCCGATTTCGTGAAAGTGGACTTATCAGTCCATGATATCCTATCGCCCCCCCACTCTCCTAAATTATTCAGGTACCATTTACAAAATCTTAGTCCTGTCTCAGTATCTACAGGTAAGATCCTGCACCTTTTTCAAATGATACGGATGCAGCTTATTTTTTTGAGTTCTTGATGTACTGTATTAGGAGTACAAATAAGTTTTCGCGGTTTTTTAACACAAATTAAATATTTATTACAGAAGACAATGTGAGACTGCTTGCTGAGTGACTTCTGATGTTAGAGCAAGTTTTTTTTGTGTTTGAGATGAATCTTTCTCGAATAATTCCTCCAATTCTGCATCCTCGTAAATTTTTGGCCTTCCACTGCGATCTTTGTCTTCTACGTCGAAATCACCGTTTTTAAACTTTTGAAACCACTCTCGACACGTTCTCTCACTCAAGGCACCCTCACCATATGCTTCTACGAGCAATTGATGCGCCTCAGCAGCAGATTTATTTAAATTAAAAAAGTAAACTAATATTTCCCGCAAATGACGCTCACTTGGCTCAAATTTTGACATTTTCAACTTATAAAAATTATATTTTACCAATATTAAATCAATGATATTAATAGGTTATGTTGTTCTTGAATGTCCAAACTATTTTTTAAGCCGGTTATCATCTGCGAAAGCTAACCGAAACTCCGTGCCGCGCCATCTACAATAAAACGGCGGAAACTTATTTGTACTCCTGATAAAATGATGAATCCTCAATGTACAACCAATTCGACGAGTACTTGTTGGGTCCTTCCGGACAGCTTAAGTATAGCAGTTGCATGCTGGCCCTGCTGACTATTTCGACCGTTTTATTTGATTCGGAAACTACCAAATGAGCCTGTTTCACCTAATCGTCTGAACACTTGTATCTACAAATGTCTTTCTATTTGGTTGTCGTGTGTTGGGAAAAAACAAACCGCACTCCCAAACTGCTGCGCGAACATTTCCATTCGCAAATCCATAAATGAACAACATATCGCGATATTCGATGTTTGAAAAAACAGGCATAATTTTCTCGATGTTTTCCAAAATACTTATAATAAATTGAGTTAATTCTTTAGATTCAAGAAAACGTACTAATACCTAAAATTATTAAGCGACAGAAACTGTCAGATTTAAAATTCAGATTTTACTTTGATATTCAATCGCAAGGAGCTTCAAAGTAGAGCAAATTAAGGTTTGGAATATTGCAACTTTTCGTTGTTATCTTCTTAGCCATGATATTATGGCAGACGACAAGCAGATGGCACAAAATTTCATTCGAAAGCACACTAAATGAGGTACTTTTTGTTGAAAAGAAAACATGTCCATAATTAATAATTTTTCATCGATAAAACCATTTGAGAATTATAACTGATTTTGTTCTCTCCAGAATCGTGATATTTATCTCATTAATAATATCCTTAACGGCTCTTCAACTTACCAACTCTAGACATATTCAATTTGTTACAGCTACATTTTTTTGAAACGAAACACCCGGGAGTAACCTGTAAATAAAATTATTAAATTAGTGTAAGTATTATAAAACATACAGAAATAATTAATGATGATTTAATTGATATCTAGTTAACCTAGACCGGTTTCATTGATAAAAAAAATTTGCGATACCGCAGCAACAAATGGAAACCTCGTATTAGAAGTGAAGCGCTTTTCGAATCGGTATTACTAGGGAACTTACAGAACTCTCGTCCCGGCCTATACCTATGGAATTTTCAGATTGGCTACTGGGTGCCAGCCCGACAATTACTCCTGCTGCCTTGTTCTATTTAGAACGAAGAGATCGAATGCTGGATATTGAGAACTGACCAGAAGGCGTGGCTTAAAAAACATGGCTACGTATTGTGTGCAACCAAAGAGTTTACCCATTAAGTTTACATTAAGTTAGAGTGATTTTTAAGTTTATTTATGTTTTCTTTAAAAGAAATTTTTGATTGGGTTGGTTCAAATCCAGCTCAAAAAAATGTTGTAAGTGCAGAAAAAATTCTAGATGCTGGCCATTTAATTAAATGCGGTAAAAGCAGTGAAAGTACAACCGGTGATGTAAGTTTCACAGCGTTATGTTTACAAAGCTCCCACACAGCTATTTGAAACTAGAATTAATGGTTGACTGAGCGACATTAAGAGTGGTTGCTTTCCCTGTGTGGAATACCAGAAAGTTGCAGTAGAAGTAGAAAAGATTTCTGGCAAAACGTGTCGGAGGTTGATAGCTCGTCTTAGGCTGTAGGTGTCTTGGCTACAGTTTGTTGATATTAGGAGTACAAATAAGTTTCCGCCGTTTTTTAACACAAATTAAATATGAATCATTCCTAATGATTTTAAACGATGTGAGACTGCTTGCTGAGTGACTTCTAATGTTGAGCAAGTTCTTTTTGTGTTTGAGATGAATCTTCCTCCAATAATTCCTCCAATTCTGCATCCTGGTAAATTTTTGGCCTTCCACTGCGATCCTTGTCTTCTACGTCGAAATCACCGTTTTTAAACTTTTGAAACCACTCTCGACACATTCTCTCACTCAAAGCACCCTCACCATATGCTTCTACGAGCAATTGATGCGCCTCAGCAGCAGATTTCTTTAAATTAAAGAAGTAAGCTAATATTTCCCGCAAATGACGCTTACTTGGCTCAAATTTTGACATTTTCAACTTATAAAAATTATATTTTACCAATATAAAGTCAATGATATTAATAGGTTATGTTGTTCTTGAATGTCCAAACTATTTTTTAAGCCGGTTATCATCTGCGAAAGCTAACCGAAACTCCGTGCCGCGCTATTTACAATAAAACGGTGGAAACTTATTTGTACTCCTAATATTTTCGATCAATATTCTATAATTTCTTTGGAATCTTTCATGTTTTTTGGGGTTTTGTGCGATATTTGATGATTCCTTGTGTGTACTTAAAAAAACACTCCTTCTGAAATATTTTGATTAATATTTTTTAACACAGAATTCTTCTACTTAGTATCTGAAATATTGAAAAAATCGCCTTCCAAGTAATATACCCTTTCAATTTATCTTCACATAAGATCACGTTGAATCACAGAAAAAATATTTTTGATTCACAAAAACACAATTTTAGTGACAAAAGCAGTTGGAATGTGAAAAATTAGTTAATCTAGTCCATAATAGAGCAAATTCAAGAGGTAATAATAAATTTTCGTATAAGATTAGCATAATATTCTTCTTCTGCGATTTCTTTTTATAGCAAGTGTACGGAAATGTAGAAAGAGACAGATGTTTTATTCATAGGATAGGTAGACAATTGAAATTGAAATGGCGTAGAGCAAAATGTGAATAATATCAAAGCGGAATAATTTCATTTCCAACATCAAGACGTCTAGCAGTATAATTTAATCTTATGACAGATTGAAATCGATCATCAAGGCTATGATGCATTATTTATTCTAGATGGTGAATGATATTTTGAAATTATGGAGATTCCAAGTGAACTTGGGTCACTCATTTTAGAATGAATTTAATTTTTTTATATATCAACAAGAACATATATGCTTCATTTACTATGGAAAATGATGAAATTTAAAAACTATAATAAAATGATTAGCGAATATGATCTCGTACCAAAGTAAAAAAATACAATTTCACATTGAAAGAAAAACAAGCAAAAATAAACTTTTGAGAGTGGACTGAAGTAAAAATACTACAAAGAAAGCGACATTTTGATGTCTCACTCCAGGTAAACGTAGGGCATTTAATTGTCGGATCCACATGGTTTAGAGAAGACCCCCACCTCTAATAACTGAACACAAATCGAATTATTGGAATTGCATTGGAAAATAGTAGAACTGTACGTCAGCGTTAATGGGAGGATTTTACACTAGTTCTAATGGTTTATAGTGAAATGAGAAGACTTTTAGTATACAGGGTGCACCAAGTAAAACACAACCTAACCACTCACAATTAATTTTTCTTTAATTCATAGTACATTCTGTCAAGAAAGTACCGGGAATTATCGATTTAAATCTGGCGGGGCAATGAGGCAGGTAAAATTTTTTTTTCCTAGGTTGGTACCACTGTCCTTAATTACTATGCCAAGCTTGAGCGGGATCTGTCAACTAGTGTGTTTGCAACAGCTGATTAAGTCAGTCGATGTCAGAGTGCGTGCCGATTTTTACTATGGGTGATTACGTTGAGCAAAGAATTTGTTTAAAGTTTTGTGTTGCAAATGAATTTTCGTGTGCCGATGCATTGAAAATGTTGCAAAAGGCCTTTGGTGATAATGCTCTATCGAAAACTCGTGCATATCAGTGGTACAGAGCCTTCAAGGACGGTCGTGAAGTGGTCGCCCATCGACGGCTTCGATCGAAGATAACGTCGATAAAATTAAGGAAAGGGTGCTGGAAAACCGTCGTACCAGCTTGAGAGAGATAGCACATGATCTTAAGATATCCCACGAGTCCGCACGTACGATTTTGATTGATATTTTGGGCATGAGAAAGGCGGCCGCACGACTCGTACCGAAAGACCTGAATTTTCTTCAAAAACATCATCGCGAACAGGTTGCTTCAGACATGCTGGATCGCTGTAATTCCGATTCTACATTCAAGGAACGCATTATAACTGGTGATGAGACCTGGGTCTACGAGTACGATATGCAAACAAGCCAGCAATCATCGGAATGGGTGGCAAAAAATGAGCCGAAACCGAAAAAACCACGCCAAAGCCGCTCGAAAATGAAGGTGATGCTCATTGTTTTCTTCGATATCCGTGGCGTGGTGCACTACGAATTCGTTCCAGAGGGTCAGACGGTAAACAAGGAGTATTACCTAGGCGTTATGAAACGTTTGCATGAGCGTATCCGTAAGAAGCGGCCAAATTTGTGGGCGAACAACTCATGGATTTTGCATGACGATAACGCGCCTTCTCACCGAGCTACGATTGTGACTGACTTTCTCGCCAAAAACTCAACAAACGTGCTTCAGCAACCACCGTATTCGCTGGATTTGGCTCCCTGCGACTTTTTCCTCTTCCCAAAACTAAAATTGCCCCTTCGTGGCACCCGTTTTGAGTCGATTGAAGCCATAAAACAAAATTCGGCGCGAGAGCTAAAGTCCATCCCGGAAAGCGCCTATAAAAAATGTTTCGATAATTGGAAGTGCCGTTGGCATAGATTTATTGGAGCAAATGGAGCCTATTTTGAAGGCGACCCAATAAATTTTTACGATTAAATGTAAAAATGTTGTTTTAATTGAAAATTCCCGGTACTTTCTTGACAGAGTAGTATCTTTCAATTTTTCTTTGGGGGATGACGTGTTTCTGCGATAATTTTTTAGGGTGGGCCTTTTTGAAGTAGTGGTTTTTCGAGTCTGGTACACTTCTGTCATTCGTGTTTTCACAGAAAGTTAGTTTAATATTTGACAGTAACAAAATGAGTCGATTTACGCTTGAACAAAACTTATTTCCAAAGTGGCGAATCTTCTATCCAATTTGTTTTACGTGGAAAATTCAATAGAAATGAAATGCCATTACGTCAATTTGTGGATCAATTTGTACGCCCAGTGAGCACATCCGAAAACATTGCTGCTATGATGCATTATTTATTCTAGATGGTGAATGATATTTTGAAATTATGGAGATTCCAAGTGAACTTGGGTCACTCATTTTAGAATGAATTTAATTTTGTTTTATATCAACAAGAACATATATGCTTCATTTACTTCATATGGAAAATGATGAAATTTAAAAACTATATGAAAATGATTAGCGAATATGATCTCGTACCAAAGTAAAAAAATACAATTTCATATTGAATGAAAAAAAGCAAAAATAAACTTCTGAGAGTGGACTGAAGTAAAAATATTCTGAAATAAACCAGCTAAAACATTCTCAATATATTCCATGCATAACTTTCAGAAGGCTACTCCAATAAAGCGGTATGATGAATGCAATATATCTGTTAATTTTTTAGAGTGATAGAATTTTCTATAGGGAAAACTATGATTTGACAGAAGGTAGAAGCCATGTTGTTTTGACATTTCTGTTCAGTAAGCATTGACAAATTATCATGGGGAGACTCACGCCGCAACAACGTTTATAAATTGTTGAAATTTATTTTCGAAATCAGTGTTCTATTCGCCTAACTTATAGAGCACTTCATGAAATTTATGGTTTACATAATCGTCCATCAGAGCAGCTTATTCGTCAAACTATCGATAGATTTCGGAGAACATTTTCTCTATTCGATGCAACAACAAGACGAAGAACTGTAGGTACAGAAGAAAATATCGCTGTTGTAAGTCATAGTGTTAATGATGATCCAGATTTATCTATTCGTTAACGTTTACAACAAATTGGACTCTGTGCATCCACCGCATGGAAAATTTTGCGTAAAGATCTTGCTCTACACCCATACAAGATCCAACTGGTTCTAGAACTAAAGCCACTTGACCATAATAAGCTTGTTAGCTGATTGGGCCCAGAACAGCTTGAAGTTGATCCACTTTTTTATCGTAAAATTGTGTTTAGTGGTGAAGCTCATTTCTGGGTCAACGGCTATGTAAATAAGCTAAATTGCCGTATATGGAGTGGAAACAATCCTCAAGAAGTTCTGCAGGTTCCACTGCATCCTGAAAAATGGACTGAATGGTGCGCTTTACACACTGGAGGCATCATCGGTCCATATTTATTTAAAAACGATGCTGGAGCTAATGTTACAGTGAATGGTGCTCGTTACAAATCGATGATCAATGATTATTTGTTTCAAATTTGAATGGTATCCCAGAAGTGTTTTGGTTCCAACAAGATGCAGCTTCATCTCATGCTGCTACCGTAATAATTGATTTATTGAAAGAAAGATTTGGCGATAACATTATTTCCAGAAATGGTCCAATTAACTGGCCTCCAAGATCATGCGAAATAACTCCACTGGATTATTTTCTTTAGGGTTATGTCAAGTTATTTGTTTATGCTGATAAACCAGAAACAATAGTCGCTTTGGAAACCGACATAACTCGTGTTATTTATTAAATAAAGCCTGAATTACTCGAAAAAGTGGTCCAAAATTGATCTGGTCGAATGCGGTTGCTCAGAGCTAGTCGTGGTGGACAAATGCCGGAAATTATTTTTAAAACATTAATGTCATGAAATTATATTTCATTGAAAAAAAACTGGCTTCAATCTTAATTTAAATATGTTTTATTTCAATTCAAAGTTCTATCTATCACTTTAAAAAAATACCCGATACTTGGAACAACAACTGAACTGGCAAGCAGAGACTAGAACCATAGGGGAATTATATGAATTATATAAGCCTTAGGAGAGACACATCGTTTGCGGAATCGAAATAATTTCTGGTGAAACAATGAACTGGATTCAATAAAAAAATAAAAACAAGCCCTATATCAGAGATGGCTAAACAGCAAAAATCCTGAACACCTTCAGAAATATAAGCGAGGTAGAACAACAATGAAAAGAAAAATCCTGAAAAAGAAAAATGACCAATGGGAAAAGAAGTGCGACGAGATGGTAACTATATTGGAGGGCGACGAATAACCGAAGCCTGGAAATTACTTAGAAATATAAATAACTCCAATAACAATCCAGTCAACCTACAAATTATCCCAGAAAGGGACTGACACGACTACTTCAAAGACATATTCACAGAATAATAATTATAATAATAACTTTATTTCTGCAACATAAACATATGACTTTTTTATATAGATAGTTTCTAATAGAGCCAGGAATAAAGCAGAAAAAACTCTGGAAGTGAATATACACTTGTTTTGAGTTATTTGCTGTACAATTTTTCAATTTAACACAAACAAAATAACTTTTTTTCTTGTTTGACAGGGAATTTAAACATAGCTACTTATACATTACCACACTCGAGATTTCGAGGTCAAAAGACGGGCTTTTCTTTGAATTGAAATTCACGACTCAAAAATGTTCTACATATAATTCAACAACAGCACATTCTCCAGAGAAAGAACCCCTCTGGAGAATGTGCTATATATTCTTTAAAAAAGGAAAATAAAAAAAGGCCTTTTTTAATTATATGTTGAGCAATTTTTTGTGATGGAACATCCAATCGAATCATATATGTATCATGTGAAGTCTAAATAATTTGATCATTATTTTATATTTCTTTTAATTCTTTATTAGCTAGTTTGCACCACATGTGATGATAATATATACACACATCGTCAAAAGTGTTGGCTCCCCTAGGTTTCTCAAGAAATAAACAATCGACGTTCTGGAAATGAGAAGAATATTTTCCTCTATTTCAACTGCAATATATATGATAAAAAATCTTTGTTTGTTACTTTTTGCTGTATGCAGGATGAGATAAAATAGGAAAAATGAGAAAAAATCTTTTATCGATTATTTATTTTTGATTAATTATAGTTATCCCACAACTGAATTCAAATTCAGTAGTCCGCATTACCACCTCTTCTTTCAATCAACTTCCCAATACGCCTAGGCATCCCACGAATCAAGTCATTAATGAAATTTTCAGGCATATCGTTCCATTCTTCCGGAAGTACTTAACTCAATTCCTGAAAAGTTGAAGGTGGGTTTGGCGATTGGATATTCCTCTCTCTAAGTAATCCCATATGCTCAATTGGATTCATGTCTGGTGAGTTTGCTGGCCAGGTCATTCTCTGGATATTGTTCTCTTGAAGAATGTTTTGAACACTTCGTGTGCCGTGTGGTGGGGTGTTTTGTACTCTTCGTGTGGTGGGGCGTTATCATCCTGATAAATGAAATTATCCCCAAATTCGTTGCGCACAGGAACAATGATTGGTTCAACGATGTTTTCTACGTAGATGGCACCAATCATTGTTCGTTCAACGATAATAAGAGGGGTACGGCGACAGAACATTATACCCCCTCAGCACATTATGGATTCGCCTTGAAAGGGCACAACTTCCCGGGCGAAATTAACTCGCTCTAGTCTGCCTGGACCCCTCCAAACCCTTTCTCGTCTACTATCACTTTGTAAACCGAATCGTGACTCGTCCGAAAAAAGTACGTTGCGCTATTGTGGTAAAAGCCAGTCTTGGTGGTGTTCTGCCCATTGCAGACGGGTAGCTCTATATCCAGTTGATAGCCGAGGTACTCTTAAAGGTCTTTTTGCCCTTAAATTTGAGGAATGCAACCGTCTCCCTATTGTACTGGTTGAGACTACCCGTCTATAGGTCCTTAAAAAATTACTTTGAAGGGCTGTTACAGATACCGGTCGATTCCTTCGAGAAAAATTTTCGATATAATGGTCTTCCCTTGCAGATGTTAGTCTGGGTCGACCAGGTACCGGTCTCCGGGCAACGCTACCGGTTTCCAGGAAAAGGGCCACTATGCGCCTTACTGAAGTCCGTGGAATATTCAAACGTTGCGCAGTCTGGTGGTTCGACAAAGCTTCTTGATGTAGGGCTGCTATTCTTGCCACGTCAAACTGAGAAATTGGATGTCCCGGTATTTTCCACGGATAATTTTCAATATTCGTTATTCGCTAAAAACTGATTACCTTTGAATACACCTGTATTCTCCCGAATAAGAAACATTTTTTGTTTGTTTATTATTTTCATTCAAGTGATAAGATAGTGAAGATTCCACACACAAAAAATTGTCATGTTTCTCAACAAGTTGAGAGTTGATAGGGGGTGCCAAGACTTTTGACGATGTGTGTATGTCTATAAAGTGATACAGTGTATCTAGGACATGTTTTTGAAATTTAATTCTAAATGTTTTCATGAGATTTATTTAGATTAAAATCTGTAGAGGTTCTGGAGAATTAATTCCTATTATTTGTAATATGCAAATACTTCTTCATAGTAATTTTCAATATATCCATATTTTTACTTACTTATCTCAATCGAAATAGAAATGAACAACCGTAAATATCATCAATTCATATATTATGAATGAATTTTAATTTATACTCTTCGTTACATTAACAGAAATCAGGAAATGCCACATTAAAATAGAACAAGCCTAATTATCATGCGTTGTCTGTACGTTGTCCCATTTAATCCAACCTCAAATGGAAATCATTGAACTCAAGTAATTTGTTAATACAATCAAAATTCGAAATTTCAGTTCATTCTTTTCAGACTGAAGTTTATATTTGAATTTTTTATTCTCCTTTCTACTGAGTTTCTCATCGAATATATATTTTTGTACTCATTGAATATCAAATCTGTAACCTGGACAAAAGATTCAGGTTAAGTAATTAATTCCATAAACGAGAATGTATTGGAAACTTCTCAGCTTACTACAAAAGCAGAAAAAAATATAAGTCACAATATTTGTTTATTTCTGTTTATTTGTAGCCCGTATAGAAAGTATTCGGAGTTTATTATTTTTCATAATTTTAATATACTTCTTTTTTGTAACATTCTAAGATAAAAGTAATGTATAAAATAGATTGTGCAGATAGTTCTGTATTGGGTTGCATGGCAACACTATTTGTCAAGTATTGGTGATTGTCAACATGTATACAATTTATGAAATAATGTCGCAACTAGAAAAAAGAAAACAGGTAGAAGATTTGTATAGAAAAGGTTTTCGAAACGTTAAAAAATTAGTGCAATTGACTGAATTGAGAAAAAATTCTGTATATGAGACAATAAACAGGATAAAAATGGCATGGATGAGGCATGGAACAGTTTTTGGGGGACCGTGTAAGATGAAAGGAAACAATATAAATGCTTAATTGGCCTTAGGTCGACACAATTCGCCTTGGGTTTCCCACATTTGCTAACAGATTTGAAAATCAACGATATATAAAAGCATGTCCAGAAACCGTCTGTATGTCACTGAAACGACAAGGCTGCATATCAAGGAAACCAAAAAAACCCTATAATGACACCTCTACAAAAGGAACGAAGGATTGAATTTTGTCAACGTTTTCAAGAATATAATTTTAATGTCTTTATATCTGATGCAAGTTCTTTCCAACTTGGATAATGCAAGATGCCACACTTTGTCCTATACTCAAGCTTGAATGCAAGAACACCAAGTGACAACCATTTCATGGCCAGATCTTAGTCGCATTGAACACGAAATAAAGATGAGTTTTACAGTCCTGGACTACCATCACCGAAAATGATGGATGTGATCTAGTTAAGGGTATACCTCGAAGTTTAGTCAAGTGTTTACGGTTATAAGGAGGTTTTATAAATAAATAAGATGAATATTTTGTTATAATTTTCTAATTCTAGCTTTGTTTTTTCCGGATACTTTCTAGACAAACTATGTAACAACGAAGCTGTAACGCCTTTAGACTTATCAAAAACAAATTTTGATTTTGCTCTGCAAACAGAGTATCCACAATTACAATCATTTTGATACAAAATTAACTTTCAAAATTGTTTTTCAGTTGAAGAATGAGATTACAGTCGGAGCCAGATCAAGTAGAAAAGGAGCTTTCTCAAGTAATTCGGATCCTAAGTTACAAATTGTTTTGCCTGAAAATATATGATTTGTTCTTGTGACTGTTTTTTGGGATAACAAAGACATATTGTTTATTGATTTCGTTCATGATCAACGTACGATCAATGCTGGAGATTATTGCAAGCTCCCTGATGAGTTCAAACTGCTTTATCGAACAAAAAGACGAGGCACATCCATGCGAAGTGTGATTCTACTTCATGATAATGCTCGACCACACACAGTGGCTCTGACCCGAGAACAGTTCAAGAAATATCATTGCATCCGCCCTATAGCCCAGACTTGTCCCCGTGTAACTATCACATGTTTGGTCCACTCAAAGAAGAGTTTGCATGATAAGCAAGCAGTAGAATTATTCGTGAGCAATTGGCTAAAGGCACGGCCGATTACATTATTCGATAATAGCATCAAAACATTTCCTATTTCTTGGAAAAAATGCATTGACAGAAACGGCAATACTCTCGTATTTGGTGATGACTCGATGCTTCGGTTTTTCGATTTTCGCACCTTTCGTCGACATCCCCTTACTCAAATTTTATTGCGCAACTCTGGTTTCACTTTTTGATAGAAAAGTCACACTGATATTTTTAAGCAGTTGTTCGTTACTATGTTATCGTAATATTTTTTCTTTCCATGGAAGGCTAAATTAGATTTCAATACAACACATATACAATTCCTATCTTTGAAAATTGCATATGGAGTGTTTCAAGGAAAAGATAAGATATTCATTTGGTTTATTCGAATATTAATGACGAAGGAATGATTGTTTTGATTTCGAACATTTATTGTCTGAATTTTAGTACACAACCTAAAACTAAAACAGTATCCACTTGAAAACGGTCAGGGACACCTTACAGACCGAAACGTCGTAAAACATACAATATAATTTCTTTTTGACAATCTTTATTGCGGACCTTGCCTCAATAATATCTCCATTATTTTTCAGATTCAATCCCAACTAATAATTGTTCATATTCCCGAATATATTATTTATATCTGTTTTACTATTAAACTAATATATTCTGTGGCAAATTCAATCTATAACAATTGTTACTGTTTCAAAATATATTCCAACATTTTTGCGCTCAACGAGGCAATAAATGACGTTTTTTTTACTTTGAGATGACAGGACACATAAATCTGTGTTTTCGTTTATCATATGCAGTTTCTTTAGAAGTAATTCGCAAATTTAAAATTTTCAGATAAAATGGACTATCGAATAAGCGCGCAAAAGCTCCTGACTTCATACCAGTACTTTTCTTGAATTTTGTTTTAGCTTTCATCCATATTAAGGTATATTGTGTACAAAAATTCGAACAATGGATGTCTGAAGACAAAATAGGCTATTTATTCAGTTGAAATTTGAGTAGATAAAATGGTTAAACTCTCTTTCAAAACACTATGGTTAGAAAGATATCTATTGTTCAGTGTTAGTAAACAGGATGCAATACTCTAGCGTGCTATTAGACTTTCGTTTTGAAAGGATTAGTGAACCATTTTTAAATTTCAGCGCAAATTATAGAAAGAAATAATCTTAATATTCTTTATAACTTTTGGTTGAGCAATTTGAAACATTTTGGATTTTTTAAATGCTTAAGATTTTGAGTGTTTCGGATATAGCTTTGAAATTTGATTATATAATAGTCTACTTGAAGATATTTCATATTATGGTATTTGATATAAGATTCTTTCTTTATTTCATTATTGACGTGAATTTAATTGAATCAGTCCTTACTTGATGAGAATTCATTTTAGTTAAATAAAAAATTAAGAAAAATTTACATATTTTATTAATTAACAACAATTATTTGGCTATGTGGCTTCTTTAGGTTTAAATTTTGAACTAACTCTGGAAATTTTACCATCACTTCTTATAGAGCTATTTAAACTTGAAAATTCTTGATTGAATCTTGATTGTCGGACTCTACTTGACGGAAATTCATTGTATATGATTTAAAGTAAAACACTTTATTATTATTTAATATTACCATACATAGCGGCTTTGACCCAAAACAATTTGAGAAATATCATTGGGAAATACTCAAGTATCCACTCTATAGCCCAGACTTGTCCACGTGTGACTATCACATGTTTGGTCACTCAAAGAGAAATTGGGAGGACAATGTTTTCATGATGAGCAAGCAGAGGAATTATTCGTGAGCAATTGGCTAAAGGAACGACCAACCACATTCTTCAATAATGGCATCAAAAAGCTTCCTATTCGTTGGAAAAAATACATCGACAGAAGCGGCGACACTTTGGTTTTTCGATTTTGCCACTTTTCGTCCACATCCCCTTACTCAAATTTTATTGCACAACTCTGGTTTGACTTTGTCCTGGAAAATTTACACTGATATGTTTAAGAAGCTGTTCGTTTTTATGTTATTGTAATATTTTCACTTTCCATGGTCCTCTCTAGGTTAATTAGACTTCAATACATCATCGCATTTCCTGTTCTGATAATAATAATATAATATTAGCTAAAATTAAGTGTTTTACTTTAAATCATGAAACTTGAAAAAATGGGAAGGTAAGAAACATAACAATTTTCGGAAATAAAGGTAAGAAAACATAGCAAAAAAGGAATGCAAATAAACATCAATTTACAGAAATACTGATAAGGAAAACTATACGAATAAGGGATTCAAATAATCATAAAATATATTCGGGCTAATTATTGGAAATACCTCAGTAAAAAAATATTCAACAACGAAGATTTGGCAACATCTGTTTGGTCGTTGAGAAGAATTTTAGCTTACTATTTTTACTGCTTCCATTAGTATGAGTCTGGTATTTTTAATTCTACAATGGATTATTTCGTACTTGCTGTTGAAATTACGTCCGAATTCTTTCAGATTTAAATCAGGAGTCCATAAGTTGACTTGCAACGATTGCCTATGGTGTATATTGGTCAAACAGTAAATACTTTAAGGAAAGAACTCACGAACACTAGCGGAGTCAGACCGGCATTCAGTATACAGGGTGTATATGAATAGTTGCTAAAATTTGTAGGGGGTGATTTTTTGTCAAAAAATAGTGTGGGTCTTTTTTATAAACTTTATATTTTTGAGCCCCTCCTGCTTAGTTACAGCCCCTTAAAGATGGCACCAAAAAAATAGTTTTTTAATTTTTTTTAAAAAAACAAAAACTGACAAGAATAAAATCAAGCAGACATTTTGTACGGGCAAGAAGGCACCCAAAAAAATTTTGGTGGTGTTTTTCTATGCTTGCAAGGGGAAGAAAAAGCCAACCCTATACTTTTTTTGCAAGAAACTTTCTTCCTTATACCTATTTTACAATGAAAAAATTAATTTTGGATAGCATGATCCATTCTCAACAAATAAGGTCTCCTGTAATTTCTTACTAAAAATCAAGGTTTTTGAGAAAAAAAAAATGTATCAACATGATAGCGTGAGTAGTAGAGGCTGGAATTATTTCTGAACTAGTTAGTATCTAGTAAGCGGATATCATTTTGTTATAATAACTGACTAGTTTTGATTAACTTTGATTCAGTTATAATTATTGTCAGTTTTTTGGTTTTTAAGAAAAAAATTGAAAACTGTTTTTAGGGCGCCATCTTTAGGGGGATGTAATTAAGCAGAACGGCTCAAAAAGAAAAAGTTTATGTGAAAGACCCACCCTATTTTTTGACAAGGAATCACCCTCTGAATTTTTTCGCAACTATTTATATACAATGAAATAAATAGAGGTTTATACCTGATAGAAGGTATATAAAATTATTTAAATATTTTATTATTAGTCTCCTACATATTTAATTTCAAAAAATTATATTTAATAATTATAACTTCAGGAATTAAATTAAATTAATGTCCTATAAGTACCACTTATATCAATTATATTATAGGATTTTGGTTAACAATTTTGATTTATTGGATTTTGTTATATCATTTGGATGTCTTATAATGAATGTTTATTTTATATGTCGTTTGATATAAGTGGTACTTATATGACATTAATTTAATTTAATTCCCTTAAGTTATAATTATTAAATATAATTTTTTGAAATTAAATATGTAGAAGAATAATATTAAAATATTTAAATATTTATATACACCCTGTATATCAGACATTTGAAAGAATTTGGACATTATGAAATAATCCGTAATGAAATCAAAAGTACCAAACTTTAAAATCCTTCCCAATGACCAGTAGATGTTCTTTGTTGAATATTTTTATTTGGTAAGGTATTTCTGATAACTGGTCCCAATATATTTTATGCTTATTTTTATCCCTTTTTCGCATATTTTTTCTTGATCGATATTTCTGTGAATTAATGGTTATTTTATCTCTCTTTTGCAAATTCTTCTTACCTTCATTTAAGAAAATTATTAATTTTTTGCCTTTCCATTTTTTAAGTTTTAATAGCTATATAAGAATGAAGGTGTTATTTTAGGAGTTAGTTCAATATGTTATCTGAAGAAACCACATTTTGGCGAAAAAATTGTTGTTAAATAATAAATTGTGGAAATATTCTAAACAGCATGCTGTTTCCTGTAACAAGCACGCAGAATTGTGAACTTCCCAATTTTGATAGTGAAACTTAATTTTAATTATGATCAACTATCAGAAAGTATGCTCAATAAAAAACTTCAGCATTGCAAAAAACTTCTGGCTGAATCTTAGGAAACGATGCAAAAATAGAATTTTATAATGTTAAAGATGAAATAACACAAATTTGCGATGGTGCAAAATTTGAAAGATCAATTCTATATAAGTATATGCATATAATGATTTTTTCATTCAAAACAGCATTGTGCGACGTTTCAGATGGAATGGAATTGCGAAATAAACAGTCATATGTCCTGCTTCAATTAAACATTCTGCTGAAAAAATGTTGGATAAACGAAACATATCGAATTTTCTGAGTATGTTGATTCGAATAAACTAATGAAGCACATTGTTAACGTTTTCTGGGCAATTATGGCCAGTAATTCCTTACCGTTTCAGGGCATTCTATCTGACATAGCGCCTCATTAATTCTCAAGTTCAGGTCATCACCAATAACTAGTGCGAATATTGCAAAAATCACGAAAGCCACAAACTTCATGTTCAAGTTTTTCTCTCAAACCGCAGTCACAAACTGAACACAACACAGTTTAAAACTTAATACTAAACAAAGAATTCACAAATTGCCTGCCAAACTCATAACTCATTACTCATTTCAAATGGAGATTTCATCATTTCAAAGAAGAATCACTAATTGCCTGGGTTAACATATACTACAAAGAAAGCGACATTTTGATGTCTCACTTCAGGTAAACGTAGGGCATTTAATTGTCGGATCCACATGGTCTAGAGAAGACCCCCACCTCTAATAATTGAACACAAATCGAATTATTGGAATTGCTTTGGAAAATAGTAGAACTGTACGTCAGCGTTAATGGGAAGATTTTGCACTAGTTCTAATGGTTTATAGTGAAATGAGAAGACTTTTAGTATACAGGGTGCACCAAGTAAAACACCACGTAACCACTCACAATTAATTTTTCTTAGTATTAGTTTTCATAGTATCTTTCAATTTTTCTTTGGGGGATGACATGTTTCTACGACAATTTTTTAGGGTGGGCCTTTTTTGAAGTAGTGGTTTTTCGAGTTTGGTACACTTCTGTCATTCGTGTTTTCACAGAAAGTTAGTTTAATATTTGACAGTAACAAAATGAGTCGATTTATGCTTGAACAAAACTTATTTCCAAAGTGGCGAATCTTCTATCCAATTTGTTTCGCGTGAAAAATTCAATAGAAATTAATTTGTATGTCCAGTGAGCACATCTGAAAACATTGCTGCTATAGAATGTTGCTGAACATCTATCAACTTCAACTCGTCATTGTGCTCAAGAACTGAACATCGTACTTCTCCTAGGAATATTTCACATAAAGCCTCGATGTGAAGACTTACAAAGTTCAATTAGTGCAAAAAATGAAGTCTAGTTACCACTCGATGCGTTTCAACTTCGCTCACTGGGCTAATATAATCGCATGACCAAAGATGAGCATTTTTCCAGAAAAATCATCTGTAGCGATAAAGGCTCATTTTCACCTTGGAGGACTATTTTTTATGGGGAGCCGTTAAGGATAAGTGTTACGCTAACTATCCAAAAACGATTGATGCCTTGAAACGCGCCCCCCAATCGTCTCTGTACCTTGACGTGATGGGGGTGCTTGTCATTACTAAGATCTTAGTTTCATCCCGGTGAAATGGAAGATTTAATCATGATGCCTAAAGCAGAGACTTCCTATTCTTATTTTTCATTTCTTTCTATTTATTTATTGCATATCATTCTATAATGTTGTTCCACAACTATAACCTCTCCTTTAATAAATGATTGGAATCGTAAGGGATAGTTGTGGCCCTGAATGGAGGGCAGAATCATGCTATCCTGCGACCGATTAGAGTTTTGTAATCCATACTTATCGCTCCTGGAACGTGCATATGGGCAGAGAATCGCAGTTGGGACCCGTCATTTTCTTCTGTCTCATTGTGCGAACTAGGAGCAAACCTCTCATCTTACGGGCGAATACGAAACCCTGCTGAATCTTGGCACAGGATTTTCATTTCTGGCTTAGGAACAGTGCGCTAGCTAGGGGAAAAGGAGAGACTTAGGACGCTTTCTATCTGGGAAGACTCGCCTTCTGCTCGTCTCCAACTTCGGCCCCATTTTTGGATCCTTAAGCCACTTCTTGCTTCGGGGCCTCGCTTTTAACAGTCGAACAGCAACAGCGGTACTTTTTGAGAGGGGATACCTGCTGGAAAGCTGTTATTTGTGTTGTTTCTTTGCTTCGGTCTTTCATAACCACCAAATAGGGACACTTTACTCATACAGCTGGGTGCTGGGATCGACGCGGAGATCCCTTTTGGAGGGGAGATCCCTGTTGGTTCCTCCTCGGTTGTACTGAAGCAGGTTCTCTATTATTCCGCTTCCAGATATACTTTTCTTTTTTTTCCAACTTCGGGGGCCTGCTGGAGTGTCAAAACTCGAGCAGAAACTCGGGACAGCAATGATGGTACATCCACGTCGGTTAAGAGCTATGCTCACATGCCGACATGTACAATTCTGTGTATACCTTGAAAGGAACTCGACGAAACTAACACGTCATAGAAACCCTCCCTATAAAACTAACAAAGATCTACTTCAATCGTCAATAAGGGCGAATACGTCAGAAATAGGTCTGTGCTAGTTCTAAGGGAAGATAAACTATAATAAACGTTTCTGCATAGAGTATTCACATTAATTCGCACACTACTGCACTTAATGTTATCTTATATGATCTGTAAATTTCCTTATTGTAATTCGATTTTTTTTTGTTGAATACTGTGAAGAACGTTTTATTATAATCTAAAAATTATTTGATAAATGATGGTGGTGCACTCAGAATTCCTGACAGAAAGTAGGACCATAAATAAACAATATTATCTGTAATTATGCGGTGTCTGAGAGTGCAAATCAGTCAAAAAAGATCAAATTTATAGAAAGGAAACTCCTGGATTTCGCAATGCTATTTTTATGCAAGTTTTTCAAATTCTTTGACCAAAATATTTAGTTTTACACCTGGTTTTCATGTTTAGCTGAATCAAGTTCTCAACCAAAGTGTACAAACACAAGCAGTACCATATTCATATTGAAACAATGTGCCACTTGATCCACATTCTCTCTCTCAAAAACTTGAACCCTCAGACGCTAGGTAGATGAAGTTAGGTTATGGAAGTGAAATCCTCATCAGAGCACGTCTACTTCTAAGCCAAAACTTGAAATGTCTGAAGGATTTTTAACAAAATAAATTGTGTGGTGTGTTTTAATTGGGACACACTCTATACATATAAGAGTGAGTATAGTATAAATTAAATTATTAATTAAACTTCAATGAACAACTAATTGGTTAAATTAGAAGTCATCAATGAGAGCTATCTATTTTGGATTTCCAAGTGAATCATATTTATCGATTGCGATTTCTTTACGATTCTTGATAATATAACATAACTATTTGATTCTTTTTTTGTAACTTCACTACAGCATTCAAGATTTTTCCTCTGATAAGAGAGGAGTTTTATATTTCCAAACATTTAATTAGTTATTGAATTGTATCAGTCCTTACTTGGTGAAAATCCATATTAAATAATTTGAAATAAGGTTATTCTGATTTTCACAAATTTTTATTGTTGAACTCACAACAATTGTTTCGCTATCACAGTAGCATCATCAGGCAAGATCACATTTTGAATAACTAAGCTTGTTTCCGAAATCCGTGGCTATTTATATTACAGTAAGTACAATAAATTTTTATTGAGCACTAAAACCCAAAAAAGGGGGGGCTTTTAGTGCTCAATAAAAATTTATTGTACTTACTGTAATATAAATAGCTACGGATTTCGGAAACAAGCTTAGTTATTCAAAATGTGATCTTGCCTGATGATGCTACTGTGTTAGCGAAACAATTGTTGTGAGTTTAACAATAAAAATTTGTGAAAATCAGAATAACCTTATTTCAAATTATCAAAAAATTATATAATAGTTAGTAAATAGTTTTTATAACCAAATGAAGAATTGAGTAATTACACATTATCTAAAATTATATAAGTTCTAGGAAATTATTAAATCACATTCGAAATTTCCTGTTTACTAACAATCATTTTTTGATAGCCTAAGATAAACTTTGTTGTTCAATATAATTTTTGCCTGCTTGTTCTAGGAAACAGCGCGTTCTTGTTTTGTCGAATGTCTGTAATATTCGAATTTTGAGCCGAAAATGATCTCGAACGATTAGGTTGCACTTACTTATGAATAATACGAGGTCAAAAGTAAATTTTTCAGGGTAGGTTTGGGCCCTAAAAATCCAGGTTTCTCTCGTTAATGGGCAAAATTGATTCAATGGTCCCTCAGTTATTCACATTTGAAATTTTTTTAATTTTTTCCGACAACTACTAACTGGATCCGATCGATCTGAAATTTGTTATTTTGATGAAGAATAATGACGCGCATGTTCGTACAGAATTTTGTGAGCATCGTATAAATAAAACATCGAAAAACAGTGAGCAACTGATCTAAAATCGCCCTTAAACTTATTATTAAGATCTAAAAAGATGGTGAATAGCACTAACGTGAAGTCAAGACCTTTTGCGTGCTTATTCATCAAGAAAAAATACTTTCTTAAAACTTTTATATGACACGATGCTCTGGAAATTCTGAAAGAACTTACGCGTCATTATTCTTCCTCTATATACCAAATTTCATCTCGAAATAGTTTCGGAACTATTAGGAAAATAATAAAAAGTTTCAATGTGAATAACTACGGTACCGTTTAACCGATTTTGCTCATTAACAAACCTGACCTGAAAGTTTCGAGTCTCTAGCCCTTTCCGTTCGATTGTTAGATTATTTACGAAGGCACCGGTCGGACACCATTAAATTTGATCCTTAGCGAGTACAATTTAATCGATTGAGACCATTTTCGGGCGAAAATTCGAAAAAAACAGACATTTGGGCAAAAATATAGCACGCTATCGTTTCCTAGAACAAGAAGGCTTATGCAAAATTTTGTAGGGTCGTGGGGGATAATCGTTAAAGCTTTTGACTTCACGTCACTATTTTTTGAGTCTGCATATTTGTGATAGTTACAGACTATGTTATATTTGGATTTTAATATTTTTCGCATCTTCAACTTGCTATACTTACATAGATTTATTAGCTGTTCGTAAATTTACATAAAACTCAAAAAAAAAACTATTCATGTCTTCATATAACATAGATATTTCCCCTATTTGGAATCATTAAAAACATACTACTATACAAAAAAACAATAATGCAGAGTAAAAATTGTTGACTTGAAATTACTGCAATCTATTAACAGTTCTATAAAATTTATAAGATTACAATTATAAAATTTGAATAGTTCAACTTGGTTAATTAGGAATAATATTTTAGAAGAAAATTATGAGAATATTTATTCAGTTTCAAAACTTGAACTTTGAATTTTAAAATAAATTAATGATGTTTTCGTGTATTGGAATTTGACGATTTTACAATTCATTTAAGCACCACAAGTACTAAAGTTAACCAAGGTTTTCAATTCATTATTTATTTAAACGGTAAAACTCATAAACATAATGGAAAAGTGCATTTTCTTGAAAGACAAAACTCCATTACAAAATTTCAGGAACACACCTGAATTTTTTCATAGGATTATTGCTGCAAAAGGTTTACCACATTTTTCAATATAAAATACTTATATTTTTTCACATACTATATCAAATGGCTCAGAAAATGCGATTGCATTTTGTTCAATGAATAACATAAGTTGTTCTTGAGGAATGTAATATAAAATTTACATTTACATTGTTCAGTTATTTATAAAAAATAACAAATTAAGCTACATTGTAAATCCATTAAACTTAACTTAATCTTATATACTATGTGATAGTTCAAATCATTTTGAATAGTTTGCCGAGATGTAATGATAAAGAACTACCAAGAGAAATAGAATAACTCCCAGAGCATTGGAGAACAGGATCAAGTGCACGTCAGTTATCATTCTGAAAAAAAAAAAAAACAATTTTCAAACTGGGGCTTCGCCATCTTTCTTTCTAGTCTAGAACTTAAACACAGGTAGAAATGCCTCCATTTAGTTTCAACTTAATAATAGATGGCGCTGTATGAACATATAATGAATAGTGAAGGTTTGCTCTTCACAATCAACAAATTTTATTTTATAATGCAGCTTTCAATATTTGGGAATGAAAACCCAAGTACATAAATATTTACCTCTTAAGACTACCTGTGCTTTTATTAAGTTATCCGATTAGCAACCGTCAAAATTTTGGATCAGAAGTATTGAAATTTAATGAGAATTATAATATGGGGTATTTTTTACTAACTTCAGTATTATTTTAGGGACAGTACAAAAATTAACTGAATAGATATATAACTAAAATTTGAAAAATTCAGAAATATGGTCAAGATGAGGAAGGAGCTTTACAAATACTGAAACACCAGAGTCGAATTATAAAGTGATAAATAGCATCATCACGAAATATCAGTGAGTACACATCCACCTATACGAGACTCATATTTGACTAATTGACTATAAAGTAATGTATCAAATCATATATCTCAAGTGCCTTGTCAAATAGGAAAAGTATTTACTTACTTACTCTAACCTCACTCTTTGAAAACCGGTTGAAAATGATCAAATAAGGTTCTCATGCAAATTATGAATATGGTGAAGTGAAAATAGGAAGATACTACATAATATAACTAAAATTTGTCAACAAAGGCAGTGATTTGGCACTATGAAATACATCACTAGTAAATCGCATAGTACTTGAGTTTTCATTATCGGTTGGTTCGGGATTATCACATAGAATATTTTGTACTCACTTTAGTAATATTGTAAGATTCTACGACAGCAAATTATAGAAATAGACCAATAATAGTTAAAAAATCCAAATTTTCAACTTATACGTGTAACTTGCTTGTTTGACATAACAACATCACTGAGCCATAGAAGAAATACATAGAGGTTTTTCTATATTTTCAGTCACAGATTTCTATTGATTGCACGATTATCAATAAAATTCAGACTGTCCATAAATATACTTTCGAACAATATTAAATTGAAATTTAAATCAATACAATATCGAGAGCATAAATGACAATGAAGTTGGTTCCATTTCAGGGTTCATAAATATGATTCGAAACCCTTACAAAAGATGGCGCCAGCAGTATTAAAATTTCTGTAGGCGTTCTAAAGACATCCACACATGAAACTGATTGGAATGACAGATTTAGAAATCCGTCTATGAAGAAAAAAATATTTTAACACGAACTTAAATACTTTATTAAATTAAATATCTAGTTGAAATTAATCCATAGATCATACCTGCTCAAATAACTGATAGCGATTCTTTGCACTTCTATGAAATATAAACATAATTTCTGCGTTTTGTCCGAAATAAGTGCACAAATATAATCTTTTAATAATTGTCATATCGGATTTAATCAATGAATGAATTTTCTTTCTCGGTAAAGTAAAACTTTTTTTGCCTAGTTCGGGAAAAATTATATCGTTTTCTTGGTTTTTAATCATCTAATTTACTCAGAGGCATAATCTAGAAGGAATAATCTCTTCAACATGATATTTTTGCAACAGAAAGACTATGTTTGAAGTATACTTTGGTAAGAATGGCAACGTTTTAACTTTTATCTTTTAGTTTTTTGTGAAGAATCTGTTGTCTAGTAAATATATTTTTACTTATTGCGCCTTCATCTACTAGTGTTAGGCTTAACAAAATACCTCAAGTTCGAAGACGTCAAAATTATCACCATGTTAACTGGTTATTGGTTTGTCCAATAAATATTTCAATTTCGTTGCTCTACAGATGTCGATCAGATTCTGGTGTCGTTTTATTTACCTTAATCTTCGGAACAAAAAAAAAATGAAACCAATATGCGGCGGTCTATCTTAGAAGTAAAGGGTCCCCAAATTTCCAAGAATAGTCCATTTCAGATAATTTTTTCCACGATAAAAACACCCAATTTTATTTAGTTTACAAATCATCTTTGAATATTTGCGCAACCATTAGCAGCGGCGCAACTATCCAGGTGTAAACCGGTGCAGTGCACCAGGGTCCACGAGCTTAGGGGCCCCCAAGCCAGCAAACCCCGTTTGAACTAGCTGAAAAAACCTTAACATGTGAAAATTTTTAAGTAAACTTTATGTGATTGATATGAAATATATAAATCAGCGCTGTTCCAATTATAATTTATAATATAATGCAAATAGTATGTATTCTATTGATTTTTCCATTAGAATATTACTGACGATACATTGAATTATTCAAAAATTACATAAATTTTTTACGCTTCCGTACTGTGACATCATTTCTTTTGTCCCTTAGATCATAACAAGTACTTTTTCGCCGCTCGTAGCACTGAGTGTCATAAAAAACATCTGTTACACCTCGCTCGCCTTGCCACTCAGATTGAGATGCATATTTATTTTCTGATTATCTCTTTCATCTGCGAGTACGAAATTCCCACAATTTTGTTTTTGTGAATTGAAAAATAAGGTTCAAAATCGGAATAAAAATATACTAACTGACAAAGAAACTGCAACACCCAGAAGGAGCTGTTTAAATTTAAAAATTTTTTTGGTAGAACATAGATAGTATAGTAAGTAGTAGAGTAAGTGATTAAAATTTTGAGAAAAAAATCGTGCAGGTCTTTTCATCTAAACATTTTTTGTTACTTAAATCTGTAGTCGTGTTTTGCAAATTTTTTAAATTTTACAACAAACCAGCTGCTTGAGGAGATCCAAAGACTATGTTTAGTTGTTTTTTAAATGCCTAGAGCACGTGTACGCGGAGTTTATCGCAAGCTAAGTGAATTTGAAAGAGGTCGAATTATTGGTCTACGGGAGGCGGGGTTGTCATTTCGAGACTGTTATGAGATGTTATCAAGCGTGGTTTGATAATGCCAAAATCGAAGAAGAGTAGGCACCAGACGTCGAAGGGGCACAAATGAAGTTCAAGATCGACGTCTAAGTCTTATGGCTATTAGAAACCGATTTGCGATAACTCGATCTTTGGCTGATGAGTGGTTAGGAGAACAAGGCCATCCTGTAACTGTCCGAACGGTTTACCGCCGGATAAGGTCTTTTAGACTGCAGCATTATCGCCCCATCTTGTGTTACCTCTGACGGTTGAGCATCGCCGGCAACTATTACAGTGGTGCAGAGAACGTCGAATGTGGAATGGCATCAGGTCGTCTTTTCTGATGAATCTCGATTCTCCTTGGGTGCACATGATGGCCGAAGAAGGGTTAGACGACGTCGGGGAGAAAGACGTGAACCTCAGTTTGATATTGAGCGTCATGTACACCGGACAGTAGGCATTATGGTATGGGGTGCTATTGCACATGCAAAAAGGTCACCTTTAGTCTTTATTCGAGGTAACATGACAGCGCTACGTTATCTTCAAGAAATAGTGGAGCCATATGTTTTCCCTTACCTTAACCGGCTCGAGAATCCAATATTTCAGCAAGATAATGCTAGGCCTCATGTTGCCAAAGTTAGTTTAACCTTTTTTGAAGCGACCCATGTAAATCTTTTGCCATGGCCGCCCAGATCCCCCGATCTTTCGCCCATAGAGTATGTTTGAGACATCATGGGTAAAAGGCTTGGAAATTTACCCCAGCCTCCACGGACTTTGGCGGCTCTGAGACATGAACTACAGGTAGCTTGGGATAGTATCCCTCAAGAAGAAATAGACCATCTTATTGCATCAATGCCAAGATGTGTTGGGGAGTGTATAGATAATCGCGGTGGACAAACACATTATTAACAAATTTATTAAAAAACATTGTAAACCCTTCGTTTTTTTTCTTCAACTTTCAATCATTTACTCCTTGCTATACTATCTATGTTTTGCAGCTCCTTCTGGGTGTTGCAGTTTCTTTGGCAGTTAGTATATTATGCCGCTCGTGTAATAGGTAAGTACTTCTCACATGCCTAATCATTTTTTCTTCCTCTCTAGGGTGGTTAACAGTTTAACTGCTTGAGGCTGGGTTTTTTCTTGAAACGGTTTGTATTATTTTGTTCTTTATGCTGAATTGCTAAAAACGCTCCGAAAAAACTGAAATTAAAGAAGTTTTTTGTGTCTCGGCAGGTTTTTGCCAATTTTTTTTCCGCAGCGTCAAAATCAAAAACTAAAAGTTATATAAAGTTTAAAGGGTGTCCCAACGAAAATTTTGACTACCCCAGAACTCAGAAACGAAGAATTTTCGAAGATTCAAAAAATCATGAGTTCGTTCCGAAAAAACCACCCCCATAAAGGTGGCATCAACCCAAACAGTTTTTGAATAGGGAAGAGATGTCTAATGTTGGTTAGTTTGAAAGATATTTATGTTCTGTGTACAACCCATTTAAAATTTTCAAAATCGGTTCATTATTCACGAAATAATGTAATATTGAACTTAGGGTGAAAAAGTGATGTTGAACAGACACTTGAACCGCTGAAACTCAGAACCTAAGAGTTTTGTAGAATCCAAAAATAATTTTCAAGTTCTGTATTACGGAGAAAGAATTCCTATGACGACATTGTTCCGAAAAAACTACCTGAGGATGGCAACAATCCCCATTTTTTTTAATAGGAAAAAGATGGTGGTTGTGTTTTAGTTAAAACACTTTATTTGTTCTCTAAACATCCTAGTTGAAATTTTCAAATTCGGTGATTTTGTTTAAGCAATTTGATATTGAACACTATCAGAAGGGCAACTCAAAAAGAAACCCAATACATTCAAATACCCCAGATCTTTAAGAAATGATAGGACACATTCAGAAAACACATTCCATAGTTTCATTCATAGAATTTTCAGCATCCCATTGAACGAAGTCAATTTCCGAAAAGAAGTCAATATAATTAAAACTATAGCGGTGAACAATGGCTATGGAACTGAAATCATTGACTAAATGATTAATAAGAAAACTTACCACAATATCTAAAAAAAATTTATATCAATATAAATAATCCTTATGAAGAAAACAATATATGGTTTTCAATGGCTTGTATAAAAGGTTTCAGCAGTAGGATCTCTAATAGTCCTCATAAAATGGGAATTAAATCTTTAGCAGCAAAAATAAATCATTTAGCTAAGATTTTGGTGAACAATAAAGAAAGAAACTCCAACTTTTCCGAATCAGGGATTTATCAATTTCATTTTGATGATTGTAATGCTACGTATATAGGACAGACAAGCCGATGTTTACAACACAGAATCAAAGAGCATAGGATGTCTATTTTTTTACAGAGCATTGTATAGAAAATAATAATTTTTTTAATGAGAAAGATGTCACTTTACTATATAATGTTAATAAGGGTAAATTGATGGACTATATGGAGATTCTTTCAGTCAAAAAAGTCATTGAGAAAATTGAGAATTTAACAAATTCCCAAAGACTATTCGGCAATACCCCTATATTGTATGCTATTATTTCCATGCGCCATAAAAATACACAGATGTCCTAAGTGTAACGAAAGAACCTTTGAATATTTAAACAGATTTAATCTGTTAGTCTTCTACAATTTTAATATCAAAAAGAAATTTTTATTCAAAATTCTTTTAGAAAATTGAATTAATGTCTACAATAAGCACCTCTTATATTTAATAGACGTATATAATCAACCTCAATATACAATGTTGAATAGAATATAAAAATGTAGAAGAGTAACAGATTAAATCTGTTTTAATATTAAAATTTTGTTATATTTCTTCTATCAAGTAAAAAGCCTTTTTCTATTTTATTTTATACATAATATATAATTATATTTATGCTTGAATAAATCTCATTATGGAATGTCAATGGTTTAAAGAAAACCTTATAATACCTTACACTTTTCTGTAATTTTGTTAAGAACATAGATTACTGGATTTTTAAAGTTAGTCTGTTTTAAACAATTTCCGGTTTCACTCTAAGGTAAGATAATACTCATTGTTAGTTGATTTTGATATTTTAAATATTATCTAGGGCCGATGAAGAGATTATCCGAATTCTAATGGTTTTTTGAAGATTTAGTGCATGTTTTGAGAGATTTTTGAATTAACTTATTTGGATATTTAAATATATTAAATATTCCAAATGAATTATATTTTTTGAGAAATCCTTAAGTTGTGTTTTATGTTTTGGAAAAGGAATTGGTGTTCATTATGTTAAGATCAGAAACAAAATTTTGTCTCCTTCAAATATTTATTTATTGTATATTGAGGTTGATTATATACGTATATTAAATATAAGCGGTGCTTATTGTAGACATTAATTTAATTCTAAAAGTTTTTTGAATACAAATTTTTTTTGAAATTAAAATTATAGAAGACTAACAGATTAAATCTGTTTTAATATTCAATTTTTGTTATATTTCTTCTATCAAAGTAAAAAGCCTTTTTCTGTTTTATTTTATGAAAGAACCTTTTCAATTTTAAGTTCAGTTACTCTTTGTACTCCTTTGAAAAAGATCGAAAGACCGAAACACGTGTTAGGATTCTGATTAAATGGTGAAACATAAAAACTCTGTGAATTTTTTAAATAAAATTGTTATGATGTTTGACCTAGGTATAGCATTCCGCATAATCCATTCATGTGATTAATGTTTATCGGATAAGATATCACAAAGTCTTCTGTATTCTCAACTAAAAATCCATCTTCTCAATACTGAAATTCAGATTAGCTGTGCTGAAAAACATGCCCATAAGATCTGCTCGCAAAAATGCAGATAGTTCCAATTACATCTAACAGCGCGTATGCCTGTCAAGATATGGAGGTACCCCCATGTACGCGAGACACTGCCTCCGGCCTGCGGTATCGAATTCGTACCACTAGATAGTCGTTTCGTATGACCTTCTCTTCTTACCTTCAAACTGACTGAATTATGGACGGATAAGAGTCTGAGGAAACAACACTGGTACCCATATTTTTCTTTATCAGCTGCGGCAATTAAAACGCGCCTCGAGGATGATGTCGATCGTTTTTTTTAACTACCTGCTCGAGTTCTTCTCGTTCTACTAAACGGTTACCGATAATGGGACAGGTCGTTGTTTTTCTTGAATATAAAGATTCTATAATCGGCCTAGATTACCCCTGTTTGTGTGCACATGGCTACATTGCTTCTGGCAGCAGAATTGGCATTTGAAAATATGATACTATAGTCCGTCTAGAAAGTATCCGGAATTTATTATTTTTCATAATTTTAATATATTATACTTCTTTTTTGTAACATTCCAAGACAAAAATAATGTATAAAATACGTTGTGCAGATAGTCGGCTATGACCAAAGTTGCATGGCGACACTATATCTCAAATATTGTTGATTGTCAAACAGGTATATAATTCATGAAATAATGTCGCAACTAGAAAAAGGAGAACACGTAAAAGATTTGTATAGAAGAGGTTTTCGAAACGTTAAAAAATTAGTGCAATTGACTGAACTGGGAAAAGTGCTGTATATGAGACAATAAGGAGGATCAAAAAAGGGCATGGATATGAGGCATAGACTAGTTTCAGGAAGATTAAAAGAAACAATTTAAACGATTTATTGGCCTTAGGACGACACAATCTGCGCCTGGGGTTTCGCAAATTGGATAACAGATTTGGATATCAACGAAATATAAAAGTATGTCCAGAAACCATCTGTATGTCACTGAAATGACAAGGCTACATATCAAGGAAACCAAAAAAATCCCTATAATGACACCTTCACAAAAGGAACGAAAGATAGAATTTGGTCAACGTTTTCAAAAAGATAATTTTAATAATTTCTTTATATCAGATGAAAGTTGTTTCCAACTTATTGGAAATCACTTAAAATCCAGCAAAACAACCTGTTACCGTTTAAATTTCCAAATGTCCCACCAAAATAATGGTTTGGGGAGCAATATCTCAGCGTGGTGTATAGTTGATGGTACCATTAATAGTGAAAAGTATTGTGGCATTCACGATTTTCTCCTTGAAACAGCGTATGCTTTACATCCAGAGGGGTGGCGTTTTCATCAGGATAATGCAAGATGCCATACTTCGGCCTATACTCTAGCTTGGATGCAAGAACACTAAGTGACAACCATTTCATGGCCAGCAGCATCTAAGTTCCATTGAAAACATATGGGACTAAAGAAGATTGAAATTGAACAAGCAGCGCCACGTAATGAAGATGATTTAATTCAGTCAGTTATACAGTCCTAGTCGAAAACTATGGAGATGATTTAGTTTCGGATGTACCTCGACGTTTAGTCAAGTGTTTACAGTTAAATGGAGGTTGTATAACTAAATAAGATGAATATTTTGTTAAAATTTTCTAATTCAAGAATTAAAAATATATAAACCTTGAATATCAAAACAGATGTAATCTGTTTTGATTTCAAAAAAATTTAAAAACAAATAAAATAAGAAGGAACGGTTTTTTACTTGATAGAAGGATTATTACAAAATTTGAAAATCAAAACGGATTTAATCTGTTGTCTTCTACAATTTTAATTTCAAAAAATTCTTTGAAGAAACTTTAAGAATTAAATTAATGTCTTTATAAGCACTGCTCATATTTAATAGACGTCAAAATTCATCATACAATATCAAACGGAATTAAGAAAAACCAACGAACATAAACTGTCAATTAAAATTAAAATATAAATAAGCAAACATTTTTTGTTTCGTTCCAGGCATGCGTAATGAACTCTTCAGACAAACTTACGAAGCCCTGTTTGTTACAAAATGTTACAAAATGTATTGTTTTCCGATCCTATTACTATATTGTATGATGAATTTTGACGTCTATTAAATATGAGCAGTGCTTATAAAGACATTAATTTAATTCTTAAAGTTTCTTCAAAGAATTTTTTGAAATTAAAATTGTAGAAGACAACAGATTAAATCCGTTTTGATTTTCAAATTTTAAAAAACAAACTTTTAGAATTAAATAAATGTCTTAAATAAGCACTGATTATATTGAATAGACGTATAAAAATCAAAATTCACTATACAATATCAAATGGAATAAAAAAATCCAAAAAATAAATTATTAATTGAAATTAAAAATAAGTAATATCGAATGTTTCGTTACGAAACCTCTCATTTCAAACCTTTTTTAACCTATTTTTATTACCTCTTCTACCTCTATATATGCATAAATACCCTGTTCTGTTTTTTAAGTCTTCAGTTGTCTGAAGATGGGATATTTAATTCCCGAAATTCAAGTCACAATTAAATGTGTAAAATATAGATGTATTGGTAGTAAAACATATAGTAAGATAGTAAGGGCTGAAACCGTTCAGTATCTGAAAAGTTCTAAGATACCATTTTGTCTATAAGAGACCGTTGTTTGACGCTTTTTGTTTAATAATATTTAATTCTTTCAAAAAGTTATCTGAATTCAAAGGGACATTCAATAGCCTATGAATAAACTTATTATATGCTGACATCTTTTGGTTGAAAATATTGGATGGAGTAGTAGTTTACTTTGTGAAAGTTCATTTTAATTGGAATGAAATGAGAAATTACTTTGTTTTCTATCACTTTATTTACTGATTATACAGTGACTCGAGTTTCGTAGTGAATCTTTTGGTTGGTAACCAAATCAGACAAACAGACTGAATCAATCAAACAGAATGAATTGAAAATTTGAAAATCAAAACAGATTTAATCTGTTGTCTTCTACAATTTTAATTTCAAAAAATTCTTTGAAGAAACTTTAAGAATTAAATTAATGTCTTTATAAGCACTGCTCATATTTAATAGACGTATAAAGTCAAAATTCATCATACAATATCGAACGGAATTAAGAAAAACCAACGAATATAAAATGTCAATTAAAATTAATATAAATAAGCAAACATTTTTTGTTTCGTTCCAGGCATGCGTAATGAACTCTTCAGACAAGCTTACGAAGCCCTGTTTGTTACAAAATGTATTGTTTTCCGATCCCATATGAATGAAAAATAACTCCTTCTCAAAAATATAAAACATAATTTCAAGAACTTCTCAAAAACTAATTTATTTGAAATATTCAATATATTTAAATGAATTACTTCAAAAAATCTCAAAACATGTAGCACATTCTCAAGAAATAATTAAAGTTACGATAAGATCAGTTCAACTTTACATATAAAAAATAATAAAATCAATTAAACAATGTATAGACTTACTCAGTGAATCTTAGGAATACACGGTCCTCAACAGAAATAAAAGTAAACACCTTTATATATCCAAGGTACTTATGTTCAAAGTTCACAGAAAATCATACAAAGCTTATAAGGCACTTGGCCTCAGTTAAAACCGTTCAACACTGCATAATAAATTTCTTTATTTAAAAAACCTAATATAATTATATATTATATATAAAATAAAATAAGAAGGAACGGTTTTTTACTTGATAGAAGGATTATTACAAAATTTGAAAATCAAAACAGATTTAATCTGTTATAAGAACGGAATTAAGAAAAACCTCTTAATTCCGTTCGATATTGTATGATGAATTTTGACGTCTATTAAATATGAGCAGTGCTTATAAAGACATTAATTTAATTCTTAAAGTTTCTTCAAAGAATTTTTTGAAATCAAAATTGTAGAAGACAACAGATTAAATCTGTTTTGATTTTCAAATTTTGTAATAATCCTTCTATCAAGTAAAAAACCGTTCCTTCTTATTTTAGAATGAATTGAATTCACAACTGGTACATACTGGTATGGAAAAGACAGTCGGAAACATAGGAAATTCAGTGATAATCCAGATGCAGTGGAACAGTGCAAGAATCAAAACCTCAGCGCGAAGCGATGATGGACAAACGATTGTTCTCTCTCCAGTGGTAGTGGGCAGTGAAAACAGACTGCACAGCCTTTCGATCGAAGCATCAACACTGCGCACTACCATTGAGAAAGAACAATCATTTATTCGTCATTTCATCGCGCTGAGGTTTTGATTCTTCCACTGTTCCACTGCATTCTTGACTAACACTGAATTTTCCATGTTTCCGACTGTCTTTTCCATACCTGTATGTCATAACCAGTAACACAAAAACGATCGATATGGGAAATCAAAAAAACGAAGCAATTTAACGTAACACCTCCATTATTTCCAAACTGCTCTTACAGCCGATGTGTGTACCTGCAAGCACCCCGGAGCAATTAAGAAACAGGCAGCGGAATCACCGAAACAAGTGAACCGATCCAGAATTGCATATCCAGGCGAACAGGTACCTACCCATAATTAAATTGCCGTTAAATGAGTCAAGGCCTTCCTCGTCAAGGGTGGATAAGTCATGGTCTGCAGTTCCCCTTATTATCGGCCGTGTCGTCTGAGCTGATGACTTTTTTGGTGCAATTTCATGCTAGGAAATCTTGTTAAATTACGCTTAAAATACAATGCAACCTGAATTAATCACGAACCTCGATAAAAATTTTTGCGTGTCTCGCCGGTTTAATTGCGCCTTCCTGTTTTCTCTCGGTACGCCCTTAATTGCTTTTTCAGATGCAAAAATACCGCCATAATTTTTCCGATATCAACATCTGTGCTGGTATAAATCAGTGTTAACATTGTAACAAATTTGAGAAATGTGTGATTCCGCCTCTAAAGAACTAGTGCATTGTTTTAATTGCTTTTAGAGTTGCACTTTTCGCAAACAAATTGTTTCTTTTCCAATTTTTTCTATTTGTAAATAAACTTAATCATATTTTGTTATCGCTTTTAATCTTTTTTTATTTCAACCTTGTGTCTTATTGTTTGGTCTTTTCACTCGCAGATTCTCTTCCATACTCCAGACGTTATGCGAAGTAGAACTCGACTCGTTGTTATCAGGAAATGTATAGATTTATCGCTTTTAAACTTTAACTGCCAATGAAAATGAAGCAACGTTTTGTGATCGAGTTCGCATTCGTAAAATGTCTTGGGAAATGTTATTACTTTATATAAATTCTTTATTATTTTATTTTATTAAAATGAATTTTCTGCTTTGGGCTCTGAACCGAAAGGTCCCGGGTTCAAATCCTGTTCAGGTGGAAAAGAAATTTTCTAGTTGGACGCGTTTCGGCCACCATTTCACTATTGGGTCGAAAATTAACAGTGTTGTGACCTAAAGTGACGTAAAATCGCAGTAACAAAGCCTACCCAGAACACAACTGAACTCGCACAAGCTGAAAAAGCTTCTGAGGGATTTTCACAAAAGATCTAGGAGTATCAGGGTAATATTAATACATTAATACAATATAATAATAAGATGCGGTTTTTTACTTCATAGAAGGATAATTACAAACTTTGAATATCAAAACAGATTTAATCTGTTAGTCTTCTACAATTTTAATTTCAAAAAAATTAAAAAAAAATCTTTTAGAATTAAATTAATGTCTAATAATAAGCACCGCTTAAATTTAATAGACGTATAAAAATCAAAATTCACTATACAATATCAAATGGAATAAAAAAAACCCAAAAAATAAATGATTAATAAATTAAAAATAAGTAATATCGAATGTTTCGTTCCAAACGAAGTTTGTAATTATCCTTCTATCAAGTAAAAAACCGCATCTTATTATTTTATATATGATATATAATTATATTAGGTTTTTGAATAATGAAATTCATTACACAGTTTCCAGTGGTTTAATGAAGGCCATTAAATGCCTTACAAACTTTATGTGATTTCTGTGTTTAGCATAGAACATATTATAGAGATTACCTTGGATATAATATGTACCTACTTAGTTCAATTGCATTCACAGATTTTGCAGAAATTGTTTGATAAGATCACAAGTTTATTTATTTTCAATTTAATTTATATTTTAAATGTAAAGTTGAACTGACCTTATCTGAATTTTTAATTGTTTTTGAGGATGTGCTACATGTTTTTGAGAATTTTTGAAGTAACTTATTTAAATATTTAAACATATTAAATATTTCAAATAAATTAGTTTTGGAGAAGTTCTTAAAATTATGTATTGTATTTTTGAAAAAGATTTAGTTTTCATAAATATAAGACCAGAAACTGAACATGTTTTCAAATGTTTGTCAAAGGCAAAACATATGTACCAAATGCCTTTCTGACGAGATCAGGTGCGTTTGTTTGGAACGAAACATTCGATATTACTTATTTTTAATTTTATTTAATAGTTTATTTCTTGGTTTTTTTTATTCCATTTGATATTGTATAGTGAATTTTGATTTTTATACGTTTATTAAATATAAGCAGTGCTTATTATTACACATTAATTTAATTCTAAAAGTTTTTTGAAAAAATTTTTTTGAAATTAAAATTGCAGAAAACTGACAGATTAAATCTCTCTTAATATTCTAAGTTTTTGATACAATACAATTAAATTCTCATCAGTAAATATGCAAGATATATTAGTCAAAGCTTCTAACAAATGATTTAGACGTTTTGGGGTGAAAGAGGCATTGCTCAACGTTCTGACTATGAAATCCGTATGATCCTGCCAACTTAAATTCTCCATTCGCAAATCCAAAAACTTCACACAAGTTAGCAGACTGTAATATCCGACGGGATAGTTCGAGAATCAATCCACACTGGTTTGAAAATGAAAAAGATCATTCTTATTGATGTTCAAAATTAGAGAGTTCACTCGGCACCAATCTGAAAAGTACTGGTCAAGCAGCTGACATGTCATCTTAAGTTCCTGCAGACGCAATTATTATAGGTGATGTGTTGTCACCGAACATAACGACTCTCATAACAAAGGAAACAATTAAATATATTCAAACAGAGTCTCGTGAAACATTTACGAACAGAATGAATAATAATGTACCAAATACAGATCCCTTAGGAACACCCATTTGATAGTCTTTAAAACTCTCTCGATTCACTTGAACAAACATTTTACCATTTCTATATCCAATCTAAAAACACTCCCTTGAAGCTAATGTTATAGAGATTAAGGGCAGTAAATTTCCGGATTTTTCAGTCCAATGGCCGAGTGCGTTATGTAGGATACTGCGTTACCTCGGGAGGGTGGAGGCCCTCGGGAAGTATTCGTACGACCTGGCTATCCAATTGATGTTGGACTCGAGGGGGTAGTGGTTGAAAGCCCGCGTGCTGGACTAGAATCTATCTTCTATCATCTATCTTTTCGCAGCAATCCATGTTCAGGATATCTCGAGAAATGCTTCAGGGTTTAGCAGGACGAATCAGGATCGATTGAGAGACGTTTCTGGGGGTTTGTGGATCTCGACGATACGGCTAGTCCGTTAGTGTTTGAAGCCAGGATCAATTGAAAGACTTAACAAGGGTTCGTGGGTCTTGACGTACAGGCCGGATTGACGGTGCTCGTAGCAGGATAAATCGAGGCATCAATCTTGAGACTATCTTAGTTCATAGGACTGCGTTCGGATGGATGGATAAGAAGCCCCTTCGGCGTATGAGTTGCGCCCCAAACAACTCGGGTACTTAACATTGCAGAGTCAGTAGAGGTTGGATAGTGCTTCGCTGGTACCACTCATACGGTTGTAGGTTCTCGAACTGAAACTCAAACTTGAAGCTGGTGGGTTCAGCTCTTCGGAGTGATTCTCGCCATGCGCGATGATAAGGCGTAACCCTTATCACTCTTTCTGTCTCCTGGGACAGTTTGTGAAGACGGCTTCTAGTCACTTGAGGAAAAATCTACGCTTACAGGCCAATACACTAAATGGTAGAATTCACACGTCCGAATATTCAATATCATCATACCATCAACATTCAATTGGAAGCTGTATTACCAGGTATGATATCATTGACCTGACTTCAAATAGTTTTGTTTTTATTCCTCGAGTGATTCAGAAGACTCCTATAATAAATATAATAATAAGAAGATTTCAATAAACTCGCATACCCTTAGCGTTTGTATATATAGTTCAGGACTTGAATGATAAACAGAAAAAAGTAAGACTCGATAGCGTAAAACAGTTGTATGTGATGGCCGCAGATCATGAATTGGAAAATATGGCGTTCTTGAATGAGAACATTTTTACAATTGAGCAAATTCTGAACAAACAAAACGATCGATTCACTTGTGTGATCGTTCTTCTTTCAATCGAGACCATTTCCGAGCATATCGAAAGCAGAAACTGGCCTCGATGATGTGCAGTAATCACACGAAATGGACGTTCTTTAATGATTTCCATACCATAAGGAGTAGAAGTTAATGATTCAATATATAGACAGTTAGTGTTGGAAGGTTTCTTGAGGACTTCGGCAAGTAAACAATTCAAATAAGAATCCTAGGTGTTAGACTCTGCAACAGTTCACAGAGAGCAGCACACCGTCCTTTGTCTTGAATATAAAGCAGACTTAAATCTTTTGGATTTTTCCAGTTAGGAGTATTTAGAAAGCAAAATGGGAGGAATTCAAATCAGAACGCTGGATGTTTCAACAGCACCCTGCACCAGATCACAGAGGGTAGCACACCATCTAATGGCTTCAAAATAATATTTCAGCTTTCATTTCACTGAGGTAATAGCCTCCATAATACCCAGACTCAAAACCCCTGGATTTATGCATTTGGAAGTAATGAGAGAGCGAGCTGGGAGCCAGAATATTAGATGGATTGGATGGGCTGAAGATTTTTACTTCAGTTGGGGACAAATTCTGTGCCTAGTTCCGCATGTAATATTCGACCGGTTCATTCCCTCTGTAAACGGTGATTCACATGAACAATACGAGTGAAGGTACAGGAAACGAATCTGAATTTTCAAATTACCATTCGAACGAACCCATCCATCCTACACGCGAAACCTAATAACGGCTTAATAAGCGTCATTACGCAAAAAACAAAACGAGAGAAATTTTTCGCTCAAGTCAATTAGCGATTTGGCGCTCCAATCGAACTCGAGCCGTGGCGTTCCACAAACATCGCTCTTTAATTTAAATTAATTATGTTGCGAGATGAGTCATCCGTTACGAGACAGTTCGGATCATTATTATTCGGACAAAATGTTATGAAATCGTACGAAGAACATTCAAGCTGGTATTTTTTGCTTTGTAAACAGGAAAAATCGCACATTTCTCTTAGTGATTTATGCTTATTCCATTAAAAACACTATTTCTTCTAAGAAATGTCGAATTATAGTATTAACGAGTTATGAACTCATTCAAGTAATGCCTATTATCACATTTATAATATATCCACTGCATCAATAACTGTTGTATTAGAGAATATCCTGCTCAATTTGTTGGCAGAAGATCTCGAAGCTGCTGAAGCATTTTTGGCTGTGGTCCGTGAATATCAAGGGTCCTTTGAAATTTGTCCTATGTGTCTATTGGATGTAAGTGAGAGGATATTGAAAGTAATGTTAGATGTGGAATACCCTGATTTTTCCTAGCAGTAATCACCTGGTAGGATCTGTATGATGGTGCAGCATCATCCAGAAAAACTAAATTTTAGCTAATAGTTGCGTAAATTCATGAGACTATTCCGTTGATAACTTCATCAAAATAGTTCTGAGACGGTATGGTTCTTGGAAGTACTACTAAGTTAGATCTGAAATCTAAACAAAACAAAAAGCGTCGATATCTGGACTCGTTAGTAAAGAGTCCAGGTTGTTCCCTCCATTGACCACCCTAATTTTGGTTCGCGAGTAAGTGGAACTCTTCTTGACAAGCGTCTTGGTGTTAGATTGACTTCATGAAGATGTGTTCTGACTGTGCTTAGGAAACTAAAGTACCTGTTGCATCTTGAAGACGTTGACAAGTGCTGAGAGGCTGTATTTTCACCAAAAGAGTTAAAAAATGGTCTTCTTCTCTAGTACGTAATCTTCCATTTCTGGGTACTCGACGAACAGTTCCGGTAACAAGTACCGCGCCAGTAAACGTTGACTTGCCATTCTGAAAAGCTGAGAGGTTGTCTTTTCACCGAAAGAGTTAAAGAACTGTCTTTTAATGGCAATGTAGCACATGGTCTACCACTTCTGGCTCTTTGGCGAATAGTTCTGGTGTTATCGTGATATAATATTATACTTTCGCTAAAATGAAAGAAATTAGTCATTTGAACTTCGACTTGAAGCATTCCAAGGGCTCTCTTGACATCGTCTTTGGATTAAACTTGTTACAATGTTATGTGATTTGACAGGATCATTTCCTATTTTGTTAAATCTATCAATTAAATTTATTCCACCCGAATCTGGAATTCGGTAAATTCATAAGCATTTTACATAATTATATGTAGATGTGAAAGCACAAATCTATGCAAATAAGCCACAGACTACGACTCAATTGGAATATTCAAACAGTCGGATTTATTAATAATAATAATAATAAAGTGACTTTATTGACTAAAGAAAAAAAAACCAATACAATACAATTTCAACTATCAAGAAAACCAGCAGGAGCGAAGTTTAGTCGAATGACTGCTCTTACACTTAAATCCAACGATTTTCCTATTGTACAGTAAAAGAAAAGTAAAACAAACTATGCATGAATCACAATTCAATCGAATCCAAAATGAACATCATAATATAAATGTATTGAATTTAATACTATAAAAATAAATACATGCCTAATAAAAAAAAACCGACTACTATGATGAAAGGAAGAGGAAAAATAGATGTATAGACATAATTAGTATTCCAACTAATTACACAGGACTTTTCACAAATTAATCACCAGGAAGTGAGAAGGACCTTAGATGTGACTCGAAAATGTGCAAAGAAGGGACAGATCTAACATCAATATCCAAAGTATTGATAATTCTTGCAGCATTATATGAAAAAAACCTACAGAACCTAACCGTTCGATGAGCAGGAATGGAAAGTCTATATTGATGTCTGATGTTGACAGTATGAACATTGAGTCGAGGCACCAATCCATCCATAAGTCCATCGCCCACCGCATTTCGTACCAGTTTGAAAACAAAACACCCCAGATGCAGTTTAACTCTACTTTCCATTCTCAACCAACCCAGATCTCGAATCTTCTGCGACACATGATCAAATTTACGAAGACCGAATACAAACCGACAGCACCAGTTCTTCACGAGTTGAATCCTTCTCTTATGATACGCATCCAAATAAGAACCATAGATTAAATCGCAAAAATCAAAAATGGAGAAAATCAACACCTCTGGCAAATTTTTCCTCATTTGAAACGTCAAATATCTACACGTAGAATAAAGCATTCGGAGTCGCTAAAATGCAGACCTGATCAGTCCTGAGACATGCCCACCAAATCTCAAGTCCTCATCGAACAGAACACCGAAATTCCTAGGGCTTTCACACATCTCAAACCTGCCATTACCCATTCGAAGTTTTAAGTTGGCCTTAATCAAGTCCCTATGTTTTCTTTTGGAGTATATAATGCAAAGACTCTTCGATACATTGACAGACAAATTATGCGATACACACATCCGATTAATCAAATCTAAATTCCGATTGACCTTATCCGAAGCAAGACTCAAGTCCATATTGAATCTAAACAGTAATTGAATATCATCAGCATATGCCTCCGGCACACACTATTCAAGCCAGGAAAAAAGATCTGAGGTATAAATTATAAATAATAAAGGTCTCAAAATAGAACCCTGAGGGATACCTGCCAAAATAGCCCTCTGAGACGAATGTACACCATTAACAAGTATCTTCAATTATCGAAATGACAGAAAAGACCCTATCATTGACACTGCACTGGGCGAGAAGCCAAAATATTTCAATTTAGCACACATGAGGCGATGATTAATCGTATCAAATGCCTTTGAAAAATTAAGGACATGAAGAACAGAAAACCCACTATCCAAATCACGAAATATCCTGTCTGTTACTGACGCCAAAGTAGTAGCAGTGCTACGACACCTGCAAAAGCCGAACTGATACGACGGCAACATATCAAACTCATCAAAAAAAGCTGACAAGTGGCAGGATACTTATGACCCTCAGATCGGAAAATGAGGTCGGTTCAGGCTTCTTTGGAAGTGGAATACCGATCGCACACTTCCACTGCATAGGAACACGTTAACCAATATGCAACTGTTGACAAGATGAAGAATATACAATTCTATAATGGGAAAAGCAAAAAGCAGCATGTCAAACGTAATATTATCATCACCCACGGCCTTAGTATGTATACCACTCATAACAGATCTCACCTCATCTAGAGTAACTATTTTGAAATGAAATGATAGTCCAGATCTATAAACATTGTTGTTATAGTAATTAATTTTATCTGTACATGGACTATCCTTGGCCACGCCATTAAATGTGGAAAAAAAGGTACCAATAGAGCTAGGGTCACTCAAATCGCTCGGAATCTCTTCAGAGTTCTCCTAGTAACATTGAGCGACTTCAATGCTCTCCATGCAGCTTCAGTACCGTCAGACGTCGCAGAAATAATAAATGGTTTTTTGCTACGTCGAATCTCTGCTAAAGTCTTGTTGCGTATTTTCCTGTAATAACACCAATCAGCTGCAAATCCTGACCGCTTGAATGAAACAAGGGCAACATCACGTTGTCGCATTAAGCACCTTAGCTGGTCAGTCATCCCCGGTGCTTTAGGCTTGGAAACTCTCTTACGTCTAATAGGCGCGTGGCGGTAGTAAGATCTTATCAGAATTTCGTTGAAAATTTGCACTTTTTCATTTACATTCGGTTCATTGATAAAAGTATGCCACCCCTTCGAAGACAAGTCTGAAAGAAAAGCGTCACGGTCGAAACTGCTGAAATCCCTGTAGGAAACGTGCTTTTGTTCACTTTTCAACCCCACAATATCCAGATCACAAAAAACCAGGCAATGATCACTAATATGATCCAGGTTCTTGACCCCCTTTGCCGTCACAATATTGAGGGGACACTTTACAAAAATTGCATCGAGAAGTGTTCTAGATCCTTTAGCGGCTCTTGTGGCATCTTCAATGATTTGTTCAAACCCATATGATGAGAAGCATTCAGTCAATGGACTTCTGCAATTGAGCAAATTAACCTAAACATCCCCAATACAGAAAAATCAATTACCGACTAGACATACATCATTCACGAAAGATTGAAATCTCGATTCCCTACCCTTACTATTTGGAGGTCTTTAAACCACTCCAATAATTATAGACAATTTTTTTATGCGCAACTTGATCCATAGATATTCCATTGGGCTTTCTATGTCGAAATTAAATTCAACATGTCAGGACATGTTAGGAGTCGTAGCATCGCCCAGGAGCTAAAGATCGACCATAAAACAGTTTTAAACCATTTGTGCAAGGCTGACTTGGAAAAGAAGTTCGATGTTGGGGTGACACACCAATTAACATCAAAAAGCAGATATATCCATCTGCGAAGCCTTGGCCGAACGGAATGAAATCGACCATTTCTTAAACGAATGGTGAATGAGGACGACAATATTGTGCGAAAACCATGGTTTAACGGCCAGAAAGGTTCTATTGTGAATTTGGTAGGATTGGAAAGAAATCATTTATTATGAGTTCCTTCCATATGACCAAACATTAAATTCGTATCTCTACTGTCAACAACTGGACCATTTGACGCTAGCGATTGACCAGAAACGGCCAGAATTGACCAACAGAAGAGGTATTGTGTTCTGTCAAGACAACGCTAGGCTATTCACGTCTTTAGCGACTTGCCAGGAAGTTCGAAAGCTTAGTTGGGAAGTTTCAATTCGTTCACCATATAGTCCGGACCTGGAACCTCTTGAAGTCTTGAAGTTCACGCAAACATAATGGATTTTTTCCCAACCTATCACATTATTGGGAGGGACATACGTCGACTTCATCAACAGTACTACCAGTCACAATTTTGAGAGGATTTTTAATGTTAAACGCTCCCTGCGTTCAGATGAATTTCCCGCTGAGAAACTACCTATTGCTCAAATCGAAAACAGATCGTGGCGTTCCACAAACATCGCACTTTTATACAAATTAATTACGCATCGAGATGAGTCATTCGTTGCGAGAGAGTACGGGCCACGGCGATGGTGACCTCTCCGTAGTCTGATTCACCTCTCGCAGCACTTCCTGCCGGTCCCGTTCCGAGCACGGCTCTCTAGATGTTGTTCATTTTTTTCCGATGGGGAGGAGATCGACTACGGCAAATAAAAAAAAAGGTAGAAATTCGGCGCTGCGGTCGATGGTGAGACGGGAAGCGTTATGCGGGAGCGGTGGACCGTACGGAATGGTCGGTCTTGTGGAAGGTGTCGGATTCTACAAGCGAGGAACTTATGAGGTAGAGAACGGTCAGGAAGGCGAGGTGTTCAATTCATTTTCGACTAGCTTCTACCCGTATCTTCGACTACTGTTCATGAACACATATCGGAGAGTTTTTTGAAATATTAGGAGTACAAATAAGTTTCCGCCGTTTTTTAACACAATTCAAATATTTATTATAGAAGACGATGTGAGACTGCTTGCTGAGTGACTTCTAATGTTAGAGCAAGTTCTTTTTGTGTTTGAGATGAATCTTCCTCCAATAATTCCTCCAATTCTGCATCCTCGTAAATTTTTGGCCTTCCACTGCGATCTTTGTCTTCTGCGTCGAAATCACCGTTTTTAAACTTTTGAAACCACTCTCGACACGTTCTCTCACTCAAAGCACCCTCACCATATGCTTCTACGAGCAATTGATGCGCCTCAGCAGCAGTTTTCTGTAAATTAAAGAAGTAAACTAATATTTCCCGCAAATGACGCTTACTTGGCTCAAATTTTGACATTTTCAACTTATAAAAATTATATTTTACTAATATAAATCAATGATATTAATAGGTTATGTTGTTCTTCAATGTCCAAACTATTTTTTAAGCCGGTTATCATCTGCGAAAGCTAACCGAAACTCCGTGCCGCGCCATCTACAATAAAACGGCGGAAACTTATTTGTACTCCTAATACTACAATTGCAAAAATAATATATCGGCTATGGTAATAGAAAGTTCTACGAATCGAGACCGTGTAACATACATCTGTATAACATTTTTATACTCAAACAAACTCGATAAGGTTTTGTTGATCACAGGGGCAAATTGCAGACATGCGCACGTTTCACAACTTGTTGGTTTTCATCAGTACAATGAACGCCAGCGACTACAAATCTGTCAAGTAACTATATTCGCTGTACACGGAGACACTAAGATATTAATCATACACTAGCGCGATCTAGAGAATGCAAACATACATACAAGACATATCTTTGCGAGGTAATTCAAGTAAAGAAATATATTCCCGATATTTTTAACTTACAAAGGCAGAAAAAAACTTTCCTCATGCTCAAGTCAGACCATACTATGCCATAACGCTCATAACATTGGCCGACAAAATAAATTTTTTTGGTTCTAACATAAAGCTGAATAGCATGTTATGGTAGAATGCACGTATCCAAATACAGAAATGGGAAAAAATTACAACACGTAATGTTTTCTTGCTACATTTATAGAACCATATTTAATGTTACAACATCGGAAGTGTATTGAAAAAATTATTTAAGAATTTTTTAACCGCATATATCGACTTTTTTTTTAGTTTTGCACGTATTAAACGTACATTACATTTAAGAAATATACAAATTAATTATTAAAAAAATTGACTCAAAATACTGATAAAATTCTATTTTTGCTTTTTATGAGGGGTCATATCTCCTCTCTTCAAAAACCAGCAATAATCACCCATCATGCCTGGATCTCATTGTCCTTGATAACGAATTTCCATTGTCCTAATATCTTGGTGGAATTTTTCACCCTGCTCATCAATGACAGCTCCCAAATTTTCAGGAAAAAATGACAGATGTGAATGGGGGAAATAAATTTTTATGACATTCGGGCACTAAGTGATTTGTTGGCATCTAATAGTTCATTTGCTAGTAATTAGTTTGCATCCCTATTGTTGCCCAAAAATCCTTTTACTACACTAACAAGTTCCTTGCTGAGTTTCTGCCTGGTAAGCTTCTCTTTGAAATCAACGTCATCTAGAAATTTTCTGATTTGTGGTCAAATAAAAATGGCTTTCTTTAATTTGGCATCACTTAACTTGGGAAAGACTTGTTTTAAGTATTTAAATCCATCACCATTTTCATTCATAGCCTCCACAAAATTTTTCCTCAGCCCAAGTTTAATGTGAAGAGGAAGCGGAAGGACATTTTTGGGGTCTACAAGAGGTCTAAACCTAACTTTTTGAGATCCTGGTTGAAAAACACTTCTTTATGGCCAAATTTTTGTTATATAATGCTAATTTACTGCACAACTGTCCTAGACAAAGAAAACAACCAAATTTTGTAAATCCTCCCTGAAGTCCCACTAAAATTCCTATAACTTTCAAGTCCCCACATATATGTCATTTATACGTGTTGTAGTTTATTTTATCCAAAAGAGTGCGCATATTTTCATAACTTTCTTTCGTCGTATGTAATAACACAGCTTAAAACTGTATTTAGACCAATCTATAAATAAACGCCACTCAGAGGAGGCATGTTCAATATCAAGCTCCTGCATTAAACCATCCATATCAATACACGCACACAACGAACTTTCCATACTGTAGAATGCAGAAAACGAGCATTTCATTTTCTCGAAATTCCTAATTTTCGTTTCGTTGCCCAATAAATTCCATTCCTTAAGACGGAAACCAAGAAGTTCTGACTGTTGTTTTGATAACTACAAATTAATGAACTCACTTTGAACAATTAAATTCGGCTCGCCAGAACTGGGAAACAACGTTTTGCGGATCTAAAGGTGCGATCGGCACTGGTAAATCTGCATTATGAGGAACAGGTCGTATCGCAGACTGCAAATTTGGATAGTCAATCTTGTACTTTCCCTTTTTGGAATAACCTTGAGTTTTTGTCAGGCAAAATAACAATCGATTAAGTGATTAGTGCATATAGACTGCAAAAGGCATGCTTTTTCTCTTCCTATTCATCCACTGCACCCATGATGCGCTACCACTAACACAGCACACCTGGGGAGCCCAATTGAAACACCAAAATATTGGAAGTAGGTTTTTTTAACATTTTAGAAAATGGCCTGGCTTGTGATTTCACCATAAATTCTCCACAAATAAAACAAAATTTGTCAGGAGAGATTTTGCAACTGCGGCGCGTCTGTCTAGATATTTTGGTCCTTAAAAAACTTTCTCATCTACACAGGGAACCACTCACTTCAAAACTCTACAGAAGACTGATTTTTAATCTTAATTTTATGTCTAGTATTGTGAACAACACAGTTCAGTACTTTTCCTGCTATAAAATACATCCATTTTAACCTCCTTCTCATAAAATTGAGTACTTGCTAAAGTAAAATGGTCTTATTGAGCTATTGAAAATGGTACGTGTTAGGGCTTTAGAAATGGCCTCCTAATATTAGAAGAGACATACATCTGTATAACAATTTCATAGTCAAACAAACTCGATAAGGTTTTGTTGATCACACGGGCGAACTACAAACATGCGCACGTTTTAAACTTGTTGGTTTTTATCAGTGCAATAAATGCTACAAATCTGTCAAGTATTTTTATTTGCTATACACTGAGACACTGAGGTATTTGATCAACAAAACCTTATCGAGTTTGGTTGAGTATAGAATTGTTATACAGATGTATGTTTCACTGTCTCGATGTGTAGAACTTGCTATTACTATAGCTCACACTCCTTTGGTACCGATCATTCGAATTGATTTATTTGTATAACAATAGCAATTCTAAACTCAAACAAGCCCTATAGGGTTTTGTTGAATCTTGGTGCATAAGTACAGCGCACGCGTCTAACTTGATGGTTCTTCTTTCAGTATACTATAATGCCCAACGACTGCAAATCTTACCATAGCTCACAATCTCATTAACATTGATATATGGTACAGATCAGCGGAATTAATTTATTTGAATATGAATATGATAATTATGAGCATTACGGCGTAATGTGATCAAATCGGGAATACATCCTCTGGCTTGCTGAAGTTTGTCTTGTATGTATATTTGCATGCTCTAGATGGCCCTAGTGTATAATAAATACCTTAGTCTTCCTGCGCCAGATCAAACAATGGAATAATAAAACAGTATCGACATATGTTATCAAAACCGCACGAACTTACTTTTACTTCTATTAGAATATTAACCTAAATTACCTAGCAAACTTAAGTCGATGCAACTGTTTCAAATGAACCTTATGAATAACAAATTTTATTCCACAAAATGGTCCATAAAAATTGAAAAAAATGAAAAAAATATAGCACATTCCCCAAAACAGTGTTTAAATTTCCCATCCATCATCGACCGTTGGGACTATTTTGAATAATAAATGAAGAAAGAGGAACACAGAAGAGAATTCTATACGTCTTCTTGTAAATACACAGTGTTTCCAAGACCTCTGGAATTAATTTGTTAATTTTTTTACAATTTAAAATTTGATTTCGTGGGAACTTCTCAAAATTCTCTGTCAAATATTTCAAAAAATCCTCTTCCAAGGAATATACCTTTCTAATAAAATTAGGTTATTATTGGTATTTGGTGCCTCACTGACCGATTTTCGATACCTTTTTGGGGCTGTTTAAAAATTTATGTAAAATTTGTAGCTTCATTTGAAAATCTTAGGTGAACCGTTCTGGAATTTGATCTGCACGTTTAGTCTTAAAACCTATCCTGGAAATTTAAAAAGCGTAAATTTCTGTCAACAATGTGTGAACGCACCTAGGTCTTTGAATATAATCACTATTTCTTCCTCAATGTAAACATCTGAACACATTTTCGTTCTCATATGGGCAGGCACAAAGTTTATTTTAAAAGATACGCAGGAGAATAATTTTTCTTCGCAATTTTTCCTGTTATGAGTCGCAAGGCTCCCGTGAAAATCACCAACACACCTTGCTTTCATTAAAACACGAATCTCCCAACACGTCTGACCGACTTGGAACTCTGACATTCAGAATATTCTAATTGAATGCAAGACACTAACGATAAAACTGCGGGCCTAACAAACTTCTACCACTTTCGTTCTTCTCCCCAGAGAGGCCATTCCCGACCAACAAGGGTTGCACGACTCGAGAAGTCGAGGAGAAAACGAAATACTGCACCAACCTTCAATAATGACCTGATCAGCGTTAGAACGCGTTTCCCAGAGGTTTCCTCATGGCTCCAATCAAATTGAACGAGAATTCTGTGAACCTCTTCCTCTAATAAAATCTAACAATGCCATGCCCGCGTCTCAATTGAATCTGTTGCCTGGAAACGATTTTTCCCGATCGCTAAGTGGAAAATGGGAAGAGGCTTTGACGCTTCGGCTACCGAACTTTTATTTATCACTCCATTTTTCTTTTATAGATCCGCATTCTGGACTGAGCTCGTAGAATTTTGCTTGAGGAATTTTCTTCTCCGATGGTTTTATATTGGGAAACGTTACTGGCCCATTTGAATACCGGGAAATATCAATTTCTGAAACCTCCTCGGGGATTTTCTACCCCGAAAGTGACATCTTGCGTCAGCTTTTGCTCCAAAATTTTAAAAGGGGAAAAACAACGTTTGAGAATTATTCTCTGCATATTAATGAAACACATTTTATTACAAATGTATGAAAAAAAGTACACGTGGTCATGAATTTTTCTAAATCATCTTTCTAGTCTCCCTAATACGTTAAACATGTTTGGGTTTATTAGATTGCGAGTTTTATCTTTCTGATAAGTCAAAAGTTTTATTGATTTGTTTGTTAATAAGGAGTATGACCTATGGTAATAGAAAGTTCTAGAAATCGAAACAGTGCAACATTGTATAACAATTCTATACTCAAATAAACTCGACAAGAATAACCATCAACATTTCGACCATGTGTTATATGACATTTTTTGTTTCAACTAACTTGAAAGATCTCCACTTGAAGTTTGGCCCTTTTAAAAGTAGAGATCCTGTATATATATATTTAACGCCATGAAGTAAAAAAGGTTTTTCCTAGATACCAAAAAATGTAGAAATAAGTTAGTGCGGTTTCGAATGTACAATCCATTTTTTCATAATGAAGCTGCAATTTTCGACAAAAGAGCATATGAACTTATTTGGACTCTAAAAAACAAACAAAAAAATTTATTATGAAATTATGAACATATGTATCTTAAGTAACAAAAGCATAGGAATTATTCTCCTTAATGTTAGAGCTGTCTGACGATTGAGACAGAAATGCGTTTAATAGTTTATATTCTGAACGAAGTACTTTATTATCATTTATGTAGCCTTTTTGGGTTTTCACACCAATTGATAATTTTATGTATACATGTATATATGTCGCGTTATCGCGTTTACGTTAAAAGCGTTGTAAATGGGATCTAACTGCTTCTAGCTATTTTCCTCGAAATTTTGAACCTGAATCTTCGACTTCAGGTTCCTGTAAACGATATGTGAACACTTCTTAACAATTTCTATATATTTAGAAATTGTTTCGTTCACTAAATACGTTATAAGGCTCTTTACCTGTCGATTACTAATTGTTGCAATACGAAAATATTAAATACACCAAATCAGTTTTTTACATTTATTCGCCACAATAGGAGATTAGGTCAGCCTAATATAAACGATACTTAAATTTATAAACTGTACATGTTAACGTTCGACTTACTTTGGTCAGAGAAAGCTTACTGGTCAGGGAACCTTACTGTTCAGAGAGAGCTTACTGTTCAGAGAGGTTTAGTTCGAGTGAACTAGCCTCTGAAGGAAAAAGTATATAAATCGATGGTTCATTCAGATTAGTGGAATTTTGGCCTTCGCACAATATTCTGCTATTAACCAGCTAAGGCGAGCTTGCGCACTGACAATGTCGGCGTTAACAGTGTGAAATGTCAAAAAACGAAATATCAAGTTGCTACATTAAAAAAAAAAACCCTTCCAGATGTACCTGAAATTTAGCATACAACTTCAGAGTACTCTTTCTTATCGTTTACAACTATCTTCAGTCTGAAAATCACTGAATTAGTAATTCCTTCCTAGATTCTGTTTTTACCATCGCGAACCCAATCCCTGAAATAATTTATCCCGGCTAGGAGTCCGAATTTAATGAAATTATGGCAGGTAGACCTATAAGGATTCGGAAAGTTGAAGGAGGTCTCGACGGTGGGATGGAACCTCATTTGTATTCACTCAGCTAACACAGGTAATTAACTAACCCTTAATGGTGGCAATTTCAGAATGAGCAGTTGGAAATTGTTATATGCCTAATGCGTGTGTAGCTGCGAAACTTCTTCATTTAATTACTGGGAAATGTTCTACAAGGGTTAGGTACAAGGCTAATGCCTATTTCAACTGTTTCTACGATCGGGAAGAAGGATCCCCTGATAACACCCTTTGGGGAGACTACTAGATTTTATTATTTCCGGGAGTGCTGAATACTTTTCGGCTCAATAGAATTCGGAATGATATTTGAAAAGATTATGTTGGAGACTGTGGTAGAAGCAAAATGTCTTCAGTCTTTCGAGTTTTTACTAGTGATCTAGTTCTAATCACCCAGTCGCAGGATTTGCCTCTGGTTGATTTCGTCACTATCGATTTATATCGATTATTTTAATCAATCCTGCGCAGCTATATGTAGTCATTAGGCTTCATTTACCAAAGTTTCTATCTAAAAGCATGCTTAAACCGGTAATGAGTATATTTTCCATAATATTTTTCGCAATGTGAGGCAATTCTTCGTAAGATCGTAAGAGTTTGATGCTTTTGAGGTGTTTTTGTACCGAAGAATGCTGCGTGTTCGTGGGTAGACCGAATAACAAATACCGAAGTACATACGAACAAGGCCAAGGAACTGATGAGATTCATTAAAGAACGAAAAATCCAGTATATAGGATATATAATGAGAGCAAAAAAGTATGAAATACTCAGGATTATTATACGTAGAAGTAAAAATACATGGGAAAAGATCTGTAGGTAGGAGGCTCAAATATATAAGACGTTGGTATGGTTGCTCTTAAATTGACATCTTTTGAGCAGCAGTTGCAAAGACTACATCAGCCAATTGGATCGCCAACTTTCGAAATTCGGAGACAGCGGATTAAAAATAAGAAGAAAATTTTTCATTGTTTTGTAGGATCCATTTTGCGAAAAATCCATATTATCTTGCATCAAATATTGAGTTGACTAAATCCCTGCATTCACGCTAGATGAATTTGCCTAAGATTTCCAAAACATCATTTCTTGATTTCAGAAGAGCCAACTTTTCTGCATACATAGGTTCATTTGTTCGTACGACTGGAGTATCTTGGAGACATTCGGTGATGTGAATAACGCCCTGGAATACTTTTATGATAAATTTTTAATATCATTGGAGAACACGTGCCTGAGAGAACGAATAGCTTGGTCAAAAAAAGCTGTCCATATGGTTCAGTGCAGGTAAACGAAAAAATATCCGTTTGAAGAATTTCGATCGTGCGAATGAGATATAACTCGAATTTCTGTGAATATGCAGGGTGACGTTAACAACTATGATAATTAGGAGGTCATAGTTGATTCGTTCGAACAAAAATTTTCCAATATAGAAGGACGAAGAGCTCAGTCAGTGATTCCATCATCCATGATTGTTAGGAAATACAATTCCGCTCTTGCTTAGCATATCCATCTTATCATAACGAAAAGTTTACGTACTTTTTCTTTTCTTAGTTTATGATAAAGAGCTCGTGTTGTCCCCATCTTCAAGAAGGGTGGTAGATTCGAGTTGAATATAGGCCAATTTCTATACTATCTAATTTCGCGAAAGTGTATGATAAAGTATAATAAAGAAGCATTTCTTACAGCGTTCATCTGTGCTTGTCTTAATACGAGTACAAGGCAGCATTTCTCCATTAAAAGTAGGTCAACAATCACTAATTTTAGTACTTTAAAACAATTTATTACGGAGTTTCTGGATGATGTTGCTCAGTTTGATGTTAATATATAAAGATTTTTCGAGAGCATTCGATTTTGTAGGTGATGGAGTTCTGTTGAGCCAACACTTGGTTTTGCTCTGCTTATTTTAAGATGATTCGGTATTTGAATGGTTGAATCAAAATTGTATTTTATAATGGTTTCAGATCTTTTATGAGCTGAAAACTGGAGTCCTGCAAGGATCTCATCTCGGTCCATTGTTGTTTATCCATAAATCTATTGAATTCATTGAAATGCACAATGAGTTCAATAATGAATTTCAAAATGGCATTGACTCATGGGTAGAAGATTTTCTTGAGAATGCGTGGAATAAGTGATTTGAGATTGCTTCAGTCCAGTCTGCAATTGGTCTGGAATTGATTGGTGCTGAATATAAAAAGTGATCACAGATGACCTTCAATACAAGATTTCAAGCTCTGGTTGGCGATTATTTCTTCGGAGGCCATTTTCCTACACCAGTGTCTATGAAATATTCTATTTGACACAACATTAAGTTTTGCACCCTACATCGAAGAACTGTGTGCCTCTGCTTGTAGAACGCTGGGTTTTGTTTTCAGCTGCTGCTAAGAGTTTGATGATTTGGAGGAGCGGAAAAATATTTACTTTGCTCTAGTTGTTAGTTAGATGGAGTAGAGCAACCTTATTTGGTTTCTTAGGTACAACTGCCATCTGAATTCACAGGAAGTTTCTCAAGTATGTCTCATTTCGGCAAACGATCTCTTCTTCATTATGAGAGAGATTCAGGTTTTGTCATTAGCCAGAAGACACGAAGATCAATGGGTTTGACCATCGACTCATCTCAGTTGTTGTCGAGAATAAATATTACTGATCCAAGAATGCCTCCTTGATCTCTTCTTATTTCTTATCTGCCGACATACAAACTTGTTGAAGCGGACACCAGTCTATCGCATATCCAAGAGTTCAAATGGAAAAACATTTTTGTTTGAACTCGGAATTACATGTTATGGATTGTTATTTTTTTTGTTAATCTAATTACTTTTCAGGATACGAATCAATTTTATTTTACTGTACATAATCTTTCCTCTGTAATTTTCGTAGGAATGTAAGAATCTTACCCTGTAATTGGCAATCTTTATGTTGAATGAATAAACTTATATTATCATTATTATTGTTGAAATACTCCTGAGAGTGGTATTCAGTATAATACTTTTAATACTCTTAGTGTCATCTCATGTATAAACACCCAACTGCATTGTCTCATTTTAATTTCGCTTTAAAACAAATATCGCCTTCAAACCACAAAACAAGCAAACTTCCATATTTGCAATCCATTGCATAGAACTCGGTCACCTTTGCTACAAAAGATACTCTGAAATTTTACATATAAAACCAAAGAGCACAGAGCTTGAACAATATAAAATTATTTTATACTTTTAAACAATATAATAAATTTTCAGTTGCTCGATGATGAAATATCGCCTTCAAACCACAAAACCAAGTCTTATCTTTATCATTTAATCTAAAACACTCAACCCCAAGTATACATAAATCAACTTGACATTTCAAACATATAGGACAAACTGGACGTTCAATCGAAACTGGTCCGTCTAGAAAGTATCCGGAATTTATTATTTTTCATAATTTTAATATACTTCTTTTTTGTATTATTCTAAGACAAAAGCAATGTATGAAATAGGTTGTGCAGATAGTCGACTATTGTCAACAGGTATACAATTTATGAAATAATGTCACAGCTAGAAAAAGAAAACAGGCAGAATATTTGTAGAGAAAAGGTTTTTTAAACGTTGAAAAATTAGTACATTTGTCTGAACTGGGAAAAAGTGCTGTATATGAGACAATAAAGAGGATTAAACATGGGATGGATATGAGGCATAGACCAGTTTCAGGAAGATTAAAAAGAAAACCATTTAAACGCTTTATTGGTCTTAGGACGACACAATCCGCTCTTGGAGTTTCGCAAACTGGCTAACAGATTTGGAAATCAACGAAATATAAAAGTATGTTCACAAACCGTCCGTATGTCACTGAAAAGACAAGGCTACATATCAAGGAAACCAAAAAATCTCTATAATGACACCTTCACAAAAGAAACGAAGGATAGAATTTTGTGAACATTTTCGAGAAGATAATTTTAATAATATCTTTATATCTGATGAAAGTTGTTTCCAACTTGGTGGAAATTACTTAAAAATCCTATCAAAACATCCTGTTACCGTTCAAATTTCCTAATTTCGCACCAAATAAAGTTTTGGGGAGCAATATCTCAGCGTGATGCTACGCCTCTCTGTATAGTTCATGGTACCATTAATGGTGAAAAGTATTGTGGCATTCTAAACGATTTCTCCCTTGAAACGGGGCATGTTTTATATCCAGAGGGGTGGCGTTTTCAGCAGGATGATGCAAGATGACATACTTCGGCCTTTACTGAAGCTTGGATGCAATAACACCCAGTGACAACCATTTCATGGCCAGCAGCTTCACCGGATCTTAGTCCCATTGGAAACATATGGAGACTAATGAAGAATGAAGTCAAACGAGCAGCGCCACGAAATAAAGATGAATTAATTCAGTCAGTTGTACAGTCCTGGACTACCATCACCGAAAATTATGCAAGTTATCGAATTATTTTGGGTGTACCTCGACGTTTTTTTTATTTATTATTATCTTGACATTCCTAGTGAAGATCCCTCAGAAGGTTTTTTTCAGCTTGTGCGAGTAAGGAGTTGTGTTCTGGGTAGGCTTTGTTACTGCGATCTTGCGCCACTTAAGGTCATAGCACTGTTAATTTTTGACCCAACAGTGAAATGGTGGCAGACACCAGTCCAACTAGAAAATTTCTTTTTCACCTGAGCAGGATTCGAACCCGGACCTCCCGATGCTCTCCCGCTGAGCTGTCCACACTCATGATGTTTAGTCGAATGTTTACAGTAAAATGGAGGTTGTGTAAGTAAATAAGATAAATATATATTGAATAATTACAATTGAACTTTGTTTTTCCGGATACTTTCAATATCATATATTTAACGAATATGAAATAAATTTTTATTAATTTTCTTATGATCGTTCGTAGAAAATAGGTCATAATGTTCTGCTAGCCCCCAACGCATGCTTCCATTAATTCAACTAGAATGGGGAATATTTCAAACTTGTTTGCGAAATATGAGTGAACAGCGGTAAAACGGAAGAATTGAATTACAGGACACTGAGGTTAAGTTAACCAATTGGCACAGCTCACTACAGAGATGCAGCTGATAGGAAGTCATGTGCGTAGTAAGCAGATTTAAACTTTCTTCAATAAATACTTTCAACAATGCAGCAAGCAGTTCTCCTATCTGTTCTTTAATCTATCAGTCGCGAAAACGCCAAATGTATGAATATCAAGCTAATGGTGACCGTTTTGAACCACTTCTGTTAATAATTTGGATCAATTTTGTTGGCGAATTTCATTATTTCATATTCAAATAATGGTACAGATCAGCGAAATCAATTTATTTGAATATGAATGCAAATTATAAGCAATACGGCATATTATTGGCTGATTTGAGTATGAGGCAAATAACAACACCTTGTCGAGTTTGTTTGAGTATAGAATTGTTATACAGATGTATGTTACACTGTCTCGATTTGTAGAACTTTCTATTATCATAGCTCATACTCTTTATGAATGATCATCATTTTCAATTTCTTGATACGGGTACTTTCGAAGAAAAGACTTTTTGCCGAGGGCGTAACTCATTAGGACAAAACATTTCAGAAAAATTCGCCTGATGATTGTGATAAGATGAGAAATATATGGATGACCAAATTCACCAAAAATTTTCATTTTTTGTTGAAGATCGAATAGTAACATTCAAAACGAAATTAATCATTCATTGCGAGATGAATTGACATATAAAGTCCATCTTGAAAGTATCCGGAAAACACAAAGCTCAATTGTAATTATTTAGTACATATTTTCAGTTCTTGAATTAGAAAATTATAACAAAATATTCATCATACTTAGAATACCATCATTTACCTGTAAACACTTTACTAAACGTCAAGGTACGCCCGAAACTAGATCCTCTCCAGAATTTTCGGTGATGGTAGTCCAGGACTGCTAGTTCAATCTTCATTAGTCCTCATATGTTTTCAATGAGACTAAGATCTGGTGAAGCTGCTGGTCATGAAATGGTTGTCACTTGGTGTTTTTGTATCCAAGCTTGAGTATAGGCTGAAGTATAGCATTTTGCATTATCCTTGTGAAAACGCTACCCCTCTGGATATGAGACATACGCCGTTTCACGGAGAAAATCATTTAGAATGCCACAATACTTTTCACTATTTATGGTACCATCAACTATACCGAAAGATGTAGGACCACGCTGATATATTGCTAGCCAAACCATTAGTTTGGTGGGAAATTTGTACGGTGACAGATTGTTTTGAAAATAGTTTTAAGTGATTTCCACCAAGTTGGAAACAACTTTCATCAGATATAAAGACATTATTAAAATTACCCTCTTGAAAATGTTGACAAAATTCTATCCTTCGTTCCTATTGTAAAGGTGTCATTATAGGGATTTTTTTGTTTCCTTGATATGTAGCATCGTCTTTTCAGTGAAATACGAACGGTTTCTCGACATACTTTTATAATTCGTTGATTTCCAAATCTGTTGGCCAATTTGCGAAACTCCAGGCGCGGATTGTGTCGTCCTAAGGCCAATAAAGCGTTTTAATTCTTTCCTTTAATCTTACGCGCTCTTCCTGAAACTAGTCTATGCCTCATATCCATGCCATGTTTCATCCTCTTTATTGTCTCACATAAAGCACTTTTTTGGCAATTCACCCAATTGCACAAATTTTTTAACGTTTCGAAAAACTTTTCTATACAAGTATTCTACCTGTTTTCTTTTTTCTAGTTGCGATATTATTTCATAAAATGTATACCTGTTGACAATCAACAATATTTGACAAATAGTGTTGCCATGCAACTTTGACCATAGCCAACTATCTGCACAATTTATTTTATACATTTCTTTTGTCTTAGAATGTTACAAAAAAGAAGTATATTAAAATTATGAAAAATAATAAATTCCGGATACTTTCTAGATGGACTATATTACTGCAGTTCAACCTTGACACATGTAAAGGGTCGTATTAGATTCTATTTTATGAATGATGCTTTCAAATTCTACCTTTCTAGAATTTTGGACAGGTAATATTTCGAATAGTTCTATTTACAAAAGACTCACCTTCACAAACACTTCGTGTAGATGAAGAAGTGAAGACTGAATTGCTACTCCTTGCTAAAGTAATTCTAAAGCCTCTTTTACCCTGGACGCCACTGGCGATGGGTGGTCATGAGTGCAGGTGTATTTTTATGCTGGCCGTTGGTGGGCTTTGCACAAATACTCAAGATATCTCCGCTAGCCCGATGTTGACCGCAAGACAGACAGACAAGGTGCTAAGTTTTGTTATTTTCGCGTACCTACAACATTTAGAGGAAACGACATGGAGGCGTCTCTTGGAATCATTTAAACCAGTCGCGTCGACTAAAAGAAATTCCGAGGATTCATTTGTATTTAGTTATGATTGGTATCGTTGATTGCATTAGCGGATGTTCAACATGTACTGGGAATCAAATAATAGCTACGGAAAGAGTAATGAAGTACAGGGTGTCCCAACGAAAATTTGACCCCCCCAGAACTCAGAAACGAAGAATTTTTGAAGATTTCAGAAAGACAGGTTAACTTCTGTTTTGAGGAGGACGAATTTCCATCATGAGTTTGTTCCCTAAAAAACACCCCCATCAAGGTGGCATCAACCCCCAACATTTTTTGAATAGGGAAGAGATGTCGAGTGCTGGTTAGTTTGAAAGGTATTTATGTACACAACCCAGTTAAAATTTTCAAAATCGGTTCATTATTCACGAAATAATGACACCAGAAGGATTTGAAAGTAGACTATATCATTGTATGGAGGTTGGTGATGGTCATTTTGAACAATACATACTTTAGTTCTTTAAACAGTTAACATTTTTTTCTGGATATTCCCCATCATTACTTTAAGATCTGGTCTATTTGAATGTATTGGATTTCTGTTTGAATTACCCTTCTAATAATGTTTAATATCAAATTGCTTGAGAAAAATCACCAAATGTGAAAATTTCTGTTGTTTAGAAAACAAAGAAGCTTTTTAACTAAACCACATTTGCCATCTCTCTTCTATAAAAAAATGGGGGGTTGTTGCCACTTTCAGGTGTTTTTTTGAACTTATTTTTTTATTATTTTATTTGAAATTATTTTTGGATTCTTCCAAACTCTTAGGTTCTTGAGTTTGGGCGCTTCAACTGTCTGGTCAACATCAACTTTTGACGGTAAATTCAATATTACATTATTTCGTGAGTAGTGAACCGATTTTGAAAATTTTACCTGTGTGGTGCACAGAACATAAATAAATAAACCAACACTAGACGTCTATTCAAAACTGTTGGTGTTGATGCCACCTTCAGGGGGGTGATTTTTGCAGAACAAACTCATGATGGAAATATGTCCCCTCAAATCAGAAGTTGACCTGTTTTTTGACATCTTCGAAAATTTTTTGTTTCTGAGTTCTGAATGGGGTCACATTTTTGTTGGGACACCTTATATATTATAGATGGACTGAAAATTTGAGCCGTAGTGCGCAGAACTCACCTTAGACCCGGTCAATCTAACACTTTAGCTGGAAAGTTTTAGGGTTAATGAAGAAAACGCAACTTTCGTGATAAAAATTAACTTTATTCATGAAGATAGTTTCCTTCAGGAGCGATAAAATAATTCCAGGGTTTTCAAACCTTTCGATACCTTTCTGGAGGAAGGATTTATTTTCAGGCATTTGTTCACCTTCTCGTTCGAGCCAAATATATTTCTGACAAGAATTTTTTTCAGTTCTGCGGTTAAGTACTAGTCACTGGGGACAAAAGTTGGAAAATAGGATGAATGTATTATAAGAGAACGGTGCATAGTCTTGGTAAAAGATAACTCTTTTCTTTGTATATGGTGTCTTTTCTTCGGAATTTCTTCGTTCAATTGATTTATATTAGTTGAACCATGTATCGAGTGTTGTTTTTAGAGTGATAAAAATTTCGATAGGGATAACTGTGATTTGACAGAAGGTAGATGTCATGTTGTTTTGACATTTTTGTTCAGTAAGCATTGACAAATTATCATGGAAAGACTCACGCCGCAACAACGTTTACAAATTGTTGAAATGTAATTTCAAAATCAATGTTCTATTCGCCAAACTTATAGAGCACTTCGTGCTCTATGGTTTACATAATCGTCCACCAGAGCAGTTTATTCGTCGAACTATTGATAGATTTCGGACAACATTTTCTCTACTCGAAGCAAAAACAAAAAGACAAAGAACTGTACGTACAGAAGAAAATATCGCTGCTGTAAGTCATTGTGCTAATGATGATCCAGATCATCAAAAAAAAAAATTTTGCAAAAATTTTGCGTAAAGATCTTGGTCTGCACCCATACAATATCCAAATGGTTCAAGAACTGTAGCCACTTGACCAAAATAATCGTTGTTTGTTTGCTGATTGGCCCCAGCTTGAAGCTTTTTTATCGTAAAATTGTGTTTAGTGATGAAGTTCATTTCTGGTTAAACGGCTATGTAAACAAGCAAAATTGCCTTATATGGAGACAGAACAATCCTCAAGAAATTCTGTAGGTTCCATTGCATCCTGCAAAATACTCTTCACGCCGGAGGCATCATCGGTCCATATTTCTTTAAAAACGATGCTGGAGCTAATGTTACAGTGAATGGTGCTCGTTACAGATCGATGATCAATGATTATTTGTTTCAAAATTAAATGGTATCGACCCAGAAGTGTTTTGGTTCCAACAATATGGTGCTACACCTCATGCTGCTATCGTAACAATTGATTTATTGAAAGAAAGATTTGGCGATAACATTATTTCGAGAAATGGTCCAATTAATTGGCCTCCAAGATCATGCGACATAACTCCACTGGATTATTTCCTTTGGGGTTATATGCTGATAAACCAGAAACATTAGACGCTTAGGAATCCAACATAACTCGTGTTATTGATGAAATAAGGCCTAAATTACTCGAAAAAGTGGTCCAAAATTGGTCTGGTCGAATGCGGTTCCTCAGAGCTAGTCGTGGTGGGCATATGCCGGAAATTATTTTTAAAACATAAATTTCGTAAAATTATCTTTCAAATGAAAAAAAATAGGCTTAAATCTTAATTTAAATGTTTCTTATTTCAATTTAAAGTTCTATCACTCTAAAAAAAACACCCGATAAATATCACAGTGTCACTACTCATTTTCAAGACATTCAAAATCAATGGATCCATCTCTCCTTCAAGAGATGAGTAACAATTTGGCAATTTCGATTTGTCAACCATGATTGGCTGAATGTTATATGGGTTAAAGCAGAATAATTTCGACTTCGAACACAATAAATAACTGACTAAAAGCTTAGTTCGCAATAATTTACTTTATCACATACTTTGTTCCGTATATAACCAATTTAACACACAGATATTACGAATATAATACCCAATGTTCATAATCCTCTTCGTATATTTTAAAAAATTAAAACCTTTCAACCTATACTTGACGTTTAAATGAAATAAAATGTCAACATATCAGTAAAAACGAATCAGTTCATATTCCATCACATCGCTGGAAATTGCTCGCATTTCGTATTTCATGACGGTAAATTAATCGCACGAATCTCTCTATAAAATATTTTTCACCATTAACCTCCAGTCCAGTGCATGTTTCGTGATCATATTTTAATGAAGAAAAATTGAAAAGGGGATAGTCTCATTCCTGAGTTATTATATAACGTTACTAGAGGCCATAAAGTGAAAACGGAATGCTTTCCTTTTAATAGGAAAAAAATCATGAATCCTGATATCGGGAATTCTTTACTCAAAGAGAATATACGTATTTCCCCCTTTTTTATGGCGTCTAAAGTCATTCAGCACATTATTCTAGGCAGCTACACATATATTTTGACGTAAACGACATAGGTTCTTGTGGAATTGTTCCTTTTAACGACTTCAAAGAACGATGTTTTCTTCTACTCCTGAGTAAATGTACGTATATTTTTATGGTGGGAATTTTTCGCAAAATATTATGCTTGTTTACTTCATTCCTTTTGAGCTAGAGGTTTGGAATTTTCATAGTACTAAAATAGCTCGGACCCGTTTTTTAAAGGGCAAATTCCTTCCAATTGTTCTGCAGGTATTCACATCTGAATTTATTTCTTACTTTCTCAATAGTTCCGAAACTACTGATCAGATCGGGGTGAAATTTGGTATTTGAGTGTATAATAATAAAGCAAAGATTGATGTCAATGTTTATTGAACGTCTGGGGCAAAAAATCCTAATTGCAAAACGAAAAGGGCTAAAGTCTAAATATAAACATTAGTACACTCATGAATTAAAATTTATTATTTAGATTTGAAATAATGACACAAAAGCTCATGTAAAATTTTAATTTATTTTCTATCAAATTTTGGACGAAAAGGTATAAAAAGTATATAAAATTCAATTCAATATATATATTTTTCCACTCTTTCTTGACAATATGTAAGAAATCAGATCGAAGAGGGGAGGATGATATCCTTTAATCCTTTATATTCATGAGATTTTCCGTTTTTCCGAAGGAATAGTTATAAAATTGCAAAAATGACGTTCATTTAATTTTCGAACACAGATTTCTGTAACATAAATAGAGGTTAATTCTTGATAGAAGGTATATAAAATTATTTAAATATTTTAAAAATTTGAAAAAAAAAATTTTAAAATTAGCCTTCTACATATTTAATTCCAAAAGATAATCTTTTGGAATTAAATATTTAGAAGGCTAATTTAAAAAAAAAAAATTTTTTAATTTTAAAATATTTAAATAACAGATTTCTGTCTTTAATTATCATATGTAGCTTCATTAAGGAGTTAAAAGAAATTGTAGAAATTACTATGTTTTACTACCAAAAAATATACATTACACATTTTCTTGTGACTTCATTAAGGAGTAATTCACAGATTTCAATTTTCTTGGGAAATGGACTATTGAACACGCTCCCAAAAGCTTCACTGACTTCACGTCAGTGCTTTTCACCATGATTTATATGTTAAACATTTTTTATGAATTTGTTTACATGCATATTTCTGATGAATATACTTCTTAAAAATTTCAGCCTTTCTGCATAAGGGGTGGGGCTTTACACCTATACAAAATCAACGGATATAAATAGCTGAGGATTGAGTTAAAAAAGCATGTTTGATTCCAAGACGAATATTCTACCCAATTATCGGGTGTTTATTTCAGAGTGATAGGACTTTATATTGAAATAAAACACATTCAATTTAAGACTGAAGCCAATTTTTTTTTGATTTGAAAGATAATTTTATGACATTTATGTTTGAAAAATAATTTCCGGCATATGTCCACCACGACTAGCACTATTCGACCAGACCAATTTTGGACCACTTTTTCGGGTAATTCAGGCCTTATTTCATCAATAACTTGAGTTATGTTGGGTTCCAAAGCGTCTATTGTTTCTGGTTTATCAGCATAAATCAATGACTTGACACAACTCCGAAGAAAATAATCCAGTCAGTGGAGTTATGTCGCATGATCTTGGAGGCCAATTAATTGGACTCTTTCTCGAAATAATGTTATCGCCAAATCTTTCTTTCAATAAATCAATTGTTACAGTAGCAGCATGAGGTGTAGCACCATCTTGTTGGAACCAAAACACTTCTGGACTGATACCATTCAAATTTTGAAACAAATAATCATTGATCAGCGATCTGTAACGAGCACCATTCACTGTAACATTAGCTCCAGCATAGTTTTTTAAGAAATATGGACCGATGAATCTTCCAGCGTGTGAAGCACACCATACAGTGCATTTTTCAGGATGCAATGGAATCTGCAGAACTTCTTGAGGATTGTTTTCACTCCATATACAGCAATTTTGCTTGTTTACATAGCCGTTCAAACAGAAATGAGCTTCATCACGAAACACAATTTTACGATAAAAAAGTGGTTTAACTTCAAGCTGTTCTAGGGCCCAATCAGCAAACAAACGACAAAATTTGAATATCAAAACGGATTAAATCTGCTAGTCTTCTACAATTTTAATTTCAAAAAATTTATTCAAGAAACTTTGAGAATTAAATTAATGTCTTTATAAGCACTGCTTGTATTTAATAGACGTATAAAATCGAATCTCATTATACAATATCAAATGGAATTAAGAAAAACCCAACGAATATAAATTGTCAATTAAAATTAATAAATAAATATTTTTAAATAAGAAGGAACGGTTTTTTACTTGATAGAAGGATTATTACAAAATTTGAATATCAAAACAGATTTAATCTGTTGTCTTCTACAATTTTAATTTCAAAAAATTCTTTGAAGAAACTTTAAGAATTAAATTAATGTCTTTATAAGCACTGCTCATATTTAATAGACGTATAAAATCAAAATTCATCATACAATATCAAATGGAATTAAGAAAAACCAACGAATATAAATTGTCAATTGAAATTAAAATATAAATAAGCAAACATTTTTTGTTTCGTTCCAGGCATGCGTAATGAACTCTTCAGACAAACTTACGAAGCCCTGTTTGTTACAAAATGTATTGTTTTCTGATCCCATATTAATGAAAAATAACTCTTTCTCAAAAATATAAAACATAATTTCAAGAACTTCTCAAAAACTAATTCATTTGAAATATTCAATATATTTAAATAAATTACTTCAAAAAATCTCAAAACATGTTGCACATCCTCAAGAAATAATTAAAGTTACGATAAGATCAGTTCAACTTTACATATACAAAAATAATAAAATCAATTAAACAATGTATAGACTTACCAGTGCCATTTTAGAAGTACGATTCTCAACAAACATCTAATTAGGTACCTTCATATCCAAGGCACTCTATGTTCCATGTTCACAGAAAATCACACAAATCCTATAAGGCACTTGGCCTTAGTTAAAACCCTTCAACACTGCATGATGAATTTCTTTATTTAAAAAACCTAATATAATTATATATTATATATAATTTTTTAATAAATATTTTTGTTTCGTTCCAGGCATGCGTACTGAACTCATCAGACAAGCGTACGAGCTCTACTTGTAACAAAATGTTTTGTTTTCTAATCTTATATTTATGAAAACTAAATCTTTCTCAAAAATATAGAACATAATTTTAAGAACTTCTCAAAAACCAATTTATTTGAATTATTCCATATATTTAAATAAATTACTTCAAAAACTCTCAGAAACATGTAGCACATCCCTAAAAATTAATTAGAATTCAGATAAGACCAGTTCAACTTCACATATAAAAGATAAAATCCATCAACAATAATGAATCAGGAATATGTGTTTGTTGAACATTTAACCAGGTACATCTAATATACAAGGTACTCTATGTTCTATGTTCACAACAAAATCACACAAAGTTTATAAGGCACTTGAATGGTCTTAGTTCAAACATTCAACACTACATAATCTTTATTTAAAAACCCAAAGTGTGATTTTGTTGTGAGCATAGAACATAGAGTACCTTGGATATTAGATGTACCTAGTTGAATGTTCAACAAACACATATTCCTAGAGATTGTATTCGGTGAGTCTATTTGTTGTTAATAGATTTTATCTTTTATATGTGAAGTTGAACTGGTTTTAAATAAAATAAGAAGGAACGGTTTTTTACTTGATAGAAGGATTATTACAAAATTTAAATATCAAAACAGATTTAATATGTTGTCTTCTACAATTTTTATTTCAAAAAATTCTTTGAAGAAACTTTAAGAATTAAATTAATGTCTTTATAAGCACTGCTCATATTTAATAGACGTATAAAATCAAAATTCATCATACAATATCAAATGGAATTAAGAAAAACCAACGAATATAAATTGACAATTGAAATTAAAATATAAATAAGCAAACATTTTTTGTTTCGTTCCAGGCATGCGTACTGAACTCTTCAGACAAAAGTACGAAGCCCTGTTTGTTACAAAATGTATTGTTTTCTGATCCTATATTAATGAAAAATAACATCTTTCTTAAAAATATAAAACATAATTTCAAGAACTCCTCAAAAACTAATTTATTTGAAATATTCAATATATTTAAATAGGATGGAACGAAACAAAAAATGTTTGCTTATTTATATTTTAATTTCAATTGTCAATTTATATTCGTTGGTTTTTCTTAATTCCATTTGATATTGTATGATGAATTTTGATTTTATACGTCTATTAAATATGAGCAGTGCTTCTAAAGACATTAATTTAATTCTTAAAGTTTCTTCAAATAATTTTTTGAAATTAAAATTGTAGAAGACAACAGATTAAATCTGTTTTGATATTTAAATTTTGAACTGGTTTTATCTGAATTCTAATTATTTTTTGGGGGTGTGCTACATGTTTTGAGAAATTTTGAAGTAATTTATTTGAATATATTAAATATTTCAAATAAATTGGTTTTTAAGTTCTTAAAATTATGTTGTATATTTCTGAGAAAGATTTAGTTTTCATGAATATTAGATCAGAAAACAAAATATTTTGTTACAAGCAGGGCTCGTACGCTTGTCTGATGAGTTCAGTATGCATGCCTGGAACGAAACAAAAATATTTATTTATTTATTAATTTTAATTGACATTTTGTATTCGTTGGTTTATTCTTAATTCCATGTGATATTGTATAATGAGTTTCGATTTTATAAGTCTATTAAATATAAGCAGTGTTATAAAGACATAAATTTAATTCTTAAAGTTTCTTGAAAAATTTTTTTGAAATGTAAATTGTAGAAGACTAACAGATATTTTTGTTGATGTTTTGATATTCAAATTTTTTCCTTAGAATATGTTTTTTTCACATAACTCACATCAAATTTGATTGAATAATGTATTTTTATTAATTGAAAAGTTGGAATAGACAGAGAGAGTAAGATCTAGCTAGCATTTTCACTACCAGGTTGACAATTTGGGATTCAGTCAAAGGTATGAAGTTTTTTTGGTAGCTTCAGTTTCATCTCCTTAAGTTACTTTATAATCTGAATTATTCATTAGCGGACGAACGGAGATAAAAGTGCTAGTCCGTTCAATTTTTTTCTCCATTCACTTCATTGTTTGTTACACTTTCAATATCCATTTCAATGACATCACGAAATTGCGATAAAATTACCACTCTTTTCACAAAGCTACCTCGACCATCTTATCAGAACAGTAATTTAGCCCCAATAATTAGGCGTCGCCATCGGCCCCTTTCTGCTGAGACATAAATCTCCTTCGGTCAGGACCAAACAGGGGCCCGGTATTGGCCTAGATGCTGAAATAAATCGGGGGAATATAAGGCATTATCAGTATTCACATAAAAACAAATGGAGGAAATCTTGGAATAAATCACTTCGAGTCATCTGGCCGCACTTTTAGCCCGAGTCAGTTGATTTATATCGGGAAAGTACAGCGGCTAATAAATATTTACGGGCCACGAAAAAAGTTACTGCCTACAGAGCTGTATTCTGGAGGAAAACCCGGCGGCTTTTTGGGAAATTGAAATGAAAACTTCTCAAGATTTCCACTTGGAGGAAAACAGACTGAATAAATAATGATGGTCAAGTGGAGTTTGGACAAGAAAAAGTTGCTGTAACTGAATTGGTTGCACGGAGGTATAACTTGAAGTTTCAATAATGAGAAAGGATTCAAATTATTCATGACATACAAGGTGTAGCAGGAAAGTAATGTGTCCGATTTTTATTCACCGAATTTTCGGTTTCTTCAAGCATCAAAGTAGTTGGGCAGCTACACACCGATGAAGGCGTTTTTCCCACGGTTGGTATCAGCTCTGGAAGTCTTCAACCGGTATGGTCTTCAGTATGTCTGTTGCATTCTTTTGGATGTTTTCTGAAGTCCAAAAATAACGTGCTTTGGGAACAATTTTCAGTTTAAAAAAAAGTCACGGGGACTGAGGTCAAGTAAATAAGGGCAGCGTGACATGGAGCGTGGTCATGATGGACCATTTATCTGCAATGTCTGGTCTCATACGAATGATCCTTTTTCTGACCCTTTCATAGACGATTCCTCTTTTAATATAAAATAAAATAAATAGAGGTTTATACTTGATAGAAGTTATATAAAATTATTTAAATATTTTAATATTAGCCTGCTACATACTTAATTTAAAAAAAATATACTTAATAATTATAACTTCAGAAGCAATAGACAGAGTGAGCACACTCCAAAATTTCATCGTTCAAAGAAAGCTCGAATGAGCAAATCGAAGATCAAATCAATGCTGATTTGTTTTTTTGACAAAGGAGGAATCATTATTTAAATATTTTAATATTAGCCTTCTACATATTCAATTTCAAAAAATTATATTTAATAATTATAACTTCAGGAATTAAATTTAATTAATGTCATGTAAGTACCACTTATATCAAACCACATAAAATAAACATTCATTATAAGACATCCAAATGATATAACAAAATCCAATAAATAAAAATTGTGAAACAAAATCCTATAAATTAAATATTTTGAGTAGACAAAATTTTGTTTCTGCTCATCCATCCCTCTTATGAAAACAGATATCTTTTAAAAATGTTCAACATAATATTAAGAATTTCATCATTAAACTATCTTACTTAGAATACCTTTCAACAATTCAGAAAGCTTCTGTTAAATGAATAACTGAAAATTTAAATGGAGTGTAATGTTAACTCAAATAAATAATTCTGTGGGTTACCATTGATCTAAAAGATTGAAATGCAATTTAACGGCCTCTGTTATACATTCTGTCAAGAAAGTACCGGGAATTATCGATTTAAATCTGGCAATGTGGGCAGGTAAAATTTTTTTTTCCTAGGTTGGTACCACTGTCCTCAATTACTATGCCAAGCTTGAGCGGGATCTGTCAACTAGTGTGTTTGCAACAGCTGATTAAGTCAGTCGATGTCAGAGTGCGTGCCGATTTTTACTTTGGGTGATTACGTTGAGCAAAGAATTTGTTTAAAGTTTTGTGTTGCAAATGAATTTTCGTGTGCCGATGCATTGAAAATGTTGCAAAAGGCCTTTGGTGATAATGCTCTATCGAAAACTCGTGCATATCAGTGGTAAAGAGCCTTCAAGGACGGTCGTGAAGTGGTCGAAGACTTGCCTCGTTCCGGACGCCCATCGACGGCTTCGATCGAAGATAACGTCGATAAAATTAAGGAAAGTGTGCTGGAAAACCGTCGTACCAGCTTGAGAGAGATAGCACATGATCTTAAGATATCCCACGAGTCCGCACGTACGATTTTGATTGATATTTTGGGCATGAGAAAGGTGGCCGCACGACTCGTACCGAAAGACCTGAATTTTCTTCAAAAACGTCATCGCGAACAGGTTGCTTCAGACATGCTGGATCGCTGTAATTCCGATTCTACATTCATGGAACGCATTATAACTGGTGATGAGACCTGGGTCTACGAGTACGATATGCAAACAAGCCAGCAATCATCGGAATGGGTAAAAAATGAGCCGAAACCGAAAAAGCCACGCCAAAGCCGCTCGAAAATGAAGGTGATGCTCATTGTTTTCTTCGATATCCGTGGCGTGGTGCACTACGAATTCGTTCCAGAGGGTCAGACGGTAAACAAGGAGTATTACCTAGGCGTTATGAAACGTTTGCGTGAGCGTATCCGTAAGAAGCGGCCAAATTTGTGGGCGAACAACTCATGGATTTTGCATGACGATAACGCGCCTTCTCACCGAGCTACGATTGTGACTGACTTTCTCGCCAAAAACTCAACAAACGTGCTTCAGCAACCACCATATTCGCCGGATTTGGCTCCCTGCGACTTTTTCCTCTTTCCAAAACTAAAATTGCCCCTTCGTGGCACCCGTTTTGAGTCGATTGAAGCCATAAAACAAAATTCGGCGCGAGAGCTAAAGTCCATCCCGGAAAGCGCCTATAAAAAATGTTTCGGTAATTGGAAGTGCCGTTGGCATAGATGTATTGGAGCAAATGGAGCCTATTCTGAAGGCGACCCAATAAATTTTGACGATTAAATGTAAAAATGTTGTTTTAATTGAAAATTCCCGGTACTTTCTTGACAGAGTAGTATGTCGTTTGATATAAGTTGTACTTATATGACATTAATTTAATTTAATTCCTGGAGTTATAATTATTGAATATAATTTTTTGAAATTAAATATGTAGAAGGCTAATATTAAAATATTTAAATAATTTTATATACTTTCTATCAAGTATAAACCTCTATTCATTTTATTTCATTCATAATATATAATTATTTGGTTTTCTTAACATTCTTTATACAGATAGTCCTTGTGCTATAACAGAGGCCGTTAAATTGCCTTTCAATCTTTTAGATCAATGGTAACCCACACAATTATTTATTTGAGTTAACATTACACTTCACTTAAATTTTCAATTATTCATTTACCAGAAGCTTTCTGAATTGTTGAAAGGTGAGAAAATATTTTTGTTGATTGACGTTCTATTTTATTGAATATGAATATAGTTGAGTACTGAAGAAGTAAAGTAAGATAGTTTTATGATGAAATTCTTAAGATTATGTTAAACATTTTTTGAAAGATATCTGTTTTCATAAGATTGAATAGCAGAAACAAAATTTTGTCTACTTAAAATAATTAATTTATAGGATTTTGGTCAACAATTTTTATTTATTGGATTTTGTTATATCATTTGGATGTCTTATAATGAATGTTTCATTTTATATGTCGTTTGATATAAGTGGTACTTATATGACATTAATTATATTTAATTCCTGAAGTTATAATTATTAAATATAATTTTTTGAAATTAAATATGTAGAAGGCTACTATTAAAATATTTAAATAATGATTCCTCCTTTGTCAAAAAAACAAATCAGCATTGATTTGATCTTCGATTTGCTCATTCGAGCTTTCTTTGAACGATGAAATTTTGGAGTGTGCTCACTCTGTCTATTGCTTCTTAAATCGAGAACAAAACGACTGGATTCTTGATGAATCAAACATATTGAGAAACGGACCAAACACTACAGCACAGTAATCAAAACACGATAAAACAGGTTGGTTGCACAGCATCGCTCTCATACTTCTTTTCCGGAGATGGCGATTATTAAACAGGAGTTTTAGGAACATGTACGCTCTCCGAACGCTTAGTCGTGGTTTGAGAATTTCAATCGATCGTCAACAAGCAAAATTTCTTACTTCTTCTTGCGATGAAAAAATTGCATCCTCAATAGCAATAGGTGGTGAATTAGTTTAAGAACGTGCAAAATTGGCACCAAAAAGAATGAGACATGATTTGTTCGGATTGATATGCAAGTTATGATGTCCTTCAAGCTCAACGATCAAAGTCAGATCACTGTTTATCAGAGAACATGCGACCATTCGGATAAAAACCATGATAGATTTGAATGTCATGATATTGACAAGGCAGATCGGCCGTATAAATTAAAAAGAGAAGTGGCCCAATAATGGATCCCTGAAGTACCCCTTTTCTCACAAAAATACGAGAAGATTCCTTTTTTCCAACTCTGACATATTGCTTCCTACAATTAAAAAAGGATTTAAGAAAATTTTAGGGGTATTCCTGAAATTCCATAGTTTTTGGCATAAGGTAGGTCATGATTGATTGTATCAAAGGCTTTCGTAGAATCTAAAAGAATCTGAGCAGTTATTAGACCCTTATCCCAGTTACCCAGAATGTCGTCCAGTATATGAGCCAGAGCCGCCGACACACTATGTCCACTTGTGAAGCCTGATTGATATGCAGGTAAAATATTATTAAATGTGCAATATTCATAGAGCTCTTCGTACACCCACTTCTCTAGAATTCTGGACAAGAAAGGGAGAATGCTGATCCGTCGGAGATCATCAATGAATTTTGTGTGTTACAACTTTGACAAGGGAAAAATTGCAGCCGTTTTACAAGTAGTGTGGTATTAACCAAGCTCCTAGTAAGTATTTATGATATAAGTGATAGCTAACAGAAGTTCAGGCATACACAACCGAATCATGACCCCAGAAATACCATCGTCGCCAACAGAATCAGACCTCAACCTGGAGACTATCTTCAGGACTTGGAAGGCGAAATTGGAAGGATGAATCTACATTGCAAGTGGCACCTGTGTAATGTGATATCATCTCGGAACAATCCTCATTTAAACTGTCAGCAACCGATGTTGGTGTGTTGATTTTTTCAACATCATCTGACAAATCAGTTGCTTTATTTGGTACAACTAGTAAGTTTTTAAGCTGCTTCCAGAGATCTCAATCTTCGATCTAGAAATGAAATCCACATACGCCCTCTTTTCTCTTCAAATAACACTCAATGTTAAGTTCCCCAAACTTTTGCAGGTTTCAAAGTCTTCCTGGAAATTGAATCTTTTATAGCGGTTCAGAGCATTATTTCTTTCATTGATCATAATTTTTATCACATCCGTCAACCAAGGTGGACTGTTCTTACTGGAGGATGGTGATTGAATAATGAAGTGATATTTTATGTTGAAAAACTTATGCAATTGAACCTCACTTATTCGAAAATGAGGCTGTGCAATTGTTAGGGTAAATAGATTACTCTACCGAGCTATGATTGATCATTTTTATGGCCGCAGTTGGTAGATTTTGATGTGAACGACGTTTTTTTTCAGCAAGACAGCGCTACATACCACACAAGCAACGAAACAATCGCAATTTTGCAAGAATAGTTTCTCTTGAAGACGTGATCACCGAGATCTTATGATTTAAGACCTTTAGACATTTTTCTTTGGGGCCACGTGGAAGATAAGGTCTATGCCGATACTCCACAATCGATTCAAGACCTTGAAGATGGAATTTGTGAAGTTATCGAGGGTATACAGCCGCAAATGTGCGAATTGGTTATGAAAAGGATAGGATGTTGCAACCGTAGCCATTTGGTTGACATCGTTTTCCATTGTTAATGGTGTACCTTCCTCTTCACCATGAAATAAACATAATAATAATAATAATAATAATAATAATGTTTATTCAAAGCAATCATATAAATAAACATAATAAGTTACAGAGGTCTCCATTTCAGAGAATGGATGCCTGTGCGTAACATAAAACTTAACAATTTTCTTAACTGTGGTGATTATAACTAAGGTTTAATTCATGTATAAGAAAAACTAATTAACAACAATTTTCAATCATTGTACAGTCTGAGTCATGAGTCGAATTTGGGAAAAAATGTCGATTCTGAGGAAGTTGTCGAGGTCGGTAAAATGTCAAAATTGGGTAAGCTGTCAGAATCAGGTAGGTTGTCAAAATCGAGATATTAGTATTGAATATTCATTTATCTTCTTCTTGATTTATTATGATTTTAATAAATTTACGACCTTGTTCTAGAATCCAAAATTTGATTTTATTTTTGAAACGCTTAAAATTTTTTATTTTCTTCAGGTATTCAGGAATCTTAGCATATAGGCGTGGTGCAATGTAGTTACAGGTTCTTTGTCCTATTCTTTTTTTTGATCTCTGGGTCTGGTAGGTATTATCTCTATTTCTTGTGTTGAATGGGTGATCAATTTTAGCCAGTTTTAACTTTCCTTTGAAAATATTTGTCATTATTTTGAGGCTATATAGTTGTCTAGCATCCAACACTTTTGAAATTTCGTAGAGCTGTTCACTTGGATACCTGATTTTTTTTCAGAATATTATTCTTAAAATCCATCTTTGAGTAACGTTCAGATTTTCCAAGTGTTTATCGTATATACCTCCCCAACCTAAGATCCCATAGTTGATTTGGGATTGGACCAAGGCGTTGAACAGAATCATCAAATATTTAGAACTTCTAAAATACTTTTTCATTGTTCTAAATTTGTATAGCAGACCTCTTAGTTTTTTGACTACATGGTGAATGTGGTGATCCCATCTTAAATTTGAATCTATTATCACGCCAAGATATCGAATAGCTGCTGTTTCGGGAATTGTTATATCTGAGTTAACCTCAATATTTCCTATAGATGGCAGGCCAGTAGAATATGACGAGAAAGGCATGTATTTTGTTTTACTGTAATTTAAAGTAAGTTTGTTTGCTTGAAACCAGAGTTGCAAATTGGTAAAATCATTTTCAACTTTTTTTTTAAGATTGTCCCATGTATCTGCTCGATAGTGTATAGCGGTGTCGTCAGCAAAACTAATTATATGACCAGTGGTATTGCATTTAAACAAGCTATTTATGCAAATTAAAAACAGAAGTGGACCGAGAACAGTCCCCTGTGGAACCCCACAAGTAACTGCTCTCAAAGAACTTATGCTTCCATTAATTTCTACCATCTGTCGACGATTGGTCAAATAACTTTTCAGCAGTCCGTGACTGACTCCACGGAAACCACAACTCCAAAGTTTATTTAGTAATTTCTTGTGACTGACAGTATCGAATGCTTTCGCAAGGTCCACGAATACACATAAGCTACGAATTTTTTCATCTAAGCATTCATAAATTTTATCAGTAAGCTCACGTATAGCGTCTTCGGTGGATCTGCCTCGCCTAAATCCAAATTGACCTTTATCCAGAATATTATTTTGGTCAAGGAAAGAAATCATTCTATGCTCTAGGATTTTTTCTATTATTTTAGAAATATTCGAAATTAATGAAATCGGTCTGTAATTGCATATTTTAGTTTTATCTCCACTTTTGTAGAGTGGTTTTATTCTACCAATCTTCAATACATTTGGAAAAATACCACTTTCAAAACAATAATTTATCAGGTCAGAGAGGGGTGCGGAAATTTCTGCTTTTATTTGTTTTAATGTTTCTGCTCGTAAGCCGTCATTTCCGGGAGATTTTCCATTTTTCAATTTTTCGATTGTTGCTTCTATTTCTTGAAGATTTGTTGGAGTTAGGAAGAATGTTTCACCTACAGAAATATTTTTCTCTTGATAGTTCTCTATGTTTGGAATATTTTCTGCATATTCCTCTCCTAAAGTACTATAATGTTTGTTGAAAGCTTCGGTGATTTCTTTCGGATTATCTAAAGTGCCATTTTCTGTTTCGATTGTTTTAATTTCCGTTGTCGGTTTTTTTTCATTACAAATGTTTTTTACATAATCCCATATGCCTTTTGTTTCTGATTCGTTTTTTGAAATAAATTTCTCCAAGTTATTTTTCTTTGCCTCGTCAATAAGTTGCTGTATCTGATTTTTCAAGTTGAGATAAGTGTTCTTTAGCTCGAGATTATCCGGTTCCTCTTTAAGTTCCATGCATATATCATTTTTTTTGTTTATTAATTTTAATAGAGATGGTGTTATCCATTGATTTCTCTTAAAATATACTTGCTTTTTTCAATTTCAAAATGAAACCTCTTGTTGGAAAACCCTTTAGGAGTACCAAGAACAATCGTAACAAAAATGGCTTTTCTTATCTCATCCCGGAGTTGCTTTTACTGCTGCTTCTGCCGTCCCTGGGCTGGCAAGTCTGAGGCGCTGACAAAAACGTCTACGGCTCCTGTGGTGGCGGCGGCAGTCGAAAGAATGAAGTGCTTCCCCGTTCCTGGTCCGATATGTTCGGAATATGAAAGGGCAGCTTGGTCATGTGAGCCGCAAATCATCTAGCGGAATTCCTAACGCACCCGTTTCCTGTAGGGCATAAATCCGAAGAGGCCGGATTCGCCAGATTGCCAGAATGGTAACACCGACAGGAGCAGGCAGCGTTCAGGACCGGCTGACGTCTTTTTGGACCGCGAATTGCGGTTTGATGGATGGCATCCGTTTCCAATTACCGTTTCGGTATGAGGTGAGGTAGTTCCGGTGCTGGGGCAAGTTGAAAAAACATCACGTATCGAAGAAGATCGAAAGGTGCGTCGAAATGGGCGAATTTTTTGCTGGAAATTGGAGATTTGAGTCTGGTGTTGGTGGCGAGGGTATGTGATGAAGTGCATTTAAAGACTTAACTTATTGCAACCATAGATCTCAATTTAATTTTCAAAGTAAAATAGTAGAAGGTTTTTCCTATATCTGAAATATCAATAAGAATAATGCTGTTATATCTTGTTACAAATTTTGATTTTGTAAAATATCTTATAAACTTTTGAAAAATTGAATTAAATTCATGACTAAGAAATGACTCTTTCTTTTTCTTTTAATTCAATTTGAATGTGGGTCCATGTTTGATAGAAGTAAAATTCGAATGACTTTAAATTCAGAATTATATATTCTAACTTCTACAACATATATTGAAACTATAAACAAAACCCATCAAAATAATATTTTCATATATAATCAATACAAAATATTTTTAAATGAAATAAATGGAGGTTTATACTTGATAGGTATATAAAATTTATTAAATATTTTAATATTAACAGATATACTCTGTTAGCCTTCTACATATTTAATTTCAAAAAATTATATTTGATATTATAACTTCAGGAATTAAATTAATGTCATATAAGCACAGCTTATATCAAACGACATATGAAATAAACATTCATTATAAGACATCCAAATGAAATAACAGAATCCAATAAATATGAATTGTTAACAAAAATCCTTTAAATTAAATATTTTGAGTAGAGAAAATTTTGTTTCTGCTCATCCCTCTTATGAAAACAGACATCTTTCAAAAATGTTTAACATAATGCTAAGAATTTCATCATAAAACTATCTTAATTGGAATATTCAATGTTATTGGATATCCAACTAAGTTTCTTTTTAGAAAATCTCAAGATGTGTAAAAACATTACTAAAAAACACGTTTTAAGAGAGATTTTGCTTTTTTCAGGTTTAAACCTGATAAAAGGTATATAAAATTCATTAAATATTCTAATATTAACAAATATATTCTGTTAGCCTTCTACATATTTAATTTCAAAAAATTATATTTAATAATTATAACTTCAGGAATTAAATTAATGTCGTATAAGCACCGCTTATATCAAACGATATAATTTAATTCCTGAAGTTATAATATTAAATATAATATTTTGAAATTAAATATGTAGAAGGCTAACAGAATATATGTGTTAATATAAAAATATTTAATGAAAATATATTTTTAAATATCTTGTTAAAAACCATTTGCCACACTGACATGAACCGTTTTAATACGGATATATTAAGAAAAACTATATAATTAACAAATATTTGATAGATTCGGCCTTTACTTGGTGGAAACTCATTTTAATTAAAAAAATGTATATGAGACAGTTATTTATTTCCACAAAAATGTTTGTACTACTACAACAATGTAATACTTGAAGAAGCCACATCGTGGTGAAGCAATTGTTGTAGTAGTACAAACATCTTTGTGGAAATAAATAATTGTCTCATATACATTTTTTTAATATAATTAATAAGCCAAATAAATACAACTTGGCTTAAGTTTCACTGTTTTTTTATGTCTGTTGACATATATGTTTCATTTTTAAAACTGAAGAGAACAAAACTTAAAATCTTATTTAAAATTGTAGGATAGATCCACAGGTACAATTCTGAAGAGTGTAAACATATGGTGTTGGTTCGGTCCTAATCTTTTACAGATAAGAGCAATGGTGATAAATTAAACTGAAGTTGTTCATTTGTAATTGGCAGCTTCTTACCATGAAAGGTCCATTCTTCTGCTTTTATTACCTACGTGTAAAATCTCACTTGTACTGAAATCTATGTAATGGTTGTTATTTATACAATGTTCCGAAAAACAAGATGTTATTTTATTATGTAATATACTTTTTTATGTCCTTCTACCCTTATGTTTATTGATCGTTCTGTCTGACTTTGTAAAATGCGGGGGCATTCATTACAATATAATTTGTATATACCGCTTTTTTCACACGTTTCTCGACAGTCTTTGCTATTGACTAAGAATGAACCTAAGTTTTTCTTATTTGTACAAATAATATTAATATAATTCTGTTTTAGTCTATCGCAAATTTTGTTACTTATTTGTGGTATGAAATTTATGCTATGGATTTTTTTTCATTGTCCTGAAGAATAGGGTAAAGAGAAGCTAAAGCATGATGTTTTTTAAAAATTAATTTATCGATCGTATTGTAACCGTTCTTCGACGCTAATGACTTCAAGAAATTAAAGTTTTGAAGTAACAAAATTTGCAATAGACTAAAACAGAATAATATTAATATTATTTGTACAAGTGAGAAAAACTTAGGTTCACTCTTAGTCAATAGCAAATACTGTCGTGAAACGTGTGAAAAAAGCGGTATACACAAATTATATTGTAATGAATGCCCTGAATTTTACATAGGTCAGACGATCTATAAATATAAGGGTAGAAGAATATAAAAAAAGCATATTTCATAATAAAATAACATCTGGTTTTCGGAACATTGTATAAATAACAACCATTTCACAGATTTCAGAAGAACTGAGATTTTACATGTAGGTAATAAAAGCAGAAGAGTGGAAACTTTGGAAATTTGTTTAGCATATGATAAAAAGCTACCAATCACAAATGAACAACTTCGATTTAATTAATCACCATTGCTCTTATCTGTAAAAGATTAGGACCAAACAAACACCATATTTTTACACTCTTCAAAATTGTATCTGTAATCTACCCTAGGATTTTAAGTATTGTTCTCTTCTGTTTGGAAAATGGGCTAAGAACCCGAAACATTTATGTCAACAGACATCAAATAAACAGTGAAACTTGAGCCAAGTTGTTTTTATTTACTTTATTAATTTAAAAATGTTTCACTAAGTGATTTGGATAAAATAAAAATAATTGAACGAGCATTCTAACATTTGATAACTATTTCGGTCTTTAGACCTCTTCAGAAATGTTTGGAATTCAGATTTAAATATATCACCAAATCAAAATATAATTCACTAAATAAGATAAAACCTGGAACGAATAAACTCGAAGTAAGCTTTAAAGTATCCAAAGTAAAACAGAAATGATCAACGTGTTGTTACCATTAATCTATAACCATTTGTACTCAGAACACAGAAAAACATAACAAAAATTATTCACGCCAAATAATGTCCCATGATAAGAAAAATAACCAGAATTCAAGCAATAATAAATGATTTAGGAATCTGAATTCAAAATATTTCTGAAGAGTCTAGAGACCGAAATAGCTTTCCAATCTTGGAATTCTCGTTCAATTGTTTTTAGTTGATCCTTTATTTTGAGAAATTAAGATAATTTTGAAATAGTGGATTTTCTTATATATATATATATATATATATATATATATATATAAGTATATACAACTTAAATTTTCTTGAATCCAATTATAGATAAGATACATATTAGGAGTACAAATAAGTTTCCACCGTTTTATTGTAGATGGCGCGGCACGGAGTTTCGGTTAGCTTTCACAGATGATAACCGGCTTAAAAAATAGTTTGGACATTCAAGAAAAACATAACCTATTAATATCATTGATTTTATATTGGTAAAATATAATTCTTATACGTTGAAAATGTCAAAATTTGAGCCAAGTAAGCGTCATTTGCGGGAAATATTAGTTTACTTCTTTAATTTAAAGAAATCTGCTGCTGAGGCGTATCAATTGCTCGTAGAAGCATATGGTGAGAGTGCTTTGAGTGAGAGAATGTGTCGAGAGTGGTTTCAAAAGTTTAAAAACGGTGATTTCGACGTAGAAGACAAAGATCGCAGTGGAAGGCCAAAAATTTACGAGGATGCAGAATTGTAGGAATTATTGGAGGAAGATTCATCTCAAACACAAAAAGAACTTGCTCTAACATTAGAAGTCACTCAGCAAGCAGTCTCACATCGTTTAAAATCATTAGGAATGATTCATAAACAAGGAAATTGGGTTCCGTACGGCGGAAACTTATTTGTACTCCTAATATGGCATAGACCAGTTTCAGGAAGACCGCGTAAGATTAAACGTTTTTTTTTGTTATATTCTTTGGATCAATTTAAAAGCCTTTTCCTTTTTTCATTTTATACATAATATCTAATTAAATTTAGGCTTGAATAAAAATCTCATTATGGAATATCAATGGTTTAAAGAAAACCTTATAATACCTTACAGTTTTCTGTGATTTTTGTGACGAACATAGAATACATTCTGTCAAGAAAGTACCGGGAATTATCGATTTAAATCTGGCGGGGCAATGAGGCAGGTAAAATTTTTTTTTCCTAGGTTGGTACCACTGTCCTTAATTACTATGCCAAGCTTGAGCGGGATCTGTCAACTAGTGTGTTTGCAACAGCTGATTAAGTCAGTCGATGTCAGAGTGCGTGCCGATTTTTACTATGGGTGATTACGTTGAGCAAAGAAATTGTTTAAAGTTTTGTGTTGCAAATGAATTTTCGTGTGCCGATGCATTGAAAATGTTGCAAAAGGCCTTTGGTGATAATGCTCTATCGAAAACTCGTGCATATCAGTGGTACAGAGCCTTCAAGGACCACGCCAAAGCCGCTCGAAAATGAAGGTGATGCTCATTGTTTTCTTCGATATCCGTGGCGTGGTGCACTACGAATTCGTTCCAGAGGGTCAGACGGTAAACAAGGAGTATTACCTAGGCGTTATGAAACGTTTGCGTGAGCGTATCCGTAAGAAGCGGCCAAATTTGTGGGCGAACAACTCATGGATTTTGCATGACGATAACGCGCCTTCTCACCGAGCTACGATTGTGACTGACTTTCTCGCCAAAAACTCAACAAACGTGCTTCAGCAACCACCGTATTCGCCGGATTTGGCTCCCTGCGACTTTTTCCTCTTCCTAAAACTAAAATTGCCCCTTCGTGGCACCCGTTTTGAGTCGATTGAAGCCATAAAACAAAATTCGGCGCGAAAGCTAAAGTCCATCCCGGAAAGCGCCTATAAAAAATGTTTCGATAATTGGAAGTGCCGTTGGCATAGATGTGTTGGAGCAAATGGCAAATGTTGAAGGTGACCCAATAAATTTTGACGATTAAATGTAAAAATGTTGTTTTAATTGAAAATTCCTGGTACTTTCTTGACAGAGTAGTATATACTTACAAAGTTACAAAGTTTTTGTTAATACATTTGTATTAATACGTTTCATGTCGGGATGTAAAAAGGTTTTTTCCGAGAAATTGAAAAATATTTCATATTTAATATATATAATGATATCATTTTGATAGTATATAGTTTCAATATATATTGTAGAAGTTATAATATATAATTCTGAATTTAAAGTTATTTATCACTTCTTTTCATTAGACATATAGAACTCATCGTGAAGAATCAAAAGGAGATAAAATTCATGAAAATTATGAAGAACAAATTACACTCATAAACTCGAGAAATTCTTTGAAACATCCTCTCCTTAAAAAGCTCTTTCAAAGAAACTCTTCAAAAAGATGTAGCACTTCTTCAAAAAGACTTTCAGAGACTCTCTGATAGATATTTTTTATTGGTTATTTTTATTTTACTTGCAGGAAATTGGGCTGATGATTATCTTTTTTTTGAAGATGTGCTACATATTTTTAAAGAGATTTTGACATAGCTTTTTGAAGAGAGGTTAATTCTTCAGAACCTTTACAAATTTAGATCTGAATAAATCTCTTGGAAAAATATAGAATTAAATTTTGAATATTCTTTAGATGAAACAGTCTCACTTTATAGACATATATATTATCAGCACATATTATTTATATTATTATATTTATTATTATCTATTATTATTTATGTGATAAAAATGAAATAATCATTAAAAATACACATTCCATTTTCCATCAAACATTCAGCGAAAAGAACTAATTTTTAGATAATGGCATATGCAAAAATTAGGTTATTCCACAGAAATATATAATGAAAGAAGATACGACACAGAATCGGCATTAGAAAACCGTCAGGTGCATGTGTGATAATACAAAAAAATTTTCAAACAATATATATTAAAAATTTACTATGAAGAGTTTTTTTAATATAAGTCCTTTTAGCTGAATGTCTGATGGAAGATGGTTTGTATAATTTTTATTGATTATTTTGTTTTTATCCAAATAACTCCAAACTGAAGAGAATTTTTCAGGTTTTTTTTCTGAAGAATGTGCTATCTATTTTTTGAAAAGGAAAATAAAAACGGAATTTTGGAATTCGAAGTCTATGTGGAACGTTTTTTGGCGATTGAGCTTGTTATTCCTTAATATCCACTGGAAACAATTGTATTAGGTAATGAATTTAAATAATTTGGTCCATACTTTAAATTTTCTTTTGATTCTTCATTAGTTAATTACTACCATATGCGCTGATATTATATATGTCTATAAAGTGGTACAGTATACAGAGATTTATTTAGATTAAAATCTATGGAGGTGCCGGAGAATTAATTCAGGTATTATTTGTAATATTCGAGAAACTCTTCATAGTAAATATTCAATATATATTGTTTTAAAATTTTTTTGTATTATCACACATGTGCGTGGCGGTTTTCTAATGCTGTCTTCTTTCATTATATATTTCTATGGAAAAACCTAATTTTTGCATATGCCATGCATTACCTAAAATTTGTCCTTTTCGCTGAATGATGGAAGATGGTATGTATATTTTTTATTGATTATTTCATTTTTATATTTTTTAGTTTATTTTCCCTTCCTAACTGAAGAGACGTGGGTTTTAATTTTCAGGGTTTTTTCCGGAGAATGTGTTATCTATTTTTTGAAGAAGAAAATGAAAAACCTTTCTGAATTTATGGTTTTGTTGAGGGTGTCTTCTGGAAATTATCCAAAAGGAAGAAGAAAACGTTCTTAAATTTTCATTTTATGAGAAGAATAAGAAAATTTGAATATTCCTAATGGAATAACAAACATTTATGTAAAATTTAAAAAATTTTTGATTCAATATTCGGTTTAATGAGAGTAGCATCAAATGTTATCAGTAAAACATTATTTTCTCGAAAATGTTATCCACAAAAAAAGTTTTCTTACTTCCTTGAAATTTTCAGTTTTTATTTTATGCTGGGAAACATTTCATTTTATATTTCAGTGTTACGGAAATCAAAATGAATATTCTTGGAGGGGAGCTCAATTTTTTTATGGCTGCTCGATTCTAAAGGTTTTTCATTTGGACATTCTAGAGCAACAGATGCAGAAATTTTTACATTTTTCGCCCATTCTTTCTCATTTTCTAAAAGGGGTCCGACATACATTTTCTACCTTACCTTTGTCAGGGACCGGGTAAAATGCATTAGGGAAAGCCTAATATCCAATCTATTCCAAAAATATAATGCATACCGTCGTCTGCAGATGAATAGGTCGTATGCCAACACATTGTCATCACAAATACCCCATTCAATGTCTGGTATATTTTCAGCTTATTAGAAACCCCCCAGTGGCAAAGGTGTATCACATACCTTTCAACCAAATGTTTAAGTATCTATTATTATTCATTTCCGATCCCCTCTAACCCTAAACCAGATACATCTGACTGCAACATTATTATGAAAGATCATCGAGATGGCATATGGCAATTTTAATTCGCAACTCTGCGTGTATGCTTCTCGCAAATTCACTTCCGATACGATCCTGTTCGGTTTGCCAAAGGCGTATTTGATCATGGGCGTAGCTGATTGTCGGCTGAAAAGGAAGCGCTTCCCCACAAAATCAACGGATGCAGCATTACGATTTTTTAAGCATTTTATAATTTCCAGAACAGTGTCTGGTATCTAAAAGAAAATTCATTTGTCTCGTATGGCTCTATACCCTGTTATTACGATATTTAATATAAGATAATAGTTAAAATAAGATATTTTTTGAAGAAAATTCAAGAACTTGGAGTTATACTGAAATATCTGAGACGAATTTTTTCATTTTCAAGCAACTAAAGAACAATAACAATGAAAGGAATAAAATATTGCCAAACTAACTTATTGCAAAAAAAGCAATACACTATATGTGCATGTTTATTGAAGCATTCAAAAATTCCACACCTAATTGATAATATTGCAAATATAAGTCAGGAAAAAATAGTGATTGATATAATCAGAGTAAGACCAACTAAGTTTCTTGAGAAATACTTAAACGGCATATTATACGCTCTGTTATTTTGCAAAAATTGTACATTTTAAAAGACCTTTTCAGCTATTATATTTATATATCTTATGACTTTAAATTCAGAATTATACATTCTGTCAAGAAAGTACCGGGAATTATCGATTTAAATCTGGCGGGACAATGAGACAGGTTTTTTTCCTAGGTTGGTACCACTGTCCTTAATTACTATGCCAAGCTTGAGCGGGATCTGTCAACTAGTGTGTTTGCAGCAGCTGATTAAGTCAGTCGATGTCAGAGTGCGTGCCGATTTTTACTATGGGTGATTACGTTGAGCAAAGAATTTGTTTAAGGTTTTGTGTTGCAAATGAATTTTCGTGTGCCGATGCACTGAAAATGTTGCAAAAGGCCTTCCGTGATAATGCTCTATCGAAAACTCGTGCATATCAGTAGTACAGAGCCTTCAAGGACGGTCGTGAAGTGGTCGCCCATCGACGGCTTCGATCGAAGATAACGTCGATAAAATTAAGGAAAGGGTGCTGGAAAACCGTCGTACCAGCTTGAGAGAGATAGCACATGATCTTAAGATATCCCACGAGTCCGCACGTACGATTTTGATTGATATTTTGGGCATGAGAAAGGTGGCCGCACGACTCGTACCGAAAGACCTGAATTTTCTACAAAAACGTCATCGCGAACAGATTGCTTCAGACATGCTGGATCGCTGTAATTCCGATTCTACATTCATGGAACGCATTATAACTGGTGATGAGACCTGGGTCTACGAGTACGATATGCAAACAAGCCAGCAACCATCGGAATGGGTGGCAAAAAATGAGCCGAAACCGAAAAAACCACGCCAAAGCCGCTCGAAAATGAAGGTGATGCTCATTGTTTTCTTCGATATCCGTGGCGTGGTGCACTACGAATTCGTTCCAGAGGGTCAGACGGTAAACAAGGAGTATTACCTAGGCGTTATGAAACGTTTGCGTGAGCGTATCCGTAAGAAGCGGCCAAATTTGTGGGCGAACAACTCATGGATTTTGCATGACGATAACGCGCCTTCTCACCGAGCTACGATTGTGACTGACTATCTCGCCAAAAACTCAACAAACGTGCTTCAGCAACCATCGTATTCGCCGGATTTGGCTCTCTGCGACTTTTTCCTCTTCCCAAAACTAAAATTGCCCCTTCGTGGCACCCGTTTTGAGTCGATTGAAGCCATAAAACAAAATTCGGCGGGAGAGCTAAAGTCCATCTCGGAAAGCGCCTATAAAAAATGTTTCGATAATTGGAAGTGCCGTTGGCATAGATGTATTGGAACAAATAGAGCCTATTTTGAAGGCGACCCAATAAATTTTGACGATTAAATGTAAAAATGTTGTTTTAATTGAAAATTCCCGGTACTTTCTTGACAGAGTAGTATATCGAATGTACGGAATCCGATATATAACTCTTTTGGTGTTCTTGGATTCTTTTCTTGAATGATCATGAGTCTGGCCAATGTATACTAAAGGGCAGTCGATGCTAGTCAACTTGTAGATTCAAGATTTATTTTCTTTTGTTGTTCGATCCTTATTGTTTTTTATGTAGGTACTAAGGTTATTAATGGTTTTAAAAGCTGCGTTGTAATTGAAACTATTTTTGAAATATTTAGCAATATTTTCAGATGATCCATTAACCATAATATTGCTAAATATTTCAAAAATAGTTTCAATTACAATGCAGCAAAGGATCGAACAAATAAAGAGAATAAATCTGGAGTCTACAAGTTGACTTACAATGATTACTCTTTAGTATATATTGGCCAGACAGGTAGATCATTCAAGAAAAGAATCCAAGAACACCAAAGGAGTTATATATCGGATTCTGTACATTCGACATATGCTAATCATCTCAATGAATTCAGGCATAACTTCAACAATAACTATGAAATTATCCACGTCGAAAGAAAAAGTTCTAGATTAATACTTCCAAAATTGCAGTCTCGGGTTCTCCGGTAAGTACTTTTCCTACCATAATCATTTAATCAATATTAACCAATTTGTGTAGCCTTTTTTATCTCAGATTCAGAAGCTTATATGAGATCATAATGAACCTTAGCTAGCTCGTATCAAAACAAAAATTATTTAAAGCTGGTGCGAGGGCGTCATGACACCTTGACACTGGTAAAGAACAACAACTCGTCTACTTCGCCACACTTATTGGTCCAAATGATCTTCCAATTTAATGTTATCAAGCATGGTATCCAGATTGGACTAGTGAAGGTGATGTTCAAAAGGGTGCAAGAAAACATAATCAGCGACTTCTTTCTTGTACAGCAGTAGTTCACATAATTCAACATAGTACGTCCAACCACAATCACTTCTAAGAGCATATTATGGCTATCAAAGAGTTTGAAAAAACAGAAGTAACAGAACCGGAGTTACAATTAGTTGATTTTTCAAGATATTGAATACAAATTCTTAGGTATATAACTTTGTTCCGTTGGATATTTTATTCAAGCAATTTGTGGTGCAATGGTTAATTTTGACGAGTTTTGCCTCCCGTTTTGAGGAAAGCATTTGAAAAACACCCTGTATATATGCAAATTCGCAAAAAAAACGGTAATATTGTGAATGGAATGAATTTACATAATAGTTTTTTCAATATTTCATATGAGATAAATATATCGGGTGTTTTGTTAGAGTGATAGAACTTTAAATTGAAATAAAACACATTTAAATTAAGATTGAAGCAAAGTTTTGTTTTATTTAAAAGTTAATTTTATGAAATTTATGTTTAAGAAATAATTTCCGGCATATGTCCACCACGACTAGCTCTGAGGAACCGCATTCAACCAGACCAATTTTGGACCACTTTTTCGAGTAATTGAGGCCATATTTCATCAATAACACGAGTTATGTTGGCTTCCTAGCGTCTATTGTTTCTGGTTTATCAGCATAAACCAATGACTTGACATTACCCCAAAGAAAATAATCCAGTGGAGTCATGTCGCATGATCTTGGAGGCCAATTAATTGGATCATTTCTCGAAATAATGTTATCGCCAAATCTTTCTTTCAATAAATCAATTGTTAACATAGCAGCAGAGGTGTAGCACCATCTTGTTGGAACCAAAACACTTCTGGAAATTTTGAAATAAATAATCATTGATAATCGATCTGTAACGAAAACCATTCACTGTATCATTAGCTCCAGCATCTTTTTTAAAGAAATATGACCGATGATTTCTCCAGCGTATAAAGCACAAAATATGACCGACGATGTCTCCAGCGTATAAAGCACACCATACAGTGGAACCTGCAGAACTTCTTGAGGATTGTTTTCACTCCATATACGGCTATTTTGCTTGTTTACATAGCCGTTCAACCAGAAATGAGCTTCATCCCTAAACACAATTTCACGATAAAAAAGTGGATCAAATTCAAGCTGTTCTAGGACCCAATCAGCAAACAAACGACGCTTATTACAGTCAAGTGGCTTTATTTCTTGAACTAGTTGGATCTCGTATGGGTGTAGAACAAGATCTTTACGCAAAATTTTCCATTTGGTGGATGCACAGATTCCAACTTGTTGTGAACGTCGACGAATAGACAAATCTGGATCATCATTAACACTATGACTTACAGCAGCGATATTTTCTTCTGTACGTATAGTTATTTGTCTTGTTGTTTTTGCATCGACTAGAGAAAATATTGTCCGAGATCTATCGATAGTTCGACGAATAAGCTGCTCTGATGGACGATCATGTGAACCATAAATTTCACGAAGTGCTCCATAAGTTTTGCGAATAGAACTTTTATTTTGAAAATGAATTTCAACAATTTGTAAACGTTATTGCAGCGTGAGTCTTTTCATGATAATATGTCAATGCTTACTGAACAGAAATGTCAAATCAATATGGCTTCTACTTTCTGTCAAATCACAGTTATCCCTATCGAAAGTTCTATCACTCTAAAAAAAACACTCGATACAATGTATGCAAATAAAAAAAACGGTAATATTTTAAATTGGATGAATTTACATGATATTTTTTTGATATTTCATATGAGATAAATATAAATTATATACATTGCCACACTCTAAATTCCCTTACAAAACATCGAATATGATTAAAGTTAAGAATCGACTTCCTGTCGCCAATATTCCCTCCCCTACGCCCCTGCTTTCGTCCTAAAGCACTTACGGCAGCTTCTTATTGCAACCAGCTGATGCGGCAGCTGATTACTGTTCGTAATGATCGCCTACGTCACAGGAGCTAGCTGCATGTTCTTTTCTATCACCTGGTGAAGAGAGAGCGTTTTCTCCGAAGCCCGAACGATCGACCAGGGGCACATTCTGTTTCAGTTCGCCTTTCTATTAAGGGCCCAGGCCGTGTTGCGGAATGACGGTGGGTTTCGCATAGATGAAGCGTAACCTGAGATGGAATCCATTCATCCTGTCGATGGAGGTTGCCAGTTAAGGACTATGGTTTATGGCCTTCGAAGTTAACGTATCAGACCTGTTTCATTGGAGGAATGGCGAGGGGTATATTCCGATGAGAATTCTGGGGTTAATGGGAATGGCCACGTTTTCTCGGAGAAAATTATATCATGGAAGGAAATATAGAGATGGATATTAGTGCTCGCTTAGTTATCAGTTTCCCGCTTGTGTTTCAAACAATAATACATTACATTATTATACTAAAATATCATCTACATTTTTGTATCATTGAAGAAAGAATTAGAAATATCAGAAATCTGAAAAGCTTTCACTGTACTATCGGGTGTTTTTTTTAGAGTGATGAAACTGAGCTATGGTAATATCAGGTGTTTTTTTTAGAGTGATAGAAGTTTAAATTGAAATAAAACACATTTAAATTGAGATTGAAGCCTACTTTTTTTTTATTTGACAGATAATAATATGACATTTATATTTTAAAAATGATTTCCGGCATATGTTCACCAAGACTAGCTCTGAGGAACCGCATTCGACCAGACCAATTTTGGACCTTTTTTTTTGATAATTCAGGCCTTATTTCATCCATAACACGAGTTATGTTGGCTTCCAGAGCGTCTACTGTTTCTGATAAACCAATGACTTGACATAACCCCAGGATGCAATGGAACCTGCAGAACTTCTTGAGGATTGTTTTCACTCCATATACGGAAATTTTGCTTGTTTATATAGCCGTTCAACCAGAAATGAGCTTCATCACTAAACACAATTTTACGATAAAAAAGTGGATCAACTTCAAGCTGTTCTAGGGCCCAATCAGCAAACAAACGACGCTCTTTATGGTCTAGTGGCTTTAGTTCTTGAATGAGTTGGATCTTGTATGGGGATAGACCCAGATTTTTATGCAAAATTTTCCATGTGGTGGATGCTCAGAGTCCAACTCGATCTAAATGTCGACGAATAGACAAATCTGGATCATCATTAACACTATGACTTACAGCAAAGATATTTTCTTCTGTACGTACAGTTCTTTGCCTTGTTGTTATTGTTGCATCGAGTAGAGAAAATGTTGTCCGAAATCTGTCGATAGTTCGAGGAATAAGATGCTCTAAGACGTGAGTCTTTCCATGATAATTTGTCAATGATTACTGAACAGAAATGTCAAAACAACATGGCTTCTATTTTCTGTCAAATCACAGTTATCCCTATCGAAAGTTTTATCCCTCTAAATAAAACACCCGATAGTATATGAATAGTTGCGAATAAATTTAGGGGCTGGTTCCTTGTCAAAAAATAGGGGGGTTTTTCATATAAACTAAATTTTTTTGAGCCCCCTCTGATTAGTTACAGACCCGAAAAACATGTTATGGCGCCCGAAAAACAGTTTTTAATTTTTTTTTTAACCAAAAAACTGTCAAGGATAAAATGAAGCAGACATTTCATGCGGGCGAGAAGGCACTCAAAAAAATTTTTTGGTAATGTTCCTCTATGATTGCAAGGGGTAGGAAAAGCCACCCCTAAACCTTCTTTCTCAAGAAAGTTTTTTCCATATTCCTATTTCACGAAGAAAAAATTAATTTTGGATAGCTTGATCCATTCTTAATAAATAAGGTTTCTTTAATTTCTTGCTAAAATTCAAGGTTTTTGAGAAAAAAAGATAATTTATCAACAAGATGCGTGAGTCGTAGAGGCTGGAATTATATCCCAATTAGAATTTATCTAGTAAGCAGATGTAATTTTGTTATGACAACTGACTAGTTTTGATTCAGTTACAAATATTTTTTGATCCGGCTGATCATTTTGAGATTTTTGTCACATACTCATTAACATGGCGGTGTAAAGCCGTCCAAAAAAAATACCTTCCAAAAAATTTTACAATGACCGGAACCAATAGTAATCTGGCCTTTTCTATTGAAGTGCATCATTCAGTTTGAGCAGCTGCTGACAGAACTTCCGAATTAATTGTTGTGTTAGCCAGTAAAAGCTCAAAAAGACCGATTCATTTAAAATTCCAGCAATCAGACAGCATCACCTTTTTTGATGAATATTTGCTGTCAAAGTGCTTTGAGCCGGTTCTTCTTTTTTGCTTCTTGTTCTCTTGCGTTTGGCATAGTTATATACAACCCATTTTTCGTCCCTAGTAATGATGCAATTCAAAAATGGATCATTACGTGACGTTTGAGAAACAAATCACAGACGTCAACGCACCTCACAAATTCCTCTTCGCGAGAATACGCGGAACTCATATATTGAGCTTCGTGGTTAAACCCCGGCCTTTCAAGTGGTCATATACAGTTGAATTCGATAAATTTAACCTCTCACCGATCTCAAGTGTTGTTATTCGCCGATTTGCATCAACTAATAACTTTATCATGTCTTTATCACCTTCAACCGGCCTTCCGGAACGTGGTGCATCTTGGACATCAAAATTGCCGAATCGAAATTTTGTAAACCAGTTCTGGCACTGGCGTACTGTTAACACATTTTCTCCATACACATCGGTTAATTTCTGTCTGACTTGAACAGCATTTTTACCCTTTCTACAGCAAAAAGTAAAATATGACGAAAATGATGCTTGTCCTCCATATTTAGAAGGGCCACAACCTAAAACTAATACTTAGAGTTAATCGAACTTTTTCGCACACAAGCCTTGCTATACCAGCTTCCAAAACAAGTGTGAAGTTGGGTTCGAAAAAATACAATTAAATCCTCTGTCGGGAAAAAACGATATTACTTTCCGAAAAATCATATAATTAAAGTAAAACAACTTAATTTCCGCTAATTTATTTGATTTCACTACAATTGTTTTGTCATGACAACATGAATTCGTCAGGTGAGTATGGTACTAACTACATATTTGAGATTGAGTTCTTTAAATATTCAAAATTTACAGAAAAAGAGGTAGTGGGAATTATTAAATAAATTAGCGGAAATTAAGTTGTTTCACTTTAATCATCGAGATGTATTTCCGACAAGTAGAGACCGATACAATCAAACATTCGAACAACCAAATATATATATAGAAAATATGTACTATGTTAAAATAACATTAATGTTGTCTAGAAAAACATTTATGTATATATTACAACACGTAATTTGTTTCTCCTTGGGCAGTTGTCACTTTTCGAGCTTACATCTTTTAACATTTGACAAGTAAAAACTATGCCATTACTAAAAATGGAACGATACACGCTTCAACAACATACTAAACATGTTGAAACTCACTTCAAAAATGGTGAAAATTTTGCAGTCATAGTTCGCAAAACTAAAGCACTTTTGGATCGTCGTGAAGCACCTTCTCGGCCGGAAAATTTGAGCTGTTGGGACAAGTTAGTGATGTGAAGAATCGAAACCGTGTGTGTGGCTCAAGGACAATTGAGAATATTGATGCTGTAGCCCATAGTGTTGAGAAAACCCAGGTTTATCGATTCCTCGTCTATCTTTCGAATTAGGCATTCCACATACTTACACCGTATTTTGCAAAAAACTTTAGGTCTTAACGCTTTTAAAGTTTAGTTAACACAAGATTTCAAGCCGATCGATCACTAGCAACGTTGTATCCTCGCTGATTGAGTCCTTGAAATGCATCAAAATAATCCGAATTTTCATCTAAAACTCATCTTCAATGATAAAAATCATTTTCACCTCAAAGGTTACGTTAATAAACAAAATTGTGGCATTTGGGGTTAGGAAAATCCAAGAAAGGTTGTTGAAAAGCCTCTCCATCCTTAACGTGTCACTGTTTGGTACGGATTTTGGGCTGGCGGTGTGATTGAACCTTACTTATTCGAAAATGAAACTGGTGCAACTGTTATGATGAATGGATTGCGCTACATTGATGATTTTTTATGGCCGTAATTGCAAGATATTGATGTGGATGACGTTCATTATCAATAAGATGACACTACGTGCCACATGAGCAATGAAGCAATCGGATTTTTGGAAGAAAAGTTTCCTGGCCGTGTTATTTCTCGTAAAGGTGATCATACTTGGCTACCGATATGTCAAACTTTTTTCTTTGGGGCCACGTGAAAGATAAGGTCTATACCAATGCTCCACAATCGATTCAAGACCTTTAAGATGGAATTTGTGAAGTTCTTGAGGATATACAGCCGCAACTGTGCGAACTGGTAATGGAAAATTTCATGAAAAGGATACGGTGCTGCAAACGTAGCCGTGGCCATTTGACCGATATCGTCCTCCATTATTAATGGCATGCCTTCCTCTTTACAATTAAATAAACGTCCATTGATTTCTCCCAAAATATACTCGTTGTTTCTTGATATCAAAATGAAACTTCTTATTGGAAAACCCTTTATTATACGTATTTCATGGGTATTGCTAATCAGCGGATAGCTCTTACATTGAGAATTGAACACAATAACACGATCAAAACACATCTTTATTCTGAATTCTTCCTTAATCTTGTTATTGCGTTCAGTTTTGAATTTTAGAGCGATTCGATGATCTGAAATTCGACAAATTAAAATAGAATAGTAACTCACATGTTCCTTCAAAATGTCATGAGGATCATATGATTACATGATGCATAACAAAACAAAAAAATTTGGTGGGCTGAGCAGCGTTGGGGCTAAGGAAACTATAGCAACAGTCCTATGATCGAGTTTAAATTTCGCATTTAGATGTGAAATAACGACAAAAAGGCTAACACAAAATTTCGTGTAATTGGAAGATTAAAAAAAAACTTTTGTGAGCAGAGCAGCGTTGAGCGTTACGGAAACCATAGCAACAGTGGTACCACTGAGTTTAAATTCAGTATTTTAATGTAAAATATCGACAAAAACGAAAATAATGGACTTTCACGAGGCTCTTGCCTCTATAGAAACACGTGCATTCATGAAAACAATGGACGATACTAGAATATATTCTAGATACACAAACCTGTTTAGATACATTTACGGAAACTCAATGAAGGCCTGAAAACAGAACAAGTCAGATTAATATGGGGGTACGTCAGGGCGATATCATTTCCCCAAAATTATTTACTCTCGTACTTACTTTTTTTACTTTTTTTTTACTTACCATCTTCAAATCGTTAAAGTGGAAAAAGAAAGGAATTAACATCGATGGATCTCACCTAAATCATCTTCGATTTGCGGTTGATATCGTCCTGATTAGCAGTGATGCCCAAGAACAGGCAACAATGCTAAGAGAACTAGCTGATGCTGCGGAAAAGGTTTGCTTAAGAATGAACATATCGAAAAGCAAGATAATAAGTTACAGTAAGGAAGATATACATTTACACAGTGAAAAGCTAGAAAACCAGAATATATCTTGGACAAATCAGCAGGTTGGGTAAGGAGAATCAGACTGCAGAGTTGGGCAGACAAAAAAGATTGATATGGGCGGATTTCAGAAAGATCAAACACATATTGAAGAGCAACTGCATCCCTACAAACCTGAAGAGGAGAGTATTTGACACCTGTACATTGCCAGAAGCGACAGACGATCTAGAGACTACGGCACAGACGAAAAAATCTGCCAACAAGGATAAGCAGAGGGCGATGCAACGTTCGGTGCTTTGTTTGACCTTTATGGATAATGTAAGAAATAAAGAAATACGATAACGAACAAAGGTTACAGACATCAGAAGTGGTAATGGGTGGGACACGTGGTCCGTCAAGATCCTGACAGTTTAACTAATAAATTAACACACTGGAGACCTAGGCAAACCAAACACAGTGTGGGAAGACCTCAAAGAAGATGGCTTGACGATATCAAATCCCAAGTGGTAAATAGTGGCATCGTATAGATCAAAACAAATCAGAGTGGAGAAATCTGAAGGAGGCCTATATCTAGGAGTGGATGAACAATATCTGAAAAAGAAGAAGAAGTGAAAGAATTACCTGGTATGTAGGGATTCTTCCTAGTAATTGATTAACGTCAATCAATTAGTATGCAAATTCTAGGATAAGCATACTTTCAATGGGGAGATTGAGAGATTTATATTAGACTATAATGGTTCATTTGCAGCCTAAATACATATGTTACAAATTTACAATTTTGGGATTTTTTTTACCCAAATTGAGGGGTTAGTGCGGTATATATTGAACTATAATTGTGGTGAAAACAATATCGTGTTCGTGAAGGAGTATATCGATGAGCCTTTTCACAGTTGTTCACTTTCACCGAGTTCACTTTTTCTAGGTTCACTCTTGGGTTCACTTTATACATCTAATAACTAATAACAAACAAATAATGTACATAATACATTCACTTTCAGATCCTTCAGTGCGTTGTGGGTTGCTGTGTTATTAAGAGTGGCTGTTTCTTGGAAGGTTAAAGTGAATGCGAATTTAAAGTTATTCAAGAGCAGAGAGAGAGAGCGAGATGTATGATTATAACTCGAGAGTTGAGACAAAAAGAAAATGTGGTTAGAGCTTGCTTGTTTCGTGAGGTTCTTCGTTGATATGAACAAGCTTCCGACTTGACGCTTTATTCAAAATTCTTTTAAGGGGAGTATGCAAGACTCCTGAATGTGAATATATTGTTTTGAAAAAAAAAACAGCTGACAGGAGAGTATTGTATTAAACAAGGAACTTTTCATCCGTATGTTTGGGGTAAAATTTTTTGTTTAAATTTCACTAAAAATAGGTATTTTGATGAAAAGATCAAATGAGCAGGCAAAAAAACACAGATATCTCGCTGAAATGAACGACGGAGTTGTTAAATGAGGGGCAAAATTCAATTATGAGATACAACATTCGATCAACAGTGAACATGTGAAGGCTTTATTGTGGGGACACTAAACAAACTTGGAACCATAAATGACAGTTGTATACATATCAAGGGGGAAACAGCGACCTCAACTTTACTCATTCTCTGAGATTAGTTAAATCCATTATAATTCCACTTTTACTCCAAATGTTCCAACGCCAACAAACATAGGATATGAGCAGAAAGTTATACTATTCGCAGTAGCAACACTTAATTAATGAAGTCATGGTACCTATAACGAAAAAATTGCTGCAAAATTTAAAAACATAGAATGTTAAAATTTGTTTTCTGTTTTAAAATTTATCATGAATTTCCGTCAAGTAAAGACTAGGAAAATTTAATTCTATTTATAAAAAAATAGCGTCTGAATCGAAAGCTAGATATAACGTTACTGGATAGAACTGCGACTGAAATACTATAATCAAAAAAAATTATTCCAAGAATGAATTGTGACGAAAATCTTGACGAAAAAAGTTGTTTTGAATACTAAATTTAAAGATATTGATTTCTCGCAAACCATTTGATGAAAAATATTAGTTATTATAATTATTAAATAAAATAGAAAAAGGCTTTTTTCTTGATAGAAGGGACAAAACAAAATTTGAATATCAAAACAGATTTAATCTATCAGTCTTCTACAATTTCAATTCCAAAAAAATTTTATTCAAACAACTTTCAGAATTGAATTAATGTCTTATAAGCACGACTTATATTTAATAGACGTATAAAATCAAAACTCAATATACAATATCAAATGGAATACATAAACCAACAAATATAAATTGTCAATTAAAATTAAAAATTAAATATTTGAAGGAGACAAAATTTTGTTTCTGATCTTACCATTATGAACACCATTTTTTTTTCAAATACATAAAACACAATTTAAGGACTTCTCAAAAAATATAATTCATTTGAAATATTCAATATTTTGAATATTCAAATAAGTTAATTCAAAAATCTGTCAAAACAGGAACTATATCTTCAAAAAACAATCAGACTTCCGATAATCTCTTCATCGTCCCTAAATCATATTTAAAAATCAAAATCAACCAACAATCAATATAGCTTACCTCAGAGTGGTGACTGGACATTGCTCAAACAACCAACTTTAAAATGAAGATATTTTATGTTCGTCACAAAAATCACAGAAAACTGTAAGGAATTATAAGGTTGGATATTCCATAATGGGATTTCATTCAAGCCTAAATACAATTATGTACAAAATAAAATAGAAAAAGGCTTTTTACTTGATAAAAGGGGTATAACAAAATTGAATATCAAAACAGATTTAACCTGTCAGTCCTCTACAATTTTAATTGAAAAAAAATTATTCAAAAAACTTTTACAATCATATTAATGTCTTATAAGCACGTCTTATACATTCTGTCAAGAAAGTACCGGGAATTATCGATTTAAATCTGGCGGGGCAATGAGGCAGGTAAAATTTTTTTTCCTAGGTTGGTACCACTGTCCTTAATTACTATGCCAAGCTTGAGCGGGATCTGTCTACTAGTGTGTTTGCAACAGCTGATTAAGTCAGTCGATGTCAGAGTGCGTGCCATTTACTATGGGTGATTACGTTGAGCAAAGAATTTGTTTAAAGTTTTGTGTTGCAAATGAATTTTCGTGTGCCGATGCATTGAAAATGTTGCAAAAGGCCTTTGGTGAGAATGCTCTATCGAAAACTCGTGCATATCAGTGGTACAGAGCCTCCAAGGACGGTCGTGAAGTGGTCGCCCATCGACGGCTTCGATCGAAGATAACGTCGATAAAATTAAGGAAAGGGTGCTGGAAAACCGTCGTACCAGTTTGAGAGAGATAGCACATGATCTTAAGATATCCCAGGAGTCCGCACGTACGACTTTGATTGATATTTTGGGCATGAGAAAGGTGGCCGCACGACTCGTACCGAAAGACCTGAATTTTCTTCAAAAACGTCATCGCGAACAGGTTGCTTCAGACATGCTGGATCGCTGTAATTCCGATTCTACATTCATGGAACGCATTATAACTGGTGATGAGACCTGGGTCTACGAGTACGATATGCAAACAAGCCAGCAATCATCGGAATGGGTGGCAAAAAATGAGCCGAAACCGAAAAAACCACGCCAAAGCCGCTCGAAAATGAAGGTGATGCTCATTGTTTCGATATCCGTGGCGTGGTGCACTACGAATTCGTTCCAGAGGGTCAGACGGTAAACAAGGAGTATTACCTAGGCGTTATGAAACGTTTGCGTGAGCGTATCCGTAAGAAGCGGCCAAATTTGTGGGCGAACAACTCATGGATTTTGCATGACGATAACGCGCCTTCTCACCGAGCTACGATTGTGACTGACTTTCTCGCCAAAAACTCAACAAACGTGCTTCAGCAACCACCATATTCGCCGGATTTGGCTCCCTGCGACTTTTTCCTCTTTCCAAAACTAAAATTGCCCCTTCGTGGCACCCGTTTTGAGTCGATTGAAGCCATAAAACAAAATTCGGCGCGAGAGCTAAAGTCCATCCCGGAAAGCGCCTATAAAAAATGTTTCGATAATTGGAAGTGCCGTTGGCATAGATGTATTGGAGCAAATGGAGCCTATTTTGAAGGCGACCCAATAAATTTTGACGACTAAATGTAAAAATGTTGTTTTAATTGAAAATTCCTGGTACTTTCTTGACAGAGTAGTATTTAATAGACCTATATTGATTGTTGGTTGATTTTGAATTTTAAATATGATTGAGGGCCGATGAAGAGATTAACGGAAGTCTAATTGTTTTTTGAAGATATGGTGCATATTTTGAGAGATTTTTGAATGAACTTATTTGAATATTTAAATATATTGAATATTTCAAAGTATATTTTTTGAGAAGTCCTCAAATTGTGTTCTATGTTTTTGAAAAAGAAATGGTGTTCATAATGGTGAGATCAGAAACAAACTTTTGTCTCCTTCAAATATTTATTTATTAATTTTAATTGACAGTTTATATTTGTTGGTTTATTTATTCCATTTGATATTATATATTGAGTTTTGATTTTATACGTCTTTTGAATATAAGCCGTGCTTATAAGACATTAATTTAATTCTGAAAGTTTTTTGGAATTAAAATTGTAGAAGACTGACAGATTAAATCTGTTCTGATATTAAAATATTTTTATATTATTATGGGTTAAATATTACACTATTTCGTGCATAGTGAACAGATTTTGGAAATTTTTACTGGGTTGTGTATAGAGCATAAAGTAACTTTCAATCTAACCAACACTCGACATCTCTTTCCTATTCAAAAAATGTTGGGGGTTAATGCCCTTTTTTTAGAACAAACTCATGGTGGAAATTCGTCCCCCTCAAAACAGAAGTTGACCTTTTCTTTAAAATCTTCGAAAATTCTTCGTTTCTCAGTTCTGGGCGGGGGACGGATCAAATTTTCGTTGGGACACCCTGTATACAAAATAGTAGCTCCACACACTGCCACATAGACATGATAGCAATCTCGAGATCGCCTATCTCACTCTTAGATATGAGAAATAATAATACGTTGGCTGATGCGTTTCCGCCCTGAGTGATGTTTGATTCAAAAGTTACAGTGTGGATTTCAAAACATTGCTATTTGGTGGAAAAGCCACCTCTGAAACCAAATCTTAGCTTGATAGGTATTATCCAGAATCTGCTCCAGGAAAATCGACCACAGGCACAGTTTAATTTGATTGCGGTCCGACAAATACCGATAATGCACCTCTGGTCACTCAAAAGAGGTTTTTATAAAAGAAAATCTGAATGTCCACAAAATTGTTTTGGCGTCGTAAATTGTTTTGACATCGTAAATAAAAGATAAAAAGAATCTGAAGAAAATTTATTGTAGAATATTGACCGAACTTTCTCAACGAATGTTAGTGTATACACCAGTGTTTTATGAAAAACAAATTCCACTCAAAAAATGCCCAACATAAACCTAAAAAACTCTTTGAGAGAACTCACTTTAAAAATGCTCCACAAAAAACTCTCCAAAAATATGCAGCACATCTTCAGAAAGACGTTTGAGACCCTCACCGATTATCGTCAGTAAATTTTTCTGAAAGCTTAATAAAAAAAAATATTTTGAATATCAAAACAGATTTAATCTGTATGTCTTCTACAATTTTAATTTCAAAAAACATTTTTTTTTAACTTTTAGGATTAAATTAATGTTTTATAATAAGCACTGCTTATATTTAATAGACGTATAAAATCAAAATTCACTATACAATATCAAATGGAATAAAAAACCCAACAAAAATGAATTGTTAATTGAAATTAAAAATAAGTAATATGGAATGTTTCGTTCCAGACATACGCACCTGAACTCGTCAGATAGGCGTGGTACGTATGTTTTGCCTATAACAAACATTTGACAAAATGTTTAGTTTCTGGTATTATATTTATGAAAACTGAATCTTTTTCAAAAACACTCAACATAATTTTAAGAACTCCAAAACTAATTTATTTTAAATATTTAATATGTTTGAATATTTGAATAAGTTACTTCAAAAACTCTCAAGAACATGTAGCATATCCTAAAAAACAATTAGAATTCAGATAAGGTTAGTTCAACTTTACATTTATAAAAATAAATTCAATTAAAAATAAATAAACTTGTAATCTTATCACACCATTTCTGGAAACTCTGTGAATGCAATTAAAACTAGGTAGGTACATCTAATATCCCAGGTACTCTATGTTCTATGCTAACCACAGAAATCACACAAAGTTTATAAGGCATTTTATGGCCTTCATTAAACCACTGGAAACTGTATAATAAATTTCATTATTCAAAAACCTAATATAATTATATATATATATATATATATATATATATATATATATATATAAATATATATATCATAAATAAAATAAAATAATAAGAAGTGGTTTTTTTACTTGATAGAAGGATAATTACAAACTTTGAATATCAAAACAGATTTAATCTGTTAGTCTTCTACAATTTTAATTAAATTTTTTTTTTTTAAATTCGATATTTAAAATTTTTAATAACAAAGTTGTCTGTTATTAGAAGTTGTAGTTAGTAGTAGGAAGAGTTATATAAAACTTTTATTGAACAATTTGCCGACGTGATCGCGTTCATTTCATAACTCGAATAATAAAAACGGACCAAAACCCAGTAGAAAAAAAAAGAATGTACTTATTTACGATGAAACGTTATTAAGTAATAATTTCCAATATCTACGCCTACCTAGCTTTCGATGTGCGTGAGAAAACGGGCAATGTTGAACGAGAAAAGAAAATCGTGATTTCCCCTAAACCGAGCCTGATTTCTGTTAGCATGAAATCTGTATACGTTCCACGAGCACTTCGTGAGATCCTGTCCAAACCGTTGAAACATCGCATCTCAATAATCAAGAAAAATAGATCTCTGCAGTTACAGGGTCGAAATTGCCGCAGGTACATTTATTTTCCATGAGTAAATTTCAACAGTAACTGTATTAAATTTTGAATAGAAAATTTGCATTAATGAATAAAAATTTTGATTATATTGAGAATTATTTATTAACGGCACAGTGTCCATTTGTATTTTTCTCAATTTTTATATGCTCACTTCTTAGAAACACTATTTATTTCTTAGTAGATTTATACAGGGTGTTCCAATGAAAATTTAAAGCCCCCAGAACTCAGAAACGAACGATTTTTGAAGATTTTGAAAAAACAGATCAACTTCTGTTTTGAGGGGGACGAATTTCCATCATGAGTTTGTTCCAAAAAAACCACCCCCATGAAGGTGGCATTAACCCCAACATTTTTTGAATAGGGAAAAGATGTCGAGTATTAGTTAGTTTGAAAGTTATTTATGTTCTGTACACACAACCCAGTTAAAATTTTCAAAATCAGTTCAATATTCACGAAATAATATAATATTGAATTAACCGTCAAAAGGTGATGTAGAACAGACAGTTAAACCGCCCAAACTCATGAACCCAGGAGTTTTGGAGAATCCAAAAATAATTTTCAAGTTCTGTATTAGGGGGAATGAATTCCAATGACGACCCAGTTTCGAAAAAACCACCTGAGGATGACGACAAGCCCCAATATTTTTTTAATAAGCAGGAGATTTTACAAAATTGAAAGTCATAAACTTAATCTGTTAGAAACTTTACAGTTCAATAGATATTGAAAAAACCAATTTTATTAAATGATCAAATAGACTTAAACAGATCTTCTTACTTAACATTTTTTCAATATCAAAACAGATTTAATCTGTTAGTCTTCTATAATATTAATTTGAAAAAAATTTTATTCGAAAATTTTTCAGAATCAAATTAATATCTTATAAGCGCAGCTTATATTTAATAGTCGTATAAAATCAAAACTCCATATACAATATCAAATGGAATAAATAACCCAACAAATATAAATTGTCAATTACAATTAATAAATAAATATTTGAAGGAGCCAAAAATTATTTTTTTTTGTGTCTGATCTCGCAATTATGAAAACTAAATCCTTTTCAAAAATACAAAACATAGTTTAAGGACTTCACAGAAAATATAATTCATTTAAAATATTCAATATATTTATATATTTAAATAAGTTACTTTGAAAATCTCTCAAAACATGTAGGTATTATATCTTCAAAAAACAATTAGAATTCCGATAAGGTCTTCATCGGTCCAACTTCACATTTAAAAAATAAAAATAATCAACAACAAATATATCTCACCTGACAAAACTGATATCCTTGATTTGAATACATAAACTCCGAGATATTCTATGTTCGTCACAAAAATCAGAAAAAACTGGAAAGTATTATATGGTTTTCTTTAAACCACTTGATATTCCATAATGAGTTTTATTCAAACCTAGCATAATTAAATATATTATATATATTTATTAATTTTAATTGACAATTTATATTTGTTGGGTTATTTATTCCATTTGATACTGTATATTGAGTTTTGATTTTATACGTCTATTAAATATAAGCTGTGCTTTTAATTATTATAATAATAATTATTATTATTTATTATTGTGACATTAATTTGATACTAAAAAATTTTTGAATAAATTTTGTTTTTGAAATTAAAATTATAGGAGACTAACAGATTGAATCTGTTTTGATATTCAGATATTGTAATATTCCTTCTATCAAGTAAAAAGCTTTTCTTATTATTTTATTTTAACATTTTTTGATGATTGTAAACCACCTCTTGTCACTCCTCTATTTTTTGTGATAGTGCTGTGTATTTAAGGTCTTGTTTTGCAGTGTATACCTCAGTTTAAATACTCACCTGATGAAGTCATGGTATGACAAAATTATTGTTATGAAAATCAATAAACTAGCGGAAGTTAAATTTTTTTTCTTATATTGTATATGATTTAAACACTTTATTTCCAGTAATATTCATTGTTAACACAACAAATGTTTCTTCAATTCTATTTTGACTTCATCAGGTGAGTATGGTAAATAACTACTTTTACAAAATCGATCTCCTCAAATACAAGTCTGTGTAAAAAGAAACGTGATAAATGAATGTTTGTTTTGGAAATTTTCAGAATTTATTCCAAAAGGTTCAATAAAGGGGATCTAAAACGTCTAGACCATTGCATTTGTTACGGATCTGGAGAACTTCGAAATTATGGTCAAAATCATGTTCTCATTCTTTTAGGTGGTTGCCATAGGTAGAATTCGATCTATTTTTAACTAATGAATTCTGATGTTCATTGATCCTATTCTCGAAAGCTCTGCCTGTTTGGTTAATATATACATATGGACTTGTACGCAGGTTAACCTATTTTATTATTTGAAAAGAGGGCGTCCTTGTATTTTGTTTTCAAGGAAATCTCTAAATATTTATTATATAGTGGTAACCATTAAGAAGCATTTCCGTTCCATCTCAGTTTGAAAATAACAGGAGGTCATGTAAGTATGATAGATATTTTTATAGATTGTTTTTATTCTGCTGGCATGAAAGTGGACTGAAGATTATAGGTGGAAGTCTCGAATAGCCTTTATGAAGATGCGCTATATACTATCTCGGTCCAAAAGTAGTCCAGGTGTGATTCGGCCTTAAAATATTGAAGACGCATTTACCCTACCAACATTAACCTTCGCTGATAGATACCAATTACTCGAAGTAAAGGCCGGTTTAATCCCTGATTCCTCCGTTGAATTTCTATCTAATAACCGGTAAGTATGTTACGTTATAGCATGAAGGTGGTTTGTGATCCAGGGCTGTTATCTGGATCCTTTATTATCGTGGCGGGATTTGAAGTTCCAGCCAGGCCATTAGAACAGGGGTTAAGAGATGTTTAGACTCCGATAGGCTAGTTGTGCGAAAATTCCCCACATAAAATGGAATGAATAGATCGAGCGAACACTATTCCGACGGGCTTATATCCCGGTTCTAAACAGTCGTTGTCTTGCGACGGCTGAAACACCGAAAGGAAATGAAGAGATTTCCCCAGAACGCGCTCGTTAGGCAGCGGTGTTATGTGGATTTTTCCCGCTCGACTGGGCTAATGCTAAATGAGGATTCCGTCCCAGTTTTTGATCGGAGATTTCGTCCATCCAAACAAATGGGACGAGGAACGGACTGTCGATCTGCTGCATTTTTTGCAAGTTCACAGAATCCCAACCGAATTGCACGACCGGGAAATCTTTCCTGCAATATGGCCCTTCATAAAAGCATGCGGTATCTTTCTATTGGAATTACTGCAGTCTGAAAAGAGTACCAGGAATGAGTCAATAAAAACCACAATATATACGAGTCGTGGCAAAAAAGTAATGAGATTAGCAACACCGCAAGTGATTTGGCAACGCTGCACTGTTGTCCTTGCTAGGGCACTTGCATCAGTACACTCCCATACCTCAGTTCTAGTTTCAACTTCTTCCGTTAAGTACTTGATTTCTTTGACTGCTATTAGTGAAGCTGTGTTTTAGTTGTGCGTAAAATGAAACAGCGGAATTTGAAGCAACATTGTGCCATTTAATTTTGTGTTTAGCTTGGAGAATCGCAAGTGCAACATTTGAAAAGTTGAAACAGGGCTATGGGAACATTCTTCATCCCGAGCTCCTGTTTTCACTGGCACAAATCATTTTTGGAAGGCAGCTGATTTGTTTTTTTTTGACAGAAGGGAAATCGTCCACACATAATTTGTTGATTCTGAATTGGGTTGAGTGAGAATACCACTGGGTAGACTTCGCCTTTCCATGGTATACGAACAACTTTTTTGCTCTTGAATACTGTATATTATTGTATCATTGTTATTTGAGTACAAAAAAAGGCGTTCATTATAATTAGCATTAATTTTAGCAGATTATAAAAATAAAAAATAAGAAGAGTAGGTATTTCGATCCTCCATAATCTGTTCGAAGAGAACAAAGCCAACCGATTCATTACATGCAACGTATTGCTTTAATGGCACCATACAGAACCGTTTGATCGCTAGATCACTGGAGACGAAAAATGGGTTCTATATGATAATCCAAAACGCAAAAGGCAGTGGCTCTTTCTAAATGGACCACCGCGAAGGTACTTTCGGTACTTTCTTGACAGAACATTATGTCAAGAAAGTACCGGGAACTATCGATTTAAATCTGGCGGGGCAATGAGGCAGGTAAAATTTTTTTTTCCTAGGTTGGTACCACTGTCCTTAATTACTATGCCAAGCTTGAGCGGGATCTGTCAACTAGTGTGTTTGCAACAGCTGATTAAGTCAGTCGATGTCAGAGTGCGTGCAGATTTTTACTATGGGTGATTACGTTGAGCAAAGAATTTGTTTAAAGTTTTGTGTTGCAAATGAATTTTCGTGTGCCGATGCATTGAAAATGTTGCAAAAGGCCTTTGGTGATAATGCTCTATCGAAAACTCGTGCATATCAGTGGTACAGAGCCTTCAAGGACGGTCGTGAAGTGGTCGCCCATCGATGGCTTCGATGGAAGATAATGTCGATAAAATTAAGGAAAGGGTGCTGGAAAACCGTCGTACCAGCTTGAGAGAGATAGCACATGATCTTAAGATATCCCAGGAGTCCGCACGTACGATTTTGATTGATATTTTGGGCATGAGAAAGGTGGCCGCACGACTCGTACCGAAAGACCTGAATTTTCTTCAAAAACGTCATCGCGAACAGGTTGCTTCAGACATGCTGGATCGCTGTAATTCCGATTCTACATTCATGGAACGCATTATAACTGGTGATGAGACCTGGGTCTACGAGTACGATATGCAAACAAGCCAGCAATCATCGGAATGGGTGGCAAAAAATGAGCCGAAACCGAAAAAACCACGCCAAAGCCGCTCGAAAATGAAGGTGATGCTCATTGTTTTCTTCGATATCCGTGGCGTGGTTCACTACGAATTGGTTCCAGAGGGTCAGACGGTAAACAAGGAGTATTACCTAGGCGTTATGAAACGTTTGCCTGAGCGTATCCGTAAGAAGCGGCCAAATTTGTGGGCGAACAACTCATGGATTTTGCATGACGATAACGCGCCTTCTCACCGAGCTACGATTGTGACTGACTTTCTCGCCAAAAACTCAACAAACGTGCTTCAGCAACCACCGTATTCGCCGGATTTGGCTTCTTGCGACTTTTTCCTCTTCCCAAAACTAAAATTGCCCCTTCGTGGCACCCGTTTTGAGTCGATTGAAGCCATACATAAAACAAAATTCGGCGCGAGAGCTAAAGTCCATCCCGGAAAGCGCCTATAAAAAATGTTTCGATAATTGGAAGTGACGTTGGCATTGATGTATCGGAGCAAATGGAGCCTATTTTGAAGGCGACCCAATAAATTTTGACGATTAAATGTAAACATGTTGTTTTAATTGAAAATTCCCGGTACTTTCTTGACAGAGTAGTATATCTTTTTATTGGTAGTAAAACATAGTAATTTCTACAATTTGTTTTAATTATGATCAACTACCAAATAGTAACGGCTGAAACAATTCGGTATATATTATTACTATTGATACTCCTCTTCTGTGAAGATCCCTCAGAAGCTTTTTTTTCAGCTTGTGCGAGTGAGGAGCTCAGTTGTGTTCTTGGTAGGCTTTGTTACTGCGATCTTACGCACTTTATGTCACAGCACTGTTAATTTTTGACCCAACAGTTAAATGGTGGCAGACAACCGTCCAACTAGAAAATTTATTTTCCACTTGAACAGGATTCGAACCCAGACCTCCCGGTCACGAGCCTGATGCTCTCCCGCTGAGCTATGTATCAGGTGATGTCTAAATAATTTGGTAATCATTATATATATATATATATATATATATATATATATATATATATATATATATATATATATCTTTTGATTCTTTATTAGTTAATTTCCACCACATGTGATAATAATATATATGTCTATAATGTGATACAGTGTATTTAGGACATGTTTTAAAATTTATTTCTGAATGTTTTTATAAGATTTATTTAGATTAAAATCTGTAGAGGTTCTGGAGAATTAATTTCAGCTATTATTTTGTAATATAAAAATAAAAACTTGTTAATTGTTTATTATGCGTTTGAACTTAATTTGAAAAAGCGACATTACTTTTCGGTCCCCCCAATAAATAAACGCACCCTTTAATCTAATACGTCCCTGACTTGGAACGGCCGAGAACGGTGACCTTATGTCAGATTATGGACCAGATTTATTTTGTATAAATAACAACAGATAGCGCCCCCCGTCGTACGCATGGTACACGATATAAATTCCCAAGGGACGATGTTAACCCACTGAAATATTTCCGAAACTTCGGACTTGATATTTAAGTTGCCGTTTCCGTCTTTCTTCGTTGTACTCCCCCCGCATATCTCGCCTCCTATAAAATATACATCCGAAGAATTCGGTTATTTGAAAACTTTCCCCATGAAGACTTTTAAAATGGACCCACTCGCAGATGCGAGCGCCGAGTTATGGAATTTTCTTTGGGGGCAGAAGGGGGTCGCTGATAAACTTCCCCAGAAGTTAATTGATAAAGTATGAATTAATCAAGTTTTTCTTTCACGTAGCAAAGTTTCCGCGCTGGAAAAATTCTTGTTTGTTGAATTAAGTCGGGAGAAATTTTTTGTTTGGTCCCTAGGTGGCAGTTTTTTTTCATTGTTCGGAGGGCCACTTGGAAATTTTCCGACATGAGTCGGGAAACTGACAATTTCAAAATGGAGGAACTTTTGACCTGAACGTTCATCTTCTTGGGATTTCCTTCAACACTAGGGATAACTTCAGAGTTGCATTTCAAATTGAGTAATTCCTTACAAACTTCGTGTAATTTCTATGGACGAAAGTGGAATGTGTAGTATTTGCTATTTAGAAAGAATCACTACAGTTCTATGTTTGTTTATCAATAGACTTGTGGTTTTGTCGAGTTGGATATATTTTTATTAATTATTTTTACAAAACAACCCTCGGACAAACTTTTTCTCATTTAACTTTATTAAACAAAAGAAATTAAACAAAACAACAACGATAATAATAATAATAATATATTTAAGCGGCTTCGAAATGGCTCCCTTTGGCGGCGATACATAGCTTCAGACACTTCTTGAAATTTTCGGCAATAGGAAGCAGCTCCTCGGACGTTGATCGGGCTCATTCCTGGCAGCAGGATTGCTTCAGCGACTCCAAACTTTTCTTGTGTTTAGCACACGCCCCGAGCTCCAAAATCCAATTTCTGGCTGCGCCAAAATTTTTCTGTTCCAGAACACAGTAAAATTTATCCGAAGTGTTTCTTGTCACCCTGTATTTTTGTATACCAAGTGTGACTGAAGAATTATTGACGGGAGAATTCAAAATGGCCTTTGGAGTTTTTTTGAAGGAAATTTTTCGAAGAAAGTTATTTTTGAAGAAATTCTTGAGATTATGTTGTGCATTTTCGGATGGAATTTGATTTTCATAATGCATCGTCACGAAACAAACGTTTGTATCCTTTAAGTATTAATATTTTCTTTGGATTTTTTCATTAAGATGTTTTTGAGAAAAAATTTTTATGAAACTAGAATTTGTATTGAGGTTGGCAGAAATAATCTGTAAGATATTTAAGATTATTTAACGATATGACTTTCACTATTTTTCATCAAAATGTACTAATTCTATATAAACAATTACCTCCGAATTTCTGCCGTTATTGGATGGGGTACTCCGTTACTTTGTGGAAGTTCATTATAAAATAGAAAAAAATAAGAAATTACTTTTTTCATCACTGAAGATACAGTGAAGTTTTTCAATACATTTTCAAACTGAATAACAAATTGTATGTCAAAGGTTTTACGTATCCATTCAATGCTTCGGCTTGTGCAAAACTTCGAGAAATGCCAAAGGTCTGTCTGCTCGTTCAATAGTTTTATTGCCAAATCGTGATTATTTTTGAATACCTTTATCGATTCCAGGATGTCTAGATTTTCATTTCTCTTCCAGATGTAGTATTTCAAGATTATCCAATTCTGGGAAGACACGATTCGTTCAAGAATATGTTCAATAAATTTTTTGTTATTGTTTTCTGCCTTTGAAGTACGTGTTTGAGAAAAACTTATTTTTCCTCTTTGTGCATAAGAGAATTGTAACGTTAAAAAACGTTGATTTGAATTAGAATCGCTAAAAAATGCTCCAATGATGTGATTTTATTAAGACCACAAGGAAGTTTGGAGTTGCCGCAATGGAAGTCGACGTTGTTATCGCATGCGCTGTAGAGTAGCATTGTTTTCAAAAGCGTAGAATTTCCCAGATTTAAGATTTTTCGTATTGTGGGGTTACACGAATACAAACATTGTGATATTTTCATTAAATTAACCTACCTAATCCATGAAAATCGTGGAATATCAAATTTTTATTGTTTTTCATAAGACGTCTTAGATCCTGATAAAATATTTTCTGCTTTTGTGAATGGCATTTATTATTTCTGATTTATTTCATTCTCTGCAGGTTACAAAGGTTAACATGTTACTTTACATTATATTATGCATTTAATTTCCTTTTCATGCTCATGATCGAATAACGTGCTCTTATTCCTGTGTTCTAGATATTTCATCTCATGTTTATTAACTTGTAAATAATTTTAATAATGTCTAGAGTCACTAGGAGTGAGATCATGTGTTGCACAGGCACTGTCTTATGGATTTGAAATTTGCAGTTTTAGTACCGGAGATCTTTGTACTGGAAATTTTATACCTGGTGTTCTTAGAACTGAACAATCTCACTGGATTGCCATTTTGCCTGGATTATCTAAATATCAGACAATCTTCCTTGTGCCGGTTTAGAGTATCTCATTACCGCACCATCTTGGTTCTGGACGCTCTAATGGTCATTTGGAACAATTTGATACTGAACACCTGCTGATTATATGCAGAATGGGAACTATTCTTGGAGAAAGCACTATCATTCCGAGACCTTGACGAACAAGAATCCAGGATAACCTCGAAGATAAGTCCTTACGTAAATCTCGTATCTTAGGCTTATTGTAAAACTGTATTATATTGTAGATAAGAGCCACTATTTTAATTGTACAGTTGAAATAAATAGATAGGGAGTAAGAGTTTGCATTTTCACTATCAGGTTGACAATTTGGGATTCATTCAGGAAAGACAAGTTTTGTTTATATTTTTCATGGCGTACTACGAGGCATTTTACGAAGTCGGATGTTTCAAGTACGTTCGGACAAAAATCGCTAGCGCAAATTAGAGTGTTTTAGTTTAATTTTCTTTTATCATAGCCTTCGCTGTGGTGGGTTAGCGAATTTTGGTTTCAGAATTTATAATTTTTGTTTCGAAATGATAGTTTATAGTTATTTGTATGATTTTATTGTACCATTTTTAATGCAATATTATTTACGGTGTTACAAATGCTCTATGCATCACTGATCTATAGGCAACCAGATTATTAGAGTTCGGATGCTTTGAAAAGTTGGGAATTGTGGATTTCCTGAATATATCAAAGGAATTCTCATTATAATTCTTGATTAAAGTTATGTCCAGGAAATTAATTTTTTCATCAGATTGTAGGTCCATGGTATATTTGACCTTATGGGGCTACAATATGTTAATAAAATAAATTTTCTGGTCATCCAGACCACCAGACTGAACTGCTCAAATCATACAAACTCTCATAAACTCGCTGCTTCTATATCAATGACACATTTTCAATTCCTTTAGATAATATTGAGTTGAAAGAAGGAACTAAATACAATCAAACAAATAGCTATAAACAATCATTTCCGAAACAACAATTCCGCTAAGCCTGCAAGACAGCTATGAGTCATTAATAACTAGGCTTCAGATTAGATATGGTGATGCACATATCCAATATCACGCGCAGATTAAGAGCAGGGTTGACATCTGAAGAAATCCTGGAGGAGTTCGAGTCCGATGTTTGGTAAGATTGACTTATCCTACATCAGCCGACAATTTTCTAGAACAACTTGTTGTTCAGACCTTTTCAGGTGGAATAAGGGATACTGATACTCAGAAAACTATTAGGAACTTTAGACGATGCTCTAGCGCATGCATTGGAGTTTGAAGCAGCGAAACAAGCGTCACAACACTGAAGTCCGAAGCACTGTTGACGAGCCAGTGATGACTCAGGGTATCGAAGAAATGGTTCATGGAGGAATATCGTTCCAAAGTTCAACGTTTCAACCTAGGTGTTGAAATTGTGGTGGTTAAAGGTATATTCGCCTACAATGTAATAAGCCAGCCAAAGAAGACAAACCTGATAAGAAAAGGTGCAGTGCTTGAGGACAGCGATCGTGTATACCGATTGGCAGCTTCAAAAGCTTAAGGAAGACTAAGAAAAATACACAGAGTTGAAACTACTCATGGAATGGAAAAAAGGAGGACAAAAGACAATATGAGAAGAAGTCAGTCATTTTGATCCTAAAATCAAGTCTTACATCCTTAGTGTCAGACGACGATTTCCTAAAGAGATCAATGGAAAGCGATGAAGGGATTGAAACATGACTTCAGGTTACATGATGAAACTTCTGATGTCAAAAAGACATTGGAAAAAACAGAGTACATTTCTACTGGGTCAATTGTAATTGTAAAGAATTGGTTGGTATGTAGAATTCTTCGAAAGTGATTGATTAAACGTCAACCAATTAGTATGCAAATTCTTGGTTAAGCATACTTCAAATGGTGGTGAAAGAGGGATGTATATTAGACTTTAATGCTTCATTCACAGCCTAAAATACATATAATACAAGTTAAGAGAGTTGAATTATTTTACCCAAATTGAGGGAGTTGTTTCGCGACCAGATGAGGAATGTAATCCAGCTCGTAGGGAGCATGTAGAGAATTGTCAACAGAAGTACATATAGTTGACCCAGATTGAGGTGGATACAGTATCTTGATCTTGGAGCAGTTCTTCCTTGAGTTTTTTCTATTGTTGTTCACGACACAGACTTCAATTTTATTGGTTTCACTTTTGAGTTCACTTTTCACAACTTTATATTTAATTACAAATGAATAATGTAGATAATACATTCACGTCCAGGCCTTTAGTGCGTTATGGGTAACAGAGAGAGAACGACAGAGTTCCTTGGAAGTTTAAAGTGAAAAATGCGAATATAAAATAATTCAAGCGTAGAGATAAAAATGTTTCACAGGTTAAGAGAGCATACTTCAAGGGAATGTGCGTGGGATCAGAACTTGTCTTCAACTGAATTTTCATAACTGACTGTTTATACAGGGTGACTCTCGCGTGACCTGTCTGGCCTAGGGAATGCGTTCAACTCTACCTTTCTGCTAACTGGCGAATGAGAGAGTGGGTCCGAAAAGGTAGCCCAGGTAATTCCGATGCGACAATCGTCTTGAAACGGCTAAAACGGTTCTAATGGGTTTCTAGGAATAATCTAAGGGTGAAATATCTTCGTTTCTTAATTGGTGTTTAGGCCCGTTTAGATTTCGAGGAATTAAATGATTCATATTTGAAAGGCCTAAATTGTTGAACTCTGGGGACGTAATTGTTACCTACCTGCAAAGTGAATTAAAAATTCTTTGTTCAAAGTAAATTTGAACAGTAATGATGACGTAAAGGAATGGTGGCAAGGTATGTGCTTCAGCCAACAGACCGACAGGAAGTGGTAGAGCAACTATGAGGAAATATAACGTACGTAGTCCCTTAGAAAAGGTTGGTATTGATATTGGGAACACACTGAGGAAGGAAATAAATACATATTGGTAGCGATGGTCGTAGCCTATGTCATAAGGGCTACCAGGGTTGCAGATGCGCTGATAAAAGAGATGATCAGCCGTTTTGGAGTTCTACTGGAGTTACACTTTGACAAAAACTCGAATAAAACATTCCAAAGTGTGTGTAAATTATAAGGAATCCGTAAGATAAGACCAGGACAACACCTCTCCCCCAGAAGGCGTAGTTGAAAGAATGAACAAAACTGTGGCAAACTGATAAAGGTAGTCTCTGATCACCAAAGAGACTGGGACAAATATTTTTGCATCTGTTCAGGATGGCTTACAGATTATCAGGGGAATACGGTTGCCATGTGATCTCCAGATTAAAACTCTGTAAATATATCTATTGTATAGTTGAAAATAAATTATTATAGTGGAAAATACACAATTATATTCACCAACAACCTAAAAATATCAATAGAGTAAGCTCTTCACGAGCTGCTACTGCCATGCATTATCTGTCTATCTCTAACTTCTGCTGGAAATGAATCAGTAAACAATTATCGAATATTCCTCCGGTCCCCCAGTCCGCGACACGCAACAGAACAGTCGAAACTGATTGATGGCGCAAATAAAAAAATTCAATCAACCCGATTAAAAAGTGCGGATTACTTTCCTGTCGACCCCGACGAATTGAACGCGTCCAAAATCACGTAAAACCAGCTAACGAATTTTTAATCTGTTCACCGTATTGAGGATCATTCGCGGAAATCTTGATTGTAATTGTGCCCGCCATTGTGCCTCGCTGGAGAACAATTTTATTCGGCGATTTTATCGTAGGCCAATTTGGGGCCCTCGCGTGTGTGGGCGGCACTGAACAAAGAACTGGAGAGATGATTCGGCTTAGATAAAATTCGAGTGGAATAATTATCGAAAATACATAAACCGACATGAGCTCTTGAGGATCATACCATATGGAAAGTACAAGGGAGCTTAGAAAAATCAGATAATCCATAAAAACTCTAAATGAAGAATACCTACCAGATAGTGAAGAATTTTCCATTAAGGGGTTTCAGTTTGAGTAGCCTGCTATCTGGGCAGCTGTCAGTTTGGAAGCTGTCATCTTTACATTTGACAAGTGAAAACTACGCCATTACTAAAAATGGAACGAGACACGCTCAAACAGCGCATTGAAGTTGTTAAAATTCACTACAAAAATGGTGAAAATTTTACACTCACAGTTCGCAAAACTAAAGCACTTTCGAATCGTCGTGAAGCACTTTCTCGGCCGGCAATAGTGAAACTGGTGGGACTATTTGAGTTGCTCGGACAAAGTAGTAATGTGAAGAATCTAAACCGTGTGCGTCGCTCGAGAACAACTGAGAATATTGCGGCAGCAGCCCGTAGTGTTTACGAAAACCCAGGTTTGTCGATTTCCTGTCGATCTTTGAAATTGAGCATTCCACAGACGACATTACACCGTATTTTGCATGAAAACTTAGGTCTTCAGGCTTTTAAAGTCCAGTTAACACAAGTACTCAAGCCGGTCGATCACCAGCAACGTCGTATTTTAGCTGATTAAGTCCTTCAAATGCATCAAAATGATCCGGTTTTTCATCTTCAGTGATTAGGCTCATTCTCAGCTGGGAGGGAGGCAACGTTTACTATATAAGCAGAAGTGTCGCATTTGAGGCTCGGAAAATCCAAAAACGATTGTTGAAAAGCCCCTCCATCCTCAACGTGTCAATGTTTGATGCGGATTTCGGGCTGGCGGTGTGACTGGACCTTACTTTTTCAAAAATGAGGCTGGTGCAATTGAAACGGTGAATGGAAGGCGCTACTGAGCTATGATTGATGAGTTTTTGTGGCCGGAATTGGAAGATATTTTGTTGCGAACGACGTTTATTTTCAACCAGACGGTGCTACGTACCACACAAGCAACAAAACAATGGCAATTTTGCAAGAACAGTTTCCTGGGCGTGTTATTTCTCTAAGAGGTGATCAAAACTTGCACATCTTGTGATTCAACACCTTTAGACTTTTTTTGGGGGCCACGTGAAAAATAAGATCTCTGCTAATGTTCCACAATCGATTTAAGACTTTAAAGATGGAATTCGAGAAGTTATCGAGGACATACTGGCGCAAATGTGGGTATTGGTCAAGGAAGATTTCATGAAAAGGATATGGTGCTGTACGGTGGTGGCCATTTGGCTGATATCGTTCTCCTTTGTTAACCTCTTTACAATGAAATAAATATACATTGATTTCTCTCAAAATATATTCGGTTGCTTCAATATCAAAATGAAACCTCTTATTAAAAAACCCTTATCACAGATGATAGCCTGAATGATTCTCCAAAACTTCTAAAAATTTCATCTAAAAAATCCCTTGAAAACTTTTCAGAATTAAATTGAAATAAATGCTTCAAAACAGACATATGGAACCATCAACACATATGATAATTCAGTGGTTAGAGCCTAAGGCTGGGAAAGAAATTATCTAGTCGGACGAGTTTCGGTCACCATTTCATTTGTTGGATCAAAAATTAAGAGTGCTGTGAGGTAAAGTGGTGCAACCAATGAAGAATCAAAATGAAGCACTGACAAAATCATACAGATTCATCATTCAAGACAACTCTGTTTCGATTGAATATACAGAAATAACAGATTCAATCACCAAAATTGTTCCCCATAGAAATCAAAAGGCTCTTTTTTATTTCCCTCTTTAAAAAAGACATATAACTTAGCAGTAGTAACATATAACAAAGATTCTCCAGGCAGTTCAAACAATGGTCCTTTGGTAGAGAATTCCCCATTAATACACCTACTTTCTAATTAGATCAATTTAGTCTAGACGTATAATATCGATGGGCAGGTATGTCTTGTTGTGGCGTGTACTCTGCTATACTCTGCTGTTGTGCAGATTTAACTACCTGTTCGTTAAAATATTATATAATAATATCGTTGTTTAAGAATGTCTCGTGATATTCTGAAGACATTGTAGTTGTGTCAGTTATTCAATTGTAGATCCACATTTAATTCACTATTAACACTCTGAATTCTTGAACAAAGTTCCATTATTAACCTCTTCTGGATACGAATAAAGGAAATGAAGATAAAGTAATTTTCATGTATGAAATATAATCAATCAATTAAGATTGATATAAACAATGAATAAGGAATACATAATAAAGTGACACTGATGTTAATATCGGGTGATTCTATAAAGTACAATTATCGTAGAATACCTTAGTCGGCTTCTCTCTGTGTCTACCCTTAATTTTACTGAACAACGAACAATGATGTTCTATTTCTAACAGAGGAAAACTGAACACTCTTAAGCTAGTATTTGTCTCTGACTACCAAACAGACGTCAGCATCTCCGGGGTTATGTTTACACTTCGTAAGTCTACAAAACGACCACAGACTCCTACTTTTGTAACAAATAGGCATGAAATTTATGTGCTTTGTCTCTTTCAATTCTTTCTCATTGAAATATATGGATCTCTTCAGTTTGAAAAAATTCATAGATTATTTGTTAAAATTTCTTAGAAATTGAACAGATAATATTATTACAAATGGAATTTGGGCCTGTTAAGGACCGAAAATATTTGTCCTTTACAGTTTTCCTAGAAACCTAAACGGAACAGTAGAAACCCATTAAAACCGACGCCGTTTCGAGAGGACAATAGCCGAATGTCGTTTCGGAGCTCCACCTAACAGTTCTCTCATTGAAGTTAGCCAAAGGTTCGGGTGAAGACATTCCCTAGAACAGACGGTCACGCAATACTCACTCTGTAGAAAAAAGTAAGATCTAAACACATTTTCTCTTTGTCTCAACTCCTAAAGTATAACACACATCACTCGCTACTCTTGAATTATTTTATATTCGCATTTTACTTTAACCTTCCAAGGAACACTTTCTCTTAGTAACCCATAACTCACTAAAGGCCTGGAGGTGAATGTATTATCTACATTATTTGTCATTACATAATAATTAGTGAAAAGTGAACCCAACAGTGCAACCAGTAATATATATTTCGGTGAAAGTGAACAACGGTGAAAAAGCTCATAGAACTGTTAATCCACGAACAAGATAGTGTTCAAACTACACCGCAACAACTCTCTCAATTTGGGTAAAAAATCCCATGCTGAATCAATAATTTGCATAGTAGTTGGTTAACGTTTAATCAATTACTAGGAAGAATTCAAGAATGTATCTCTACAAATCAAGCGAAACTTTACAGTATTTATATAAGATTTGCTGAAAAGCACTAAATTTTAAATGATTAGTAGTGCATCTTGTAGCTGTATACAGACTAAAAAACAAACGGAGGCTGGTGTAACATTTCACAGGTACATTCGCAGAATTGTACTATTTACCGATAAGAAAAAATATTGGTTTCCATACTGCACTAAAAACGGGGACCAAACATTCTCCCCTTACCGACATGACGTAACTGGTTTAGAAGGAAAAGTATCTCTTGTCGTTCCTTTAGAATTTATGATCCCTATATTCGCGCCTTGTTCCTACGGAAAGATTGAAACCGTAATTAATGTTGCTTCCACAATCCTGTCGAATATTAGAAGATTTTATTTTGTGTAAGATTTTTCTACGTTGCTTTGCAGTATTTATCCTATTTCACATTCACGTCTTGGTCAACCATGTAATTATTTGTCCAATGGTATCGCTGAATTTGTATACAATTAATTACGTTCTTGTAAATAAACATTGTTTTTCTTAGAAAGTGACTTTCATCGATTGGTTATTTAAGTTGATAAACCAACTTTCAAGTACAATACTGAAGAAAACAACGATTTGTGACCAATTTAAAGCATCGCAAGAAGCAGGATTAATCCAAAATCAATCATGGTAAACTAATCGTGAGACGAAACGATACGAATTGAAAATTTTCTTTTTCTTTCATTTGCAAGGGAAGATTTCAGTGTACAAACGATTTAGTGAAATACTGGGTGCTTTCAAATCAATATAGTTGTGTGTATGCGAAATAGTGTGATTAGGACATTAACGATAACGAACACTTGTTGGTAGCGGGAATCTAGATGACGATTGAAGTTAAACTGATATGAGAATTTTCGGCAAGCCCCTCGTACGGCAAACCAACAATTATGCAATCAATAAAATCCCTGAAGCGAAACTATCGCCTACGAAACGTCGACATGCTACAGACACCGTTCTACTACACTGGTTTATTTCTCGAAAGTGATTATCACTCTCTGTGATCCAGAGGAGTTGTAAACATCACCCCGATTTTATTTAATTACTAGCTGGCAACGTAATAAGCGTCAAACAACACGAGAACAAATGGAAATTTATTCTCTATCTCTTCATTTTTTACCGAGGTGTGAAATTTTCACGGAGTGCATCTGAAAATAAATATGATTTGTAGGACCCTTTTTCAGGTGGCTTGAATGAGAAGAAAGAAAGAAGTTTTTTCTGTGCTTTCTCGAAGGATTTTTATATTATATATTGTTTTCTTTACCGATAATACATGATAGTGATATCCTGATACTCCTAGATGTTCTGTGAAGATCCCTTAGACGCTTTTGCGAGTTAAGAGTTAAGATGTCTGGTTAGGTTTTGTTATTGCGTCCATACGCCATTTCAGGTACATCATTGTTAATTCTCGACCTAAAAGTGAAATAACAAAATAATGATAACAAATTTCGATGATACCTCACACACACTTTGTTTCTTTTGAATTTAAAGATAGGAGGCGCTTAATGAAGGACACTTTAAGTTTGGTTTAGTCAAAATCTTGAAAAAAAAATACAAATAATAGTCAATTATCGGAAATAACTAACTAAGCAAAATTATTATCTGTTGACGTCTGTTTGCTCATTTAGAATAATTTTAAAGCTGTTGTACCTATTGATTTCGATCGTTTCTTACAGGGCGAGTCTGGTATGTTTAATTTAATTATGAATGATTTCATAGTTAAAATATATAAATTGAAAATTACTATGGTAGAAGTATTTGCATATTACACAATAATAGTTGGAATTGATTCTGCAGAACCTCTACAGATTTTAATCTTAATAAATCTCATGAAAACATTTAGAATTAAATTTTAAAACATGTCCTAAATACAATGTATCACTTAATAGACATATATATCGGGTGATAGAAATTTAAATTGGACAAAAACACTTTAAGTTAAGATTGAAGCAAAATTTTTTTTTATTTAAAAGATAATTTTATGACATTTATGTTTTAAAAATAATTTCCGGCATATGTCCACCACGACTAGCTCTGAGGAACCGCATTCGACCAGACCAATTTTGGACCACTTTTTCGAGTAATTCAGGCTTTATTTAATCAATAACACGAGTTATGTTGGCTTCCAAAGCGTCTTTTGTTTCTGGTTTATCAGCAATGACTAGACATAACCCCAAAGAAAATAATCCAGTGGCGTTATGTCGCATGATCCTGGAGGCCAATTAATTGGACTATTTCTCGTCATAATGTTATCGGCAAATCTTTCTTTCAATAAATCAATTGTTACGGTACCAACATGAGGTGTAGCGCCATCTTGTTGAAACCAAAACACTTCTGGGTCGATACAATTCAAATTTTTCATTGATCATCGATCGGTAACAAGCACCATTCACTGTAACATTGGCTTTAGCGTGGTTTTTAAAGAAATATGGACCCATGATGTCTCCAGCGTGTAAAGCACATCATACAGTGCATTTTTCAGGATGCAATGGAACTTGCAGAACGTCTTGAGAATTGTTTTCACTCCATATACGGCAATTTTGCTTGTATACATAGCCGTTCAACCGGAAATGACCTTCATCACTAAACACAATTTTACGATAAAAAAGTGGACCAACTTCAAGCTGTTCTAAGGCCCAATCAGCAAACAAACGACGCTTATTATGTTCAAGTGGATTTAGTTCTTGAAACTGTTGGATCTTGTATGGGTGTAGCCCAAGATTTTTACTCAAAATTTTCCATGTGGTGGATGCACAAGGTCCAATTTGTTGTGAACGTTGACGAAAGACAAATCTGGATCATCATTAACACTATGACTTACAGCAGCGATATTTGCTTCTGTACGTACAGTTCTTTGTCTTGTTGTTGTTGCATCGAGTAGAGAAAATGTTGTCCTAAATCTATCGATAGTACGACGAATAAGCTGCTCTGATGGACGATTATGTAAACCAAAAATTTCACGAAGTGTTCTATAAGATTGGCGAATAGAACACTGGTTTTGAAAATAAATGTCAACAATTTGTAAACGTTGTTGCGGCGTGAGTCTTTCCATGATAATTTGTCAATGCTTAGTGAACAGAAATATCAAAACAACATGGCTTCTACCTTCTGTCAAATCACAGTTATCTCTATCGAAAGTTTTATCGCTCTAAAAAAAACGCTCGATATTTATGCCCGAAATAGAATATAAAATCTTCAATTCAAAATTACTCGTGTATATACATTTTTGGTACAGATAAGTAGACGATATACTCATGTGTATTTCCGGAACATCCAGACAACTGAGTCAATTTTTAAATATCTTAAATAATATCCACCCAAAAAGACTTCTCCATATCAGACTCGAATAGTTAATTAGAATTTAACGTGTTCAGAAAAACCACATCCACTGATATATGTATTCCTATCGACTCCAATCACCCAAATTCACAGAAAATGTCAGCATATCAATCGATGATCAATAGAGCTTTCGCATTACCCTTATCAAAAAATAACCGCGAAGCTGAAGTCCAAACTATTAAATCCATAGCCGCTAACAACGGTTTCAACCCCAATATAATAGATAATCTCATTCGTCAGAAACAATCTAAAATAGCTATAAACGAAATTTATTCCATAATAAAAACTAAAGAAAACAAAAAATTCATTTCTTTATCTACTTCGGTAGCATAAGTCATAAAGTGGCCAATATTTTTTCAAAATTAGATGTTAATATTGCTTTCAAAACACTGATTAAATTATCATCCGTATTATTTAATGCAAAGAACAACTCCTAACATACATAAATCCGGAGTTTATCAGTTATCTTGTTTGACGTGCAGTAATAAATATATAGGACAGACGGGACGTTCCGTCCAGACGAGGTTCAACGAACATAAAATGAATTTCATTAAAAATAAACAAACTTCTACTTTTGCCACTCATTGTTTAGAAAACGGCCATCCTTTTCCGACTATAGATAAACTTAAAATTTTACACGTAGTATCAAAAGGAAAGAAACTTGATTATTTAAAATCTGTTGAAATTTTCAAATTAGTTCACAATATAATAATGTAAAAATAATGAATAACTGTACGGATATATGAAAATTTAAAATTTTTGAGATATTTAAATAAGTAACATCTATTTACCAATCTTCTTTGATGTGCCGACGTTCTAATAGTTGTTAAGCGTCCTCTCATTTTAAATCTTCTTCAACCTGTTTTTATTACCACTTCTATCTCTGTATATTCATAAATACCCTGTTCTACTTGTTTAGTCTTCAGTTGTCTGAAGATGGGATAGTTAATTAACGTGAAGCTCTCGAGGTATGTGGTATTGCGAGGGAGCTTCCACCTCTTAGTTCGGGAGACAGCGTTTCGTTTCCGAGCATGCGCATCTGAAACTCAACAGACAGGCTTGATGCGCAGGCTCTGCCTGTGACGCTGGTGGTCCGCTTGGAACGCTGATCTTCAAACGCAGTGTCTGGCTCTATTTGAACCTGGCGGGGACAGTTAGTCACGAATCTGTTGACTGGTCGGGTCCTCTATCGGTACGCCGGTCAAACTACGACAGAGCAAGGCAGGTTTCTGGACGAGGAGCGAAGAAGTTGTTCGCTACAAACGAAACTCGAGTCACAATTAAGTTTGTAAAATATTAATTTATTCGTTGTAAAACATAGTAATTTCTACAACTCATTCTAATTATGATCAACTACCAAATAGTAACGGCTGAAATACTTCAGTATACTACTCTGTCAAGAAAGTACCGGGAATTTTCAATTAAAACAACATTTTTACATTTAATCGTCAAAATTTATTGGGTCGCCTTCAAAATAGGCTCCATTTGCTCCAATACATCTATGCCAACGGCACTTCCAATTATCGAACCATTTTTTATAGGCGCTTTCCGGGATGGACTTTAGCTCTCGCGCTGAATTTTGTTTTATGGCTTCAATCAACTCAAAACGGGTGCCACGAAGGGGCAATTTTAGTTTTGGGAAGAGGAAAAAGTCGCAGGGAGCCAAATCCGGCGAATACGGTGGTTGCTGAAGCACGTTTGTTGAGTTTTTGGCGAGAAAGTCAGTCACAATCGTAGCTCGGTGGGAAGGCGCGTTATCGTCATGCAAAATCCATGAGTTGTTCGCCCACAAATTTGGCCGCTTCTTACGGATACGCTCACGCAAACGTTTCATAACGCCTAGGTAATACTCCTTGTTTACCGTCTGACCCTCTGGAACGAATTCGTAGTGCACCACGCCACGGATATCGAAGAAAACAATGAGCATCACCTTCATTTTCGAGCGGCTTTGGCGTGGTTTTTTCGGTTTCGGCTCATTTTTTGCCACCCATTCCGATGATTGCTGGCTTGTTTGCATATCGTACTCGTAGACCCAGGTCTCATCACCAGTTATAATGCGTTCCATGAATGTAGAATCGTAATTACAGCGATCCAGCATGTCTGAAGCAACCTGTTCCCGATGACGTTTTTGAAGAAAATTCAGGTCTTTCGGTACGAGTCGTGCGGCCTTTCTCATGTCCAAAATATCAATCAAAATCGTACGTGCGGACTCCTGGGATATCTTAAGATCATGTGCTATCTCTCTCAAGCTGGTACGACGGTTTTCCAGCACCCTTTCCTTAATTTTATCGACGTTATCTTCGATCGACTTAATCAGCTGTTGCAAACACACTAGTTGACAGATCCCGCTCAAGCTTGGCATAGTAATTAAGGACAGTGGTACCATCCTAGGAAAAAAATTTTTTACCTGCCTCATTGCCCCGCCAGATTTAAATCGATAATTCCCGGTACTTTCTTGACAGAATGTATATATAACAATGTTTCCAATGATAAATAAACAATTTTCTGTCGAACTGTTTTATTGACAGTGACAGTACTATACAGTAAAGTGACAGTTTTATGTGATAAAATGTCACTTTATTAAACGATTTTGAATGAGTAAAATAGCACATTATCAGTCAAATTGTAAAAAAAATTTTCATCATGATTATATACAAATATTGTGATACTATTCTGATATCCATATTGGCGGGTTTTCAATAAAAATCAAAAACTTTGGATTGTCTTCAATGTTCCTTCAATATTACTGACTCAATATAGTTCTCACACACGTTGAATATATTGATCAATATCGATATTGCTTCAATAATATTAACCATTTGAGGATTCCTGTAATCTAGCTCATATTTTAGACATCATTGAAAAGTGATTGATCGCCATTTCGTAATTGGAAGTATTAGACGTTAATCAATATTATACACAACCATTATTGAGGCGTTCACAGATTTAAAAAACTTCCGTAGAGATTCCTCGAAATTTAGTTGAAAAATTCTGAGTAACGATCCCAAATAAAACAAATAGCCATATAATTAAACTTTAGATTGGAAAACCGACAACAATACGGCTCTTAAAACTGTCGACCTTCAGTCCGCTAATCCAATTCTTCAAGCCTATCTCTCACATTTTATCAATTCTCATGAGAAGTCATTACATACCCATAATTATAAGGACATCATACCATCTACCCGATCATTAGGAGAGACTGGTAATATGACGTAAAATCTGAAAGAATTCTTCGAAATGTTTCACGTTACGCATAAAAATAACGTATGCATAAGCTGAGTCACGCTATGGTAGTTTCTTGGTCCGATGAAAAAAGATTCAACAATCTCAGGTAGCGACAGACCATGGAATGAATATTGTTGTGTAGAGTGCCGATAGGATGCTCAAAATGATCAAAAATAGGGTTGTTAACATGAGCTTCATTGAGAAAAGGAAAGAGGCCGGTTGGCCTCCTTTGAAATACAAAAAAAAAGGATACCTAGAAAAAGTATTCCCTATATTTTGAAGAAAATTATTATTCGTTATTTTAAAAGAGCCAAATTCATGTCAAAATCGTCTTAAGGTCCAAATGAATAAGCGAGAAAATAAAACCTGCGCTTAAGAGAGGCTAGACGTATACTAACTGACAAAGAAACTGCAACACCCAGAAGGAGCTGTTTAAATTTTAATTTTTTTTGGTAAAACATAGATGGTATAGCAAGATGTAAATGATTAAAATTCGGAGAAAAAAATCGTGAAGGTCTTTTCATGAAAACATTTTTTGTTACTTAAATATGTAGTAGTTTTTTGCAAATTTTTTAAATTTTACGACAAACCAGCTGTTCGAGTAGATCCAAAGTCGATTTTTAGTTGTTGTTAAAATGGCTAGAGCACGTGTACGCGGAATTTATTGCCAGCTAAGTGAATCTGAAAGAGGTCGAATTATTGGTTTACGGGAGGCGGGGTTGTCCTTTCGAGAAATCGTGCGAACAGAAATCCAACTACTGTTATGGCATGTTGTCAAGCGTGGTTTGATAATGCTCAAAATTGAAGAAGAGTAGACACCGGACGTCAAAGAGGCACAAATGAAGTTCAAGATCGACGTCTAAGACTTATGGCTATTAGAGACCGATTTGCGACAACTCGATCTTTGGCTGATCAGTGGTTAGGAAAACAAGGCCATCCTGTAACGTGAATTCTACCAGGTACAGTTATTGGTAATTGAGCACAGCTCCTATCCATGTGACTATTCAGCAGTCTCCACAGTCCACCCCAAGAGGTAGAAAGTGTGATAAGGATTATGCCATATCATCGCGCAAAGAGGAGAACTCCTCCGAAGAGGTGAACCCATGAGCTTCCAGTTTGGGCCCCGACTCGAAAGCCAGAACTATCTGACTGGTAGCAGCGAAGCACTATCCAACCTCTACTGCCTCTGTAGGTCAGAACCCGAGTTGTTTGAGGCGCAACTCACCCGCCAGAGGGAATTCTTATCGATCCATCCGAACGCAGTCCCATGAACTAAGATAAACCCGAGATTGTCGACAATTGATCCTGGTACGAGCACCGTCTAGCGGCCTGTACGTCCTGACTCACCGAACCCATGTGAAGTCATTTGATTGATCCTGGCGTCAAGCACTAATGGCAGAGGCGTTTCGTCGAGATCCACAAACCCTAAATTGTTACGCATTGATCCGGGGCTAGGACAGGCCGGTCGAACCGTCAAGTCCCGCTAAACCCCGAGTCGTTTCATGAGAATATCCCGAACATGGGGGTCTGCGAACAGATAAACGAAATACCCCCTAGTCCAGCATGCGGACTTTCAACCACTACCCGCTCGAGTCCAACACCAAAGGGGTGGCCAGGTGGTACAAGTAACACCTGGCAAAACACCCCCTCGAGGTAACGCAGTATGCTACATAACGCACTCTGCCATTACACAGAAAAATCCGGGTAGATTAATACTGCGATAGTGTAGAGTACGCCAGTTTTAAGGGAGGAGCCCTGTGCTGCGACAGACTCCCTGTCACTGAGTTAATCAATCGGCTCAGCCCTCCATTTCACCAAAACGTCAAAACTAGGGCCCCATTCGGAGATCTTCCACCATACAGGTCCAGTGACTGGCATGAATGGCATTACGTTAGGCACCAAGACTTAACCCTCGATTTCACCGGGATGAAACTACGGTCCTATTCATGACAAGCGCCCCCATCTCGTCAAGATCTAATGCGGGAGGGACGGGCCATCCTGTCCAAACGGTTTACCGCCGGATAAAGTCTTTTGAACTGCAGCATTATCGGCCCCATCTTGTGTTACCTCTGACGGTTTAGCATCACCGCCAACGATTACAGTGATGCAGAGAACGTCAACATTGGAATGTGGAATGACATCAGGTCGTCTTTTCTGATGAATCTCGATTCTCCTTGGGTGCACATAATGGCCGAAGAAGGGTTAGACGACGTCGGGAAGAAGTACGAGAACCTCAGTTTGATATTGAGCTTCATGTACACCGGACAGTGGGCGTTATGGTATGGGGTGCTATTGCACATGCAAGTAGGTCACCTTTGGTCTTTATTCCAGTTAACATGACAGCGCTGCGTTACCTTCAAGAAATAGTGAAGCCATATGTTCTCCCTTACCTTAACCGAATCAAGAATCCAATATTTCAGCAAGATAATGCTTGACCTCATGTTGCTAGAGTTAGTTGAAACTTTTTTGAAGCGATCCATGTGAATTTTTGCCATGGCCGCCCAGATCCCCCGATCTTTCGCCCATAATGCATGTTTATGACATCATGGGTAAAAGGCTTGGAAATTTATCCTAGCCCCCACGGACTTTGGCGGCTCTGAGACATGAACTACTGGCAGCTTGGAATAGTATCCCTCAAGAAGAAATAGACCATCTTATTGCATCAATGCCAAGACGTGTTGGGGAGTGTATAGATAATCGCGGTGGACAAACACATTATTAACAAATTTATTAAAAAAATTGTAAACCCTTCGTTTTTTTTCTTCAAATTTCAATCATGCACTCCTTGCTATACTATCTATGCTTTCCCAAAAAAAATTCAAAATTTAAACACCTCCTTCTGGGTGTTGCAGTTTCTTTGTCAGTTAGTATATATTACAAATGAATTTCACATGTAAAATATTTAATAACCAACAGTTGATTCTGTTTTATGAAGTAGACAACTACTGTGAACCCTTCTCATCGATGACCTGCTGGCGATCATCGCGCTGTTGGGAGTTGACGTTCAAGGATTTGGTGATGACTTGGCAATCATAGTGAAAAGTAAATCAGAGGTGACGATATCGGCCGTCCTTCAACATATTCTGGACACTATTGACCAATGGTGTATAAGGGAAGATATTTCTCTTAACCCCCAAAAGGTAGTTAGTTATATTACCATTCACCAAGAAATGGAAGCTGGATGGTTTAGAACCGCCGACAATTCCTAATGAAATAATACAATTCTCTTATGAGGCAAAATACCTGGGATTAGTCCTGGACAAAACTCTCAGTTGGAACGCACACTTGCACACTTAGGCAAAGTGTATGATAAAGCCAGAATGGCATTCGGGACCTGAAGGCAAATCTACGGTGAAACCTGGGGTTTACAACTCAGGCAGATATATTGGGCCTTGCAATTACAGGTGCGTTTGGAACCACACCCATGACAGTCATAGAGGTCCTACTAAATCTACCACCCCTGCACCTGCTCGTGTAGAGGGAGGCGGAACGGATCTTATACAAACTATATCAACTGGCCATCGACAGGTCAGAGGCAATAGTGATGGTACGCTCAGGACTGCTTTACAAGCTTTTAACGAACAGCACCTTTTCGATGCCCTCGGATCTAAATCAAAAGTCACGAGCCAAGAACGGCATTTCAATGTGATCGTCCCCAGCCGGGACAAATGGACCCAGCATGCTGAGGATCTGTTGAAGCCGACCTTAGTTTGTTCACAGACAGCTCGCGAACGACGAACGGAACGGGAGCGGGAATCTATGGGAGCAAACCGAGAATCAACATCTCATTGAGTCTCGGTGAATACGCAACCATATTCCAGTCAGAACTATTACCATAGAGACCGCGGTAGATCTGCTGATAAAACGGCAAATTCAGCACGGAAAAATCAAAATATTTACTGATAGTCAAACAGTACTAAAAGCTTTGAAATCCAGCTGTTTTACATCGAAAACAGTCTTGAGTTCCCGCACGGCTTTAAACAGGCTTGGTATGTATAACAGAATCACTCTTGTTTGGATACCGAGCCACTCAAACTATTTGGGTAACGACGAGGCAGGTCCGCTGGCGTTTGCTGGACCCACGCTGCCTCTAGTAGGCCCGGAACAATTCCTGGGAATACCACATGAAGTGACGGAAGGGACGATAACAGGCAGAATGAACTCAAAACTAGAGTATTTCTGGCTGACCCATCCTGGTCTGAAATATTCGAAGGTGTTCCTTGGAACAGCTTCCAACCAGTAGATGACGGACTTAGCGCTAGGTCTGGATAGGGCCAAACTAAGAACACTTGTCAGAATTATGACAGGTTACTGCAGGCTGAAAGCGCATATGCACAAAATCGAATGAAATCGATGGATGCAGGCTGTGTCTTGAGGACACATAAACAGCCATGCATATTGTCTCAGAGTGCTCAGCGCCGAGTCGCATCAGATTCGAAGTTATGGTGACCATGCTCTAGCTGAACGAATATGTCAGAAGTGTTTTACCCGATTTAAAAGTGATTTGATTTTGAAGACGGAGAAAGACTAAAATGAAGAATGAGAGGTAGGCTCGATTAAGATCAATCACAAACGCAATAGGAACTCGCAAAAACACTTGAGGTCACTCAACCAGCCATTTGCTATCGTTTAAAAGCAATGGGAATGCTCAGAAAGATAGGAAATTTTATGCCGTATGAACTGAAGCCAAGAGTCGTCGAAGGCCGTTTTTTCAACAACTACTCCAATGGCAGAAAGAAAGGGTGTTTTGCATCGAATTGTGACTGGCTATACCAACGTAGAAAACTTTCTCATGTTCAAGTAATATCTAATTAAACCGGGATGCCTATAATTATCATTTACACTCAATTTAATTGAATTTGCTGATATTACTTGCCAGATATAATTAATAAGGAGTATGCAAGGAAATCCGATTGACATTTTGTAGTAGATTTATATATTAGATTCGCACTAAAAATTAAAACAGGTTATTTCTACTTTAACTTATAGTACTTTCACGTAAACGACTCTGTCTATCCAATTTTTCAAATTTTTATGAACACTTCACTATAACCCTGAATTCAAAACATTATCTACAATAAGATTGAAACACAAACAGACAATATTGATACTAATATGTTTATCTGATTTAAATGAGTATTCAAATAAGGCGAAGGCTGCTGTGCGGGAATGTGGCTTGGAAGAAATTACTCATCCTCCGTACAGTCCAGACTTTGCCTCCCAATACCTATTCCCGAATGTGAAAATATAGCTTCATGGAAAGCGATTTTCCGACGAAGATAGCTGTAAATTTGCAATAAGTTTATTGCAAATGGAATTTCTGTGTGATCGAAATTACCTAAGATTTGTCGCTGGTTAGAAATATTGCCAGTATATCAAAATAGCCTGCGTATTTCGGAATCAACGTAGGATTTGAATCCCTAGGATATACTCAATATAAGTAGTCTGTGTGTAGACTTGGTGTTGGAATTATTATTAGATATAAATAATAATATAGAGCAACAAACTAGATAAGAATTAAGTGGACTGTATTAAATGTTGAGCCTGGTTTCAGGGATTGAAAGAATACTACAAGTATAGAAAATATATTGAAGTATAAAATGTTGAAGTATAAAATATGTGTCATAAAATGATAATGTATACAAAATCAACTTACTGTACTTGTTCTGTGTGTGCTGTCTCATAGTTTCTGGGAGATTGTGTGTGTTGGAAGCCACCGGTATAGTGGAACCGTTCTGGAATACTGAGTACTTGTATATTATCTTGAAGGATTGTGAATAGTGAATATTCAATTAATAACTGACTTGTTACATCAAGAAATACACGAAATTTCGTCTATGGTTTCTGTGGTTATTCTTCTTTCATAGAGAAATTAATTTAAATTGGAAGCAACCAAGATTATGCTTCATACAACAATATTGAAAGACTATAAAATGTACATGCGCAAACACTTTGCGCATAAGATTACATAATGTGGCGGCAGTTTGTTCCTTAACACTAGCAATTAATGTCTATTTTAGTAATAATAATAATTCATTTATTCATACCCAATAAAGTACATATCACAGAATATGAATAAATTTTTAACCCATCAAAAATTTCATGGTGAGTCAGGTGCAATTTTGTCTGAAAAGACACATAAGTATATATAAATAAAAAATGTATAAAACAAAATAGAACAAAACATTAGTCAAACAAACAATAAATAAATAAATTTGGCCAGACAATGCATTTCATAAAAATATATATATTATTTTTTTAATATTCATGTAATATGCTTTATTCATTAGGAAACATTCCAGTTCATTCTTAGGCTTATTTCGATTTAATTCCTTCATTCTGGACGGCAGTTTGTTGAAAAATTTTATAGCTAGATGACTTACATTTAACTGTGATACTTTTATACGATGGTATGTTACGATGAAGTTGTTTTTGTTTCTAGTATCATAGTTTTGATTATAGTTGTTTTTCAATAGTATGTTCTTATTATCATGGTGTACATTACATAGGTAAGTATAAGAATGGACGTCATAGAAGAATTTTTTCTCTGGGCAATAGCTTTCTATAGCTATATATACTACTTACGCCACATAGTATTCTCCGTACCTGCTTCTGTTTTATGAATAATTACTTACTTTCAGACAAATCCCCCTCAGAAAAGAATTGCGAAGCTATGGACACTATGAAAGTAGCTGAAGTAAGTAATCTTGGCTGCTTCAACTCCCGCTATTTGGTTTATTCTCCTAATTACATAGGTAGCTCTTGACAAATCATTTCATCAATGTGGAGAGAAAACTTGAGATTTGATTGCCAAAAGACACCAAGTAGCCTCATGTGATTGTCCGCAGACATCTTTGGTTCAAACAGTAGCCTCTGTGTTTTATCACTGTTCATCATCATTTTGTTTGCGCTGAACTATACCTGGGCTTCCCTTAATGTCTTCTTGTCTTTCTCTTCCAGTTCCTGGTTGTCCATCCCTTTATTCAGAAAAGAAGTGTTATCAGCGAAGAGGACGGTTTGATCTAATTTCACATTAGCTGGCAAATCATTCATGTATATCACGAACAAAAGGGGACCCGACGCAGAACCCTGCGGTACACCATGACTCACAGTCTCCCAAGAAGAAGACCTGTCTCCGAAGAAGAAGACCTGTCTCCGAAGCTTGTTTTCTGCATTCTGTTTGTCAGATTACTTTTCATCAGGTCAAGAGCCTCACCCCTGATTCCATAGTATTCAAGCTTGTTTAAAAGCACTGAGTGTGAAGTACTATCAAAAGCCTTGGATAAGTCACATGCCTGTAAACTAGATATTTGTCCCCCATCAAAAGATTCTATATTTTCAAGCATTTCCTTCAGTGCCGTCTCCACTGATTTGTCCATCAAGAACCCAAGCTGTTGTTTGCAGAAAATTTTGTGATGTTTGAAGAAACTCAGTAATCTATTTTTTATTATTATCTCAAACAATTTTGCGAGTATCGATACTGGACGATAGTTTTCTGGTAATTCCATATCTCCTCTCTTATGAACAGGTACTATTTTACTATTTTAGCCTTCTTCAACTGATCAGGAAAGTGCCCCTCTTTTAGACGTTTGGTGAGCATGCTACATAATGGTACCTCAATGCCCGATAAAATCACCTTCAGTATGGGATGGAGTAGTCCGTTACTACGTTAAAAAGTGATAGAAAACAAAGTAATTCCTTATTTCATTCCACCTTCAGTATGGTTGATGTCATTCCATAGATATTTCTGGTTTGCTTAGATTTTATCTGTCTTAGAGCTTTCCTGTGTTCTGTTATTGTATCATGCATGAAGGTAGATAGACTGAACAGTTTTAAGCTTAGTTTTACGCAAGAGATTGATTGGATTTTCTTGTACTCTACATCTTTCTGAAATACTAGCTCCGATGTCGGTGAGGTATTTGTTCAATTCATCTGGTCTAAGATATGAATCATCCTTACGCACTTGATTTTTATTTTTCCTATTTATCAATTTCCATATAATATTATTTTTGTTTTCTGCATTTCTTATCTTATGTGAATTATAGTTTCTCTTCAGCTCTGTTAATTTCTCGGCATATTTCTTTCTGTGAATGTTGTATGCTGATCTGGATAATTCATCTTTCCTAACCTTCATTATGGTTTCCAGGGCTTCCAATTCATTTTTCATTTTAAGAATGTTCTTGTCCTTATGTCTTGCTGTCACCTTGTTCGTATTAACTTTACAAACAGTTTTTTTCTGGGCAGGTTTGGTGAAAATCCAGCATCAATGTTTGCCAGAATTCATCCAGTCTCCTACGCAGACTTACCAAGATTGCATGTTTCTGCATTCAGTTTTGTTTGAGTTCATCTATATTGAATTGATTGGTGATTTTTTCCTTGAATATCTCTTCATTTTCGGGTAAGCAACTGGCTGTGGGACAGCTGAGTACTTGGCCCTAGTGGTCTGACAGATTTGGATGGAAAGTAAGTGTAATCGATGTGTCTACATTTAAAAATATCTATGATTGTTTCAGATGGCGAGGATATTCTGGATGGTTCCGTAAATCTGGCTTGTAGTCCACAGTCCGCGAGTACCTCCAGGAGTTGATTTGAAGCTGCAGTATTTCTTAGTAAATTTATGTTAAAATCTCCACCTACAAATATAGATGAATAGTTTGGCTTGCATTCAATAACCCAGTCTAAACAGTAACCTTAATTGGTTCAAAAAAATTTTAATTGGTCCCCATGGGGGTTTGTAAACACCCAATATTATTTGTTTACCATGTTAATTCCACATACCTTCCATCTCGATGACATTTTCAATAGAAAACTGTGCAAAGTCCGGGAAACATACACATTTAGAATTCTCCTTAGCGATGAACAGCACACCACCATATCCTTTTTTTTCTAGAGAAGTTGCTTATCAAATTGTTTCCCTGTACCCTCAACTGAACCAAATTGGTACTTGACATCCAATGTTCTGTTATAATAGCAGTATTAATAGCTTTTTCACCCAATACTTTTTCAAGAAGCTCAGTCGGAAGAATATTTTTTACAAGGTTTAGAGAAGCTCATTTCTCTATTTAACAAATCTATCAAAATTCTACATAGAAAAATTAAATTTTTCCAAAATTTTCTGAGTTTTCTTCAAATACTTCAAGGTGGAAGTAACCCTTGTGGTAATTTTTAGTGCGAATCCTTAAAATCTACCACAAAATGTCCATCGGATTTTCTCGGTTGAGAGCGTCCACAAACATAAGAATATACTACGGTAGAGCGCGGCGGAAACCTCACCCATATCATATTTTCAATTTGTCTAACTTGTTGAGAATTAATTATTTTCATGCATAAACATGTACATCAATATCTCGTCAAAATACGTAATTAAAACACACCGAACGGACAGATAAAAATGTTGAGTCGAACAATTTACATCTTGTTCTATTATTTGGTTACGATATCGATCTGCTATGAATAGTTAATGCAGTCTGAAATGATGCCCGAACAATGCTTTCTGTTAAATAACTGGTTCACGAGTACTATCCGACGATGACGTAAAACGGATATCCCATCAGAATTAATTAAATCAACATATTCAGATTTTTTCGATTAAATAAAGCATATACGGGGTTTACGGTAGAATAAGTTTAGATTTCTATACTGGGTGTTCCTAAATTGAAGAAACAAAGAAAGGGGGGGATTCCCTGCATAATTTTAAGAAAACAATTCCCATAAACATGGGACCGCAAACGTTTCGTTTTCGAGATACTGGGTGTTAAAGTTTGTGTGACATGCCAATTTCGATAGCAGATCTAAAGGGTGTTATTTTTTCTGGAACACTGTCCCCTGTTTTACTCTAGAACTATTTTTGGTGAGCAACTAATAGTTTGAAAAATTGTAAAAATAATCTTTGTTGTTATACCTAACTTTATGGTCTCTTGTAGTTTTGTCGTATCTATTACCGATCTCGAGAAGAAAATTTTGAAGTATTCTCTGGAAATTCTTAGAAAAATCTAAAATTTCATAAAAATTCAGTTATTAAGCTGTGGTGGACAAATTCTTTGTTAGTTTTGATACATTAAATTAAACTCCTCTGTTTTGAATAGTAAAGGTGGTTGCAATTTAATATCAAAACATCCACAAACACTTCTGGGTCGATACAATTCAAATTTCGAAACAAATAATCATTGATCATCGATCTGTAACGAGCACCATTCAAGTTAACATTAGCTCCAGTATCGTTTTTAAGAAATATGGACCATATGGATCCGTCCAGCGTGTAAAGCACACCATAAGTGCATTTTTCAGGATGCAATGGAACCTGCAGAACTTCTTGAGAATTGTTTTCATTTCATATACGGTAATTTTGCTTGTTTACATAGCCGTTCAACCTGAAATGAGCTTCATCACTGAACACAATTTTACGATAAAAAAGTGGATCAACTACAAGCTGCTCTAGGGCCCAATCTGCAAACAAACGACGCTTATTATGGTCAAGTGGCTTTAGTTCTTGAACCAGTTGGCATGTGGCTTCAATCTGGATTTAAATGTGTTTTATTTCAATTTAAAGTTATATTACTCTAAAAAAACACCCGATACAATACTTCTTCTAAGTAACCCCGTAGGAAAGTTTCCAAAGGATTTGAGTCAGGCAATCGAATGGGCCATGCTATGGTATATCCCCGTTTAAACCATCGAGTTGCTTAAACACTTGTCAATCATTGACGGGTGCATTATCTTTCTCTGGCGTTTTTCTTATTGTATATCTATTAATAAATAATCGAGGTCGTTTCTCAAAAATTAAAAAACAATGACCACCATTAAATCACGATGGAAATTCAAATGAACAGATAACGTTATCATCGAGAATTCCCGAACACAAATAAATTCGAAATCAATTGACTATCTGCAAATTTCTAAAAATGAAAGACGTGGTCAATTTAACATTTCTTTGAATACTACAGAATACATTTTATACTTGGTATGAAGTGAACATGATTTTTTTAGAAACATCGTTTCACAATGCTATCGTATAATTTTCTTAGGGAAACTTCGTTCAAATATTACCTCGAAAATTTTCCTGAACCTGTTTATTTATTCACCACTACCAATTAGCATCGTTGTGTAGCCATCGATATTGTTATTTAGCCATGCTGCAGGATACATATTCGGTTACTAAAATGAAGCTACAGAAATGAATAAACGGTAGGAAAGTCATTGATATTTAATATGTAATAATTTGTCAAAGTGAGAAATTAAAGGTAATTGAATATTGAATAACAATTTTGGAAAATGGTTATCATAATTTAAAGGGGATATATTACGGAACGAAGTATCGAAAAATTGAGAATTATGTTATTACAACAAGGGTCATAAATTAAACAAAAAATAGTATAATATGAAATAAGCACACAGAAAATACTGGACCCTGGACCATAGGGCTACCACATATTCGTTAAATCTATAGTGAAAATTATATATAGGTGTCCTATAAGCTCTACGACAAACTCAGGTCAGGTGCTGTCTGTGTATAGTATGAACATTTTTTACTATGAATGTAGACTCGATTCGTTTTCGTTTAAAATTACCTATGAGAATAATTGAAGGTATTCAGCTTTTATCTTATTATAAATAGGAACTATATTTGAACTTTAATGTATCAATCTTCTTCAACAAATAACGATAAAAGTTATCATGGATGGAAATAACAAATCTTAAGAAAATTGTTGATGAGATTTTGATCGCTCTTCATCTGAATTGATACGTCTTGCATTATATCGAGTAATAGTTGATGAGATTTGATTTTATAAACAAGCTACTTTATATGTCTCCAGGAATAAAAATCTAGCGGCGAACGAGGTGGCCATGCTATTGGTTCCTTTTAGTCTACCCATCTATTCAGAACATGTTCATTTAACGAAGCATGTATTATTAATTATCTTCCTCTAAGGGGTGCTGATAAGACCACAATGTTAAGCTCTAAGTTATTAATTAAGTTAAAAAGATTGTGTTCCAAAAAATTATATACAAAACAAGCATTTAAATTATCATCTTTAACATATACTGGAAAATCATCTTCAGTAATGAAGAAAATGAATTTTCACCTTAGAGGCTACGTTACTAAACAAAATTGTCGCATTTAGGCCTCGAAAAATCCAAGAATGATTGTTGGAAAGTCTCTCCATCCTCAACGTGCTACTATTTAGTGTGTGGATCAACTTCAAGCTGTTCTAGGGCCCAATCAGCAAACAATAGACGCTTATTATGGTCAAGTGGCTTTAGTTCTTGAACCAGTTGGATCTTGTATGGGTGTAGACCAAGATCTTTGAGCAAAATTTTCCATGTGGTGGATGCACAGAGTCCAACTTGTTGTGAACGTCGACGAATAGACAAATCTGGATCATCATTACCACTATGACTTACAGCAGCGATATTTTCTTCTGTACGTACAATTTTTTGTCCTATAGTTGTTGTTGCATCGAGCAGAGAAAATGTTGTGCGAAATCTATCGATAGTTCGACGAGCTGCTCTAATGGACGATTATGTAAACCATAAATGTCACGAAGTGCTCTATAAGTTTAGCGAATAGAATACTGATTTTGAAAATAAATTTCAACAATTTGTAAACGTTGTTGCGGCGTGAGTCTTTCCATGATATTTTGTCAAGGCTTACTGAATAGAAATGTCAAAAAACATGGCTTCTACCTTCTGTCAAATCACAGTTATCCCTATCAAAAGTTCAAGTCGAGATGTCGTCGAGTAAGGATGTCGAAGCGAGTGTTTCTCTTCAACTTACCATTCCCCAATGCGGTTACTGTAGAAATTCAATCGTGAAGAATAGTTGTAGATGTAATATCTGCAAGAAACTGTTCCACCCTAGTTGCAGTGTTAAGAAAAAAAAATGCTGTGAGGTCGATCTATCCAACGGAGGTGATATATCTCTATCAGTTGAAACAACAGTGAAATCAATTTCTGGTGATTCATCCCAAAAAGATCTTCTGCTGAAAATTATCTTCGAACTTGAATCAAAGAATAATATATTGATTGAAAATAACTCCCTACTTAAATTCAAAATATCTACAATGGAAGATATCATTCTAAAAAAGGATCGTGAAATAAACATACTAAAGAAAGAAAAACCGTCAACACATTTGATGAATCAAGTGAACGGAAATCCCACCGGTGGTACATGTGCGAATTCCCGCAGCAGTGTTTCGGTATCGTTGGGGTGCGGCGCAGCTGGGAATCATGAACGTTCGTCAACATCGACCGATGTAAACCCGGTTGTGCGTTCTTCAACATACGCTCTTGCTACCTCTAACGCCAAATCTAATACACAGGGTGTTTCTAAAGACACTGGTGCGAACGTAATTCAAGATGTAGCGCTTTCGAATGAAATAGAGGGACCAAATAGTAACAATGGTGTTCCTTTCGGTCCGGAAAATACGGAATGGCGAGTTGTGAATCGCAAACCCATTCGAAAACAACGGAAAGCACTTGTTGTTGGTAGTTTTTCGGGTTCTACCTCTGTTGTGGGACTGGGTAAATTAAGAGCTTTACATGTGTCGAACCTGAAACCGGATACAAGTGAAGAGAATTTTATGTCATTTTTAAAACAAAATTTCTCTGATGTCGTCTGTGAAAAGTTGGAATCGCGTTATCCAAAGCATTATTCGTCATTTAAAGTTCTGATTCCAGACTCGGAATATGACAGGGCACTCGATGGCTCTAACTGGCCAAACGGTGTGAGTGTTCATCATTTTTTCGATCGGCGAAAAATCCAACGACCTCGGGTGGACTGAGATCCTTCACAAGTGGTGCTTTCATTGCTCAGAAACGAATCATTCGTTTGATATTTAAGCTTGGTTCTCGCACATCTTGTAGACCAGTTTTCATTAAAAATAATTTGCTATGTCTACCTTGTGTATATATAATGAAATGTCTGGTATACGCTAAGGAAAATCTATTGAATTGGACCAAATTATGTGACAACCGTGAATACAGTACAAGGAACACAGAAACTCTGCTTATACCTAAGCATAGAACAAAAAAATTTGAGTATTCCCCCATGTATCAGAGTATAAAACTATATAATTGCCTACCTAAAACTTTGAAGGCTCTCAAATTGAGGTCCTTCAAAAAAAAAAATAAAAGAGTTGTTAACTAATAAATGTTATTATTCCATTGTAGAATTTTGTGACGATTGTCCGTCACTTATCACTGTTTAATTGTTTATTATTATAGTTGACCTGTCCTATGCACTTTGTTGTCTTAAAGGATCAATAAAAAAAAAAAAAAAAATATTCTATCACTCTAAAAAAACCCCCGATACATCTTGGACGTCAGCGATCAGGACTTTCAGCCAGCTGTCCAATTTCCATTTTTATTAGGAAACTAAACTGTTAAATCTGGAATCCGAGTTGACAACGAGAAACGTAAATCATTAACTGATCTCATCTTAACAAAACACAAAGATGAAAATTGTGTATAATCTGATGAAGTATTTAAAACTAAACGAAAAATAAACCCAGATAAAAAAGGATACAATTCATAATACATTCAATATTCGTGAACTTCGTTAACTTTTGTGGAACAGTTTAGTTTACAATTTTTTCAAAACAACTTGAAAGCGAATATTTCTATCAAGTCATTTTAATATTAATTTAAAAAAATGTTTATAGGAGACAATCTCACGATAGTCTTTAAAGTTTTTTCACTTCAAACGATAGAACCCTAAGATTCTGAAGAGATTCCTAGTCGTGACTTCCTCAGATGTCATGTCAAACTGGGTAAGATAAAGTGGGGAAACCTCGAGATGAGCCAATTTGTTACGGCTGTAACCAATCTTCAGCAACGAAAGAGAAGATTGATGGTGAACTATAACAATTATCGCTAGAACTATTACAATGGAATTGCGGGTCAAGAACAGCACTGGAATATTTACGATGTAACTAAAGCGGCTTTATAGCAACAAATCCTCTCATTTGGGGTGCACGGAGACAGAATTAAGGTTTCAACATGAGGAAACAATAACAGCAAATAATTCTTCCGTGTCAGTGCCCTGAAGAGAAATTTAATGAATTGCATTTTACTCCGTTTTTATTAACACACTTTCTTGTCTATCGGATTGGAACAAATTTTGTGATCGATTTTTAAACAACCTGAAGATCCTAAATCACGACCCTTTTATGATCATTGTACATTGTCTTACACATTTTTCTGTTAGAATATTTTGTTATTATTATTGTAGCAGAAAAAGCTTTATTATTATAGATCAAGATTGGATTGTAATACCATATAAATCCGCAAACTGAAGACGTTTTAGGTTGTCAGAGAAAACAGAACAGGACAATTCAACCTATGTGAAACATTCCCTAAGTAAGGTCCATCAAGAAGAATCACTAAAACTTATTAAAGTTGGCTCTGTAGTTTTAAAGTTATATTGTTTTTGATATATTAGTCAACAAATGTCAGTCGTACTGCGTACGACATTGAATTTATACGAAAATTTTTTATTTTGTTTTAAGATAATAAGGAATACGTAGGTTTTCTTAAGGAAAATGATGTTACTGAGTAATTATCAGCAATTAGAATGTACAGAAACATATGCTGTTTTCACGTTTGAAGACATTTGATGTGTTATATAAATGAATTTGCTGATACCATTGAAAAACTTTAATTTGAAGCATCAACCATTTTATACTTAATACAAAAAGATTTGATTCAGTGGTTTTGAAATTGTATTTTTTTTCTCTTTTAAGTAAAATTAATATTAATGGAGAAAAGCAAAAACAGATTTTTATGTGAAAACATTTTGACTTACATAGAGGGGCTTTCATTAAGAATGCCATTTTTTAATTTGGAATGAAACAACAAAACTTTGACATATAAACTTGATTTTGCTTTATTTTGAAGCTTGAAAAATGTAGTAATGTCGGAATAACAATCAGAAAACTCTGGCCGCAATCTGTGATCATTCGGCTTTAATTCTCAAGTCAATACGACTTTTAGAAGATGCATCCCAGATACTTACGCAATATTTTCCATGTTGACATCTGAAAAAGCCTCATTTGTTACGATGGTCATAAAATTGACAAATTTGGCTTATCGACAACACCGTCTGCTTAACCTGCAATGTTTTCTTCACTTTGCACATTTCATCGTGTTTTTGGTGGCTTCTTATTTGCAAAGTAACTCGCTTTCAAACTTTCTCACAGTTCAGCATATAACCTGGGCATTGACGTCATTTCAATTGGTGATTTACGCCAGGTGCCACCAGTAAGGGCAACATTTATATATAAACCTATTAAAACGACAATGGTTGGTCCACATTTATGGCGAATTCTTAAATTTTTTGAACTAATGCAAGTCATGAGACTCCATTGCTCCATTTTCATTGATACTTACAAAGATTGGCAATGGTGTTTTGGAACTGTTTCAATTAGTAATTATCGAATCAAGATTTTTCAAAAAAGAAGAAACTCAACAATTAAGTCCTCATGGTGTTCGTTTATTTTTTACTAATGTCGCTGTAGACAGTTACAACTATTCAATTTTGCAAGAAGCTCCAGATAAAGTCATCTCAATAGCAAAAGATATAATAACCGGATGTAAAAATCAAGAACAAGAAGCTTCTTTTAGATTACAACTACACAAAAAATCTGTCATCGATACTGGGGGATTACCTTACCAAATCACATTTGTAAAAGAAAAACATCGATGTAAGTGATGGATTAGTTAATGGTGCCGTTGGTAAATTAATTCACCTAGACTTCAATGAGGACAACGTAGTTTGCAGAGTTTGGTTCGAATTCAGTGGTTCACCAAAGATTGGGCAAAAAGCAAAAAAAAAGCTGCTTTACTAACTGTTCAAAGCAAAGTACATAATGCTGCTGTACCTACTGAATAGCGAACATCCAACATTACCATCACAAGGAATAAAGCAGTTACTGTTAAACGTAAACACTTTCCCATAATTTTTGCTTGTGCTATGACTATTCATAAGTCACATGGTGGAACATTTGATTGTTTACGAGTATGACAAAATATATCCACAACAACTTGTATATGTTGCTCTCTCTCGTGTAACAAGCATCGAAGGTTTATTTATCGTTGCATTTGATGATGATGAAACTAAATTTCGATTTCATCATAATCGAGTACAAGCTTCATCAACAATATCTTTAGTACAAGAGTTTCAGAGATTGTCATTAAATAAGCTTGAAACGAAGGCAAAATCAGTCATTGATTTCATTACTACAGCGTCCAAAGCCTTCGTAAACATTCAGTTGATTTAATCGACCAATCTTGTAACACCAAATATGTCGGTCATTATGAACAATATTCAGGACTTGCACGTAAGACGTACAAGTGTTGCAGATTTATGTGCAGCAGAGTGTGTAATGGAAAAGGGCGTTACTTTAATCAGGGCAGTCATATATGTCTCACCAAATAACAAATTAATAGATATTCAGGAGTTCATTCATCGAGCACTGCTAGAGTATTCTAAAGATGTATCTCAAACGCTTAGCAGATACAACAGAAATTTAGATAAACGTCCACTCATTTTGGCCGGTGATTTTAACATCAACTTCAGTAATGAAAAATCAAAACCATTGCTACAGTTTCTAGAGGAAGAATTTGATTTAAGAATAAACGATAATCCAGCAGAATCAAGAACAAAATATAATACTACCATCGATACAGTTTTTTCAAGAGATTTAAATAAAATAGAATCCCAAACATATGTTTCCTACTTCAGTTACCACTAGCCAATTATTACTAAAATTGAGCCCACTAATTAAGTTTATATTACATTATATTTATTGATAGTAAAAAAAATTATATCAAAACTTAAAAAAAAATAAAATTTTATTACAATTCCTTCACTAATTAATCGAAAGGAACTTCGTTCCATCCGGGTGTCCCTTGACACCTCTCAATTTTTTTTTATGAACGAGGGAACCCCTCAAATGCAGGTGCCTGATGATGTCTGGATACTTTTTTTTTGTAGATTTCACTCTTTGTCCAATATAAAAAACCCCCGATATATAATGTATTCAACTGGAATAAGTTTTCTGCAATCTTCGTACAGTGAATTCGAGTTACAGTTATTCCATTTCTAGGTCTGTTAATGAAACATCCATTCTCTTCAAGAAACATGGATTGTTTCTCCTCGGCAATTTCGCGTAAACATTTCTAATAAAAACTGAAATTGAATTTCAAATTAGCGCGTAAAAATACCGATAATAGAACTATCATAATTGAAAACCCGTATATAAAGGCCTAGCTAGAGTATTCGAATGCATATAGGATGTAAAATCTATTAACTTTCATTCAAAAAAAAAAAAAAAAACATCAGCGACGGACAGTTGACATATGAGTCCGTTGCCGCAGGTTTGCCTGCCGCTGCGTTTTTTTTTGCCCCAGAGGCATTGCCCCATGCGATACCAGCACGAAACATATCAATTCGCTCGTAGAAGACACAAAACAAGGTCTGCTCGAAACGTGTTTTCGCTCTCGATCCTTACGAAAGGTAGATCTTTAAATGCACTGATTAAAAAACAACTACAAGGCGATGTTCGCTGCTTTACGTACTGGATGTTTGGTGGCTTATTTCAGACTTTGACAGTTTGAAAGAAATGGACTTTTGTCAGGGCCGCCGCTCCTCAGGAAAATGATCTTAACTTCATATACTGGGTTGTTCGGAAGGTAATTTCGTTTTTTGTGGGAAAATGAAAGACAATTTTCGTATAATAAATAAGTATTTTATCGAATATATATTGATGATTCTGTTTCTTATCGTTCATCCTCCGTGCTTGGCCAAATATCGACTGCTGTTATCAAACTACAGCGTCATAAATTTCAATTTCTGCCGCATTTTTCAGCTCATTGTGCCCGGCACTCATAATGTAGAATGAAATATTTCTCAGGAATATCTTCAAAATTTTTATCCCATTCCTGAATACTACATATTTCACTGGCCGATTCACAGTATCTTTTTGACACAATATTCCTCCATAGAATAACATTTCAATATAGGTATAGTGAATTAGAGATAATTTTCCCTAAAAAATTGTTTATTGAACTTATTATGCTGGAGTTTATATCAATTCGCACAATTTCACAGATTCAGTGTATTGTGTGCACCAAAAAAAAATCGATTTGAAAAATTTCCGCTAATCATTCTGTTTCTTATCGGTCATCCTCCGTGCCTGGCCAAATATCGACTGCTGTTTTCAAATTGCAACATCATGAATCTCAATTCCTGCCGCATTAATACATATTTCACTAGCCGATTCCCAGTATCTTTTTGACACTATATTCCTCCATAGAATAACACTTCAATATAGGTATAGTTGCGTAGAGATAGCTTTTTTTTAATAAATTGTTTATTCAACTTTTTATGCTAGTGTTTATATTAATTCACATAATTTCACAGATGCAGTGTATTGTGTTCACAAAAAAAATCGATTTGAAAAATTTCCACCTTTGCTTCTATTTCTTATCGTTCATCCTGCCCAAAAATCGGCTGCTATTTTCAGACTGCAGCGTCGTAAATCTCAGTTTCTGAACATTTTTTCGGTTCATTGTGTCCGGCAATCATAACGCGGAATTAAATCTTTCTCTGGAATATTTTCGATATTTATCCGATTCCTGAATAATACATACTATTCTGTCAAGAAAGTACCGGGAATTTTCAATTAAAACAACATTTTTACATTTAATCGTCAAAATTTATTGGGTCGCCTTCAAAATAGGCTCCATTTGCTCCAATACATCTATGCCAACGGCACTTCCAATTATCGAAACATTTTTTATAGGCGCTTTCCGGGATGGACTTTAGCTCTCGCGCCGAATTTTGTTTTATGGCTTCAATCGACTCAAAACGGGTGCCACGAAGGGGAAATTTTAGTTTTGGGAAGAGGAAAAAGTCGCAGGGAGCCAAATCCGGCGAATACGGTGGTTGCTGAAGCACGTTTGTTGAGTTTTTGGCGAGATAGTCAGTCACAATCGTAGCTCGGTGAGAAGGCGCGTTATCGTCATGCAAAATCCATGAGTTGTTCGCCCACAAATTTGGCCGCTTTTTACGGATACGATCACGCAAACGTTTCATAACGCCTAGGTAATACTCCTTGTTTACCCTCTGACCCTCTGGAACGAATTCGTAGTGCACCACGCCACGGATATCGAAGAAAACAATGAGCATCACCTTCATTTTCGAGCGGCTTTGGCGTGTTTTTTTCGGTTTCGGCTCATTTTTTGCCACCCATTCCGATGATTGCTGGCTTGTTTGCATATCGTACTCGTAGACCCAGGTCTCATCACCAGTTATAATGCGTTCCATGAATGTAGAATCGGAATTACAGCGATCCAGCATGTCTGAAGCAACCTGTTCGCGATGACGTTTTTGAAGAAAATTCAGGTCTTTCGGTACGAGTCGTGCGGCCACCTTTCTCATGCCCAAAATATCAATCAAAATCGTACGTGCGGACTCGTGGGATATCTTAAGATCATGTGCTATCTCTCTCAAGCTGGTACGACGGTTTTCCAGCACCCTTTCCTTAATTTTATCGACGTTATCTTCGATCGAAGCCGTCGATGGGCGACCACTTCACGACCGTCCTTGAAGGCTCTGTACCACTGATATGCACGAGTTTTCGATAGAGCATTATCACCAAAGGCCTTTTGCAACATTTTCAATGCATCGGCACACGAAAATTAATTTGCAACACAAAACTTTAAACAAATTCTTTGCTCAACGTAATCACCCATAGTAAAAATCGGCATGCACTCTGACATCGACTGACTTAATCAGCTGTTGCAAACACACTAGTTGATAGATCCCGCGCAAGCTTGGCATAGTAATTAAGAACAGTGGTACCAACCTAGGAAAAAAATTTTTTACCTGCCTCATTGCCCCGCCAGATTTAAATCGATAATTCCCGGTACTTTCTTGACAGAATGTATTTCACTGTATTTCACTGGCCGATTCCCGGTACCTTTTGACTCTATATTTCCTAATAGAATAACACTTCAATGAAGTATTGGTTAATTAGAAATAATTTTCCTTTAATGGATTGTTGAGTTGACTTATTATGCCTGTGTAAATGCACAGAATTCCACAGATTCAGTGTATTCTGTATGCAAAAAAATTCATTTGAAAAATTGCCGTTAAAGATTCAATTTCCAATCGTACATTCTTGGTCCCTGGCAGAAAATCGAATGCTATTTTTGAAAGCAGCGTCATAATGTCCAATTTATGTTCGTTTTTTCAGCTCATTCTCTGGAATATCTTCGAATTTTTATCCGATTCCTGATTAATACATATTTCACTGGCCGATTCTCAGTATACTTTGACACTATATTTCCTTATAGAATAACACTTCAATAAAGATATGGTTAATTAGAAATAATTTTCCTTTAATAGTTTGTTGAGTTAACTTATTATGCCTGAGGTAATGCGCATAATTCCACAGATTCAGTGTATTCCGTATGCAAAAAAATACATCTGAAGAATTGCCGCCATAGTTTCAATTTCCAATCATTCATCCTTGGTCCCTGGCATAAAATCGACTGCTTTTTTCAAATGCAGCGCTAATTTTAATTTATGTGCGTTTTTTCTGCTCATTGTGCCTGGTAATCACAACATGGAATGAAATAGTTCTCTGGAATATCTTCCAATTTTTTATTCGATTCCTGAATAACACATATTTCACTGGCCAATTACCCGTATCTTTTTGACACTTTATTTCTCTATAGAATAACCAATCAAGATAACGTTAATTAGAAAATATTTTCTTCAAATAAATTTCTTATTCAACTCATTATGTTGGTGTTTTTATTAATTCGCACAATTTTGCAGGTGCAGTGTATATTATTCACCAAAAATATATTTTTTCATAAATTTCCGCCAATGATGGGATTTCATGTGGTTCATCCCCTGTGTCTGGCTAAAAATCGACTGCTATTTTCAGACTGCAGCGTCATAAATCTCAATTTCCGAAAAATTTTTCAGCTCGTTGTGTCCGGCAATCATAATGCGGAATAAAATTTTTGCGCATAATTTCACAAAATCATTGTAATCTTTAGGACGAAAAAATGCCACCAAAGATTCAATTTCCATAAAATCGACTGCTATTTTTAGAATGCAACGTCATAAACCTAAATTTTTGCCCAGTTTTTCAGCTCATTGTGCCCGGTAAACACAACATGGCTTGAAATATCTTTCTCTGGAATATCTTCGAATTTTTATCCGATTCCTGAATAACACATATTTCACTGGCCGATTCCCAGTACCTTTTGACACTATATTTCCTAATAGAATAACACTTCAATAAAGATATGGTTAATTAGAAAAAATTTTCCTTTAATAGTTTGTTGATTTAACTTATTATGCCTGCGTTAATGCGCGCAATTCCACAGATTCAGTGTATTCCGTATGCAAAAAAATACATTTGACAAATAGCCGCCATAGATTCAATTTCCAATCGTTCATTCTTGGTCCCTGGCAAAAAATCGACTGCTGTTTTCGAATGCAGCGTCGTAAATTTCAATTTCTGTGCGTTTTTTCTGCTCATTCTGCCTGGTAATCATAACATGGAATGAAATCGTTCTCTGGAATATCTTCGAATTTTTTATTCGATTTCTAAATAATACATATTTCTCTGATCGATTACCCGCATCTTTTTGGCACTATATTTCTCTAGGGTAACCACTCAAGATATCGTTAATTAGAGATGATTTTCTTTGAATAAATTGCTTATTCAACTCATTATGCTGGTGTTTTTATTAATTCGCATAATTTCGCAGATTCATTGTATATTATTCACCAAAAAAAATGGATTTTCAAACATTTCGGCCAATGATTCGATTTCTTATTGTTCATCCTTCGTGCCTGGCTAAAGATCGACTGCTATTTTCAGACTGCATCGTCGTAAATCTCAATTTCTGCCGCATTTTTTCAGCTCATTGTGCCCGGCAATTATAACGCGGAATGAAATCGTTCCCCGGAATATCTCCGAGTTTTTTATCCGATTCCTGCTATCCGCTCGGCTCCGAACCGGTCGCTGTCGGCTCAAGGATTTCCTCCATAAATATATAATCGTATCGAAATAATCGATTCACTTTGATTCAATCAATTTACTCCGCACTAATCGTCGTCGGCCTGATTGCCATCTGCCCGCGGTGTAAACGTGACTCATTTATTCGATTCTCACTAAATTAATTTGTAATTTGTACGAATTGTAGGTATACGTTTTTTTCCGACGCTCCGGCTACGTTTCCTGGTACGCAATTAAAGAAATTGTTACGGCGGCTCGCGTGGTACTGGAAATTTTTTCGTGCTTTCGATCGTTCCAGTTTATGAAAAATCGATTGGATGGTTTAAATAACGATAATCCAATAATTGCTCGATTTAATTCTTCATGGAGTTTGAGCGCAAGCAGTGTCCGCATATCGGTATGTTCCAAAACACACTAAGAAAGATCTAATTCGAAAACCGGTCTAAAAAACTAACCGGTGATTGTTCAAAGAAAAACAAACTATAATCCGTCTAGAAAGTATCCGGAATTTATTATTTTTCATAATTTTAAGTTACTTCTTTTCTGTAACATTCTAAGATAAAAAGTAATGTATAGAGAGAGAGAGTTTATTGGTGCTTTTTACAATTGCAAGTATTGCTTTCACAAGTCAGAGCAAACAGATATAAGTACTAATAAAATACAAATATCACAACACAAAGATAGAAACAGATAGCTAAGCAGTTTACCAGAACGTCATAATAATTCTTAAATTGAAATTGCAAAGATAAAGTCATATTTATAAATTAAAATAAACAAACACATACACATAAATATTTACATAGTGAGTAAAGATAAAATAACATTCACCTCAAAATTAAAAGATGTACAGGTTATCATATTTAATACAATAGTATTAAATTGAAGTGTATAGATGAAAAACAATATTTACAAACTAAAATTAATAAATAATAAAGTATAAATATATATAAATTAAGGTGTATAGATAAAAGTTACATCCACAATCCTAAATTAATAAATGATAAATTATCAATCAATTGCAAAGATAAAATGAAACCAAAACAGACATGAATTTATTTTCTCCATAATGACTGGTATTCATCTATTGAGTAACAGACATTATCGATCAGTATTTCCTTTATTTGTTTTTGAACTTTGCAGCTAATAGGCTTTTAAGTTCAACAGGTTGTCTATTATACAGAGCCGTCGCATAATATTCTGGACCGTTCTGAGATTTTTTCAATCGTACAAAGTTTTTCCTAATTAGTGATTTATTCTTGGTGTTATGCTCGTGTATATCAGATTGCAAACGATAAATTCTATTTTTTTGAATATCAAAACAAATTAAAATATGTTTATCTTCTACAATTTTAATTTCAAAAAATTTTTATTCAAAAAACTTTTTTTTAGAATTAAATTAATGTCAAATTTTGTTATATTTCTTCTATCAAGTAAAAGGCCTCTCTATTTTATTTTATATATAATATATAATTATATTTTGGCTTCAATAAATCTCATTATGGAATGTTAATGAATTTAAATAAGCCTTAAAAATAACTCACACTGTTCTTTGATTCTGTTAGAACATAGATCAATCTTGAATTATAAAGTTGATCTGTGTCTCGAAACATCATTCATTTACACGTGGTACGTTGTTTGATATAGGTTAGTTTTTTGATTTTGATATTTTGAATATATTTCAGGACTGAAGACGAAATTGCTTAGAATTATATTTGCTTTTTGAAGATATAGTGCATGCTTTGAGAGATTTCCTGATTAACTTATTCAAATATTTAAATATATTAAATATTTCAAATAAATTATATTCTTTGAGAAGTCCTTTAAGTGTGTTCATGTTTTTAAAAGGCAATTGGTGTTCTTAAAGGTAAGACCAAAAACAAATTTTGTCTCCTTTAAATATTTATTTATTAATTTTAATGACTTTCGTATATCTTTTGGTTTATTTATTCCATTTGACATTATATATTGAGTTTTGATTGTATACGTCTATTAAATGTAAGCGGTGCTTGTTTTAGACATTAATTTAATTCTAAAAGTTTTTTGAATAAAAATTTTTTGAAATTAAAATTGTAGAAGATAAACATATTTTAATTTGTTTTGATATTCAAATTTTGTTATATTTCTTCTATCAAGTAAGAGGCCTTTCTATTTTATGGTAAATTCTATTATTGTTATGTATATATACTAAGTTTTCAAGTATGAAGATGGATGGAAAGGTAAGTAATTCAAGCCTCTTGAAAACTAGCTTGCAACATTCCCTATATCCAAGCCCACCCAAAATTCTTAATGCACGTCTCTGCAATCTGAAAACTGATTCCCTTCGGGCAGAGTTGCCCCACAATATGACACCATACCTCAGCTTAGACTCTACCACAGCAAAATAAACTGATCAGTGTTGTCGTGGATTGTGAGTGTGAAAGAACCCTCAAAGCAAATATATTTTTGCTGAGTGATGTTATCAGTTCATCCACATGCGCATCCCAGGTAAGTGAAGCGTCTAGATGCACTCCCAGAAATCTGACTGAGGCATCTGTACCACACCCCAATCTTAGACTCAAAGTTAACGTCCGTGTCTTACTTACATTCATGCTAAGACCGTTAGCCGTAAACCATTCATGAGCTCCCGTTAAAATCACCGTTGCCTGCTCCCTCAAACCCTGCAGGTCACCGGAACCAACCTCAAACGTTGTATCATCCACGAATTGAGTAGTTTACACTTCAGGAACATAATCAGGCATGTCGTTAATGAAAACCAAAAACAACACTTGTCCTAGATTAGAGCCCCGTGAGACTCCAATGTTAAAATTCCTCATACCCGAATATGTAACATCAGCAAAAACCACCTGTTTTCTATTACTCAAAAATAAAATAGGTTGTGCAGATAGTCAGCTATGGCCTAAGTTGCATGGCTACACAATTTGCCACATATTGTTGATTGTCAACAAGTATACAATTCATGAAATGATGTCGCAGAAAAAAAAACAGCTAGAATATTTGTATAGAAATGTTTTAGAAACGTTAAAAATTAGTGCAATTGACTGAGCTGGGAAAAAGGGCCATATATGAGACAATAAAGAGGATAAAAAATGGCATGGATATAAGGCATGGACCATTTTCAGGAAGACCGCATAAGATTAAAGGAAACAATTTAAAAGCATTGGCCTTAGAATGACACAATCCGCGCCCAGGGTTTCGCAAATTGGCTAACAGATTTTGAAATCAACGAAATATAAAAGTATGTCCAGCAACTGTCCGAATGTCACTGAAAAGATAAGGCTACATATCAAGGAAACCTACAATAATCCCTATAATGACACCTTTACAAAGGGACGAAGGATAGAATTTTTTCAACGATTTCAAGAAGATAATTCTAATAATGTCTTCATATCTGATAATAGTGGAAAAATGGAAATCACTTAAAAATCCAATAATAAGAAAGCGGTTTTTTACATGATAGAAGGAATATTTCAAAATTTGAATATCAAAACAGATTTAATCTGTTAGTCTTCCACAACCTTAATTTCAAAAAATTTATTCAAGAAACTTTAAGAATTATATTAATGTCTAATAAGCAGATGCCATACATCGGCCTATACTCAAGCTTGGATGCAAGAACACCAAGTGACAACCATTTCATGGCCAGTAGCTTCACCAGATCTCAGTTACATTGAAAACAGATGGAAACTAATGAAGATTGAAGTTGAACAAGCAGCGCCACGAAATAAAGATGATTTGATTCAGTCAGTTTTACAGTTCTGGACTACCATCACCAAAAATTATGTAGGTGATCTAGTTCCGGGTGTACACGATGTTTAGTCAAGTGTTTACATTTATGGAGATTGTATAAGTAATTAAGATGAATATTTTTTCATAATTTACTAATGCAAGAATTAAAAAGATATACTGAATAATTACAATTGAGCTTTGTTTCTTCCGAATACTTTCTAAGCGGACTATATATATATATATATATATATATATATATATACTACTCTGTCAAGAAAATACCGGGAATTTTCAATTAAAACAACATTTTTACATTTAATCGTCAAAATTTATTGGGTCGCCTTCAAAATAGGCTCCATTTGCTCCAATACATCTATGCCAACGGCACTTCCAATTATCGAAACATTTTTTATAGGCGCTTTCCGGGATGGACTTTAGCTCTCGCGCCGAATTTTGTTTTATGGCTTCAATCGACTCAAAACGGGTGCCACGAAGGGGCAATTTTAGTTTTGGGAAGAGGAAAAAGTCGCAGGGAGCCAAATCCGGCGAATACGGTGGTTGCTGAAGCACGTTTGTTGAGTTTTTGGCGAGAAAGTCAGTCACAATCGTAGCTCGGTGAGAAGGCGCGTTATCGTCATGCAAAATCCATGAGTTGTTCGCCCACAAATTTGGCCGCTTCTTACGGATACGCTCACGCAAACGTTTCATAACGCCTAGGTAATACGCCTTGTTTACCGTCTGACCCTCTGGAACGAATTCGTAGGGCACCACGCCACGGATATCGAAGAAAACAATGAGCATCGCCTTCATTTTCGAGCGGCTTTGGCGTGGTTTTTTCGGTTTCGGCTCATTTTTTTTGCCACTCATTCCGATGATTGCTGGCTTGTTTGCATATCGTACTCGTAACCCAGGTCTCATCACCAGTTATAATGCGTTCCATGAATGTAGAATAGGAATTACAGCGATCCAGCATGTCTGAAGCAACCTGTTCGCGATGACGTTTTTGAAGAAAATTCAGGTCTTTCGGTACGAGTCGTGCGGCCACCTTTCTCATGCCCAAAATATCAATCAAAATCGTACGTGCGGACTCGTGGGATATCTTAAGATCATGTGCTATCTCTCTCAAGCTGGTACGACGGTTTTCCAGCACCCTTTCCTTAATTTTATCGACGTTATCTTCGATCGAAGCCGTCGATGGGCGTCCGGAACGAGGCAAGTCTTCGACCACTTCACGACCGTCCTTGAAGGCTCTGTACCACTGATATGCACGAGTTTTCGATGGAGCATTATCACCAAAGGCCTTTTGCAACATTTTCAATGCATCGGCACAGGAAAATTCATTTGCAACACAAAACTTGACAATTGACATTGACAAATTATCATGGAAAGACTCACGTTGCAACAACGTTTACAAATTGTTGAAATTTATTTTCAAAATCAGTGTTCTATTCGCCAAACTTATAGAGCACTCCTTCTTGAAATTTATGCTTTACATAATCGTCCATCAGAGCACATTATTCGTGGAACTATCGATAGATTTCGGACAACATTTTCTCTACTCGATGCAACTATAACAAGACTAAGAACTGTACGTACAGAAGAAAATATCGCTACTGTAAGTCATAGTGTTAATGATGATCCAGATTTGTATATTCGTCGACGTTCACAACAAGTTGGACTCTGTGCATCCACCACATGGAGAATTTTGCGTAAAGATCTTGGTCTACACCCATACAAGATCCAACTGGTTCAAGAACTAAAGTCACTCGACCATAATAAGCGTCGTTTGTTTGCTAATTGGACCCTAGAACAGCTTGAAGTTGATTCACTTTTTCATCATAAAATTGTGTGCTCATTTATGATTGAACGGCTATGTAAACAAGCAAAATAGCCATATATGGAGTGAAAACAATCCTCAAGAAGTTCTGCAGGTTCCATTGCATCCTGAAAAATGCACTGTATGGTGTGCTTTACACACTGGAGACATCATCGGTCCTTATTTTTTTTAAACCGATGCTGGAGCTAATGTTACAGTAAATGGTGCTCGTTACAGATCGATGATCAATGATTATTTATTTCAAAACTTGAATGGTATCGACCCAGAAGTGTTTTGGTTCCAACAAGATGGTGCTACACCTCATGCTGCTACCGTAACAATTGATTTATTGAAATAAAGATTTGACAATAGCATTATTTCGAGAAATGGTACAATTAATTGGCCTCCAAGATCATGCATTATAACTCCACTAGATTATTTTCTTTGGGGTTATGTCAAGTCATTGGTTTATGCTGAGGTACCAGAAACAATAGACGCTTTAGAAGCCAGCATAACTCGTGTTATTGATGAAATAAGACCTGAATTACTCGAAAAAGTGGTTTAAAATTGATCTGCTAGAATGCGGTTTCTCAGAGCTAATTGTGCTGGACATATGCTGGAAATTATTCCTAAAACATAAATGTCATAAAATTATCTTTCAAATAAAAAAAATTTGGCTTCAATCTTAATTGAAATGTGTTTCAGTTTGAAGTTCCATCATTCTGAGAAAAAACACCCGATAAATATAGTTTAGGGAGAAGAAATCCATTATTTTTTCATTAGATGGCTGCATTGATCGATATCTTGTAAAGTATTCGTCAAACAATTTCGGATCTATTCTCGTTGTCAAGGTGATACTAGAAAAACCTTGTCCAAACGAATGAAATCGACCCAATTCTTAAATGAATGATGACTGGGAATGAAAAATAGATCACATACAACAATATTGTGGAAAAACTATCCTGGTAAAAGCGCAGTGAAGCAGCTCAAAACATGGCCAAACCAGGACTTACGGCCAGGAAGGTTCTACTGTTTCTTTGGTGGAACTTGAAGGGAATCATTTATTATGAATTGTTTCCATAAGGCCAAACACCAACTTCGTATCTCTACTGCCAACAAATGCCGTTTGAAGCTAGCGATTGATGTTGCACGATTGAAACGGCCAGAATTGACCAACAGAAGAGATGTTGTATTCCATCAGGACAACGCCAGGCCACAGATGTCTGTAGTGAGCTTGGTTGGGAAGTTTTAATGCATCCAACATATAATCCGGACCTGGCACTAAGCGATTACCATCTTTTTCTCTCATTGCAATACTTCCTTAGGGATGAGAAATTGGAATGAAGGGAAGATTGTGAAAATATATTACTAGAGTTTTTCGCCAATACGGACTAAGACTTCTATGAGAGAGGTACTATGAAGCTAACTTTAAAATGGTCACAAATTGTAGAACAAGTGGTGCTTATTTTACCCAAATCGGACAATCAGAAGCATGCCGAATAAAGTCTTAAAGTTCACGCACAAATAATGGACCTATTTCAATTAACGCATAATGATTATATCGTCTAACTTCACCAATTTTGAGGGGGACAAATAGTCAGCGCAAATAGAGAAAGCCTCATGTTATGAAATTTTACATATCACCAAAAAAAGTCAGGAGCCGATAAAATTCCATTGAGTATTATCAAACAATTGCAACACATAGCCCCATAACATTCTTGATAGTTCTAGGAAAACTATTAGAAAGAGTAATTATATTCCAACATAGAGAAGACTTCCCTGATTTGATTGATTATGCCAGGTACATCCCGAGGATCACCATTGTCTCTATTTCCATTGACATCTATTGCGATGATTTTCCCTCAATTCATAATATAAAACAATATATACTACAATATATAGATGACACAACAGCAATTTAAAACGAGAAAACATTAAGAGATTGTATAGCTAAACTACAACAACCCTACACGTGAATTCTACCAAAACAGTTATTGGCTATTTGAGGATACCTCTTTTCCAAGTGACTACACTGCAGTCTCCACAGTCCACCCTTAGAGGTAGAAAGTGTGATAAGGAATACGCCATATCATCGCGCGTGGCGAGAATTCTTCCGAAGAGATGAACCCACCAGCTTCCAGTTTGGGCCCCGACTCGAAAGCCAGAACCGTCTGACTGGTAATAGCTAAGCACTATACAACCCCTACTGGCTCAGCAGGTCAGTACCCGAGTTGGTTTGAGACGCAACACACCCGCCGGAGGGAATTCTTATCCATCCACCCGAACGCAGTCCCATGAACTGAGATAAACTCAAGATTGACGACTGCAATTGATCCTGGTACGAGCACCGTCTAGCGGCCTGTACGTCCTGACTCACTGAACCCATGTGAGGTCGTTTGATTGATCCTGGCGTCAAGCACTAATGGCGGAGCCATTTCGTCGAGATCCATAAACCCTAAATTGTTACGCATTGATCCAGGGGCCAGGACAGGCCGGTCGAACCGTCAAGTCCTGCTAAACCCCGAGTCGTTTCATGAGAATATCCCGAACATGGGGTTCTGCGAACAGATAAATGAAATACCCCCCTAGTCCAGCATGCGGACTTTCAACCCCTGCCCCTCGAGTCCAACACCAATGGGGTGGCCAGGTCGTACAAGTAACACCTGTGGGCAAACCACCCCCCGAGGTAACGCAGTATGCTACGTAACGCACTCGGCCATTACACAGAATCCGGAGATTCATACTGCGATAGGGTATAGTACGCCAGTTCAGGGAGAAGGCCTGTGCTGCGACAGACTCCCTTGTCACTGAGTTAATCAACCGGCTCAGCCCTCCTTTCACCTGAGTGGAAAAACTAGGGCCCCATTCGGAGATCTTCCACCATACAGATCCAGTGACTGGCGCGAAATGGCATTACGTTAGACACCAAGACTTAACCCTCCATTTCGCCGGGACGAAACTAGGGTCCTAGTCATGATGAGCGCCCCCATCACGTCAAGATCTAATGCCTGGGGGGCGACAGCAACCCTACAACAAGATTTGCCAAAGGAAGACTGAAGACCAGAAAAATCACAGCTCATAATATTTAATCACAAACTATTAATCACCAATCGCCAACTATTAAAATAAACAAAAAAATAGTGAACCAACTCCATCAATAAAAAACTAGGAATTCAAATAGACAAAAAAGAAAGCCTGAAACAGCACGCTAACCATGTAATGAAAATAGTATCAGTAGAGCAAAACACTTCAGATGTTTGGCACACAAAGACCAAGGAATCAACTCGATAACAACATCAAATATTTACAAATTCATATGCAGACTAATAATTGTATTGTATGTATATCCCTTGCACTCGGAAAGCAGAGAATCGGTGGCGAAAATTTCGGGGTGACTGAAATATCATCCCTCAGAACAATAACAAAGATGGGGCTCCCAAATAACACAATGCACAACTCCCCTATTCAATTACTATACCACTAAACAAAGATACGGCCCATCATTGAGCGTATAAAGAAATTGAACATGAATTTCATACAGAGGCTGGATGAATTAGAAGATAAAAATGGTCTCATGCATGACGAACCAGTAGAAAGCCCAGATATTGTTCCTTCCGAACGATGCAACATGACCTGGCTGACAAGTACTTCTCCAATTACGATGAAATCAAAAAATGGATCGATGCATGAACATCCGCCAAAGAGGGCGATGGGATCCGCCAACAGCCAGAAAGATGCAAAAAATAATGGCTAACGACAGATAATACTTGGAACTTTGAATGTATAACCAGTTTTTCACAATGAAGCTTTAATTTTCGAAAAAAATCGCACGAATTCATTTATACTCCTAATGAATTTTGAACCACATAGGCAGATAAAGTACTTCTATATTCTATAATCAAATCTTTCTAGAATATTAAGAAAATATTTCACCTATAAATAATTATGATTTTAGAGTTTTACAATGGCTTTTTTGTTGAAGAATTTAAATTGAAATCAGAATATTTCGAGAAGTTTTATAGAATGATTAACATAAGAACTAGTAAAATTTTCAGGAACCAGTTGCCATTTGTTATGAAACAAAACATTTTAATCTCCACCACGGAAACGCTGGCAGGAATGAAGTCGTTGAACCCAATTTTCCATGACTCTCTCACACAAATCAGTCGTTCAATATTGATCTGATAATCGCCTAAATTTGCTGGACGATTGCTGCAAACCAATGATTTAATGTAACCTCAAAGAAAGAAGTCCAATGGAGTTAAATAGTAAAAACGAGGCGGATTATTTATCGGTCCATTTCTTGAAATAATCGAATCAGCGAAAACACGACGCTTTAAATGATCTGTTGGTTTGAGGTCTTGGGTTAAGTATGGATGTAAGTCAAGGTCTTTTCGTAAAATTCGCCACAAAGACGTCAGGGAGATGCCTTCTCCTTGTGAATGTCGAGAAACCGATAAATTTTGGTCTTCAAGAACACTTTCTCTTACGGCAGCAATATTCTCTTCACTTCTAGCATTTATTTGTCTCACTGGCACTGTAACATCATGATGTGTAAAATTTGTTTCAAATTTTTTCACTAAACGTTTAATTATTCTTTCATCCGGACTATTATAACGACCAAAAATTTGAGTTGAAGCACGTAAAGTTATAGTAACAGTTCGCGTTTTTTCATAATAAATTTAGATTATTTGTAAACGTTGTTGGAGTGTGTACCTTTCCGTGATTAAATGGTAGACATTGACAAATACAACTGTCAATGTCACAAATAAATAATGGCTGGCTGCCATGCGTGAGTAATGTCAATTTGAAAATGGGGCGTTCCCATTGAAAGAACCTTTATATGCTTGTACGAGGAGGGATCCAAAAGAACCAAACTGTGAGAACGCTGCCATTCGCAGACGTAGTAGAAAGTTATCCCTCTAGGTGGGGTTCGTAGAGACCCCCAAGAAACAACTGTGCACACAACGTTGCCAGATTAGGGATCTCCATTTGATATTATTAATTCTGTATGTCTACTAAAAAGAAACAGTGTTTCTAAGACATTTTCAAAAATTAAAAATTGTAGAGAGATATAACAGAATAACTCTTCTTAATATTTAAGACATACGTCATGTACATAATGAAAATATTCCGAAAATAATGACTGACCAGGCATATTTATGTGAATCTTGATTGTCAATATATGTAAATAACATCTGTTAAGATCTTCTCTTTTTTTTTATTATTATTATTATTATCCTGATACTCCTAGATCTTCTGTGAAGATCCCTCAGAAGCTTTTTCAGCTTGTACGAGTTAGGAGTTCAGTTGTGTTCTGTGTAGGCTTTGTTACTGCGATCTTGCGCCACTTTAGGTCACAGCACTGTTAATTTTTGACCCAACAGTGAAATGGTGGCAGATACCCGTCCAACTAGAAAATTTCTTTTCTACCTGAATAGGATTCGAACCCTGGACCTCCCGGTCACGAGTCCGATGCTCTCCCGCTGAGCTATCCACACTCATTCTCTCATTCTCTGTACCGTTCCAAGATTTTGCATTCTTGTATTGATTTTTTTATCTACCTACCTAATTTGAATATCTTTTTGTTCAGTTTTCAGTTCATCTGAGAATGGATACTTTGAAACTGTAGCAACGAAAAATGAGTTAATTTTCGAATTTTGTGGTGATGGAACATAGTAATATTTAAAACGTTGTTGTTTTTTTGTTAATGATGTGGACAGACTTTCTGAGGGTATTGTGTGATATAAAATTTGGAGAGTTCTAGAAATGCTTCTTAAGTGAGAAAAAAAGACCGCATAATTGCAACACATTTAATTTGGAGTACTTTGAAAATGAATGAAGAAATTTTCCAAAATAGTTGTTAATAAATAATTTTGGTTTTTTCCAGTCGCTTCTTATATTTTAGATTTAAATAATTTTGGTTTCATTCTTCAATTCGGTTTTGAATTTGTTATATCATTTGGATGTCTTATAATGAATGTTTATTTTATATGTCGTCTGATATAAGTGGTACTTATATGACATTAATTTAATTCAATTCCAGAAGTTATAATTGGTTTTGAATTACATATTTGATCAGAACAACTTATAAATCAACAGTCATCACAGTCATATACGGATGTTAACTCATAATTTTCTCAAAATATGCCAAATTCTTGACATGGTGTATATGAAGAGTTGCGAAAAAATTTAGGTGGCCATTCCTTATCACAAAAAGGGTGGGGTTTTCATAAAAACTTTATTTTTTTGAGCCTTTCCAGCTTAGTTACAGCCCCTAAAGATGGCGCCCGAAAAACAGTTTTTAATTCCCTTCTTAAAACTAAAAAACTGACAAGAATAGTATTAAGCAAACATTTTATGTGGGCGAGAAGGCACTGGAAAAAAATTTGGTGGTGTTCCTCTATGATTGGAAGGGGTAGAAAAAGCCTCCCCTAAGCTTTCTTTTGCAAGAAACTTTTTCCATATTCCTATTTTATAATAAAAAAATTATTTTGGATAGCTAGATCCATTCTTAACAAATAAGGTCTTTGTAATTTCTTGCTAAAATTTAAGGTTTTTGAGAAAAAAAATATTTATCAACATGAAAGCGTGAGTCGTAGAGGTTGGAATTATTTCCGAACTAAAATTTATCTAGTAAGCGGATGTCATTTTGTTATGACAACTGACTAGTTTTGATTAACAAATTTTTTCGCAACTATTCATATACACACTGTATATCTTCTGTTACATTACCTCTCACAGCGTCATTTCATTTATAGCAAGTTTTTTATCCTGTTGTTCGTCTAATATTGTTTGAATTAAAGCTTGCTTTGAAAGTGTCGATGAATCGACCAATAGTAAGAATACTATGTTGACTACATTCTTCAAAAATATAATTTGAAATATTACTTTAAAGGGTTTTTTTCCAAATATTTCAGAGGATAACCGAATCAATTCTCCTCTATACATTCAATCTGAAACATCCCTTAAACATTTTTCAAAATTAAATTCAGCAAACATGATGTTTGCTGGATGATCTCGGTCAATTTTTCATACTTTCTTCTGATTCTTTTTTGGTTAACTGCCGCACATATATTTTGATAATTCTATATGTCAATAAACACTCAAACAGTGTTGTTGAAACATTCAATTTAATTTTTAAAATTGTTAAGAGATTTTTTTAGATTGAATTTATAGAAGTTTCGTAGAATTCAAATTAATTAATTCGTCTGATCTGTACCAAATATCATTGATAAATAGTGAGCTATGGTAATAGAAAAATCGAGAAAAATATACATCTGCATAACAATTCTATACTCAAACAAACTCGATAAGGTTTTGTTGATCAAAGGGGCAAATTGCAGGCATGCGCACGTTTCAAACTGGTTGGTTTTCATCAGTACAATGTATGCCAGTAACTACAAATCTGTCAAGTATCCATATATACACAGAGACACTAAGATATTAATCATACACTAGCGCCATCTAGAGTATGCAAATATATATACAAGGCATTCCTTTGCCAGCTAATTCAAGTAGAGAAATTATTCTCGATATTTTCACGTTAGAAACGCTGAAAAAACTTGAGCATGAGGAAAGTTCTCATGACATCAATTAATTTTAAGAGTCATGAAAGGTGATTGATTTACATGGAAGTCGAAATACGTATACATAGCAGTGCAATTCTCAATCTTAATTATTTTAGTTTAAAATTTGAAGAATACCTGTTTTGCAAATTTTGAAGACGAATATGAACAAATATGAATAGAATAAATTCAACAAAAGCACTGACATTACGTTCGAATATTAAACGCGCTTGTTCATTAAAATTTCGATAAATGTCATTGATTTGTAACACGTGAAAGCGGTTGATGTCGAGTCAATCAAGATTTATAAGTGGACGGAAGGGATTTAATTGATATTCAAGAATGTGGCTGTCATTGTCGGCATTCAAGGAAAATTTTAAAAGAAGAAAAACGTGAGAAAATAAAGTAAAAAGCAGCTGCAAATCTTAACGATTAAATTCTATTTCTATAAGTAAATATTCGCATTGATAATTCAAATAAAAATAAAAATGAACAAAGTTATCAAATATAAACACCAATTACTGAATTTCATGAGAAAAATATACGAACCCTCATTTAAGTTCAAACGACTCCATTTTAACATGGTTGAATTCTTCAAATGGCGAAGAAACGAAATATTGAAATTGGGTATATTTCCATTATTTTCCCCTTTGAAACTGGAGTCCAACCTGTAAGTCTTCAGAGGACTTATTGATCAAAAATTATTCTTTAGTGAGGGTTATGACTAAAAATTTATAAAGCATAAACATTAGATAAAAATGCATTAAATTTTTCTGGGTGATGAATGTAGGTTGAACGTATAATATACGTGTGCCTCTTACAGCAAAATCTTCCTTCAATATTGGAAGAAATATAAATTGAAAATTTATTTCAAATGATTTTTTTCAAATATTACAGATAAAAGCTGGATCAAATCTCTATCAGTTCATATCGGGTGTTTTTTTTAGATGGATTGGGATAATTGTGATTTGACAGAAGGTAGAAGCCATATTGTTTTGACATTTCTGTTCAGTAAGCATTGACAAATTATCATGGAAAGACTCACGCCACAACAACGTTTACAAATTGTTGAAATTCATCTTCAAAATCAGTGTTTTATTCGCCCAACTTATAGAGAACTTCGTAATGGTTTACATAATCGTCCATCAGAGCAGCCTATTCGTCAATCTATCGATAGATTTCGGACAACATTTTCTCTACTCGATGCAACACCAACAAGACAAAGAACCGTACGTACAGAAAAAAATATCGCTGCTGTTAAGTCATAGTATTAATTATGATCCAGATTTGTCTATTAGTTGACGTTCACAACCAGTTGGACTCTGTGCATCCACCACATGGAAAACTTTGCGTAAAGATCTTGTTCTACACCTATACAAGATCCAACTGGTTCAAGAACTGAAGCCACTTGACCATAATAAGCGTCGTTTGTTTGCTGATTGGACCCTAGAAAGTTGATCCACTTTTTTATCGTAAAATTGTGTTTAGTGATGAAGCTCATTTCTGGTTGAACGGCTATGTAAACAAGCAAAATTGCTGTATATGGCGTGAAAACAATCCTCAAGAATTTCTGCAGATTTCATTGCATCCTGAAAAATGGTCCATATTTTATTAAAAACGATGCGGGAGCTAATGTTACAGTGAATGGTACTCGTTACAGATCGATGATCAATGATCATTTGTGTTTTGGTTTCAACAAGATGGTGCTACACCTCATGCTGCTACCGTAACATTTGATTTATTGAAAGAGAGATTTGGCAATAACATTATTTCGAGAAATGGTCCAATTAATTGGCCTCCAAGGTCATGCAACATAACTACATTCGATTATTTCCTTTGGCGTTATGTTAAGTCATTGGTTTATGCTGACAAACCAGAAACAAAAGACGCTTTGGAAGCCAACATAACTCGTGTTATTGATGAAATGAGGCCTGAATTACTCGAAAAAGTGGTCCAAAATTGGACTGGTCGAATGACGTTCCTCAGAGCTAGTCGTAGTGGACATATGCCGGAAATTATTTTCAAAACATAAATGTCATAAAACTATCTTTCAAATAAAAAATTTGGCTTCAATCTTAATTTAAATGTGCTTATTTCAATTTAAAGTTCTATCATTCTGAAAAAAAACACGATATATATTATCAACACACGTGGCTGAACTTTTCTAATAAATAATCAAAGGAAATGAAAAATGATGACCAAATTATTTGGACATCACCTTATATCACATATAGGTTTCGATTAGATGTTGAAGAATCACAAGTTCCATCATATAATTCAAAAAGGTCTTCTTTTATTTTACTTTTTTAAAAAATATATAGCACATTCTGCAGAGATAGAACCTGATAAATTTGGACCCAAATCTCTTCAGTAAAGAGTTATTTGAATAGACAAAATAATCATTAAAAAATATATTATATAAAAAAATATCTTTTTTTCACCACACTTCTGCCAATTTTTGGATAAGCATGGCTCATACGAATATAAGGTCATTAAATAAATATTAAATGAAATTAAATTAGGTTAAATTGAGTAAAATGCCTTAGAAACACTGTTCCACTTTATAGACATAATGATTAACACATGTGAGCCTTTTGGCTATTCATCAGTTCATTGCTTGAATGCCAACGTTGGCCTTATCATTCTTCTATTCGTTATGATATTCGTAATGAATGTGTTCAATTAATTTGGAGAGAAGAATATTCTTAAAAATTTCAGATCATTTTTTTGGAGAATGTTCTATCTAGTTTTAAAAAGGGGGAAATATATTTTTTAATTCTATGTGGAACATTTTTTGGTGATTGAATTTGTTATTTCTGAATATTTAATCGAAATAAGCTTATCTTGGATGATGGTTTCTGGATAATTACAGTCAGTACTTTATGTTTTTTCAATTCTCTATTGTTTAACTGCCGCTTATGTGTTGATAATTCAACGTCTATAAAGCAAAAGGGTGTTTCTAAGGATTTTATTCGATTTAATTCTGAAAGGTTTTTTGAGGAATTAAATAATACCAACATTAATTAAAATAGAAAAAGGCTTTTTACTTGATAGAAGAAATATAACAAAATTTAAATGTCAAAACAGATTTACTCTGTCAGTCTTCTAATATTTTAATTTTAAAAAAATTTTTATTCAAAAAACTTTTAGAATTAAATTTATAATGTCTACATAAGCACCGCTCATATTTAACAGACGTATATAATCAAAACTCAATATACAATGACAAATGGAATAAATAAACCAACATATATAAATAGTCATTTAAAATAAATAAATAAATATTTGAAGGAGACAAAAGTTTGTTTCTGATCTTACCATAATGAACACCAATTCCTTTCCAAAAAGATAAAACACAACTTAAGGACTTCTCAAAAAATATAATTCATTTGAAATATTTAATATATTTAAATATTCAAACAAGTTAATTCAAAAATAACTCAAAACATGCACTAAATCTTCGAAAAACAATTAGAATTCCGATAATCTCCACATCGGCCCTACATAATGTTTTAAATATTAAAATCAACTAACAATCACTATATCTTACCTCACAGCACAGTGGTAACCGGATAATTGCTTTAAACAGACTAACTTTAAAAATCAAGATAGTCTATGATCGTCACAAAATCACAGAAAACTGTAAGGTATTATAAGGTTTTCTTCAAACAATTGACATTCCATAATGAGATTTATTCAAGCCTAAATATAATTATATATTATGTATAAAATAAAATAGAAAAAGGTATTCTGATGAATTCTTTCTAGCAAAGACGAAACGTACGTCAATACCAAAAATAAAGTAGAAAATGTAAACAAGTGTTTTATTTTATAATGACAAATAGAAAAGGGCTTTTTACTTGATAGAAGAAATATAACAAAATTTGAATATCAAAACAGATTTAATCTGTCAGTCTTCTACAATTTTAATTTAAAAAAAAAATTTATTCAAAAAACTTTTAGAATTAAATTATTGTCTACATAAGCAATATTCAATGGTTTATTTGTTGTATTTGTAGGTTTATTTATTCCATTTGACATTGTATATTGATTTAGTTTTGATTATATACGTCTATTAAATATAAGCGGTGCTTATGTAGACATTAATTTAATTCTAAAAGTTTTTTGAATTAAAATTGTAGAAGACTGACAGATTAAATCTGTTTTGATATTCAAATTTCCACCATTAATTGAACGCAACTTAAACTGGGCGCTTTACTCGGTGAGCTTTATTTAATTATTAATGGCAAATACGCTTAACTTCTAATGTCAGTGTTTTTGTTGAATACGAGTACAAGCTATATATCAACTTCAATCTTTCAATTTGGAAATCAAGAGCCTAAAAGCTAAAATGAAAACCTTGCTCTACACCTTCTAATCACAAAAAAGAAACTAAACAAACCAGACTGATGTCCATAAAATGCAAATGAGGACACAAACAGAAAAGCTTTTCTTCGTCTGTCAAAAAACTCTTTTCCAAATAGGCTATTGTTCGGTCTTCGGCCATGCTGACGAAATAATTGAAAGAGGAAATTCCAACTCGAACGATTTCCCTTAAGAACTTTGTTCCACGTTATTTAAGTATAGTTTCACGGTCGAAGGAACACGTTGTGACCCTATGGATATTACATTTCATGCTTTCGGCTCGTTGTCACTTCTGAAGAACGGACATAGATGGATCGAAACGTCGGTGGGTGCAGCTGGCGAGGAAGTGTACAGTCGGAGGAAATAATTAGAACAATGGTTATCGTAGGAGGCCGGTAATTTTTATGTCTACCTGGGTAGTTCGAGATCTACAACGTCTGTTTCCTATGGATCATTTACCTTCGAAAATGGGCAAAGGTATTTGTTTAATTTCGGCGTTTTGTGTTCAGAAATGCAGAACAGTATCTGAATAACGAGATTTGCTATTTATGCATCCGGAATAGTGAAAGGAAATGATACAAGTATGTACAGGGTATCTAATTTTCGTAAATTTTGTTGGATTTATTGGTTATGAGTATAGATTGAGTGATGTTGATTTCCCAACACATTACAAATTTTTGAAGATACCACAAATAAATTCGCTCTAGATGCCATAGTTGCTACGTGGTGATTTTGAGTATTTATCTGTTACGACTCGTAAGAAATACCAAGTTGCATGTAGTGGCGATGAAATATCGGGTGTTTTTTTTTTAGAGTGATAAAACTTTCGATAGGGATAACTGTGATTTCACAGAAGGTAGATGCCATGTTGTTTTGATGTTTCTGTTCAGTAAGCATTGACAAATTATCATGGAAAGACTCACGCCGTTTACAAATTGTTAAAATTTATTTTCAAAATCAGTGTTCTATTCGCCAAACTTATAGAGCACTTCATGAAATTTATGGTTTACATAATCGTCCATCAGAGTAGCTTATTCGTCGAACTGTCGTTAGATTTCGTACAACATTTTCTCTACTCGATGTAACAACAACAACAATATAAAGACCTGTACGTACAGAAGAAAATATCGGTGGTGTAAGTCATAGTATTAATGATGATCCAGATTTGTCTATTCGTCAACGTTCACAACAAGTTGGACTCTGTGCATCCACCACATGGAAAATTTTGCGTAAAAATCTTAGTCGACACCCATACAAGATCCAACTGGTTCAAGAACTGAAGCCACTTGACCATAATAAGCGTCGTTTGTTTGCTGATTGGGCCCTAGAACAGCTTGAAGTTGATCCACTTTCTTATTGTGAAAGTATGTTTAGTGATGAAGCTCATTCGTTGTTGAACAACTATGTAAACAAACAAAATTGCCGTATATGAAGTGAAAACAATCCTCAAGAAGTTCTGCGGGTTCCATTGCATCCTGAAAAATGCACTGTATGGTGTGCTTTACACGCAGGAGGCATCATTGGTCAGTATTTCTTTAAAAACGATGCTGGAGCTAATGTTACAGTGAATAGTGCTCGTTACAAATCGATGATCAATGATTATTTGTTTCAAAATTGGAATGGTATCGACCTAGAAGTGTTTTGGTTCCAACAAGATGGTACTACACCTCATGCTGCTACCCTAACAATTGATTTATTGAAAGAAAGATTTGGCGATAACATTATTTCGAGAAATGGTCCAATTAATTGGCCTCCAAGATCATGCGACATAACTCCACTGGATTATTTTCTTTGGGGTTATGTCAAGTCATTGGTTTATGACAGCAGACGCTTTGGAAACCAACATAACTCATGTTACTGATGAAATGAGGCCTGAATTACTTGAAAAAGTGATATAAAATTGGTCTGATCGAATGCGGTCCCTCAGACCTAGTCGTGGTGGACATATGCCGAAAACTTTCTCCAAAACATAAAAGTCATAAAATTTTCTTTCAAATAAGAAAAAAATTTGGCTTCAATCTTAATTAAAATGTGTTTTATTCCAATTTAAAGTTCTATCACTCTAAAAAAACAACCCGATATGACCCACGGTATATACCGCCCGCCCTCACTTAGAGAAATAAAATTTGAGAATGATATGAAAGGGGGCCATCTAGCGTTTTTATTTTGAAATAATGGTTATTTCGAGTCTGGCAACACTTGTCATTCGTGTTTTGATAGAAAGTTAGTTTAATATTTGACATTTACGAAATGGGTCGATTCACGCTTGAACAAAACTGGGAAATATTAAAAGTTTCTTTCCAAAGTTGTGGATCTACTATTCAAGCTTAGAAAAAAGCGTTTGTGGGCCATTATTTGATAAAACAACCCGTTCACGTTCTCAACCAGTGAGCTCCCCTGAAATCCATGACTGCTGTAAAAAATAAAAATAATTAACAAATTATATCTTACCAGACAAACTGAATGCAGATATCTGAACAAACACTAGAACGAAACGAACTTAAAAATCCTATGTGTACTATGTTCGCCACAGAAACTACTAATTATATATTTTGGTTAACACTTATTACATATTATCATTATTAATTTAAGGAAGGATTTAAGGAAGTCCATAAATATCTTGCAAATTTTGTGTAGTTCCTGCATTCAGTATGTATGGTAAGATATAATTTGTTAATTTTTTTTATTTTTTAAATGTGAAGTAGGGCTGATGAGTTTCCGTTGTAATAATTCTAAATTGCTTTTTGAAGATGTTCTGCATGTTTTAGGAATTTTTTGAAGGAACTTATTTTGAGCAAGTTGTTTCTGAAGAAGTTTTTGAGGTCATGTTTTGAATATTTAGAAAGGAATTTGGCTTTAATAAAACAAGGAACTAAAGAAAAATTTTTCTCCTTCAAGTATTTATTCAGTAGAGTCAACTGATAATTTATATTTCTTTGAATTCTTTTATTCCCTAAGGTACTGTGTGATAAGTGTTTAATTATATGTCTACTAAATTGACACTGTGTGTTCTCAGATATTCATTTAATTTAATTCTAAAAGTTTTTGAATGAAAATTTTTTTTTAATTAAAATTTGTATGAAGTTAACAGTATAAATCTGTATGATATTTGAAAATTTTTAAATTATCCTTCTATCAAGTAAAAACCTCTTTTTATTAATTCCAACAAATGACAAATTTATAAAATTACCGTGTAGCACTAAAACTATGGCGGCTCAAACGAATTTATTTCGCAGCATCTATGGTTTTATTGAAAAATAGCGTGACAATCGCATACCTCATAAAAGAGAGATCCCGCAAAACCTATGAAAATAAGACACTAACTATTAAATACTAATTTTTAAGTTTTCACTAATCAGAGTGCATTAGGCTGAATAATATTTTCCATTGTTGTCTGGATATCAATTTTGTATCATTGTCATTCCAAAATTTTCCAAAATGCAAAATAAATAACAATATCAATTTTAGATCAACTGAAATCTTTTTGTTTTGAAATGGGGGTCCTCTGTTAAAAGGGTTTATTATTTGAAGGAGTTTTCATCATATATTCTAGGGTAATCTGTGATTTTTAGCGCTGGTATATTCTTCGAACCTCGAAACGTCGATAAAGCATATTTTTATCTTCGGTGTAGTTCACAGAAAATAGTGTCGAAAGTAATATTATACTGAAGCAAGTGTAAAGTAACATTATAACGAAAAATTTTTACAAATTACATATGTTTCATTACTAAGCAAATTGTGTGTTTACATGAGAAAATTAAAGCTTAACAAAATTTTATACAAAAACTTTTAGAATTAAATTAATATCTTATAAGCCCTGTCTAAATTTAGTAGACATATAAAATCAAAATACATTATATAATATCAAATGGAATAAAAAACCCAACAAATATAAATTGCCAATTAAAATTAATAAATCAATATTTGAAGGAGACAAAATTTTGTTTCTGATCTGACATTTATGAAAACCAAATCTTTTTCAAAAATTCGAAACATAAGTTCTTCATAACTTCTCCAAAACTAATTTATCTGAATTGAGTATATTCAAATATTTAAATAAGTTACTTCAAAAATCTCTCGAAACATGTGGCGAATCCCCAAAAAACAATTTGAAATTGAATAAGATCGTCGTCAGTCTAACTTCAGATTTAAAAAATAAAATCAATTAACAAGAAATAACTTACCAGAAAGAACTCGTGGTATCCTTGTTGAACAAACACTAAAATAAGAGAACTTTAAAGAAGTTACTTCGAAAATCTCTCAAAACATGTGGCACGTTCTCAAAAAACAATTTAAGATCTTCGTCAGTCCAACTTCACATTTAAAAAATAAAATCAATTAACAAGAAATAACTTACAAGAAAGACCTGGCGGTATCCTTGTTGAACAAACACTAAAATTAGAGAACTTCAAAAATCCAAGGTGTTTTATGTTCATCACAAAAATTATACAAAGCTTGTAAGGCATTACACCTTGGATTTTAAAAGTTCTCTAATTTTAGTGTTTGTTCAACGAGGTCTTTCTTGTAAGTTATTTCTTGTTAATTGATTTTATTTTCTAAATGTGAAGTTACACTGACAAAGATCGTAAATTGTTTTTTGAGGGTGTGCCACGAGTTTTGAGAGATTTTTGAAGTAACTTATTTAAATATATTGAATATTTCAAATAAACTAGTTTTGGAGAAGTTCTCAAAGTTATGTTTTTCATTTTTGAAAAAGATTTGGTTTTCATAAATATAAGATCAGAATCAAAACTTTGTCTCCTTCAAATATTTATTTATACATTATAATTGGCAATTTATATTTGTTGGGTTTTTTATTCCATTTGATATTATATAATGAGTTTTGATTTGTCTACTAAATTTAAGCAGTGCTTATAAAACATTAATTTAATTCTAAAAATTTTTTGAAGTTAAAATTTATAGCAGGCTCACAGAATAAATCTGTTTTCATATTTAAATTTTGTAATAACACTTCTATCAAGTTAAAAACTTCTTCAATAAAAGAAAAACAAATGTTAACTTCCGCTATTTTATTGATTTTCACTGATTTCACTGATGAAGTCATGGTATGACGAAACAATTGTTGTGAAAATCAATAAAATAGCGGAAGTTACCATTTGTTTTTCTTTCATTGAAGATGAATTTCCGTCAAGTAAAGACCGAGACAATCTGAAATTTAAAAACAACTTTTTTTCATTTTAAAGCTTAATATTTTTGTGACTGTTGTTTCGAAGTATAACTTCATCTTCAGGTAACAAGTGCATCATCAAAATTAGGGAAATAGAAATTTGGAAGGGTGATATGGGAAATTCACTCCGAATATACAAAAAATCAAAATAATTAGAAAGCACAGATAAGATATGAATTTATTCAACATCTATATGCATACAAATTGAAAATTAATTCTGAAAAACTGTAGGATTATTCTATAATCTGTACAAATTACTATGAGTCCCATTGAAACAATGCTTATTTATTAAATTTTTAAATAGTAGCCGCAGTTTTGAACATATTGGACATCTGTCGATAACATCCAGTTTGAATTGTTTTGTTACGCTATTGAAGATGTCAGATTTAATGATAATTAAACTACATTTGCGGGAAGTTTTTATTTCTTGTTTTAATTGGAAAAAAGAGCAACTGAAACTCATCGTATATCTGGCAGCATTATGCGCTGGGCAGCCATTTTGTTGGCACCACATGCTGCCGTAAATGTTCAGTGGGACTTCCATGTAAATCTTAATTTAATAAAAACTTTAGGAATCCACTGAATTTTATTTAATATAATTTTTAACGAAGGTAGATAAATTTGTTAAAAACGGTATTATTTCCAAAGAAAAATTGTCTACAATTTTAGCAAGAATTTACCAAGTATTGTACCATTTTGGAATCCTTACCAAATGCACCAAATTTTGATGTTACTTGCCAAACTTGCGTAGTACTTTTTTTCCAGTACAGTCTGTTTAAATTGGGCAAAATTTTGATTTTGAAAATATTTTTGGGACAAATGTCTCTTTTTCATCCAAGCTGGTTTTGAAATTTTGACAACAGTTTAGAGAAGCATTATTCAGGGCTACATAACAAAAAAAAATATTGGGAAAAAGATTTGTGGCAACAGGAGTAAAAAGACCGTCACAGGGTGTAGAATTTTTAATTTTTTTTTGAATGCCTATCATTTTAACGTTGATTTACTGGGACACCCTGTATAAGTGTTTCATTTAACTAAAATGAATTAGGTTTCATGACATTTCCGATTTTTCCAGATATCTCCAAAAGTACAATCGATTTTCAAATTTTAAAACAGAACTCGCATCAAATTTCACTACTTCGGTATAATTTAGCAGATTCTCTACCTCTGACATCTTCCGAAATATCAATTATGCCTGGAACCACAGCCACACTCTACATTTTATCAGTTGGATACGGTGTTGCACTCAGGTCTATCAATATTAAAGAATCTAATACTTATACCAGATCACAAACTTTCATTCTGTCAGCGGGGATGATTCTCGTTATTTCATACCGACCTGCAATATTTACGAAACTTCATCTGTCATCGCATCCGGTGAGTGGGCGTGGCTATAACTTATTGAGCGGAATCCCTATTTTATCATGCAATCTTGTTCAAAGATAAAGGTAGTATTGCCTTATGGAATATAAATACTAATTATAACTGGGTTAAGACTTGGCGAGGTAATTTGACACAGGATGCGGGCGTCCTCTGCACCTTAATGATGTATGACCACTTGGTACCTTCGGATATGAGGAATGGCCATAACCGTATTCAGCCCAAATGAAAAACCATTTCGCACAAAAATTTTTATGCCATGATCAAAATTTATTTCACTGTATTCATTCAACTTCTATACGAAGGGTTTTTCAATAAGAAGTTAGATTTTGATATTGAAAAAACAAGAATATTTTAAAAGAAGTAAGTGGATGTTTATTTCATGAAGAAGAATGTATGCCATTAACAAAGGAAAACTATATCAGCCAAATTGCTCCTATGGGGACGATTTCAGCACCATATATTTTCCATGAAATTTTCCATGACCAATAAAAGTGTTAAATCACAAGATCTCGGTGGCCAATTATGATCACCTCTTCGAGAAATATCACGGCCAGGAAACTTTTCTTGCAAAATTGAAAAGATACGACGTTGCTGGTAAAATAAATAATTATACAAAATTATCGAGGAGAAGGCTCAACGATGTACATAAGTTGACTCGTTAGAGTGTAATTCGACCAAAATCAATTAAATAACATTAATTCTGACATCAGTTCAATTTATAGAAATTTGAAGAAAAAGCATATTTAGAGTACATTACCAATAGACGAGTGAAAACTCTTTAAATGGTGATCAAAAATCAGAAATCTTTTGAAAAATTTAAAATAGATCTCACAGGGAGAATTCAATTCACAATTATCCAATGTAAAGACAGCCAAAGTTGCCAGAAATATAGGTAATTTGAATTTAGATATCTGGTTTGAAATTGGCAAAGAAAATGATGAAAAGATTTGTTATTTTTATGATTCCTATATCAATTTTAGTGAAATTATTGACAATGAGGAAGCCAAAATAAATCTAACTCACCAAAGTAGTGTGAAAAGGGCCAAATCCATAAAAAATTCAATTTATTAATTTCATAATAAAATTCACTTTGGGCGCCAATTTATTATGAATTTTATTATGAAATTAATAACTTGAATTTTTTATTAATTTCGCTCTTTTTAAACTACTTGGATAATTGTGAATTGAATTCTCCTGTGAGTTCTATTTTAAAATTTTCAAAAGATTTCTGATTTTTGATCACCGTTTAAAGAATTTCCACTCGACTAGTGGTTAGGTATTCTACATATGCCTTTTCTTCAAATTTTTGGTTTGTGAGTATTTTTATGAATTGAATTTTCAATATTTCTGTCAGAATTGTTCCTATTTAATTGATTTTGATATAATTACACTCTAACGAGTCAACTTATATTCATCCTTGAGTCTTTTCCATGATATTTTTGTATAATTATTTAATTTACTTTTAAATTCCATAACAAATTCCTGACAATAAAAAATACTTATTCTGATGGTAACGAAGTTGAATTAAATAATTTTGAATTTTAATTAGTGTGAATCTTCGTGAACATTGTAGTATAAATTTTGAATTTTGAAATGTTATAATGAACTTTGACATGTTATCATGTATTTTTTAATTGCAATAATAAAATTTTAAAATATAATTTTTGAAATTGATTCTATTATTCATTAATTGCGTATCCACCTTTTTCAACCATTCTTCTTTTTTTTATTGAAAGTGGTAATAAATTCATATGGATTATTTAAACTATCTTCGACTTGTGATTCATCTCTTTTCTGTTCTTTTATTCTGAAATTTTTCAAATAATTTGCATTGTCCGTTGTATAAATTATATCAAATGTAGGTTTTATCTTTGTGCATTGATTTTCATCCTTTTGTAACCTTATATGTAGTTGTGTTGATATAATGTCTCCTTCCTTAAATCTCACATATTTGCTTCCGATTTTTCTGCCCATCTTTTTGATATAATTTTCCCATTTTTGTCTGCATTTTCTTTTGTTTTTTTATATATTGTGGTCCTATATTGTTTCTGCTCTTGTATAGCAATGCCTGTTTGATTTTTTCTTTTTTCATCAAACGCATGAAAGTTTTCTTCTTACTTGTATTTTGTTTATGTTTAATAAAATTTGTCCCCATACTTAACATCAAGTTTTCGTTATCTCCTCTTTTACTTATTTGTAGTAATTTTATTGGTTTTGGTACATACTGGTTATGTAGATTTTCTCTTATTTTTCTCACTTCAATGTCATTCAATTTCAACTTTTTTTTCTTCTAACATTATTTTGAATCATGTCATTGTTTTTCATTTTAATTCTCTTATTCTTATTTATGTAATATTTGAACTAATTTCGATTCTTTAAATCGTCATTATCCAATATTAATTCTTCAATTGTAATTTCATATTCATTATTTAATTCATTTTTACTATTTATTATATTTATAATCAGCAATGAGCATTTATATTTTATATTGACATTAGTTAGGTTCATTAGGTTAGGACATTAGGTTTTATTTATAGTAATATTATTCATCATCGGTATTTTATTATCATATTCATTTATAATATTATTATTCATCATCGGTATTTTAATTTCATATTCATTTATATTTATAGCATTATCATTAATTATAAGTTTTTCAATAAAATAGAAAAAGGCTTTTTTCTTGATAGAAGAAATATAACAAAATTTGAATATCAATCTTGAATTTTAAAGTTAGTCTGTTTGAAGCAATCCCTGTAAACACGTGTTGAGGTGAGATATAGTGATAGTTATTTGATTTTGATATTTGGAATATTATTTTGGACCGATGAAGAGATTACCTAGAATTAATTAGGTGAAACAGTGTTTCTAAGGCATTTTATTCATTACAATTCCAAAAAAATTTGAGGGGAATTTTCAGATTGAGTTTGTAGAACTTTTAAATAATCAATCCAGCTATTATCTGTAAAATAAATATCAATAAACAATTATGTAGGTCGATTTTCGACACAAACTATCGAACGTCATCTACTTTATAATCCAAAGGAGAATATTTCTCTATTTAAATGTCAAATTACTAGTAGGTATATCGATTTTACTACACAAGCTATCAAAAGTCAATCAAACAGGAGACATGTAATTACTATGCAAGTGCATATCTATGATGTTATTATATATTTAGTAGGCATAAATCGTTTAGATAATGCCACGAAGGAAAATGTGAAACGTGTTTCATAAAGAATGAAAAGGACCTCTAGTTGCACAAAATTATTTGCCCTTAGGTGAAAATAAAACCTACATTGATGTTATCGGATAATCGATGAAAATACATAATAAAGTAATGAGATTTTTCTTTTAGTATGTCTTTTTGTTCCAATAAATTATATCCTAGTAAATTAAGAGGTAAATTATGCACAAGAAACTCAATGTTTCATAATGGAAGGTTTCAGCTGTTATCAACACATTGAGGATAATACCTGCCTTCGACAACTGCTACCTTGTTTTCACTAATATCGCCAACAGTATATTCAGAAACGTCGAAAAAATTTATTCGAGTGGACGATCGAAAACTTCCACCTGCCAATACCTTGTTTTTCCTTGGCAGGCACATTTTGTCTCATATTAATGTTTAATTTATTTTTTCAGTTACAGGAAAACATTATGTGACAGAATACGTTAATGATATTTCTGATCGGTAAACTTTGATCACTCATTCTTGAAATTGAACTGTTACTTTATAATAAACCAATATAAAGTTGTTTTTGGGAAAATGAATGACAATTTTCGTATAATGAATAAATATTTTATTGAATTATATATTGGCCATTCTGTTCCCACAGCTCTTTCTGGTATTAGCACGATTCCGCTCATAAAATTTTTGGTCTTTGCTGACAAAATCTGATCCAGGTGATTTTTGAACTCTTCATATGAAATAAAAGTTATTATTTTTGCAATGACCGGAACAAATAATAATCCGAAGGCGCCTAATCTGGAGAATATGGTAGGTGTGGCAGTGTATCCTATTCAAGCTGCAAAAGCTTTTGGCGAGTGACCAAACTTGAGGTCTCGCATTATCTTTTTGGAACATTACACCTTTTCTGATGATTAATTCTGGCCTTCTCTGTTGAAGTGCATCGTTCAGTTTGTCCAGCTGATGACAGAAGACTTCCGAATTAATTGTTGTGTTTTCCGGTAGAAGTAAAAAAAAACGATTCCTCTTAAATTCCACCAAAGAGACAGCATCACATTTTTTTTTTTGGATATTGGCTTTCGAAATGCTTTGAGCCTGTTCATCTTTTTGGTTCCTTTATCTCTTGAGTTACATTGTTATATACAACCCATTTTTCGTCCCCAGTAATTACGTGCTTCAAAACGTTTGAGAAACGAATCACAGACGTGTTTCTCTCCGTAAGAACATGAGGGGCCCATATATCGAGCTTCGAGGTTAAACCTAAGCCTTTCAAGTGGTCATACATAGTGGAATTCGATAAATTTAACCTCTCACCAATCTCACATGTTGTTATGTGCCGATTTGCATCAATTTATGCCTTTATCAGCTTCAACCGGCCTTCCGTAACGTGGTGCATCTTCGAGATAAAAATTGCGGGTTCGAAATTTTGAAAACCAGTTCTGGCACTGGCGTACTCTCAACACATTGTTTACATACACGTCGGTTGATTTCTTTCTGGCTTGAATAGCATTTTTACCTTTTCTATAGTAAAAAAGTAAGATATGACGAAAATGCTACTCTCCATATTTAAAACAACACCAACCAAAAACTACTGCATAATTAAACTTTTGTACACACAAGCCTTGCTTTATCAGCTCTCAAAACATATGATGACTATATGGCGTAAGTGTGAAGTTGGATTCGAAAAAATACAATTAAATCCTCTGTCGGGAAAAAACGAAATTATTTTCCGAACAACCTTATACATATAATAGCTGGATTAATACTCTCAAACCTCTACAGATATTGATTGTTTGCATTCAGCATTCAAATAACAGTACGAAATGTCATACTTTTTTTCTTGAGAATGTGCTATCTATTTTTTTTTAAAGGGAAACAAAAAAGAGTTTTCCAAATATTATGTGGAACATTTTTTGGAATTTGTTTTTTCTGAATATCCAATCGAAATAACTTGTCTTGTATGAGGATTTCTGGAAGATCACGGTCAGTACCTACTTAAGGTTTTCTTCTGATCCTTTATTGCCTATCTGCCGCTCATATGTGTTAATACTTCTAAAAAGGTAACGAAGATAATTTTCGGAATATAGGATTCACCATGCATTTACAAGAGGAGCTATTAAACCAGTCGCCCAGCACAAGAGTAACTTAATTCTACGTTATAAATTGTGACAAATATTCAAGTAGATGGCTGTTTGAATCTTCACCCACCCCTTCGCACTACCTACCATTCTGCTGCAAGTTTAACACGGACTCTACACGTCAGTACGAAATTTTCGGAGCGAGGGTGTGCGTTTGTCTTACTGGTTGAGAGGCTGTTAATGACACTCCTTAGCATGTGAGAAATTTATTTGTTGCAATAAATGCGCAGGAAATGATTTTTCATTCTCAAAATAATTGTTTCAATTTTTTTGCCACAAAGACTTTGAAAATAATGCGAATTTCACGAACATAAAATAAACTACTTCGGTACATAAGCTCACAAATTAGAGATTTGTATTTATTATATGTCATGTTATTTAATTCTTGAAATGAAACAATGAGAGAACCCCTATACTTTATTTAACTAATGGAGAAAGATTTATAACGATGTTTTCACATTATTGGTGGTTATTTGTGCAATCATTCCCAAACCATCTGTATCATTCTAAAAAAGAAAGATAAAGTTATATACTTCATGGTTAGTGGCTTCTACTTGACGAAATGCAATTAGGTTAATTAAGATATAATATTTCACTTCAAACGAATATTCTCCATTTGATTTTAACACCATTATACATAGTTATTGTATTCCCGACATATCCCATTTTCACCAATTAATTAGTACACATATATGTTTTGATTATATAAGCTATTATGAGTTTTGCTGCATTGTAGCTATTTCTGACGCTTTTCAACTACTGGTAAAAAGATTTGGTAAAACACTTTATTGATAAATATTAGGTTGTTCGGAAAGTAATTTCGTTTTTTTGGAAAAATGGAAAACAATTTTCGTATAACGAATAAATAATTTATTGAATTATATATTGGCCATTCTGGTTCAACAGTTTTTGCCATCTTTTTGGTGGCAGCATGATTCTAGGCTAATAAAATTTTTGGTCTTTGCTGGCAAAAACACTGATTCAGGTGATTTTTGACCCCTTCATTTGTAATAAAGGTTTTACCTTATTTTCAATGACCGAAACAAATAATAATCCGAAGGCGTCAGATCTGGACAATATGGTGGGTGGGTGTGGCAGTGTATCCCATTCAAGCTGTAAAATTTTTGGCGAGTGAGCAACCTGTATGAGGTCTCGCATTATCTTGGTGGAACACTACACCTTTTCTGGTTGATTTATTCTGGATTTTTCTGTTGAAGTGCATCATTCATTTTGTCCAGCTGATGACAGTAGACTTCCGAATTAATTGTTGTGTGATTCGGTAAAAGCTCAAAAAAACGATTAATTTAAAATACCACCAAATAGACAGCATCACCCTTTTTTGATTGATATTGGCTTTCGAAATGCTTTGAGTCGGTACATCTTTTTTGCTCCATAATATCTTGAGTTCGACATTATTATATACAACCCATTTTACGTCCCCGGTAATGATGCGCTTCAAAAATGGATTATTTTCGTAACGTTTGAGAAGTAAAACACAGACGTCAATGCGACGACACAAATTTCCCTCCATGAGAACATGGGAAACCCATATATCAAGCTTCGAGGTTAAACCCAGGCCTTTCAAGCGGTCATTAACTGCTGAATTCGATAAACTTAACCTCTCGCCGATCTTAAGTATTGCTTTTCGCCGATTTCCATCAACTGATGCCTTTATCATTTCTTTATCAGCTTCAACCGGTCTTCCGGAACGTGGTGCAATCTCGACATCAAAATTGCTGGGTTGAAACTTTGCAAACCAGTTCTGGCACTGTCGTACTGTCAACACATCTTCTCCATACATATCGGTTCATTTCTTTTTGGCTTTAACAGCATATTCACGTTTTCTATAATGAAAAAGTGAAATATGACGAAGATACTGCTTATTGCTCTCCATATTTGAAAGGGCACACACTAAAAACTTCTACGTAGAAGAATTAATTGAACTTTTTCACACAGAAACTTTGCTGCATAAGATCTCAAAACACAGCTTAAGTTGAAGTTGGGTTCGAAAAAATAAAATTAAATCCTCTGTCGGGAAAAAACGCAATTACTTTTCGAACAACCTTATTGAATTATCTACACAAAGCGGTACTTAACCAATGAAAAATCAAAAGAAAACATAAATTACTGACCACACTCATACCAATCTAACATCCATCTAAGACAAATTTGTTTCGATTGGATATTCAGGAAAAAAAATCCACACCAAAAAATGTTCCACATATAATTTAAGAAGTTTTTTTTCAATTCCTTCTTTAAAAAAATTGATAGCACCTTCTCTAGAAAAGGAATCTGAAATTCTTACCCATATTCTCTTAAGTTGGAAGTTATTTGGATGCAAAATAAAAACAATCAATAAAATTTATATATCTTCATGCATCAAATAATCTGTCCGAAAGCGAACTTTGATAAACCTGGTGAACCAGTTGAGCCGCATTCAAAAAAGTTGGCTATTTCAGAGACATATGAAATATCGAAAAGAAGATACGATCATAGCCTCAATAATTGAAAAAGACCACGCATATGAGTGAAAATAAAAATTATAAATAATTGAAATAAACATAGACCGAAGATTTAGTTCGATGTCTATGATCCTATCTTCTTTTCGACATTTTTCTGTGGAAAAGCCTACTATTTTCAATGACGCATAGCTTAATTCATCTAGAATCAAGGTATCTAAACATATTTGATTGATTGTTGTTTCTATGACATTTATGAAATTTAATTCTAAACAGTTTTCGACAATCATTAATATGGAGTGTGAATTATAGTGGTAGAAAGTTCCATAAATCTAGACAGTGTAACATACACCTGTATTAGAATTTTATACTCAAACAAACTCGATAAGGTTTTGATGATCACAGGGGCAAATTGCAGACATGCGAACGTTTTAAACTGGTTGGTTTTCGTTAGTACAATATATGCCAATGATTACAAATCTGTCAGTTATCTACATTCGCTCTACATAGAAACAATGAGGTATTAATCATACACTAGCGCCATCTAGAGTATGCAAACATACATACAAGACAAATCTTTGTGAGCTAATTCGATTAAAGAAATGTTTTCCCGATATTTTCACGTTACAAACGAAAAAAAAAACGTTCCTCATGATCAAGTCAGACCATAATGCTCATACTTATTTGAAATGTGCGCATGTCTGCAATTTGCCCCTGTGATCAACTAAACCTTATCGAGTTTGTTTGAGTATGGAATTGTTATACAGATGTATTTTGTTATGAATTTTTATACAGATGGAATTTGAAAAAACGTTTAATTCATGAGATGATATCTATCAAACAAGACCCAAACTCAATTAATAAGAGAACTTGTTTTTCAGTTATGTTTTCACATATCTTGAGTTTTTATATAAAGTAACTTAGTTAGATATCCAATAATATTAAATACTCTAAGTAAGATAGTTTTATGATGAAATTCTTAAGATTCTGTTAGACATTTTTTGAAAGATATTTGTTTTCATAAGATTGATCAGCAGAAACAAAATTTCGTCTATTCAAAATATTTAATTTATAGGATTTTGGTTAACAATTTTTCATTTATTGGATTTTGTTATACCATTTGGATGTCTGATAATGAATGTTTGTTTTATATGTCATTTGATATAAGTGGTACTTTTATGACATTATTTTAATTTATTTTCAGAAGTTATAATCATTAAATATGATTTTTTGAAATTAAATATGTAGAAGACTAAATATTGAATTGTATCAGTAAAATATTTAAATAATTTTATATACCTTTTATCAAGAATTAACCTCTATTTATGTGATTAGAGAATAATCATGGATTCAATCTGAGTTCACAATTTCTTCATATACACAATATATTCTAACGTGAAGTGATCTTAAAAACAGAAAACTTCACGAAATGAATACATGTCTCTTTAAAAATAAAGTTGAATTAAATTTCAACAGTTGACACTTGATAACGGTCAGAGATACTTTACTGACCAAAACGTCGTGTTATACACAACATAATTTTTAATTTTATTTTGTGACGAGATTTGTAATTGTATTGTATTTTAAAATTTAAAATTTTCTGTTTTTCAGGTTAAAATATATTGTGTATGTAAAGAATTGAGACAATGGATGTACGAAATCAAAATTGTCGAAATCCTTTGCCTTCAACATTTAAATCAACGATATGTTAAACTGTTTCGATTTATAGAACTTTCTATCACCATAGCTCACATTCCTCATTAATGATATTTGGTACAGATCAGCCTAATTAATTTATTTGAATAAGTTTTCAAGAAATTTTTCGGATTTAATTCTTACAGGTTTCAGAGAATTAATCCAGGCATTATTATCTGTGACTTTGCATATTCAATTTCTATTTTCAATACAATAATTTTTTATTAACATAGTCTCTCGAAATAATAAAGTATTAATGAGCGGTACTTGTCGAATAACCCCAAATACAAGACTGTCCTATATAAACCAACTAAATACTACCAACACATGCAAACGACCGCATTAAACGAATGTTTATTGCTTCTTCAGTCGATTTTTTATCGGGTAATTTAATGCATGGTAGGATCGTGGAACACATTTCGAACTTCTTCTACACCTTCCTTCAAAACTCAATTATTATCCACTTAATAATGTACACTTTGCTCTCGAGGATAATTAGGTGGATTGTAATGGGTGTAGATGTGGACAGAGGGGAGTTTGGTATCTTGTTCGTATTTTTATGTCTTATTTTTTTGCGTATACTGCTGAGAAAACTTGGTGTTCATTTTCTGTAGTTTTGTATTTTATTTAATAACAGCCATTATTTACATCTCGAAGACAGAAGTGTCCCCTGGTTAATTGAACGTGTATTGCTTGATCGAGGTGAGGATTTTCTCAGTGTCTCAAGTTTAATTTTAAGTCATCATTTCAAAAAATTAAAATAATTATCATTCTACTTGAAATATGAGAAATTATTTTCAGAAAATGATCTGTTATTCCAGCAGCGATAAGCAGTCAACTAACTCGATAAAATCAATTCGTTTTCAGACAGTATATATCGGGTGTTTATTTTAGAGTGATCTTTCTTTCAATAAATCAATTGTTACGGTAGCAGCATGAGGTGTAGCACTATGTTGTTGGAGTCTAAACACTTCTGGGTCGATACCATTCAAATTTTGAAACAAACAATCATTGATCATCAATCTGTAACGAGCATCATTCACTGTAACATTAGCTCCAACATCGTTTTTAAAGAAATATGCCGATGATGCGTCCAGCGTGTAAAGCACGACATACAGTGCATTTTTCAGGATGCAATGGAACCTGCAGAACTTCTTGAGGATTGTTTTCACTCCATACACGGCAATTTTGCTTGTTTACATAGCTTTCAACCAGAAATGAGCTTCATCACTAAAAAAACGCTAACTAAGAGAAAAACTCCAGAGATAAATGAGTTGAGAAAAATATACTAAAGGGTGACATAGTTGAAATTGAAATCAATTTTTGTGGAGTTTTAAAACAATTTTCTTGCAGTGAACTACAACAATAATTTTTTTCAAAAACTTACATATGGGTGTTTTTTTTAGAGTGATAGAACTTTCGATAGGGATAACTGTGATTTGACAGAAGGTAGAAGCCAAGTTGTTTTGAAATTTCTGTTCAGTAAGCGTTGACAAATTATCATGGAAAGACTCAGGCCTTTTAGAAATTGTTGAAATTTATCTTCAAAATTAGTGTTCTATTCGCCAAACTTATAGAGCACTTCGTGAAATTTATGGTTTACATAATCGTTCATCAGAGCAGCTTATTCGTCGAACTATCGATAGATTTCCGACAACATTTTCTCTACTCGATGCAACAACAACAAGACAAGGAACTGTACTTACAGAAGAAAATAAATCGCTGCTGTAAGTCGTAGTCTTAATGGTGATCCAGATTTGTCTTTTCGTTGACGTTTACAACAAGTTGAATTTTGTACATCCACCAAATGGAAAATTTTGCGTAAATATCTTGGTCTATACCCATACAAGATCCAAAGAACTAAAGCCACTTGATCATAATAAGCGTCATTTCTTTGCTGATTGGGACCTAGAACAGCTTGAAGTTGATCCACATTTTATCGCAAAATTGTGTTTAGTGATGAAGCTCATTTTTGGTTGAACGGTTATGTAAACAAGTAAAATGGCCGTATATGGAGTGAAAACAATCCTCAAGAAGTTCTGCAGATTCCATTGCATCCTGAAAAATACACTGTATGGTGTGCTTTACACATCATCGGTCCATATTTCTTTAAAAACGAGGCTGGAGCTAATGTTACAGTGATGATTATTTGTTTCAACATTTGAATGGTATCGACCCAGAAAAGTTTTGGTTTCAATAAGAAGGTGCTACATATCATGCTGCTACCGTAACAATTGATTTATTGAAAGAAATATTTGGCGATAACATTATTTCGAGAAATGGTCCAATTAATTCGACTCCAAGATAACGCGACATAACTCCACTGGATTATTTTCTTTGTGGTTATGTCAAGTCATTGGCTTATGCTGATAAACCAGAAACAATAGACGCTTTGGAAGCCAACAAAACTCATGTAATTGATGAAATAATACTTGAATTACTCGAAAAACTGGTCCAAAATTGGTCTGGTCGAATACGGTTTCTCAAAGGTAGTCGTGGTGGACATATGCCGGAAATTATTTTTAAAACATAAATGCCACAAAATTATCTTTCAAATAAAAAAAAATTTACGTCAATCTTAACTTAAATATGTTTCATTTCAATTTAAAGTTCTATCACTCTGAAAAAAACACCCGATACATTATGATACTTGCTTCTTGAAATTATTACATTTATTTTGCTTGAATATTTTCAAATAGATTATTTGTAAATATGTTTCTTAGATGATTTAAATATTAACGGCAAATTAATTTTATTATTTTGATTTCGGTCTTCCATTGCTTGGAATTTTATACACAAAATTCTTTAAGGTGGACAAAACGCACAACAAAAAAATGGAAAATTAGAATAAAAAATCACGGCATGGAATACAGAATTATTGCAAAGAAGGTCAAGAATGTTGAAGTATATCCTGGGACAGGAACCGTTATTATACAAGGTGTCCAAAAAGAGTATTTGTTACTTCGATAAAACAAAAACTACTTCAAATGAAAAAAAATTTTATGTTAATTATTACAATATAAAGTGGAAAATTATTTGGAAAATATGATATCTAAATGGTGACTGTAACGCTGCTGGCACTCTTCTAATCGGAAAAGAAGATTGGCGATCACACCCTGAGTATGGATATTACTGCCATTTCTGACCTGATGTTTTGCTTCGAACTTAATTTACTATTTTGCCATGCAAAATAGTCAAGTAGACTAAGGTCAGGGCTTCTGGGAGGACAGTTGATGTTGCCCCTAGGCGAAATGATCTTATTAGGGGATAATTCGTTAACAGCTTCCAGTGCTTGATTTGATATATGGCAAGTGGACCCAACTTGTTGATACTTTCAAATTCCTGTAACTCTTGACCTAAAAAGTTCCTCAAAATATCGCAATAACGGTCACTATTCACAATGAGTGGTCGGTCTCGTCGATCTTCATGAAAATAAGGACTGATTATGCCTCTAGCATATACTACTCTGTCAAGAAAGTACCGGGAATTTTCAATTAAAACAACGTTTTTACATTTAATCCTCAAAATTTATTGGGTCGCCTTCAAAATAGGCTCCATTTGCTCCAATACATCTATGCCAACGGCACTTCCAATTATCGAAACATTTTTTATAGGCGCTTTCCGGGATGGACTTTAGCTCTCGCGCCGAATTTTGTTTTATGGCTTCAATTGACTCAAAACGGGTGCCACGAAGGGGCAATTTTAGTTTTGGGAAGAGGAAAAAGTCGCAGGGAGCCAAATCCGGCGAATACGGTGGTTGCTGAAGCACGTTTGTTGAGTTTTTGGCGAGAAAGTCAGTCACAATCGTAGCTCGGTGAGAAGGCGCGTTATCGTCATGCAAAATCCATGAGTTGTTCGCCCACAAATTTGGCCGCTTCTTACGGATACGCTCACGCAAACGTTTCATAACGCCTAGGTTATACTCCTTGTTTACCGTCTGACCCTCTGGAACGAATTCGTAGTGCACCACGCCACGGATATCGAAGAAAACAATGAGCATCACCTTCATTTTCGAGCGGCTTTGGCGTGGTTTTTTCGGTTTCGGCTCATTTTTTGCCACCCATTCCGATGATTGCTGGCTTGTTTGCATATCGTACTCGTAGACCCAGGTCTCATCACCAGTTATAATGCGTTCCATGAATGTAGAATCCGAATTACAGCGATCCAGCATGTCTGAAGCAACCTGTTCGCGATGACGTTTTTGAAGAAAATTCAGGTCTTTCGGTAGGAGTCGTGCGACCACTTTTCTCATGCCCAAAATATCAATCAAAATCGTACGTGCGGACTCGTGGGATATCTTAAGATCATGTGCTATCTCTCTCAAGCTGGTACGACGGTTTTCCAGCACCCTTTCCTTAATTTTATCGACGTAATCTTCGATCGAAGCCGTCGATGGGCGACCACTTCACGACCGTCCTTGAAGGCGCTGTACCACTGATATGCACGAGTTTTCGATAGAGCATTATCACCAAAGGCCTTTTGCAACATTTTCAATGCATCGCCATACGAAAATTCATTTGCAACACAAAACTTTAAACAAATTCTTTGCTCAACGTAATCACCCATAGTAAAAATCGGCACGCACTCTGACATCGACTGACTTAATCAGCTGTTGCAAACACACTAGTTGACAGATCCCGCTCAAGCTTGGCATAGTAATTAAGGACAGTGGTACTAACCTAGGAAAAAAAAAATTTTACCTGCCTCATTGCCCCGCCAGATTTAAATCGATAATTCCCTTTCTTCCTTACTTTCTTGACAGAATGTATAGCGGCCCAAAAAACGACCTTTGAGCTGTGCAGGGGTCGTTCACGCTCTTGTCTCGCATTTTCTACTGCCTAGTACCGACAATTCCGATGAAAGTTTGCTTCATTCCTGAAGAGTATGTTATCAAAATTTTTGAACGCCGGAACATTTCGTTGGCAAAATTCAATCGATTAGCATATTCTGTATCCTTCAATTCTTGGACCAATTGAATTTTTTAGGCTTTTAAATGCAAATCTTTATTCAAAATCAAATTTAAGGACGATTTTTCATGTTTGATGAATGACCTTGCTTTCGGATGGATAAAGACGAATTTTAACGAGCAAACGATTTCACTTCTCGAATCGTTTCTTCGTAGCAGACTGAGCGAGGGCGGCCAGAGTGTTGAATTTTTACCGTCGCACTTGTATTCTCGAACATTCGGATCCATTTTCTTATGCTGTCGTCATTTGGTGTATGGCGTGTATGATGTTACGGACAAGAAGCCACTATTGAATCACCGTTTTATACCGCGATTATACGACTGCACGCAAAAAGCGCTATGCGTTCCTGGATCTTGCTCCATCGTGAAAAAAACTCCATAAAATGGCCTCGATCCCTTCCCTACTTCCCCCGTCGCCCAATTTCAAATGCATCGCCAAAACAAATACCTGATACGATTTTTGGACACGCTGTAGTTTATTTAGGAGAATTATCTAACCAGTCACCTCATATTATCCATTGTGAATGGTTAATTATAAAAACTCCACAAAATTTTCAACCTTCGGAGAAGGCATATAGTCCACTCCATCTGACGTGTATTCCCAGTATTTCCAACTTTCTTGTGGTTGTCCCATCATTGCTTCACCCTCTAAGTCAAATAATAATTCGATGTAGTGAAGAACACTTAAATAAACCATTATGAATTTGGCAAAATAGCAAGTTATTACTAAAAATGCAAAAAACAATGTTATGCACCAATTTATCTTTCCAGTAGAAGTTTACCATTCCAACAGATGAAAACAGCATTCCCATATACAACACACTACTCCGAATTCCTCTGTTACACCTGTCATGGCCAGATGCCGACAGAACACGTAAATTTGGCGAAATAAAAGTCCGAATGTCCCGTATCGTAATACAGGTGCGAAAATGGTTTTTACACCGGTCATTTGGGAACACGTCTGCGTGGAACGGGTGCAATTTTAGGGTGGAATAATTCGGGTTTCATTCCACCCCTAATTGACTCCTCCAATTAAATAAAAGTGTATACTTCTCCCGGAAGATTTATATGTTTATGAAGGGTGCTGTGAAATTTATGGCGGCAATTTGACGGCGTTCAAACGGCCCTGGACTTATATGGGGGACATGGGATCGAAGAACTATATAAGAATGTCGAGAATTTGATTATTATCTACATGTATTTTACTGTTTTGGGGGTTTTATATGTAGTAGCTGACACGTCAGAAATATTATGATTTTTTAATTTCTCTTATGTTATTTGATTTATTCAACTGCGAAAGTTGTAGTTATGTTGGCCTCTACTTGATAGAAATCCATTGTACACTCAATAAAATAATATATAGTCCATCTTGAAAGTATCCGGAAAAACAAAACTCAATTGTAATTATTTAGTATATATTTTCTATTCTTGAATTATAAAGTTATAACGAAATATTCATCTTATTTACTTATACAACCTCCATTCAAACACTTGACTAAACGTCGAGGTACACCCGAAACTAGATCACCTCCATAATTTTCGGTTATGGTAGTCCAGGACTGTAACACTGACTGAATTGAATCATCTTTCTTTCGTGGTGCCGCTCGTTCAACTTCAAACTTCATTAGTCCGCATATGTTTTCAATGAGACTATAATCTGATGAAGCTGCTGGCCATAAAATGATTGTTACTTGGTGTTCTTGCATCCAAGCTTGAGTATAGGTCGAATTACAGCATCTTGCATTATCCTGCTGAAAACCCCATCCCTCTGAATATAAAGCATGGATCATTTCAAGGAGAAAATCGTTCAGAATGCCTCAATACTTTTTACTATTAATGGTACCATCAACTATACAGAGAGGCGTAGCACCACGCTAAGATATTGCTCCCCAAACCACTATTTTAGTGGGAAATTTGGACATTTGAACAGGTTGTTTTAATATGATTTTTAAGTGATTTCCACCAAGTTGGAAACAACTTTCATCAGATATAAAGACATTATTAAAATTATCTTCTTGACAGAAATCTAACCTCTTGTAAAGGTGTCATTATTGGGATTTTCTTTGGTTTCCTTTATATGTAGCCTTGTCTTTGCAGCGACATACGGATGGTTTCTGGACATACATTCATACATTCATATTCGTTGACTTTCAAATCTGTTAGTCAATTTTCCAAAACTCAGGCGCGGATTGTGTCGTCCTAAGCATGGAGGGTTAAGTCTTGGTGCCTAACGTAATGCTATTCGCGCCAGTCACTGGACCTGTATGGTGGAAGATCTCCGAATGGGGCCCTAGTTCTGCCGTTCCTGTGAAATAGAGGGCTGAGCCGGTTGATTAACTCAGTGACGGGAAGTCTGTCACAGCACAGGGCTTCTCCCTTAAAACTGGCGTACTCTACCCTATAGCAGTATAAAGTCCCAGATTCTGTGTAATGGCCGAGTGCGTTATGTAGCATACTGCGTTACCTCGGTAGGGTGGATTGCCATCAGGTGTTACTTGTACCACCTGGTCACCCCATTGGTGTTGGACTCGAGGGGGCAGTGGTTGAAATTCCCCATGCTGGACTAGGGAGGTATTTCATTTATCTCTTCGCAGACCCCTATGTTCGGGATATTCTCATGAAATGACTCGGAATTTAACGGGACTTGACGGTTCGACCGGCTTGTCCTGGCCCCGGATCAATGCGTAACAATTTAGGGTTTGTGGATCTTGACGAAATGGCTTTGCCGTTAGTGCTTGACGCCAGGATCAATCAAATGACTTCACATGGAATCGGTGGGTCAGAACGTACAGGCGGTTAGACGGTGCTCGTACCAGGATCAATAGAAGTCATCAGTCTTGCGATTATCTTAGTTCATGCGACTGCGTGCGGATGGATGGATAAAAATTCCCTCCGGCGGGTAAGTTGCGTCTCAAACCAACTCGGGTACTGACCTGCAGAGCCAGTAGAGGTTGAATAGTGCTTCGCTGCTACCAGTCAGACGGTTCTGGCCCAAACTGGAAGCTGGTGGGTACATCTCTTCGGAGGGGTTCTCAATTCGCGTGATAATTTGGCGTAATCTTTATCACACTTTCTACCTTTAGCGGTGGACGATGGAGACTGCTGAGTAGTCACCTGATGAAAGAACTATGCTCGCATGTCCATACGAAAACCTGGTAGAATTAACGTGTGTCGTCCTAAGGCTAATAAAGCGTTCAAATTGTTTCCTTAATCTTATGCGGTCTTCCTGAAACTGGTCTATGCCTCATTTCCACGTTCAGTTAATTGCACTTATTTTTAACGTTTCGAAACCCTTTTTTATAGAGATATTCTACCTGTTTTTTTTCTAGTTGCGACATCATTTCATGAATTGTATACCTGTTAACAATCAACGATATTTGACAAATAGTGTTGCCATGCAACTTTGGCCATAGCCGACCGACTATCTGCACAACCTATTTTATACATTACTTTTACCTTAGAATGTTACAAAAAAGAAGTAAATTAAAATAATGAAAAATAATTAGTTTCGGATCTTTTCTAGACGGATTATACAGTTTTAAAACTGAACACTTAAATTACATTTTGTAATTGATATGGTACGTTAAAATAAATGATCAAATTATTCTCGTTCAATAATAACACAGTTGCCTAAAAAATTAGTTCCTAACTTTCTTTAAAGTTAAAAATATTCTGCATTTCTGTAGTTATCCTTTCTTTGAGGTCTGCGATGCTTGTCGGCTGTGTTGCATAAACTTAGTCCTAGAGACAACTCCGCAGAAAAATTCAATGGCGTGAGGTCTAGCTAGCCACTCAATAGTCTTCGGTCAATCCATTTATCGGGAAAGATTGTAAGTAAGTATAACCATTGAAACATATTGGGGAGGGGCTCCATCCTGCTGGAACCAGACATTTCCATTCGGCAGGCTTGGATTTATTGCATTAGGGAATAAGTTGACTAACGCAGGCACAACTTCGTCTCTGATCAAACTCAAATATTTTTCGGCTGTCAAAGTCCCATCTAAAAATAAGAGACCAATAATATGGTCAACTATGATACCCGCCCAAACGTTCCCCTTTTGAGGATACTGCGTATGTGTCCCACGTATCCAACGGAGGATTCTCGGCTGATCAATATCTACAATTTTGTCGGTTTATCTTCCCGTTCAATTTAAATGTTGATTCGTCATAAAAAAGGATTGTACCAACAGCTATTTCATTTCTATTCAGTTTATTCATCATTATTCCGCAGAACTCCATTATAAGATCTTGATCGTCTTCAATGACAAAAGTCATTTTATATGGATGAAGCTTTTCTTTGTAGAGACACCTTATGACAGTTGTATGACTTACATAATTTTCATGGGCAATTTGACTTGTACTTGTCGTTGGATCCTCTGCAACTCCTAACAAAATATCCAACTTCACAGTTCCTTCAACGAAATGCGATTTTCTTTTTAACGGTTTGACATGTCCAAGTTCTTGGAAATGTGCATGAATTTTAGACACAGTACCTTGTGAAATATTAGGCAACTGAGGATACCCTTGATTAAATAAGTTTGCCACTTCAACTTGACTACTGCAATTATCCCTGTAACCAATCCCAAATTGTCAATCTGATATTGAAAATGCAAACTCTTACTCCTCATCCATTTATAATCAAATTAGCTCTTAGGCTTCTTCGCCTAACTGATGAGACCCACGAAGGTCAAAAGCTCCACAATCCACCCTAAGTTTATCATTGGGTAAGATGAAACCCGAATACCAGTTTACAACTTTGAATTCGTTTGACAAAATCAAAAGAACTTTTGAGATTTCGCAAATTTCCACAAATTTTGTGGTGCGTTTGACCCTTTTGTTCAAAGGCAAGAACTCAAGAGGTGAAAGGTACGAAAACCTGTTAAGTTTAGAGCTTGTTTCGACTTTAATTCGTCATCTTCAGTGGAGAAAAGAACCTTGAGACAAGTTGAAATTTTTCTGTTTAGAATTAATCTACAGAGTTTTGAACAAAGACAAAAGTCAAAAGTGCATAGCACAAAGGTCAAAAGTGCATAGCACAAAAGACAATCGAGCGACTTTTTTTTTTGTGCTATGCACTTTTGACTTTTGTCTTTGCTCAAAACCATATCCATTTACATTCTGTCAAGAAAGTACCGGGAATTATCGATTTAAATCTGGCGGGGCAATGAGGCAGGTCAAATTTTTTTTCCTAGGTTGGTACCACTGTCCTTAATTACTATGCCAAGCTTGAGCGGGATCTGTCAATTAGTGTGTTTGCAACAGCTGATTAAGTCAGTCGATGTCAGAGTGGGTGCCGATTTTTACTATGGGTGATTACGTTGAGCAAAGAATTTGTTTAAAGTTTTGTGTTGCAAATGAATTTTCGTGTGCCGATGCACTGAAAATGTTGCAAAAGGCCTTTGTGTGATAATGCTCTATCGAAAACTCGTGCATATCAGTGGTACAGAGCCTTCAAGGACGGTCGTGAAGTGGTCGCCCATCGACGGCTTCGATCGAAGATAACGTCGATAAAATTAAGGAGAGGGTGCTGGAAAACCGTCGTACCAGCTTGAGAGAGATATCACATGATCTTAAGATATCCCACGAGTCCGCACGTACGATTTTGATTGATATTTTGGGCATGAGAAAGGTGGCCGCACGACTCGTACCGAAAGACCTGAATTTTCTTCAAAAACATCATCGCGAACAGGTTGCTTCAGACATTCATGGAACGCATTATAACTGGTGATGAGACCTGGGTCTACGAGTACGATATGCAAACAAGCCAGCAATCATCGGAATGGGTGGCAAAAAATGAGCCGAAACCGAAAAAACCACGCCAAAGCCGCTCGAAAATGAAGGTGATGCTCATTGTTTTCTTCGATATCCGTGGCGTGGTGCACTACGAATTCGTTCCAGAGGGTCAGACGGTAAACAAGGAGTATTACCTAGGCGTTATGAAACGTTTGCGTGAGCGTATCCGTAAGAAGCGGCCAAATTTGTGGGCGAACAACTCATGGATTTTGCATGACGATAACGCGCCTTCTTACCGAGCTACGATTGTGACTGACTTTCTCGCCAAAAACTCAACAAACGTGCTTCAGCAACCACCGTATTCGCCGGATTTGACTCCCTGCGAATTTTTCCTCTTCCCAAAACTAAAATTGCCCCTTCGTGGTACCCGTTTTGAGTCGATTGAAGCCATAAAATAAAATTCGGCGCGAGAGCTAAAGTCCATCCCGGAAAGCGCCTATAAAAAATGTTTCGATAATTGGAAGTGCCGTTGGCATAGATGTATTGGAGCAAATGGAGCCTATTTTGAAGGCGACCCAATAAATTTTGACGATTAAATGTAAAAATGTTGTTTTAATTGAAAATTCCCGGTACTTTCTTGACAGAGTAGTATTTCAACTTTACAAATAAAATAGTGACTTATCTACAGTATAATAGAGTTTTATATTTAGCTTGAGATCCTAGACATACATAAGGACTTATCTTTGAGGTTCTCCTGGAATATTGTTTTCCAAGGTGTCAGAGTGATAGTGATTTTCCCAACGATAGTTGTTTTCTGCATATAATCAATAGGTCTTCAATTTCAATTTGTTCTAAATGACCAGTAGAGCATCCAGAACAAAGATGGTTCGGTAATAAGATACTCCAAATCCGGCACAAGGAAGATTATTTGGTATTAAGATAATCCAACTCAAAAGGCACTCCACTCTCCAAACGAAGGTCCCGAACCAAGATTGTCCAGTCCTAAGATCATCCGGTACTAAGATAATCCGGTACTAAGATTATACGGTACTAAGATCATCTGGTACTAAGATTATACGCTACTAAAGACGCCTTCTGATTAGACGTCTTATAAGAAACAATAAAAATTCAATATTCCACGATTTTCATGGATTAGGTACGTTAATTGTATATAAATACCACAAGGTGTATCTTCGTGCAACCTCACGAAAAAAAAGAAATCTGGGAAATTCTCACTTCTTGAAAACAACGCAACTCTACAGCTCATGCGATACCGTCGACTTTCATTGCGGAAACTTCAAACTTCTTAATGGTTAACTAGTTACAAACTTTATGTTAATTTCTGCTTCAGGCCTTTATTTTCCTAATGCAAAATTTTGAAACGCTCATTAAAATCGCGTTTCTCTGCTATTGTAGAATCTAACCTATTCACCTCGGAGGACTATTTTTTGCAGGGATCCGTTAAGAATAAGTGTTACGCTAACTATCCAAAAACGATTTGTGCCTCGATACACAAAATCGAAGTTGCCATTGATTGATTGAGCCTCAAACAATGTACTGAAAAATTGGGCTGATTGGATGGGGTACTGTATGGTCAGTCGTGGCGGTCATTTCGATTGTATTGTTATTCATTGGTAAATGTCAAGGTTTATCCTATCTAATAAACTCACAACTTTGAGAAAATATTGACTAGTAATTCATTTATAGCCGATCAAAAATGTAAATTTTAAATGACCCACCCAGTCAAACCCACACATTTGTTTTACCACACAAATCCATTTATCATGCTTTCCTTCTTTTCCTCTATATCCACGAACTCTCCCAATCAATCTTAGGAAACACCTCATCTGAAATTGATTTCGTTCGAACTCGTGTCGCTTTGATTGCAAGAACGAGACAGGTCTTCTCGATAAACTTGGAATTTTCTAGTGAAACCCATCAAGTGGTGGTCTCATCAAAAACGTGTTCCCATTACTCATCATTCGATCCCCGAACTCTGGATGTTCTATCAGTGTTGACTTTGATAATTTTGTCGGTCAAACATCGTCTTGAATAATATGAACGACTGACCAAGAGGCGCTATTTGCTCATTAGGGTTACTGGAATGCCACTGAGACGGTCACGTGTGGTGTGTCATCAAGAGACTGTCACGATTTGGGCCTGATATCGGATAATTCGGTTCTGAGAAATGTTAGGCAATACTGATAGTCATTTTTTGAAGCAAGACACTTTATTTTTCGCTGAAATTCATTTGGTTTCACAACAACTGCTCCGTCATATCATGACTTCGTCAGGTGAGTATGCAGAGGCAGTTTCTACCCATGTGCTACAGAGCTGCAGTACCACCAGTACTTTAGCAAAAGAGGTAATTTTTCAAGAGAATAGTGAAAAACTTCGTCTTTTTTGTTAGAATATTTTTAAAATCGCATGAAACTTTCTGTGCTTTTGTTGGACAACTTTAGATCCTTCAGCAGTAGAGCAAGATCGACTTATTCGGTAACCAACACGTTATTCAATATGATGACTTATTTGAGTAACATTTTTTTTCTGCACAGACTACGAGCAGCGTCCCCATTCAACGTTTAAATCTTCGCACATGTGCTAACAAATATACGGTCGTTTATTTAGAAAAACAAATATATAAACTTCCGCTATTTTATTGATTTACACGACAATTGTTTCGTCATACCATGATCATCAGGTGAGTATTAAAACTCTTAAATACACAACTCTGGTAAAAAAAAATAGAGGGCTGACAAGAGGTGGTTTACAATCAAGGAAAAATGTTAAGTTGTACAGTTTTAATACTCACCTGATAAAGTCATGGTATGACGATAGAATTGTCGTGTAAATCAATAAAATAGCGGAAGTTGATATTTGTTTTTCTTATACTGAAGATAAATTTCTGTCAAGTAAAGACCGAGACAATCAAAAGTTTTAATCTCAATGAGTTTTGTGCCTCACGTGTAGATGTGACTGTTTTTTATAGTCCGTCTGGCCAGGACATTTTGAACTTTTTAAAAATGAGTGTTGACTAAGATATATGTAATTTATAATCTTAACAATGTTAAAACATTTCACGAGTATTCGCAAAATAGCATTGAAAGAAAAAGGTATATGTCTTTCAGGTATTAATTTAGAAGCTTCCTTCCGACTTCATTTGGGACAAATCTTTCAAAGACAAATTTAATCAGGATAAACTCGCTTATTATTTTGGATGCTTACTTTTCAATATTGAAAAAATGTGGTCGCAGACGGGTGCTTTTGATTTGTCCATTTAAGTGACGAAGTAAGAAACATTAGAATTCGAAGACTCATTTGCAAAATCAAATGGAATTTGCAATATTATGTAATGTCAGTATTGCATAACAACTTGATTGGCTTAATATTCAGAAATTTAATGAAAAAATCGAAATAGGTATGAACTTTCAATAACTATAAATTGTTCAAAGTTTTGTAGTGCTTCCGAATCAGCTCTTTATTTAAGGAAAAATATGGTTTTCCATGGCACTTCCAAAGTAATTCAGAATGATTTACTTGATTTGACAAGACAGAATATTTTCTGAAATTCTGAAACATTCAAAAAAATTGAGTTTTCGGAGGCTTTTGAACAGATTTCTAAAGGCAGAAGATGTCAAGTAGAAAAAAGAAGAAAGGATAAAATCGGTTACTAACGAAGACAAGCCGCTTGGATTTTACTGAATGTTAGACACAAGCCAAAGGAAGCTTAGTGTAGCCTGTGGTATAAGTGACCATCCTGTTATAAGAAAATTTTCAGTTAAAAGAAATTTTGTTCAAATTCGTGTTCGTAGAGGACTTTTAGCGAACTACTGATCCTAACTTTTGGCAGTTTTCTCTGAACAAGATCTGTAAAGCTGCAAAAATGTATCTAGTATTATGCGTCATGACAGAGATGTTGGAAGGCCATTGAAAATATATGAATATATACGGGGTAGTTCATTTAAAAATCACCAATTCATTGAATGGGAACACCTTGTTTATTAGGAAATAAGTTCCTGAGATGCAAAAATGAAAGTAAACGTTGCTTGCTTTCGAACGAAATTTCTATGTCTGATTCGGCAGGTATGAAAGCTTTTTTTTTTCGTATATCTGTTGGTTTATTTATTCCATTTGACATTATATATTGAGTTTTGATTATATACGTCTATTAAATGTAAGCGGTGCTTCTTTTAGACATTAATTTAATTCTAAAAGTTTTTTGAATAAAAATTTTTTTTTAAATTGAAATTGTAGAAGATAAACATATTTCAATTTGTTTTAATATTCAAATTTTGTTATATTTCTTCTATCAAGTAAAAGGCCTTTCTATTTTATTTTATATATAATATATAATTATATTTTGGCTTCAACAAATCTCATTATGGAATGTCAATGAATTTAAATAAGCCTTAAAAATAACTCACACTGTTCTTTGATTTTGTTAGAACATAGATCAATCTTGAATTATAAAGTTGATCTGTGTTTCAAAGCATTTGTCCTTTTACACGTGCTAAGTGTTTGGATATAGGTTAGTTTTTTGATTTTGATATTTGCAATATTATTGAGGACTGAAGACGGAATTGCTTAGAATTATATTTGTTTTTTGAAGATATAGTGCATTTTTTTAGAGATTTCTGAATTAACTTATTCGAATATTTAAATATATTAAATATTTCAAATAAATTATATTCTTTGAGAAGTCCTTTAAGTGTGTTCATGTTTTTAAAAGGCAATTGGTGTTCTTAAAGGTAAGACCAGAAACAAAATTTTGTCTCCTTTAAATATTTATTAATTAATTTTAATAACTTCCGTATATCTGTTGGTTTATTTATTCCATTTGACATTATATATTGAGTTTTGATTATATACGTCTATTTATTGTAAGCGGTGCTTGTTTTAGACATTAATTTAATTCTAAAAGTTTTTTGAATAAAAAATTTTTTTGAAATTAAAATGGTAGAAGATAAACATATTTCAATTTGTTTTAATATTCAAATTTTGTTATATTTCTTCTATCAAGTAAAAGGCCTTTCTATTTTATTTTAGGTATGAAAGCGCAACGCGCTATTGCAGAACTTGTATGCTACACTAGAAATAAAACAAAAACAACAGTAAAAATGAAAAACTCAGCCACTGTTAACAACCTTGAATGTAATTAATGAACCAAGATTTTAAAAATTACTATGTTCCATTACCAAACAATTCAAAAATTGTTTAATTAACTACCAATTAGTAACGGGCGAAACAGTTCGATATTCATTTAGCTCTTATACTGGGTTTCATAAATATTCGGTGGATCAACAGATACTCGTCAATAAAATAATAAACAATATTTTAAATATTTTACAGATTTATTCTGTAAACCTGCCACAAATTTTAATTTCAAAATAATTTTATTCAAAAATTTTTAGAATTAAATTAAATAAAAATGACAGACTGCGTCAATTCAGTAGACATATAGAATTAATACTTATTGCACAGTACCAAAGGGAATGAAAGAAATTCAAAGAAATATAAATTGTCAACGGAAAATTATATAGATACTTGAAGGGTACAAAATTTTGTTTCGTTCCTTGTTATATGAACACTAAATTCCTTTCCAAACATTGACACAGTGTGTTTTAAAGACATTCATTTAATTTTGTTCTAAAAATTTTTGAATAAAATTTTTTTTAAATTAAAATTCGTAGGAGGTTTACAGAATAAATCTGTATGATATCTAAAATATTATAATAATCCTTTTATCAAGAAAAAAACCTATTTATATCATTTTAATCTATATATTATAATTATATATTCTGGTTCACGCTTATTACATATTAACATTTAATTTTAAAGGAGTCCATAATATACCTTGCAAACTTTATGTTATTTCTGTGACGAACATAGAATACGTAGGATGTTTATAAGTTCACTTTATTCTAGTGTTGGTGCTGTAACAGCATTCAGTTGGTTTGGTAAGATATCTTTGTTAATTATTATTATTTTTCAAATATAAAGTTGAGCTGATAAGTAACGTTGTAATAATTCTAAATTGTTTTTTGAGATGTTCTACATGTTTTATTTTTTTGAAGGAACTTATTCTGAGCAAGTTGTTTTCGAAGAAGTTCTTGAGGTAATGTTTTGCATTTTTGGAAAGGAATTTAGTTTTCATGCAACAAGGAACGAAACAAAATTTTGTAATCTTCAAGTATTTATTCAATAATTTTTAGTTGACAATTTTTATTTCTTTGAATTTCTTTCATTTCCTTTGGTACTGTTCCAAACACATTTATTTTATTTAATTCTAAAAATTTCTGAATAAAATTTTTTTTAAATTAAAATTTGTAGGAGATTTGCAGATAGTCGTCAAATTTTACAAACGGATCAACGAATTTGGGTTTCACAAAACAAGTTCAGATAGTTGATCACGTGGCTCAGTTGATCAGAGAAAACAACGTTGCCCGCTCTAAAATTTGACCTTTATGGGAAAATAAGAATATATTTATTTCTGTGGTAGCACTGTTAATGTAGGGTTAGAATTTAGGAACGGATTTTTATTGTCATACCATACTACTACGAACCACGTTATTAGTATTACTTGTGTGTGTGCAAAATAGAAGACGGTTTCAAACGGGTATTTTCAACCGATACCCTTTACGTCTTTACAATGTTGATATGATGTCCTATCGTCATTTGTTAACCACCAGTTACATAAAATCGTAGATGAACTAACAATTGTAATCTTAAATCGATGAATTTACTTATTTTACTGCGTGCTTCAATTTCCAATTTTATGTAATAATTCCATCACGACGTTTATGTTGAAACGAAAACGTATTTTGAAATCAAAATCATCACATTTTGCAAAAGGATTACTCCAGTCTCTAATAATTCGTTGTCTTCGAATTTCACTTGAATCTTTCTCTAATAATGACGATGAACTGATTTCGGAAAGCATTGTACAATTATATTACTCAAAAAGGTAAACAAACATACACTTCATATCAACTATTAAACAAAGAATACGAAGATCTTGATTCACCAAAATCAAAAAATCAATTTAATCTGTGATTTAACAGCGATTCTAGGTTAGATCAGAGCACAAAATGTTTCGTGGAACTCAATTTTTACTTGATCGATGATCAATAGAGGTTGATCTGTCATAGTTTGACAAGTGACTGAATCTGTGATCAGGGAACATAGAACTAGATAAATTGTTGAAGGACTCCGTGATCAACAGGCTTGATCCGACGAAGTTTCGTGAAACCCACACAAACGGCGCTAAGCCGTTTTTACCACGTCAATGTTTTTACAGTTTTTTTCCTCGTTTGATAGACTATCACAGAGGTTAATTTAAACCGCCCAGTATCGAGCGCTGAGTCGACACGGTGATTTGAATTGACGGAATCCAGGTGAAACACGGATGGAATCAACAGATAGTTTCACATATTATTCGGGTAATGCGTCGCTTACGCGTTAATTTATTGAAAAATATCATTCAGTCGAGGCCGATGCGTTACTTGGAAAGGAGTCATTACAACATGACTGTGAAAACAATTCATCACGAACACCTGGGTAACCTCGCTGCATGAATATCCCTTTAGGAACGAGGAACGAGGTGGTGGAGGACCAGTGGCGTAGATTTATCATTTTCATTTTGGACATACGCTGCAACAAAATAACTGATAATATTGGATTTGTAGCAGAGTAGTATTAATGAATTTTTGTACACATAATGACAATAATAAAAAAATGTTCATTTTTATATGATACAAGAAATTAAAATTAATAAAAGATACTCTTGGCTCAAATTTCAGTATTTATTTATATTGTTGACATATACGTTTGGTGTTTTAACTTATTTTCAAAAGTGAAAGGAATATACTTAACAATAAAATGACATTGGGCTATTCGATGTTATCGATAACAGCTAGAAAAAAATAATCTGAAATTCTCACCCATACTCTCCTCAGTTGAAAGTTATTTGCATGCTAAATAAAAACAATCAAAGCATATCAACAAACCTTCATTCACCAAATATCCCGTTTGAAAGCGAACTTAAATATGTGTGGTATACAAGTTGATTGTTGAATTTTATTTTCAAAATCAGTGTTCTATTCGCCAAACTTATAGAGCACTGAAATTTATGGTTTACATAATCGTCCATCAGAGCAGCTTATTCGAACTATCTATAGATTTCGGACAACATTTTCTCTACTCGATGCAACAACAACAACAAGACACAGAACTGTACGTACAGAAGAAAATATCGCTGCTGTAAGTCATAGTGTTAATGATGATCCAGATTTGTCTATTCGTCGACGTTCAAAACAAGTTGGATTCTGTGCATCCACCACATGGAAAATTTTGCGTAAAGATCTTGGTCTACACCCATACAAGATCCAACTGGTTCAAGAACTAAAGCCACTTGACCATAATAAGCGTCGTTTTTTTGCTGATTGGGCCCTAGGACAGCTTGAAGTTGATCCACTTTTTTATCGTGAAAGTGCGTTTACTGATGAAGCTCATATCTGGTTGAAAGGCTATGTAAACAAGCAAAATTGCCGTATATGGAGTGAAAACAATCCTCAAGAAGTTCTGCAGGTTCCATTGCATCCTGAAAAATGCACTGTATGGTGTGCTTTACACGCTGGGGGCATCATCGGTCCATATTTCTTTAAAAACGATGCTGGAGCTAATGTTACAGTGAATGGAGCACGTTACAGATCAATACTTATTTATTTCAAATTTTGAATGGTATTTACCCACAAGTGTTTTGGTTCTAACAAGATGGTGCTACACTTCATGCTGCTACCGTAACAATTGATTTATTGAAATAAAGATTTGGCGATAACATTATTTCGAGAAATGGTCCAATTAATTGGCCTCCAGGATCATGCGACATAACTCCACTGGATTATTTTCTTTGGGGTTATATCAAGTCATTGGTTTATGCTGATAAACCAGAAACAATAGACTCTTGGAAGCCACCATAACTCGTGTTATTGATGAAATAAGGCCTGAATTACTCAAAAAAGTGGTCCAAAATTGGACTGGTCGAATGCGGTTCCTCAGAGCTAGTCGTGGTGGACTGTTTAACCTCGAAATTTGTGTCGACGCTTTGACGTATGTGATTCACGTTCTCAAACGTCACGAATATGATAAAATTTTGAATCGCATCATTACTGGGGACGAAAAATGGGTTGCATATAACAATGCCAAACGCAAGAGATGATGAAGCATAAATGAAGAACCGGCACAAAGCATTTCGAAAGCCAATATCCATCAAAAAAGGCGATGCTGTCTGTTTGGTGAGATTTTTAAGAAATCGTTTTCTTGAGCTTTTACCGGATAACACAACAACAAATTCGGAAGGCTACTGTCATCAGCTAGACATCTTCAACAGAAAAGGCCAGAATTAATCAACAGAAAAGGTGTAGCGTTCAACCAAGATAATACGAGACCTAATACAAGATTTGTCACTCGCCAAAAGCTTTTACAGCTGGCACCTTCGGATTATTATTTGTTCCAGTCATTGCAATGACTGGATGACTGGAATATTTGGACGGTAAAACCTTTACTTCAAACGAAGAGGTCAAAAATCACCTGGATCAGTTTTTTGCCAGCAAAGACCAAAAATATTACGAGTGTGCTATCAGAAAAAGGCAAAAGGTATTACACCAGAATGGTTAGACTGTAATTGATTTTACATCTGCAGGAAACGACCCATATGGCTCGACCCCACTGCCTCCGGAATACAGAGAAATTCTTTTGAACACAATTTTTACTATCACCTCTTCTTTATCAGGGCTCGTCAGCTGTGTACCTTTTGAAAACGCCTGAATTCATTTGAGGGCCCTATTAGATTAAATAGAAGCACTGAACGCTATGTCCAGTGTTGTATTTACCGCATACACATGGGAAAAATTATTTAGTTAGGGCAATGACACAATCAATTGAAAAAACTGGTTTCCCTGTTCAAAGGCACACTCTAAGTGCAATTACTGAAAAGAATTCATCTCAATGAATGGAGCTCTGGGGAGGTGAAGAATGTCATTCGATGGCACCCTAAACGTCATATGGGGAAGTTATGAATGACGTGCCTCGGGTTAAAATGAGTACTTCAAAACTTTTGAATTTGTGCATAATGGAATTAGCTGATATTATGTGTATTTTTTCATTCTCTCTTTAATTTCTTTAGCAGGTGATCCTAACCGAATCGCGAATTCCTGTGAAACAACGGTCTTATTCATTCTTTGGGGAATTTTTGTCAATTAAATATTTAAAAAGTTTTCGGCTGCAGAGACGAGTATGTTTAAACATTAAATTAATATATCTTCGAAGGGTTACTGATAAACATTTTGAATATTTATTAGAAATTTTTTTTCTGTTACATCTAAAACGGCTTGACTATAGTTAGTTCCCTTCTTTTATGAAATCTGAAAATGTCTTTGAAACTTTGAAAAGTATTATTAATTGATTATTAATCAATTAATTAAGTACCCATTATTTTAAATATTACTAATTATTTATTATTATTAATAGTTAAATACTAATAATTATTTATTTTTAAAATATCTATTAAAATTAAACAAAAATGCATTTCTTTATGGATATAAATATTAACATGGCCGCTCAGGTACCATACTTCGAATAAATTCAGTTCATATACTACTAAAAATAGAATAAGAAAATCACTTTAATATAACTTTTTTTAATGGGAACAAAATTGTCCGCAATATTGTTACGTTTTCAAGTTATAAGTTCAATGATTTTATTTTATAATTGAGTGATGTTAATTTAAGGCTTATAGGAGGGTTATTGCTAAGCTTAAAGGTCGCTATTGATTTCAAGATGTCCATTTTTTTGCCTTCCGGTTACAGATGTAGGATTCCAAGATAATCTTATTCTGGTAAGACATGATTGGTTAAGAAAAAGTGTTTTGCGAATTTGGAGTTATCTTTCCAATTCTTGAAAAAAGCCTAATGGTTCTTGAACCTTTCTGTGTATATTTTTCCTGTTTGATCTATATATCTATATATATATATATATATAATAATAATAATAATATAATAATTTATTCGCCAAAATAGACACATATATATATATATATATATATATATATATATATATATATATATATATGTATGTATTCTATCATCCAATACTACTTTAAAGTTGGAATTAATATGATCCTTAATATCTGCCCATTGTAGTTGTTACCAAAATTCCAAGTGAATTCAAGGGAAGGATGCGTCCTCTCTTCAAAATTGGCACAAACATAAATAAACAAGGTTTAATATAAGACTGAAAATTCCCTGATGAAAGTAAAATAATACTAAAATTGAATAAAACAAAAATTATTCTAGGTAAAAGCATAATTTCAATTTGATGTCTAAGTTAAACTATATGTTTCAAAAAATTTGAATATCAAAACAGATTTAATCTCTTAGTCTCCTATAATTTTAATTACAAAAAATTTATTGACAATTTATATTCATTGAGTTATTTATTCCATTTGATAATATATATTGAGTTTTGATTTTATATTTCTATTAAATATAAGCTGTGCTCATAAGACATTAATTTTATTCTAAAAGTTTTTGAATAAAATTTTTTGAAACGAAAATTATATGAGACTAGCGGATTAAATCTGTTTCAATATTCAAATTTTGTAATATTCCTTCTATCAAGTAAAAATCTCTTCTTATAATTTTATTTTATATTTAATATATAATTATATTCAGGCTTGAAACATTTTATTAAATGTCAAGTGATTTAAATAAGACCAGATAATTCCTTACAAGCTTTGTGTGATTTTTGTGACAAACATAGAATACCTTGGATTTTAAAGTTAGTGTGTTCAAACGAGAATATCACGAGGTCTTTGAGGTGAGTTATTTGTTGTTAATTGATTTTATTTTTTGAATATGAAGTAGGACCGATGAAGACTTTATTATCTAATTTTTACTTGAGGATGTGAGACATGTTTTGAGAGATTTTTGAAGTAACTTATTTAAATATATTAAATATTGCGAATAAATTAGTTTTTGAGAAGTTCTTAAAATTATGTTTTGTATTTTTAAAAAGGATTTAGTTTTCATGATTTTAAGATCAGAAACTAAATTTTCTCTCCAAATATTTATTTTTCAATTTTAATTGACAATTTTTATTTGTTGGGTTATTTATTCCATTTGATATTATGTAACGAGTTCTATTAAATATAAGCTGTGCTTATAAGACATTAATTTAATTCCAGAAGTTTTTGAATAAAATTTTTTGAAATTAAAATTATAGGGGACTGACTGATTAAATGTTTTGATATTCGAATTTTGTAATATTCCGTCAAACAAGTAAACACCTCTTCTTATTATTTTATTTATTTTTTAAATAACATCATTAAATTTTGTGGTTTCATACGAATATAATTAATCTCCTGAATATATCAGAAACCTGTTTTAGTTCTGAAGTTATAAGCCACCAAAGTTTTATAAATGCTTTAATCTTCATCTCATTTCAAAAGATTTTTTATGGAAGAAAGATGATGCCATATCGTCTGTTTATTTAAAGAATTTTATCCAAGATTTGAATATTAAAACAAATTGAAATATGTTTATCTTCTACAATTTTAATTTCAAAAAAATTTTTATTCAAAAAACTTTTAGAAATAAATTTATGTCTAAAATAAGCACCGCTTACATTTAATAGACGTATATAATCAAAACTCAATATATAATGTCAAATGGAATAAATAACCCAACAGATATACGAAAGTAATTAAAATTAATAAATAAATATTTAAAGGAGACAAAATTTTGTTTCTGGTCTTACCGTTAAGAACACCAATTGCCTTTTAAAAACATGAACACACTTAAAGGACTTCTCTCAAAGAATATAATTTATTTGAAATATTTAATATATTTAAATATTCGAATAAATTATTTCAAAAATCTCTAAAAAAATGTGCAACATATCTTCAAAAAACAAATATAATTCTAGACAATCCCGTCTTCAGTCCTCTTTTAACATTCCAAATATCAAAATCAAAAACATAACCTATATCACTCACGTGTTAAAAGACTTAAGCTTCGAAATACAGATCAACTATATAATTCAAGATTGATCTATGTTCTAACAAAATCAAAGAACAGTGTGAGTTATTTTAAGGTTTATTTAAATTCATTGACATTCTATAATGAGATTTATTGAAGCCAAAATATAACTATATATTATATATAAAATAAAATAGAAAGGCCTTTTACTTGATAGAAGAAATATAACAAAATTTGAATATTGAAACAAATTGAAATATGTTTATCTTCTATAATTTTAATTTCAAAAAAATTTTTATTCAAAAAACTTTTAGAAATCAATTTATGTCTAACAAGCACCGCTTACATTTAATAGACGTATATAATCAAAACTCAATATATAATGTCAAATGGAATAAATAACCCAACAGATATACGAAAGTAATTAGAATTAATAGATAATTATTTAATGAACACCAATTGCAATTGGTGTTCTTAACGGTAAGACCAGAAACAAAATTTTGTCTGCTTTAAATATTTATTTATTAATTTTAATTACTTTCGTATATCTGTTGGGTTATTTATTCCATTTGACATTATATATTGAGTTTTGATTATATACGTCTATTAAAGGTAAGCGGTGCTTGTTAGACATAAATTTATTTCTAAAAGTTTTTTGAATAAAAATTTTTTTGAAATTAAAATTGTAGAAGATAAACATATTTCAATTTGTTTTAATATTCAAATTTTGTTATATTTCTTCTATCAAGTAAAAGGCCTTTGAATTTTATCCACTTTCAAAGCGAACTTTAGCAACAGTCCTAAGTTGATGGCTATTGATATCAATTGATATAATGTGTATTTTTTCATTCTCTCTTTAATTTTCTTACCATATTAAGTACAAGTGATCCCAACAGAATCACGAATCTGAAACAACGCAGTTATGCATTTTTGGGCTGTTTTTGGTCAATTGAAAATATGTGAGCCGTGAAGTATAGTTTTGCAATACAAATATTTTTAAACATGAACTAACTGAATATTGCTTCGAAGGTTTTTTTATAAATATTTCAAATAGTGATCAGAATTTTTTCTGAGACCTCTACATATATAAATCTAGAAAATCTCCTAACTATTCTTCAAAATTTAATTTAGAAAAATTCTAATTAATATTTGAAATATCAATTAAAACACCCTTCGAAGCAATAGTCAATTTATTTTCATATGTAATAATTGTAATTTGGCTTTTTCACGCATGTGCGTGGCAGTTTTCAGATATTTAATCTATTATAGTATCTTCATATCAAGATTTTTCTGTAAAAGCTTAGTTTAATACTATGAATACTGTATAGTTTAATGTACATGTTTCTTTCATTCTGCTTCAAGCCGGATTTGTTGAATAGAAGGAATGTAGTTATAATTTTTGTTGATTAATTTTATTTAATATCCAAATAACATCCCATTGATTCGAAAATGGTTAAGAATTTCAAATGATTTTTCTGGAGCTACCTGGGATGATGTTTCCTAATTAATAGCACCTCGATTTAGATATTAATTTGAATTTTTGACTCAAATAAGTTTCCTGAAACATTGTAAAATAATAAAATAACAAATCAGTGTTAAAATCCCACTACCTTTTTTTCTGTATATTTTGAATATTTAAAGAGCTCAACCTCAAATTGTAGTTACTCACCTGACGAAGTCATGTTGTCATGACGAAACAATTGTAGTGAAATTAAATAAATTAGCGAAAATTAAGCTGTTTTACTTTTAATCATCAAGATAAAAAATTAATATAGCTTATCCTAACAAGACTGAATAGAATAAATATTATTTCCATTTTGGATGCTGCATCCAAAAATTACCCAGGAATATTTAAAAAATAGTCGGTTCTAGATTGGCTGTTGGCATATGCTATTGCATCCCGAAAAATCAAGTATTGAATCCCATAAAGTCTAGCACTGAGTGGAACCCACAAATAGGTCATAATTTCGATATTCCATTAGCGATCTATCTCGATTCCGAAGTCGAAGGCGATGTTGATCAATCGAAATGCACCGTAAAAGATAATTTTTAAGTGAAAAATAATGAATGAATTTTTATTTACTTTTCTTAACTGCGAAGTTTTTTTTAACTAAAAATCGGAGGTAATAGAAATAGTGAAAGAAAAAAGGTAAAAAAAAATGCTTATCAGCTTATCCTAACAGCAAAATTGAGTAGAAGAATCATTATGTCCATTTTCTGCACTCAAAAATTACACAGGAATCGTTGAAAATTGGTTGCCTCTAGATTAGCTGTTGGCATATGTTATTGCATCTCTTATTCATCTAGAATTCAAAAAATAATGAACCCCAGAAAGTCCAGCGCCCAGTGAAACCACGATATGGGTCAAAATTTAGATATTTTATCAGCCATCTATCTCGAGTTCGATATCAAAGGCGATGGATTAGTGACATGTCAGCCAATAGAAATGCACCTAGTAAACTCCAGTCTAGAAAGACGTGTAAAAGAAAATTTTCAAGTGAAAAATAATTAATGCATTTAAAATTACCTTTGCTAGGAATGCTTAACTGCGTAGTTGTGTTTTTTACCGGCAGACAGAGATAAAAGAAATAGTTAGTGAAAGTAGTAAGGTCAAAATAAAAAATTGATATAGCATATATGAACAACATGATTGAATAGAATGAATATGATGTGCATTTTGGATTCTGCACCCAAAAAGTATCCAAAAATAGTTGAAAAATAGTTGCCGCTAGGTTGGACGTGGGCATTTGTTATTGCATCTCTAAAAATCAATAAATATTGAACCCCAAAAAGTTAAGCCCTGAGTGAAACCAGGATATGGGTTGTTATTTCGATATTCCATCAGCGGTATATCTAGATTTCGATATCAAAGGCGATGGGTTTTTATTGGTTAGTGTTGGTAAATCGAAATAAACCTAGTAAATTCTAAAATATGAAAATCAAAACAGATTTAATCTGTTGTCTTCTACAATTTTAATTTCAAAAAATTCTTTGAAGAAACTTTAAGAATTAAATTAATGTCTTTATAAGCACTGCTCATATTTAATAGACGTCAAAATTCATCATACAATATCAAACGGAATTAAGAAAAACCAACGAATACAAACTGTCAATTAAAATTAAAATATAAATAAGCAAACATTTTTTGTTTCGTTCCAGGCATGCGTAATGAACTCTTCAGACAAACTTACGAAGCCCTGTTTGTTACAAAATGTTGTTTTCCGATCCCATATGAATGAAAAATAACCCTTTCTCAAAAATATAAAACATAATTTCAAGAACTTCTCAAAAACTAATTTATTTGAAATATTCAATATATTTAAATAAATTACTTCAAAAAATCTCAAAACATGTAGCACATTCTCAAGAAATAATTAAAGTTACGATAAGATCAGTTCAACATTACATATAAAAAATATAATAAAATCAACTAAACAATGTATAGACTTACTCGGTGAATCTTAGGAATACACGGCCCTCAATAGAAATAAAAGTAAACACTTTTATAAATCCAAGGTGCTTTTTTTAAATAAAGAAATTCATTATACAGTGTTGCACGGTTTTAACTGAGGCCAAGTGCCTTATAAGCTTTGTATGATTCTGTGAACGTGGAACATAAGCACCTTGGATTTATAAAAGTGTTTACTTTTATTTCTATTGAGGGCCGTGTATTCCTAAGATTCACCGAGTAAGTCTATACATTGTTTAGTTGATTTTATTATATTTTTTATATGTAATGTTGAACTGATCTTATCGTAACTTTAATTATTTCTTGAGAATGTGCTACATGTTTTGAGATTTTTTGAAGTAATTTATTTAAATATATTGAATATTTCAAATAAATTAGTTTTTGAGAAGTTCTTGAAATTATGTTTTATATTTTTGAGAAAGGGTTATTTTTCATTCATATGGGATCGGAAAACAACATTTTGTAACAAACAGGGCTTCGTAAGTTTGTCTGAAGAGTTCATTACGCATGCCTGGAACGAAACAAAAAATGTTTGCTTATTTATATTTTAATTTTAATTGACAGTTTGTATTCGTTGGTTTTTCTTAATTCCGTTTGATATTGTATGATGAATTTTGACGTCTATTAAATATGAGCAGTGCTTATAAAGACATTAATTTAATTCTTAAAGTTTCTTCAAAGAATTTTTTGAAATTAAAATTGTAGAAGACAACAGATTAAATCTGTTTTGATTTTCATATTTTGTAATAATCCTTCTATCAAGTAAAAAACCGTTCCTTCTTATTTTATTTTATATTAGTAAATTCTAGTCTAGAAAGAAATGGAAAAGAAATTTTTTTAATTGGAAAATAATAAATGCATTCAAAATTACTTCCGCAAGGAATACTTAACTGCGTAGCTTTTTTTTTACTGACAAAGATAAAAGAAATAGTTAGTGAAAGTAGTAAGGTCAAGATAAATAATTAATGTAGCTCATTTCAACAAGAAGATTGAATAGAATAAATAAAATGTCTATTTTGGATTCTGCACCCAAAAAGTACGCAAAAAATAATGAATGCGTTTAAAATTACTTCTTCAAGGAATACCTAACTGCGTAGTTGCTTTGTTTTACTGAGAGTCGGCGATAATAGTTATAGTTAGTGAAAGCACTCAGGTCAAAATAAAAAATTAATATAGCTCATTTTAACAAGATGATTAAATAGAATAAAAATAATGTCCATTTTGAATTCTCCACCCAAAAAGTACCCAGGAATAGTTGAAAAATAGTTGCCTCTAGATTGGCTGTTGACATCTCTAAAAATCAATAAACATTGATATCAAAGACGATGGGTTGGTGACACGTTGGTCCATCGAAATGCACTTAGTAAGGGCCTGTCTAGAAAGATGTAAAAACGAAAATTTTCAAGTGAAAAATGATTAATGAGTTTAAAATTTTTTTAGCTAGGAATACTTAATTATGTAGTTGTTTTTATTACTGACAGGCAGAGGTAAAAGAAATAGTAAAAGTATCGGGTGTTTTTTTCAGAGTGATAGAACTTTCAATTGAAATAAAACACATTTTAGTTAAGATAGAAGCCAAATTTTTTTTTGAAAGATAATTTATGACATTTATGTTTTAAAAATAATTTCCGGTGTATGTCCACCACGACTAGCTCAGAGGAACCGCATTCGACCAGACCAATTTTGGACCACCTTTTCTAATAATTCAGGCCTTATTTAATCAATAACACGAGTTATGCTGGCTTCCAAAGCGTCTATTGTTTCTGGTTTATCAGCATAAACCATTGACTTGACATAAACCCAAAGAAAATAATCCAGTGGAGTTATGTCGCATGATCCTGGATGCCAATTAATTGGACCATTTCTCGAAATAATGTTATCGCCAAATCTTTCTTTCAATAAATCAATTGTTACGGTAGCACCATGTTGTTTGGAACCAGAAGACTTCTGGGTAGATACCATTCAAATTTTGAAACAAATAATCATTGATCATCAATCTGTTACGAGCACCATTCACTGTAACATTAGCTCCAGCATCGTTTTTAAAGAAATGTGGATCGATGATGCCTCCAGCGTGTAAAGCACACCATACAGTGCATTTTTCAGGAAACTTCTTTAGGATTGTTTTCACTCCATATACGGCAATTTTGCTTGTTTACATAGCCTTTCAACCAGAAATGAGCTTCATCACTAAACACAATTTAACGATAAAAGAGTGGATTAACTTCAAGCTGTTCTAGGGCCCAATCAGCAAACAAACGACGCTTATTTGGGTCAAGTGGCTTTAGTTCTTGAACAAGTTGGATCTTGTATGGGTATAGACCAAGATCTTTACGCAAAATTTTCTATGTGCTGGATGCACAGAGTCCAACTTGTTGTGAACGTCGACGAATAGACAATTCTGGTTCATCATTAAGACTATGACTTACAGAGCGATATTTTCTCTTGTTCGTACACTTCTTTGTCTTGTTGTTGTTGTTGCATCGATTAAAGAAATTGTCCGAAATCTTTCGATAGTTCGACGAATAAGCTGCTCTGATGGACGATTATGTAAACCATACTTTTCATGGAGTGCTCTATAAGTTTGGCGAATGGAACACTGACTTTAAAAATAAATTTCAACAATTTGTAAATGTTGTGGCGGTGTGAGTCTTTTCATAATAATTTGTCAATGCTTACTGAACAGAAATGTCAAAAACAACATGGCTTCTACCTTCTGTTAAATTACAGTTATCCCTATCGAAAGTTCTATTACTCTAAAAAAACACCCGATAGTAAGGTAAAAATAAAAAATAAATATAGCTTATCTCAACAACAATATTGAAAAGAATGAATATTATGACCATTTTGAAATCTGCATCCAAAAATTACCCCGAAATAGTTGAAGGATAAGCTCTGGACTGGCTGTTGGCATATGTTATTTCATCTCTAAAATCAATAAACATTGAACCCCATAAAGTCGAGCACTGAGTGAAACCCAGGAGATGGTAATAATTTCGATATTCCGCCAGCGATCTATCTCGATTTCTAATGTAATCAATCGCAGCATTTTTCAACAAATATCTCTCCTTTCATATTTCAGTCACAGTCCTATTATTAACCCTACAGTGCAACATCGGAATAACAATTCGAAATCAGATGTTCCATCTCGACTGCGGAGCTCTTTTCCCGTCTCGAATGACCGCGAAGGGTCAATACCTGTCTTGAATTTGTTGAATGTAGGCATTTCTTCTTCCAAGACCCGAACTAACGCAGGTAGATCGAAATTTGGACAGGGGCGTACTGGTTGAATGATGGTCCTGACGAAACTTTGACGAGGGATGTATTCATTCTCTATTCCGGTTTTAAAGTATTCCGCCGTTTTTGTGTACATGAAGCGACTTGAATAGAAAAGCCTCCAAAGGCTCCATTCTTATCATTTTCGATTTATCGGAGATTTCAATGAAGCTGAAACGGCTTGGCTATAGAAATATTCCGTTCTTTCATGAAATCTTAAAATGTCTTGAAAATTTTGAAAAGCATTATGTGCAGAAATTCCCCAAAAATGCATTTCTTCTTGAATATATTAAAATGGCCGCTCATATACCAAACTTCAAATAAATTCAGTTCATTTATTACTCCAAATAGAATTAGAGAATCACTTTGTTGGATATTACTTTTTTTGAATAGGTACAAAGTGGCCAGTCGTATTGTTACATTTTCAAACGGTGAGTTATAAGTTGTGTCTAATGGTTTGAGGTATGTTTATTTTCTTGAGAACTTCCAGAAGCGGAGAAAGCCAGAAGGTTTATAAAGGGTTTTCCAATAGCGATGATATAAGTTGAAAATTAAAAAAACACATAAGTTATTCAGTGAGACACATTTTTTTTATGTGAAAGGTATATGTATGGAAAATTATATCATTCAAATGACCACCACGACTTCTCCGTACGTAATGTATTCTTTCAACCCAATATTTCATCATTCTCTCATATAAAGTTGGCTATATTTCATCAATGGCTCAATTGTTGTTGGATTATCAGCATAAATATGTGACTCAGCATATCCCTAAAGATTTAAATTACAAGGTGTTAAACGACCTTGGAGTACGATTAACTGGAACATTTTTTGGATTAATTTGATCATCAAATTTTTTTTTAATGAATCGATTGTTGAGGTGACAGGTAGCCCCATCTTGTTGAAACCGCATATCGTCTAGATTATTCCCAATAACAAAAGGAAAAAATGCATTGAGCATTGTTCTGTATCGTTCTCTATTAACTGTTTCTCTTTGACCATTTTCTTCAAAGAAATATAGATCAATGACTCGGCCAGCATAATTTTTCACACGACACAGTGACTTTGCCTGTATGTTATGGTGTCTAGACAGTTTCGTGTGGATTTTCATCACTCCAAATTCTGCAATTTTGTTTGTTTACACAACCAATCAACCAAAAATGAGCTTCATCAATGAATAAAACTTTTAGATGAAATTATTCATCACTTTCAAGTTGTTCGGGAGCAAAATCAGAAAATAAGCGACAGTTATGGTGGTCAAGTGGCTTCATTTCTTGAACTAGTTGAATTTTGTAAGAATGTGAACCCAATTCTTGAAATTCTACAAGTTTTTGTGTCAGAAAGATTCAAATGTTGAGAAAGACATGGAACTGATAAATTTGCATTTTCTCTTACATTTTTGTGTGCGTGTATTTCTTTGTCCTACTTGTACTCTTGTATCGTGTAAAGAAAATTCACATTCAAATTTGTCTACAATACGACGATTAACTGAAAAATGTCGTCCATAAATTCTTCTTAAATTTCTCTCAGTTTTAAACAATTGAGAACGGATTTGGATCAAATAATTCAACAATTTCTAAACGTTGTTGAAGCGTTTACTTTTCCATGACTAAATGGCATAACCTAGTGAACGCAAATCACATGGGAAATGTCCAAAATTGTATACAATGTTGCCATTATAACCATTTTGAACTTTATCACTCCTATTGGAAAACCCGTTAGCAGGGTTCTACTAACCTCTATTGATTTCAAGGTGTCCAGTTTTTCTTTTGGTTCCTGATGTAAGATTTCAAGATGATCTTTTTCTGGGAAGATTAGTTGAGAAAACATGTTTTGCGAAAATAAAATTATCCTGAGTAAAGCATCATATTTCTTGAACCTTTTTGTGTGTGTTTTTCCTCTCTGGTCGACATTTATTTTATCATTAATCTGTAAAAACAAAACAGCATTAATTGATACACCTGACTGAAACTTCACTAAAGAAAAAATTAAATAATTTTTATCCAACCAAAGAAACTACACAGAATCCCAGAATCATCAATAGTAAAAGCAATACAAAACTAAATCACAAATGATAATTTAATAATGACTAAAGTTGACAATATAAATTCTACAGACTTAAATCTAAATGAATCTCATGAAAACATTTATAATAATAATAATAATAGTTTATTTGCCCATTGGGGAAAACGTTTAGAATTATATTTTTAAAAAACATGTCCTAGATACACTTTATCACTTTACAGACATATATATTATCATCACATGTAGAAATTAACTGATAAAGAATCAAAAGAAATATAAAATAATGACCAAATTATTTAGACATCACCTTTACCTACATGTTTCGAGTGGATGTTAAAGAATCACATGTTCCATTAACAAAAAATGTTCAACATGTATTAAAAAAGGCCTTTTTTTATTTTACTTTTCAAAGAATAAATAGCACAGTCGCCAGAAAAAAACCTGTTAAATTCGGACCCAAATCTCTTCAGTAAGGAGAATAAATGAAATAATCATCAAAAAATATATGAAAATATCTTTTTTGACCAGCGTCGCAGTTGCAAAATCTCTCCTGACAAATTTTGTTATATTTGTGGAGAATTTATGGTGAAATCATAAGCCAGGCCATTTTTTGAAAATGTTTAAGAAGCCTACTTCCAATATTTTGGTGTTATAATTAGGGATGAAGACAAACAGTGGGCTCTCCCATGTGTGCTGTGTTAGTTGTAGCCTATCTATGATGCAGTGGATGAATGGAAAGAGAAAAAGCATGTCTTTCGCAATCTCTTTGGTATGGTGAAAACCCACTTATCATTTGGACGATTGCTATTTTTGCCTGACAAGGACTGAAGAATATTCCAAAAAGGGAAAGCACAAGATTGACTATCCAAATTTGCAGTCTGCAATACGACCTGTTCCTCATAATGCAGATTTATCAGTGCATTTAAGGCATATCACTTTGCATTTTGGATGATTTCTCAGTTCCTCGTTTATGACGTCCATACTATTTCCAATGGATTGAACATTTTGATGTATTAGGCAGGCTTATTTTATTTCGTTCTGTTTTATCACCCTGGAATTATTTGATGTTACATACTTTTTCACTCTCTTCTATATTTCGTGGATTTTTTTTTAACAACGAATCATTCATTAGAACTGAGTTGTTGGTTTGGTTTTTATAAGCAGAGGTTGAAAAAAGTATTCAGGTATATCCAAGAAATACTGTGCGAATGTGTGGAAAAACAAATTGTAATTATTATACACAGAATAAAATAATTATCCTATCTTATTGACTATTGAATGCACGGCACGTAATATGAATGCTCCAAGTTCGTTAACGTTAATGCTTTACCGATTATTGAGATTCAAGTTAACATCGATGGCTATTTCACAGATGCTCATCCCTACAACAAACTTGTTATATCAGCGACTGTTACCATTCGAAAGTCAAACGAAAACCACCTAATGAATTCGAGATGTAAAACCCATCGTTTCGAAATGTTCCAGAAACCAAAACAGACCCGGGGGACCAGATCGACGTAAAGGGAGGATCTAAGCTGCAGGTAGTACAGTAGATCCATTATTTTTTGGACGACATGCTCAACGTTTCGTATCGTCAGATGGTCTGGCCATGTATCATCGTCTTAAGGATCGGTTCTTTCGACTCGAAGGTTCCTCAACCCAAACATGCTGTGTCATTAGTCATTAAACTTGTAACCCAGACTGTATCCAGGGCTGTTTGGTGCATATGTGGGTGTGAATGAAATGTAATTATGACTTTCGTTTTCGTCACAATTTAAATTTGGTTATAGGAGTAGGTTTCGATGATAGAAGAATTGAAAATACATTTTTAATTTATAATGGACAGAAAGAGGAAATAAATAAACCGCAATTAGGTTGCTCGGAAGCAACATGAACAAGGGGGTACCTGTGCATCATAAAAATTGGGTTCACATATTTGGTGATCAATATTCATTAACGTTTCTCCTATGTCAATAAAACGATGGAAGCTAATTCATTATAAATACTATTGCCATAGGAAAGTGAATCTTTTCTTGAATGATTTTTATTTTAGACCTTCATTTATGGGTGAAAGCTGTATCGTAGAATTTGTGAAAATATAAAAGCAGTAAATTTGCACCATCCAAATTTTTTGATTGTCTCGGTCTTTACTTGACGGAAATTCATCTCCAATTTAAGAAAAACCAATGTTAACTTCCGCTATTTTACTGATTTACACGACAATTGTTTCGTCATACCATGACTTAATCAGGTGAGTATTAAAACTGAGGTATACAATGCAAAACATGACCTTAAATACACAGCTCTGGTACAAAAAATAGAGGGGTGGAAAGAAGTGTTTTACAACCAATGAAAAATATTAAGTAGGGGGATCTGTTTAAATCTATTTGATCATTCAATAAAATTTGTCTTTTATTAAATCTATTGATCTCTAAAGTTTCTAACAGATTTAGTTTCTGACTTTCGTAATGTAATATTTCATAAATCATATTAAAATTATGACCAGTCTCTAACAAATGGTTGGCATAAGTTGGATCTGGTTTATTATTAATATAAAATTTTTGATGTTCTCGTATCCTTGTTTGGAATGAAGGATCTGTCTGTCCCACATATACACATGGGCAATCCCTACATGTTAACTTCTAAACTCCTTAATTTTTTGTTATTCGGAATGTCCTTATTATTCTTTATTAAACTGCGTAAAGAATTAATGGTTTTAAAAGAGATGTTATAATTTTCTTTTTTCTTTAAATATCTAGCAATCTTTTCAGATTTTTGACCTATGTAAGTTAATCAAATAAATTTTGTTTCGTTCGAATTTTGAAATTTTGGATATACAAGTGATATTGCTTCGTTGTAATTTATTTTATCAAGTAAATTATCTATAATTAACGGATTAAAATCATTATTGAGAGCTATTTGTTTCATGGTTTTATATTCTTTGTCAAAATTTTCTTTTGTAATGGGTATGTTAACCAATCTATAAAGCATACTATTATAATCTGATAATTTTTGTTAAAATGAATGGTTTGAAGTAGAATGAATCGTACCATCTGTTTGTGTAGGTTTTCTGTATATGGAGAAGTCGTGTCCATTATTAATTTTATTGATTTTTAAATCTAAGAAATTGATGCTATTATTTACTTCTTCTTCATGTTCAATTGTTGGATCAAATTTATTGATAGATTCCAAAAATAAACAAAATTGTCTATTTGTGCCATTAAATAAACAAATTATGTCATCTACATAGCGGTTCCAATAATATTTTAAACATTTCGTTTATTGGTACCGCTATGTAGATGACATATTTTGTTTATTTAATGGCACAAATCACGGCTTCTCCGTTCTGTCATCCAAATTTTTTATCAATCACTCACCTAAATTAAATGGCGGTATTTAATCAGTGTTCAATATTTATTTTTAATTGCTCAGTTGTTCTTGAATTATCAGCATAAACATGTGACTTAGCAAATCCCCAAAGGAAGAAATCACAAGGCATTAAATCACTTGACCTGGGAGAATAATTAACTGGACTATTTCTGGAAATAATTTTATCACCAAACATTGTTTTCAATCATTCGATTGTTGAGGTGGCTGTATGACAGATAGCACCATTTTCTTGAGACTATGTATCCTACAGATTATTATCAACAAAAGCAGGCAAGACAATTCATTTAACATTGTTCTGTATCGTTATCTGCTACTCTTTGACAATTTTTTTCAAAGAAATATGGACAAATGACCCAGACAGTACACCACATAGTGACTTTATCTGTATGCTATAGTGTCTGAAAAGTTTCGTGTAGATTTTCATCAGTCCAAATTCTTCAGTTTTGTTTGTTTACATAACCATTCAACTAAAAATGAGTTTCATCAATGAATATAATTTTTAGACAAAATTTTTCATCATTTTCAAGTCGTTTAAGAGCAAAATCAGAAAACAAACGTTTGGTGGTAAAATGGCTTCAGTTTTTGAACCAATTGAATTTTGTAGGGATTTTTCCTTACGCCTGCTGCAACCAAGTTAATAATCCCTTGAGTGCATGCATTTCTTTGTCCTACTGGTACTCTTGTATCAGGTAACGAATATTCCCTTTCAGATTTGTCTACGATATGATGAATAGTGAGTCGATGAACTGAATAATGGCGTCCATAAATTATTCTTAGATTTCTCACAGTTTTTACAAATGAGCACTGATTTTAATCAAATAATTTAACAATTTCCAAACGTTGTTAAAGCGTGTATCTTTCCATGATCAAATGGCATAACCTACTACACGCAAATCACATAGGAAATGTCAAAAATAATGTACAATGTTGCCATTATAACCATTTGAAATTGTATCATTTCCATCATAAGACCTGTTAGATAGATATTTATTTTATTTAAAAAAAAACTCACACAGTTTTTATGTTTCACAGTTTATTCAGAATCCTGGCACGTGTTTCGGTCTTTCGACCATCTTCAAAGGAGTACAAAATGTAATTAAACTTAAAATTGAAAAAGGGTTCTTTTATTACACTTAGGACATCTGTGTATTTTTATGGCACATGAATATAACAGCATCCAATTTAGGGGTGTTTCCAAACAGTGTTTCGGAATTTGTTAAATTCTCCTTTTTCTCATTGGCTTTTTTGATTGAAAGAATCTCCAAATAGTCCAAATAGTCCCCTTTTTAACATTATATAGTAAAGTGACATCTTTCTCATTAAAAGATGATTATTTTCTATACAATGTTCTGCAAAACCGGTTGATTTGTGGTTTTTCAAAATAGACATTTCATCTTCATTGATTCAAATATCGACCTGTCTGTCCTATATATATAGCATTACAATCATCACATTTAATTTGATTGATTCCCGATTCGGAAAAGTAGGGTTTTCTTTCTCTATTGTTCACCAACATCTTAGGTAAATTATTTCTATTATAATATTTACTGCTAAAGAATTAATTCCCATTTTATGAAGGCCATTAGAGATTCTTCTGCTGAAACCTTTTATATAAGCTTTCGAAACCCAAATTTTCTTTTCTTCATAAGGATCACTTATATTGATATGTTTTCTTTAAATATTATGGTAAGTTTTCTTTTCAATCATTTTGTCAATGATTTCAGTTCTATAGCCATTGTTCACCGCTATAGTTTTAATTATATTGACTTCTTTTCGGACAATGACTTCGTTGAACGGGATGCGCAAAAATCTATGTTTGAAACTATGGGATGTTGACATTTTAATTTGCTATGACTGATTGGATTTTGAATGGATTATGGTATCATTCTAAAAATGTCGAATTCAAACTTATTACTATGACTTATATTAAGATCTAAAAAGTTGATTGAAGATTTTTTTCTATTTAAAAATTCCGTTAGCAGCCTGTCAGTTCCAGTCCAAATGCAAAATACGTCATCATGGCGAATAAAAATTTTTCATAGTAAGACATAAATAATTCAGTTAAAAGTTGACTTATTGGACGTCTGATTGGAATTTTTTTTCAATAAAATTGTTATAATGTTTCACCTAGAGTCAACCGCATACTCCATTCATTCAATTAATGGATATTTATTGTTATTAATTTTTATATGACTAGTCAATAAGGCATAAATGAACAAATGTAAAATTTTTGTTCAATAAAAATAAACAGTATATCTAAACTATCAAATTTGACTGTAGAAACTCATTTACCGAATAATTTACACTATTAGAATTTATTCTTCTTTCATCCTCCTAGGTATAATATTTTGCGCTTTTTGGTAATTGGCCATACATATTCAATTGAATCAGTCTTTACTTGATGAAAATCCATATTAAATATCAATTAATAAGGTTATTCTGATTTCCACAATTTTTTATTGTTATTTAATGTAACAATTGTTTCGCTATCACATTAGCATCGTTAAGTAGGTTTACCTTTTGAATACCTCAGCTTGTTTTCGAAATCCGTTGCTATTTTTTGGTACCTACTGTAATATAAATAGCCGGATTTCGGAAACAAGCTTAGTTATTCAATATGTAAACCTACCTGATGATGCTACTGTGATAGGAAACAATTGTTGTATTAAATAACAATTAAAATGTGTGAAAATCAAAATAATCTTATTTATTATTATTTAATTGGATATATTGGTTATATTCCTAGCTGAGTAATTGGGTATTCAACATATTTCTGAACCTTGTATTCTTGTAATCGAGCCATCCATTTCCACGAAACTGATCCTTAGTGGCATGAACATATTTGAAGCTTTCCTTGATATAAACTGACGATGGAGCGAGTATTTTCAGAAATATATTGCTGAAAGTAGTAAATGCATTCTCGGCCTTTTTGCCATCCAAAAAGTTATATCATGTAATCTTATTTAATTGTGTTTCAACTTGATAATTATTTGTATCACTTACCTGTGTCTTTTTCATGAACGTGTATTCTTTTAAAAGGTGTTCCAATCCTAAAGACATACTTAGAAGATGTGCTCTGTGATCAGAAATGTGCCAGTCAGCTGTTTTTGTTTAGACTGGGAGAATTTAGTTATAAATATATCATCTGTACAAATGGTTCTTTTATTAATTCTCATCCTGAAACAACTAACAGAACAATGTCAACTGGTCCATATGTCAGCATAGTACTGATTAAACTCTCTTTTTACATTTGTGTCATTTAAAACGTTTTAGTGGTAGGTATTATTTCCTGAGTAGCATTTTCAATTTCATTAAATAATATTACATAGAAAAGCAAACTGAATATCATTGGGAACTAACTATAAATAATCATTCTCGTATATATAGAAAAAAAAGTTCATAACAAAAATATTCTATTTTGAAAATTGGGACCAATTATGAATTATTTTTGCCAAGATAACATGTTTTCGATATCTTTCGCTCATTAAATTTCCAGATTTTTCTTCAATGCTAAGGACGAAAACAATCATTTAATATTAACTCAGGAGTTTATAAATTGAGTTTTCATGTAGGCAGTACTACATATATACGCTAAGCCGAAAAAACTTTCACTAAAATGTTCAAGCACCGGAAAGATTACTCTAATTCAGCAAAACATTTTTCCCAAATCAATAATGTCTTTATAATCAAATAATTTTGAGATACTGCATCTGGCACCGAAAGGCAAAAAACTAGATATCTTATAATTAATAGAAATTGTTAACCACAGTGATAATTTAGCCTAACTGAAGAGACCTATAGAATTATCCACTTTTGGGAGTCCTCAAGTTAATAAACTTCCTCCAAATATAATATGAAATCATTAACTACAAATCTAATTTACAGTTTGAACCTGTACTAACACTGCGAAATTCAGATTTCTGTATATCTTCAAGAAAAAAGATAGGAAACAAAGTACGAGTAAGTCTCTTATTCCATTCATTTCTAGTGATTGATTCTCAAAATTAACATCATACCACTCATCAAGTAAATTATGAATTTTTTTTAGTAAATGTTATAATTAGGTAATATTTCTGTTTCTTCTCAGAATCATGATATAGTACTCAGTATATAATTTTGAGTTTCAAAAATATACGTTAATAACTACTTTGCAGATATGCGATGTAAATTTTAGACAAAAGCTCATTATTTCCTCATTAAAATGTTTAAATCATCTATATTCCATATCGCTTAAAATTTCGAACTATATTCATACAATCTTAAATATCAAAAAGATTGATTCTGTTAACCTCACATCAAATGTTAATTTCATAGAAATTTCTTTGGATTCCGTTATTCTTTCTGGTGCTTTGTAATTAGTGTTAATTCTATATATCTACCAAATTGAAAATGTGTTTTCTGAGACATTTATTTAAAATAATTTCAAAAAGTTTTGGAGGTTAGCAGAATTAATCTGTTTGATATTTAAGATATTGTTAATCCCCGTTTTTATGATCCATGTACAGTTGAAATATGTCTCTTTCCGTGATAAAGGTTACCTCAAGTTTCTTCTAAATTAGAACTAATAAAATAACTCAGGTAATGGACCAGGAGTGAAATAATTTTTACAACTAGAAGTGAAATGTACCTCTGAGTCATACGCCTGTTGACAAAAATGTGTCCTTATTCAAAAATTTAATGTAACCTTCTGTATAATTGAAAACAACCTGTGAAAACTTCATGTGAGTCATAGTACTGATCGAGTGTAAATATTTTTGATTTGATGTATTTTTTACTACTAATTCTTTTGGAATAAATTATCAGAACGACAAACTTCCAGGATCGTTGCAGGATGATATTTGATTATAACTATTGATAAACTCAAAACGTAGAAATCAACTGGATATGACGGAATTCGTTCAGAAATACTTAAACAAGTGAAACAAGAGATATCAGAACCTCTCGCCTATTTGGTAAATAACTGTTTCGAAAAAGCATGTTTTCCGGAGATTTTGAAAATAGGTATAGTGAAACCTTTACATAAGGGAGGAGACAAATCAAATATTAGCAACTATAGACCAATTACCCTTGTGTCGAATATATCTAAGATCTTTGAAAAACTAATAAAGGTTCGTATGGTCGCATTTATGGGAAGGTTCAATATTCTGTCAAACAGTCAATTCGGATTTCGCCAAGGGATGTCGACTGAAGATGCTATAAAAAAAGTAACTGAAATTATATATAAAAATATCGATAAAAATATTCCATGTTTAGCAGTTGTGATAGATTTGGCAAAAGCATTTGACACCGTAGACCATAAAAAATTATTAGAAAAACTTTCAGATTGTGGCTTTAGGGGAAAAATAAATACTCTCCTCAATAGTTTCCTTTCAGCACGAAAACAAAAGACAACATTAAATGGCAAATTTAGTAACACAAACATACTTACTTATGGGGTTCCACAGGGGACGGTGCTTGGGCCTGTTCTTTTTTTAATATATTTAAATAACATATTTCACCAGAAAGGCAGTGGGGAAATTGTAGGCTTTGCAGATGATATGGTAATCATGTACGAAGGAACAACTTGGGATGATCTGAAACAAAAGGCAATAACGGACATAACGATTCTGAAAAAATGGTTTGAAACTAATAAACTTACCTTAAATCAGCAAAAGACTAAATATCTGACCTTCTCATCTAACCAAGTAGGACTACCGAACTTAGGAACCCTCCAAGTGGACAATCAATTCAAAATCTTAAATACTAGTTGCACAAAATATCTGGGCATATATATTGATCAACACTTAAAATGGGATGAACATATGAATTACTTGATAAAAAAGCTAAGAGGTATCGCATATAGATTCAGAGAAATACGGAAGAAGGTCCAGTCCATACGACATCTCCAAGTACTCTATGATGCATTGGTTCAGTCTCATCTCTCATATGGCATTATTGGATGGGGAGGAGTATTGGATTGTCATAAAAAAGGCTTGGATATTGTACAGAAATATATACTGAAAATTATGTATGGAAAAGAGTATACATTTCCTAGTCGAGAAATTTATGACATATCCAAAGCATTAGATGTAAGACAACTCTATGCGAGTAAGATTCTAATTAGTGTTCATCAGAAGAAGATACCTCTGGTACTGAGAGAACACAATTACTCGACCAGAAGGAAAAGTTGTAGCTTTGTAAGAACTAAAGCAGAGAAGAGATTGGGCCAGAGAAGCTGTACATATCTAGCTTCAAGACTTTACCTCAAAATTCCCAGGCAAGTAAGGGAAATGAAAAGTACAAAAAAATTCAAGATAGCAATAAAGAACTGGTTGATTGCTGAAGACCGCACGCTAATTCATCGAATTATAAATTCCTCATAAAAATAAGACAAGAGAAAGGAAGTGAAAGAAAAAATACCGACCGTGACAAAAATTCCTGAACGTGACAAGATTAGCCCAACTAAGACTAAAATTCTCGGATATGACTACAAGCCCAATGAAGACTAAAAAGAGAAACCAATTGTGACAATGAATGATGTATGAATTATTGTTTTTTTTTCAATTTTGCTGTCGTTAGAATCAAACTTATTTTTTACAACTGTAAACAGTTATATTAATAACTCACAGTTTTTTCTAGAGTTTATAACACTTTGTATAAATGTTGAAAAATAAACTCATATCTAACATTGTTATTGTTATAATTGAAATATCATACTTTGTAACAAAGGGTTTTCCAATGAAAAGTTTTATTTTGATATTAGAAAAAAGAGTACATTTTAGGAGAAATAAATAGATGTTTATTTCAATTTCATTTAAAAAAATTCACACAGTTTTTATGTTTCATAGTTTATTCAGAATCCTGACACGTGTTTCGGTCTTTCCATCATCTTCAAAGGAGAACAAAAAGGAACTAAACTTAAAATTCAAAACGTTCATTTATAACACTTAGGACATCAGTGTATTTTTATACTGCATGAAACAGAATCGAATATAGGGGTGTTGCCAAAGAGTATTTGGGAATTTGTTAAATTCTCCTTTTTCTCAATGGCTTTTTGGATTGAAAGAATCTCCAAATAGTCTATCAATTTACCCTTATTAACATTATACAGTAAAGTGACATCTTTCTCATTAAAAAAATGATTATTTTCTATACAATGTTCTGCAAAACCGGTTGATTTCTGGTTTTTCAAAATAGAAATCCTATTTTCTTTCATTCTATGCTGTAAACATCGGCCTATCTGTCCTATATATGTAGCATTACAATCCTCACAATAAATTTGATAAACCCCCGATTCGGACATGTTAGGGTTTATTTCTCTATTGTTCATCAACATCTTAGCTAAATTATTTCTATTTACTGCTAAAAAATTAATTCCCATTTTATGAAGACCATTAGAGATCATACTACTGATACCTTTTATATAAGCTATTGAAAACCATATTTTCTTTTTTTCATAACGATCATTTTATTTTGATATAATTTTTTTTTTAAATATTGTTGTAAGTTTTCTTTTTGATCATTTTGTCAATGATTTCAGTTCTATAGCCATTGTTCACCGCTATAGTTTCAATTATATCTTTTCCGCAATCGACTTCGTGCAACGGGATGCTCAAGGGTCTATGAGTGAAACTATGGAGTATTGAGATTTTAATTTGCCATGACTGATTGGATTTTTAATTGATTCTGGTATCATTCTAAAAATGTCGAATTCAAACTTATTATTATTACTATGACTTATATTGAGATCTAAGAAGTTGATTGAAGAATTTTTTCTATTTCTATTGTGAATTTAATATTTTCATTTATGCTATTCAGATAATTAAAAATTGCGATAGCAGCCTGTCAGTTCCAGTTCAAAAGTGAACGAGTTTTACCAACTTATCATTTGTAGTGTTGGTGAATAATTATTTTTCTACATAAGACATAAATAATTAGGCTGAAAGTGGAGTTTTTGGACTTCCCATTGGAAAGCCAGTAATTTGTTTAAAGAATTCATTGTTGAATTTACAATAATTCTTTTCTCAACACATTTTTATTATTTTATGATAGATGGCTATTATTGATCAAAGTTTTTAACATTGTTTTGACTTCTATATTGGCAGAGCAGACATGACATTACTGTTCATTCCAGTTTGTTATTGAAACAGGATTTTCTAGTCATATAAATTTGTAAAGGTAACAGATATCTTACAATTTTTCAATAATATTCTATATGAAATAAAATGAAAATAGGTTTTTCACTTTAATATCAAAACAGATTCAATCTGTTAGTCTCCTATAATTTTAATTTCAAAAAAATTTATTCATAATTTTTAGAATTAAAGTAATTTACTATAAGCACACCTTATATTTAATAGACGTATAGAATCAAAACTGAATATACAATAGCAAGTGGAATAAACAAACCGACAAATTTAAATTGTCAATTAAAATTAATTAAATAAATATTTGAATGCGACAAAATTTTATTTCTGATCTTACAATTATGAAAACTAATTCCTTTTCAAAATCACAAAACATAATTCAAGAAATTCTCAGAGAATATAATTCATTTGAAATATTTTATATATTCAAATATTTAAATAAGTTACTCCAAACATTTCTCAAAACATGTATTAAAACTTCAAAAAACAATTAGAATTCCAGTCAGGTCTTCATCGGTCAAACTTTATATTTAAAAAACTAAAATCAATCAACAAATACAACTTACCTACAGTTTTCAAACGAGGATAACAAGAAATCTGTAGGTAAGTTGTATATGTTGATTGATTTTATTTTTTTAAATGTAAAGTTTGACTGATTGTTTTTTGAAGACATAATACATGTTTTAAGAGATGTTTGAAGTAACTTATTTAAATATATTAAATAATCTAAATAAATTATATTCCCTGAGAATTCCTTAAATTATGTTCTGTAACTTTGAAATGGAATTAGTTTTCATAATTGTATAATCAGAAACAAAATTTTGTCTCACTCAAATATTTATTCAATTAATTTTGATTGACTATTAATATTTGTTGGTTCATTTATTTCATTTGATATTGTATATTGAGTTTTGATTTTATACGTCTATTAAATATAAGCTGTGCTTATAAGACACTACTTTAATTCTAAAAATTTTGAATAAATTTTTTTTAAATTAAAATTATATGAGACAAACAGATAAAATTTTATTGTTTTGATATTCAAATTTTCAATAATATTCAATTTGTTTTTATAAATTTTATCTTGTCGAATCGATAGTGTTAAATATATTCCAAATAATTACTCAAAAGTGCAAAACAATACCTATATCTGATTCATTGTCGCTAATTTGATAGAAATTCAAATATAGGAACCACTATTATTTAATTCAACCACCTATACCGTATTTCTATTTACTGCATTTTCCTGAATTCCTTGAAGTTACAGAGTTGGCGTAATAAATCACGGTTAAAGTTATGGCAGATCATTTACCAGATAGTTCAACGGGCAACACTCAATAGTCGAGTTCACAGTAGCATGACCGCGAACTATGCAACAACACAATAGTTGATATTTTTGCTGACAAAATGCACCTACAAATGAGTCCATAGACACCGTGACTCATAATCCGTTTCTGGGAAATAAAACTGGGTCGCAGGGTACATTATGAATATTGGAAATGAATCATGGAAAGCAACATAATAACTGAACTCACCACATTCGTGAGCCGATCTGGAGTTTTCTTGATTACGATTGTGCTTTTTTCGAGGCGTAATTTGAGTCCATGATAAATGTTGGCTTGAACAAGACATTATAACTGATACCGTACTTTCTTTATAGAAATTTGAAGTGAACAAATTGCCTTTGGCGTGTATATTTTTAGCATTAAAAGTAATCAGAAATATGTAATTTTTTTGCGATTAAAGTGGAAGTTAACAATGCAGGCTCAAGTCTTGGTTTCGATCTGAAACCAAGTGAAATTACTTTAATTTTAACTCGTGATGGTCCATGTAGAATTTGCATTTTGAAGTAGTTGTTATTTCGAAGCAAAACTTTTTTACATTCAACATTTAATATTAACGAAATGGGTCGATTTATGCTTGAACAAACACTGGGAAATATTGTAATCTTATTTCCAAAGTGGTGAATATTCTATTCAAAGCATGGCTGAAGATGTGCACTTTCGCGGAAAAATCATCCTTAGCGATGAAGTTCGTTTTCATCGCAAACCTCCAAAAACGATTGATGCCCTGAAATACGAAATCGAAGTTGCCATGACATTGATCCCCAAACAATTGAAAATGTACTGAAAAATTGGGTAATTTGAATGATATTGTTCATCTTCAAATAAATTAATTCGGCTGATTTGTATCAAAAATCATTAATAAGGAGTATGAGCTATGGTAATAGAAAGTTCTAGAAATAAAGACAGTGTAACATACATCTGTATAACAATTCTATACTCAAACAAACTCGACAAGGTTTGTTTTGTTGATCACAGAGGCAAATTGCAGACATGCGCACGTTTCATACTAATTGGTTTTTGTCAGTGACTCCAAATCTGTCAAGTATCTATATTCGCTATACACAGAGACACTAGGATACTAATAATACACTAGCGGCATCTAGAGTATGCAAAATACATACAAGTCATACATTTGGAGCTTTAGATGTAGTAAACCCTGAAATCCGATCAGAAATCCATCAGGATATCCTTATGTTGAAAACATAATGAGCCTCTTTATGTATAAAATTGTAGATGTTTTCATTGTGTTTTAAGCCCTCACGTAGATTATATGAGACCCAATTTAGTTGACAGAACTATGGGAAAAACCATCTTACCATATCCTCAGATCATCAATATCTCATTCATCAAATTTTACATTATTCCTCAAAAATATTCTGCAGAACTCAAAAGTGTTAATTCTTTAACACCAAATATAAATGATATTTTCATTTTGACACATATAATAATCTAAAACATATATTGAAAATACTTGGAGAGGATGTGTAAAAAATAATAGAATTGTAATAAATTTTATAGAAATGCTTTTAGAGAAGTTTACAAGCTTTTTTCATTTCCAGAAATTAAATGTGATGTCATAAAATAAAGATAAACGAAACAAGTATGTATGACTATTATATTATAAGAATTTATAATTATATAAATATTGTATTGATTTAATAATTTATTAACGGGTCTATTTGTTAGTAAGAAATCATAAATATTTCTAGTAGATTTCAATTATTCAAATTTATCTGAAATCTTCTTGACAATACCCATGTTTTCAAAAAAAATTAAATAGAAAAAATTATGGTTCAAATTCAATGTTTATGGTTTTTCAGTCTGAGCAATGGCGAAATTCATATATTGTACCAAATTTAATCTAGGATCGGAAAGAAAATTCAATGATTTACTTTCGATCTGAAAATTTCGCAGTTACAACAAAAGATTTTTTTAAACTTGGTGGAAGGTTTATTGATCATCTTAAATATAAAACAGAAAATTTCTGTACTTCTTTACTACAAGTTTGAATTTAATACATTCCTTAAAAACTTTTAAAATTAAATTAAATAAATACCTTAGAGTACATTAATAGAATTAACATTAATCATACAGTAGTCAAAGTTGATAAAAGAATCCAAAGAAAATATAGAATATTGTTCGAACTTACTCAACAAATATTTAGTGAACACAGCGTTGTTTCATATCGATATTATAAAAAACAAATTCCACTCTGAAATAGTCCAACATAAAATTAAGAAATCCTTCGAAAAAGTTCTTTCAAAAAACCATAGAAAACTATGTAACACATCTCCAAAAATGTATTTGAAAACACTCACCGCTATTCATCAGTTCACTTTCAAATCCGCCAAATAAAAACAAGCAATAAAGAAAGTATCTTCAATACCGTGTTACATGTTTACGTGTTAAAAGTGTTTAGAAAATTCTATAAAATTAAAATTCGCAGTGCGGTAGTACAGAAATTTTCTGTTTGATATTTAAGATATTGTAAAAACCTTCTTTCAATTATAAAAAACCATCTTCTTGTTATTTATTTTATATATAATAATTACAATGTGATTTTACACTACGAGTCGAATAAATCAAATGGAGTACTAAAATATATACTAAAATTATCTCGAAACGCTGCAAATTTCCAACGAAATTGTATTATTTTTCAATGAAAAATCCAATGAAAAAAGCTTTTGAGAAAAAACTTTTTTCAGTTACCTCCTTCAATTTTCAGCCTAGCATACCATTTATTCAGATGAATGGTTTGAAAAATGATTGTCGAGCCGGATTCTTTCACAAAGTTTAAATTCGAAAAAACTAAGGACTGCTTAATTCTACTACAGATGGAATTTTCTTATTTGATATTTGAAATTTACAATCCCAAACGTAAACTGTGAGATTTTAAAGGACAGATACCCAGTTTTTTACTCGGAATATCATAGAGTATTTCTTGAGATAATTATATATATCAATTTCGTCACTTAAAAATTTATAGTAGTAGTAGTTGAGTTGGTATTGTTTAAAGGAAATTTTATACTGTATATAGCTTATTAAAATAAATTAATACGGATGTTCGTTCTGTACCAAAAATCATTAATAAGGAGTATAAGCTATGGTGATAGAAAGTTCTAGAAATCGAGACAGTGTAACATATATCTGTATAACAATTCTATACTCAAACAAACTCGACAAGGCTTTGTTGATCCTAGAGGCAAAGTGCGGACATGTGCACATTTCAAACTGAATGGTTTTCGTCAATGCAATTTATGCTAGTTACTCCAAATCTGTCAAGTGTCTATTTTTGCAAGTTATTAATAATACGCAAGCGCCATCTAGAGTATGCAAAATACATACAAGACGTTGCTTTGCGAGTTAATTCAAGTACAGAAATGTATTCTCGATATTTTTACGTTACTTACGCAGGAAAAACTTTCCTCGTGCTCAAATCAGACCATAATTTCCGTTTTTTGTTTGAGTATAAAACTGTTATACAGATGTATGTTACAATGTCTAAAATTCCAGAACTTTCTATTACCATAGCTCATGCCCCTTATTAATGATTTTTGGTACAGATCAGCCGATTTAATTTATTTCTAATATGAATATGTTAATTATGAGCATTACGGCAAATTATGGGCTGATTTCAGTATGAGGAAAGTTTATTCTGCGTTGTTAACGTGGAAAAATCGAAAATACATTTCTTTACTTGAATTAACTCGCAAAGGTATGTCTTCTATGTATTTTGCATATTTTCAATCATAATTTTGAAATTTTACATATAGAAAGTAAAAGTTATGCCTTAAACCTGTTCTCTAGAGATAAACACAATAAAAGTGGAATGTTACTTAACGAATAATAAGATTTGAATAGCTCACCCACTTCAGATAAGCTGGAATATATAGATTTTGCGTAAAGATCTTGGTCTTCACCAATACAAGATCCAACTGGTTCAAGAACTAAAGCTACTTGACCATAATAAGCGTCGTTTGTATGCTGATAGGGCATTAGAACAATTTGAAGTTGATCCACTTTTTTATCGTAAAATTGTGTTTAGTGATGGAAGCTCATTTCTGGTTGAACGACTATCTAAACAAGCACTCCGTATATGGAGTGAAAACAATCCTCAAGAAGTTCCACAGGTTCCATTGCATCGTGAAAAATGCATTGTATGGTGTGGTTTACACGCTGGGGCATGATCGGTCCATATGTCTTTAAAAACTATGCTGGAGCTAATGTTACAGTGAATAGTGCTCGTTACAGATCGATATTATTTGTTTTAAAATTTGAATGGTACGTACCCAGAAGTATTTTGTTTCCAACAAAATGGTACTACACCTCATGCTGCTACCGTAACAATTGATTTATTGAAAGAAAGATTTGGCGATAACATAACTTCGAGAAATGGTCCAATTAAATGGCCTCCAAGATCATGCGACATAACTGCACTGGATTATTTTCTTTGGGGTTATCTCAAGTCATTGGTTTATGACAGCAGACGCTTTAGAAACCAACATAACTCGTATTATTGATGCATTAAGGCCTTAATTACTCGAAAAAGTGGTACAAAATTGGTCTGGTCGAATGCAGTTTCTCAGAGATAGACGTGGTTGACATATGCCGTCAATTATTTTTGAAACCTAAATGTCATAAAATTATCTTTCAAATGAAAAATAAATTTGGCTTCAATCTTAATTCAAATGTGTTTTATTTATCAATTTAAAGTTCTATCACTCTGAAAAAAACACCCGATACAATTTAGATAAATGAAGCATGTGGATTTCTATTAATTATCTAGAATTGTTCACATGACGCGTTACGTTAACATACTTACCTTCTTCAGACAAACATTTAGTCTGAAATTTTGTAACATGCAATATGTAAATATTTTCTGTTTAGAGATTAGGGTACAATAAAATATTTTTATTACTTTTTTTAAATCCACCGGGTCCCTAGTTGAATAGAACCAATAAAGGTGAATTAGATAACTCAGTTTGTTTGTTCAATAAATTCCCTGAATTTTTAAATCAGTTTATTTGCATACTTTCTAACATGTTCAATTTTATACCCTTATTTTCCTCATGTAACATCCTAAAACAATCGTCAAAATAAGTTTTCTCTTTTATTGGATGTTCTGCGTACGAATCCAACTTATTATAGAGGAAGGAACGTCTATGTTTCATTATTCTAGTGTGAAACGTCTTCCGGTTTGGCCCATATAAATTTTTGAACAGGTACCGCATGGTAATTGATAAATGCCTGACATATGTGATTGAAAAATATGTAATTAATAATAGATAATATGATAACCCAAAGAGAATATCAGAATGCTACCAATGAAATATACCCTATGCTAAAAACCGGGCAAATATTAGGCAATTCCCTCACTTTCTATGGAAAAACATCAACACGTAGAAAAAAAATTCCTCAATAATATAGATATAAAGATATCTTATAGGACAGGCAACTCATTAGGAATTTATTTGCTGGTTATCTAGTACATTCTGTCAAGGAAGTACCGGGAATTATCGATTTAAATCTGGCGGGGCAGTGAGGCAGGAAAAAATTTTTTTTCCTAGGTTGGTACCACTGTCCTTGATTACTATGCCAAGCTTGAGCGGGATCTGTCAACTAGTGTGTTTGCAACAGCTGATTAAGTCAGTCGATGTCAGAGTGCGTGCTGATTTTTACTATGGGTGATTACGTTGAGCAAAGAATTTGTTTAAAGTTTTGTGTTGCAAATGAATTTTCGTGTGCCGATGCATTGAAAATGTTGCAAAAGCCTTTGGTGATAATGCTCTATCGAAAACTCGTGCATATCAGTGGTACAGAGCCTTCAAGGACGGTCGTGAAGTGGTCGAAGACTTGCCTCGTTAATTAAGGAAAGGGTGCTGGAAAACCGTCGTACCAGCTTGAGAGAGATAGCACATGATCTTAAGATATCCCACGAGTCCGCACGTAAGATTTTGAGTGATATTTTGGGAATGAGAAGGGTGGCCGCACGACTCGTACCGAAAGACCTGAATTTTCTTCAAAAACGTCATCGCGAACAGGTTGCTTCAGACATGCTGGATCGCTGTAATTCCGATTCTACATTCATGGAACGCATTATAACTGGTGATGAGATCTGGGTCTACGAGTACGATATGCAAACAAGCCAGCAATCATCGGAATGGGTGGCAAAAAATGAGCCGAAACCGAAAAAACCACGCCAAAGCCGCTCGAAAATGAAGGTGATGCTCATTGTTTTCTTCGATATCCGTGGCGTGGTGCACTACGAATTCGTTCCAGAGGGTCAGACGGTAAACAAGGAGTATTACCTAGGCGTTATGAAACGTTTGCGTGAGCGTATCCGTAAGAAGCGGCCAAATTTGTGGGCGAACAACTCATGGATTTTGCATGACGATAACGCGCCTTCTCACCGAGCTCTCAGCAACCACCGTATTCGCCGGATTTGCCTCCCTGCGACTTTTTCCTCTTCCCAAAACTAAAATTGCCCCTTCGTGGCACCCGTTTTGAGTCGATTGAAGCCATAAAACAAAATTCGGCGCGAGAGCTAAAGTCCATCCCGGAAAGCGCCTAAAAAAAATGAAAATGAAAATTCCCGGTACTTTCTTGACAGAGTAGTACTACTCTATCAAGAAAGTACCGGGAATTTTTAATTAAAACAACATTTTTACATTTAATCGTCAAAATTTATTGGGTCGCCTTCAAAATAGGTTCCATTTGCTCCAATACATCTATGCCAACGGCACTTCCAATTATCGAAACATTTTTTTTAGGCGCTTTCCGGGATGGACTTTAGCTCTCGCGCCGAATTTTGTTTTATGGCTTCAATCGACTCAAAACGGGTGCCACGAAGGGGCAATTTTAGTTTTGGGAAGAGGAAAAAATCGCAGGGAGCCAAATCCGGCGAATACGGTGGTTGCTGAAGCACGTTTGTTGAGTTTTTGGCGATAAAGTCAGTCACAATCGTAGCTCGGTGAGAAGGCGCTTTATCGTCATGCAAAAGCCATGAATTGTTCGCCCACAAATTTGGCCGCTTCTTACGGATACGCTCACGCAAACGTTTCATAACGCCTAGGTAATACTCCTTGTTTACCGTCTGACCCTCTGGAACGAATTCGTAGTGCACCACGCCACGGATATTGAAGAAAACAATGAGCATCACCTTCATTTTCGAGCAGCTTTGGCGTGGTTTTTTCGGATTCGGCTCATTTTTTGCCACCCATTCCGATGATTGCTGGCTTGTTTGCATATCGTACTCGTAGACCCAGGTCTCATCACCAGTTATCATGCGTTCCATCAATGTATAATCGGAATTACAGCGATCCAGCATGTCTGAAGCAACCTGTTCGCGATGACTTTTTGAAGAAAATTCAGGTCTTTCGGTACGAGTCGTGCGGCCACCTTTCTCATGCCCAAAATATCAATCAAAATTGTACGTGCGGACTCGTGGGATATCTTAAGATCATGTGCTATCTCTCTCAAGCTGGTACGACGGTTTTCCAGCACCCTTTCCTTAATTTTATCGACGTTATCTTCGATCGAAGCCGTCGATGGGCGACCACTTCACGACCGTCCTTGAAGGCTCTGTACCACTGATATGCACGAGTTTTTGATAGAGCATTATCACCAAAGGCCTTTTGCAACATTTTCAATGCATCGGCACACGAAAATTCATTTGCAACACAAAACTTTAAACAAATTCTTTGCTCAACGTAATCACCCATAGTAAAAATCGGCACGCACTCTGACATCGACTGACTTAATCAACTGTTTCAAACACACTAGTTGACAGATCCCGCTCAAGCTTGGAATAGTAATTAAGGACAGTGGTACCAACCTAGGAAAAAAAAATTTACCTGCCTCATTGCCCCGCCAGATTTGAATCGATAATTCCCGGTACTTTCTTGACAGAATGTATATGCTCGATTATTTCATCGAAAATTTTCTCTGTTATAAGAGCCCACACATGAGATTAACGTGTTCCATATCTTTTAGTTAATATTAGGGTGCAAATAAGTTTCTGCCGTTTTTTAACACAAATTAAATGTTTATTATAGAAGAACGGTAATATGAATGTGAGACTGCTTGCTGAGTGACTTCTAATGTTAGAGCAAGTTCTTTTTGTGTTTGAGATGAATCTTCCTCCAATAATGCCTCCAATTCTGCATCCTCGTAAATTTTTGGCCTTCCTTTGCGATCTTTGTCTTCTACGTCGAAATCACCGTTTTTAAACTTTTGAAACCACTCTCGACACGTTCTCTCATTCAAAGCAACCTCACCATATGCTTCTACGAGCAATTGATGCGCCTCAGCAGCAGATTTCTTTAAATTAAAGAAGTAAACTAATATTTCCCGCAAATGACGCTTACTTGGCTCAAATTTTGACATTTTCAACTTATAAAAATTATATTTTACCAATATAAAATCAATGATATTAATAGGTTATGTTGTTCTTGAATGTCCAAACTATTTTTTAAGCCGGTTATCATCTGCGAAAGCTAACCGAAACTCCATGCCGCGCCATCTACAATAAAACAGCGGAAACTTATTTGTACTCCTAATATATTACTAATGTTAACCTGAATGAATAATAAACTTTCACTGAAAATTTGAATCGTTTCTCAAATAACCTTTAATATATAACTTTAAACATACTTATACAAAATCATATTTAGATTTTATTCAACTTATAGACAATGAATTAATACTTATTTGTACTCCTAATATATTACTAATGTTAACCTGAATGAATAATAAACTTTCACTTAAAATTTGAATCGTTTCTCAAATAACCTTTAATATATAACTTTAAACATACTTATACAAAATCATATTGAGATGTTATTCAACTTATAGACAATGAATTAAAATGACATTATTGTGCATATATCTATTTAATTTCACTTAGATTGACATATTGTGTTGAGAAAGAACGAAAATAAAAACAAATAGAAAAGATGATTTACACGGTACTCATAAAAACAAACTTCACCAAAACTAGATGACTTCACTCCTATCTCTGTTCTTATGGATGATGCCAAGTCTTCTCATCTCTCTTATTTTATCCTTAGCAAGAGTACCCGAGACGGAGATAGCATACATGCCTGGTTTACAATAATCTGGGAAAAAAAATTATCATTAACCAAAACAATGAAAAATTTTATGAAGTTATGAAGTTTAGAATAAGATTTGAACTCACCTAATCTTAACCATTTACAGACCCAACTTTGTGTAGGTTCCATGACACCAACCATTCTATAACAAGAAAAAAGTATAAAAATATTAAATCATTTAGTTGACACCGGGATTTAAAGTCTACATAAACATTCAAACAAAATGCGCCAGTATCTGGTAGTTTTACAATTTTGAAGTTAATTGAAATATTAAAATTTTGCAACCTCGGTCAGTTGTTTCGGAAATTATGAACATATTTTGTTACAAGTCGGTAATGCTATCTATATCCATTGGTTTTTATAATATACAAATGAATCAAAGTTTTCCCGGTGATTAAAAAGGTGGTTAACTGATTTTATCAGAGAACTCAATTTATAAGCACTTCATATCTATAATTTATCAATTTAACAACAATTGTTTCGCCGTAACTGTGGCTGCTTGAAATTTATATTTCAAAATAACTCTTTAATTTACAGCTTCAATATTTATATAGCTAAAAACTTGAAATAAGAGGCAGTACAACTAACAATTTGCGGAAATAATGATAAGAAAAAAATATCAAAAAGGGATACGAATAACTATCAATTAGGCGGATGTCTTTTGTTATGACAACTGACTTGTTTTGATCAACTTTGATTCAGTTACAATTATTCTGTTTTTTGGTTTTCAAGAAAAAAATTAAAAACTGCTTTTCGGCGCCATCTTTATTAAATATCTCCATATAATTTGGCAAAACCAAGGACTACTCCAATAACTTTTATTACCAGCGACGTTATCTTTCCACCTAATTGAGAATACCGTAGTAAATACCATTCTACTTTTAGATCCACTTACTGTAATACCTGTCAATACATATACTACTCTGTCAAGAAAGTACCGGGAATTTTCAATTAAAACAACATTTTTACATTTAATCGTCAAAATTTATTGGATCGCCTTCAAAATAGGCTACATTTGCTCCAATACATCTATGCCAACGGCACTTCCAATTATCGAAACATTTTTTATAGGCGCTTTCCGGAATGGACTTTAGCTCTCGCGCCGAATTTTGTTTTATGGCTTCAATCGACTCAAAACGGGTGCCACGAAGAGGCAATTTTAGTTTTGGGAAGAGGAAAAAGTCGCAGGGAGCCAAATCCGGCGAATACGGTGGTTGCTGAAGCACGTTTGTTGAGTTTTTGGCGAGAAAGTCAGTCACAATCGTAGCTCAGTGAGAAGGCGCGTTATCATCAAGCAAAATCCATGAGTTGTTCGCCCACAAATTTGGCCGCTTCTTACGGATACGCTCACGCAAACGTTTCATAACGCCTAGGTAATACTCCTTGTTTACCGTCTGACCCTCTGGAACGAATTCGTAGCGCACCACGCCACGGATATCGAAGAAAACAATGAGCATCACCTTCATTTTCGAGCGGCTTTGGCGTGGTTTTTTCGGTTTCGGCTCATTTTTTGCCACCCATTCCGATGATTGCTGGCTTGTTTGCATATCGTACTCGTAGACCCAGGTCTCATCACCAGTTATAATGCGTTCCATGAATGTAGAATCGGAATTACAGCGATCCAGCATGTCTGAAGCAACCTGTTCGCGATGACGTTTTTGAAGAAAATTCAGGTCTTTCGGTACGAGTCGTGCGGCCACCTTTCTCATGCCCAAAATATCAATCAAAATCGTACGTGCGGACTCGTGGGATATCTTAAGATCATGTGCTATCTCTCTCAAGCTGGTACGACGGTTTTCCAGCACTCTTTCCTTAATTTTATCGACGTTATCTTCGATCGAAGTCGTCGATGGGCGACCACTTCACGACCGTCCTTGAAGGCTCTGTACCACTGATATGCACGAGTTTTCGATAGAGCATTATCACCAAAGGCCGTTTGCAACATTTTCAATGCATCGGCACACGAAAATTCATTTGCAACACAAAACTTTAAACAAATTCTTTGCTCAACGTAATCACCCATAGTAAAAATCGGCACGCACTCTGACATCGACTGACTTAATCAGCTGTTGCAAACACACTAGTTGACAGATCCCGCTCAAGCTTGGCATAGTAATTAAGGACAGTGGTAGCAACCTAGGAAAAAAAATTTTTACCTGCCCCATTGTCCCGCCAGATTTAAATCGATAATTCCCGGTACTTTCTTGATAGAATGTATACGTCTATTAAATGTAAGCGGTGCTTGTTAGACATAAATTTATTTCTAAAAGTATTTTGAATAAAAAATTTTTTTGAAATTAAAATTGTAGAAGATAAACATATTTCAATTTGTTTTAATATTCAAATTTTTTTAAATATGTATTAATCAGGAATCGGATTTTTACCTGCCTCATTGCCCCGCCAGATTTAAATCGATAATTCCCGGTACTTTCTTGACAGAATGTATAAGAACCTCCGTAACTTTTCACACAGTATCAGTTCAAATGTAGAATATGATAAAGCCACAGTGTGGCAAAACAATCCTCATTCCATAATAAAAAGTTTGTGGAAATTGAATTTTATTTATTACTAGTTGAAAATTAATTTTCATCAAGTAAAGAACGAATCCATCAAATTAATATATAACGATACATACCCAGAAAAATTCTTGCTTGTAAACTCCTGCACGTTGTCACTATCTTTACGGAGTTTCAAGAATTCTTCACAATTTTCGCAGCCATCCTCTAGGAACTGCTCAAAGGACTGAAAATTGTAAAAAATATTTGAACTATCTACTTTGAAAAAATAGAGTTATATATACCTTAATCATTGAACATCCTATGCAGGCTCTAAGCCTCTTCATATTGGGTGGTAATGAGTGGAAAGCCATTTTGAAATAATCGTCACTTTTAACCTATTCTTGTGATAAATTTCTTAGCGAAACAATTGAAACTTTGCTTGTATTGGTTTATAGACAGGGGCTTTACATACTTCACCCATAGAAAACTAACGCATATTTATATCTTCTTCTCGAGAATATTACAGAGGCAACTTATCTTCAATTATTATAGCTCGATACTGCTGAAATATCAGCAACTGTAGCGCATTTTATATTTTCAAATTTCGTACCTTCAAATTTGACTATTTTTGCTAAAAAGTCTGACGAACGTGCCATGTTGTGTCAATAGAATATATATTTAGCTGACCTGCGCGTGAGCGGGCGATGTTAAATCGAGTAGTACATAAAATCTTATGCCGTTTGCTGTGTTCCAAATTCTTAGGGCTCTTGTACTAACAATTATTGCCTTCTGATACCATAGAGGCTTAGTGATTAGGATGTATCGAACTACCCTGCCAATCTTTTTCCTTAACTGCGAAAGGTATCCCAATGCCAAATCTTTCAGGAAGGGTACCTTTACACACACCGAAACCAATATGGCTTAATAATGATGGTTACCTAGTCCACTGCGCAGGCCATATAGACAAAATTATCCACAAGATAGATGGAGCGTCTTGGTCGCGTTTTGTGGCCTTGCTGTTAGCCAGATCCAAATCCATAGGATTTTTATTACTTAAGGAGATCCATATTGAAATGGATCCAATTCTGCTGTGCACCACTAACAGAAATATTATTTTAATTTTTGATACGCGCTTTATCTAGGGAACTGCGTGCTATCGTGTTAAGCAATTATCTGTAATTTTCGAATTTTGAGTCGAAAATGGTCAAAAGTAATTCGGTACTTAAACACTCTATCTTTCGAACAGAAATATCTAAAGATTTGACACTTTTGAGGTAGGTTTGTAGCGTTAATATCTCGGTCGAGTTCGCTTATGGGCAAAATCGTTTCAACGATTCCGCAGGTAGTCATTTGTATTTTGAATTTGTATTATTTGCTCAATCGTTCCGAAACTACTTAACGGATCAGAACGAAATGTGTTACCTGGATATATAATAATGACAAAAAGACTTACGCAGAAAAAAGGCTAATTCCTGAACGAGAAGACCTATAGGCTTGATTTTCAGAATAGATTTGAAGTTTTGATATATCAGTTACGTTCAAAAATGGATAGAATCGGCTAAACCTATTTCTGAGTTATTCTAATTTGAAATTTTATTTTCGGGAATTTAAATGTGAAATAACGACTCGAAGAACATGCGTAATTTCGTGAAGATAAGTAAAGATAATTTTTTGATTATATTCTCACCTGATTTCAGGAGAAAGTAGGAAATTTTGTTTAATATTTTTTTCACTATTTCTGCCAATATTTTAATAATAATAATTTAGATAGGAGTGAGAAGAATGAAAACTGTAAACCATGTGTTTTTCATTTTCGTGAATTCTCCATTTCTTCAGAACACTTAAAAAATTGCAATAATTACGAAATTAGTGGCAAATTTTCCTGTCGTTATTGTACAAAAGGTCAAATTTGAATAACTGCGGAATCATTGGACTGATTTTGCCCATTAACGAACTTTTGAGCAAAATTAGGCATGCTGTTCCCTAGAATAAGCGTGCAAAACTGTGGATTTGAAAAGTATCCACAAGCATAAAAAGCAAATATTGCAATACTTTGGTTAAAAATCAATTTCCGTAATATTCAAATAAAGTTAAGAGAGAATGTGAATAAGTGTACTCTTCAACAGTGTTATTATTTCATGAATTCATTGATTTTGTATTATAACAGATTGTATGAATTCAAATTTTCACTTTAAGTTATCAAAAACATAAAATGTGAAAAAATGCCATCTCGCAAAGCAAGAATCTGTGAAATTTCGTATGAAATTAAGTCAGTTTTTTAGTTAGTATCTGCGGAAGCAACTATTCGATAACTCATAAATCATAAATTGATATAAAATTCTGTTTCTCTTCGTAATGACCATATGAATATTTTAATATTCAATTGCATGGCCACATAATGCACTATTTCAAATAATTCATTCTTAAGTAGTGTTTGCCCTTACTTAACTATGGAAATAGTGCATTATTCTCAAGTGATTATGGGGTGATTACCAAGTCATTATATTCAGATAAATATAATGAATAAAGGTTGGTAGGTAGTACCTATATTGTGGGACAAGGCCAAAAAAAGAGCTTTAGCAGCCCTTGGCAACTTATAGCTATAGTTAAGGTTATTAATAAGAAGTATGAGCTATGGTAATAGAAAGTTCTAGAAATCAAAAACAATTAAATTTGAATTGTTATACAGATGTATGTTACACTACCTTGATTAGTAGAACTTTCTATTACCATAGATGATACTCCTTATTAATAATTTTTGGTACAGATCAGCCGAATTAATTTATTCGCCTATAGTTGAGGTTTAAGGGCGTTTCCTGTATGCGACACACAACTGTTTTTCGCCTGCCTCCCAAAAAATAAAATATAACAAAAATTAAAACAGATATAATTTTAAAGAGAAACATAAGAAATAGTGTAGCAGTTTATCAAATATTTACAAGACATGTTCAAATGTGTCAGCCATGAACATGGTACATCATATGTACTTGCAAGTACATTCAATTTGTTTCATATTTCTACGTATCTGTTCGTGAATAGTTGTGTTGTTGGTGTTAATTTTCAGTTATGGTTATTGAATTAATTCACTGATGGGAATATTAATTCAAGGTTATATTTGTAGTTGTTGATTCATTTTCCATCTCTAGAGTAAAATAATTTTGAAATAAGGAAGTGTATGTTTTGAGGTTAGTCAGACATAATTTTAATTCTATGATAATATTAATAACAGTTCCAAAAACATATATTTAATGTTCAGTAAAGTCTCTAGGTTTTCAGGATATTCGACATTTTTTGAATTAAAAAAAAATTATTCACTTTTTTTGTGGCAAGAATACAAATGAAGGAATTTTTTAAACTGCTATTTGAATAGTATTCCTGCTATCGAATATAAACTATTATTTTGGAGGAACAGTACATGGTTTTTTTTAACAAAGATTTAACAATTTTATTTAATAATTTAGCTAAGATAATAAAGAAAGGAACCCTAACTTTTCCGAATCGGGGATTTATCAAATTTATCGTGAGTATTGTAATGCTACATATATAGGACAGATAGGCCGATGTTTATGGCATAGAATCAAAGAACATAGGATTTCTATTTTGAAAAACCAGAAGTCTACCAGTTTTGCAGAACATTGTATAGAAAACAATCATTTTTTTATGAGAAAGGTGTCACTTTACTATATAATGTTGATAAGGAAAAATTGATGAATTATTTGGAGATTCTTTCAATCAAAAAAGCCGTTGAGGATAAGGTGAATTCAACAAATTTCGAAATACTATTCGGCAACACCCCGATATTGGATACTGTTATTTCCATGAGCTACAAAAATACACAAATGTCCGAAGTGCAATAAATAGAACCTTTTTCAATTTTTGAAGCTTCCAGTTATTTCCATGCGCTATAAAAATACACAGATGTCCGAAGTGTAATTAATGGAACCTTATTCGATTTTTAAGTTTCTAGTTATTTCGATGCGCTACGAAAATACACAGATGTCCGAAGTGTATTAAATAGAACATTCTTCAATTTTAAGTTTAGTTTCTTTTTGTACTCCTATGAAGATGGTGAAACGACCGATACACTTGTCAGGATTCTGAATAAATTGTAAAACATCAAAACTGTGTGAATTATTTTAAATAAATTTGTTATAATGTTTCACCTAGTGCCAATCGCATACTCAATTCATGTTAAAGATTTAACTCTTATTTCATCTTTTGCTCATTTTTTTCTAAAGTTATCATATCTGAGTGAAAAAAAATGTATTATCATCTGAGCATCAAAATAAGAAAAAATACGGTATATCACATTATATTTCCAGCATTTTATTGATTCCAATCAAAATCCATTCCTATAAAACTGAGCAAGGCCTAGTTTAATGAAACCCTTGTTTCTTAAATTTTCTGCTACAGTATTCTTATTCAATTCAGAAACGGCTCATCTGCCAGGTAGAGAATAATAATCTAACCTGGTCTTTCATGGCCTAAGTGAAAATGAAAGGCCAATAGTGACCAATTTCTATAACAAACATTTTTTTGTAGTTTGAGAGTTAAGCGCTTTGTTGAGTCCGTGTGCTATCATAGCACTGACGTATTACAACGCTTAATGATTTTGTAGCCACCATAATCACCTGACCTCAACCCACTCGACTTTTTTTTACTGGATATGCCTCAAAGAGGAGGTCTACTAAGATTATTTGCGTACTATTTAAGGGAGAGTGTCCTGTACAAATAATTACTGAATATAGACCTGCGAGCAGATTGAAGCGATAATTTATTAGAAGGAACAGATAATGTATTCAGTTCCTGGTCGCCACTTTGATCACCTTTTGTGCCATTTAATTCAATACAATTATATTTTAAAATTGTTATTTTCTTTCGTTTCCTTGAATTATTGATTTCGCATTTATAAAATGAATACTTTTCAGTGAATTTCAAATAATATGGTAAAATTTAGTACTTTTGTGATCTAAAAGAAATCTCATTTCAATAGGATTTTATTGGTTGTTGAAGTATTGAAATACAGTGTGTTATCATCCACTTACTGGAAATCTGCCGTTATTGAATAATGTTTGCAGAACTTGCTAAAGTTACCATCTGCGAACAAGCATACATATCTGATTGTGACAGTTATTTAAATATTTATTATATTATTTACCATTAATAATCGTTAGAATGATTTGTATATTACTTCGGTTTTTAATTATCTTGATATTGAAATCCTCATCTGTCTCCAGATTTCCCTCGATTCAGTTCCACAAAAGACACGTGAAAAATATTCTTTCTTTTAAACACGAATGAATTCCGTGGTCGAATTTCTGAGGAATTTGTAAGCATTACAATGATATATATAATAATACTCTCCCTGAATTCACTTTTGGCAGCCTCTCATTCTACATCTTCTGTTTAATATCAGAGTTCAATAAGCTTACAGGGTATTTATAAATAGGTGTTTATAAAGCACTTTCAAAACAACAGAATTGGGGTAATATGTTCTATCATCTATGTTCCATATTTATGGGGGATGAGAATTAACTAAAGTGTTGGCCATCTAGCGTTTGCATGTTGAAGTAGTGGTTATTCAGAGTATAGGAAGACTTGTGTCATTCCTGATTTGACAGAAAGTTAGTGTAATACTTGGCATTAACGAAATAGATCGATTGACGCTTGAATAAAACTGACAAATAGTAAAAACCAGATAGAAGAGTGGTGACTCTTCCGTCCAATCTGTTAGAATTTCACATTGAAAATTCAACACAAATTAAATGCATTCTCGGCTATTTGTGGATCAATTTGTGAAACGAGTTCGTGAAACTGGATCGTTATTTGATAAAACAGCCCATTCACGTTCACATTCAAAAATGCAAATTTTAAATGGCATATCCGCTAAAAACGTCCCGCTACGAATTGACTGAAATATCTGAAAGTCATATATAAAGTATATAAAGTCATAACATATATAAAGTCATATAACGCTCTGTTTTCACAGATCTATGCTCGGCACTTAAGACAAAAAAGGCATATCATGATTACTATTATTCCATCTGCGTATCGGAACATTTCGGGATTATTAGTAAGTTCCATGATCCAATAGAACACCATTTCTAGTTGGCTTTTTTACTAATTAATATTAAATTGGGAGCGGAGCAAGACATTTGAAATTTTCTCAATACTATCCTAATTGCAGAATAATAGCTGGAATTAATTCACCAGAGCCTCTACAGATTTAAATCTAAATACACTGTATCACTTTATAGGCATATATATTATCATCACATGTGGTGGAAATTAAGTAATATAGAATCAAAAGAATATAAAATAATGATAAAATTATTTAGACATCATCTTATTCATATATATGTTTCGAATGGATATCAAAGAATCACAAGTTCCATCATCAACAAATGTTCAACATATAATTCAAACAATGCCTTTGTAATATTCCTTTTTTTAAAAATATATAGCACATTCTCCAGAGAAAGAACCTGATACATTCGGACCCAAAATCTCATAAGTAAGGAGTTATGTGAATAAACAAAATAATCATTCAAAATTATGTGACAATACCTTCTTCAATACAACACATTTCTGCAACAACTAACCAATTTTGGGGTAGGCATGGCCTAAACTACAATTAGGTTATATAATATTTAATTCTAAATGTTTCCATGAGATTTATTTAGATTAAAATCTATAGAGGTTCTGTTGAATTAATTCCAGCTATTATTCTGTAATATTCAAATACTTCTTCGTAGTAAATTTCAATTTATATACTTTCCTTATTAAATAAGGTTACTCTAATTTTCACAAATTTTTTTTGTTATTTAATACAATTGTTTCGTTATCACAGTAGGATCTTCAGGTAGGTGGTATCTTACATTTTGAATAACTAAATTTGTTTTCGAAATCGGTTGCTATTCATAAAAGAGTAGGTACAAAATTTTTTTATTGGGCTCTAAACCCCAAAAATGGGTATTTCTGTAAATTCCAGCTTATCTGAATATGTTTACAGGGGTGACTTCGAATTAACGTCGAATTGTTCGTTAAGTACTATTCCAATTTTGTTGTGTTTATGTATCTCTAGGTACTCTAACAGGCTTAAGGTGTAACTTTTGCTTTCTATATGTGAAATTTCAATATTATGTTTGAAAGTATGTCTTGTTTCTAATAAATGGTTTGAATATGTGGAATTGCTTTTGTTATTGAGTAATTTAGGGAAATGTATTTGAAATTTGTTCTGTATTGGGATATACTATATTTAGAGTTATTTTATTATTTCAACAATATTATTTATTGATCAACAATTTATCTATCAACGTAGGATATATAACGAGAATATCGTAAGAAAGACCAATTATTCAAAATGTCCATGAACTCCATACCACCTGATGAAAACAATCTTAGAGCATGTTTGGGATGTTCAAGGATAAAGGTAAAACTTTGTTTTTCTGGAACTAGATAGTTTTATGATTTTTTTTTTAATTTCAGTCTTTCCACCAATTCAAAAAAAATGGTTGCGAGAACTGTGAAGCAATTTTGGAATTTCAAGAAAATTCTTCCAACGTGGAAAAATTCACCAGCAAAAATTTTTCCGGGTATGTATCGTTTTACGTTGGAACATGTGTTAAATATCTGTGACGAGCTCGTACCAGAGAACCTTTCATTCAGTCTATATATTTATGTTTTGAAAATTTTCGAAAATATCCTCAAAAAATTTGTGCATGATAACTTTCGACCAGAAAAAAATTTTGACGTGAAATTTGGGTTCTAGATAGGAAGAAGATCAATATCAGAAAAATGCTTAGTCCGTTCATGTGGTCTGTAGAGGACTAGTAGAAATGTTGTTTGTCCAGTATTTCATAGAGTTTACTAAGTGATCAAGAAGTTTTTATGGAATAGAAGTTTCCTGAAAATTGAAGCTATATAATAATAATTATGTTTGTTTGAAGTCTGAATATTTCTGACAATACGGTACAGAATTATCCAACATAAATTTTTTCATCCTCTAATGAAGTCAATAAAACAAATTTAGACCCCAAATCAACCCTGAAAGTTTCTAGTCTCTAGTTCCATTTCAGCGTCAAAATTAGAAAATACAGATATTTGGGCAAAACGATAACTCTTCCATGGAACAAGCATGAAAAGATTTCTTGAAGTATAGATAGGAAATTTACTTCTGAAGATCTTTTTTAAATATTACAGATAATAGCTGGATTAATTATATGAAACCTCTACTACCAATTTAATCTAAAAAATCTCTTCAAGTCTTTCTAGAATAAAATTGAATAAAATACTTGGACTTTCATTTTATAGACATATAGAATTATCGACACATAAGGGGCAGTTAACCAATAAAGAATTAAAAGAAACCACAACAAGCAACAAATGAAAAAGTCCTATAGTGACTATAAAAAAATATATAGGACGAAACAAGAGCTTTAATAATTTTTATTAATTTTTTTTTTGTTATAGTATGGTGGCCGCCATGGAAAATTCGAAAAGCTGGGTGTGTAAATGGTTGAGAATTAGTGAGTATATAATTTAATTGACCAGATTCAGTACTTGAATATCGAAAGTCATTGTTATGACAATTTTTTTTTCTCAGATTGGTGTAAGCCAGGTATCTATGCGATATCCGTCTCAGGAAGTCTTTCTAGTGACAAAATCGAGAAAATGAAGAAACTTGCGATTATTTATAAGAATAGGGATAGATCTGTGAAATAATATTGCTTCAGTTTATTGTATTGTAAATTATTATGTTTTGGTAATGGCTTGTTTTTCTTGATGTCTTATATAATTGGCCAATCAAAGACGACTATAATGTTATTCATTATTGATATGATATCTTAAATGTTAATTCGTATAAGGATATTTCAAAATATATATATATATATATATATATATATATATATATATATATATAAATAGAAACAATGTTCTACTCAAAAAACGATTTAAATTTTAAAACAGGATTTATTATTACTCTAACAAAATATTTCCAACTTTCCCTAATTTTACGATTAATTCCGTCCTGATTTTGTTCGCAAAAATTTTTCAATCATTTTTTAGAAACCCCAAATTTAAGCACTTGAAGTAAATCGATTCCGCCGAAATTACCAAATGGATCCTCTTTCAGTTTCATTAATTATCTACTCCAATAGTAGTACTTTCAAAAACAATTTCATAAAATTTCCCAAATTTAAAATCCAAAAATATAGTTAGAAGTTCAAACAATATTTTATATACGTAACTTAAAATTCAGATCCATGTTATGAAGAATAAATTCATCGGGTCTTCAAAATGTTTTGATAAAGGAAACGGTGAAAAGCACTGACGTGTAGTCGAAAGCTTTCGCGCGCTTGTTCAACAGTCTCTTTACCCTGAAAATTTTAAATCTATGAATTACTTCTTCAAGAAGCTAAACATGATGAATACAAATTTTGAAAAAATTATGCTGCGCCTGGACCAATTTGTCTTTCTCTTAAACAAAACCAATAATTCACTTGGAAAATTAATAAAAAACAGCAACGAAAACATTTCTAACCACAGGAAATCAGGAGTCTGCAAGTTGACTTGCGCCCAAAACTATATGTTGCCCAGACAGGAATATCATTCCAGACCAGAATAAGGGAACAGGAAAAATGTTATAGTAACCCATACCAACCCATAGGTTGAACATTGCAGAAAAAACTTTCCTCATGCTCAAATCATACCATAATTTCCATAATATTAATTATTAAATTAATAATTTTTGGTACAGATCAGCCGAATTAATTTATTTGAATATGATAGTGCTAATAATGAGCATTACGGCAAATTATGGTCTGATTTGAGCATGAGGAAAGTTTTTTCTGCGTTAGTAACGTGAAAATATCGAGAATACATTTCTTTATTTAAATTAACTGGCAAAGGTATGTCTTGTGTGTATTTTGCATACTATAGATGCCGCTAGTGTTTATTAATATCTTAGTGTCTCTGTGTATAGCGAATATAGATACTTGACAGATTTGGAGTCACTAGCATAAATTGCACTGACGAAACCCAATTATTATGAAACGTGCGCATGTCTGCAATTTGCCTCTGTGATCAACAAAACCTTGTCGAGTTTGTTTGAGTATAGAGTTGTTATACAGATGTATGTTACACTGTCTTGATTTCTAGAACTTTCTATTACGTTAGCTCATACTCGAATATTTTGCTAATAATTTCACTGTTTATTTCTCATTTGTTGTCAAAATTGACGCAGAGAAATAACTTTGATGGGGAATATTATTTTCACTTTTTTTCAAAAGTGCAGCCACGTGAATCATTCCTGAAAATGGAATTAAGTGGTAGTTCATTTTCACGAAATTTGATAGTGATTTCGATTAGAAAATACGATGTAAAAATAATTTTCACATACTATTGGTACTCTGTGTGAATACGATAATTTAATCCGTTTTTGAGAAAAACTGAGGATTTCCAATAACAGTTAATAAAGAAACTTGTAACTCAACAATTTCAAAATCAATATGTGAAATGCCCTTTTGGGACAATGAACTTTTCAATTGCGTTTTTCTGGAAAACAGATGTAATTATCGTGTTTGAACAAGTGTACCAATATTGAGTAAAATTTATTTTTACATCGCTCATTCTAATCAAGATCACTATCACTTTCCGTCAAAAAAAGCTACCACTTAATTTCATCATCAGGAATTATTTACGGGGCGCATAACATGACAAAAAGAGAATTAATACATAAAATAATATTCCTCGTCCAAAGACATGCCTCTGTGCCGATTTTTACACCAATTAAGAAATAAATAGTGAAATTATAATCAAAAAATGAAAAAAAATCTTCTTCGACACCCTGGATCTTTTTCCTCGGCAACATTTTATTGAAACAAATTTTATCAAATCTTTATTTTTTGGTCCAAACAGCTTGTGCTTAAACTTTATTCCAATAATTATGATTCACTGTGTATATTGGTCGTTCGATTTTTAAAATTTTCTTCAATTAATACTTATGGATTTCAACTCTGAGAAAGATTCCTTACGAAATCGAGTCCTATAATAGAATAGTCCACATGTGGTGGGGATTAATTTTAAACGAAATAGTTCGGAAGAGAGTGGTGTTGGATGACGAATTGCATGCCCTTCAATAAATTCTCCCTGATCCATCACTGGCACAGCAAGATCTAAATTCTTGACACATTCACCAACAGACAGTGACAAGTCGATTTCGGTGAAGCTGGGGTGTTCGACTGTACCCTGTGTATCATAGCCCTATAAAATTCTTCATATGTAAGAACGTTTATCTTCGAGACATGTAGGTTATTAGACCAAAATAGATTCTTAGTCACTTCTACGTTTTCAAGTGGAATATTAGTTTTTTTACGAGTTTTCGAATTAGACAGCTTAAAAGCCCTTTTCTCGAAACCTGTTTCAGGTAGCGAGAGAAGCTCAGATCATTTATTATAATAATGCAAGCACAGATGTTCTGGGTAGATCTATTCATGGCCATTTTTTCAGCTTCCAGGCAAGAAGGTTCTACACAATCTTCATTCTTGTGTATACATTTGGAGATTTAGATGTAGTAAACCCTGAAATCCGATCAGAAGTCGATCAGGATATCCTCAATTTTTCATATTTATCTAAAGTCTTCTTGACAACACCCATGTTTTCAAAACAAATTAAATAGAAAAAATTATGGTTCAAATTGAATGTTTATGGTTTTTCAGGTTGGGCAATGGAGACAATCATATATTGTACCAAATTTAATTGGGATAGGAAAGAAAATTCAATGATTTACATTCGATCCGATTGCAACAATAAATGACAAAAAACGGTCTTTTGAACTTGGAAAAAGGTTTTTTCAATATCTTAAATATAAAACAGAAAATTTGTACTTCTTTACTACAAATTCAAATTTTATAAAATTTCTTAAAACTTTTAAAATTGAATTAAATAAATGCCCCAGAGAACACTGTTCACTTTTCAATACATATACATATAGAATTAACATGAATCACACAGTAGTCAAAGGAGATAAAAGAATCCAAAGAAAATATAGAATATTGATCGAACTTACTCAACAAATATTCAGTGAAGACAGCGTTCCAAATTCCACTCTGAAATAGTCCAACATTAAATTAAGGAATCAAATAAAAGTTCTTTCAAAAAATCATAGAAAACATTTAACACATCTTCAAAAAGGTATTTGAAAACACTCACCGTTTTTCATCAGTTCTCTTTCAAATCCGCCGAATAAAAATAATCAATAAAAGTATCTTCAATACCATGTGTTAAAAGATTTTAGAAAATTTTATTAAATTAAAATTCGTAGTGCGGTAGTACAGACATTTTTTGTTTGATATTTAAGATATTGTAAAAACCTCTTTTCAATTATAAAAACCATCTTTTTGTTATTTATTTTACATATAATAATTACAATGTGATTTTACACTAAGAGTCGAATAAATCAACTGGAGTACTGAAATATATACGAAAACGATTAAAAACGCTGCAAATTTCACACGAAATTTTTATTATTATTCAATGAAAAATCAGAAAAACTTTTGAGAAAAAACTTTTGTCAGTTACCTCCTACAATTTTCAGCCTAGCATACCATTTCTTGAGATTAAAAGTTTGAATAATGATTGTCGAGCCGGATTCTTTCACTAAGTTTAAATTCGAAAAAACTAAGGACTGCTTAATTCTACTACAGATGGAATTTTCTTATTTGATATTTGAAATTTACGATCCCAAACGTAAACTGTGGGATTTTGAGGGATAGTTGAAGTTTTTTACTCGGTATATCACTGATTATTTCTTGAGATAATATAATAGTATATATCAATTTCGTCACATAAAACTTTAGAGTAGTAGTAGTTGAGTAGGTATTGTTTAAAGGAAATTTTATACTATATATAGCTTATTAAAATAAATTAATTCGGATGTTTTGTACCAAAAATCATTAATAAGGAGTATGAGCTATGGTGATAGAAATCGAGACAGTGTAACATACATCTGTATAACAATTCTATACTCAAACAAACTCGACAAGGTTTTGTTGACCACAGAGGCAAATTGCAGACATGCGCACGTTTCAAACTGATTGCTTTTTCTTCAGTGCAATATATGCTAGTGACTACAAATCTGTCAAGTATCTATATTCGCAATACACAGAGACACTAAAGTATTAGTAATACACTAGCGCCATCTAGAGTATGTAAAATACACACAAGACATACGTTAGCCAGTTAATTCAAATAGAGAAATGTATTCTCGATATTTTCACGTTACTAACGCAGAAACAACTTTCCTCATGCTCAAATCAGACCATAATTTGCCGTAATGCTCATAATTTGCATATTCATATTGAAATACAGAATATCCGAATTAATTTATTTTAATATGAATATGCTAATTATAAGCATTACGGAAGATTATGTTTCGATTTGAGCAAGCCAATTACAGATGTGTTCTAGAAATGTTCTAGATACTGAGTTTCTACATTGGGATATGGACAAAAATATAATATAAAAAGTATTAAATAGTATTATTCTGAGTTTCACATATTTAATTATCATTCAAGGATCGTTTCGCTAACTCTGCATCGTCAGATTGGTGGTATTTGTTACATTTTGAATAACACTTATTCAAAACCTACCTGACGATGCTACTGTGTTAGCGAAACGATTGTTCTATCATAATAAAATATAAAATATGTGAAAACCAGAATAATAAAATATTAGGAAAGCGGTTTTTTACTTGATAGAAGGAATATTACAAAATTTGAATATCAAAACAGATTTAATCTGTTAGTCTTCTACGATTTTAATTTCAAAATATTTATTCAAGAAACTTTAAGAATTAAATTAATGTCTTTTAAGCACTGCTTATATTTAATAGACGTATAAAATCGAAACTCATTATTCAATATCAAATGGAATTAAGAAAAAACCCTATGAATATAAATTGTAAATTAAAATTAATAAATAAATAAATGTTTTTTGTTTCGTTCCAAGCATGCGTACTGAACTGCTTGTGACAAAATGTTTTGTTTTCTGATCTTATATATATGAAAACTGAGTCTTTCTCAAAAATATACAACATAATTTTAAGAACTTCTAAAAACTAATTTATTTGAAATATTTCATATATTTAAATTAATTACTTCAAGAACTGTCAAAACATGTAGTAAATCCTCAAAAAATAATTAGAATTCAGATAAATACCCAATACGATCTCTAGGAATATGTGTTTGCTGACATTAAAACTAGGTATATCTAATATCCAAGGTACTCTATGTTCTATGCTCAGTTCTTAAAATTATGTTGTATATTTTTGAGAAAGATTTAGTTTTTATAAATATAAGATTAGAAAACAAAACATTTTTTCACAAGCAAAGGTGTGTTTCCGCTTGTCTGAAGAGTTCAGTACGCATGCTTGGAATGAAACAAAAAACAGTTATTTATTTATTAATTTTTTCTTGATTCCATTTGATATTGTTTAATGAGTTTCGATTTTATACGTCTATTAAATATAGGCAGTGCTTATAAGACATTAATTTAATTCTTAAAGTTTCTTGAATAAATTTTTTGAAATTAAAATTGGAGAAGACTAACAGATTAAATCTGTTTTGATATTCAAATCAGAATAAACTTATTTAATACTTGTTATATTATATTTTTTGTCAATATCCCACTGTAGAAACTCATCTAGAACACACCTGTAAATGGGCTGTATGACATGTTGGATGTATTTGAAATAAATAGACAGATATATACACAGATATATAGATAGATAGATAGATAAATAGATAGATAGATAGATAGATAGATAGATAAATAGATAAATAGATAGATAGACAGACAGATAGATAGATAGATAGATACATAGATTGATATATAGATAGATAGATACAAAGATAGACAGATAGATAGGTAGACAGATAGATAGATAGTTATATAGGTAGATAGATAGAAAGATAGATCTATACATAGATATATAAAAAGTTTTTAAATAAGAGATTTCATTTCGAATAGCCAGCTATCTGGGCAGCTGTCACTTCTGAAGTGAAATTGTTTAAATTCACTACAAAAATGGTGAACATTTTGCAGTCACAGGTCGCAACAAAACACAGGATGTGTGTTGTGAAACTGGTTGACAACTGTTGGGACAAATAAGTGACGTGAAAAATCCATACCATGTGCGTCGCTCAAAAACAACTGAGAATATTGCTGCTGTAGCCCGTAGCGTTGACGAAAACTCAGGTTTGTCGATTCCTGGCCGATCTTTGGAATTAGGCATTCCACAAACGACATTACACAGTATTTTGCTTGAATACTTAGGTCTTAAGGCTTTTGAAGTTCAGTTAACCCAAGAACTCAGGCCGGTCGATCGCCAACAACGTCGTATCTTCGCTGATTGGGTCCTTGAAATGCATCAAAATGATCCGAATTTTCATCGAAAAATCATCTTCAGTGATAATTTTTACCTCGGAGGTTACGTTAATCAGCAGATTTTCGAATTTGAGCTGGAAAAATCCAAGAATGATTGTTGGAAGCCTCTCCATCCTCAACGTGCTAATGTTTGATGCGGTTTTTGGGCTGGCGGTGGGATAAGACCTTACTAATTCGAAAATGGGGCTGGTCCACTGTTACGCTGAATGGATTGCTCTACAGACCTATGATTAATGATTTTTATGGCCAGTATTGAAAGATATTGATGTAGACGACGTTTATTTTCAACAAGATGGCACTACGATCTACACAAGCAACGAAACATGTAGTGATTACCATTGACCACCGAGATCTGGTTATTTAACACCTCTAGACTTTTTTATTTGGGATCTTGTTATTTAACAATTTTAAACTTCTTTATTTGGGGCCACGTGAAAAGTAAGGTCGATGCTCCACAATCCTCAAGTCGTCAAGTTATTGCTGAGATATTGCTCGCTATATTCTGAAATCCCATCGAAAGTTTGAAATATTGCTAGAATTAAGTCTTGCAAGAGCTTCCTTGATGATAATTTGAATGATGTTATAACATTATCTATTGGAATCTAAAAAATCAATTCAAGTTTACTTTTGAACCACAAAATGAATGGACTCAGTGAAACCAAATTTTGGTATTATGGCTGTGTTGATAAATTTTACCTTCCATAAAAACGAAGTAACTCAACACACTCCGTGCGCTCGGAATTCTGATTTCTATACGGCCCCGTATATCCTAATCTCGCACAGCATTTCCAGGAATAATGCGCATTTGAATCAAATCTAACGGAACGTTTTCGTTTCAGATACACACGTACCAAATACGTTAAGAGCAGACGCAACAGACCTAAATGCGTTCATGTAGACTTACGTCTTCGCACAATGGTACCCAGAATTGTCCGCTTCCTCTTTACGGATCACGTACCTTCGATGATGTCTAAACGGCACGACCATCGAGCGCCCTCAAAGGCGCCGAACAATAAGAAAGACGAATACGTGAGAATGGAACTAACTAGGATCGATTGAGGATGATGCCAGATTCTAATCCGCCATTATGCTCCGAATGGAGCCAAGACTGATTGCGAAACAGTCGAATATGGATCGTGATTGTTAAATTGGAGGCCTTATCCGACTGAATCATTTGTATGTCACCATTTACTTCGATCCTTGCTGGAGCTGTGTATTGAACGCTTGGTTTCAATTGGTGTTTGCAGAGCTAGCTGCCCTGGGGCATTCACGCTTCATCAGAATTTTCAAAATAGAGCAAAATATACTCAGTAACATTGAAAATGAAACACCCAAAACTAATTATTATTTCAACTTGATTCTTTGGCAACAGAATGCATGCCAACACTATTTGTCAAATATTGTTGATTGTCAATATAATGTCGTAACTACAAAAAAAAAACCAGGTAGAATATTTCGATAGAAAAGGTTTTCAAAACGTTAAAAAATTAGTGCAATTGACTGAACTGAGAAAAAATGCTGCATATGAGACAATAAATAGGATAAAAAATGGCATGGATTTGAGGCATAGACTAGTTTTAGGAAGACCGCGTAAGATTAAAGGAAACAATTTAAAATCTTTATTGGCCTTAGGACGACACAATCCACGCCTGGGGTTTCGCAAATTGGCTAACAGAATTGGAAACCAACGAAATATGAAAGTATGTCCAGAAACCGTCCGTATGTCACTGAAAATACAAGACCACATATCACGGAAACCAAAAAAAAAATTCCTATAATGACACCTTTCCAAAAGAAACGAAGAATGGAATTTTGTCAACGTTTGCAAGGAGATAATTTTAATGTCTTTATATCTGATGAAACTGTTTTCAACTTGGTGAAAATCACTTAAAAATACTATCAAAACAACCTGTTACCGTTCAAATTTCCCTCCAAAATAATGTTTTTGGGAGCAATATTTCAGCGTTATGCTACGCCTCTCTATATAGTTGATGGTACCATTAAATAGTGAAAAGTATTGTGGTAATCTAAACGTTTGAAACTACGCATGTTTTATATCCAGAGGGGTAGCGTTTTCAGCAGGATAATGCATGATGCCTTTACTCAAGCCTGAATGCCAGAACACCAAGTGACAACCATGCATGATTACCAGCTTCACCAGGTCTTAGTCCCATTAAAAACATATGGGGACTAATGAAGATTGAAGTTAACGGGCAGCGACACGATATAAAAATGATTTAATTCAGTTATTTTTACAGTTCTGCACTACCATCACCGAAAATTATGGAGGTGATCTAGTTTCGGGTGTAAGTCGACGTTTAGTCAAGTGTTTACAGTTAAAAGGAGGTTGTATGAGTAAATAATATGAAGATTTTGCTGTAATTTTCTAATTCAAGAATTAAAACTATATACTAAATAATTACAATTGAGCTTCGTTTTTTCCGGTTACTTTCAAGACGGACTATAATATTTAAAAGAAAATGAAAAAGCGGTTTGGTATATGTACTTATGTATTAAGTTAAGAGTCTACATACTATAAACCTGCCTGAAGTGGTATCGGTACGCAAGACTTCTTTAGAGCGATAAAACAGTAGAGAAATAAACAAAATGAAGATTCTAATCTGTCTGCGTCTGCAGGTGTAAAAAAGTTTCCTTCTGTTAAAAACGCCTCGAAATTACGATTTAATATCGAGTGGGGCCTCCTCTATCAATGTTATCAATGAAAGCTGGGGGAATGTTCTGCCAAATATCCATCAAAGCATTGGGGAACTGTTGTAAATGTCACGGTTAGTCAGATAAGCGGTGTATTTGCTGTGATATTGCACACCAGACATGTTCAATACAATTTTGGTCTGGAGAGACTACAGACCATTCAGTTCGGTTAGTGCCATGATGCATTTCTATGCGGTCGTTATAATTCTTACTAGGTGTGGACGAGCATTATCGACAATTAACGTAGAACTGTCGCTAATGGCGGCCACATAGGGAATAGGATCTGGTTCTACAGTCAAATCCTAACCGCTGTCATGGTTGCCTTAATGAGGTTAATAAGATCTGTGCTCCCATTAAAACAAATGCCACACTGATATGCCACCAAAAAGAGTTGTTGGCGTCATGAAATGTTGATTATATCGTTGGCCCTGTTCTTGATACACCAATATTCACCTGATACAGACGAAATTTGGACTTATCCGTGAACAGGCAGGATCTCCATCTGTGCGCGTTTCAGTTCTCATGCTCCAGAGCCCAATGATATCTTACAGTCCGGAAGTCCTCACTTAATCGCGGGGGCCTGGCGGATTTTTGTGCCCTGAAATTGAAACTATGCGAACTATTCTACATTGCTTGACCAGAAATTATCCTACTAGCTTGCCGAAATGAGCTATCAATTAGGTATGCTGTAAGGAAGGGATTTCATCGGAGAGTTTACCTTATTAGACGATCTTGTGAAATGGTTGTAGTTCTTGCTCTTTCACCCCTTTAAGTATATGCAGCACTTTCACTAATACCTACGATAGCGATTCCATGCTCTTTGCGAAACTGCGAAATCTGGAGGGCTCGCTGGGGTATGTCGTGTATGTATATTTGCGTACAATAGATGGCGCTACATTGGTGTTCCTATGCACAGCTAATATAGGTGCGTGGCTGATTTGTGTTCGTTGGATATTACAGCGCACTAGAGGTTGAAACTTCGAAACATGTGTATGTTTGCTACTAATGTCCCAGCGAACAACTAAACCTATTCAATCTTGTTTGAGCTTAAAATTGTTATTCAGATGTATGCTGTACTATCCCAATTCGAAGAACTCTCTGTTACCATAGCTTCGCCCCCCAGGCATTAGATCTTGACGTGATGGGGGCGCTCTCCTGACTAGGACCCTAAATTCGTCCCGACGAATTGGAGGGTTAAGTCTTGGTGTCTAACGTAATGCCAATTCGCGCCAGTCACTGGACCTGTATGGTGGAAGATCTCCGAATGGGGCCCTAGTTTTACTCAGGTGAAATGGAGGGCTGAGCCGGTTGATTAACTCAGTGACAAGGGAGTCTGTCGCAGCACAGGGCTTCTCCCTTAAAACTGGCGTACTCTACCCTATCGCAGTATAAATCTCCGGATTCTGTGTAATGGCCGAGTGCGTTATGTAGCATACTGCGTTACCTCGGGGGGGTGGACTTGCCCTCAGGTGTTACTTGTACCACCTGGCCACCCCACTTGGTGTTGGACTCGAGGGGGCAGTGGTTGAAAGTCCGCATGCTGGACTAGGGGGGTATTTCATTTATCTGTTCGCAGACCCCCATTTTCGGGATATTCTCATGAAACGACTCGGGGTTTAACGGGACTTGACGGTTCGACCGGCCTGTCCTGGCCCCTGGATCTGTGCGTAACTATTTAGGGTTTGTGGATCTCGACGAAATGGCTCCGCCATTAGTGCTTGACGCCAGGATCAATCAAATGACTTCACATGGGTTCGGTGGGTCAGGACGTATAGTCCGCTAGACGGTGCTCGTACCAGGATCAATTGTAGTCGTCAATCTTGAGTTTATCTTAGTTCTTGGGACTGCGTTCGGGTGGATGGATAAGAATTCCCTCCGGCGGGTGAGTTGCGTCTCAAACAACTCGGGTACTGACCTGCAGAGCCAGTAGAGGTTGGATAGTGCTTTCGCTGCTACCAGTCAGACGGTTCTGGCTTTCGAGTCGGGGCCCAAACTGGAAGCTGGTGGGTTCATCTCTTCGGAGGGGTTCTCGCCACGCGCGATGATATGGCGTAATCCTTATCACACTTTCTACCTCTGGGTGGACTGTGGAGACTGCTTGGTAGTCACTTGGAAAAGAGGCCATGCCTCAAATAGCCAATAACTATTCTGGTAGAATTCACCTGTTACCATAGCTTCGCTCCCCTGGCTTTAGATCTTGTCGTGATGGGGATGCTTGTCAGGACTAGGACCCTAGTTTCGTCCCGGCAAAATGGAGGGTTAAGTCTTGGTGCCTGACGTAATGCCATTCGCGCCAGTCACTGGACCTGTATGGTGGAAGATCTCCGAAAGGGGCCCTAGTATTGCCGTTCTGGTGAAATGGAGTCACTGGAACCGTGTGGTGAAAGTTCGACCGAATGAGATCCTAGTTCACTGTAAAGGTGGAATGAAGTGACAAGGGTGTCTGTCGCAGCACACGGCTTCACCCTCAAAACGAACGTATTTTATCCTATTGTAGTAACACTATGGATGTTTCTGTCCAATGGCCGTGTGCATTATGTAGCATACTGCGTAACTCGGAAGGATGGAGGTCCTCGGGAAGTATTCGTTCGACTTGGCCACCCAATTGGTGTTGGACTCAAGGGTGCAGTGGTTGAAAGTCCACATGCTGGACTAGAAGGGTATTCCATCTATCTGTTCGCAGAAACTCATGTCCAGGATATCTCGAGAAATGCTTCAGGATTCAGCGGGATTTGACGTTTCTGGGGTTTGTGGATCTCGAAGATACGTCTAGACCATTGGTTCTTGATGCCAGGATCAATTGAAAGACTTCACAAGGGTTCATAGGTCTTGAAGTACAGGCCAAATTGACGCTGCTCGTACCAGGATCAATTGTAGCATTAAATCTTGAGACTATCTTGATTCATAGGACTGAGTACGGGTGGGAGAATAAGAAGCTCCTTCGGCGAGTGAGTTGCGTCACAAAACAACTCGGGTAATGACACTGCAGTACTGAAGAGCCAGTAGAGGTTGGATAGTGCTTCGCTGATACCAGTCACGGTGTAGGTTCTCAGACTGAAGCCGAAACTGGAAGCTTGGTGGGTTCAACTCTTCGGAGTGGTTCTCGCTAATGCGCGATGATAAGGCGTAACCCTTATCACACTTCCTACTTCCTGGGCAGATTGTGGAGACTGCTGAGTAGTCTTCTGGTGAAAGAGCCTCACATGCCAGTAACCTAACAGGTAGAATTCCCAATGTTACCATAGCATATATTTCTTATTAATCATCTCAAATTGTGACTACATCACTACGAAGAAGATAGTGATGAGATAGTGATTGCAGGATTAATCCCCAAGATTAATAACCTTACGGTAAACTAATCGGTAGACCTAATATTTATCCATTTGTCAGTCAGTATGTATATTTTATAATGGGTTGGGAATTATGAATGAATAATTTGTATATTTTAGTATTCATCAACAGTAAAGAAGGTTATCCATGAATATTTGTTCGAATAATTTAGTATCCATGAATAGCTCTTTTAATTATTATTCATGACGAGTACTGAATATTCAGCATTTAAATTATTTATTTATATTCTTAGATGTATCCAATGACACATTCAATTAAAATAAATTTAAGAAAGCAGTTAAAAATACAGAAGTGGGAAAAATCTAGCCCTAATTCAGAGCTCCTAAAATGAAAAAGCAATGCAGCCCTGTAGGAAAGCGAATATATCGAGAGCTTTTCCACCAATCCTCGTACAGAGTCAAAGGTAAACGATCGAAATTGCAGACAGGGGTAGATGGCCTAACTCCGGCAAGCCCGGAATTCAAGCGTGTGATCGGCCCACTCTTTTAAGTGTGCATATATATGGAAATAATTGCGGATTTGTAATTGGCCTGCAAGCGGTTAGTGACATCGGAGGTGAATACACCTCTCTCTACCTGTCGTCTAGCTGAAAAATGTGACGTATGAAAATTTTAACGATGAATTCTCATTTCGCTGAGCACTCTCATATCCTGCATGCAATTATAGAGTCATCGGTTGGAAACTGAATATAATTAGAGAGAAAATGGAACACCAAAGGGAGTTCAGGTGATATTACATCAAAATATTCGATTGAACCGGTCTTTCCTCTGCTTGATGGAAGTCCGTCGGAATGATTAATATTAGAAATAATAATAAAGTCAGGAAAAATTCTTTTAATCAATAACATGAAATTTATGGACTAAATTTATGGATTAAATGATTCCCAGACTTTTCCAGAAATTAAAGAAAATAATCTGGTCACGATCTGAATACTAGTCTCAGAGTCCTGCCATATGAAGAGCACAACTCTTTAATGTTCATTTCAGTAAGAAAATAGCCAGTAGGCGATGATTCAATCGGAGACATTGATAAAGCCTTCTACTCAAGACCAAAGAACCCAGAAGAGATAAGATGACTAACAAAATCATTCAGATTGTGATGATGAAATACCTACACTGATAGTCAAACTATCTTAAGGAGCAATCTGTAATATTCTTTCATAAATTGTTAATACAAACTATCTTAAGGAGCGATATGTAATATTCTTTTATAAATTGTTAATATTCAAGTTTGGAATATTTCCTGATTCATTAAAGCTGGCTCTGATGAAACCCATCTTCAAGAGTCAGAATCTGACTTGAAGATGAATGAAATTTTTTGCCTACGTTACGTTGCAAACAATCGGAAATAATGCTCTGTTCGAAAATTATGTCACAAGAGTTAGTCAAGTATGCCTTTCTGCATGAACTGAATGAACCCATTTCAACATAAATCTATATGTTATACTATGCGGGGCGAATATAGGTACGTTGTAGATTTCTTAATGTTGCATATTACAGGGAAGTTTCGAGAAATCGACTTGACCAAATCGGGCTACTTTTTGTTCGAAATGATTATACGGATGTTTGTTGAAATGTCCCGAAATATGGAAATATGTGTATTAAAATAGAAGAGAGTTATTAGAAAACTATTATATATACCAGTTTGTGTATTGTCAAGCTTTTCAAAAATATTTGAACATCTTATGTGTAGTACAATCGTGAATTATTTTCACTCATATAATATCCTCTCAGCAAGTCCACATGCCTATTTGCAGGGTCGCTCTACAGTCTCTACATAGACAGCCATTTCTCAGTTCAGTCAAGCAGTTCTCAATTTATTGAAAAGTAATAAATGGCCTTGGGTATTTTATTAGATCTTTCAGAAGCTTACAAATAATAGAGACAGTGTTTTTAAGGGGAAATCCTCTGAAATAGTTTGAATCTTATTTGAGAAATAAAAAACAAAGAGTTATTGTAGAAAAGACTGGGGTGATTATAAAGTCCTCGATAATTGAGAATGATCTAATTAAGGTAGCCTAGAAGGGCCCGTAGTATTTCTGATTTATATTAATGATTTACCAGAAATCGCTGAGTATATGAATAGTTGCGAAAAAATTTAGGGGGTGATGATTACTTATCAAAAATAGGGTGGGTCTTTCATATAAACTTTAGTTTTTGAGCCCCCTAAAGATGACACCGAAAAACAGTTTTTAATTTTTTTCTTAAAAACCAGAAAACCGACAAGAATAAAACTAAGCAGACATTTTATATGGGCGAGAAGGCACTCAAAAACATTTTTGGTGGTGTTCCTCTATGATTGCAAGGAGTAGAAGAAGCCACCCCTAAACCTTCTTTCGCAAGAAACTTTTTTCTATATTCCTATTTTACAATGACAAAATTAACTTAGGATAGCTTGATCCATTCTTAACAAATAGGGTCTCTTGTAGTTCCTTGCTAAAATTAAATGTATCTGAGAAAAAAAATTATTCATCAACCTGATGTCATTTTGTTGTGACAACTGACTTGTTTTGATTAAATTTGATTCAGTTACAATTATTTTTTTATCTGGATTAGCGTTTTGAGATTTTTGTCACATACTCATCAAGATGGCGGTGTACACAAACACAGAAATGACTTATATGCATTTTGTTTACGGTCTTCTGGTGGTAATTCTCTGAAAGCATCCAGAAGATATGCAGAAATGTTCCCTAATGGGTGACTCCACATCACACTCTATTTACACGAATTTAGCAACAACTACAATAAACTGGTACATTTAAAATAAATAAAAATGATTGTGGTCGTCAGCGCGAAATTAGAAATCTAGCAATAGAAGAAGCAGTACTAAATCTTGTCGACGAGCAACCTGACATCACTACTAGGAAAATTGATCAGGAATCACAAATTCGCCATATGATGGTGTTTACGATATTAAAGGAACAACTTTTATATCCATATCACATTCAACTTCTACAGGCTCCTTTACCACGGGATTTTCCGAATCGTCTAGAATTCTCCACTTAGATGTTGGGAATGATTGAACAATATCCACAATTTTTGAAGGTCCTATTCACAGACGAGGCTAATCTTTCTAGAGATCCAATAAATAATTTTTATAATAACTACATATGGACCGAGGAGAACATTCACGCTTTTACTGTATCTCACCACCAAGAACAATTTTCTCTGAATGTCTGGCTTGGTATGTTGGGGATCAGTTAACTGGTCCAAAATTTCTACCACCTGGATTGAATGTATATATCGGGTGTTTTTATTAGAGTGATGGAACTTTCGATAGGGATAACTGAAATTGGACAGAAGGTAGAACCATGTTGTTTTGACATTTCTGTTCAGTAAGCATTGACAAGCTATCATGGAAAGACTCACGCAGCAACAATGTTTACGAATTGTTGAAATTTATTTTCAACTTCATTGTTCTATTCGCCAAACTTATAGAGCACTTCGTGAAATTTATAGTTTACATAATCGTCCATCAGAGCTTATTCGTCGAACTATCGATAGATTTCGGACAACATTTTCTCTACTCGATGCAACAACAACAAAACAAAGAACGTACAGAAGAAAATATCGCTGCTGTAAGTCATAGTGTTAATGATGATCCGTGGGAATTGGACTCTGTGCATCCACCACATGGAAAATTTTGCTTAAAGATCTTGGTCTACACCCATACAAGATCCAACTGGTTCAAGACCTAGAGCCACTTGACCATAATAAGCGTCGTTTATTTGCTGATTGGGCCCTAGAACAGCTTGAAGTTGATCCACTTTTTTATCGTAAAATTCTGTTCAGTGATGAAGCTCATTTCTGGTTGAATGGCTATGTAAACAAGCAAAATTGCCATATATGAAGTTCTGCAGGTTTCATTGCATCCTGAATAATGCACTGTATGGTGTGCTTTATACGCTTGAGGCATCATCGGTCCATATTCTTCAAAGACGATGCTGAAGCTAATGTTGCAGTGAATGGTGCTCGTAATAGATCGATGATCAATGATTATTTGTTTCAAAATTTGAATGGTATCGATCCAGAAGTGTTTTGGTTCCAATAAGATGGTGTTGTAGCATGCTGCTACCGTAACAATTGATTTATTGAAAGAAAGATTTGGTGACATTATTTCGAGAAATGGTTCAATTAATTGTCCTCCAAGATCATGCGACATAACTCCACTGGATTATGCTCTTTGGGGTTATGTCAAGTCATTGGTTTATGCTGATAAACCAGAAACAATAGAGGCTTTGGAAGCCAACCTAACTCGTATTATAATATATTATTGATGAAATAAGGCCTGAATTACTCGAAAAAGTGGTCCAAAATTGGTCTGGCCGAATGCGGTTCCTCAGAGCTAGTCGAGGTGGATATATGCTGGAAATAATTTTCAAAACATAAATGTCATAAAATTATCTTTCAAAAAAAAAATTGGCTTCAATATTAATTCAAATGTATTTTATTTCAATTTAGAGATCTATCACTCTAAAAAAACACCGGATACATGCGTTCAATTTCTAGAAGAATAACTTTCTGTACTTCTTCAAAATAGTCCTTTGCATGTGGTGTATTCATAATTGGGCCCCCGCACATTTCAGTATTGGAGCACGTCAGCATTTAAATCATAGATATTCAAATCGATGGCGAGCTGGACCTCAGTTCTGGCCCGCCCGATCACCAGATTTAAATCCTCTGTATTTTACTTTTTTGGGGCATTTAAAAACATTGGTTTACAAGACTCCTGGTTAAGATATGGAAGACTTAAGGAATCGGATTGTTCTTTCATGCAGGGTTATTCAAAATACTTAAGGATTTTTCGACCGGGTAACCCAATCTATGGGCCGACGTCTATACCCTTGTGTAACGGCTGAAGGTGGTTACTTTGAACGTTTTATATGATCACAAATAGCAAGAAAGAAGACAGAAATCGGCAAATTTGTTGGTTAAAATCGATGAATATTTCTTTCTTGTCATTTGTGATGTATTACTTTCGGCCTTTCGGCGTGTACCTTCTACCTATTTAATATATATAATAATTTTGTTACATTTATTTAATATTTGTGCCAGTTCACAATAAAAATGTCAACTTAATATCCGCCTAATGGATAAATTCAAGGTCGAAAATAATTGCAGCACCTAGGACTCGGGCGTATTATCCGTTGATAATTTTTTTTTCTCAAAAATTGTGAACTTCAGCGTGAAATAACAGAGACCTTATTTATTAAGAATGGATCAAGCCATCCAAAACAAATCCTCTTATTGTAAGATTTGAATAGGAAAAAAAGTTCCTTGCGAAACAAGGTTTAGGGGTGACTTTTTTACCTCTTGTAATCATAGAGGAACACCACCAAACATTTTTTTGAATGCCTTCTTACCCGCATAAAATGTCAGGTTAATTTTATTCTTGTCAGTTTTTCTGTTTTTAAGAAAAGAATTAAAAACTGTCTATCCTGTGGATATTGCCGAAAAGTTTACATAGGACAGATTGGAAGAACTTTCCGACATAGAATTGGTGAACATTTGAACCATTTGTTAGAAACAGGACATTTTCAACCATAATTTTGAAATTTTACATGTAGAAAGTAAAAGTTATGCCTTTAGCTTGTTAAAGTTACTATAGATAAATAACTACAACAAAATCGGAATAGAACTTAACAAACAATTGAACCTTAATAATTCTCCACTGTTAAATATTTTTAGATGAACAAGAATTTCCAGAGGCACCATTTTTATAATGCTCAATAAAAAAAATTGAACCTAGTCTAATATAAAAATAAGTCGATTTCCAAAACATATTTAGTTATTCAAAAATGTAATATCGAGTGTGTTTTTTGGAGTGATACAATTTTAAATTGAAATAAAATACATTTAAATTAAGATTGAAGCCAAATTTCTTTTATTTGAAAGATAATTTTATGATATTTATGGTTTCAAAATAATTTCCGGCATATGTCCACCACGATTAGCTCTGAGGAACCGCATTCGACCAGACCAATTTTGGACCACTATTTCGAGTAATTCAGGCCTTATTTCATCAATAACACGAGTTATGTTGGCTTCAAAAGCGTCTATTGTTTCTGGTTTATCAGCATAACCCCAAAGAAAATAATCCAGTGGAGTTATGTCGTATAATCTTGGAGGCCAATTAATTGGAACATTTCTCGAAATAATGTTATCGACAAATCTTTCTTTCAATAAATTAATTGTTACGGTAGCAGCATGAGGTGGGGCACCATCTTGTTGGAACCAAAGCACTTCTGGGTCGATACCATTCAAATTTTGAAACAAATAATCATTAATCATCGATCTGTAACGAGCACTATTCACTGTAACATTAGCTCCAGCATCGTTTTTAAGGAAATATGGACCAATGATGCCTCCAGCGTGTAAAGCATACAATATAGCATTTTTCAGGATGCAATGGAACCTGCAGAACTTCTTGAGGATTGTTTTCGCTCCATATACGGCAATTTTGCCGTTCAACCAGAAATGAGCTTTACGATAAAGAAGTGGATCAACTTCAAGCTGTTCTAGGGCCCAATCAGCAAACAAACGATGCTTATTATGGTCAAATTTCTTTAGTTCTTGAACCAGTTGGATCTTGTATGGCTGTAGACCAAAATCTTTACGCAAAATTTTCCATGTGGTGGATGCACAGAGTCCAACCTATTGTGAACGTCGACGAATAGAAAAGTCTGGATCATCATTAACACTATGACTTACAGTAGCGATATTTTCTTCTGTACGTACAGTTCTGTGTCTTGTTGTTGTTGTTGCATCGAGAAGAGAAAATATTGTCCGAAATCTATCGATAGTTCGACGAATAAGCTGCTCTGATGGACGATTATGTACACCATAAATTTCACGACGTGCTCTATAAGTTTGGCGAATAGAACACTGATTTTGAAAATAAATTTCAACAATTTGTAAATGTTGTTGCGGCGAGAGACTTTCCATGACAATTTGTCAATGCTTACTGAACAGAAATTTCAAAACAACATGGCTTCTTTCTTCTGTCAAATCACAGTTATCCCTATCGAAAGTTCTATCACTCTAAAAAACACACCATATATATACCACCTACTTGAAGGTGCTGCTGTGTTAGTGGAACGTATCATAATGATAATTTAATTCGTAAAAATGAGAATAACCTTCTTTAATATTTTTTAAGTTCTGTTCTTCCCAGATCAACAGAACAATTCTCTCACTTTGATACCCCTGCATTAGCCTATTCTTTCTCATCTAACCTTCCAGCTAATTCGGTTCTGGAAGAAGGGAAACATGGACAGAGGCTAGCTGAAGCTGTTTTCTTTTCGACGGAGTCATATGTCAATATAAATATTTCGTAAGGGCTGATGAGAACTGCCAACCCAAGCATATGCGGTTCTTTCTCACGAACGTAAAGGTTAAATATAAAAATTTTATTACTCCTAACATGCTATGAATTATAACATGCGTTGCAGCTCCGTTGATGCTGTCAAAAGTAGATCTAAACAGCGGACGTGTGGCCGTAAATCGCAGACAGATGTGGGTACCTGAATATTTCGTCAAAAAATCTTTGGATCCTGCGAATTGCGGTGACTTGGGCTTTCAAAGCGACGTTTCAACCCCTGGTCTGAATTCATACGCAGTTATTTGGAGATTTTTATTGCTCGAAACTAATTCCATGTTCAAATATTGCCGGATTCATTCTTTACAGTTATTCAACGTTGAAAGTAACGACGTAGGTACTGGAGTTTATGAGATGTGAGGACCTTAAAAGTCGGTCAATTCTCTATTCTTTTCATACACGAATTTTATTACTTGGTTTTAGTATTTTCTTCACTTATTCGCCAGTACTGGGATTAAACAAAGTTGGAGTTATTGTTGCAATCTTTTGTACTATTTTTCTGATAGGTTTCCTTCAACTGCCACATCTGTCATTTATGGGAATCTTGTTCGATTTCAAGGATGCCGACGAAAGAACGTTATTTTGTACTCTTTCAGTGATCGTTTCATGACCGTTCGCAATTTTCTTTTTATTTCCATTATTTCCGACTATTTTTAGTAGATCGTTTGGAAGTAATGAGAAAATATTACAAAAGTGGTAACGCAGCACTGTGAAAAAGGTTGAACGCGAGTCAATTTAATAAGACAATAAGTTTAAAAAACGACGAAACGTAGGAAGTAATGGAAACATTGCAGCGGCCTGTATTTTCGATGAGCTAAATTTGTTAATTTTGCGATGTCAGCCACAACTGGAGCTTTCTAAGACATCAACTTGAGAACTATTGCGTAAGGATCTAAGGTTGCATCTTTATAAAGTCGCATTGACTCACGAAGTAAAGCCACAGACTTTGGATTACTTGGAAGAGAATAGTCGTCAAGTTATTGTCAAATCGGAGCTATCGGGTGGGTCGATGTCAACAAAACTGTGGTGGACATTAGAACGATATCCTATTGCGAACATAACTGCATTGTTCAAGCTTCAAAGTAAAGCAAGAATTGAGATGATATGTCAAATTTTTGCTGTTTAATTTGGAATTGAAATCATATCACTCTTAATGAAAGACCCTTTAGATTATATGAAATGACAGGATGGGAGTATTGAATTATTCTGTAATTAAATTAGGATTTTCTATAGAAATTGAATGCCCTCACGACAATTTGTAGATCCATAAGTTCGCGAAAACATATCGGATGTTTTTTTTTAGGGTCATAGAACTTTCAATTGAAATAAAACACATTTAAATTAAGATTAAAGCCAAATTTTTTTTTAATTGAAAGTTAATTTTATGACATTTATGTTTTCAAAATAATTTCCGGCATATGTCCACCACGACTAGCTCTGACGAACCGCACTCGACCAGACCAATTTTGGACCACTTTTTCGAATAATTCAGACCTTATTTCATCGATAACACGAGTTATGCTGGCTTCCAAAGAGTCTACTGTTCCTAGTTTATCAGCATAAACCAATAACTTGACACAACCCCAAAGAAAATATTCCAGTGGAATTATGTCGCAAGATCTTGGAGGCCAAGTTAATTGGACCATTTCTCGAAATAATGTTATCGCCAAATCTTTCTTTCAATAAATCAATTGTTACGGTAGCAGCATGAGGTGTAGCACCATCTTGTTGGAACCAAAACACTTCTGGGTCGATACCATTCATATTTTGAAATAAATAATCATTTATCATCGATCTGTAACGAGCACCATCCACTGTAACATTAGCTCCAGCATCGTTTGTAAAGAAATATGGAGCGATGATGCCTCCAGCGTGTAAACCTGTAGAACTTCTTGAGGATTGTTTTCACTCCATGTACGATAATTTTGCTTGTTTACAAAGCCGTTCAACCAGAAATGAGCTTCATCATCAAACACATTTTTACGATAAAAAAGTGGATCAACATCAAGCTGTTCTAGGGCCAAATCAGCAAACAAACGATGCTTATTATGGTCAAGTGGCTTTAGTTCTTGAACCAGTTGGATCTTGTATGGGTGTAGACCAAGATCATAATGCAAAATTTTCCATGTGGTTGATGCACAGAGTCCAATTTGTTGTGAACGTCGACGAATAGACAAACATGGATCATCATTAACACTATGACTTACAGCAGCGATATTTTCTTCTGCAGGTACAGTTCTTTGTCTTGTTGTAGTTGTTGCATCGAGTAGAGAAAATGTTGTCCGAAATCTATCGATAGTTCGACGAATAAGCTGCTCTGATGGATGATTATGTAAACCATGCATTTCAGGAAGTGCTCTATAAGTTTGGCGAATAGAAAGAACACTGCTTTTGAAAATAAATTTCAACAATTTGTAGACGTTGTAACGGCATGATTCCATGATAATTTGTCAATGCTTACTGAACAGAAATGTCTATACAACGTGGCTTCCTTCTACCTTCTGTCAAATCACAGTTATCCCTATCGAAAGTTTTATCACTATAAAAAAAATACACCCGATATCTATACCAATAAAGGAACTATTTGCTTATCGGATTTAGGTGTATTTCTTATTCTAAATCATGAAAATTCCAGCTGAAATTGAACTGAGTGGGTTGTAAACTTTGTTTGTAGCTATCTGTTTAATAAGTTTAATTCCTTGAAAAAATTATCGGAATTCAGAGGGACATTCAATAGTCTATGGAGTGAGTGGATTACCCATTATTAAAACTTTGTTGTAAATATAGATTGTTCCGTTAAATTGAAAACAGTTTTGTTCAATCTATATTTCTAACAAGGTTTTAATAATGGGTAATCCACTCATCCACAGACTTTTTAATGTCCCTCTGAATTCCGATAACTTTTTCTAGGAATTAATCATTATTAAACAGATTCAAACAAATGTTACAAGACAACCCCTTTTTTATAGAGAAAATGGTATCCAATGAACAAAAGAATATGGCATTAAATCTCGTGTACCCAATCATAAAAGGGGACAGTATACAGAAATATTTTTCGTTATCTAATGTTAATGGATTATCTGAAAATATTGCTAAATATTTCAAAAAAAGTTTAAATTACATCGCAGTTTAAAAAACATTTATAACCTTAGTTTTTACATAAAAAACAATAAGGATTGAACAAATAAAGAAAATGAATCTTGAGTCTACAAGTTGACTTGCAATGATTGCCCTTTAGTATATATTGGCCAGACAGGCACGCAAAATTTTCCATGGGTAGATGCACAGAGTCCAACCTGTTGTGAATGTCGACGAATAGACAAATCTGGATCATCATTAACATTATGACTTACAGCAGCGATATTTTTTCTCTACGTACAGTTCTTTGTCTTGTTGTTGTTGTTGCATCGAGAAGAGAAAATATTGTCCGAAATCTATCGATAGTTATACGAATCAGCTGCTCTGATGGACGATTATGTAAAGCATAAATTTCACGAAATACTCTATAAGTTTGGCAAATAGAACACTGATTTTGAAAATAAATTTCAACAATTTGAAAACGCTGTTGCGGCGTGAGTCTTTCCATGATAATTTGTCAATGCTTACTGAACAGAAATTTCAAAACAACATGGCTTCTACCTCCTGTCAAATCACAGTTATCCCTATCGAAAGTTCTATCACTCTAAAAAAACCCCTGATTTAATGTCAACAATAACTACGAAATTATCCTATATTAACACTTTTAGAATTTCTTGAAATCAATAGGAATAATGCCCGTAAAATCCTTCTGAATGAATAAACAGGTGTTGACAAATCCCCATTACTGAATATATTTCCCTAATGGCATTTTTTAGCGGCAAACTCCAATGAACACCCTAAGTTTTTATGACTTGTTTTCACCATTATTTTGTCACGTACTTAACTCTATTTAAACTCTATTACACTGGACACCATCAGCCAGTAGAATGTAGGTACCTGAAGAAGCCACATCGTGGTGAAACCATTGTAGCATTATAAACATTTATGTGGAAATTAAAATACTGTCTCTTATATATTTTTTAATTTGTTTAAGACGTTTTGATTAAATTTTTCCTTAATTCAGTTGTGTAGCAGTAATAATGCTGTTGTTATATTCAAAATTAATAATCATTCTTTTGTGAATATTCTTTTTATTATTTCAGTTTTATCTAAAGTACACTCCAATGGACGATTGTGTCGATCATAATCTACTCCTACTGCACGATATATACCTTACAATTCAGTTACAATTTTTGTAGTAACTTTTCACAATTTTTAGTCCGGTCAATTTAGACATTCGATGGTACATAAATTCCCAACAAGCCGAAAATGAGTTAAATTGTTCAAAACATAATTATAAACAATACCTGTTCCCCATCATTCCCGTGTAAGGAAAAAATGTTATTCAAGGTCAAATGTCAAAAAAGGTAAAAAAAATGAGTTTTTCGTGATTTTCAGCAAAACGGTAACTTTTATCATAAAAGAACCTTGGACAAAAATTGTAGATTATAAAATGATCTATAAAAAATGTATCAATTGTTTTTTTTCTACGATTCTACGTTTCTGAGATATACCGATTCAAAAAGTTTTTTTAATGTGGTTTCCCCATTAAGCCTACTCCACGGGTCGGTTGTGATCCTATTTAATGTGAAACTATTACAAACTATTGGAAATTTTCAAAGATTGGAAAAGATAAAAGCGGTGTAAATTTAAAAAAAGTGATGAAGTTCATTCGCCTGATTCGTAATTTTTAAATTCTTGTTCTCCGTGATCTTCTTCTTGTTCTTGTTCTCCTGCTTCTTCTTCATCTTCACTTTGGAGGCAAGTAAATTGCGTCAATATCGATGTATTGCATTACACTTCGTGGGAATCAAACGAATATTCCATCGTTTGTGGTTGAACATTAGAGCACGACCGGCCTTGACAATTTGTGCATGCTAGAGAACAAAACAGTCCAACTTTTTTGCAACTACATTTAGCACTGCATCCCTTTTTGCAGTTGCAAAAAATTGTGTTCAGCAGTTTTTCCGGCGCAGGTAGGAGTAAAATTTGAACTGGCTCTAATAAATTGTTGACCAACTTCCAACCCCATTCTCTATGGTCTAGCTGATAACCAAGCCACACTTGAACTTGGTAATAAACCCGAAAAAGATGTTGATAAGCAGCAACTGAGGTTGGAGGAAGACAAGCTAGTTGAACATATTTTTTATTTTTAGTATTTTTAACAAAACATGCATATCGATGATTATCTAAACAGGTCGTTCTTTTAGGAGCTCCGTTAGTGATAACTTCTTGTTGAGTTGAATTACTTTTTTCGAAAACTTCAGCACATTGAACAAAATCTTGTTGTTCAAACATTTTGAAAACTGCTATTTTACCCCTCCTGTAAAATGCAGATATCATATCACAGCCAGTTATTGCGTGTAAAAATAGTAGATGATTTTGACAATTCACAAAAGTAGATAAACTTTTTGATGAATATATATATATATATATATATATATATATATATATATATATATATATATTCATCAAAAAGTTTATCTACTTTTGTGAATTGTCAAAATCATCTACTATTTTTATTTTGGTAAAACATGCTAATAATGTGTTGATTATTGAAACAGCAATAGAGCAATTTAATTTGACAAATACAACTATTGTTGTTGGAGAAGATGTAGACTTACTCGTAGTACTCACTGCTCGAACGCCAACTGAAAAAACTATTTTTTTCTTAAAACCAGGAAAAGCTCAACATCAATCAGATATATATATATATATATATATATATATATATATATATATATATATATATATATCTGATTGATGTTGAGCTTTTCCTGGTTTTAAGAAAAAAATAGTTTTTTCAGTTGGCGTTCGAGCAGTGAGTACTACGAGTAAGTCTACATCTTCTCCAACAACAATAGTTGTATTTGTCAAATTAAATTGCTCTATTGCTGTTTCAATAATCAACACATTATTAGCATGTTTTACCAATATATTGCCAGCAGTAAACTTTTCTTTCAACATTGAAATGAACCGAGATTTTAACTATTTGTAAGAAATTTCTGTTGACTGGTTGGAACTGTCATAAGCTCATCAAATAAAATATCAGAAGATGAAGATGTTGCAAAAATATTTCAACATATAATAAATAATATATATATATATATATATATATATATATATATATATATATATATAATATAATATATAATACATAACAACTCTAGAGATGTATATACGTGGCGTACTCATGCATATTATTACGATAATACTTTTTGAACCGGTATATCTCAGAAACGGTGGCTCGCAGGAAAAAACTATTGATACATTTTTTATAGATAATTTTATAGTTTACAATTTTCGTCTGAGGTACTTTTATGTTTTGCTGAAAACCGCGAAAAACTAATTTTTTTGACCTTTGACCTTGAATAAATTTTTTTCCTTACACGGGAATGATGGAAAACTTTCAGGTATTGTTCATAATTAGGTTTTGAAAAATTTTACTCATTTTCAGCTTGTTGGGATTTTATTTACCTTCACTCTCAATTTTTGGTCTAAATTGACCGGACTATTTGGCACATTCAGCGGTTGTTAAATGACAAGCTTAAAACTAATTATTCAGTCTAGGATTTTAGTTCCCTTTCTCGTCTGTGATTCAAACAGTGATATAAAATCCAGACCATGAATTGGATGTCCCTATAGCATAGAGCGTATTCAGGAGACAGCGTACTTAGTGCACTTGGATAGAACCTTTTCATCGTTTAAAGCTGTATGCAAGCTCTGTTTTTGGGGGTTCAATAGGACGGCTATGTGAGCCATTTCCATTTATTCTATCGCCGGACAAAGAATTATTTATGGTCAGAGTACAGCAGATTGAAAGCCATTCTCTCCCAGCCTTCCACCCACCTACGGATGGTTCATGCACATACGACGCTCTCAGAATAGCCGAAGCTACTCTGTCGAATCCCTTTCAATGTCGAGATTGTAGTTTTGTCCCGAGGTCGTAACCATAAACCCTTGACTAACCCCTCGTTATAACCTTTTGAGCATTTTCCGGTGGTCTCTTATTGTTTCTATATCGTCTCGATGCCTCGCCAGGCTATTTGATCCGGTTTAATTGCCGCCTAGAAGTGGAACGAGGATACAGGGTGGCAAGATACGTTATTGAAGGATTCAGTTTAATTGGAATCTTCCGAAGGAGAATTGCGAAAGTGCTTGTAATTATAAGCTAACTGGTTAAAAAATTTCTAAGAGTATTACTATGACACCAAAAACTTCAGTGCACTTGTATACTATTATTCATTCAAACTTAAACAAATACATTCTTTCAAGAACGTCATCATCATCATCATCAGCAAGGGCCTCTCCAAATTTCTTCCACTGTTCCCTATTTTGAGCGATTTGTGTCCATAAGCTTTCTTTTTCTTAATGGAATCCTGCTATCTTGTTGCTGGACGACCACTGCTTCTTCTACCATCTCTTGGACACCTTTCCTGCACCAACTTGGTCCATTCTTCAGTTGACATCCTTGCTTCATGGCCAGCCCAAGTCTACTTTTTCTTGAACAGTTCTTTGCCTGCATCTTTTATTTGTATTTTTCTTCTAATATCTACATTTCCTATTCGGTCTTTTAATTTGATTTCTGATAAACTTCATTCCATTCTTCTTTAACATACTTTTAATTTTTGTGATAGAACAGGCAGTAGACACATATTCATCACTTCCTTCTTGATATTCATGGGGAAGTCACCCTTCAGCCTAAACGCAAGTAACCAGTACTGACTCCAAGCGTTTTCTATTCGTCTCTTAATCTCTTTGTTTTGACGATTTGTAAAAGAAACGACCTGGCCAAGATAACAATATTCCTGAACATAGTCAATGGTTTTATCATTCATTTTAATTTTTTTTTCTTTACTGTTTGTCATCACTTTAGTTTTGGTTTCATTTATCGTTAGTCCATGAGTAATCAGGTCATTCAGCATTTGTTGAAGTTCTTCCTGGCTTTCTGAAAAGAGGAGAGTATCATCCGCGAATCTAAGATTAGATAAATACTTCCCTTTGATTTTGATGCCCTGTTCATTTCCCCAATCAATGGTTCTGAAGATTTGCTCTAACAATGATGTAAGTAGCTTTGGGGAAATGGGGTCTCCTTGACGTACACCTTTTTAGATTTTAAAGGGATTTCCTACATTTCATGCTGAGGCATCCATAATTTTATTATGTTGCTAGATGGAACAATGGAATAATAAACTATTATCGACATCTCTTATCATGAAACCAAAACGTTAACCCATCACAGCGAAGGCTATGATAAAAAGATGAAAGGAAATTAAACTAAAACACTCTAATTTGCGATTTTGTCCGTCCGCACATGGAACATCCTACTTCGTAAAATGCCTCATAGCGCGCCAATGAAAAGATAAATAAAACTTGTCTTCCCTGAATGAATCCCAAATTGTCAACCTGATGGTGGAAATGCAAACTCTTACTTCCTATCTATGTATTTCAACTTTACAATTAAAAAAGTGACTCTTATTTACAATATAATACAATTTTTCAGTTAGCTTGAGGTCCGAGATTTACGTAAGGACTCATCTTGGAGGTTCTTCTGGAATATTGTTCTGCGAAGTGTCGGAATGATAATGCTTTCTCCAAGAGGAGTTCCTATTCTGCATATAATCAGCAGGTGTTCAGTTTCAAATTGTTCCAAATGACCAATAGTGCGTCCGGAACCAAGATGGTTCGGAACTAAGATATCCAGTACTAAGACTGTATTTAAATCTATAAGATAGTGCTTGCAACCCGTGATCTCATTCCCAGTGACTCTAGATATTATTAAAATTATTTAGAAGGTAATAAACATGAGATGAAATATCCAGAACACAGGAATAAGGGCACCTTATTCGATTATGGCAGCATGAGAAGGGAAATTAAATGCATAATATCATATAAAGAAACATGTGTAACCTGCAGAGATTGAAATAAATCAAAAAATAATAATTGGCATTCAAAAAATCAGAAAATATTTATCAGGACCTACGTTTTACTTACCCCCTTCTGATTAGGCGTCTTATAAGAAACAATAAAAATTCAATATTCCACGATTTTCATGGATTAGGTACGTCAATTCGATAAAAATACCAGTATGTGTGTAACCTCACAATACGAAAGAAAGAAATCTGGAAAATTCTACGCTTCTTGAAAACAATACAACTCTACAGCGCATGCGATAACAGCGTCGAGTTTCATTGCGGAAGCTCCAAACTTATTAATGGTCTTAGTTTAATCACATCATTGGAGCGATTGTAATTCAAATTAACAATGGAGCGTTTTTTAACGTTATAACCAAACCGCACGAACTAATTTCTACTCGAATGATAATAAAAATAAATTTAGAATATTGCTAAATTTTTACTATTGTTTTCTGAGATCAAAATGGGGCAGAAATAGACTTTCTGATAACTCAATATAAAAATTAGTATTTCACATATATCTCTATTTGTTCAAAAACTAGATAGATGAACTTATTACAGTTCTCAAACAATTTCGTGCGAAATATACACAACAAAATATGTTAGTCAAATAAAGCGCTTAATTTTCTACGTTTCTTCATTTATAGTTCGACTTTGTCTTGTTGATTTTTCCGAAAACCTAACATAACACATGATACATAACCGATATGACATCCTCGAAATTTCGATTAAGCGGTTAGGAGAGTAGTTTGTCCAATGAGTCATTACTTGAACAGTGGCGAAGCGTATAGGAAAAGTAAATATGGTCAAGAGAGTTCTTGACTCTCTTTTTGACGCGTCAAAGCCGATGGGGAATAGAAGATAAATTCATTAGTGTATATATTTTCCACTTCATTCTAGTTTTACTCTTGTCAATATTACTTACTTGAGGAGTGAAGCTCTTCGGACAGTCTGCAAATTAGTTACTGATAATGAATAATTTCAGTGCTGAATGTTATTTCGCAGTCCACCAGATATTGCAGAAAAATTGATTTCATATCAGCCTGAAGATAAATCTGAAATCAAAACAGAGCTCTGTTTTAGTTTGGAAGTTATGAGCCACCAAGATCTATCTTCAGATTACTTTTCCACCATGAAAAATATATACACACTTTCATATAGTTCGCAAATTAGCCTTGAACCTTTCCTCGAAGTCATCTTATTCCAAAATAGCTGTTTTTCTACGAAATTTCGTCCATTCCCAGAATAAAGTTTGGCGATTTTCATTCTTATCCAACTATAAATATGTCTCTCTTAAACTTTCAGCTATGATTTAAAATCTACTTTAAAAATAAAACAGCAGAAAAAAATCAAATCCTGCACTTCTTTTTGTTTACATAACTATTCAACCAAAAAGGGGCTTCATCACTGAATAAAATTTTTCGATAATAGTGTTCATCATTTTTAAGTTGTTCAAGAACAGAATCCGAAAATAAGTGACGTTTGTGGTGGTCAAATGGCTTCAGTTCTTCAACCATTTGAATTTCGTAAGGATGTAACCCAAATCGTTTCTTAAAATTCTCGAAGTTGTTGAATGATAAAGATCCAATTGTTGAGAACGACGTGGACCAATAAATTTGGATTTTCTCTTATACTTGCTGCAAGCAAGTCAATATTTCAATAAAATAATGAGAAGATGTTTTTTACTTGATAGAAGGAATATCACAAAATTTGAATATCAAAACAGATTTAATCTGATTGTCTCGTATAATTTTAATTTCAAAAAAATTTTATTGAAAAATTTTTTGAATTAAATTAATGTTTTATAAGCACTTCTCATATTTAATAGACGTAGAAAATCAAAACTCAATATACAATATCAAATGGAATAAATAAACCAACAAATCTAAATTGTCAATTGAAATTCTAAATAAATATTTGAAGGAGACAAAATTTTGTTTCTGATCTAACAATTATGGAAACAAATTCCTTTTCGAAAATAAAAAACATAATTTAAGGACTTCTCAGAAAATATAATTTATTTGGAATATTTAATATATTTGAATAAGTTACTTCAAAAATCTCTCAAAACATGTATTATATCTTTAAAAAATAATTAGAATTTTGATAAGGTCTTCATCGATCCTACTTCACATTAAAAAAATAAAATGAACTAAAAACAAATATAACATACCTGACAAACTTAGTGATATCCACACAAACTTTAAAATCCATTATATTCTATGTTCGTCACAAAAATCACAGTAAGGTATTATGTGATTTTCTTTAAACCACTTGATATTCCATAATGAGTTTCATTCAAATCTAGTATAATTATTCAAATATTTACATATATTAAATATTTCAAAAAAATTATATTTTCTGAGAAGTCCTTAACTGATGTTATGTATTTTAAAAAAGAAATTAGTTTTCATAATTGTAAGATCAGAAGTCCTTAAATTATATTTTGTATTTTTGAAAAGGAATTGCTTTTCATAATTGTAACAAAATGTTGTCTCCTTCAAAGATTTAGTTTTAATTTCAATTGATAATTTAAATTGGTTGGCTTATTTATTCCATTTGATATTGGATATTGAGTTTTGATTTTAAACGTCTATCAAATATAAGCTGTGCTTATAAGACATTAATTTAATTCTAAAAATTTTTGAATTTAAAATTATAGGAGACCAACAAATTAAATCTGTTTTGATATTCAAATTTTGTACAGTACCTTTTATCAAGTAAAAAATCTCTTCTTAATATTTTATTGTAATATTGACTTTCTTGCAGCAAGTTTTGATTTTAAACGTCTATTAAATATAAGCTGTGCTTATAAGACATTAATTTAATTCTAATAATTTTTGATTAAATTTTTTTTTTAATTTAAATTATAGGAGACTGACAAAATGAATCTGTTTTGATATTCAAATTTAGTCAATATTTCATTGCGTGTGTGCATATCTTTATCGTATAAGAGTACCTTTTATATCGTGTAAAAAAAATCACACACATATATCAATAGTGTCGTCCGTTAGTAAAATATCGATTCGCAAAAATCTGAGGTATTCCAAATCATTAATTCTAAGTTTATAAATTGTTGAGACTTGTTCAATGAGTTAGTTAACTGTCAACTGTGATACTCGCAGAAAAAAAGAATGTCAAGTTGAACCTCTATTATTTCCCAAGCTTATTTAATCGCCAAATTTCAATTATTAACCGTTGCTTGCTGGAAACCGTGTGAAACCTATTTCTAACCATGCAAATAAGATCGAAAAAGACAAAATTGACTGGTCCGCCTATGATTCATTCAGAGGAATCTGAATTTTGGACGAAATTCTTGCTTATTTCGAGTTAGATGGATCGGTCAGCCATCAATCTTCTTCAATAGAAGCCGACCTATTAAACTGACAATATGTCAATATAAATTTCTCTAGCGAGTTAACAACTCGAAATTTATTCAGGCATGAATTGTTTAACGTTCAAGGATTGAAAACTATTCCAGAGCAGACGCATATTTATTTAATTAGATAATAATTCACTGGAGATATATTCAAAGTAATTCGTTGAAAACTCTAAATCTTTTATCACTCATGGAGAGCGAGTAATGGAAATTTACTGGTGTATTCTATCAAAGAGAAAAAACCGCAAATTTCACACGAATATAGATTATTCCTGAAAAAAATTTGGTATTTCACGTCTAATTTCAAAATTTAATTATTTCAAATACATTGCAAAATCTACAAAAGAAGCATAATTTTTCCCAAACTATAATATGGGAGTTATTTTTCGATCCCATATAATGGTTGGAAATTTTTTCTGGTCCAAATTTTTTAGTCAAATTCTACTGTAAAAGAATATTGTCTCAACGACGATAAAAATAAATTTTCCTTGTTATCTACAGATTTTTTTTTATTTTAGAATATTGTACAATATTTGAAAATTCTATACTTTTACTAAAATAAAATCTTAGTTTTCTGAGACATTTTGATTCAATATTCGAAAGTAAATATCTTATTCAATGGTTTATTGAATGTTGTTCCTATATTTGAAAGTAAATATCAGACTTTGTCAAGCATAAACTCAATACATTCAAATATGCTTTTTCATCTCGAGTTCTTTCAAAGTGAAGTCGTTGTAACTCAAGGTAATTCAATATTATATATTGAAACTTTACTACGACAATGTTTCTTGAACATAATGGATGGTGGCTGGATTAATTCTACAAAACTTCTAAAGATTTAATCTGAAAAATCTCATAAAAACTTTTTAGAATGAATTGAATATCTAATCGGAACAAATTTGTTTTGGGTGATGGATTTAGATAATTTTGGTTAATATTTGTTTTTTTTTTAATTCTTTATTGGTAAGCTGCCGCCCACATGTGTTGATAATTCTATGTCTATAAAGTGAAACAGTGTTTTCTAAGGCATTTTCTTCAAATTAATTCCAAGAAGTTTTCGGGAGATTTTCCGGATTGAATCTGTACTCAAACAAACTCGATATGTGATCAACAAAACCTTTTTGAGTTTTTAAGTAAATAATTGTTATAGAGATGTATGTAACACTGTTTCGATTTGTAGAACTTTCTATTACCATAGCTCACACTCCTTATTGATAATATTTGGTACATATCAGCCGAATTAATTTATTTTAATATTAATATGCTAATTATGGGCATTACGGCATATTAAAAGAAGAAAGTTTTTTCTGCGTTTGTAACGTGAAAGTGTCTTTTGTCATTTCCTTGCTTGAATTAGTTCGCAAAGGTATGTCTTGTATCGGGTGTTTTTTAAGAGTGATAAAACTTTCGATAGGGATAACTGTGATTTGACAGAAAGTAGAAGCCATGTTGTTTTGACATTTCTGTTCAGTTAGCATTGACAAATTATCATGGAAAGACTCACGCCGTTTACGCGTTTACAAATTGTTGGCAAAATCAGTGTTATATTCGCCAAACTTATAGAGCACTTCGTCAAATTCATAGTTTACATAATCGTCCATCATAGCAGCTTATTCGTCGAACTTTCGATAGATGTTGACCATAATAAGCGTCGTTTGTTTGCTGATTGGGCCCTAGAGCAGCTTGAAGTTGATCCACTTTCTTATCGTAAGATTGTGTTCAGTGACGAAGCCCATTTCTGGAAGAACGGCTATGTAAACAAGTAAAATTGCCGTATATGAAAACTAGTGAAAACTATCCTCAAGAAGCTCTGCAGGTTCCATTGCTGGAGCTAATGTTACAGTTTACAGATCGATGATCAATGATTATTTGTTTCAAAATTTGAATGATATCGACCCAGAAGTGTTTTGGTTCCAACAAGATGGTGCTCCACCTCATGCTGCTACCGTAACAATTAATTTATTGAAAGAAAGATTTGACGATAACATTATTTCGAGAAATGGTCCAATTAAATGTCCTCCAAGATCATACGACATAACTCCACTGGATTATTTTCTTTGGGGTTATGTCAAGTCTTTGGTTTATGCTGATAAACTAGAAACAAAAGACGCTTTGTAAGCCAACATAACTCGTGTTATTGATGAAATAAGGCCTGAATTACTCGAAAAAGTGGTCCAAATAGGTCTGGTCAAATGCGGTTCCTCAGGGCTAGTCGTGGTGGACATATTCCGGAAATTATTTTTAAAACAGAAATGTCATAAAATTATCTTTCAAATAAAAAAAAAATTTGGCTTCAAATCTTAATTTAAATTGTATTTTATTTCAATTTAAAGTTCTATCACTCTAAAAAAAAACACCCGATATTTATATTTGCATACGCTTGATGGCGCTAGTGTATGATTAATACTTTAGTGTCTCTGTGTATAGCGAATATAGATACTTGACAGATTTGTACTCACTGGCATTCATCGAATTGATGAAAACCAACAAGTTTGTAACGTGCGCATGTCTGCAATTTGACCCTGTGATCGAATGTATCGAGTTTGTTTAAGTATAAAATTGTTTTACAGATGTATGTTTCGATTTGTAGAACTTTCTATTACCATATTAATCAAACATGTATACTCTTCACATCTGAATCATATCTTAGTCATTCCGTTTATTCTGTATTATTCAGTTCAAAATAGTGAAGTTCATTTTTCAAAACCATGTAATGTATCTGAAAAACCCACAAAAATTTCGTGTGAAGTGTACATAATATTCTCTATTTCAATTAAATTTTTTTATTTGCTGCGTCAATTTTTCTATCACCCTGAAAAACAGTTCAATTTTAAATAATATTATAGACGTGTGTACAATAAGAAGCAACTGAGAATCAAAATGAATCAAATGAAACTGTTTATCAAATGGTTGTTTTTGCTTCCTGCACATTTATTCAGAAATAAGAATTTTCTCGTTAACTTGAATATAACTAACTAAGCTTCTACTAAGATGGTATGAGTTGGTTCATCCTATAAATGAAACCGTTCGAATATTTCACATGATATAATCCCACAAAATTCAATAGCTCCGGGACCTTTGACAAACCACCCCATATGACTCTAATGTATCGTCCATAATATTTAATTACAACCCTGCGAACATTCCATCCAGTTAACGTCCCCCTTTCACGTATGAACGGTTTCACATATATGTTTAATATCAGCAAAAAAATGATTTTGCATAGTAATATCCTTAATCTTCTATGCATTGTCCTTTTTTGAGGCAATGCTCGTAAAGTACTCTTTTTAAGAATGCAAGATACCTAACGCCGGGTCTTAAATAAAATACCGGCATAATCCTCGGCTGTCAGTCTGTCAGCACTCCTTTAGTTCGCGTTTTGAAATGTGGTTTATTCTTGCCCTCGATGGAGTTTCAACTTGGGCTGATTTGAATAATTCCTAACAATGGAAAAGGCCTCAGTCGTACGTTCGTTCGATATTCGTTGAAACCAGTATATTTACTCACAAGATAACCATATATTATTCCAGTTGATGATCTAACAGACGCACTCGTATTTTTGTTGATTCTATTCTCGAATGGTTGCCCTTATCTGTTGTTCCATCAGGAAGATCTTTCATGGGCGAGACAGAACAGAGCTTCTGGTTTCTGACCGTTACATGAATATGCAGCTTGTTACGGACCGATTTCATTTCGAAAATATACAATTGATTTCAATCTAATCAGAATTGAATTCAAGTTATTTTTTATAAGGTATCGGGCGAAAGTTTCAAAGGTATTGATGATGTTTCTAGAGGTCCTAAAAGCTGGTAGGGACTGTTTCACTTTAATTAAATAATACACTTATATTTATTGTTATTTATTGTTGTGAGTTGCTCACAACAATAAATAGAACTTTTACCTCAATTAACATAGAAACTTCTTCAAATATTTGTAAACAACTGGTCTAATATTTGGTAATACATTGTATTTAAGCTGGTTCCTTTTTATTTCTTTTGGTAAAACCACAGGTTCCCTTGGAGAATTGTATTGGGTGAAATTTCGATGTTTTTAATTTCGTCAATGAGTGTTAATGAATTTTCAACTCAAATTGAGGTTGGAAAAAAAAATCTGATGACTTTAATAAGAAATTTTGAAAGTTTGTATACTGGTGCTGTAGAATATGAAACTACTGGTCTAATTGGGTATTCCATTTGTGAAATTTATTGAGGAGTATAGTTGTGGTACCTGAGGGTTAATTGTTACGAGGGTTGCCTTTTATATTTCGGGATTGAATCTGGTAACTGACAGCTGTATCGTAAAGTTTGACATTTTTGAGGTTATGCGTACTCAGAAAGTTTTGATATACGAGCGCTATTTATATTTTTTACAGTAACTTAAAAGATTCATCTCGGCCAATAAATGGAATCAAATCGTGAACATTTTCGTGCGATTATTTTTTACAATTTTCGTTGGGATTTACTCAGCAACAGTGCATCGATGAACTTAATTCACTTTTTGGTGATGAAGCTCCATCAAGGACCAGTGTTTATCGATGGTATGGTGAATTCAATCGAGGTTGTAGTTCGCTCCAAGATAAATTTCGTGCAGATCGTCCAAAATCAGTTGGTGTTCCTGAAACTATTGATGCTGTGCGCGAACTGATATTGAAAGATTGTTATTTTACCTATCGTGAGATTGAGACAACCTTAGGACCAGCATACATTCAATATTGCATAAATATTTGACTGTCAAAAAAATTTGTTCGCGATGGATCCCACACAATTTGTTAATCGTTAAAAAGATGGCTCGTGTCGATTGATCGAAAGAAATGCTCAAAAAATACGATCGTGGTACTTCGAAACACGTCTATGACATCGTGGCAGGTGGGGAATCGTAGATTTACGCGTATGAGCCCGAAAGTAAAAAGCAGTCGATTATACGGGTGTTTCAAGATGAGCCAAATCCAACCAAACTTGTTCGCGCACGAAGCACTTCCGAGCAAATGGTTGCCTGTTTTTTCGGAACAACTGGACATGTCGCAACCCTACCACTAGAACAACGCAGAACAGTTAATTCTGAGTGGTTCACAACTATTTGTTTGCCAGTTGTCTTCCAAGAATTGAGGAAAACCAACCGCCGAAGACGGATCACTCTTCACCACGACAATACGAGCTCTCACACATCGGCTCAAACAACTGCATTTTTGAACACTCAAAACATGGACTTGATGAGTCATCCGACGTATAGTCCTGACTTGGCACCGAATGACTTCTTTTCATTCCCGTACGTAAAAAATAAACTGAGAGGTCAACGTTTTTCGACACCTTAAGAAGCGGTTGATGCGTTCAGAATGCATGTTTTGGAGATACCTCAATCAGAGTGGAGAACGTGCTTCGACCATTTGTTCAAACGCATACAGAACTGTATAGATCTGCATGGAGAATATTTTGAAAAACAATAAAGCGATTTTCGATGATTAATATTTGTTTTTGTTCTCTAATCCCGAAATATAAAAGGCTCGTACAAGTTTATTTATATCTTTCTGTCGGATTATATTATTAGTTCGTTTTAATATTGATTTAATTTCCTTATTGAAAACTTCTATTGGGTCTTTTCTTAGTGTTTCAAATGATATTTTTTGGACAAATCTATCGTTTTGTCGGTAAACAATATTTTATCTATTGTCACTGTCGTATTACCTTTATCTGATTCTGTGAAAATAATATTGTTTTGATCTGCTTCATTCTTTGAATCTTCTGCTTTCTATTCAGTGATTGTTATCTGTTTGATTACTTAATTATGTACAGCAGTACAGAAGGCTCAATTATGGGAAGTCATCACTTTTAGCTGATATTTGCATGGATACTTTGGAAAAACTATTCATGGATATAAAAGTAACAGGATCGTTTATTGATACAAATATATAGATTATATCAAGTTTATAATAAAACCAATATTCTTTTTCTAATTTTTAATTTCAGGGATATTTTTTAAATCTACTTTACGCGTTTTTTGGTTGACGGCATGGACGTATTCAAGGAAGGGCAGTGGGGGGAGGCAGCTGCCTTCCTTCGTCTTATGCTGTAATGGCTGATGAATCAGATATTGCTGGAAAAGAACAGCTTTTTATCGGACTGCGGTTTATGATGATAATCAACAGAAAATCGGAGAGGAATTTGTAGGCTTCGTTGAACAGAAATCTCAAGATGCCCCTACAATCGCTAGCACAATTCAGAGATTTTTAGTTGATCAAAATCTTTCAGCAGAGAATTGGGTTAGATTTAGATTTGACAGATGTTCTACGATGGCTGAAAAAGAAGGTGGTGTACAGGCCATTTTGAGGAAAAAGTACAATAAATCTTTTTTTTTTCATTGCTCAAGTCACAAACTAAATCTTGTGGTCAATGATGCTAGCAAACTACCGGAAATAAGAAACTTGATTGCAACTGTTAAGGATACGATATTCGTCTTTCGTGAGTCGCCAACCCGCAGGACTTCGGCTCCTACTTCATCAAGGCTCTGTGAGACCAGATGGTCTGACAAATACAAGAGCATCAGAAAGTTTTCAAACAGCTTTCATGAAATCGTCAATGCGCTAGAGCATCTTTCCATCGAAGGAAACTATGCTACAAGAAAATTTGCCTATCAATTGCACTGTGCCGTAACTAAACCAATTTTCATTATAGGTTAAGTGATTATTGCAAAGTACTCTGCGATTTTGGAACCCATTGTGAACGTTGTACAAGGTAAAAATATGGGTTTGATTATGGTGAGAAAACACATTGGTGAAATCCTTGATGTCATCAAGAAGGAAGTACTTCAAAAATCACATGATATCGCGGAGAAAATCGACGTTGAGTTAACAGTTCTATGAATTGTTAATAAGCAAATACACAGAAGTAATCCGCCATCTGAAACTGCGATTGAATCCTAAAGACGATCGTTGATTATCCCTCATCTTGACTCTTTAAACTTATCATTGAATGTTAGATTACCCCACGAGAATACACCTGCTTTTGCCTTATCCCATCTTCATCCTTCATACAAGCTGAAAAATACTTCAAAAGGTTTTGAAAAAAACGCAAAATCTTTCATGGAATTTCTTGAGTTGGGTGATATCTCTGCAGAATTAGATTTGTGGTATAATCTGTGGAAATATTTAGCAGGGGACAAATTAAAGGATATTAAAGTGGCTCCACTTTTGAAGGAGGCTCATATTTCTTTCCCTGCAACAAGGCATGCACTCCTCCGTTTATGTGCTTTCCCATCCACTACGGCTACTGTTGAATGATCTTTCAGTACCATTCGAAGGGTAAAGACCTGGCTGAGAAGTACAATGGGAGAGGACAGATTGACTGGGTTGGGTTTGATGAGCGACCATCGTAAATTTTTTAAGAAAAATCAGGACTGGATTGAAACGAAGGTTTTGAACAGGTTTTCTACAAATCCAAGAAAAATGATAATAGTATGAGGCATGTAACTAGAATACATTTTTTTCAAACAAATAATTGTAATAACTAAGTTGATAAAGCACTGTTATAATTATATATATTTTTCTAAAACTTTTGGTTTCATTTATCTTCGAAAAAACAAATTCCGTGATAAAATGTTCTCCACCATGGTTTTTGCCCCCACCCAGATTTGATCCTGGGTACGCCCTTGACGGTTCTCTGGAATTTACTCTCCATATATGGTCATAAACAATAATTTCGCAAATGCAAGTCACCCAGGAATGCGAAAGAAGTTTACATCATCCTAACTTGAGCTAATCGAGCCCGTTTCCGATCACATGGCGCCAACTCAAAGATAATAAAAATATTTTTAGGAGTTTTTGCATAAATAATCCATTATTTCATAGTCCTAATTATTCAAATCGCTCTTAAGATCTATAATATATGCGGATATCAATAACGATGACATTATTTTTTACAATGTAAAAGCTGATTTCTTCGAGGTCAGATATTATATCATAACGAAGAATTGGAATGATGAATATACCTTGAAGAAATATAATAATTTAATTTCACATTTCCAACCCTTCAATCAATATTCAAACATTATAAATCTCGAGTTCTCCACAAAACTCTGTGAATGGCAAAAAATCTCATATGATATCTCATATGATAGAAGGTATATAAAATTTTTTTGAAATTTTAATATTAACAGATATATTCTGTTAGCCTTCTTCATATTTCATTTCAAGAAATTATGTTTAATATTATAAATTTAGGAATTAAATAAATGCTGTATAAGCACCGCTTATATCAAACGACATATAAAATAAACCTGCATTATAAGACATCCAAATGAGATAACAAAATCCAATAAGTATCAATTGTCAACAAAAATCCTACAAAATAATTATTTTGAGTAGACAAAATTTTGTTCCTGCTCATCCCTCTTATGAAAACAGATATCTTTCAAAAATGTTTAACATAATCCTAAGAATTTCATCATAAAACTATCTTACTTGGAATATTCAATTATTATTGAATATCTATCTAACTAAGTTAGTTTTTAGAAAATCTCAAGATATGTAAAAACATTACTAAAAAGAACGTTTTAAGAGAGACTCTGCTCGTCAGCACCCAATCACTTTAAAAAATATAACATCAATCAACAAAAATATTTCTTTTATTTTATTCATAATATATAATTTGATTTCCTTAACATTATTTATACAGATGTCCTTCTGCTATAACAGAGGCCGTTAAATTGCCGGTCAATCTTTAAGATCTATGGTAAACCACAGAAGTATTTGTTGGAGGTTACATGGGACACCATTTCAATATTCAGTATTCATTGATGTTTCTAGATTGTTAAGGTGAGTAAATATTTTTTACTGATTGATGTTATATTTTTCAAATGTGATTGGGTACTGACGAGCAAAGTCTCTCTTAAAAAATGTTTTTTAGTAATGTTTTTACATATCTTGAGATTTTCTAAAAAGTAACTTAGATATTCAATAATATTGAACATTCCAAGTAAGATAGTTATATTATGAAATTCTTAGAATTTTGTTGAACATTTTTGAAAGATATCTGTTTTCATAAGAGGGATGAGCGGAAACAAAATTTTGTCTACTCAAAATATTTAAGTTATAAGATTTTTGTTAACAATTTATATTTATTGGATTTTGTTATCTCATTTGGATGTCTTATAATGAATGTTTATTTTATATGTCGTTTGATATAAGCGGTGCTTATATGACATTAATTTAATTGCTGAAGTTATAATATTAAATATAATTTTTTGAAATTAAATATGTAGAAAGGCTAACAGAATATATCTGTTAATATTAAAATATTTGAAAAATATTCTGCTAATATTCCATCAACTGAAAATCACAGACGATGTGCCATAATCAACCTCAATTTATAAACCCATTATTGTCTACCGGTAAATCAAGAACATCAACAGCATGTTTGAAGCCTCTGACATTCCCAGCCCAATCTCATCAAACCAATAGATTCCAACATCTCTCGAGTTTCTCCTAAAAGTCCGTGAACAGCAAAACAATCCAGAACTTCCCGGTAAACTATTAAGAAAGCGTTCAATTCTCGTTCGATGGTGACAGAATGGATGCGAAACCAATTAAATCGAACGGGCTGCCCGTAAAGAAACGTATGGCCCTACTGTCTGCTTCTGCGGAAACTAGTTTAAATTAATTCACGGCGAATTGAGGCGATAAATAACGATTTCGTGAAATGAGATATATTCCGCCTGTGTTTCGACCGTCGACGCCACTGTGACACTCTCGGACCCGGAAATGGAAACGTGAAATTCAGGGAATTCTTCCCGGTCTTATATTGGCGAACCCGGGTCCGAATGAAGAGATATTTCGAACTAATTTCAATGGATTTCCTCCTTTCTACGTCCCTCAGCGGCGTTTTTGAGGGTGCCGTCCGAATACGAAACTACCGATATCCCCTTGTATGTCTGGGATAAACTGCCAGATTTCCTCTATAAAAGCCACGCACATTCAACAATTTTTTTCAAGATATCATAAATATGCCTTTGAATTGAAAATTAGACAAACAGAAATTTATCATGAAGTAATTCGTCAGGAATATATTGTTATTACTACATAATACCTCTTCAGTCAATAACTACAGTCGGAAATATAGGAAATTCAATGTAAATCTATAAACAACGACGGTCCAGTGGACCGTGTGAAAGAATCAAAACCTCAACACCAAGCGATGACAGAATCCTTCGCACTTCAAACTAGGGATAGGAGGACATCGGTTGAAAATAAATACGACAATCTTATTCCATTGTATACGAGGAATTTATTTGCCTCGATTAATGACACAAACAATTTCAAACTTTGAATATCAAAACAGATTTAATCTGTTAGTCTTCCTCAATTTTAATTTCAAAATTTTTTTTTAACTTTTAGAATTAAATTAATGTATTATAATAATCACTGCTTATATTTAATAGACGTATAAAATCAAAATTCATTAAACAATATCAAATGGAATAAAAAACCCAACAAAAATAAATTGTTAATCAGAATTAAAAATAAGTAATATTGAATGTTTCGTTCCAACCATGCGCACCTGCACTCGTCAGACAGGCGTGGTACTTATGTTTTTCCTGTAACAAACATTTTACAAAATGTTTAGTTTCTGGTCTTATATTTATGAAAACTACATACAAGACCAGAAACTAAACATTTCAAATGTTTGTTACAGGCAAAATATACGTACCACGCCTGTCTGACGAGTTCAGGTGCACATGCTTGGAACGAAACATTCAATATTACTTATTTTTTAAATTTTAATTAACAACTTATTTTTGTTGGGTTTTTCATTCAATTTGAAATTGTATAATGAATTTTGATTTTATACGTCTATTAAATATAAGCAGTACTTACTGTAAGACATTAATTTAATTCTAAAAGTTTTTTTTTTATTTTTTTGAAATTAAAATTGTGGAAGACTAACAGATTAAATCTGTGTTGATATTCAAAGTTTGTAATTATCCTTCTATAAAGTAAAAAAAACCGCTTCTTATTATTTTATTTTATGTATAATATATAATTATATTAGGTTTTCAGTGGTTTAAGGAAGGCCATAAAATGCCTTACAAACTTTGTGTGATTTCTGTTTTTAGCATTGAACATAGAGTACCTTGGATATTGGATGTACCTACCTAGAAGGAATTTGCATTTCACAGAATTTCCAAAAATTGTTTGGTAAGATTACAAGTTCATTTATTTTTATTTGATCTAATCTTTCAAATATAAAGTTGAACTGACCTTATCTGAATTCTAATTGTTTTCGAGGATTTGCTACATGTTTGTGAGAGTTTTTGAAGTAACTTATTTAAATATTAAAACATATTAAATATTTTAAATGAATTAGTTTTGGAGAAGTTTTTAAAATTATGTTGTGTATTTCTGAAAGAGATTTAGTTTTCATAAATATGAGACCAGAAACTGAACATTTTGTCAACAGTTTGTTACAGGCAAAACATACGCACCACAGCCTGTCTGACGAGTTCAGTTGCGCATGTTTGGAACGAAACATTCAATATTATGCCAAATCTGCTCAGAGATATTAGATTTTTCCTTTATAATAGATTTTGCTACTGTTTGGCCCAACAAGGTGGATTATTTGAACATAGAATTTAAATTTGTCGATTTTCGATGTCGCATTTTTTAGAATTTGTTTTTGTTTTTAAACCTTTTATTTTCGTAGAATTTACTTTATTTTCAGGCCAGTTATGGCGAAAAACAATCTAAGTACTCATTTTTACAGAGGAAATTATTTGTAAAATAATAAGAAGCGTTTTTTCTACTCGATAGAAGGATAATTACAAACTTTGAATATCAAAACAAATTTAATCTGTTAGTCTTCTACAATTTTGATTTAAAAAAGTTTTTTTTTCGAATTTTAGAATTAAATTAATGTCTTATAATAAGCACTGCTTATATTTAATAGACGTATAAAGTCAAACTTCATTATACAATATCAAATGGATAAAAAAAAACCAAAAAAAAATTAATTGTAAATTAAAATTTAAAAAATAAGTAATATTGAATGTTTTGTTCCAACCACCTGAACTTGTCAGACAGGTGTGGTACGTATGTTTTGCCTGTAACAAACATTTGACAAAATGTTTAGTTTCTGGTCTTGTATGTAGTTTTTATAAATATATGTTTTGATTTTCAAAGTTTGTAATTATCCTTTTATCAAGTAAAAAAAAAACCGCTTCTTATTATTTTACAAATAATTTCCTCTGTAAAAATGAGTACTTTTCGCCATAACTGGCCTGAAAATAAAGTAAATTCTACGAAAATAAGAGGTTTAACAACAAAAACAAATTCTAAAAAATGTGAAATCGAAGATCGACAAATTTAAATTCTATGTTCAAATAATCCACCTTGTTAAGCCAAACAGTAGACAAATCTATTATAAAAGAATAATCTAATATCTCTGTGCAGATTTGGCATATATTTTGGCACAAAGTTGGGTTATTTTGAACCTTAGTTCATTAATATTCGTCGCCAAAGAAAAAAATCATTGGGAGATAAATCTGGTGATCTGGAGGGCCATTTGTAGAAATGACACGTTCCGAAAATGTCGTCCTGAGATATTGTGTGTTTACTCTTGCGTTGTGACTCACCAGCCATCTTGTTGAAACCAGACATAATCGAAATTAATTGGTAGCTGTCGAACCGTCCAAATAATTTGATTCTCTAAAAGCTCTAGATAGTTGGCAGCATTTAGTTTTACTATTGATAAAAATGGCCCTATGATAACGTAAATAGAGGTCATTCTTGATAGAAGGTATATAAAATAATATAAATACTTTAAAAAATTTTTAAACAATCTTCTACATATTTAATTCCAAAAGATTATATTCAATGATTATAACTTCTGAAAATAAATTAAAATAATGTCTTTTTTTTTTGTCTTTCAATCTTCTAGATCAGTTTAAACCACAGAGATATTTCTGTGTGTAGTGAATACCTATTTAAGGTTCTCGTTGAAGTAGAACTTTTTCTGGAGAGTGAAGGGTGAGTTTGAATATATGTTATTAATTGATGTTATATTTATTGAATATGAATATTTGAATACTGATGAGCAAAGTCGATTTTAAAACTTGTTTTTCAGTAATGTTTTGCATATCTTGAGTTTTTATATAAAGTACCTTGGTTAGATATCCAATAATATTGAATAGTCTAAGTAAGATAGTTTTGTGATAAAATTCTTAGGATTATGTTGGATATTCTTGAAAGATATTGGTTTTCATAGGATTGATAAGCAGAAACAAAATTTTGTCTATTCAAAATGTTTAATTTATAGGATTTTAGTTAATGATTTTTATTTATTAGATTTTGTTATACCATTTGGATGTCTTATAATGAATGTTTATTTTATGTCATGATATAAGTGGTACTTATACGACATTATTTTAATTTATTTTCAGAAGTTATAATCATTGAATATAATCTTTTGGAATGAAATATGTAGAAGGCTAATTTTTTAAAATTGTTTAAAAATTTTTTAAAATATTTATATTATTTTATATACCTTCTATCAAGAATGACCTCTATTTACGTTATTTTATTCATAATATATAATTATTTGGTTTCCTCAAACATTCATACAGATAGTCCTTGTGCTATGGCAGAGGCCGTTAAATTTGTCTTTCAATCTTCTAGATCAGTTTAAACCACAGAGATATTTCTGTGTGTAGTGAATACCTATTTAAGGTTCTCATTGAAGTAGAACTTTTTCTGGAGAGTGAAGGGTGAGTTTGAATATATGTTATTAATTGATGTTATATTTATTGAATCTGAAAATTTGAATACTGATGAGCAAAGTCGATTTTAAAACTTGTTTTTCAGTAATGTTTTGCATATCTTGAGTTTTTATATAAAGTACCTTGGTTAGATATCCAATAATATTGAATAGTCTAAGTAAGATAGTTTTGTGATAAAATTCTTAGGATTATGTTGGATATTCTTGAAAGATACTGGTTTTCATAGGATTGATAAGCAGAAACAAAATTTTGTCTATTCAAAATGTTTAATTTATAGGATTTTAGTCAATGATTTTTATTTATTGGATTTTGTTATACCATTTGGATGTCTTATAATGAATGTTTATTTTATGTCATGATATAAGTGGTACTTATACGACATTATTTTAATTTATTTTCAGAAGTTATAATCATTGAATATAATCTTTTGGAATTAAATATGTAGAAGGCTAATTTTTTAAAATTGTTTAAAAATTTTTTTAAATATTTATATTATGGCCCTATGATGTATTTCTGTCCAAAAATTAAGTTTTTAGAGATACTGGATACGCACAGGAATACTCAGGTGCTTATTCTTCCTAGACCTAGATCTTATTACAGATGGGTTATGTTTTCTGTTCAAGGAAAACGATGACTCAGTAGTGAATGAGATATTGTTAAGGAATGAACTATATTCATATACTTTTTCCATCATAGTTTCACAAAATTTCATTCATTGATATGGTCTTCTGGAGAAATCTTACGTGGTCTTCCTGAAACTGGTCTATGCCTCATATCTACGCAATTTTTTATCCTCTTTATTGTCTCATATCTTTATCACACTTTCTACCTTCAGCGGTGGACGATGGAGACTGCTGAGTAGTCACCTGATGAAAGAACTATGCTCGCATGTCCATACGAAAACCTGGTAGAATTAACGTGTGTCGTCCTAAGGCTAATAAAGCGTTCAAATTGTTTCCTTAATCTTATGCGGTCTTCCTGAAACTGGTCTATGCCTCATATCTACGCAATTTTGTATCCTCTTTATTGTCTCATATACTTTTTCCCAGTTCACTCAATTGCACTAATTTTTTAACGTTTCGAAAACCTTTTCTATACATATTCGTATAATCTACCTATTTTCTTTTTTCCAGTTACATTATTTCATAATGTTGACAATCAATAATATTTGACAAATAGAGTTGCCATGAAACTTTGGCCATAGCCGACTATCTGCACAATCTATTTTACACATTAATTTTGTCTTAGAATGTTACAAAAAAGAAGTATATTGAAATTATGAAGAACAATAAATTCCGGATACTTTCTAGATGGAATATATAGAAAATTTACTATGAAGAAGTATTTGTATATTACAGATAATAGTTGGAATTAATTCTCTGGAACCTCTACAGATTCAAATCCAAACAAATCTCATGAAAATATTCAGAATTAAATATTTCAAAAACATGTCCTAGATAACAATGTATCATTTCATAGACATATATATTATCACATGTGATTAATTCTGAATGTTTTCATGAGATTTATTCAGATATAAATTTGTAGAGGTTCCTCAGAATGAATTCCAGCATTTATTTAACTTTACTTCGAAAACTTTTTGAGAAATTTCATTAATTTTTTTTTAAAGCCAGGTATAACATAATTACTCTGTTTTCTGGAGAAGAGGTGAACGGTGAATTGGCGTGAAAAACACCAATGTTAATCAATTAAGTTACCGATAAATAAACGTTCGTCATATTGAATAATCTATTGGTCTATCGAACGTGGGGATCTATCTTGAGCGACTGCTAAAGGGACTTAAGTTGTCCACATACAGAACCACGAAAGATTTCAGGCGATTTTATAGATATTTTAAGCTTACCAACGCATTTATATTACTTATTTGGCTAAAAAAAGTTGGTGGCTCTGTAGCTCTGCAGCAGATGGGTAGAAACCGCCTCTGGGTAATGAATTTAGCTGCGTTTTCATATAAACAGCCGAAATTACACACTCAATATTATCCCATGCTTTTATTACCGCTGTGAACACGACTTCCACCCCTCCAGTTCGGAGTACGTGTAACAAATAGGTGCATGTTGATATTCCCAGGTCAGATGTTGCTACCCAATTAAAGGCATTATTATTTTTATCCGGTATCCTTGTACGTGTAGGAGTTTTCAGCGTGACTCCACGACTATTTCATTACAGAACTTCAGATAAAATCTTTTATGTGCACCTACCTGAAAAAGGATTGACAGGAAGCTAAATAGCTCATTCTACATCATTAAAATCGTGCTATTTCGAATCTCGTAGGTAATTTTTCATAATTTCGCCGAGCCATCTCCGTTACGCTCTTTCGCTTCAAATTTTATCAATTACTCGAGATCCTATCAGGAATAATCAACACCTATCCGGGCCTATTCGATATCTTATCTGGCATCTGCTTTGTGTTCATAGCCACCTAGAATAGGAAATTTCGGGTTATTGAATTCGAAGCTCACGCAATTTTTTGGGAATTTTTGGGTAATGATCGGTTGCGCGTCCCGATATTTATGCTTCGATTATTTAAAATAATGGTTGGGGAGGCAGTAACGTTTCTTTTATTTCATGGTAGAACGTTGTTTACTACGGAATTTCGCTTCATTTGAATTTCTACGACTGCTTAGGGACGAAGTTTTGTGCGTTGTGAAATGAGATGGGTGGAAACGTACTATTTTTCTTCATAAATAGCGCTAATTTATGTTTAGATTCGTTGACGGCAATGTAATGAAAAAATATCTTTGTCTTGAATCAACATTTCCGAAATTGGTTACTTTGAATGGACGGCATCGAAAATTGGGATATCATTTTTAAACATAAAAATTTTAAAAAAGACAGGACTTTTGCTTTTGCGCTAGTTCATATCACTCACGATTCTCACAAAATGATTTCTTTTTGGTTCTCTAATTAGACGATCCACACAAAATAATTTTTTTTGATCTTCCAATTCCATAACTCTCATGAAATTTTGCACGAAAATGCACCTTATTATTCTTTTACTAAATGTTGGATTTTAAAACTATCCAATTTGCAATTCCGAAAGTAATGGAAAAATTATGAGAAACGATCCTCATACAATTAATTTTTTGATGAAATTATACAATCGTCACAAAATTTTTCACGAATATACATGTTATTGGTTTTTTTCTGAATGCTGAATTTTAGATCGATCTAGTGTAAATTAAAAATATGAATTTATTTAGGCTCCAAACTCTTTCCGTTCGAAAATAAGCAAACCGGCAGTTAACCATTAAAGAATTAAACGACAACATAAGGTACTGACCGTAATCGTCAGAAACAATTATCGAAGACAAGCTTGTTTTGATAGGATATTTAGAAATGACCAATTTCTTCACCAAAAAATGCTCCACATAGAATTTAAGAAGGTCATTTTGATTTTCTCTTTAAAAAATAGCTTATTCTCCAGAAAAAAAATTCTTTCCCATATTCTCCCAAATTATACCTTCATTTACCAAATATTTTGTTAGAATGCGAAATTCAAAAAAACGTGGTCGACTAGTTGAGCACCATTTAAAAAACACAGAGAAATGTTAAAATAAGATGTGCTGAAAATTCAATATATCTATAAAGTAAAACAGCGTTTCTGGGGCATTATATTCAAATTAATTCTAAAAATGTTTTGAGACATTTTTTAGATAAAATTTGTAGGAGTTTCGGAGAATTAATCATCTATAATAGTTCAAAAAAACCCCCTGAAGTAAATTTTCAATCTATATTTGTTTGTTATAATTATAATTTATATTTTCACACAAGCGCGTGGCAGTTTTCAGTGAAAAAGCTTTTTAAATGGTGCTCAACTAGTTGACCACGTTTATCAATTTTCGATTTCAATCCATATTTGGTGAAGGTAGGTAGAATGTCAATGGTTTAAAGAAAACCTTATAATACTTTATAGTTTTCTGTGATTTTGTGACGAACGTAGACTATCTTGATTTTTAAAGTTAGTCTGTTTAAGCACGTATCCGGTACCACTTTGAGGTAAGATATACTGATTGTTAGTTGATTTTGATATTTTAAATATTATTTAGGGCCGATGAAGAGATTATCAGAATTCTAATTGTTTTTTGAAGATATAGTGCATGTTTTGAGAGATTTTTGAATTAACTTATTTGAATATTTAAATATATCAAATATTTCAAATAAATTATATTTTTTGAGAAGTCCTTAAGTTGTGTTTTATGTTTTTGAAAAGGAATTGGTGTTCATAATGGTAAGATGAGAAACAAAATTTTGTCTCCTTCAAATATTTATTTATTAATTTTAAATGGCTATTTATATTTGTTGGTTTATTTATTCCATTTGACATTGTATATTGAGTTTTGATTATATACGTCTATTGAATATGAGCGGTGCTTATGTAGACATTAATTTAATTCCAATAGTTTTTTTAATAAGAATTTTTTTGAAATTAAAATTGTAGAAGACTGACAGATTAAATCTGTTTTGATATTCAAATTTTGTTATATTTCTTCTATCAAGTAAAAAGCTTTTTTCTATTTTACATTAAAATTATCTTTTTGAAATCGTTGACACAATTGTAGCCTTGTTTCCTTTTTCAAAGGTAACATTATAGGGTTTTTTTGCTTTTCTTGATATGTAGCATTGTCTTTTCAGTGACATACTTCTATGTTCCGTTGTTTTACAAATCTGTTAGTCAATTTGCGAAGCCGCAGGCGCGAAATGTGTCCTTCTAAGTCCAATCAAGCATTGAAATTGTTTCCTTAATCTTACGCCGTCTAACTGGTCTATGCTCATATCCAGCCATTTTTTATTCCCTTTATTGTCTCATATACAGCACTTTTTCCCAGTTCAGTCAACGGCACTCATTTTTCAATGTTTCTAAAACCTTCTCTATTGAAATATTCTACCTGTTTCCTTTTTTCTAATTGCGAAATCATTTCATAAATTGTATAACTGTTGACAATCAACAATATTGGACAAAAAGTGTTGCCCTGCATTTTTGGCCATAGCCCACTATCTGCACAAACTATTTTATATATTACTGTTGTCTTAGAACGTTACGAAAAAGAAGTATATTAAAATTATGAAAAATAATAAATTCCGGATAGTTTCTAGACGGACTGTATAAAGTAAAACTGTGTTTCTAAAACATTTACTGCAATTTAATTCCAAAAAATTTTTAAAAGCTATCTTGAATATTGAGTGACATAATGTCTTATCTTCATTGGCTTCATCGTATCTAAGTATAACCACTTTTAATCATCTTATCTACCAGAATTCGTTCGAACTACCAAAACGCTCGCGCGTATCATTTAGTGTCCATTCTTCGAAATCCTCGCTCTGTTAAAGTTGACTTGTCTCACCTTTTCCAATGACGACCCCTTTCGCATCTTCAACAAGATCCTTCAAATATCTGAACTTGTTGAAATTTCATTTGCATAACAGAGGCCACATTAGTTACACCCAATTGACAGTGCACAATGCCGTCACGTGGGGTGTTCTAATTCATGGGGTACCAAAATAGACATCGTTCTTTCTTTCGCAACCCCCTTCTAGTTAGTAAGGCAACTCGTAATGGCCCACTCCCCTCGCCAGCTACTGGTTGTGGCGTACACAAGAGAGGAATGAATGGCATATTTTTATGTTTTGGTGACAGTTTCACCGAAATGTTCAATTTGGATCACGAGTATTAACGGTTACGGAACATGTGGCCATTGTTTGTTGACAAAAATAATCCCCAAGTTCTCACCCTTAAAATGTCGCTGCACATAATTCTTCTACGTAATCCTCGGATTTGATATCATGGATCCTTTGAAGTCATATTCAGAGTGAAATATCCAGCTGGTTGACCTGAAGGCATTTCATAATATGTTGTTTAAAAATTCGATATCACAATTGCAGGCATAATCTGTAAATATTGATTCAGACGATTCATCATTCAATTTTGAGACCAGTATATTTGAAGCCGTTGGTTCATGCATGTCTTCTGAAAAACCAAAAATTTGTTTCTGAAAGTGGCAGAATTTAAACGCTCTGGAATTATTATCGGCCCAAAAATTTGATGTCTTATCATGGCTAGCCATACATTAACCCTGAACTCGTGTTGATAATAAGTTGTAATAGTTGCGTGTGGATTATTATGGGTCCAAACATGGGAATTGTGGAAGTTCAATATTCCAGAGCTTCTGAACCAACAGCTCCCAATTTGGTTTCAAATGTACGGTTATCCAGCACACAATAGAAATATCTAGGAGTATTAGGATAATATATTAATAATATCAATTAGAGAAGGCAGTTATTTTCAGAATTTTTTGTAATAATTTTTAAACTTGTATGAATAATAAAGAAAGTCGTAAATGATATCTTTTCTCAGAAGGTGTGTATCTCACTTTTTTTAACTCCACAGTTTCACATCTATTATTCAATGAAAATGAAGATTAAATATAATGCATTATACGTCGATGCAAATCTTTATGTATAAGGGAGTTTTGCACAGAATTTCCATGGGGGCTTAAGGACGGAATTCAGAGTAAACTTCGACCAAAGATTATGTCTGAAGAAAATTTTATAATCATTAAAAGTAAGTATTCCATAAAAATTTCCATGAGACCACTTTAGTCGAATAGTCAATATAAAATGGAATAAATAAACCAACAAATATAAATTGTCAATTAAAATTAATAAATAAATATTTGTAGGAGACAAAAATTTTTTTTAATATATAGTGCATGTGTTGAGAGATTTTTTAATTAGCTTATGTGAATATTCAAATATATTGAATATTTCAAATAAATTAAATTTTTTGTGAAGTCCTTAAATTGTGTTTTATGTTTTTGAAGAGGAATTGGTGTTCATAATGGTAAGATCAGAAACAAAATTTTGTCTCCTTCAAATATTTATTTATTAATTTTAATTCTCAATTTATATATCTAGGTTTATTTATTCCATTTGATATTGTATATTGAGTTTTTATTGTATAAGTCTATTAAATATGAGCGGTGCTTATGTAGACATGAATCTAATTCTAAAAGTTTTTTTAATGAAAATTTTTTCGAAATTAAAATTGTAGAAGACTGACAGATTAAATCTGTTTTAATATTCAAATTTTGTTATATCCCTTCTATCAAGTAAAAGGCCTTTTTTTATTTCATTAAATCTTCTGAGTTCTGTAGGGAGGATCAAATTTTCGTTGGGCTAGATCAAATGTTTGCGGCAAATAATATTGATAAAGTTTTTATTTCAATTCATTCTTCAGTACTAAAGACAAGAACCACCAGCTTGATAAAACTCGAGAGTTCATAAATTAATTTATCATGAATGAAGTGACATATAAAGAGTTTTCCAATAAGAAGTTTCATTTTGATATAAAAAAAACGAGTATATTTTAAGAGCAATCAATGGATGTGGCACGTAGCGCCTTCTTGTTGAAAATGAACGTCACTTACTTGTCCCAACAGCTCAAATTTTCCCCAGTTTCAGTACTGCCGGCCGAGAAGGTGCTTCACAACGACTCAAAAGTTCTTCAGTTTTAACAAATTCTGACCATTTTTGTAATGAATTTTAACAATTTCAGTGCATTGTTGAAGCGTGTATCGTTCCATTTTTTAATGCCGTAGTTTTCACTTGTCAAATGTCAATAAATGACAGTTTCAAACTGACAGCTGCCCAGTTAGCGAGCTAGCCAAAATGAAACCTCTTATTGGCAAACCATCCATTAGATTTCATGACATTGAAACCATATGATTTCGAGGAGGTTTTCGTAAAATGTGAAAGCTCGTAGACAAGGACACTCTTGCAATTGTTATATACTGACTTATTTTCTTCCACTTTGATAAGATGAAATTTTTTTATAACACCATGGTAGTTTTGAAAATCAATAAATCTATCTGTCGCTATAGAATGTGACTATCTTGATTAATAAAGTCGAATTTTGCAAAAAGAAATAATGGTGTTACTATGCTACTATTATATTTTTAGAGTGATAGAATTTTCGATAGGGATCACTGTAGGAGTCATGTTGTTTTGACATTTCTGTTCAGTAAGCATTGACAAATTATCGTGCAAAGACTCACGCTGCAACAACGTTCAAAAATTGTTGAAATTTATTTTCAAAATCAGTGTTCTATTCGTCAAACTTATAGAGCACTTCGTGAAATTTATGGTTTACATAATCGTCCATCAGAGCTTATTCGTCGAACTATTGATAGATTTCGGACAACATTTTCTCTACTCGATGCAACAACAACAAGACAAAGAACTGTACGTACAGAAGAAAATATCGCTGCTGTAAGTCAACACGCTGGACTCTGTGCATCCACTACATGGAAAATTTTGCGTAAAGATCTTGGTCTACACCCATACAAGATCCAACTGGTTCAAGAACTAAAGCCACTTGACCATAATAAGCGTCGTTGGTTTGCTGATTGGGCCCTAGAATAGCTTGAAGGTGATCCACTTTTTTATCGTAAAATTGTGTTTAGTGAAGAAGCTCATTTCTGGTTGAACGGCTATGTAAACAAGCAAAATTGCCGTATATGCAGTGAAAACAATCCTCAAGAAGTTCTGCAGGTTCCATTGTATCCTAAAAAATGCACTGTATGGTGTGATTTACACGCTGGCGGCATCATTGGTCCATATTTCTCCAAAAACGGAGCTAAAGTTACAGTGAATGGTGCTCGTTGCACCAGTCAATGATTATTTGATTCAAAATTTGAATGGTATCGACCCAGAAGTGTTTTGGTTCCAACAAGATGGTGCTAACTCCACTGGATTGTTTTCTTTGGAGTTATGTCAAGTCATTGGTTTATGCTGATAAACCAGAAATAATAGACGCTTTGGAAGCCAACATAATTCGTGTTTTTGATGAAATATGGCCTGAATTACTTGAAAAAGTGATCCAAAATTGGTCTGGTCGAATGCAGTTTCTCAGAGGTAGTCGTGGTGGACATATGCCGGAAATTATATTTAAAACATAAATTTTTTAAAATTATCTTTCAAATAGCAAAAAATTGGCTTCAATCTTAATTTAAATGTGTTTTATTTCAATCTAAAGTTCTATCGCTCTAAAAAAAACATCCGATATTTAGTCCAGGTATTCGGTGACCCATTTGTTATATTTTCTGCTGATTTCCTGAAAGTTGAATTTTTTGTATGAAATCTTATGTTCGTTAATCACATGCTCTAGTTGGTTTACATTTACGATTTCACGTAACAAACCTGAAATGATCTGTCTATCAACTGAAGGAGAACTATGGCATGCTTTTCCTTATCATACATATACCACGAAAATAGCTTGTTTTACGACACGAAAATCGCCTCCACTTAGGGGGCAAATTCTGGAATGACTCACCTCGTATCCTACGTTTTCCTCTCCAAGGTCAAATTTAATTAGAATATCCAGTTGACGAAGTGTCTAGAGTGTTCAGCTGCGATATGCACGGTCCATTTTTTCCAACCTTATCGATTTATGGAATCCTATTTTGAACTTTATCATAGAGTGCATACATCTATATCAATGTTATTTTGTGAAATCATTATTTCCACATCACGTCTTATCGGAGTGAATTCAGTAAATGCGCTTTCTCGTTTGACGATCAGAGACGTATCAGCTAAGTTTCTACGCACTTATATTTGATGACTTCTGTCACCGGGAACTACTTACATCTACGTTCCTCAAATTGAGATCAAAGTAACTCTATGAGGAAGATAGGAAAGACATGAGATCTTCAATAAATCTTTTCTATCACTATCCTAACACTTGCAACTGATATTCTAAAGTGCATCAGCTAAACAGATTTAATTCAATTTCTTGATTGTTTCGGTCTCTATTTGACGAAAATTCATCGTATATGATTAAAAGTAAGACACTTAATTTCCGCTTATATTTATTGTTTACACAACAATTGTTTGGTCAATTACATTTTGATAATAAAGATATAGTCAATAAGAACAAGAGATCGGGAGTATACCAGGTTTTAAAAAACAACGTTCCAATATTAGAGCTAATTCTAGACGTCAAAATAAGTAAAAATTTTCATAAAAACATGAGCCGTTTTCGGTTTTCAAAATATAAACTACTAGCGCAACCAAATACGAAAAATTACTGATGATGTTCGATTTATTTTTGACTTCTAGTGTTTTACAGAAGTTGTTCCATATGATCACCGTCCATTTCAATGCGAATTTCGAAAAGACCTGGCTGTGTTCTAATCGTTTGACAGGATAGTTCAATCCGATGTTGCAATTCTTCGATCTTATTTACTGATGTTGCATATGCTAAACTTTTCAAATAAGCTCAAATACAAAAGTCCAAAGGATTGAAGTCGGGAGATCTAGCGGGCTATTGCACTGGGCCTCTTCGTCCTGTCCATCTTCTGGGAAATGTTTGATCTAAATGTTCCCTAATAGCAAGTGTATAAGGTGGGGGCGCTCCATCTTGCATAAACCAAATATTCATCCACTGATTTAAAGTTACCACGTCTAGAAAATCGGTCAAGGTATTTTGAAGAACGTTAAAGTATAGGGCTCCTGTTAAATTCCGTGGTAAAATTACTGATCCTATCAAACGAACTCCTAAAATACCTAGTTAGATATGTATATTGAAACGATGTTAATGCCTGGATTCATGAATGGCGTGTGGATTTTCATCCGCCCAAATAGGGCTATTATGAAAGTTAAGAATTCTACATTTGGTAAAACCAGCTTCATTAGTGAAAAGGATATTAGAAGTAAAATGCGGATATGCAGCATTCTTTGTTAAAACCCATTGATAGATAGTATGACGAGCTTTTTTTTTAAGGAACCAGTTTTCCTCAATCGTCTAAAAACTTGATTGAACGTCATTGAGAAGGAAGTTGACGATCGGAATAAAGGCGATGTGCTTCAGGACCACTCATTTCAATAAAGAATAAGGCATTTCAAAGTCAAGAATAATAACTTTTTCTTAACAAAAAAGTGAAAGAAAGTAAACAACTCAAATCGGATGCAAAATACTAAATAAAAGTACGTAAATGTCATATGAAAACCAAATTTTTAATGCCAGCTGTGATTTTTTTAATGAACCGACTGAAAAACATTTTGATTGTAGGTTCAGTAAACAAGACATCTGAAAGATGAAAATAAATCGAATATCGTATTTGGTTGCGTCAGTAATTAATATGAAAGCTGAAAATCGCTTATATTTCCAAAACGGCTCATTTGCGGACCCATATTATATAAAATTGGTTACTTATTTTGAGGTGTATAATGAGCTCCCAAGAATATTGAAACTTTTGAATAAATTCTGAAAATTCCCAAAACAAATCTTCATATTATCACGTTTCTTTTTGCTCGGACTTTTATTATTTATGGAGACCGATTTTGTAAGAGGAGTTAGTTACCATAGTAATTAAGTCAAAATGTAGTTGACAAAACTATTGTTGTGTAAACAATAAATATTAGGGATCTATTCTTTTATTTCTATACTGTCTTTCATTATTATGCCAACATTGAGCGTAATGTGACAGTCAGTTTTTTATAGCCAGTTAATCTGATGGATCTCATTAGTGTAAGGTGATTTTCACGATGAATAAAAGTTTGTCTACATTCAACTGAAACCTTTTGTGCAAATATGTTGGATATGTGACAGAAGATGATTAAGTATCCGCATATGAGTGCGGACAGCTCAGTGGTAGAGAGAATTGGGCCCGTGACCGGAAGATCCGGGTTCGAATCCTGTTCAGGTGGAAAAGAAATTTTTCAGTTGGGCGAGTGTCGACCCCCTTTTCACTGTTGGGTCAAAAATTAACAGTGGCGCAAGATCGCAGTAACAAAGCCTACCCAGAACACAACTGAACTCCTAACTCGCACAAGCTGAAAAAGCATCTAAGGGATCTTCACAGAAGATTTAGGAGAGTCAGGATAATAAAATAGAATAAATAAAAAATAATGCATCAGTGCATATGTGAACAGTGTAAAGGGTTTAAATAGAACCAAAAAAAAAATCGAAGATATTCCTCCGCCTATAATAGCAAATTGCAGGAAATTGTGATCGTACATTCTTATGAGGGATCACCATTGCTCAACTTCTCTAATTAGTTAGTTCGTGGTGTACAAAGTCTCTAATAAGGAATAGGATTTCAATTTGAAATAAAGCAAAAGAAGTTCAACCTATCACCTTGATTCTTACTTCATTTTGAAGCACAATCACTGTAGTTATGTTTCGAATAGGATATCGTTCAAATGTCTACCACGGCTTTGTTGATTCTGAGGCACCAGATTTTGATTATGTGCAATAGTTTCGGATATATTAGAAGGAAAAATAATTTCATGCGGTTTTGATAGCAAATGTCGCTACTAGTTTATTATTCCATTGTTTCATCCGGCAACACCTTCATTTTGGAGTGCTTCCCACCGCAGAGTAGTATAATTGAGCTATGTGTTTCAACTAATCGAGATGTTTCAGAATCACCTGTGCCGGTCCTGATTCAATATACTCTCTTATATTACGGCGTACATCGAAAGTATATTAAGAATATTAATTCGAAAGACTGCCTGGAATCAAGGGTGAAACACCTAATCAATTTCAAAATTCATCACGATTATTTAGCTCGATGACTTATGAGGAAATAATATTGTTATTGCAGATATCAGATAAGTAGCATAAAACGGAGGTTTTGTTGAGATAACCACGTTTTTCGATAACAGTATTCGGATAGCAAAACAATATATTAATGTCGGATTGACGAAATCTTTTTGTTCTTGTTTGGCGAATAATTAATTATGATAATCGGACTTTATCCATTTTAGGACTATTTAATCCACATCATCGTAATTAGTTGATTAAAATTATTCAAGAAATAGTATTAAATCAATTAGCTATCTTCTCAGATATTATTCTGTAAAACAAAATCTGGAATAGAGAAAACGAATGTTTAATGACTAAACTAAATATTTGCAGAGCGCTTCACTAATATTCTTTAAAAACTTTCAAGTATTCCCTTCAGAATAACCTTCAAACTAGTCCCTTATGCAGTCAAATGGTCTTTCAGTCTTGTTTCAAAGTTCCTTTCTGTTTGACTCACGTATATTCCATTACAATTATAACAATCATTACAATTTATTAAGAAATCCAGAAAGTCCATCTGAGGAAGAAATGATATAAGAAACCATGTTCTGATCATATTTTCTCCTTTGTGTTATTTCACATCAAATCTTTTTCAACTGGCTACAGACAAAAGGTCCGGCCGTCTTCAAACATATCATAGCTCTCAATCACCATATACGAGAGGTGTTCAATGCATTCTCCGTATCTAATAATGCTAATAATGTGAGTAATATAATTATTTGATTCATTTATGACACTATATTAGGTATTCTAGGTATCCTCAGTGAAAGACGCCACAATGATGAAGAAAGAGTCAAAAGAGTCATAGAAATCGAGGACCCTCGCTCTGGCGGGCCGGTTAGCGGCACTACTGAAGAAAATGAGTAAAAAATGGTAGAGCTGGTACTTGAAGATACCAGAATAAAAATCAAGATGTTAACAGGGATGACAAACCTATCCGTGGGTACCATACTATCCTTCATGACCATCTTAACCTCTCAAAAGTCGGTGCAAGATGGCTACCGAGAAATCTCACCGCACCTCAGAAGCAAGTGCGAGTCGAGTGCTGTCAGGAGTTTTTAGTGCTCTGTGTAGAAGACCCTTTGACTATTTTCAACCGGCTGGTTACTGGGGATGAGACGTAGGTTCATCACTATGATCCTGAGAGTAAACAAGACTCCATGCAGTGGATTGAAAAGGCTGCACAGCCCCCAGAGAAGTTTAAAGTCACCCCATCCGCTGGAAAAATAATGGCCAGGGTTTTTTGGGATTCTAAAGGTAATTTATTGATAGAATACACTAAAAAGGGTAAAAGCATCACAGCAGTATCATACGCAACCACTTTGCGTAATTTAAGAGTCGTAATTAAAGGAAAAAGGCAAGGAAACCTCACAGTGAGGATGTTGCTGATTTAAGACAACGCGCTGGTTCACAAGGCCCGCGTTGCGGAGACTGCTGTGCAGAAATGTGGCTTCGAAGGTATTGCTCATCCTCCGAACAGTCCAGACTTGGTCCCTAGTGACTACTACCTATTGCTAAATGTGACAAAATGTATTCTGGGAAAGCGGCTTTCCGACGATGAAGAACTGAAAGTAGCAATTAATATCTATTTTGAAGAGAAGTCGAAAGAATAATCTCTACAAGGTTTAGAGAAGCTTATTCTTCCATCTAACAAATTTATTGAAGTTTTAGTGGAATACATTGAAAATGGAATTTTTCCTTCATGCCTATACCGAGAATACATTGAACGCCCCTTGTAACCCTAATGTTCAGTTGAAGACGTTGATGGCCGCCCAGAGCGAGACAATTCACCACATGAATCAATTTGCCATTAGAATATTTCAATATCTCAAAAAATCGAAGCAGAAATTCCCTTGAATTCTGGATATGTCATCAACCAGTCCGAGCGATCATGAATGAATGAAATCAATTTATTTAATCATTCATATAATTGTCATTATAAAATAAAACACTTGTTTACATTTTCTACTTTATTTTTGGTATTGACGTACGTTTCGTCTTTGCTAGAAAGACTTCATCAGAATACCTCTTTCTAGCAAAGACGAAACGTACGTCAATACCAAAAATAAAGTAGAAAATGTAAACAAGTGTTTTATTTTATAATGACAATTACAACTGATTTCTACCAAGCAACGGCCCAATCTATCATAAATCATTCATATAAGTTAAAAAAAATGTATATGAGACAGTAATTTATTTCCACAAAAATGTTTGTACTACTACAACAATTGTTATAGTAGTACAAACATTTTTGTGGAAATAAATTACTGTCTCATATACATTTTTTTTTAATTAAAATGAGTTTCCACCAAGTAAAGACCGAATCTATTAAACATTCATATTAGGTTGCATTTGTGGTATGCTTTTCACCTTATATAATATTATAAATTTCAGTTTCACATATACCGAATAGTATCTATAAATAAAATTATGAACCGTCATTCTTCTTCTTACAGCTTGATTAAGAGACAGGAAACGAACCGTAAAAGTTGCCCTCTAATTGTGTATAAAATAATTAGAAGAATATGAACTCCGGTCATTTACATATCACAAATTCCAGCTAAATGAAACGAAATTAAATGTTACTAGAGCATTAAAATATTGTTTACGTCAACGCCTAAATTATTGAGATAAGTTAATTGCTAGATATCTCGTTAATTCTGTCAATATTAGATATCCACTCCAGGTTACCCTAACTGAACCCCATCGTTCTTCGCATGGATATTCATTTGTTTATTATTATTATATATATTCGAGTAGTTTGATTATTCCTGGATCACGTAGACCGAAACAGAATTTTTGTGGACAGTATTTTTGAAGTTACTCGTATTGAATATTTGATTGATTATATCTTTGATTAGTGGAAATTTATTGAAATTAAAATTGTAGGAGACTAACAGATTAAATCTGTATTGATGTTCAAAGTTTTTTAAAACTCGAAACAAATTCAAAGCCATCAACTAACTCTTTTATTATATTTCTGAATCTGAGACTTGAAAGAAACAACCATTATGATTGTTTACGTTTGTAGAAAAACAGAAAAGGAATCATCGCTCTGAAAATTTTATGCTGTATTTATTAATCTATATATAATCAGAAACATTTTGACGCATTGCCTTTTCTAATAGCGAGTAGTGAAAACTTTCAAATGGAATAATCCATACTCAACATAGTTTTATGATTTCTCGTTCAACGGCTCTCTTATCATGAGGTGGTTCAAAAATTAAAATATCGGGTGTTTTTTTTAGAGTGATAAAACTTTCCACCTATCGAAGTGCCAAATCACAGTTATCCCTAGACAACTGTGATTTGGCAGAAGGTAGAAGCCATGTTGTTTTGACATTTCTGTTCAGTAAGCATTGACAAATTATCATGGAAAGACTCACGCCGCAACAACGTTGACAAATTGTTCAAATTTATTTTCAAAATCAGTGTTCTATTCGCCAAACATATAGAGCACTGAGTAAAATTTATGGTTTACGTAACCGTCGAACTATCGATAGAATTCGGACAACATTTTCTCTACTCAATGCAACAACAGCAAGACAAAGAACTGTACGTACAGAAGAAAATATCGCTGCTGTAAGTCATAGTGCTGATGATGATCCAGATTTGTCTATTCGTCGACGTTCACAACAAGTTGGACTCTGTGCATCCACCACATGGAAAATTTTGCGTAAAAATCTTGGTCTACACCCATATAAGATCCAACTAGTTTAAGATCTGAAGCCACTTGACCACAATAAGCCATTTGTTTGCTGATTGGGCCCCAGAACAGCTTGAAGTTGATCCACTTTTTTATCGTAAAATTGTGTTTAGTGTTGAAGCTCATTTCTGGTTGAACGGCTATGTAAACAAGCAAAATTGCCGTATATGGAGTGAAAACAATCCTCAAGAATTTCTGCGGGTTCCATTGCATCCTGAAAAATGGTATGGTGTGCTTTACACGTTGGAGGCATCATCGGTCCATATTTCTTTAAAAACGATGCTGTAACTAATGTCACAGTCAATGGTGGTCATCACAGATCGATGATCAATGATTATTTGTTTCAAAATTTGAATGGTATCGATCCAGAAGTGTTTTGGTTCCAACAAGATGATGCTATACCTTATGCTGCTACCGTAAGAATTGATTTATTGAAAGAAAGATTTGGTGATAAATTATTTTGAGAAAAGGTTCAATTAATTGGCCTCCAAAATCATGCGACATAACTCCACTAGATTATTTTCTTTGGGGTTGTCAAGTCATTGGTTTATGCTGATAAACCAGAAACAATAGCCGCTTTGGAAGCAAACATAATTCGTGTTATTGATGAATTACTCGAAAAAGTGGTCGAAAATTGGTCTGTTCGAATGCAGTTCCTCAGAGCTAGTCGTGGTGGATATATGCCAGAAAATATTTTTAAAACATAAATGTCATAAAAATATCTTTCAAATAAGGAAAAATTTGGTTTCAATCTTAATTTAAATGTGTTTCATTTCAATTTAAAGTTCCACCACTCTAAAAAACACTCGATACTTTAGTCGCATCAGGAAATTACTGAAAATAGTTCTAAATTTAATCGAGACGGTTTTTAATGGATAAATATCTAAAAAAAAATTGAATATTAAAACAAATTGAAATATGTTTATCTTCTACAATTTCAATTTCAAAAAAATTTTTATTCAAAAAACTTTTAGAAATAAATTTATGTCTAACAAGCACCGCTTACATTTAATAGAGGTATATAATCAAAACTCAATATATAATGTCAAATGTAATAAATAACCCAACAGATATACGAAAGTAATTAAAATTAATAAATAAATATTTAAAGGAGACAAAATTTTGTTTCTGGTCTTACCGTTAAGAACATCAATTGCCTTTTAAAAACATAAACACACTTGAAGGATTTCTCAAAGAATATAATTCATTTGAAATATTTGATATATTTAAATATTCGAATAAATTATTTCAAAAATCTCTAAAAAAAATGTGCACTATATCTTCAAAAAACAAATATAATTCTAGACAATCCCGTCTTCAGTCCTCTTTTAACATTCCAAATATCAAAATCAAAAACATAACCTATATCACTCACGTGTTGAAAGACTTAAGCTTCGAAATACAGATCAACTATATAATTCAAGATTGATCTATGTTCTAACAAAATCAAAGAACAGTGTGAGTTATTTTAAAGTTTATTTAAATTCATTGACATTCTATAATGAGATTTATTGAAGCCAAAATATAATTATATATTATATATAAAATAAAATAGAAAGGCCTTTTACTTGATAGAAGAAATATAACAAAATTTGAATATTAAAACAAATTGAAATATGTTTATCTTCTACAATTTTAATTTCAAAAAATTTTTATTCAAAAAACTTTTAGAAATAAATTTATGTCTAACAGGCACCGCTTACATTTAATAGACGTATATAATCAAAACTCAATATATAATGTCAAATGGAATAAATAAACCAACAGATATACGAAAGTAATTAAAATTAATAAATAAATATTTAAAGGAGACAAAATTTTGTTTCTGGTGTTACCGTTAAGAACACCAATTGACTTTTGAAAACATAAACACACTTAAAAGATTTCTCAAAGAATATAATTTATTTGAAATATTTAATATATTTAAATATTCGAATAAATTATTTCAAAAATATCTAAAAAAATGTGCACTATATCTTCAAAAAACAAATATAATTCTAGACAATCCCGTCTTCAGTCCTCTTTTAACATTCCAAATATCAAAATCAAAAACATAACCTATATCACTCACGTGTTAAAAGACTTAAGCTTCGAAATACAGATCAACTATATAATTCAAGATTGATCTATGTTCTAACAAAATCAAAGAACAGTGTGAGTTTATTTTTTAGATATTTTTGAAATAATTTATTCGAATATTTAAATATATTAAATATTTCAAATAAATTATATTCTTTGAGAAATCCTTTAAGTGTGTTTATGTTTTTAAAAGGCAATTGGTGTTCTTAACGGTAAGACCAGAAACAAGATAGCATCTTCCGTTAGATGATATCTTACATTTTTGAATAACTAAATTTGTTTTCGAAATCGGTACGTACAAAAATTTTTATTGAGCACTTAATCCCAAAAAAGGGGGGCCTCTGTAAATACCAGGTTATATGAATATATTCTACAGGGATGAGTTATTTAAGTCTAGTTGTTCGTTAAGTACTATTCCAATTTTGTTGTTATTCATTCATTTCTAATGAGTCTAACAGGTTTAAGGCATAACATTAACTTTCTATATGTAAAATTTCAAAATTATGGTTCAAAGTATACTAGGTTCTCAGCAGATGGTTCGAATATGTGGAATCACCTTTTTATTGAGGAAACTCATCAAATTTTCACAAATTCTATGTCGGAAAGTTCTTCCAGTCTGTCAGGTATAAAATTTTGGACAATCACCGCAGGTTTACTTATAAACTCCCAATTTATCATTTTTATGTGTAATGTCTTTACTATTTTCAATGAAATTTGTCAGGTTTGAATAAATTTTGAATGAAGTTTTTCAATCATATTTATTTTTGAGGTATGTAGCAATTTTTTCAGAAATACCTTCGATATAATACCTTTAGTATATTTTAAGGAAATGTATTTAAAATGTTCTTTTGTACTGGGATATACCATATTTGGAACTTTTTCATTATTTTTATTTATCAACAATATATCTATCAGCGAAGGATCATCATTAATAGCTATTTGTTTAATGATGTTGAGTTCTTGAATTTATCCGGAAAAAACAAAGCTCAATTGTAATTACCGTCAAGTAAAGACAGAAACAATAATAGATTCAATTGTAATTATTTAGTATATATTTTAATTCTTCAATTAGAAAATTATAACAAATATTCATCTAATGACCTCCATCTAACTGTAAACACTTGACTAAACGTCGAGGTACACCCGAAACTAGATCCCCTCCATAATTTTCGGTGATGGTAGTTCAGGACTGCAAAACTGACTGAATTAATTTGAATATCAAAACAAATTAAAATGAATGAAATGATATTTGGAATATTATCTAGGACCGAAGAAGGGATTACTTAGAATTATATTTGTTTTTTGAAGATATAGTGCATGTATCGAGAGATTTCTGAATTAACTTATTCGAATATTTAAATATATTAAATATTTCAAATAAATTATATTATTTGAGAAGCCCTTAAGGTGTGTTCATGTTATTAAAAGGCAATTGGTGTTCTTAAAGGTAAGACCAGAAACAAAATTTTGTCTCCTTTAAATATTTATTTATTAATTTTAATGACTTTCGTATATCTGTTGGTTTATTTATTCCATTTGACATTATATATTGAGTTTTGATTATATACGTCTATTAAAGGTAAGCGGTGCTTATTTTAGACATTAATTTAATTCTAAAAGTTTTTTGAAAAAAAATTTTTTTGAAATTAAAATTGTAGAAGACAAACATATTTTAATTTGTTTTGATATTAAAATTTTGTTATATTTCTTCTATCAAGTAAAAAGCCTTTCTATTTTATGACTGAATTAAATCATCTTTATTTCGTGACGCTGCTCGTTGAACTTCAATCTTCATTAGTCTCAAAATGTTTTCAATGGGACTAAGATCTGGTGAAGCTGCTGGCTATGAAATGGTTGTCACTTGGTGTTTTTGCATCCAAGTTGGAATATAGACCGAAGTATGGCATCTTGTATTATCCTGCTGAAAACACAACCCCTTTGGATATAAAGCATGCGCCGTTTCAAGGAGAAAAACTATCAACTATAAAGAAAGGCGTAGCACCACGCTGAGATATTGCTCCCCAAACCATTATTTTGATTAGATATTTGGAAATTTGAACGGTAACATGTTGTTTTGATAGGATTTTTAAGTGATTTCCATCAAGTTGGAAACAACTTTCAACAGATATAAAGACATCATTGAAATTATCCTTCGTTCTTTTTTAAAGGTGTCATTATAGGGGTTTCTTTGGTTTCCTTGATATGTAGCCTTGTCTTTACAGTGACATACGGAAGGATCCTAGACATACTACTCTGTCAAGAAAGTACCGAGAATTTTCAATTAAAACAACATTTTTATATGTTCAAAATTTATTGGGTCGCCTTCAAAATAGGCTCCATTTGCTCCAATACATCTATGCCAACGGCACTTCCAATTATCGAAACATTTTTTATAGGCGCTTTCCGGGATGGACTTTAGCTCTCGCGCCGAATTTTGTTTTATGGCTTCAATCGACTCAAAACGGGGCAATTTTAGTTTTGGGAAGAGGAAAAAGTCGCAGGGAGCCAAATCCGGCGAATACGGTGGTTGCTGAAGCACGTTTGTTGAGTTTTTGGCGAGAAAGTCAGTCAAAATCGTAGCTCGGTGAGAAGGCGCGTTATCGTCATGCAAAATCCATGAGTTGTTCGCCCACAAATTTGGCCGCTTCTTACGGATACGCTCACGCAAACGTTTCATAACGCCTAGGTAATACTCCTTGTTTACCGTCTGACCCTCTGGAACGAATTCGTAGTGCACCACGCCACGAATCGAAGAAAACAATGAGCATCACCTTCATTTTCGAGCGACTTTGGCGTGGTTTTTTCGGTTTCGGCTCATTTTTTGCCACCCATTCCGATGATTGCTGGCTTGTTTGCATATCGTACTCGTAGACCCAGGTCTCATCACCAGTTATAATGCGTTCCATGAATGGAGAATCGGAATTACAGCGATCCAGCATGTCTGAAGCAACCTGTTCGCGATGACGTTTTTGAAGAAAATTCAGGTCTTTCGGTACGAGTCGTGCGGCCACCTTTCTCATGCCCAAAATATCAATCAAAATCGTACGGGCGGACTCGTGGGATATCTTAAGATCATGTGCTATCTCTCTCAAGCTGGTACGACGGTTTTCCAGCACCATTTCCTTAATTTTATCGACGTTATCTTCGATCGAAGCCGTCGATGGGCGACCACTTCACGACCGTCCTTGAAGGCTCTGTACCACTGATATGCACGAGTTTTCGATAGAGCATTATCACCAAAGGCCTTTCGCAACATTTTCAATGCATCGGCACACGAAAATTCATTTGCAACACAAAACTTTAAACAAATTCTTTGCTCAACGTAATCACCCATAGTAAAAATCGGCACGCACTCTGACATCGACTGACTTAATCAGCTGTTGCAAACACACTAGTTGACAGATCCCGCTCAAGCTTGGCATAGTAATTAAGGACAGTGGTACCAACCTAGGAAAAAAAATTTTACCTCCCTCATTGCCCCGCCAGATTTAAATCGATAATTCCCGGTACTTTCTTGACAGAATGTACTTTTATATTTCGTTGACTTCCAAATCTCTTAGTCAATTTGCGAAACCCCATGCGCGGATTGTGTCCTTTAATCTTAACCAGTCTTCCTGAAACTGGTCTATGTCTCATATCCATGCCATTTTTTATTCTCTTTATTCTCCCATAGGCAGCACTTTTTTCCAGTTCAGTCAATTGCACTAATTTTTTAACGTTTCGAAAACCTCTTCTATACAAATATTCTATCTGTTTCCTATTTTATAGTTGCGACATTATTTCATAAATTGTACCTGTTGACAATCAACAATATTTGACAAATAGTGGTGCCATGCAACTTTTGCCATAGCCGACTATCTGCACAAACTATTTTATACAATACTTTTGTCTTAGAATGTTACATAAAAGAAGTATATTGAAATTATGAAAAATAATAAATTCCTGATACTTTCCAGACGGACTATATAATTCTATCGATTCATGGGGATGTTGACTAATATGTGGATCATATCATTAAATGCTGATAATTTTTCTTCAAAAATTAGCAGAATTTAATTGATCCACATTAGTAAATATCCCCATGAATTGAGAAAATTATATTTCTGAACTTAACAGCATCAAACGAATTTTATACATAGACTTAATATTATTTCTACATAGATTTTATTTTACCATCTCAAAATCGACTGAAGAATCTCTATGACCGTTTCAAACACTGTTCTGATAAATGTGTTATCTTTTTAAATTTATTATATATGAGGCATTTTTTGGTATAGAATTTGGTAGTTATATTATTCAAATGAATCTCTTTATGTAATGGCAATGTATGTTATTTAATTTCTTTAAATTTTGTTTATTTTATACAGGTTTCCCTTTATTTTGGAGTGTTGTATTATAGGATATTTGAGAATTCTTTATATCTATCTACTTAAATAGGCACAAAGGTTTTTCAAGACAGTTTGATTCAAATTTTTGAGAATAAAGTTATGTGTCGGGTGTTTTTTTTTTAGAGTGATAGAATTTTAAATTGAAATAAATCACATTTGAATCAAGATGGAAGTCAATTTTTTTTTTTATTAGAAAGATAATTTTATGACATTTATGTTTTAAATATAATTTCCCGCATATGTCCATCACGACAAGCTCTGAGGAACCGCATTCGACCAGACCAATTTTGGACCACTTTTTCGAGTAATTCAGGCCTTATTTCATCAATAACACGAGTTATGTTGGCTTTCAAAGCGTCTATTCTTTCTGGTATATCAGCATAAACCAATAACTCGACATAACCCCAAAGTAAATAATCCAGTGGAGTTATTACGCATGATCTTGGGGGCCAATTAATTGGACCATTACTCGAAATAATGTTATCGCCAAATCTTTCTTTCAATAAATTAATTGTTACGGTAGCAGCATGGATCATTTCTCGAAATAATGTTATCGCGAAAACTTTCTTTCATTAAATCAATTGTTACCGTAGCAGCATGAGGTGTAGCACCATCTTGTTGGAACCAAAACACCATTCACATTTTGAAATAAATAATCATTGATCATCGATCTGTAACGAGCACCATTTACTGTAACATTAGCTCCAGCATCGTTTTCAAACAAATATGGACCGATCATGCCTCCAGCGTGTAAAGCATACCATACAGTGCATTTTTCAGGATGCAATGGAACCTGCAGAACTTCTTGAGGATTGTTTTCACTCCATATACGGCAATTTCGCTTGTTTACATAGCCGTTCAACCAGAAATGAGCTTCATCACTAAACAGAATTTTACGAAAAAAAAGTGGATCAACTTCAAGCTGTTTTAGAGCCCAATCAGCAAACAATATTATGGTCAAGTGGCTTCAGTTCTTGAACTAGATGGATCTTGTATGGGTGTAGACCAAGATCTTTACACTAAATTTTCCAACTTGTTATGAACGTTGTTGAATAGACAAATCTGGATCATCATCAACACTATGACTTACAGCAGCGATATTTTCTTCTGTGCGTACGTGTCTTGTTGTTGTTGTTGCGTTGGGTAGAGGAATCTATCGATAGTTAGACGAATAAGCTGCTCTGATGGACGATTATGTAAATCATAAATTTCACGAAGTGCTCTATAAGTTTGGCTAATAGAACACTGATTTTGAAAATAAATTTCAACAATTTGTAAACGTTGTTTCGGCGCTAGTCTTTCCATGATAATTTGTCAATGCTTACTGAACAGAAATGTCAAAAGAACATGGCTTCTACCTTCGGTCAAATCACAGTTATCTCTATAGAAAATTCTATCACTCTAAAAAAAAAACACCAATAGATGTTTTATAGAATAGTTTTGCTTGTACGAAGAGTCTCTTAATATGGATAATTTCTCGTTTTCTAATACATTTTTTCTTATTTGAGTTGATAAAAATTTATCCCAACGAAAGAGGTGGTATGAAGTTTTTATCAAGAATAATCAGTTATTTTTTACTAGTGAGGAATGTGTATATTCAGATGATCACAATTTCACCTTTTATACTGATTGATACACGCATAACATTCCGTATTTGAACTCATGTAAGTGGAAAACCTAGACAAAGATTCTATGAATATTCGATTAAAACTGTCCATTATTGAATTTCGAGCGCATAATGGAACGTTACCAAACGAATAAAAGAATACATTTGTTTACAAATAAGCACACAACCCGAAGTTACCGAACAAGAACACAGAACTTACAACGTATTGTCCTTTCTTCATGGAAAATTTTTTTACATCTTGCCTGTATAAGTCGAACCCATTGACTCCGGCAAAAGGGACTCGTGTACCTCTTCCCATCGTATTAATTTTCTGAGAAACAACCCCTCTTCTCGACATTAGAGGTCCGTCCGTCCGTTGGTCCGACATTTAATTTTTCTCAATTCGTTTCACACACATAAAACTCAAACCTAATTGTCATATTACATTTCGCATTATTCAAATGGGCTGCGGGATCGGACAATGGGTTTTTCGCTTGGCTTCATCCTTTTCAACCGCAAGTAACCCGATAGCGCTTACAGACGGGAGAATCTGCCGTTTGTTGTTGCCCAGATTGGCATCGGTGATATTTAAATTCGACCGGATTGAAATGCGTCCTGATTAGAACACGGAGGTGCGTTTTTTCCAAGGGTCGTTGCTTCTAGGATGTCTTGAACCTTGGTGGCATTGATTCGATTTTAGGATTTTTGGGGGAAGTTCGCTAGAAGTTCTTTCGTGAACTTGTTCTAGTGACCACCGTACAGAGGATATTGGAAATTAACAGTAACAACCTGTTAAATGTATAAAAACCAAGATAGAATGACATGAACACTAAAAAGTCTATTATAAAATTGCAATCACTTTCAGAACAAACTGTTGAGTGAGTACTATTTTGATTTTCAATATTTTCATATAGGTGTCATGTGTTAACTTATCGGGTGTTTTTTTTTTAAAGTGATAAAACTTTAAATTGAAATAAAACACAATTTGAATATCAAAACAGATTTAATCTGTTAGTCTTTTACAAATTTAATTTCAAAAAAATTTTTATTCAAAAAACTTTTACAATTAAGAAGACTCCAAGCGGTGCTTATTGTAGACATTAATTTAATTCTAAAAGTTTTTCGAATACAAATTTTTTTGAAATTAAAATTGTAGAAGACTAACGGATTAAATCTGTTTTGATATTCAAATTTTGTTATATTTCTTCTAACAAGTAAAAAGCCTTGTCCTATTTTATTTTATATATAATATATAATTATATTTAGGTTTTAATAAATCTCATTATGGAATGTCAATGATTTAAATATAACCTTATAACACCTTACACTTTTCTGTGATTTTGTTAAGAACATAGACTATCTTCAATTTTAAAGTTAGTCTTTTTGAAGCAATTATCCTGTTGAACACGTGTGAAGTGAGATATAGTGATAGTTAATTGATTTTTATATTTGGAATATTATTTAGGGCCGATGAAGAGATTACCAGAATTATAATTGTTTTTTGAAGATATAGTGCATGTTTTGAGAGATTTCTTCTATCAAGTAAAAAGACTTTTTCTAATTTATTTTATACATAATATATAATTCTATTTAGGCTTCAATAAATCTCATTATGGAATGTCAATGGTTTAAAGAAAACCTTATAATACCTTACAGTTTTCTGTGATTTTGTGACGAATATTGACTACCTGGATTTTTAAAGTTAGTCTGTTTGAGCAAGTTCCGGTACACTTTAAGGTATAATATACTGATTGTTGATTTTGATATTTCAAATATTATCTAGGGCCGACGAAGTGATTATCGGAAATCTAATTGTTTTTTGAGGATATACTGCATGTTTTGAGATATTTTTGAATTAACTTATTTGAATATTTGAATATATTGAATATTTCAAATAAATTATATTTTTTGAGAAGTCCTTAAGTTGTGCTTTATGTTTTTGAAAAAGAATTGCTGTTCATTATGATAAGATCAGAAACAAAATTTTGTCCCCTTCAAATATTTATTTATTAATTTCAATTGCCTTTTTTATATTTGTTGGTTTATTTATTCCATTTGACATTGTATATTGAGTTTTGATTATATACGTCTATTAAATATAAGCGGTGAAGACATTAATTCAGTTCTAAAAGTTTTTTGAATAAAAATGTTTTTGAAATTAAAATTGTAGAAGACTAACAGATTGAATCAGTTTTGATATTCGAATTTTGTTATATTTCTTCTATCAAGTAAAAAGCCTTTTTCTATTTTATTCTAGAAATAAAACACATTTTGATTAAGATTGATGCCAAATTTTTATTTGAAAGATATGACATTTATGTTTCAAAAATAATTTCCGGCATATGTTCACCACGACGACTAGCTTTGAGGAACCGTATTCGACCAGACCAATTTTGGACCACTTCGAGTAATTCAGGCCTTATTTCATCAATAACACGAGTTATATTGGCTTCCAAAGCGTCTATTGTTTCTGGTTTATCAGCATAAACCAATGACTTGTCATAACCCCAAAGAAAATATTCCAATGGAGTTATGTCGCATGATCTTGGAGGCCACTTAATTGGACCATTTCTCAAAATAATGTTATCGCCAAATCTTTCTTTCAATAAATCAATTGTTACGGTAGCAGCATGAGGTGTAGCACCATCTTGTTGGAACCAAAACACTTCTGGGTCGATACCATTCAAATGTTGAAACAAATAATCATTGATAATCGATCTGTAACATTAGCTCCAGCATCGTTTTCAAACAAATATGGACCGATGATGCCTCCAGCGTGTAAAGCACACCATACAGTGCATTTTTCAGGATGCAATGGTACCTGCAGAACTTCTTGAGGATTTTTTTCACTCCATATATGGCAATTTTGCTTGTTTACATAGCCGTTCAACCAGAAATGGGCTTCACCACTAAACACAATTTTACTATAAAAAAGTGGATCAACTTCAAGCTGTTCTAGGGCCCAATCAACGACAATCGACTCATTATAGTCAAGTGGCTTTAGTTCTTGAACCAGTTGGATCTTGTATGGCTGTAGACCAAAATCTTCATGCAAAATTTTCCATGTGGTGGGTGCACAGAGTCCAACTTGTTGTGAATGTCGACGAATAGACAAATCTGGATCATCATTAACACTATGACTTACGATATTTTCTTCTGTGCGTACAATTCTTTGTCTTGTTGTTGTTGCATTGAGTAGAGAAAATATTGTCCGAAATGTATCGATAGTTAGACGAATCAGCTGCTCTAATGGACGATTATGTAAACCATAAATTTCACGAAGTGCTCTATAAGTTTGGCAAATAGAACACTGATTTTGAAAATAAATTTCAACAATTTGTAAACGTTGTTGCGGCTTAAGTCTTTCCCTGATAATTTGTCAATGTTTACTGAACAGAAATGTCATAACAACATGGCTTCTACCTTCTGTCAGTTCACAGTTATCTCTATCCAATGTTCTATCACTCTAAAAAAACACCCGATATTTAAGGGTTGCGGAATTCGCGATATCTGTCTTATAAATTATCATATACCTGGCTTAGATCCTGTAATTAACGGTCTCATTTAATGTCATAAAAATCATTTCGCTGATTTTTTCCATTTCTTTCATAATCCACAATCTTCGTGTTGTTGAAGTCGAGCGTATGATCTTCTGTCAAATGATGTTCAGCTAGGGCGATTGTATTTTCCTTATCTCTGAATCTCTCATTACAACAGTAGCGGCTCGTGACAGATGGTGAGGCCTATCAGGAAAAAATATTATAAATATATATTTTAGGCTTATGGACAAAGTTAATCTGGTTAACTCTACTTTGTCACTTGCATAATAATCATTATAAACAACTGTATGACTAATAACTTGAATTATTGAATCCAAAAACATATCCTCATCATATTATGGCTATATTGACAAATTTGTTCTTATCTTCAGTTTTAAGAAAATCCTCTGGTATTAATGCCCCAATAGATGATTTTTGAGCTTTTTTTCGATATGTTGCATTGCTCTAAATATGAAAATCGTTATTATGCAGAAGTCCAGCACGAACCAACGTGAAGGTGTAGAGGAATGGATATGATGGAAATAAAGGAAAACGGGTTAGATGGAGATTTTAAAATAACAATACACCATTAACGAAATAAACTATAAAATAAAGTAATAAACTCTAAATCAATAAAATAAACTCTAAATTAACAAAATAAAAAAACGACCTTAGCGTATAATATAGCATATATTAGGAGTACAAATAAGTTTCCGCCGTTTTATTGTAGATGGCGCGGCACGGAGTTTCGGTTATCTTTCGCAGATGATAACCGGCTTAAAAAATAGTTTGGACATTCAATAACAACATAACCTATTAATATCATTGATTTTATGTTGGTAAAATATAATTTTTATAAGTTGAAAATGTCAAAATTTGAGCTAAGTTAGCGTCATTCGCGGAAAATATTAGTTTACTTCTTTAATTTAAAGAAATCTGCTGCTGAGGCGCATCAATTGCTCGTAGAAGCATATGGTGAGGGTGCTTTGAGTGAGAGAACGTGTCGAGAGTGGTTTCAAAAGTTTAAAAACGGTGATTTCGACGTAGAAGACAAAGATCGCAGTGGAAGGCCAAAAATTTACGAGGATGCAGAATTGGAGGAATTATTGGAGGAAGATTCATTTCAAACACAAAAAGAAGTTGCTCTCACATTAGAAGTCACTCAGCAAGCAGTATCACATCGTTTAAAATCATTAGGAATGATTCATATCTAATTTGTGTTAAAAAACGGCGGAAACTTATTTGAACTCCTAATACATATTCTGAAAGTTCTAAAAAAATATTAATTCTAAATTGAAATCGTGATTTCTAAAAATTTGATTTTTTTTTAATATCAAAACAGGTTTAATCTGTTAGTCTCCTACAATTTTAATTTCAAAAAAATTTATTATAAAGCTTTTAGAATTAAATTAATGTCGTATAAGCACTGCTTATATTTAATAGATATATAAAATTAAAACTCATTATACAATATCAAATGGAATAGGAAAACCCAACAAATATAAATTGTTAGTTAAAATTAATAATCAAATAAATATAATATTATAACAATTTATATTCGCTGGATTTTTGTATTCCATTTGATATTGTATAATGAGTTTTGATTTTATACGTCTATTGAATATAAGCAGTGCTTATAAGACATTAATTTAATTTTATGAGATTTAAATAAATTGTTTGAAATGAAAATTGTAGGAGACTAACAGATTAAATCTGTTTTGATATTCAAATTTTGTAATAATCGTTCTACCAAGTAGAAAACCGCTTCTTATTATTATATTTTATCAGAATTTTCTATAAACCAAAGGAATTCTGCGATTCTTCTGTTCAGCCAAATGATCTACTACCTCATCTATAAAAATGTTCTCATCCTGTGATTTCATAAATTCTTTTTCAATTGAAATTTTTGCCATATTATTCAATCGCGCCTACCTAGTTGTATTTCTAATATAATTTTTAATTCTTTAAAACGCGGAGAAACCTTTTTTTCTGTATAAAAAGAGTTGTCACTGGCAAAATAACAACAAAAGATTATAATTTAATTCTGGCATACAAAATTTTAAGTCAGTATCGTGAAAAAAAAGATAACATTTCATAGGGGTTTGTGAAATTTTCTATTATATAGTTTCCGTAAGGAACATTTTTATTTGATTTATATCAAAAATATCATATTGCCTTGTCAAGTCTTTCAAAAACTCATGAGGAAATTATTTTTCATAAATGGAGAATTTTGAATTATTTAACAGATCGAAGGAATGTAATTTTTCAATGTCACAAAACCTAACCTCTATTTGAGTCGCTATAATGCCTAGAATTTCAAAAAAAAAATTGTATCAATTGTTGTGTTTTATCTGCCATTTCAACTCTTTTGAGACGTTTTGAGTGTGAATTTGCGATATCCAGTTTTTTATAAATGGTATCAGAATAAGTACTGTTAGTCCTAAATTCACCTATTTCACTCAGTGTTGTCTGCAGTGAATTTCTGGCCATCAGAATATCTGTGTTTCTATTTTGTAAAATAGAAAAAACAGTATCAGTTTGATTAAAAATTAATACAAATGTTTCTGAAAAAAAAATATTCCGAGCATCCTCTAAAAAAATTTTTTAAACCTACTGCTTCTCTAATAGATTTTTGGTAAAAATCGCGACTATTACTATTGATAAAAAAATAAAAGTTTTCCGGTAATTTATCGCTATTATTAAAAACTGTCAGAACGGCATGTGAAGTAAAATTCCAACGAGTTGCTACATTTGTAGGTATACGATTTCCTCCAATTTGCAATTTGCACTAGGGATCGCTTTGTTTATTTGAAAAAATATGATGCAAATCTTGAAAGAGTTGGGAAAAAAACTTTAACCTGTTGAATTGAACTGCACGTATTATTTAAAACCAAATCGAATACGGGTGCATAGCAATGATTAATCAGTACTTGTGGTGGTATAGATTTGATTTTTGCCTGTGAACTCATCCCGGCTTACACTAACCCCATCGTATGTTTGAACCTCATCGTAATTTTGAATGCAAGTCAAATTTTTCTAATTTAGCAGATAAAAATTGAAATAAATCTTCAGCAGAATTGATTTTTGCCTGTGAACTCATCCCGGCATTACACTAACCCCATCGTATGTTTGAACCTCATCGTAATTTTGAAAGCAAGTCAAATTTTTCTAATTTAGCAGATAAAAATTGAAATAAATCTTCAGCAGAACGCCCAGAACTTACATCATAAAATCACATGATTCGCTCAACAAGTTGATCATTAATTACATTACAGAAAATCACGTATAACTGTGAATGGCAGCTTATGTCAGTTATTTCATCAATTTTCCAGGAAAAGACAAATATTTCGAAACTTCGTCCTCAATTTTTTTATTCACAACATTTTCTAAAAAGGTTTTCAACTTAGTGTAAAATTTACTAACAAAAATAACCAATTCTTTGAGAATCCCATGATTTAAAGATTCATTAGATTCTTCTTGCCACCTAAAAGGTAATTCTTGCATACAGAGCCGCATCGTAATATCTATCAAACTTTTTAGAAATTGTCCATTTTCTTTGACTCTAGCATTAAAATTTTGAATTTTTATTTGACGCACATTGTCTATTGCTGTGGCGATATTTTGTTTTTGTTTCCTCATAAGGGTAAGCTAACAATTCGATGAAATAAGTTGAGCACTTTTATTGTGTAGCAATAGACACCGGAACAAATTTTTCAAATCTCTGTAACCAATAATTTGAAATAAGGTTATTCTGTTTTTCACAAATTTGTGAAAATCAGAATAACCTTATTTCAAATTATTTAATATGGATTTTCACCAAGTAAGGACTGATACAATTCAATATCTCTGTAACCACTTCTTGACTAAACTCTGACGAAATTTGTAGAAATTGCAGCGAATAAAATGCACAGCCGAAAAAATCATTTACCAAAAATTATGGCAGATAGAACGTTTTTTTAGTTTAGCAAATATTGAGGAAAATAAGAGAAAATATTAGGTGTGGATAACTTCCAAACCAATTTACCCCTTGAGAATTTACTCGCGATATTTAAATCCCAAACCTAACTAGTTTCAAATTTCTTACTCTTTCCATTCGAAAGTTATCATTTTCAGATGGACAGCCGGCCGGACATAGTTACTTTTGGCCTCCGATTCTTCATCAGTGAGTTCAACCCAATCGTTCAGAACCATTTTCATCTCAAATTTAAAAAATTAGAGACATGGGCGAAACGATAGCACTCTGCTCACTGGAACAAGCGCGCAAAAATGCAACGAATCAGCTTAGTCATTATTGAGTTATTCCCATTTAATTTTTTTTTCAACTACTTTCGAAAGTATAACTCCGATCGCGTTCAAGTTTGGTATATAGATGTCAATAAACGACATGAAGTCTCACGCATACGTTAATGAAGATAAGATAGAAATTTTAACCAGTATTTAGAGAATATCAGAAATAATCCCGAAACCTGAGGACCAGCATGTGGTAATTATTTGCTAATATTTCATTTCAATTTGGTATTTTTGACCCTTTCACGTTGAGGTTGAATGAAATTTGCTGATACTCGAGATAACTCACAATTTGAATTTTTAAAAATAGTACGAATTGATTTTATCGCTAATTTACACATAGCAACATTTCTTTAAGCGATTCTAATCTTTGATAGACTAATCACGAATTTAAATTATAGATAAGATATAAATAGTTGTACATTTATACGTCGAATTTTCAATTAAGAAATGCATTCACAAATTCATTTTTCGCAGATTGGGCAGATTGTAAACATATTATGATTGTTATTCCAAGAAAACTCTAAACTAGTAAACAACTTGTTCGAAAGTAAAATAAAATATTGTCAAACTGTTTCTAGAACTGTGAAATAAAGAGTGGGCCATCTAGAGTTTGCATTATGAAGAAGTAGTAATTTCGAGTCTCGCAACACTCTGTCATTCGTGTTTTGACAGAAAATTGGTTTAATATTTGACCTGGATGGAATGGGTCAATTGACGCTTGATCAATACATTTTTGTGGAAATAAAATACATTATAAAATATAAATATATATTTTTTAAATAGTCATATAATTCAAACCTTGCGATAGCAGCCTGTCAGTTCCAGTCCAAATACAAAATACGTCATCTACATATCTAGCCCAAAAGTGAACGAGTTTCATCAACTTATCATTTGTAGTGTTAGCGAATAATAATTTTTCAAAGTGTGGCATAAATAATTTATATCAATATAAATGATCCTTATGAAGAAAACATAATATGGTTTTCAATGGCTTACATAAAAGGTCTCAGCAGTAGGAACTTTAATGGTCTTCATTAAATTGGAATTAATTCTTTAGCAGTAAATAGAAATAATTTAGCTTAGATGTTGGTGAACAATAAAGAGAAAAAGAGAAAAACCCCAACTTTTCCGAATCGGGGATTTGTCAAATTGAATGTGTTGATTGTAATGCTACATATGTGGGACAGATAGGCTGATATTTACAACATAGAATCAAAGAACATAGGATGTCTGTTTTGAAAAACCAGAAATCAACCGGTTTTGCAGAACACTGTATAGAAAATTATCATTTTTTTAATGAAAAAGATGTCACTTTACTATATACTGTTAACAAGGGTAAATTGATGGACTATTTGGAGATTCTTTCAATCAAAAAAAACCATTGAGAGAAAGAAGAATTTAACAAATTCCGAAATACTCCTTGGGAATACCCCTATATTGGATGCTGTTATTTCCATAGGCCATAAAAATACACTGATATCCTAAGTGTAATAAAAAAACATTTTCAATTTTAAGTTTAGGTACCTTTTTGTACTCCTTTGAAGATGATAGAAAAACCGAAATACGTGTGAGGATTTTAAATAAACTGTGAAACATAAAAACTGTGTGAATTTTTTTGAATAAAATTGTTATAATATTTCACCTAGGGCCAACCGCCTACTCCATCTACTTAATGAATAATATTGTTTTTCATTCGTAAATGTCAGAGTTAGACCTTTCTAATAAACTAATAACTTTGGAAAATATTCATTAGTTTCTTATTTCGACCTTCTACCGTCGTTCGACGAGCATATTATGTACTATCTAGTTCGTCCCTTATATTCTATTTCATGGAAAATGTTTGAGGAGATTTTTTGACGAAAATTGTGCTGGACAATAGCACAAACTTCGAAATTCGAGATCAACTACATTTACATCTGGAGCTTATTAGAAATATCATCACAGCCATAGAACAACAATGGATGTCAGAAATTATATATATATATCACGTGATCTATCTAAAGCGTTTGATAGTCTGAGTCATGAACGTGGAAGTAAGGGGCTACTTCAACTCATAATACTATATTTTTTTCTGAAAGACAACAAAAATACAATTGCGGAATAAAATGCCAAGGAAAAAGAAAGTGAAGTTTACAGTTTCCCAAGATTTGACATTAGGTTTCATTATATTTATTATTTTCATCAACAATGTGGACATCTCCGTTGATGATTTAAGCGCAAATCTCCAAACGCTATTGTTTGTTGACGACACAACTATTTTTGAGCTTACAACAACACGTAGGATGGAAGAAGTTTTCGTGAAATACGTCAATTGGTTCAGTTACAAGTCAATTGATCAGTCTAAACGTCACAACTAATTATGAAACGTTGCGAAGATATGAGCCCCAAATTGCTAGTTGAATAAAATAACACAGAATATATCAAATATTTTAATATTAACCTATATATTCCTTTAGCCTTCTACATATTTAATTTCAAAAAATTATATTTAATATTATAACTTCAGGAATTAAATTAATGTCATATAAGCACCGCTTATATCAAACGACATATAAAATAAACATTAATTATAAAACATCCAAATGACATAACAAAATTCAATAAATATAAATTGTTAACAAAAATCCTATAAATTGAATATTTTCAGTAGACAAAATTTTGTTTCTGCTCATCCTACTTATGAAAATAGATATATTTAAAAAATGTTTAACATAATCCTAAGAATTTCATCATAAAACTATCTTACTTGGAATATTCAATGTTACTGGATATCCAACTAAGTTACTTTTTAGAAAATCTCAATATAGGTGAAAACATTACTTAAAAACATGTTTTAAGAGAGACTTTGCTCGTCAGTACCCAATCATATTTAAAATAATATATAACATCAATCAAAAAAATATATTTACTCACCTTCTCAATCAGAAACATCTTGGCAAATGAATACTGAACATTTAAATAGTATTTTATGTGACCTTCAACAAATAATTCTGTAGTTTACCACAATTTCTTAATCAACAAAAATGATAAAAATATTCTTTAGTATTTTGTTTAATCTAGCTGAAATTCCATTCATTAAAAGAATTGGCTAGTTGTAAAACTAGCCGGGTACTATGGTACTATGGTAGGATAATATTAATTACTGTTTGATAATAAAAACGAATATAGAAGTATTAAAATGGCGTCAAAGACTTAAGAGCGTCTCTATATTAAGGTTAATAAATTCTTTAATTCGTAATACTTCAGCGAAAAATGGAAATAAAAATTTGAAAAGAGTGAATAATGAATATTTATTATTTTTGAGCTCGAAACATATACATCTGTTAACTTCAATTCTGAGGAACTTTCAAAATTAACCATGAAATTGGTGAGGCAACTGAAAATTTCATCCATAAAGTTCTGTTTAACTCAAATTGACACAGCAAAATTGTGGAAAGTACTCTGCCCACAGAATTTTTGTCTTTGTTTTCAATCTTCTAATCAAACGATTCATGAAATTTTTCAGAAACATATTTGTTGTCAATATTCTTCTAAATGGCAAATTTAAAATCAATAGTTTGAAAAATATTAATAAAAATAATGGAAAATTTTAAATGTCGATAACTGCAAAACCATTAAAATGATTCCTTCCAATAATGAACTCAATCAAGATATTCAGGCCTTAAGTCTAACTCAAAAGTTTCGAGTCTCTATCTTTTTCTGTTCAAAAGTTATAGTATTTGAGATAGCGCTAAACGCTAATCCTGAAAGTCTAGCTCTTTCCATTAAAAAGTTAGAGTGTCCGGACATCCGAACCGGCCAGACAGAATTGATTCCTTATCAGTGAGTCCAACCCAGTCTCGGCTCAAAATTTGAAAATTACAGACCTTTGGCCAAAACGATAACTTGTTCGCTAGAACAAGTGCTCAAAATGATTCTAATAAATTTTTAAAATAGAAAGCGAATGTTTGAAATACATTCGCGTTAATATTTTCTACTCGGAAATTAGAGTTCAATTTGATTATTTCTATATTATCCTCAAACGTTGTGGAAAAAACGTATATTTCAGAAATCAATGGACAGATTTCAACTAAACCGATCTCTCCATTTAGAAATCAACCTTTCATATTTCAAGTCCCTAAGTTATTAATTTTTGAATCAATTATGCTCAAAAATAGACTGCCAGAGAATCAGACAGCCTCAAAGATTTAAACTTGAATATCAGTTAATTGAAAAATTTGAGACCATTTTAGACTACAAATTTTGGATAGGATAGTCCGTTGCCTTATGATAGTTCATTTTAAATGGTACCAGAAATCACTTTTAATTAAATAGGTACAGGAGGGCCCTGATTTCGAGGTGTTAGTATGACAGTTTGAAAATATAATACTACGAAACTCGGATTGCTAATTACCTATTTAAAAACGGTGATACAAATGATTTTCTTCTTTACTTTTGATCAATACTGACAAGGTATTCAAATGGACAATCTTATCTCTTATTGATTTTGCTTTTGATAGCACTACTGCTACTAATAATAATAATTCCTGATCATGATCAGGACAGAGAGATATTTTATGAATATTCTTTCACAGTATGAATTATTTTATTTCAATCCTATACAAATAAAATCGAATTTCTTCGTTAAGTGCATGGGTATAGATAAGCTTTCAAAACTTCTTTTACAATAACTATAAAAGATACTATAAGCAACAAATATCATCATAAATCGAGAATTAGTGGAATGAGTACAGGCAAACAAATATCTGGACAGCTGGGTGAACGAAAAATGGCACTTGACCAAGAAAATCAAAAGCAGAATTGAGCAGGCAAGAACATCATTTAAAAACATGCAAAAAGTGTTGACCAACAGATCCCTAGGAATTCCTATGAGAATGCTCTTTTTGCATACCGGGATAGAAGCTTGGATCTTCACTGAAACGATGTGCAAAAAGATAGAGGCATTCGAAATGCGAGCTTATTGGAGGATGCTGAGGATATCGTGGGTGGATAGGACGACAAATGGAGCAGTTTTGCAACGTATGAACGAAGAAAGATAGGTTTTCAATACCATAAAAAGATGAAAATTGGAGTACTCTGCCTACTTGATGAGAAACCTTAAATATGAGCTTCTTCATATAATTGTCCAGGGATAAATAGAGGAAAGGCAAGGTCCTGGTCGCCGAAGGATATCTTGGCTGAAAAACCCTCGCTAGTGGTATGCAGGGAGCACCATGACACTATTTGTGTCCATTAAGGACACAGTAAAGATCATGCAACTTATCGCTAATGTTCTGAGAGGTTCTGGATCCGTAAAGGAGCCTCATAAGTCGACAAATACGTTTTGCTATTGAAGTTTTGAAATAAAGCATTTTAAATTTGGACCATTTCGATTCTAATAATCTAATATCCCTAGACCAATAACTTATCTAAAACGATACCTAGTAGGTATACGTAATGAAAATTTAGCGAGTCCTGCCCTGGCGCCATACTGGCTAGCACGATCTCTGAACGAATGTAAGTTGATTACCGATAACTGTATGATCGAGCTGTTTACTATTTATTATCGCACAATTTCCATGAAATCCGTACCTACTCAAATCGTATGATCCTTGCCAGTAGATAAATTTCGTTTAATCTAGAACATTAAATGGAATCGAAATGAGGGGATATACTGAAGAAGGGGGCTTTGGTTGAAACTTCCACGTTCGATAACGAAGCATCAAGGCCATAATGACAAATCAGTTTTTGTAGAGATTCAGAAGTGACGAAAAAGTAAAAACAGCTATTGAAAAAAACTGATTAGTATTTCTTCAAAAAATAGATCCACTAGAGAGTATATTTAATCTGATTTGTGAAATGGATTTATCACAACGCAAATTTCGAATATTGAATTATTTCAGCAGTTACTATTTTGTAGTGATCATAGTGAATACACGTTTTCATAATGATTACATTTTTTACAAAAAACATCTAGGAAGCACTGACGTGAAGCAGAATATTTCGAATCTCTGAATAGTTTCTTGAAGAAGCTACATATGATGAATAACGAGGGAAAATTTCAAATGTGAATAACTGCGAAACCATTGGACTAATTTTGCCCAATAACGAAATCAATTGAAATATTCAGGACCCAGATCTACCCCGAATGTTTCAAGCCTCTACCCCTTTTCGTTCGAAAGTTGTAGTGTTTAAAATAGCTCTCAACCCTGATCACACAATTCGCAGGAAATTTCGCACAAATATGCGCGTTATTACTTTACTTCTAAATGCAGATTATCAGGTACATTTGAAACGGTCCACCCCTTATTTCTCTACAGCATTATCTACAATAAATCATATGGCTCCACATAATAAATTTCCCCCACATTATGTAAATAGAATTACTTCAAGCAAAATCAGTGAACAAATTCATGCCACTCTGTATCCAATAACAGGAAATTCAACTCATAAGTGCATAACATTATGTTATTTTGTACATTCATTCACTGAAATCTGGAATTATTTTAGTGACTTTAACATTTTTAGGTTGCCTTAATCTTCGAAATATTCTACTCAACGGAAAACAAAAACGAAATAATTTCAAAGATTCGGAAAATCAATTGTAACGAAACGATTAGAAGGGTAGAAACTTTAAAAGGCGATTAAACGAACATCTGACCACAGACAAATGGCCGGCAGTCTTTCAATATACACAAACTGACAATCACGCATAATGACAATCTCAAAATCCACAATAAAAATCACAAAAGTTATAAAATAGGCTTGTTGGAATGCTTCGAAATATACAACATTCATAAGATCCCGATCTTCAAACACTGGAGAAATAAAGATAAATGAACCGATACCCACTATTTAACATGTAAAATCTCCTTCTCACCACCATAAAATGATATTCTATCGGGTATTCTTTTTAGAGTGATAGAACTTTAAATTGAAATGAAACACATTTAAATTAAGATTGAAGCTAAATTTTTTTTATTGGAAAGATAATTTTAAGACATTTTTGTTTTGGAAATAATTTCCGGCATATGTCTACTACGACTAGCTCTGAGGAACCGCACAAATTTTGGACCACTTTTTCGAGTAACTCAGGCCTGTTTCTGGTTTATCAGCATAAACAAATGACTTGACATAACCCCAAAGAAAATAAACCAGTGGAGTTATGATCTTGGAGGCCAATTGATTAGACCATTTCTCGAAATAATGTTATCGCCAAATCTTTCTTTCAATAAATCAATTGTTACGGTAGCAGCATGAGGTTTAGCACCATCTTGTTGGAACCAAAACACTGCTGGGTCGATACCATTCAAATTTTGAAACAAATAATCATTGACCATCGATCTGTAACGAGCACCATTTATTGTAACTTAGCTTCAGCATCGTTTTCAAAGAAATATGGACCGATGATGCCTCCAGCGTGTAAAGCACATCATACAGTGCATTTTTCAGGATGCAATGAAATCTGCAGAACTTCTTGAGGATTGTTTTCACTCCATATACGGCCATTTTGCTTGTTCACATAGCTGTTCAACCAGAAATGAGCTTCATCACAAAACACAATTTTACGATAAAAAAGTGGATCAACTTCAAGCTGTTCTAGGGCCAAATCAGCAAACAAACGACGCTTATTATGGTTAAGGGGCTTTAGTTCTTGAACCAGTTGGATCTTGTATGGGTGTAGACCAAGATCTTTACGCAAAATTTTCCACGTGGTGGATGCCCAGAGTCCAACTTGTTGTGAAAGTCGATGAATAAACAATTCTAGATCATCATTAACACTAAGACTTACAGCACCGATATTTTCTTCTGTAGGTACAGTTCTTTGTTTTGTTGTTGTTTTTGCATCGACAAGAGAAAAGTTGTCCGAAATCTATCGATAGTTCTCTACGAATAAATTGCTCTGATGGAGGATTATCTAAACCATAAATTTCACGAAGTGCTCTATAAGTTTGACGAATAGAACACTGATGTTGAAAATAAATTTCAACAATCTGTGAACGTTGTTGCGGTTTGAGTCTTTCCATGATAATTTGTCAATTTGTTACTGAACAAAAATGTCAAAACAACATGGCTTCTACCTTCTGTCAAATCACAGTTATCACAGAGTTCTATCACTCTAAAAAAACACTATATATATATATATATATATATATATATATATATATATATATATATATATATATATATAGATATATATATCGATGTAGCACATTTTTCGTGGAAAAATTGATGAAATATAGTGATTCATTTTTCATTGTACTTATATTCTTGTTTTCATTCTTTTTGGTTGACCCTGCATAACCTTTTACCTTTTTTTCAACTTTCAGTTGCCTGAAAATGAAGTCATACTTCGAATCTGCAGTAACACGAATCAACACATGTAAACATCTCAATTTTTCACTAGTAAAACAGTTATTTCTGAAAGTTTGCTATGGTTTGGATATTGTTATTCTCAAATTTGTTTAATTATTGTTTGTGTTTGTGTTTTTTTTACTGTTTATCAACATATCATACATTCGAAGAAAAAGATCCTCTGCCTCTCCTGCTTATCGACGCTTACTGAAGAGAAACAGAAATTTTCCGAATTAGAGATAATGATTTAACAATTATTGAAAATATGGAATACAACACTGCCCAGATAGTTCATGACTCTGCAAAAACCGGTTACACGATAAGAGCGACCGGAATTATTATAAATTGGAAAAGCACAGTAAATTTCAGGAAATATATAACAAAACGATTTCATTAGATTGGAAATTTTATGCCATTTACGATATAATCAATCTCCTTTCAAGTAACCAGTTTTACACCAATTCACGCCAATTTTCGATGGTTCTGTGGCTTCCAATTCCTCATAAGTGTAATAAACTTTTGACTCAACATAAAACATATAGAATATTTATAATATAATAAAAATATAATTTAATAGTCTCAGGTAACAAAACCTTGATGGTTGTTTGAATGGGCTATTTCATGAGGTAACAGACACACCAAAGTTTTCACTCAGTAAGTCCATAGTAATGCCAGCTGTGTGGCAAGTTCAGGCAAGTTCTTAAATATAATCCGTCTAGAAAGTATCCGGAGTTTACTATTTTTCATAATTTTAATATTCTTCTTTTTTGGAACATTCTAAAACAAAAGTATGAAATAGGTTGTGTAGATAGTCGGCTATGACCGAAGTTGCATGGCAACAATATTCTTCTATTTTTGTTGATTGTCAACAAGTATACAATTTATGGAATAATATCCCAACTAGAAAAAGAAAACACGTAAAATATTTGTATAGAGAAGGAAACCAAAAAAAAAATCCCTCGAATGACACCTTTACAAAAGGAACGAAGAAAATAATTTTGTCAACGTTTTCAAGAAGATAATTTTAATAATATCTTATGAAAATTTCAAACTTGGTGAAAATCACTTGAAAATCATATCAAAACAACCTGTTACCCTTCAAATTTCCAAATTTACCACAAAAATAATGCTTTGGGGAGCAATATCTCGGCGTTGTGCTACGCCTCTCTGTATAGTTGATGCTACCATTAATCGTGAAAAGTATTGTGGCATTCTAAACGATTTTCTCTTTGAAATATATGGAGTTTTCAGCAGGATAATGCAAGATGCTATACTTTGGCCTATGCTCAAGCTTGGATGCACAACCACCAAGTGACAACCATCCCATGGTCAGCAGCTTCACCAGATCTTAGTCCCATTGACAACATATGAGGACTAATGAAGAATGAAGTTGAACGCGCAGCACTACGAAATAAAAATGATTCAATTCAGTCAGTTTTACAGTCCTGGACTACCATCATCGAAAATTATGGAGGTGATCTAATTTCGGGTATACCTCGACGTTTATTCAAGTGTTTACAGTTAAATGGCGATTGTATCAGTAAATAATATGAATATTTTGTTATAACTTTCTGATTAAAGAATTAAAAATATATACTAAGTAATCGCAATTGAGCTTTGTATCATTTACATTCGACATCGATTCCTTGAGAAGAACATTAAGTACCTCATGATTACGTTCACCATTCACACTTATGCTTATTACTAGTGAATCATTTGAGCTTTTAACTAAACATCATCAGCCGAAATTTAGTTTTTCTGTGTGAATGTTTAAATAGAAATGAGCCTCATCTGACAAGATAATTTTTCCATGAAGATCGGAATTGTTTCCTAACATATCTAGAGTTTAATCGGCAACCTCTCAACGTGAACAATTCTTAGTTAGTTCTTGTGTCAGTACCATCTCATCTCAAAATTTTCCAGGTGGTCATCCTTCATAGACGTAATTCTTGTGAAAAGCGTGGAATGATAACAGTTTGGTCTTCTTCTACACCTGTTCAAACAGCCACATTATTTTCTTCACTGTTTTCACAACTAACTAGTCTTAAACATCAAACAGATTAATTCTCACTACAAATTTAAATTTTATGAAAAGTTTTGAAATTAAATTAAATAAATGTCTTACTTATTAAAAATGGGAAGCTAATTGCTTCAACAAAGGAATGAAATTGTTAAAATTTACTACAAAAATGGTGAAAATTTTGCAGTCACAGTTCGAAAAACTAAAGCACTTTTGGGTCGTTAATATTGAAACTGCTGGAAAAATTTCAGCTGTTGGAACAAGTTGATATGAAGAAACGAAACCGTGTGTGATGCACAAGAACAACTGAGCCTTTGCTGCTGTAGCCCGTAGAGTTTGTCGATTCCTCCTCGATCTTTGGAATTAGGCATTTCCAAAACAACATTACACCGTATTTTGCATAAAGACTTAGGTCTTAAGGCTTTTAAAGTTCAGTTAACACAAGTATTCAAGCTGGTCGATCACCAACAACGTTGTACCTTCGCTGATTGGATCCTTGAAATGCATCAAAATGATCCGGATTTTCATCTAAAAATCATCTTCAGTGATGAGGCCAATTTTCACCTAAGACGCTACCTTAATAACCAAAATTGTGGCATTTCGGGCTCGGAAAATCCAAGAATGATTGTTGAAAAGCCTGTCCATCCTCAACGTGTCACAGTTTGGTGCGGTTTTTGGACTGACGGTGTGATTGGACCTTACTTATTCGAAAATGAGGCTGGTCCAACTATTACGGTGAATGAATTGCGCTACAGAGCTATGATTAATGATTTCTCATGGTCGGAATTGAATGATATTGATGTGGACGATGTTTATTTTCAACAAAACGGCGCTTCGTACCACACAAGCCACGAAACAATCGTAATTCTGCAAGAAACGTTTTCTTGCCTTGTTATTTATCGAAGAGTTAATGAAAATTGGTGAAATCTTGTGATTTAACACTTTAGACTTTTTTCTTTGAGGCCAAGTGAAAGATGAGGTGCTCCAATGTTCCACAGTTGATTAAAGGTCTTAAAGATGGAATGCGTGAATTTATCGAGGACATACATCCGGAAATGTGCGACTTGGTTATGAAAAATTTCATGAAAAGGATATGGTGCTGCAACTGTAGCCACGGCGTGCATTTGGCTGAAATCGTTATCAATTATTGATGGCAAATCTTTCTCTCTACAATGAGATAAACATCTATTGATTTCCCATAAAAAATATTAGTTTTTTTATATCAAAATAAAATATCTCTTTACTTAAAGTATAGAGGGGTTCAAAAAAAAAAGTGAGTCTATTCTTCCCTTTCAAATTATGAGTTCGCGATTTTTCGTAACGCTCGATGTGTCAGCAACATGATTGCATTTTGAAATAATCTCAAGCGCATATGCTCCGACAAATTTTCTTCTTCCCGTGTCTCTCTTTTCCTAAGCGTATCGGATGCATATTTAAGAAGTTGCTGTCATCAATTTTCCATGATTCATTTGCGAGTTCATCGACAGGAGTCAGACCCCGTATCAAAAACGGTTTCTCGTGTCATAAGATAAAGCACTGGGAACACAGGTTCAACAACATTGACAACTAATTAAATTTTAAATGTGTCAAGATCATCATTTCCATTTCGAGACCTAATAATTCAACGGTTATCTCCTCCAAAGTGATTTTTGAAACGTTTATATTGATATTAGGAAATGGTCGAGCGATTAACTCCATCAAAAATGAAGAACTGACTAGAAAATGCCTTTTTTTATGGTGTCGCGATGGAATGCTCAGAATAGGAGTATTTATGTTAGATTATAGTGAAGTTATTTGAATTTTCAATATTTATTTTTGATATAACAATTGGTTTGTTAGTATTCTGTCTTCCTCAAATACATTTATATCGAATAATTTAATGTCTCGATAATATTCAATTCAAAATTATACAGATCCATATTCCTTAATTTTTTTTACCAAATATTGATTAAAACAAAGCATTATTGAGTTATAAGTGTTTCAGGCGTTAATGTTTGGTAGTTGATCATAATTAAAACAACGATTTAGATATATCTATGTCTTACTAGTAAAAATTTCGAATTTTAACAAATTTTCGATCTCCGAACAATTGCAAAGTTAATTCAAAGTGAAGGGTGTTTATGTGGGTTCAGGTAAAACCTTATGATTTAGTTTATAATATTGTAGACATATAGTCTGTCCAGAAAGTATCCAGAATTAAATAAAAATATGTTTTTTCTGGTTAGAAGGATTATTACAAAATTTGAAATATCATACAGATATTTTCTGTAAACCTACAAATTTTAATTAAAAAAAAAGTTTTCATTCAAAATTTTAGAATAAAATAGAATAAATGTCTTTAGAACACACCGTGTCAATTTAGTAGACATATAGAATTAATACTTATTACACAGTACCAAAGGGAATGAAAGAAATACAAATTGAAAACTAAAAATCATTAAATGAACACTTGAATAGTACCAAATTTTGTTTCATTCCTTATTTCATAAAAAATATATTCCCTTTCAAAAATGCAAAACATAACCTCAAGAACTTCTTCAAAAATAACTTGCTCAAAATAATTTCCTTTGAAAAAACTTCTTAAAACATGTGGAACATCCCTAAAAAACAATTTAGAATTATAACAGCGGTAAATCATCAGCTTGACTTCATATTTAAAAAATAAAAATAATTAACGAAGATATTTCACCAGACCGACTCCAAGTATTCATTTAATAGTTTTTGGTTAAAAATTTGTATTTGTTTGAATTTCTTTCATTCCCTTAGGTACTGTGTAATAAGTATTAATTATATAGGTCTACTAACTTGACACGGTGTGTTCTTAAGACATTTATTTTATTTAATTATAAAAATTTTGAATAAAAATTTGTAGAAGGTTTACAGAAGAAATCTGTATGATATTTTAAATTTTATAATAATCCTTCTATCATGAAAAAACCTCCATCAAATAGCATGCAAATTTATTTTGAGTAAGTTATTTTTGAAGAAGCTGAGGTTATGTTTTGCATTTTTCGAAGGAAATTTAGTTTTCATAGAACAAGGAATGAAACAAAATTTTGTACTCTTCAAGTATTTATTTGGTAATTTTTAGTTGACAATTCTTTCTTCGAATTTCTTTATTCCTTTCGGTACTGTGTAATAAGGATTATTTCTATATGTCTACTAAATTGACAGTGTATCTTCTAAAGACATTTTTTTAATTTAATTCTAAAAATTTTGGATAATTTTTTTTTAAAGTTTTTAGAAGAAATCTGTATGGAATACGGAATTTATTATTTTTAATAATTTTGATATACTTAATTTTTGTAACATTCTGAGACAAAAGTAATATATAAAATAGGTTGCATGCCAACACAATTTGTCGAATATTGTTTATTCTAAATAGGTATACAATTTATGAAATTATGTCACTAGAAAAAAGAAATAAGGTAGAATATTTGTATAGAAAAGGTTTTTAAAACATTGAAAAATTAGTGCAATTGACTGAACTGGGAAAGAGTACTGTTTATGGACAATAAAGAGGATAAAAATGGCATGAATAAGAGGCATAGACCAGTTTCAGGAAGACCGCGTAAGATTAAAGGTTTTTTTTGTCATATTATTTCTATCAAGTAAAAATCTTTTTTACTTTTTTATTTTATACAAAATTTCTAATTATATTTAGGCTTGAATAAAAAATCTCATTATGGAATATCAATGGTTTAAAGAAAACCTTATAATACCTTACAGTTTTCTGTGATTTTTGTGACGATCATAGAATATCTTGGATTTTAAAGTTAGTTGTTCAAGCGATGATCCCAGGACGATTTTTAGGTGAGTTATATTTATTGTTGGTTTATTTTATTTTTTAAATATGATTTAGGACAGATGAAGATATTGTAGGAATTCTAATTGTTTTTTGAAGATATGATGCATGTTTTGAGAGATATTAAATATTTCAAATAAATTATATTTTCTGAGAAGTCCTTAAATTATGTTTTGTATTTTTGAAAAGGAATTAGTTCTCATAATGGTAAGATCAGAAACAAAATTTTGCTTCCTTCAAATATTTATTCATTAATTTTAATTGACAATTTATATTTTTTGGTTTATTAATTCCATTTGATATTTTATATTGAGTTTTGATTTTATACGTCTATTAAATATAAACCGTGCTTATTAGACATTAATTTAATTCTAAAAGTTTTTTGAATAAAAAATTCTTTTGAAAGTAAAATTGTAGAAGACTGACAGATTAAATCTGTTTTGGTATTCAAATTCAGTAAATTTTACAGATTGAGTGAGAACTTAGACCATTTATCTTCAGTGGTTTTCAAACCCACACTCGATATTAAAATAATCACATATGAAGCCACATAATGCTCTTTCTACAAGCATCACGACGTATGAAGATTATACTGATTATTTTAATAATAATACTTCACTTCATGATGATATGCAGATACCATGATTAACACTTTTGTGGGTTCTCAATTAAAGACATATTAAGCAGGAAGAGCTATTGCATTCATTTCGCAATATTTTGTAATTGTTTTATTACAAACTGATTCATATCAGTTTTCAATATAAAAATCAATGAAATATCCAGAATGGTCATTAATTGCCCACATCAATAAATTTAACATATAACCTTCCAGAAAACGTCATCATTAGAGTTTCAACATAATAATTCGAATGGAACAAAGTGATTAATTCTATGATCATCGATCTTGCGTTTTCCAGACTTATGAGTCGATGAGGCAATAATTATATCTGCGGCTTAGCGGATGTCATCTGATGTTTCTTAGAATGTTCCTACAAATTTAAGCTAGTTATCAAGGTGTTATTTCACACTATGAAAATTTTGTCGTTGTTTTTTGTTTGGTCATTTAGTTGTGATAAAGGCGAAAATGCAGGCCCAGTGGCTGAAATTGGGAATAGTATTTATGGTATCGATGCTATAACAGCTAATTATGTGTAATTTTGGTTTCGTCGATTCCATTAAGGTATTTTTTATGTTAAAGATCTATCTTGCACAGGCAGGTCCGTCGTCGAAAGTGTCAATAAAGTCGCAGAAATAATCGACCGGCATGTTAGTAGTCGCAGCATCACCGAAGAGCTAAGGATCGACCATAAAAAAGTTTTAAGCCATTTGCGCCAGAATGGATTCAAACACAAGCTCGATGTTTGGATGCCACACCAATCAAAATAAAAACACATGATGGATCGAATTTCCATCTGTCAAGCTGGAACTATGAAATTTCATTTTTTTTTACTTTATTCATATTTTTAGAATTTCAACTGTAAAATATTTATTTATAATAACAAATCTACATCTAACTTAAATTATTATTGAATTTTTTATGGAAAAGGATGTTAGTTCTTCAAAAATGTTGTTTTATTTAGAGGCTAGTTTCGCAAGAGGCTAATAATGTGTGGTACAGACTTCTCTTTATAGATTTCAATAGGGCCATATAACTTAGGAGGGGTATAGGATTCATAATGACCAGTTGAAATTTCACAATAAGTAAATTCAAACTTCAATGCAATCATAACTTTAACAAACAAAAAGATGGACTGGCTATGAGCTGAATCCCTAGTTCTTAGCTCACTCCTCGCTGAAATCTTTATGTCCTTTTTCGAAAAAAATACTTAAATTCACACACGCAAAAGATATAATTTTTTGCTATAGATATGTAGACGACATATTGGCTTGCTTTTGTGGAACTAAAAAACACACTAGAATATCTTAATTGTTTGCACCGTAAGTTCAAATTAACTATGAAACCATAATGTGATACTAAAACAAGTTTTCTAGGCATAAGTTCAAATGGGAAAAATAATGAAATTTTCTTTGATTTATTCAGAAAACCCAAAACGCCATATATAAACCATACCCAACTTTTCAAACATTCCGAACACTCATAAACTCGCTGCTTAGAGATTAATGATAAATAGATCATTTTCAATTCCCCTAAAATAATATCACGTTGAAAAGGAAACTGAATACAATCGAACAAATAGCTACAAGCAATCAATTTATAAATTATCTCATGAAGAAAAAAGAGAACCAACTCATTCTAAAATAAATATACCCCATTTCCAAAACAGAAAACAGTGGCAAAAATTTTGTGAAACTAACATATTTTTGAACAATCTCAGAAAAAAAGCTCAAATGTTTTCAAAAACTAACATAAAATTGCTTTCACACCCTCACATAAAATTGCCAACCTCTTTTTAAACGCTAACGATAAAAAAACCTGCTGAATTATTCTGAAGTTTATAAATTAAGTTGTCAACAGTGCGGCAGCGTATATATAGGACAAACCATGAAATCTTCCCAAAAAGGTTCGGCGAACATTAATAGTCCTTGAGAAACCGAAAAGATAAATCTAATTTTGCGAAACATCACCAACAACAACAATAATATCTTCCCAGAATTGAATAATCTAGAAATATTACACCTGGAAGAGAACGGCAAAAAACTAGACATGCTGGAATCCATTGAAATATCCAAGCCCAAGAACGTTGCAGAAATAAAACTATTAAATGAGCAGACGGACCTTCGGCACATCCTACTTCTTGAAGTTATGCACAAGCCTTCAACGAATAAATATCATCGTTGAGATACAATTTATTGCATTCAGTTTGAAAATCAGTTAACGCTACGGAACTCGGGTCATTGTATTATGCTACCATGTTTTTGTACTATGAACAAAAAGTAAATTAGTATCAATAAAATAGAGTTGAATAGCAATCTGTGATTTTCGTAATGTCAATCTAGTTTTTGAAATACAGTAATTGAAATCTGGATTTTAAGTGTGAATTATTGTGATGATAACAATTTGATATAAATCGGACTAACGTCTTTGTCAACACAATATCTAGATAATCAAACAGATCTGTTTTCAAAAACAAATCACACAAATACAGTCTATGTATAGGTATCTTTTTCTACAAGATTTTTTTATTGCAAATGCCCCAAAAAAGAAAATCTACATCGAAAGGAGCGAATTTGAAGTGAAAATTTCGTTCGAATCAGTATATATTTTGAAATTTCTAATACTCCCTTTTCATTATGAGAAACTTTTCTCTGAAACTCAAATATATTGAAATTCATTGAATTCAGTAAAAAAATCAAGCATAGCTTTCCTCCAAAGTGGAGAATATTAGTGGTGGACATCTAAAGATCCTAACATAAGAAGGCAAAACGGCGGAGATATTCAGTTGATTAGATATGAATAGGAAAAACCGCTACCCTTTGCTTGTGAAATAATGAATTTCCGTGTGAAATATCAAGCAGAATTATTATTATTATACTGATACTCCGAGGTCTTCTGTGAAAATCTCTCAAAAGCTTTTTCAGCTTGTGCGAGTTAGGAGTTCAGTTGTGTTCTGGGTAGGCTTTGTTACTGCGATCTTGCGCCACTTTAGGTCACAGCACAGTTAATTTTTGACCCAACACTGAAATGGTGACAGACACCCGTCCAACTAGAAAATTTCTTTTCCACCTGAACAGGATTCTAACCCGTACCTCCCGGTCACGAGCACGATGCTCTCCCACTGAGCTGTCCACACTTATTATTGTGTCACACTACAAATTTTAATTTTAAAATATTTCTTGAAAATTTTGAATTTTAAATTGAATAAAATGTCATACAAACTAGCTACCTTATGAATAACAAATTCCAAAAATGACGTACATAAACTTGAACAAACCTCTTTAAAAAAAATTTCAAAAATATGCAAAACATCTTCAGAGTTTAAAACTCCCATCGGTATTGTTCAGGTGACGTATCTGAAAGATAAATAAAAACAACAAATAAAAATATAACAAATACCTTGCCACCCGTATCAATTATTTTTATTTGCATATAAAAATTATAATTTGATTTTTCACAAATGCGCGTAGCATCTCTCTGGTATAACTTAATATGGAACATTAAAAAAATGTATATAAGACAGTAATTTATTTCCACAAAAATGTTTGTACTAATACAACAATTGTTTCACCACGATGTGGCTTCTTCAGGTATTACATTGTATTGCCTGATTTTAATTAAAATGAGTTTCCACCAAGTAAAGACCGAATCTATCAAATATTCAATATGGAACATGACTTTTTGTACCTTGCTGTATATTCTGTAGACGAACGAGGAATATTAAATATGAAGAATTGTTTGGTGTTTAACCTATAACAATCAGTCGTGTTCTAGGATCGTTGGAGTGAACGAGTATATGGGTGGTCCAGTTCACATATCACAATTTCATATAATATTCAGATTCAGTTTTTTGGAATATTGTTTGATATATACCTCATAAGAATTAACTTACGTACTCGGTTATAATTCTGTAGAATTTTTATGATAAAATTCATAAGAAATAGCTTACGTACTCGGTTATAATTCTTTAAAATTTTATGACAATATTCTGAGAATATGAACATTTTGGCCGTCATAAATAATACTTTGTTATCTTCCTGCCAATATTGATAAGTTGTGTAGAATGAAATAATTACATGGTTCCTATTTAAGATGTCAGGTGAATGTTTACCTGGGATCATTTGAACCTCAACAACTGGTCAGCTGTTTCAAAAATCTTGTCAAAAATATACAGCACATCTTCAAAACAGTGTTTTAAACTGCCATCCATACTTTTTAATCGATTTTTCTGAAAGATTAATAAGAATGATCGATAAAAATATATCACATACCTTGCCACCCAAAACTTTTTTTTTATGTTTAATTGAATCAGTCTTTTCTGGGGAACCGCATTCGACAAGACCAATTTTGGACCAATTTTTCGGGTAATTCAGGCCTTATTTCATCAATAAAACCAATGACATGACATAACCCCAAAGAAAATAATCCAGTGGAGTTATGTCGCATGATCTTGGAGGCCAATTAGTTGGACCATTTCTCGAAATAATGTTATCGCCAAATCTTTCTTTCAATTAATCAATTGCTACGATAGCAGCATGAAGTGAAGCACCATCTTGTTGGAACCAAAACACTTCTGGGTCGATACCATTCAAATTTTGAAAAAAATAATCATTAATCATCGATCTGTAACGAGCACTATTTACTAAAATTAGCTTCAGCATCGTTTTTAAAGAAATATGGACCGATGATGCCTCCAGCGTGTAAAGCACACCATACAGTGCATTTTTAGGATGCAATGGAACCTGCTGAACTTCTTGAGGATTGTTTTCACTCCATATACGGCAATTTTGCTTGTTTACATAGCCGTTCAACCAGAAATGAGCTTCATCACTTAACACAATTTTACGATAAAAAAGTGGATCAACTTTAAGTTGTTCTAGGGCCCAATCAGCAAACAAGCGATGCTTATTATGGTCAAGTGGCTTTAGTTCTTGAACCAGTTGGATCTTGTATGGGTGTAGACCAAGATCTTTACGCAAAATTTTCTATGTGTTGGATGCACAGATTCCAACTCATTGTGAACGTCGAAGAATAGACAAATCTGGATCATCATTAACACTATGACAGCAGCGATATTTTCTTCTGCAGGTACAGTTCTTTGTCTTGTTGTCGTTGTTGCATCGAGTAGAGAAAATGTTGTGCGAAATCTATCGATAGTTCGACGAATAAGCTGATGGACAAATATGTAAACCATAAATTTCACGAAGTGCTCAACAAGTTTGGCGAATAGAACACTGATTTTGAAAATAAATTTCGACAATTTGTAAACGTTGTTCCGGCGTGAGTCTTTCCATGATAATTTGTCAATGCTTACTGAACAGAAATGTCAAAACAGCATGGCTTCTACCTTCTATCAAATCACAGTTATCCCTTTCGAAAATTCTATCACTCTAGAAAAAAACACCCGCTATTAAATAAGGTTATTCACAAATTTTTATTATAATTATAATACAACAATTTTTTCGCTAACACAGTAGCATCTTCAGGTAGTTGGTATCTTACATTTCTGAATAACTAAATTTGTTTTCGAAATCAGCTTCTATTTATATAAGAGTAGGTACACGAAATCTTTATTGAGCACGAAAACTCAAAAAAAGGGGTCTCTAGAAATTCAAGTTTATATTTAACGGGGAAATATGTGGAATTACTTTTGATATTGACGATACTCTTCAAATGTCCACCAATTCTATCTCGGAAAGTTCTTCCAGTCTGTCCTATGTAAACTTTTATGCAATCACCGCAGGTTAACTTATTCATCATCTTTATGTCTTCATTATTTTTACTGAACTCACTCAAGTTTGAATAAGTTTTGAATGAAGTTCCTAAATCATATTTATTTTTGAGGTATGTTGCCATTTGCTCAGAAATATCTTTAGTATATTTTAAGGAAATGTATTTAGAATTTCCTTTTGTATTTGTATATAACATATTAAAAGCTATTTTGTTATTTTTATTATAACAAACAATTGTTGTATTATAATTACAATAAAAATTTTTTAAAACCTTATTCAATGATATTTATTATCAATTAGTTTTATTCTGTTTATAATGATTATTTATAGTTAGTCTTTTCACACATGCGCGCAGCATCTCTCTGATATAGCTAAATCTTGAATTTTCTACCCCAGTATATATTCTAAGATGAACACAGAATATGAATAATTGTTTGATGTCTAACGTCTAACAATAGTCGTGTTCTAGCATCGTTAAATGGAAATGTACAAGGGATGTTCCATGTATTCTCGGTATAGCGCATGAGAGAAAACTCAGAAAATGTTGGAAAAATTCTAGTTTTCAATCTACTCTCCTAGATCTTCAATACATTTGTTAGATCGAGAAAAAAGCTCATTTAAACCGTGTAAAAAATAGTCGTCCGGCTTCTTCTCAAAATAGGTAATAATTGCTACCTTCAGAACTTCATCGTCGAAAAATCGCTTTTCACGAAGACAGTTTCTCACATTTAGGAATAAGTAGTACTCACTGGTGGCCGAGTGTGGACTATACGAAGGATAAATAATTTCTTCGAAGCCACATCTTGATTTTTATTCTGTCATCTTCAAGCTTTTACACTGTTTTCACGTTTTCTTCAGTGATGCCGCTAACAGGCCCGCCCGAGCGAGGATCGTCTTTAATGCTTTATCTGCCTTTTTTGAATGGTGAATAACGACGGGACACAGTCTAGGTAAATACCAACCATCTCTTCATGAATGATTTTTTGACATTTTCCCGGCTTAGTGAGGAATTTTACAGCGGCGTGATGCTCGATTTCCTTCATCATTGTGACTTCAGTCATTCTAGTCGTCTTTCACCGAGGATACCGAGAAAACTTATGATCGTAAGTTAGTGAAATTCTATATTTACACCCTCAGATAGTGTCATTAGTAGATGAAATAATAGATTAACCACATTATTAGCAAATCACCCCAATACCGAGAATATGGGTGGTAAATGATGTGATATATTTTTATTGATTGTTATTTCCTTTTTGTTCTTCAGAAAAGTCAACTGCAGAGTTTCAAACGCTATTCTGAAGATGTGTGAAGATTTTTTTGAAAAAGTTTTCAAAAGACTGGTTTTGAAGGGATTTTTCAGGTTTATGCTGAACATTTTTGTTACAGAATTTGTTATTCATAAGGTCCACATGAAACAGCTGTATCGGCTAAAGTTCGCGATCATTATTCTATATTTTCTTTAGATTGTTTTTATCTCCTTTTGATGCTCTGCGATGTTTTTTTCTTCCATATGTCCACTAAAAAGAAACTGTGTTTCTTAGATACTCAATTTAATTTTTAAAATTTTCCAAAAGTAGGATTATTCTGCTTGATATTGAAACAAACCGTCTACCAAGAACTAAGCCCTTTCAATTATTTTTAATCTGTGTGAAAGCTGGAGCGTTTGTTGATAGTTAATTAGCGTCCAGTTGTTGCTTCAAGGACATAGGTGCACATCAGGTCCAATTAAAACTGAGGATGCAGGATAAACGTCCTAATCAATACCAAAATCACGGAAACGAGGCAATTTCCCCCCGTTCCGCATTCACATCCATTTGGTTTTCCTCGGGAAAACTGTTGAATTTCGGTATGAAACCAGCAATCCGGCAATAGAGCCCAGTGCACCCCCAACATTTCATTAATTTTCCAATATCAGTTTTTGGCTTTAGGTCTTTGATACATGCTGCCCCTAGCGGTAGACTTTCGCAACCAGTCGACGTGGTGGGGGTTTGTTTTCATTCCCCCACTCCGCCAGGCAAGCACAGCATATCTTGCATTCGCTCTTCGCTCAATAACTTGACGAGTTCCATTCCTGGAGTGAACGGAAGAAGAAGGAACAGATCGGTGTTCGAACGCGTTTTCTTCACGCAATAGGACGATCCTAGTCGCGGAAATTCGGCGAATTTTCGTCTGTCAGTTTTCCTCGTGGGAAATACAGTCGTGTTAAGCAGTCTCCGCGAGTTGTCATGAGCTCACGAGTAGTGTTCCACGACTATTCAGAATCCATAAAAACGTAAACAACTGCTATCCTAGATCAGCTGTGAGATCGCTCCGGCGCAAGCTCTCATCTGCCTGGTGGGGAAACAGCTGAGCTAAGGCTACGTACGAACAAACACAAACACAAACTAGTTCCAAGTGTCAGTTGGGTCGAATTAGCGAGCTCGATTTAAATTCGGATGCGACACGGTTTGATTTTTACATTCGACAAGTCGAGTGACTGTGTTTAGTGGACGTTTTTCCCTAACAGTTATGGTGCCCCAACAAAATATGGATGCATCAAGTTCAAATAACAGCAACGTCGTTTTTGGATCCCAATTAGTCGACAAAAACTCATCTACCCCCTACTCTGATGCCACTCAGGTAGGTGTATGGCGTGTTTTTGTGAATTTTCACGATATTCCCAATGTGCGACAGTGTCCATTATGATTACTATATTTCTGGATTATGTGCCTCAAATTGTGTGTTTGTGACATAATTAATAATTGTCAGCGTTATGGGTAGGTCTGTGATTAATCAGTTGTAGCTACACTGGTTAAATCATTCGTTTAAACTATGGAATATCCCTTCATCATGCGCTTCCAGTCGAGCGTAAGACTGTTGTTGATACTCTCGTAATTTCACATCATTTCAGCAAAAACAAGATTATATTAATTTTTTCAATATCATAAGTTCATGTTATGATTCCCAATTGAAGATAATTCCTCAACCAAGTGAGAATAATATTCGAACACATTTATTAACATATAAAGATTTCCAGTTTTGCGATATAACCGTAAATAAAGGGGGAATATTTGAGAAAGTGAACTAACTTAGAATATTTAATTCAGTCTCGTAAGCATCAAGTTGAAATCTTAGTTTTGACCAGTAAGTTTTTTATTTATACGTTGTATTTGTTCCAACTCCCGATTAATGATTTAGAACGATTTAAGTTTCAAACATTTCTGAATGTTTTATAAGTGGAACTTCCGTGATAATTTATTATACGTCTAATTAACTGAATCAACACATTAGTGAGAATCTAATCGAATTGATTGAGTTCAAATCGATTTTGTATTAGTCTACAGTTCACATATCTCAATTTCATATGATACTTCGGTTTTAATTTTTGGAATATCCTTATGCATTATCTTCACAAAAAATATCTTACGTACTCGGTAATAATTTAAAATTTTTATGACGAAATTCTGAGAAAATGAAATATTTATCGTCACAGATAATACTTTGGAATCTTCCTGTCAATACTGTGGTAATTGTGTAGGATCAAATAATTCCACGGTCCTATTTAAGATGTCAGGTGCTTACCTGGAATCGCTTGAACCTGTCTTGAAAGCAGCTTTTTCAAGGCTGACAAAGATATGGTGTTTACAGGGTTGTGAAGGGTAAAAACGCAGGTGTTCAATCGAGATGGTTTTATCTTAAGCTGGGAGAGGGTCAGGGTTTTTATGAGCCCCGAAAGTTTTTGCTATCGGGCAAAAAATTCGGACGGCAGCTCAGCCGTCAGCTTCTAACGTGAAATTTCGGATATCTTCAAGATATTCACTGCTCGGAAATATTGTTTTCAGTTTGAAATTCATCAACAGAGATTATTATCCATTTGAAGAGCCAACGTTATCCTTGAGGACTGTTTGTTTTTCCAGTTATTTGTTTTCGTTCGAGTTCTTGAACTCGAGAGTTCAACATAATGAATGCATTCATTGGCTGGCATCCATTTGAGGTTTGCCAGACGTTCAGCGTATGTAAGTTCTTTTGATCTGTTACGGTACGTGAAATTTCGAAAGAGATTTGATTTTCTTCTTGTTCGGGGAATATCAACAGACTCAACTGATTAATGGAAACAATTTTTCTGGCTGAACCAGACCGATTTCTTTCGTTGTATCGGGATAAAGTTAATCCATAACTTGGACTGTTTGGCTATCACATCTGGGTTGTTGAATTGACGTAGAAATTTGAGCATGGACACAGTGTTTTCGACTTCATGCGCTCACATAATCCGACGTTCATATATCAAGAAAGTTTATTTTTATTGGAGATATTTGGTTTGCTGTTGCCGTGATAGAAAGAATATTTGTTTGTTTTTTTCGTATATTCATAAAAAAATAAGTAGTTCTGCTTAATTATTGCGAATACAAGATTGAACCTGCGACAACTCACTAATTAAGATTTTCCCAATGAATATATTTTTTGAATAATCAGAACTCTGATTTTTGATTCTATAAAATTTTGAGTTCATTCATTTTATTGCTTTAATTTGAAAATGATCAAACAAATTCCAAACAAGATTATCCGCTTAATATGTATGTGTGAGTTGATTTCTCATAAGTGAAAAAGTCTTGAGCGATCGTCAAATTGATTGAACTGCATACTAATGCATTATTCATATAAAATGCTCGATTATGGTGACTTATCTACAGGATAATTTTCAGTTATTGTGAACTTACTTCAGTTTTTTAACGGTTGACTCGTATATATGAACAATAAAGTTTAAAGTTTCAGAAACTTTCCGGACAAGTAAGTTAATTTATATATATTTTGGAAATTTTTAAATAAATACTTAATATATATTACTATGAGAAACAGTAGGCGCTAACATCAAAAGTATCCTCTGTATCTAGTTTAAAATAACCTAAACTTGAAGCCCAAAAACGAAAATCCTATTAGAGTTTCTCTTCGGTTATTTATTATCAAATATAATCAATATATTTATTTCGCAATATGCTATATCCTATGATAAGTAGCTATAAATATTTAAATTTGATAGATTGAATAAATACCACCTACCTAATTACCAGTATTTGCATATGGTGGAGGGGAAAACATGATTGATTTGAGAAATATAGTCCACGGGTTAATAATTCATTCAGGATTGATTCCATTGACTCATAGATTTTTTACGGTTATTGGCATATGCTATTTCTAAAGTTTAACTGGAAATAGTTGAGCATTTCAACGGGTTAACAGTTCTACTTTTATTTTAGAATTATGAACAAACTTGATCCATTTCCATTCACATCTCAACAAAATATTTCTCACGTTTTATAAAAAGAGAATTTGCATGTTTTAAGATTATTTTTACTTTCAAGCATTAGATCGCATCACAATGCGTTTTAAATGTGATCCAAAATTAAAAAACGGTTGATAACTTTGACAAAAATTATTTTAAACTTCAGACAATTTTATATTCGTACCATCCATCGATCGGGTTTGAAGTTTCGAAGAAACAGCCTTCAACGATGTACATTTGAAGGGGAAAATTAATCTGAGCTATAAATTAGCTGTCCATAAATCATGGAACTGTAAAAAGATATCGCTTCTCCAGGAAGATATTGCGATTTCATCTTTGCATTCGAAACGTGTCCGATTACTGGTATTTTTATTGATTGCGCAAAAAATTGCAGCCGATTCAAGTTCAATAGTAGCTTTATCGCTATTTATAAAAGTAAACTCGTACGCTGTAATACATTGACCTATCGATTGGTACAAGGAGGTTGCTACAGACGGATACCGACAACATATCTGTTTTCGTAAAATTCTTCCTTCTCAGAAATAATTGTCTAATTGGAATCGAGAATTTTTAGACATTGGATAAAAGTAAGCCCACCTACATTTTTGTTTAATTGTGTGTGATTGTAAAATAGTCCTTCGGTTTCATTATATTTGCACATCGTGTGGAATTTGATTTTAATCTCGTGTTTCTTTCACATCCTGTATAGGATGTGTATTTTTTACAGGCGATTGATATTATAAAAATTCAGTTCGTATATTTCGAAATAAGAAAAATCGTTTCATTTAACACATTTATTTCTTTTTCAATTTTTACAACAGAGCTGAAGTTTTCGCCTAATCGATTGAAACTGATATCATGGATTGTGAATACCATTTTTCATCTAGTTTTATGAATTAATTTCGTTAGTCAGTTTCATAGAGGTCGATGGATGATTATTTTATTCAAATCAATATACTGTGTGAAATATTAACGAAACATCAAATGTATAGGACGTTCTGAATTGTTCATTTCGATATCTGCTCGATAGCATAAAGTGCTCGGTTTCCAGGAAAAAACTATATTTTATTTTTTTTGAGAGGCTAAATTTTTATTTCATTGATAACTGTGTTCTTAAATTTTCGACTGAATCCAGTGAATTGTTCTCGAGATATCCAAAAAATTGTTAAAATTATCCTTTCTATGCTTTTAGTCTATAATCCTCCTGAAATTCTACATAAACAATTTATTGTTAGAAATCGAATAATACAACTTGAATTTGGTTGAACCCTATTTTGTGAAGTATTAAATAAGTAAACTTTTAAAAGCACCGGCCTTTAGAGCCAATAGGCGGATTATGTCAGCTTATTTACGAATTATTCACAAGTTTTGAGCCTTTCTTTAAAATAACAAATCTAAGTTGTTTCTGTCGGCATTCTGCGTAACCAAAATGATTAACTTTGACCAGGGATGTTTCAAAAGAGTATTTAATCATTTTTGTTCAAAGTTGTTTCTCTCGGCATTCTGCGTAACCAAAATGATTAACTTTGACCAGGGATGTTTCAAAAGAGTATTTAATCATTTTTGTTCAAAAATGTTCTGAGACGAAATCATTCAGTCTTGGTATGGAAGCGCAAAAAAAAACTTTCGAAGAATACATTGAATTAAGTAAGGAGAATATTTTTAAAATATAGAATATTTCAGGTACAAAATAAATTTTTTTCTACTACATAAACCATATATTAGGTTGACCGAAAAGTAATGTCTCTTTTTTAAATTAAATTCCAACGAATAAATTAATCCTAACTTTTGATTTTTAATCACTAATGTAATTATCTTCGTTATCAAAAACCTTTTGCCATCTAGTGTGCAAATTTTTAATGTTTAGACTTGTTTTTAGTATTTGAATCCATCACCATCTTTTTTCATAGCCTTCACAAAATTTTTCATCAGCCCGAGTTTAATGTGAAGAGGAGGCAGAAGGACATTTTTGGTGTCTATAATATATCTAAACTTAACATTTTGAGATCCCAGTTGTAATACACTTCTTTCTGGCCAAATTTCAGTTATATAATGCTGATTTACTGCACGACTGTCCCGTAGACTAAGAAAATAGCAATATTTTGTAAATCCTCCCTGAAGTCCCTCTAAAATTCATGTAACTTATCTGCCTTTTATAATTGTTGTAGTTTATTTTATCCAAAAGAGTGCGCATATTTTCATAACTTTCTTTCATCGTCACCGAATGGGCAAATGGTATAGTGGGTTTTAAATTTCATGCAATTATATAACTTTTAAACTGTATTTAGATAAATCTGTAAATAAACGCCACTCAGAGCGGGAATGCTCAATATCAGGTTCCTGCCTTAAACCATCAATATCAGTACACGCACACAACGAATTTTCCATACTGAAGAATGCAGAAAACGGAGCATTTCTTTTTCTGAAATTCGTAATTTCCGTTTGGTTGCCTAATAAGTTCCATTCCTTAAGACGGAAACCAAGAAGTTCTGACTGTTGCCTTGATAACCACGAAGCACGTACTTAATCTGTTAACTTGCTTCAAATAATTAAACATGGATCGCTGGAACTGGAACCTAGAGTAAAAGTAGGGTTGGTGCACTGTTCTTCTGTGCTGCCGATGATGCGTTGTCTCCAATATCTTCCAAAACAACATTTTTTTGCAAATCTAAAGGTGCGATCGGCACTGGTAAATCTGATTTATGAGGTACAGATCGTATTGTAGGCTTTAAATTTGGATAGTCGATCTTGTGCTTTCCCTTTTTGAAATAAGGTTCAGTCTTTGTCAGGCAAAAATAGCTATCATCTTAATTATAAGTGGGTTCTCATCATACCATAGGGACTGCAAAAGGCATGCTTTTTCTCTTCCCATTCATCCACTGCACCAATGATACGCCACAACTAACACAGCATACATGGAGATCCCACTGCTTGATCTCCAATAAAAACACCAAAATATCGGAAGTAGGCTTTTTTAACATTTTCAGAAGAAGGTCTGGCTTGTAATTTCAACAGAAGACTGAATTTTAATCTTAATTCTTTGTCTTATATTGTAAACTACTCATTTTAGGTAGTTTTCCTGTTATAAAATACATTCAGTTCAACCGTCCCCTCATAAAATTGACGACTTGTTAATGTAAAATGGTCTTATTGAGCAATTGAACAGTGGTACGTGTTAGTGCTGCTTTGCGTTACAAAAATCTTGTCGACCAGTGTTATTAGGTCTTCAATCCATTCGCCTGAATCATCAAAAGTTCAAAATAGATCGATTTCAGACGAAAAAATAATTAAAATTGTTGAAGCGTCTACTTGTGAAGGGAAAACGCGATCACCCCCGAGAGAACTGATAGGCAATTGAAGATGAAGCTAAAGAAACCCAACAGGTGATCATACCACAGAGCCCGAATGCCCTATTGCCCTCTCGTATATCCCCTCAACAGGTACATCGTTCAGAATCGCCCTCGGGCTTTGAAATATTAGAACCCGATAACATTTATTCAGTCTTCGTGACTTGTACGGCGAAGTCAATCATTGATAGCGTTCGTGATTATCATTAGACGTGGAGAGATAGCAGAGGATAATAACCCTACATACGGCACGATGATAGGTGCATTCCGGGTAATCTAACCGGACGAAACCTTATCCGATCCTCCATCAGAGGACGATGAGGAAATTTCGAAGGAAAACGCTTAAAGATAGCGCTGATAACGATTAAGGTGTTACTATAACTAGTGGTGTCTGTTGTCGTAAACACCTAGCTTAAATTTGCGAACTGTTCATTATTTTTGTATTAGGAGTAGAAATAAAATCATGCGGCTTTGATAATAGATGTCGTTACTGGTTTATTTCCATTGTTCCATCCAGCAGCACCTGCATTTTGAAGTAAATCGTGAATATTACGGGGGCATAAGAGCACCAGGTGACAACTCAGCACTCTCCATAATCTACCCAAGAGCAAGTTGTGTGATATGAGTACGCCTCATCATCGCACCCCGAAGAGTTGAACTCGTCCCGCTTCCAGTTTCGGCTTCAGTTCGAAAACCTGCACCTTGACTGGTAGCAGCGAAGCACTATCCACCCGCTACTGGCTCGGCAGTGTCAGTATCCGTTGAGACGCAACTCATACGCCAAAGGAGCTTCTTACTTTCACCCTCCCGAACGCACATCCAAGAAACAAGAAAATCTCAAGAATTGATGCTTCAATTGATCCTGGTACGAGCACTGTCAATCCGACCCGTACGTCAAGACCCACGTTAAGTCCCGGTAAACCTCGAAGCACTTCTCGAGAAACCCTGAATCAGGAGTAACTACGGCCAGATAGATGGAATACCCTTCTAGTCTAGCATGGGGACTTTCAACCACTGCCGCGTCGAGACCAACATTAATTGGGTGGCCAGGTCGTACGAATACTTCCGGAAAGCCTTCACCCCCCCGAGATAACGCAGCATCATACATAACGCACTCGGCCATACCATCATTTTGAAGTGTTATCTTTAAGCTACATTTCAGTATATGTGATTTCGCTGAAATTGCGAAAGACATCTTATTTTAGTTGATGTTTATAGTGGCGATGCTCTAGCTGAACGAATGTGTCAGAAGTGGGTTGCCCGATTTAAAATTAGTAATTTTAAATTACACTCAAACTATTGGGTAACGAAGAGGCATATCCGCTGAAGTTCGCTGGAGCCCCGCTGCCTCTGGTAGGCCCGAAACCATTCCTGGGAATACCACATGACATAGCTAGGTGGACAATAACAGGCAGAATGAACTCAAGACTAGTCTTTCTGGCTTTGCCATTTTGTCCTGCAGCATTCAAAGGCGTTCCAAGGAACGTTCACTATAAATAATAATAATAATACCTTGAAATAAAGGTGTACGTTTAATGGCGTCTTCAGGAAGATTAGCATTTTGGTTTTCAAGACTTTCACGAAGTTTGCTATTCGGTCGGCGTCGTCAGCGTATCGAATGTTTTTTTTAATCTAACTTGGGCTTACCCCGAGTCAGTTATTATCATTTTTTCGTGAATAATAAACCTTTCTGGGAAATTTGCAGTGTATTCATACATTAAGGTGCAGGCTATGCCGTATAAATTGCCTATAGAACAAAAGTGCGCAGTGTAATTAATTCATAAATTATCAAATAAAGTTATATAGATCTAAGTGCGCATGCTTTGCGAGTGAACACTCTGTTTACGTCGGTCCCGAAAATATTTGATTTTCTCCCGTTTCAATAGTTTTGTAAGGTGGAGATATATCTACTTCCTGTCAATATGACCAAGGGATCAACCAGGAGTGAGGATGCTTCCAGAAAACACAATGTCGAATTACAAAAACTGAATGACAGAGTTGAAGAAATGGCGATGCGTTTTGCTAAAGATCTGGATAGTTTCAGAAATGAACTTTGTAGCAAAGTACCCCCAACTCAATGTGAACAGGGTGACTTCATGGATAAGTTTTCCTTATTCGAAAAATCCATCTTAAACTCCGTGGAGGCTATCAAGCAGGACATAGTCATGCTAAGAAATGACATAACAAAGAATGTCATGTCAAATAATGAAAATGTTGTTCTCATGCATGGTTTGAATGTTGCGGACGATGCCGATTTATGTGATGATGTGGTCGAATTATTGACAAAGAAAATTGGAGTACAGGTATCCAAATCCGGTATAAATTACTGTAATCGTTTGGGAAATGTGGAGTCAGCTGGGAAGAAGGCGGTGCCCATAGTGGTTTCGTTTTGTAATCGTTGGCTTCGTGATGAAATATTTTATAAGAAGAAAAATCTGAAGGGCACAGGTATTTTGTTCACGGAACTGCTTGCCAAAGAAAATTTGGGAATGTTCAAGGAAACTAGAAAATTGTTTCAAAATTCTTGTTGGACGGTGAGGGGAAGGATTATGGTTCAACATAATGGTAAACGATTCCATGTTGATTCGTTAAAGAAACTGAAGGAAATTTCCACTGGTTTGAAACTTTAGATTTTATACTTTTAAAAGTGTTGCCTTTCCTGCAATGTTAACCATACTTCTTATATTTTTATATTGCATTTTATAATATTTTGCTGTGATGCAAGGGAAACATCAAATTTGTTTTTGTGGGAACTATTTGAGGAAAACATTTCATATGCTTTCTCTTATGTGGGGTCTACATTTTCTAGTATTAAGTTTTGTTAGTATATTTAGAACGAGTAAGGTTATGTATTTGTTTATTATTTGAACCTGAAGGATGATAATTGTCGGGGTAAAATTTCTTCGATTTTGAATGTTTATTTAATAATTTCAACGGGCAGCTTCATAACTACATTTGTATTTGGGGGCCGACGATGACTGGGAATTACAGTGATCGTGTGCTGTTTTCACTGATATTTGTTTTAATTTTCCTAATTTCTATATTGTTTATGCTGGTTATGTGTTTGTTGTTGTGCTGCATTTCTCGTCGCGCGCTGAATTTTTGGGGTTATAAACTCGATGACGGATAACAACGGTTGTACGCGTGCGGGTGCTGATTCTAATTATCTTTCTATTGCGCATCTGAATGTTCGCTCGATCAACACAGGTTTTGATGAATTAGTTTCTTATTTGGATAATTATAATTTCGATATTTTATGTCTAACCGAAACGTGGCTTAAACCAGATGATGAGACCGAACAATTTAACGTGAATGGTTTTAAATTCTTACATGTGGATAGGATCGGAAGAGGTGGTGGAGTAGCAATTTATTTAAAAAATAATTTACATTTTGGAGAAGTCAGGCTAGATGTGCAAGTTACAAACTTTGAGTTAATATGTGTGCGAGTTGATGTCTGCGGTAAGAAAATTATTATTGTAACTGTATACAGGCCTCCCTCTGGCAATATTGACAGCTTTCTTGATGATCTAGAGAATATATTGACATCAGTTGTGCCGTTCTATGATCACGTTATCTTGACGGGTGATTTCAACATAGATCTATCAACGACAACGACATCTAGTATGAAATTATTGGGACTACTAAATTGTTTTGATCTTCAACAACATATTACCGAACCTACTAGAATAAATGTGAACGCTAGTTCTTCCACCATCATTGACCTTATAATATCAGATAGATCATTTTCTGTGATAGACCATTCGTCCACGCCAATTTCACAAACCGTGTCGGATCATTTTATGGTATCCGCGAAATTCAGATTACCGAATCGAAGACGTGGTGTTCGAAAGTTTGTGGAATACAGGGATTATGATGGCATCATCTTCGAACACTTTGAGCGAGATGCCCTGATGTTGAGATGGGATGAAATTTATTACACCAAAGATATTGAAAGAAAGCTGCAATTATTACATGAAAAGATAAATATCCTGATGAATAAACATTCTCCAATAATAAAGAAGGAAGTTAAGGATCGACCTTTCATGCCTTGGATTACTTCCAATATCAAGTATTTGATGAAATTACGTGACAAAGCACATCGCAATTATTTGAAGGATAAAACTTTAAGCAAATTACAATATTACAGACGCATAAGGAATTATACGAAACACGCAATTGCACGCGAGAAAGCATCTTATTTCAATGAGATCTCGACGTCGACCGGAAAGAATTTTTGGTCTCATATGAAGAAGCTCAATTTGACGTCGGGTTCGTCTCCTCACATACCATCCCACTTGGCAAATGCCACAAACTTGAACAATTTTTTTTCCAAATCTAACAGGAGCTTGTGTTCCATTTCGGAGGAAAAATTGAACCATTATAATGATAATATACACCCATCCGTTGCTTCTGAGTTGGAATTCCGGTTGATGGATGAGGCTTCTTTGTTGCGTATAGTTGATTCAATTCATACCAATGCGGTGGGAGAAGATAATCTTTCGGTTAAAGATTTGCGTTTGTGTTTGCCATTTTGCAAGGCCCCTTTACTGAACATAATAAATTCATGTATTTTAGAAAATTATTTCCCGGATATTTGGAAGAGAGCAATCATCAAACCTATACCTAAGACGAGTGGTTGTGATACCTTGGAAGATCTCAGGCCAATAAGTATCTTACCGGTTATTTCGAAAATATTGGAAAAACATGTTTATGATCAAATTTTAGCTTTCACCGATCGATTCAATATAATTCCGGAATGTCAGTCGGGATTCAGAAGGGATTACAGTACAACTTCCTGTTTGGTCAAGCTGCTTGATGACATCAGATTTAGCGTGGAGAAAAGAAGAGGCACTTGCCTTGCTTTATTAGATTTTAGCAAAGCATTTGATACTTTAGATCACAGAATGCTACTATCCAAGCTTAAATATCTCGGCTTCTCGAAAAATTCAATTATGTTCTTTCGTTCTTATCTAATGGATAGATCCCACTGTGTACTTGTGAGGAAGCAATCGGTTACGGACAAATCAGAATATCTACCACTCACCCAGGGTGTTCCTCAGGGCTCCGTTTTAGGACCCCTTTTATTTTTATTATATGTTTTTGACATGGGTGTGGATTTGTCATTCTCGGAGTTGCAACAATATGCGGATGATTCTCAACTGTATATATCTGTCGATTTTGATGATGTGTCGGGCTCTTGTCGGAGGTTCAGTTGTGATCTGCAGCGGATCAGTCAGTTTGCGTCGGACCATAATTTAAAATTGAATTCTACGAAATCCTGTGTTCTATTTTTTGGCAGCGATAGAGCTCGAATGGCGTTGCTGCAGGATACATTTAAGGTACAAATAGATGACATACCTTTACCAGTGGTTTCAGAAGCGAGGAATTTGGGAGTTTATCTTGATTCGGACTTATCTTTTCAGGGTCATATAAAGAATAAACTGAAAGTTGCGTATATTCGCCTGAAAAAGTTTTATCATCTAAAAAAATCCTTACCTAGTAAAACTAAATATCACTTGTGTAATTCCTTGATTCTTTCGCTGTTCGATTATGGAGACGTAGTATACGATAGTGCGCTGACTGTCGGTTTAGCGAAGTCGATTCAAAAGTTGCAAAACATCTGCATGCGTTTCTCATTTACCATTCCATTTAGAGATCACATAACGCCTCATTTAAAAAAATTCCAAATTTTATCGATGTCTAATCGACGCAAATGTCATACCTTGTCCTTCATTCATCGGATTCTTAGAACGGGGCAACCACCATATCTGAGACGATTATTCTGCTCACATAATCATCGATACACTACCAGAAATTTGAATAAGTTCGTCGTACCACAGCACCGAACGGAGAGTTTTCATAGATCCTTTAGTGTACATGCTGTCATGATGTGGAATGACCTACCTGATGAAGCGAAGCATTATTCTTTGAGAAAATTCAAGCAGTATATTCATGGCTTATATCTCTCCAGACAATGACTTCAATTAACTTCCGCACCATTTTTTTTTTTTTTTTTTTTTTTTTTTTTTTTTTTTTTTTTTTTTTCTTCTCAATTTCTGTTGAGGTCGGTTTTATCATGATGTGCTGATTCTCCCACTTCTTAACCTATGCTCGTACGCGTTCATATAGTTGTAGTTTTGAGTATTAAACCATGTATTTGTTAACTCCGTACACCCCATCAGCGCGCGCGAATGTTTTTTTTTTTTTTTTTTTTTTTTTTTTTTTTTTTTCACTTTTTCTACCAGCAGCATGCAACATGGCAGCATATTCTCGATATTGTTTATGAATTCTCAACCTATGGGCTGCATAACACAGATTCTGTGCATCGGTTTTTTAATCGTTATGCAGTCCCTATTTGTCAGATGTATTTGTAATAATTGTAAACTGATATTGTTCACTTTTGGCAAATAAAATTATATTCTTCTTCTTCTTCTTCTTCTTCTTCTTCTTCTTATACAGGTCTACGTCTGACGTCTGAACATACGTATCGTAAACCTACGCCTACCAGCGTTGACTTGTGCCAAGTTATATGACGAGGCCTGTAACGTGTTTATGAAAAATTCGATGGACAGCATTTGCCATTTAGAAGGATTATAATGACCATTTAAATATCGTCCGACTTGCCTACCCGTCGAGGGCAGGTCATTTACTCGGGACCTTCGATTTACAACCATCGCTGCCTGCCCCTTCCCAGCCAGACTGGTAGTTTCTTCGACTGGATTTTTCTCACGGAAAGAGACCGTAGATCAACGTTTCCTTTGAACTAAATATTTTACGACTCTCCGATACTTCTGGGACGCAGGTTCCTGAACGAGTTGCCCTTGAGAGAGCTATCGTGTGACGCATTCGTCGATGCACGCTCGGAGGTAGCCGGTTTTACCGAGAAAAACGCTCAAACACCTGGCAATACTGAAAATAATTTCGCATTACGCGGTTTCACTTAGTCATACGACCATAAATCCGACATACGACCGATACTTGAGGAAAAGAAATTGCTAAGCCGGGCATTATGACCAAGATAAGGGCATTTTTCGAATGGTCCGTTAGTCATGCGCTCACTGTTGCGAGACGAAACGGAGAAAAGGAGTGTTGACGCAGATAAAACCCGGTCTTTTGGAATGGAGACATTGCTTTGCCTTATTCTTTCGTCTCTGGAGTGCTAAAGACTCGTGAGAGACTTGTTGGGACATATCTGTATATTTCATTTTTGAAATGATCCAAACTGTGTAACTTGCACTCTGAAGTCTACCTTATATACTGTGTCAATAAAATATAGTAGAAATAGAAACATGTTTCATTCATGATATCGTTCCAGTAGTTATTTCATATTCAACTACTTAATCAACATGGTCATTTCAGTACCTATTGAGAAATTCAAAGAGAAAAAACATCAAATAGACATGTCCAATGCTCCATTAGGTTATCCTCTTTTCTTTCTTTATGGTGGTGTCCATTTCAGTAAAAATTTTTGGTAGACGTTCGTCCCCCATTCTCTCTACATGGCCGTACCAAATTAATTGCCGTCTCTGGATCTCATCGATAATGGTTTTGCCAGCATGCATGGCATCTCTGATTCGATCGAGTCCTATTCTTTCCATCTTCGATTTTCCAGCAGATCGTCGCCAGAAATCCTGTTCCAGGGCCAAAAGTCGTAATTTTGGTTAGTTGCCATGTTTCACACCCATACAGTACTATACTTTCAAAAGATAAAATTATATATTTGGTGTTTTTTTTTCACGCGAGATATTTTTGGATAACAGTATTGAGTTCAGACATCCCATGATCTTTCTACCTTTTAGTATTCGTTGTTCTATCTCCGTTTCTAATCGACCGGTAATATCTATTTGGTTTCCTAGGTAGGTATATTTAGGTATATTCGTTGCTAGATGCAAGCTATCCTCTTCCTGTCCTATACATAAATATTTAGTCTTTGATTTATTGACTCACAGTCTTCACTTTTCGTATTCTTGCTATTTCTATGGTGTAGCTGTTAAATTTTAGAAAGTGCGATGTTATCAGATTGTGGTCTCGGATCAACTGATCCACATGATCAACTACCTGAACTTGTTCTGTGAAATCCAAATTCGTTGATTCGTTTGCCAAATTTGACAAAGAGTATCTGTTGATCCAGTGATCACCGAATCTTTATGAAACCCAGCATTAGTAATATCTCATTGGAGTCGTTGTTGGCACACTGTATCATTTTCTATAAAGAGTTCGTTGTTTCTTATAACAACCAAAAGCTTTCAACATTATGTAGGTTCTGCTGAGGCAGGAATAGCTACAACTACTTCCAACTATCTGGTACTCATGCCTAATTTACCCCAAGGGTGCGCGAAAGCAGTCATCTAGCACTTTATTTACAGTTTAAGATATATCATGGTACAAATCATTTGTTCTTAATGCATAAGAATAATTGTGATCGGTAGTTCTGAAGTTATGAACGGTAGGTTAGTGTTAGGCCAAGTATAAGTGGACATGAACTTTGATGCAATGGAATAAATGGAAAGGAGACGTAGAATCGAATTGCAACTTACAATCACGTCTAGTCTTTCATTAACCATGACGGCTTTCAAGCGAACATCGATGTTAATTATATCGGTAACGACTCAGTCCAAATTGAAAATAATAAAAGCCGAGAACTTCAACACTAAAAATGCTATAAAACCAGATAATCATCCCAGGTATACTCACAATACATTCGTGTCATTAGGAAATCGTAGAAAATGTCACAATCAGCTGATGAGTAAACGTGTCTGCGAGGTCGAACATAGGTTTGATCTCTCAGCATTTGTTCATCCGTTTCGAATCGACTATTACCGTGATGATTTATGATGAAATTGCTGCGCCTAGTCTTCGCACAGAGGTTATTACTAATTTAAATGCGTTTGTCAGTGACCAGGAGCTGCACTGATCCAAGGGCATCGACCTTGTTGCCCCAGAGCGGAATAATTTTGACTTTCGGAAGAATAAAAACTCATAATTCGACGCTATACGAGTTGGCAGGCAATTTTAGTAGAACCACGCTGCAAAATATACGCAAAAAGTTATTACGCCCAATGAAAAATTTCCATAATAGGTTTTTCATCAATTTTTTTTTAACTGCAATCAATAATTCAATCACTCATGCAATTTTTAAGATGTTTTCGAATCTTTTAAACTGTTCATCAATCCTCTGGAAAAAATCAATAAAATTTGTTCTATAATACATTAATGCGACAAGCTCGCTTAAGTTTCTGTAAACGTGTGAGTGCTTTTATAATTTTCTTAAGATGGTAATGGATACTGCACAGTGCGTTTGGTTAGGAGAACGTGGTCTAGTGCTCTTTGCGCTTTAATAGGCGGCTTCAAGACGTAAAAAAATCGTTTCTACGTAGCTCCCTGCAGTCGGAACCAGTTTGCATCGGTGCAGTACCAGAACCAGTACGGGTTCCCCGTCCGCCAATCCTGGCGGTTGTGCACCCTCGATAAAACGGATAAATCATCGGCCGCAATCTCGGCTTTAAATTTGCATGAAATCGAGCAGTCATCGAAAGACCGATGAAATGCTACTCTTATCAAGGTTAATGAACTAACTGGACGGTCGTGGCTCGTTGTTTTTTCTCTCTAATCGCCAGCAGTAAAATAACAAACATTATGTCGAAAACCGGAAAAATGAAACGATAAAACGCTGGATTCGACATATAATGTGGCAATTATGAATATAATGCGATCGTAGCTGGCCTCGCTTTTTGCCGCGACGTGCTACTGGCGTGACTTCGGGAGGGAATTAGTTTTCCTGGCCGATCCCGCGCAAAAATTCGGGATTTCTCAAAATAAACGGCGCGACGTGTCCCAGGATGTATTAATTGATTCGTTGACCACGGAAGCGATTCGTGATCGCAGATTAGTAGCTAATCGCAAATTTTCAGGTCTGCATAACTGTTTGGTTCATAAATTTCCGGTTTAATGAAGAAAACTGAACTTCATATTCGACTTTATTCATACATCATAGGTTGAGGAAAGAAATCCATTATTTTTGCGTGAATTTCAAGACTTAATTTAACATATTTCGGATCGTCGGATTTGGGTCCAATATGCACCGTTTTGTTTAATAATTTGTTGGCGTTTTGAAGGTAGCTTCATCATGTCTCTTCCATAGGACTCTTGATCCTTCTTGGCGAAAAACTCTAGTAATCGATTTACCTAATCTTCTCTTGATGCCAATTTCTTATCGCTCAGTAACTTTTCCAATGCGACAAAAAGATGGTAAACGCTTGATGCCAGGTTTGAACTATATGTTGGTTGTATTAAAACTTCCCAACTAAGCTTGTTTCTGAAGTTTCTGAAGAGTCGGTACAGATATGTGTAGCCTGGCGTTGTCCTGATGGAACACAGACCACTGCTGTTGGTTAATTCTGGCCGTTTCTGGTCAATCGCTAGCTTAAAACGGCCCAGTAGAGATACGAATTTAGTATTTAGCCATATGAAACAAAAACCTAAGTACCATATATAAATAAAATTTATACTGCAGTTGACTTCGTTCAATTCATAAAAAAACCACAAAATAGCCATGTCCGTCTAACAATGACAAAATGTCGTAAAAAGTTCCAATCATTATTTGACTAATCAGAGGATGAATTGTTATATCTTAGTACTACATTCGTGATAACAAGGAACATTTATGCTAAGTTTCATACTTGTTGCCCCATTAGTTCAAGCAGAGCGTGAGCAGTCAACTACGAAGCTCTCTTTCTGGGTGTTAAAATTGTTGCTGCTCGATTGGAAAGATCCATTATCCGATTGAAATAACCCCACAAAAGTGTTGAAACATTTTGGTCGATAACAAACATTCTAGCCACAACACATCGAATCGTGACCGTTGTACCAGAAATGTTACTAAGTGCTTCAACGAAGGTAGCGACCGGCAGTGACTTGCAAGAACATGTCTAGCCCAGTACCTCACACATAGCCACCTAACGTTGCAACATCCTCAATGAAATCAACTCCGGTTAATAAGATTCATTCCCTCATCGTTTCTTTTTCGAGTTTCCTGTTTGAGTGACGCGAAATGAAAAGATCCAATCAGCCCAGCCGTCGTTTCTAAGGACGATCTCAATGACATCCTTTATGTGGTATCCTCAGAAAGGAATAATTTATGTCGCGGATACACTGGCAGCAAAATGTATACGTGGGATAACGAAAAAGTGTATTTCTTCTCAAAGGTATTTATGGCGTCCTCGTATTGGTTACTACCTTCTGGGGTATTCTTTCACTGTACGACCTCCGCAAATGTCACAGCACGTCTATTACGGTCTCCAGACCATGAAAACGGATACTTCCTGTCTAGTAATTCTCGATTTCTATTTGAAGAAACTATTTCTCTTCATTTCACTAAGTTACTTTGATATTTTCCATTAATAATGGCACCATTTAAATTTGAATGAAACATAATAGGTAAAAAAAATCCCAAATGTTCCTTCTGCCGCTAAAATAAAAATTCCCTGTGAAATATTCTCCATTCAACCCTGTGCTACTTGTATATCTAATGATTTTCTACGAATGAAACAATTTGCGTATGTAGATTTCCTTATAATGGAAATATTCATTTCGACCTATTTAGTGACGAAATTGAAGGAATAAATAAAGACCTAAAGAACAAATATATAACCCGTTAACAAAATGGTACTGTAATAATCTTCATTATATATTTTTCGAAAACATAAATATTAAGAAATATTGGTTTTGGTATTAATATTTTTTCAGGAATATTTTACGAAAAATTTGATCATTTCAATTTCTGAAGGACACAAAAAGATTACAGTGTATATCTGAATGCAACATATATAATTCCTTAAGGTGAAGAAATTTTGGACTTTACATTTAATAGCATACAGTTGTTCCCAAGAATAGTCGTTTTTGATGCATGATAAATAAGGAAGCAGAAGATTGAAGGCTGTTGATACAGAGGATAGTTTTATATTAAGTTTTATTGAATTTTATACAGATAAAATGCAAACTCTAGATGGCATACCCTGTATAAAATCGATTTGAAGTTTAATCTGTTAATCTCCTATAATTTTAATTTTTCAAAAATTTTATTCAAAAACTGTAAGAATTAAATTAACGTCTTATAATACACAACTTATATTTAATAGACTAATCAAAACTCATTACATAATATTAAATGAAATAAATAACCCAATAAATAAAAATTGTCAATTAAAATTGATAAATAAATATTTGAAGAAGACAAAATTTTGTTTCTGATCTTATAATTATGAAAACTAATTCCTTTTCAAAAATACAAAACATAATTTTAAGGACTTCTCAAAAAATAATTTATTTTAAATATTTAATATATATAAATATTTAAATAAGTTACTTCGAAAATCTCTCAAAAACATATATCTTATCCTCAAAAAACAATTAGAATTCAGATGAGGTCTACTTCACATTTAAAAAAATAAAATCAATCAACAATGAAAAACTCGTGGCATCCTCGTTTGGACACACTAACTTCAAAATCCATGTTCGTCACAAAAATCAAACAAAGCTTGTAAGGTACTACTCTGTCAAGAAGTACCGGGAATTTTCAATTAAAACAACATTTTTACATTAAATCGTCAAAATTTATTGGGTCGCCTTCAAAATAGACTCCATTTGCTCCAATACATCTATGCCAACGGCACTTCCAACTATCGAAACATTTTTTATAGGCGCTTTCCGGGATGGACTTTAGCTCTCGCGCCGAATTTTGTTTTATGGCTTCAATCGACTCAAAACGGGTGCCACGAAGGGGAAATTTTAGTTTTGGGAAGAGTAAACAGTCGCAGGGAGCCAAATCCGGCGAATACGGTGGTTGCTGAAGCACGTTTGTTGGGTTTTGGCGAGAAAGTCAGTCACAATCGTAGCTCGGTGAGAAGGCGCGTTATCGTCATGCAAAATCCATGAGTTGTTCGCCCACAAATTTCGCCGCTTTTTACGGATACGCTTACGCAAACGTTTCATAACGCCTAGGTAATACTCCTTGTTTACCGTCTGACCCTCTGGAACGAATTCGTAGTGCACCACGCCACGGATATCGAAGAAAACAATGAGCATCACCTTCATTTTCGAGCGGCTTTGGCGTGGTTTTTTCGGTTTCGGCTCATTTTTTGCCACCCATTCCGATGATTGCTGGCTTGTTTGCATATCGTACTCGTAGACCCAGGTCTCATCACCAGTTATAATGCGTTCCATGAATGTAGAATCGGAATTACAGCGATCCAGCATGTCTGAAGCAACCTGTTCGCGATGACGTTTTTGAAGAAAATTCAGGTCTTTCATTATGAGTCGTGCGGCCACCTTTCTCATGCCCAAAATATCAATCAAAATCGTACGTGCGGACTCGTGGGATATCTTAAGATCATGTGCTATCTCTCTCAAGCTGGTACGACGGTTTTCCAGCACCATTTCCTTAATTTTATCGACGTTATCTTCGATCGAAGCCGTCGATGGGCGACCACTTCACGACCGTCCTTGAAGGCTCTGTACCACTGATATGCACGAGTTTTCGATAGAGCATTATCACCAAAGGCCTTTTGCAACATTTTCAATGTACCGGCACACGAAAATTCATTTGCAACACAAAACTTTAAACAAATTCTTTGCTCAACGTAATCACCCATAGTAAAAATCGGCACGCACTCTGACATCCACTGACTTAATCAGCTGTTGCAAACACACTAGTTGACAGATCCCGCTCAAGCTTGGCATAGTAATTAAGGACAGTGGTACCAACCTAGGAAAAAAACTTTTTACCTGCCTCATTGCCACGCCAGATTTAAATCGATAATTCCCGGTACTTTCTTGACAGAATGTATCTTACGGTCTTTAGTTAAACCACATGATATTTATATAATGAGACTTTTTTAAACCTGATATAATTATATATTATATATAAAATTAAATAATAATAACAGGTTTTTTACTCGATAAAAGGATTATTACAAAATTTGAATATGGAAACAAATTTAATCTGTTAACCTCCTATAAATAATAACTCGCCTCTTGACCTCGTGGCATCCTCACATTAGGTTTAAAATCCAAGATATTCTATGTTCGTCACAAAAATCACACAAAGCTTGTAAGGTATATAAATATCATGTGGTTCAACTAAAAACCATAATATACCTCACAAGCTTTTGTGACGAACATAGAATATTTTGGATTTTTAAGTTAGTGTGTTCGAACGAGGATGCCACGGGGTCTTGGAGGTGATTTATTTATTGTTAATTGATTTTATTTTTTTAAATATTAAGTAGGACCGATGAAGACCTTAGCTGAATTCTGATTGTTTTTTGAGGATGTGATATATGTTTTTGAGAGATTTTTGAAGTAACTTATTTAAATATATTAAATATTTCAAATAAATTATTTTTTGAGAAGTTCTTAAAATTATGTTTTGTAGTTTTGAAAAGGAATTAGTTTTCATAATTATAAGACCAGAAACAAAATTTTGTGTCCTTCAAATATTTATTTATTAATTTCAATTGACAATTTATATCTGTTGGGTTATTTATTCCATTTGATATTATATAATGAGTTTTGATTTTATATGTCTATTAAATATAAGCTGTGCTCATAAGACGTTAATTTAATTCTAAACGTTTTTGGATAAAACTTTTTTTAATTAAAATTATAGAAGATTAACAGATTAAATTTGTTTAGATATTCAAATTTTGTAATAATTCTTCTATCAAGTAAAAAACCCCCTTTTATTGTTCAATTTGAAGCATCCGAATTCTTACAACAAAGCCAGTTGAATTGACTATCTGCCTGAGCATATCGTCCTGTGTCCTTCTTGAAAAACCATTTCGAACCTTTAATTCTATTTTGTTAAAACGTAAACCATTGTTCCTTTTTACTCTAATCAGTGTTATAATAAATTTACACTGTGTGATTTCAAGAAAGCTGATAACACTATAATTCTAGTAGAGCTCAAACATCCTATACTATTATGATTTGTACGAACAATGCAATCAATTGTAGAATATCTGATCATCTGTTAAATAACAATTGAATACACGTATGAACAAGTTTTTCGTGTTATTTTGATTTTTAATTTTGTTCTCCCTCAGATCCCTGAAATTATAGCGTGTCCACAGCAGGTGGCCGTGTTTCCGCTTGGTTGGGACACCCTGTACCTGAGCGTTCGATTCGGTGCGTATTATGTTCTCATTGAGAAATTAGATATTTTCGAGGATTATTTCTTGCTTGAACGGCTGTCGGGTACCTGGAAGTATTAAAATACTAAAGTAAGAGCACTGACCTTGGAACTGGATTGCATTTTTAGTCGGTTCGGGAGGCGGCTATGGTAATACCGCAAGTTTGGTTCCTTTTTTATCTTAAATTCTCGATGAATTGAAAAATAGAATGGAGAGATCTGCTGAATACTACCTTGGCTAATTACAGAACAAAAAGTACCGATTCTTTCTCAGCCAACCAATTTAGTTAACCATTATCATGATCATACCCAACTCATAGGGTAATGCTTTGCTATCATCATCTTCCACAACTTCCTTATTGAAAATGTTTGAAGGTGATGAAACCAAATTTGCGATTATTAATAAGGAGTAGAAAGTTTAGAAATAAAGACAGTGTAACATACATCTGTATAACAATTCTATACTCAAACAAACTTGACAAGGTTTTGTTGATCACAGAGGCAAATTGCAGACATGCGCACGTTTCAAACTTCGTCAGTGCAATATATGCATATATGACTCAATCTGTGTGTGGTACAGATCAGTCGAATTAATTTATTTGATTATGAATAAGCTAATTATGAGCATTACGACAAATTATGGTCTGATTTGAGCATGAGGACAGTTTATTCTGCGTTAGTAACGTGAAAATATCGAGAATACATTTCTTTACTTGAATTAATTCGCAAAGGTATGTCTTGTATGTATTTTGCATACTCTAGATGGCGCTAGTGTATTATTAGTACCTTAGAGTCTCTGTATAGCGAATATGGATACTTGACAGATTTGGAGTCGCTGACGAAAACTATTCACTTTGAAATGTGCGCATGCCTGCAATTTGACTCTGTGATCAACAAAACCTTGTCGAGTTAGTTTGAGTATAGAATTGTTATACCGATTCATGTTACACTGTCAAGATTTCTAGAACTTTCTATTACCATAGCTCATACTCCTTATTAATAGTTTTTGGTACAGATCAGCCGAATTAATTTATTCAAAATTATTAGATTACCGCAGCTTTCATCTGCCGGAGTTTGTCTTAGAACTTATGAATCAACCTGTATTTCAACAATACTTTTCGCCTTTTTTCATTTTCATTAACAAATGTTTGCAATCTTTCGAATGAAGGCATTTCGAGCTCTATACTGGTGAATGAAGTATTGTACATACATCGTCATAGGTCTTGGACCTCCTAGGTTTTTCAAGAAATAAACAATTTATGTTCTGGAAATGAGGTGAATATTTTCCTCTATGTCAACTGCAATATATTTGATAGTTTGATTGTTACTCTTTGCTTTATGCAGGATAAAACAAAATAGAAAAAATGAGAGAAATTCTAAATTTATCGGTTATTTATTTTTGATTGATTATAGTTATTCCATAATTGAATCCAAATTCAATAGCCCGTAGTACCACCTCTTCTTTCAATAAACTGCCCAATACGCCTAGGCATCCCACGAATCAAGTTATTAATGAAATTTTCAGGCAAATCGTTCCACTCTTCCTGTAGGGTTAAACTCAATTCCTGAAGAGTTGAAGGTGTACGATTGGATATTGCTCTCCCTAACTAATTCCATACGTGCTCAGGTAGCTCTATGTCCAGGTGATAGCCAAGATCAAGGGCAAGAAGACCTCGTAAAGGTCTTCTTGCCCTTAAATGTGAGAAATGCAACCGTCTCCTTATGGTACTGATTGAGACTACCCGTCTATAGGTCCTCAAAAAATTACTTCGAAGGGCTGTTACAGATAGCGTTCTATTCCTTCGAGTAAAATTTGCGATATAATGGTCTTCCCTTGCACATGTTACTCTAGGTCGACCAGGCACCGGTCTTCGGGCAACTCTGTCGGCTTCCTGAAGGGCTAAACTCAATTCCTGAAAAGTTGCCAAAACGTGGGTTTTGGCGATTGGATTTTGCTCTCCCTGAGTAATTCCATACGTGCTCAATTGGGTTCATGTCTGGTGATTTTGCTGGCCACTTCATTCTCTGGATATTGTTCTCTTGGAGAATGTTCTGAACCCTTCGTGTGCGGTGTGGTGGGGCGTTATCATCCTGATAAATGAAATTATCCCCAAATTCGTTGCGCAGAGGAACAATGATTGGTTCAATAATTTTTCTTACGTAGATGGCACCAGTCATTGTTCGTTCAATAAGAAAGGTACGGCGACCGAACATTATACCCCCAGCAGATTATTGATCCGCCTTGAAAGGGCACAACTTCCTGTGCGAAATTGAGTCGCTCTAGTCTGCCTGGACGTCTCCAAACCTTTTCTCGTCGATTATCACTTTGTAAACCGAATCGTGACTCGTCCGAAAAAAGTACTTTGCGCCTTTATGGTAATAATAATAATAATATGGTGTGTCCAGGTGATAGCCGAGGTACTGTTGAAGGTCTTCTTGCCTTTAAATTTGAGGGATTCAACCGTCTCCTTATGGCACTGGTTAAGACTACCCGCCTGCAAGTCCTCAAAAAATGACTTCGTAGGGCTCTTAAAGATACCGTTCGATACCTTCAAGTAAAATTTGCGATATAATGGCCTTCCCTTGCAGATGTTACTCTGGGTTGACCAGGCACCGGTATCCGGGCAACGACCCGGTTCCAGGAAAAGGGCCACTATACTCCTCCGTGGAATATGGATATAAACGTTGCGCAATCTGGTGGTTCGACAAAGCTTCTTGATGTAGGGGTACTATTCTTGCCAGGTCAAACTGAGAAATTGGATGTCGCGGCATTTTCCACGGAATATTCTCAATATTACCACTCTCGTTATTCGCTGAAGACTGATTAACTTCGAATACAACCGTATTCTCCCGGAAAAAAAAACATTTTTTGCTGGTTTACTGTTTTCATTTAAGTTATAAAATAGTTACGATTCCACACACAAAAAATTGTCATGGGTGTATTCAACAAGTTGAGAGTTGATAGGGGGGGCCCAGACATTTGACGATGTGTATATTTTATATTCTCTCTCTATCAGATTATTTTGAATGCAGCTCTTTCCTTTCGCCAAGCCTTCATTATTAAACTGAAGATTTGTTTGATATCTGCAAGTGCATGTGGTAAAGAACATAAAAAAAGGAAAAATAAATCGAGGCTTCATACTCAAGAGGATTTGATTTGATGGTGTTGTCTGGGTGAACGATTTATTTTTTGAGCTCAAAAATTTGTTATTCGAGAATATTGACGTGTCACCAATGTGGCAATAAGTGTTAACCACTTTGAACAATGAATTTGCATAAATGATAGATCATTTGTGAATCATTGGGTGATTTCCGGTGTTTTTGACCCTGTGTTCACTTTATTCAGAGGCACATTATCTTCTCGAAGACTCCTCCAGTATCTGTAGTCTTCTCCCGAACGGCAAAAGCGAACCTTTAGATAGGATCTCAATTAAAGGTAGAGCGAGCATATATAATTAAGGTGCGCTGAGCGGGTCTATATAATTCGCCTCCTTTCTCAGTTTTTCCTGTTGAATTGATGGTTGAGATTTGAAACCGTCTCACCTTGGTCGTAATGGTGCCAATTCGGTATAAACACTCGACGTATTCGATATGAAATTAGTGTAATCAAAGCTCATTTTTATAATACGAGAAATCGTGACATGCTTCCTTGATGCTGTGACACGACCACGTGTGGATTTGTTTTTTTTCCAGCTTGAATTCGTTGAAGTATTGTTCGCGTTCACCTTGATCCAAATAGGAAGTGAGGCAATTTCGATTGAGAATTCGTGGGGTCATTTGAAGAATCATTACCGGTATTGAGTGTACTAGTTATGGTTTTTGAAATTCCTTTTAAGCCGAAGCCTTGTGAAGCTAAATCGAATGGAATTGTTTTCCATATTTGAGATTTTGCGGAGAAATCGTGACGTTGAGGTTAGGATTGCCGCGTGTAAGATTCACGGTAATTCTATATTTTAAACTGTTTCAGCCGTCACTATTTCGTATTTGATCAGAACAAAAACAAGTTTTTAGAAAATATATATTATAGTCCGTCTAGAAAGTATACGGAATGTATTATTTTTCATAATTTTAATATACTTCTTTTTGTAACATTCTAAGACAATATTAATGTATAAAATAGGTTGTGCAGATAGTCGGCTATGGCTAAAGTTGCATGGCAACACTATTTGTCGAATATTGTTGAGTTTCAACAGGTATACAATTCATGAAATAATGTCGCAACTAGAAAAACGAAAACACGTACAATATTTGTATAGAAAAGGTTTTCGAAAAGTTAAAAACTTAGTGCAATTGACTGAACTGCGAAAAGGTGCTCTATATGAGACAATAAAGAGGATAAAAAATGGCATGGATTTGAGACATAGACCAGTTTCAGGAAGACCGCGTAAACAAAACAACTTGTTACCGTTCAAATTTCTAATTTTTCACCAAAATAATGGTTTGAGGAGCAATATCTCAGTGTGGTGCTACGCCTCTCTGTATGCTTGATAGTACCATTAATAGTAAAGAGTATTGTGGCATTCTAAAAAATTTTCTAAACGGCGCATGCTTTATATCCAGAGGGGTGGAGCTTTCAGCAGGATAATGCGAGATGCCCATACCTCGGCCTATACTCTAGCTTAGATGCAAGAACACCAAGTGACAACCATTTCATGGCCAGCAGGTTCTTCAGATCTTAGTTCCATTGAAAATATATGGGAACTAATGAATATTGACTACGAGCAGCGCCACGAAATAAAGATGTTTTAATTCAGTCAGTTTTACAGTCCTGGACTACCATCACCGAAAATTATGCAGGTGATCTAGATTTGAGTGTACCTCGACGTTCAGTCAAGTGTTCGCAGTTAAATGGAGGTATATACTAAATAATTAGAATTGAGCTCTGTTTTTTCCAGATACTTTCTAGACGGACTGTATATTTCATCACCAAAAATCGAAATGTCAACATATTTTGACATCTGCAATTTCGTACTGTCAATGTGTGGGCCATCTAGCGTTTGCATTTTGAAGTAGTGTTTTTTTCTAGTTTGACGACACTTCAGTCATTCGTATTTTACGAATTAACGAAATGGGTCGATTAACTCTTCAATGAATCTGGGAAGTATTGATTCTCAGTACCAAAATGGTGAATCTTTTATCCAAACTGTTAGAAATTTTTGTGAAAAATTCAATAGTAATGAAATTCCCTCACGGTAATGTGCGAGTTCGTGAAACGACCCATTCACGTTCTTGTTCAGTGAACACATCTGAAAACATTGCTGCTGTAGTCCAGAATGTTTAGTTCAACATCCAGTAACATCAACTCGTCATCGTGCTCAAGTTCCGTTTTTAACCTCAACAAATGCATTTACTTCAGAAAGTAATGAATTAACAAATTAATGAAAACAATGTCCATCACTGCTTACCACTTTTCCACACCTCTCAGGCAACTTCCAAGTCTCGGAAAAACTTCTAGCCGTTTGAGTTCCATCAGATACACAGCATAACTTTCGATACATGAATGTTCGGCTGTGGTGTTTATGATAATGTCAGGGAAAGAAGTATTTTTTCTTCTGGTTCTCGTAGAAGATCCACTTTTTGTCTCTAGTCATTACCCGCTGTAAAAAATCCTTTCTTTTTTGCCTTTGAAGCAGTTGCTTGAAAATGTTGCCTAACGTTTTGGATTATCGTAATGGACTCTTCATCGCCAGTCACACACAGTATAATGTTCGGTCGCCGTACCCCTCTTATTATTATCGTTGAACAAACAATGACTGGTGCTATCTACGTAAAAAACATCATTGAACCAATCATTGTTCCTTTGCTCAACGAATTTGGGGATAGTTTCATTTATCAGGATGATAACGCCCCACCACACACGAAGGGTTCAAAATATTCTTCAAGGGAACAATATCGAGAGAATGAACTGGCCAGCAAACTCACCAGACATTAATCCAATTGAGCACGTATGGAATTAGTTGGGGAGAGCAATTTCCAATCGCACACCTTCAACTTTTCAGGAATTGAGTTTAGCCCTACAGGAATAATGGAATGATTTGCCTCAAAATTTCATTAATGACTTAATTGGTGGGATGCCTAAGCGTATTGGGCAGTTGATAGTAACAAAGAAAAACTTTCTATCAAATATATTGCAGTTGAATTAGAGGAAAATATTCATCTCATTTCCAGAACATAGACTATTCAATTCTTGGGAAACCTAGGGAGCCAAGACTAGACGAGGCGTGTATGTTGTTTACACTTCAGCGAAATGACAGATACTAAAAAGAAAGCATCAAATAATGGAACTTCAAAAATAAAGGTGTTTAAGATGAAAGAATGGAGTAATAAACAATGAGCGACATCCGTTATTAAAACCGAAGGAACTTCTGCACTAATATTAAAAAATTGAACGATTTTAGAGCCATCTTTCGAAAACTTACCGAATTAATTTGTACTCCAAATATCGGGTGTTTTTTAGAGTGCTAGAACTTTCGAATTGTGATTTAACAGAAGGTAGAAGCCATGTTGTTTTGACATTTCTGTTCAGTAAGCATTGACAAATTATCATGGACAGATACACGTCGCAACAACGTTTACAAATTGTTGAAATTTATTTTCAAAATCAGTGTTCTATTCGCCAAACTCATAAAGCACTTCGTTAAATTTATGGTTCACATAATCGTCCATCAGGGCAGCTTATTCGTCGAACTATCGATAGATTTTGGACAACATTTTCTCTACTCGATGCAACTAGGCAAGAAACTGTACGTACAGAAGAAAATATCGCTGCTGTAAGTCATAGTGTTAATGATGATCCAGATTTGTCGATTCGTTGACGTACACAACAAGTTGGAATCTGTGCATCCACCACATGGAAAATTTTGGGTAAAGATCTTGGTCTACACTCATACAAGACCCAACTGGTTCTCTTGAACCACTGGTTCTCTTGAACCACTTAAGCCACTTGACCATAATAAGCGTCCTTTGCTTGCTGATTGGGCCCTAGAATAGCTTGAAGTTGATCCACTTTTTTATCGTAAAATTGTGTTTAGTGATGAAGCTCATTTCTGGTTGAACGGCTATGTAAACAAGCAAAAATGCCGTATATGGAGTGAAAACAATCCTCAAGAAATTCTGCAGGTTCCATTGCATCCTGAAAAATGCACTGTATGGTGTCCTTTACACGCTGGAGGCATAATCGATCCATATTTCTTTTCAAACGATGCTGGAGCTAATGTTACAGTGAATGGTGCTCGTAACAGATCGATGATCAATGATTATTTGTTTCAAAATTTGAATGGTATCGACCCAGAAGTGTTTTGCTTCCAACAAGATGGTGCTACACCTCATGCTGCTACCTTAACAATTGATTTATTGAAAGAAAGATTTGGCGATAACATTATTTCTAGAAATGGTCCAATTTATTGACCATGCGACATAACTCCAGTGGATTATTTTCTTTGAGGTTATGTCAAGTCATTGGTTTGATAAACCAGAAACAATAGACGCTTTGGAAGCCAACATAACTCGTGTTATTGATGAAATAAGGCCTGAAGTACTCTATAAAGTGGTCCAAAAACGGTCGAATGCGGTTGCTCAGAGCTAGTCGTGGTGGACATATGCTGGAAATTATTCTTAAAACATAAATGTCATAAAATTATCTTTGAAATGAAAAAAATTGGCGTCAATCTTAATTTAAATGTGTTTTATTTCAATTTAAAGTTCCATCACTCTAAAAAAAATACCCCATACTTTCAAATTTTAATTTTATACAAATTTTCCGCAAATTCCCTCATGAACATGGAAGTTATAGGATAGAACCATTATAATGTGCCATGTAACTGCACAGTAAAGTGTTGTGGTAGATATCGCATTATCGCGATCGCTTACAAAAAAAATCATGGCTTGTGTCAAACTGGCAGAGATAAGTTTCTCGCATGACCTTATACAATTATAACCGAGCCGTATCGTTTCGTTCTGTCATATGCAGCAACGAGCCATATTCCAATTTCATCGCTTGTGACATTTGCTGTTTTACCCAACCTACTTTCTTGCTATACGCGTACGCAATCCAGGTATTGATCTCGCATTAACTTCAAATACAGGCGTTATGGTCCGTATCTATTGCAGCAGAACGAATTTTTTCGCAACCATGCTGTGTTGTATGTAAATGTTAAAGTTAGGCCCCGCGCACACGTAATTGCGTGATCGCCGTTCACGATTTCGTTGGTTCGGGTAATGAAACTTCGTTATTAAGGATGAAGGAATTAATGGGGGAATTCAGTTTTATTGAGTCTTGCTGGATAAAGATTCATAATGAAATTAAAATATTAAGACAGCGTAGAATATTTTGTAACCATAACAAATGACCATGGTTTTATTCAATAAAAATAATACATAAATTCAGCCATTTTTTAGTTTCACAACAATCATTTCGTCATTTTATGACTTCATGAGAGGAGTATTACTGCTTATTCAATACAAAAATATGTTCTTAACTATGTACTTAACTTTACAAAATAAAGAGGGGTGAGATGTTTCAACAGCTATTGCAAAATTTGGGAATCTGTTCAATCTGGTTGATTATTCACACAATTTGTTTTTTTTTTATATTATTCTTATCTCTAAAGAATAAAATAAAATGTATATTCCGTCTAAAAAGTATCCGGAATTCATTATTTTTCATAATTTTTATATACTTCATTGTAAGACAACAGTAATGTATAAAATAGGTTGTAGGTTGTAGGACTATTTGTCAATAGATATACAATTTATGTCGCAACAAAAAAGAAAACGGATAGAATATTTGTATAGAGAAGGCTTTCGAAACGTTAAAACATTAATGCAATGTACTGAACTGAGAAGAAGTGTTGTAAATGAGACAATAAAGAAGATTAAAAAATGGCATGGTTATGAGGAATAGACCAGTTTCAGAAACATTAAAGGAAACAATTTAAATGCTTTATTGGCCTAAGGACGACACAATCCGCGCCTGGAGTTCCGCAAATTGGCTAACAGGTTTGTAAATCAACGAAATATAAAAGTATATACTACTCTGTCAAGAAAGTACCGGGAATTTTCAATTAAAACAACATTTTTACATTTAATCGTCAAAATTTATTGGGTCGCCTTCAAAATAGGCTCCATTTGCTCCAATACATCTATGCCAACGGCACTTCCAATTATCGAAACATTTTTTATAGGCGCTTTCCGGGATGGACTTTAGCTCTCGCGCCGAATTTTGTTTTATGGCTTCAATCGACTCAAAACGGGTGCCACGAAGGGGCAATTTTAGTTTTGGGAAGAGGAAAAAGTCGCAGGGAGCCAAATCCGGCGAATACGGTGGTTGCTGAAGCACGTTTGTTGAGTTTTTGGCGAGAAAGTCAGTCACAATCGTAGCTCGGTGAGAAGGCGCGTTATCGTCATGCAAAATCCATGAGTTGTTCGCCCACAAATTTGGCCGCTTCTTACGGATACGCTCACGCAAACGTTTCATAACGCCTAGATAATACTCCATGTTTACCATCTGACCCTCTGGAATGAATTCGTAGTGCACCACGCCACGGATATCGAAGAAAACAATGAGCATCACCTTCATTTTCGAGCGGCTTTGGCGTGGTTTTTTCGGTTTCGGCTCATTTTTTGCCACCCATTCCGATGATTGCTGGCTTGTTTGCATATCGTACTAGTAGACCCAGGTCTCATCACCAGTTATAATGCGTTCCATGAATGTAGAATCGGAATTACAGCGATCCAGCATGTCTGAATCAACCTGTTCGCGACGACGTTTTTGAAGAAAATTCAGGTCTTTCGGTACGAGTCGTGCGGCCACCTTTCTCATGCCCAAAATATCAATCAAAATCGTACGTGTGGACTCGTGGGATATCTTAAGATCATGTGCTATCTCTCTCAAGCTGGTACGACGGTTTTCCAGCACCCTTTCCTTAATTTTATCGACGTTATCTTCGATCGAAGCCGTCGATGGGCGTCCGGAACGAGGCAAGTCTTCGACCACTTCACAACCATCCTTGAAGGCTCTGTACCACTGATATGCACGAGTTTTCGATAGAGCATTATCACCAAAGGCCTTTTGCAACATTTTCAATGCATCGGCACACGAAAATTCATTTGCAACACAAAACTTTAAACAAATTCTTTGCTCAACGTAATCACCCATAGTGAAAATCGGCACGCACTCTGACATCGACTGACTTAATCAGCTGTTGCAAACACACTAGTTGACAGATCCCGCTCAAGCTTGGCATAGTAATTAAGGACAGTGGTACCAACCTAGGAAAAAAAAATTTTACCTGCCTCATTACCCCGCCAGATTTAAATCGATAATTCTCGGTACTTTCTTGACAGAATATAGAAACCGTCCGTATGTCACTGAAAAGACAAGGGTACATATCAAGGAAGTCAAAAAATCCCTATATTGACACCTTTACACAAGGAACGAAGACTAGAATTTTGTCAAAGTTTTCAAGATAATAATTTTAATGATGTCTTTATGGTATGATTAATAGTGAAATGTATTGTGGCATTCTAAGGGATTTTCTCCTTGAAACTCCACATGTTTTATATCCAGAGGGGTGGCGTTTTTAGCAGGATAATGCAAGATGCCTAACTTCGGCATTTACTCAAGCTTGAATGCAAAAACACCAAGTGACAACCATTTGATGGCCAGCAGCTTCTCCAGATCTCAGTCCCATTGAAAACATATGGGAATTAATGAAGATTGGAATTGAACGAGCAGCGCCACGAAATAAAGACGATTCAATTCAGTAAGTTTTACAGTCCTGTACTACCATCACCGAAAATTATGAAGGTGATCTAGTTTCAGGTGATTCTCTACGTTTAGTCTAGTATTTACAGTTAAATGGAGATTGTATAAGTAAATAAGATGAATATTTTGTTGTAATTTTCTAATATAAGAATTGCAAATATATACTGAATAATTCCAATTGAGCTTTGTTTTTTCCGGATACTATCAATGCGGACTATATCTTCCCAACTTACTGAAAAAATTGTATATTTAATGAGAAACAAAAATTTTATAATCGCATACAAAATTAACGTTTATCGAGAGACGATAAAGATAAAATTTCAATGCATAAGGAATCAGGATTTTAATGATAATTAACCTGTAATACCTGCCCTTGATATGTTGGCCAGTGCAGATTAAAGGAACTCGAAACAAATTATGTTAAAAACAAATGAAAATCAACCAACGCAGTCATTTATTAGAGATAGTACACAGTTATAATAGCAATTGTGAAGTTGTTTAATGTTCTGAAATAAGAAATCAAAGGTTCAGTTCAAAATAATATATGAGATAATTTGAAATATGTGAATTAATTCTTTGAGAAGCTACACATGATGAATAAAAACACATAATTCTATCATTGGAAAGTCAAATAAAATTATTCTTTGCTATTGTAAAAGAAAATCTCATGAAAGTGAAAAATAAATGGTTTTTTACTTTTCCAATATCTTAAATATCAAGCACAGTAATTTATTTAATATTACACCTCTGAGCAAATTTTAATTTTAGAAAAATTCTCAAAAGATTAAAAAAATCCGAATAAAGTAGAAAATGTAAACAAGTGTTATATTTTATAATGACAATTACAACTGATTTCTACCAAGCAACGGCCCAATCTATCATAAAAGATTAAAAACATATTAAATTAAATGTCTTTAAATTACTGTTTCATTGTACAGCATTAAAAAGAGATAAAAAAAAGGCATTTTGGCAAAACGGTGGCAGGCTGTTTCCTAGAACAAGCACGCAGAAAGAAATTTTGGTGAATTATATTTACTTCAATATCTTTTTTCTTCAAAAAATATATATACTGGCCACTTCCTTAATTTGTCATCAATAAAAAGTGTTTCTGAGACAGTAATTTGTTGAAGTTACAGAATCCTCTGAGTTAGAATAAAGAAATTAATTCACTTGATGCCAACTATGAAATGATATGCGTTCACCAGACCTTGTGTTTAGTATTACCAACACTGATTAGGGCTGAAGTGGATAATGTGAAAAGAGAAAGAAGAATTCTTAATAGATTAACAGCACTGGTCACTGACAAGCCAAGGAGCTCATCGTCCTCCCTAAGGATAGTACCCAGATAACCTTATCGCTGTCAAAAAACAAGCTAAGACAGCTTACCGGGCTTCTCATTTGCCACTAGATTGTAAGATACTACCTACACATGATCATTAAAGATAACTTCTCTGTAATGCTCACATTAATATTCGATACATTCAACTTTTCTTTTATATATCATTACATTGATATACCTTGTGAATTTCTGGAACAGTTTGTTACTCCAATTTCAAGGAATGAAATTATTTCAAAAAAACAAGGATCAACTATTTCAATTGAAAATTTATTCTATATCTTACATTATTTTTATATGAAGATACGAAGTTTCCTTCCTATAACCATAATTGAATCATCTATAATATAACCTCAAGTTTTTGTGACAATAATTTCTCATTGTACTGCTATGACGAAAAAGAGTCGTTCACATCCTCTCCTTGTACTATGTATTCCATTTTAACTTCCAGAAGTTCTTGCGGAACGAATTGATTGAGCTGTCTTCAGTTTGATTACTTCCTTAGGTTTTATGACGGAACATAACACAATGAATTTATGGTATTATCTGATATTGAATTTAAGTCTTAGGATATACTTCTTAGGTCAATCTGAACACTTGAGAAAAAGTTATTTTGTATCAGAACAGTTTCTTGCTTCTTGAGGAAAACAGAATTTTTTCCTAAAACGAATGATTAATTTAAAAATTAATACGCATGTCTCGGAGGAACACTTTTCGATATATATAAATATAAAAGCGTTTATTTAAAAAAAAATGAATTAATCAAATTTTCATACAAAAAACGTTTTGTACGAAACTCAAAACTTTAAACTGGATGTTATTTGTCTAAAACCGCGGCAATCAGCTGTAAGTATCTAAAAATTCAATGTTTTTAGTGCCATCTTTTGGAAATGGACCCAATTAATTTATACTCCCAATATAATAGTGAATATTTATACAGCGTGAACTTACAGCTTTCCTATAAGGGATGCATATTTATCAATGTTTTCTTCTCTTCAAATAATAAACAAATATAAAGCATAATAAATAAATAAGAACGTATATACATATTCTAATACTACGCGAAAGACCAAACCAAACTACTTACGTAGTTGACCGATGGTTATGCAGAAATCTAACAGCGAGATTCTTGTATCTTCGAACCTTTTCCGCTGAAATTTTCCTCCGATTAACCATCGGTCAACTACGTAAGTAGTATACCATTTAGTCTTTCACGTAGTATTAGAGTAATAAACAAATATTCTGGATTTAATATTCAAGTGTGTAGAACGAAATCTTAGCGGCTAGCATGGTAACAATTGTGAACTATGATTAATCAGCAACTTCAAGTGTGTTATGAAAAAGATTGCTCATGATATTCCGCTGATTATTTAGCCACGTGTATAACCCGCTTAACGCGATTTATAATAACAAAATCGCGGAGAAATCAGCTGCTTTGCTGCCCGTAAACTTTCAAGGTTTCTGACTCATGCTCAGTTTCACGTAGTGACTTGAAATTGTTATTTGCAAAATTAGGTGTGTAATATTCGTTCTCGTAAAAAATACAATTCCTACCTTCACTATTACGGAATATCTATTCCGTATGGAGCATTAGCCTTGAGGTGGATTATTGTTGGTAATGTCGGCAGCCCGTATTAGAGCTGATTTCAATTTCCTTACTGCTCGACTACCGTTGCTCGTCTGTTTCGAGGACCCCTGGCAATGTTTTTCCATATTTTATGAGGTCGTCACATCAGGAAAACGCATTCCGGTGTTTGAATATTTCATTCCTAACATCCTTATCCTGGTCAATAATGAAATTATTGGGTTAATCATCTGCATTGGTTCCTTTTGACTGCAATGTGTCGTTTGAGTTTATTCTGTTCTCAGATAAAAAGCCTTTGAATAATCTAAACTCCCCTAAAATTTTTTAAATGAAAATCAAGTCCAAATTCGAACTTTCGAGCTGAATCAAATCATTTTAATCATACCTCGCTGAGTGAAGCGTGGGACATCTAGAGTATGCATTTTGAAGTATTGTTAATTTCGAGTCTGGCAACACTTCTCTAATTCGTGTTTTGACAGAAAGTGAGTTGGGAAAAATCCATTATTTTTGCGTCAACTTGAAGGCTTTAGGATTGTCCCATTCGTCAAATATGGACCGTTTTGTTCTATAATTTGTTTTCAGCTTAAAGGTAGCTTCATAATGCCTCTCATAAAAGTCTTGGTCCTCTAGTAATCGATTCTCATAATATTGATGCCAATTTCTTATCGTATATTATCACTCAGGAAGTTTTGTGCAGGGTCCGGACTATATGGGGGATGCATTAAAACTTCCCAACCAAGCTCTCGGAGTTTATGGCAACTCACTACAGACGTGTGTGGCTTGGCGTTGTCCTGTGGAAGACAACACCTCTTCTGTTAGCCGTTTTTTGTCAATTGCTAGCTTCAAAAGGTTAAGTTGTTGAACAGTAGAAATACGAATTCAAGGTTTAGCCATATGGGAGCAACTCATAATAAATGTGTCCTTTCCAGTACCACCAAACGGATAGTAGAACCTTCCTTTGGGCACCGTTTGAACTGCGTCACCGCGCTTTTAACATGACCGTTTTCGCAAATATTGTCGTATTTGTCATCCCCAGTCACCATCCGTTTAAGAGATAGGTCGATTTCATTCCGTTTTCTCAAGGCTTCGCGGATGCAAAATCGATCCATCGTATTTTTTGGTCTGAATTGGTGTGGCACCCAAACATCGAGCTTCTTTTTGAAACCAGCTTTGCGCAAATGGCTTAAAACTGTTTTATGTTTGATCTTTAGCTCCTGGGCGATGCTACATGCTGGTCAACTTCGATTATTTCTGTGATTTTATCGGCATTTTCGAGGACCGGCCTGTACGTGAAAAGCTATTACATTATCGGGACCTTTATCAAGGAAAAAATGTGAAATATAGCGAGTTTTCTCCTTGTTGAATTCCATTTTCAACAGCTCGTATCTCACAACAGAATGGACCAAACAGAAAGCAGCAAAATAATTTTTTTAGTATGAAATGCCACCTTGACGACGAACATAAATCTGAAATTGATTGATTGATACTTTATGACATATCGATCACTACAACCATCCACCGAAAAAATAATACGTTGACGAAATGGGTCGGTTTACGCTTGAACAAAACTAGGAAATATAAAAAATGTGGTCAATAAATTTACATGGAAAATTCAATAAAAATGAAATGCCCACACGGCAATTTGGATCAAGAATTGAACATTTCTCGCACTTCTCTGAAGAAAATTTTGCATAAAGACCCTGGGTATGAAGGCTCAACCAGTGCAAGAAGTGAAGTATCGTGACAATTCAATCCGTTTCCACTTCGTTAAATGGGCACAATGCACTGAAAATATGAGTTGATCGAATGGGGTACTGTAACCAGTCGTGGTGGTTATTTGAATGATATAGTTTTTCATTCGTAAATGTCAAGGTTCAGCCTTTCTAATAAACTCATAACTTTGAAAAAATATTCATAAGTTTTTTTATTTCTAGCCTATCAAAAATGTAAATTCTAAATGGACCATCCTTATTTCTGGGCTAGGTCATACAGCATATGAAATTGCAATAATTTATATTCATCAGAACGGGGAGCTACTAATCTAGACAGTCTAACATCGCAGTAGACCTAATCTTGTTTATTTTTATCACGACGTCCGATCGAAAATCAGTGGAAATTCCGAGGCACCATCAGATCAAACGGTTGGCAACGTTCAGGTGTAAGGTTTCTGGAAAATTCAATGACTAAATGTCAACTTGTAGTGCAGAACGACATCAGACAAATTTCCCAGAAAATTTCCGGTAATATCCTCTTGGATGATACAGCGCTTTCGTGAAGTAGTGAAAATTGAACCTTTCGGTGAACTGAATTGGAATTTTGATACTTAATTAAGGTTTCTTCTTGATACAAAATTTTAAACCTCCTACAAATCTTAATTTCCAAAAATTTTGTAATAATCCTACTAACAAAGAAAAACCTTTTTATTATTTAACTGCGTATATAATAATTATATATTTCAGTTTACACTTATAACATATTAATTAACATTTGGTTTTAAAGGAGTCCACAAATACCTTGCAAACTTTATGTAATTTCTGTGACGAATATGGAATACGTAGGATTTTTTTAAAAGTTCACTTCATTCTAGCGTTTGTCCAGTTAACTACATTCAGTTTGTCTGGTAAGATATTTTTTCTTTATTATTTTTATTTTTTAAATATAAAGCAGAGCTAATGAGTTTCCGTTGTAATAATTCTAAATTGCTTTTTGACGTTTTAGGATTTTTTTTAAGAAACTCATTTTGAGCAAGTTGATTTTGAAGAAGTTCTTGAGGTTATGTTTCGCATTTTTGGAAAGGAATTTAGTTTTAATACAACAAGGCACGAAACTAAATTTTGTACTCTTCAAGTATTTATTTAATTATTTTTACTTGACAATTTATAGTTCTTTGAATTCTTTTATTCCCTTTGGTATTATGTAAGCAAGAACACAAGTATCGAGTGTTTTTTTTAGAGTGATAGAACTTTAAATTGAAATAAAACACATTTAAATAAGTATTGAAGCCAAATTTTCTTTATTTGAAAGATAATTTCATGACAGCAAACAAACGACGCTTATTATGGTTAAGTGGCTTTAGTTCTTGAACCAGTTGGATCTTGTATGGTTGTAGACCAAGATGTTTACGCAAAATTTTCCATGTGGTGCATGCACAGAGTCTAACTTGTTATGAACGTCGATGAATAGTCAAATTTGGATCATCATTAACATTATGACTTACAGCAGCGATATTTTCTTCTGTACGTACAGTTCTTTGTCTTGTTGTTGTTGCATCGAGTAGAGAAAATGTTGTCCGAAATCTATCGATAGTTCGACGAATAAGCTGCTCTGATGGACGATCATGAAAACCATAAATTTCACGAAGTGCCTTATAAGTTTGGCGAGTAGAACTGATTTTGAAAATAAATTTCAACAATTTGTAAACGTTGTTGTGTCTTTCCATAATAATTTGTCAATGCTTACTGAACAGAAATATCAAAACAACATGCTTCTGTCAAATCACAACAAAGTTCCATATGCACTGATTTGTGTTGCTGATGCGTAGAACTTTCGGACTCACGGGCTTCCATTCCGGCTTAATTTTCAAATTCACTCTGCAAATATCAAATGTCTGGTGCCTATCATGCTATTAATTTAATTCACTTGGCTGTTACCCAAAAGTTTGACCTCCTAATATTTATACCTTATCCATGAGTCTTATAATGGATTAGATCGAAGAGATCCAATTCTCTCCATTTAGTGTTGATATAAATTTTAAAGCTATTCATTCTCTGTCTAAAGATAAAACATGGTTTTGTCCTTCAAGAAAATCTAAGAGTCAAAATCGAGAATGAAATGCATTCTTTAAACTAACAAAAAAGTTAAATGTCCATATATGATCACAATTTGAACTTTATTAACTTACTGGAAAAAATTATGCCCTCTTTGATACCTTTAGAGTTGGTTCTGCTGAGGTGATAATGTATTCTTGGCTATCATTCCAGGTTACCCTTACTTTATGAGAAAGGACTGCTTGAGTCAGTGGCGTCAACAGCCTGCGACAAATCATGTCGAAGATGTTTATTTGGGGACAGATCAGGTAACCTTGATCAAGGTGTACGATTAATGTTATTTTGATAAAGACCATCATTTATCTGGGAAAGTTCAGTCTGGAATTGAATCACTATTCCAGTTAATTCTCCCCCGTGTTCAGCTGTGGTACGTAGCTGCCAGTGTTGACGATATGAAAAACCATCAAAACTTCGTCTTCGGCATATTCTTTATAGACCAACACATTCTAGCATAATTTGTGATGTCCCGGGTAACGCTAAATCTGTTTTTGAAAACAATAAGTCTTAAACGATGATCTTGCGCCATCTTGTTCCTCTGGGACTTTCAAAGTTCTTTGCTCTGTATTATCCACCTTCTTGTTTCCATCCACGCTCAAGGTGCTGGTTAGATCTAGAAGCTTCTCTTATTGACAAGTATTTTGAGTTTGGTTTTGTCTAGACCTAGCGCTAGGTCTGCCTGCTTTTGATTCGAAGCTGTTGCAAGGAACGCCTTCGAATATTTCAGGTCAGGATGGCTCAGCCAGAAAGACTCTAGTCTAGAGTTCATTCTGCCTGTTAGCCACGTCATGTGGTATTCCGGCTCTGCCAGAGTCAGCGTGGCTCCAGTAAACGCAAGCCGATCTGCCTATTTGGTACCCAAATAGTTTGAGTGGCTCGGTATCCAAACAAGAGTGAATCTGTTATACATACCATATTACTCAGATTATTAGCAAATCACTCTGATACCGAGAATACATTGAAAACCCCTCGTACTTTAGCTACTGATATATGCATATACTTCAAGAAGTGCGAGATTAATTTTTGCATTTCTTTCACTGACCTGACTCAAGAGATGGTTTTAGTTATGTTATTTGGGCTCTGTTTACGATTCTCTATGACAGACATAACCTATCTATATGATTCAAAAAATGTTTTGAGGACACCGAAAAGTGGGCATTATGGCCGCCCGATATACACGCCTAGATGAGCTCTGTCCAATACAGCACTTCTATCTATGACTTACACGCCGAATTTTGGACGTTGTCTTCTACTTTGCGAAAGCGCTGTAGAACGTTCTGGCAGACCACGGATCAAGTTCAAGGATCCGAGAGGATGCATGCACGAATATCTTGGCAAACGACGCGGTTAGGGAACCGGCGTTAGCACGTTCGAGGTCAGAATAACATAAACAGAGATAAATTTCGCGATAAGTAATTGCGGAAACTGGAAAATGGGTATGTAAAAAAGACAGGACACACGTGTTCGAAGGAGAAGATGTGATTTAATTCGGAGACGCAGTGGAAAAACGATACCGGGACTGGGCGATAAGGGGCCTATACGATTCCCTGGCTGATTATTGATAACGAAATGGGTTGATAATAAGGAAGTAGTTATACATCTGCTGCGAAATTAGCTTAGATAAGAACAATGCCAGTCGCGTTGCCTGTTTACATAAATTAAATGCTGAATATGAACGTACCAATTGTTTCTTGGAATATCATTTGATTTACTGTTAATTGAAATGAAGAATAACACGTAAAATATGTTGAAACGCTTTTGGTAGAATCTGATAACTCGATTATATGCGACGATATACAGGTTTGGAAAATCACGTTTTGGAAATACGATATTCAATGCATAAGATAGAGAACTCCGGCGTCCAGTCGAACATGGGAACAATCAAAAGATATGCGTATGTTGATGAATAACCCACTGTAATTCGCAGTAATTTGAATTTTAATACCTATGCTGAAACTATCAAAGAAAAATATTGAAAACTTTGTTATTAACATGAAACGTATATTACTCTCAGTGAAAATCTTGCCAATATACAAACTGAATTACATGAAACTTTTCAGAGCAACGTAATTTTGCCAAAAACAACCAAATTTATATAAATTCGAGGAAGGAATGTGACTATTTACGATAATATTAAAAAATGTATACAAAAATATGATTTAAGATGCTTTTGGCATGGATTAATTTTGTAATAAGGTATGGCCTGAAAAAATGTGATAATTTTCATCGGTAATTGTTAGTAATTGTTAAGTTAAAAGCTTCAAAGCCTTAGACTTTAAATTCTTTCGATACTTGTGACACATGAAATTATGTGTCACAAGCAATATATTCGTCAGTTTTATTTAGACGTGAATTGCCCGAAATTTAAAATGGAGAATCTTACCATATTATATATCACAAATGAAACAAAAAATCTATATTGTATTTCTCTGAATGTTTGTTATTCAAAAATATTGAAATAATAAACTGAAGAACTTCATGATTGTTCAATTCAGTCATACGACGAAAATTTTTCATCTATTCATTTCATATTATCAACGTTCTCTACAATAATTATGCAACTTCAAATTTCAGACTGATCACGTCGATCAATATTTCAAATAATATCAGAACATACAGCTAATTTTCTGCCGTCCTCCAAATGTGCGACAAAAACGAAGAACCGTTAAGTATTTTTAAATTTTCAATAATTTTGTTTGTATTTAATTGGTTGGTCGAGAGGACAACATAAATATTTTGGTTCCCACAATTCAATGGGTCAATATTTTGGTAATTAATTATGTGAATGTTTGACTACAACTCAGCACTTGTCGAAAATCAACACAGTCTAATTTACACTCATTATCACATCGAGATAAAAATAAAAAGATACAGAAACTAATACCTTCTTTTAATTGGTAAGTCGATGGATTTATAATTGACGATTAGGTTTATGCTGAGAGTTGAAATGTAATTTTGCAGTTTTTGAAAGACTGAAAGATTTTTGATACGAACGAATTGAAATTAAAGTAAATAAAATATAGACAGCTATGCCCATTCTGTCTGTTTTTTGTCTATATTATGTTACTTTATCAGGTTACATGATACTGAATAGAGCGTTTTGATACTGGTTCTTAGAAAGATACTTACAATTTTCCATTAAATTTCTTTCAAATATGCATCGTGGATGAAAGAGTTAAGTTTTATTTTGGGATAACAAAATATAAAAAACATTTCGGTGTGTTTGATCTTTATAAGTTTAAATCCTTATTAGATAATTAAATTCAGAATTCTTTCTGGAAACTTCTACAATTTATATTAAAAATTATATATTACATGTAGATGTACCGAATTAAGATTCAAATAAATCATAAAAAATCTTTGACTTACCCAAACGATAAAACTCGGAAATGAACGTGTCTAATAGAAAGGGATAATAAAATAATGAAAACAGGTTTTTTTACTTCATAGAAGGATTATTTAAAAATTTTAAATATCATACAGTTCTATTCTGTTAGCATTCTACAAATTTTAATTCAAAAAATTTAATTCAAATACTTTTGCTTGAAAGAAGTTATGTAAATAAACTTAAATTCAGAATTATTTCTGTGAAGGTCTACAATATGTTTGAAAAAATTTATATTTAAATATTAAAATTGTATCATAATACACCTAATTAATTTAAAATATTTTCTTGAGTCTAGGAAAATTTTACATATTCAGTATATAATTTTCAATATATTTTGTAGAAGTTTCTATCAATAATTCTTAGTTTAATTTCATTATAATCTTCACGATATGAAAATATGCTTGAATTTTGATTTCACCTTCAAGTTGTAAATGTTAAAAGGATGTAAGATCCATATGCAAGCAAGTGAAGTCCTCTTGAACTTCCAGTAAGATCTTTTGATCACATGTGCAGATGTTGACCGTTTTGAGGTTTTAAAGGTAGAAATGTACACATCAAGGTTTTAGACATCTTAAATACAGATAATTCATTGAGATTACGACCATACCATAAACGGTGCTCGAAGATAAATTCATAGCAGAAGCAATATGTGGAGAAATTAATTTAAAAAATATATAATCCCCAAATGTTTGTAGTTTCAAATAATATTAATAGTTTTTTAAATGATCTTTTAATAGGTATGTTAATAGTTCTTGAATAATGTTTATTTTTTTTGCTTAATTGAATTTTCCTCCAAGCTAATGACAACGACAAAAATATATACTCGGACGAAAACAAAATCAAAACTAAAAAACTCCTTCGATTCTTCCTACAATTATCGAAGAAAATGTGCGTGAGAACTAGAAACGAAGCTTCCTGACTCCAGAAGCTAAACGAGAAGAGAGTTCAGCAACTGATCGTCGGATGTGGGATAGTAATGAGCGTTTAAAAAGAAAATCATCCGATATTCCTGTTTTTCCACCATAAAAACAAAGTCTGCTTGCGAAACTGTAAGGGGCATTCGATATCTCATAATTATCATCATATGGATCATAATCTATGCAATGAAACGAAGAAAATAAAGTATCTAATAACAGCACTTAGAGCATCGTAGTTGGAAACTGGTTTTCGAAATAAATCAAGTGTGTTATGGTGTACATGCTCTTGGAGTGAAACAACGGCACGACTGTGCGACTGCAAGAGTCAGGGCTGTACTCCATCTTAATGGTGTACAGGAAAGTATTAGAATTTCGTAGAAACGTATAACAAGTATTTAATGTATGCCAGCAGTGTGTACCATGATCTTAACAACTCTTATAAGGGAATTCAACTTTTAAGTCGTTGTCTACGGTATCAAAATAATTTTTTTTGATTTTGATTACTTGATTTGATAGTCAATGTACCCAGAACAGGCTTAGGCTGGGAAAGTAGCTAGACGCTGAAGACAGAACATAGCAGAAGTTATTATTTAATATTTTTATTATGATTGGCAAACTAAGATTTTGTGTGAGTTATCAAATAATTCTATTAATGAACACGCTGTAAAATGGTTTTATCTGGTTCTGGTTTTTCCACAAAGTTAGACAACGTTATAATGAACATTTCATAACGCCAACAACTCTTTTCGGTGGCGGCTCAGTGTGCGTTTGGAGAGGCATTTGTTTTAAAGGTTGCACAGATCTTATTATCCTCATTAACGTAATCACGTTAATGTATCGTGATTTAATTATAGAACCAATCATTGTTCTCTTTGCGGCAGCTATAGGCGACAATTTTACGTTAATCGACGATAATGCTCGTCGACACCGGGCAAGAATTATCAACGACCGCATAGAAATGCATGGCATTAACCGAATGGATTGGACCGCTGTCTTTCGAGGCTTAAATTGTATTAAACGTGTCTGGTCTGCAATGTCACAGTCATTGCACCGTTTACCTGACCACTCCAAACACTACAACAGCTTGCCAATGCTTTGGCGGACATTTGGCATAAAATTCCTCAATTGACATAATGGCGAATAGAATAAGAGCACTAGGAAGAGCTAGAGGAGGCTTCACCCCTTATTAAATCGTTATTTTTAGGCGTTTCTGACAAAACGAACCTTTTTTCAAGCCTGCAGACTCCACCAGGTGGAAATCTTCTTTGTTTATTTCGTTACTATGTTGTCGCTCTAAAGCAGTCTTGTTTGCTGTTGCCATTAGGTTAACCGTATGTAAACACCTAACTAAATGAATCCGTACTTATACAAATTTTTTATTTCTCTTTGTATATTATTTGTGTGAGTCAGTTATCAAATAATTCGATTAATTAAAATGCTGTAAAATGGTTTTATCTGGTTCTGGTTTTTTCCACAAAGTTAGACAACGGTATAATTAACATTTCATTAACAACCTCAATTTTTAAGCAGTGTAGCTGTATGTACTAAGGTAGTTTTATAAATTTCCTGATATTCTGTAATTAATTTTAAACCCAACACTATCCTACTTAATCTGTCAATTGTCTTCTGACAAATTTTGGGTGTGCTGCGTCATTTAGTTTTCGAAAGCCAACGAAATCAGACAATCTCGTCAAATTTGACTCGAATGGGAAAAAAAAGATCCCCACCATAATTCCAAAATCTGATATTCCGGGGATTTTTTCACTCCAAAGTTCATAATTTCATAACATCATATGACTCAATTTGCATAAACGGTAAAACCACTTCTACAGATCCACACTATCTTCCTGGCACCCTATCTACGACCTTCAAGTCAAGACCCACTGTCCACAATTCGCAGAAATACTCATTTAATTTCGACACAACGGATGACTCTTTTATCATTCGGCTGCCGATTCGCAGTAAAAAACATTCCGAAAGATGATATCAAAACCGAAACATTCGCGTCGCATTTCGGGAACAGCTAATTTCTCTGCACATCAAAGACACCGACCGTGTAACGAGAACTCCTGTGATCTTGCGGTTTTTTCCTGGAAGGGATCAATACTCTGTTTCCCCATACAGGAAATTAGCATGCAACTCGTATTTGGGATTTCTGAAATGAGGAATTCAAGAGTAGGAATTACATTTTTGATTAATGAATTGAATTTGTACAATTAGTTAACTAACAACGTTTGCTTTGGCTTGCAGTGCCAAAATGGATTTGTTATATTCAGAATCATTCATAACTGTAAGGTATCGGGTGTTTTTTTAGACTGATAGAACTTTAAATTGAAATAAAACACATGTAAATTAAGATTGAAGCCAAATATTTTTTTTATTTGAAAGATAATTTTATGACATTTATGTTTTAAACATAATTTCCGGAATATGACCACTACGACTAGCTCTGAGCAACGGCATTCGACCAATTTTGGACCACTTTTTCGAGTAATTCAGGTCTTATTTTATCAATAACAAGAGTTATCTTGGCTTCCAAAGCGTTTATTGTTTCTGGTTTATCAGCATAAACCAATAACTTGACATAACCCCAAAGAAAATAATCCCTATGTCGCATGATCTTGGAGGCCAATTAATTGGACCATTTCTCGAAATAAGGTTATCCCCAAATCTTTCTTTCAATAATTCAATTGTTACGGTAGAAGCATGAGGTGTAGCACCATCTTGTTGGAACCAAAACACTTCTGGGTCGATACCATTCAACTTTTGAAACAAATAATCATTGATCATCGATCTGTAACGAGCACCATTCACTGTAACATTAGCTCCAGCATAGTTTTTAAAGAAATATGGGCCGATGATGCCAAAAGCGTATAAAACACACCAAACAGTACATTTTTCAGGATGCAATGGAACATGCAGAACTTCTTGAGGATTGTTCTCACTCCATATACGGCAATTTGCTTGTTTACATAGCCGTTCAACCAGAAATGAGCTTCATCACTGAACACAATTTTACGCTAAAAAAGTGAATCAACTTCAAGCTGTTCTAGGGCACAATCAGCAAACAAGCGACGCTTATTATGGTCAAGTGGCTTTAGTTCTTGAACAAAAAAATTCAGTTGGATCTTGTATGGGTGTAGACTAAGATCTTCACGCAAAATTTTCCATGTGGTGGATGCACAGAGTCCAACTTGTTGTGAACGCGACGAATAGATAAATCTGGATCATAACTAACACTATGACTTACAGCAGCGATATTTTCTTCTGTACGTACAGTTCTTTGTCTTGTTGTTGTTGCATCGAGTAGAGAAAATGTTGTCCGAAATCTATCGATACTTCGACGAATAAGCTGGTCTGATGGACGATTATGTAAACCATTAATTTCACGAAGTGCTGTATAAGTTTGGCGAATAGATCATTGATTTTGAAAATAAATTTCAACAATTTGTAAACTTTGTTGCGGCGTGAGTCTTTCCATGATAATTTGTCAATGCTTACCGAACAGCAATGTCAAAACAACATGGCTTCTAACTTCTGTCAAATCACAGTTATTCCTATCGAAAGTTCTATCACTTTAAAAAAACACCCGATATATGAAGAACGGGTAAATATGTCAGTAATCCAGGACTTCTGTCTAATAAATATCTGAATGATTATTTCTTTGGGGAGTGCATCATAAGTATTAACCAGGATATATATTTTTTGATCTTTTTTCTATGAGATATCTACCAGAATGTTGTCCTTTTTAATTTTATCTAATTCATAATCTTATTGATTATTTCTTTGGTGAGAAGCACATCATAGATATGAACCAGGAGATATATTTTTAGATCTTTTTTTCTTTGAGATATCTACCAGAATATTGAATTACTATTTTTGCTTTTTAATTTTATCTACAGAATCGCAAAAGACAATATTTTATTGATACTAGTTTCTTGGTATTACAATGTTTTGCTTCTAACAATTGAAAACTTCTTCTTCAGCCATAATATTTGGTCAAAGTTCATTTAAAATTCCGTAAACGCGTAAACCCCAATGGAAATTATGTGCAAAAACTGCTTTATTTATAAAGTTTTTCAACGACTTATAACATATTCTATTAAATCTTAATTTTCATTGGACAATAGATGTGAAACTATGAAAGTACAAACAGTGGGAATTACACCATCTGCCTGTCACCTTCCCTAATGCAAAGCCTACATCGTTTTCGAAGAGAATCCACATCTTTCCGCAACTACCCCCGTCGTTGCCTTAGCATAGCAGCAGTTATGTAGTATTTGGATAAGCTAGTCAGGAGTATGAATTTGGGTAGTATACACCATATTTTTCAAAACCCAAAGGAAGAAGTCTAGCGGTGTAAGGTCGGGATTTTAGCGGGATTTCTGCTCGATCTGAATCTTCCTATCCATTTTCCTTTACAATGAACCTTCATCCATTCTGTAACTATTCCACTACTGTATGCTGGACAACTGCCCATTTGAAACAAAATTTGGAGCCGTTGGTTACCAATTACCATTACATTGAATAAATTGAAAGAGACTACGATATATATAACAGTTCCAGCTGTTAAAGTCAGCCAAGGTGATCTACACAAAGTACAATACGAAGTGATGAGCTTTTCATTACCAATATTGCAACCAAAAGCATAATTATCCACAACGATGATGATTTTAAAGGTACCATTCTGTCTGACCCTTGGGTAGTTTTGTACCTGAACTTATTGTTTAAGTTTATTCTCAGTTTCTTATATATGCTGAAATATGTTTGAATGCCAAATGACCCAGTATCATTATTCTGAATAAATTGAAAGAGATTTTGAAATATTAGTGGTACCAGCTGGTAGGACCACCCAAGATGGGCGACTATCCCTGCACAAAGTACAGTGAGAGTCAAAGTTTCATTACCATCCTTTTAAATGTATAGCTGCAACACCTAATTACCCGAAACATGATGGTTCTGAAGGTACCATTTTGTCTGACCCACAATCTCTTGTGTAGTTTTGTACCTGAAGATGCCACAATGCGATTTCCAAAAATCGTATGTACTGTGTGAGTTATTGTTTATGTTTGTTCTCCGTTTCTTATATTTTATGATAATATTCGAATACCGAATGATTCAGTATCAGTACTGGATAGTCCAGCTGTTAAAGCCACCTACGGTATTTGTCTCCTCACAAAGTACAATAAGGTGTGGTGAACTTTTCATTACCATCATCGTTAATATATCGTTCCAACCCAAAATGTAATTATCCCCAACAATGATGATTTTAAGGTACCATTCTGTCTGACCCAAATTCGCTTGGGTAGTTTTGTACCTGAAGATGGTACAATTCGATTTCCAAAAATGCCGTTCTTAAATCCTCCTGGCAAGCTAACTAAATACGTGATTACACCATGTCAGACTTGTTCTTTTCAAAAAACCTTCAGGATGCTAGAGATAACGTCAAAACGAGAAGGAAGTAGACTATAAAACGCCGACAAAGGGCACCAAGACATTCAGTTAATAACTTTAATTGAACCTTTATTATTTTTCGTTCCGTAAAAACAAACGGAAATGGATTTACGACAAGGTAAATAGCGTCTAGTAGGGAGGAAATACGTTTTAGGGAATATCCACACTAGATAGAGGAACATTGTTTAGAATTATCGTTTGGTTCTGGAAAAAAGGAAAATTAAATAATTAACTTGAGGGGGGGAGGTTTTTTTGATAGAAGTTCTTTTCAATATCTTAAATATCGAGTAGAGTTTCTGTTATACATCGCCACAAATTTTGATTTCATGAAAAATCTTAAAAGCTCTTTAAAATTAATATTGCCTTAGAAACACTGTTTTTTCGCAGACATATAAAATTAGCACTTCCAGCATCAAAAGAAGTTGGAGGAATCCAAAGAAAATATAGAATTACAGAATAATAGATGGAATTAATTCTCCAGAACCTCTAAAGATTTCAGTCTAAATCAACCTCATGAAAACATTTGGAATTAAATTTTAAAACATGTCCTGAATACACTGTATCGCTTTAAAGACATATATTATCAATAATATAAATTAACTAATAAAGAATCAACAGAAATATAAAATAATGACCAAATTATTTAGACAGATGTTTCGATTGGATGTTAAAAAATCACAAGTTCCATCACCAAAAATGTTCAATCAATAATTCAAAAAGAATATATAGCTTATTATCCAGAGGCAGAACCTTATAAATTCTGACCCAAAATCTCTTCAGTAAGGAGTTATTTGAATAAACAAAATAATCATTTAAAAAGATATAAAAATACTTTTTTTGTCACTTCTTTCATTGTATATTTCTGTGATATAACCTAATTTTCGTATAGGTCGTGCTTATCCCAAAATAAGTTTATTGTTGAAGAAATGTCTAGTGATAATAAAGGTATTTTTATATATTTTTAAATGATTATTTTGTTTATACAAATAACTCCTCACTGAAGAGATTTTGGGTCCGAATTTATCAGGTTCTTTCTCTGGAGAATGTGGTATATATTCTTAAAAGAAGGAAAATGAAAAAGGCCTTTTTGAATTACATTCTGTCAAGAAAGTACAGGGAATTATCGATTTGAATCTGGCGGGGCAATGAGCCAGGTAAAAATTTTCTTTCCTAGGTTGGTATCACTGTCCTTAATTACTATGCCAAGCTTGAGCGGGATCTGTCAACTAGTGTGTTTGCAACAGCTGATTAAGTCAGTCGATGTCAGAGTGCGTGCCGATTTTTACTATGGGTGATTACGTTGAGCAAAGAATTTGTTTAAAGTTTTGTGTTGCAAATGAATTTTCGTGAGTCGATGCATTGAAAATGTTGCAAAAGGCCTTTGGTGATAATGCTCTATCGAAAACTCGTGCATATCAGTGGTACAGAGCCTTCAAGGACGGTCGTCCATCGACGGCTTCGATCGAAGATAACGTCGATAAAATTAAGGAAAGGGTGCTGGAAAACCGTCGTACCAGCTTGAGAGAGATAGCACATTATCTTAAGATATCCCACGAGTCCGCACGTACGATTTTGATTGATATTTTGGGCATGAGAAAGGTGGCCGCATGACTCGTACCAAAAGACCTGAATTTTTTTCAAAAACGTCATCGCGAACAGGTTGCTTCAGACATGCTGGATCGCTGTAATTCTGATTCTACATTCATGGAACGCATTATAACTGTTGATGGGACCTGGGTCTACGAGTACGATATGCAAACAAGCCAGCAATCATCGGAATGGGTGGCAAAAAATGAGCCGAAACCGAAAAAACCACGCCAAAGCCGCTCGAAAATGAAGGTGATGCTCATTGTTTTCTTCGATATCCGTGGCGTGGTGCACTACGAATTCGTTCCAGAGGGTCAGACGGTAAACAAGGAGTATTACCTAGGCGTTATGAAACGTTTGCGTGAGCGTATCCGTAAGAAGCGGCCAAATTTGTGGGCGAACAACTCATGGATTTTGCATGACGATAACGCGCCTTCTCACCGAGCTACGATTGTGACTGACTTTCTCGCCAAAAACTCAACAAATGTGCTTCAGCAACCACCGTATTCGCCGAATTTGGCTCCCTGCGACTTTTTCCTCTTCCCAAAACTAAAATTGCCCTTTCGTGGCACCCGTTTTGAGTCGATTGAAGGCATAAAACAAAATTCGGCGCGAGAGCTAAAGTCCATCCCGGAAAGCGCCTATAAAAAATGTTTCGATAATTGGAAGTGCCGTTGGCATAGATGTATTGGAGCAAATGGAGCCTATTTTGAAGGCGACCCAATAAATTTGGACGATTAAATGTAAAAATGTTGTTTTAATTGAAAATTCCCGGTACTTTCTTGACAGAGTAGTATATGTTGAACATTTGCGAATCGCGCAAGAACGTTGGCACCAGATATAAATATATTTCATTGTATTTTTTAAATCCGTTTATGAAGATTGATTTATTTGTTTGGTTTTTTAAAAAGATATTCCTGAAGCATTTAGATTCTACATACTTAGAAACAAATTTGAAAGTTATTTATCCACTCCAGCGGAATAATAGTTTGCTTCAACTAATGAACTCGACTAAAATGACAGGTTCAGACTTGTTAAGCCGTTGAACCAGTAAACAGTGGCGCTTGGTGGGAGGCTGTGCTCGGCTCATACAAAAGTAGTACAAAATAGATCGACCCGACTAAATGATCGACTGGACTAAATTTTTGTTGGTAGTCCGAACAAGGCTTAAGGAAGGATTTCGGTAGATTTCAGTTGATGGTTGATTTATTAAAAAAATTATGGAATATTTAATAAGTTCTAACTGCGGTTGTGAAAATAATCCTTTAAAAACACTATGTATGTGGCACATGACGTTAGACTAAATCATACTGAAGAACGCCCAGAAATAGTTGGAGTATTTCAATAATTTTTGATGCACAGAATCTGTAGAATATGATAAATAAAGAAAAAAAATCTGACAGTCAGAATCCCGAGTGACTGTCCGATTTTTTCCCCAGAAAAATTAAGAATGTTTTATACTCTTGTCAATTCGTTGTACACCTATTCACACTTCTGGTTCTGCCAAAGTTTGTGTATGATGGGATAAAGTGAATAATTCACCCATAATGTAACAGCCGTACTTACTGGATGCTATAGTTTTGTATGAAAATAACTCTTAGGAAACACTGAAACAAAAAGCAGTAGAGGATTTTCAATTTTTGACGAAATGATTTCAGTTGAATAAACTTGTTTTAAATTCGGAACAGACCTTGATTTCGAAAAAATCAATATCATTCAAATGACCGCCACGACTGGATCTGATCAACCAAATTTTTCAGAACATTGTTTGGAGCTGAATCTCATGAATGGCAACTTTGATTTTGTGTTTCAAGGCATCAATCATTTCTGGATGATTAACTTGGTCCACCTTGGTGAAAATGAGCTTCATCGCTCAAGATGATTTTTTCTGGAAATATGCTCGTCTCCGACCATGCTATCATTAAGCGAAGTGGAAACGCATCGGATGCGTTCACTTCTAGCACTATTTGAACTTTGTAAGCCTTCATACCGAGGTCTTTATGCGAAATTCTCCCCAGAGAACCAGAACTCATTGACCGATTCTCGGTACGTTTTTGACACTGCAATTCAAAATCCTACTGAGAATCCAAACATAACATTTTGAATGCAGTTTTGACTATCAAAATGAGCTTTATTGGTGGTTAAACAATTAAATTGATCTAAAGATGAATGCACGAGCGCTGTAGAGCTTCCGAATCAAACAGAAAGCTCTTGTTTTTTTTTTTGCTAAGACTTTATTCCACTAGACTATTTACACACGCAGTAATCGCCGATTGAGGCTCAAATCTGTCCGTCCGTCTCTGTTTGCATCGTGCCGCGAGATACGAGGTGGATCTCGGCAGGTCATGCGGTTCATGGACTACTAGATCGGCGTAAAAAGCGTGACTTTTTATTTTGCAGCGAGGCCGACATTGTGGTTTATTATATCTATTTGTATCTTTCGTACAATAACGCCGTCCGGGGCCTAGCTAGCCGGTTCACAAATGAATGTACGCGGGTATCAGCGATCGCCAATCGACGCGGACTTGCCCGTTCGGTTGGTACCCTTGGTTATTTATGGGGGACTGGTCGATAATTCCGCTGGACTTCAATTGTCCCGGGGTTGACAGATATATGAGAGAATCCACGATCCTTTTTTTCCGGAGGACTGATGGTCCTGAAGATTCGATGGTCTTTCGTCTGCCGGGCGAAGCGCTATTTTGGATTTTGTTTTTTTTTATTGGTTCAGACCGGGCAGACACATGTTGGATGGCGATTCCGAAGATCGTCATGGGGTTGGGAGGAAGTTATGAAACCTATCGTTCAGAAATCGAGGAAAGCCATTAAGGATGAATAGATTCAGTAATTGACCAAAAAATGTCTACCGTTGCATATAATTCGACTTTAGCCAATATCTGGTGGACTAAGAAATGAAGATATTGATCGTTAAATGTTCCAAGGCTGAACTACGTACGTCTGCGTATTGAACGCGAACCAAATTGGTTGATTCACATCATCTGCGCCTAATCCAGATTTAAAATACTTCTGCTTCCTCTTGAGAAGAGGCCTAGATGTAGACATAACTGATTTTTTCTTAGCTTTCAGTTCCTCTATATTCTGACTAATTCTTCTCCAAGCATAATGCACTTTATACTTGAGTTGTGATTTTTGTCTATGCAGTCCCAAATTTCTGTTTCAGTCTCAAGAAGTTCTGAAAAGGTTATTATTTTATCGTTATTCCACACCATCGGCGTTTGAGAAGACATTTTTCATTAAAATATTCACAAAAATAACAACGTAGGTACGCATTTTTTGTTTTAGGACGATCCTAATTAGGCTGAATGTAGTCACCCACTGCCGCTCGCACTGCCGGTCCTTTGACTTCCGCTCGAAAAAATGCCAATTCGGGAAGCCTGGGCAGCGCGAGTAGCATATGGAACTCTTTTGTTGCAAATTGCCTGAAGAAACCTTGTGAAATTTGGCCACAGAAAACTTGGGCACCTTGTACAAATAGCAACAGAAATTATTTTATTATCATTTCAAACAACAGACATGTAATATCTACAAAAAAATCCAGTGCTTCCACACCAATTATAAATATAAATTCATAAAAACCTTTTCCCTTTTCACCGTAGACAAAGATTCATATGCAATTTTCATCATTTAATACATCGGTACAGCTTTTCGTCATTCAAACGTGTACGAAAATGCAATATATGGATCTGCCTACAGTATCCCATTAACGTGAACGTAAACAGACGAACTAATTGAAAATTAACACTGCTGAAAAAATAAACAAACCATAAATTAGTTGAATCATCTATGCTTTGGAAATATGTGCATTATAACCTCAGTAATTGGTGTTTACAATGGTGTTCTTGGGTTTGATGTCATGTTCGTGAACTTTCAAGGTGGGGTACACATATAGTCACAAATTATAACAGATACGCTCGGTGGTGGGTGAAATGTAATGGTCAAGAAATCGTTAATAGAAAAAATTCTTGTAATAGTAGATTCATATGTAGAATCGTGCTGTGATGTGGGTTTGTTCTTATAGGTCACGGTCATTATACCGTTAATGGTATAAAATGGTTAAAATCAAACATTATATTTCCATCAATTCTTCTTTGTAACTCATAATCTTCTGGTATATTGAAAAAATGGGTAGAAAAACGGGGGATTCCCCCGTTTCAACAAATTTACCTGACCACTGGTGTTCCTACTAAGATGGCTTGAGTTTCCTCCTACTTAAAAAATAATGTGCGGACAGTTTTCAAATTCTCATTTTTATTTTAGTTCAGGAGAAGAGTATCAAACGTGGGGCTTTTAGACGAATTTGTTATTTTTTTAAAGTATGTGTACAAAAAGGTGAACATTTCGAATTTTACAACAATTTGAAACTATCGTTCGTGACACTGCAAATATATCTAAGGAGAATACAAATTCAAATTTGTTTCTTTTTCCATAGACATACCATTTTTATACAGAATTACTCTGCTTGATATTGAACATATTCAAAGAACCTTCTACCATGTAGAGGAATACCTCTCTTAATTATTTTATTCTCTATATTATATAATAATTATTTTGTTTTTTCACTCAAACACACAGCATACACTTTATACAAACTCTGTGTAATTTTGTATGTGTACGAACATAAAATACGAAGGATAACCATTAAGAAACCAAAACAGATTTATTCTGTTAGCCTCCTACAAATGTCTCTTTCAAAAAATTAATTTTCGAATGTCTTATAAGCAGTGCTTAAATTTAATTATATAATAACAAATCGAATAAAAAAACCCAACGAAATATAAATTGTCAATTAAAATTACTGAATAAATACTTAAAGGAGACAAAATTTTGTTTCTGATCTTATATTCACGAAAACCAAATCTTTTTCAAAAATGCAAAACATAATTTTAAGAACTTCTCCAAAACTAATTTATTTGAAATATTTAATATATTTAAATAACTTGCTTCAAAATTCTCTCAAAACATGTAGAAGATCCTCAAAAAACAATTTGAAATTAAATAAGATCTTCATCAGTCCTAACCCACATTTAAAAAATAAAATCAATTAACAATAAATATGTACTACATGTTTTGAGAGATTTTTTAAGTAATTTATTCAAATTTATTGAATATTTCGAACAAATTAGTTTTGGAGAAGTTCTTCAAATAATATTTTGCATTTCTGAAAAAGATTTGGTTTTCATAAAGATCAGAAACAACATTTTGTCTCCTTCAGGTATTTATTAGGTAATTTTAATTGATGATTTATATTTCGTTTGGTTTTTTATTCTATCTGATATTATATAATGAGTTTTGATTGTATATGTATATCTGAATTTAAGCAATGCTTATAAAACATTAATTTAATTCTAAAAGTTTTTGAAAATTTTTTTAAATTAAAATTTGTAGGAGGCTAACAGAATAAATTTGTTTTGATATTTAAATTTTGTATTAATCCTTCTACCAAGTAAAAAACCTCTTCTTATTATTTTACATTAAGAAACCATTTGTGCTCTCCTATCTTGGTTTGAAATAATACGTGATCGTAAGTATGATAAATATTTATTGTTGATTGATTTCATTTTGTTGGCATGCAAGTGGACGATTATCGGTAAGAATCTCAAATCGCTTTTATGAAGATGTGCTACATATTTTTGAATAGTTTTTTGAAAGCTTTTTAAGAATAGGTTGTTTCGGAGAATTCCTTAAATTGATGTATGTCATGTTTAAATTGGAATTTGTTTTTCATAATGCCGGTATGAAACCACTAAATGTTTGTGGAGTCAGTTCGATCAATATTATGAATTTTCTTCAGATTCTTTCATCTCCATTTGATGCTGTGTATTGCTGTGTTAATTTTATATGCCCAGTAAAAAAGAAACAGCGTTTCCAAGGCTTTTATTTAATATATTTATTTGATTTTAAAAAGTTTCATAAAATTGAAATCTGTAGCGAAGTATAACAGAATTACCCTGTTTGATATTTGAAATTATTTTTAATTTTAGTATGCCCTGCTTCAATGTGAACGTTTGATATACCTTTCATTATATAGAATTTAGATGTCTTCCAATAAACAAGCCCAAACTTTTTGTTATTTTTTGACGTTACAACGTCTTATAAATTGGTTTGCCGGGTGACACTTCAAGAAACTGCGTTACGCTCCGCTCACGTTATGCGCTCACAATGAGAGCGAGTGAGAGGCACGCGTCCCTTCCACTCGGGCATGGTTAGCCCGCCTAAGAGCGAGAGAGACAGACATAAAAAGTGAAAGGCACGCGTCCCTTCCACTCGAGCACAGTTAGCCCGCCTAAGAGCAAGAGAGACAGAGCGAGAGAGAGAGAGAGAGAGTGAGAGAGATAGGCATACACACCGGTTCATGTCTTGCGCTTCTATTTCGCTTAGGCGCCTGCATACAAGTTTACACGTTGCCAGTTAATTGTAAAACGATTGTGTAGTGATAATGTGAAGGTAGTTTCGTCCATCGCAACAATTCAAACAGCAAAGGTAAATAATTTCAGACTGATAATATAACATGATGAAATAAATGACTAAGACATAAGTGAATAGGTTATGTTGTAGTAATCACAATGTTGTGGTAGTTTTCAATCAAAAAAGTACTAGAAATCGTTTCTCAACCAATAATAATTTGTTTAACTTGAAAAAATGAGCGCGACTTGCTATGTAAAAAATTGAAATAACAATGTTTAACCTCCAACCTGTCAAATCGAAACTTTCAAACATTCAAACCGAGACGACTAATCACTGCGCAAGGTCGTAAGCGCGCGATTTACAAATTCAAAGATCAAATGTGAATTAGTTTTCTCCTTTTAGAAAATACACTTTGAATTAGAATCGATTGATATTAACAATTAATGTGATTTAAATAAATGTTCTAACTTTTAAATTTAGTGTTTATATTTATAACAATGTAAAACAAGTTAAATTTATTAATAACTTATAACAACTGATTGATAAATAAAATTTTGTTAATATGAAATTCAGTGCGAGATTCTTTGTATAAATTAATGTTTTAAATATAATTCTTTGTATAAATAAATGTTTTAAATTGTTACTATTATTTCATCCTTCTTCCTACTATACGAATGAATATTCACATTAAAATTATTTTACCACTCAAAGTCGTTGTCACGTAAAACTTTCGCCCGTATACCGACTTTACAGGCAACAAATTTTTTGTTTTGTTTATTTCATGATGATGTGAAAAAAACATCTTCGATTGGTAAGGTCATTTTATTTGGATTCAGAAAACACTTTTCGCCACTTGATTGTCGTAGAAATTGTTTTGCAACATGGTGTCATTCCGCAACGAATAAATTCTCTCCCGCAACGTGCATTCTAGCCTGCGTTCATAAATATGGTGACTCATCTCCGATTCTTTATTCTTGCTGTCCTTATCCAAAGAACTCATATCGTTTCCTTGCAATTCACGGTTGAATTTTTTCAGTCTGGAACTTGCAGGTTCAATGGTCCACAGGAACCACGGTTACATGTCCCCATTCTGAATTTATTGATGCCTTAACAATCGCGGTTGTTGCTGCATCTTCTTATGAATTGACTTATTGAAGATTTCAGAGCCAGATAAGCTGAAGCTCGCACGGTTGGGGTTCCGTTTTCCTATGTCAATCAAACATCTATAGCATACTCATCTTTTTACCTCCCTGAATGTAGAATAACATATTGTTTCGTTTCATAGGTCGAACTCAGAGAATGTATATGGTATGTTAAATATACTCTTTCAAAGACCAAGTCCTTAAAAATCAAATGCCATTTATTTTGGATTTTCACAATCCTATATCTAGCATATATATTTGAATAAAATAATAAAAGAGTAGTTTTTACTTGATAGGTTTTTTCAATACCTTAAATATCGTACAAAGTAATTCTACTTACAAATTTTGATTTCATTAATTTCTTGAAAACTTAATATAATTAAATAAAATATATGCCTCAGAAAATACTGTTTTCTTTTTAATAGGCATATAGAATTAACACTAATTACACAGTATCAAAAGGAGATTAAAGAATCCAAAGAAACTATAGAATATTGGTCGAACTTACCAAACAAAAATTCAGTGAGATAGCACTGGTTAATATCGGCATAATGAAACGAAAAATTCCACTCTATAAATGTCCAACATAAAATTGAGAAATTCTTCGGAACGACTTCTTTTTAAAAAAGCACTTTCAAAAAACTCTTCAGAACTATGTAGCACATCTTCAAAAAGGTATTTGAAAAAACTCACCGATAATTTTCAGTCCACTTTTATGTCAGCAAAATATAAACAATATAACTATGATAGATATTTCTATTGATTGTTTTTATCTTGCTAAAAGGGGACTGAGGATTATCGAAGAGGTTTTTCAAATGTCTTTCTGAAGGTCTGTAGCGTAGTTTTGAAGAGTTTTTTGAAAGAGCTTTTTTAAAGAGAGGCTGTTTCGCAGAATTTCTAAACTTTATGTTGGACATTTTCAGAGTGGATTTTGTTTTTTCATAACGCTGGCATGAAACAGTAATATCTCCACTAAGTTTTTATTGGATGAGTTCGATGAATATTTTTTTTTTAAACTTTCATCTCCTTTTGATCCTGTGTATTTGTTGTTACTCCTACATGTCTAACGGTGTTTTCTAACACATTTATTTAATTCAATTTTAATCAGTTTTGAAAAATTTCAATAAAATAAAAATTTGCAGTGAGGTGTAACAGAATTAGTCTGTTTGATATTTAAAATATATTTGAAGTTATATTTCACTGATAGTTGAATAGAAAATATTAATAAAATCACCTGGTTCTATACGGAACCCTCATTGTATTAAACGAACTCGCCCTTCTTCGACTTCATAATTTAGTTTTCGTGAAATAGGTAAGAAGAGATGTTCGCCTGTCCAATTGGAACCCAGATCAGATGGTTGTTATCTTGGGTTTCACGAAAAAACCTGTGTTTGCCTTCTGGGACGCCTCAAACATAAATATTTATTGAACATATTTGAATTACCGATGTCACCTTGCTTTTTGTTTTGTTGACGCAGGTCTATAAATATTTACGCTGCAAGTTGGAGAAGACATTGGCTTATTGCAGTTTTCTTTCAACTGTTTTCTTCCTCAAAATGTAGGCGGTGGTAGGGAATAGATATTCCTTTCGGGGAATTGATGCATATTCGATATTGTTCTTGGTAATTTTTCTTTGTCGATCGAAGAAATTGGGAAAGCGATACAAAGCTTCAATTGAAATTCACAAACATTTTCCAAGGCGCTCAGCCCAATTTTTGGTCAGAGATGTGTTTCCCTTGAAGCTAATAAAAAAAAATATGTTGTATCTCACAGAAAAGTTTTGATATTTTGATTTTGAGTTAACGAATTATAAGTAAATCAAAAGTGTTTTTTTGAACAGCACTTGATATTCTTCGAATTTCAAAACAGTGTAAGAAGAGCCTTTTTTAATCCTAATTGAAATAAACCATTTCGTAAAGAAATTATTCATTTCAAAGTTACCAAACAACGGAGTTTAAAAGCTCATCGAAAAATTTGATCGCAATAAATATAGATAGATGTAACAGAAATTGAACACTGGATTGTGTAACACTGAGGCTTGATCTATAATGAATGTGGATTGTGAAATTTTTTGATTGTTCTATGGACGATTTAGCAGACACTATAAAACTTCTATCTTGGTGGAATTATCTTGTGGTAATGTTCGCATCCTTTGATAATGAGATGGATGAAATAATTGCCGTCTCATTGCTTCCAAGAATTTGTTCATTATCAGCTGCTCGGAAATTCTTCCTCATTTTCAGTTACTTTGCCATGTTAACACTGTCAAAATATTTCACCATTAAAATAGTAAGAAGAGATTTTTTTCTTGATAAAGAATTTAAATATTGAAACAGATTTATTCTGTTAGCCTCCTACTAATTTTTATTTCAAAAAATCTTATTCAAAAGGTTTAAGAATTAAATTAATATCTTATAAGCACTGCTTGAATTTATTAGACATATACAGTCAAAACTCATTATATAATATTAAAAAACCCAATGAAATATAAATTATCAATTAAAATTACTAAATAAATACTTGAAGTCGATAAAATTTTGTTTCTGATCTTATATTTATGAAATTGGTTTTCATAAATATAAGATTTTGTAGAGTCGATCAAATTTTATGCTGATTAGCTTAAAAATTTAAGATACCTTATCAATACCGGTCACTGCATCTAAACAGCAGCATTTGAACAGTTTCAATAATTTCATCGTGAAATACAGTTTCACTCTAGGAAGAAGTCTAAAAGATGTAAATAAAACATTAAAAATTAATTTCATTAGTATATAGTGAAGACAAATTAAATTACTAACTAACTTCAATGTGACGTCGTCAACGCTATGTTGTCACGTTTGAACGACCTGTTTGAATTTTATTTTTTCAAGAAAATCTTTATGAAGATTCAAGATAACCATGTTTGTGGACTCAATATTTTCTTGATACATAGGTGTATATGAATCGTGGGATTGGAGCGGCAGTTTTATGATTATCGGGACTACAAGAGTTTAAAGGTATGATTGCACATTATAAATTCACCTATTGTTACTGTTGTATTGTCGATATGTCATATTCTGGGCGCTACAGTGCCCAGAAGAATTTAATTCGTTTAATGTAAGTAATGGAAACTGTTGCTTCTTCTTTATTGTGTATGCTTTATATTATTGAAAATATGAATAAAAACAATATTCTGATTTCCGCTAATATTAGCGGAAATTAGAATATTGTTTTTATTCATATTTTCAAGATGAATTTCCGTCAAGTAAAGACCGAAACAATCATAGACTTTATATTATTTTTACCATTATTGATTTAACCTGTAATGGTTTATTCTTATTAGTTCAAGCCCACGCTTGAAAACATTAAGTATCATTATTTCAATATTGCGCTTCGATATTCATTATTCTTATTAAAAGTTATTCATTCCTTTTCCGATGGTAGTTGGCTCGAGGTTATAATGAACTCCAATCTGATTAGAATATGTAGTAAACCTCATCGAAGACCTTGTATTTGATCCTTCGATTTATCAGACCTAAACGTGAATCGAATGCTCGATTATTTACAAATAATGTTCAGTTATAAACAATGATTATTATATGCATATAAGATATGCATGTGGAATTAATAACAAGCACTGATACTGGGCAATATCTCTGGAACAACAATCAAATATTTATCAGGCAACTTCTTGGAAGACTCGAGTATGTACCTATACTTGTGATCTTAAGGATGTTTGATGTGACCTTCATGACGAATTCTACTATTTGATTTTCGATTGCGTGGGAAAGCGAAATTAGAAGTCTTAGTCGTATCTAGGATATTTATTATCTTAGTCGCCAGACGTTTAACTCATCAGGTCAACATAACAATCGTAGTAAATGCGTTTGTTTCACAGGGTGACCTATCGATTATAATCTTGACAAACGCGAACTATACTTGCCACCATGTCTTGAAGAAGGATTAACGCTGGAATCATGAACTGCTGTGACAAATTCAGTTTCATTCGAAAAGAGGTATTTAGTTGTCGAAGTGATTATTTGAAAGAGCAATATTTGTCGTTTTAAAAATAAGAGAAATCGGTACATTTTACAGTTTTCCTTTGATAAAGGCAAAAATACAAGCAAGGCAGAAATGATCCAAGTTGACCGGCCTGTTAGAAGATGTAGCATAACCCAGGAGCTTAAGATCGACCACAAAACACTTTTAAACCATTTGCGCAAAGCTGGATTCAAAAAGAAACTCGATGTTTGCGTGCCACATCAATTAACACCAAAAGACATGATGGATCGAATTTCCATCTGTGCAGCCTTGGCCAAACGAAATGAAATCGACCCATTTCTTGAACGGATTGTGACTAGGAATGAGAAATAGGTCACATACGACAATATTGTCCGAAAAAGATCATGATCAAAGCGCAGTGAAGCAGCTCAAATGGTGGCCAAACCAGTACTAACGGCCAGGAGGGTTCTACTGTTCATTTGATGGGACTGGAAAAGAATAATTTACAGAGTTGTTTCAACACTAAATTAGTATATCTACTGTCAACAACTGGACCGTTTGGAGCTAGCGATTGACCAGGAACAGCCAGAATTGGCCAACAGAGGAGGCTCAGTGTTCCATCAACGCCATGCTACACAAGTATATACTGATTTACCAGAAACTCCGGGAGCTTGGTTGGGAAGTCTTAAAACATCCTCAATTTACTCCGGACCTGGCACCAAGCGATTACCATCTTTTTCTTGCATTGCAAAACTTCCTGAGTGATCAGAAATTCGCATCTAGAGAAGATTGTGAAATTCGATTACTAGAGTTTTTTGCCAATAAGAACTAGGACTTCTATTAGAGAGGCATTATATGAAGCTTCCTTTGAAATGGCAACATGTTCACTAGATCTGGTTCCATCTGACTTCTTCTAGGTCTCAAAAAGACGCCTTAAGAGGAGAAATTCGGCACTAGGAGCCTATTTTGAAGCCAGAGAGAAATCGTTCTATAAGAAAGGCATCGAAAACTTTGAGTGCATCGCTATGGAAGGTGACTATGTTCATTAATAAAATCTAATTTGACCAAAAAGCACCGGGACTTAATGACCCCATACGTATATAAGATCATAAAATGAGTGCTGTTATTTGGCGAAGCTACAGGAAGTAGCCAGAGGATTTAAGTCACCGATTCTCTGATTTATTTCGAAGTGTTACTTCAAATGTAGATCAGCTGATGATCTTGTACTTCCATGTGTTGGGCCTACGAACATTAATTTTCATTATCGGGAGTGTTGAACCTCATACTCAATTCAACTCCGTTCCTTTAATGAACCGAATAAATTTCGAATTAAATTCCGAATCGCGAGGGATAAGGATAATGAATCCTTCACCATGTTTGTTTTCGCATCTAAAAGTGCCGCATCGAAATTTATATCTCCGATTCATTCCCTGGCGTTATTTATTCAACGCTCAAATACGCCGACACAACTTTAGGTACAGGAAGTTGTATATAATACAAGAAAACATCGGGTCTTCTTCTGCGCGAACAAAAGGAGACGAAATGTACACAAGTCGATGTTAATGCAGCTCACTTCGAAGGCAATTGGGGGCTGAAGATCAGCGGAGAGGCATCGCTTGTGATAGAAAGGAAATGTGATGAATTTTATTTGTTTGGAATGGGATCTGAGGAGTTGCTTGTTTATGGCTCTTGAAATTCGATGGTATGTCATTGGATTGAAGGTTTGTTCTGATGTTATTGGTCTATTTTTGATACGAGCGATGAGGAAAACATATTGAAGTTCGAGATGCTGTCGTCGGACTCTGTAAGCCATGAATCTTACACAATTCTTTCGTGTTTTGAAGGAAGTGTGGCGTCTAACGTCACAGGATTTACTACTGTTACCAGATGTATCGATGTTTATCATAGATCGGAAACAACATTTCAGTACTATTCAGAATATATATACATATATACTATATGTATATACATGTGCTGTAGGAATATTGTAATAATTTGGAAATTAATAAACTAAAGTGGAGCAGAGTGCTATTACTTACAATTCATTGTTATGAAGAACAATGTTATCTGGTCTCTCAAATATACCTATTTCTGGAACAACTGAAGAAAGTAAAGATGACTCATTCTAGGAATTATAGGCCCGTATCAATTCTGCCATTCCTATCAATATTATTTGGAGCAATCTGCAGAAAAAGGTTTGTCGAATGTTTTGGAAGACAACAAATATTCTGCATGGAACAACATGGATTTCTAACGGATCGATCAATGGAAACAACACTCACTGAAATGTCCTGCAAAAGGTGCATTAAGCTCTTGATGCTAAGAAGAAATGCAGACTTCAAAAATGTGACTCATCTGAAGTCTTCGATTTCATTGATCAAAAAATATTGTTAGAAAAACTTGAGTTCTATGGTATCCGAGGTGTTACGTTTTAACTGAGGATTTACCTGACAAAGAGGGTACAAACAACACACCTTAAACATTTAAGTCATTATGTTTCCCAGGGTTATATATTGGGACCACACTTGTTCCTCATATATATTAATGGTTTGCCGGAAAGTTTGGAAGCTGACCAGACTGAACTCTTTGCTGGCGACACATCTTTTTTGAACCTGAGATCAGACGAGATTGCAAGAAAAATATAAGGAAAGCTTGGTCCAGGTTAAACTCTGGTTTGATGCAAATGGGAAGAAAATCGGTACTGAAAAGATTAGAGAGCTGCTATTCGAAAGTAGAAGAACATTGAGTATAGACCTTAAGTTTTTTAAGGTCTACAGCCAAATTAAAAATTCTCTGAGCCTATCGACAACCTGATCCAAAAATTATCAAGAGCAACTTATGGAGTTCCAAGTGGTGAAAAGATGAACTGGCCAAAATACGTATTATGGTTTTTTCAACAGCATTTTGGACTGCGATGTACTCTCTTGGGAAAGATCCGAAGAAATTGAAATAATCTTTATAATACAATAAAATGTTGTGAGAACACTTACTGGCGTGAGTAGCTGTCACAGTTGCAGAAATATCTTTCGAAGTGAGAATATAACCTAATCATCTATTTTCATACTTAGCTATGTACTGTTCATCCATTGTCATAAATGTGACGTCTTGGTATGTTTTTAATAACGATTTGTAAACAAGTTCATTTCACAACAGCTAAATATCAAATGATAAAACACCGGTTTTACAATTTTTTATCTTCCACCTCATTTCTGGAATGGCATTCTTCCTGTGGTATTATGTTTTTTGTTATCGAAACAATTTAGGGAGATAGAACTTTAAATTGAAATAAGACACATGTTAATTAAGATTGAAGCCAAAATTTTTTTTATTTGAAAGATAATTTTATGAGATTTATGTCATTTTATCAATAACAAGATTTATGTTGGCTTCCAAAGCGTCTACCTATTCTGGTTTATTAGCATATACCAATGACTTGACATAACCCCAAAGAAAATAATCCAGTGGAGTTATGTCGTATGATCTTGGAGGCCAATTAATTGGACCATTTCTCGAAATAATGTTATCGCCAAATCTTTCTTTCAATAAATCAATTGTTGCGGTAGCAGCATGAGGTGTAGCACCATCTTGTTGGAACCAAAACACTTCTGGGTCGATACCATTCAAATTTTGAAACAAATAATCATTGATCATCGATCTGTAACGAGCACCATTCACTGTAACAATAGCTCCAGCATTGTTTTTAAAGAAATATGGACCGATGATGCCTCCTCCAGCGTGTAAAGCATATCATACAGTGCATTTTTCAGGATGCAATGGAACCTGCAGAACTTCTTGAGGATTGTTTTCACTCCATATACTGCAATTATGCTTGTTTACATAGCCGTTTAACCAGAAATGACCTTTATCACTAAACACAATTTTACGATCAACTTCAAGCTGTTCTAGGGTCCAATCAGCAAACAAACGACGCTTATTATGTTCAAGTGGCTTTAGTTCTTGAACCAGTTGGATCTTGTATTGGTGTAGCCCAAGATCTTTACGCAAAATTTTCCATGTAGTGAATGCACAGAGTCCAACTTGTTGTGAACGTCGACGAATAGACAAATCTGGATAATCATTAACACTATGACTTACAGCAGTGATATTTTCTTCTGAACGTACAGTTCTTTGTGTTGTTGTTGTTCATGCATCGAGTAGAGAAAATGTTGTCCGAAATCTATCGATAGTTCAACGGATTAGCTGCTCTGATTGACGATTATGTAAACCATAAATTTCTCAAAGTGCTCTATAAGTTTGGCGAATAGAACACTTATTTTGAAAATAAATTTCAACAATTTGTTAACGTTGTTGCGGCGTGAGTCTTTCCAAGATGATTTGTCAATGCTAACTGAACACAAATGTCAAAATAATATGGATTCTACCTTCTGTCAAATCACAGTTACCCCTATCGAAAGTTCTATCACTCTAAAAAAAACACCCGATATATGGCTCTCTAGATATTCATCCAAAAAAACTATCTAAATTTGATATTTCACTCGATAAACGATGCCTACATCGAAATTAATCTGACAATTTTTGAAAAGTTCATATAATAATTTTCTTCAAATAAGTTCTGAAATATTTCATAGAAGTTTTGCTCAAAAATCATATTAGGTTTTAAAATAAATTGACATCTCACAATCCTACAGATTCCCATTCCCACAAAATGTGAACTTCAATTGCTAGTACAAAAATATTTTTCGCCTCAATTACCAATGCCTATAACTTTATTATTATTATTATTACGTTAGTACGTAAAACTCGTACTTAAGGTTAGTACTTAAAACTGTAATTATGCCTTTCAGATATCAAAAGAAGAAGATACGATTGAACAAGATCTGTAACAAAATCGAGCAGACATCTTCCATCCTTCTAGTTGAAGTTTCAGTTTCTCTAATTGAAAACAGGGATCATATCTTGAATTCCCCAATTATATTTGAATGAAACAAGCAAAACCGGATGCTTCATTTCTCGGTTTTGTCGCTGTGGATTAATGAACCGCAATAGCAAAGTGTATCAAACTGGCAACACCGATTAAGTGCGGTAGGTGCTCTAATTGGTACTTAGTGGCTGTACAAAATCACATGTTTTTGAGTCAGCAGCGTTTTCCGAATTTGCGTTTCGAAGAAATTCCACGCTCAACGTTATCGGTTTAATTTGTGAGGAAATTGCCGCGATGATGTTTTCAAGGAAAAGCGTTTTCCACAAGGTTGATCCGCGCGTTTCAGGAGATAATATATTTAACCGGAAATTGGTACCCATTAGTCGCTACGACGAACATTCACTTTTTATATGCGAGTTAATGGATTGGAAACCAGTGAATTTTTCTTCGAACTGTTTTGATGAATGTTTTAATTTTTTCTCCGAACTTTATTTCCCTTTTTGTTCGATATATTAACAAACTGAAACGTGCAATCAATCCTGAAAGTTTCCTAGTTTGGAAATACCTCAATTCAAGACGCAGGGCTGATATACTAAAATACTTAATAACATAGTTACTCATCGCTATAACCATTTCAACAAAAATCGCCTACTAAACTATTCAAGGGGAAAAAGTTATAAACCCTTTAAATCCAGTTCCGTTAGTTCTGGCGTCGCTAGTATTAACTTGAGCATTCAATAGAGTTCTTAATTTTCGTTAATTTGTCGAAAAACAAATAATAATAAAACTGATCCAATTTATTCACATAAGTTCAAAGTGTTCATTGTTGACTATCACTCTACACTCACAAAATTCGAGGGTATCGAAGATTTCCCTGCGGATTTCTTTCTGTTATCACCAATAAAACTGATTCAATTCAATCACGTAAGTTGTACAAAGTGTTCATTGCTGACTCTCACTCTACACTCACTGATTCGAGGACATGGAAGATTTCCCAGCGGATTTCTTTCTGTTGCACTCTGCTTGAACTTACTAAACACTGAATATTAAAATATACCCCAAATTTTATATATAATAAGAGTGAAACCAAGTATGACGAAATTAAAAGTACATAGGATCTATTTTCAACAAATTTTGCATTTCCAACAGATCGATTAGTGGAAACCACACTCACTGATGTCCTTCAAAAAGTGAGTGAAGCTTTTGATTATAGAAAGAAATGCAGTCTTCAAACATGTAACTTATCTAAAGCCTAAGATTCCATAGATCATAGGATATTGCTGGAAAAAATTGAGTTCTATGGTGTCCTAGGTATTACGTTGGAACTAACGAAGAGTTACCTGGCAAATAGGGTGCAAACAAGATACTACGATGGAAATTATTCTACTTGGCAGCATTCAAGTTATAGTGTCTCCCAGGGTTCCATATTAGGACCACTCCTGTTTGTCATATATGTTAATGATTTTCCGGAGAGTGTGGAAGCGGACCAGACTGTATTCTTTGCTGACGACACATCTTTTTTGAACATGGGATCAAACGAGAAAGGACTGCAATAAAAAAATATAAGGAAACCTTGATCCATCTAAACTCTGGTTTGATGTAAATAGGATAAAGATCAAGTTCCTTGGTCTAACACTGCAGCCAACTATGAAAATCTCAAAGCCTAACGACAACCTGATCGAAAAAATTATCAAGAGCAATTTATTCAGTTACAAAAGATGGCAGGTACAGAAGCAGTAAAAATACCATATTTTGGTTGTTTCATCAGCATTTTGAACTACGGTATACTGTTCTGAGGAGGATTCAAAGACAGTAAAAAAGTGTTTATGAAAGAAAAAAATGTTGTGAGAACACTTACTGGCGTGAATATCAAACGCAACTGCAAAAATTTCTTTCCAAAAGAAAATATATAATACTTTACAAAATTTGAATATCAAAACAGATTTAATCTGTTAGTCTTCTACAATTTTAATTTAAAAAAAAATTTTATTCAAAAAACTTTTAGAATTGAATTAATGTCTAAAATAAGCACCGCTTATATTTAACAGACGTATATAATCAAAACTCAATATATAATGTCAAATGGAATAAATAAACCAACAGATATAAAAAAGTCATTAAAATTAATAAACAAATATTTAAAGGAGACAAAATTTATTTATTAATTTTAATGACTTTTTTATATCTGTTGGTTTATTTATTCCATTTGACATTATATATTGAGTTTTGATTATATACGTCTATTAAATATAAGCGGTGCTTATTTTAGACATTAATTTAATTCTAAAAGTTTTTTGAATAAAAATTTTTTTGAAATTAAAATTGTAGAAGACTAACAGATTTAATTTGTTTTGATATTCAAATTTTGTTATATTTCTTGTATCAAGTAAAAAGCCTTTTTCTATTTTAGAATATACTTACCTTACCATCTATTTTCATACTTACCTATGTACCGTTCATCATAAAAAATGGCATTTTACCTCAAAATATTCAAAAGAGTCTATTGATGGATTATTGGAAGATAAGAGACAATTATTCACTTCATCATTAGAGAAACAGCATTTTAATGATAATAAAATGTTTTATGCTTTCTTGAAAGAAAACACTTCCTTCCCACATATGGCGAAGTTACCTCAAATAGTCAACTTCTCAACCTAACCTCCCACATTCTAACACAAGAATAGTTACAAGTAAAATGTCTTCCAAAACCCAGGGCTTAACGATCTAAACCTCGTGGCTCAAAGACACGAAATTCGAATCAAAATCTAATCGCGGAATCGAAAGTTGGCGAAAACAGGAACTAATAAGAGACGAAGCACGTATTTTCCACGAAATTCCCAAAGTTTTCCGGTTATCCTTTCCCCGTAAGGCGGCTTCATTAAGTCGAAATTGATATTCAGAGATAAATTAAGGAATTTGTAGGGAAACCTCAAAGACAAAGTGAAAATCGTTGGGACGCCGACGAGCTATAAAGAGTGTAATTAAGAATATACAGGCCGCGAGCGAGAAAAGTTCGGGTGTTGATAAGATTGAATTGATACTTTTTTGTCCCGCTTTCGCACAGTTTTCAGAAGCGAGGTCCCATCTCCGAACGTTTAATTTGAAATTGATTAAATTTAAGCAGACGGCAGACGTGGTGGAAATTTTGTATAGATCACGAAGACGCTTTATTTCCCGTGAACACAAAATGACGTTATATTTTGATGAATAATATAAGGTTGGTGAAAAAATAGATTATTTTTCCGTCAACTTCAAGATGTTTCGGATTGTCCGATTTGGGTAAAATATGCACCGTTTTATTCTATAATTTGTGGCCTTTTTGAAGGTAGCTTCAGAATGCCTCTCTCATAGAAGACTTGGTCCTTATTGGCGAAAAACTCTAGTAAAGTTTTTCACAATCTTCACTTGATGCCAATTTTTTCACTCAGTTTTGCAATGCGAGAAAAACATGGTAATCGCTTGGTGTCAGGTAATGGTGGATACATTCAAACTTCCCAACCAAACTCCCGGAGTTTCTAGCGTGCCACTACAGACATGTGTGGCCTTGCGTTGTCCTTATGGAACACAACACCCTTTCTGTTGGTCAATTCTGGCCGTTTCTTCCATTTTTAAAGCGCTGCAAATCAACACTAAACGAACCAAACAAAAAACAGCATACGAATTTTTTGAGTGAAATGTTACCTTGACGAGAATAAATCTGAAATTGTTTGATCGATACTTTACGAGATATGGATCCCTACAGTCTTCTACTGAGAAAATAATGGAATGTTGAATTTTGTCACGATACCAGATTACAATTTTTTTTCTTGTGTCAAACACTATCAATTGGCTTCTTCAATTTATGCTAACCTCATGCGTTCGTTTTTGCGGTCCAGGCTTATGAATGTGTTTGTATAGAAAAGGTATGCATCCGAGAAGTTGAAATTGTTATTTTTTGAGCATATTGAATTTTCGTGGAATAAATCGATTCGGCCTGTTGCGGTTACTCTTCTTGATTGATATGCTTATAGTAAGACACATGAACAATCCACAAAAACGTATCAGTCTGTTGTGCACCGGTTATGATTTTTATTTTGTTTTGTTCTCATTTTGCCCGTGATAAGGTTCAGTCACTTTGGCTTATTACAATCAAATAATGGATCAGATACAGAAGTACCTTGTATACATTTTGGGAAAAGTAATAAACCTTATGTAAAATACCCTGAATCTTTTCAGAACAATCAAATGAATATGTCTACGTACGGAACGTATCCTTCGAATAAATGCTATTTTATGGGGTTGAGGATAAATTTACTGCACAGCGATAAACTCCGGAGCGTCTGGCATTATCTTTCGATGTGAAATGCGAGAAATGCAGATAAATGCATTTTTAATCGCGAAAGAGATTATCGTATTAAAATTTCAACACAACCGACATGAAATCGGACCCATCAAGGCCACGATATAAAACAGTTATGCGAAGATAAGATCGACGAATGTTGAAACATCGAATCGATAACTCAACAGAGTAACTGGCCTGATAGTTCGTCATAAAAACTCAATTTTAGTTGTGAAATTTGCGTCTCTTTCGACTTTGAACCATAGACGTGGGGTTTTCTAGTCCCCCGTAGACAGCATTCGACTAAGGGACGATTTACTATCAATCACTAAAGGTGACAGTTGACATTTTATTGACAGTTCTTTAAAGTCTGGTTTGGGTGCTTGTCGAACTTAGCAATTTCTTTACTTTACGTGATAGCCTGAAAATTATCTTAGATTCGTATTGAGAACCGGTTGTTTATGCAAAATTACTTTGTTAAGATGTAGTGATTGCCCATGTCTATATGTGGGACAGGCCGTTCATTCCAAACAAGGATACGAGAACATGAAAATGTTATATTAATAATAAACCGAATTCAACTTATGCCAACCATTTGTTAGAGACTGGCCATAATTTTAATATGAACTATGAAATATTACATATGGAAAACAAAAGTCAGAAACTAAAACTGTTAGAAACTTTAGAGATCAATAGATATAATAAAAGACAAATTTTATTGAATGATCAAATAGATTTAAACAGATCCCCCCTATTCAATATTTTTCATTAATTATAAACCATCTCTTTCCACCCCTCTATTTTTTGTACCAAAGCTGTGTATTTAAGGTCATGTTTTTCATTGTATATCTCAGTTTAAATACTCACCTGATGAAGTCATGTTATGACGAAACAATTGTGTAAATTAATAAAATAGCGGAAGTTAACCTTTGTTTTTCTTATATTGAGTTCAATAAAGGTTATTAAAGAAAATGATTTTCTTTGATCTTTCTTACAAATAGAAATTAAAGTGTTATTTCGTCATACATTCTTTGATCTGTTTAGGTCTTTGATTATTTTATTAAGCTCGTAACTGCCAAAATACTCTTACTTAAAACTTACGAAATATATTATTTCGGAAGACAATTCCTCTAAAACTTCCATGGACATAAGCTTTAATTTTGGGTTTCCACAAACACCTTTGTTCTTACTTTCTAATTTTTAATCTATGTCAATAGAATAGAAACGAACTTTTTGTACGAACAATACTAGATCAAAGGAAGTTTGATAATTTCATATGGGGTTAAAAAAAAATTCGGTGCACGGTTACAAAGATTTATTGTTTGACAAAATAACAAATTAAATGTTATGGTGGAAGTATGAATTAATTATAATAAACAGGTGTAGATAAAGTATATAGGAAACTGGGACATTTTGATAAGGAATCTATTAACTAGCCTTGGTGGGAATTTTCTACGTTTCTGTAACTTCTAGCTTGCTTTGAACAACTGAGAAATTTGCGATCCCTATTAATCGAATTTCTCAAGAACTCATGAACGAATTTTTTCTCAAAAATTCAACAAATTTTTTCTCAAAAATTCAACAAATTTCATCGAACAACCACAAGTATTTCCCTGATACGTTTCCGGTTTCTCTTTACAAAACTAAAATTTCAGCAAGGACTGAAGTCGATTTCTGATAACTTGTTTGAGAAATGCTTCGATAATGGGATAATACGTTAGTGGGAGTATATTTTTGTAATTTTTTTTGCTCAAGAACTGAACATTTTTGGCATTTCTTTGAGGAGGAGTTTGCATAAAGACCTCGGTATGACGGCTTACAGAGTTCAACTAGCGCAAGAGGTGATCCCTAGTGCACATCCGATGCACTTCGCTCAATGATGGATGACATGGCCGAGGATGAGCATTTTTCCAGCAAAATCATTTTTAGCTATGAAGCTATGATTTGACTTCGTTAGACATTTTTTGTGGGGATCCGTTAAGGATAAGTTTTACGCCAACCATCCAGAAACGAAATCGAAGTTTCCATTAATGAGATTGAGCCCCACACAATCGACAATGTACCGGAGAATTGGGTTATTCGGATAGGATACTGTATGCTAGTGACTCCTAATCTATCAAGCATCTATATTCGCTATACACAGAGACTGCAAAATATTGATAATACACTAGCGCCATCTAGAGTATGCAAAATACATACAAGACATACCTTTGCGAGTTGTAAAGAAAACCAATTAGTTTGAAACGTGCGCAAGTCTGCAATTTGCCTCTTTGATCTACAAATCCTTGTCGAGTTTGTTTGAGTATAGAATTGTTATACAGATGTATCTTACACTGTCTCGATTTATAGAAATTTCTTCCATAGTTCATACTCCTTATTAATGATTTTTGGTACGGATCAGCCGAATTGATTTATTTTAATATGAATGATATTGTTCTTCATTCATAAATGCCAAAGTATAACCTTTTTAATAATGAATAACTCATAACTTCCAAAAATATTCATTAGTTTTTTATTTATAGCCGATCAAAAAGCAAATTTCAAATGATCCACCAATTTTCATCATTTTTGTAGTGAGTTTTAACAATTTCAAAGCGTTGATGAAGCGTGTATCTTCCATAGTTAGTAATGACGTAGTTGGCAAATGTCAAAAGGTGACAGCTTCAAAAGTGACAGTTGCCCAGATAGCGGGCTATTCAAAAAGAAGCCTCTTATTGGAAAACCCTCTAGTTGGTTGGTAAGCGAGCAATAAAAACACTTTAATAATCTATGGTGAAATAACGAATATTCGAAACTATCTCAAGTTACTGATATTTATCTCATATTCTCTAGGACTTCTCCACTAACCCCCGTAAGACGCAATCCGATCTTCTCGTACGGCTAAGATACGTAGCGAATCTTTTACGGTTTCAAGTGGGGCTTCTTGCATCAATGAAGCGGCAAAAAGAATCACTTAGTTGCGTATGCAAATCCCGCGGATTCCATGTAAAATACATAAGCCCATTAGAATACATGATTTGTGCAGCCCGCGTTGCAACGTTGTATTTGTGCCGTGTTCAATGGACTCAGACACAAGGACTTCGTACGGAATTTTAAAGTTTCAGGGCGACGTCGAACGTTATTAGAGAATCATCCTTCCCCGGATATTTATGTGCGCACTGAGATATAAATGGAATGCTATTTCACTGTGTGTTTTTCGAAAACTACCTTGGAATCGTCTGAATTATAGATGCTGAATTATTTTCGGGCTTCCGTTCTTAGAGAGGTCGATGTTGATATTGAAGGAAGGACGCGCTGCTACCTATGTAAAGTTTGATCCCACCAAAAGCGCTGCAAAATACTTTTTCATTATTTCCTGTTTGAGATGGCTCATACTGCCTGTATTTTACGAATTTCCAGTCGAAAATGGTCTCTTACAATTTTATTTGACGTGGAAATGGAAATTCTGTTTGCTTTGGCCGGTCAGCCGTAAGTGTACACGATACTTTAGGGCAAAATCATCATGGACCTGACGTCGTTCGACATGAAGTGACAATTTGGAGTTATCTACTACTGTTGTCATTTGGCTGATCAAGTACGTTTCTAATAGTTCTTTGCCACTGTCTTCTGCCCTGCGCCAGTTTTTTGGCAGATGCAATACTCGACAACTTTATAGAAATAGATTCCTCGCTCAACACTGGGTGGAACATATTGATTAACATAAAATACAAAAATAACACTGGACTAAGTTCGCACGAATTTATTAAAATAAAACAAAACATTCAGTTTACATGCATGTTTCGGGTTTTATCCCATTCTCAAAACTGACAAGAAAACACACAATACTACATAATTATAATCAAATGACAGCTGTTAAAATTGGAGATAAGCGGAACTCCAGCTGATCGTTCACAATCGGTAATTGGCGTTTATGTGCTGAGGATATTTCTAAAAATTCTAAAAAGTCTAATCGTTTACTTTTTTCCCCCTCGTGTAAAATTTTTGTTTTACCGAAATCTATAAAGTGATTGCAATTGATACAATGAGCAGAAAATCCAGTAGTCGCTTTGTTCTGTAATATCGACTTTCTATGTTCATCAACCCTAACCTTTAGAGAACGACCAGTCTGGCCTATGTAGAATGCAGGACATTCATTACAGTACAGTTTATAAACCCCACTCTTTTCCGAATCAGTTAATCGGTCCTTGCCGTTTAGAAACATTGATCTTAAGTTCTTCTTATTTGTGCATATTACTTCAATTTTATTCTGTCTTAATCTACTACAAATTTTATCGCTTAATTTTGGGATGTAGTTAATGTAGACAAATTTTTTCTGGTCTTTAGGTTGAGGTGGATAGATACATGTTAACAGTTTAGAATATTGCTTTTTGAAAATCAACCTATCTATCATGTCAGGAGAGTAGCCGTTGTTATTGGATAGTAATTTTAACATTTCGATTTCTTTTTTGAAGTTATTTTCTGACAGTGGAATTGAAATTGATCGTTGTACAAGAGAGTGGAACGCTGACATTTTAATTCTATATGGGTGGGAACTGCTGTTATGAATAAGAACGTCCGAAAAAGTGGGTTTTCTGAATATATCGAATTCAAGATGGTCATTTACCCTCTTTACCTGAATATCCAAAAAAAATCAATCTGCGCAAGAATAATATCCAATGCTACTTTCGAGAATAATAGGAGTGAATTGAATGTTTTTAAACAAATTAAGAAAAAAGCCATTGAAAATGACTTGATAATCACGAAAGCTGACAAAGGCAATACAGTCACAATTTTAAACAAAAATGATTACCTGACAAAAACTGAAAGTTTACTGAACTCTGAAAATTTCTCAGAATTGAAGGCAGACCCTACGTCAAAATTCCAAACTGCAGTAAAGAAAACTATCAAGAACTGCCCTAACTTGATACCTCAAGCGTGTTTTCCTGTTACCATTATGAACCCCAGAATACCTTCTTTATACGCACTCCCTAAAATACACAAGGAGAATTGCCCCATGAGGCCTATTGTTTCATATACTCATGCACCAGCATCAAAACTCTGTAAACATCTTAATTCCATTTTACCAAGTTTGATTCAACATAATCCGATTTATTCCATCAAAAATACCATCCAGTTAACAGAAGAATTGAAAACCTTCAGAATTCCCCCAAATGCCAGATTTATTTCTTTCGATGTAGTTAATTTATTTCCATCCATACCAACTAAAGAAATAAAACATCTGGTCAACGAACAACTTCATGACAATCATGAGGAAACATTGAAACTGCTAGAAATATGTCTCGGACAGAGTTATTTTAAGTTTAATGGTAAATTTTATCAACAACTAGAAGGTCTGCCAATGGGTTCCCCATCCTCCACCCTTTTCAGTGAAATTTTCATGACACATTTGGAGAAGAAAATATTCTCGCCAGTAAACATTAATCTGACTGTATATGTACTATATTGGAAACGCTATGTAGATGACGTATTTTGTGTTTGGACTGGCTCAAATTTAGAACTAGAGTCGTTTTTGAAACTAATTAATTCATTTTACGAATCCGTTCAGTTCACTTTGGAAGTAGAGAATGTAAACCATTCACTCAATTTTTTGGATATTCAGATAAAGAGGGTAAATGACCATCTTGAATTCGATATATTCAGAAAACCCACTTTTTCGGACGTTCTTATTCATAACAGCAGTTCCCACCCATATAGAATTAAAATGTCAGCGTTCCACTCTCTTGTACAACGATCAATTTCAATTCCACTGTCAGAAAATAACTTCAAAAAAGAAATCGAAATGTTAAAATTACTATCCAATAACAACGGCTACTCTCCTGACATGATAGATAGGTTGATTTCCAAAAAGCAATATTCTAAACTGTTAACATGTATCTATCCACCTCAACCTAAAGACCAGAAAAAATTTGTCTACATTAACTACATCCCAAAATTAAGCGATAAAATTTGTAGTAGATTAAGACAGAATAAAATTGAAGTAATATGCACAAATAAGAAGAACTTAAGATCAATGTTTCTAAACGGCAAGGACCGATTAACTGATTCGGAAAAGAGTGGGGTTTATAAACTGTACTGTAATGAATGTCCTGCATTCTACATAGGCCAGACTGGTCGTTCTCTAAAGGTTAGGGTTGATGAACATAGAAAGTCGATATTACAGAACAAAGCGACTACTGGATTTTCTGCTCATTGTATCAATTGCAATCACTTTATAGATTTCGGTAAAACAAAAATTTTACACGAGGGGGAAAAAAGTAAACGATTAGACTTTTTAGAATTTTTAGAAATATCCTCAGCACATAAACGCCAATTACCGATTGTGAACGATCAGCTGGAGTTCCGCTTATCTCCAATTTTAACAGCTGTCATTTGATTATAATTATGTAGTATTGTGTGTTTTCTTGTCAGTTTTGAGAATGGGATAAAACCCGAAACATGCATGTAAACTGAATGTTTTGTTTTATTTTAATAAATTCGTGCGAACTTAGTCCAGTGTTATTTTTGTATTTTATGTTCGACAACTTTGTTACTGTCGATGAAACCCAAATTATCTATTATTCATCCAAATTTATTGTATCGCCTCCAAAGTAGGACTTTTTTCAAATAATACACTGATGCACTCTACCTCTCCTGAGATTCAACTCAAAATATGTACAAGGTCTCCTTACAGAAATTTGACCCCCCAGAAATCAGAAACGAAGAATTTTCGAAGATTTGAAAAAACAGGTCAACTTCTGTTTTGCGAGGGACGAATTTCCATCATTAGTTTGTTTAGTTTAATATTTGACATTGCTATTGAATTTTCCACAGAAATTTTTTACAGTTTGGATAGAAGATTCACCACTTTGGAAATAAGTTTTTAATTTCTCCCAGTTTTGTTCGAGCTTCAATCGACCCATTTTACTTATGTCCAAACGCGAATGACAAAAGTGTTGCCCGACTTAAAATAACCACTACTTCAAAATGGAAATTCTAGATGGCCCAACATCCCTACTAATCTCTAAGACTCTAAAGTAGTCATTATTAGTAAGAATTTCAATGAACACATTTTTATAGTTCATGATTAGGGTCACACAAAATTTAATCTCAATCGGAATTCCGAAGACCTCGACCTCGGCTCATCCAAATATCACCGATTAGTTACAAATCATCGTTCGAACGTTTCTACCTGTCTACGAGCGAACTTAATGTCAGAAATAATAGATAATAAACAAGACTCATAGTTAATAAAACTAGAATGTCTTCGGTTTTCCATTTACTCCCGCATAACGGACTCGGGCATTTTTTTCGACAAGATAATAATTCCTATGAGTCAATTTTTAACGAGCGAGTCTGACTACCCATTACATCCGGTTTGACGCATAAAAAGGTCGTAATACTGAATACAATATAAAAACCTTATATCGTCTGTTATTTCTCCTCATCAACGGTACTAGACGGAGTTCAAACACACATTTGGTTTTCATTTCTAAACAGGCTGTCCTATCGGGCCAATATGGAATCTCGTTTTTTACGTCAAATCATCCATTTAAGTATAAATGGAAGTACTTATGTCGCAATGGAAATATTCATTGATCGAGTTATTTTAGTACAGAATATCTTATGTTGTGGTTTAACGTCAGACAAGCCTCACAAGCAGTGTCTGTACATTTGAAATCTATGGGCTTGATTAAAAAGAAAGGCAAGCAAGGGTTCCTTATGAATTGAGACCAAGAGATCTGGAAAGACGATTATTTTCTTGAGAGCATTTTTCAAAGGCAAAGAAGAGAAGGGTTTTGACTGGTGACAAAATTCTTCTATGACAACCCCAAGAAAAAAAATTACTACGCTTTGCCCGGCCAATTATTGCCATCACCTCCAAGCCATGGTTCGAAAGTTGCTGTATCTCTGGTGGACCAAGGGGGCGTTGTATACTACAAGCTGTTGAACCTGGTGATGCCATCACGGGTGATTAATACATATTGCAATGACTTGAACCGTGCATTACGAGAAGAATGGTCGACATATCGGGTGTTTTTTTTTAGAGTGATAAAACTTTCGATAGGGATAACTGTGATTTGACAGAAGGTAGAAGCCATGTTGTTTCGACATTTCTGTTCAGTAAGCATTGACAAATTATCATGGAAAGACTGATGCCGCACCAACGTTTACAAATTGTTGAAATTTATTTTTTTTTGTTTTTCCATTATTTTGTTACGTACTTAACTGTTTTTAAACTCTATTACACTGGACACCATCAGCCAGTAGCATATAGATACTTGAAGCCACATCGTAGTGAAACAATTGTTGTACTATAAACATTTTTGTGGAAATTAAAATACTGTCTCATATATTTTTTTGATTAGAATAAGATTTATCCAGTTTCCACTTGTGAACAATGTGTTTTAGCCTATTGTAAAATGATTAAACGCTTATAACTGTTTACCTTTGTCGAATCCAGAAAAATGGCAAATTAAAAGTTCCATTTGACGAAAGAAATCTACGAGTATGCTTGAAATCAATGTCCAACTCAAAGACTCACCCTGTGTAAAAAATAATGAAGCAAATGTCGAACGATATGTCGAATTACACTGAAACTCAATCTCGATTTCTGATTAGCCCCGATACATCAGAGGAAAAGGCTCCATATTTTCCCGAAATGGATTCTCGTTCCTCGCGAGGGTCTATCCTCATCGGGGACTGTTTCGAATTCCCGTTAAATCTCCTCCATTTCTTTCTCACATTATTTGACGTTCTTCCCCTCCATGAAAACATTCGATGCGACTGTCGAAACCGTTCTCATCGGCACAACGGGTCCGATAATGGCGAATCAATTCCGAGTGTCGCCTCCGTAAAAAAAAAATATCTGCGATTCCTGGGGTTGGGATTTTTTAATATCCGCAATTTTCATTCCATCCCACGTTTCCGCGCGCCGCGGAAAACACGTCTGCCGACCGAATGGGTTTTTCTCTTCTGGACAGGAAAGGAAATGGAAGAAGAAAATTGCCTTCGTTCTTAGCGCTGAGATACAGATGTTTGAATTCTGTTGCGAGTCTCGGGAAAGCTTATCTTCGAGTGTTTGCGACGGGAAGAAATATTCACTTTGGCAATCGACGATTTCCAACTTTGGTTTCGGATTAGGCTACCTTGGTTGCTGTTCTCGAGCTTGACATGAAGGAAATTATTTTCAAATGAGGAGGAAAACACGTCTATCTTATTCCTAATAAACTTTATCTTTCAATAAGTAAGACTGGTTTCGACTATTATTGCATTATGTAGATATCAATTCGATCCGTTTCAATAATAATAATGAGACAAAAAGAATGAATTAGAATATACAGGTATGGAAAAGAAAGTCGGAAACATGGGAAATTCAATGTTAATTTAGAGGAGCACCAATGTCCAATGGAGCAGTGGAAGAATCAAAGCCTCAGCGCGATGCGATGACGACTAAACGAATGTTCTCTCTCAATTGCATGGGGGGAAGCTTCGATCGGAACAGTTCAACAATCATAATAATTCGCACTTCAAACGTGGAATTCGTTTGTCGATATCAGTTGAAAATAAAGTAAATCGACATGTTTAGTGTACAAGAAAAAATTCAGATCATAAAATGGTACGTTGGTGGTCAATCAATTCAAGAGACGATAAATTAATTTATTGTTGCCTTTGAAGATGAGCCGATTCCTTCAAGTTCAACTATTTCTGAAATAATTAAAAAATTCGACAAATAAGGGTGTTGACGAACATGCAGGCATTGCCAAATTGATAAACCACCAAAAACCATTAGTGAAAATCGCCTGAAATAAAAAATTTGATGTGTGTGCTGCTGTTGAAACCAGTGTACCTTGTTCGAGTAAACAAACTGCTGAACAAGTCGATATGAGCGATAGAAATGTTCGGAATATTTTGAAAAGGAATGGTTACCGATGTTATAAGGTTCAAACAAACCAAGAGTTGTTCCAGAAGACCGTATCAAACGAATGAAATTTTGTGAAACTATAATGGAAATAGTGAATGAAAATAGTTCATTCCTTAAAAATATCTTATACTCTTATTAGTCTTCCAAGGAAGAAGCCATGTTATTGAGACATTTCTGTTCAGTGAGCATTGACAAATTATCGTGGAAAGACTCACGCCGTAACAACGTTTACAAATTGTTGAAATAAATTTTCAAAATCAGTGTTCTATTCACCAAACTTATAGAGCACATCGTGAAATTTATGGTTTACATAATCGTCCCTCAGAGCAGCTTATTCGTTGAACTATCGATAGATTTCGGACAACATTTTTTCTACTCGATGCAACAACAACAAGACAAAGAACTGTACGTACAGAAGAAAATATCGCTGCTGTAAGTCATAGTGTTAATGATGATCCAGATTTGTCTATTCGTCGACGTTCACAACAAGTTGGACTCTGTGCATCCACCACATGGAACATTTTGCGTGAAGATCTTGGTCTACATCCATACTGGTTTAAGAACTAAAGCCACTTGACCATAATAAGCGTCGTTTGTTTGCTGATTGGGCACTAGAACAGCTTGAAGTTGATCCACTTTTTTATCGTAAAATTGTATTTAGTGATGAAGCTCATTTCTGGTTGAACGACTATGTAAATAAGCAAAATTGCCGTATATGGAGTGACAACAATCCTCAAGAAGTTCTGCAGGTTCCATTGCATCCTGAAAAAATCACTGTATGGTGTACTTTACACGCTGGAGGCATCATCGGTCCATATTTCTTTAGAAACGTTGGTGGAGCTAATGTTACAGCGAATGGTGCTCGTTACAGATCGATGATCAATGATTATCTGTTTCAAAATTTGAATGGTATCGACCCAGAAATGTTATGGTTCCAACAAGATGGTGCTACACCCCATGCTGCTATCGTAACAATTGATTTATTGAAAGAAAGCTTTGGCGAAAACATTATTTCGAGAAATGGTCCAATTAATTGGCCTCCAAGATTATGCGACACTGGATTATTTTCTTTGGGGTTATGTCAGGTCATTGGTTCATGCTGATAAACCAGAAACAATAGACGCTTTGGAAGCCAACATAACTCGTATTATTGATGAAATAAGGCCTGAATTACTCAAAATTGTTCTGGTCGAATGCGGTTCGTCAGAGATAGTCGTGGTAGACATATGCCGGAAATTATTTTTCAAACATAAATGGCATAAAATTATCTTTCAAATAGAAAAAAATTCGGCTTCAATCTTAATTTAAATATGTTTCATTTCAATTTAAATTTCTATCACTTTAAAAACACACCTGATAGTTTTAAACGTGCACAATTGAGTATAGAATTGTTATACAGATGTATGTTGCACCCTCTCGATTCATAGAACTTTCTATTACTAAAGCTCATACTCCTTATTGATAATATTTGATAAAGATCAGCCGGATAAATTTATTGAAACCTTATAACATCTCAATTTTCTGGTAGTAGTATTCGAAAATTTGTTTTGCATGAGCATAATAACATTTTAACATTGAATTAATAATATTGGCCAATAATAATAACATAATGTCTTCTTCTCATCGAAATAAACTTCGTACTTATCAAGAAACTAAGACGTTGACTTCGTCCAGAGTTCGGTGACCATGTCGCTCACCATACATGTGAGTGACTCACTAATCTCCAGCTCATCAGAATCGAAAAAACGAAGTTCCACATACGCAGTAGGGATCTGCCAAGGACGCGTCCGATAAGATCCCATCCCGCTTATGCAGATTTGCATCTAGCCGATTCCCTAATACGATCTAGGTGTCCGTACGGGCGAATTACGCCAAGTGCGATAAATCCTTGGCGACCGCTGTTCTCTCTATCATATCCGGACCTGCGCGAACGCGTTCCTAGGATCGGTCGTGAAAGGACACCAACCTTATTTGGACGGTATTGTTTGTCCTTGCTCTACCCCTTTTCAGTCCCGTTGAGGTATGGTAACACCATTCATGTAATTAAGTAGATACTTCCTTGTCGGTTTTATACAGATTTATGGCGAACTTTAATCGAATTTAAATTAGCTGTTTTCGCTGCGCCATCGACAGACGGACAGGCTCGGGGAAACCGCTTGAATACAGGGTGAAACGCACAAATTGCTGCGTGACTGAGAGCGAAGAATTGTTGCATGGATTTGAGCAGTTCATGGTCTATCAATCAGATTCGCCGATACTCATATAGAGGGTTCATGAATAACATCTTCTTTTGATTAAGTTAAGCTCATGCCTGTCTTCATGCAGTGATTTTCCAATAACTACCATGTAAAGGGTCTTTCAAAGAGAACGCCCCATTTTTAAATTGACATTACGCACGAATGGCAATCATTGTTTATTTGTGACATTGACAGTTGTATTTGTCAATGTCTACCATTTAATTATGTAAAGGTACACACTCCAACAACGTTTAAAAATAATCCAAATTCATTATGAAAAATCGCGATCTGTTACTCTAACTTTTTTTTTTGTTTTTATAATCGTCCGGCTAAAAGAACATTTGAACGTTTAGTGAAGAACTTTGAAACAAAATTTACACTTCATGATGTTACAGTGTCAGTGAGACAAAGAAATGCAAGAAGTTAAGAGAATATTGCTGCCGTAGGTGAAAGTGTTCGTGAAGACCAAAATTTCGATTTCTCGACGTTCACAAGAAGTAGTCATCTCCCTTTGTGGCGAATTTTACGAAAAGACCTTGGTTTACCTCCATACAAAATTGTTTTAACCCAACAACTCGAACCAACAGGTCATTTAAAGCGTCGTGTATTCAGTAATTGGTGCTTAGAAAAATTCGGAAATGATGCAAATTTTCATAAGAAAATCATTCTCAACAATGAGGCTCATTTCTGGTTAAACATTATGTTAACAAGCAGAATTTCCGTATCTGAACTGGTGATCAACCTGAGGAATATCAAGAACTGCCATTTCATTTGACAAACTTACTGTTTGGTGCTGATTTTCTGCTGGAGGAGTCATTAGACCTTACTCTTTTTCAACGAAGTTCATGAGGCGATAAGTGTCAATGGAAATGGTTATCGTTCAATGTTGACTGATTTTTTATGGCCTGAATAGGTTCGTCTTGATTTGCAGTACATGTGATTTCAACATGGCGGTGCCACTTGTCAAAGTGCCAATGACACAATGACTTCATGATTCGATTTTTTCAAGCAATGGACCGATAAATTATCCGCCTCGTTCCTGCGATTTAACTCCATGGGACCTCTTTTTTTGGGGTTACATTAATTCATTGGTTTACAGCAATCATCCAGCATATTTACACGATTCACATATCAATATTGAGTAATTGCTAACATACGACCTGATTTGTTGAGAGAGACATAGAAAATTGGGTTCAACGACTTCATTCCTGCCAGAGTTTCCGTGGTGAACATATAAATAATGTTTTGCTTCATAACTAATGGTATCCATCGAACTTGATAATGAAATAAAAATTTCAATAATTTTCTAATAAACAATGTGTTTTATTTACAAAACAAAATGGGGCGCCGTGACTGAAAGACCTTTATTTGAAACGTCCTAGCTACTATATTTTAAGTGACAACAGAAAGTGACAGTACAAAAAGTTGTTGAAAGGAACACAAATGAAGTCATACTATGAACCTTCCTATTCAAATCCCAAAAACTACCTAATCTTGCAAGTTTGATCTGAATAGCTCATGAACAGCATAAACGGACCTATGTTTACATGAAATTTTCATATTGAATTTCAACATTTGATTGACTGTTTAAGTTACTCTACAAAAAATGAATAGCCTGTATAAATAAAGTTAAGTAAAATAAAATAAATGGAGGTTTATACTTGATAGAAGGTAAATAAAATTATTCAAATATTTTAATATTTGCAGATATATTCTGTTAGCCTTCTACATATATCTGTAAATATTAAAATATTTAAATAATTTTATATATAATACCTTCTATCAAGTATAAACCTCCATTCATTTTATTTTATTCATAATATATATAATAATTATTTGGTTTCCTTAACATTCTTTATACAGATGGTTCTTATGCTATAACAGAAGCCGTTAAATTGCCTTTCAATCTTTAAGATCAGTGGTAAACCATAGAACTATTTATTTCGAGTCAACAATAGACTCCATTTAAATGTTTAGTATTCATTTACCAAGACGCTTTCTGAATTGTTAAAGATGAGTAAATATTTTTTGTTGATTGATGTTACATTTTATTGAATAATATGATTGAGTACTGACGAAGCAAAGTCTCTCTTAAAACTTGGTTTTTAGTAATGTTTTTACATATCTTGAGATTTTCTAAAAAGTTACTTAGTTAGATATCCAATACTATTGAATATTCTAAGTAAGATAGTTTTATGATGAAATTCTTAAGATTATGTTAAACATTTTTGAAAGATATCTGTTTTCAAAAGAGGGATGAGCAGAAACAAAATTTTGTCTACTCATAATATTCAATTAATAGGATTTTGCCAACAATTTATATTTGTTGGATTTTGTTATATCATTTGGATGTCTTATAATGAATGTTTATTTTATATGTCGTTTGATATACATTCTGTCAAGAAAGTACCGGGAATTATCGATTTAAATCTGGCGGGGCAATGAGGCAGGTAAAATTTTTTTTTCCTAGGTTGGTACCACTGTCCTCAATTACTATGCCAAGGTTGAGCGGGATCTGTCAACTAGTGTGTTTGCAACAGCTGATTAAGTCAGTCGATGTCAGAGTGCGTGCCGATTTTTACTATGGGTGATTACTATGGGACGATAACGCGCCTTCTCACCCAGCTACGATTGTGACTGACTTTCTCGCCAAAAACTCAACAAACGTGCTTCAGCAACCACCGTATTCGCCGGATTTGGCTCCCTGCGGCTTTTTCCTCTTCCCAAAACTAAAATTGCCCCTTCGTGGTACCCGTTTTGAGTCGATTGAAGCCATAAAACAAAATTCGGCGCGAGAGCTAAAGTCCATCCCGGAAAGCGCCAATAAAAAATGTTTCGATAATTGGAAGTGCCGTTGGCATAGATGTATTGGAGCAAATGGAGCCTATTTTGAAGGCGACCCAATAAATTTTGACGATTAAATGTAAAAATGTTGTTTTAATTTAAAATTCCCGGTATTTTCTTGACAGAGTAGTAAGTATAATAGTACTTATAGACATTAATTTAATTCCTGAAGTTATAATATTAAATATAATTTTTTGAAATTAAATAAGTAGAATATATAGAATATAATATACAGAATATATCTGTAAATATTAAAATATTTTCTGAATAATGTAATAATAAAGTTAACTGTTGATATGTATGTTTTGGTTTCTCTTTATTATCTCTAATTTTCACATAATACTCTTCAGTGTAATAACAATTTTGAAATGAGGCACATTGTTTAAAACGCATATGATTATCTAAGTGCATATAGTTTGTATGAAATGTTTCCGTAGAAATAGGTACAAAAAATGGACACACAATCATTCGCGATTTATCATAAATCAAATATACATCTTCATCCCATCCTACATCAAACTATTTGCATAAAAATTATTTGAATGAATCTCCCGACTGAGCAACCTTCTCTTTTTGTTTCAGACGAAGAAGAACAATCCAAACCACATCAAGAGACCAATGAACGCGTTCATGGTGTGGTCGCAAATAGAGCGAAGGAAGATCTGCGAAGTGTCACCGGATATGCACAATGCGGAAATCTCCAAGAAGCTCGGCCGCCGTTGGAAGCTACTCAACGATGAAGAGAGGCATCCTTTCATTGAGGAAGCCGAGAGATTAAGACAGTTACATCAACAAGAATATCCGGATTACAAGTATCGGCCAAGGAAGAAACAGACAAAACCATCCCCAAAATCGACCTCCACGAAGAAGACTTCAAAAAAGAGCACGAAAGCCAGCAAGAACGATACAAATAACAACAATTCCATGTTCAAAGAACGCATATACAACAGAAGGTCGAACTTGCCGGACGCGGTGGTTTCTAAATTGAAGGTCAGGTTGAGTGGGGGTGAAACGCAGAGGATCATGAGTCCACCACCGATGAACCCTGTTACTCAAGACATGAGACCTCTGCCACCCATCAGTTTCATGGCGAAGGTGCCAACAAGTCCATCTTGCGATACTCCCGACTCGCCAGAAAGTGCCACAATATATGACGATACATTTGCACCTCTGCATTCTTGTTTGGTCAAGGAAGAACCAGAAGACAGACTTGGCCAACAACACACTACGACACTAGACGATCTAGACAAAATCGACGACTTGTTACAAATAGACGGTATCAACCTAGAAGCCCTTGCAGACATCGAAGGGCTGGACACATCCTCAAACAGTTCAGGATCTCACCTAGACTTCACATGTCCCCAAGATATTCCAATATTCTCAACTTTAGTGGGTAGCCACTGGAATACGAACATGTTCGATTGTTGAAGAGAGACCTCAAGACTGTTTTTGGCCCAGTTTTTCATACACAATCATTTTTAGACAGTTAGAAAACATCTGAAAGTTGTAGATGTCCGATTGCACGGTGTGCAGACTAAGTCCGATGGCAACATTGAACCTCAAGTTCCAAATGTTATTGAGAAATATATTTTTGGCTAGTCGCACTTGTAACTTGAGATTTTTACGACAAATTACGAATTGATGAAGTGATATTTCTAACCAGTTGTGGTTAAAAGATTTTGCAATACGATGTTAACTGTGAAATTGTTAATGTAGCTTCACATTGTGATACATTCTGATTTTTACAGACTGTTGGGAAGCATCGGATGTGTATTCTATATATTACCTAATGATATATATTTTATTGTATTATGATCTCATTTTGTTTATTTTTCGTATTTATCGCGAAACAACCTGTTTCGTTTCATTTTAGTCAACATAATATGCGTATTCAGAGCAAGAATTTTAGTGCCTAGCTCGAAAAACATGTCGGTTTCAAGTTAGAACTTCGACAAGTCCCTTCACATATTCCGCCTAATCATGAGAACAATGGCGGAACACAAAGTCAGGCTGTGATCCATCTCTTTTGATGACCAATGCTTTAGTTGACATAAAACCGTTAGAGTTAAAAGATATATAGTGCTGCTCACTCACTTGTTCTATCCGGTGTAGTACTCCGACGAGTTGAGGCATTTGGTTGCGAGGTTTTTAAAGTTTATTCGTTTTTCGAGGAGGTTTTTCGAAATTCGCAAAGTTTTGTTATTTTCTTATGGACCCCGTAGTAGTTGTTCGTGGATACCAGTTTTATCTCACTGCCGATTTTCAGTTGGGGTCGAGCATTCTTAACGGATCGACAGGTGCGATTCCGAACCGTTTCGAAAATTTCTAAAGATCAATTTGGTTGCTTTCGATTTACTATCATTCAAGTTTTAAGAGAACTGAATTTTTATATTAACTAGTAGTCAGGTTTCAGCACTTCATTTGTTGCCAAGAATTCTCGACTCTCCAACCTCCTTCAGATACCTCCAGATAGAATAACATTGCGAATTATATTTTCGAAATTTATCATTGTGATTCACAAGAGTTTAGCTGATATGAATTCGAGGAATTTTTTGAGTGGGTTCGTTTACTCTTCTATTTATTCGGATTGGTTTCAGTCGATAACATTCGCGAGAAAATAGTTTCAGGAAACTGCCTGACAAATACTACAAACCAAAAATTCTTTTTTTTTTCGAAGAAAAAAAATTCGTTCACATACACGCACAATCTTGAGAAGTAGAATATTTATCTCTGAAACTACAGATAGGATGCGTAAAGACATCGATATTCTTTTATGCACACGTTTGGCAGAGTCAGCAGTGCCAACGGCTATTCAAGAAAGTCCCCAAGAAACTTTTGGTCAGCTAATATTATCTAAGACGGCATGGGGAGATTACTAAAGTTCCCCTTTCCGCAAAAACATCGGGGTTGGAAAATGTGTCCTTCTTCGATGTCGTCCCGTCAGACCCTTTTTTTATTCATTCATCTGAAACAGGGAGACCAATTTATGTTCGATCATTAAGTAAACCTATGTTTGTGGAGAAATTGTTTTCTGATTCAATTTAACAGTAATTCACAACTTCAGCGTACGACTTATTCTTGTTTTGTTTGAAATATTAGATGATTTAGAAAAGTTTCTTGTTTGGATCATTTGCATGGAACATACCAGAAGTTCAAAATTTTATTTTCAACAACAACAAAATTTTCACATATTTGGATCCAAATATCTTTGTATACATACAATTGAGCAACCATATTTAGCCACTTCTCCAAGATACTGTTTTTCTCCAGTGTAACTGTTTTATAGGAGATATGTTGTGAAATTCTTCACATGATTATGTATATTATTTTTATAAATATATAATGTATCAGCGAATTGTCTAATCTGTGTGAAATGTCTCCGAAGTATAGTAATACATACAACGAAATTTTAGCGTATTAGGATCCAAATATAGGTACAATTATCTCAAAAATGTACAAAAAAGAATGATAGTGTAATATACCGAATTGTTAATAAACCATTATCTTGTCCACATCTCCAAGAGACTGCTGATTCTTTGCTGTCGTGGTAGACTTGTCCATATAATATATATTATTTTTATAAATATATATCAATATCAGGACGTTGAGATACTGGCTAACGATGTGTTCAACTACAAGTACAAATTAATCTGGATCAATTCAATTATTCTCATGCTTTCAAGTTTCCATTGGCTGTTGAATTTTCAATGAACTGCGTTATTCAGTACTCCAAACGTCATTCATGTGCTTTCAATGTCCTAGGGTTATTATGTAAGACTATTATTTAATAATCGTTAGAACAAACTGTCCGTAATCTATCTAAGAGTTTTCGAATTTTAAATTTTATAAGAGGCATGGTAAATATTTGTAGCCGAAGTTTTATCACTACGTTTATGCAGAGTTTGGAGAGTCCCTGTACATATATATTTAACTCTGGTTAAAGCACTGAAACAAGGAAGGTCTTAGTTGTGATATTTTTTTCACTTGAGGCAGATTACGAATACACCTCCGTATCTCTGTACAAACGCTTGTGTATCATGTATATATGCCTGTTTAAATTTTATGAAATTGCTCATATGGAAAGTGTTCTGTTGGACTTTTGGTTAGGGTGAATTCAACCCAGCCTATTCGCAATAATTATCTTTGAACCATTCGTGGACCCCGATGTGACGAATTTTTTTTATTGAGCTCAACGAAAATTGGTTTCGGCGCAGACGGGATTTCACGATTCTTCAAGATTTGCGTTGTTGACCTTAATTGAGGGGATCAACCTTGAGAGATTACAAACTTAGCAATATTTTTGCATTTTTCTCGATGTACCATAAACCATGCATTTTTAAATCCCATGTATTATATTATCCCTATAATGAAGTTATTATATAGTGTGTAAATTTTGTATTGTAGTTGCTGTTATAGTACATGCAATATAGTCAATAAAACATTTTTTCAATTATGATCGTCTTCTCATTTGATGAAATTTTGAAGATATCCGAATTTCTACTGTGAATTTGAAGTCGTACAATAATATAAATCCTAATATATAAGATTAATGATTTATTCAATAATAAAAATAATATTTTATCCATTTGCAGAACAACAGAATAAATTTATAACAGATTGACAAAAAAAACAATCCTGCAAAAGTGAGCTTGAGGCAGTAATCTGATTTGAGATTAAGCCCGAAATTAAATTATAATATTTGGTTTTTTCAGCACGAAACTTATTTAACCTCAATAACAAATCTGAAAAATAGATTTCATATTTTCATTTCGGAGTTTTTTTCTGAAATATTACAGACAATAGCTAGATAAATTGTACGAAATCTCTACAGATTTATTCTTGAAAATCTTAGAATTAATTTGAATTAAATGAGATGGAAACAATAATATGACGTGTATGTGATGTTAAAGTAATAAAAATTCTTAAAATTGTTCCATGAAATGAAATTAAAAAAACAACGGCAAAATTTCCTTTGGAACAATCAAAAGAAAACGAAGTTTTGCCCATAAAAAGGTATTTTTCATTTCCCTCTTTGAAAAATAGATAGCACAATATCCAGAAAATGAATCTGAAATTCTAAGGCATACTCTCCTCAATTGGAATTTATTTGGATGGTAAATAAAACAACCAAAAAAATATATACATACCTTCATTCTCGAAATATTCTTTCTGTTCGATAGCAAACTTTTGACAAAAATAACCATTTAAAAAAATTAGGATATTTCACATAAAAATGTCGAAAAAAATATATGATCAGACTCAATATCTGAAAACTGCCACGCGCATGTGTGAAATCCCAAAATAATTTAACCAAATATAGATTTTAAATTTACTTCGAAGGTTTCTTTCAAATATTTCAGATAAAAGCAGGATTACTTCTCTGAAACCTCTACAAATTTAATCTGAGAATTGATACTAATAAAGAATGTAAAAAAGATTTTTTTCAAATATCTAATTCTACACAAAAAATAGAGGAATTGAAAATGTTAGAAACCTGGAAAATTTTCACTGTTTCCCATGTGTACGAAATTCATTTACCTTAGTGTGAAAGCCAAAAAAGGAGATATGATAATATACTGAATTCAAAATATAATAAAATAGAGGGGTAAGAAATATTTTGACAATTGTCACAGTTTAAGTCTGCCGAATCATTCATTATTCAATTCAAGATGAATTTCCTTCAGATAGAGACCACTGGTTAGTTTGCTTACATTTTAGATGTCTCCTATAATTAATTTTCAATATCGCGCTTGGTGAGTTTAATGTGGAAGAATCATAGAATTATATTTTGACAATTATCACAGTTTAAGTCTGCCGAATCATTCATTATTCAATTCAAGATGAATTTCCTTCAGATAGAGACCACTGGTTAGTTTGCTTACATTTTAGATATCTCCTATAATTAATTTTCAATATCGCGCTTGGTGAGTGGAAGAATTATAGTTTGAAAATATAGTATCTTCATAAGACGAAATGTAGACGTACTAATTCATTTGAATTATACTTCTTACAATAGATGATTGATTGCCGACTTAACTTGACGAAAGTCATATTAACGTCAATTACAATAATACATCAGAAAATATATATATATATATATATATATGTGTATATATATATGTGTATATATATATATATATATATAAAATACATTTCACTATCTTTCACAGGACGAAAAATCAGCTAGATATTTGAAGAATGACCAAATTTTCATTATCTCATATTTAACTATGAATTCATCAGTAAAATAAATAAAAAATAACAAACTAATGGTCCCTATGAACAATAAATTAGAATTATTTAAATATTTTAATATTAGCCTTCTACATATTTAATTCCAAAAAATTATATTTAATGATTATAACTTCTGAAAATAAATTAAAATAATGTCATATAAGTACCACTTATATCAATTGACATATAAAATAAACATTCATTATAAGACATCCGAATGGTATAACAAAATCCAATAAATAAAAATTATTAACCAAAATCCTATAAATTAAATATTTTGAATAGATAAAATTTTGTTTCTGCTGATCAATCTTATGAAAACCAATATCTTTCAACAATATCCAACATAATCTTAAGAATTTCATCATAAAACTATCTTACTTAGACTATTCAATATTATTGGATATCTAACTAAGGTACTTTATATAAAAACTCAAGATATGTAAAACATTACTGAACCACAAGTTTTAAGTTCGACTTTGCTTCTTCAGTATTCAAATAATTCATATTCAATAAATATAACATCAATTAACAACAAATATTTACTTACCCTTCAATCTTCTAGAAATAGTTCTGCCGAAATGAAACCTTTAAATGTAGTGAGGACGGTTCACTACACACAAAAATATATCTGTGGTTTACCCTTGATCTAAAATATTTAAATAATTTTATATACCTTCTATCAAGAATTAACCTCTATTTATGTTAAATTAGAAATATATAAGTTTATGTGGGGACATGCCTATATGTATAGAGAATGTCGAAGATGGGATAGATTCCTTTAGTCGTAGCCAACAAAATTCCACAAATGTGAACCATCTTTTTGATACAGATTTCAGAGTTCTCCAATAGATTAAACCTCCTATAGAGGCCTCTAGAAGTAAATAGGCGCAATAAAAATATATTTTGCTTAAAGAACGAACAGACCTAAAGTATTTCGATGTGAAATAAAGACACTAAAATTCATGCCTGATTTAGTGAAGATGAAATACGCGAATCTTCAAAAATTCCAATGGTTAAAGCTAGATGCTTCGCACTTCGAAATTTCGAACATGTTTTCGAATTCAGGTGCAGTGTTATTCCTTTTAAAAATTTATTTGTGTGATTTTGATAGAAAGTATAGAAATTATATAAAGTTTTGTTCAATATATTGTTTGTCCAAAAACAAACAGTGAAAACATTATCGTCACATCGTAACAAAAATGGTTTGCAGCGACTGAATGTGATGTCTAATCGATAGTTTACCTCATTGTGCTACAGTCATATATTATTAAAAGTTCTGTAAATGTCTTTTACAGGAGTTTAACTAATGATATGAATTGGTATCAAAATCGTTACCGAAATGACTTGCTTATCGAAAGAGTGCAACTTTCAATCTAATCGATAAAACTGAAACGAGAATGGAAATGTTCCATGTAACTACTAATTTCTAGAATCAACTATTGATATTTGAGGTGTGCTATGAGGTACAAATAGAAGAGATTTGCCGACTGGGGTATTCAATAACACTCAGTATTATGATAAACTTATTATCTTCACGTTTTATGGGTCGATCGGTATGAATATAAAAGGACACTAGCTATCCCTCAGGTCGTTCTTCGTTGGTCATCATAATTATCCGTATACATGCCACAGTCGCATATTCTTCTAACGTAGAATAGATTCCTGACGAAATATAGTCCAATCAACATTTTTTCAGTGGATTTACCCTTTACCGGCCTCTAAGAGGTTTTCATTTGAAGCATCGTGGAAGTAATCGCGTTTCGCCTTAATTTCTTTTCGGAAAAGGCTCAGCGTGGTAAAATAAAACAATAAGAATGTTGGTCATAGATTGCAGAGGCATAGACAGAGATTTGAAGTTCATGAACAACGCCCACGGTGAAAGTAAAGTACCCTCTCGGGTACTGTGAGCATTAGGACGCCATCTATGTGATGATGATTGGAAGGGTAGTAAAAATCTGCGCGAGCTATCAGTGTCCTTTCATTTACATCATGTATATCATCAATTGTGCAGATATTGCACCAAATTCTGTAAAATATGAAGGAAATCTATATAATAAAGAAATTCATTCTTTGCTCACGATGATATTGTTTCTCTGAAACAAGTTCAAATATAGCACATTTTCCGGGTCAACAACTGAAAATCTATTTTCCGTACTATTCAATCAACCTTAAAAATGAAACATAAATGATAATATCAAAAAACAACAATATCTTGAAATAACGAGAGTATGCACTCGAAAAAATCTATACTAACAAATTCCATAAAAGTTGATTTTTGTTCAGAACAAACTGCTCAACTTGAGGTTATGTTCCAAAAAAATTCTGGATATCATAATTATGCAGAACACATGAAAAATAAAAACTTTTTAAAATAATTTTTCAAAAACTATGTTTCTATTTTGATAGACAATGGAATTCTTCAAAATAAAGTGAACTTCATTTTGACATGTTTCTTCCCAGGTACACTCCCTTTTTATTTCAAGGTAATGTGTCTTTTCTGATATAATTTCTGTTCCATTTTTCAAGGTTGACTGAAAAGCATGGGAAATTTATTTTCAAACATTGAACCGAAAATCGCGTTACATATCAATTTGTATTTTGTATTTTTCGTATCAAAATTTATTGGTCATTCATTGTGTCAAGCGAAAATAGTTTTAATCAGAGAATGAATGAGATTTTTTGAAATTTTCTTCATGAATTTGTACAATATTTGAAGAATTCCATTGTCTTTCAAAAAAAAAACTTTGTTTTCGTCTTAATATTTTAAAAATGAAATTTTATGGAATAAAAAAAGTTTTTTCTTGATAAAAGGATTATCATAAAATTTCAAATACCATACAGTTTTATTCCGCTAACCACCTACAAATTTTAAATTCAAAAAATTTTCATTTAAAAACCTTTCGAATTAATTTAAATAAATGTCTTTAATCAATTTATTGTCATTTTATGTCAATTTAGTAGACATATATTATAGCATTAACACTTATTACATTATACCAAAGGGAATAAAAGAATTCAAAATAGTCAATTAAAAATCATTAAAAAAAATAATTGATGTGTACAAAATTTTGTTTCGTACCTTGTTCTATTAAAACCAAATTCTTTTCCAAAAATTCAAAACATAACCTCAAGAAGTTCTTCAAAAACAACTTGTTCTAAATAAGTTCCTTATTAACACTAGAATGTGAAATGAACATGAAATTAACATTTCATTCTAGTGTTTCTGAAGAAGTTTCTGAGGTTATGTTTTGCATTTTTGGAAATGAATTTGGTTTTAATAAAACAGGGTAGGAAAAAAAAATTTGTACTCTTCAAGTATTCATTTAATGATTTTTAATTGTCAATTTATATTTCATTGAATTATTTTATTCCCTTTGGTCTCATGTAATTAGTGTTAATTCTATATATCTACTAAATTGACACAGTATGTTCGAAAGACATTTATTTAATTTAATTCTAAAAGTTTCTGAATGAAAATTTTTTCAAATTCAAATTTGTAGGAGGTTAGCAGAATAAATCTGTAGATATTCAAAATTTCATGTAAAGGTTACAGTATCTTCTAATTTCATAATTATTTTACAATTAATTTAATATCATATCTCAAAAACACTTTTTCTCTTTAGAAATGCTAAAAAATTCGGGTGTATTTTACTTGTAGAACAAAAGTTGAGTTTGAATACAGTTGAAATATAGGTCCTTCTACTGAGAAATAGAGCGATATTTTTCGGAATAATGTCTTGAAATAAGATATACGTTAAGTTCAAATTCGTTTGAAAATCGTTGGAACGTAATTTTATTTGACCTTTGTGAGAGGATTCCAAGAAATAGGGCGGCATTTTCATTTATTGAATACGTGATTTCCGAGGAAAGTTAATCAGAATAAAAACTGACAACAAAATCATGCCAATTTTCACATAAAAGGTTTTCCGATAAGAGGTTTCATTTTGACATAAAAAAGAGTATATTTCAAGAGAAATCAATGCATGTTTATTTCATTGTGAAGAGGAAGGTATGCCTTCTACAATGGAAAACGACATCAGCCAAATGGCCGCCACCATATCCTTTTCATGAAATTTTCCATGACCAATCCGCACATTTACGGCTGTATATCCTCGATAGCTCAACAAATTCCATCTTTAAGGTCATGAATCGATTGTATAGCATTAGCATGAACCTTGTCTTTCACGTGGCTCAAAAGAAAAAAGTCTAAATTTATTAAATCACAAGATCTCGGTGGCCAATTGTGATCATCTCTTCTAGAAATAACACGAATTTTTTCTTGCAAAATTGCGAGTGCAGCACGTAGTTGAAAATAAACGTCATCCACATCAATGTCTTCCAGTTCCGGCAATAAACATTCATTTATCATGGCTCATTGCATTTGAGTATTTCTGAAGCTACAGAAGGTACACATATTCATAAAATTGGTACATAAATATAATATTATCCAAGCCGATCTTTTTTATCAAATGTATTCAGGAATAAAAATAAAAGGGATATTTAAAAACACGATACGTGGAACTACAAACCTGGAAGTATATCAGGTATGTCATGCGCAATCAATATTTTCTCAATATCTATGTCCAGTGGTCTCTGGACTGTTAGAAATAATATTCACGTATATTTTTATGTGTTCATTAAAATGATTTATACATTGTATGACCTAACTTTGTTGATTCGCTAATACACCTTAACTATTTCATAAAATTTACAGAATCTCTAGTTCAGCTATATGCAATACTCAAAATAGAATATAAGATAATGAGTGTCCTTCATAAAAAATCGATTTCCCAAGAAAATAATGATATTATATTTGATATATAGACTATGTACACAATAGCTAACAATCGAGGCAAATTATCATTATATCTAAAAGGAAATTGTTTGAATAGAACACCGCAAAAATTATGGATAACAATGAATCATAATTATTTATAATCTACTGACCCATTCGATGATCGTCTTGCGAAATCATTCATTTCTTGATCACTAGCTAAGTTATATAAGTTATTGAACAGGTAGGTACCGTGACCTTTGATTGATCGAGGTAAATACTTTTCCGATAAAATTTGAACTTTCGTTAATTCCAATAGACCGTGTCTTGTATTGTTAAAATTTCATTAAAAACCCAAATTCGTATGGTCGATGATGATCTCTTAGATTTCTCAATATAAATGATAGATACAAAAAATTACTTAATACTTCATCTTATTGAATAATTGCCAGTGAAATGTATTTTTTGAATATGACAACAAATATAATCTGTTATTCTCGTACAATTTTAATTTCAAAAAATTTTATTCAAAAGACTCTTAGAATTAAATTAATTTCTTATAAACACTGCTTATATGAAATAGACGTATTAAATAAAAATTCATTATTACATCTCAAGTGGAATAAAAAACCCAAAAAATATAAATTGTCGATTAAAATCAATAAATAAAAAAATGTTTTTTTTTCGTTTCAAGCATGCGCAATGAACCCTTCAGACAAGCGGAAATGCAGCTTTGCTTGTGACAAAATGTTTTGTTTTCTAATCTTATATTTATGAAAACTGAATCTTTTTCAAAAATATACAACATCATTTCAAGAACTTCTCCAAAACTAATTTATTCGAAAATATTTAATATATTTGAACAAGTTACTTCAAAATCTCTCAAAACCTGCAGCACATTCTCGAAAAATAATTAGAATTCAGATAAGGTCAGTTCAACTTCACATTTAAGGGCTAAAATCAATTAACAATAAATAAACTTACCCATACGACCTACTGGAATCAGTTTGATAAACATTCAAACTAGGTACATATAATATCCAATACTCTATGTTCTATGCTCACCACAAAAATCACAGAAACTTTGTAAGGCACTTTATAGTCTTGGTTAAACCACTCGACACTGTATAATGAATTTCTTTATTTGAAAACCTAATATGATCATATATTGTATATAAAATAATAAGAAGCGGTTTTTTACTTGATGAAAGGATTATTACAAACTTTGAATACCGAAACAGATTTAATCTGTTAGTCTCCTTCAATTTTAATTTCAAATAATTTTATCCAAAAAACTTTTAGAATTAAATCAATTTCTTATAAGCACTTCTCATATTTAATAGACGTATAAAATCAAAACTCATACAATATCAAATGGAATAAAAAAACCAAAAAAATATCAATTGTCAATACAAACTTTCTGTGATTTTTGTGGTAAGCATAGAACATAGAGTACCTTGGATATTAGTTTGAATGTTTATCAAACAGATTCCATGAGGATGTATGGGTAAGTTTATTTATTGTTGATTGATTTTGTCTTTTAAATGTGAAGTTGAACTGACCCTTTCTGAATTCTAATTATTTTTTGAGGATTTACTACATGTTTTGAGAGTTTTTGAAGTACCTAATTTAAATATTTAAATATATTAAATATTTCAAATAAATTAGTTTTGGAGAAGTTCCCAAAATTATGTTGTATATTTTCGAAAAAGATTTAGTTTTCATAAATATAAGATTAGAAAACATTTTGTTATAAGCAAAGCTGCGTTTCCGCTTGTCTGAAGAGTTCAGTGCCCGTGCTTGGAACGAAACAAAAAAACAGTTATTTATTTATTAATTTTTTTAATTGACAATTTATATTTTTTGGGTTTTTTTATTCCATTTTATATTGTATTTTGAGTTTTGATTTTATACGTCTATTATATATAAGCAGTGCTTATAAGACATTTATTTAATTCTGAAAGTTTTTTTAGAAAAATTCTTTGAAATTAAAATTGTAGGAGACTAACAGATTAAATCTGTTTTAATATCTGAAGTTTGTTATAATCCTTGTATCAAGTAAAAAACCGCTTCGTATTATTTCATTTAATAAAATGTTTTAATATTTTCATATTAGCCTTTTACATATTTGATTTCAAAAAATAATATTTAATAATTGTAACTTCAGGAATTAAATTAAATTAATGTCATATAAGTACCACTTATATCAAACGACATATAAAATAAACATTCATTATAAGAAAATTTTAATATCAAAACAGATTTAATCTGTTAGTCTTCTACAATTTTAATTTCCAAAAATTTATTTAAGAAACTTTAAGAATTGAAATAATGTCTTTATAAGCATTGCTCATATTTAATAAACGTATAAAATTGAAATTCATTTAACAATATCAAATGGAATTAAGAAAAACCAACGGATATAAATTGTCAATTGAAATTAATAAATAAATAACATTTTTTGTTTCGTGTTGTTTCGCCCATTATAAGACATCCAAACGATATAACAAAATCCAATAAATAAAAATTGTTAACCAAAATCCTTGTTTATGGTCATCAATCTTATGAAAACAGATATCTTTCAAAAATCTTCAACATAATATTAAAAATTTCGTCATAAAACTATCTTACTTAGAATATTCAATATTATTGGATATCTAACTAGGTTATTTTTTATAAAATCACAAGATATGTAGAAACATTACTAAAAAACAAGCTTTCAGAGAGACTGCTTCTTCAGTACACAATTATATTCACACTCAATAATATTTAACAAAAATATTTTCTCACCTTTCAACAATTCAGAAAGCTTCTGGTAAATGAATACTGAAAATTTAAATGGAGTGTAATGCAAACTCAAATAAATAATTCTGTGGTTTACCATCGATCTAAAAGATTGGCAATTTAACGTCCTCTGTTATATCACAAGGACCAACTGTATTAAGAATGTTAAGGAAACCAAATAAATATATAGTATGAATAAAATAAAATAAATAGAGGTTTTTACTTGATAGAAGGTATATGAAATTATTTAAATATTTCAATATTAGCCTTCTACATATTAAAACATTAATTCCTGAAGTAATAATGATAGAAGGTATACAAAATTATTCAAATATTTTAATATTAGCCTTCTACATATTTAATTTCAAAAAATTATATTTTATTAAATATGATAATATTTAAATAATTGTATATAGCTCTTATCAAGTATAAACCTCTGTTTATTTTAATTTTAATATTATAATAAAATATATTATTATTGGAAGAAAATCTTTTGAGTAACATACATTTCATTATTAAAAATTTTACAAACAACTATGATTTTTCACCAAAACATTCAGATGTTCACACACTTATAGTTTCAGGCAGATTGGTCAAATTTGCGGCAGAAAATGGTAACCTTAGGAGATCGTGCGAAATCAACGAACTTTCCCTCCACGAATCTGGTCTATTGTCAGAAATTTGCTCACAAATTTCCCGCCTAGAGCATAGACAATATTTTCTATTTACTGTCTCACTTACTGGTAGGAATTCTGAGATGTACGGTAATCGTAACAACTTTGGCCTTTTGCGCTATCATGTCCTGTTTTTGATGAAGGCACAACTTGTGTAATTTTTCCATCGCTTCCGCACAGGAAATTCTATTAACAATCCAAAAATTAAGACAGATTCTTTGTTTGAAATGGAAACATTTGGAGATAAACGCACAAACTGGTGAACTGTGAGCAAACGAACTAACAGATGACGCTCAAGCTCTTGAGTGAGTACAGATGATAAGTGTGACAACTCAGGCATAATAATAATAATAATAATAATAATAATAATAATAATAATAATAATAATAATAATAATAATAATAATAATAATAATAATAATAATAATAATAATAATAATAATAATAATAATATTTATTCACTTTTCAAATAATCAATTTCCGGTGTTCTCGAAATAATGTACTTTAATCGCTTCGCTATTCTTGTTCTAATTATAATTATTCTTTGAACATAGCTTTTTCCTTCTTTGTCCAAAGGTTGTTACAATATCAACCTACAAATTCCAACATCAGTTGGAGTTTATCATAAAACATCACCGTGCAAATCATGGAAGTATAGTATATCATTTTTAGTGAGTCGGTCGATTTACAAGCTGCAAAAACTTTTTATGATGGGGTTGTAAAAGAGTCATCCGGATAAAATAGTCAGAACGTAAACGAAGAAACTTCGGGTTAATAGAAGGCCCTTATACGAAGGAAACGTAATTTGGCTTGCCTCTCAATTTTTCCGTAAACTACGTCCTTTCCACACATAAATTATGAACCAGTTCAGGAAATGTGTTTCGGCCATTAAACTTTGATAAGTTAGACCAGGAGTTATGTTTCGGATATAAAGTCAACATTATATATAGTAATCACAAAAAATTCGGATCGCACCGGAATATTCGACTCTCGGTTGAATATAAACAACGCAAAATGAGGAATAAAAAATTTTGTATCAGGTGTTTTTTTTAGAGTGATAGAACTTTCGATAGGGATAACTGTGATTTGACAGAAGGTAGAAGCCATGTTGTTTTGACATTTCTGTTCAGTAAAATCGATGCTGGAGCTAATGCTACAGTGAATGGTTCTCGTTACAGATCGATGATCGATGATTATTTGTTTCAAAATTTGAATGGTATCGACCCAGAAGTGTTTTGGATCCAACAAGATCGTGATACACATCATGCTGCTACCATAACATATAATTTATTAAAAGAAAGATTTGGCGATAACATTATTTCGATAAATGGCCCAATTAATTGGACTCTAATGTCAAGTCATTGGTTCATGCTGATAAACCAGAAACAATAGACGCTTTGGAAGCCAACATAACTCGTGTTTTTGATGAAATAAGGCTTGAATTACTCGAAAAAAAGGTGCAAAATTGGTCTGGTCGAATGCGGTTCCTCAGAGCTAGTCGTGGTGGACATATGCCGGAAATTATTTTCAAAACATAAATGTCATAAAATTATATTTGAAATAAAAAAAATTTGGCTTCAATTTTAATTTAAATGTGTGTTATTTCAATTTGAAGTTCTATCACTCTAAAAAAGACACCCGATACTAATTTAAACTCGATCATAAAATTGTTGTTATGATTTCTTCAGGGCCCAATGCAGCTCCTCTCACAAAATTTCTGTGAATTTTTCCCGTATAAAATTCAAATGACCCAGGAGCTGAAGGTAAACGGCCATAGACAAAGAAGTTTGTTCACTGGAGGATTTGGAAACTGACCCTAATTTTCATCAAAAAACCTTGAATGATGAGGTACATTCCTTGATGAATGATTACGTAAACAAACAAAATTGTGAAATTTGGGACGATACCAATCCTCATGAGATCCAAGAGTGTCCACTGTATCCTTTGGTGTGGATTTTAGGCTGGCGGTGTCATCTGTCCATATTCTTTTGAAAACGACTCAGACCAGACCATCACCTTCAACGATAAGGGCTCTAATTCAATAATTACCAACTTCTCCTATGGAGGTGAGACTCAAAGTTTTGTCACTATTGAAAGAATACATCAGCGTGCTCGCCCCCCATGGCATTAGATCTAGCCGCGATGGGGCCGCTTGTATTGACTAGGACTAGTTTCATCCCGGTGAAATGGAGGGTTAAGTCTCGATGCCTGAAGTAATGCCATTCGCGCCAGTCGCTGGACCCGTGTGGTGAGAGATCTTCCGAATGGGGCCCTAGTTTTGCCGTTATACTGGAATGGAGGGCTGAGACGGTTGATTAACTCAGTGACAAGGGAGTCCGTCGCAGCACATGGCCTCTCCCTTAAAACTAGCGTACTCTACCCTATTGCAGTAATTCTCCGGATTCTTCTGTCCAAAATTTGAATATCAAAACAAATTAAAATATGTTTATCTTCTACAATTTTAATTTCAAAAAAATTTTTTATTCAAGAAACTTTTACAATTAAATTATTGTCTAAAACAAGCACCGCTTACATTTAATAGACGTATATAATCAAAACTCAATATATAATGTCAAATGGAATAAATAAACCAACAGATAAACGAAAGTCATTAAAATTAATAAATAAATAAAATTAATGACTTTCGTATATCTGTTGGTTTATTTATTCCATTTGACATTATATATTGAGTTTTGATTATAAACGTCTATTAAATGTGCTTGTTTTAGACATTAATTTAATTCTAAAAGTTTTTTGAATAAAAAATTTTTTTGAAATTAAAATTGCGTTACCTCGAGAGAGTGGATGCCCACAGGTGGTACTTGTACCACCTGGCCACCCGATTCATGTTTCGAGGGGGTAGTGGTTGAAAGTCCGCATGCTGGACTAGGGAGTCATTTCATTTATCTGTTCGCAGAACTTATGTTCGAGATATTCTCATGAAATGTCTCAGGGTTTAGCGGGACTTGACGTTTCGACTGGCCTCGTCCTGCACCTGGATCTATTGTGAGACGTTTCAGGGTTTGTGGATCTCGACGAAACGGCTAGTCCGTTGGTGCTTGACGCCAGGATCATTCGAAAGACTTCACATGGGTTCGTGGGTCATGACGTACAGGCCCTGTTGACGGTACTCGTACCAGGATCAATTGAGGCGTCAATCTTGGAATTATCTTAGTTCATGAGACTGCATTCGGGTGGATGGATAAGAAGCCCTTCCAGCGTGTGAGTTGCGTCCCAAAAACTCGGGTACTGACAAGACATAGCCAGTAGAGGTTGGATAGTGCTTCACTGCTACCAGTCAGACTGTCAGTTTCTGTGGTTCTCGATCGTACTAAGAGGATCGTTTATGTAAATAAGGAGGGTGGGCGACAAAACTGAACCTTGGAGCACTCCAGCGTTCACGTGACAACTACGGGAACCGACATCATCCACGACCACATGAATGTTTCTGTTGGTGGGGAAACACTTCATCCAATTGCAGAGACTCCAGGGAAAACCAGACGAAGATAGCTTTTTCAGAAGAGCCTTCTGCCAAACACGATCGAAAGCCTCCAAATAATATGTTTATAGCCTATGCCCCAATAGTTATGATTCATCCTGTAGATATAAAGATGTCAAAAATTGATATGGCTGCTATAATTGTTTGTGGCAACAAATCAATTTACCGTTATTTTGCACTCAACTGTCTTGTTTTTATATGATATTTCACAACTTTTTGCGGTTGAAGGACTGAGTTGAAAGATTTGGTATTTTTTCACATTTCATATTATTGTATTGAATAGAAACTACTTCACTAAAGCGAAGCTCACTTTATAGATATAAATAACGAAAAAAAAAATATATTTCATCTAATTTCCGTAGATTCTTAGTTTGAAAAAATACAAATTTATGACTCCACTTTTTCCAGGAATCTCAGATATTAAGAATACTCGTACAATTAAATAGAAAAACAGTAAACGGCAGATGACTGGCTTGAGATTAGTGCAGAAACATAAACTAATCGTAGTCTAAATCACCCCTAAAAAATATTTACTGTTGCGATAAATTCCCCTTTCCTTTGAATTGCTGCTATATTTTCCCGGTCCGTTCTTCCGTGCCTCTCTGGAATTCTCACATTATGTTTCCAGTCTATCGAGAAAAAATTCGAACTATGTCATTGTCGCAATTATCTCTTGGCGCTTCTTTTTTGCGTGCGCTATATGCCGTAGGTATTTTAATGCCTTCAGCGAACGAGTTTTTAAACTGCATCTGACGGGGCACGTTCGAATGGAGTTCCGAAAAGGTAATAAAATTTCCGTGTCTTTGGGTTGTTAGAGAAAATAAACACGAAGACGAAGACCTAGTGGGGAAAATAAAACTTTTAATTGATGGCGTGAGATCAAATGTTCAACTTGACCAGTGTGTCTCACGCACTCTTGAAGTGTCCAAAAATTGGGAGACATTCTTTCGCTCATCGGGGAGAACTGGGGCGAACATGATCTAGCGATTTTCTCGAATTTGCACGCGATCTTCGTGGGTTTTCATTGAATTTTCGAAGGTTTCTGATGTTGCGTTGGTGTGTGCAGATTGAGAAGATTATCAAAATGTTATGCACCTGTATAAATACACAGAGTCACCGAGAAACGGCCAATGGAACACAAACTATGTTTTATTTAACCGAATTTATTGTATCGCAGTATTAAGTGTATTATTCTGAAAACTTGGTGGAACAGATAATTCTGCCCCAAAAAAACCTTTCGCTCAGTTGAAGTGGAATCGTGTGGATGATGAAACTGTTGGCGGGGGAAGACGACAAATCAAAGATTTCCACGTATCGGGCAATCATTGGGTGTCATCGTGTTTGTTGGGGGCAGTTTGACGACTTCGCGAATAATGCGTCTTGTAAGTATTTTTCTGTTGCAATATTTTTGCAGCGATCAAAGTCAATATTGTGTATCTGCGTGATTTTTAAAGAGGTCAGAGGATGTATCAGCTTTTCCGACTTCTAGTTGGTGTTAAATTTACCTATTTACGACATAGCATGGTATATCGTATACACCTTGAGGAATTGAATCTTTGAGGAATAGAACAAACTCAGTAAGTCTTGGATAAAAGGAAGAAATGCCTTGTGAGGATTATCCTCTAGAGGCTCTTGAGAATCCTGCGAATACATCCGATTCAGTCGAAAGGATTCCTGAATTTCATATCTGCTACATCTATTTTGTACTAGAGCAGATTCAAATTGGTTAAATTCCTGTATAATGTGTTTCCTGTAACTTATAGTCGTTCACTTAAAATTTGCATTTTTGATCGGCTATAAATAAAAAACTGATGAATATTTTTGCGAAATTGAGATTTTATTAGACAAGTTGAACCTTCTATATGGGTTAAATCCGTATTTAAGTAATTTGTGTATATTTTGATACAAAAATAAACCGTTTTGTGAAACCTACAGCGTTTTCATTATTCAACAACCCACTCCCAATTAGCCAGCATTAATTCAATCAATGATGTCCAAAAAAAATCTCGAAACTTATTCAGGAAGCGTTCGTTGCAAAACAATTCCCGGTATTGAGATTTCAAGGTTCTTAACACTCTAGATTTATACTTCATTCCGGCGCCTTCTTGCTGATTAAGACAAGAACAAACTCGCAATACGAGAAAGTTCATCCATACGACTAACAGAGTTTAACACTTATCCCTGAGGTCAGGCTGGCTCGTAATATCAATAACAGTGGTATAAATGTATGGAAGTAGCTTGAACGGAACGGTTAACCTCCGATGTATGTTTCAATTTTCAACGGAGCTAGGATAACGATAAAATGGAAGAACAAGAACAGAATCTATTATTGTTGGACAAAACGTTGCCTGAAGATGAAATGAACGACCTGTCTGATAGAACGAGGTCACTTAAGATGGTTGGTGGGTGTTGCTGGTTGAAATGAAGGTTATTTGTCTTTGTAAACTGGGATATTTATGAAACTAATGAATTTTATATCATACAGTAATAAAAAGACGAGTAAATTATTTCAACTAACTAACTATATTTTGTTGTAATACTTTTTGTATCTTGAGGATGTGTTTAAAAATTCTGAGCCGTATATATGAGGAAAAATATTTTATAATTCAGCTTAATCTCTTAATTGGATAAATTTACAACGAACTTGTAACTGTTCTGGAACTATATGAATCAAATTTTAATTTTTTTTTGATAACCAGGCTTCCAAACTTTTTTTGGGTCTAGGTAAGGGATTTTTGTCGGACTGAGTCAGATCAGGCGACTAAGGCGAGTGATTCGGACCCTGAATTGCATTGCAACATTTGATTTCTGTTTAGGGGACTGTACTGCAAAAAAATTACCTTTCGATAACTTTCCGCATCGTTACTTGATCATTATTTCTAGTAGATTAGTCAGACACGTCAAACAGTAATTCCCTGCAAATAGAAAGAACCTGTGGATAACTTTCTGCATCTTCTCTAGATAATTATTTCTCATATAGTAGCCAGCAAAGTCGAAAAGTAATTTCTTTGTTTTTGTTCTATACTTATCCAGATAACCATAAAATCAATTTCATCCCTCTATTTTCCCTTATATCAGAAACCTTTTGTTTTTTCGGTTCTAACATGGTTTACTATCAAAATTAATATAAATTGAATATTACTTAGGATTTTTTGAATTATTTCAAAAAATATAATAACTAGAAAAATTCTCTGAAATATTTATGAATTTTGATTCAAAAAATCTCTTTAAATGACCGCTATTACCTGAATACCATGCCTTCAGAACATCTGCAATAGAAATCTTCTTATTTTTCCCAGTTTCCACATCAGAGTCGCTTCTTTCGGAATCAGAGAGGACATTCGAATCACCATCAATATTAGTTAAATTTTGGTTCACTTCCAGCACATCTCTATTCCAGCTTTCCACATCTTCACAGTTTTACTCAGCCTAAGAATTGAAAAATATCTTAAGTAGGTACTTAGTATCTCAAATCGAAGTTGATTTGCTCGATTATTTGATAGGTATGAGTGTTATAATACAAAGTTTTCTCAACTGACCGAATGAATCGTGTTCAGCAACTCGATAGTTTCTTCTACTATAGGTTCCGATTTTTACTCATCAATATTTCTCGCAGCTTAACAAGAGTCGCTATGGTCAAAAATTTTGTTCCAACACGTTTTGGCCAGTGGATATAATTGTTGTCATGACCGGTGTAAATATAAGGCAGCATCCCTCAAGGTGAGGTTGTTGAGTCCATCTGCCATGTTGCGTCCTTGGGCCACCAGAAAACTCAAAAGATTATTTATGTAATACAGTTTCGCCAACTTCAAGGCTTTGATCTATTGGTCGAATTAAGGGAGTCACATTAGGAGGTAGAAACATCACAAATATTTTGCCATCTTCTGTTGACTTTCCCGGAAGACATTTTAGAAATTGCTCTACCTATAAAAAATCTCATTTGCTCACATTGCATTTTTCATTTTAACACTTACCCCTGGTACGAAGCATTCGAAGGGCTCAAATTTATCTATTAATTGAACCAATTCAAAATTGAATGGGCTAATATTATGCACCTTTGATGATAGTTTTTCTCCACAAATTTTCAAAAATCTGAGACCATAACAAACTTTTGCAGCCATCCATCACTCGCGGTAAATTTTTCATTTCCACTTCTCAAGGTTTCATGAAGCTGAAGAGATTTATGCTTAATAATTTCTCCTGTTATAGACAAATTTAATTCTCTGTTTAAGGCTTCCTCCATTTTCGAATATTTATATTCCCTCAAAGAGCATTTTTTAATTTTATTTGACTTCAAACTCTGGTTCACAACACTCATGATTCTGGTCTGTTTCATTCAATCGAGCATCAGCTCCAATGCATGAATAGTCTATTTTATGACATTCAAAATTAAAGCATTTTCATGACACCATGAAACCAACATAGCTTTGCAAGCTCCTCAGGACTCCGAGTTGCGACACCAAAAATAATTATTCAACTCACCCCTGGGGAACTCGCGAGGTTGTATCGTAATCACTAGACCATGTACCCTGTACTTAACCGTGAAAAGTTCTATTTGTATTGTGCTCTTATTTCAAAACTGAATCTTTTTAAATGATAATTTGTTGCCGTATTTTGACTAATTGTTTGAAAGCGTTTCCAGAAGTTATAACGTAACGAAATATGTTATGTATTGATCTCTTTAAAAATCAATATATATGTGTATTAGTCAATAGTGTATAAAATTTTTCAATGATTGAAACTGTTGGCAATGTTCGAATTCTACGAAATCCAACAAGTTATTTTCGATGTTAACTACGCAAATATATTACAACTACGTTCCCAGGGTCCAGAAAGTCTAAGCCTCTCAAAAATGTCTTATTTTTTTCCTAGAAATCTAAATAGGACGGTAGTACTAGGAACGAAAATAGTCAAATGTCATTTCAGAATTCTACCTGGTCACACTAAGTATCGCACAGTAGGGAAAAGTCTCTGGTTGGAAATCGGTCTACAAACACACACACTAAACCTCTTTTTGTGCTTCGATCAAACGTTCACGCAATATTCACACACTCTGTCTTCTCAAGTAAGTTCTAATCACACATTATCTCTCTCTGCTCTTAAATGAGTTTATATTAGCATTCACTTTAACTTTCCAAGAAACACCCTCCCTTAATAGCACATAATGCACTGAAGGGTCTGGAAGTGAATGTATCATCTACATTATTTATTTGTAAATTAGCCAGTACAAGTGTCAAGTCAACACAATGAAAGTGAGCAATGATGAAAAAGCTCATCGATTTACTTCCCTATGAGCAATATCGTATTTTCATCACAATAAGAGTTCAATACTTCACCGCAACAATTCCCTCAACTTTTGGGTAAAATAATTCAAACTTGTGATATACGTATTCAGGCTGCAAATGAACCCACTAAAGTCTATTACATCTCTCTTAATTCCCATTGAAGAATGCTTATCCCAGAATTCGCATACTAATTGATTGAGGTTAATCAATCACACCAAAGGATTCAATAAGGTATATCTACATACCAAGTAATTCTTTCGGGCAACATATTTGCTAAAATTTAGTTTGTACTATTCAAACTTTTCAGTCGCCTTTATTGGGAAACCTGGTGAACTGAAATGATGAGAAATCTTGTTGAAGCTTAATTTCTCCCCATTCTGCATATTTCAGGACCTCCCCCCGTACTCCTACACGTGCTTAAACGAATATCAAGGCCCAAGGCCTCGGCCTTCCGTTTTATCGTTACGAACAATTTGCATTTCTTTCAAAACCGAACGAAAACAATTGAAACTGATGAAGTATCTCGGTTAGCAATCGCCAAGGTCGGCCTCAAATGGAGGCAAAAAGATTCATTAGGAACATTTCGAGACGACGCTTCTTCCCAAACAGCGTCTATTTTCGGCGGCTTTAACAACCTCAAGAATTCATAAGGAGGTGTCGCTTGTGCACTTCAGTCGTTATCATTCTTCACGAAAATCTAACATAACCGTTAGGTCCCAGCGAATGATGGAAAGTAATGGAAACTTTCTTGCTCGCTCGTAACAGGGCGCATTAATTTCGTCCAATTTCTGAAAATTGAAAATAATAACATGAATGGATGATGTGACATACCGGCCACATAGTCTATCCATCCGAGGACGTCAAAAATTAAAAAAAAAATAGAATGTAAAAACATATCCTAATACTGTGTTGAAAAATTAACTGACATCAGTCAGTGAAACACAAAGTATATATATTGTCTGTTTTTTTTAGAGTGATGGAACTTTAAATTGATATAAAACACATTCAAATTAAGATTGAAGCCAAATTTTTGTCCAACATATGTCCACCACGACTAGCTCTGAGAAACCGCATTCGATCAGACTAATGTTGGACCACTTTTTTAAGTGATTCAGGCCTTATTTAATCAATAACACGAGTTATATTGGCTTCCAAAGCGTCTATTGGTTCTGGTTTATCAGCAAAAACCAATGACTCGACATAACCCCAAAGAAAATAATCCAGTGGAGTTATGTCGCTTGATCTTGGAGGCCAATTAATTGAACCATTTCTCGAAATAATGTTATCGCCAAATCTTTCTTTCAATAAATCAATTGTTACGGTAGCAGCATGAGGTGTAGCACCATCTTGTTGGAACCAAAACACTTCTGGGTTGATACCATTCAAATTTTGAAACAAATAATCATTGATCATCGATCTGTAACGAGCACCATTCACTATAACATTAGCTCCAGCATCGTTTCTAAAGAATATGGACCGATGATGCCTACAGCGTGTAAAGCACACCATACAGCATTTTTCAGGATGCAATGGAACCTGCAGAACTTCTTGAGGATTGTTTTCACTCCATATACGGCAATTTTGCTTGTTTACATAGCTGTTCAACCAGAAATGTGCTTCATCACTGAACACAATTTTACGATAAAAAAGTGGATCAACTTCAAGCTGTTCTGAGGCCCAATCAGCAAACAAACGACGCTTATTATGGTGAAGTGGCTTTAGTTCTTGAAGCAGTTGGATTTTGTATGGGTATAGACCAAGATCTTTACGCAAAATTTTCCATGTGGTGGATGCACAGAGTCCAACTTGTTGTGAACGTCGACTAATAGACAAATCTGGATCATCATTAACACTATGACTTACAGCAGCAATATTTTCTTCTGTACGTACAGTTCCTTGTCTTGTTGTTGTTGTTGCATTGAGTAGAGAAAATGTTTTCCGAAATCTATCGATAGTTCGACGAATAAGCTGCTCTGATGGACGATTATGTAAACCATAAATTTCACGAAGTGCTCTATAATAGAACACTGATTTTGAAAATAAATTTCAACAATTTGTAAACGTTGTTGCGCCATGAGTCTTTCCATGATATGGTAGTCATTTTGCTCAACTCATAAATTTCATAAAACATTTCATTCAGTAAAACCATTCTGCAACATTTCTGCTGTAGCATACTCTGGTATACCCTGATAGTTTCATGAACATAGGACGTCATGGTCCTTGGAAATACTAATAAGTCAGCTCTGCCATCGAAGCAAACCTCCAAACCATAATTGTGGCTCTTCGACTTCTTGAACAGAACGGCGGTTCCTTCGTACGAGTGGACGTGCTCGCGAGTGAGTGGAACTCTTCTTAACAAGCCTCTCAATGTTAGATTGACTTCATGGAGACGTTTTCTGACGATGCTTAGGGAAACTTAAGTAAAGGGGCTCTCGATGGGAACGCCCCATTTTTAAATTGACATTACTCACGCAAGGCAGTCATTGTTTATTTGTGACATTGACAGTTGTACTGAAAAATAAAAAAGATGATATACATCATCGGAAAACATCAATATCCTTAACTTTCGACGAGCAGTAAATTTAATTTGTCATATTAGTTCAAGGGCGTAGATATGAAGGGGTACTGGGGGTTATTCCCCTCCCCAAGGATTCCAAAATATAGAATTTAAAAATTCCAAAATATAAAATTTCAAATTTCCAGCCAAGATGAAAAACGATAATATTTTCTTACACGAAACATATTTGTTATTTGAAAAAGTGAATGTTTCTTGTTATCTATGTATATTATGTTTTATTAGTATTTATTTTGGATAAAATAATCGATAACTCTCTCCAAGAAAAAAAATTGTCTACGCTCTTGTATTAGTTTCGAACAATTTCTGGAACTTTCAGAAAAATTAAATTTTTCCCAGTTCTACAAGCGATTTCCCATTACTCCTTCTCTTTAATTCCCATTTGTATTATTTCTCATTCTGACAGCTCATAAGAGAGAGTTTTACTCGAAAATCAAAAGTCTAATTGGTAAGATCTGCGTATGATTGTTGAACATCCCCGATGTTTACGTTATTTTTGGGACGAAGGTCAGTCAACATTTCTGCACTTAGTGAGTCACGGTAACACTGAAACTGGAAATTCCACGTGGTTAACGCACGTTTGAATCCACGATGCGCCCCAGTCATGGGCATGACTCCATTTAGAAGCGGTTTTCAGGCTTTGAACGAATTTTTTTCGACCCAATATAATAATATTTGCGTTCCTCAATTCATGTGCATTAAAAGCTGAAATACTACGAGCACCGGAATCGGTCAATGAATCATAAAATATGTATTATTCATTTCAATAATATGCCAGGTGTTAAAAATCAAACTTTCAATATTTTGGGAGCTGATCATAGACCTGAAAATAAGTAAAAAATTTCCTGGTGATGCCTGGTGACAACAAAAAACACTAATTTCTAATAGTTGCGAAGACTAACATAAAAAAAATGACTCCTAATTGTTCATCTGGTGATCTGCTTGAATTTTCAAAGAGAAATTAAAATCCTTCAAAATTTCATGAGGAAGAAATGTTTATAAGTAGGTTGAAGGCGTTGTTACTGTTTCAAAATGATGTTTGAAATATCCTCAATTCCATTTGGTGGATGCGCTTACCAATTCTCTAATCTCTCCTTAATATGAATTTTTGCTGTCTAGAGACTACGTTTGTGCGTGATCGATTAGGATCATTCTGGTTGATTCGTGGTAAATTACGAGAGTTTCTGATGTTAAAAAATGAGATTTTTCTGGGTGTAAAGAGATAGATCAGCAGTTCCAGTAAGCATCCTGTTGGGATGGATTTTTGGAGAACTGAGCAGAGTTCAAGTTTGGGGTGTTTTTTTTAGAATGATAGAACTTTCGATAAGGATAACTGTGATTTGACAGAAGGAAGAAGCCATGTTGTTTTGACATTTCTGTTCAGTAAGCATTGAGAAATTATCATGGAAAGACTCACGCCGCAACAACGTTTGAAAGTTGTTGAAATTTTGGATGGAGTAGTCCGTTACTTTGTGATAGTTCATTTTAATGGAATGAAATAAGGAATTACTTTGTTTTCTATCACTTTTTAAAAAGTGATAGAAAACAAAGTAATTCCTTATTTCATTCCATTGTTGAAATTTATTTTCTAAATCAGTGTTCTATTCGCCACACTTATATGTTAGGTAATGTTAGTCTGAGTGTGATATCAGGTTTACTGGCGCAGTATTTTTCTCTAAAGAAACTGTTCATCAAAGACTCAGAAGTAGTAGACCATTTGCTACTATTCCAGTGGAAGACTGGAACTCTTTCAGTGAGAAGGCAACCTCTCAGTACTTGCAGAAAGGCAAGTAAACGTCCTCGAGATATCACAGCTTATTCAGTTTCCCTAAGCATAGTTAGAAGACGTATCCATGAAGAGAAGACGCACTTTAAGAAGTGTTTCATTCTTCTAGTTATGAAAACAATAAATTCACCTTTTGGACCTTCTGATCCAAACTGAAATATCGTGAATCTTATGCGGCTTCCTGTCCGAATATTTGTCGCCATCCTGGTGATTCGCCATATGCAAAATTTTCGTATTAAATAATTGCCAAAATATCTCTCAACCTCATATCTTCTGATATACAGAGTAAGGTATATGAGGACATTTTTTCGCATCATATGTTTATTACCAAAACTCACCTTGTGATGAAATATAACGAAAAAATTGTGGTTAATTGAGAAGTATCGGGGAAAATTTTAGGTAAAGATCTTGGTCTACACCCATACATGATCCAAATGGTTCAAGAACTAAAGCCACTTGACCATAATAAGCGTCGTTTGTTTGCTGATTGGGCCCTAGAACAGCTTGAAAATGATCCACTTTTTTATCGTAAAATTATGTTTAGTGATGAAGCTCATTTCTGGTTGAACGGTTATGTAAAAATACCGTAGATGGAGTGAAAACAATCATCAAGAAGTTCTGCAGGTTCCCTTGCATCCTGAAAAATGCACTGTATGGTGTGCTTTACATGCTGGAGGCATCATCGATTCATATTTCTTTAAAAACTATGCTGGAGCTAATGTTACAGTGAATGGTGCTCATTACAGATCGATTATCAACGATTATTTGTTTCAAAATTTGAATTATATCGACCCAGAAGTGTTTTCGTTCCAACAAGATGGCGCTCATCTCATGCTGCTATCGTAACAATTGATTTATTGAAAGAAAGATTTGGCGATAACATTATTTCGAGAAATGGTTCAATTAATTGGCCTCCAAGATCATGCGACATAATTCCACTGGATTATTTTCTTTGGGGTTATGTCAATTCATTGGTTTATGCTGATAAGCCAGAAACAATAGACGCTTTGGAAGTCAACATAACTCGTGTTATTGATGAAAAAAGGCCTGAATTACTCGAAAAAGTGGTCCAAAATTCGAATGCGGTTCCTCAGAGCTAGTCGAGGTGCACATATGCCGGAAATTATTTTTAAAACATAAATGTCTTAGAATTATCTTTCAAATAAAAAAAAATTGGCTTCAATCTTAATTAAAATGTGTTTTATTTCAATTTAAAGTTCCATCACTCTGAAAAAACACCCGATACAAGATATGGCTTGCTGAACTAGCTTCATTCCGTCATATGGCATATAAAGATCCCTCCTGTTATGTGTGTCATACTGATGGAATTCGATTGAAATTAACTCGTTTCTCCTTTATAATCGAAACTCTGGTTCTTAAGTCGTTCTATTTAGTTGAGCAGAAAGAAACGTACTATATACTTCATCCCTCATCTTAACTTTAAGGTAAAATATTGAACAGCTGGTGAAAATATTGAATTCCCGCTGTAGAAGAGGTTTTGGAAGTTTCAATTATTTGAATATTAAAACAAATTGAAATATGTTTATCTTCTACAATTTTAATTTCAAAAAAATTTTTTATTCAAAAGACTTTTAGAAATAAATAAAAGGCAACTGGTGTTCTTAAAGGTAAGACCAGAAACAAAATTTTGTCTCCTTTAAATATTTATTTATTAATTTTAACTACTTTCGTATACCTGTTGGGTTATTTATTCCATTTGACATTATATATTGAGTTTTGATTATATACGTCTATTAAATGTAAGCGGTGCTTGTTAGACATAAATTTATTTCTAAAAGTCTTTTGAATAAAAAATTTTTTTGAAATTAAAATTGTAGAAGATAAACATATTTCAATTTGTTTTAATATTCAAATTTTGTTATATTTCTTCTATCAAGTAAAATGCCTTTCTATTTTATTTTATATATAATATATAATTATATTTTGGCTTCAATAAATCTCATTATAGAATGTCAATGAATTTAAATAAACCTTAAAATAACTCACACTGTTCGTTGATTTTATTTATTTAACTGTAGACGGTCTTGCCATTTTACAAAATATTATCAATCCAAATATACATGTATTAAAATCAACATAAATTCCATGAAAAAAAAAAAAAAAAAAAAAAAAGCAAAAATGGAGCCCTAAACACCAAAAATGCCAACTAATGAAATTCTCCAAAAAAACGCTTCAGTTGAAAGATTGTGACATGAAATAAATCTATATCCACCGAACCAGCAGCACGTAATGCTCTATCAAGAGGGTTGTTCATTAAATAATTTGTTCTACTGAACTTAATTCTGAACAAATCCCGGGCTCTCAAGTTCCTCTGAGGAACATTAATTCCAACAGTATGCAGGAGATAAGGACAATCGATGAAATTATGTATAATTTTATAAATCAGCATAATGCCGAAATTACGACGCCTGGTTTCGAGACGAGTGATCGACAAATCTTCACGAATGATTTCATAATTAATAGATTCGCGAGGTAAACCCCACTTATATGCTATCCACCTCAAAAATTTATTTTGCACCCTCTCAATGGTTTGAATATGAACCCTATAAAAAGGTGTCCACACTACGCAGGAATATTCCAGGATACTTCTCACATGGGCAAAGTACATAATTTTTATTGTAGGAACTCCAAAATGTTTCATATTTCTCTTGAGAAAACCGAGCATTCTGAGAGCCCTAGCCGACACACTTTCTATATGGTGAATAAAGCTCAAATTTACGTCCAGCAGGACTCCGAGATCTCTTACCACGTTAACCGCTTTTAAACGGGATCCATTCACTGAATAATCGAAAAATACTGGTGAGTTGTTTCTATAAAATCTCATAGTCTGACATTTATCAACATTGAGTTCCATGTCATTTTTAGAACACCATTCAACAATGTTGTCAAGATCCCTCTGTAATAACAGACAATCCTGCAAGGATTTGACAACTCTAAACACCTTCAGATCATCCGCGAACAGTAGAAATGAACTGAATCTTATGACAGCAGTGATGTCATTAATGAAACACAAAAATAAAAGCGGTGATATCGGTGAACCCTGTGGGACTCCCGAAGTGACATCAATACCCTCAGAACAAACGTCCGAAATTTGAACGTATTGTACTCCTCCTTTCAGACGATCAGAGATCCAATCCAGCAGTGGTGATCCAATGCCCAGTGCCCTGAGCTTGATGATCAGTAGCCAGTGAGGAACCCTATCAAAGGCCTTTGCAAAGTCAGTGTAATTCGCATCAATCTGTAATTTACCTTCCATTGCAGACATAATTATATCTATATAACATAATAGATTCGTTGATACTGATCTACCAGCAATAAATCCGTGTTGCTCGTTGATAAGAATTTTTCTGAGAATGGGTGTTATCTTATTCGTAATGATCGTATCGAGAATTTTTGGGATATAAGAGCTCTTTGTGACTGGCCTATAGTTCAAAATATCACTTACGTCACCCGATTTGAATACTGGAGTGATATAGCTGGATTTCCAACGATTTGGGTATTTACCTGTACTAACCGATAAATTAAACAGGAAACATAAGGGTTTCGACAAAATTGAGCAACATCTTTTCAATAATAGAGCCGACACCTTGTCGGGTCCACAATCGCTTTTTTCAGGCAATGATTGCAGAAGTTCAAGGACTTCTTGTTCAGAGAAACAACAACGCCGAATATCAATTGTTTGATCATAGTATACCATTCGGTTACTATCTACAATCGGCCTTTTGTAAATGCCTGAAAAATATTCTCTGAAAAGTTCTGCAGTAGTGATGTTATTACTCGCAGTTTTCTCCTGGAAGAACATAGTTTTCGGGAGTCCCTTCTGGGTCTTGCGATCATTAATAAACTTCCAAAAATACTTAGGGTTGCTGGAGATTTCGGCTTCAACTGATTCTATGTATTTTCTGTAGCATGAGTCAGTTTCCGCCCTGCACCTATCTCGGAGCTTTTTGAAAGACAAATAGTCTCTAGCATCACCACCCTGTTTATACCTTTTATGAACTTGTTTTTTCTCGGATATCGTTCTCTTTAACTCGTTCGAAAACCAACATGGAAAATTGTATTTTTTTCTAATCTTTTCGGGAACATATAACTTTATTCCATTCAAAAGAACCTCATAAAGAAAATTGGTGCAGCTTTCAACTTCTTTGCCACCCAGTAGAGGTGACCAGTCGACACTACTCAGATATTGTATTAGACCGTCATAATCAGCATTTTTGAAGTCATAGAAAGAATAAATTGATTGTTCAAGATCTGGAATCACTTCACTAAAAACGGAGAAATATAAAGCTGGATGATGTGAATCACACGTCAAAAGAAACTCATCAGCCGATTCGACTTTGACTTTAGAAGGGTGAGCGAATATAAGATCCAACGTGACGTTATTACAATTTCTTACCCTTACTCTTTCTTTGTTAGAACATAGATCAATCTTGAATTATATAGTTGATCTGTATTTCGAAGCTTAAGTCTTTTAACACGTGAGTGATATAGGTTTTGTTTTTTATTTTGATATTTGGAATATTAAAAGAGGACTGAAGACGGGATTGTCTAGAATTATATTTGTTTTTTGAAGATATAGTGCACATTTTTTTAGAGATTTTTGAAATAATTTATTCGAATATTTAAATATATTAAATATTTCAAATAAATTGTATTCTTCAAGAAGTCCTTTAAGTGTGTTTTTAAAAGGCAACTGGTGTTCTTAAAGGTAAGACCAGAAACAAAATTTTGTCTCCTTTAAATATTTATTTATTAATTTTAATTACTTTCGTATATCTGTTGGGTTATTTATTCCATTTGACATTATATATTGATTTTGATTATATACGTCTATTAAATGTAAGCGGTGCTTGTTAGACATAAATTTATTTCTAAAAGTCTTTTGAATAAAACATTTTTTTGAAATTGAAATTGTAGAAGATAAACATATTTCAATTTGTTTTAATATTCAAATTTTGTTATATTTCTTCTATCAAGTAAAAGGCCTTTCTATTTTATTTTAGTTTCAATTATATCGTGAAATCACCGATATGAGAGAGCTTATATAGGCATAACATATAGAGGACACGACTTATATAATACCTGACTGACCTGTGTGCTTTACCCTACTTGAACCCGGCGGGGACGGTCAGAATTCTGGGCGAAGAACGAAGAAGGTGTTCGCTACAAAATATTCATTAGTTTTTTATTTGTAGCCGATCAAATATGCAAATAATAGCCCACCCCTTATTACACATACCTAAGAGCCATAAAACATGAATCCTCTTAAGATTGGATGATACAATGGGATAACACCAACATCCAGTTGCATGTTTGTAATTCAACCTAAAATTGATAAACCAAAAAAAATTATGAAGTTAAATCCGGACACTCTGTATAGATAAATCTTCCATCTGAATCTGAATTAAGTGAAATTTTGTCTCCATAATTTCACTCGAATAATTTAATTTCATTACGTTAATCGGCTACAAGGTGATCTGGAATTAATCCAGGAAGATAGCGAAAACGGAAAAAATATTTATTTTAAGAAATAATGAACTTCATTCAAAATTCGCCGTATTTTATATGTATTGGCACACAAACAGAAAAAACTATGTATCCATTTGTATCTTCCATTTTCGTGGACCCCTTGTGAATTCATTACACACAACAGCTCTTAATTTCAATGTAAACGAACATTTAAGCAATTCATGTGGAAATAAATCCTTCAAAATATTTTTTTAATAGCCTTCAGCACGCAAACTGAAATATGTTTAATTATATAAAAGCTAAAATTCGTATCATGGTTTTTCCCCTTCAAAAGGAATCGATAATTTACAGTCAACTTCACTGCGTCAAAACATTGATAGCCTGAATTTTCATACACTTTATTACTTCGCAAAAATTTAAGAAAACGTGTGATGATATTTTGTGAGTGACACTAATGATCCTGCTTTCAGTGGCCTCATTGAAAAAATAAATACTGAATTCCCCTGTATGGCAAATGAATATTTTGGCACCTTCAACAAGCCAAATAATACCCAAAAACTTCTGGATGGAATTATGACAACAGCAAAATATTTACATATTACGATTATAAATATTCTTTTCTGTATTGCAAATTTAGTACATTTTTGTAACTATTATGGTATCAGATCAGAGTTTTCTCAATCAACCTTGTGTAGGTGTTATTTCACCATCCAGCAACCAGTGAGTCAACTAAACAGTCTTAGCTCCTTCTTTGACAATAGGGTTACGTGGCATTCCGCTTAGAGGACGCAATGAATGCTTTGACTTGTTCTCGGCTCAGGGCGTTAATCCTTTTTTTGTCTATTGATCGACTTCAGATCTAATCAATGTGGGTAGTACCCAACACGAGGTCTGGTGAGGGCAGTGGTTACTTCTCTTTTTGCAGGGGCATCTTTCTTATTTCCTTCAATGTCCAGGTGAGCTAGTACCCAAACTGGAACTAGTTTATGAATTTTTGCTAGTAATATTAGGAGATTTTTACAGCTATAGATGGTCCTTAACTCAACGGCCATTAGTTGCTTCAGTGTTATCTGAATGTCTGCAGGCAATACAAATTCAAGTTCCTTCCTGCCCTCTGGACAGACATACATTTGCACACTGTAGCCAATATTCGGGTTTGGTTATTATCTTTCTCATAGGTGGTAATTTCCTATATTTCCTTAGGAGTTCATCAGTATTCCAGATGAGATGGTTTATCCAAGTTGAGCTAACTTTTCGAAGCCTCCTTTGCGATCACCTATGATCACTCCATAGTCATACTCAATTGGCATACAATCTTTCGGGAATGAAAGAAGTGCAGTTTTATTCTAAATTTTATACTCACCAGATCTTCTATTTCCCATATATGTGCAACGCTGTAAGATCCAATGGAACCTCTGTAGCTGTTGTGGGAGTTATAAACGCAGCTCCTGTGATGCCTGTACAAGCAAGTGTTTGAAGCTTGTACACCCCCTACAAGCTTGTCCTTTCCCTAACTTTGTACCACCAGACTATAGGACAAACGTCTTACCACCACAGTCTATGTCCAATGGATCATTCTGGGTTTAGAATCCAAGTCTTGCCAAACAGTTTGCGTCATAACCAAAACACCACTATAGATTTGGTATTCAAGTACGAGTTCTAATTAACTTTTTCATACAAGGTATCCCCAGATATTCAAATTCCTCGAAAAACTCAATGTCTTCACCCTAAAGCGGCGCTCTCAGTATAAGACTCCTACGATGTCCGAACGGAACAATAACATTGTTCTGATAAACGAGCTTGAATACTATGGAACCAGGGGTGAGGCTCTTGACCTCATGAAAAGTTATCTGACAAACAGGATGCAGAAAACAAGCTTGGGAGGCTGGTCTTCTTCTTGGGAGGCTGTGAGTCATGATGTACCGCAGGGTTCTGTGTTGGGTTTCCTTTTGTTTGTATAGGTATAGGTATAGTTCAGCACAAAAAAAATGATGATGAACAGTGATAAAACACAGAGACTACTGTTTGAACCAAAGATGTCTTCGGACAATCACATAAAGTGTCTTTTTGCAATCAAATCTCAAGTTTTCTGTGCACATTGATGAAATGATTCTTAAGTTGTCAAGATCTACCTATGCAGTTAAAAGAATAAAGCAAATAAGGGGAGTTAAAGCAGCCAAGATTACTTACTTCAGCTGCTTTCATAGTGTCTTTAACTTCGGCATTCTTTTCTAGGGGGATTTGTCTGAAAGTAACAAAGTATTTATGAAACAGAAGCAGGTACTGAGAATACTTTATGGCGTAAGTAAGAGATTTAGCTGTAGAGAGCTGTTCCCCAGAGAAAAATTCTTCCTGTGATGTCCATTCTTATACTTACCTGTGTAATGTACATCCATGATAATAAAGACTATGATACTAAAAACAAAAACAACTACATCATATAATACCATCGTATAAAAGTATCACAGTTAAATGTAAGTCATCTAGCTATAAAAATTTTCAACAAACTGCCGTTCAGAATGAAGGAATAAAATGGGATAAAGCTCCAGAATGAACTTTAATGTCTCCTAATGAATAAAACATACTCCACACATGAATACCTGAATGATACTTTTAAAAAATATATATTTTCATGAAATACGTTGTCTGCACAAATTCATTTATTTATTGTTTGTTTGACTGATGTTTCGTTTTATTTTGTTTTATACATTTTCTCTTTATATATACTAATGTGTCTTTTTAGACAAAATTGTACCTGACTCCCCATGAAATTTTTGATGGGTTAAAAATTTATTCATATTCTTTGATTTACTGTATTGGAAATGAATAAATTATTATTATTATTATCTCTTTGAAACTTTTTTAAATTATATCGAAAAATATCTCTAAAAGACAGTGTTTTACATTATAGAATTATCATCACATATGTGCGGCAGTTAACCAATAAAGAATGAGAAAAATATATAAAATATTGACCGTGATCCTCCGTCAAACATCATCTAAGACAGTGTCTTTCTAGACAAAATTCTACCTGACTCCCCATGAAATTTTTGATGGGTTAAAATGTATTCATATTCTGTGATATGTACTGTATTGGGAATGAATAAATTATTATTATTATAGACACTAAATCCTAAAATAAGACATCATTGATTCGAACTTTTCCCTAATTATGATCGCTAGGTCATCGGTACAAACGTAGTAGCTGCAATTCAGTCAACTCAAAACTAAGTATTACAACGCTATAATACAATGTTTGTTTAATACGTTTCTTCGAAAAAAGTGAATCGATGACCTGCCAAATCGTGTTGCATCCATCGAAACAACCATGTCAGAAGGAGCAATATCTGGAGACTACGATTATATACTGGCGAGCAGAAAAAACGGGTCGTTACTGTTCAAATACCTTTCTAAGTTGAAATTTTTACGAGAATCATGAAATTTCTGAAGTGGTAGGGAAAAGAGAATTGCCCAAAGAAGAATGAAACTTTTCATTAGAATTATATAAAAATAATAAGCTTTTTTTGAAAAAATCGAAATCTTCGAAATTGAAGAAAGTATCGTAACTGTGAAAATTTCAGTATCAGTATGATGTGTGACCTCCCCTAGCTCAAATTACGTCTTCGCATGCTCGTGATGAGCCTTCGAATATTCTCTTGTGGAATGTTTTTTTCATTCATGGCAAAGGGCTTCACGGAGCTCTTGTAAAATATTGGGGTATGAAACCATACTTCTGACTCGCCATCGCAGTTGGTCCTGTGGAAGTTCGATGGAATTCAAGTCAGGACTTCGTACTGGCCAGCTGAACCTTGAAATTCCAACCTCATTCAAGTACGCTGTCACTATTCGAGCATTATGTGGGCGTGCATTGTCATGCATAAAAATTCCCTGCTCTCCCAGGAATGATACACAAGGTACAACATGGTCCATAAAAATTTCCTCTATATACCTTACTGCTGTTAAAGATCCATTCATAAAAACCAACTCTGTGCGGCCCTCTAAAGACACACCTCCCGAGACTCCACCGAAAGGAACTCGCTCCTCTATACAGGCATGTGCGTATCTTTCTCCTGGACATTTATAAACGCGTCTATGACCCTCAGCTTCTTGGTCTGGATTCATCAGAGAAAAGTACCTGGGCCCACTGAGCTTCTAACCAGTTTATGTGATCTCGTGCAAATTGAAAAAGCGCAATTCGATGCTCTCTTGAGAAGTTCTGGACCTGTCGCAGGAATGTATGGTTGTAAATTCGATTATGAGAGACGTCATCTCACGGTCCATTCACTTACGTTTACCTGACGTACCTACATCAATCGATTTCGAACTTCAACAGCAATAAGGACAAAGCAACAAGGTGATTTCGAAAACTTGTGGAAACCATGAATATAAAATAATAAGAAGCGGTGAATATGTTATCACTTAAAGATGTGTGCCGTCTTCTTCCAGATCCAGGTCTTCTGGTCAGCCTGCCTGTCTCCTGAAGCCTTGTCAATATTCTTTGGACTGTAGATAGGGTAACATTCATTCTTCTAGTAACAGATCTCTGGTTCAGCTCATTTTCAATAAGTCCCACTATTCTCGCACAATCTTCAAATGGTCAACTCATTTTATGAAATTGTTTCCTTCAGAGAGTGGAAAACAAACTTTTCGATGACTAGTATAGAACGCAACTGATAAACGATGAATTTATCGTGAAGAATTATTCGAAGATGGTTTCTTTTATCAAGTTTTTCAGCGCATATGTCTACATTTTGCCCATATTTAGTTGATAGTCTAATGAAAGGTAGAAGACGAACACAATATTATTGAATCAATTCGAACACGGTGAGTCTATTGGAAAAAAATAGCGTAAAATCTTAGTGGCCCGTTTTTTTTTGCTCGCCAGTGTGTTTGGGTAACAAAGAGCCAGATCGATTAGCGTTTGCTGGAGCCACGTTGCCTCTGGTAGGCCCGGAATCATTCCTGGGAATACCAGGTGACGTGGCTAAGAGGACGATTACAGGTAGAATGGACTCTAGATTAGAGTCTTTCTGGCTGAGCCATCCTGGCCTGAAACATTCGAAGGCGTAGCTCCTTGGAACAGCTTCGAACCAAAAAATGACAGTACTAGCTCTAGGTCTGCACAAAACCAAACTTAGAATTTTTTTTGGCTATCCCGAGCGTGCGCCCCCCAGGCAATAGTTCTTGACGATATGGGGGCGCATGTCAGGACTAGGACTCTAGTTTCGTCCCGGCGAAATGGAGGGTTAAGTCTTGGTGCCTAACGTAATGCCATTCGCGCCAGTCACTGGACCTGTATGGTGGAAGATCTCCGAATGGGGCCCTAGTTTTGCCGTTCTGGTGAAATGGAGGGCTAAGCCGGTTGATTAACTCAGTGACAGGGAGTCTGTCGCAGCACAGGGCTTCTCCCTTAAAACTGGCGTACTCTACCCTATCGCAGTATTAATCTCCGGATTTTTCTGTGTAATGGCCGAGTGCGTTATGTAGCATACTGCGTTACCTCTGGAGGGTGGTTTGCCCACAGGTGTTACTTGTACCACCTGGCCACCCCTTTGGTGTTGGACTCGAGGGGACAGTGGTTGAAAGTCCGAATGCTGGACTAGGGGGGTATTTCGTTCATCTGTTCGCAGACCCCCATGTTCGGGATATTCTCATGAAATGACTCAGGATTTAGCGGGACTTGTCGGTTCGACCGGCCTGTCCTGGCCCCGGATCAATGCGTAACAATTTAGGGTTTGTGGATCTCGACGAAATGGCTCTGCCATTAATGCTTGACGGCAGAATCAATCAAATGACTTCACATGGATTCGGTGAGTCAGGACGTACAGGCCGCTAGACGGTGCTCGTACCAGGATCAATAGTAGTCATCAATTTTAGGATTATCTTAGTTCATGGGACTGCGTTCGGATGGATGGATAAGAATTCCCTCCGGCGGGTGAGTTGCGTCTCAAACCAACTCGGGTACCAACCTGCAGAGCCAGTAGAGGTTGAATAGTGCTTCGCTGCTACAAGTCAAACGGTTCTGGCTTTCGAGTCGGGGCCCAAACTGAAAGCTTGTGGGTTCACCTCTTCGAAGGGGTTCTCGCTTCGCGCGATGATATGGCGTAATCCTTATCACACTTTCTACCTCTTGGGGTGGACTGTGGAGACTGCTGAGTAGTCACTTGAATAAGAGCTATGCTCAACATGCCAATAACATTACCTGGTAGAATTCACATGTCCCGATCGTGGTATATCTTCAACATTGAAATCACCACTTTTGAGACACCAAAACCATTCTCTCTTCTTTCGAATTTTCCTCAAAATATGTATTAATTGCTACCTTTATTTCTTCATCGTCGGAAAATCGCTTTCTACGAAGATATTTTTTTACATTTGGGAATTTTGGTGATAATAATAGCCCTGTGTAGCGGCGCGTTATCGCCGCAAACAGCAATACTGTGAATTTCCTCGTCTTTTTCCTTCAATTGCTTATCTTGAATTGCGCAAAGTATTTGCATGATACTGCTATGATGCTTTCACCCGTTTTAGTGTATTCTATCAGTAAAATGCCTTTAGAATCCCAAAAGACCGTAGCCATTATTTTTCCAACGGATGGGGTGACTTTAAACTTCTTTGGGGGCTGTGCACCGTTTTCTATCCGCTGCATCGACTCTTTTTTACTCCCAGGATCATAGTGATGAACCCTCGTCTCATTCCCAGTAACCAGGCGGTTGAACATAGTCGATGAATCTTCTCCACAGAGCTCTAAAAACCCCTCACAGCACTCGACCAGCACTTGCTTCTGAAGTGCGATGAGCATTCTCGGTACCCATCTTGCACTGATCTTTGAGTAGTTAAAATGGTCATGAAGGATATCATGCATGGTACGCACGGATAGCTTTGTCATCTCTGCTAACATCTTGATTTTTATTCTGGCATCTTCAAGTACGAGCCAGCGTTGTCTTCAATGCTTTCTCTGCCTCTTTTGAATTCCCTAGACCACTTTCAAGTGTTGGAAAACGACGGGGCACGGTCTTGATAAACAGAAACCATCTCTTCATAAACGATTTTTTGACTTGTTTCCTGCTTAGTGAGAAAGATGGGAAACATTAGTGGCTAAGACAATACTTTGAATGTATGAGCAATTTTTCACAATGTAGCTTAAATTTCCGAAAAATAACCAGTAATAATTTTCATTGTTCAAGTTTTAATGCCATAGCGTTTGAGGGTTAAAGGGCAGTGTTCACTTTGTAAATCGCAAAGCCGAAACTGTTTTTCCGACGACCAAGTGCGCACAAAGTGTTGTCGTACGCTTCACCAAGTCGTGGAAAACAATTGAACCAATTAGTCCTATATGGAAATAACCCCATGAATCATAACCAAGACCATCTCCAATTGAATCAAGGCAGCGTGTCGCCCGCCACATCGCGGAATTCCAAGAAATTGTAAACAGCAAAATGCATCATTATATAAATTACCCGCGCAAAAAAGAAAGACCTTTCAAGTGTGCAAATATTTGTCACGTCCAGACGTGAAATATGAACTCCAACTATCCCCGCAAGAGATTATTTACACTCTTCTAATAAATTCGTCCAAAATTATCCTCCGTTGAACGTGCGACTCCCCAGCGGATTTTTGCGAATGATTAACGACAGTTCTGAAACAGATGTTTCATTGCACTTTGCGGCGTACAAGGTCGATGCTTTCGAAATAGATACACGTTTTCGGATTTTTTGGCGCGCGTGCAAGGATCGCTGCATGCGCCAAATTTAACGTTTTTTTTTCCTCTTCGGGGTATAATATTTAGAATGAGATTACTCTTGCGCGTAGGTTTTGAACTGGGAGTCATTATCCCTACGGGTCAGCTTAGGTATGTCCTCGTGGCAATGATTTTTGTTCAGTTTGTTTTGGTCCTCTTGGTTATATGAGATTCGCTCTCGTGTTTGCTTGAATCGATTGAATGGGTTTTTCGAACAAATATTTCAAAATTAAATATTTCAAATATTAAATTAACCCTTGATCACGGGACTTACTTCAAAACACTTTAATACGGGACTATCGTACAATTTACGACGGTAATGAAAACTCGCATTTTACAGAAAAAACTCTTTGAAAAATAAAAGGAATTCTAAGGACTTTTCAACAGAATACAAAAACAAAATATCAATAAAAATTTAAATATACTGGGTGTTCCTAAATTGAAGGTACAAACGAAGAGGGAATTTCGAGATACAGGGTATTGAAGTTTGAATTTTTTCAAGTTTTTTTCTTATAGTATCTGCATTTAAAAAGATATTAAACTGAATTTTGACATAGATATTACAATTTGAAGTTTACACCATGTGACATGCAAATTCCAATTACAAATCTACAGGGTGATATTTTAACTGGAACACTGTCCCCTGTTTTACCCCAGAATTTGTTATTGGTGAGCCACTGTTAATTTGAAAAATTGTAAAAAGAAGCTTTGTTGTTTGTTATACTAAACTTTATGGTATCTTGTAGTTTTATCGTATCTGCTACCGATTTCGAGAAAAAAATATTCTGAACGATTCTATCGAAATCCTCAGAAAAATCCAAATCGTCATAAAAATTCAGTCAGTAAGGTGTGGTGAATAAATTCATTGTTAGTTTTGACACTTCAAATTTGAGTTGATTTTGATATTTTGAATATGATTTATGGCCGATCAAGGGATTATCGGAAGTCTAAGTGTTTTTTGAAGATATAGTGCATGTTTTGAGAAATTTTTGAATTAACTTATTTGAATATTTAAATATATTGAATATTTCAAATAAATTATACTTTGACGTGACAACGTCTTATAAATTGGTTTGCCCCGTGACACTTCAAGAAACTGCGTTACGCTCCGCTCACGTTATGCGCTCACAATGAGAGCGAGTGAGAGGCACGCGTCCCTTCCACTCGGGCATGGTTAGCCCGCCTAAGAGCGAGAGAGACAGACATAAAAAGTGAAAGGCACGCGTCCCTTCCACTCGAGCACAGTTAGCCCGCCTAAGAGCAAGAGAGACAGAGCGAGAGAGAGAGAGAGAGTGAGAGAGATAGGCATACACACCGGTTCATGTCTTGCGCTTCTATTTCGCTTAGGCGCCTGCATACAAGTTTACACGTTGCCAGTTAATTGTAAAACGATTGTGTAGTGATAATGTGAAGGTAGTTTCGTCCATCGCAACAATTCAAACAGCAAAGGTAAATAATTTCAGACTGATAATATAACATGATGAAATAAATGACTAAGACATAAGTGAATAGGTTATGTTGTAGTAATCACAATGTTGTGGTAGTTTTCAATCAAAAAAGTAGTAGAAATCGTTTCTCAACCAATAATAATTTGTTTAACTTGAAAAAATGAGCGCGACTTGCTATGTAAAAAATTGAAATAACAATGTTTAACCTCCAACCTGTCAAATCGAAACTTTCAAACATTCAAACCGAGACGACTAATCACTGCGCAAGGTCGTAAGCGCGCGATTTACAAATTCAAAGATCAAATGTGAATTAGTTTTCTCCTTTTAGAAAATACACTTTGAATTAAAATCGATTGATATTAACAATTAATGTGATTTAAATAAATGTTCTAACTTTTAAATTTAGTTTTTATATTTATAACAATGTAAAACAAGTTAAATTTATTAATAACTTATAACAAGTGATTGATTAATAAAATTTTGTTAATATGAAATTCAGTGCGAGATTCTTTGTATAAATTAATGTTTTAAATATAATTCTTTGTATGAATAAATGTTTTAAATTGTTACTATTATTTCATCCTTCTTCCTACTATACGAATGAATATTCACATTAAAATTATTTTACCACTCAAAGTCGTTGTCACGTAAAACTTTCGCCCGTATACCGACTTTACAGGCAACAAATTTTTTTTTTTTAAGAAGTCCTTAAGTTGTTTTTGACGTTTTCGAAAAGGAATTGGTGTTGATAATGGTAGGATCAGAAACAAAATTTCGTCTCCTTCAAATATTTATTTATTAAGTTTAATTGACAATTTATATTTGTTGGTTTATTTATTCCATTTGATATTGTATATTGAGTTTTGATTGTATACGTCTATAAAATATGAGCGGTGCTTATGTAGAAATTAATTTAATTCTAAAAGATTTTTGAATAGAAATTTTTTTGAAATTAAAATTGTAGAAGACTGACAGATTAAATCTGTTTTGATATTCAACTTTTGTTATATTTCTTTCATCACGTAGAAAGACTTTTTCTATTTTATTTTATACATAATATATAATTATATTTAGGCTTGAATAAACCTCATTATGGAATGTCAATGGTTTAAAGAAAACCTTATAATACCTTAGTTTTCTGTGAGTCTGTGAGTCTGTTTAAGCAATCATCTGGTTACCACTCTGAGGTAAGATATACTGATTGTTAGTTGATTTTGATATTTTAAATATGATTTATGGCCGATGAAGAGATTATCGGAAGTCTAATTGTTTTTTGAAGATATAGTGCATGTTTTGAGAGATTTTTGAATTAACTTATTTGAATATTTAAATATATTAAATATTTCAAATAATTTATATTTTTTGAGAAGTCCTTAAGTTGTGTTTCATGTTTTTGAAAAGGAATTGGTGTTCATAATGGTAAGATCAGAAACAAAATTTTTTTCTCCTTCAAATATTTATTCATTAATTTTAATTGATAGTTTATATTTGTTGGTCTATTTATTCCATTTGATATTGTATTTTGAGTTTTGATTGTATACGTTTATTGAATATAAGCGGTGCTTATCATTAATTTAATTCTTAAAGTTTTTTGAATAAATTTTTTTTTTTTAAATCAAATTTGTAGAAGACTGACAGATTAAATCTGTTTTGATATTCAAATCTTGTAGTTCTTCTTTAGTGGTGGGTGACATATTGTTGTGACCCGTGTAATTTTGTTTTTTTCGTTCAATTTCTTCACTTTTCTATGGTGATATTATATCGAGAATCGGATCAGAGTAGAAATGTAAAAAATAATCTTCCGGTGCCACATATTTCTTCGCTTCACTTTTTGGGGCCGAAACAAAATGATTGAGGTTTCTTGAAGCAGTTCTTCTAGTTCTGTTGGGCTGCGTTGATGAGCATTTGTGGCCATTCTCTCCTTTCAAACTCACAATGTCAGATTTAATTAAAGGGTAATTTTTTTCTGCAAGGATCAAGTTGAGGTTGAGTTCACATGGTCGACATCATTCTTCTTTTTGTCAAAATTATCATTTATAGGCGAATTCTCGTCCAAATAGAATTCATATCGGTTTAGTTAGATGTTGCGCAAAAATGAGTCCAATGGTTTCTCAGTTATTCGCGTTTGAAATTAAATCTCATATTAAGCATATTTTCCAAAGTAATTATCTGATTGATCTGAAATTTGGGTCTTGGGGGAAAATGATAACGGATACGTTCTTGCAGAATACCAAGATTGTATAATTAGAATATTCGAAACAAAAACTAAAGGTTTTTTCCGAGACATTGAAGAATATTTCATATTGATTATATTTAAGGATATCAATCTGATAGTTTTTGTATCGGGTGTTTTTTCTAGAGTGTTAGAAATTTAAAATGAAATAAAACACATTTAAATTAAGATTGAAGCCATTTTTTTTATTTGAAAGATAATTTTATGACATTTCTGTTTTGAAAATAATTTCCGGCATATATTCACCACGACTAGCTATGAAGAACCGTATTCGACCAGACCAATTTTAGGCCACTTTTTCGAGTAATTCAGGCCTTATTTAATCAACAACACGAGTTATGTTGGCTTCCAAAGCGTCTATTGTTTCTGGTTTATCAGCATAAACCAATGACATGACATAACCCCAAAGAAAATAATCCAGTGGAGTTATGCCGCAAGATCTTGGAGGCCAATTAATTGGACCATTTCTCGAAATAATGAGAAACTGAAACACTTCTGGGTCGATACCATTCAAATTTTGAAACAAATAATCATTGATCATCGGTCTGTAACGAGCACCATTCACTGTAACATTAGCTCCAGAATCATTTTTAAAGAAATATGGACCGATAATGCCTTCAGCGTGTAAAGCAGACCATACAGTGCATTTTTTAGGATACAATGGAACCTGCAGAATTTCTTGATGATTGTTTTCACTCCATATACGGCAATTTTGCCTGTTTAGATAGCCGTTCAACCAGAAATGATATTCATCACTAAACACAATTTTATGATAAAAAAGTGGATCAACTTCAAGCTGTTCTAGGGCCCAATCAGCAAACAAACGACGCTTATTATGGTCAAGTGGTTTTATTTCTTGAATCAGTAGGATCTTGTATGGGTGTAGAACAAGATCTTTACGCAAAAATTTTCATGTGGTGGATGCACAGAGTCCAACTTGTTGTGAACGTCGACGAATAGAAAAATCTGGATCATCATTAACACTGTAATATTATGTATATAAATAAAAGTAGTAATTGTAAAATAAATGAAGAAAATACTTTCTATGTATTCTATGGTTTAAGTTAGGCACGCTTGGTAACCTAAAAACTCTTTCTCTTTCTCTGTTGTAACTCGAGTTGTATACATTGTTATTTTATTATTAAAGTGTGAGTTAAACATACTTATATTATTTTACCCACGATATTACAAGTGGCGACGAGGAAAATTGGAATTTGTGAAGTTATCTACAATATTACGAAATGGCACACAAATCAACTTCACAGAAGAATCAAGGCGATTCAGCGGCTGTTAGCCAGTATCCAAATATCATAAGAGGTACGATAGGTGTTTTAAATAAATATCAAATGGGAACAGACTGGTGTACATATCAAGAGAGGATGGAACAATATTTCGAGGCTAATTATATCGAGGACAACAAGAAAGTAGCAGTTTTTCTAACAATGGTGGGTGAACAGGCATATGAGAGGATTGTGTGATCCAGAACTTCCAAAAGAATTAAGTTGTCACGAACTGTGCAGGATATTGAAGGAACAATTTTCACAGAAGATTTCTGTCGTCAAGGAAAGAATAGAATTCTACAACCTGAGACAATTAGACAATGAAGGTATTAAAGAATTCTTTATTCGTTTAAAAAACAAAGCGATCCAATGTAAATTTGGAAATAACCTGAACGAAATACTTAAGGATAGGTTCGTGTCAGGTTTGAAAAGGAGTGCCATTCTAGACAGAGTTTGTGAAGAGGACCATACCATTTCTTTGGAAGAAATTGTGCAAGTAGCATTGAGGAAAGAAGCAGCAGTAACCAGTTCTTTCACCCAAACGATAAACAAGGTTAGTTTTACCCAAGAATCAAGGAAAAGAGTAGATGGAAGAAAACCATACCCAAGGGAAGAGAAGAGAGAAAACAAGCCGAAGATTCAGGAAGAAAAGAAAGCCAAATGCAGAAGTTGTGGTGAGGAAAATCATAATTTCAGTAAATGTAAGTTCAAAACTTATAAATGTAAAATTTGTAAAAAGGTTGGACATTTGGCAAAGGTTTGATATTCAAACCGCAATCACTTTGTAAAGGAGGAAATTATAGTAGAGGATCAGAGTAGTCCAACAGATTTCATTGATATGTTTTTTGTGACTAAACGTAGAACCAGTTCTATTGAACCATTTAAAGATCAAGTGCATATTAATAAAAAACCTTTGACAATGGAACTGGACTCAGGAGCGGGAATTTCTTTTATTCCTGGTAATGTTTTTGAACACATGTTTAAAAATTGTAAATTATTTCCAACTAAAATTAAGTTGAAAACATACGAGGGTAATGAAATTGTTCCAGATGGAGAGATTTATGTGGACATTGAATAACAAAATGTTCTTAAAAGGAATTGCAAACTCATTATAGTCAAAAATGGAATGGTTCCATTATTAGGTAGAGATTTAATTAAATTATTCAATATTGCCTTGCAGGGTTCCATGGTGTCTAATGTGAACAAACTCGATCATAACGACAATTTAGACAAAATTCTTGAACAATTTGAACAGTTATTCACAAATAAGTTTGTATAAATTAGAAAAAGTGAAATTCTCGGTAGATCCTGAAGTTAAACCGATTTTCTGTAAACCAAGACCGGTTCCATTCAAATTCAAAGAACTGATGGATAAAGGATTGGACGAGTTAGAAAAACAAGGTGTTATCACTCGTATTCAAAATTCCGAATGGGGTACTCCCTTAGTTCCGGTATTGAAGCCTAATGGCAAGATTAGAATTTGTGCCGATTATAAGATTACAATAAATAAATATCTTGAAGATTATAAGCATCCCCTGCCAAGGATTGAAGAATTGTTCGCAGCTCTTCAAGGAGGGGAGGAATTTACTAAATTGGATTTGCTATGCGCTTATAACCAATTAGAATTAGACAACGAAACAAAAATTCTTTTATCGTGGAGTACCCACAGAGGTATATATAAAGTGAATAGGTTGCCATATGGTACAAAACCAGCGGTTTCAATTTTTCAAAATACCATGGAGAAAGTTCTCCAAGGGTTAAAAGGTGTAAGAATATTCATAGATGATATTGTGGTTACCAGGGAAAATAGGGTAAATCATTTGGTAATTTTAAAAAACGTTTTTGAGAGATTACTAAATGCTGGCTTCACGCTGAACTTAGAAAAATGCAAATTTTTTGAAAAAAGGATATCATATTTAGGTCATATAATAGATAAAAATGGTTTGCACAAAGATCCAAAAAAACTAAAGCTATTGCAGAAAACGGTGTAAAATCATTTAAGAATTCCTTAAATAAATACCTCAAAGATATCAGGACAAAATCAGAGAGTACGGAAATATTAATGTGTAAATATTTATTTTCATATCGTAATATACCACACTGTACCACTGGTGAAACACCATCGAAATTAATGTTTGGAAGACATGTAAAAACTCGATTAGACCTGTTAACAAAAAGTCGGCGTTCAAAAGCTTTGGAAAGACAGATTAAATACCATGGTAAAAGAATGGTAGAATTTGAAGAAGGTGAGGTTGTTTATATTAAAGACTATCGAACACCAAATAAAATCACTTGGGAAAAGGCTGTAATTGTACAGATTCTCGGTACTCAAAATTATTATTGTAAAACATTGAAAGAAAAATTAATTTGGAGGAGGCATATTGATCAAATGAGGAAAGTAGGAAGTTTTTATGATGACATTTGTGATATTAATGTGAAAGAATATGATTCTATAAAAGACTCTAGAAGTAATAACATTGAACCAAAGGAAACTGTTCCTAGTCAGGAAGTTAAACCACCAGATTTTCAGGATCACAATAGGGTTTCGGAATCGGTTGAAAATGAATTACCGTCTAATAATGAAGAGTCAGTTTTAGTGGAGGGAGACAGTGCACAAACAAGTGGAAGTGCTTTGTTATCCCCCAATATAAAAAACCGTTTAAGAACAAATATAAGACCTCCTAAAAGATTTAGTTACGGAGGAGTGTAATATCATGTATATAAATAAAAGTAGTAATTGTAAAAGAAATGAAGAAAATACTTTCTATGTTAATTGCATTCTATGGTTTAAGTTAGGTACGCTTGGTAACCTAAAAACTCATTCTCTTTCTGTGTTGTCACTCGAGTTGTATACATTGTTATTTTATTATTAAAGTCTGAGTTAAACATACTTATATGAAGTATATTTTTACCCACGATATTACAAACACTATGACTTACAGCAGCGATATATTTTTCTGTACTTACAGTTCTTTGTCTTGTTGTTGTTGTTGCATCGAGTAGAGAAAATGTTGTCCGAAATCTATCGATAGTTCGACGAATAAGCTGCTCTGATGGAAGATTATGTAAACCATAAATTTCACGAAGTGCTCTATAAGAATAGAACACAGATTTTGAAAATAAATATCAACAATTTGTGAACGTTGTTGCGGCGTGAGTCTTTCCATGATAATTTGTCAATGCGTACTGAACAGAAATGTCAAAACGACATGACCTATACCTTCTGTCAAATCACAGTTATCCCTATCGAAAGTTCTATCACTCTAAAAAAAACACCCGATATAAAGTTTCAATATATATTGTAGAAGTTGAAATATATAATTCTGAATTTATAGTTATTTAAATTTTGCTTCTATTGAGTATTGACTCACATTCAAATTAATTTGTAGATTATGAAATAAATTCATATAGAGTCTAAATATCCACAATATATTCCTTAATTATTTATTATTTTTAAAATTCTGGTTATTTTTCTCATCATGGGACATTATTTGGGGTGAATAAGTTTTGTTTTGTTTTTCTGTGTTCCGAGTACAAATAGCTAATGGTTATACGTAACAACACGTTGATCATTTCTGTTTATTTGTTACACGTTTCATCTTATGTGATGAGTTACATTTTGATCTTGTGATAATTTGAATCTGATTTCAATACATTTCTGAAGAGGTCTAGAGACCGAAATAGCTATCAAATGTTGGAATTGCGTTAAATTATTTTTATTTTAGGACTGAAGGACTTAGGTCAATGGCCTTAAATACAGTTATTTATTTATTTAATTATTTATTTTCATTTGATCCTTTATTTTGGGAATTTTAGATAATTTTTGAATAAAGGATTTTCTTGTATTTGTATGTTGATATACATACTTATATAGTTTTTGTTAATACATTTATATTAATACGTTTCATGTCGGGATGTAAAAAATTTTTCCGAGACATTGAGAAATATTTTATATTGATTATATATAAGGATATCTATTTGATAGTTTTTTTATATAGTTTCAATATATATTGTAGAAGTTAGAATATATCATTTTGAATTTAAGGTCATTTGAATTTTACTTCTATCAAGTAAAGACTCACATTCAAATTGACTTTTAATTTTTTGAGCGGAGTAGGTTGAACGATCTAAAGGCTAATGCAAAATTTCGTGAAGAATGTAGATTAGAAGACAAAAAAATTATTTTGTGAGCAGACCAGCGTTAACTACTGCCGAAACCATAGAAACCTACGATTAGGAGTAAATTTAGCATTTAGAATATTTAGATGTAAAATAACGACAGGAAGGCTAATACAAATGTGAGGATCGTTGGTGATATGGACAAGAGCGTTTAAGTTCCGGACTTCTTCACGTCAGAGCTTTTCATCATTTTTTTACTTCAATCGGTATAATTCTATAAGAGAAGGGATTTTGAAATAAAACCATATTTTCATTTTGTATGACATTTTTTATTTTGTCAGTTCCTGAGACCAATCTTGTGCGAGAAAATTTTGCAATCTATTTGTAAGAATAAAATTGGAGTTAACTGTGGTCCTGATAAATCGATATTATTCCAAATGGAATCATAGAAAAGCTACACAAGTATAAGCATTGGTTACATTCCGAACTGCTTAGCATACTGCATGAAATTCGAGATACAAATGGTACGATTTCAGTTTCTCGATAAAGGAGCATTAAATCCAATTTTGTTCCGATTATCCTTTTTACCATCCACATCTATAAGAACCATACCATGGTTCTAGTAATTAAAAAGGTAATTGTTTAATATATTATTTATACAAATCACATAATTCACCACGACCATCTTTGTGACATTCGTGAGGCTTCCATAATCATATGAACACATGAAATTGACAAGTGAAATTCATGAAGATAGAATGGAAAATATTCGCTTTATGAAAAGCTAAACATTCATTCCTTTTTTTGATTTAAATTTGGTAAATTTTGCATATCACAATCATGGAAACTTACAATAACCTCCATATATACTTTCAGAGCTGGACAAGATTCCTTATAATTAGTAAGAGGAAATTTTGTTCAAAACTGAACTTTTCATCTTACTACTTGAAAATTTGATATAATTCAATAAATTCCAGCTATCGATCAACCAAATAAAAAGATATTTTACCAATGAAGAATATTTATGCTGTTATCTTATGTTCCAAGTAGCTCCAAAATTGAAAATATACAGCGTGTCTTAAAAGCGTATCGGGTATTTGTTTTGGCGTTGCTTTTGAAACCGAACGACTAAGGGGATCATGGTGTCCATCATTTTGTGAAGTTTTAGTCACGATGGAGCAGTACCCGGGAACGCATCACGATTTTTGCGTACGAGCGTATTATCGCAACGGTGAATCAATAGTGGCTTCTCAACGTTTGTACACGCCATGCACCAAGTGACGACAGCATTAGAAAATGGAATCGAATGTTCGAGAATATAGGTGCGACCGTAAAAATTCAACACTCTGGCCGCCCTCGTTCAGTCCGTGACGTTGAAACGTTTCGAGAAGTGGAGGCATCAGTTCGTCAAAATCCGTCTTTATCCATCCGGAAGCGGGGCCAATCATCAAACATAAAAAAATCGTCCTTGCATTCGATTTTAAAGACAGATTTGCATTTAAAAGCCTATAAAATTCAATTGGTTCAAGAATTGAAGGGTACAGACTATGCTTATCGATTGAATTTTGCCAACGAAATGTTAAGGCGTTTCAACAATTTTGCTTCAGTGATGAAGCAAACTTTCATCTGAATGATCATGTCAATGAACAGAATTGTCGGTGCTGGGCAGAGGAAAATCCGAGATGAAAGCATGAACGACTCGTGCACAGCCCAAAGGTCGCTATGTCTGCTAGAGGTATAATCGGTCCTTATTTTCATGAAGATCGAAGAAACTGACGCAATGTGAATAGTGACTTTTATTGCGATATGCTGCAATACTTTTTGGGTCCAGAGTTACAGGAATTCAAGGTTTCAACTCAGAAACGTGGTTTCAACAAGATGGGGTCACTTGCCATACATCAAATCAACCAATGGAAGCTGTTATTTTTCATCTACCTCTTTTTTCAAGATTTGTCAAAATTAAAAAAATATTCTTGAAAATCCTGTGTTATTTGAAATTTATATTTATCGCTCCTCTTTGAATTTTGTGAAATTTTCGTTGATTCGATAATGGCTATACATTAATATCTTAGGGTCTTTTATATAATTATTTTTTATCTCACTAGATGATACCAACATCGCTAATCTAGATAAGCGTGGAAGTTCCTGTTATTCCTTTAGATTTTAAATGCTAAATTCTCAAGACTGACATAAACCTTATCATGTTTCAGTTACAATTTATGACTGCCGTTGGAGGCGATAATAAAACATCAAATTTTCCCATCACTCGGAGGCTATAAACTTTTATCGGAAGGAAAGGGGCAACTGCAATCTTATGGACGTTGCAAAAAATATTAGGTCGTAATGCTATTGATATTTGCTGTGATAATTAACAAGAAAATTTTTCAATAATTACAGGATTTAATTTATTTCTTTAACATTATCCAATTATCTGATAAGAGCCTATTGAATTTTGGATCGTAATATTCAAGACACTAAGAAGTAATAGCACCTAACCGAAAGATCACTCATCGTTCGATGCAGTACCAAAACTTGGCTAAAATCCATTATGGAAATTAAACAGAAGCTCACTATTTCACGTAACAGACTCTTCTTCGTCACAAAGCAAGAGAGTAACGGAATATGCTTGCTGGTCAGTGTCACTATAGTACCAAAAAGTAAAAGGGGGACAAATGAATGTTGATTGTTTTATATCACAAGAGAGAAACACAAATTTATTGAATGGTAAATTTGGTGGTTTCACAAACACAGTTACTGCAAAAAATTATATTTAGAAGAAGTTATTAAACATGTTTAGTGTGCAGTATATATCTGACGAGGAACAATAACATGAATAAAATATCAAAATACGAATTATGTTTGTGTATTCAATGACAGATCAGCTGTCAGCATAACACAACGAAACATAAATAGCACCAATGTTGTAAAAATGAGAAATGAATTTCCGAAATAATTTGTAGTTTATCGGAATCTCACCAGCTCCGAGATTTACATCAACGACAATAAACGCTCTTGGCTCTATAAATACCAGGTTCAAAAATTGCTCTACAAAGTAATAAGACTAAAAAACAAGTTGTCTTATTATGATCAATTTTTGAACTGGTTCATCAATATAAAATTTGAAGTATAAAATTTTATAAAATCTCATAACATCAATAATATACAGAAATTCAATATGAATACATACTTTTTGTGTATAAGTAGATACGTCCGCTCTATATCCAGTCAATCAGCCGGTTTTGCGTGTAGAAATGGACTGATATTGCTGCAGGTCAAAACCGGCTGCGTTCCTTCAGAAAACTCATCTCAACTGGGTGCTTAAAGTTAAGTCAGCTTTTGAGATCGCTGAAACTAAGTAACTAAAGCGAGTGAATATATACGAAGACTTGCCAGTTAAGACTCAAGTCTCTTTTAAGTTTGTGTATATATTCTGAACTTCCTTAAACAGTCTAACAATTTCTTCAGCTCAGCTTTTTCTGGATCAACCAGAAAATACAATAATTCATTTCCAAATATTTGCTATAAAATAAATTCAGTAAGTTCTTCACAATACATTCAAAACTTACAATTATCCTCAAATTACTTGCTGTTTAGTTAGTATAATAGTAGATATAAAAGACGAGCAAGGGTTCCTCAAAATTCAATTTCTACTCGTTCTGAAATTTTAGTCTCCAAAAAATTTTCCTTATTTTTTGTGTATAAAGATGAGTTTTAGGCACTGTCTTTTCTTTCGTAGATTTTCACCAGTAGTTTTCAACTAGCAACACTGGAGATCGATTAAATACATGATATGGCACAAGGACCGAATAGTATAATATATATATTGAGTTCAGATCAGAAAATTAAACCTTTAGTTGTGTTGCATATAAATCATTTTGAAGTGTACAGTGTTCACTATAATTAACGATGAATTTATTATTTAGAACAAAATATCAAGAATTGAAACTATTGTTGAAATTTTCTTGACGAATGCTGGTTCAGTGAAAAAGAAAAAGATGTCCACGGTGAGAGTTTTAATTGAACAGTCACTAAGTCGTCATGGTCTCCATTCTGTGAAGATCATCTTGTAGCTAACGTATACAATATTTGATAGATTCGGTCTTCACTTGGTGGAAACTCATTTTAATTAAAAAAATGTATATATGACAGTAATTTATTTCCACAAAAATGTTTGTACTAATACAACAATTGTTTCACCACGATATGGCTTCTTCAGGTATTACATAGACAGTACAATGTAATACCTGAAGAAGCCACATCGTGGTGAAACAATTGTTGTATTAGTACAAACATTTTTGTGGAAATAAATTACTGTCATAAATACATTTTTTTTAATTAACGTATACAAATATCCTAAAAAGTAAATGCCTGGATTCGATTCTTAAAATTTCTTACTTGATGGACATTCATTTCAATTATTCAAAATGATGAAAAATAATTTTAAAAAGTTCATCAATAAGCAACAATGATTCTACAAACACTATGACTTCTTCAACAACATGAAAAATTAACACAAACTAAACACGAAAATATATTGGGTCAATCATTTAAAATTTCCAAACTGGGAAAGACCCATCAATATCGGTTTGTTCATTCAAGAGAATTTCAAGGAATGTGTATCCGTTAGTTTCGAGTGATTCTAATAAGGTTAGTATAATACTTTTTCTTCCATCATGGACGATCAAATTATTTGTTTCATTTTTAAAACACACCAAGTCAATGATATAGAGTTTAGAAGATAACTTGTAGTGATTGCTTTATAGTAACGGCTAAATTGGTAGATATTTCAAGGAAATACATAAATCAGAAGAGATATACGGTAGACACCTCACACAGTACACTCGATACATGCCAAACATTTAAAAAAAAAATTGGATATAATTCAAACAAGTATGAGATTAATCATAATAAAAAAAGTATTATACTAGACCAATACTATTAGAATCCCTTGAAATTATTTTGAATGAGCAAACAGATGGTGACAGTTTTGCCTTGTTGAATATATTTTCTCAATTGCCAATAACTGACCCAATATATTTTACTGCATTATTTGACTCCCTTTTTCAGGTGTTGTCTGAACTCTGTCTTTTTAAGATGTCGTGCAGCTTTTTTCAGAGTTGGTTCAAAATGTAAAATCAAGGAAATAAGTTGAATAATTTGAAATAAGGTTATTCTGATTTTCAAAAATTTTTATTGTTAAACTCACAACAATTGTTTCGCTATCACAGTAGCATCATCAGGCAAGATCACATTTTGAATAACTAAGCTTGTTTCCGAAATCCGTGGCTATTTATATTACAGTAACTACAATAAATTTTTATTAGGCACTAAAACCCAAAAAAGGGTCCCTGCAAATTCCAGCTTATCTGAATATATTTAACAGAGGTGCAGGGACCCTTTTTTGGGTTTTAGTGCCTAATAAAAATTTATTGTAGTTACTGTAATATAAATAGCCACGGATTTCGGAAACAAGCTTAGTTATTCAAAATGTGATCTTACCTGATGATGCTACTGTGATAGCGAAACAATTGTTGTGAGTTTAACAATAAAAATTTGTGAAAATCAGAATAACCTTATTTCAAATTATTTAATATGGATTTTCACCAAGTAAGGACTGATACAATTCAATATTTAAGGAAATAACTGTTAGCAAAACATTTGTTGTTCACTGATGAATTTATGGTAATTATTTTCCACGATTCTATTCAATTTTATGCTTAATAATTTTGGAATTTGAATATCAAAACAAATTTAATCTGTTAGTCTCCTACAATTTTGATTTCGAAAAATTTTATTCAAATAGTTTTAGCATTAAATTAATGTCTTATAAGCACAGCTTATATAAAATAGACGTATAAAATCCAAACTCAATATAAAATATCAAATGGAATAAATAACCCAACAAATATATGTTGTCAATTAAAAGTAAAAAATAAATATTTGAAGGAGACAAAATTTTGTTTCTGATCTTACAATTATAAAAACTAACTCCTTTTCAAAAAAACAAAACAATTATAATATTTTAAAGACTTCTCAGAAAATATAATTTATTTGAAATATTCAATATATTTAAATATTCAAATAAGTTACTTCAAAAATATCTCAAAATATATATTATATCTTCAAAAAACAATTAGAATTCGGATAAGGTCTTCATCGGTCGTACTTCACATTTAAAAAAAATAAATAAAATCAATTATTATCATCATTTGAACACTTAAAAAAAACCATATAATACCTTACAGCTTTCTGTGATTTTTGTCATGAACATAGAATATCATGGATTTTAAATTTAGTGTTCAAACGATGATAACACGAGGTCTGTAGATAAGTTATATTTGTTGATAATTGATTTTATTTTTAAATGTGAAGTAGGACCAATAATGACCTCATCGGAATTCTAATTGTTTTTTGAAAATATTATACATGTTTTGAGAGATTTTGAGGTATCTTATTCAAATATGTAAATATATTAAATATTTAAAATGATTTATATTTTCTGAGCAGTTCTTAAAATTATGTTTTGTATTTTTGAAAATAAATTAGTTTTCATAATTGTAAGAGCAGAAACAAAACTCTGTCTCCTTCAACTATTTATTTTTCAATTTTAATTGACAATTTATATTTGTTGGGTTATTTATTCCATTTGATATTTTATATTGAGTTTTGATTTTATAGGTCTATTAAATATAAGCTGTGCATTAATTTGAATTTAAAAATTTCTGAATAAAATTGTTTGAAATTGAAATTGTAGAAGGCTAACAGATTAAATCTACAGATTAAATCTATATTGAGTTTAGATTATATACGTCTATTAAATATAAGCGGTGCTTGTTTTAGACATTAATTTAATTCTAAAAGTTTTTTGAATAAAAATTTTTTAAATTAAAATTGTAGAAGATAAACATATATTAATTTGTTTTAATATTCAAATTTTGTTATATTTCTTCTATCAAGTAAAAGGCCTTTCTATTTTATTTTATATATAATATATAATTATATTTTGGCTTCAATAAATCTCATTATGCAGTGTCAATGAATTTAAGTAAGCCTTAAAAATAACTCACACTGTTCTTTGATTCTGTTAGAGCATAGATAAATCTTGAATTATAAAGATGATCTATGTCTCGAAACATTATTCATTTACACGTGGTGAGTTGTTTGGTATGGGATAGTTTTTTGATTTTGATATTTTGAATATATTTCAGGACTGAAGACGGAATTGCTTAAAACTATATTTGTTTTTTGAAGATATAGTGCATGCTTTGAGAGATTTCTGAATTTACTTATTCGAATATTTAAATATATTGAATATTTCAAATAAATTATATTCTTTGAGAGGTCCTTTAAGTGTGTTCATGTTTTTAAGATGCAAATGGCGTTTTGAAGGCAAGACCAGAAACAAATTTTGTCTCCTTTAAATATTTATTTATTAATTTTAGGGACTTTCGTATATCTTTTGGTTTATTTATTCCATTTGACACTGTATATTGAGTTTAGATTATATACGTCTATTAAATATAAGCGGTGCTTGTTTTAGACATTAATTTTATTCTAAAAGTTTTTTGAATAAAAATTTTTTAAATTAAAATTGTAGAAGATAAACATATATTAATTTGTTTTAATATTCAAATTTTGTTATATTTCTTCTATCAAGTAAAAGACCTTTCTATTTTAGATTAAATCTGTTTTGATATTCAAATTTTGTAATATTCCTATTATCAAGTAAAAAACTTTTTCCTATTATTTTATCTAATAATTTTTGGTTGATTATTTAATTTAATATTCGTAAGTTTGCCCCAATTGAGAACTTATTGGGCCTCAGATCATCCAGACGATCTGACCTTGGAAAAATTTTTATTAACATCAGTTCATTTTTATTCCGTATCTTCTCAAATATTTCTTAGAGTTTTAATTTTTATGCTTAAGATTCTTCGCATTTTTCTTCCGGAATACTTGTTTTGTTCAATAAATTATCTTATATTATTTTAAAACATATATATTACACTCGACCACGATTTCAATCACTTGCACTTGTTTCTTGCTTTTTACTATTGAAAAATCATTAAAAGTCAAATCATACTTTGCAACAAAAATAATTTGGAGTAAAAAAAAATTGTACGTGTATCTAATTCAAGTACTTACGAAGTTACACAAATTATCATGAATAATTTTGCATACATTGAAACTTTTCAGAAATTGAAACAGCATTTGATTCAATGCCAATTGAACTCGAATAAATGGCCAAAAAATAACACCTACTCTTCTAATTAAAACAACAATATGTTTTAACGGACTATCGCTTTTGTAGCAGTATAATGGAGATGAACTAACTACAACAAATAGTCAAATCATCAATTCCAATCTCAACAGAATTGAATGATCATTCATGACAAAATAGGATTCAAATAGATTTCATAAATATTGTAATTCACTACTGATTGATGGTTTAGTTTGTGAAAATTTTCAGATTCAAATTTATATCTTCTAGAAAATATCTTGAAAATCAAAAAAAATTTCGAGAAAAATTAAAAAATTAAGTTAATAGTCTTGAAATATTATATTTATAAATTGAAGTTGAATATTTTATAATTACCAATTTTTACTTTAAATAATGAATGTCCTTGGCTTTTCTTATATTTGTTCAGATGTAGACATACTTCAGACAATCACGAAATATAAAAAAGGTATCAAAACGGAACCCTTGCAAGACACAGAAATATATCACAAAAATCACGAGATAAAAGATCGGGCCTAGTATTCCATGAGTCACCCTGAACTATATTTGCCCGCAACGACCATGCTCAGAAGGTAGAGAAGCAGAGGTCCAAAATTCTTTTCGAAAAAATACTGGAATATATTAAATGGAAAATCATTCATTTACGCGATATGTGAAGTTACTCGAGGCTATGACTGAACTAAAACATGCCATCGTAGAATCTGTTGCTGCTGAAACTCCTTCATGTCCATCCAGTGGGCAAGTTCCTCAGCCCCGCTGGAGTTCAATCCTAGGCTGAACCAACCTACCATTTCTTTCTTCTTGGCCATCCTCTTACGGTTGTAGACGGATATCATAAGGGTCACATCGGCTAGCTGGAATAGAGCCACCTGAAACGAATTGAGATACTTCAATTGTATTTGATTTATTCGGTCTTTACTTGGTGGAAACTCATTTTAATTGAAAAATATATATGAGACAGTATTTCCACAAAAATGGCTACTCTAGGTATTTATTGGAGTTTGCGGCTAAAAATGCCATTAAGGAAAGATATTAAGTAATGGAGACTTATCAACATCTGTTTGTTCGTTCAAAAGGATTTAACGGGCATTATACCTGTCGATTTCAAGAAATTCTAAAAGTGGTAATCTAGAACTTTTGCTATCAACGTGGATAATTTCAAAATTATTGTTGAAATTATGCCTAAATTTCTTAAGATGATTAGCATATGTCGAATGTACAGAATCGGATATACCTCTTTGGCGTTCTTGGACACGTTACTTGAATGATCTACCAGTCTGGCCAATGTATTATACTAAAGGGCAATCTTTGCAAGTCAACTTGTAGACTCCGGATTTATTTTCTTTATTTGTTCGATCTTTATTGTTGTAGGTACTAAGGTTATTAATGGTCTTAAAAGCTGCGTTATAATTGAAAACAGTTTTGAAATATTTAACAATATTTTCAGATAATCCATGGACATAAGATAACGAAAAATATTTCCGTGTATTGTTCTCTGTTATGATTGGGTATACGAGATTTAATGCCATTTTCTTTTGTTTATTGAAAACCATTTCATCTAGAAGAAAGGGGTTGTAACCGTTGTTTGACGCTATTTGTTTAATAATATTTAATTCTTTCAAGAAGTGATCTGAATTCAAAGGGACATTCAATAATCTATGAATAAAACTATTATATGCTGACATCTTTTGGGTGGTGGGGTGATTTGAAGTTTTATGTATTGTGATGTCTGTATGTGTGGGTTTGTGAAAAATACTAAAATCATGTAATTTATCTAGTCTTGTTATTGTGAGGTCAGGAAAATTAATACTTTGGTTCTTTTCTTCTTCGATTGTGAATTTGATTTTTGGGTGGCGTTTATTAATGTAATTCGTGAAGATATGTAGTTGTCGGTTGGTGCCTTTGAAACAACAAATAAAGTCATCTACATACATTCATCAATAAAACTTCATAAAGAAAATTATCCAAGTAGACCAGTAGCTTCATTCATCACATCACCAAGCATTAAAATTATCTAGAGTTTTAATTTCTATTATTCAAACCGAAACAAACTTTTTAGCTGAATAAGCTAGTAAATATAGCATCCAACTTATAGACAATATTCAATCAGTCCAGTTGCCCAAAAATTGTAGATTAATTTCTTTTGATGCACAAAATTTATTTCCTAATATACCTCCAATTGAAACAATAAAAATGGTAAAAAAACTGTTAATTAAAAATAATTGAACATCAAAATGAATGATATTCTTAATTGCCTGGAAATATATCTTGAACAAAACTATTTTTAATTTAACGGAACCGTCTATATTTCTAACAATGGTTTATTAATGGGAAGTCCACTAGGTTCGATTTTAGCTGAAATATTTATGGATGATCTAGAATCAAACATACACCTAAATCCGATAAGCAAATATTTCCTTTATTGGTATAGATATGAAGATGACATTAATTGTTCTTTCAAAGGCACCGACCGATAACTACATATCTTCACGAATTACATTAATAAACTACACCCAAAAATCAAATTCACAATCGAAGAAGAAAAGAACCAAAGTATTAATTTTCTTGACCTCACAATAACAAGACTAGATAATTTACATGATTTTAGTATTTTCACAAACGCAAACATACAGAGATCACAATACATAAAACTTCAAATCACCCCACCAACCAAAAGATGTCAGCATATTATAGATTTATTCAAAGATTATTGAATCTCATTTGAATTTAGACAACTTTTTGAAAGAATTAAATATTATTAAACAAATAGTGTCAAAAAACGATTACAACCCCTTTCTTATAGACAAAATGGTATCCATTAAACAAAAGAAAAAGGCATTAAATCTCTTAAACCCAATCATAAAAGAGGGCAATACACGGAAATATTTTTGGTTATCTTATGTCAATGGATCATCTGAAAATATTGTTAAATATTTCAAAAATTGTTTAAATTATAACGCGGATTTTAAAACCATTAATAACCTTAGTACCTACATAAAAAACAATAAAGATCGAACAAATAAAGAAAATAAATCCGGAGTACAAGTTGGCTTGCAAAGATTGCCCTTTATACATTGGCCAGACTGGTAGATCATTCAAGAAACGTGTCCAAGAACACCAAAGGGGTTATATATCCGATTCTGTACATTCGACATATGCTAATCATCTTAAGGAATCCAGGCATAATTTCAACAATAATTATGAAATTATCCACGTTGAAAGCAAAAGTTCTAGATTGACACTTTTAGAATTTCTTGAAATCAACAGGTATAATGCCCGTAAAATCCTTTTGAACGAACAAACAAATGTTGATTAGTCTCCATTACTGAATATCTTTCCTTAATGGCATTTTTAGCGGCAAACTCCTAAACACCTAGAGTTTTTATGACTTGTGTTTTCATTATTTGGTCACGTACCTAACAATGTATTTAAACTCGGTTACACTAAATACCATCAGACAGTACAATGTAATACCTGAAGAAGCCACATCCTGGTGAAACAATTATTGTAGTGGTACAAACATTTTTGTGGAAACAAAATACTATCTCATATATATTTTTTAATACTTCAATTGTGACCATTCGGAGGCATCAATTCTAAGGTTGTCTTGATCAGTTTGGCAGATTGATTGCCTTCATATAATTTTTTTGCATTTCCGTTTTTCTTTTTCCTTTATCGCACGACGATGGTACAATGTTGTTTAAAGATTTAATTGTATCGGTCCTTATTGATGGAAATTCAGTTTAATTAAATTAAATATTATAGATTATTTCCACAATTTATTTATTTAACGACAATTTTTTGTCAAATTTACATTTTGAACTAACTCTTAAAATTACATCTTCACTTCTTATATACCTAAAAACTAGAAAAAAGGCGGTACAACTTTCCAACAATTTTCGGCCATAAAGAAAAGAAAACATTTTCAAAAAGGGATACAAATAACCATCAATTTACAGATTTACCCTTAAAGAAAAATATATGAATAAATAGATAGATTTTAAATTTTCAGTGGAAATGTACTGTTGAATAAGAACAGAAATGCTTCTGACTTCAGTGCTCGTCACCATTTTGTTTAAGTAAAATTCAAATCAAATCAATAGGAAATGTTTTTCTTTCAATTTAGAATATCAAGCAGATTAATTTTGGCAACCTTTTTTTGAAGGTTCTTTTCAAAGAGTTATTGTCGAAGAAATACTTGAGAGGAATTTGGTTTGCATAATACCGATAGGAAACAATCGTTTGTATCCTTCAACTGTTTTATTTGATGTTTAATTAATTCCGTATTCACTTGGTGGAAACTCATTTTAATTAATAACATTTTGTCTATAAGAAGGGGGTTCTAACATATAACAAATAGCTTCAAACAACGGTTGCAACCCCTGTCTTATAGACAAACTGGTATTCAATAAACAAAAGAACATGGCATTAAATCTCGTTTACCCAATCATAAAAGAGGACAATATACAGAAATACTCTTCGTTATCTTATGTTAATGGATTATCTGAAAATATGGCTAAACATTTAAAAAAATAGTTTAAATTACTATGCAACTTTTAAAACCATCAATAACCTTAGTACTTATATAAAAAAGAATAAGGAGCGAACAAATAAAGAAAATAAATCTGGAGTCAACAAGTTGACTTGCAACGACTGCCCTTTAGTATGTATATATTGGCCAGACAGGTAGATCATTCAAGAAAAGAATCCAAGAACACCAACGAAGTTACATATCGGATTCCGTACATTCGACATATGCTAATCATCTTAAGGAATTCAGGCATAATTTCAATAATAAGTATGAAATTATTAACGTCGAAAACAGATGTTGACAGATCCCCATTACTGAATATTTTTCTCTAATGGAATTTTTTAATGTAAATCCAATAAACACCCTAAGTTTTTATGACTTGTTTTATCATTATTTTGTCATGTACTTAACTGTATTTAAACTCTGTTTAACTAGACACCATCAGTCAGTAGAATGTAAATGCCTGAAGAAGCCACATCGTGGTGAAATCTTTTATATATCTATTTTTAATGTTTTATTTGATAATTTTAATCAATATTCTTCATTTTCTTTGTGTTCTTTTATTCCTTTCGATGCTGTGTAATGAGTTAATTAGTTAATTCTATATATCTAATGAATTGAAACTGTGTTTTTTAAGACATTTATTAAATTGAATTTTAAGAACTTTTTGGGAAAAATTTTTTGTAAAATTAAAATTTGTAGTGAGAATCAATCTGTTTGTTATTTAAGGTATTGTTAAAGTCTTCTTTCAAGTAAAAAAACCTTTTTATTATTTGAATTTGAATCATTTTCTATTACAAATATTTTTTCAAACATGAAGTTAAATAAAATGAATTACTACGTGATAGCTTCAGTAAATATCTTACGATATTTTTATATCTTAGGATACACATTTTGTCAATGAAGCACTGCTCTAAAAATGAAAAATTTTAAATTTTTATCAACTGAAATATAATAATGAAAATAAAAAAATTAGCGAAGTTTTTTAATATAACACACATAATCCAAATTCATGTATTTGGATTAAATATTGAATGGAGTAGTCCATTAGTTTGTGATAGTTCACTTTAATTGGAATGAAATAAAAAATAACTTTTTATTAACTGAATATACAGTGAATTGAGTTACGTAGTGTTTACTATATTTTCAAACTGAATAAAACAAACTATATCTCAACTATTATAAATATTCTTTGAAGGATTCTGCAAAACTTCGAAAAGTTGCGTGTGCCTCAGGTCCGTCTGCTAATTTAATAGTTTTATTGTCTGAACGTGCTTTTTGTGTTTAAATATTTCGATGGATTCCAGAATGTCTAGTTTTTTTCCTTTCGCTTCCTCTTGCAATATTTCAAGATTGTCAAATTCTGGGAAGATACGGTTGGTTTCGAAAAAATGTTTCGCAAACTTAGAGTTATCTTTCCGGTTCGTAAATGACGATTGATGTTCTTTGTACCTTTTGTGGAAGATCTGTCCTATATACTGCACTATTGACAATTTAATCTATAGACTCCAGAATTATTCAGCCGATTGTTTTTGTCTTTTGCATAAAAAAAGAGGTTGGAAATTTTATGTGAGGGCGTGAAAAATATGTTAGTTTCTGAAAATATTTGAGCTATTTTGTACGTGATCGGTCCAAAATATGTTAGTTTTATGAATTTTTTGTCATTATTATCTGTTTTGGGAATGAGGTATATTTGTCTCCGAATTAGTTGTTTTTGTTATTTATTTATGAGAGAATTTCATACCAATTTCATTCCTATTATATTTCAGTTGATGAAAATTTTAAATTTGTCATTTTTAGAGCAGTGCCTTCTGGACAAAATGTGTATCGTGTAAGATATAGAAATACGTAGTAATTCATTTTATTTAATTTTATGTTATTAAAATCTTTTATGAGTACTTTAATATTGACTTTAATATTTTTTTACATATAATATTCAAGTTTTGAGAAATTCCCACTATGCGAGCTTTAAGCTGCCATATATTCATTTAGAATCGGTTCTTAAAATCTATTTTCAAACAATCTGACTATGGATGGCTAACAGTTTTGTGATTCATCGGTTTCTTTTCGTCCAGTGCCTTCGTGGGGCAAGTCAGGACGTTGCATTTCAAGGCTGCCGAGTTGAGGCGATGAACCAAGTTTTTTAAGGTGATTTAACCTTACTCGCACTAAAACAAACCGCTGCAACGAGTGAACGTAAATGTTGTCCTGGAAATACAGTAACTCCCATTATTATTTCTGTCGTTTGAGTTGAACATACTCTCCTCTGATGCTATTTGCGAAAGGTATTATGAATTTTTCGATGTTATCGATCTTGAACATGCGATGTCATATACAGGTTGTTCGATAGAATAGGATATTTTCGTTATTGCAGGTGTTAACGAAGATTTAATACTGAAAGACTATCGATTCCAGGATTTGCCTTAATCGAAATGAAAAAACCACGAAAATTCTCAAAATTTAGACAAATTATGAATGATCAGAAAAATCAAAGAAATTTCAGACAAGTTGTTTGTAAGCATCTGAAGAAGTAAACTATGTTAACTAAACGCGTCATGTGAACATCTCAAAATAATATATAGAAATCTACATATATAGGTGTTTCATTTGATTAAGGTGTACAATGGATTTCTATCAAATAAAGACCAGTACGATACGCATTTTAGTCAGAAATGAATAGTGTGAATTTCAAAGGAAGTTGAGCAGTGATTCATTTATAGGAGTATATACCAGTAAATTTTCCCCAAACTTTACTACGTAGTCAGGTAAATAGTGAAGAAGCTGAATGTTAAAAGAAAATTTGTTTATCGTACCTTCGAACGTAATAATGAAACTCTCTATTGAACGTAAGCATGAAAGTAGTGGACCAACGACTGCTTGTACTTCTGAAAACGTTCGTAAAATGGAGAAACGACGAAGTGGCAATTAATTAGAGAAAGATAAAAGAATAACGCAACGATCCACTTGCAGTATGAACTTCAAGCTGAGGGCAACAAAATATCAAAAGGTTCAGGACTTGAATGATAAACAGAAAAAAGTTAGACTCAATAGAGTGAAACGAACAAAATGTTTACAGTTCAGTAAATTGTGAACGAACAAAACGATCGTGTTTACTTGAGTAATCGTTCTTCACTCAATCGAGACCATTTGCGAGCATATCACAAGTAAAAGCCATCTTCGGTGATGGTTTGGGCAGCAATCAAACGAAATAGACGTTTTTCAGTGTTTTTCATACCATAAGCAGTAAATGTTAATGCTCCAATCAAGAGACAGTTAGTGTTGGAAGGTTCCTTGAAGCCCTGAGCAAGTAAGCAATTCAAATCAGAACGTTGGGTTTTCAGTAGGAATGTGCACCAGCTCACAGGGACCAGCACACTGTCTAGAGGCTTCAAAACAACGTTCAAGCCTTCATTTCACTAAGACCTCTATATTCCCAGAAGCTCCTGCGTTTCTGCATTTGGAGGTATTAGCTAATCAAGGTGGAAGCAAAACCATACGATGCAGTGAATGTGCTGAAGTCTGCACTCAAGCGAGAATGGTCCAAAATCCCACTAGGCGTCATAAGGACATCATGCTGGGAGATTGAAGAAAATGGGTTACATCAAAATCTGAGGATCCGTTTTGTTTGCCAGTCTATAAGAAGAAATAACATGATAACCGCATCTCAACTAAGTAGTTTTTTGCTAATAGTTGATACGGACACAGGAGATCGAGAGATGTCAATCTAGTTAATAGGTAGTCATTGAGATGTGAGCTCCCGAGTCGAGGCAATTGCACCATTCGATTAGCATAGGCTCAAAAACATGTTATGTGGGACCAAAATCAATGGGGTAAAATTTTATTAACCGACGAATCTCAGTTCAGTTAATATTCTGATTTAAGAGAGGACGATTTGGTTTGCATCCAGATTCAAGAAGAGTACACGTTTGGAGGTCATTGGGTGCCAAAAGACGAATCCAACATATACAGGAAGTGCACATATACATGATCTAGGATAGATTTGTTTAGATTAGAACTAGCACCAAATTTTCGAATATTCTAGACTCTATCACATGAATTATAATCTATTATTAACCAAATCATAAGCATTCTTCAAGGAGTTCCTAAAAAACAAAACAACCAGGAACTTGTATTGAACAAGGTCTGATTCTTATTTGAAATAGATTAAAATTCTACCGTTTCATGAATATGACATATGGACCGATGATGCCTGCAGCGTGTAAAGCACACCATACAGTGCATTTTTCAGGATGCAATGGAACCTGCAGAACTTCTTGATGATTGTTTTCACTCCATCTACGGCAATTTTGCTTATTTACATAGCCGTTCAACTAGAAATGAGCTTCATCACTAAACATAATTTTACGATAAAAAAGTGGATCAACTTCAAGCTGTTCTAGGGTCCAATCAGCAAACAAACGACGCTTATTATGGTCAAGTGGCTTTAGTTCATAAACCATTTGGATGTTGTATGGGTGTAGACCAAGATCTTTACGCAAAATTTTCCATGTTGTGGATGCACAGAGTCCAACTTGTTCTCAACGTCAACGAATAGACAAATCTAGATCATCATTAACACTATGATTTACAGCAGCGATATTTTCTTCTGTACTTACAGTTCTTTGTCTTGTTGTTGTTGTTGTTGCATCGAGTAGAGAAAATGTTGTCCGAAATCTATCGATAGTTCAACGAATAAGCTGCTCTGATGGACAACTATGTAAACCATAAATTTCTCGAAGTGCTCTATAAGTTTGGATAATAGAACACTAATTTTGAAAATAAATTTCAACAATTTGTACACGTTGTTGCGGCGTGAGTGTTTCCATGATAATTTGTCAATGCTTACTGAACATAAATGTCAACACAACCTGATTTCTACCTTCTATCAAATAACAGTTATCCCTATCGAAAGTTATATTACTCTAAAAAAACAGCCGATATATGCTATAAAATTGTTGATTTTGATAATATCTACACCCATTGAAAGCACTCTGTATAGAACAAAACTTAATGTAGAATGAAATTGGAGACGTAGGTGTAATTTAACGGACATACCACATGTACAATACGGAGTATTTTATACTATGAGACAGGACGCACCTGAAATATAAAAGTTTCCTTGAAGAGAGGATTTGGTTGGCCTCGTCTGACTGTTGTTTTGCTATGGGCCAATTCCTGTCCTGTGCTGCTGACCAAATTCAGTTTCACGAAAGTATCTGGTGCTTTATTCACCGAGAAATTTCTGAAAGACAGAGAATAAATCTTATACAATGCAAGAATAAAAAGAATAATACACTGATGAAAAAATTCTAAGTGTCATTCTTTCCAAAGGCTCTATTTCTGATTAATAGATACTAATCTGTCCAAATAGTAAAAATTCACGAAATATCTTCCTACCTGAAATGGGATCCTTTAACCACTTCAACCCTCAATCTACCAGTCGTAGCGTTATAAGAGAGACCTAAAAGTAGTTCTGGTACACCTCCATGTTGCATGGATAAAGAATGGGTAGAACCAGTGCTGTCAGATCTTGTCAAGCTCATAACATCCCCACATCCAGTACTGCTGAGCTAAATAAATAATAACCACATGAAAAAATAAAAAATTGAATGAATGAAAAATAGATATTCGCTGTTTGTCAAGAAAACATTTGGTAACAGATCCGTATGGAAGAAATGTGATACCGCTTCATATAGAAAATAGTGAATTGCTTCAGCCGTTACTATTTGGTAGTTGATCATAATTGAAACACAATAGATTGGAGTTACTATGTATTTACTACCAAGGTTTTTTATTATTTTTAATTAATTAATATAAATAATATTATTAATATTATTAATAAAAAACCTTGGTAGTAAATACATAGTAACTCCAATCTATTGTGTTTCAATCATATAGAAAAATTGGTTGCATAGATATCAAAGTTTTTGTCAACGTTCAAACAATCGTTTCAACACTACTCCATCATATTACATATTTTTGTAAAACAATGAATGTATCAAAAAGTAATCTGTTGGCAATATAACATAATATCACCGACGATCCTCACGAAATTTTTCATTAGCCTTCTTGTCGTTATTTTACATCTAAATGCTAAATTTGAACTTATTCAACTGTTGTTATGGTTTAGGTAGCGCTCAACGTTACTATGCTAATAAAAAATATTTTCTTTGATTATTGTCATTATACGATCCTCACGAAATTTTGTACTATAAGTTCACAGACGACAAGTTCCATCTACTAGTTATAGATACATACTAACCGAGGTATTACAGCGTGGTTCTAGGTTCAACCAGAAATTGTTGTCCAGCTCCAGGTTAATATTGGCGAAGCTAACCATTGCTTCGCCTATAAGCCTCTCTTTTCTCATTCTTTCACATCCGTATAGGCGGAATCTCAAGCCCATTGAATTGACATCTTCTACAAATAGGAGTAAAAAAGTAACCAACTGGTAGCTTTGAAAAATGCAAAATTTACCTGGATTAATTCTGTGTAGAAGGAAACTCTCCATATATTGAGGATTTTCCCCTGTGCGTATCTTGGTTTTGAACTTCTGCTTCTTGCTAGGGAGTAATATGAGGCGGACCTTAAAATGCAGAAGTAGTAGTTTGAACACAATATCTCGTTTCGATGCAAAAGTATTTGTTAAAATAAATGCAAGCTTATATGAAGCTATGGTCAGCTCAGCCTTTGGAACGGAAATATGACATGAGCAAAGGAAAGAAGGGTAAAGAATGGCAAAGAAGATAAGGGTAGCTTCAATTATGAAAATGGTGAGTCGATTTGTTATGTTACTGAGAAATACTTTTTACTAGAAGCGTTTAAAATAGACCAACGGGGGGAAAATTGGGCAAAAAATGTGAGAACGAGAAGAAACATGAAATATTATGGAAAGAGGTGAAATAAAAGAAGAAGAATGAGTAGAAGAAAATATGTCATATCAGTAAATACCTGATTGAATTGATAGAATACTTGAAATTCTGTTAGATTACTCTTTGGGGAATCAAATATTAACAGTCACCTGAGTGTTTGTTGGTTGTCCACGATCTCGACTAGGCAGATCTCTAGCTTGCAACACGTGGACAGTCATCTTTCTCATTGGCGCATCATACTGAAGAGCTATTTCTAGATGACCATATTTGTAATTAATTGGTGGTGATTCTACATGTTGTATTATGTTTAGATCAGACACAGAGGTCGTGGGTAGATTCGCTATCTCTATATCGTTATTCATCACGACGATACACTGGAACCCAAGGAATATTGGAGAATTGTCTTCATATGCATTTTCTTTAATAGAGATACTTACGTGTTTGTTAGTTTTGACTTCCATGTCTTCTAAAGTTGGAGATGTTTGTGACTTCTTGTAGTCAATGCCCTGGTTATCGATTTTGGTTTCTTTTATATCGGACGACGTTCTGAAACAAATGGTTCATAAGTTTAAATTCAACTTTGCATCTAAGAAATGCTTGAACATAAAGGTTGGTGAAAGAGAAGAAAACAAATCAATGTACGTTGGCGTTTTTGGAGATGTTGAATATGTATATATGCTATGAACATGCAGTCAAAATACTTTTTTCACATTGAACAATTTCTAGTTCTGAAATGCCAAAAAACTACTCCTATATACACATGTAATAAATGGTACCATTATTCATCTTGGTAGGTAATTCATGTGTAGATTCTCGGAAAGACATATATTTTAAAAATATGAATATAGAAGATGATTCGTAAGAAGATAAGTTTATATAGGCAAAACTTGATGACGGATATTTTTTGAGTTTACCAGACTAGCAAAGAAGATATTTCAGCCCAATTTTTTTTCCTGTTTCTACATTTCTAATGCCTTAAGCAATACCCTATATGTCAGGAGAAAGACACTAAACCAATAATTACCTCATATTTATATCATCCATATGGACAGCACCTCTCTCAGTTGGTACTTCCTCATGTTTCTCCCCTACAGAACTGGTATTTGAACTGCAACAGGAGCTGTTACTGCTAATGCCTACCCTGCCTTTCTCCACCAGCGATATCAGATCTTGCTCCGGTGCAAAAAAAGGTCCGACCATTTCCTTAGACGAAAGCAATGGTATCTCTTTCGGTTGAGATGGGCACATTTCTGAATCTGAACTATCTATCATGTCGAAAGAGTTTTTCACTGAAAAAGTAAGTGCCTATAAAAATATGTTATATATGATAATAATACTTAAAATATCTTATTTCGACTTTACAGCCAAAAACGTATATCTTGAAAATATATGCACATAATATATTGACTGATAAGAAAGTAAATACCCATATAGGCTTATCCAATATAGATAATTTTTGGTACACATGTTCAGTACCTTATATTCAGTAAATTATCAAAATATGGGCAGCATTTAAACTTACTAGAAGAACTGGTTCAATACGGTGTTGAAGACTAGCTCATTATGGTTCCCTTGATATGCCTAGGCTCGATTTTGATGTCTCCATTCGGTATATCATCTCAGGTTACTCTAACTTCAAGAGAAATGGCTACTTACGTTTATGGAAGGTGCTACAAAGTGAACAGCTTACTACCAATCATATTTCAGACCTGTTCTATAGGACAGTGATCTTGGGGATCAATGGTTGATGTGATATGGCATTTTAGACGGAGTGAAAGTATGAAATCGCATATGGTCCAAATACGTACTGAATGAAGAGTCGGGATGTCATGTTACCTCTTAAGAAAGTTAGTGGTGATCTGATACCATATGCAATAAAACTCCATACTATAATGCTCATAACGTAGTGAACATTGGCGCTAGCTGTCAAATTGTTGAACCCCTGCTTCACCACGTCACCCTTGTCTGCTATCATGCATACCCAGACAGAAGCGTCACTAAATTTCATGAAGGGAGAATTTCTCTCAGCTTTGCCAGCGTATATCTATTAGAGGTATTCATCTTTGTCGCACTTTATGCTTCTAGTATATTCGTCTTTATGCAAACAAGCAATTCTTACATCACAACGAGAAAGATTTCAATATCACCGACGTATCGAGATCTTGAGAAGAAGAGAAGCTGCTGTACCTTTTTTTCGATTTTTCAAATATTATGTGAAATATTTCTACATTCATTCAGCTATTAAAAAATTATATTAGATTATAGTAAGTAATGGGGGCATAAAACTGAGGTTTTTGCTGTATGAGGACATCAGCAAACAAAAAAAATCTTCCTTTTATTTGTCTTCTCTTATTATTGTTATTTATAGTGAGCGGGCATCTGTCCACCCTACCATTGCGCCCGCGCGGACTATTGTGGTTCACCCATACTTTATATTTTTCTGATGAAATCCACTTTTTGGATAAGACATCTTGTTCTGGGATAATTTTTTCAGTTCGCAGTGAGCTATGCCTAACTAAAGTTCTCGAATCTAATGCGACTTACCGCTTGGCACTCTGAGACGATGTGCATGGCTGTTTCAGTGTCCTCAAGGCACAACCTGTATTCATCGTCTTCAGCTAAACGGAAACGTCTAACTGAACGGAAACGTGCAAATGCGCTTTCAGCCTAGAGTGACCTATCATAATTCCGACAAGTATTCTGAGTTTGGACTTGTCCAAACCTAGCGCTAGGTCTGCCATCTTTTAGTTTGAAGCCGTTCCAAGGAATGCCTTTGAATGTTTCAGGTCAGGATGGCTCAGCCAGAAAGACTCTAATCTTAAGTTCATTCTGACTGCTTAGCCATGTCATGTGGAATTCCCATGAATGGTTCCGGGCCTACCAGAGGTAGCGCAGTTCCAGCAAACGCCAGTCCGATCTCCCTCTTCGTTACTCAAATAGTTTAAGTGACTCAGTATCCAAACAAGAGTGATTATGTTATGCTCTTCGTTAAACGCTCGTCCAGAAGTACCGAGTCGCCCATCAATATTGTCTCTGGCCTGTTTATCGCCAGTTGATATAGTTTGTATGTGGTCCGTTCCGCCTTCCTCTGCAGGAGCAGGTGCGTGCATTTAGTAGTACCTCCATGGCTGCTGTGGATATGGTGCGAAACTCACCTGTAATTGTAAGACAAGCCTGTCTCTGTAGTCGAGTGAGCTTGTCATACCTTAGTAACATAGCTAATAATCTATGAAACTGATTAGTATTGGATATATCAGTTGTCTTACCTAGGATGATTGCAACAAATGATACTTAGTTCACTTTAATCTTGATTTTTCAGTCAACTTCTGCAACACTTAAAATAAGGTCATTAAATCGAGTTTGATATTCTTTTGAACCTTGTCCCATTTTTCCATATGACGCTTTAAGGTATCGTCATATTTCGCTATAAAATTGATCACATTTACATAATTTATTTCATTTGTTGGGTTCTCAGATTTAGAATGACCCCTTGGTCCATGTTTGTCAAGATAGCACACTACGTCTATCATTCTTTTAAGCATCTCACGATATTGTTCACTGCCTCATTATTTTTTGGTACACCTAATTGCTATTACTATGTCTTTTGATCAATTTATGTTGATTGTTAAGATTAGAAAAATGATTCTTATTCCATGAGAAATTTTCACTAGAAAATAAAAGGCCAACAAGATAATAATCATTATTTTTAAACAACCCGTGCGCCATTCGCATTTCTTATAATTTTCTTTATGCAAATGTCCAACATACGATTTTGTTCCTTTCTTCAATTCATTCAAAGCAGGAATTGACATGCCTCTTACGATAATCTGCAGTTTTTCTCTCAAAATTAAAATATTTGAACGCTCGATTCAGTATACTGAAGAAAATGCATTTTTTATTATAGCCTATCAAAAATTTCAATTGGCTCACCCCTTAAATGCATTTTCTCATTTCAAATTTGTTAGGGAAGGTGTGCTTCCCTAGTTTCCACAATAATTACGCCACTGTTCAGTTGCGTTCTATTTCGTCTTCTTAGGATAATTAGCCTGAGTAGAAGATAAATACAAAGTAATAGATAAATCCATATCGTCACCAAACGAACATTCCCTAGAAATTATTTCCCATTTTTCACCTACACCATGACAATGTGGCAACATCTTAGGCCATATGGAGAATAATTTAAGTGGTTAGTTTTCAACTCTCATTTGAGCGGATTTAAATAAAAATGTTCATTTATTTCACCGAGTTCCAGAAGTTGTTATAAAAGACTCACCTTTAATAACACACTGTTTATTGAACCAATAAAGAACCACAGAGATTAGAAATTTGCCTTATTCGACCACTAATTCATATGTCTCCGAAGAAATTGAAGGAAATGAAATGCTTAGATTATTTCCAGATAAATCTAGATTCATAAACGTTGCCCACTTAGATCTAGCTAAGTTAGAATGAATGTGTAGCATTAATCAGTTGAAGATAGATCACTCTTAATAAATACATCATCACTTAACAAAGTACGCGTGATAGATTATAAAAAAAAATTTGAATGTTCATAACTGAAGGATTTTCTCACATTATTTTCGTAAACATGAAGACAGAAAAAATAAATTCATAACTCACTTAATTAATAAAAAAATTACTTTATATTACTTCTCAAACTACTCCGCCAGTTAACTCATTTCGTGTAATTTTGAATAGATATAATTTCCTGTAGGTTACCATTTTCCTTAGATAATAAATTTATTTATATGATTTTCCGTGAATAAATTTGTGTGATGATTGTAACTGTAGGTTATCCTGAATTTACTCATGATTAAATATATTAACCAATAAAAAACAAGCTGTACAAAAATTTCGCGAAATTAATAGTTTTATGTTATACCAGGTGTTTTTTTTAAGTGATAGAAGGTAGAAGCCCTGTTGTTTTGACATATCTGTTCATTAAGCATTGAGAAATTATCATGGAACAACGCAACAACTTTCACAAATTGTTGAAATTTATTTTCGAAATCTGTGTTCTATTCCCCAAACTTAAAAAGCACTTCGTGAAATTTGCGTAATCGTCCATCAGAGCAGCTTATTCGTCGAACTATAGATAGGTTTCAGACAACATTTTCTCTACTCGATGCAACAACAACAACAAGACAAAGAACTGTACGTACAGAAGAAAATATCGCTGCTGTAAGTCATTATGTTAATGATTATTCGTCGACTTTCACAACAAGTTGGAATCTGTGCATCCACCACATGGAAGATCTTGGTCTACACTAAAACAAGATCCAACTGGTTCAAGCACTAAAGCCACTTGACCATAATAAGCGTCGTTTGTTTGCTGATTGGGCCCTAGAACAGCTTGAAGTTGATCCACTTTTTTATCGTAAAATTGTGTTTAGTGATAAAGCTCATTTCTGGTTGAAGAGCTATGTGAACAAGCAAAATTGTCGTATATGGAGTGAAAACAATCCTCAAGAAGTTCTGCAGGTTCTATTGCATCCTGAAAAATGGAATGGTATGGTGTGCTCTACACGCTGGAGGCATCATCGGTCCATATTTCTTTAAAAACGATGGTGCTCGTTACAGATCGATGGTGAATGATTATTTGTTTCAAAATTCGAATAGTATCGACCCAGAAGTGTTTTGGTTTCATTAAGATGGTGCTACATCTTATACTGCTACCGTAACAATGGATTTATTGAAAGAAAGATTTGGCGATAATATTATTTCGAGAAATGGTCCAATTAATTGGCCTCCAAGATCATGCGACATAACTCCACTGGATTATTTTCTTTGGGGTTATGTCAAGTCATTGGTTTATGATAAACCAGAAACAATAGACGCTTTTGAAACCAACATAACTCGTGTTATTGATGAAATAAGGCCTGAATTACTCAAAAAATTGGTCAAAAATTGGTCTGGTCGAATGCGGTTCCTTAGAGCTAGTCGTGGTGGACATATGCCAGAAATTATTTTTAAAACACAAATGTCATAAAATTATCTTTCAAATCAAAAAAAAATTGGCTTCAATCTTAATTTAAATGTGTTTTATTTCAATTTAAAGTTCTATCACTCTAAACACCCGATACAAGATTGTTTTTGAGAACGTCAACTAAAATGATCGATCTTACACCATTTCATCTAAATGTTATCATTTTGCAACCTATGAGGCGCAAGTAACCTCAAATTTTAATTCCAAAAAAATTTTTATTCGAAAACTTTCAGAATTAAATTAAATAAATGTTATTTCATTTATTTAATTATTTGGTTCTTCGCGACAAGTATCACAGCAATGTAGCGGTAGATAAAAAATGTCTTTCAAGAATATTTTGGAATAGATGATACTACTGTATATTGCTTTGATCAACACAGGTTTCCTTGCAACTTTATACTACTCTGTCAAGAAAGTACCGGGAATTTTCAATTAAAACAACATTTTTACATTTAATCGTCAAAATTTAGTGGGTCGCCTTCAAAATAGGCTCCATTTGCTCCAATTCATCTATGCCAACGGCACTTCCAATTATCGAAACATTTTTTATAGGCGCTTTCCGGGATGGACTTTAGCTCTCGCGCCGAATTTTGTTTTATGGCTTTAATCGACTCAAAACGGGTGCCACGAAGGGGCAATTTTAGTTTTGGGAAGAGGAAAAAGTCGCAGGGAGCCAAATCCGGCGAATACGGTGGTTGCTGAAGCACGTTTGTTGAGTTTTTGGCGAGAAAGTCAGTCACAATCGTAGCTCGGTGGGAAGGCGCGTTATCGTCATGCAAAATCCATGAGTTGTTCGCCCACAAATTTGGCCGTTTCTTACGGATACGCTCACGCAAACGTTTCATAACGCCTAGGATATTTACCGTCTGACCCTCTGGAACGAATTCGTAGTGCACCACGCCACGGATATCGAAGAAAACAATGAGCATCATCTTCATTTTCGAGCGCCTTTGGCGTGGTTTTTTCGGTTTCGGCTCATTTTTTGCCACACATTCCGATGATTGCTGGCTTGTTTGCATATCGTACTCGTAGACCCAAGTCTCATCACCAGTTATAATGCGTTCCATGAATGTAGAATCGGAATTACAGCGATCCAGCATGTCTGAAGCAATCTGTTCGCGATGACGTTTTTGAAGAAAATTCAGGTCTTTCGGTACGAGTCGTGCGGCCACCTTTCTCATGCCCAAAATATCAATCAAAATAGTACGTGCGGATTCGTGGGATATCTTAAGATCATGTGCTATCTCTCTCAAGCTGGTACGACGGTTTTCCAGCACCCTTTCCTTAATTTTATCGACGTTATCTTCGATCGAAGCCGTCGATGGGCGACCACTTCACGACCGTCCTTGAAGGCTCTGTACCACTCATATGCACGAGTTTTCGATAGAGCATTATCACCAAAGGCCTTTTGCAACATTTTCAATGCACCGGCACACGAAAATTCATTTGCAACACAAAACTTTAAACAAATTCTTTGCTCAACGTAATCACCCATAGTAAAAATCGGCACGCACTCTGACATCGACTGACTTAATCAGCTGTTGCAAACACACTAGTTGACAGATCCCGCTCAAGCTTGGCATAGTAATTAAGGACAGTGGTACCAACCTAGGAAAAAAAATTTTTACCTGCCTCATTGCCCCGCCAGATTTAAATCGATAATTCCCGGTACTTTCTTGACAGAATGTATAACCTACACGCACTTAGTGTCCAAGTGAAATTCGAACTATGTTAGGATCTCAACCTGCCAATTCTAAGAATTGGTCAAAGACTTCATTCATTTTGGAACCCAGAGTTGCATTTCAATGTCCAAGTTTCATAAAATATTTTGTGAGCGGGGCAGCGTTGACCTACCGAAACCATAGCAACAGTCCTACGACAGAGTTTCATTTTAACAGTAAGATGTAAAATAACCCCACAAAGGCTAATGCAAAATTTCCTGAGGATTGTGTAATTAGAAAATTTGCCAAAATATATTTTCTGAGCAGAGAAACTTTGAGCTGAGTGTTGAATAACTATAGCAACAGTTGTACGATTGAGTTCAAATTCAGAATTTAGATGTACATTCTGTCAAGAAAGTACCGGGAATTATCGATTTAAATCTGGCGGGGCAATGAGGCAGGTAAAAATTTTTTTTCCTAGGTACCACTGTCCTTAATTACTATGCCAAGCTTGAGCGGGATCTGTCAACTAGTGTGTTTGCAACAGCTGATTAAGTCAGTCGATGTCAGAGTGCGTACCGATTTTTACTATGGGTGATTACGTTGAGCAAAGAATTTGTTTAAAGTTTTGTGTTGTAAATGAATTTTCGTGTGCCGATGCATTGAAAATGTTACAAAAGTCCTTTGGTGATAATGCTCTATCGAAAACTCGTGCATATCAGTGGTACAGAGCCTTCAAGGACGGTCGTGAAGTGGTCGCCCATCGACGGCTTCGATCGAAGATAACGTCGATAAAATTAAGGAAAGGGTGCTGGAAAACCGTCGTACCAGCTTGAGAGAGATAGCACATGATCTTAAGATATCCCACAAGTCCGCACGTACGATTTTGATTGATATTTTGGGCATGAGAAAGGTGGCCGCACGACTCGTACCGAAAGACCTGAATTTTCTTCAAAAACGTCATCGCGAACAGGTTGCTTCAGACATGCTGGATCGCTGTAATTCCGATTCTACATTCATGGAACGCATTATAACTGGTGATGAGACCTGGGTCTACGAGTACGATATGCAAACAAGCCAGCAATCATCGGAATGGTTGGCAAAAAATGAGCCGAAACCGAAAAAACCACGCCAAAGCCGCTCGAAAATGAAGGTGATGCTCATTGTTTTCTTCGATATCCGTGGCGTGGTGCACTACGAATTCGTTCCAGAGGGTCAGACGGTAAACAAGGAGTATTACCTAGGCGTTATGAAACGTTTGCGTGAGCGTATCCGTAAGAAGCGGCCAAATTTGTGGGCGAACAACTCATGGATTTTGCATGACGATAACGCGCCTTCCCACCGAGCTACGATTGTGACTGACTTTCTCGCCAAAAACTCAACAAACGTGCTTCAACAACCACCGTATTCGCCGGATTTGGCTCCCTGCGACTTTTTCCTCTTCCCAAAACTAAAATTGCCCCTTCGTGGCACCCGTTTTGAGTCGATTGAAGCCATAAAACAAAATTCGGCGCGAGAGCTAAAGTCCATCCCGGAAAGCGCCTATAAAAAATGTTTCGATAATTGGAAGTGCCGTTGGCATAGATGTATTGGAGCAAATGGAGCCTATTTTGAAGGCGACCCAATAAATTTTGACGATTAAATGTAAAAATCTTGTTTTAATTGAAAATTCCCGGTACTTTCTTGACAGAGTAGTATAATGACGACAAGAAGGTTAATGCAAAATGTTGTGAGGATCGTGTGTGCTTAATTTCCAAAATTTTAAAAAGTGACGTTTGAAATCTTCAAATATATGCAAGAAGTCAACAAACCTACCAACTGCTCTGACGCATTCGGTTAAAGCAAAGGACCACATCTTTTGCCTCTAAATTGCATTTGCGGTGGTTTCGAACCCGGACGCAGGATTTATCACATACCTAATTCATGTGCTGAAGATTGCCTTGCAGATGAACAAGGCACTGATGGAGGCGGTACTGGTCTCAGAGATACTGGAGGGCAATTTTCATCACAACAGCTCATTCCGCTTACTGAACTCCACCATGATCGTCTGTTCCTTATGTAAAGTAGAAACATAACCATAATCACGACGATACCAGCGAAAGTACCAAGCATGGTTACTCCGCTAGCAGCTAGAACAAGATAATATTTTCTATATTTTCACCCTAGGTGTGGAAGTAATTGATTTTATGATGTCCAAGTAGCCAACGATGATGATTTTAAATTTCGTTATATTTATTTGAGCACTGGTGGACGTAGTGGTTAAAACATTGCGGGTTTGCATCTTAGCGAGGAACGAAATTTTCTTTCTAACCAGATAAAGCTGATCTCCTAACTTGTACAAGCTACATCTTCTGAGGAATCTTCTACAGAAGATGTAGGAGTATCAGTGTCGAATCAAATTATTTGATTTCCGCGAATCGTTCAAGAGGGTTTGTTGCTGTTTCAAGAATATTTCATGCAAAACATAGTCGCCAGCCTGGTATTACTATGTAATTGAAAAGTTTTAAACTGAATTTCTCTTGTACTATACTAGGCCGCGACTTCATGGTCGCCGTAGTTAAGAAGAAATTGCCATTGTTCGAGCAAGTTAGGCGGAAGACGAAAATGTGTCCAATTCTCAGTGTTATCAAAACTTCGCCCCCCAGGCATTAGATCTTGACGTGATGGGGGCGCTCTCTTGACTAGGACCCTAGATTCGTCCCGGCGAATTGGAGGGTTAAGTCTTGGTGTCTAACGTAATGCCATTATGCGCCAGTCACTGGACCTGTATGGTGGAAGATCTCCGAATGGGGCCCTAGTTTTACTCAGGTGAAATGGAGGGCTGAGCCGGTTGATTAACTCAGTGACAAGGGAGTCTGTCGCAGCACAGGGCTTCTCCCTTAAAACTGGCGTACTCTACCCTATCGCAGTATAAATCTCCGGATTCTGTGTAATGGCCGAGTGCGTTATGTAGCATACAGCGTTACCTCGGGGGGGGTGGTCTTGCCCTCAGGTGTTACTTGTACCACCTGGCCACCCCACTTGGTGTTGGACTCGAGGGGGCAGTGGTTGAAAGTCCGCATGCTGGACTAGGGGGGTATTTCATTTATCTGTTCGCAGACCCCCATTTTCGGGATATTCTCATGAAACGACTCGGGGTTTAACGGGACTTGACGGTTCGACCGGCCTGTCCTGGCCCCTGGATCTGTGCGTAACAATTCAGGGTTTGTGGATCTCGACGAAATGGCTCCGCCATTAGTGCTTGACGCCAGGATCAATCAAATGACTTCACATGGGTTCGGTGGGTCAGGACGTATAGTCCGCTAGACGGTGCTCGTACCAGGATCAATTGTAGTCGTCAATCTTGAGTTTATCTTAGTTCTTGGGACTGCGTTCGGGTGGATGGATAAGAATTCCCTCCGGCGGGTGAGTTGCGTCTCAAACAACTCGGGTACTGACCTGCTGAGCCAGTAGAGGTTGGATAGTGCTTTCGCTGCTACCAGTCAGACGGTTCTGGCTTTCGAGTCGGGGCCCAAACTGGAAGCTGGTGGGTTCATCTCTTCGCAGGGGTTCTCGCCGAGCGCGATGATATGGCGTAATCCTTATCACACTTTCTACCTCTAGGGGTGGACTGTGGAGACTGCTTGGTAGTCACTTGGAAAAGAGGCCTTCCTCAAATAGCCAATTACTATTCTGGTAGAATTCACCTGTTATCAAAACTTGTCTCCCCCCCTGTCTCTGTACCTTGTCGTGGTGGGGGAGCTTGTCATAACGAGTGTCCTAGTTTCATTTATGAGATGGAGGATATGGTTATGATGCCTAAAGCAGAGACTCGCAATCCTAATTTCCTTTTTTTGTTTCTTTCTTGCATAATACCTTTCCATCATGTTGTCCCAATCCTACCTTTTCCTACCGCAGGACTTGGAATAGTACGGGGAAGCTGGCTCTGATTGACGACCAGAATCTGCGACCCTGCGATCGATTAGAGTTCTGTTTTTCCTTTCATTGGCGAAGGCGATCCCCGCTAGTCCTTAGCGTGGGTTTCCAACCTTCGTCCTCTTAGCCCGCTGAAGGATCTTAAATGGTTGCTGAATGACAAAGGGAGAGTACGACGTTTCGAACAAGCTGAGGGTTTGGGAGATGCGCTCTGCTCGCCCCCAAATTTGGCTCCATTTTTTGTTCCTGAAGCTCCTGCTGCGGGGTCCTGATTGGTCTGTTGGAGGACAAAGGGAGACTGCGACGTTTTGAACAAGTGTGGGACCTTGGGATATTCGCTGCGCTCTTCCCTAACTTCGGCCCCATTCGTGGATCCTTAAGCTTATCTTTTTCCGCTGCGGGTTCGGAAGTGACCCGCTGGAGAAAAAGGGAGACTACGACGTTTCGACAAGGTTTGAGGGTCCTTTAAGATACGCTCTGCTCTCCCCCAAACTCTGGCGCCCTTTTGATCCTAAGGCCCAATTCTATGACGCTTCGAAGCCTCGCTTTTGGCGGCGAACCGCAACAGCGGCCCTGCGACACGCGGGGTCCATGCTGAGAGGCTGTTATTTGTGTTGATTCGTTGCTTGGGGCGCTTCGAAGCCTCACTTTGGCAGTGAAACCGCAACAGCGACCCTGTGGCGCGTGGGGTCCATGCTGACAGGCCGTTATTTGTGATGATTCGTTGCTTCAGTCTTTCATAATCCATAGACACTCTGCTCAAATGATTGAGTGGTGAGATCGCTACGGCGATCCTCTTTGGTGTGGGAGAGGTGACTTGTGGGGGTCCCTCACCTAGTTGTGCTGGCGTGGAGTGTTCTATAATCCTTTCTCCAAAAAACTCCTTTCTTTCTTTTTCAGCTTTTCGGGGGTCTGCTGGAGTGTCAAAACTTGAGCAGAAACCCGGGACAACAATGATGACAATGGTACATTAATGTTATTAGAGAGCTCTGCTCATATTTCAACTTGTACAATTCTGAGTATGTTATCAAAACTTGTCTAGGATGACTTCAGTGATAATTTGGCGATCGGATTTGGTCTTCATTCATTACAAGTTTGCATTAACTCAGATCAACTACCTATCGTTCAAGTAGAGAGTTTCCTCAAACGTTAAGAAGCAATCTTGATTTTCATCGAAAAATCATCTTATCAAATTCTCATTTTTGGTTAAGCGGCTACGAAGATAAATGATATTTTTACTGTTGATATCAATCAAATCCTCACTAACTCAAACACTCAGTGTTGGAGAATCTATAATTTCCCAATTGCATAATAATATATCGGGTGTTCTTTTAGAGTGACAGAACTTTCAATAGGGATAACTGTGATTTGACAGAAGTTAAAAGCCATGTTGTTTTGACATTTCTGTTCAATAAGGATTGAGAACAACGTTTACATATTGTTGAAATTTATTTTCAAAATCAGTATTCTATTCGCCCAACTTATAGAGCACTTCGTGAAATTTATGGTTTACATAATTGTACATTAAAGCAGCTTATTCGTCGAACTATTGATAGATTTCGGACATCATTTTCTCTACTCGATGCAACAACAACAACAATACAAAGAACTGTACGTACAGAAGAAAATATCGCTGCTGTAAGTCATAGTGTTAATGATGATTCAGATTTGTCTATTCGTCGACGTTCACAACAAGTCGGACTCTTAGATCTTGGTCTACACCCATACAAGATCCAACTGGTTCAAGAACTAATACCACTTGACCATAATAAGCGTCGTTTGTTTGCTGATTGGGCCCTACAACAGCTTGAAGTTGATCCACTTCGTCATAAATTTCACGAAGTGCTCTATAAGTTTGGCGAATAGAACACTTCTTTTGAAAATAAATTTCAACAATTTGTAAACGTTGTTGAGGCGTGGGTCTTTCCATGATATTTTGCCAATACTTACTGAACAGAAATGTCAAAGCAACATGGCTTCTACCTTCTGTCAAATCATAGTTATCCCTATCGAAAGTTCTATCACTTCGTGAAATTTATGGTTTACATAATCGTCCATTAGAGCAGCTTATTCATCGAACTATCGATAGATTTTGGACAACGTTTTCTCCACTCGATGCAACAACAACAAAAACAACAAGACAAAGAACTGTACGTACAGAAGAAAATATCGCTGCTGTAAGTCATTGTGTTAATGATAATAAAGATTTGTCTATTCGTCGACATTCACTACAAGTTGGACTCTGTACATCCACCACATGGAAAATTTTGCGTAAAGAACTTGGTCTACACACATACAAGATCCAACTGGTTCAAGTCGTTTGTTTGCTGATTGGGCCCTAAAACAGCTTGAAGTTGATCCACTTTTTTATCGTAAAATTGTGTTTAGTGATGAAACTCATTTCTGGTTGAAGGGCTTTATAAACAAGCAAAATTGCCGTATATGGAGTGAAAACAACCCTCAAGAAGTTTTGCAGGTTGCATTGCATCCTGAAAAATGCACTATATGGTATGCTTTACACGCTGGAGGCACCATCGGTCCATATTTCTTTAAAAACGATGCTGGAGCTAATGTTACAGTGAATGGTGCTCGTTACAGATCGATGATCAATGATTATTTGTTTCAAAATTTGAATGGTAACGACCCAGAAGTGTTTAGGTTCCAACAAGATGGTGCTACATCTCATGCTGCTACCGTAAAAATTGATTTATTGAAAGAAATATTTGGCGATAACACTATTTCGAGAAATGCTCCAATTAATTGGCCTTCAAGATGATGCGACATAACTCCACTGGATTATTTTCTTTGGGGTTATGTCGAGTCATTGATTTATGCTGATAAACCAGAAACAATAGACGCTTTGGAAGCCAATATTACAAGTGTTATTGATTAAATAAGGCCTGAATTACTCGAAAAAGTGGTCCAAAATTGGTCTGGTCGAATGCGGTTCCTTAGAGCTAGTAGTGATGAACATATGCCGGAAATTACTTTTAAAATATAAATGTAATAAAATTATCTTCCAAATCAAAAAAAATTGGCTTCAGTCTTAATTTAAATGTGTTTTATTTCAATTTAAAGTTCTGTTACTCTAAAAAAAACACCCGATAGTTGAGTTTCCCGTATGTCTTCAAAAAGGTTGAAACAGTTTATCTAAGACAATATTTTTTATTATTGATATTGATAGGAGGATTTTAGAATTAATTTGTATTGAAAAATTTTTGCTTTAACAAGTAAATACTAAATGATTGTATCCTATTCATTTATTCAGTCGAATCATTTCACTTTTGTCAAATTCAACTATTGTATAATTTTGTAGATTTGTGAGGATTCGGCCTTGTTACCAGAGTTTCCAAAAAATGTTTCTACGTTAATGTGTATTTGAGTGGATTGAGTTAATTTAGTTGACTTTCTCAAGCGGTTTGTTACAGTACGGATTTTTCGTGTGTGTAAGTCTTTCAGCAATTCATATAATTCATTTTGAGTATTGTTGCGTATGACTTGAATTTAAATATCATACAGATTTATTCTGTTTACCTCCTACAAATTTTAAATTTCATTAATATTTATTCAAAAACTGGTAAGATATGTTTTGTTAATTATTTTTATTTTTTAAATATGAAGTAGAGCTGATGAGTTTCCGTTGTAATGATTTTAAATTGCTTTTTGAAGATGTTCTGCATGTTTTAGGAAATTTTTTTTGACAGGAACTCATTTTGAGCAAGTTGTTTTTGAAAAGATCTTGAGATTATGTTTTACATTTTTGGAAAGGAATTTGGTTTTCATAAAACAAGGAACGAAACAAAATTTTGTACTCTTCAAGTATATATTTAATAATTTTTTTATAGACAATTTATATTTCCTTGAATTTTTTCATTCCCTTTTGGCTGTGTAATAAGTGTTGATTCTATATGTCTGCTAAATTGACACAGTGTGTTCTAAAGACATTTATTTAATTTAATTCCAAAAGTTCTTGAATACAAATTTTTCTGAATTAAAATTTGTAGGAGATTAACAGAATGAATCTGTATGATATTTAAAATTCGCGTCCAACTCAAATCTGATTTGTTTTTTTGTCAATTTGTCTTATATAGTTTTTTGTGGTTCTTAATTTTGCATAATAGTTGAATATCCCAGATTTCTTCAAATAAAACAGAATTTCTTAGACGTTATTTCACTTTGATTAATATTAATAATAATTTTTGTACAGGTTTTGATAATAATTTTCTTAAAATTGAAAAAATTTGAATTATAACCTTTTTAAGGCGTACTCAATAACTTTATTTTTTTTTTCAGTGAAATAATTTCACCCTTGAGTTGCCACGTGCTTACCTTTGTCATTGAGTTTTCGGAAAATTTTCTCTGTTATTTGGTGTTTGAGTGTATCGAGTTAATTTAGTTGAATTTCTGAGGTAATTGTGTTACAATACTGATTTGTCCTGAGTTCCTGAATGTGAAGTGTTTTTGTGATTTTTATGATTCATTATGAGTATTGCTGTAATATCTAAAATATATTTTTGTCAGTATGCTCTATAAAGTTTTTTTGGTCGGTAATCCTGTATGATAGTTGGATTCCCATATTTTCTCAAAAGGAAGCAGAGGTTATCAAACATTATTTTACTATTATTAATATTAATAATAATTCTGTAAAAAATTTCAACAAGATTAAAAAATTTCGAGAATATCGAATTTAAAATTAAAAATAGAAAAGTTTTTCGGAAATCTGATTTTCAATTTTTAATTTTAATAGAAATTCCACCAAGTAGAGTCAAAGTTTCTAATTTATATAATAACAAATTTCATTAATTATAATTTTGCAACACATTGAATATGCCAATATATCATTTAGTATTAATATATTGCATAAATATATTAATTGATGTATGAATAGAACAAATACAAAAGAGTACTCAAATATCAAATATATAGAATAATTTGAACTCATTTAGTTAACAATTTTCGTATTGATTCAATAAACAGTTCAAATACAAATGTACTATTTTAATAATGATTCTTGTTTACGTCGCAAAAAGTAATTATTCATAATAAAAAGGGGTTGTATTGAGATTTTTTTCTTCATGCGGTCTTTCAAGAATATTCATTGTCTATGTAGAAACAAAAATATCAACTGGATAAATTTCTCAACCCTAAATAAATTTTTTTCACATTAGGGCTACGGAAATACTGAAAAACATATGATACTTTCATGCGAAATCAATACTAACGTCGCAAAGAATAGAACGTAGATAAATAATTTGAAAGGACAATATTTTGTCGAAAAGGGACTAAACTTACCATTTATATGATCTGTAATTAACATTCCTGCATTGGAACCTTCTTCTCCTTCATTTCAAGCGCAACATGACTGCTAATATTCTAGAATTTTTTCGATACTTGTTGAAACCCTCGACGTGGATTAGATTTTCACTGGAAACGGTTTGCTCGCATTTTTTTGGTGTCATTATTTGGAACGTTCACGTAAAAATTGATGTCATCGTCATTTTGTTTTGATTTTTTTTTGCATCACGTACACTGCAGGACATTGAAATCTGGAATTCAGTAAAAATTGATAATGGTAACTAGCGCAAAGGAGTACATGATGCACATGCGCCGTGTCCCCTAAACCGGGTGGCCCTCAAATGTTTTCCAGCTAAGGACGTCGCAGACAAATACAATATCACTCCAGGTTACTCTTGAAAGCTGGTTCATTCATTTATAGATTTTGGACGAAGGTCATCTGGATTAATTTTTCAAGAGATTCCCAAAATAGCTGAGCATTTTTATTTCCTTAGAAATTGCTAGATGATTTGATACAGAGGGTCTAAACAGACTGCAAACTTGGGAGTTTTTTCCTGGAAATAAATTCTGTTTCTCTGAAGGTATTCATTTCTCCGAACAGAATTATAGGAAGGTAGAGGGTTGTCTTTAGAAGCGGGGAAGTTTGAATTGAAACCACTCAAAGAAAATGTTTTTAACGTTTATGAAATTGGCTTCATTTGACTGATGATTTCTCTAGAGAACAGCTTGCTATCGTCTTGCCTAAGGGAGGGAGAAAAGATATTCATTGCTCTACCAAATAGATAATGACTTGAGTCTTTCTGCCAAAATAAAACACATTTTTTTTATTTATGTAGTTTATGTAGTCCGTTTTGGAAGTATCTGGAAAAAACAAAGCTCAATTGTAATTCTTAAATTAGAAAATTATAACAAAATATACAATCTTCGTGGCGCTGCTCGTTTAACTTCAATCTTCATTAGTCCCCATATGGTTTCAATGAGAATCTAGTGAAGCTGGCCATGAAATGGTTGTCACTTGGTGTTCTTGAATCCAAGCTTGAGTATAGGTCGAAATATGGCACCTTGCAATATCCTGTTTGAAACGCCACCACTCTGGATATAAAGCATGCGCCGTTTCAAGGAGAAAATCGTTTAGAAAGCCACAATACTTTTCACTATTAATGGTATCATCAACTATACAGAGAGGCGTAGTACCACGCTGAAATAATACTCCCCAAACCATTATTTTGGTGGAAAATATTAACGGTAACGAGTTGTTTTGATAGGATTTTTAAGTTATTTCCCTAAGTTGGTAACAAATTTCATCAGATATAATTATTAAAATTATCTTCTTAAAAACGTAGATAAAATTCTATCCTTCGTTCCTTTTGTAAGGGTGTCATTATAGGGATTTTTTTGGTTTCCTTGATATGTAGCCTTGTCTTTTCAGTGACATACGGACGGTTTCTGGACATATAGTAGTTTTATATTTCGTTGATTTCCAAATCTGTTAGCCAATTTGCGAAACCCCAGACGCGAATTGTGTCATCCTGAGGCCAATAAAGCGTTAAAATTGTTTCTTTTAATCTTACGCGGTCTTCCTGAAACTGATCTATGTCTCATATCCATGCCGTTTTGCATCCTCTTTATGGTCTCATATACAGCACTTTTTCCCAGTTCAGTCAATTGCACTCATTTTTTAACGTTTCGAAAACCTTTTCCATACTAATATTCTACCTGTTTCCTTTTTCTAGTTTCGACATTATTTAATAAAGTGTATACCTGTTGATAATTAACAATATTTGACAAATAGTGTTGCCATGCAACTTTGGCCATAGCCGACTATCTGCACAACCTATTTTATACATTACTTTTGTCTTAGAATATTACAAAAAAGAAGTATTGTAATTATGAAAAATAATAAATTCCGGATACTTTCTAGACGGACTATATTTGAAAAGGAAGTGTACATAATTATTATTATTATTCATTGGAGTTTGATCAGGTGTCTTCTTTTGTTTTGTTCTTGGTTCGGATCTTGTAGAACAACGGACTACAGGATATGGAGGTTGTGTGTTCTAATACAAATTTCTTTTTTAAGATATGAAGTCCACTTAGAATCGAGTCTATCTCAATTTTTTCATAGAAAAGCTCATTTGGTGGGTTATGGAGTAAAGTTTTCAAGCTACTGCCTTTTGCTATTTTTAAGGGAGGATCTCCTACAGTTGTTATATATTACGAGTTCATATTCAAATGTCGGTCTGCAGATTCTTGAAGCTGTTGTGTCATTTATGGCGAGGTTTTTGTAGGAGAGGGAATGAAAGTGCTTCATGGCGAGAAGCTCATGTTGTGTATGTAGAGGGACCAGCTTGGTTTGGTGTATTATGAGCTGCTAGAATCGAACGAAAGGATCACAGGGGCAGTCTACCGACGACAATTGATGCGTTTGAACCGAACATTGAGACAAAAAAGGTCGCAATATGCTGACAGACATGACCAAAATAATTTTGCAGTATAATTGCCAGAATGATGAGAACAAAATAATAAGGAACGGTTTTTTACTTGATAGAAGGATTATTACAAAATTTGAATTTCAAAACAGATTTAATCTGTTAGTCTTCTACAATTTTAATTTAAAAAAATTTACTTAAGAAACTTTAAGAATTAAATTATGAGCAGTGCTTATTAAGCACTAATTTAATTCTTAAAGTGTCTTAAGTAAATTTTTTGAAATTAAAATTGTAGAAGACTAACAGATTAAATCTGTTTTGAAATTCAAATGATGAGAACAAGTAGTGGCTACCGACGGACAATATTTTGAACTTTGAACGTATAACCAATTTTTTACACTAATGCTTCAATTTTCGACAAAAAACCGGACGAATTTATTTATACTCCTAATAGGAATGTATTTTAAAGTTGGTTATTATCCACTATGATTCCTATTTACTTAGCGTTTTGAAGTGGTTTTATATTATGCTTCAGTTTTATGATGGTTGGAGAGTAGTCTGATAATTTGTGCTTAAATATAACTAATTTAGATTTTTCAGAGTTTGGTAGAAATCTCCATTTTTTCATCCATTTCATGATTTTGTTAGATTAATTTTGTAGTTTTTTCCATTTTGTCCTACAGATTCTTTTTGTGCTATGTCATCAGTGTATTGTAGGATGTAATTTTTCAGTTCTTCTGTCACTTTGTACATATACGTAAATATTGGATAGAAATCTTGTTGAGGAGAAAACGATACCGAGAAATGCTTGTTGATTTTAACCCTCATGCTTCTGTCACTTAAGAAGTTTTCTATAATATTTTGTAGGGAAAGTGGGGTGCCTAATTGCTGAAGTTTGTGTAGATACCTTCGTGTCACACACTATCCAATGCTTTCTTCATGCCCAGTTAATATAATACATTTTCAAATGTTCGACTTGTTGTTTAAAAGCATTTGAAGAAAATATAACGTAGCTCAACTCATAATAATAAATAGAATCAAAATTATATTAAATAAGGTTATTTTGATTTTCACAAATTTTTATTGTTATTTAATACAACAATTGTTTCACTGTCACAGTAGCATCTTCGGGTAAGTGGTATCTTACATTGTGGATAACTAAATTTGATTTTTGAAAACAATTGTGTGCTCCTCCAAATTAATTTTATCTCCTTTATAACATGAATGGAGTATGCAGTTCGTTTTAGGTGAAACATTATAACAATTGGATTTTAAATAATTCACACAACTTAAAATTGAAAAATGTATTTATTACACTTCGGACATCTGTGTATTTTTGTAGCGCATGGAAATAACTGGAAACTAAAAAATTGAAAAAGGTTCCATTTATTACACTTCGAACTTCTGTGTATTTTTATAGCGCATAGAAATAACTGGAAGCTTCAAAAAGTGAAAAAGGTTCTATTTATTGCACTTCCGACATCTGTGTATTTTTATGGCTCATGGAAATAACAGCATTCAATATCGGGGTGTTGCCCAATAGTATTTGGGAATTTGTTAAATTCGCCTTTTTCACAAAGACTCTTTTGATTGAAAGAATCTCCAAATAGTCCATCAAATGTCCCTTATTAACATTATATAGTAAAGTGACATTTTTCTCATTAAAAAAATGATTGTTTTCTATGCAATGTTCTGTGAAATCGGTAGATTTCTGGTTTTTCAAAATAGACATCCTATGTTCTTTGATTCTATGCTGTAAACATCGGCCTGTCTGTTCTATATATGTAGCATTACAATCCTCACAATAAATTTGATAAATTCCCGATTCGAAAAAGTTAGGGTTCCTTTCTTTATTGTTCACCAAAAGCAGTAAATGGAAATAATTTAGCTAAGATAAGACTTTTCCGAATCGGGGATTTATCAAATTTATCGTGAGGATTGTAATGCTACATATATAGTACAGACAGGCCGATGTTTACAGCATAGAATCAAAGAACATAGGATATGTCTATTTTGAAAAACCGGAAATCTATCGGTTTTGCAGAACATTGTATAGAAAACAATCATCTTTTTAATCAGAAAGATGTCACTTTACTATATAATGTTAATAAGGAAAATTGATGGACTATTTGGAGATTATTTCAATTAAAAAAGCCGTTGAGAAAAAGGTGAATTTAACAAATTCCCAAATACTATTCAGCAACACCCCGATATTGGATGCTGTTATTTCCATGAGCATAAAAACAAACAGATATCAGAAGTGCAATAAATAGAACCTTTTTCAATTTTTGAAGCTTCCAGTTATTTCCATGTGCTATAAAAATACACAGATGTCCGAAGTGTAATAAATAGAACATTTTTCAATTTTAAGTTTAGATCCTTTTTGGACTCCTTTGAAGATGATCGAAAGACCGAAACACGTGTCAGGATTCTGAATAAATTGTGAAACATAAAAACTGTGTAAATTATTTGCAATCAAATTATCTCCTTTATGCTTGATTCAATCATCCATGTACTTCTAATAGGCCTCCGAGGGAATGGCCTGTAGTTCCTTTGTCCACGAACGGACAACGGAAGCCGGCAGAATAAAAGAAGTCATATGATGTATGTAATTCTGGCAAATACAGTGTTGTTCAAGGATATGGACCCTGTTTCATCAAATAATTTAGACCTTTCGCGGCTTGTGGCATGGCGTTATCATGGTGTAAAATCCAATTGTCATCACCTTACAAGTCCGGTTGTTTACTATGCATCTCTCAAAGCTTCATAACACAGATAATATTCATATTAACGGTTTGACCCGACGGTAAGTACTCGTAGTACACAACACTACGATAAACGAAAAAAAATTACTTTTTTATCATAGTATGTATGACCCTAACTTGGTAATCCCTTCTGTCTGGATCTTCATCTACTAAACTGGAGAGCGACTTTAAACCAGCATATTTCCATAATGACCTAGAAGAAAAAACATTTTAATATGATAAAAAATCATAGCTGATTAACATACGTTTTTAATCCACATACAGAATAAGTAATATGATGCTCAAACCACTGCTCAATTGCGAAAATGTACAGATATCAAATTCTAAAACTAAACTACCTATTAAGCTATATAGATGATTTTCCATTTTATAAAAATTCATTAAAAATGAGAATGAAAACACTAATTTCCACTGAACTTTATTTTACAATAAATACGGCTTGACAATGACAGTCGACACTGGTCTAACTGATGGAAAAATAAAGTTCAGTGAACATTAGATAAGTGTTTTCTTTCTCGTTCATTTAAACTAACTATTCTACCAAAAGCAGTTGAATTCTTAAAACCACAGAGAATATTTCCAAAAAGGATTCAATGGTTCAATCAAAATGTTGTACAAATATACAAGATACACTGAAAACTAATTATAACAGGTTGGAAGAAGAAAAGAAAAACTGATCAGTGTGAAAGCTTACATGTTTTTCTCTCATTTAATTTGTTTCTTATTTTGTTATAGTTGTAATGAATTGTCCCAGAATCATTTCGATTGCTGTTTTTTATAACATGCATCCAACTGGTTCCTTGAATTTTTTTTCAATATTCGTTATGTAGAATTTTGAACGAAATCTTTAAACCTCAAAAAATTCACCATGCTCAGAATGTGAGTTAATTAATGCCTAAAAATGAATCTTTATGAAATAATTTTTTGCACATAAACGAAATCTTAGTATAGTTCAGATTTAAGTATGAATAAAGTAGAATATAGGTAAAAAGATAAAATATATAAAAAAAATTTGTACGAACAAATTCACAAATGCTATCAAAATTTTTCACATGTTAATTGTAGAATCTGCTTATTATTAACTAGAAAGAATTCAAATTTTTCTTTAATATGTTTGTATTTATCTGTATATAGCTTCTTTTAAAATGTATACATAATTAAAAAACAGTTGACACATAAGAATAAAAGTGATGATTTCTAATAAAATTATAAATTTTTCTTGCTAATTATTTAGAGAACACATCAATGACATCAACAACTTCAAAAATCAAAATCAACAAAGGAGCCTCCATAATTTCAAACGGTAATAAAAAGTTATAGGCTGATTTAAGCCAAGTTAAATCAAAGGCAAACAATCAACAATATAAAATTGATGTTTACGTATAAGTTATATATTGTCTATTAATTACACAGATTTTGAATAATTCTAGTAAATGCAATAAATTGAGATGAAAATTATTATTTCACTTATTTAAACTTTCCCAGAGTTCATCGTCACCCCATTGGTCATTCCATTGACCTTTTTTCTTTTCTTTCTTCTCACTTTTCGATGATTTCTGGGACTCGGATGGAGACTTTGTGTTACTTTGATAATCACCAAATCCAGATTGATAACTCTGATGTTCTTCATTCTGGTACTTCCACCCATCCCACTCTCCGCTTTTGGGGCTTGTTGGTTTGGACCCTTGCTGACTGCCACAGCTCCAGTTATCGTCTTTGAGATTGCCACTTCCAAACAGAGAGGAGTTTTCGCCTGGGGATGAAACATTGCTACCGTTAACCTGTCCATAGTTCCCTGTATAAAAATCATTATTTGCATTGTTACACGATAAACCTTTACAACTATTTTTACCACCCAATTCACCCATCTTGTGTGCTAGCCTATTGACTTGAGTTCCCATATCCTCAAGTAAACTTCCTTCTCTTACTTTTTCACCAACATGAGTACTTATATCAACTACTTTTTGTGTAGCCAGACCTCCATATTTGACAGCATTTTCTGTTGCTTTACTTGCTATCTTAGTTGCAGATGAAGAGAGAAAGGACCAACCACTTGCTAGTGAAGAAATTGCATTGTCTACAAATTCTTGAGATTGACTTCTAGGAGGAGCTTCCATTGTATAACCAAATCCACTGTATTTTCCTCCCTGAGAAGGTGGTATATCACTACGTCTATTTGAATTTTCTGATTGTACCCTTGAGAAAAACGCTTCCTTCTGATCTTTTATTTCATTTGCATTATATGAGTTCTGGTATCCTCCTTGATAAGTATCAAATGAACTCTGGTAAGCATTTGATACAGACTTATTTGAATCACTCTTACGCAAATTAGGGCTTGATGTAGATGTTACTAAACCTGGTGTATAGTTCTGAGCAGGGGATTTATTGATATCCCAACTTTTACCTTGAGCAAGAGCAGAAATTTTGTCTCTATACAGAGCAGCAGCTTTAGTATTATATTTCTGCACAATTGGCATAGTATCTTCATAATCTGGTTGAGCTTCAAGGAAAACTCTGGCGTTCCTATTACCTCCGACTTTCATCTTTTCTATCTCTATGTCTTTCCATTTATCCATAGTAACAGATCGAACGAAAGATAAGTGAACGCCTAAGCTTCGATGCTTACCAGAACATTCCAAACATATCCATACACCATATGTTACAGAAACCCACTGGGGGTTATGAGTTCCACATTCGAAACATTTGTCGTTTTCGTCCCGGGGTTTTAACTCCTGGAGAATTCGACGAGTTCTTGGGCTAGCCATTATGCTATTCCAGTATATGATCAATATTTATAGGTTCATGCTTAGGCTATTGAAATATTCTAGGAATGAACTGAATTCAACGTTCCAAGATCGATTTTACTGTTTACGTGTCGTGTCAGTTGTCACAAGTCACAATCCAATCATAGACTGTTTTCGGTAATCTGTGGTCACAATTCTCCCATAGCAGAATTTGACAGTGACGTGTGCCTGGCAGCGTTTTTTTACGGTATCATGTTTTCAAACGTCAGACAATTGTTTAAACAAGAGTAGGATTACGCAGAGAAAAGTTTTCATTAAAATTTTGTTTATAAGAAGAGAAAATCACCTTTGAGAACGCCAATCTTACAACACAAATCAATAGTATTTTTTTCCCATGTTCATGATCTTTCTAGCTGTAAATGTTTTCTAAAGTCACTAATGGTGCATTTTCCTAACTTTATAAATATTCGATTCGGTCGTTCCAGAAACGAAAAAAAATCAACCGCAGTGTGGCTGAGTGGTCTGAAGCCATGGGTGTGCATTTGATTCGATTTTGTTCGGAACAAGACTAGAAGTTCATTTTTCTATTTTAAAAATAAAGGCAGAATTAAGTTTTGACCATAGATCTACTCAATTATTTCAGTATGAAGTTTGTGGTTTTGATATTTAAAATTTGTCGATAGTGCCTTCAGTTTTTGAAATCAGATTTTATGTAGTCATTAAATTGATCACTCAACCATAGAACAGTTAACTCTAACAACCGCTAGATTATGGGTTCCACTCCCACCATTGCCTAAGGGTATTTGTGTATATCTAATAATGAATAATGTCTAATATTGATTTGAGTGTGTGTGAATGAGTTGAAAGAGTTTGTTGATTGAATTTGAGCTGTCTAGATGGCCTATGTTGGCGGAGACATATAAAGGGGAAAAAACAACTGCTAGAAAAAAAGAATTACATGAACTCCTTTGAATGAAATAATAAGAGATCAGTGCCAGTTTGTATGATTTAAGTTTTCGTACAGAAATCATTTTCTAGAAATCCGGGAATAATTTTCAATATATATATATAACAATATTCTACATTACTTATAGTGATTTTGATATTTATACATGAATGTCATATTGGGTGTACTCTTAATAATAACGAACATTACTTTATAGATGTATTAGGCAAAATTATTTTAATCTGACGCATAATACACAAATTCATGCGCAAATCTGTATGAATTCAGACATTTACAATTCAGTTAATTATCAGACAATCATTTTTCAAACATGATTAATAAGGAGTAAGACATACTCCTTATCAATCATATTTTGAACAGATTATCAGCCAAATTAATTTATTTTAATAATTTTTCAGTTTATATATGATTAATTAAAGTGGTTTTTAATTGAAAGGAAATAAGGTTTTGACAGTAATCATATGGGAGTCAGATATTATCTGAAATTCAATAAGAATAATAATAATAGAGTTTATTTTATAAATAAACAGTTTAAATCACGGGGGTACATGTATATATATATATATATATATATATATATATATATATATATATATATAAACCTGTATGTGATCAGTGAAGACATTCAATTGCTAGCTGAATCTACAAGAAAATTAGATTATTATTACAGGAAAAAGGAATATATATGAAATTTTCAGTATTTCACATTGAGTATGTTAGCTTCAAATAATATGTACTTTTAACAGGACACATGTGTGACATTAATTTATCTTCCATTAATAAATTTCCAATCGTCAAGAAGAAACTTATTGATTTTGGTTTCAGAGTTACCAACAAAAAGATTCCTTTAATAGCGTAGCTATACAGCCCTCTATGTGTTGAAAACTGAGGGAATGAAATGAAAAATTTTTACTGAAATGTTGAAAGTATTCTTATATGCATTGCCTTCAGAATATTTTTCGTTTTCTATGAAGATATACGGTGCTTAAGTAGTTATAAAAATTCCGAAATAGAGAAGAACTAGTTAGGAGTAAAAACTTGACTATCAGCGCCACCAGTGCTAGTGGTGAATTCTGAATCATAACATAGGGGTTTTTAAATAATCGATAGTATACAATATAACCCCGTTTTATCTAAGAATTTCCAGTTCATATCTCGTTCAACTAGCAGGTAAACATTGATTTTGATCATAAGTAAATATTTCTTCCACATTTCTTGCAATTCATTGATTAAGGGTGAGTTTTTGGAAAATTTCTTGATATGAGCTTTGGTATGTGTTACGTGAAATCGAGATTCATTTTCTATGTTGCAATATAGGGGGTGTTTTCAAAGATATCCATTAGGAGAAATTATAACAACGTGATGATGATACTTCAGTTGATAAGACAACAAAGGTTGAATAAGTTCAACCTTTGTTGTCTCGGGGTCATTGCTCAGAAATTCTTTTGCAAATGAAAATAACCATTTATGAAAAACAACCGCAACTTATTCTCCATATTGGTGTTGATACATTAATATTATGAAAGTTTAGGTTCCAATAATTATTTGCATGAAAACTTTTTCAATATAGCTTTTGAGTTTCATCTCTGTCACTTCCAGCAAGAGTTTTCATAATTTGTATTCCATTAAAGTATAAACATATCAATTAATCTTACCTCGAAAAAAAATTGAGAATTTGTTGCAATTCATGATCTTCTCATTGACTAACATCTGAAACAGAAAATTTTTTATGATACTAGCGCATTCAACAAAATCTTGTTCAACTGCCACTACTTGATTTTTGTTATGATTTTAGAAAAAACATTTTTCTCTTTTTTATCAGTTGATGGGATGCTTACATTGTTTCAGTCTACTTTTTGATCAGAGTTGAAATTATAATTTATTTTTAAGAAAGCCTTTGTAAATAGCCAGTCATCCACATGGTCATGGAAATATATTCTGTGGAAGTTAAAATTACAATAGCGCATCCACCATATTATACTAGTTTTTCAGTTGTTTCGTAATTTCCTAGTATTTTTATCTTCTTCTTCATTGCTTACACAAAAATTGGTATATATAGCATTGAAACAGTTCTTGATATTTTCATGTGACTAATATAATACAGTTTTTCCTTTTTAGAATCAGGTAGCGAAATACTTCATTTTCAAAAGCGATTAGCTTCACCATATTATTTGATACATTTCATCAAATTATAGTTTGGTAGTATTTATTCATTTTCTGGGAGCGGTAAGCATGAGCTTCAACACTGTTTCATTATTGGATTAGTTAGATTAGATCTTAGGAAGTATCCGAAAGAAGCTCGTTATTTGTGGTCCAAAAACTAAGAGGATCAAGCTCTAAATCCACATGTTGGGTTCGGAAATATTCCAAATGATGATGACCCGATCAAGTTCAAATCGAAAAGTTGAATAAATACATTATTTTTAATATACTAACTGACAAAGAAACTGCAATACCCAGAAGGAGCTGTTTAAATTTAAATTTTTTTTTTGGGAAAACATAGATAGTATAGCAAGGAGTAAATTATTGAAATGTGAAGAAAAAACCGAAGGGTTTACAATTTTTTTTTAATAAATTTGTTAATAATGTGTTTGTCCCCCGCCTTTATCTTTACACTCACCAACACGTCTTGGCATTGATGCAATAAGATGGTCTATTTATTCTTGAGGGATACTGTCCCAAGCTACCTGTAGTTCATGTCTCAGAGCCGCCAAAGTCCGTGGGGGCTGGGATGAATTTCCAAGCCTTCTACCCATGATGTCCCAAACATTCTCTATGGGCGAAAAATCGGGGGATCTGGGCGGCCATGGCAAAAGATTCACATGGGTCGTTTCAAAAAAGTTTAAACTAATTCTGGCAACATGAGGTCTAGCATAATCTTTCTGAAATATTGGATTCTCGAGCCGGTTAAGGTCAGCGAGAACATATGACTCCACTATTTCTTGAAGGTAAGGCAGCGCTGTCATGTTACCTCGAATAAAGACCAAAGGTGACCTACTTGCATGTGCAATAGCACTCCGTACCATAACGCCTACTGTCCGGTGTACATGACGCTCAATATCAAACTGAGGTTCACGTCTTTCTCCCTGACGTCGTCTAACCCTTCTTTCGCCATCATGGGCACCCAAGGAGAATCGAGATTCATCAGGAAAGACGACCTGATGCCATTCCACATTCTAATGTTGACGTTTTCTGCACCACTGTAATCGTTGCCTGCGATGCTCAACCGTCAGAGGCAACACAAGATGGGGTCGATAATGCTGCAGGCCAAAAGACCTTATCCGGCGGTAAACCGTTCGGACCTTGTTCTCCTAACCACTCATCAGCCAACGATCGAGTTGTCTCAAATCGGTCTCTAATATCCATAAGTGTTAGAAGTCGATCTTGAACTTCATTTGTGCCCCTTCGACGTCCGGTGCCTACTCTTCTTAGATTTTGGGCATTATCAAACCACGCTTGACAACATCTCATAACAGTAGTTGGATTTCTGTTCGTACGGTTATCGATTTCTCGAAATGACAACCACGCCTCTCGTAGATCAATAATTCGACCTTTTTCAAATTCACTTAGCTGACGATAAATTCCGCGTAAGCGTCTCTAAGCATTTTAACAACAACTATACATCAACTTTAGATCTCCTCGAACAGCTGGTTTGTTGTAAATTTAAAAACTTTGCAAAAAACGACTACATATTTAAGTAACAACAAATGTTTACATGAAAAGACCTTCATGATTTTTTTCTCCAAATTTTAATAATTTACTCCTTGCTATACTATCTATGTTTTACCAAAAAACTCCTTTTGTGTTGCAGTTTCTTTGTCAGTTAGAATATGTTGTGCTTGGACATATACTTTCTTCCTTGTATCGGACATATTATGATATCCAATTTTGTGAAGTAGAATGGTTGAAGAATCTAATAATTACAGTGGTTTCTACGAACAAAATGGAACTTTACTAATTTTGTTAACGACAAACTAGAGGTCAAACAAAAATAGTATATTAGGAGCGTAACAAGAGTTGTAAGAAGCATATTACACACGACTAGAAAAAGTTACGAGCCGCAAAGCGGTAATTCTAGAAGTGCGTAATTGTCTTACAACTCGAGTGTACTATATTTTTTCTACGACCGAATTCATTCCTATAACGACTTAGCAACGAAACGACAAAATATTATCCATTAAGTGACGAAACGTCAAAATATTATCGGCTGCGCGGCCTGATATTTGTTTCCATAGCAACTAATGAAGGGTCTACCTTATTGGTTATACACCATGCGATTTACTTTATAGATGCTACCGTATTGGTTGCTAATCGTGTTTTCTGTTTACGGTAAAGTTACATCTTACAGTTTTATGCTGCATGGTGCTTAAATAGAGTTGAACAAATTTCGATATTTTCTGTAGGGGGAGTAGAAACAAATATTTATTACTGTGTAATGATCTTCCCTAATATTCTCCTTATATGCAGGATGTCGAAAAGCGACACATGATCAACTCGGCATTTCTTCATCATTTATAAATAAAATTGTGTAATTAGAGTATCAGTTTTCCTAGAATACTTATTGCAAATTGAGTTAATTCGTTAGATTCAATAAAACGTACTAATACCCAAAATTATTAAGCGACAGAAACTGTCAGATTTTAAATTCAATGTTTACTTTGACATTCCATCACAAGGAGCTTCAAGATGGAGCAAATTTATGTTTGGAATATGCCAACTTTTCGTTGTAATCTTCTTAGCCATAATATTATGACAGAGAACAAGCAGCTAGTTGATATGTCATAAGAAAGCACACTAAATGAGATATTTTTTACTGAAAAAAACATGTCCGTAATCAATAATTTTTCATCGATAAAACCATTGGAAAAATATAACTGATTTTGGTCACTTCAGAATCGAGATAATCATCTCCTCACCACGCCCGCAATACGATTTTTTTGCCACACAGAACTTCCTATCTTGTAGCAAATTTGAAGCCGTTTCCAGATATGTGGTCAAATTTCATGACACTACAAGGATAACTGAAGTATAATTGATTTTATGGAAAAACTTGAAATATTTCGAGAAATCAAGAAATGTTAAATCGAAGAATAACCATCAACATTTCGACCATGTGTTATATGATAATTTTTGTTGCCAATGATCTCCCCTTGAAGTTTGTCTCCTTTAAAAGTCGACACCGTGGATATATAATGTATAATAAGGTTATTCAGTAAAAGATTCCTTCGTCGTCTGATGATGAATTTTTAAAATTATTCATTCTGAATATTGATCACCTGTTTTCTTGATAAAATTATGAAACATTAGGCAATGTGAAATCATTCCTTTCTGGTTGAAAGTATTTGACTAATGTGCGTTTTTTTTTGCAGACAAGACTGAATTCCATATCCAACAACCAAACGATATCAACCGAGAAATCAGTTTAGATCGCTAAGAAAGAACTTAAACTGGCGCCCTTAGACCCCAATTCCAACATGTCAAACCTGTCAATTCGCATCTCCGACAATGTTTCTATAGAATCCGATAATGAGTCGAGTATTCCTGGAGACGATTTATCAGAAGATATCCTGGAGGCCGCTGAGATTGCTGGAAATGATGATGATGTGCCTTGTAGTCCTCCGCCACCCTATGATTATGTTTTAGAGGAACAGGTACGTTTCTCTTAATTCCAATATGAAAAATATATTTAAATTTTTCACGGGTGTAAAGATTAAAATCAAAGGACATATCGATGGATCAAGATTTGCAAGTGGGCCAAAATACTGTTACGTTTTCAGTTGAATAAATCAAAGTTGAATTATTTACACAGGATTTAATTCTACACAGAATTAATCTCAACTGCACTACTTGGTACGGCACTGCAAGATGACTCCTGTACACCCAATGTTTTTCTGTCCGTTCTCGAACGATTTTCGGGAAACAAGCAGTGGCGTAGAGAGCTTCATTGTTACAATATGATTATAACAGAAGTTTTTTTCAGCAGGCACTATCGTTTCAAAACGATGAAATTTTTGAAGTTCCAAATTCGTCCATACTATTATAGAAGCTTCTCGAAACTATTGAAAACTTGTCCAGTTACAAAAATTCAGACGGTTTCCAAAGCCATTATCGCCAAACGCCTGGTGCATCTAAAGTGGTAGACGTAAAACTAGTGCTTTTTGAGGATTCTTTGAACTGAACGCTCACTTATACCGCAAGCTACACTAAGCTTCCTTTGGCTTGTGTGTGGATTTAATGTTACATTCAGTAAAACCTCAAACTCCTTTTCTTCGTTAGCGACCGATTTTAACCTTTCTTCTATTTTGTACTTGACATCTCCTGTCTCTACAAATCTGTTCAAAAGCTTTCGTCGATTTTTTGGTTGTCTGCTCTAGGGATATTCTGCAGCATAAGTTCGACTCAATAATAAGCAGTTTTGGTGGCACTTCCCTAACATGAAAATCATATCAATTATTTCATTTCTTCCAAAATTCATCCCGATTTGATCATATCCAAAATTTCTTTCTCGACTGTATGTTCTGAAGAGCATACTATCGTATTATGATGAGCGCTCTCTTTAAAATTCGCGATTTTTTCAATCATTCGACAAAAAAATCATCTAATCAATCATAAATATCGTTGGAGGAGTAAATCAATTTCGTTCAAACTAAGCCGATATTGACGTCTTCATTTAGAGTTGGGTCATATGAAGTCCGGACTTGATGGTTTATTACAGATTCGGAAGTAAACTTTAGGTGACCGATCTTCCTCATTTTATTGGGCAGTCTTGTGATATAATTAAAAACATACAAGAACTAGAGATTATTTTGAAATCTCAACTAATTACAATGCGTTTCCGGAATTGAAAATTGAATAACTGATTTTATCATTTTGAATCGAAGAAATTCGATGAGTTCTTCTAATAAAAAAAGACCATCTTTGAAATAAATTTTTATATACCTCACTTGTTTGTGAATTTAATGGTTTATAAAAGAAAACACATTCATCTTGAAGAATTTATTATCTCTCTCAACATACTGGATAAAATTTTACAAATGGGTTCAAAAAATAGACTCAATTCGTGAATAAGATAATCTCGAAATTCTATAGCTGCAAAGGTAAAAAATTAGACATCTTAAAATCCCAAGAGATCTTTAAACATAGCCATAATTAGGGTATAAGCCTTCTAAATGAACAAATAAAAATATAATAATAATAAAATAAATAAAAATAAAGTTCCCTGATATATAGTCCGTCTAGAAAGTATAGCTTGAGTATAGGTCGAAGTATGGTATCTTGCATTATCCTGCTGAAAATGCCACTCTTCTGGATATAAGGCATACGCCGTTTCAAAGAGAACATCGTTCAGAATGTCACAATACTTTTCGCTAATTATGGTACCTTCAACTATACAGTCGTAGCACCAGGTTGAGATATTGCTCCCCAAACCATTATTTTGCTGGGAAAAATGGGAAATTTTAACGGTAACAGAATATTTTGATAGGATTTTTAAGCGATTTTTCCAAGTTAGAAACAACTTTCATCAGATATAAAGACATTATTAAAATTATCTCCTTGAAAACGTTCACAAAATTCTATTTTTCGTTCTTTTTGTAAATGTGTCATTATAGGGATTTTTTGGTTTCCTTAATATGTAGCCTTGTCTTTTCAGTGAAATACGGACGGTTTCTGGACATACTTTTATATTTCGTTGATTTCTAAATCTGTTAGCCAATTTTGCGAAATCCCAGGCGCGGATTGTGTCATCCTAAGGCCAATAAAGATTTAAATTATTTCCCTTAATCTTACGCGGTCTTCTTGAAACTGGTGCCTATATCCATGCCATCTTTTATACTCTTTCTTGTCTCATATACAAAACTCTTTGACAGTTCACTCAATTGCACTGATTTTTTAATATTTCGAAAACCTTTTCTATAAAAATATTCTACCTGTTTTCTTTTCTCTAGTTGCGACATTATTTCATAAATTGTATACATGTTGACTATCAATAATATTTGACAAATGGTGTTGCCGTGCAACTTTGGTCATAGCCGACTATCTGCACCTATCTGCAACTTATTTAATACATTATTTTTGTCTTAGAATGTTACAAAAACGAAGTATATTAAAATTATGAAAAATAATAAATTCCGGATACTTTCTAGAACGACTATATAATGAAAAAAAAAAGAAGTGTTGAAAAGAACACTTCAATACTTCAAATAATCAAATGGAATATTTCATATTCTCTATAAAAAATAGTGTTTGATTGTTACGGTCTTTACTTTTCGGAAATACATCTTGATGACTTAAAGTAAAACAACTTGATTTCCGCTAATTTATTTAATTTCACAACAATTGTTTCGTCATGACAACACGACCCCGTCTGGTGAGTATGGTACTAACTACATATTTGAGATTAAGTTCTGAAACTTTGTATAATAATAAAAAACAAATTACTGTAAATTCCTAGTACCTTCTTTTCTGTATATTTTGAATATTTAAAGAACTTAAATCTTAAATATGCAGTTAGTACCATACTCACCTGACGAAGTCATGTTGTCATGACGAAACAATTGTTGTGAAATCAAATAAACTAGCGGAAATTAAGTTGTTTTAGTTTTAATCATAAAAAATATTGTAACTGAACCAAACTACGAAACTGTATGACCATCTTCTATTCTGATTGAATGAATTTGTAGTGTGCTAACTACCCTTATCTTGAGGAAGAAGATCAGGCTTCTACTCCAACGCATGGACCTGTGATAGTACATACTTCGAGCAAAGAGTTTTACAAGGCTGTTGCCAAACAGTTTGGCTTAACTTGCAAAATGTCTGATGACTGCAGGTGAGTATATTATGATATTATCCTGATACTGCTAGATATTCTGTGAAAATCAATACTTATAACTTTATTCACCAAGAATGAAAATTGTTCGAAATGAAGTTGGGATAAGTAGAAAAAAAACAGAAAAAACCATAAGCTAATATAAATAACTTATTTCAGATAGAAATTCAAAAATAACTTAGGGTTCATGTTGAAGCAAAAGCTTTTCAATCTCTTTTTAAAATGTTTTAAAGCTGTTGAAGCATTCCTTAGTATGTTGATAAGCATTTTCGAATTTCACTAGTAACTGAAAGTTAAATCAATTAGTGAACAAATTCCAGATATGAAATACTTCGAGGAGAATAGGCAGGTTTTAATGAACTAGAACTCGTTTCTGTACAGTCTATATATTATACAGGAAATTATAACATTTTGGGTTGTTGTACCAAAATCAATAGAATTATTTCAATGAAGTTTTTATCTATCGTTGTGTTGAAAACACTATATTGTTCGTAGAAGAGTAGATCTATGGGAATTTTCTTTCTTGTTCACTTGAGTTCTCGGAGTTCACTTGAGTTCGCTTCGCAAATTCACTAACCTCAATTACAAGTGTAAAAGTCATAGATAGTGCATTCACTTTCAGCGGTTCTTAAAAGAGAATTATTTGCTAGAGATTTCTGGGGTTGCTGGGTCTTGACGATACCGTTTTAATCCGTTGATGGCCGAACCAAGATCGATTGAAAAACATCATAAGGGTGCGTAGGTCTTGACGGTACGATCAGTTGTTAGTGCTCGAACCATGGTCGATTGAAGCATCTATTCTTGAGATTTTTCTTGTTTCTTGAGTTTACGGCTGGGTGATGGAAATCAAGCCCCTTCGGCGTGTGAATTGCGTTCCAAACAACTCGGGTACTGACCTGCAGGGCCAGTAGCGGTTGGATAGTATTTTGCTGCTAACAGTCGCGGTGTAGGTTATCGAAATGAAGCCACAACTGGAAGTGGGCTGGTTCAAATCCTTTGGAGGGGTTCTCGCTTTGGGCGATGATGAGACGTATCCTTATCATACAATCTGCTTAGTGGTCACCTGGTGAAAGAACTATGGTCACATTCCAGTAACTTCAATGGTGGTACCTACTTTACGATAATATTTTCCAAAGGTTCTACTCCTCAAAAATAAATAAATTTTGTTATGGATACTCAAAGTAGTTAATTTTTTGTCTTCATCACCGTACATTAATTCGCTTTTATTGAAGACAAATTCAAAACATAAATCAGGAAAATAATTCATATGACGAATAAAAAGACAAGCAAATCAAATATTAAAAAATATTATTTTATGAAATTTGGTGGAACGTCGTTTTAATTAAAAAATATATAGGAGACAGTATTTTAATTTCCACGAAAATGTTTATAATACAACAAATGTTTCACCACGATGTGGCTTCTTCAGGTATCTACATTCTACTGGCTGTCTTATATATTTTTTAATTATTATGAAATTGAGGAAAGAATTGAATTAAAAATTAAGGAAATTTTAATAGACTTTTCTTATTTCTTACAGATGTTACGAGTGTCAGAGTCGCTACTTTGACTGCTCTGATTTCGAAAGAACGGAACAAGAAAAATCAGATGGGGGCTTGAGTGCTGGTACACCTCTATTCATCAACGAGGCCATGCAAGGAAGCGTCTGTAACATTCTATAAATCTTTATCAGGAAGATAGGAGTATATACTCCAGAAATCAAAACATAAAACAGATTATTTTTTGAAGAGTATGTTTTATTATTTATTTTATAGTACCAGTGTGATGAAAAACACTCAGAAAAAAGAACACAACACGAAAGTCTCTAATTGTTAGAATAAATATATTTATTTAGCCTGGTAACTATTCTTGGCAAAATACTAATTCAATTTCCCAACGCGAAATATATACAGGGTGTCTCAACGAAAAAGTAACCTTCAAAACCAGAACGATACAAACTTTTGCTCGAGGGAGGACACAATTAGGTTGATCGTGTTTATTATTAGATGTTGTTTGGTCTTTAAAGATTTTTAAAGAGAGATAGATTCATCTGAAAAGCTCTGTAATAATTAACAAATAGCACTAAGCATGCTTATTCTCTGATAATTAATTAACAAACCTCCATCCTCAGGACTGAGCTCATCCTGCCCGCAACCCAATGAATCTGTACAAAGGATAGTGAAAGGCAATGACAACCGTAGATCGATTTCGCTATTTGTGGCTCATCAGCACTAAGACCGATGAGTGGCCTGATGTGGGTAAAACTCATTAGCTGGGTCATCTCGGTGCACTCCAACGAAATTCAATCGTCATCTGTAGAAGAAGTGCACGACGCATATTCACATTTCAACCAACATCAAGCAAGCCATGGAACAGCCCGGTTTTGTGTTCTACACTAAGTGCGAAAATAAAGTTGAAAATGTTCACTGGAAAAGCTCCGTAATCATTAATGGTTGTTTCCTCTGTGCAGATCCAAATGGTTGCTGGCAGGATTAACTTAGATCTGAGCATGAGTGATTTTGATTACTTATCGGCGAATATCCAACCTTTGTGGTATCATTTTGTTGAAGATATTTGTTACACATATATGATTAGACCCGCATCATTCTCGTTGAAACACTCTGTATATACGACTTAAATATATTTCCGAATAACCTGTTGATCGACTTTCTAGTATTTCTGCTGGAAATTAAAGTAAGTGCAGTCTCAGGTCATATTGAAATAACTTTAAAATAAAACATTTTTGGGATCTTCGATGTAAAATATAATCTGATGGTGCAATGTCAGGGCTGTATGTTGGTCGTAAGATCACTTCATGTACACATGATAATTTTAATTCAATGAAAATATTCTGGTTTGCATTATTTGAATGAAAACATATTCTTATATAAGATATCGAGGGAAAGATTTCAACATAAGAAAAACTGAATAATTTCCTGAAAGTGAGAAACCTTATATAAATTACTGTATTTCTGTTACTGATTGCGAATCATGAAGGGAGAAGTATATTGGAGAATAAAACACAATATTTCATCAAATTTTCACATTTTATTCGCTGAGAATGTGATACATGACAAGTTTCGACTGTTACATCATTAGAACGCGGAATGCAGAATGAATTGAGCTATATTATGGTAGGAACGACTCGGAATTTTCATGGCCTTTTTTATTTCCAAGTACTCCAACCAATTCATTTCGTGAAACTTATGGAAGATTGTGAGGCTGTAAATATCTATTTGTTGATTAATATGTTCAAAGACTGCCGATCTTTAGTTTGTAGTAACCTGATTTTTCAGCCTTGTTCATAGTTTCTAGCATCACTAGAAATACCACTGATTCTTCTCCCGAAACTTTTGAATTATTCTATCTCTGTTTTGAGTTTAATATTGAATTGTAACAGTCCTTACTTGGTGAAAATCCATATTAAATAATTTGAAATAAGGTTATTCTGATTTTCACAAATTTTTATTGTTAAACTCACAACAATTGTTTCGCTATCACAGTAGCATCATCAGGCAAGATCACATTTTGAATAACTAAGCTTGTTTCCGAAATCCGTTGCTATTTATATTACAGTAACTACAATAAATTTTTATTGAGCACTAAAACCCAAAAAAGGGGTCCCTGCAAATTCCAGCTTATCTGAATATATTTAACAGAGGTGAGCTATTTAAATCTATTTGTTCGTTAAGTAATATTCCAATTTTATTATATTTATTTACCTCTAGGGATTCTAACAGATTTAAGGCATAACTTTTGCTTTCTATATGTAAAATTTCAAAGTTATGATTGAAAGTATGTCCTGTTTCTAACAAATGGTTGGAATATGTAGAATTGCTTTTATTATTGAGGAAACTTTTCAAATGTTCACACATCCTATGCCGGAAAGTTCTTCCAGTTTGACCTATGTAAATTTTAGGGCAATCACCGCAGGTTAACTTATAAACCCCAGATTTATCATCCTTATGTGTGTAGTCTTTCAAACTTGAGTAAATTTATCAAAAATAATAAAGACTACACACATAAGGATGATAAATCTGGTGTTTATAAGTTAACCTGCAGTGATTGCCCTAAAATTTACATAGGTCAAACTGGAAGAACTTTCCGTCATAGGATGTGTGAACATTTGAAGAGTTTCCTCAATAATAAAAGCAATTCTACATATTCCACCCATTTGTTAGAAACAGGACATACTTTCAACCATAACTTTGAAATTCTGCATATAGAAAGCAAAAGTTATGCCTTAAATCTGTTAGAATCCCTAGAGGTAAATAAATATAATAAAATTGGAATATTACCTAACGAACAAATGGATTTAAATAGCTCACCTCTGTTAAATATATTCAGATAAGCTGGAATTTGCAGGGACCCCTTTTTTGGGTTTTAGTGCTCAATAAAAATTTATTGTAGTTACTGTAATATAAATAGCTACGGATTTCGGAAACAAGCTTAGTTATTCAAAATGTGATCTTGCCTGATGATGCTACCGTGATAGCGAAACAATTGTTGTGAGTTTAACAATAAAAATTTGTGAAAATCAGAATAACCTTATTTCAAATTATTGAATTTAATAAAAATTTTTAGAAATTACGATACGATAAGGCCATTTTTGAGTAAAATTTATTGAAATAGTTTTGGATTTAGGTAGATAAATTTTCAAAATAATTCAAGGTTATGTATTTATGATTAATTGGATATAGAAGTATTTTCCTCTAATATTTTTTATCACCAAATAAAAAGGAGAATTATCATTTATGATTATTCATTTATTGGAGTACTTGGAAATAAACAAATTCAATAAAGATCCCGACCTTCAAACATTTCACAACCAATTAGAAACCCCCCTCCTCAATATGTAACCCCGGCTTGCCTTCATCAAAATATGATACCCTTTATAGGTCAAGGCTCATTTATTACTTTACATTTGACAATGAACTAACAGTCCAAACGCATCCTATATCACATTCTTAGCGAACAAATTGTGAAAACTGTTTATAATATAGTGTTTAATTTTTCAATATATAATGAGTTTTCATAAAATAAATAAGTCATCAATATAATACATAAGGAAGAAATAATTAATAAATTGATAGGAACTAATGAAATTCTAAAAGTTTTTTTAAATTGAAAACGTTTTCAGGCCAAATTTGTATAAACCAAGAATTTGAATTAAAAATGAATCTTAACATCACTGCTAACAGAAACATTTTCTTGTATTTTATATAATTAATGATATATCTCTAAAAACTGTGTACAACAGCAGAACTGTCTACTATAATAGCTTTAAAAATATTAAGCCTAATGTACCTACGTACTTATCACTGTCTATTTGTCCGAAAAGAGAATAAACTGTATTTTAATGTATTCTAAACTATTGAGGTGAATGATATGTGGTAGACTCCTTGCGTTATATTCATGTTTTAATCGTGATTTGTTGACGTTAATTTTTTTGAAAAATTTTTTGAGTAGTAATGCACATTGTTTGTGAGAGCACAAAAATTTCTATGTAGTTCTGTGTATTGTGAGATGTACTTCCAAAATCAGTCAGACCAAAAATTATGAGAAATATGCTACTTTTACAAGCAGTCATAGTTTGTAATAACAGACGATTCACAATCTTCATATACAGGATACATCATAAATACATAAAACATTTTCAGCATATAAATAACAATATATATATTAAGCTGATTTTAATGGTAATAGTTCACTTGAAAACAGTCAGAGATACCTTACTGACCGAAACATCGTAAAACACACAATAAATATGTCTTTTCGATAATTTCTATCACAGAACTCACGCCAATAATATGTTAATTATTTTCATAAATTTCAGTTTCATATTCAATCCAAAGTAATTAATGTTTTTGCTCCAGGACATTTCACAAACTTCATATTATTTATTTTGTTTAAAATTTCTCCAATTAAACTGATTTCTCTTGTGATTCAATCTATAATAATTGTTTTTGTCACAAGATATATTTCAAACATTTTTGAATTTTTTCACAATTTTATATTGCACTTCTTAATTTTTTACTCTAATCCTTTTTTTCGAAGTTTTTGTCCACATTGAGGAATATCATGTACATGTATTCAGGCAATGAAAGTCCGAAATCAAAATAATGCATAAAAGGTTTCGGGATTAATTCATAGGAAATGGAATAAATAAGAAATTACTTCGTTTTCTATCAGTTTTTTATTATTGACGATACAGGGATTTTTTATTGTTTTAGTACATTTTCAAACTGTTGAATAATAAGTTGTATTCCAAAGATTTTTATGTATTTTAGGAAGGTTTTGTTCTGTTAAGAACTTTAAAACGAACAGGTCCGTCTGTTCGTTTAATATTTTTTTCTGCGGGTTCGTGACAATTTTTATAAATTTCTGTTGATTCCAGGATGTCTTTTGGTTCCAGCTATACTATTTTAAAATTATATAATACTGACAAAACATGACTTGTTGCGAAAAAAATGTTTCGCAAAATTAGAGTCAGCTTTTCTATGATTAAATGATGACTTTTTGTGAAAGATCTCCTAAATTGTTCCGCATATACGCAACTGCATTTACGACAACTTGATTTATAGACTCCTGAATTATTGAGCCAGGTTGAAAATCTCATATGAGGTTGTGGAAGCAACTTTTATGTCAGTTGTTTGAACTTTCTTTCGTGAAATTGATCCGAAATATATTAGTTCTACGAATATTTTGTAACCGTTTTGTGTTTTGGTGGTGTGCTATATTTGTTTCAGAATGAATTGTTTTTTTTTCTCGTTTATGAGAGAATTTATAATATTTTTCAAAATGTTCCCTCATAAACGAAAAGAAGAAACAACTTGTTTTAAAATAAATATGAGCCACTTCCAAAACACGAATTGGTTGCGAATATTTGTAAAACTAATATATTTTGGAACAATTTTACCAAAAATAGCCCCAATAATTTATACAACTAAGATAAGTTGCTTTCACACACTGATATAAAATTTCCAACCTATTTTTTAATTCTTAAGACAAAAACAACCGGTTTAATAATACAGGAGTTTATTGAGTTGTCTTGAGTAATAGTTGCGTTCTATGTGGGACAAACCGGAAGAACTTTCACAAAAAGGTTACAAAAAACAAGTATCATTTAAATATGGAAAAGATTGTTTGCGAAACATTTTTTCGAAACAAGCCATATTTCCCAGAATAAGATAATCCTGAAATACGACATCTGAGACAAAAAATAAGAAACTAGACAACTTGAAATCAACAGAGGTTCATAAAAATGATCACAATCCAACACTAAGATCCTTAATGGCAGACAGACCTAAGGAATTCCCTCTTTTCAAAGTTAAACACAAAGCAAAGCCTTCCTAAATTCCATGAACATCCTAGAAACATATGTTTGAAAATTTAATGATACTACGAAACTCGGACCACTGTATACTTCCTAATAAAAGAGTGTTGAAAATGAAGTGAGTCCTTATTTATTTCATTTTTGAAATAAACTGTCACAAAGTAATGGACTACCCTATCCGATATGTCTATACGATGTTGAATATCTTGAAAATACATTTTCATACAAAATTACTAAGATATTCGTAGGAAAAATTGAAGAGTAGACCAATAAAATAATATTTCTATCTAATACGGAATGAAATAAAATAAATGGAGGTTTATACTTGACAGAAGGTATATGCAATTTATTAAATATTTTAATATTAAGAGATATATTCTGTTAGCCTTCTACATATTCAATTTCAAAAAATTATATTTAATATTATAACTTCGAAATTAAATAAATGTCATATAAGCACCGCTTATATCAAACGACGGATAAAATAAACATTCATTTTACTTGGAATATTCAATGTTATTGGATATCCAACTAAGTTACATTTTAGAAAATCTCAAGACATGTAAAAACATTGCTAAAAAACCACGTTTTAAGAGAGATTTTGCTCTTTTGCTCGTCAGTATTCAATCACATTTAAAATAATATTTTTTGTTGATTGATGTTATATATTATTTTAAATGTGATTGAGTACTGACGAGCAAAGTCTCTCTTAAAACGTGTTTTTTAGTAATGTTTTTACATATCTTGAGATTTTCTAAAAAGTAAGTTAGTTGGATATCCAATAACATTGAATATTCCAAGTACTATAGTTTTATGATGAAATTCTTAGGATTATGTTAAATATTTTTGAAAGATATCCGTTTTCATAAGAAGGATGAGCAGAAACAAAATTTTGTCTACTCAAAATATTTAATTTATAGGATTTTTGTTAACAATTTATATTTATTGGATTTTTTTTATCTCATTTGGCTGTCTTATAATGAATGTTTATTTAATATGTCGTTTGATATAAGCGGTGCTTAAAAGACATTAATTTAATTCCTGAAGTTATAATATTAAGTATAATAACGTAAATAGAGGTCATTCTTGATAGAAGGTATATAAAATAATATAAATATTTAAAAAAATTTTATTCATGATATATAATTATATGGTTTCCTCAAACATTCATACAGATAGTCCTTGTGTTATAGCAGAGGCCGTTAAATTTGTCTTTCAATCTTCTAGATCAGGTTAAACCACAGGGATATTTCTGTGTGTAGTGAATACCTATTTAAGGTTCTCATTTAAATAGAACTTTTTCTGGAAGGCGAAGGGTGAGTTTGAATATATGTTATTAATTGATTTTATATTTATTGAATATGAATATTTGAATACTGATGAGCAAAGTCGATTTTAAAACTTGTTTTTCAGTAATGTTTTGCATATCTTGAGTTTTTATATAAAGTACCTTGGTTAGATATCCAATAATATTGAATAGTCTAAGTAAGATAGTTTTGTGATAAAATTCTTAGGATTATGTTGGATATTCTTGAAAGATATTGGTTTTCATAGGATTGATAAGCAGAAACAAAATTTTGTCTATTCAAAATGTTTAATTTATAGGATTTTAGTTAATAATTTTTATTTATTGGATTTTGTTATACCATTTGGATGTCTTATAATGAATGTTTATTTTGTGTCATGATATAAGTAGTACTTATACGACATTATTTTAATTTATTTTCAGAAGTTATAATCATTGAATATAATCTTTTGGAATTAAATATGTAGAAGGCTAATTTTTTAAAATTGTTTAAAAATTTTTTAAAATATTTATATTATTAAGTATAATTTTTTGAAATGAAATATGTAGAAGCCTATTTGAGTATATCTGTTAATATTGAAATATTTAATAATAATAAGGAATGGATTTGATATAGACACTAAACTGACACTATTATAGTATGAATTTGAGACGTTATACGAAGACGACTTCAACCTTAACTTAAGCTGCCAATGAAAAGAGATATATATATATATATATATATATATATTTATTTATCTCTTTTCATTGGCAGCTTAAGTTAAGGTTGAAGTCGTCTATATATATATATATTAAGGTGGGCCAAAAATAATTTTTGAATTTTTTTTTCTTAGCTACCATGAAAATCTCATCCGACATGAAAAAAAACAAGTTCTGGTAAGACCTGAGCTCTTAATATTAATATTAAGAGGTGCCTCATCGATATTTTCGATTTCCCATTTAAATAACACAGGAAATTTTGATTTTTTTGTTTGGATTTTTAATGTACACAAACAAATAATTGTTAAGCGAGAATCAACACTTATTTTTATAGGAAATTTACCGATCTACAAAAAAAGTCTCAAACATTTTTTGGCTGAGTCAACTCATTCAAAGTTATTCGTAGTTAAAGTCCAACAGAAAATTATAAAAAATGATTTCCACAATTTTTCATCTTATATTACAAATTAATGGCTAATAAATATAACAAATAATTTTTTTCGTAAAACTCATCGATTGTTTAGCGACGTAACCATAGTATTCTCACAAAATATCGATCATCGTTTAATAAAATCAATTTTTTAAATACTTAATTTATATATATATATATATATATATATATATATATATATAAATATATATATATATATATATATATATATATATATATATATATATATATATTTTTTTAATTGTAGTTTAATAAGAGTCCCAGGTATATTATTTGAATTGAATAAGGGTTTGACGACTCAAAGGTGGAGAATAAGTTAATGAATACTATTTATTCTTTGCCAAGCTTTCGCATCTTTATTTAATGCATCCTCAGGGCTTCTATAAAAGGTACAATAATAATAACAGACAATAAAAATTATTTTCGTTTTGTTCCAAAACTTACCGAATGTTAGATTTTTCAAATAATCGACATTCAGCAATAAGTCATCCGTTATTCGTAAAATATTAGTAGAGACGTTACATTCCATTAAAAATTATACACATTAAAACATCAAAATTCATGAAAAACTTTTTCACCTTATCACGTTACCATATTTACATTTATAAATTATTAATTTCATTGTTTAGTTAGGAATCGTAGGTTATGTTTCTGTCGTCTATGATCTGTAGTTCCGATTTACTCCTTTGGGATCTTTCTGGGTGCATTACTCATCTACAGGGCCGTCGTAAAAGTGCTTATATTTCGACACATTCAACAGGTAACTATATATAGAGCTCAGATTGTTGGTATCAGTTTTTTTATTCAGCGTTTCTTCATTTTTGTTTATCTCTATCATCTCATGCACTAATCTCTTCATGTAATTATTTTCTGTCTTCAACACCGTGACACTGTCAAAGTCCACTGTATGATTCGACTGATGTGCATGCAATGCTAGGGCACATCTATGATGGTATTTAGTGACATCTGATTTATGAAGTGCTATTCTATTTTTTACCCATTGGGATGTTTGTCCAATGTAACTCCGCACACAATCCGCACACTCAATTTTGTAGACTACATTGCTTCTATATTGAGTTGGTATGGGGTCTTTTATTTTGCTATATAGGTTCTTGACTGTTTTTTTATTATATGTGGCAATTTTCACATTTTCTTCCTTGAATATATTTTTTAGCTTTGTAGTTAGGCCGTGAATATTTGGATATGATGCCATATGTACTCGACTTGTTGTATTTTGATTCTCGGTAATTGGGGGTGCTGCTTCATTATCTGCATATAAAAGTTTATTCAGCATATTGTTGGGATATGCATTCTGTTTCAAGATTTGATGTAATTTTCTTATTCCCTCCTGTCTGAATGAATGATGGCATATTTTATTTATTCTATTTTTCATCTGTTTTATAGTGTTTATTTTCACATTCAAGCTATGTTCGGAGTTGAAATGGATGATTTTATTCGAATGTGTATCCTTTCTGTACCATCCAAGTTGTATTTTGTTGTTATTTCTGTGTGCTTTGACATCTAAAAAAGGTACTGCTTGTTCATAATTTTCTGTCTCAAGGGTGAATTGAAGATTTTTTGAATGGGAATTGAAGCATGTTAGTATCGTTTGAATATGTTCTTCAGGTACTGCAGTTATAATATCGTTCATGTTTATGAAAAAGTTTGTTGACGATATTATAACTGCAGTACCTGAAGAACATATTCAAACGATACTAACATGCTTCAATTCCCATTCAAAAAATCTTCAATTCACCCTTGAGACAGAAAATTATGAACAAGCAGTACCTTTTTTAGATGTCAAAGCACACAGAAATAACAACAAAATACAACTTGGATGGTACAGAAAGGATACACATTCGAATAAAATCATCCATTTCAACTCCGAACATAGCTTGAATGTGAAAATAAACACTATAAAACAGATGAAAAATAGAATAAATAAAATATGCCATCATTCATTCAGACAGGAGGGAATAAGAAAATTACATCAAATCTTGAAACAGAATGCATATCCCAACAATATGCTGAATAAACTTTTATATGCAGATAATGAAGCAGCACCCCCAATTACCGAGAATCAAAATACAACAAGTCGAGTACATATGGCATCATATCCAAATATTCACGGCCTAACTACAAAGCTAAAAAATATATTCAAGGAAGAAAATGTGAAAATTGCCACATATAATAAAAAAACAGTCAAGAACCTATATAGCAAAATAAAAGACCCCATACCAACTCAATATAGAAGCAATGTAGTCTACAAAATTGAGTGTGCGGATTGTGTGCGGAGTTACATTGGACAAACATCCCAATGGGTAAAAAATAGAATAGCACTTCATAAATCAGATGTCACTAAATACCATCATAGATGTGCCCTAGCATTGCATGCACATCAGTCGAATCATACAGTGGACTTTGACAGTGTCACGGTGTTGAAGACAGAAAATAATTACATGAAGAGATTAGTGCATGAGATGATAGAGATAAACAAAAATGAAGAAACGCTGAATAAAAAAACTGATACCAACAATCTGAGCTCTATATATAGTTACCTGTTGAATGTGTCGAAATATAAGCACTTTTACGACGGCCCTGTAGATGAGTAATGCACCCAGAAAGATCCCAAAGGAGTAAATCGGAACTACAGATCATAGACGACAGAAACATAACCTACGATTCCTAACTAAACAATGAAATTAATAATTTATAAATGTAAATATGGTAACGTGATAAGGTGAAAAAGTTTTTCATGAATTTTGATGTTTTAATGTGTATAATTTTTAATGGAATGTAACGTCTCTACTAATATTTTACGAATAACGGATGACTTATTGCTGAATGTCGATTATTTGAAAAATCTAACATTCGGTAAGTTTTGGAACAAAACGAAAATAATTTTTATTGTCTGTTATTATTATTGTACCTTTTATAGAAGCCCTGAGGATGCATTAAATAAAGATGCGAAAGCTTGGCAAAGAATAAATAGTATTCATTAACTTATTCTCCACCTTTGAGTCGTCAAACCCTTATTCAATTCAAATATATATATATATATATATATATATATATATATAGTTATATATTTATATTTGGTTACGTCGCTAAACAATCGATGAGTTTTACGAAAAAAATGATTTGTTATATTTATTAGCCATTAATTTGTAATATAAGATGAAAAATTGTGGAAATCATTTTTTATAATTTTCTGTTGGACTTTAACTACGAATAACTTTGAATGAGTTGACTCAGCCAAAAAATGTTTCAGACCTTTTTTGTAGATCGGTAAATTTCCTATAAAAATAAGTCTTGATTCTCGCTTAACAATTATTTGTTTGTGTACATTAAAAATCCAAACAAAAAAATCAAAATTTCCTGTGTTATTTAAATGGGAAATCGAAAATATCGATGAGGCACCTCTTAATATTAATATTAAGAGCTCAGGTCTTACCAGAACTTGTTTTTTTTTCATGTCGGATGAGATTTTCATGGTAGCTAAAAAAAAATTAAAAATTATTTTTGGCCCACCTTAATATATATATATATATATATATATATATATATAAATATATATATATATATATATATATATATATATATATATATACTGCATTTTACCAACGTTTTATAGTAGAGTTCGCCTTCGCAAAACGTCGCGAGTACATCTACATAACAAGTTAAAGCACGCACCATATTTCAATTATTTCTATCTGGAAATTTAGCCACCCTTTCGTGTCTATTGATGAACTTATCAAAAGTCCTGTATAAATGTTGAGAGTTTACATCTAGAGAGAATTATACTCTTAGTTTCAATTGAAAAGCGTATGATCGGAGAAAAATCATACGGGTAGGTATACTATATGAGTGGTTTCTATGATGTATTTACATTTTACCGTACTTATATGCAATATTAACATTTTGGAAGAAAATTGAACGTTATTCTAAATACACTATCATAAAAAAATTATTCATTAGGCAATGTTCCAGGAGATATATGTAGTTAAAAATGTAGGTGGCTTCTTCTATTGAAAGTCTACCAGCACATTCCAAATTCATCATGTTTATTCTTTACCATTGCATTTAAGAAAAATGAATATATTGATGAAATTTTGATAATTTTCCGATGTAATTCATGAGAACATTTATTTCAAAATAATTTTTTTATCACGTTAAATAGAACTTGGATCTGACTGACTATATATCTCACCTTTTGAGTGTTTATAATAGGTTACATGGAAAAACTGTATACTTCGAACTACTGTAATAGGTGGAATTTATGATGCCTTTAAATTTGTTACTCCTAATTTACACCTAAGTTTGGATATATTTTAGAAATAAATGTATAGATGGAATGTAGAATTATTATTTCTCAACCCGAAAAATTTTTCATTCACTTGGAAAATACACATCTGAAGAAGTTTTCAAGTGATAATAGATGCGTATCGCATCGAAATATATCACTAGGAATGCGGAAATTCATATTTCATATTTTTTCAATAACGGGGTTCTGTGTTCAGCTGATTTCAAGCAGATGAAGTTTATGTATGTACCCAATTTCATGAAAACTGTTTGTCTGATTTCAATTATTATTTCTCTATTCTGAACTATTTTGGCAGTTACTATTTGGTAGTGGATCATAACTAAAACAATAAATTACTATATTTTACTGTCTGAAGATGTGGTATAACCTCGAAACTTCAAAGATAAAAATGTATGAATTTTTAAGTAGTAAAACATGCTGATGCTGTGTAACAGTTTGAAATTCAAATACAGTCGAATAGGTTTGTTGATCGCTTAGCATTTCTTTATACTTTGTTGGCATTTTGACAACGAAAAATAGACAAAAAAATATAAGACCTTCTCTCCCAGAATGCTAGGAAAAGATAGCCAAGGGAAAAATAAAATCCACCATATATATTATACTTGAATGATTTTCAGGTGAGAATTATAAACATCATACCCACCCAGTAAAATAAAATCAGCGGTAAATTTTCTTTATTAAACCAACAGTAGAACAAAACAAATCTAAAATTTTATTTATTCGAGGGTTTTTAGTTGTTCAATGCTTTAATATCACCTTAACGTAAACGAAAACACAATTGTCGTATTCATAAATGAACTATATTAATTATATGTTTTAAAATAAATCAATTCAGCTGATCTGTACCAAAAATCATTAATAAGGTGTATGAGCTATGGTTATAGAGGTTCTAGAAACCGAGACAGTGTAACATACATCAGTATAACAATTCTCAAACAAACTCGACAAGGTTTTGTAGATCACATAGGCAAATTGTTATACAGATGTATGTTACACTGTCTCGATTTCTAGAACTTTCTATTACCATAGATCATCCTCTTTATTAATTACATGTTTTACAAATTTTTCATTCTTTCTTGAATTAAAGTTAGTTAGTTTTTGCTGAAAGAATTTTTAATTAGTCAGAAGAAACATGAAATTCGTTTCTAAGAATAGCTTTTTTCAAAAAGTTCCAACTATAATTTTTGGCAAAATTTTTTTTTGAAATGGAAAGAACATTATTTCTTTGTAAAAGGAACAAAATGAGGTTGAAAAAAGGGTGATTTAAATTGATCATCTCAACATTCAGAATGATTTATTCAGTTCATATATTACATTCACAAAATCAGAATACCAACTGTTATAAGAATTTTTCGAATTTCAACATAAATATTTAATATTTTATCATTATCAACGTATATCTTAAACGATAGAATAGAGTACTCAAGATAGTATGTGCTATAAAATCTTTGAATACCATCGAGTTTTCGTGCTTTATTTAACGTTTCACAGTTGAAGAGTTGGTTTACATGAACTTTTACAGAGCGTCTTAAGATGAAAATTATACAAAATTTCGCACATTCGGTAAAAATGTATCAGAACTGAATGAAAAGAAAACTTAAAATGAAAAAACATATTCTTCATTTCATCGAGGACTGTTGAAATGAAAATAGGACACTCTGCAGAAGGTTATGTAGAAAGGACGTGAAAATCGGTTGGTTTTTATTTGTTTTTAGACACATAATTTATCATTTATGAATTCCTCTGAAATTTCTCAAATTTGCTCTGATATTGAAAATATAGACTTCTTCAGTAAAAATCTGAAGGTGATGTTTATTTAAGGTAACACTGATTCTCAAAAAAAACCACAGAATATGTACTAGATTTAAATTGTTATTTTCGGTCAGAGAGTTTTGAGGAAAAATTAGGTTCATGAATTTGGGCAGCAACTAATTAAAAAATTCAGATTTTCGCATTATTTTCTGAGTTTAAGAGGTTCCTTTGGGATGTTTTAATCACTTTATTTCTGAAAAATAACAGAATTCAGATGATTTTGAGTAGAAATTCAGAATTGTATTGAGTTGGTGATATGATTCAGGACTAATTTAAAACAATTCTCATGTTGTTGAAATGGATAATAGATGGAGAAAATGTTATTTAAGCTATTTTTATTTTGTTCATGCCGCATTGACATGACAAATATTAATTTTGCAAATGAACATGCTAAAATAAAAGACGAATAATGGGTAATGACTTCTAAGGCTCGGGCAATAATTATGATTTGAAGATTTAATGGAATCATTTGGTTTTTTCTTTCTACATGATGAAGCTTTGGAATTGATCGTCTTTGAAATATTCTAAAATGGAATGATTACGTGTGAAAAATAAGACTATTCCAATGGTGATTCAAGAGATATCACCTGACATCATGATTATAAGAGTCAAAGATTGGCAAAGAAATTTCCAAAAATTATAAATCGAAGACTTACATTTCGGTTCTTAAGGTTTACCAGTTCTGGACTTTTGAGTAGTAAATTTAACATTTGATTATCTGAAACAGGATAAAAATATTCATTCTAAAATAATCGTTATCGTTATCAAGATGACTACTGTTTTCATCCTTCAACCATCAGCCTAGAAAATTTGTTGGAATTATTAATATATAGTCTTGAAATTTTTTCAAATAAATCACGTCGTCTACTGCAGTTCACTTCATGTCAATATGCATCTGATGTCAAATTTCTGAATCGTTCGGTTCAAATATTGAAAGCATTAAATACGGCGACTCAGATTTTCAGATTAATCTGAGTACTTGTGAAGGTACTTAAATTGTTAAATAGCAGATATTGATCTAAATTATTAATTTCATGTTCGCAGTTTTCAAGACTCTCTGTATACAAAAACTGATTGGCGAACGCAAAATGGCGAATGCGCCGCATATCGCAGTGAGGAAAACATTATTTGACTAACATAATGACAATGAATGAATTAAGTAAAAATATTGAATATGTTACTAGATAACCTATTGATTATATATCAACGGTCTGTAAATTTACCACATTAATACTAAATAATAAGTCTTCACCAATATATTTGCTTGCGAAAACAGTCAGAAGGATAATTATAGAAATGTAACTTTCATCAGATATATTTCAGCTTCGTCAGGTATTGAATACGCATAGAATAGAGACAGGATACAAATATTTCTGTATAATTTTTCTTAAGAGGTATAATTAACTTTCTTTTTAAATACGTTTAAATTTCAACTTCATAGCATATTATTCAAAATAACATTTCCACGTTTATATATCCAAATGAATAATGTAACGGTGGTTATTTTTTCCAAAAATAATAAGGATTATAAGCTATGATAATAGAAAAATGTTTGACAGAGCAACTTGCATCTGTGTAACAGCAAAAAATCAAAATTCAGCCGAATAGGTTTCGTATAAGCAGCAGACATGATGAAATGCCAGTTCTATGTGCAACAAATGCAACACAGCCTATATTATATCCTGACGATCAAAGAAACCTATTCAGGTTAATTCGAGTTTTGAGCTGTTACACAGATGCAAGTTGTCACGATTCTGAAAACTTCTTGAGTTCAGATATGGTGAAGAAAAATTCCTAGCCACTCAATTTGAATAATTTCTCCAACAGGTCCCCCTCTTTAGAATTTATTCCATTTCTCAATCAATTCTTAGTGCCTTAAATTATTTTACGTTATAATAAACCTTTGAGGTTCAATATTCTAGCCAACTCTGGCTTCTGATATTTCTTTATTTCTCAGTTTTATTTCTCTCAATGCTTTCAGTTTTGCTGACAATCTAATTTCTGACACTGCTTCTTTTTAAACATCTACATTTTGACTTAATGCTCACTATTCAATAAATAAAAATAATAAATGTCCGATCATAGGGAAAAAACTAGAAAAAAAAGTTCAGAGCAGAACAAAAATAACATCAGATTATTACAAATATTGAAAAAATAACTACTAAGAAAAAACTTTTTCATTACAGGCATCCATTTAAATTTTTGGAACAAAAATAGAAATACGCTACTTGATATTCACTTATCAATTTGAAAAACGCCGTATTATGTTCTTTCAAGTACAACTCGATTTACACTATCGTTTCTTTATATACACAATATCAAAGTCTTGCTCTATCTATTGGCCGCCAACAAGAGCTTAATTACTGCCGAAATTTAGTTTCTTCTAATCCTTTGCATATTCGAACAAACTTTATTTTTCGTTTAAGAGAAAAATTTCTTCTGAAGGAATAACCATCTAAAGCATTTTGGTATTGAGCAATTGTTGGAGTTTTTACGAAGAACAGTTATATGCAGTTGGTTTTGATATCAGAAAATTTAATGAAATAGAACCTTTTTTCAGCTAGAATTTTCAAATGAACATTGCTCAACAACGATTTGTGTGTGCTTATTCGATATTCTTAGGTACCTGATAAAGTAAAAAACAAGTGATAATATTATTGAAACAGATGTTATTATTTATATTTAATTTGAATGGAACTGACCTAAAATTTTTCCTCCCTCTACCAATTTCATCAGAGTAACTGTTACATATTTTTGAAAATTTGATTTCATAGTTTCTGAAAAGAGAGAGATATATAATGCAAATTTTTGAAAATTTTATTTTGAAGTTTCTGGGAAGGAAAGATATTCCTCTGAAAGTTTTACAGAATTCCAAGCTTTCAGAATCACGTTCAAACAAATTCCTTCAAATACTGAAAAAAAGAATTTAGGATTAGTTTTGAAGTGGATGGAATACTAAAAAGTTCATAAAACAAATTCAGTGTTATTTTTATTTACCTCTTTGTTTTTAAATGAAATTCTAACATAAAATACTTTGTATCGTGCTCGACTTATCTTGGTAGAATTCCATTTTACACTTTAGTTAAATGAAACACACACACATATATATATATATATATATATATATATATATATATATATATATATGTAGATGTTTATTTATTATCTTGAGTTGTTCACATGACGCATTTCGTTCACAATAGTTAACTTCTTCAGATGCTTACAAACAACTAGTCTGAAATTTTGTAACATGCAGTATATAAATATTTCTTGTTTAGAGGTAGGGGTATAATAAAATATTTTTATTACTTTTGGTGAAACTACTGGGTTCCTATTTGAATAGATTCAATAATAGTGAATTAGATAACTCAGTTTGTTCGTTATCTAATTCACCTTTATTGGATCTATTCAACTAGGAAAAGGTAGTTTTATCAAAAGTAATAAAAATATTTTATTATACCTTCACTTCTTAACAGGAAATATTTATATACTGCATGTTACAAAATTTCAGTCTAGTTGTTTGTAAGCATTTGAAGAAGTTAACTATGTTAACGAAACGCGTCATGTGAACAACTCAAAATAATAAATAAAAATCTACATATCTACATGTATGTAACTATAATATATATAAAACTTTATATTTTATGACCTGTTAAAATATATAGACTACCATTAAAATAAAGAACAAATAGAAATATCTGTTGCATTAACAGTGTTGATTATGAAAAAATTTTTCAATGCATTGGCTAAATTAGTTCGATTTTAAAAATGAAAAATCATCAGATAGAGTAGTATAAAACTCAAATTACGTATTTGGACATCATCGAATTATCAGTTCAGTAATTTTATCTCTTAAAAGCATAAAATCAACAAAATTGGTCAATTTGATAGTTTGGACATTTTTGCTGTTTGACTTGTAAAATCTTATTATAGACATATGAGAACTTAACATAAACTGAATTAATTACGGAAATATTTTGTAATTACAAGAGTAAACTATGAATTATTTCAATTTAACAAGATCGAAGCCGAAAATTTTTTTTATTCCAAACGTCGTGCTCAAAACACCCTCTCAAACCAGAAAGTAATGCAAATATCGCCTCGGAAACAGACCAATTGTTTAATATTCGAATAGGTACAAGTAGGCCCCGAGAAAACGACATATCACATGAAACCAGACAGCGGAAAAAAGTATGACCGCTCCGAGAGTTTAATTAACATCGATAACAGTTCGTGATAGGTGAGCTTGTCGAATTCGTGAATTTACAAAATGGCGGAGGAGCCGGTTAGCCATGTTGGTTATTGGATACAGCAGGTGGATGAGGTCCCAGTCACCCCGGAAGTTATTAGGTATTCTCCACCCGTCGCAGAGAAGTCGGTATCTTCGTCGAAATCGAAATAGTGACACTGAAAAAGAGACGACGGTATTAGAATTTAGTAATCAGTAATAGACTCATTTTCAATATTCGCTAAAACTGTGGGTGGAAAGATTATTTTTGAAAGAAATGTCGGGTCTGATAGGTAACAGAAAGGAAAACAAATACAGGATGTTCCAGAAGTCGACGTCAAGCCGGAATCGGGTGCCAGTCTGATTCATAATAGTCACCAGAAAAATATCGGGTACTTTTCAAATTATATTGCATTCTTTATTATCCGAGGAAATGCACTCCCTGTGATGATTTTTGAACTCCTGTTGCTACAATTTTATACTTTCTTCAAATTTTATTTCTCGTATGTTATCCCGAATAGTGCTTCTGTAACCTGACATCTTCAATTCTTAGCCAATTACTCCAGCTTGGAAAACGATGCCACTTTTTGCCGACCAAGTATTCAAAATTAATATTTCGCACAAACTGACTGTACTGAAGAAACCTGTACTCCATCAGGTTTACTTTACTTTAAAAGTTTGCGCATCTATTAGGAATTCTAAAATTGTATAACACTTACTACATTATTCCCTAGATCGGTCAAAGAAAACGGTCTTCCTTAAAGAAACACAGTTTCGAATAATTTTTTTGAACTTTCTAAAAATGATTCTAGTCCATCTACAATACTTTAAGAATCTGGTTTGAATGAGATAAGGTGAGTCCTTCCCTAAAGTGTGAGTGATACCGATACTGACGCCACTATTTGATATTGAAACACATGTAAAAGCAATACAGATCAGTACGCTACGCCCCTTGGTCTACTGCGCATCTTTCCGTATTTGATCGTGTTATTTATGTACTTACGATTTTTGGCTTAGTTTATTAAATTTGTTTGCTTGTGATTTGAATAATTCTGATCTCTTTACGACGAATTTTGATTTTACCTGGACTAACCTGCATTGCCACCATGTCTGTTAATACCACTCAGGAATATGCCAACATGCAGCTCATTTATGGGGAATGCTAGTGCAGCTTCCAGAATGTATCGTGTGAGATACCCTAATGCAGATCGTTACCCAGATCAGCGAGTTTTCACGAAAAAAAGTGCATTGCGAAAGAATTTTCTTACCGTACAACGATATTGTGCTTCAAGCAGTTGAGGAAGATCCAAGTACTTCGCTACGTGAAATTCAGCAAAGCACAGGAGTGCCCAAAAGTACCGACGTTTGAAAAAACATAAGCTCCACCTATATCATGTACAGCAAGTACAAGCTTTGTTACCTCGGGATTATGAACCTCGGGTTGAACCTACTCAATTTAAACGAGTGGCACGTAGAAAATCAGAATTTAATGAGACAAGATAGATCTCAATATCGTTTTAGAGTGAACATGTGGACTGGAATTTTCAACGGAAGAGTCATAGGACCTTTTGAGTTTCCCGAGGTTTTAAATAATGAAATTTATTTAGATTTTATGCGAAATCAGTTGCTAAATTTACTTGAAGACGTACCACTTAGTATTTTCAGAGAAATATGGTTTCAGCAAAATGGCTGCCAGCGCATTATGCCCTCTCAGTTAGAGAATATCTAAATGAAGAATATCCGGGCAGATGGATAGGGCGATGTGATACAATCTCGTGACCAGCCCATTCACCTGATTTGAATCCCTTAGTTTTTTTTTACTGGGGAGCAGTGAAGGAAAAATTCATTCAAAACAAATTGAAAATATAGCTGAGCTTCGGGAGAGAATTAGGGAAGCAATGCAATTCGTCAATAACGGAACATTCGCCCGTTTGATATCCCGATCTTTTTCAAGAAGATGACGTGCATGTATTGCGGCTGTAGGAGGGCAGCTTGAACATCTTTTGTGAATTTATTAAACCTTGTCATAAAACGAATCTGAATTTCCTTAAGAAAAACCTTTTTTTGTCCAATCTAAAAAAGAATGTATTTAATGCATTTTAGAATCCTTTTAAGGTTGCTAACTTTTGAAGTAACTTGCCAAACTGATGTAGTACAGTTTTTTCAGTACAGTCAGTTAGAGTTGTGCGAAATTTTAATATTGAATACTTGGTTCGGCAAAAAGTGACATTATTTTCCAATCTGGAGAAAATCGCTCAGACATGAAGATTTCAGGTTGAAGAAGCACTATTTGGGATAACACAGAAAAAATGAAATTTCAAAAAAGTAAAAAATTGTAGCAACAGGAGCTCAAAAATCATCACAGGTTGTGCATTTTATTGAATAAAAAAAGTGCAATATAATTTGAAAAATACAGGACTTGGATTTCCTTTTATATTTTTCTGATGACTATCATGACTCAACCAGTAACCTGCTTCCGGCTTAATGTCGACTTTTGGGATACCTGTAAATGAAATGAATCAAACGTATTCACCTTTAAAATGAAATAAAAAATTAAGAGAAAAACTGTAAACATTTTAAAAATTAATAATAATCCATCTGAAAAAAAAGACAGTTCATTTTTTTAATATCTCTATGTTACAAGCTTTCAGAATATTCTATTCTTTAAGCTCATTTGTTGGCGTTAGAACAGGCCGTTCTCAATATTCGTGATGAGGACCTGTCCAGTGACGGTTCCTCCTCAAATCTCTTTCAGATTTGCTGGCCATTTTCGTTTGAGTCTACGACTGTGTAGCGGTTCGGTCAAGCTTTTTTTGGTGTTTATCGTTTACATTCCTTATTACGTTCTTCACGTAAGTTATTTTCAAGTCATCGTCATCGCTAATTTTTAGACGTGATGTTCATTGTGTAGACGTTAGGCATGGTCATAGGCTCATGTTGCCAAGATTTGGTTCAGCCATGTTTCAGCGCTCCTTCACCTTCAATGCGGGAAAGTTTCGTAATAAATTTTTAGTTTCGTGTGAAGGCATTTCTTTGGGCTCACTGAGAAAAATTTTGAAGTCAAAATTCTTGACGAGCCAATTATAAATTAGGATTATTTTGGGAATATGAAATATGTTTTATTTACTCACAATGTGATTGATTGATTAATTTTATTTTTTTTCGTTTATTGTTGTTTCTATCCTTTTGTTTCTTTTTCTTTCCTTTTTGTTTTTTTAAGGGTTGAGTGGAGTAGCTTAGGCTAGACTTTGGCCCTATCTTCATATATTGTAAATGTATGAATAAAGGCGCTATTATTATTATTATAATCGTCTAGGGTCTCGTTGGAAACGTACCATGGTGCGTCTGCTATGATCCTAAGAATTTTGGACTGACATGCTGGCGCAACCTTATAGCTCGATTCCGTAGGTCCCAATTGGCTTAATGATGGTTTCATAACAGGTTATCTATTTCGTGGTCCGGATTTCACAGCCCTGTTTCAATGACATATGTCAAAAAGAACTGTGATCCGAAGTCTCATACATTTAGTTGAAGGTTAGCCATTTAACAATATGGATCGCTTATCTACTGCTGAACATGTGAAAATTGTGAAAACAATGATTCTGTAGTATGTTTCGTGCATTACATATGGTTGATATAATGGTCCATCGGAGTGTACAGTTAGTAACACAGTGTAAAAATTCGAAGAGGCTGGATCTGTTACTGATGTCTTAAGGCCCATACGTCATCGAAATGCACGATCGACCAAAAATATTTCTACTGTAAGTGAAAGTGTTCAAGAAGATCCAAATTTATTAATTCATTTGTTCGCACAATATTTGGATCTCTGTTACGGCACTCTGTAGTGTATTTTGCATCTGGATTTGCAACTCCATCCGCATAAGGTTCAGTTGACACAAGAACTAAAGCCAGCTGACCATAGAATGTGTAGAACATATGCAAATTGGGTGCTTGAGCACCAACTTTTGGATGACGATTTTTCGCATCGAATTTTTTTCAGCAACGAAGAACATTTTTTACTCGTTGACTATGTAAAGAAGCAAAATTGTGGCATCTGTGGCAGTGAAAATCCTCCTGTAACTGCTGAGAGACCATTATATCCATAAAAGGTCACTGTATGGTGTGCAACTTGGTCTGGTTGAGTGATTGGTGTGTACTTCTTTGAAAATGAAGGTGTCACACAAACCGTCAATCCTCATCGCTATAGCCAAATTATAACCGATTTTTTTGGCCTAAAATTGATGATATGTGATTAGAAGAGATGTGGTTCCAGCAAGATGGTGCAACAAGCCACACAACACGATCCATTTTGGCTCTATTGCAAGAAAAATTCCCAGGACGCATAATTTCTCACGTCTTCTGAAAATTTCGTTAATATGGTAATATAGATAATATTGTACAAGATAAGCTTACGCATCTAAGTTAGCTGTTAGGTTTCACTTAGAGATGACCTTGTCTACATTAGAACAAATTCAATAATGTCGCTGGTGCGATATTTGAAACTTTCCTTGTTGATATTTTTAATCTAGCAGTTTTTGAGCTATCTCATTCGAACTTTGTAGTTTTGATTACATCTGAACACTAAGCTTATCCCATCTCACATAGTTATATGGACCTTAGTAACACGGAAAATTTTTGAAGCTCCTCATATATTAAGTACCCATTAATTACTTATATTGAACGACACATCATCGGAAATTATAATATGTTTCATTCTATATTTATCTACTAGCATTGATCTTATAATATCTTCTATATTCAAAAATGAGTTTATTTCATCAGTTCATCCACAAAATGGGCTTTACAATCCATTCCCTAAATTTTTCTCTTTTTGTTAGAATTTACTTCGGTAATAATCAACCTTTCTAGTTTGTGGCTTCTGCCTAAATTATTGCATTACCATTTTTTTTGATAGTCACCCTTGTAACTTATAACCTATTGATGCGAGATTATCCTGATTATTTTTGTTAATTCAGTAGTCCACATATTATCGATTGCCCAAGTATTGGCAAATTCATTACAGTTGTTCTTATTGTAATAATCTTACCTTTCAACTTGGTTTATATACAATAAACCAAGAATTATATTTGGTTTTCAATAAGCAAAATACGGCGGTAAACTAAGGGTAGTACGATAGTGGCTATATACCGTGTGTTTCACGAATGATTGTACAAGATTTCAGGACAAATGCAGGACATTTTGGTGAGTGTGAATCAGTGCTCGAAATATGTCCCAACTATTTTCGTTTAAGAGTTAAAGTTTCAATCGGCATACTTCTTGAACGCCTGCATGGATCTTCATGAAAACATGAGGGAATGAGTATAGGCCAACGTCAAATATTTGTCCATAATGACTTATCGATAGCACAGGTCCGGACTGGGAAAATTACATTCTTTATCCCACATCTTGTAAAACACCCTCTAAATCCAATTTTCAAAAAGCGGAATTCTCTTTCGAATCTACAATAAATACACTTTCAAACAAGCCTATTACGATCAATGGCACACTTCGCATCATCACTTTATCATTGAATATTAGGAATTTTCAATTTATAGTAAACACGGACCTGTGAATCTCTGAATAATGCGTCTATTCATATTGAATCGATTGAAATTCTCAGTAACATGACTAAGATATTGTGCTGCATCTTATTCCATCCAATACATAAGTGTATAAATCAAATGTTTTTTGCAAAACTAAATTCAACTGAAAACTCGAATTAACAGAGAAAATAATCCAAGCATGTAAGTACTGGGGATCTTGCAGGCCAGTCATGAGCCTCTACCAAACCAATGATCTGGATAAACTTCATTCAAATGCGCTACAATTTCACGGGTAAAATGTGCCGGAGCTCCATCATGTTGGAAATACATTCTCCTTGGAATATTGCTTCCATCATTCAAGAGCCCTAGCAAATGCTCGATCAAAAATTGTAGATATGTCACTCCATTCAGCCTTTGTGAAAGAATATATGGTCCAATTAGGCAATTATTGTAAATTCCACACCAAATATTGACTGGAAAACGATGTTGTAAACTACGTTTCCTAGTCACTTTCGGATTTACTCTGGATCAAATATGTGCATTGCGAACATTCAAAATACCATCTTTTGTGAAGGTCGTTTCATCAGTAAATAGCGTTCTGAAGATAGCTCGCTGTTTCCACAAAACCCATCTGCAAAATCGCATCCTCGGTAGTTCATCGCCTTGCTCCAAGGTTTGGACGGAATGTAAATGAAATGGATGCCACTTTTCACGGTGCAGAACTCGCCAGGCCTGACAATGTGGCAAACCTAAAACTGAACCAAGACGCCGAGTGCTGGTTGAGGGATTTTCTGAGACAGCTTCTATTATCTCTTCATAGTTTACCATCGAACTTGTTCTTTCTCGTTTACTTACTGACGGAAAGTGCCCAGTTTCACGAGGTGAGCGATTAACATGTTCGAATGTTTCGTGGTTAGGAATTCGACGATCTGGATATAGCCTTCGATATTCCCTAGCAGCTTCACGACTATTGCACTTGTAAAATACATAAACTAACAATATATCAGTATACTCAGTATTCGTAAATGACGGCATTTCAATAATTCTCTTAATGAAAATTTTATGAAAACACAACAATCTACCACTTGCGTATTTTTTATTTCAATAATTACCGGACAATGGTTTGAAATGTCAAAATTCTTAGCATGAGCCACTTTGATTTTGAAATGGGTTGAATTCAGAGTAAACGAATTTCTTCTGTAATCTTTCACATGGCATTGAAAATAAATGATATCTTAAGCTTCAGATGGATTCAAGCAGCTTGTGAGAAGATAAATAGTGGACCAGAAAGAAAGGCTAATGAAAGCTGCAGAACATTCAATACGAAAGCTAGCAGGTGTCAAAAAGAAATAGGGAAATTTTCGAGAACAAATCACATACGAAAATTGATGGGAGAAGAATTTATTTGCGAAAGTGTAAATAGGATGTCGAAAAGTATTTTGTTTTGTATGCGTGTGTCTATGAATCTAAAATTCCAGATATTCAGTAGCTCATGAAATATTGATGCGAAGTGTGCCATTATTTCAAATGAGCTTGTTTGAAAGAGTTTTCATAGTAGATTCTGAGGAGAATTTTAAGGTTTTACAAGATGTGGGATAAAGAATATAATTTTCTCAGTTCGGACCTGTGCTATCGACAAGTGATCAGGTACAAATATTAGGCATTAGCCTAATTTTCATGAAGATCCATGCAGGCGTTCAGGAGTTATTGAAAGTTTTTGATAAAACACATAAAACATCCTGTATCTCTTAAACTAATACAGTTAGGACATATTTCGAGCACTTATTTAGACTCATCAAAATGTCCTGCATCTGCTCTGAAAGCCTGTACAATTATTCGTGAAACACCCAGTATATTATATATATTAAAGGTTTAAGCACATAGAAACGTCATTATTTTTGTAATAGGTTCAGACCTAACGGAAAAATAATTTTTTTTTCAGGAAGGGAACGAAATAGACATAAATGTGTTTTTAACAAGTAATAAAAGTCAAATGCCAACCTGACATTCCAGGCACTCGCAGTCATCAGTCTGTTGACAGGTCAATCCTAAAATGGAGGCAGCTTCTCGATAGAGGTCCAGGCTGTTTCTTCGGCTTTCCGAAGGACTCGACGCGCTAGGACCTGCTTCCTCATCCTTTTTCAGGTTAGTTTCGCTATCTGAATCAGTTCGGCATTGGGAATCATTTACCTGGTTATCACTACTCGATTTATTCTGTATAAAAAACTGTGGAAAAAGGGAATAAATATTATTTGGAATAGATCAATTAAAACAGATTGATTGAAAAAAGTGGTCTATATAGTGTATTTTTTTTATTGTTCGTATATAATTCGGAGAGATATTATGAATTAATTGAATCGGCGGATATTTATTACGAATATGATTACTAATATGAGAATGGTAAACAGAAAGTATTTCGAATCGAAACAGTGCAACTTACATCTGTGTTACAGTTCGAAACTTAAATAAAGCCGAATATGTTTTGTTGATCGTCGGGCATAAGCAACAGACATTTTCATAGTTTTTTGGCTATTTATTAGTGCAATGCTCTAATGCCGGTAATACAACATAGTCATTCACAGATATTCGCCCTGCATTAAGTTTCGAACTCTAACACAGATATAAGTTGCATTGTCCTGATTCGAACATCTTCCTATTCACTACTGTCATATTCACTGAATTATTCTGAGAAGTAATTCATGAGATGTCACTTTGTTCCAAAAGTATGGAACGAAAAATATTTAGGAACGCGTGTCGATTATCCATCATTATTACTCACAAAGACTGGTTATAGGTCTACCTGGAATTTTTTTCTCGATATATGAAACAATAACTTAAATCTAGATTCAACTGAAGCATATTCAATATTCATTCATTGGAACTCACCTCCAGAGTAGGATAAAGTTTCTGTTTCAATTTCGGTCGAGGCTTGTATTTAAACATTTCAGTAGTCCTTGTGTCATTTGTCGGGGCGAAGAGGTTGGCTAAATTTGCACTCTGAAAAAAATGTATGCAATAGAATCTTTACCATATGCAGAGCCTCCTAAGGTAGAAGAATATGGAGTCAATTTTCGAATTGCATAGAATATTTTCCAAGAAATCCTTGGGTTTAAGACTACTAAATAATTGAAGTGAATGTATGCTTACAAATTTTGTAAATTCTTTATAAACATCATCAGACCTTTTTGTAAATTCCAACCACAATTTTCTATTAAAAATTCATTATCGCTTATTGACAAAATTAAAAACATCGAAATACCTCTCAATACAAAACTAGTCTCAATTGATGTTGTTAATTTGTTTCCTAGTGTACAATCTGAAGACATTTAACCCTTATTGATCTTAATTTGTCAATAATACAGTTTATACAGTTATATTGTCAATAATACAGTTTAGGTACTTTTCTGTTATAAAATGTATCCATTTTAACCGTTCCCTCATAAAATTGACTACCTGCTAATGTAAAATGGTCTTATTGAGCTATTGTTGGGGCTTGAGGGATATTTTTTCTATTATAAGGAGGATATTTCTATCAAAAAAATAAAAACCTGCTTTGTGCTACACTATTCTTGTCGACCAGTGTAATTTCCGAGAAATTTTAATCAAGAATTAAATTCGGTTGGACAAAAACAACTAATAACTGTTAGTCGCCATCAATAATGGATAGTATGATTGCAATAAAACAATAAAAAAAAAACTATTTACTACATATAGATTTAGTCATAAACCGAAAAAATATATCTCTCAACTAAACCTCTTAACAAAGTGAGATGTTCCTCAAAAACATAGACATTAACTTCAGAACTAATGACCATTTGAGAAAAATTTGAAAAAGCTTAACCTAAAATAAATAAATATAGATTGTCCGGGCTTTATCCATCATCACGTGGTAGCTGACCAAAAACTTATATTAGACGAACCGGAAGTAGAAGAAATCAACATAGGCGATCTTTCCTCGATAATAAGTTAGATTTTACATATGTAGAACATCAGAAAAACATGATTTTGATGAGCGTTTTAAGATTTTGCATGCGGAAAATAAAGGCCTGAAGATGAACCTTTCAGAAAGTTTGGAAATAAATGAATTCAGAAATTCTCAGAATTTATTGAACAGACTGCGTTATCTGGTTCACCTCTATTGAGTGTATTCTTGTAGAAACCCTGGGATTTTTCCAAAAGTAACTTTATTGTGCTCTTACCTCAAAAGGAAATTTATTTAAATATTGTATGTAATAATTTGTGAGGAGTATAAGCTATGGTTATAGATTATTTTTGGTACAGATAAGCCGAATTAATTTATTTTTTTATTGTATGTGACTAAATTTTTGAATAGTTGTTTGAAAGCATTTGAAGAAGATGCAACGAAAAGAAACGCGTCATATCTTGTATCGGTCTCTACTTGTGGGAAATACATCTCGATGATTAAAGTAAAATAACTTAATTTCCCCTAATTTATTTAATTTCATAACAATTGTTTCGTCATGACAACATGACTTCGTCAGGTGTGTATGGTACTAACTACATATTTGAGATTGAGTTCTTTAAATATACAAAATGTACAGAGAAGAAGGTAGTGGAAATTTACAGTAATTTGTTTTTTTATTATTAGACAAAGTTTCAGAAGAGGTTAAGTAAGGGGGATTTATTGAGGTCTGTCTGGTCGTTTAGTAGAATCTGTTTTTTATTGTATCTCTTAATTTCGAGGGCTTCTAGGTAATTCAACCTGATGTTCTTTTTTTCAAGGTGTAAGATTTCGAAGTTATTGTCAAAATCATGTCCTGTCTCCAAAAGATGGTCAGCATATGTTGAATTTCCGTTTTTTCCAAGATATGCTTTCTCGCGTTCACGTATCCTAATGCCGGAAGATCTACCTGTCTGACCCACATATACAGATTGCAAGTACCGGAGTTTACGTTATAGACTCCAGACTTTTTGTTTTTATGGACCAAATCTTTATTATTTTTTATTAAATTTCCTAACGTGTTTCTTGTTTTGAATGAAACGTTGCAGTTACTCTTTTTCTTTAAATATCTTCTTCTTTATATATAATTTTTATTTGCTCTATCAGGTTATATGAGTTTTTAATGGCAAATTTTGGTTGAAAGTTTGTTTATTTATGAATAATTTTGATTTGTTCTTTCAATAATTTATATGAAGGTGCTGTGATGAATAAAACTACTGGTCTACATAAAGACAATAAACCTATTAGACCAGTAGTTTCATTCATTACACCACCTTCATATAAATTATCGAAAGAACAAATCAAAATTATTCAGAAAGAAACAAACTTTCAATCAAAATTTGGCATTTAAAATTCATATCACCTGATAGAGAAAATAAAAAATATATATATATATTCTGAATAATGCTAAACTCATTTCTTTCCACCTGCAAAATTTGTTCCCTTGCATACCAGTTAAAGAATTAAAAAATCTGATAGAAATGCAATTAGTAAAAAATAGAACTAATCCGGTTATAAAACAAGACATTATCGAAATCTTGAAGGTTTGATTGGACCAAAACTATTTTTTATTTAATGGAATATTTTACGAAGCTAATGATGGTCTCAGTATGGAAAACCCATTTAGTCCGATATTATCCGAAATATTTATGGACTTCCTGGAAACCAAAATCCAAAAGAGACCTTTATTTAAATATTTCATTTATTGGTATCGTTACGTGGATGATATTTTGTCTTTATTCACCGGTACCAGTAGACAGTTTGCGATATTTTTAGAATTTATAAACACCTTATCTCCCACAATAAAATTCACCAATGAAATAGAACAAAATAACAGCATCAATTTTCTTCATTTGAAAATTTTAAAAATTAACAATAAACATGACCTTTCAATTTTCCGGAAACCCACTCATACAGATAATACGATCCACTCAAATTCTAATCACCCACATTCTCAAAAACTAGCAGCTTATAATAGCATGATATTTAGATTAATCAACATACCTATGACACAAGAGAATTTTGATAGAGGACTGAATATAATAAAACAGATTGCATTTAACAATGGTTTCAATCCGTTCATTATAAATAAATTATTGAAACGAATGCAATTTAAACAGTTCATATCGCTTGTATCTCCAACAATAGCTATTGATACAAAATATATTTCTTTAACGTACATAAACAAAAAGTCCGTAAAAATAGCAAGATATTCAAAGAAAAAGAGTAACTGCAACATTTCATTCAAAACAAGAAACACGTTAGGGAATTTAATGAAAATAATAAAGATTTGATCCATAAAAACAAAAAGCCTATAGTCTATAGGTTAAACTGCAGTACTTGCCCATCTGTATATGTGGGTCAGACAGGTACTAGGATACGTGAACACGAGAAAGTATATCTTGGAAAAAACGGAAATTTTTCATTTTTTTAAAAAGGGGGACATGATTTTGACAATAACTTCAAAATCTTACACCTAGAAAAAAAAACCTCAGGTTGAACTACCTAGAAGCACTCGAAATTAACAGATACAATAAAAAACAGATTCTTCTAAACGACCAGACAGACCGCAATAAGTCCCCCTTGCTTAACCTCTTCTGAAACTTTGTGTAATAATAAAAAACCAAATTACTCTAAATTTCGACTACCTTCTTTTGTGTACATTTTGTATATTTAAAGAACTCAATCTCAAATATGTAGTTAGTACCAAACACACCTGATGAAGTCATGACGAAACAATTGATGTGAAATTAAATAAATTAGCGGAAATTAAGTTGTTTTACTTTAATCATAATAGAGAATAATTCTCCAAAGTTTCGAACAGTGAAACCTTAACATAAACGAATAAAAAACTTTATCATTCAAATGACCGTCACAACTAGCCATATAGACCCTATCCGACCAACCTATAATAATAATAATAATAATTTATTAATTACCCTCAAAATTTTCAGAGAATGTCATATACATATATATGATAATATACATATATGTATGTAATTTATATGAATAGAATAATAGTTAATTCATAACAATAACTGATATTAGGTCAAATTTTAACTTTCTTAAAGTCAAAATATAAAAATTATTGGGCATTAATATAAACACGAATATAAACAATTACAAAAATTAATTGATGACTAGAATTGGTACGTCATAAATTCATCCATTGAATAAAAACTAGAATCAGCAAGAATCATCTTAACTTTCCGTTTGAATGCTGTACAATGCAGCGATTTCAGGTGCTGAGGAAGTTTATTATACATTTTAATACCATTGAATATATGTGTGAATTATTCCTTGATCTTGTTTTATGATTGTGAACCGCTGAGTGTTTTTGGAAAGTGTTCTTATTCTTTTGTATACATATAGTATACATAAGGCATTCAAGGATATAGCAGCATGTAAAGGTAAGTATACCATATTGCTTAAAAAAAGATCTACAGCTAGTGGTCTGGCCCACTTCTGCTATCAATCTTATGGCCTTTTTGGCCTTATGGTTTCAGAAAAACTCCTCCAGCATCTAAAGATGCACCTTATAGGATTATGCCGTAGGTCATTCTGCAGTGAAATTGTGCATAATAAGCAAGTACCGCCTCTTTTTCTGTGAGTATGCTTTTTATTCGCCGTATTGCGAATAAAGCCGTAGAGAGCTTGTGGCATACTTCATTTATATATTTCTTCATAATTGAATTTGCTCTAATTGACACTCAGGGTATTGAAATGCTTTCCAGGTTTTGGTACTTTGTGTTCACAACCAGCTGTTGTGTCTTCTCTGGATTTACTTTCATGTTATTTACATTGAACCACTCTGCAGCGCCCTTCACAGTTTCCTCTGACTTATTCAGTAGCAAATTTCTATTCTTCGCTTTATTTAGGAATGATGTGTTGTCAGCAAAGAGGATTTTATCATCTGCAGCAGTATTACACACCAGATCATCTATATAAATTATGAATAAAGTCGGTCCCAGCACCGATCCCTGGGGCACTCCTGTACTAATTTTTGTTCTTGAAGACCGCTTGCGTTCCAAATCTACTATCTGGTAGCGATCTTCAAGGTAGGACCTCATCAGATCCAAAGCTGTGCGTCTTATGCCCATATATTCCAACTTGAGCAGAAGTTTTTCATGATTGACACAATCGAATGCTCTAGTCAAATCCATGCACGTCGACATTACGTCATCTGCATCGTCCAATGCCTCCATGATGAATTCGATAATGTGGACCAAAGCAGTAGTAGTTAACCTACCCTCTCTAAAGCCATGCTGGTAATTTCCTAGCAACGAATTGCTCTCCAGAAATGAGTTCAACCTTTTTTTGAGGAGGGAGTCGAAAATTTTCGAAATAACTGGCAGTATCGAGATTGGCATATAGTTTTCATATACCTCTTGATCTCCCTTCTTGTATACAGGTATCACCCTTGCGACCTTCAATTCATCGGGAAAGTAACCCCGCTGGAAGCAATCATTTATAAGGTCTGAAATAGTATCTGCTAAATGATTGATGACGTTTTTCAGCATTTTTACCGTGAAACCATATATATCTTGTGAAGATTTATTTTCCATCTCTGCTACAACCTTTATAACTTCCTCCAGGGTCGTTGGGGTCAAAAAAAAGGAGCGTGAAATTTTAATCTTTTTAAATAAGAAGGAACGGTTTTTTACTTGGTAGAAGGATTATTACAAAATTTGAATATCAAAACAGATTTAATCTGTTAGTCTTCTACAATTTTAATTTCAAAAAATTTTTTTGAAGAAACTTTAAGAATTAAATTAATGTCTTTATAAGCACTGCTCATATTTAATAGACGTATACAATCAAAATTCATTATACAATATCAAATGAAATTAAGAAAAACCAACGAATATAAATTGTCAATTGAAATTAAAATATAAATGAGCAAACATTTTGCAACACATTGCACTCGGTAAGTCTATACTTTGTTTGATTGATTTTATTATTTTTTATATGTAAATTTGAACTGATCTGGTAATTTTAATTATTTCTTGAGGATGTGCTACATGTTTTGAGATTTTTTGAAGTAATTTATTTAAATATATTGAATATTTCAAATAAATTAGTTTTTGAGAAGTTCTTGAAATTATGTTTTATATTTTTGAGAAAGAGTTATTTTTCATTAATATAGGATCAGAAAACAATACATTTTGTAACAAACAGGGCTTCGTACGTTTGTCTGAAGAGTTCAGTACGCATGCCTGGAACGAAACAAAAAAATGTTTGCTTATTTATATTTTAATTTCAATTGACAATTTATATTCGTTGGTTTTTCTTAATTCCATTTGATATTGTATGATGAATTATGATTTTATACGTCTATTAAATATGAGCAGTGCTTATAAAGACATTAATTTAATTCTTAAAGTTTCTTCAAAAAATTTTTTTGAAATTAAAATTGTAGAAGACTAACAGATTAAATCTGTTTTGATATTCAAATTTGTTAATCTTTTTGTTTTTCAACAGTTTTTCACTCAACTCTGGATTGGTGTTACGTCCAGTTAACTTTTGTCCGATTGTTGAAAAATACACGTTGAATGTTTTTTCTGATAATGGCGAAGGATATAATGTCCCTTTTTTGTTTTTATTTTGGAATTTATGATCTGCCATATAGCCTGGCTCTTATTTTCCGCTTCGTTCATGAATTTTAAATTTTCATATCTGATTGTATCATTCACAAGTTGATTAAATTGTTGTTTTGATGTCATATATAGCTGCTTCGAGTTCTCATCTTTTTTTACCTTATATATTGTGTGGACTGTGTCTATTTTCTTTTAAATTTAAATCATTTCTGGGTTTTTCCAGCATTTAGTTTTAGTAATGACTACCTTCACTTTTTTTTTAGGAAAAATTTAAATTATTTCTGGGTTTTCCCAGCATTTAGTTTCAGTAATGACTACCTTCACTTTTTTTTTAGGAAAACACTGATTGAAAGACTGTATTAAAGTTTGGTGAAAGTTCCTGAAACAATCTCGTATTGTTTAATTTTTTAGTACATTGTAGATTTTTTAAGGCTCAATCTCATGGATGGCAACTTAAATTTCGTGCTTTAAGCCATTAATCGTTTCTGAATGGTCATCGTAACATTTATTCTTAATGAACCCCACAAAAATAGTCAAACAGAGTCAAATTGAAAGGTGGCCAATTGAGATCATTATTTCAACTGATTATTCGGTTTTCAAAAACGGTGCGCGAAAGATGCATGGATTTGATTGATGTCGCTCACCGGAGTTAATGATGCACATGTGCACACATTTAGATATTGCTTAGAAATGGAATAAATTATTTTAGGAAATAAAGACTTCTCAATCATAAATTTATAGTAATAGGGTTTTGATATTTAGCACTTACACTCTTGTAGGATTGATGAATCTTATGGGTCCCGTACCGGCCTTGTTCTTCAAAGTTTAATTGAAGAAATTGACTAATTGAACAACTGAATTCTTGCCCAAAACCTGGTATAATTTGAAGGTAAAATTTTAGATGCTTATAGGAAATCTCACCTCTGATTTGATGTTGGTCTCTAGGAAATAGATGTCCTTTTGATTCTGAACCGGGCAATCGCTGAGCAGTTCCCCCTTCATCGTGGGGGCGTTTTGCCGCCAGGCAGTATCGAAGAGAGGACTTTTATTTCCGCAACCACCCAGCGTAAAGATACCTCCAGTGCAGTAGATGTCATCAACGAGACGATCACACGCCGTGTCGGCCTCTGAGAGATGGATGCGGTAGGTTTTCTGCGGATGACAAAATCCTTCGGTAATTTTATGCATTTATAAAATGAAAATAATGTTTTTCACACACATGCACCCTTTTTTTCAGATATAGCTGAGTCCTGAACATAGTTTCTTCAACCTCTGTATATATTGTGTGGATCAGACATTTTATGCGGGCGAGAAGGAACTCAAATTTTTTTGTGGTGATGTTCCTCTACGATTGCAAGGGGAAAAAAGAGCCACACCTAAACCTTGTTTCGCGAAAAACTTTTTCCATATTCCTATTTTACAATAAAAAAAAAATGAAAAATTGAGAGGTGTCAAGGGACACCCAGATTGAACGAAGTTCCTTTCGATTAATTAGTGAAGGAATTGTAATAAAATTCTATTTTTTTTACGTTATAATAATATTTTTTTATTACTAACAAATATAATATAATATAAACTTAATTAGTAGGCTCAATTTTTAGTAATAATTGGGTTGTGGTAACCGAAGTAGGAAACATATGTTTGGGATTCTATTTTATTTAAATGTCTTGAAAAAACTGCATCGATGGTAGTATTATATTTTGTTGTTGATTCTGCTGGATTGTTGTTAAATCAAATTCTTCCTCTAGAAACTGTAGTAATAGTTTTGATTTTTCATTACTGAAGTTGATGTTAAAATCACCGGCCAAAATGAGTGGACGTTTATCTAAATTTCTGTTGTATCTGCTATCTTTAGAATACTATTGCAGTGCTCGATGAATGAACTCCTGAATATATATTAATTTGTTATTTGGTGAGACATATATGACTGCCATGATTAAAGTAACACCGTTTTCCATTACACATTCTGCTGCACATAAATCTGCAACATTGTACGTCTTACGTACAAGTCCTGAATATTGTTCATAACGACCGACATATTTGGTGTTACAAGATTGTTGTGTTGTGATAAATCGCAACTCCACCTGAACGAACAAAATCACGTTTAAAGTGAGCTTTACAATTAAAATTCGGTATATCACATTTTTCTTGATTGTCCAACCATGTCTCTGATAATAACAAAATGTTCGTTTTTTCTGTAACAGAGTCGATTAAATCAACTGAATGTTTACGAAGGCTTAGGACGTTGAACGTACACAATGAAATGCCTTTATCTCTAGCAAAAAGTGTCCTTACAACTTTTGATCTTAATTTTTTCCGTCTAGCCTCCTTTCGCAATGCGCGAAAGGGAACTTCGTTCCAAATACGTCTCTTCTAATTTCACGCTGAAATTTAGTTTTTAATTCTGAACTAGAATTTATCTAGTAAGCGGTATTTTTTTTCTCAAAAGCTATGACATTTTGCGTGAAATTTCAAGCGGTTAGAAATTTTATGTGAGGGTGTGAAAGCTGTTTTTATGTTGATGTTTGAAAATATTTAAAGCTTTTTTTTGTAACATTGGTCCAAAATATGTTAGTTTTACATTTTTTTTTGTTATTATTTTTCTGTTTCAGAAGTGAGGTATATTTGCCTCAGAATGAGTTATTGTCATTATGAGATAATTCATGGTTTTTATTTCGAATTGATTCTTTGATGCAATTTTTTTGATTGTATTCAGATTACTTTTCAACGTTATATTATTTAAAAGAATTAAAAATGTTCATTTTTTGTAAGAAGCGTTTATGAGTCTTCGGATGGTTTGAAAAGTTGTCCTTGTGGGTTTTCTGAATATATCACAGGAAATTTTATCAATATTCTCAATTGAAGTTATATCCAGAAAATTTATTTTATTGTCACATAGTAAATTTGCCCTTAAGACCATTGAAATATCCAGTGAGCTTTCTAGTTCGGAATGTATTCCACAGAAACTAGCCAACATGTATTCTACATATCTGTTTCAAATATGAAATGCTTTGTGTGGAGTTTTCGCCTAATTTTTTATTATAAACACTGGAGTTTTAACACCAATTTATTTGTTTATATGATACAAATACAGGTGATGAAAGTTTGAGGTTATAACTGTACAAAATGAATGCCGATTGTCAACATGGTCGAGTATCGACCGAACAGGACCATAGTTGAAGCGAGAGAGGATGAGAACTGGACGTCTCACTAGGGATGTCAACTTGTCATAGAATGTTAAACATATATTCTCCTGTCACTATGAGATTTCTGATGTGGCCTCTGTTCAAAATTCACTTTTTGTATGAGACAATAACACTTTGCGTGTGTGTATTTTAGGATTTTTCTTTCGAAAAAGGACATAAAGATTTCAGCGTGTATTGGGCTGAGAGGTGAACCCATGGCAAGTCCATCACTTCACAAGCGTTCAACGAATTATTATATAATATCGAGTGGCGTTTTTTTAGTGATAGAATTTTAAATTGAAATAAAACACATTTAAATTAAGATTGAAGCCAATTTTTTTTTTATTTCAGAGCTAATTTATGACATTTATGTTTTAGAAATAATTTCTGGCATATGTCTACCACGACTAACTCTGAGGAATCGGCATTCGACTAGACCAATTTTGGACCACTTTTTCGAGTAATTCAGGCCTTATTTAATCAATAACACGAGTAGTGTTGGCTTCCAAAGCGTCTTTTGTTTCTGGTTTATCAGCATAAACCAATGACTTGACATAACCCCAAAGAAAATAATCCAGTGGAGTTATGCCGCATGATCTTGGAGGCCAACTAATTGGACCATTTCTCGAAATAATGTTATCGCCAAATCTTTCTTTCAATAAATGAATTGTTACTGTAGCAGTATGAGGTGTAGCACCATCTTGTTGAAACCAAAACATTTCTGGGTCGATACCATTCAAATTTTGAAACAAATAATCATTGATCATCGATCTGTAATGAGCACCATTCACTATAACATTAGCTCCAGCATCGTTTTCAGAGAGATATGGACCGATGATACCTCCAGTGAGTAAAGCACACCATATCATTTTTCAGGATGCAATGGAACCTGCAGAACTTCTTGAGGATTGTTTTCACTCCTTATACGGCAATTTTGCTTGTTTACATAGCCGTTCGACCAGCAATGAGCTTCATCACTAAACACAATTTTACGATAAAAAAGTGGATCAACTTCAAGCTGTTCTAGGGCCCAATCATCAAACATACGATGCATATTATGGTCAAGTGGCTTCAGTTCTTGAACCAGTTGGATCTTGTATAGGTGTAGACCAAGATCTTTACGCAAAATTTTTCATGTGGTGGATGCACAGAGTCCAAGTTGTTGTGAACGTCGACCAATAGACAAATCTGGATCATCGTTAACCTATGACTTACAGCGGCGATATTTTCTTCTGTACGTGCAGTTCTTTGTCTTGTTGTTGCATCGAGTAGAGAAAATGTTGTCCGAAAGCTATCGATAGTTCGACGAATAAGCTGCTCTAATGGACGATTATGTGAACCATATATTTCACGAAGTGCGCTATAAGTTTGGCGAATTGAGCACTGTTTTTGGAAATAAATTTCAACAATTTGTAAACGTTTTTGCGGTGTGAGTCTTTCCATGATAATTTATCAATGCTTACTGAACAGAAATGTCAGAACAACATGACTTCTACCTTCTGTCAAATCACAGTTATCCCCATCGACACGCCCCCTGGCATTCGTCCCGGCGAATTGGAGGGTTAAGTCTTGGTGTCTAACGTAATGCCATTTAGCGCCAGTCACTGAACCTGTATGGTGGAAGATCTCCGAATGGGGCCCTAGTTTTACTCAGGTGAAATGGAGGGCTGAGCCGGTTGATTAACTCAGTGACAAGGGAGTCTGTCGCAGCACAGGGCTTCTCCCTTAAAACTAACGTACTCTACCCTATCGCAGTATGAATCTCCGGATTCTGTATAATGGCCGAGTGCGTTATGTAGCATACTGCGTTACCTCGGGGGGGTGGTCTTGCCCACAGGTGTTACTTGTACCACCTGGCCACCCCATTGGTGTTGGACTCGAGGGGGCAGTGGTTGAAAGTCCGCATGCTGGACTAGGGGGGTATTTCATTTATCTGTTCGCAGACCCGCATTTTCGGGATATTCTCATGAAACGACTCGGGGTTTAACGGGACTTGACGGTTCGACCGGCCTGTCGGGCCCCTGGATCTGTGCGTAACTATTTAGGGTTTGTGGATCTCGACGAAATGGCTCCGCCATTAGTGCTTGACGCCAGGATCAATCAAATGACTTCACATGGGTTCGGTGGGTCAGGACGTATAGTCCGCTAGACGGTGCTCGTACCAGGATCAATTGTAGTCGTCAATCTTGAGTTTATCTTAGTTCATGGGACTGCGTTCGGGTGGATGGATAAGAATTCCCTCCGGCGGGTGAGTTGCGTCTCAAACTAAGTCGGGTACTGACCTGCTGAGCCAGTAGGGGTTGGATAGTGCTTCGCTGCTACCAGTCAGACGGTTCTGGCTTTCGAGTCGGGGCTTAAACTGGAAGCTGGTGGGTTCATCTCTTCTGAGAGGTTCACGCCACGCTTGATGATATGGCGTAATCCTTATCACACTTTCTACCTCTAGGGGTAGACTGTGGAGACTGCTTGGTAGTCACTTGGAAAAGAGGCCTTCCTCAAATAGCCAATAACTATTCTGGTAAGATTTCACATATCTCTATCGACAGTTCTATCACTTAAAAAAAACCCTATAGTTAAGATACAATTTGTTTTATTCAGTAAGAATATGCAGTAAACGCTAGGAAACTCGAGTCAGTTAATGAACTAAGCATTTTTTTATTTTATTTAATTTAAAAATGAACTTTCTCAAAGTAACGGACTATTCCATCCAATAAGTGCTCAAATAAAGGGTTTTCCAATAACGGGTTTCATTTCTATATTGAAAAAAGCCAGAGTGTCCAAATTTTCGAGCTTCTCGAATGAAATATAATTCATTTCATCCTTTGAACTCTACCTGGTACAGAATTCCGGAACGAAATGGAGAATCACCACGGGGGAAGTTCCCCACGTTGCTCCCCTTTTAACTGACGTCCATGAGGACTCTCACCGACAAACGATTCTCCCGATACTAATTATTAACGTTGCCACGAGAGCTTTCTAAGAGCATAATCCATTTCTCGCTACGCCGACAAACGACCGATGACGTTGCGGCGGTCACGGGATGGACGTTCTGCGAATCTCTCGACGTCGTTCTGTTTGCCGGACGCATTACGTCCTACCCCTCTCAACCTCCCGCTTCAACTCATTACGTTTTCACGAGACATAAAGCCCCGCGTCCTGGTCGCAATGCATCGAACTCGAAGAAATCCTGAATAATGGACGGCTTTCCAGGTCCAAACTGGAGGTTGACGGCTGCTTGTTTTGCACTCGCAAATAACACTGGACAATATTTTTGTAACACAAAGCAGATCTTGATTTTTTTGATGGAAATATCCTTCTTCTAATAGGAAAAATATTTCTAAAGCCCTAGCACGTAACCCTTTTCAATAGATCAATAAGACAAGAGTTTTGTAACACAAAGCAGATCTTAATTTTTTTGATGGAAATACCCTTCTTCTAATAGGAAAAATATTCCTAAAGCCCTAGCACGTACCACTTTTCAATAGATGGCAAGTAGCCAATTTCATGAGGGAAAGGTTCAAATAGATGCATTTTATAAGAAGAAAAGTACCTAAAGTGTGTTATTTACAATACGAGACATAAAATTAACATTAAAGATGACTTCTTCAGCTGAGTACTACGGGATACTGATTTTACATTATTCGAGAATTTCTATATATAGTGCAGGTTCATAATAAAAAATATAAGGCATGTAGAAAGTTTTACAATTCTTCGAGAATTCCGTAAAATTATACAAAAAAAAATCAATAGGGGGAAGCTATTTAGTTCTAGGTTGTTTAATAATATTTGTTTTTTATGATATCTATTAATTTCTAATGTTTCTAATAGGTTTAATCTGAAACTTTCACTTTCGATGTGTGAAATTTCAAAATCACTATTAAAAATATGTCCTGTGTCCAATAGGTATTCGGCGTAGGTTGAATTTTTTTTGTTACAGTAACATTTTTCATGGTCTTCCTGTTTGACCAACATATACAAAATGATACCGCAAGTTAGCTTATGAACACCTGGTTTCTTGCTCCTAATTTTCCTAATGAATTATTAATTTTGAAAGAAATTATTAGTTTGAAAGATTGCGTTGAACAACGGTTTCATTGTTTGAATTATCGAAAATCTCTTCGCAAAAATACAATTAAAACAATCTCTGTTATTAGTATATCCCAAAATCAATAATTTAACTGAAAGTAAATGGCATTTCATTAACATACTTAATATTAAAAATAGAAAACGTATCGGGTTTGTTTTGCCATTTCTGTTCAGTAAGCATTGACACATTATCAAATTGTTGAAATTTATTTTTAAAATCAGTGTTCTATTCACCAAATTCATAGAGCACTTCGTGAAATTTGAGTTTATATAATCGTCCATTAGAGCAGCTATTCGTCGAACTATCGACAGGTTTCGGACAACATTTTCTCTACTCGATGCAACAACAACAACAAGATAAAGAACTGTACGTACAGAAGAAAATATCGCTGCTGTAAGTCATTGTGATGATCTTGATTTGACAATTTGTCGACGTTCACAACAAGTTGGACTCTGTGCATCCACCACATGGAAAATTTTGCGTAAAGATCTCGGTCTACACCCATAGAAGATCCAACTGATTCAAGAACTAAAGCCACTTGACCATAATAAGCGTCGTTTGTTTGCTGATTGGGCCCTAGAACAGCTTTAAGTTGATCCACTTTTTCATCGTAAAATTGTGTTTAGTGATGAAGCTCATTTCTGGTATAACGGTTATGTAAACAAGCAAAATTGTCATATATGGAGTGAACATAATCCTCAAGAAATTCTGCAAGTTCCATTGCATCCTGAAAAATGCACTGTATGGTGTGCTTTACACGCTGGAGTCATCATCGGTCCATATTCCTTTAAAAACGATGCTGGAGCTAATGTTACAGTGGTGCTCGTTACAGATCGATTATCAACCACTATTTGTTTCAAAATTTTTATGGTATCGACCCAAAAGTGTTTTGGTTCCAACAAGATAATACTACACCACATGCTGCTACCGTAACAATTGATTTATTGAAAAAAAGATTTGACGATAACATTATTTCGAGAAATGGTCCAATTAATTAGCCTCCAAGATCATACGACATAACTCCACTGGATTATTTTCTTTGGAGTTATGTCAAGTCATTGGTTTATGCTGATAAACCAGAAACAATAGACGCTTCGGAAGCCAACATAACTCGTGTTATTGATGAAATGAGGCCTGAATTACTCGAAAAAGTGGTCCAAAATTGGTCTGGTCGAATGATGTTCAGAGCTAGTCGTGGTAGACATATGCCGGAAATTATTTCTAAAACATAAATGTCATAAAATTATCTTTAGAAAAAAAATTTGGCTTCAATCTTAATTTAAATGTGTTTTGTTTCAATTTAAAGTTCTATCACTCTGAAAAAACACCCGATAGTTGGATATCTGAAGATGAGTCACAATTTTCAAATTTTTTCCAAAACAAATAATTCATTAGGAAAATTAATGAAAACTAATAAAGATTAAAAAATTAAAAACATGAAAAATGTTATTGTAACAAAAAAAGAAATTCAACCTATTGGACGCAGGACATATTTTTAATAGTAATTTTGAAATTTTACAAATCGAAAATAAATGTTTCAGATTAAACCTATTAGAAACATTACAAATTAATAGATATCATAAAAAACATATATTATTAAACAACTCAACAGAATTAAGAACCTTTTCTGTATTATTTTTCGAATTGTTAAATTTTCTTCATCCCCTCCATTTTCTGTTATGAACCTGCACTATATATAGAAGAAACATTGTAAAATCAGTATACAGTAGTACTCACCTGAAGAAGTCATGGTATAGCGGAACGATTGTAGTGAAATAAGATGTTAGCGGAAATAAAATATTGTTTTTTATTCATAATTTCAAGATGAATTTCCGTCAAGTGAAGACCGGAACAATCATAGATATTATCTGTTAATTAATAAATTGTGAAAATATTTTTTATGATTTCATTCAATTAAGATGAGTTTCTATCAGGTAAGGACCGATTAAATTTAATAATTCTTTTTGTTTTCGAGTTAACAATTTCAATATCGCATTTGTTGAGCAGACTAGGATGAAGTTGAAAGATTGGAAAAAATTTAGGAACTAACATGTTTTCTTTAAATACGCAGAAAAATCTAATATAAACGTAAATAACTCATTATCACCCTTTATTTTCGCATTCTCCGAATCGTGTTTCGCCCCTCGATTAGGTTAATTAACGGAAGGTAGAACAATAACACAACTCACTCTAATCAACTGATAAACAAACGTTATGCTAAGCCCTGCTCGAAGGGACCGTGGGATCCGGCCTAAGGAGAAGTTGGGAGGGAGATTTCAACCCCCGCTTCTATTTAACTTTCGCACCGGCCTTTCGCATTCCGTGAGATAAATGCGGGACGATGTGTTGGAAGGAAAAATATTGTTTCGTTTCATCTGACTAGACTCGTTGCTAGAATCTGGATGGGATGAGGGTGCGGTTTGAGGAAAAAGGAAGGGATCATATTTCAGTGTAAAAATAAGGGAGGAGTCGCATACAGATATATTTTTTTGGTATTCAGAAGAGCCTTTCAACTAAGTTCAACCAAGAAAATCTTCTAAATATTCCTCTTTCAATCACAAATTCTTATACAGGGTCCTGCAAAAGTGCGTTGCTCATCCATCCATAGGTATCGAACCAGACATTTTAGAAATTCCGTTCGAAAGCAGACTCTTCTAACGTTCATTTCTGCTTCTCAGGAAATTATTTTCTAATAGACAGAATGTTCCCAAAAAAAGATTTAACACATGGGTGATTTTTCAAATGGATCACCCCGTATATTTCCAGGCCTCCGATATCTTTATCTTGATGCAAAATATAAGAGATATTTTTTCAATGGTACAGATCTTATTCAAAGTCTTCTATCGATTTCCAGAAACAATTGTAACACAAATTTGATAAGAAATTTTTTTTAATGAAAGATTTGCATATTCAATATTCCTAAATGGTCAACCTGTCATATATAGGGTGTCTGTTATTAATGTCCAAATATGAAGAAATTGAAATTGTTATTTCTCGATATTTTCAAACGGAACAAGCATCCTATACTTTTTCACAAAAATGTAGAGAATTGAATGCCTCGCATTTTCTTAGAAATAACCTTAGGACTATTTTCACTACTGCGTTCAGCAGATATGAAAAGTGACATCACAACTGGAAATTTCATTCGAATAATGAACATAATAACTAACGAATATTAAAAATAATCAAATATTTTAAAATTTACATATTTATTCTGTTAGCCTTCTCCATATTTAATTTCAAAAAATTATATTTAATATTATAACTTCAGGAATTGAATTAATGTCATATAGGCACTGCTTACCTCGAACGACATATAAAATAAACATTCACTATACGACATCGAAATGAGATAACAAAATCCAATAAATATAAATTGTTAATAAAAATCCTATAAATTAAATATTTTGAGTTGAAAAAATTTTGTTTCTGCTCATCCCTCTTATGAAAACAGATATCTCTTCAAGAATATTTAGTATAATCCTAAGAATTTCATCATAAAACTATCTTACTTGGAATATTCAATTTTATTGAATATCTAACTAAGTTACTTTTCAGAAAATCGCAAGATTTGTAAGGACATTACTGAAAAACACGTTTCAAGAGAGACTTTCATCGTCAGTTAAGGTGGGTAAATATTTTCTGTTTATTGATGTTATATTTTTTTAAATGTGATTTTGTACTGACGAGCAAAGTCTCTCTCAATACGTGTTTTTTAGTAATATCTTGAGATTTTCTAAAAAGTAACTGGTTAGATATTCAATAATATTGAATTTTTCAAGTAAGATAGTTTTATGATGAAATTCTTAGAATTATGTTGAACATTTTTGAAAGATATCTGCTTTCATAAGAGGGATGAGCAGAAAATATTTACTTTATAGGATTTTTGTTAGCAATTTATATTTATTGGATTTTGTTACTTGGTTATTCTTTTACATTTAATGGTAACTTATTATACATTTTCAAGCCTTCAATGAGTGTTTCCTCTATAGTACTAGTGTTGACACTTCGTATCGGGTGTTTTATTTTAGAGTGACTTTCGATACTTTCGATAGGGATAACTGTGATTTGACTGAAGGTATAATAGAAGCCATGTTGTTTTGACATTTCTGTTCAGTAAGCATTGATAAATTATCATGGAAAGACTCACTCCGCAACAACGTTTACATATTGGTGAAATTCATTTTCAAAAGATTCGTTCTATTCGCCAAACTTATAGAGCACTTCGTGAAATTTATGGTTTACATAATCGTTCATCAGAGTAGCTCATTCGTCGAACTATCGATAGATTTCGGACAACATTTTCTCTTCTCGATGCAACAACAACGAAACAAAGAACTGTAGGTACAGAAGAAAATATCGCTGCTGTAAGTCATAGTGTTAATGATGGTCCAGATTTGTCTATTCGTCAACGTTCACAACAAGTTGGTCACCCATACAAGATCCAACTGGTTCAAGAACTGAAACCACTTGACCATAATAAGCGTCGTTTGTTTTCTGATTGGGCCCTAGAACAGCTTGAAGTTGATCCACTTTTTTATCGTAAAATTGTGTTTAGTGATGAAGCTCATTTCTAGTTGAACGGATATGTAAACAAGCAAAATTACCGTATATGGTGTGATAACAATCCTCAAGAAGTACTGTAGGTTCTATAGCATCTTGAAAAATGCACTGTATGGTATGTTTTACACGCTGGAGGTATCATCGGTCCATATTTCTTCAAAAACGATGCTGAAGCTAATGTTACAGTGAATGGTGCTCATTACAGATAGATGATCAATGATTATTTGTTTCAAAATTTGAATGGTATGGACTCAGAAGTGTTTTGGTTCCAACAATATGGTGCTACACCTCATGCTGCTACCATAAAAATTGATTTATTGAAAGATTTGGTGTAAAACTATTTCGAGAAATGGTCCAATTAATTGGCCAACAAGATCATGTGACATAATTTCACTGGATTATTTTCTTTGTGGTTATTTTAAGTTATTGGTTCATGCTGATAAACCAGAAATAATAGACACTTTGGAAGCCAACATAACTAGTGTTATTGATGAAAAAAGGCCTGAATTACTCGAAAAAGTGGTTCAAAATTGGTCTGGTCGAATGCGATTCCTCAGAGGTAGTCGTGGTAGATATGTGCCAGAAATTATATTTAAAACATAAATGTCATAAACTTTTAAATAAAAAAAAAATTTGGCTTCAATCATAATTTAAATGTGTTTTATTTCAATTAAAAGTTCTATCACCCTAAACAATCACCCGATATTTGGCAATGATCTATAGATCTTGAATTATATTCTACACACTCTGATCTTTAAACAAAGTAATATGAATCGGTTAATCAAATTAGTTATTAGTAATATGATATATAAACCTAACACCAGACTCCTAACAAACAGTGTAAAATGGCGAATGCACCTGCATAATAAAATAATAACATAAATAGAGGTTAATTCTTGATAGAGGGTGTATAAAATTATTTGAAAATTTTAATATTAGCCTTCTACATATTTTATTTCAAAAAATTATATTTAATGATTATAACTTCTGAAAATAAATCAAAATAATGTCATAAAAGTACCACTTACTAGATATCAAAAGACATATAAAATAAACATTCATTATAAGACATCCAAATGCTATAACAATTAATATTTTTATTTATTGGATTTTGTTATACCATTTGGATGTCTTATAATGAATGTTTATTTATATGTCATTTGATAAACTACTACGAGGTAGGATTTCTTCGAGTCTTGAATTCTACTACTCTGTCAAGAAAGTACCGGGAATTTTCAATTAAAACAACATTTTTACATTTAATCGTCAAAATTTATTGGGTCGCCTTCAAAATAGGCTCTATTTGCTCCAATACATCTATGCCAACGGCACTTCCAATTATCGAAACATTTTTTATAAGCGCTTTCCGGGATGGACTTTAGCTCTCGCGCCGAATTTTGTTTTATGGCTTCAATCGACTCAAAACGGGTGCCACGAAGGGGCAAGTTTAGTTTTGGGAAGAGGAAAAAGTCGCAGGTAGCGGCTTTGGCGTGGTTTTTTCGGTTTCGGCTCATTTTTTGCCACCCATTCCGATGATTGCTGGCTTGTTTGCATATCGTACTCGTAGACCCAGGTCTCATCACCAGTTATAATGCGTTCCATGAATGTAGAATCGGAATTACAGCGATCCAGCATGTCTGAAGCAACCTGTTCGCGATGACGTTTTTGAAGAAAATTCAGGTCTTTCGGTACGAGTCGTGCGGCCACCTTTCTCATGCCCAAAATATCAATCAAAATCGTACGTGCGGACTCGTGGGATATCTTAAGATCATGTGCTATCTCTCTCAAGCTAGTACGACGGTTTTCCAGCACCCTTTCCTTAATTTTCTCGACGTTATCTTCGATCGAAGCCGTCGATGGGCGTCCGGAACGAGGCAAGTCTTCGACCACTTCACGACCGTCCTTGAAGGCTCTGTACCACTGATATGCACGAGTTTTCTATAGAGCATTATCACCAAAGGTCTTTTGCAACATTTTCAATGCATCGGCACACGAAAATTCATTTGCAACACAAAACTTTAAACAAATTCTTTGCTCAACGTAATCACCCATAGTAAAAATCGGCACGCACTCTGACATCGACTGACTTAATCAGCTGTTGCAAACACACTAGTTGACAGATCCCGCTCAAGCTTGGCATAGTAATTAAGGACAGTGGTACCAACCTAGGAAAACAAATTTTTACCTGTCTCATTGCCCCGCCAGATTTAAATCGATAATTCCCGGTACTTTATTGACAGAATGTAAGTGGTACTTATATGACATTATTTTAATTTATTTTCAGAAGTTATAATCTTTAAATATAATTTTTTGAAATTAAATATGTAGAAGGCTAATATTAAAATAGTTAAATATTATAATAAAATAAAAGTTTAGTACGTTTTTATGAATGAACCACATTGAGCAAATCAAAATGGACCTACACTGAAAATCTGAGTTTTAATGAAATGAATCAAGTGAAACAATGAATCTGAAAAAAGTGCAAATAGGAAAATTTAGCACGGTTAAAATAAAAAATTAAACCAAATTTCACCCCTTGTAAAACTATATGTTGTGCAGTTTGCTCTGGTACGCTGTTGAAAAATAAATTCTGGTAGTACAAAAATAATCTAATAGCCTTAATCTATTAATCACCTTCCTTTCTGCACAGTTCCATCCTATTGCATTAATGCACACGACAAAATGGGTAAAAAGGAGCAAAATCTAGAGCAGTATCTTCCTCGGAGAAGAAAGTCAATTTGTACAGCGTCGAGTCGGCAGCTTTCAGACGGATCACGTTGGAATGACACGCGAAAACAAGATTGACGACGCCTTTCCTCGATCTTTCCTCATTTCCAGCACCCTGATTTATCTCCACTCTTGAACCAGAGATAATTCGCCTTCTATTCGATCTTACTAACGCACGTGAACTAGAACTTATGGAATCGCCTTCCATTCATCGAGACAGTCGATGTAATTTACAGGAGTCCGTAACAAAAACGTACTGTTCTAGAACTCTATACCACTGCCTGTATCTGAAAGACTGGTGATTTATGCAACTTATATTTATTTATATTTATGTAACTATATTTTTATTGATTGTTTTTAGTTTTTGATATGAAGTTACACTGATGAGTTATCGATGGGGTAATTCCAAGTGGTCTTTTTAAAGAAGTGCTGTATGGTTTTTTTAAAGAAAGTTATTTTCGAAGATATACATTCTGTCAAGAAAGTATCGGGAATTATCGATTTAAATCTGGCGGGGCAATAAGGCAGGTAAAAATTTTTTTTCCTAGGTTGGTACCACTGTCCTTAATTACTATGCCAAGCTTGAGCGGGATCTGTCAACTAGTGTGTTTGCAACAGCTGAGTCAGTCGATGTCAGAGTGCGTGCCGATTTTTACTATGGGTGATTACGTTGAGCAAAGAATTTGTTTAAAGTTTTGTGTTGCAAATGAATTTTCGTGTGCCGATGTATTGAAAATATGGCAAAAGGCCTTTGGTGATAATGCTCTATCGAAAACTCGTGCATATCAGTGGTACAAAGCCTTCAAGGACGGTCGTGAAGTGGTCGAAGACTTGCCTCGTTCCGGACGCCCATCGACGGCTTCGATCGAAGATAACGTCGATAAAATTAAGGAAAGGGTGCTGGAAAACCGTCGAACCAGCTTGAGAGAGATAGCACATGATCTTAAGATATCCCACTAGTCCGCACGTACGATTTTGATTGATATTTTGGGCATGAGAAAGGTGGCCGCACGACTCGTACCCAAAGACCTGAATTTTCTTCAAAAATGTCATCGCAAACAGGTTGCTTCAGACATGCTGGATCGCTGTAATTCCGATTCTACATTCATGGAACGCATTATAACTGGTGATGAGACCTGGGTCTACGAGTACGATATGCAAACAAGCCAGCAATCATCGGAATGGGTGGCAAAAAATGAGCCGAAACCGAAAAAACCACGCCAAAACCGCTCGAAAATGAAGGTGATGCTCATTGTTTTCTTCGATATACGTGGCGTGGTGCACTACGAATTCGTTCCAGAGGGTCAGACGGTAAACAAAGAGTATTACCTAGGCGTTATGAAACGTTTGCGTGAGCGTATCCGTAAGAAGCGGCCAAATTTGTGGGCGAACAACTCATGGATTTTGCATGACGATAACGCGCCTTCTCACCGATCTACGATTGTGACTGACTTTCTCGCCAAAAACTCAACAAACGTGCTTCAGCAACCACCGTATTCGCCGGATTTGGCTCCCTGCGACTTTTTACTCTTCCCAAAACTAAAATTGCCCCTTCGTGGCACCCGTTTTGAGTCGATTGAAGCCATAAAACAAAATTCGGCGCGAGAGCTAAAGTCCATCCCGGAAAGCGCATATAAAAATGTTTCGATAATTGGAAGTGCCGTTGGCATAGATGTATTGGAGCAAATGGAGCCTATTTTGAAGGCAACCCAATAAATTTTGACGATTAAATGTAGAAATGTTGTTTTAATTGAAAATTTCCCGGTACAGAGTAGTACTTGAGGTAGAGTAGTCCATTTTTGAAAGGAATTTGGTTTTCCTAAGTATTTAGTTGATAATTTTTATTAGTATTTTTAATTTTCTTTGTATTCTTTAATTCCTTTTGGTGCTGTGTAATGAGTGTTAATTCTATATATCTTCTATATGATTGAAACTTTGTTTTCTAAGACAGTTATTCAATTTAATTTGAAAAATATTTCAAGAAATTTTTTTTATACAATAAAAATTTGTAGAGAGGTTGGCAGAATAAAGACAATCTTATAAGCCTTCTATCAAGTAAAGAACCTCCATTTTATTTATTGGATGGAGTAGTCCGTTACTTGATAGTTCATTTCAATGGAATGAAATAAGAAATTACTTTGTTTTCTATCACTTTCAATTATAACTGATATACAGTGACTCGAGTTTCGTAGTGTTGGTTTGAAAATGTAGTAAACACTACGAAACTCGAGTCACTGTATATCAGTTATAATTAAAAGTGATAGAAAACAAAGTAATTTCTTATTTCATTCCCCATTTTAATATTTTATTCATTCTCAGTATACATCACTGCTAACATTCAATTCCTAGACTACCCTAAGAGCACTTGTAGCAGAAAGAAACAGAATGATTGATTACCACTCTCTGTGCAAAAGTGCTGTCGATGGCCTACAAAAATGTCTCTGGATAAGATACCCACATTTTAACTATGACGCGCAGAGAAGATTCTCCAACCAATGATCAGCATCTATTAAGACGGCAAAGGATATATTCGAAACATTATTAGCTATAAAAACCGTGACCACTTTTGCAAATGAGTCAAATCGACTATCAATTCGAACTTACAACACCTCAAATTTGTGATCAAGACGGTAATATTTGCTGTGATCATTTGGAAAAAAGTTGCAAAACTTAGACAATTAATTAAAAAATTATGAATTTTGGGTCTTTTAGTTGAAGGTTTTACTTAAAAATTTGAATAAGAATCAGAAATCTAACAACGTTCGTTTTACATATTAAAGATTTTTTGGATGCGGGCATGACTAGCTCAGATCTGAGAGTGGATGTTTGTTGATTAATTATCGGCAAATATTGATCCCAAGTTTCGACAATAATAATAAAGCTTTTTCGATAAACCTTCATACACATTAAAATATTGAAATCAACAATTGACTCGAATCAACTCTTATATTTCTTTCTTATGTACATATGTGTGCATAAATTTATTTATTGAAGCATAACTAGAATAAGAGGCAACAGGTACTACAAAAATCACAAAATGATCACCTAAAAATATGAATCATGATTCAAGACTGTTCTCAATTTACAGTTGACTCTAACATTTGGAATCGAACAAGATCGAAAGATTAAGAACTTAAGTAAGCTGGAAAAGTTTCTAAACAAAAATCCAAATACAGTTTCTATGACACGTGTTCTGCCTGGATACAACTTCAAAATTCTGAAGATTTAATGTTCATCTAATATTTTGTTCGGTTATACCTAGGTATACCCTTGTATATGTATACATATACAGGTATGAAAAAGACATTCGGAAACAGGAAATTCAGTGTTAATACACAAAAGCAGTAGAGCAGTGGAAGAATCAAAACCTCAGCGCAATGCGATGACAAATAAATGATTGTTCTCTTTCAATGGCAGTGCTTCGATCGAAAGGCTTTGCAGTCTGCTTTCACTTCCCAGTACCATTGAGCGAGAACAGTTGTTTCTTCGTTATCGCACGTCCACTGGCCTTTTGATTAACACTGAATTTCCTATGCTTCCGACTGTCTTTTCCATATCTGTATGTATACCATGTCATAAAATGGAAAATAACATTTCTTTTAGAAAGCTATTGATCTGATATTAGTCCTCTATTTATTTTCGATATATACAGGGACGGTTTTCAAAATTCTCATCTTTCTTTCAAAAGTTGGACGTTTGGGAGAAACGAAAGGTGTTTTTCAGGAAAAAAATGTTGTTTTTCATAATATCCATCGTATCAAGACAGGAACGTGGAAAACAAATATCATTCATATCTGTCGTTCTTTCTACACTCTCGCTGTCTCGACACGATTCATCGCTGCCATCAATTAGATCGGTCCCTTTCACATCGACTGGGCCAACTCCATATAGATGACACAAAAACTTATGTGTTGCCATATTTAACCGATACGTCGTTCGTTCTGAAAGGATATTTTTCTGCAGAATGGGGAGATCTGAAGGGGACCACTCCTGATTAGGTCTATTTATCAGAAACTCTGAGTTTTTTCGGACATTGGGAAAATAATGTAATTCTCGAGAAAACGGAAGATAATGATCGAATGATATTTGAAATGACACTGGGGGAATCCTTGGTTCATTCAATTGATTTCAACGCCATAAAATTTTATGGCTTTTGATGATCATTCAATCAACCGACTTGGGGAATTGAAGAATGCTGAGGAGTAACTTTCAGACATTCAAATTCATTCGAGCTATTAATTGATGAGAACTAACCGAATCCAAAAATAAAAAGGGTGTTTTCAAGGCGAGTCTTTTATTTTCACAGGCAGTAGAACAAACAGATATATTATTATTTTATGGTGAGCGGGCGTCTGTCTACCCTACCGCTGCGTCCGCACGGACTGTTGTGTTTCACCCCTAATTTATATTTTCCCGACAAGATCCACTTTTTGGAGAATACTCGGAGTTAGAATTAGTTTCCATTTCATATCTCATTAAAAAATAAACACGTTATAAAAATTTATTTTGATGTTGATTTTTTGAAGTAAGTTGAAATGCCTGCAAATATTTTATCTAAAAAGGTAGAATGAGTTATGGCAATAGAAAGTACATTCAAAGACTTGTTTGTCTAGGCATAATATCAAATGCGTGTAGCAATACCACAGCAGCAATAGAGATTTTATTGAATCTAACTCCGCTGCACATATATGTGAAAAAAGATAGTTTCATGAGGGGAGGAGGGGCCATATGAGGTCTGTGGAATTATTAAGGGTTGAACTTCTTTCGTTCAAGGGAGATTCTATGCCAGTTGCGTTTGATCTTGATGGCAACTGAGAAGTGAGAATAGGTGACCTCCAAGTAGGCATGGAAAGGATGAACTTCTGGAAAACCATCTCATCTGGTAGACTTGATCCCTAAGGGAGAAAAAAGCGGTCATAGGCATATATGGTTACAACTATAGGACATTGTGTAGATGGACAACCTATAGGCCTTGAAGAATCCAGAATAAATAATGCCACAAAATACTTAAAAAAGCAAAATGGCACCAGGAACGAAGGTAGTGTCTGCTGAGTTACTAAAGAACAGTACAACAAAATTGATCACACACTTAAAGGAATTGTTGAATAAATACCTGACAAGGGAATAAATGCCGAATAGCTGGAAAGAAGCCTGAATAACACCAATTCATAAGAAAGATCTGAGAGATGAATGTGGAAACTATTTAACATATGCATATCCATCGCATGCATCAAGGAATCGTGAAGTGAATATTCTGTTCGTGAACTTAACAAAAGCCTATGATACACTTCCGATAAATAAATTCTATCAGAAAAATCTCTCATGAATAACACTGCAATAAAAGCCATTCAAGAACTTTATAAATACCTAACATCAAGAGTTCACACAGGAACCACTGTGTAAAAAAGCTTTAAAGTTAAAAAGTGTCTGAATATTTCAAGGAGACAAAATTTTGTCTCCTTGAAATAGTTTTTACTAATTTTAAATGACTATTTATATTTGTTGGTTTATTTATTCCATTTGACATTCTATATTGAGTTTGATTATATACGTCTATTAAATATAAGCGGTGCTTATTTAGACATTAATTTAATTCCAAAAGTTTTTTGAATAAAAATTTTTTTGAAATTAAAATTGTAGAAGACTGACAGATTAAATCTGTTTTGATATTCAAATTTTGTTATATTTCTTCTATCAAGTAAAAAGCCTTTTTATATTTTATTTTAATTTTATACGTCTACTAAAAAGTGAATAGTGCTTTTTAAGGCATTTATTGGAGTTAATTGTTAAAGTTTTGGGGAAACTTCATGAAACTGAAATCTATAGTAAAGTATTATAAAATTTCTCTGTTTGATAGTTAAAATATTAAACTAACTTTCTATCAAAATGCTAATAACAGAAGTGTTGACAGACTCTAAATAACCAGTACTGGCCTACACTTTATATCATTCCTCTTTATCAGAGAAACATTGTTTAGCATATTAAACCACGTTAAATAACGCCATTCTTCAAAGCGCAGTGAAACGTTCAGCGTAACAATGATCGTCTATATAACACATTTACGTCATATATAAGTACCTCATATTCCTCAAAAACCCCACCATATAACTCGATCAAGCCAGAGCAAATTTTCTCCAAACAAAACACCCTAAAACGATGTTTCGTGTCGCTCCAACAAACATGACCAAAAAAGCGATCGTCACCGACGCGACGAAGTTAATTATTTCTTCCGCTGTAGAACGACCGCATAACGAATAACAAAGGTTCATCCACGATCCGGACGCGCGCGCGAACTTACACGCGGGCATAATGGAACGACGAGAACGACTGGGTCTGAAAGGGAATCTGATTACCTCTCTCATTTAATTATACGTCCTTTGTCTCGGACTTATTTAACCTCCCCGAAAACGCATCGCGAATTGACGGGAAACTGATGAATTCGACTGTCGGTTTCGTAGTCGTTAGAAATAGATATTATCGTAAATGGAGCCACAAACAGATCCTTGGGGAATTTCAGAAACATAGAACACAGGAGGTTTTTAGTAGGTTTACTTTTGGTTCATTGTTCGGAGAAAAGAGGAACCATAAATGCACTGAAGTAAAAACGGAAGCTTTTTAGCGGTTGTGCGTCAGTCCATTTCCCTCTGAATTTCAAATCTGTAAACTAATTCTTAAAGGAGCTACATATGATGAACAAAAACTCCTGTCATTTTAAAGTCCAAAAAACAGAAATTTTTGCAAATTTAGAATTGTACTCCTGAAAAGACGGAAAATCTCATGAAAAAAAAAAATATGGTTAATAGGCTATATTCTTCTCCCTTCGTTCTTCATCGTTACATATTGAATTATATTGAACAAAAATGTATGTAATGATATGAAATCTAAAGGAAGGAAATGGACTTTCATCCAATGGTCAGTATGGCTTCAGAGACGGAAGATCAACGCAAGGAGCCATAGCATATCTAACAGGAACCATTTATGAAATACTGGATAAGAATAATGCCTCTCTGAGTATATTTCTTGATTTGGTGAAAGCCTTTGAATATTGGATCGTCTGGCTGAAATTGGTGTCACAGGGTTGGGTTTCCGTTTATTTAGGAGCTACTTAATCAACAGAAAACAAATCGTGAGCATTAAGAATAAGTATAGTGACGTAAAATACTTAAGATATGGAGTTCCGCAGGGGACCATCCTTGGACCAATTCTCTTTACAGTGTACATATATGAGTTATTAGAATGGAACACGAAGGGGCAGATTCTTGGTTATGCGGACAACATGGCAATATTATATAGTGCAAACAATTGGACAGATATGAAGATTGAGGACGATTTTTTACAGGTCAAACAATGGATGGATCAGAATAAACTGACAATAAACTCCAACAAGACTCATTATATTCCGTTTGTATATGACAGACGATCGGTGCCGGATTTTGGAGCACTTGTGATACAAGATGAAGAAAATCATCTTGTCATCCACTTATAAATGTAAGTACCAGGGTACAGTGATGGATACGTTTCTCAGGTGGGATGAGCATATAAATTACATACTTGGAAAGTTGAGAGCTCTGGTTTCTACGTTCAAGTATTTGGCTGGGATTTTGGATGTCAAGTATATGTTGATTTTGTACCATTCTCTTGTTGAATCCCAACTTGTGTATGATATTATAGCTTGGAGAGCTATAAAAAGGAAATCAACAGACTAATTGTTCAACAAAAATGGATCCTGAAGAATATTTTCAAAAAACATATTACCTTTCCTCCCGAAGAACTGTATAAACAATAAGTTTGTACTCACCGTATGAATGAATAAGACCTTAATTCAAAGATGTTGTTTATTTAGGACCGAGAATATTTAATGAACTTCCAATTGAGATTAAATCAGCTGTCAGTATAAACATTGTCAAACGAAGACTGAAGAAGTGGATACGAACAGTAGAAAGAACCTACATCATGCAGTTGATTGATAGGAAAAATTGCTTCTTTTTAAATATAAAATAAAATAAGAAGGAACGGTTTTTTACTTGATAGAAGGATTATTACAAAATTTGAAAAATCAAAAAAAAAATGTTTGCTTATTTATATTTTAATTTTAATTGACAGTTTATGTTCGTTGGTTTTTCTTAATTCCGTTTGATATTGTATGATGAATTTTGACGTCTATTAAATATGAGCAGTGCTTATAAAGACATTAATTTAATTCTTAAAGTTTCTTCAAAGAATTTTTTGAAATTAAAATTGTAGAAGACAACAGATTAAATCTGTTTTGATTTTTCAAATTTTGTAATAATCCTTCTATCAAGTAAAAAACCGTTCCTTCTTATTTTATTTTATATATAATATATACTTATATTAGGTTTTTTAAATAAAGAAATTCATTATACAGTGTTGAACGGTTTTAACTGAGGCCGAGTGCCTTATGAGCTTTGTATGATTTTCTGTGAACTCGGAACATAAGTACCTTGGATTTATAAAGGTGTTCACTTTTATTTTCTGTTTAGGACCGTGTATTCCTAAGATTCACTGAGTAAGTCTATACATTGTTTAATTGATTTTATTATTTTTTATATGTAAAGTTGAGCTGATCTTATCGTAACTTTAATTATTTCTTGAGAATGTGCTACATGTATTGAGATTTTTTGAAGTAATTTATTTAAATATATTGAATATTTCAAATAAATTAGTTTTTGAGAAGTTCTTGAAATTATGTTTTATATTTTTGAGAAAGAGTTATTTTTCATTCATATGGGATCGGAAAACAATACATTTTGTAACATTTTTTAACAAACAGGGCTTCGTAAGTTTGTCTGAAGAGTTCATTACGCATGCCTGGAACGAAACAAAAAATGTTTGCTTATTTATATTTTAATTTTAATTGACAGTTTATGTTCGTTGGTTTTTCTTAATTCCGTTTGATATTGTATGATGAATTTTGACGTCTATTAAATATGAGCAGTGCTTATAAAGACATTAATTTAATTCTTAAAGTTTCTTCAAAGAATTTTTTGAAATTAAAATTGTAGAAGACAACAGATTAAATCTGTTTTGATTTTTCAAATTTTGCTTCTTTTTCCCTCGTCGTTAGTTTGTGTTTCTATTTTATTCGAGCTCATTTGTTGTATTTTGAAAAAAAGAGAAAAAAAATTTCTTTTAGTCCCACATATAAAGTACCACCACATGTGCTACCTTTGTGAGATTATATATTTTTTTTGTATATTTCTCATGGATCAAAAGGGTGGACCCTCTAGAGTTTGTATTTTGAGGAAGAGATTATTTCAAGTCTGGCAAGACTTCAGTCATTCGTTGAAAGAGTTGCTTGGTATGTAGTGATACCATTTTGAATTCTTCATTCAAGTCATTAAATAGATATGTAGATAATCATACTTCATGAGGCCAGTAAAGAAATATTAGAATTTAATTGGTTTATTCGTAGCCTAAATACATACAGGGTGTCCCAATGAAAATTTGACCCCCCAGAACTCAGAAACGAAGAATTATCGAAAATTTAAAAAAAAGTCAACTTCTGTTTTGACGGGGCTGAATTTGCATCATGAGTTTGTTCCGAAAAAACTACCCCCATGAAGGTAGTATCAACCCCACCATTTCTTGAATAGGATGAGATGTCGAGTTTTGGTTAGTTTGAAACTTATTTATGTTCTCTAGACAACCCCAGTTAAAATTTTCAAAATCGGTTCATTATTCACGAAATAATGTATTATTAAACTTACCGTCAACAGTTGAACCGCCCAAACTCAAGAACCTAAGAGTTTTGAGGAATCCACAAATAATTTTCAAGTTCTGTATTAGGGGAAAAATATTCCTATGACGACACTGTTCCGGAAAACCACCTGGAGATGGCAACAAACCCAGACATTTTTGAATAGGGAGGAGATGTTGGATGTGATTTAGGTGAGAAGTAAAATTTCACCTGGGATGTTCAGAGAACAAAAGAAGCTTTTAAACTTAAACACATCCGCCATCACTTTCCTATTGAAAAAATTGGTGTTGTTGCCACCCTCAGGTGGTTATTTCGGAAAAATGTTGTCATAGGAATCCTTTCGCTCTAATACAGAATTTGAAAAAATATTTTTGGATTCTTCAAAACTGTTAGGTTCTTGAGTTTGGGGAGTTCAACTGTCAGTTCAACATCACCTTTTGATGGTAAGTACAATATTACATTATTTCGTGAATAGTGAAACGATTTTGAAAATTTTAACTGGGTTATGTACAAAACATAAATAACTTTCAAACTAACTTACACTCAACATCTCTTTCCTATTCTGAAAATGTTGGGGGTTAATGCCACCTTCCTGGAGGTGATTTTTTCGGAACAAACTTATGATGGAAATTCGTTTCCCTCAAAAGAGAAGTTGATCTATTATTTTTTTGAATCTTCGAATATTTTTCGTTTCTGAATTCTGGAGGATCAAATTTTAGTTGGGACAACCTGTATATTACAAATGTAAAAGTTTGAGTTGTTTCATCCAAGATTGAGGGAATTATTCGGGTGTAGTTTTGAACTTGAATTGTGGTGAAAACACTATCTTCTTCGTAGAGGAGTAAATTAATGAAACTTCCAAACCTGTTAATACGTTATTGTGTTCCTTGAGGAGTAGAGCTTACTTGTTCAAGAGCAAAGAGTGTGTGTGTATGTGAATAGAACTTAATTTTTCGAGGAGTAGAGAATGTTGCATGACCGTGTGTTCGAAGCACAACGAGAGAAAGAGAGTGTTTCTATGTGTCTAGGCCGAGTGCCAAAGAGATACGGTTGGATGCTTAGCATGGACGCCAAAAAAAGGCTGAACTCGAATGCATGTAGAATTCTACCACGAGTTTCGAAGCGACATTTGGCTATTTTTTTCGTTTCTAGTTATATCGTCCCATTTAGATTTATACGAAAAAAATAGATTTTCGAGGGGCTTATGTTAGATGGTTGGACCCTGAGTAAGTTATTGTAATGTACCTGCCTTTTAAAGATCAAAAATACCTTGTTCAATTTCGAAAAAATCGAACATTCGTGTTTGGACAAATAGTAAGATGTTTGTCATCAATGGAATGGGTCGATTTGAGCTTTACCACAACTGGAAAATATTAAAAACTTATTCCGAAAGTAGTGAATCTTCTATCCAGAGTAGAAATGAAATGCTCTCACTGCGATTTGTGGATCAATTTTTTCGAGAAAACTGGATCTTAATTTGATAAAACCACCTGTTCACGTTCTCTCACTTCTTTGAGGGAAATTTTGTAAAAGGACCTAGGTATGAAGGCTTACAAAGTTCAAATAGCGCAAAAAGTGGAGCGTCGCGACCAAACATATGTTTTTCCTTTTTTTTCAATGGACTAATGATCGCATGGACAAAGATAAGCATTTTCCCAGAGAAATTACCTTAAGCGATAAAGCTCATTTTCGCCGTGGAGGACGATTTTTTGTGTGGATTCGTTGAAGATAAATATTACTCTAAGCATCCAAAAATGATTTATGCCTTGAAACACGAAATCGATGTTGCCATTCATGAGACTGAACCCCAAACAATCGACAAGGTACTGAGAAATTGGCTTGATGGGATAAAGTATTGTGGCCAGTTGTGACGGTCATTTGAATGATATTCTTTTCCATTCTTAAATGTCAAAGTTCAGCCTTTCTAGATAACTAACTACTTTGACAAAATATACATTAGTTTTCTATTTATAGCCGATCAAAAATGCAAATTTTAAATGGCCCATCCCTTATAATTACTGCTGGATTATTCACGTTAATACTGATTTCCCTAGAGAACGTGACGTACGACCATCTGAGATTTCAAAGTAACCCAACCATAGACCTCTTATCCTAATACGTCTATGAACCCAACTCTTCGAATTAACAGCCCAGGACTTGAAATTTCATGGTATCGATTTAATTCACAGTCTTCGTTTTCTTGTGTATTTTATAGGTATCTGGTGTTTTTTTTAGAGTGATAGAACTTTCGATATAGATTAACTGTGATTTGACAAAAGGTGGAGACCATGTTATTTTGACATTTCTGTTCAATAAGCATTGACAAATTTTCTCTACTCGATGCAACAGCAACAACAAGACAAAGAACTGTACGTATAGAAAAAAATATCGTTGCTGTAAGTCATAGTTGCTGTAAATCATAGTGTTAATGATGATACAGATTTGTTTATTCGTCGACGTCCACAACGAGTTCGACTCTGTGAAAGATCCAACTGGTTCAAGAACTGTATCCTCTTGACCATAATAAGCGTCGTTTGTTTGTTGATTGGGCCCTAGAACAGCTTGAAGTTGATCCACTTTTTTATCGTAAAATTGTGTTTAGTGATCAAATTCATTTTTGGTTGAACGAATATGTAAACAAGCAAAATTGCCATATATGGAGTGAAAACAATGTTCTGCAGGTTCCACTGAATCCTGAAAAATGCACTGTATGATGTGCTTTACACGCTGGAGGCATCATCGGTCCATATTTCTTCAAAAACGATGCTGGAGCTAATGATACAGTCGCTCGTTACAGATCGATGATCAATGATTATTTGTTTCAAAATTTGGATGATATCGACCCAGAAGTGTTTTGCTTCCAACAAGATGGTGTTACACCTCATGCTGCTACCGTAACAATTGATTTATTGAAAGAAAGATTTGGCGATAACATTATTTCGAGAAATAATCCTATTAATTAACCTCCAAGATCATGCGACATAACTCCACTGGATTATTTTCTTTGGGGTTTTGTCAAGTCATTGGTTTATGCTGATAAACCAGAAACAATAGACGCTTTGGAAGCTGACATAACTCGTGTTTTTGATGAAATAAGGCCTGAATTAGTCAAAAATGTGGTCCAAAATTGGTCTGGTCGAATGCGGTTCCTCAGAGCTAGTCGTTGTGGATATATACCGGAAATTATTCTCAAAACATAAATGTCATAAAATTATCTTTCAAATAAAAGAAAATTTGGCTTCAATCTTAATTTAAATGTGTTTCATTTCAATTTAATGTTCTATCACTCTAAAAAAAATACCTGATACAATATTTCGTGAAAATGGTTTATTTAGATGAGTTTCACCTTCTGTATGAAAAAGACTCACTCTTGATAAAACTCTATATATTATAAGCATTGTTATGAAGCAAGGAAAAAGTTTTGAGTGTACAACGCAAAATCTTGAAGCGCAATTTGGTCTAACCGAAACGGTTAGGAGGCAACGGTCCACTCCCTCTCGAGACTTTCATGCCCGCTGTAGCACCTCCTACCCTTTACCAGATTCGTACTCAACCCCAAACCCCCCGATATATCGCCATGACTAATCGCCCCAATTTCGATCTCCAGGTCCCCTGTCGACCGTTGGGGCTGATGTATGCGTCCATGGTTCCTCCTAGCCCCGCGTTTGGGTTACAGAGTCGTTAAATCGACGCACCGCGAGCGGCAACTTAATTTATACGGATGTCGAATAAGAGTCCAATTAGGAGGGAACTATTAACGCCAATTACCCAGCATGGAACCGTATTCTGTTCTGTTCCGGTTCGACTGTGTTTCGAGTAGTGATGGACAAATTCGGATAGTGCCAAATCGCAAATAGCTGTCACTAATCGGTTTATTGGGTCTAAATCGAATCTTCCTGTGAATCCAGAGCATTGCATTATAATAAGTAATGGGAGTGAAAATTGAGCCGGTCCGTTTTCAAAAGATGGCTTTAAAAACATTAAATTTTAAATATCGTGTGTTTTTTTAGAGTGATAGAACTTTCGATAGAGGTAACTGTGATTTGACAGAAGGTAGAAGCCATGTTCTTTTGACATGTGCATTGACAAATTATCATGGAAGGACTCACGCCCCAACAACGTTCATAAATTGTTGAAATTTATTTTCAAAATCAGTGTTCTATTCGTCAAACTCATAGAGCACTTCGTGAAATTTATGGTTTACATAATCGTCCATCAGAGCAGATTATTCGTCGAACTATCGATAGATTTCAGGCAACATTTTCTCTATTTGATGCAACAACAAAAAGAAGACAAAGAACTGTACGTACAGAAAAAAATATCGCTGCTGTAAGTCATAGTGTTAATCCAGATTTGTCTATTCGTCGACGTTCACAACAAGTTGGACTCTCTGCATCCAACACATGGAAAATTTTGCGTGAAGATCTTAGTCTACACCCATACAAGATCCAACTGGTTCAAGAACTAAAGTTACTTGACCATAATAAGCGTCGTTTGTCTACTGATTGGGCCCTAGGACAGCTTGAAGTTGATCCACATTTTTATCGTAAAATTGTGTTTAGTGATGATTTCTGGTTGAACAGCTATGTAACTGAGCCAAATTGCTGTATATGGAGTGAAAGCCATCCTCAAGAAGTCTGGCAGGTTCCATTGCATCCTGAAAAATGCACTGTATGGTGTGCTTTACACGCTCGATCCATATTTCTTTAAAAACGATGCTGCAGCTAATGTTTCAGTGAATGGTGCTCGTTAGAGATCGATCATCAATGATTATTTGCTTCAAAATTTGAATGGTATAGACCCAGAAGTGTTTTGCTTCCAACAAGATGGTGCTACACCTCATGCTGCTACCGTAAGAATTGATTTATTGAAAGAAAGATTTGGCGATTACATTATTTCGAGGAATGGTCCAATTAATTGACCTCCAAGATCATGCGACATAACTCCACTGGATTATTTTATTTGGGGTTATGTCAAGTCATTAGTTTATGCTGATAAACCAGAAACAATAGACGCTTTGGAAGCCAACATAACTCTTGTTATTGAGGAAATAAGGTCTGAATTACTCGAAAATGTGGTCCAAAATTGATCTGGTCAAATGCGGTTCCTTATGTCATAAAATCATCATAGAAAAAAATTTGTCCTCAATCTTAATTCAAATGTGCCTTATTTCAATTTAAAATTCTATCAGTCTTTATATGAAAAATTAGAAATATTTTCAGAGGTTTCGTTTTTTCACCCATTGTAAGTCAACAATGACATGTATCATTGTAAATGAATGAAAAGCCCATCATGTTCAGTAATATTTTTTTCTGAAATATTTTATATATCTTTCAGAACACTCATAAACTCGCAGGAAACATTATCAGCCTCCTGAATAGCATATATTAGCTCATATACCCCAATAAGATGTTTGAAGAGCGACCACCCTTTCTACAAAGGTTATTAGATAGTGCAAGGCATTTGAACTAATTGTGTTATCCTTAAATCAAAGTTCACTTGGTTTGAGATTTTGTTAGATGCAATTAGTTTTATCCTAATTTGTTCCATGTGGTCTTCGTTGGAACACCTTTACATACGAGTATAATTATATGTTATGTATATATTGGTTTCGTCTTCAGTAATTACTTTATACTGATTTTTTTTATATATGTCAAATAAAGATTATTAAAAATTACATTTTTGACATGTGAAGATTTTCAATTCAGATAAGAAAGCTACTTTGCCTGAGATACTAGAGATGTTAATAATTTTATGACATTTGATGCTTTACATCAACCCGAAAACTTTTTTAATGACAGTATTATAGTGATGCGTGAGGCATTAAGTTTGATACGAGTATAGTGATCAGGGAGGAGTAATGAGCAAGAGGAAAAAACAGAGCTCGCAGTTCTGAAAATACACGTTGTAGAAGTCGGATCTTTATTTTAACTTACATGTATTCTGTCTTCACTCTTTTCTACTATTTTTCTTCTTTCTGTCCTTTTTTTTCGTTTGGGTTTGCAGTTTTTCGAATTTGATGTCCGATAATGGTAAATGTACTAGAGCGTCTTTTTTCAAATCAAATCCTGCAAAGAAAAAGTTTGTAAGTCTTCAAGTGATAATTTTTTATTGCTGCATGATTTAAGTCAATGAGATTCGAAACATGTGCAGATCTTGTGGTTATGTCCCAGCGATAAACAAAATTTACTCAGGCTTATTCGAGTTTTGAACTCTTATATAGATGCAAGTTGCATTGTCCCGATTCGAAGAACTCTCCGCTACTGTAGCTTCTACACAAATTTTATTTGGAAGAAATTATCGACTGTTTTAATTAATTTCCTGCAATATAGGAACAATTGTAAGAATTTTGAGAAAATTGACAACTAATAAACTATAATTTTGCGAGGCTTTCGAACAGCTCGTTCCTTTTTCAAGACTAAAATGACAATAAATTCATTGATGCATAAATAAGGATAATTTATATGGAAGCATCACTATCTGCAAATAAAAATGGTGTAAGGACGCAGTAACAAAGCCTAATCAGAGCACAACCTTCAACTCAAAAAGTTTACAGCTTTGGAGAATTCTCCACAAAAGATCTAGGAAAAAATACTATAATATATCATTGTACAAATTGAAATCCAGGGATTAAACCAAACCAATGAAATAAAGTCAGAAATCAGGCTTCGAAAAAAGGATGAGCTAATTCGAAACGACGGCAGAATAATATTTGATTTGTTATAAAAATCTGACAATTTCAGCACAATAAAAACGTTTTGAATGAAACTCAAAACAATCCAAACTGCACGTTATCAGTCTGTCTAAAATCAAGGCAATCAGCTGTTACTATTTGAAAATTTAATGTTTTTAGAGCCATCTTTTGAAAACGGACCGAACTGATTTGTACTCCTAATAATTAAAATTAATTTCCATCAAGTAGGGACCGATTCAATTAAATTCTAAGGATAACTTGTATAGTTGTCTGAAGATGGAGTTATACCTTGAAATTGCAATCACAAAAAATGTGTATATTTTGAATGTGTTTTAAATAAGATGAATAACCAGGTAGTACAATTGAGACAGATCTGAGGTTCTGGTATAGACGAAACTACAAATCAGAAACGTATCGAACCTACAGTATTGATACCTGCGACTATTCCCTGAACAGAGATGTGCGAGGAACATTTACAACTCTAATTTCACGCTAATTATCAAAATGGATGAATTACCCTTGATTATATGATCGTTACCTTGATGTTCGAGTCATATAACGATCTAGAATTTCAAACTTAACGCAATTATCGTATACGGAGGGATGTCGATTAATAATCAGTTATCCATGAATAATGGTAGGAATCTGCTCTGGAAATATAAGTTATTGCCTATCGGGAATTCGATAGCCTGAAGTATAAGAATCGGAATGTTTTTCCTGATGCCTTGGCAGAAATAATAAAGATAGAACTTGATTTAAATATAAGATGAACAAGTTTCTAATTTCCACTAATGTTTATTCAATTACAACAATTGTTTCGTCTCAAAATATCTCCATCTGGTGAATTCAAAGAGATCTTCTTATACATATATTAACTTCCCTTCTTTCTTCTCGTTTGAAATAATTCTCCTTCAGCCACTGTGAGGTGTTGCGAGGAAATTCACTCTACTATTAATATATCTAGACGTCATTAATTTACCACAAAGGAACACAAAGAGAATAAAGTCCCAGTGACAGTATTTACTTAGTTACAAATAAAACCACATTATTTACAGAAATTAAAATCTAAGAAATCACACATTATACAATTAATGCATGTAGTACAAAAGTTGTAATTATTTAGTATATATTTTTAATCCTTGAATTAAAAAATTATAACAAAATATTCCTCTTATTTACTTATACAACCTCCATTTAACTGTAAACACTTGACTAAATGTCGAGGTACACCCGAAACTAATTCAACAGCATAATTTTCGGTGATGCTAGTCCAGGATTGTAAAACTGACTGAATTAAATCATCTTTATTTCGCTGCTCGTTCAACTTCAATCTTCATTAGTCCCCATATGTTTTCAATGGGACTAAGATCTGGTGAAGCTGCTGGCCATGAAATGGTTGTCACTTGGTGTTCTTGCATCCAGGTTTGAGTATAGCCGAAGTATGGTATCTTGCATTATTCTGCTGAAAACGCCACCCCTCTGGATATAAAGCATGCGCCGTTTCAAGGAGAAAATCGTTTAGAATGATTTAAGTATTAATAGTACCATTAAATATACAGAGAGGCATCAATAAAATAGCCGAAGTTAACATTTGTTTTTCTTATATTGCATTATCCTGCTGAGAACGCCACCTCTCTCTATATAAAGCATGCGGCGTTTCAAGGAGAAAATCATTTAAAATGCCATAGTACTTTTCACTATTGCTTTTACTATGAATAGTACCATCAACTATACAGAGAAGCGTAGCACCATGCTGAGATATTGCTTCCCAAACCATTATTTTGGTGAGAACTTTGCAAATTTGAACGGTAACAGGTTGTTTTAATAGGATTTTTAAGTGATTTCCACCAAGTTGAAAATAACTTTCATCAGATATAAAGACATTTAAAAATGATCTTTTTGAAAACGTTGACAAAATTCTATCCTTCGTTCCTTTTGTAAAGGTTTCATTAAAGAGATTTTTTTGGTTTCCTTGATATGTAGCATTGTCTTTTCAATGACATACGGACGGTTCCTGGACATTTTTTTATATTTCGTTGATTTCCAAATCTGTTAGCCAACTTGCGAAATCTTAGGCGCAGATTGTGGCCGATTAAGCGTTTAAATTGATTTCTTTAATCTTACGAAGTCTTTCTGAAACTGGTCTATACCTCATACCCCTGCAATTTTTTATCCTCTTCATTGTCTCATATACAGCACTGTTTCCCAGTTCAGTTAATTGCACTAATTTTTTAACGTTTCGAAAAACTTTTCTATTCAAATATTCTACCTGTGTCCTTTTTTTCAGTTGCGACATTATTTCATAAATTGTATACAATGTTGACAATCAAGAATATTTGACAAATAGTGTTGCCATGCAACTTTGGCCATAGCCAACTATCTGCACAAACTATTTTATACATTACGTTCGTCCTAGAATATTGCATAAAAGAATTATATGGAAATTATGAAAATAATAAATTCCGGATACTTTCTAGACGGACTATACTCAGAAATAAACTATATTGTATACAATTATCCCGGAGAATCTGAAAAAAGTGGACGCTTCAGATGTTTTTAGAAAGTTACGAGTGAACAGGCAAAGAAATCGATATGAGGGCAGAGAACGTAAGAAGTCACCGTCATTCTGATGAGTGGGGAATTTCCGGTGTAGTTTATACCAGTACTGTCAATTTTTTTCATATCGAATAATAATCTCATTCTTGTAATATCTCTCAGCTAATAAAGTTTCATCAAACAATTCGTTCCGGATGGTCCCCTTCGAAAATATCCGCGTTGGACGTATTGTCCCCGCCATCCCTTACAGCCCCGGGAACGAGATGGCTTCATCAAATCAACCCCCTGCCCCCGACTCCACGGCGCCCCTTTGTCCGACGAATTTAATAAGCCCATTCCTGTCTGCATCAGCGTTTGCCTTACAAACTATGGCGTCCAATTATTGACAAGCCTGTAAATATTTAGCCAGCCCTCGTCGACTCATAACCTGGGTCTTGTGTACTGCAATTAATGCGATGGAAGCTCGCATAAATGAAGCCTGTCAGTCTGTTAACAAACTCGGGACGTTACATAATGATCCATTGTTTCGGCGTCGCTGAACGGGATTTCCTCCCTATGAAGAAGAATGGTCCGGGGATTACGTTGGTTCGCTGAAGAAGTCGTTCGGTGTACGTCGTTCATTATAAATGCAATATCATAAATTATTAATCGCTGGCTCTGACCTGCGGTTACGCCCGCTTCTTCATCATCGACACGGTCGGCGTCTCTTATTTCGAAATTTATCGTGAACATAATATAACATAACCTGCTTATCAGATAAACATTAAGAAGAATAAACTAGCAAATACTGAGGTACAAATTCATAACATCCACAACCAACCGTTGTAAGTGTTGCGACACAGGGCGCTCACCCATAAAACTGGCGTGGTTCTACCTGATTGCAGGTATTCCGTCCATAAGGTCGAATACGTTAGTAGAAGATCTGTGCTAGCTTTAAGAGAAGGGATGTTATGACGTGTTGGTCTCCTCAAGTTCGTAGATTCTGGCACCCAGTAGAACTCCACTTGACGTAAATTCTACCGTTTGCCGTTACAGGCATATGAGCTTGACTCTCTAATCAGATGACCGCTCAGCAGTCTCCACAATTTACCTAAAAACCAAGTTGGGTGACAAGGATACGCCTTATCGTATCCATTCCAGTTTCAGCTTCAGTTCGAAAACCTACACCGTGACTGTGACCGTGACTGGTAGCAGTGAAGCACTATCCAACCTCTACTGGATCAGCAGGTCAGTACCCGACTTGTTAGGGACGCAACTCACACGCCAAAGGAGGTTCTTATTTCCACCCACCACAACGCAGATCCAAGAAACAAGGAAATCTCAAGAATTGATGCTTCAATCGATCTCATCTTTCGGTCCTATCGCCAAGACCCACGAACCCTTGTGAAGTCCCTCAATCAATCCTAGTTCGAGCACCAACGGTCTAAAACCATATCGTCAAGACCCAAAAACCCCAAAAATGTCTCGCAAACAATCCTGGCTCAGGACGAGACCGGTCGAACCGTCAAGTCCCGTTAAACCCTGAAGCAATTCTCGAGAAACACTAAATCATGAGTTAACTGCTGTCAAATAGATGGAATACCCTTCTAGTCTAACATGCAGACTAAGTGGATGGTTATAGAAAAGAAATGCCCATCGAGGGCCCCCACCCTCCCGAGGTAACGCAGTATCATACACAACGCATTCGAAATTGAACAGAAAAATCCGGAAATTTACTGCAATAGTGTAGAGTAACGTTAGTTTTAAGGGTGTGAGCGACAAACAACCTTGTTACTGTGTTGGACAACTCGACTCAGCCCTCCATTCCAGCTCTGCGGTGAAACTAGGGCTCCAGTCGCGATGAACTTTCCCACCACACGAGTCCAGTGATACGGGAGTCCGTACCTTTCGCCTTTTACGAAACCCTACGGTCGGTTAGGACTATTCTTAAGCCGGTCCTACGCGGACGACTTCCGGGAGCAGTGGTTGAAAGCCAACATGCCAGGCTAGAAAGGTACTCTGCCGTTTAGGGTCGTAGTTCTTGTGCCTGGCTAGTCGGAGACTGCGCCTGTGGGCTTAGAGATCTCGACCATGCTGCGGCTGGGCTTGAACCCGGATCGGCTAGGGTATCCACGCGATTACAGACCTGGAATGGTTGAATGGACGGTGGAGGTAAGAAGCCCCTTCGGCGTGTGAGGTGCATCCCAAACAACTCGTGTACTGACAGTTCCCGAGTTCTAAAGTTGACTTGCGGTACATGCCCGTACGTATGTGTTGGCCAGACAGTAAGATGATTCGAAACAAGCATAAGGGAACACTAAAAATGTTACACTAATAACAAATAGAATTCAACCTATGCAAGTTATTCAATAGACACTGGCTATACGTTTGATGAATATTCTGAAATTTTACACATTGAAAAGAAAAACCACAAACTTAATCTACTAGAAACATTAGAAAATAAACAATAAAATTAAAAACAAATTTCATAAGAGGACACAATAGTTTTGAACAGATCTGTTCTACTCAACCTGTTTGTATGTAAGATTCAAGAATTCCCAAATAACTGGCGTGACGAAAAACATTTAAATAGCTTAAATTTCACTATTTATTTATGTTACTGACATATATAGAATGGCTCACATGAAATAGTCCAGGCTACTATTTCCCCAAGCATTGTAAAGGTTCTCTCATTAACAGCGCTCCATTTTGTTTTGTAAATAGAATACATTACTTTTTTGAAAATTATTGAAATTTTTATTCAATTTAAAAGTACAATGGTTACCATTAGTAATGAATCGAAACATCATTTAAATGTCTACCACGGAAACGCTGGCAGGAATGAAGTCGTTGAACCCAATTTTCCATGACTCTCTTACACAAATCAGGTCATATGTTAGCAAATACTCGTTCCAGTATTGATCTGTGAATCGTCTGAATTTGCTGTAAACCAATCGCAGATTTTCAATAAAGTCATTGTGTAATTGGCAGTACGACAAGTGGCAGCATCCTGTAGAAACCACATGTTATGCAAATCAAGACGAACCAATTCAGGTTTATCATCACTCTAGATATGGAAATTCTGCTTGTTAACATAACCGTTTAAACAGAAATGAGTCTCATCACTTAAAAGGATTTTCTTATGAAAATCTGCCTCATTTCCGAACTTTTCTAAGCAATTACTGAAAACACGATACTTTAAATGATCTGATGGTTTGAGTTCTTGATTAAAACAATTTTATATGGATGTAAACTAAGGTCTTTTCGTAAAGTTCGCCGCAAAGTCGTCTGGGAGATGCCTAGTTGAATCTTCACGAACACTTTCACGTACGGCAGCAATATTCTCTTTACTCGTTGCATTTCTTTGTCTGTAACATTATGAAGTGTAAAATTTGTTCCGAACTTATTCGTTGAACGTTTAACTGTTCTTTTATCCGGGCGATTATAACGATCAAAAATTGGAGTTAAAGCACGTAAAGTAGAGTAACTATTCGCGATTTTTCATAATAAATTTGGATTATTTGTAAACGTTGTTAGAATGTGTACCTTTTCACGATTAAATTGTAGGCATTGACAAATAAAACTGTCAATGTCACAAGTAAACAATGGCTGCCATGCGTGAGTATTGTCAATTTAAAAAGGGGCGTTCCCATTCAAAGACCCTTTATAATGAAAGGAATGCTTGATATGTATATAAATATATATATATTTTGGAATTCTCTTCAATTCCTTAACACCCGAGTGTAGTTCCAGACCATCCAGGCTTAAGAACTGCGACCCTAAATGGATGAATATCCTTCTAGCTTAGCATGCAAATATGAATAAAAAAAATATTCTAATTTCCACTAATATTTTATTAAGACTACGATCGTTACGTCATACCATGACTTCTTCAGGTGAGTATTAGAAGATACTGAGTATACCATGAACAAGAATTTCATTATATAGTACATGGATATAACAAAAATAGAGGGGGTGAAGAGAGTTTTAAAATTTTTTTGGAATTCTGAAAAATGATTTAAAAAAGATTTAACAAAGAGGAGCTACTTTTTTTTTTACTGTTTGGTTATTCAATAATAATTTTGTTTTATGATATCTATTAATTTCTAAAGTTTGTAACAAGTTTAATCTGAAACTTTCGTTTTCTGTGTGTAAAACTTCAAAGTTACTATTAAAACTATGTCCTGTGTCTAGAAGGTGCTCTGCATAGGTTGAATTTCCCTTTTTGTTACAATAACATTTTTCTTGTTCCCTAAGTGTCGTCTGGAACGATCTTCCTGTCTGACCAACATATACAAAATGGCAAGTACCGCAAGTTAACTTATAAACACCTGATTTCTTGTTCTTTGATATTTTATCTTTATTATTTTATTTTTTCTATCTCTATTTTTGTTATATCCATGTACTATATAATGAAATTCTTGTTCATGGTATACTCAGTATCTTGTAATACTCACCTGAAGAAGTCATGGTATGACGTAACTATCGTAGTGTTAATAAAATATTAGCAGAAATTAGAATATTGTTTTTATTCATATTTTCAAGATGAATTTCCGTCAAGTAAAGACCGAAACAATCATAGATTAGCATGCAAGCTTTCAAGCACTGACCACACGAGTCTAACACCAATTTGGGTGGCCAGGAGTATGAATACACCTGTCGGAATCCACCCATGTTAGGTGGCCTTGTCTCTAAAAGGAGCTTAGAAGGCTATCAGTCACCAAGAGGAGTTCTACTCGATGCTAGAATCCATGAACTCAAGAAAACTAACACTTCCATCTCCTTCAACTTAAAACTAACGCAGATCTATTACTGACGCATTCGTCCTTATGGACAGAGTACCTACATTCCAGAAGAATTACTCCAGTTTTAAGGGTGAGCGCCCACCCTCAGACAGTAAGATTCGGCAAGATCAGAGTATAACGTTGAGCAGTCGTGACTTACCCTTAGGGCAATGAGTAGAAACATACATTCCCAATGCTAGTCAATGTTAAATTATTACTGAACTGAATTATAAACATATATACATCTAGAGGGAGATGGAACACTGCTTCATGTTAAGCTGTCCTAAACTATTTCTCACTAACACCAATTGTTAAGAAGACGTTAGAACGAAACTACGTACAACAAATACCTTCCATCTCAACTCAAGCTCACATTTCAATTCTGCAACTCGTACATTCTAATCTGCGGACAGTAACTGATTGCCAAATTCACGATGCGAGTTCCATTATCTTAACGAACCAGAACGTTAACGAACCGTTCGCGCACGGCCGGTCCTTCCAACTTTGCGGGTTGCGGGGGTGCGTTTCCTAGCCCCCCACTGCCTTCGCGACGCACAATATTCGGTCGTTAGGCGAACGCAAATCCGCCGGCTAAGGCAGTTTCCATCCGACGGCGGCGTCGGATCTCGGATAATCCGCCTTTATCTGGCGGCATAATGCTAATTTAATCCATTCAGGAGACCGACATCAAAGGCGTCGCAGGGCAGCCAGGCTTATTAAGGAGGAGGATGCGGCCGAAGTCGGGATGGTACCTCGGAGGATTTCAGTGTTCACATGACGGTCAGATTACTTTGGTTTTATTACCACTTCGGTAATGCTTCATCGTAATATCACTAAAGGGTTGCAAATCCATTTTAGAGGAAAATGAAGAGAAAGTTAGTGGCATATTAAGCTACCTGCTAGAATATGAGTGAAAAAGGATTCAGTCCTGAGAAATATTTAGAAGCGATGAAAAATGGCGATCAGAAATTGTTTCTCAGGATTTATCGAAGGCTTTCGACACCGTAGATCACGATATCCCGCACAGTAAACTGCGATATTACGGATTAGGTATTGATGCTATCTGCTCATTCCTTTCGAATAGGCAACAACACAACAAGAATAACATACTACCCAGAAGTAGGAACATAGTGTAAGGAGTTCCTCAAGGATCAAAGCTGATATTCGTAAAAGACCTTAATCTGACAAAAGATAAGTTGAACATGTATCTAATTACCCTTTTGTTTGCAAATGATACCTCCTTTTTTCTAAAGGCCTTGGATGAGAGTACTCCGATGATATTGGAGAGATTATGCTTTCAACATCTAAGCCTTGGTTCAGCACTATCTATCTTGTCATAAATGAATAGAAAACACAAGTATCAAAATAAAGAGTAACAAACATAAGACCATCAAATTACTCGGAGATGCTCGCAGTTACTTTCATGGGAACATCGATTCATTGAAAAAAAACTCGAGGCGCCATTTTACATCATCTCGCTTGTAAACAAAGGTTTCCTTCAGGAAGATGGCACTGATCTCCGATTTTGCCAAGTTCCATTGATTGTCAACATTGAAATCCTTCTGTAGGATACATCGGTTCATACCAAGGACATCCGAGGCGGCGAGAATAGTAGGGCTAAAACAGACAGATGTAGTTATGCGTTTCGGGAACTCACCATACCAGCAGTGTAAATAATGGAGTATTCCACATACTTCCCGCCCCCATGGCATTGTAGCTTGACACACTGGGGGCACTTGTCTTGACTAGGATCCTAGTTGCATCCCGGTGAAATGAAGGATTAAGTCCTGATGCCTAAAATAATGCCACTCGCGCCAGTCACTGGACCCGTATGGTGGAAAATCGACCGAATGGGGCCCTAGTTTCACCGTAAAGGTGGGATGGAGGGCTGAGCTGCGTCGATCAACTCAGTGACAAGGGTGTCCGTCACTGCACAGGACCTCACCCTTAAAACTAACGTACTCTACCCAATGCGTTATGTAGCATACTGCGTTACCTCGGGAGGTCTACTGGAAGTATTCGTACGACCTGGCCACCCAATTGGTGTTGGAGGGGGACGTGGTTGAAAGTCTACATGCTTGACTAGAAGGGTATTCCATCTATCTGGTCGCAGAAACCCATGATTCAGAGTTTCTCGAGAAGTGCTTCAGGGGTAAGCGAGTCTTGACGGTTTGACTGGTCTCTGCGAGACGTTTCTGGGCTTTGTGGATCTCGACAATACGGCTAGAGCATTGGTGTTTGAAGCCAGGATCAATTGAAAGACATCACAAGGGTTCGCGGGTCTTGACGTACAGGCCGGATACACGGTGCTCGTACCAGGATCAATTGAGGCATCAATCTTGAGACTATCTTGGTTCATGGGGCTGCGTTCAGGTGGGTGAATTAGAAGCTCCTTTTTCTGTTTTCTGCTTCTTTGGGCAGATTGTGGAGACTGCTGAGTAATGCTTACATGCCAGTAACCTAACCGATAGAATTAGCGAAGTTCCACACATGTCTATAAGAACTAACAAACCTTTCCAACCCATAGCACATTCCATAAATTTAATACACGAAGCCGAAATAAACTTACCAACCCATACCATGAACTGAAGTATGCACAGGGAGTGGACTCATGGGGAACTGAAGTCTACAATATGCTTCACAATGCCGTGAAACAACTGAATGGGAAAAAAATTTGTATAAGATTGGAAATGATAATAATAATGTAAACTTACAACTGACGAAGCATGTAATTATTCATACTGAATAAATTATTTTTTTGTATTGTATTGGTACTTTGTAATTCACAGACCGTAGTATCTGAGAAAGAACAAATACTATTCATATTTCATATCAACGATTTACCATTAAAATACGATCAGATCTATTCGTTGGTGACACATCCTCCTTGACAGTTGGTGAAGATGAAGATAAATACTAGAAAATGCACAGTATATCCTGAATCATATCTGAAATATCGTTCCAATCAAAAAGTGCAAACTCAACAGAGATAAAACCCAACCCTAAACTTCGAAGATGCGAAGGGAAAAATGTTTTTTTTATATTAGTAATAGAAAAGAAGAGATTGAGGGTAGGAGTGGCGCTGGGAGAAGAAAATATTCCTGCTAGAAGACTACCTGTGATTGGACTGGTCTTGACTATACAGTCTGCTCTAAGATTCAATGATTAGTGCATCTTTTGATTGCCAAGCACTGTCATCAAAGTTTAAACTGGTATAAACGATGGAAGTAAAGGTTTTTTATTTGACCTACCTTCTCTCAGGCCTACGGTCACAGCCCTCATGGGCGCAGAATTTGGATACGCCGCATCAGCGAGCGTAACTTCCAGTTTGGCTTCAGTTTCCAAGACTTGGGCCCCCACTGGCATGGGGCGAAGCACTATCTAAACCTCTTCTAACTATGCACGCTAACTACCGAGTTAGAGAACGTAACTCACACGTCAGGGAGACAGAATCCCTCTAGTCCAGCATGCAGGCTTTCAAATAATGATCCTACGAAACCTATACTCTAGTAGAGCGGTCAGAATTACTCCTGTGGGCAGCTGCCTCCCATTGAAGCAATCATCGCGTCATTGCTAAGACTTGATTTGGGAACGCATTTCCTTGCAAATTTAGGGCCTTGGAAACCCAGGCTTTGCTGCAGCCAGCTAGGGTAATGCGGTATTGCCACACCCGTCAGTACTGTAGGATCCAGGACGCGCCAGGAAACCAGGGTAGAGCTCCGATAACCCCTTCACCAGAGCCCCGAACATCGACCTTTCAACCCACAGTGATCGCCTTGCATGCGACCACTACCCATCAACACCAACTTCAATTTCGTTACACAGTAACGAGCAACTCAGCCTTCAGCCACAGATCGCCCCGAAAGAGACACCTCAATGAGTCTTCATCTTCTCTTTGAAAATATTTCCCTAGAAAAGCTTTCCATTCTTTCAAATATTTCATAAGTCTCTATCATCCAGCTTGCATCATATACACTTTCATTTGCTCCTCTTATTATTCTCTCGAATATCACCATTCATTCTTCCAAGTTTTCTGTACATTCATACAGGACATGGCTCCAACTCTCAATCTCTCCACTTACACATCTGTCATTCTCAGAGAGGTTCCTATACAAACATTCATTCAGGCTCTCATAGCCCGTAATCAAGTATCCTGGATATAGGCCAGGGGATCTACTCTTGGGATGAACCTATGAGTGACTCGCTCAGCTTCACTTTTCAATATCTCGGAGACATTGAAAAATATTTTATATTGATTATATATAAGGATATCAATTTGATAGTTTTTGTATATAGTTTCAATATATAATGTAGAAGTTAGAATATATAATTCTGAGTTTAAAGTCATTTAAATTTTACTCCTATCAAGTATTGACTCACATTAAAACTAATGGATGTCATTAATGAATTTTCCACTCAATATTTCTCAATTAAATGCACCGTTTCGACCTTTTGTGTGTAACTCAAAAGCAATATCATCAGACCAGAAAATCGTTTGTTGAATCTACGAATATTCACTTCACCCGTGTATCGAATAAACAAAAAAAATGGCCAGTCTTGGAAAGACAGCAACATGAATCGCAGAAGGTGAACAGATCGGAGGCATTCAAATCGATATCAGAGCTATTATTTGAGAGGGTCACAAAACTTTTACTACGATAGTAGAAAAGAGAATTCTTCGAATAGAAATAGGGTCAAACATGAAATTGTTCCGCTCGTTATATTTGAGAAAGTTGAAATACCGTTTTCTCAAAAATGGATCTCTTCAATTACTACGAAGCGTTACATTTATCTGAACTCTTTCCTCCAATATTCAATAGTGACTGAATTGGTACCTTAATTCAAATTTTTTCCTCTCGAACCAATGCTTAAGGTTCTTTTCTTTCCTAATGTTTCAGAAGAAATGTCATTTACAGCCATTTTGATTAGATATTCCATTCATTCCATTATTTTTCTACTCTTTCTGCTATTCTGAATATGAAATTTTTTCAGTATTCTCTTTTCACAGTGAGTGCCGAAATAGGAATTCTAAGGGCCCGAGTTTAGGTCCCACCTGGGTTCAAGCGGAATATTGTATTCAGGCGATTTCAGTCACCTTTTCACTGGTGGGTCAAAATTAACAGTTATAAATCAGTTTGCAACGTTCTTCGACGTCTTTGAATTTCCAATCTCCATCTATCTCGGTCCTCCCAAAGATTATCTTTTATGCCCTTTGATCGCATATCTCTGGTTATTCCTTCTATCCAGCTTAATCTTGGTCTTTCCCTTTTCTTTCTTTCGTTAGGCGCTCAATCTAGTACCTGTTTCGGAAGCTTACTGTTCCTGATCCTCTGAACATGTCCACCCCACTTGTCAAATGTTTATCTCTGTAGCCTCGAGCAATCTCAACGATTTCTGTTTTGAAGGCCATATTTCGCTGCCATAGGTTGTAAGCCTATTAATAATGGTGTCATAGACTCAGTGTTTGTTGTCTTTGGAGATGGATTTGTCCCAGAGTGTACTGTTCAGTTGTCTAATTGCTACTCTGCCTAGATTATTATCTCTTCGTCTATATTTCCGTCATTTGTGATGTGTCCTCTCAGATATTTATACTTAGCACTTCTTTACAATCTGTTCCGATGTTCGGCGCCAATACCATATACTCTGTCTTGCTGATGTTAACCTCTAGGCCCCAAATCTCGTGTTCTTCGATGAGTTTGCGTATTATACAGCGTGTCCTATAGCATACAGGGTATTGTTTTGGCTCTGCATTTGAAACTGAGCGACGAAAAATAATGGGGAGGGGATCGTAGTGTCGAGCATGTTGCGGAGTTTTAGTCACGATGGAGCAGCACCCGGAAACGCATGGCAATTTTTGCGTACGAAGGTATTATCGCAACGGTGATTCAATAGTGGCTTCTCAACGTTTTTATCATGCGGAATATCATACATGCCATGCACCAAGTGGAGACAGCATTAAAAAATGGATGCGAATCTGTTCGATAATACAGGTCCGATGGTAAAATTCAACACTCTGGCCGCCCTCGTTCAGTCCGCGATGAAGAAACGATTCGAGAAAATTTGACCCCCCCTAGAACTCAAAAACAAAGAATTTTCAAGGACAAAACAGGACAAATTCTGTTTTGAGTTGAACGAATTTCCATCATGAGTTTGTTCCGAAAAAACCACCCTCATGAAGGTGGCATCAACCCACAATATTTTTTGAATGGGGAAGATATGTCTAGTGTTGGTTAGTTTGAAAATCATTTTTATTCTGTGCACACTCAGTTAAAATTTTTGAAATCGGTTACTATTCCCGAAATAATTCAATATTGAACTTACCGTCAAATGGTAATGTTGAACAGACAGTTGAACCGACCGAACTCAAGAACCTGAGGGTCTTGAAGAATCCAAATAAAATTTTCAAGTTCTGTATTAGGGAGAAAGAATTTCTACGACGACCTTGTTCCAAAAAAACTACCTGAGGGTTGCAACAATCCCCAATTTTTGTTGAATAGAAAAGAAATGGCAGATGTGTTTTAGTTAAACAGTTTTTTTGTTCTCTAAATGTCCTAGCTGAAATGTTCAAATTCGGTGATTTTTTCTGAGTACTTTGATATTGAACATTATCAGAATGGTAACACAAACAGAAACCCAATACATTCAAATACACCAGATCTGTAAGTAATGATAGGGAACATCCAAAAAAAAAAACGTAAACTATTTGAAGAACTAACGTACCTATTATTCAAAATGACCACCACCAACCACCATACAATGATACAGTGTACATTCAAATCCTTCTCCAACATTTTCGAAAACGTCTGGTGTTAGTAATTGGCATTCCGTGATGATTCTCTGTGGCAGTTCTGCAAGATTTTCATGTGGAGTTGCATAGACTTTGAACTTCAAATGTCTCCACAAGAAAAATCTAATGACTATAAATCGGGTTATCTTACTGGCCACTCTATAGGACTCCTTCTGCCAATCCAATGTCCTCGATAACGTTCGTTAAAAATGTTGAGGGTTGTTGCCATTTTCAGGTGGTTTTTTCGGAACAATGTCATCATAGGAATTTTTTTCTTTCTAATACAGAACTTGAAAATTGTTTTTGGATTCTTCAAAACTGTCAGGTTCTTGAATTCGGATGGTTAAAGTGTCTGTTCAACATAATATTTTCACGGTACGTTCAATATTACATTATTTCGTGAAAATAAACCGATTTTGAAAATTTTAACTGAGTACAGAATATAAGTATATTTCGTACTAACGAACACTCGACATCCCTCCCCTATTCAAAAAATGTTGGGAGTTGATGCCACCTTCATGGAGGTAAAATAACATAAAATAGAGGTAAATACTTGATAGAAGGTATATAAAATTATTTAAATATTTCAATATTAGCCTTCTTCATATTAAATTACAAAAAATTATATGTAATAATTATAACTTCAGGAATTAAATTAAAATAAGGTCAAATAAGTACCACTTATATCAAATGACATATAAAATAAACATTCATTATAAGACATGATATAACAAAATCCAATAAATAAAAATTGTTCACCAAAATCCTATAATTTAAATATTTTGAATAGACAAAATTTTGTTTCTGCTGATCAATCTTATGACAACAAATATCTTTCAAAATTGTTTAACATAATCTTCAGAATTTCATCGTAAAACTATCTTACTTAGAATATTCAATATTATTGGATATCTAACTAAGTTACTTTCTATAAAAACTCAAGATATGTGAAAACATTACTGAAAAACAAGTTTTAAGAGAGACTTTGCTTCATCAGTATTCAAATAACTCATATTCAATAAAATATAACATCAATCAACAACAAATATTTAGTCACCCTTCAACAATTTAGAAAACTTCTGGTAAATGGATACTGAAAAATTTAACTGTAGTGTATTAACTATGAATAAATAATTTTGTGGTTTACCCTTGATCTGAAAGATTGAAAGACAATTAACGTCCTCTGTTATAGCACAAATAAATAATAAATAAATATGAAGAAGGCTAATATTAAAATTTTTGAAAAATTTCATATACCTTCTATCAAGTATTAACCTCTATTTTATATCATTTTATTCATAATATATAATTATTTGGTTTCCTTAACATTCTTTATACAGATAGTCCTTGTGCTACAACAGAGGCCGTTAAATTGTCTTTCAATCTTTTAGATCAACATCAGATTAACATTAGATCACAGAATTTTTTATTTATGGCTAACTTCACACTACATTTATATTTTTCAGTATTCATTTACCAGAAGTTTTCTAAATTGTTTAAGGGTGAGTAAATATTTGTTGTTGAGTGATGTTATGTTTTATTGAATATGAATTATTTGAATACTGATGAAGCAGGGTCTCTCTTAAAACTTGTTTTTCAGTAATGTTTTTACATATCTTGAGTTTTTATAGAAAGTAACTTAGTTAGATATCCAATAATATTGAATATTCTAAGTAAGATACTTTTATGATGAAATTCTTTAGATTATGTTAAACATTTTTGAAAGATATTTGTTTTCATTAGATTGATCAGCAGAAACAAAATTTTGTGTATTCAAAATATTTAATTTATGGGATTTTGGTTAACAATTTTTATTCATTGGATTTTATCATTTGGATGTCTTATAATGAATGTTTATTTTATATGTCATTTGATATAAGTGGTACTCATTTGACATTATTTTAATTTAATTCCTGAAGTTATAATTATTAAATATAATTTCTTGAAATTGAATATGTAGAAGGCTAATATCAAAATATTTAAATAATTTCATGGAGGTAGTTTTTTCGGAACAAACTCAGGATGGAAATTCGTCTCCCTCAAAACAGAAGTTGATTTGTTTCTTTAAAATCTTCGGAAATTCTTCCTTTCTGACTTGTGAGGGGAAGGTCAAATTTTATTTCGTTGGGACACCCTGCATGAGTGTTTACTCTCCTGTCAGTCAGAATGTGAGTATTATCTGTGCACATTTCATAAAGACATTATTCAATTTAAAGAAATATTTTTCATCCGTGGTCCGGTATACTTAAAATTCTTGCAAAATAAAGGTCTTTAAATGTAGTTATTAGACGTGCGAGTGAACAAAAACAAAACTCAACGTCTGCAGAGATGCCCAGCCGCAAATGAATAAAACATTCAAACGTACACGAATTAAATTCTAATTGAAAATTCAGCATATCTGTCAGACAGGATCAACATCGCATGCTCTCCACTCTAGAATACTATCCTCGGCAATAAACTTTTAAGCCGATCATCGCATTAATTTTATCTACCGAGCTCGCGCCCGGTCCGAATTGTGTCCTCCATTTGTCGGATTTATGGCCGGGTAATGTTCCTTTCGGCGTCGACGCTGGCCGTCGGATAGGGACGTTAAAACGTCTCGAACGACGTACAGCGCCCCTCGATGTTTTATGGGCAGAGTATTAATCCCTGATTATGTGGGATCATATATACGAGAATTGAGACGTAAGGCTAATATTGACGCAGAGGAGAGTCGATGAACACAAATTTATAAGCCATTTAACGATTAAAGCATGGTCAACTTTAGCAGACTATGTGTGCGAAATATACTCCGCCTAGAAAGTATCTGGAAGAAACAAAGCTCAATTGTAATTATTTAGTATATATTTTTAATTCTTGAATTAGAAAATTATAAGAAAATATTCATCTTATTTACTTATACAACCTCCATTTAACTGTAAACACTTGAATAAACGTCGAGGTACACTCGAAACTAGATCACCTCCGTAATTTTCTGAGATGGTAGTACAGGACTGTAAAACTGACTGAATTAAATCATCTTCATTTCGTGGCGGTGCTTGTTCAACTTCAATCTTCATTTGTCCCCATATGTTTTCAATGGGACTCAGATCTGGTGAAGCTACTGGCCATGCAATGGTTGTCATTTGGTGTTCTTGCATCCAAGCTTGAGTATAGGTCGAAGTATGGCATCTTGCATTATCGTGCTGAAAACGCCACCTTTCTGGATATAGAGCCTACGCCGTTTCAAGGAGAAAATTGTTTAAAATGCCACAATGTTTTTCACTATTAATGGTCATTAACTATAAAGAGACCACGTTGAGATATTGCTTCCGAAACCATTATTTTGGTGGAAATTTGGAAATTTGAACGGTAACAGGTTGTTTTGATAGGATTTTTAAGTGATTTCCACCCCAAGCTGGAAACAACATTCATCAGACATATAAACATTATAAAAATTATTTTCTTGGCAACGTTGACAAAATTCTATTCTTCGTTCCTTTTGTAAAGGTGCCATTATAGGGATTTTTTTCGGTTTCCTTGATATGTATCCTTGTTTTTTCAATGACATACGGACGGTTTCTGGACATACTTTTATATTTCGTCAATTTCCAAATCTGTTAGCCAATTTGCGAAACATCAGGCGCGGATTATGTCGTCCTAAGGCCAATAAAGCGTTCAAATTGTTTCCTTTAATGTTACGCGGCCCTCCTGAAACTGGTCTATGACTCATATCCATGGCAATTTTCATGTTCTTTATTGCCTCATATAAAGCACTTTTTCCCACTTGAGTCAAATGCTTTGATTTTTTAACGTTTCGAAAACCTTTTCTATACAAATATTCTACCTGTTTTCTTTTTTCTCGTTGGGACATTATTTCATGAATTGTATACCTGTTTGAACCAGCAATATTTGACAAATAGTGTTGCCATGCAACTTTGGCTATAGCCGACTATCTGCACAACCTATTTTATATATTACTTCTGTCTTAGAATATTACAAAAAGGAAGTATATTAAAATTATGAAAAATAATAAATTCCGTATACTTTTTAGACGGACTATATATTGGAAAACTAAATTTGTTGATTTTCATCTAATGAAAACGAGGCTGAAATGCATTTAGGCTCACATTCATTGACTCGATCACTGACGAGCATAAATTAGGTCGAAATTTTCCATGCCGAGAACCCTCGTTCTGCATCCAGAATTAATCTTGCAAATTTGTTGTACGTGCACCGGGTGTGAATAAAATAAACTCATCAGCTTTCGCTCCATATAAGCTGGGTTGTTCAATATCAAATTTATATAAATGGGTGGGAAAATAAATTAACAATTCGTTAATATGAACGGCATAACTTACTCGAAATGGATGCACTACCTTAGCTGAGTGGTGTGGATAATTTCTGGCGTACAGATTGGAACTTTTTCACCGTTTTCACGCATTCCTACCTGGGCATCGAGATTTCATTCGGGTGTATTATGTGCTACCGAAATACCTTACAATCATTGCAATGGACCTGCCGTGAAAAAGTTACTGAACCATTTGAATTTTGAACTGAATTCTGTTCGGCAGATCAATTGAAAGCCTAATTTTTGCGAGAAATGATTATTAGACTGTGATATTCAATTATTGCAGTGGGAATTTAAGGCTTGAATATAAAGATTAAGTTCATGAATGAATATCCTCCAATTCATCCTGTAAAGATGCTCAAATCTAAAAATATCATGAAAATTTTTCAAAATTGAATGAAATGACAATTATGAGCTGCAGTTAATCAATTTAGAATAAAAAAAATGTAAAATACTGACCGTGATCATCCATAAACCACAATCCAAGACAAGCCTGTTTTGATTGAAGAATCAGAAATAACAAATTTCATCAGTAAAATTGTTTCACATAGAAATTTAGAATATTATTTTTTATTATCCAATTCAAAAGATAGATAGAACATAATCCAGAAAAAGCATAAATAAAAGTATCAACATGCATTCACCATATACTGTTTTGAAAGAGAACTTCAGTAAACATGGTAAATTGATTGAGCACCTTTTTGATTGTCTCGGTCTCTACTTGATGACCTTATATTTACTCGCGCAGATAAAGGAAATATAGTTATAGCAATAAACAAAATAGAATACATACAGAAAACAACTTTATTTTAGACCAAAATAAATATAAAATTATTTAAAAAGACTCAATAGAAAAATACCAAAAACGAATTAAATCAGTTATCCTTCAATCAAAAGCACTTTTTGAAAATATTCCAAAATATAAATCAATCCATTAACACTATACTGTATTCTTTAATTAAGTTACACAAAGAGAATATTTCCATTAGACCCGTTGTTTCATTTGCCACAGCCCCATCATATAAACTATCAAAATCATTAACCAAAATTATTCAAACAGAAACTAACTTTGGAGCCAAATTTACAATAAAAAATTCTTATCAATTTATAGAAAAAATTAAGAATATACACTCCCAAGCAATGCAAAACTTGTTTCCTTTGATGTAAAAAACTTATTTCCTTGTATAACAGTCAATGAAAACCAAAAACTCTCAAAACATGTAGCAAATCCTGAAAAAATAATTAGAATTCAGATAAGACCAGTTCAACTTCACATTTAAAAGATAAAATCAATTAACAAACATATTCCAAGAGATCGTATTGGGTAACTTTATTATTGTTAATTGATTTTATCTTTTAAATTTGAAGTTGAACTGGTCTTATCTGAATTCTAATTATTTTTTGAGGATTTGCTACATATTTTGAGAGTTTTTGGAGTAATTTATTTAATTTTTCAATTTCAAATAAATTAGTTTTTGAGAAGTTCTTGAAATTATGCTGTTTATTTTCGAGAAATATTTAGTTTTCCTAAATATAAGATCACAGAACCAAACGTTTTGTCACAAGCAAAGTTGCGTTTCCGCTTGTCTGAAGAGTTCAGTACGCATGCTTGGAACGAAACAAACAACATTTATTTATTCATTAATTTTGATTGACAATTTATATTCTTTTTCTTAATTCCATTTGATATTGTATAATGAGTTTCGATTTATACGTCTATTAAATATAAGCAGTGCTATAGACATTAATTTAATTCTTAAAGTTTCTTGAATAAATTTTTTGAAATTAAAATTGTAGAAGACTAACAGATTAAATCTATCTTGATATTCAAATTTTGTAATATTCTTTCTATCAAGTGAAAAACCGCTTTCTTATTATTTTATTTCACTAAAATTGATAATAGGCACGCCTTTTCCATATACAGGAAACCTACACACACAGATAGTACGATTCATTCTACTTCAAACCATCCATTTTCACAAAACTCAACAGCTTATAATAGTATGCTTATATATTGGTTAACATACCTAAGACAAAAGAAAATTTTGACAAAGAATATAAAACCATTAAACAAATAGCTTTCAATTATGATTTTAATCCGCTAATTATAGATAATTTACTTGATAAAATAAATTACAAGAAAGCTATATCAATTGTATATCTAAAATGTCAAAATTCAAACGAAACAAAATTTATTTCATTAACTTACATAGGCCAAAAATCTGAAAAGATTGCTAGATATTTAAAGAAAAAAGAAAATTATAACAACTCTTTCAGAACCATTAATTCTTTAGGCAGTTTAATAAAAAATAATAAAGACGTCATTCCTAAAAACAAAAAATCAGTAGCTTACAAGTTAACATGTAGTGATTGCCCATGTGTATATGTGGGACAGGCAGTTCATTTCAAACAAGGATACGAGAACTTGAAAAATGTTATATTAATAATAAACCAAATTCAACTTATGCCAACCATTTGTTAGAGACTGGTCATAATTTTAATAGGAACTATGAAATATTACATATCGAAAACAAAAGTCAGAAACTAAATCTGTTAGAAACTTTAGAGATCAGTAGATATAATAAAAGACAAATTTTATTGAATGATCAAAGATATTTAAACAGATCCCCCTACTAAACATTTTTCATTGATTGTAAACCACCCCTATCCACCCCTCTGTTTTTGCACCAGAGCTGTGTATTTAAGGTCACGTTTTGCATTGTATACCTCAGTTTTAATACTCACCTGCTGAAGACATAGTATGACGAAAAAATTGTCGTCTAATCAATAAAAGAGCGGAAGTTAACATTTGTTTTTCTTATATTGATTGAGTACTGTTTAGATACTTAGGCTTCCACAGAAAAATGTTGAAAAGATAGAAGAAGGATCGAAAATGATTTTCGACATTGTATTTGTTATAGTTTATTTAACGTCCATACAAATTTTCTGCTCAATGCGAATTTTGGATGAGTTGAATATCCGTCATTAATAAGGAGTGTGAGCTGTGATAATAGAAAGTTCTGCAAATCGAGATAGTGCAACATATAAATGTATAACAATTCTGAACTCAAACAAGCCCGATTAGGTTTTCTTGACCACTAGGACATGCGCACGTTTCGGAACTTGTTGGTTTCTTAGCTGATCTACATCGAAAACAGTCTGGTGTTGCCGCACGACTTTAAACAAGCTCGATATGTATAACAGAGTCACTCTTGTTTGGATACCGAGCCATTCAAACTACTTGGTTAACGCAGAGGCAGATCGGCTGTCGTTTGCTGGAGCTGCGCTGTCCCTAGTATGTCCGGAACAATTCCTGTGAATACCACATGACGTGGCTAAGCGGACGATAACAGGCAAAATGAACTCAAGACTAGATTCTTTCTGGCTGAGCCATTCTGGCCGGAAACATTCGAAGGTGTTCCCTGAAACAGCTTCGAACAAAAAGATGACGAACCTACCGCTAGGTCTGGATAGGGCCAAACTAAGAACAATTGTCGGAATTATGACAGGTCACTGCAGACTGAGAGCTCATTTGCACAAAATCGGTCTGGCGGAAGACGATGAATGGGCTGAAACAGCCATGCACATCGCGGTGAGTTGCATCCGATTCGAGGTCTTTGGTCAGGATTTCATAGCCCACTGCGCACTGGAAAAATTGCTCCAGAACAAGATTATCGGTTTTATACAAAACCTGGATCTTGTCAGGGAAATATAAATTAATGGTGAACCACAATAGTCCGCGCGGACGCAGTGGTAGGGTGGACGGACGCCCGCTCCATATAAAAAATAATAATAATCCTCATTATATATAGGTTCTTCATTTCTATAAGTCGGTTGTAGGCAAAATATTGTTCTTATCATGAACGTAAAGTATCTTTTTTGTACTCGATTGCCTGCCTGAACGACGCGAAGCGGGCAACGGCAAACCCTTACGGAAGAGTACAACTTTCCCCTCTTGGTAGGAAAATAACTATTTCCACAATATTAACAGATCATTATTCAAGTTTTAACATTTTTCCTCCTATACTCAGTAATTTCGCCGTCTATATTTCACACTTCCTAGGGACAGGGAAAGTCGGTTGTCTTTTATCTCTCTTTCTCTGCACCCAAATAAGCATCAATTATTCCAAGTTTACTCTCACACGTGTTTGTATGCGTCTATGCGACAGGAGTTGGAGACGATTATTCCTGTTGGGTAACGTGGTACGTGTTTACTCCTTGTTAGGACCCTATGAACAGCGTATAAATGGGGCCGTAGGAGTGCAGGGAGAACTTGAGGGGATAAATCGGAAACTAATGGGAGTGCAAACTTGTTAAAGTCTGAAATCGCTCCCGGGTTGTTGAGAGTTTCAGAATTTTTCCACTGATTCATTTCGTTCATGTTTGTGAATTTATGGACGTAATAATCTCAATCTAAGTATCAAGAGGAAAAATTCGAAAAAAATTTGTTTCATTTGTATTGCATTGTAATAATGATGCTATTCTAAAAATTCAAGTCCGTTGGCTGTGGGTGAACGCTCTTCTTTATCGGTGCGGAGTTATTGGTTCTCAAGAAAGGGTACATTTCGACGGTTTTTTCGAACTTATGATGCCAGTGCTTGCGACTTATTATTAAGGTAAATTTTTCATCACATTTCAGTATAGCCCTGTCAGACATTAGAAAATTTTATCTTGTGTATCTTGTGTATCCATGTTTCTTGGAAGCCTATTTCCTGAATTCCACATTCACGTCATGATTAACCCCAAAATCGCCATCTAACCAATTTTGAGGATTTACTCCCACTAGAGCAGGATAGCTCCCAGAGCACATTGACTTGCGTATGTTCGTAGGGTAAACGGTTGAGAGTTGTCAGCCTGTCGTAAGAACCTAGTACTAGTTAGCCTCTTTTTCAGCTCTTGGAAGGCTGTTTGCTGTTCTTTACCCCATGTCCAAGGTGCGTTCTTTTTGGTTGAAGAGCTCAAAGGTCCTGCTATCGTGGAGAAGTTTTTGATGAATCTCTTAAACCATGAGCAGATCTGCAGAACTGACTGTAGATACCTCTTTTATGTTACGGGGAGCGGGGAGATTGACTATGGCTGCTAGTTTTCCTGTGTCAACGGCCAGTCCAGTGGGAGTCAGCAAGTGTCCTAGGAATTCTTCTTGTGTGCATTCGAATTGGCATTTTTCTCTCTTCGCACGTAACTGGAAATATTGAGGTGCTGGAAATAGACGGTCTATGTCCCTTAACTGGTCCTCAAAGCTTTTGGAGAAGATTATTAAATTGTCTAGGTAGGCTCATATCATTACTCCCAGTAGGGTTCTCTTTACCCTGTCTACTAATCTTTGGAAGGAGGCAGGAGATTTTCCTAAACCGATTAAACAAGTATATTCCGAAAGGCGTAATGAGGCTGGCCGTACCGGAATTTGCTGGTATCCCGCTCGTAGGTCCATAGTCTCATATGGGTATATCCTCGAGCTCTGTATAGTAGATCATCGATCCTAGAGAGTGGGTAGCAATCGGGTTCAATGATAGCATTTAACTTACGATAGTCAAAGCAAACTCTGATTTCCCTCCCTAGTTTTTGCACCATAACCACTGGGAGGCCCTTGGAGCATCACTTTCCTCAACAATTCCTTTTCTGAGCATTTCCTCCACTTCTGCCCGAAGAATCTTGGTCTTCTCAACCGATAGTCGACCAGGCTTGTTAAAAAAACTTATGCTATATAAATCAGTAAAATGTTAAGAAAAAGTCCTATCGTTGTATCTAACTTGAATCGTTAGGGAGAAATTAGATGAAAATCATTCAAATGAAACCAATTTATTATTCAACACATGAAAAAATTTACAACCCAAAATTTGGAAGGAAGAGCCTGTCCGGAGCACACTTCAAGTAGTCGAGTAAAAATTCTTCAAAGGTTAGTCAAAATTCGAAACACCTTTTCAAATCGAAAAACAACTGATAGGAAGTATTCACTTTACAATTATACAATATTCAAAAGAGAGCAGAGTTGTAAGAAATCAAAGTAATTTAAATTTCCATGCTGAAACTTTTTTATGTTTTTCAACTTATCATACCAATATTTTTTCGTAAAAAATAACAAAATTCAATGAGAAAAGAAAGTATCTATGGTCAGTAATATTATAAATTCATATACAAAATACTCGACTTCCGCTTATTGAACAATTCTTAGATACTTTACCAATCAGGGCGAGAAATAGAACAATAAGGATGAATCTCAAGACACCCCATCGAGGATATGTTCACCCAGGAAACTGTTGCCTTTTTTGGTTCTCAAAGCAATGAATCTCTACTCTTGATGACTCCGTTCTTTTGGGTACACTGTGATTCCATATAGAGTTTTGTCGTTGTATTGATAAACAATTGTTATCAGTTAAATAATTGCTCGATATCAGCTTTACCGCTGCTGTTCGGACATCCTTAATGTTTCTTAACAGGCCAACTGTAGAATCGTTTCCTTCAATATGTCCGCGCTAATGGTTCCTATACGTGCCTCATGAAGATTTGTAGCTGAACGTTCGTTCTTCCGAAACTCGCAATCCAAAGGTACGTTTAATCTCGATTTCGTGGGACACAACGAGCGTTCCCGCTGATATATAGCGCTATGCATTCCCTGCGGTCGCATTGCGTTTGTCTTTCCTGACACGGCGCACAATGGTCCGACCTAATCCCGCAGGACCCTTGGTTGTCGACAACAATTAGGAATGGACAATACGTCATCTAGAGGCCGGCGGATTACCGACGATCAGAATACTGCCATTATGTTGTCGAATGTATTGTGTTAAGGCACGAAGTGCCCGTCTTTTGTGGGAGAGTTCGATAAATCCTGCGGGAAACAGAAATTTTCCTCATTTCCGCGGCATCCGAGACAGAAATACTATTTACTTTATCTTCCGCTCCGAATCGAAGGTGGAATACTTCGTTTTTATCCGCTAGCAGAAGGCCAGATTGAATTGTATTTGGCTTGACAGTTGCTTTTCTCGATGGGTTATATTGAATTTGTTCTCCTACTGGTAGCCGCTATAACAAAATTTGTCGTGTACGAAGAATACTATGCGCGGAGAGAGTTCATTTCCCAATAGGATCAAAAATGAAAGTACTGAAGGTTAGGTCATCTAGAGTCTGCATTTTGGAGTTGTGGTTATTTCGATTCTGGAATAAATTTTCTGTCTTTCGTATTTTGACTGGAAGTTAGTTTAATATTTCACATTGATGAAATGGATCGATTTACGCTTGAGCAACACTGGGAAATATTAAAACTCATTTCTAAAGTGCTAGAACTTTACCTGAATAATTCAATAGAAATGAAATACCCTCATAAAATAATATTTAAATAGGTTATTCTGATTTTCACAAATTTTATTGTTATGTTTACAGCAATTGTTTCGCTATCACAGTAGCATCATCAAGCAGGTTTATACATTCTGTCAAGAAAGTACCGGGAATTATCGATTTAAATCTGGCGGGGCATTGAGGCAGGTAAAAATTTTTTTTCCTAGGTTGGTACCACTGTCCTTAATTACTATGCCAAGCTTGAGCGGGATCTGTCAACTAGTGTGTTTGCAACAGCTGATTAAGTCAGTCGATGTCAGAGTGCGTGCCGATTTTTACTATGGGTGATTACGTTGAGCAAAGAATTTGTTTAAAGTTTTGTGTTGCAAATGAATTTTCGTGTGCCGATGCATTGAAAATGTTGCAAAAGGCCTTTGGTGATAATGCTCTATCGAAAACTCGTGCATATCAGTGGTACAGAGCCTTCAAGGACGGTCGCCAAAGCCGCTCGAAAATGAAGGTGATGCTCATTGGTTTCTTCGATATCCGTGGCGTGGTGCACTACGAATTCGTTCCAGAGGGTCAGACGGTAAACAAGGAGTATTACCTAGGCATTATGAAACGTTTGCGTGAGCGTATCCGTAAGAAGCGGCCAAACTTGTGGGCGAACAACTCATGGATTTTGCATGACGATAACGCGCCTTCTCACCGAGCTACGATTGTGACTGACTTTCTCGTCAAAAACTCAACAAACGTGAGCAACCACCGTATTCGCCGGATTTGGCTCCCTGCGACTTTTTCCTCTTCCCAAAACTAAAATTGCCCCTTCGTGGCACCCGTTTTGAATCGATTGAAGCCATAAAACAAAATTTGGCGCGAGAGCTAAAGTCCATCCCGGAAAGCGCCTATAAAAAAATGTTTCGATAATTGGAAGTGCCGTTGGCATAGATGTATTGGAGCAAATGGAGCCTATTTTGAAGGCGACCCAATAAATTTTGACGATTAAATGTAAAAATGTTGTTTTAATTGAAAATTCCCGGTACTTTCTTGACAGAGTAGTATTTTGAATAACTAAGCTTGTTTCCGATATCCGTTGCTATTTATATTATATTAAATTTTTATTGAGCACTAAAACCCAAAAAAGGGGTCTATGCAAATTCCAGCTTATCTGAATATATTTAACAGAGGTGAGTTATTTAAATCTAATTGTTCGTTAAGTATTATTCCAATTTTATTGTGTTTATTTATCTCTAGAGACTCTAACAGGTTTAAGGCATCACTTTTACTTTCTATATGCAGAATTTCAAAATTATGGTTGAAAGTATGTCCTGTTTCTAACAAATGGTAAGAATATGTGGAATTACTCTTATTATGGAGGAAACTTTCCGAATGTTCACAAATTCTTTCTGTCGGAAAGTTCTTCGTCCTATGTAAACTTGTCTGTCCTATGTAAACTTTAGGGCAATCACCGCAGGTTAACTTATAAACCCCCGATTTATCATCTTTATGTGTACAGTCTTTATTTTTTTTAATGAGTTCACTCAAATTTGAATTTGTTTCAAACGAAGTTCTTGAATGATATTTATTTTGGAGGTATGTAGCAATTTTCTCAGAAATACCTTTAGTGTATTTTAAGGAAATGTATTTAAAATTTTCTTTTTTATTAGGATATACGATATTTAAAGCTATTTTATTATTTTTATCCATCAACAATTTGTCTATCAACTCAGGATCATAGTCATTATTAATAGCTGTTTGTTTAATTATGTTGAGTTCTGAAATATAATTTTCTCGATTCATGGAAATATTAACTAATTTATGGATGATTCACTTGAATGCTGATAATTTTTTTATTCAAAGGTTGGTTTGATTTATTGTGCATAATAGAAATATAATATAATCATAAAAATTTGTGCATCAATTTGTTCGTTAAAACTGGATCGCTATTTGATGAAACAACCCTGAAAAATTGGGATGTGATACTGTAACTTGTCGTGGTGGCCATTTGAACGCTATCGATTTTCATTCGTAAATATCAAAGTCCACCCTTTCTAGTGAACTCACAGTTTCTTAAAACTATTTATTAGATTTTCATTTATATCCGATAAAAAATGCAAATTTTAAATGACCCACCTCTATTTTGATGGATTCGATATTCACTTGGTATAATCGTTTTCAATGAAAAATAAATTAATTTAAATTTCCACAAATTTTCTATCGATAAACAACAATTGTTTCAACCCAGTTTATCAGGTTCATAATTTGAACAATTTAGGTCTGAGAGTTTACGTAGCATCTTATACATGGTTTACTTTGAGAAGGCCAAATTTTAAAGGGGGATCATACAGGTTATATGCAACAAAAAATGTCATATAACACATGGAAATGTTGATGGTTACTCTTCAATTTAACATTTCTTGATTTCACGAAATGTCTCAAGTTTTTCCATAAAATCAATTATACTTCAGTTATCCCCCTAGCCGTTTCAAATTTGACCACATATCTGGAAACGGCATTAAATTTGCTAAAAGATAAAAAATTCTGTATGCCAAAACATTCTTATTGCGGGCGTGCGAGGAGATGAATATTACTATTCTGACGTGAACTAAATCAGTCATATTTCTGCAATGGTTTAATCGATGGAAAATAATTGATTGTGGACATGTTTTTTTCACGAAAAAAATACCTCTTTTAGTTTGCTTCCGAATGACAAATCAACTTTTGTGCTAGCTGCTTGTTTTGTGCCATAATATCATGGCTAAGAAGATTACAACGAAGACTTGAAATATTCCAAACCTAAATGTGCTTTATATTGAAGCTCCTTGTGATTGAATATCAAAGTCAAAATTGAATTTAAAATCTGATAGTCTGTCGCTTAATAATCTTGGGACATCCTGTATATTCTTCGAATTTATTCCTATTTTAAACTGAAATCATTTAATTTCAATATAGTTGCATGTAAGTTTATGTTTATGGTGATACACTTCATGCTGCTACCGTTTCGATTGATTTATTGAAAGACAGATTTGGCGATAACATTATTCAGAGAAATGGTCCAATTAATTGGCCTTCAAGATCATGCAACATAACTCCACTGGATTATTTTCTTTGGGGTTATGTCAAGTCATTGGTTTATGCTGATAAACCAGAAACAATGGATGCTTTGAAAGCCAACATAACTCGTGTTATTGATGAAATAAGGCCTGAATTACTCGAAAAAATGGCCCAAAATTGGTCTGGTCGAATGGGGTTTCTTAGAGCTAGTCGTGGTAGACATATGCCAAAAAATTATTCTTAATACTTAAATGTCATAAAATTTTCTTTCGAACAAAAAAAAATTGTCTTCAATCTTGATTTGAATGTGTTTTATTTCAATTTAAAGTTCTATCGCTCTAAAAAAACCACCAGATATTTGTTTGAAGATGCAGTAAAACCTCGAAAATACAGTCACGAAAATTTATCAACAGTAAAATTTTTTGGTAATAAAACACATTTCTTCCTCATCGAAACTAATTAAGTCAAATTCAACCTCAAATCTCTTTTAAATGTCCTATGCATATTTTCGATCTGAATTCTGAAAAATACCTTTTTTTAACGCCGAAATAGTCTCATATCGCAGCAGCATGTCACTGTTGAAACAATCTACCGCCTCCTTGTGTCTTATGGCATGCACAATGATATCTTCTGCGGTCGGAATTTCTTCGTCCGTTGATTCATCATTTTCTTTCACGCTTACCTTCTGTGGTTTTGTCATTTCCACGTCGTATTTATTTCTTGCTGCATATTCTTTCTCTAGTAAATCCTTGATATCCAAACGGTGCAAGAAATGTCTTGTACCTTCGAAACGGAAAATTTTAAAGTTTTTGATTGGATGTGTAATTAATGCTTACGTAGCAAAAGTTCATAGTTTAAGCGAAAATTTTTGTGAAAATATATCTTCATTTGAGAAACATTAGTCACATTTCAGTATTCCTTTCAATCTGTAACTGCTTAAATAACCCCTTTAAAGATATTGATAAAACCAAATTTCCGATATGAATTTTTCTGGACCACTTGTGCGTATTTTGTATATTCAGACTCTAAATTCACCCATCGAATTTCAATAATCTTAATCACTTTTTTCGAATGCGATCCTGCGCACAAAGAAACTGCGCACGTTCAGACAGGATACTAGAAAGTACTCTTCATCTGTAGTTATAACAATATTTCCAATGTTTTTAGCTCTAAATTTGCATTAATATGTCATTTGATATGAGCAGGAATACACTGAAAGTTAGTAGAAATATTACAAATGAAGTATCTTCTACGTTATTGTGACTCTCAAAACCATCATCATTTTCGTTGAAACCATTTCGCTGCTACAACATTTTGTGACGGATTGCAAAAATGTAATAACGAAAATGGTGATGTTTTTGAGGGGTTAGCATGATCTAGAAGGTTCTTTGTTTTTATTATTTCAACTAATTTTTAATGTATTTGTGTTGGTTCCGATCGAATGAAAAATGCGACATTTTCTTTTTTATATTCCCTGAAAACGATATGATCTGCGGAAGTTAGTTATTCTTCATTTTTTTCTTTTTTTCAATCGTAGAATATAATTCTGGGAAACCAGGAGTAGATTATCAGATATCATCTATAGCAAAGTCAGTAATATCGATTTTAAAAACTATTATCACCTGGTATATAACAATCGCAATCCAATAGATACATATAAATGATTTTCGTCGCGTCCATCTTGAAGAATATCTTGTAAGAATATTGATCGAACACTTTAATGACTTTGTTGAGTGAATATCTGAAATAAATCTCGTAGTGTCTTAGTTTGATCCCCTTGTATATTTTCTTTATGTTTTTTCTCAGCTGCTTCAGGCTATTGCACTCGCTCTTTAAGATTTCGTTCTCATCTAAAATTTCCCAACATAATCTACTAATCAGGATTATTGTCAAAAACATTTTATCGACTAGAATTTTGAACAGCTTACGAATTATGACAGATATCGGAGAACTGTGTCAGTTTTGACATATTTTATTTTCTATGCTTATTTAACAGTGAGAAAGTGTTTCAATTCAGATGAATGATTTTGAGTTGTTCATGTCAAATCATATGTATGTTGATTAATTCTGGAATATCGAAAATATGGACCACCTAGGTGGTTTTCAGGAATACACTCAAATCTGAAGTTAAGTGATATTTATATTTGTCGTATTCCTTCACTGATTTTCAATTGAAATATTTGTACTAGTTTGATTTGGATAATAAACCAAATTAATGGGTATCATCCAGCAAAAAACTTTTGTTAGTTAGCGAAAGACCTCAATGTATTGAAAATTTAGTTGATAAACTTGATACTTCATTCAAAATTTGTGAAATTATTGACAAAATAGTTCAGATATGTAATATTTGGAAAACAATAATGTCTTTGCAGAAATTTTAACCTGAAATAGGGAGAATGATAACTAGACACCTTGTTAAAAATAGTTGAAAATATGTGAAAGATACTATTTTAATTTCCACAAAAATGTTTCATACAACAGTTGTTTCAACATAATGTGGCTTCCACAGGTATCTACATTCTACATGATGGTGTCTAGTAAAACATAGTTTGAATACAGTTAAGTACGTGACAAAATAATGTTAAAAACAAGTCATGAAAACTTAGGGTGTTTATTGGAGTTTGCCGCTAAAAAATACCATTAGGGAAAGATATTCAGTAGTGGGCATCTGTCAACATCTGTTTGTTCATTCAAAAGGATTTTACGGGCATTGTAACTGTTAATTTCCAAAGATTCTAAAAGTATTAATCTAGAACTTTTGGTTTCGAGGTGGTACTTACTATTGAAAATATGCCTTAATTCCTTAAGATGATTAGTATACTACTCTGCCAAGAAAGTACCGGGAATTTTCAATTAAAACAACATTTTTACATTTAATCGTCAAAATTTATTGGGTCGCCTTCAAAATAGGCTCCATTTGCTCCAATACATCTATGCCAACGGCACTTCCAATTATCGAAACATTTTTTATAGGCGCTTTCCGGGATGGACTTTAGCTCTCGCGCCGAATTTTGTCTTATGGTTTCAATCGACTCAAAACGGGTGCCACGAAGGGGCAATTTTAGTTTTGGGAAGAGGAAAAAGTCGCAAGGAGCCAAATCCGGCGAATACGGTGGTTGCTGAAGCACGTTCGTTGAGTTTTTGGCGAGAAAGTCAGTCACAATCGTAGCTCGGTGAGAAGGCGCGTTATCGTCATGCAAAATCCATGAGTTGTTCGCTCACAAATTTGGCCGCTTCTTACGGATACGCTCACGCAAACGTTTCATAACGCCTAGGTAATACTCCTTGTTTACCGTCTGACCCTCTGGAACGAATTCGTAGTGCACCACGCCACGGATATCGAAGAAAACGATGAGCATCACCTTCATTTTCGAGCGGCTTTGGCATGGTTTTTTCGGTTTCGGCTCATTTTTTGCCACCCATTCCGATGATTGCTGGCTTGTTTGCATATCGTACTCGTAACCCAGGTCTCATCACCAGTTATAATGCGTTCCATGAATGTAGAATCGGAATTACAGTGATCCAGCATGTCTGAAGCAACCTGTTCGCGATGACGTTTTTGAAGAAAATTCAGGTCTTTTGGTACGAGTCGTGCGGCCACCTTTCTCATGCCCAAAATATCAATCAAAATCGTACGTGCGGACTCGTGGGATATCTTAAGATCATGTGCTATCTCTCTCAAGCTGGTACGACGGTTTTCCAGCACCCTTTCCTTAATTTTATCGACGTTATCTTCGATCGAAGCCGTCGATGGGCGACCACTTCACGACCGACCTTGAAGGCTCTGTACCACTGATATGCACGAGTTTTCGATAGAGCATTATCACCAAAGGCCTTTTGCAACATTTTCAATGCATCGGCACACGAAAATTCATTTGCAACACAAAACTTTAAACAAATTCTTTGCTCAACGTAATCACCCATAGTAAAAATCGGCACGCACTCTGACATCGACTGACTTAATCAGCTGTTGCAAACACACTAGTTGACAGATCCCGCTCAAGCTTGGCATAGTAATTAAGGACAGTGGTACCAACCAAAAAAATTTTACCTGCCTCATTGCCCCGCCAGATTTAAATCGATAATTCCCGGTACTTTCTTGACAGAATGTAGGTCGAATATACGGAACCCGATATGTAACTTCTTTGTTTTGGGATTCTTTTCTTGAATGATCTACCTGTCTGGCCAATATATATCGGGTGTTTTTCTGAAGTGATAGTACTGTGATAACTGTGATTTGACAGAAGGTAGAAGCCATGTTGTTTTAACATTTCTATTCATTAAGCATTGACAAATTATCATGGAAAGACTCACGCTGCAACAACGTTTACAAATTGTTGCAATTTATTTTCAAAATCAGTGTTCTATTCTCCAAACTTATAGAGCACTTCGTGAAATTTATGGTTTACATAATCGTCCATCAGAGCAGCTAATAGTTGTACTATCGATAGATTTCGGACATTTTCTCTTATCGATGCAACAACAACAACAAGACAAAGAACTGTACGTAGAGAAAAAAGTATCGCTGCTGTAAGTCATAGTGTTGATGATGATCCAGGTTTGTCTATTCGTCGACGTTTACTACAAGTTGGACTCTGTGCATCCACCACATGGAAAATTTTGCGTGAAGATCTTGGTCTACACCCCAACCCGATCCAACTGGTTCATGAACTAAGGCCACTTCACCATAATAAATGTCGTTTTTTTGCTGATTGGGCCCTAGAACAGCTTGAAGTTGATTCACTGTTTTATTGTAAAATTGTGTTTAGTGATGAGGATCATTCCTGGTTGAATGGCTATGTAAACCATTAAAATTGCCGTATATGGAGTGAAAACAATCCTCAAGAAGTTCTGCAGGATTCATTGCATCGTGAAAAATGCACTGTATGGTGTGCTTTACACGCTGGAGGCATCATCGGTACATATTTCTATAAATACGATGCTGGAGCTGATGTTATAGTAAATGGTGCTCGTAACAGATCGATGATCAATTGTTATTTGAATATTAAAACAAATTGAAATATGTTTATCTTCTACAATTTCAAAAAAATTTTTTAATCAAAAAACTTTTAGAATTAAATTTATGTCTAAAACAAGCACCGCTTACATTTAATAGACGTATATAATCAAAACTCAATATATAATGTCAAATGGAATAAATAACCCAACAGTTATACGAAAGTAATTAAAATTAATAAATAAATATTTAAAGGAGACAAAATTTTGTTTCTGGTCTTACCTTTAAGAACACCAATCGCCTTTTAAAAACATGAACTCACTTAACGGACTTCTCAAAGAATATAATTTATTTGAAATATTTAATATATTCAAATATTTGAATAAGTTAATTCAAAAATCTCTAAAAAAATGTGAACTATATCTTCAAAAAACAAATAAAATTCTAAGCAATCCCGTCTTCAGCCCTCATTTAATATTCCAAATATCAAAATCAAAAAACTAACCTATATCTCTCAACACGTGTAAAAGGACTAAAGCTTCGAAACACAGATCAACTATATAATTCAAGATTGATCTATGTTCTAACAAAATCAAAGAACAGTGTGAGTTATTTTAAGGTTTATTTAAATTCATTGACATTCCATAATGAGATTTATTGAAGCCAAAATTTAATTATATATTATATATAAAATAAAATAGAAAGGCCTTTTAGTTAATAGAAGAAACAAAATTTGAATATTAAAACAAATTGAAATATGTTTATCTTCTACTTTGGCTTCAATAAATCTCATTATGGAATGTCAATGAATTTAAATAAACCTTAAAATAACTCACACTGTTCTTTGATTTTGTTAGAACATAGATCAATCTTGAATTATATAGTTGATCTGTGTTTCGAAGCTTTAGTCCTTTTACACATGTTGAGAGATATAGGTTAGTTTTTTGATTTTGATATTTGGAATATTAAATGAGGGCTGAAGACGGGATTGCTTAGAATTATATTTGTTTTTTGAAGATAAAGTGCACATTTTTTTAGAGATTTTTGAATTAACTTATTCGAATATTTAAATATATTAAATATTTCAAATAAATTATATTCCTTGAGAAGTCCTTTAAGTGTGTTCATGTTTTTAAAAGGCAATTGGTGTTCTTAAAGGTAAGACCAGAAACAAAATTTTGTCTCCTTTAAATATTTATTTATTAATTTTAATTACTTTCGTATATCTGTTGGGTTATTTATTCCATTTGACATTATATATTGAGTTTTGATTATATACGTCTATTAAATGTAAGCGGTGCTTGTTTTAGACATAAACTTAATTCTAAAAGTTTTTTGAATAGAAAATTTTTTTGAAATTGAAATTGTAGAAGATAAACATATTTCAATTTGTTTTGATATTCAAATTTTGTTATATTTCTTCTATCAAGTAAAAGGCCTTTCTATTTTATTTTATATTCAATATAAAAATATATTTTGGCGTCAATAAATCTTATTATGGAATGTCAATGAATTTAAATAAACCTTGAAATAACTCACACTGTTCTTTGATTTTGTTAGAACATAGATCAATCGTGAATTATATAGTTGATCTGTGTTTCGAAGCTTTAGTCCTTTTACACGTGTTGGGAGACATAGGTTAGATTTTTGATTTTGATATTTGGAATATTAAATGAGGGCTGAAGACGAGATTGCTTAGAATTATTTTTGTTTTTTGAAGATATAGTGCACATTTTTTTAGAGATTTTTGAATTAACTTATTCGAATATTTAAATATATTAAATATTTCAAATAATTTATATTCTTTGAGAAGTCCTTTATGTGTGTTCATGTTTTTAAAAGGCAATTGGTGTTCTTAAAGGTAAGACCAGAAACCAAATTTTGTCTCCTTTAAATATTTATTTATTAATTTTAATTACTTTCGTATATCTGTTGAGTTATTTATTCCATTTGACATTATATATTGAGTTTTGATTATATACGTCTATTAAATGTAAGCGGTGCTTGTTTTAGACATAAATTTAATTCTAAAAGTTTTTTGAATAAAAAATTTTTTTGAAATTAAAATTGTAGAAGATAAACATATTTCAATTTGTTTTAATATTCAAATTTTGTTATATTTCTTCTATCAAGTAAAAGGCCTTTCTATTTTATTCAATTGTTATTTGTTTCAAAATTTGAATGGTATCAAGCCAGAAGTGTTTTGGTTCCGATGAGATGGTGCTACACCTCATGCTGTTACCGTAGCAATTGAGTTATTGAAAGAAAGAGTTGGCGATAACATTATTTCGAGAAATGGTCCAATTAATTGGCCTCCAAGATTATACCATATAACCTCACTGGATTATTTTCTTCAGGATTATGTCAAGTCATTGGTTCATGCTGATGAACCAGAAATAACAGACGCGTTTGAAACCGACAAAACTCATGTTAATGATGAAATAAGGCCTGAATTACTCGGAAAAGTGGTCTTAAATTGGTCTGGTCAAATGCGGTTCCTCAGAACTTGTCGTGGTGGACATATGTCGGAAATTATTTTTAAAACATAAATGTCATAAAATCATCTTTCAAATAAAAAAATTGGCTTCAAACTTAATTTAAATGTGTTTTATTTAAATTTAAAGTTCTATCACTCTAGGAAAAACAGCCGATACTGCAGAGCAATCGTTGTAAGTCAACTCGTACGTCCCAGATTTATTTTCTTTATTTGTTGGATCCTTATTGTTTTTGTGTAAGTACTAAGGTTATTGATGGTTTTGAATGTTGCATTGAAATTGAAACTATTTTTCAATGTTTAGCGATATTTTCAGATAATCCATCGACATAAGATAACGAAAAGTATTTCTGTGTATCGTTCTCTTTTATGATTGTTTGAACGAGATTTAATGCCATATTCTTTAGTTTATTGAATACATTTTATCTAGAAGGAACACTTAAATAGGTGAAGATAAATTATCTTGTTCTGTAATTTCAATTTCATTGACGGTCGTATTCTCAATCCTAAAAAATCCAAGAAAGAATGATACAAATGGAGAATGCCGAGAATCAATAAGTATTCGGATCAAAAGAAGCTTCAAAATTCATTTACCACAATTCATCACGGATTAAATCAGCGTTCATTTCATTGTATCAAAATTACCCACTACATAAAGAAAACCCAGCAACGCCAATGAAACACAGCTCTTGGCGTATAATTCGACCATTATTAATCTTCTAAGATTCCTTTATAACGCCTCTGTTCGTTAACCAATAGCGATAGCTCTTCCGGAGGGATAAGTCCTGTGTACTTTTGTCGGAGATTTGTTTTTTCTACTCGAGCTACCCTAGATAAAATTTTATACCCTCCGCTCTTCTGTTTTTGTTATCTTTCAGCTGTTGTTGTTCTTCTCGACTGAGGCTAAAGTTTCAATTAATTTATCAGAGTAAATGTCGACCTCGCACCCTGGTTATTCACGAGGATAAATTCGCAGCTAAAGAAGTATCTGAAGAATTTGATGAAACTCATCACTATAATACCTGAACCTGAGCTCATTGTAGAAAGCCATAAATTAATATCTTATAAGATTTTAAATATCATACAGATTTATTCTGTATGATATGCTACAAATTTTAATTTGAAAAAAATTTTATTCGAATTTTTTTAGAATTAAACAAAATAAATGTCTTTAGAACACACTGCGTCATTTCAGTAGACATATAGAATTAATATTTATTACACAATACCAAAGAAAATGAAAGAAATTCAAAGACATTTATTTAATTAAAATATAAAAATGTTTGAATAAAATTTTTTGGAAATTGAAATTGGTAGGATATTTTAAATTTTGTAATAATCCTTCTAATAAGAAAAACTCCCTTTTTGCCATTTTAATATCTTACAATTGATTCATTTCTATGAGAAAGAAAATTTTCACCTTGAAGATGTAATTTTTAGAGTTACTTCAAAATGTAAACTTGAAGGTGAAACAGTGTTGGTGAAACAATAAATAGATTGTGGAAATAGTTTTTATTATTTTATTTTTATCAGATATAATTCTGCTTCCTCCAGTAAGCAGAAATTAGAGAGACAATATAATCTGATAATTTTTTTCAATTACGAATTAAAATCGATAAAATCAGATTTTATTCCTCTCCCTAATTAATTCCTATATTTTAGAATCATTAAACATAATCATATTGAACCATATTTATTCTAGTTCATATTCACTATATTATTGGAAATATAAATATAACTAAAATTCATTGGAAAGCCCCATCCAGGAGTTATTGGAATATCGAATTGTAAGAGATTATTTCATTTAACTGACTGAACATTGGATGAAACAATATTCCATGAATTATTGTATTTCAAGATACAAACATCATATTCAGCAATCATAGTCGGATTTTGCCTTCTTTAATTTTGTGTGCATCATTGTGTATAGCCCTAAATTCGAGCATTTCAGAAGCTTCTCGATTTCATGCTTGTTGTTTTCAATTGGTGCGTCGTGTCTTTTTACATATATCATCGGTCAATATTGTTTTGTCTCGTGGTCACGACTCAATAACTCTGCATGTCCAACTCCATCTCAATTTGCAGATTCTTGTTAGTACATCGGTCACTTTGAATGGTATACGTATTTCATCATTTCTCTAATGGTATCGAAGATTCACACCAAATATTTGCCTTTCCATAGATATCTGACTCACTTGTTATTCGCGCACAAGTTTGTTATTTAGTAACCTATCACTTAAAATTTTATACATATAATTTCATAAAGACAAAAGGGATAAACTCATAGACAATCTACTCGTACTGACCTGAACAGAGGCAAAATGAATGCGCATTTTCTTAGTTCAGAATTCAAACACAAGCGTTTCTGATGATACAACGAACAAAATATGGAGGCTACGTACTCTGAGTTACATGAATGGGTGAAATATGTGAAAATCTCTGACAAATCGATTGGATGCTGGACAGATTTTATTCAATCTTTTTTTCAAAATTGTTTCCTACACAAATACAATCAAAGTTTTTCGTTAAATAGTGAAAATATGAACAAATACTATGGGCCGAAGTGTGAGGTCAACTTTGTTTCGAGGCATCGTTTCTCTATATCAAGAGAGACTTCTCTAATTTACAGAAGTGACTGGATATATTTCAGAATAAAAATCTCAACGCAATGCTGCCAGAAGATATATATCAGAAGAAACTATTCTATTATCATAATTTCGAGGAAAAATATTGTCACATACAGTTTCAGAGTTTTCAGTATCACTGGCCAGCTTATTACAAATTCTTCAAGAAGGATGTCAAAATAATGAACCGAAATCAGAGATTGTTTTTAGAGGTTTACTTTCGCAGGTTAGGCTACATCTTTTATTGTTTCAAATCAGACAATCCATTAAAAAAATACAGTATGCAAATAATCAAAAAAACATCCCTGATATCTGTTCACATAAATTTGCGCAATAGTTAAGAACTAAATCAATTACACAATAGCTGTTATATATCACCTAGACTTAAATTTATTCTAAAGTCGAAAATACACTGACCTTACGCAGTCCTTGATGTAAAATTGTCAAATGATCAAATCTCCAATACTGCTTGAATTATGCCAATCCAATAAGCTGATGGTCTACTTATAAACGATGTGTCGGATCCTTCCTTTTCACTGCTGGGGCTTGAAAGCTGTATACTGAAATTCTTATTCTTCTTTTGTTCAACGCACGTCGTCAAGTGAGTAACAGTTTACAATTTCCGAATTGAGTCAATTATCAGCTAGCTGTCAAATATATGTACTGGTTTAAAGTAAAAAATATACTGACCTTCAATGGAAACGAAACGAATCAAAAAGAAGATGGCCTTCTGGATAATCCGAAAAATATCAACTTAATCGGCCCAATTTAACTCCAAAAACCTAAACCTGAGGCACTAATAATTTCTCCAGGTTTGAACAATCATTCGAATAATCTGAAATGAATTGATACAATATTCTCCGAAAGAGAGCCCTGCAGTCCAACTTTTAATTCGTTCAATTTCACCAAGTTAACAATCAATGAATCAGATTCATAATAGATGCTCAAAATCGACGTCGATATCGTCGATAAAATAAACCAAAATTGAGCAGTAATTAGACGCAAGCTCAGCGCTCCTAGCGTTGAAGTATGGAACTATATACTAGGGGTTTCTACAATTAATACCTGAAAAACTGTACCATAGATGTCAATATTTCAAAATAGTTGTCAATATTTCAAAATGCCTGGATTTAAACGGCGAAATTAAAGTGTGACAAAATATCTCCCCAGGAATCAAAAGACTACATGTCGATGCAGTACCCACTCTTTCCATTAATGAATCAGAATCAGGTTTGAATTTCTGTTCAAATACACAAATGTGTTGAAAACCTTTTGAGGATTGGTGACAATCTACAAGAATATCACTATTTGATGAGATGAATATTCTGATGGAAAACTCATAATGAGATTGAGATGCCATATTGTTGTGATGTATTAAACGCAGAAAAATGTGAACAATCATGAATTTGAATCATGATTCAAATCTTATATGTAATAATTTATTTAATAATTGAGTATCAGATATGGAGCTCTATCGGCCTTTAATATATGGAAGCCTATAATTGTTAAAAAATTTCTTTAACAAACTCTTCGATTCAGTCAGTGACAGCAGGGATAAACCTAATAAAGGAAAAATTTCCAGAAGTGGAATCTCTCTATCCCTATGGTGAAATTGTTCAATCAAGTACAGGGTTAACAGTATGTCCAAGAGATATTAATGAAATAGGTAACACAATAGATTTCATTTAATACATGAAACGTAAAATAGTTGAGATCCTTAGAAAGCAAAAAGTTAAATTTCAGGAGAAGAAGTAAAACAAAACTGTAGCTAAAAAGTGAATTCAGAAATATAATCATATTGTAGTTGTGTGAAGGAGTTCCATTTCAAAACTACCAACTTTCACCGCGAACTTGAGCTGAAAACATCTTTAAGTGATAAAGGCTGTGAGAGAGTTTGATTAATCATCCAATATTAGTTAATATCTGTAGAACACCTTCCGAACATGTTTTTGTAATAATGCAATAACTCCTTGTTTTTGTTATAATGGGTATACCCCCTTTCCACTTCTATATCCATATTATGAGAAATTCCTTTCATCCTTCCAAAGTATCTCAAATAAATCATACCATCATACCCTTCGTTATGCCGTTTTTGTTATCCTTCAGCTGTTGTTGTTCTTTCCGACGGAAGCCAAAGTTTCAATTAATTTATCAGAGTAAGTGCTGTCCTCATTCCACAGTCCCTTGCAGGGACGAATCTGGAAGAATCTTTGCTGTTGCTGAAGCAGCTGGAAACGAGTATGGATCCTGGAGGATATTTCTGGAACTGAAGCGAGAATTCAGTTTGTTCTATTTTCTTAACTAGGTCATTTTCATTATTTTAGCATCAATTCAACATATCCTTAACTGAAAATGTAATGACAAAAATTAAGTTAATTTGATTAATCATCCAATATTAGTTAATATCTGTAAAACACCTTCCGAACATGTTTTTGTAGTAATGCAATAACTCCTTGTTTTTGCTATAATGGGTATACCCCCTTTCCACTTCTATATCCATATTATGAGAAACTCCTTTCATCCTTCCAAAGTATCTCAAATAAATCTATCATCATACCCTTCGTTATGCCGTTTTTGTTATCCTTCAGCTGTTGTTGTTCTTTCCGACGGAAGCCAAAGTTTCAATTAATTTATCAGAGTAAGTGCTGTCCTCATTCCACAGTCCCTTGCAGGGACGAATCTGGAAGAATCTTTGCTGTTGCTGAAGCAGCTGGAAACGAGTATGGATCCTGGAGGATATTTCTGGAGCTGAAGCGAGAATTCAGTTTGTTTTATTTTCTTAACTAAGTCATTTTCATTATTTTAGCATCAATTCAACATAGTCTTAACTGAAAATGTAATGACAAAAATTAAGTGTGAAAACCTAAGCTATATGCGAAAAACGGTCATCTTGAATAATAATCTTGAACCGAATGCAATACTATTTAAAAATTCATTCGTGGAGTTTATGCTTGATAAAGTCTTATAACTAATTTTAAACTTGTACAGAATTATTTAATAAATAAAAAATGTTATTGAAAATGTCTTAGAAACACAGTTTCTATCTCAATTAACATATGAAATTTCAAATACTGAAACATTAAAGACTCTATAGGAAAAATATTTTTGAACTGAATGCGATACTATTCAAAAATTCATTCGTGGAGTTTATGCTTGATAAAGTCTTATAACTAATTTCAAACTTTTTCTTAACCTGTACAGAATCATTTAATAAATCAAAGATGTTATTAAAAATGTCCTAGAAACACAGTTTCTATCTCAATTAACATGAAATTTCAAATACTGAAATATTAAAGACTCTATAGGAATGAAGAAATTGCTTCACTTGAAAAGTTTCAACTAACAGGCATGTTATATGGTGCATTTTTGGGAACGAATATTTCCAGCAAAACAATGTTTTCCAGGAAAATGATAAATAATATTTTCTATCGATTTCTGCATTTAAACACACTTTTATATGTTTTCGAAAGTTGTACGACTTTCAAAATCCGCATGTCTTAGTGAATGAAAATTATATTTCTTCAAATTGAATAATTCTAGAGAAGTAAGAGAATGTTCTACTGTAATATTCAAAATTTAAAAATAACAGCTGGAATCAATTCTCCAGAACCTCTACAGATTTTAATCTAAATAAATCTCATGAAATTATTCGGAATTAAATTTTAAAACATGTCCGAAATACAGTGTATCACTTTATCTATATGTATTATCATCACATGTGGTGGAAATTGAAAAAGGTGAAAAACTAATAAAGAATCAAAAGAAATATAAAAGATTGACCAAATTCTTTAGATATCACCTTACACATATATGTTTCGATTGGATGTTGAAGAATCACAAGTTCCATCACCAAAAAATGTTCAGCATATAATTCAAAAAGCCCTTTTTTATTTTCCTTTTTTAAAGAATATATAGTACATTCTCCAGAGAAAGAACCTGATAAATTCGGACCCAAAATCTCTTCAGTAAGGAGTTATTTGAATATACAAAATAATCATTCAAAAATATATAAAAATACCTTTTTTATCATTATAAAATTCTGCAACAACTAACCAATTTTGGGATAAGCATCGCCTATACGAAAATTAAGTTATATCACAGAAATATACAATGAGAGAAGATACGACTCAGACTTTGCATTAAATAACCAATACGTGCATGCGATGTAATACAAAGAAATTTCTCAGTTATTAATATATATGAATTACCATGCAAATACTTCTTCATAGTAATTTTCAATTTATATATATTATTAATTCAAAATTTCGAGTGAAATTTTATTGAAAAAACATCTGATACATTGAACGTTCGTTTCACCTCACGAAACAACATTTATTTTATTCTTTTAAATCGGCAGATCACTCCACGAATTTGCGCCACTCTCGATAAACTACGAGTACGGACGGCGAAGTTAAACGATACGGGCGCATTCGCCATATTGCAACGATACTTTACCTTCATATACATTTTACATTATTCCGATTCGAATTACTTTATTTTCTATCACTTTTTATTATAACTGATATACAGTGACTCGAGTTTCGTAGTGTTTACTACATTTTCAAACTGAACGAACAAATCAGATCTCAACTATTATATATGGGGATTGTAGGTTAAGTAGTGTTATTATTGGTACGTGCTTTTTATATTTTTCAATTTCTATGGATTCCAGGATGTCAAGTCTTTTCCCTTTCCCTTCCACGTGCAAGATAACAAGGTTGTTCAATTCTGGGAATGTGTGATCTGTAGTGAAGAAATGGTTCGCAAAATTGGAATTATTCTTCCGGTTCCTAAAAGCAGCTTGATGCTCTTTGTACCTTTTATGGAAAGGTCGGCCCGTTTGTCCTATATATACACTATTACATTCTTGACAACTTAATTTATAGACTCAAGAATTATTCAGTCGGTTATCTTTGTCTTTCGGATTAAAAAAGAGATTAGAAATTTTATGGGAGGGTGTGAAAGCTGTTACTATGTTAATTTTGGATAAAATTCGAGCTACTTTTTGTGAAATTGGTCCAAAATATGTTAGTTTTATGAATTTATTGTTATTATGATCTGATTTGGAGATGGGGTAAATTTGTTTACGAATTAGTTGCTTTTGTTTTTTGTTTATGATGGAATTTATAGTTTTGGTTTCGAACTGATTTTTTGTGGCTATTTGTCTGTTTGTATTCAATTCCCTCTTTAACGTAATATAATCTAAAGGAATTGAAAATGCCCTATGTACCATTGATCTATAAGCAGCTAGTTTATGATTGATCGGATGGTTTGAAATTCCTTATTTCATTCCATTAAAATGAACTATCACAAAGTAACGGACTACTCCATCCAATATTTGATTCTATCTGTATTTGTTGATATAATCAGACTACAATGAGGATATTTACTGACTTACTTAGCTACTTATAACCTCGATATGTCCACTTTGTCTTAAAATAAATAGCTGCTAATGTCGAGTGTATTATATTAAACAAAATCACAAGTCGCAAAATAATACCATTTGTACATAATATTAGCGCCACGGAACTAGCCTGTGAATTAATGGAAAAAAGGCATCTGTGATAAGTTGAAACACTGAATAAGTCAGTTTTCCTCAGCTGTCGAATTGTTTCGGCTGCTTCCATTTCTCATATCTAAGGCACCGATTCGTGATGTTCACAGCTTCATTTCACGAAATCGGTAAAGTTCACGCGTGGGGATTTGTAAACCCACGTTCCATGCCTCCAACTAAATCCGGTCTGACATGGCTTGACCCATATCTCTATATCCTCTCAAGATGTCGATATGTGTACATAAAAAGACATGTAGGAGCGAACTGCGGATATATGGCAGGTAAATGTTTGTGTAGGGATTGGTCCGTTTTATAACTCTATTAGGAGTTGAAGGAAATCAGGTTATATACGTCGGTCGGAATTTTTTATGGTCCTTAAATTAAAAGGCAGGATTTCGAATCGTTACTATGCATTTATTGAACTAGTGCTTATGTTTGAAAATAATATTGTAGCAGCGAATTTAAGTTTTCATGGGCATACTTTTTTGAATGTTTTCATACCTACCACAGTATATAACATGAATTAATTATTTTAAGCAATTAAAATGAGGAAAGAGAAGATATCTAGCTCAAGTTGATTAAGGTATAACATGTCGTACATATGAATGTTCTACAGTTCTCTTCAAATCTGAAAATACTCGTACACAAAACATATTGATTCGTCCATATGATATGGTATATTTTTGAGAAATTTAGATTACTCAATTGCTTTCCTCATCACTTTCGTACGATGTTCAGGTTCAACAAAAATGTATGAACGTTCATTATTAAAAAAAAGGATAATTTCTCATTTTTGCATTAATAACAAAATCAAAGATGAAACATTGTAAGATTCGCACTATTTCCGGCGAACACCATGAGTGCATGAAGAGAATTGGCCCATGGTACACGACTAATTAGATTTTCATTTGTATTCAGTTCCAACATATAGTATCCGGTAATAAAGCTCTGTTCTTTTCCAAATTTTAAGTGAACATAATTCATCTTTAGCTTATACAACAATATACGCATACATGGAAAATCCGTATTGAAATTTAAGTGCCAATATTTTGATTTCTGAAAGTTTATCTCAAGGATGTTTTTGAAAAATCATAGAAATATCCATTGACTCTATATTATTATTGACATTTACCATGTCATTTGTGTTCAGTGGATTATACCATTTAATGACTGAAAGACGCACGGTTCAAAAATGTTTAGAAATTGTCAAATTATTACATCAAAATTGGTGCTTAATTGTGAAAAATTCAACAGTTTGGTGTGGATTTTAATTACTCCAAATTCTGCAAATTCTGTGTCTTTACATAACCATTCAACCAAAAATGAGCCTCATCGCTGAATAAAATTGTTCATCATTTTCAAGAGCGAAATCAGGAAATAAGCGACGTTAATGGTGCTGAATTTTATTAGAAGTTGTTATTTGAGGAAGATTTAATTGCTTAGAACCGATAAAATTGGATTATTTCCCACACTTGCTGCAACCAAGTCAATATTCTGTACTGGTTGCTACTTTTGTATCGTGTAAGAAAAATAAACTTCAAAATTTATCTACAACACGTCGAGTACAGTCAATTAACTGAATAATATCGTCCTTGAATTCCTCTTAGATATCTCACAGCTTTCACAAATGAGCACTGATATTGATGAAATAATCAATGTCATCAAAAATGACATGGGAAATTTCAAAAATAATGTATGGTTTTGCCATTATAACCATTTTAAATTGAATAATATTGAAATAAGGTTATTCTGATTTTCACAAATTTTTAGTATTATATTCAGTCATTATATTCATGATGATTGCATCATCAAGATTGGCAAGGCAAGGCAAGATCACATTTTGAATAACTAAGTTATTCAAAATGTGATCTTGCCTGATGATGCTACTGTGATAGCGAAACAATTGTTGTGAATATAACAATAACAATTTGTGAAAATCAGAATGACCTTATTTCAATATTATTTAATATGGATTTTCACCAAGTAAGGACTGATACAATTCAACATTTTAAATTGGATCATTCTTATTGGAAAACCCGTTATATCATTAAATTGGGATTGTGAAAATCCTGAGAATTTTTATATGAAATATTATTGATAAAAAAATAAATACTATGTTTATAAATAACCATTTTGTGCGCATACGAGATTCAAACTTTTTATATCCTATACTATATATTTTTTTTATGAATATTCACATTATATAGTATGAATCAGATGTTGTGGACTAGTTGGATTAAATATGAATTCTTCTCCATTGGAGCACGTTTCTGGCGAAATCAAAAGCATATAATATTCAGTAATTTGTTAACTGTGTGGACCTAAGATGTCGATTACCTTGTTTCAACTTCTATTTAATACATCTAACAGTTGCAATAGCTTGAATTTTGTCAACTATTATCAATATTAAAATTGTAGGTATATTACTTATGTTATTGAATTAGTTATTGTCAGATATAGTTTTAATTTGGATATTCATAATTTCGTAAAGATTTTCAGAGGTTGCTGATTTTTATTGGATAATTTTTCCTTCCTCAAGTAAGACTAAGAAATAGCATATATTTATTAACATCATTTTCATTTAGCTGAGTATAAAAATCATTAAATGGGTCACATTCATTTCTTGATCATCTTCAATTTTCAAGTTGTCTTTATTGGGTTATTCTTTGATTTTATTGTAAATGTTTTATTTCTTCTTCATTTTGAAATATTTTTTCCAACTTCTAAACAACATCGAACCATTCCTTCACCTGAAAACTCCAAATTAAATTCGTTTGATGTCCAAAATTTATACCCTGTTCTCCAATAGAAACAGTACAAATTGTTAAAAAATTATTGATAAAAAATAATAATAATCCTATTAAAATAAATGATATTTTGAATTGTCTTGAAATATGTCTTGAACAGAATTACTTCCAGTTTAATGGTATTATTTATATTTCCAACGAAGGACTTATCATGGGAAATACAATTAGCCCTTTTCTAGCAGAAATATTCAAGGATGATTCATAATCAAAAATTCATTCAAACCCAATGAACAAATACTTTCTTTATCAGTTCAGAATTGTAGATGACATTCTAAGTTGTTTTAAAGGCACCATGAGACCACTGAACACCTTCTCAAATTTCATTAATAATTTACACCCGCCTATAAAATTCACTAATGAAGAAGAGAAGAACCGTATTAATTTCCTAGACTCAAATATTACGGGAATAAATAACTCACATGAATTTAGCATATTTCACAAACCAACAGACAGATATCACCATACATAAAACTTCTAATCATCCCCTCAATCAATATCTTTATCCATAGATTACTAAAAGTACCTATTAACTCCCACAATTTTTCCAAAGAACTCAGTATAATCGAACAAATATAATAGCATCTAACAATGGTTTCAACCCAACTCTTATAGATAAAATAACGAACAATAAACAGAAAAAGATAGCAGCAATTCACGTTTATCCTACTCCATTTCAAAAATACTAATACTAATTTCATATTTAAATAGAATATCCGAAGACACTGCCAATTATTCCAAGAAGAATTTTAATTACACAGCAGCTTTCAGAACCATTAATAAAGTAGACAAATACATTAAAAATAATAAAGATAAATCAAATAAAGATGAAAAATCAGGAGTCTATGAGGAGTGACCAATGGTTTATATTAGTCAGACCGGCAGATCGTTCAAGAAGAGAGTCCACGAACATCAAAAGAGCTACAATTCAAATTTCACACATTCCACATACGCCAACGATTTAACGGAATTTGAACATAATTTCAATAACGAATATTCTAGAATCTACTGAACGAGCCAGCAGATACCAATAGGTTACCTCTATTGAATATCTTCATGTAGTTTGTAAAAACTAACGACAACCCTAATAATTTTTATTGCGATTTTCGGTTTCTCCTTCAACCTAATTGGGAATACCCAAATAACTGTGTCCTACTTTTATTCGCATTTGCTGTAATACCTGTCAATACATATATTGGAATCTCACACAGTATCAGTTCAAATGTAGAACAGGATTAAGCCACAGTGCGGCGAAACAATTGTCGTGCAACAATAAAAAGTTCATAGAACTTGAATTTCATTAATTACTAGTTTATTCATTTAATTCAATATACACTGACGAGCAGAAGAAGCGGGTTATTCTATCATTAATGTTCAAATACCTTTCCTAGTTAAAATTTTTACGAGAATCATGAGATTTCTGAAATGGCAGGGAAAAGAAAATTTTCCAAAGAAAAAAGAAACTTTTCAATGATCAATGTTGAACGCAACTGATGACGCAAACGATGAATTTATCGTGAAAAATTGTTGGAAGATGGTTTCTTTTATGAAGTTCTTTAGCCCATATGTCTATATTTTGCGCATATTCAGTTGATTGTTTAATGAAAGAGAGATGAGGAACAAAATATTATCGAATCAATTTGATCACGTGACTCTATTGGAAAAAACAGTGTAAAATCTGAGTTACCCGTTTTTTTGCTCCCCAGTGTAGTTGTGTAGTTGGAATTATCCATTATTTTCTGATCCGTTTTTCATTTGCCTTATTCAATATAGCTGGAGTTATCCATTCTGTTCTGATCCATTTTCTATTTATGAAATTTATGTATAGTGGTTGCTCTATCTTTTGTACATTGTTTCATAATTCGAAATAAGTTTCATGTTGTTTTATTTGTATCATTTAAATCACAGACTTTTTTCCCATTCTTTTGTCTTGCTGAATCCATATAACAGTTCTCGGAGTATATCGATTACACGTTTTAATCAAAATTTGAATGTCAAAACAGATTAAATATGTTAGTCTATTACAATTTTAATTTCAAAAAAAATTTATTCAAAAAACTTTTAGAATTAAATTAATGTCTAAAATAAGCACCGCTTACGTTGAATAGACGTATATAAGCAAAACTCAATATATAATGTCAAATGGAATAAATAAACCAACCGATATAAGAATGTCATGAAAATTAATAAATAAATATTTAAAGGAGACAAAATTTTGTTTCTGATCTTACCTTTAAGAACACCAATTGCCTTTTAAAACATGAACACACCTTAAGAACTTCTCAAAGAATATAATTTATTTGAAATATTTAATATATTTAAATATTCGAATAAGTTAATTCAGAAATCTCTCAAAACATGCACTATATCACAACAAACACGTGCTAAGAATGGATGCTTCGAAACAAACCAACTTTGAAATTCAAGAATGGTCTGTGTTCTAACAAAATCACAGAACAGTGTGAGTTATTTTTAAGGTTATTTAAATTCATTGACATTCCATAATGAGATTTATTGAAGCCAAAATATAATTATATATTATATATAAAATAAAAGAGAAAAAGGCTTTTTACTTGATAGAAGAAATATAACAAAATTTGAATAACAAAACAAATTAAATAGGTTAGTCTTCTACAATTTCAATTTAAAAAAAAATTTATTCAAAAAACTTTTAGAATTAAATTAATGTCAAAAAAAAACACCGCTCACGTTCAATAGATATAGTGCATGTTTTGAGAGATTTCTGAATTAACTTATCCGAATACTTAAATATATTAAATAATTCAAATAAATTATATTCTTTGAGAAGTCCTTAAGGTGCGTTCATGTTTTTAAAAGGCAATTAGTATTCTTAAAGGTAAGATCAGAAACAAAATTTTGTCTCCTTTAAATATTTATTTATTAATTTTCATGACATTCTTATATCGGTTGGTTTATTTATTCCATTTGACATTATATATTGAGTTTTGCTTATATACGTCTATTCAACGTAAGCGGTGCTTATTTTAGACATTAATTTAATTCTAAAAGTTTTTTGAATAAAATTTTTTTGAAATTAAAATTGTAGAAGACTAACATATTTAATCTGTTTTGATATTCAAATTTTGTTATATTTCTTCTATCAAGTAAAAAGCCTTTTTCTATTTTATCACGTTTTAATCGTTCAGAGTAATGAAAACGTAAGCCTTTAGAGGCTGGAAAATCAGATATAAGACGCGAATAGCACAACCCTTACATCCAATGAATTCAAAATTCCTGCCCTGTGCAACGACCTGAAGATTTTTCGAAAACCGTAATTTCAGTTAGGTCCTGTCCAGATTCCTGTGCAGCATCATTCAACCCGAATATAGGACAATATCTATTCTCCGTACTGACATGTGAACAACATATTAATTTTGACCTTTTTACCGTCATCAATCACCCTGTTCTTCTGCAGGATTCCGACAGGGCAAAAACACGAGTTTGTGTATTGAAATTGAGAACACCGGGATTTCAGCTGACGTCCGAATATGTTTTCTGTTTCGGCCTTGGTTTTTCATCCTCCGACTGATTTAATTGATGGAATAGTTAACCGGACTGCAGGGATTGAATTCTAAGCTTTTCATTCGCTCAGGATTCATGGTGCTTATTATTTGTTTGTTACCATCGGAATAAAACAGAGAAACAGGAGAGTGTAAACATTCTCTTTCATGGAACTCGTTAAAATTTTCAAAATAAATTTTATGAATAGCTTCTATCATTAAAGCTGTACCTTTCCCGTTGGGTAATAAATAGATTAGTCATACTTCAACATATCATTTTGGATTTACATACACATGATTTTTGACAAACTCTGACATATGGAAGTTGGGCCCATTCTGAACAAATTTTCCTATGAAAATGGGTCCGATTCATTTTCCTTTAGAATATACAAGTATTTGAAAAAATATATACATGCTGTTCAAGCCAGTAAAGAAATTTATCGATGTGTATATGAAAAATGTGTAGACAGCATGCCAGTTCAAGAACTGGTTTGCAAAACATTGTATTATGTTCAAACTTTAGACATAGTTCTGACTTGAACAAGAACATACTACTCTGTCAAGAAAGTACCGGGAATTTTCAATTAAAACAACATTTTTACATTTAATCGTCAAAATTTATTGGGTCGCCTTCAAAATAAGCTCCATTTGCTCCAATACATCTATGCCAACGGCACTTCCAATTATCGAAACATTTTTTATAGGCGCTTTCCGCGAGTTGCTGTGAAATTATGTGAATAAATGTACGTCCAACCACAAACTCCGTCGATTTTATTTTTGTGTTAATGAATTATTTGATTATATTAACCACTGCAAATTTTTCGTGGTGACCAATCCTTTGATGAGTAATATTTCTTGAATAATAATCATCCAGCTGTCTACCCTCATTTAGAAGCAACATTAGGGAGATTCAGCATGATGTTTCATCTCAATCTAACAGGATGGCAATCTGTTACCAGTCAAACCGACCACGAAACGGTCGACGGTCTAATGGATTCCGGCGATATTAACGTACTGTTTATAATCGTCGAGTTTCTGTCCACAAAGCTCCGAAGCTTTGTCAGACAATGATACCCAGATTTCGAGGATTCGGATACACGATCCACCTACACGGGAGTTAATCCTTGGGTGAATATTGAAATTCGCGATTGGTTCAGAGTTGCCATAAATGTTTGATACTAATTTGTGATCAGATCAAAATGACCGAGGATCCGTTTTATTGCACAAGTAAGTGTTACAGTATCATGTTGAAAAAATCTTTAGAACACTAAATAACAATTAAAGAGTTCTAACGAAATCGAATTGAAATTCACTAAACGGTTGGTTTACATAATAGAGGATTTTAATCCTCATACCTCAAACAACTATAAGTTCATGACAAATAGGAGGAAAATAAAATCTTTCACCTATATCACAACTATAATGAACACATTACCAGGAGAAAACACCCGAAGCACACCCTATTAAAAATACTACAAAACAGAAATATATAACATTTTTTGTTGTTGTACTATAAAGAATTCATTACCGTATTCACAGTGTATATTAGAAAGATATGTATTAGTATAGATTAACAACATAAGGCTGAGGGACCCAAGGTAGATGGCCGTTTGCTTGGCAATAAATAACTGTTATTACTATTAAAATCTTTCTTCCAATTTACATTATATCGGTTGTTTTATAAGAGTGACAGACCTTTAAATTGAAATAAAACACAATTAAATTAATATTAGAGACCCATTTTTTTTAATTTGAAAGATAATTTTATGACATTTATGTTTTAAAAATAATTTCCGGCATATGTCTACCACGACTAGCTCTGATGAACCGCATTCGACCAGAACAATTTGAACCACTTTTTTGAGTAATTCAGGCCTTATTTCATCAATAATACAATTTATGGCTTCGAAACCGTCTTTTGTTTCTGGTTTATCAGCATAAACCAATGACATGACATAACCCAAAAGAAATAATCCAGTGGAGTTAGGTCGCATGATCTTGGATTAATAATTGGACCATTTCTCGAAATAATGTTATCGCCAAATCTTTCTATAAATATGGACCGATGATGCCTCCAGCGTATAAACTACACCATAGAGTGAGTGCATTTTTCAGGATGCAATGAAACCTGCAGAACTTCATGAGGATTGTTGTCACTCCATTTACGGCAATTTTGCTTGTTTACATAGTCGTTCAACCAAAAATGAGCTTTATCACTAAACACAATTTTACCATAAAAAAGTGGATCAACTTCAAGCTGTTCAAGGGCCCAATCAGCAAACAAACGACGCTTATTATGGTCAAGTGGTTTTATTTCTTGAATCAGTTGGATTTTGTATGGGTGTAAACCAAGATCTTTACGCAAAATTTTTCATGTAGTGGATGCACAGAGTCCAACTTGTTGTGAACGTCGACTAATAGACAAATATGGATCATCATTCAGAATATGACTCACAGCAGCGATATTGTCTTCTGTACGTACAGTTCTTTGTCTTGTTGTTATTGTATCGAGTAGAGAAAATGTTGTCCGAAATCTATCGATAGTTCGACGAATAAGCTACTCTGATGGACGATTATGTAAACCATAAATTTCACGAAGTACTCTATAAGTTTGGCGAATAGAACACTGATTTTGAAAATAGATTTCAAAATTTTGCAAACGTTGTTGCGGCGTGTCTTTCCAGGATCATTTGTCAATGCTTACTGAACAGAAATGTCGAAACAATATGGCTTCTTCCTTCTGTCAAATCAAGTTATCCCTATCGAAAGTTCTATAACTGTAAAAAAACACCCGATATAAGGTTTTTCGTTTCGTTTTTTCCCGACAGAGGATTGAATTGTATTCTTTCGGACCCAACTTCACACTTAAGCCGCATAATCATTATATTTTTTTGGGAGCTGATATAGCAAGGTTCGTGTGTAAAAAAGTTCAATTAATTCTACGTAGTTGTTTTTTGTTGGTCATATTTTACTTTCTTACTATAGAAAAGGTGAAAATGCTGTTAAATCTAGAGGGACATTAACCGATGTGTATGGAAAAGATGTATTGACAGTACGCCAGCGTCAGAACTGGTTTTCAAAATTGCGATCCGGCAATTTTGATGTCGAAGATGCCCCACGTTGCGGAACGCCGGTTGAAGCTGAGAAAGACACGATAAAGGCATTAGTTGATGCAAATCGGCAAATAACAACACGTGAGATCGGTGATCTACCTGGAATGAAACAGAGATTCAATGAATATCAGAAAAACGATAACGGTGAGTTGATGGTGAACCTGTGTTTACTCAATAACTTAAGGATTACTTACACGTTCTACAATCACAAAGACACATACATATACATGTTCGAATATGGCAGTGGACAGAAGTCCATGATCGATTATATACTGACCAACCGCAATATCTCTACACCTCAAACACTGGATGTCAGAACACTGAACTCGGCTAATGTGGGAAGTGCTTCTTTTGGGCAAAATACGACTGAGAATAACAGAAAATTGAGTCAAAGACATACAACCAGGGATGGGAAAATTCAACGTTGAATCTCTATCGGATGAATCGACCTGTTAAGGTTGACAGAGAACACACCCGATATCATGGGATGATAGCATAGACCAATGTTGGGATAATCTCAAAGGTATGGTAGAGGAAGCTACCAATGAGATACTAGGAATCAGAAAAACAAAAGCACACTACAAACACAATAAGATACCGTGGTTCTGAAAAATAATAAATCCGTAGACAAATAATATGAAGCTCTCAGAACGCCGGAATCTCTTGAATAACAAAACAACATTAGAAATGGAACAAAAGATCTGGCGAGAAAAATGAAAAATAAACACTGGGGAAGTTTTTCGAAGAGGATGCAATCAGATTTCTATGGCTTTCAGAAGCAAACGCGGAGATTGATCAGGCAGCAAAGAAAAGAGGTTAGCGAAAGAAGAATTAAATAGATGAAAGTACCTGGATAGACTACCTAACGAAACTGTTTCAAGATGACGTCATGCAAGAAAATAAACTAGATAAAATCACAATAAATGACAACATTACTGTTACGTCCGAGAGACATCAAAAATATTGAAAAACAGAAAATCACCAGGTCCAGACAAAATTCAATATGAATTACTGAAATATGGGGAGAAAGTTTAATAACCGAGATAATTTCACTGGTAAATAAAATCTTATCAGAAGGAAAGATATCACATGCGTGGAAGACCAGTATGATTCTGATGTTTAAAAAGGGAGATAAAAGTGAACCAAAAAATTACAGAGGAATAAATCTACTCGACGCCATGTTTCAAACTGGTAACAAAAATAATTAAAACCAAGGTTAACCCGATTTAAGCACTGGCTGAGGAACAAAAAGAACAGGAAGATCCTGTACGTGATGCGACCGATAGCAGAGATATCAACGGAATATAACAAACCGGCGTTCCTATCTTTTATTGATCTACATAAAGCCTTTGATAAGGTGCAACTAAAGGACATCTTTTATCTATTGAAAAACTGCGGAATACCGACGAATCTGATTGAGACAATCAAGAACATATATTCCGAGACAACGTACGGGCACGAATAAATGGTAAACTGAACAGAAAAATATCTGTAAACAGTGGAATCCGACAAGGTAACTCTTTAAGTCCTCTTTTGTTCAATATCTTAATGGATGAGATCATAAGAAAAGTGAAAATTGGCAAGGGTTACTGGATGGGCGTTCGGGAGTCGGTCCTCTGTTATGCCGGTTACGCAGAACTCTTCACGCAAAATGGGGACGATCTACAGAGAAACCTCCAACTCTTCATCAATATACGCCCCCATGACATTGTAGCTTGATGCTCTGGGGACGCTTGTCTTGACTAGGACCCTAGTTTCATCCCTGTGAAATGGAGGATGTAGTCTTGATGCCTAAAGCAATGTCACTGGCGCCAGTAACTGGATCCCTTTAGTGGAAGTTCGACCCTGGTTTCACCGTAAAGGTGAAATGGAGGGCTGAGCTGCGTTGTTTAACTCAGTGACAAGGGTGTCTGTCGCAGCAAAGGGCTTCACCCTTAAAATTAACTTACTCTACCCTATTACAGCAAATCTCCAGATTTTTTTCCAATGGCCGAGTGCGTTATGTAGCCTACTATTACCTGGGGAGGATGGAGGCCCTCGGGAAGTATTCGTATGACCTGGTCACCCAATTGTTGTTGGACTCAAGGGGGCAGCGGTTGAAAGTCCACATGCTGGACTAGAAGGGTATTTCATCTATCTTTTCACAGAAACACATATTCAGGATATTTCGAGAGGTGCTTCAGGGTTCAGCCGTACTTGACGGTTTGGCCGACCTCGTCCTGAACCAGGATCGATTGCAAGATGTTTCTGGGGTTTGTGGATCTCGACGATATGGCTAGACCGTTGGTGCTTGAAGCCAGAATCAATTGAAAGACTTCACAAGGGTTCGTGGGTCTTGACGTACAGGCCGGATAGACGGTGCTGGTACCAGGATCAATTGAGGCATCAATCTTCAGACTGTCTTGGTTCATGGGATTGCGTTCGGGTGAGTGAATAAGAAGCCTCTTCGGCGTGTGAGCTGCGTCCCAAACAACTCGTGTATTGACACTGCAGAGCTGGTAGAGGTTGGATAGTGCTTCGCTGCTATCAGTCACGGTGTATGTTTTTCAACTGAAGCCGAAACTGAAAGCTTGATGGGTTCAACTCTCCGGAGTGGTTTTCACTAATGCGCGATGATAAGGCACTTTCTGCTTCCTGGACAGATTGTGGAGACTGCTGAGTAGCACCTGGTGAAAAAGCCATGCTGACATACCACTAAACTAACCGGTATAATTCAGGAATTCTTTATCAATATAGCAAAGCATTTCAATATGAACACAGCCACTCAAAACTAAATGCATAACCACATCGAAAGAATCTCTCCAATGTAAACTGGAAATCAATCAGAACCTAATAGAATAAGTAATGTCTTTCAAATACTTGGAAGTTAAACTATCCAGTTTCGACTGTACTGAGGATGACGTTTCCCTACAAGTTATGACAGCTAACAACATCGCAGGCTGCCTCAACGACACGATATGGAGGAATAAACATCTGAACATCAAGAATCTACAGGAGCACCATACGGCCGATCATGATCTACAGGCCGAGACTAAAGCAGTCACATCTAAGACAAGGCTTATCTTGAAAACAGCGGAAATGAGAATTCATCGTAGAATTACTGGAAAAACTTTGTACGACAGAGAAATGAGTGCAGATATAAGAAGAATGTGTGAAGGGCAAAACATCCAGGAGTAGATAACCAACAGAAGGAGAAAATGGAACGCGCACAGAGAAAGAATGGGGCATGATAGAATCGTGAAAGGAGCTAGAGACAGTTCACCTCTAGATAGGAGTCCAAGGAAGAGATGTAGTGATAATTTACGCCTCAAATAGGGACATCGATGGAGAACAGTCTCTATGCCTATATGGAAGAAGGAAAGAAGGAAGTACTTTAATGCTAAATTTCGTGAGAACAGTATAATTAAAAGCCAAAAAAATTATTTGTCAGTATCGTGGGTAATCTAGCGCGAAAAAGTTCTTGACTTTACGTTAGTGCTTTTCACGTACATTTGTAGCTGTCTCAAGAATCAATTCACAGATTTTAAATTTCCAGGGAAAATGAACTGTTGAACAAACATGCAAAAGTTTCTCACTTTACGTCCGTGTTTATCATTTTTAAATTATTCGTTGTAATTTTTCGTTAGATAATCGTTAAAATTGTTTCTTATCAGCTAAAATTTTGACCATTATAAAGGGTCTTGCATTAACAATGCCTCATTTTGTTTTGTGAATAAAATACACTATCTATATGAAAATTACTGAAATTTTCATTTCATTATAAAGTAAAATGGATACCATTAGTTATTAAATAGAACATTATTTAAATATCCACCAAGAAAACGCTGACAGGAATGAAGTCGTTGAACCCAATTTTTCATGACTCTCACACAAATCAGGTCTATGTTATCAATTACTAGTTCAATATTGACCTGTAAATCGTCTAAATTTGCTAGATGATTGCTGTGAACCAATGATTTAATGTAACCCCAAAACAAGAAGTCCAATGAAGTTAAATCGCAGAGACGAGGCAGATAATTTATCGGTCCATCATTTCCGATTTTTTCTAAACACCAATTACTGAATATACGACGGTTTGAATGATTTGTTGGTTTGAGTTCTTGGGTTAAAACAACTTTGTATCGATGTAAACCCAGATTTTTTCGTTAAATTCGCCACAAAGATGTCTGAGAGATGCCTCGTTCTTGTGAACGTCGAGAAATTGATAAATTTTGGTCTTCACGAACACTTTCACACGTACGGCAGCCATATTCTCTTCACTTCTTGCATTTTTTTTGTCTCACTGGCACTGTAACATCATGAAGTGTAAAATTCGTTTCAAACTTCTTCACTAACTGATCTTCTATCCGGACGATTATAACGATAAAAAATTGGAGTTAGAGCACGTAGATTTAGAGTAACAGATCGCGATTTTTCATAATAAATTTGAATTATTTGTAAAAGTTGTTGGAGTGTCTACCTTTCCTGATTAAACGGACGATGAGAGACATTGACAAATACAACTGTCAATGTCACAAATAAACAATGGCTGCCGTGCGTGAGTAATGTCCATTTAAAAATAGGGCGTTTCCATTGAAAGACCTTATAGGTATTACAAATAGCGTGTAGAGTCTTTCAGCCATGTCGATACTCTTAAATTTTTCCTTAATTGGCTGTGATTTTCTCATGTTATGGTGTTCATGGTGTCTTCTTTCCTCTTGTAAGCTCATCATCTCAAATTAAGTTCTGAAATTGAACTATTTTGCGAAAACTCTGGATTTCCCACAATTTGAGTAGGAACCACGTCATCTAATTGATAGATGGAAGTACATTTAAACCCGTTCGTCATTGCTGAGTGCCAACCAAGACACCTCTGCCTTTTAGCACTCACTCCTGCAGTGTTTACGAAATAAATGGCCTCATCCTGCTTAAGTCGCACAATCCAAAACAAACGTAACACATGAGCAGCGTACTTAACCAAATTTAAGCCGGGTAATTGTTATCTATCTTATCTTCTTTGTTGTATTATTGAAGACCCCGCTGGGAGGCGATTACGAAAACAGTGACAACGTAGTGATTTCGGCCGATTTGTTTTCGATTACTTCTTGTAGCGTGAATCTGTTCTGTTTCCTTGAAAGATAATTGTGCGGGCTTTTATATGATAATTAGGTCGGAAGGTTAGGTCTCTAGTATGAATGATTGGCGGAATAGATATTACTTTTCAGGGCTGTTTCTTGAAGTGAATTGAGTTTATGACCTCTACAATAAAGTGTATGTGTGATCTTGTAGATAGTGAATATTCATAGAAGTCGTTTCAGTTCATTTTGGGAAAGAAATCCAGGTATGTTTCACGAAATCACGAAATTTTGACACAAAAACATAAACAATCTCTTCTTAATTTAAAAATGAATTTGAATTTGAGTCAATACATGAAACACGAACTGAAATTTAAATGATTTTAAATTCAGAATTATATATTCGAACTTCTACAATATATATTGAAACTTGATACAAAAACCATTAATATGATACCCTTATACGTAATCAATATAAAATATTTTTCAATGTCTTGAAAGAAACATTTGTATATAGTTTCAATATATATTGTAGAAGATAGAATATATATTCCTGAATTAAAGGCTTTTAAAATATGAAATAAATTCATATAGAGTCTTAACATCCACAATATATTCCTTAATTTATTATTTTTGAAATTCTGGTTATTTTTCTTATAAAGGGACATTATTTGAGGTGAATAAGTTTTGTTATGTTATTCTGTGTTCCGAGTATAAATGGTTATAGGTTAAACGTAACAACACATTGATCATTTCTTTTTTATTTTGGATACTTCAAAGCTTACCTCAAGTTTATTCGTTTCAGGTTTTTTCTTATTTGTTGAGTTAAATTTTGATCTTCTGATATATTCGAATCTGAATTCGATACATTTCTGAAGATCTAATATTGGAATTCTTGTCCAATTTTATATTTTCATTTGATTCTTCATTTCGAGAATTTCAGATAATTTTGGAATAGTTGATTTTTTTGTATTTGTATGTTAATATACATACTTATTTAGTTTTTGTTTATACATTTGTATTAATACGTTTCATGACGAAATGTATCTATTTTATACAAGAATATCATTTTGATAGTTTTTGAATATAGTTTCAGTATATATTGTAGAAGTAAGAATATATAATTCTGAATTTAAACTCATTTTCTTGATTTCTGCAAAGTAAAGACTCTTCAACTTTAAATTTATTTTTACAATTATCTCATGAGTAGTCCACTAAAGAATGTGAGTGATGAAGGAGCTTATTATCTAAAAGAAATATTAAAGGTCTCATTGTACATAAAAAGTTTTGAATTAATTATTCAAAATTCCGTTCCATTTTCTTTCATTCGAAGGAGTTCAAGATATTCAGGTATTCCTACTGAAAATTATCACAATAACATGAAAATTAAACAATGGAACATGTGGAAATTTTTCTATATAAGGTGAAAAAAATACACCGCTTAGGTTTCACAATCTATTAATGTTGTTGACATAAATGTTTCCGTTCCAACTCATTTCAAAAACTGAAGGAAATATACTTAGGAATACAATTTATACTTATCATCCAGATGAAACTCAACTTGAGATTGAATAAGATATTTGTAGTTCTATTTTTTTCGCAGATAAGACAGATATAATCTTTCACAATAAGGTTTGATATTTTACAGCTTGTGGTATTCGGGGTTATTCAAATTCTACTTGGTCCTTCGTTATAATTCATAGAGTGACAAAGAGCAGAATCCTTATTTATTTCAATTGTACTTCTCTCAAAGAAATTATCGCATGATCCTGCATGACGACTAGTGGGATTTTGACCAATCTCTTCTACCCACTGTACCGTATTTCTTTGCTCCCACCTTGCTCTCCATATATACAAAAATGCATGCAGAAGTCCAAGGGGTTTAAGACTGGGGAATATGGAGGCCATTGTCTTGATGGAATGTTGACTTGGGCATTGTTTTGAAGACATTGAGCGATATGTTGCTCTCTGTGAGGTGGTAAAAAGTCCTGTTGTAACACGCTGCGTTCTGATTGGAATTGTTTTTTGCACAAGGCTTCAAGAAACATTCTAACACTAACAGTCTATAGATTGGAGCAGCAAGTTTTACTCCCTCTAGCATGGAAACCAGTGGAGAACGTCAATTTTATGTAAATGCTGCGACGTGGATTTTAATTCCTAACGTTTTTTCACTTCACGAACGTTCTCAGGAGTACAAGCAGTCTTTAGTCCATCACTTTCACGCTTACGTTGGATAGAGCTAGTTTCATTATAACATTTAATGGTAGGGTAAACAAATTTTCAGTTAACATTTCAACGTCTCATCTATCTACTTCACAATCTCACTGGTCCATTTTTCATTCAAAAATAAAGCAACTTTCGCCAACTTTTTTGTGTTTGAAACTATAATTTTTTTTTCGATCGATTTTTACTATCAGACACGCGTTTCAAGAGTTATTTAATGATAAACAAACTGTCAAAATTCTAGTGTCCTATCTCTTGTGTATCAACAGTGAGAATGAAATTTGAGACATATTCCGTACCCAACTATGACAACTTCCGTTCTCATTGTCTCAGGTTGAGAAACACGAAAAAATATTTTTTTTTCGAAAGTAGCTTTTAGATTTAATGACGAAGTGCATATTCGTGCAAAAAAATCGTAAATATTGCATAAATGGAGAATTGAAAAAATGTTTTGTGAGCAGAACATCGTCGAGAGCTTCCGGAACCATAAGAACAGTCCTACGCTTTAATTTGACATTGAGATGTGAAATAACGACAATAAAGCTAACAAAAAATTTTTTAACGATCCTGGTAATATGAACAAGCGCGCAAAAACTCGCAACATACGATTTCTTTCTAATAAGAATTAATATCCAAACATATTTTTCAGAGAAAAAATATACATATGATGAAAGTATTTAATATACATTTCTTCTTTACAGCAGATACTTAAAATATCTCCATACTTTTATGTACGACCAACATTTTTTATGAGGTTTCTTCTCAAATCTCTCCGAACCCGTTATTGAGTTGTACTGCTTCAGACATATATGATAGTATCGGCTGTTTTTTTAGAGCGATAGAACACTAAATTGAAATGAAACACATTTAAATTATGTAAATATGAAGCCAACATTTTTTTATTTGAAAGATATTTTATGACATTTATGTTTTGAAAATAATTTCCGGCATACATTCTGTCAAGAAAGTACCGGGAATTATCGATTTAAATCTGGCGGGGTAATGAGGCAGGTAAATTTTTTTTTCCTAGGTTGGTACCACTGTCCTTAATTACTATGTCAAGCTTGAGCGGGATCTGTCAACCAGTGTGTTTGCAACAGCTGATTAAGTCAGTCGATGTCAGAGTGCGTGCCGATTTTTACTATGGGTGATTAATATGGGACGATAACGCGCCTTCTCACCGAGCTACGATTGTGACTGACTTTCTCGCCAAAAACTCAACAAACGTGCTTTAGCAACCACCGTATTCGCCGTATTTTGAGTCGATTGAAGCCATAAAACAAAATTCAGCGCGAGAGCTAAAGTCCATCCCGGAAAGCGCCTATAAAAAATGTTTCGATAATTGGAAGTGCCGTTGGCATAGATGTATTGGAGCAAATGGAGCCTATTTTGAAGGCGACCCAATAAATTTTGACGATTAAATGTAAAAATGTTGTTTTAAAATTCTTGGTACTTTCTTGACAGAGTAGTATGTCCACCAGGACTAGCTCTGAGGAACGGCATTCGACCAGACCAATTTTGGACCAATTTTTTGAGGCCTCATTTCATCAATAATACCAGTTATATTGGCTTCCAAAGCGTCTATTGTTTCTGGTTTATCAGTATAAACCAATGTCTTGACATAACCCCAAAGAAAATAATCATCGATCATCTATCTGTAACGAGCACCATTTACTGTAACATTAGCTTCAGCATCGTTTTTAAAGAAATATGGACCGATGATGCCTCTACCGTGTAAAGCACACCATACAGTTAATTTTTCAGGATGCAATGGAACCTGTAGAACTTCTCGAGGATTGTGTTCACTCCATATACTGCAATTGTTCTCGTTTACATAGCCGTTAAACCAGAAATAAGCTCCTTCACTGAATGCAATTTTACGATAAATAGTGGATCAACTTCAAGCTGTTCCAATCAGCAAACAAACGACGCTTATTATGGTCGAGTGGCTTTAGTTCTTGAACCAGTTGGATCTTGTATGAGTGTAGACCAAGATCTTTACGCAAAATTTTGGATGCACCGAGTCCAACTTGTTGTGAACGTCGACGAATAGACAAATCTGAATCATCATTAACACTATGACTTACAGCAGCGATGATTTCCTCTGTACGTACAGTTCTTTGTCTTGTTTTTGTTGTTGTATCGAGTAGAGAAAATGTTGTCCGAAATCTATCGATAGTTCGACGAATAAGCTGCTCTGATGGACGATTATCTTAACCATGAATTTCAGGAAGTGCTCTATAAGTTTGGCGAATAGAAAGAACACTGATTTGGAAAATAAATTTCAATAATTTGTAAACATTGTTGCCGCGTGAGTCTTCCCATGATAATTTTTCAATGCTTATTGAAATGTCAAAACAACATGGCTTTCACCTTCTGTTAAATCACAGTCATCCCTATCGAAAGTTTTATCACTCTACAAAAAACACCTGATACTTTTGTCATAATTCTCATTTATTATAAACAGTATATCTAAGGATGGCTCCTCTGAAGCAACCCCATAGAAAATAGTTCATAATTAAAGGTCCGATTATCGAGGTGGGTACATGATCCATCAATTTTGGTATAATACGTTCAAGAACCTAGTCATTTGTGAATTCGTGAATACTGGGTGATGCACCATTACGCTGTAACCACATTTCCTCGCTTACATCTAGTGGTATGTCTATTAATGAAGTATCGAGGCTCTTACTCAGAAATTGGAGAAACGAACACTATTAACTCTTAATGGCAGTTCAACTGGACCGATAACACTGCTACATTGTATTCCTGTCTGCAAATTCACTTCCAATTGGTGCTGGAATCAATCTCCGCTTATCACTATGGGATCTGTGATACTCTAATGTTGAATCATGTTAATTACTGTGAATATTTTGAAACATAGGTCTATAAGATACAATTCTTCAGAAACTCGACAGATTTAGATCTAAATAAATATCATGAAAACATTTAGAATTAAATTATAAAAATATGTCCTCTCAATCACTTTATAGACATATAAATTATCATCACATGTGGTGGACATTAACTAATAAAGAATCAAAAGAAATATAAAATAATGACCAAATTATTTAGACATTACCTTATACATATATTTTCCAATTGGATGTTGAAGAATTACAAGTTCCATCACCAAAAAATGTTGAACATATAAATAAAAATGACCTTTCTTATTTCTCTTTTTTTTTTAAAATATATAGCACACTCTCCAGAGAAAGGACCTGATAAATGCAATGACCCATGTCTCTTCAGTAAGGAGTTTTTGGATAAACAAAAAAATCATTAAAAAATATATTAATAAATATATATGTCTATAATGTGATATAGTGTATCGGGGACATGTTTTTAAAATTTAATTCCAAATGTTTTCATGAAATTTATTCAAATTTGAATCTGTAGAGGTTCTGGAGAATTTGCAATTTCTGCAATTTTCATACAGCTGATAATTACCTACGAGTATCATTCTAATTGGAAAGATCTACTTATTTATGAACTTGTACAAAAAATTCTTAAAACTCGTACAAATTTTATGTACATATTTACTACTTAATATACTGAAATACAGGCACTTGAAAACTAGGAGTACAAGACCAAAGACTCTATTGTTTCTGTTAAATATTATCACCTCCTTGATAACACACACCCTGTTAGTTCACTACATATTTTTATAAGGTCAGGGAGTAATATTCAACGTTGTTTATATATTGAAAGGTAAAACATTCAAACGAACGTGCGTTCCTTTTATAGTTGTGAAACTGTTTACCTTATACTGTCAAACACTTACCCCATAAAAATTCATACTAAACGTATTTTTGAATATAATTTTCTGGAAGTTTTTTTGGAATTTGTTAAAATTTTGAACTTTTTTGAGATATCAAAAGATTTAGGTAGAATCGAGTTCATATAATAGGTGAAAGTAGTGTTCAAAATTTGAACAAATGACCAAAACCCTCCAAAAATGTATATTTAAGAATATCTGTGATATAAATTTTCATATTTATATGTCTGAAGATGATAAAATATTTATACGGGATGAAACAGAGAAAGTTGCTCAAATTGAAATTCAATGAAGGAAAAAGTAATGCAGATACAGATTTAGTTCCTTGAGCAGTATCAAGTACAAGACGTAAATTTTACGTTCACATAGTTTTGAAACGATATCAGGAAGCTGGTGTCCTTAATTCTCAATTCATTTCGTCCATATACTTTTGAAGTTTCGTTCAACTTTTTCGTGTATATCGACAGATATTTTAGTAAAAGCTTGACAAATGTTTCACTCAAGGTGACCCGGAGCTCAAGGAGAATTATGGTGAAAAATTAATTTTAAGTAGCTCCATAGAAAGTCATCACAAAAAACGGGTGACCGTTCTGGAAAGTGCACAAGACAGTCATTAAAACACGCAAATTCTCTGCTGTGGCACCAAATTCAAATAAGCAAATTACTCTACCACACCTTGTATTTTAGGCAAAATATATTTTCCCGATCAGAAGCCTCTACTATGAGTAGGCATTAAGAAGTATAAAGAGAATATATTGAAAAAAATTTGTTGGTACTTACACTAGAATTATAAGTTCTTTTTTGTATGATAGTATGAGTCTGGATGTCCTCTGAGTTGAGATCTGAAAAAAAAGAATGAAATATAGTTTTCTACTGGAACATGAACACTGTTATGAATTGAAACATTTTCATATTCCATGTACAGCACTGAAATTAAGAATATTTTTATCTAGATCTTATCGTCATTTAGTATAATTCAGATGGTATAGATCTAGTGCTAAAGCATTTGTTGCAGTATTTATAACTGATGAGAAACTTAGTAAATTATTTTTCCAGAATTGTCCTATCGTTTCTCTACCATGACAATTAGATATATTCTTCCTTTGTTGCTTTACTGGTAGAAAATAGGACAGACATGGATTCCGGTATATTTATTAAAAGGAGAAGGAATCCCAAGGAAGATGCTAACACCTTAAGTCTCATCACATTTTTGTAAGTAATCAAACATAAACTTATACGTGGAAATCAATGATTATTTCTCACTTCTTATTTTATATGATCATTATTATCTCATTTTTTCAGTTACATCAATAAAATTCTGAGGATAGGGGAGAAGAAAGATATAGAAGAAGACCATCTTTTTTATGTTCATCGAAAATTAAGGTCCAAACACTTAGGAAATAAGTTGGAAAAGATAGCTGAACGTCTGCAGAGAAAAGAGAAGCATTTGTCTACTATGAAACTGCTAATCTTATTCTGCGCTAAAAAATACATCTATCTTAGTATAATGCAATTGATTGTTATGGCCATTTACGTGTAAGTATTTTCAAGGAAGATCGATGCATGTAATTAACATCATAAATTCATGTTTCGTGAGTCACATAAGAATATTTTTTTGATGACGTGAGAGGAAATCCGCGATATGTCGTTAAAGTGAATATAGTGCGTCTAGAAAGTATTCGGAATTTATTATTTTTCATAATTTTAATATACTTTTTTTTGTAACATTCTAAGACAAAAGTAATGTAGAAAATAGTTTATGCAGATACTCAGCTTTGGCCAAAGTTGCATGGCGACATTTGTTAAATAGTTTTTATTGTCAAAAGGTATACAATTTATGAAATGATGTCGCAACTAGAAAAAAGTAAACAGGTTTTTGTATAGAAAAGGTTTTCGAAAAGTAAAACAGTTAGTGCAATTGAATATTGAATTGTATCAGTCCTTACTTGATGAAAATCCATATTAAATAATTTTAAATAAGGTGTAATATAAATAGATTTCGGAAACAAGCTTAGTTATTCAAAATGTGATCTTGCCTGATGATGTTACTGTGATAGCGAAACAATTGTTGTGAGTTTAACAATAAAAATTTGTGAAAATCAGAATAACCTTATTTCAAATTAGTTAGTGCAATTGACTGAACTGGGAAAATGTGCTGTATATGAGACAATAAAGAGGATAAAAAATGGTATCGATATGAGGCATAGACCAGTTTCAGGAAGACCGCGTAAGATTAAAGGAAACAATTTAAACGCTTTATTGGCCTTAGCCTTAGGACGATACAATCCTTGCCTGGAGTTTCGCAAATTGGCTAACAGTTTTGGAAATCAATGAAATATAAAAGTATGTCCAGAAACCGTCTATATATTACTGAAAAGACAAGGCTACCTATCAAGGAAACCAAAAAAATCCCTTGACATCCTCACAAAAGAAATGATGGATAGAATTTTGTCAACGTTTTTAAGAAGATAATTTTAATAATGTCTTTTTATCTGATGAAATTTGGTTCCCTTTAGGTGGAAATCACTTGAAAATCCTATCAAAACAACCTGCTACCGTTCAAATTTCCCACCAAAATAATGGTTTGTGGAGCAATATCTCAGCGTGGTGCTAAGGCTCTCAGTACAGTTGATGGTACCATTAATAGTGAAAAGTATTGGGGCATTCTAAACGATTTTTCTCCTCGAATTGGCGCATGCTTCATATCCAGAGGGGTGGCGTTTTCAGCAGGATAATTAAAAATGGCATACTTCGATCTATACTGAAGCTTGGGTGCAAGAACACCGAGTGGCAACCATTTCATGGCCAGCAGCTTCACCAGATCTTAGTTTCATTAAAAACATATGGGGACTAATGAAGATTGAAGATGAACGAGCAGCGCCACGAAATAAAAATGATTGAATTCAGTAAGTTTTACAGTCCTGGGCTATCATCACTGAATATTATGGAGGTGATCTAGTTTCGGGTGTACCTCGACGGTTAGTCAAGTGTTTATAGTTAATCAATATTTTGTTATAATTTTCTAATTCAAGAATTGAAAATATGTACTAAACAATTACAATTGAGCATTGTATTTTCCGGATGCCTTCTAGACGGATTATATGAACAGAGAAGAATTATGGACCAATATTGAAAAATTCCTGAAATGTTTATGTTGAAATTATAATCTCAATTTAGCGTTTGAATTGACACATGCTGCTAATCAGGGCCGCATGCTCACTGGCGTTTCCAGTGTTATCTAACGGCACTGGACTAAAATTTCTCGGAAGCTAATTCTAATTAAAGGGCTTTCATCCTGTCTCCTTGAATACCGAAACCGTTAAAATCTCATACTTATAGTTGCATAATTTGAAATTCCAATTCGAGGAATTGAATTCTATTCTTCTGACCTCATAGACCCATAGAAAAATTTCGGAATATGTCGATGATCTCATAACTATAGTTATGTAAGTGGGAGAATTGTTTTGAGTTAGAGTCATCTGAAGAAAAGTCATGATTAATCTTTGAAAATTATTTAATAAAGGGCTATCTCGAAGTCAGATCTCATGCTAATGAACTTCAAAATATTGGATTTATCGCTGGAATGCAGAACATGATTATTTAAAACATAATTGATTCTTCAATTTTTTATTCAAACTCTAAAAGTAAGCAAACTTTCCATGAAGTCGTAATAGAAATTGTTAAAGAGGTTAGAAAATTCTTTTAGACAGAAGTTTTCACAAAGTAGCACAAAGAGGATGGTTTCAATGGTTCCAGAAAAAAAAACATTGGAGCTCCTTGCGAGCAAATACTTCCCTGGATGTCAAACCTTGGAAGATACAAACGCCAGATCCAACCCTGACCATTCAATTTGGCCTGGGAGGGGCAACTAGCGAATAGCCAAAAACATAGTCACTGCACAAGCGGTCAGAGACGCAATAAGGTCTTTTAAACCTTTCAAAAGACGGGGGGTAGACGAAATCTTTCCAGACCTACTTCAAAAGGGCATGGATGTGTTGATTCCGCATCTGCTAAAATTATTTAGAACAAGTCTGGCTTGGAGGGTTATCCCTACAAGCTGGACCCTAACTAAAGTGGTCTATATACCAAAGATGGGACGAACAGAACCGGAACCCTCATCGTTCAGACCAATAAGTTTGACATCGTTTCTGCTGAAGAGTCTGGAAAAGGTGATTGATGTCCATATCAGGGGAAAGGTGCTAATTGACAGTACCCATAGCCCTCATCAATACGCCTACCAGGCCGGCAAATCGGCAGAACTTGCATTACACAATTTGGTCGGAAAATTTAACTAATCTCTCGATAATCGACAGATAGCACAAACAGCGTTTCTGGACATTGAAGATGCTGCTAACCATACGCTGCCAGCTCCTCTCCTTGAGGCTATCTCTGCGAGAGGAATCGACCCACTAATTTGTAGATGGATACAGGCAATGTTATGCAACAGAATAATAACGACCTCGTACCAGGATGAGGTCTTCGAGTTTGAGGCTGCGAAGGGCTGTCAGCAGGGAGGTATACACTCACCCTTACGGTGGACCCTTCTCGTTGATGACTTGCTAGCGATCATTTCGCTGTGGGGAGTAGACGTTCAAGCATTTGCTGTTGACCTGGCAATCATAGTGAAAGGTAAATCGGAAGTGATGATATCGGCCCTCCTTCAAGAGATACTGAACACTATTGACAAATGGTGTATAAGGGCAGACATGTCTCTTAACCCACAAAAGGTAGTTATAGTACCATTCACTAAAAACCGGAAGTTGAATGGTTTAGAACCGCCGACTATCCATGGTGAAATAATACAATTATCATTTGAGGCAAAATACCTGGGAATAGTCCTGGAGAAAACTCTCAGTTGGAATGCACACCTAGATGAATTGTGTCATAAAGCCAGAATGGCTTTCTGGACTTGCAGGCGGATCTGTGGTAAGACCTGTCTAAAGCCCAGGCAGATGTACTGGCTATACACTATGGTAATTAGACAACAGAAAATGTATGGCGCTGTAGCGTGGTGGGAAAAAGGCCAACAAACGGATGGCCAACATAAGCTCACCCGACTACAGAGACAGGCTTTCCTTGCAATTACAGGTGTGTTTCGCACCATACTCACGGCAGCCATGGAGGTCCTGCTAAATCTACCACCCCTGCACCTGCTCGTGCCGAGGGAGGCAGAACGGACCACATAAAAACTATATCAATTGGCGATCAACGGGCCAGAGGCAATAGTGATAGGAGGCTCAGGACTGCTGGACGAGCTTCTAACGAACAGCACCCTATCGATGCCTTCGGATCTATTGTCAAAAATCACGAGCCAAGAATTCCTGGGAATACCACATGACGTGGCTAACGAGGTGACAACAGGCAGAATGAACTCATGGCTAGAGTCTTTCTGGCGAAGCCATTCTGGCCTGAAACATTCGAAGGAACAGGTTCGAACAAATAGATGGCGAACCTAGCGCTAGGTCTGGATAGGGTCAAACTAAGAACACTTGTCGGAATTATGACAGGTCACTGTCGACTGAAAGCTCATTTGCACAAAATCGGTCTGGCTGCCATGCACATCCTCTTAGAGTGCCCAGCGGTGAGTCGCATCAGATTCTAGGTCTTTGGTCAGGCTTTTATAGCCCACTGCGCACTGAAAGATTTACCCCTGAACAAGATTATCAGTTTTATGCAAAAACTGGATCTCGTTGGGGAGATATAAATTAGGGATGGACCACAATAGTCCCTGAGGACGCAGTGGTAGTGTGGACGGACGCCCGCTAGCCATAAATAACATAACACAGAAAGGTTACAGAGTAGAGTCTTATTCCATTAACGCATATTTGCTTCTCTTATGCCCATCTAAATAACAATTTGTCTTGTTGGTTTTAGTCGGACAGAGCAAATTTTTGAAAATCATTAAATGTTGAAATTTTTTTCAGCGTCGTGAGTCCATTTTTACTCGGAAAGTTCGTCCTCTTCTTCTCCCCCAACCAGACGGAAGTCAACTGGAACGGAGCTTGCTTCTTTGGCGTCTCCTACGTGGCTCTATCCATCATCCACTTCGTCTACGAACAGAACTACGTGATGATCAAAAAGGAGCTCAGGATTGAATTTCAGACAGCTCTCTGCTCCCTCGTCTACAGGAAGTCGCTCAGGCTGTCCCATAAGGCCCTCTCAGACATAACCATTGGGAAAATCGTTTCCTTGATTTCGAAGGACATTAACGTCTTCGGCTATATCATCAACTTCGGCAGCGATTGGTGTGTGGGAGTGATACAGATTATGATCATTGTTTATTTATTTTATGTGAGAACAGGAGCTGCGACTTTTGTGGGGTTTGCTATGTTGTTTACAACTCTACCAATTCAGGGTGAGAAAAATTAATTTTATATGTTCTTTGAGTTTATTTATTTATCGCTTTCTGTACAATTTGTACAAATATTGTTTAATCCTCCAGAGAAGCGACGTTTAGGCTCTTGACTACTCTTACACTTAACTCCTCTGAAGGAATGAAAATGTGTAAAAAGTATTACAACAAAAACCAAATAACCCCCCAATAACCAATAAAAGATAAATATGATACAAAAATTATATAAAAAGACAGTAAGTAGGAGTACCAATCGTGTAGTATGAATGACTGTGCTATGCAAATTGATCCTCTAGCAGACTTATTCTAAGTCGAAATTTGAAACTGGACAAGTTCTCCCGATTGAGATTGGCACGCGATGCTTTAAATACTTTGATAGCATTGAACGAAAAACTTCTTCTGAACCTAGCAGTTCGCTGAACAGGAATTATTAGCACATTAGGATATCTTATATTGACAGAGTGGAAGTTATGTCTGGCAACGAGTTTATCCCTAATATCATCAGAGGATGGACGAGTTGACAATCTAAAACCAAAACAACTGACATAATTTAACGCGGTTCTCTATGCGCAACTATTACAAAGCATTCATTCCTCACACATGATCATACCTTCTCAAACCGAAAACGAATCTACAACACCAGTTTTGAACATAATTAATTATATTTTTTGAAAAAGTAGACAAGGAGAATACACATCACAGTAGTTCAGTGAAGACATCACCAAGGTCTCAGCAAGAACCTTTCTAAACGTAAACGTGAGAAACCCTCTAGAAGCATAGGTCAGCTTTAAGCGAAAAGATGCGGACCTAACTAATCCAGCAGCAAGTGCTGAGAAACTGAGCTACCTATCAAGCGGTAATCCCAAACTACTCGCAGAGTCAGTCACAGGAACTAAATCTCTTATCTAAAATCATTTGCAGTTCTAAAATTGCAAAGTACAACGTTTATTTCACTTTGGTATGACAAAATTATGTATTTTTGTACATCAGATTCACAGGTATGCGCAAAAGTTTTCGAATTCTCGCCATTGCTTTTCAACATTTTTTTCAATTTTCAAATTAACTTTATTAAATAGTAAAAATAATCTAGGTTATTCAGAAGCTTACCACATTGTACTTTTCTATCATATCAAAACTGCCATTTCATTGCACCTAAATTCATAATATCAAACATTACAGTATACATCGCCCGAGTTATAAAGGTGAAAAGGACCTACAGCAATAAACAGTCTGATGAACGCCTTCAACTTACTCAAGAAATCTTGGCCTCGATAAGGATTATCAAAATGTACACTTGGGAAAAGTTTTTCTGTAAGAGGATAACTGCTGCACGAAGGTGAGATTTTACGAGCAACCCATTATGTTCATTATGAATCATTCGTTTGACGAAATTCACATAGTCACAGCAAATAATTGCTGAATACTTATTTTCTGCAGGGTTTTCGTTAGACTTCCTAGAATAACGAAACTTACAAAATACAGTGAGATATAGAAGAATACACCTATAGTCTACCTAGAAGGTATCAGGAAAAAACAAAGCTCAGTTGTAATTATTTAGTATATATCTTAAATTCTTGAATTAGAAAATAATAACAAAATATTCATCTTATATACTTATACAACCTCTACTCAACAGTAAACAGTTGACTAAAAGTCCAGAACACCTCCATAATTTTCGGTGATGGTAGTCCAGGACTGTAAAACTGATTGAATCAAATCATTTTTTATTCGTGGCGCTGTTTGTTCTACCTGAATCTTCATTAGTTCCCATATGTTTTCAATGGGACTAAGATCTGGTGAAGTTGCTGGCCATGAAATGGTTGTCACTTGGTGTTCTTGAGTCCAAGCATAGGCCGAAGTATGGCATCTTGCATTATCCTGCTGAAAATGCCACCCCTCTGGATATAAAGCATGCGCCGTTTCAGGGAGAAAATCGTTTAGAATGCTTTTACTATTATTAGTACCATCAACTTTACAGAGAGGCGCTGAGACATTATTAAAATTTATCTTCTTGAAAACGTTGACAAAATTCCATCCTTCATTCCTTTTGTAAAGGTGTCATTATAGGGTTTTTTTTTGGTTTCCTTAACATATGGCCGTGTCTTTTCAGTGACATACGGACAGTTTCTAGACATACTACTGTATGTCGTTGATTTTCAAATCTGTTAGCCAATTTGCGAAAACCCAGGCGCGGATTGTATCGTCCTAAGGTCAATGAAGCGTTTAAATTGTTTTCTTTAATCTTACGCGATCTTCCTGAAACTGGTCTGTGCCTCATATCCATGCCATTTTTATCCTCTTTATTGTCTCATATACAACACTTTTTCCCAGTTCAGTCAATTGCACTACTTTTTTAACGTTTGTAAAACTCTTTCTATACAAATATTCAGCCCGTTATCTTTTTTCTAGTAACGACTTTTTGCATGAATTGTATTACTCTGTCAAGAAAGTACCGGGAATTTTCAATTAAAACAACATTTTTACATTTAATCGTCAAAATTTATTGGGTCGCATTCAAAATAGGCTCCATTTGCTCCAATACATCTATGCCAACGGCACTTCCAATTATCGAAACATTTTTTATAGGCGCTTTCCGGGATGGACTTTAGCTCTCGCGCCGAATTTTGTTTTATGGCTTCAATCGACTCAACACGGGTGCCACGAAGGGGCAATTTTAGTTTTGGGAAGAGGAAAAAGTCGCAGGGAGCCAAATCCGGCGAATACGGTGGTTGCTGAAGCACGTTTGTTGAGTTTTTGGCGAGAAAGTCAGTCAAAATCGTAGCTCGGTGAGAAGGCGCGTTATCGTCATGCAAAATCCATGAGTTGTTCGCCCACAAATTTGGCCGCTTCTTACGGATACGCTCACGCAAACGTTTCATAACGCCTAGGTAATACTCCTTCTTTACCGTCTGACCCTCTGGAACGAATTCGTAGTGCACCACGCCACGGATATCGAAGAAAACAATGAGCATCACCTTCATTTTCCAGCGGCTTTGGCGTGGTTTTTTCGGTTTCGGCTCATTTTTTGCCACCCATTCCGATGATTGCTGGCTTGTTTGCATATCCTACTCGTAGACCCAGGTCTCATCACCAGTTATAATGCGTTCCATGAATGTAGAATCGGAATTACAGCGATCCAGCATGTCTGAAGCAACCTGTTCGCGATGACGTTTTTGAAGAAAATTCAGGTCTTTCGGTACGAGTCGTGCGGCCACCTTTCTCATGCCCAAAATATCAATCAAAATTCGGACTCGTGGGATATCTTAAGATCATGTGCTATCTCTCTCAAGCTGGTACGACGGTTTTCCAGCACCCTTTCCTTAATTTTATCGACGTTATCTTCGATCGAAGCCGTCGATGGGCGTCCACTTCACGACCGTCCTTGAAGGCTCTGTACCACTGATATGCACGAGTTTTCGATAGAGCATTATCATCAAAGGCCTTTTGCAACATTTTCAATGCATCGGCGCACGAAAATTCATTTGCAACACAAAACTTTAAACAAATTCTTTGCTCAACGTAATCACCCATAGTAAAAATCGGCACGCACTCTGACATCGACTGACTTAATCAGCTGTTGCAAACACACTAGTTGACAGATCCCGCTCAAGCTTGGCATAGTAATTAAGGACAGTGGTACCAACCTAGGAAAAAAGATTTTTACCTGCCTCATTACCCTGCCAGATTTAAATCGATAATTCCCGGTACTTTCTTGACAGAATGTATATCTATTGACAGTCAACAATATTTGACAAATAGTGTGGCCATGCAACTTTAAAATGTTAGAAAAAAGAAGTATATTAAAATTATGAAAAATAATAAATTCCGGATACTTTCTAGACGGACTATATTTTCGTTTTATTTTACAGGGAGGAGATGAAGAAGCTGCGACAGGTACTCATCTTCAAAGACGTGTCTTTCTTGCTCGGAAAATTCGTATCAGTGCTCTCTTTCTACATGCTTATATCATCCTACGTCTGGATGGGTAACACTCTCTCAGCAGAGCTCGTTTTCTATCTCTACTCCTCATACGATCACCTTGAAGAAACCATCATCCGCGTACTTCCAGTATCGATCAGCCAAGTGGGAGAAACCATAGCTTCTCTCGAGAGGTATGACGCCTTCTTTAATGCACAAGAAACCACGGATTTTGGAACCCTCTCTATAGCCAAGAACCCCAAATCACCGAAGATATTGTTTTATAATGTTGACGTTGAGATGCAAGGGAACCGAGTTCTGAACAACATCAAACTAGAAATTGAACCCGGACTAAATATCATCGTAGGTCACGTTGGTAGTGGAAAGTCCATTCTGTTGAAGACCATCTTAAAGGAATACCAAGTTTCCAGGGGAAGTCTCTTTGTCGAGGGAAAAACAAGTTATGCATCACAATTTCCTTGGTTGTTTCCTTCCACGATCAAACAGAACATCCTTTTTGGTGAAAAATACGACGAGGAAAAGTACAACAGAGTTTTAGACATTTGTGCGTTGGATTTTGACTTGAAGCTGTTGGAGTATGGCGATAAAACTGTAATTGGAGATTGCGGGATCAATTTGAGTAAAGGTCAGCAGGCAAGAGTTAATTTAGCTAGAGCCTTGTACAGAGAAAGCGATATTTATTTACTAGACGACTGTTTGTCTTCTTTGGATCCAAACGTTAGACGTCATATATTCACCTCTCTGAAAGTTCACCTACAAGGTAGGATCTGTATATTGGCCACGCATCATAAAAGATTCATAGAGGAGGCAGACAATGTAATTATAATGAGTGCAAGTTCCGTAATATACAGCGGTAACTTGCGGTCTATACCGAAAGACGTTCTGAAGATGAACAGGAGAATGTCCAGCTACAGAAATTCAGCTTACAATATCATCTGCAATGGTAACGTAGCTGAGAAAGAGGAGGAAAGTGAGTTGCTTGAAGTTGGAGAACGAAGAATGAATATATACCATGAAACTAAAAATTCTGGAAAGGTTCCCATCGATGTTTATAAGAAATACATACTTTTTGGGGGAGGATATTTATTCTATGGTCTCATTGTTGTGTTGTTGATCACTGGTGGGAGTGCAATGGCTTATGGAAAAGAACTGTTGAGCGAATGGTGAGTTATAACGAAACATGCTAGGATGAAATTATGTTGCGAATGAATTTCCGATAAAAATTTGATATTGTATATGTTGATCAAGTAAAATATAAACCAAACATGTTTTGTTCAGTGTATTGGCAATGGGTAGGATAGTCATAGCTCAAATCTAAAACTCCAAAAAATGCGATTGTAATCTTATGACATGTCGAGATAGTATCGGGAAGTGATCATTTGAAAAGTGTGTAAGAGGATCCGAGTTGGTCAATTCATTGGCAGAATTCAACTTGGCGAATGTTGCGTCGGAACTTAGACTCACATCAAGATAATGATGTTAGACCACGCTATTTGTTCGCTGATTTTACTTCAGAACATTTAGAGCAGGACTCTAATTTTGGCCCAAAATCATCTCTTCTGACGAAACGTATTTTTGGATTAAACGCTATGTCAACAAGCGCAATTGCCTTGTAGAGGACGAAACGAATCTATAAAAGGTTCAACAGGTGGTTTTGCATCAACAAAGAGTTACTTTTTCGAAAACGACGTTGGCCTGGCTACCACCATCAACGGCGTGCGCTAAAAAACTATGTAAAACAATTACTTTCGGTCCAAATTGAACAATATGGACCTAGATTTAATTAGTTGGTTTAGCATAGTGACAGCTCCCCTGTACTTCGATCGATAATGTCTTATTTGCGCTACTATACTACTATGTTTATTCCTGGAAGGCTGTCTCCTTCGTAAAGTTGATTATTTTGATGGGAGACTTGGCTCTTGTATCGGTTGGCCTGAAAACCATGCTATTCATTAGAGAAGGTCTGGCTTGCCCCAGCATTCTGCGCTGGCAGAGTATGTGTTGGGTTGTTTCTATTGCCGATTCACATAACCTACAGATATCAGAGTTTTTTATCGATCTATGTCGGTGGTATATCATGACCCAGTTAGCAGTGGGAAGCCAACTAAGTAGCTTTAGTTCGTTCTTTGTCAGCGATAGGGCTAATTTGCATTCTTCTTAGAGTATGCGATGAGCGTCTTGGCTTGTCGTTGGCCTGGGATGTTAATCCAGTTCGAAATCTTCTCTCTTTTTTCCTTTTCATCGACTTAAGCCCTAATTATTTCGGATTTCGGTCGGTATATTCGCTCTTTTTTTGCAAGAGTGTCTGTTTACTTATTTTCTTCAATGCCCTGGCAGGGTGGTATCCAAACTAAGATTAGTTCACTGGTTTTCACCAGTGATATGAGGGATTTTTCACAGCTCTAGATGGTCTTTGACCTACACTTAACATGAAAATCATTTGCTTCGAAGCCATCTAAACATCTGAGGCATTATAAATTCTAGTTACTCTGTATGGACACACCGACTTGAGCCCATCTCTCTATAGCAAGAATTTCGGTTTGGAGCGTTGTTATAGGTTTTTTCAAAGGTAGTGATTTCCTATAATAGGGACCCTATATTTCTATGCGTACTCCCTTAGAGATCAATCAGTATACCACATGAGATGGTTTTTTCGAAGTTGTTTCCATGCCTATTTATCGGTCAACTATAATCAGTTCCTAATGGACATTGAGGTCATACTCAACTGGCCTAGAATCTCTCAGGATAAGTTCAGTCCTCTAGTCCCTATATTTTTAATTCGAAGGGACCTTATTTTTGACAGGTATATAAAGAGGAGTAAAATTCAATAAAATATCTATTGCTACTCTATACCCAGCTCCTGTGATGCCTAGACAAGCAAGTCTTTGAAGCGTGAACAGCATCTGTAACTTATTCTTTTCCCAGTTTTCATCCACCAGACTAGAAAGGCATACATAATGATAGGTAGTGTATGTCCAATGGATCATTTTAGATTTCACACCCCAAGTCTTGCCAAACAGTTCCAATTAAGTTTTCAAACCAAGGTGACTCTCAAAGATATTCAACCACCCCGGATAACTCCATTTCTATAGCATTCAACACCACTGCTGTCAGTTTGAGCATTTGTGTGACATATAGATGTAGGGACATCCTCTTCTGAGTGACAGTGACCTAACTATAACTCCAACTTCAATACTAGCTTATGTAGAGCATCCACCGTGGATTTTCCAGGTTTATATGCGAACTTTTACACATGCAATAGGTTCTTTATCAAGACATGGTTCATCAAATAGCTGTCACCAATTTTTTCCCATTGTTTTGAGGAGGAACGACGTGAAGCTAATTGGATGATGATTTGGCCTTCTCATCTGGTTTTCGTTCTGCTTTCATTATGACAACTACCCTTGCTTTTCTCAGCATTTGGGAAGTGAGCCAGTCGAAGCATTCCTCAGAGATCTCTTGCAATTCTGGAGCCACAATGTCTAGAACCTTCTGCATCCTAGCTGGAAAAAGTTCGTCTTTTTAGGATGATTTATAAGGCTTAAAGCTTTTAATAACCCATTCAATTCTCTTTGCGTTAAAGAGTTGGTTACCAGTCCGCCATCACTCTCGGGAAGGCATATGCTCGCCGCCTGCATCCTAATCGTCGTATACGGTTGTCTTACTTGAACCTGGGAAGTAAGTGTTCAATAGAACCCCTTGACTTCCCGTCAAACTTCTTAATGAATTGGGGTTGTCTCGACAATATCTTCACAGAAAGTTCTCAAGGTGTTCCCTACATCTTTGAAATTTTCCGTTATAAGAATTCAGTGCTCTGGAATAGGAACTCCATTCCTAGGTGCGCTTAGCACTATTGAGAGTCTTCTCCACCTGTACTTTTAGTGCAGGTGGAAGCCTTGTTCCACAACAGGATTCCAAATTGAGCGATATATAGTTTCAGCAGAACGGCGCTACATGCCTGAGAGTGAATGATACGATTGATGTTTTGAATTTTGGGGTTATGCGTATCTTCCGTAGAGGTAATGGGAACTGGCCTAGAAGATTGTGCAATATAACCTTGCTAAACTTTGTATTATGGGGTTTGGTGAAGTTTCAAGTCTATATCAATACCGCGCAAGCTACCTATGGTCTAAGAGTCAGCATAGCCTATGTCATTACTAAAATTCAGCGAAGCTACATGACAGAGGCATTAAAAATGGGACTTGGATTCGTGCCACCATGAGAAGTCACATTTGAACGTTGCTATATTTTTAACAAAATAAACAAAGTTTTCATAAAAAAAGGAATTTCTCTAATATCTCATAAAAACTCATTCTATTTCATTTCAACGTCTATCCGCCCTTATTGAAGGACCCAACATATGCACATTTAAATTTAGTTGCATTCTATAACACGCAGCTACATACGAATATTCCTGTAACATTTTTAGCTTGGAGACAATGCATGGTGATAGATAGGGGTAGATATCAAACCCTCATAATATTGCGATAAGAAAATAAATATAGAGAGATATCTGCATTATTACCGCTGCAGGGAAACATGTTCGTTTCACCAAAACACGCTGCGTTCAAATGTTATAATCTCATCTTGAAATATATATTTGTGGCCATTCATGCTATCCCAACCATTTTAATATTCTTCAGTTTTTCGATTTAATTGCTACATACTGTTCGTACATATTAAGTTTATCTACTTTATCCTGTGACTAATTTATTTATCGAATATAATCTGAAACCTGCTCTCCATTCGATGTTCGAAAGAGAGAGAGAGTTTTCAGTAAAAATAGATAGAACTCATTTATTAGAATCTTTTCACAGAGAAATCTGTATGCGGATTTTATATTGAAGTTTTTTCAGGATCTTAACTACCTTTTCATATATAAAACGAGAATTTTTGTGAAGTGAATCGTTGGAATTACTTTTTCTTTAGTTTGAGAGATTATTGTTGAATTAATAAACGAAATCACGAAACTAAGGAAACTTGTTGAGATATTGTTTAAAAAAAATTAAAACCATCTGAAGAATGTACACTGGTTAATTTTAGGGTGAACACATTTGATATAGCCGATTGAGAACCTATAACATGTACAAATCTTATCCCTATTTAGATCTATCAATGCCTGGCACTATTATAAAAAATCCATAATCTCACAGGAAAAATATTTAGCTTTATTGATCTACAAAAAGGAAAATATAACAAAATATTAGTCCGTATTAGAGAAATAATATTATCTGGAAATTTGAAAATAATTACTTCGCCAATATCAATCAACATTGAGACATCTATTTAACAACAAGGTTGCACATATTTAGCTTTTAAAAGTTATGAAATCATTAGAACGACTAATAATATTATTTTAATTTCATTCTAGGGTCGATATGGATGAACATTTAAACGTCCTATCAAAAAAGAATAACAGAAGCACTGAAGAGTTCGATATCCTAACTAATAAAAGAGCTTTTGCTTTTAACGTTTACACCACCATTACCATCGTAGGGTCTGCCTTCTGGTTGATGTCCTTGGTCATACACTTTTATTTCGCCAGTAAAATATCGATGAGATTGCACAAGACCATGATTCGCTCAGTTCTGGGCTCCACAATGGAATTCTTCGATAATAACTTGATTGGAAACATATTGAACAGATTCTCGAAAGATATCTACTACATAGACGAAGAATTGGTGTACTCTACTAACGATTTCATCATGGTAATTATTTCAACGAAGCAATTCAATACCCTTAACGAAAACATTGTTATATACTGACAGATAAAAAGTCCCTTTATAGTCGTGAAGATCTAGTGGTAGTTCTGGAACATCTTTCATCTAAGATCATATCTACGCATTGTAGGAATTTCGATTAATCCAAAAAAGGCATGCTAACAAATAAAAAGCAGGCATCTCCAAACCTAGACCTTGAAAGCCTAATTACTTGTTCTAAAATACCTTGACATACTGAAAATTATAGAAATAAGATAAACAAGTAGATATGTTAACCTTTTTTCATTTAATATAAAGACCAATATCGAAACAAAAATTAAAACTGGTAAAATGACAATCTTGCTGCATCATTCTGTCAAACATTTTGGGAAAAATATTCTGGAAATAATTTTGTTTCAGATATTCGTCACAGTAGTCTCTACAGCAACATTGATCTCATCTATAAGTGACGTTTTCCTTGTATCCTCTATCGTATTCACAGTGCTTTTCGGTTTGTTGGGACACTTTCTGCTGCCCATTTGTAGGAATTTGAGACGTTTGAATAGTTCGAGTAAGAAATTTGTTAATGATTTTTTTGCGGGAACCCCTCGATTGATTTTTATTATCCGTTTGCAGCCAGAAGTCCCATGGTGGGTCATCTCAATGCTACCCTTGAAGGAATATCAACAGTGAGAGCTTGGAAAAATCATCAAATTCTCAAAGATGAGTTCGATTACCATCAGGATCTCTTTACTTCGGCTCATCATACTATGATTATTTTTACAACAGGATTTTCTTTGATGCTGAAAATGGTATCCTCAATTTTCATGGCAATTATAGTAGGAAACTTCCTTTTCGTGAAACCAGGTAATCAAATAAATTGATTGAATGAGACAACTGCGAAAAATTAATCTCCATATACAATGCGATTGAGAATATGATAATGATTTCAGATGCAGCAGGAAAAGTAGGTCTTTCACTCACCCAAGTCTCTGTTCTAACCTATTGCCTGGAATCTTGTCTCACCCTTTGGGTTGCACTTGAAAGCGAGATGACATGTTTTGAACGAGCTTTAGAATATACAGACATAAAACAAGAACCCAAAAACGGCCAAATAGTAGAAAAATGGCCATTCATTCCCACTATAGAATTTAAAGAAGTATGTCTGTCCTATGGGCCGAAATGCAAGAATGTACTTAAAAATGTCAGCTTCAAGATAGAACACAGGGAAAGGGCAGCCATAGTTGGAAGGACAGGAGCTGGAAAGTCCTCCATTATAGTCGCTTTATTTAGGATGTACCCCATTCAAGGCAGCATCCTGATAGATGGCGTAGATACTCAAACCTTGCAGCTGGAGAAGCTCAGGGAGAACTTAACTATAATTCCTCAAGATCCAATTCTTTTCACTGGGTCAATGAGATCCAACTTGGACCCTTACAAGAGATACACTGATTCCGAAATCTGGAACGCTGTGAAAGAGGTTAATCTGGATCAACACGTCACAGATCTGGAGTACGTGGTGAGAGACTGCGGAGCTCATCTAAGCATAGGTCAGAGGCAGCTCATATGCATAGCCAGAGCGTTGCTGGACAAACACAAGATCATCATACTGGACGAGGCAACAGCCAACATGGATGAAGAAATGGAAGCGTTGATACATGATACAATCCAGAAACATTTTCGTGAGTGTACAGTGATCTCCATTTCGCATAGACTGAGGCATGTTTTGCATTTTGACAAACTCTTGGTGATGGAGGAAGGTGAATTGGTGGAATTTGGTAGTCCACAAGAGCTACTCCAAAATCAGAACGGAATTTTTTATAGCATGGCCTTGAAGGCGCATCTGGTGTAATTGATGATGATTCCGAATAAATTATTTTGTCTTATTTGATTTTTTCGAATTCTGGTTGTAGAGGTATTGTGTTATTCAGAATATTTTGTTTTCTGAGAGAATTATTGACTGGCAATTTCCGTGCTGGTCAGCCAGGTCATTGCATTGCATTCTTGCTGTAATACAACCATACAAAAAATCTAGGTATTCCTTCTGTAACATTTCACTGAGTATGTTATAGGTTGTTCGCTAGATTTTCACCACATTAATACCAAACACATTGACATGAGTATGAGATGTGTAACGCAAGAATTCGAAAATCCAGTTCCTAGTACGGGAGCACAACAAATACTCATGTTATTCAATGGACTCCTTTTCGAGATGATTTGTGACATTAAATCACTTGGGGTCAACCTTTACACAGTCCTTCGGACCAAAGAGAATTCATAAGAGTCCATTGATCACAAGAGTGAGATCACGAGGCTGACTCCAGAAAACGCGGTTTAACTCAAAGTAATAAGATTTCACATCTGAACGCACACCTCCGGTAAGTCCCGGTTATTTCAGACTCTACAGGAACGTGGTCTGGAGCGGACATAATGCGTTTCCCTACGGAGACTCGTCTGAGAGACGTATACACTGCCGGTTAAAAGGAAAAAACGAATTATATTTCACGATAATATCTCTCTACTCGTTATTCTTTTCGTGCTTTGAGAACGGAACGTTTCACATTTTAGAATGATAAATAAATATGCCTACGAGTTCGCAGGGGACCTGTTAATCTCGGAGGAGGAGCCTGGAGAATATTTTTCTCTGATTATGATTTCACTGAATTTATTAAGCGCGGATATTATCTTTCTCATTTCCGAGATTTTTTTGGCTCTTTCGCCTTGAAGAATATGAATTTTTAAATACTCGCAAATGAAAGAACTTTATTTAACTATTTTTCATTAATTTGAAATAATTAAATGAATGGAGTACGCGGTAAGTTCTAGGTGAAACATAATAACAATTCTATTGAAAAAAAAATTCACATAGTTTTTGAGGTTTCACAGTATATTCAAAATCCTGACACATCTTGAAAGGAATACAAAAAGTAAATAAATTGAAAAGGTTCTTCATTACTCTTAGGAAATCTGTGTTTTTTTAAGGCGCATGGAAATAACAGCATCCAATATAGGAGTGTTTCCAAAAAGTATTTGGGAAATTGTTAAATTCTCCTTTTCGTCAATGGCTTTTTTGATTGATAGAATCTCCAAATAGTCCACCAATTCACCTTTTTCAACATTATAAATAAAGTAACATCTTTCTCATTAAAAAAATGCTCATTTTTTATAATATATCTATAAAACTGGTTGATTTCTGGTTTTTCAAAATATACATCCTATGTTTTTCGATTCTATATTGTAAAAATCTGTCTCCTATATATGTAGCATTACAATAATCATATTTAATTTGATAAATCCCCGATTCGGACAAGTGGGGCTTCCTTTCTTTATTGTTCACCAATATCTCAATTATTCTAAATTATTTTTATTTACTACTAAAGAATTAATTCCCATTTTATGAAGACCATTGGAGATCCTACTGCTGAAATCTTTTACATAATCATTTCTATTGATAAACATTTTTTTTAAATATTGTGGTAAGTTTTCTTTTTAATCATTTCGTCAATGATTTCAGTTCTATAACCATTCCTCACCAGTGTTCAATTAAAACTATAGCGGTGAATAATGGCTATAAAACTGAAATCATTGACAAAATGATCAAAAAGAAAACTTTATTTTATATCCATATAAATGATCCTTATGAAGAAAAGAAAATATGGTTTTCAATCAATGGCTTATATAAAAGTCTTGAGCAGTAGGACTCTAAAGGTCTTCATAAAAATTCTTTAGCAGTAAATAGAAATAATTTAGCTAATATGTTGGTGAACACTAAAGAAAGGAACCTCAAGTTTTCCGGATAGGGGATTTATCAAATTAAATGTGATGATTGTAATGCTATATATATAGGCCAGACAGGCCGATGTTTATAATATAGAATGAAAGAACAAAGATGTCTATTTTGAAAAACCAGAATCAACCGTTTTGCAGAACATTATATAGAAAATAATAATTTTTTTTTGTGAGAAAGATGTCACTTTACTATAAAATATTGAAAATGGTGAATTGATGAACTATTTGTAGATTCTTCTTTCAATCAAAAAATCCATTGAGAAAAAGGAGAATTCAACAAATTCCCAAACACTCTTTGGGAACACCCCTATATTGTTTCCATGCGCCATAAAAATACACAAGCGTCCTAAGTGTAATAAAAGAACCTTTTCAATTTTAAATTGAGATACTTTTTGTACAACTTTGAAGATGGTCGAAAGACCCAAACACGTGTCAGGATTTTGAATAAACTGTGAAACATAAAAGCTTTCCATTTTTTTGTAAATAAAAAATCATTTCAAATAAGCTTGTTTTTTTCCTCAATAATCTTAATTCGTTAGATAAGGTGTTGGAAAATGTAAAAACTGAAAAAAGAAGATTGAATTGATTCCCCATCCGATCAAACATACGTAGTATTAAGAAAGTACCAGAAAAGAATCGTTCAAAAAGGTCACTTGAAGATAAAGTAGTTGCAAATTATAAATTCACAGGTTTTGATTCATTTTGTAATGGTTGATTATCTGATGATTGATTTCTATATTTATCATCTACTGAAGGTACTCAGGTATTCTTACTTCTCAGTTTATGCTAGAATCACTCTTGTCAAAATGAAGAAAAACCTGAATAATTATAATATTCAATAAACAACGATTGCGACAAAGTCAAAAAATTAATCAATGCATGGATACTGGCCAGATGGATCCATAATTGCCAGAAAGATGGAAAAAAGAAGTGGCTAGCAACGGACAATACTTTGAACTTTGAATCTATAAGAAATTTTCACAAAAAAACTTCAATTTTCGACAAAAAACCGCACGAACTATAGTGAGAATCCACACATGTTTTTACAATCTTCTAGAAACATATGTTTCCAGGACGCACTGGTTGTTGTGAAAAAAAAACTTGCGAGAGATTGGACGAGAAGAAAAGAGGTTTGGTTTTCAAGAAGATTAGAATTTAGACCACAGGGTATTCACCAGCACATAATATTTACTTGGTCTTGTCATAACATTGAAATAGTAGGCAACCCATACAGGTAAGATAATTATAGGTTGTCCATAATTCCCAATAATAACAATATACGAGGGTTGCCTTTTATATTTTGGGACAACCCCAGTGTTCCAATCTGGGAACTGACCGGTCTATCGTAAAGTTTGACGTTTTTGAGGTTATGCGTACTCAGAACGTTTTGACAAACGAGCGCTTATTGTGTTGTTTAAAAGATTAATTCCGGCCAAAAGATGGAATTAAATCGTGAACATTTTTTTATAACTTTGGACCTGAATTAACTCAGCAACAGTGCATCGATGAACTTAATTGAGCTTTTGGCCATGAAGCTCCATCAAGAAGCAGTGTTTATCGATGGCATGGTGAATTCAACCGAGGTCGTAGTTCGCCCCAAGACAAATTTCGTGGAGGTCGTCCAAAATTATTTATTGTTCCGGAAACCATAGATACTGTCCGCGAACTGATATTGAAAGATCTTCGTGTGACCTGCGTGAGATTGAGACAACCTTAGAAATTAGTGGGACCAGCATACATTCAATTTTGCATGAACATTTGACTGTCAAAAAAGTTTGTTCGCGTTGGATCCCACACAATTTGTCAATCGTTCAAAAAAAAGCTCGTGTCGATTGGTCGAAAGAAATGCTCAAAAAATACGATCGGAGTGTTTCGAAACATGTCTTTAACATCGTGACAGGTGACGAATCGTAGATTTACGCGCATGAACCCGAAAGTAAACAGCAGTTCACTATGGGGGTTTCAAGATGAGTCAAATCCAACAAAAGTTGTTCCCGCACGAAGCACTTTCAAGCGAATGGTCACCTGTTTTTTCAGAAAAACGACATGTCGCAACCGTACCACTAGAATAACGCAGAACAGTCAATTTTGAGTGGTATACAACCATTTGTTGGCCAGTTGTCCTCAAAGAAATGAGGAAAACCAACCGCCAAAGACGGATCACTCTTTACCACGACAATGCGAGCTCTCACACATCGGCTCAAACAACTAAACTTTGGAGCACTCAAAAAGTCGATTTGATGAGTCATCCGCCGTGTAACTAAGACGTCAACGTTTTTCGACACCCGAAGAAGCGGTTGATGCGTTCAGAATGCATGTTTTGGAGATACCTCAATCAGAGTGGCCAACGTGCTTCAACATTTGGTTCAAGCGCATGCAGAAGTGTATAGATCTTCATGGGGAATATTTTGAAAAACAATAAAGCGATTTTCGATGATTTGATATTTGTTTGTGTTCTCTAATACCGAAATATAATAGGGAACCATCGTACTTATATTGAGAGAGGATCCGCAGGTCAGCAAAACAGGAACTGGAAGAACAAAATATGAATTTAAAAAACAGTATCTTCTAACAGCGCAATATTTATTCAGGCTCTTCCATGTGAAATCTTTTATTTTGATGAGTTTTCTTTCATGTTGGAAAGAGCGCCCCTATGAAAAACATGTAATAAAGTACTTACATAAATACATCTTTCCTTCAAATTACAGCGAGTGTTTGGTCCCCTTTCGGGGTAACGCGAAATAAAGTCTCCAAAATTGTACTTGCTCCGCAGCATCCGAAGAGCTCTAAATGAACTAGCTTGTAGGGTGAAAGAATACGCTTCTTGATCGTATCCGGATATGCCCTAGAAGCAGGGGTCTTCCCGTTTAAAACATATCATTTTTCCTTGGATTCGCGGCTTGCTGTTATTATCTTGGAATGGGTGCCGAATGGAAGTGGCTTTTTTATCGTCGCCATTACTTCTGCCGCCGCGGCGCCCTCGGATGTATCAAAGGGAAATGCGAAATTTCGAAAGGAATATATTTCACAAACAGTCTTTGTGTCCTTTCTTTGTCTCGTTTCTAACTTCAGAGTGGGCGGTGGGTTGTTTTGATCAGACGATTTCATGATTCTCTTTGGGGAAGTCGCGGTTAGGTAAATACACAAAAAGTGAAGGTGATAAATGAAATACGACACTATGAATAATAAATGAATAGTTGATATCTGATCAAAATAAAATCTTATGAAGACTTTTACAATATGTAGACTTTCATATCAACCACCTAAGAGTATGATTAATTATTGAATGTCTACACTTCTTATTTATTATAGCTTCCATCAATTAAAACACCTGATGCACTTTATACACAATATGTACAGATGTTTACACAAATAGAAAAATCTCTTATCTCTCTAATATGAATCAGTAGTACTATTATTGAACTTCCATTACTTTACCCTCGGAAGTTTCACTTCTTAACGTCTAATTATGCGATTCTATTTCGTGACTGGCCTCACTAGCCCTTTCGAATAAACTGCAGTCTATCGCCACTCTTGACAAACTTCACTCGTCGTCTAACTTGAACTACCATTTATTTCTGTGTTTCCAAATTCACGATGTCGAAAAACTCTACACTTCACTAGTTGAAGTCATGAAGAAAAGAAACAGTGACGATATAAGGTTGCCCATTGGTCACTTTGTGCCAAAATAGGACAGGCACGGTTTTGGATAGGAAGGAAGTGAAGGTTGTTTTATGTGACCTACCTGCCCTCAGGCCTACGGACGCAGGATTAGGATACGCCGAATCAGGGCGCCACGATAGAATCGTAATCAGTTTAGCTTCAGTTTCTAAGACTTATGCCCCCACTGGCATAAAGCGAAGCACTATTCAAACCTCTTCTAACTATGCAGGTTAGCTCCCGAGTTGTAAAACGCAACTCACACGTTGAAGAGACAAAACCCCCCTAGCTCAGCATGCAGGCTTTCAACCACTGCCTCTAGTAGAGCAGCTAGGATTACTCCTGTGGGCATCCGCCCTCCCGTGGTAGCAATAATTGCGTCATTGCTGGGACTTGCTTTGGGAACGCATTCCCTTGCAAATTTAGGGCCTTGGAAACCCAGGCCTTACTGAAGCCAGCTAAGGTGTAGCGAGATTGCCAGGACACTAGGGTACTGTTCCGATACCACCACTACCAGAGCCCCAAACATCAACCTTTCAACCTAAAGTGACCGCCCTGCATGCGACCACCACCACTCATCAACACCAACTCCAATCTCGTTCCAAAGTAACGAGTAACTCAGCCTATAGCCACAGATCGCCCCGAAAGAGACACCTCAATGAGTCTTTATCTTCTCTTCGAGAAGACTGCCCTAGAAAAGCTTTCCATTCTTTCAAATCTTGGTTTGGGTTATAACACTACTAAGTGAGATAACGAAGTTAATGGTTTAAAGTGAACTTCCTACTGGCTGGGTCACTACCTCCAACGGACCCGCCTTGGACTCCCAGGTCGATCCGGTTTGAAGCCCGGCATAAGTGCATCGGACAAGACCCCCTAACCTCCGAGGGCAGTCTCGGACTACCCAGGCTCAATAACTACGATCCTGAATGGACGGAATACCCTTCTAACCTAGTATTCAGGCTTTAAACCACTGTCTTCACAAATCCTACACCATTTGATTGGCTAGGAGTACGAATAATCCTGTGGGCATCCATTTATCCCGTGGCAGCCTTCGGTACAAAATGAGCCTAGTATGCTGGCGGTCGCCAAGAGAAGCTCTACTCGGTGAAAGAAACTAGAGGATTGTTACACGTCACCGAGCAATCAAGTCAATAAATTCTTCAGGAATTGTAACATTGTAACAACTTACACCGGTACAGATATTGGTTCTGATCGTCTCCCATTCGTGAAAGATACTAAGGTTAAATTGAAGATGAGCAGGAGAAATATAGGAAAACCATGAACGGTTATAAAATACAAAAAAGAGAAGAAACTCAGAAGGAACTGAAAAGGAAATTAGTTGACTTTGAAAGAAATGAGAATGGGCAGGTGCGAACGTTATTGAAAAAACCGAAAAATATTTTAAACACGGTGTGCAATAAAAACTTGAAACCAACAAAAAGATTAAGGAAGAAAAGGTGGATGACAAACGAAATTTTGGAATTAATGAAGGAACTAACTTTAACAAGCAGAACATGAAAACTCTAATAAAGTTAGCATATAAACAGTGGGTGGAAAAATATATGGAATTCGTATAACTCGAGAAGCTATAAGCAAATACATATAGTAGAGAAAGATGAATTTAGACAGGCATTCATGCATTCATCTATTAAATGATAATTCGAGCAGCAGCGGGTACCTGAAAGGACCTGAGATAATGAAAGGAGATGTTACGTATGCTGTAAGTGTTGCGAAAACTTGGAAATCAATAGAACCTGACGACGTGGCAATTCTGAAACTTATCGAAGATGACAATATATCTAAGATAACAAGAGTATACAATTTGATATATACTAACTGACAAAGAAACTGCAACACGCAGAAGGAGCTGTTTAAATTTGTTTGGTAGAACATAGATAGTATAGCAAGGAGTTATGGATTGAAATTTGAAGAAAAAAGCGATGTATTTACTATTTTTTTTAAATAATTTGTAAATAATGTGTTTGTTCACCGCGATTATCTATACACTTCCCAACACGTTTTGGCATTGGTGCAATAAGATGATCTATTTCTTCTTTAGGGATACTATCTCAAGCTATCTGTAGTTCATGTCTCAGAGCCGCTAAAGTCCGTGGGGGCTGGGGTAAATTTCCAACCCTTCTACCCATGATGTCCCAAACATGCTCTATGGGAAAAAGATCTGGGGATCTGGGCAGCCATGGCAAAATATTTACATGGGTCGTTTCAAAAAAGTTTGAACTAACTGTGGTAACATGAGGTCGAGCATTATCTTGCTGAATTATTAGATTCTCGAGCCGGTTAAGGTAAGAGAGAACATATGGGTCCACTATTTCTTGAGGGTAACGCAGCACTGTCATGTTACGTCGAATAAAGACTAAAGGTGACCTACTTGCATGTGCAATAGCACCCTACACCATAACGCCTACTGTCCGTTCTACATGACGCTCAATTTCAAACTGAGGTTCACGTCTTTCTTCTCGACGTCGTCTAACCCTTCTTCGGCCATCATGTGCACCCAAGGAGAATCAAGATTCAACAGAAAAGACGACCTGATGCCATTCCACATTCCAATATTGACGTTCCTGCACCACTGTAATCGTTGCCGGCAATGCTCAACCGTCAGAGGTAACACAATATGGGGTCAATAATGCTGCAGTCCAAAAGACCTTATCCGGCGGTAAACCGTTCGGACAGTTAAAAGATGGCCGCCCCTCGGCATTAGATTTTGACGAGATTGAGGTACTTTTCGAGACTAGGACCCTAGTTTCATCCCGGTGAAATGGAGGGTTGAGTTTTGGTGCCTAACGTAATGGCATTCGCGACAGTCACTCGACCTGTATGATAGAATATCTTCAAATGGGGCCCTAGTTTTGCCGTTCTGGTGAAATGGAGAGCTGAGTCGGTTGATTTACTCAGTGATAGGAAGTCCGTCGCAGCATAGGGCTTCTCCCTTAAAACTGGCGTACTCTACTCTATCGCAGTAAATCTCCGGATATTTCTGTGTAATGGCCGAGTGCGTTATGTAGCATACTGCGTTAACTCAGGGGGTGGATTGCCCTCGGGTGTTACTTGTACCACCATTGGTGTTGGACTCCAGGGGGCAGTGGTTGAAAGTCCGCATGCTGGATAAGGGAGGTATTTCATTTATCTGTTCGCAGACCCCCCCCCCGTTTGGGATATTCTCATGAAATGATTCGGGGTTTGAAGGGACTTGACGGTTCGACCGGCCTTATCCTGGCCCCGGATCAATGCGTAACTTTTTAGGGTTTGTGGATCTCGACGAAATGGCTAAGCCGTTAGTGCTTGACGCCAGAATCAATCAAATGACTTCACATGGGTTCGGTGGGTCAAGACGTACAGGCCGTGTTGACGGTGCTTGTACTAGGGTCAATCGAAGTCATCAATCTTGAGATTATCTTAGTTCATGGGACTGCGTTCGGGTGCTTGGATAAGAATTCCTTCCGGCAGATGAGTTGCATCACAAGCCAACTCGGGTACTGACCTGCAGAGCTAGTAGAGATTGAATAGTGCTTCGCTGCTACCATTCACACAGTTTTAGCTTTCGAGCCGAGTCACAAACTGGAAGCTGGAGGGTTCATCTCTTCGGAGGGGTTCTTGCTTCGCGCGATGATATGAAGTAATCCTTATCAAACTTTCTATCTCTAGGGGTCGACTGTGGAGACTGCTGATTAGTCACTTGGTGAAAGAGCCATGCTCACTATGCCAATATGAAAACCTGATAGAATTCACATTATAGGATGGCCTTTTTCTCCTAACCACTCATCAGCCAAAGATCGAGTTGTCGCAAATCGGTCTCTAATAGCCATAAGTCTTAGACGATCTTGAACTTCATTTGTGCCCCTTCGACGTCCGGTGCCTACTCTTCTTCGATTTAGGGCATTATCAAACCACGCTTGACAACATCTCAGAACAGTAGTTGGATTTCTGTTGGTACGGTTAGCTATTTCTCTAAATGACAACCCCTCCTTCCGTACACAATTAATTAGACCTCTTTCAAATTCACTTAGCTGGCGATAAATTCCGCGTACACGTGCTCTAGGCATTTTGACAATAACTAAACATCGACTTTGGATCTTCTCGAACAGCTGGTGTGTTGTAAATTTGCAAAAAACGACTACATATTTAAGTGACAAAAAATGTTTACATGAAAAGACCTTCCCAATTTTTTTCTCCAAATTTTAATCATTTACTCCTCAATATACTATCTATGTTTCAAAAAAACAATATTAAAATTAAAACAGCTCCTTCTGGGTGTTGCAGTTTCTTTGCAAGTTAGTATATGACACACCGGTGTAATAGAAGAAGATTGATATGATCGACCTTCATAACGATCCCGAAGAAACCGCATCCTAGAACCAGTGGTGAGTACAGGATAATTATTATCATTATTCAAATTATTATTATCATTCTGATACTCCTAGATCTTCTGTGAAGATTCCTCGGACGATTTTTCAGCTTGTGCGAGTTAGGAGTTCATTTGTGTTCTGGGTAGGTTTTACTGCGATCTTATGCCATTTTTGGTCACAGCGCTGTTAATTTTCCACCAATGGTGGCCGACACTCATTCGACTAAAAACTTACTTTCCCACCTGAGCAGGATTCGAACCCGTCGACCTTTCGGTCACGAGCCCTATGCTCTTACAACTCAGCTGTCAACACAATAAGTTCGATGGACCATTTAATGAAAACCTTTCTGAGAATAATTCAAGCAAAAAGTGCGATTTAGATGTAGATCATGCATAAATAGCGTTTAGAAATATCTTAAGGGCGAGTCTATGGGATAACTATCCTCTTGTAAAAATGATGCACCAATAACTTCATAACCTTCATTGACTATAAAAAGGCTTCTGATAGGATACCTCACAACAAATTACTGGATACATCGAACCAGATTGGACAGCAAGGAATTATTGAAAACATTTATTGGGGGCCAACAGCTGAAGTAGTAGTAGTTGCAGTGAATTCTACCGGTAAGGTTATTGGCATGTGAGCGTGGCTATTCCACCAAGTGACTACTCAGCATTCTCCACAATCTGCCCAGGAAGCAGATAGTTTGATAATGATACGCCTCATCATCGCGCATTAGCGAGAACCACTACAAAGATTTAAACCCACCAAGCTTCCAGTTTCGGTTTCAGTCCGAAAACCTATACCGTGACTGGTAGCAGCGAAGCACTATCCAACCTCTACTGGCTCTGCAGTGTCAGCATCCGAGTTGTTTTGTGACTCAACTCATTCGCCGAAGGGGCTTCTTATCCACCCACCCAAACGCAGTCCCTAACCAAAATAGTCTCAAGATTTGATGCCTTAATCGATCCTGGTACGAGCGCCGTCAATCCGTCCTGCACATCAAGACTTACGAACCCTTGTGAAGTCTTTCAATTAATCTTGGCTTCAAGAACCAACGGTGTAAGCCGTATCGTCGAGATCCACAGACCCCAGAAAGGTCTCGCAAACGATCATGGTTCAGGATGAGGCCGGTCGAATCGTCAAGTCCCGCGGGCCTCCACCCTCCCGAGGTAACGCAGTAGGTCACATAACGCACTCGGCAATTGGACAGAAAAATCCGAAGATTTACTGCAACAGGGTAGAGTACGTTAGTTTTAAGGGTGAAGCCCTGTGCTGCGACAGAAACCCTTGTCACTGAGTTGAACAACGCGGCTCAGCCCTCCATTTTACTTTCACGGTGAGAGTAGGGCCCCATTTGGTCGAACTTTCACCACACGGCTCCAGTGACTAGCGCGAGTGAGATTGCTTTGGGCATCAAGACTCAATCCTCCCTTTCACCGGGATGAAACTAGGATCTTAGTCAAGACAAGCGCCCCCATCGCGTCAAGCTACAATATCATGGGGGGCGCTGAAGTAGGGGCAGAAAAATTTGTATTCAATCTCTACGCCGATCAAATATTTAAAGGAGCCCTGAAAAACATGTATGAGTATGGAATTATAATTAACTGTGTCTTTCAAAATGCCATCAGAAATGCTGACGAAACCTTTTTTTTAGCGTCAGCTTGTGAGGCCTCCAACTGCTGATGAATGAAATTAATATCATCGGAAAAGATTTAGGACTAAGCATTAATGTTGAAAAAATTAAAATTTATGATACTCACCAGAGGGCAGCATGAAAATGCAACTGTGAGCCTAGATGGTTTAACAATGCAGAGAGAATCTAACAATTTAATTACCTGGGCTATATGATAAAATAAAAGTTGGATCCTGAGATTGAAGTAGAAAGCGGAATTGAGGAGGAGGAGATGGTCTTTCAGAACATGGGAGGCCTTTTCTGTGATAATAGCTTAAACCTGAAAACCACAGCGTTTGGTTAGATGCTACGTATGGCTAAAATTTCGAAAATTACAGACATTTGGGCAAAAAGTTAGCGCGCTTGGAAAAAGCGAGCAATAATAAAATTACTGTCATAGGTGCACAGACGCGACGCGATTTTGAACTGCATTTGCCTCTTTTCATAATTAAGAAATTAGAATCGGCATAACTCGCCTCCATTCTTGCCTACAAGTCCAGAATGAAAACATTCTCTAAATCTCTATAGAGTCTTTATTGAACTGTCCAGAAACTAAAAACAACTTTTTCATTTCTTGCAGCCGCTGTGATAGATAGATCCCGTTCCCGTCAAAAAATTCTTCTTCGTGTTATATCGTGAGGAAACCGCTAATTCAATCGTTCTCTCGCAACCGACATAAATACATCCGACGAAACACGAACTAGATTAATATTTGAAACGAAATTCTAGGAATCACGAACTCAATTACCGCCGAAATTAATCACGTAGTCGAGTCCGAAGAACGCGATTCGTACAGAAACGACACGGCCGATTTCAATTGTACATGAATAAGTCGTTTCAGCTTTTCCTCTGGAGAGCCCAGGCTTATTTTGCAGCTCGCTTCCCGGCTCTTACTTGACAGACTAATTGAAAGTTCAAATTGTAAAATTAAACTTTCGTCAGTTTCACCTGGATTAGGAAATGGATGGGCATTAAACAAAGGCCGTTTCTATCTTGGGCTTAGGATAAAACTATAGAAATGAGCGTGAAATTATTTCTACTATAATTAGTTCACCGTGGTAATTAATAGATATTTGCTCCAGTATTTTTAAATAAGAGCGATTCATTAATCGCAATGACTGATTAAATGTGCGGTAGCTTTTCAACGTGTTTACAGCGCATTATATCCTGTACTGAACATTCGATAATTTTTTTCTACAACATATTCAAATATAAGAAAACTAGCCAATTAGTTTGCTAGTACCTTTGTTGGTTCTCTATTGCCTTGAGTTGGCTGTTTGCACAGCGGCAAGAAAGTTTTTTGCATTATACCATAGTGTTAACAAAGACTTTTCCAATGGATCGCGCCAGTTGTCGATGACAAAGGAAATTGGCAACAACTTTTCTGATTCTAGCTTTTTCCCTCTGATAGAAGAAAAATCTTCACTTGCAACTACACCAAAAGCTTAAGCCGATCTCTTCTTCCTGCTAACTCGATCATCGAAACATTTGGTCAGGAACCTCCAACAATTCCAACTACTTCATCTTAGATTAGGAATATATCTTCTGAGCTATATGACGCAAGTGTGGACAGAAACTATTGAGCGCTATTGACAATCAAGGTCAGTTGCTCTGAACATATCCAAAGCTTTCCATCGTATCTGGTATAAGGCTCTTCTGAATAAGTTATATTAGTTTGGTTTTCCCATGTGATTGTGAATGGGTCGGTTCCCATGGTTTCAACGTGAACGTTGGAGTGCCCCAGAGCTCAGTTTCATCGACCACCCTCCTCCTGATTCACTTAAACGATCTTCTTAGTTTGATCGAAAACCACATTATGAGCTTCGCAGATGATAACACGCTGATGTCTACCTTCACCAGTGACAAACCTCTGTTGAGTCTCACCTCCATAGATGTCAGCAAATCGATTTCCTGAAAAGAGATCACAAAAACATAAACGAATAGGGTCGAAGGATTCTGGTACAATCAAATTTTTCGAAGACCCGAGCAACAACTCGAAAAACTCGCTTCTGACTTGATGATGAAAAACCAGGTGCTTCAGCCAAGGAAAGCTATGTATCTTCTTATCGTTATCGTCAACTCTTCGGTCTTTGGGGGCAACATGTGACTGACATTGCGAATTCTGCTGCAAATAAGCTGGGATACTTGTTCAACGCTAAGAAATATAGTTCGGTGGATGGACTTCCTTGTTTCTCTGTCAAAAGCATAGATACGAATTCACCGTATATATCACTTAGATCTGGGAGAAAGGGTGCAAATCTTCGTTCGAACAGCAATTCACAATAATATTATGAAATTAACGTTTGTATGCGTGATTTGGAGCTTACTGGCTTCAAAACTGTTGTTCTTAGGGATTCTGGTGGTTGGGATGAATTGTTGTCAGAAGTTATGAAGAAAAGTTCCAACTTCGAGGATGAACCAGCTTCGTTTACTGATAAGATAAACCAACGACGGGGGAAAGAGAAGAATTTTCGAAACCTTTAAACAATAACGAATATAATTTTTATTTACTGTATATATACCAAGTTAAAAAGAATGATTATTCAACTAGAAATAGACAAGGTTGATTACTATGAGAATAATAATGAATGTGATAATTTGACCGAAGCTACAAGCGGCAGGATATTCAAAACTTAAAGCCAGTTGTGTCTGAACGCATTCCTTCTAACAAAAAGTGGAAAAATAATGAAATTGATTAGTTATCATATTTGTTACTATCGGTTGTGGTTTAAATACTTAGGGATTTTTATTGGTAACAGTACTCTTAGAATAGAAATGTTGTGATCGGGTTGGTAATAGATAAGGAGAGAATGAAGATTTATTATATTCTTCCCTCTTGAGCTTAATGCCCTAATAATTGAGTAATTCATTCACACGTTCTCTAAAAGGTTTCCATCCACATGTGGATGTAGATAAGCTAAGTATCTAAAGCAATCAATCATAAAAATTGGAACAAAATGTCGACAGAAGGATGTTGAAACGTGTAAAGTTGTTATAAAGAGAAATATTTGAATGCCCCTGAGGAAAAAAAAATTTTTTATAAAGTAGACAGAAACGTATCTAGGTAAAACCTGACACATATGTTATTTACTATTACCACTGAATAGAATCAAACACTCATGGGATATGAAACTTTTGATAATAAACATAATTGAGACAAATTTCAATAAATGAGCGCCAACTGGGGAAGACAACTTTATTATAATGAACAAAACGAACTTTTCATACTTACAAATTATTTTCTACTTATACTACTATAGTTCGGTTTACTATTAAGGGCGTTTTTTCAGTTTTCTGAAGAATAATTTATTTCAAGATAACTGAGGCATCGTTCGTGTTATTTTCGTGGTTGATTTATTTCAATTGTTACAGTCCACTATCCTCCCATAAATAGAATTTTGTAAAACGATCGTTTCTCCTGGAAAGGCTATTGTTCATGTATGAGTTTCGAACCAGCAACCTCACAGCCTTGTAGCATACACGGAGCGTTCCCCGCTGACCCAGGTTCCACGTTATACACGATTATTATTTCAGAAAGTTAACAGCGTTTAGAAGTTTCCTTATAAATAGGATGCCCCCTAGCTAAGCTGGCAGTAGACGGAGGCAAGTTATGGCCAAACTTTCCTCGATTTTGCTTGCAACTTCCCCATATATATCAGCCATTTTAAGTCGTTACTTATTCACATCATAGATCTCCATGATTCAGAGATAGAGTTTTCGGAATGGAACATCTGAACATTGTTTAATTTTCATAATATGCCTTAGAAATTAAATAAATTTGAAATTGTTTCATGAAATTATTGAAATTTAATACGACAGTATGATTTCTATTTAAATATTTTTTCTTCAGTGCTCTTTCAGTGTACTTCGTCAAATTACTAAGAATACAGTTTTTGTTTTGAATTTATTGTTTTTGATTGTTACTTTTAATAGTACATAACAAAAAAATATTCCATTCAGAATCACGTTTCAGATTAATCTTAATTGTTATCTTTTTGTCCATTTATTTCGTATATTCACCATAAATTTAGTTTCAGACCTCTGTTTTAAACCAGAAAATATGGAAATTATTTGAAAAAGAAAGGTGTTTTGCATCATTTTATTCTTTCTCGTCTTCATCCAAACTTCTTTTGTGTTAGGATGAACGGATTTCGAAGATTTTACCTGTTCTACCAATAGGGATTTTCGAGCTATCTGAGTAATTGTGTTCGATAAGAAATATGAGAATGGTAAACAGTTTTTCTAATCGGGATAGTGCAACATAAAGAGTCTTTCATGACCAGTTTTATTTTGTGAATAAAACACATTAATTATTTGAAAATTGTTGAAATTCTTACTTCAGTATCAAGTACAATAGGTACATATGAGACAGTAATTTATTTCCACAAAATGTTGGTACTACTACAGCAATTGTTTCAGCACGATGTGGCTTCTTCAGGTATTACATTGCTGAGCAGTACAAACATTTTTGTGGAAACAAATTACTGTCTCATTTTTTTTTTATTTAAATGAGTTTCCACCAAGTAGAGACCGAATCAATCAGATATTTATGAAATAAAACATTATTCAAATATTCACCACGAAAACGCAGGCAGGAATGAAGTCAATGAACTCAATTTTCCATGACTCTCACACAAATCAGGTCGTATGTTAGCAATAACTCGTTCAATATTGATCTGTAGATCGTCTAAATTTGCTGGATGATTGCTGTAAACCAATGACTAAATGTAACCTCAAAGAAAGAAGTCTAATGTAGTTAAATCGCTGGAACGAGGCGGATAATTTATCGGTCCATTTGTTTTTCCGATTTTTCAAAGCACCGATTACTCAATACACGACGCCTTGAATGATATGTTGGTTTGAGCTCTTGGGTTGAAAAAATTTTGTATGAATGTAAACCAAAATCCTTTCTTAAAATTCGTCACAAAGACATCTGGGAGATGTCTAGTTCTTGTGAACGTCCAGAAATCATTCAATTTTGGTCTTCACGGATACTTTTACGTACGGCAGCAATATTTTCTTCACTTCTTGCATTTATTTGTTTCACTTGCAGTGTTACATAATAAAGTGTGAAATTTGTTTCAAACTCCTTCAATATACGTTCAACTGTTCTTTTAGCCGGTCGATTATAACGACCAAAAATTGGAGTAAAGTTGGAGTAACAGATATTTCATAATAAATTTGGAATATTTGTAAACATTGTTGGAGTGTATACCCGTCGATGATTAAATGGTAGACATTAACATATACAACTATCAATGTCACAAGTGAAAAATGGCTGCCATGCGTGAGTAATTTCAATTTAAAAATGGGGCATGCCGATTGAAAGACCGTTTACATCTGTGTTGTCTACGCCAATGTGTCCTAAGAATTTGCTTGTTTAGTTATTCCCAGAAATGTAGCCGGATTTTGTTTACTTCTTTTCCTAGTCTGTGACTGAAAAAGTACCTGCAGCAATAAATTGATTCTTGTACAGCATTCAAGTAGAAGTTGCCGTACGAGAAATACCTCTCTGTTTAATTTTCAGGCCCACCTTCAGGGTAAATAGTTCTTTACTGTAAATAATAAAATATTGTTTTACAAACAGTATTTTCATTTCAACTTAGCAGAAAAAAGTTCAATTACATTATTTTCATGTGTTAAAGTTCAAAACTTATATCAAACCGAATACATTTTGTTGATCGCCAGGTATATGCAGTTGACATGCTTGTTTCATAGCTTTTTGGCCTTTCGTCAGCGCATTGCTCTGAAGCCAACGAAAGTAACACAGCCCCACTCAAATATTTACCCTGAATAGCGACCCCCCTACTCTTTTGAAAAAAGACAGCGCCATCTAATGCATACGAATACACATACGCAGCATACAACCCTAGACTAAGTCTGGAATCGAACTACATTCCCAATTACTTTTAACGTCACAGACAAAGAAATCTTCCTCATGCTCACGTAATATTCAATTAAGCCAATATGCGAATAATTAGCATTTTTCTTCAAATTAATTAATTGAATCAACGGATATTTATGACGAATATGAGAATACAGCTTTGTTAGAGTTTGAAATTTAAATAAAGCTGAATAGGTTTTGTTGGTCGTCGGGCATAAGCAGCAGACATGCAACGTGTTTCACAGCTTTCAACGTTGCATTTTGTCTTAGGATCCCCGGTTTTCAGAACCTGCTAGTTTATCGTATCTTCAAACAATTCAATAAGTTTCAGAGATTAAATTAAATTAATCCCTTACTTTTCCTCCTGTTCGGAGGTTGCCTGCCCCTCATGGCAATACAGCTTGACGCGCTGGGGGCGCTTGTCTTGACTAACATCCTTGTTTCATTTCTGTGAAATGGAGGATTGAGTCCTGATGCCTAAAGTAATGCCAATCGCGCCAGTCACTGGATCCGGGTGGTGAAAGATCGACCGAATGAGGCCCTAGTTTCACTGTAAAGGTGGAATGGAGGACTGGGCCGCGCTGATCAACTTTGTGAAAAGGGAGTCCGTCGCAGCACAGGGCCTCTCCTTCAAAACGCATGTACTCTACCGCATTGCAGTAACTCTCCGGATATTTCTGTCCAATTGTCGAGTGGGTTATATAGCATACTGTGTTACCTCGGGAGGGTGAAGGCCCTCGTGAAGTATTTGTGCGACTTGGCCACCCAATTGGACTCGATGGGGCAGTGGTTGACAGTCCGCATGCTGGACTAGCAGGAAATTCCTTCTATCTGTTCGCAGCAAGCCATGTTCAGCATATCTCGAGAAATGCTTCAGGGCTTAGAGGGACTTGATGGTTCGACCGGCCTCGTCCTGAACCAGAATCGATTGCGAGACGTTTCTGGGGTCTGTGGATCTCGACGATATGGCTAGACCGTTGATGCTTGAAGCCAGGATCAATTGAAAGACTTCACAAGGGTTCGGGGTTCTTGACGTAGAGGCCGGATTGACAGTGCTCGTACCAGGATCAATTGAGGTATCAATCTTGAGTTCATGGGACTGCGTTCGAGTGGTTAAATAAGAATCCCCCCTGGCCAGTTAACTGCGTCCCAAATAACTCGGGTACAGACCATGCAGAGCCAGTAGGGTCAGTGCTTTGCTGCTATCAGTCACGGTGTAGGTTTTCGGACTGAAGCCGAAACTGGAAGCTGATGTGTTCAATTCTTCGGAATCCTTCTTGCCATTCGCGATGATGAGGCGCTCTCTGCTTCTTGGGGCAGATTGTGGAGACTGCTGAGTGGTGACTTAGTGAAAAAGCTATGCTCACATGTCAATAAACTAACTGGAAGTATTCACGATGTTCGAAGGTTGTTCATCTATTAAAAGTATTTGTAGAAAATAACTATTGAAATTAATTTAATTTTGTCCCGCCCATGTCTTCAGGAATTATAAATTTTGTGTTATTAACTATTCAGGACTAAATTTCAAAGCATTTTCGATAAATATCTATATCATTATGCTGCAGTTTTTATAATTAGTATTTCTACATGTAAAAATATTTCTGCCTTAGGAACATATTATATTAGAGTGAGAAATGTATCGGCTAACATGCCTAATAAGTAAATTTCAAATGTCGCTATTTCAAACTGGGAAAACTTTGCCTATGCTTCTCTCAAATATATGTCTACTAAGTGCAATAATTGATGTAGCTTGTTTGACGTTGAAACATTAGTTAATGAAATTTTCAATCTGTTCGGTACACTGCAGTAATCTCGTATAAGAACAGATTAAACTTAATAACAGTTAATAACGGAAGTTACTTGAGGCTGTTTACTTGTACGGCATTTGATGTTGCGTTAGGTGATGTCTCCTTTGACAAGGTGAGTTCAAGTTTCTTAGTTTTGTTTAGAAAGAAATCAGCTCCACTTACTACTCTGACCTCATTGTTATCGCATTAACAATCCTGAATTGTTTCCAATTCTGGAAGATATTAAGTGAAAATTTTGGACCTTCCTATCTTCGGGGTATTGAAGGTCATTCGTCAATATTACGCAACTTAAAAGAAGAAGCACTTACTTCATAAGTTAGAGATTTGTATTGAAAATTGACAAAAATAATTTAAACTTTCGATCCTGTTAGTATCATGGGAATTCAAGGGAAAATACTGCAACTATACTCAAAATTTTATTATTTTTAGCAAAACTGTTTCTTTATTCTCAAACCGCGCGAACTATTGAAAAATTTCAATGAGAATTGTTAGATTTGGCGTAGTAAAATGTATATATATATATATATATATATATATATATATATATATATATCTCGAATTTCTAATAATTTTCAGAAAGTATATATATGAGTTGATTAAATCGGAGGATATTCATTACGAAATATGATAACGAAAATGAGCTTGGTAAATAGAAAATTTTTAGAATCGGGACAGTGCAATATACTTCTGCGTACAGTTCGAAACTTGAATACAGAGGAATAGCTATTGGTGATGATCCGAATAAGCAGTAGATAAGCATGTTTCATAGTTTTTCGGCTATTCATAAGTGCAACGCACTCATGCTGATGAATCTGACACGAGCCACGCACGTCTATTCGCCCTGAATAGCGAATTTACTGTTTTTCCAAACAACAGCGCCATCTAATAAATGCAAACTCACACACACAGCATATATTTCCAGACTGAATCAAGAATCGAACTCCATTCCCCATTACTGCAAGCGTTCTTCATCTGTGACATAAAAATCTTCATTATTTTTGGCTAATCTACATTGATTTCATAAATTCTATGTGATTTAGCTTGCATATTGTAGACATTTGCACTAAAAATTACATATGTTGCATATTAATAACAAAGTTTTCAATCAATAGTTTCAGAATAGGAATTAAAATTCAAATTACTTTAATTTCTAACAACTTTGGCTGTCTTAAACATTGAATAACTGTGAAGTGAATACTGCCTTTCAACCATATTTAAATTTTGGAAGTAATTTCGAATTCTGAATAGAATTTAAATAATTTCCACTCGACTGGTTGATTTGTACTCTCAACAAGTTCTCTCTTTAGAATTTTGGCTTCTAATGCTGGGTTTCATAAGGATTCTGTTATCCCTGAATCAACAGATACTGTTGTCAATTTTGACAAACGGATCAACGAATTTGGGTTTTACAAAACAAGTTCAGGTAGTTAATCAGGCGAATCAGTTGATCTGAGTAAACAATCTGACACCGTCCCATTTTCTGAAATTTTATCGCTGCATAATAGAAATAGAAAGAAATAATAAGAATCCATATATTACTGTGGTAGCGCTGTTAATGTAGGGTTATAATTTAGAAATGGATTGTTATTGTTTATATGCTTGTTATACTATACTACTATGAACTACGTTATTACTATTAGTTGTGTAGGTGCAAAATGCAAGGCGGCTTCGAAGGGGCAAGTTCAACTGATACCCTTTCAACAATTCTGCATACCGATGATTTTGCAATGCTGATTTGATCTCTTATCGCCATTTGCAAACCACTAGTTACATAAAATCGTATATAAACTTATAATTGTAATCTTACGTCTATCGATTTATTCCTTTTATTGCGTACTTCAATTTCTGGTTCAATTTTATGTAATCCATCACGACATTTTTGTTGAAATGAAAACGTATTTTTAAATCAAGATCATCATATTTTGCAAAAAAATTACTCTCTTCTCTGATAAATCGAGGTGTTCGTATTTCACTTAAATCTTCTTCTGATGATGAAGATGAAATGATTTCTAAAAACGTTTTGCAATTATGTCATTCGAAAAAAGTAGACAATGAACAATACGTCAATACAACTACAATACAACGAAAATTACGAAGATCTTGATTCACAAAAATATGTGACCAACACTTGGGAATATAGAACTATATATTTTTTTTTCTTTTTGCTGTTCACCTTTTCAAATATGCAAACTTATTTGTTATTTGATCACATTAGAAAGGAGTTTTCATCGTTAGTATGTACAGAATATGACAGTATACAAGCTTGGCTTAGACTGTTATATTTCTGTGAACGAAATTGTTTATCTTTCATTTCGGTGTATTTTTTTTTCTTTGATGAATAAATTGAATATAAATGGTGGAAGGACTGCGGGGTTAACAGAACCGATCCGATTATTAATGTTTAGTGAAACCCACTTTAAGTGTTGGAGTTAATTTACGAATAATTCTGTCAGAATTGATCCCATTTAAACAATTTTGATCTCTCTAAGGAGTCAACTTATATACATAGGTAAGACTTTAATTGATTTATGTATCGCTAGTTTTTTGTGAGGAGTCATAATATTTGTTATGAAGGGTTTTGTTATCTAAATATTGTTATGAATTTATATAGTAAAAGCCTTTGTCCCAAATATAATGGTTCATATAATAACTATGACCAAGAATCATCTTCCTCGAAATTCTGAGAAGGAATCCCAATAGGGGACCGATTAATTAAAGAGAAATGAGGGGGTTGGCGTGAAGAGGGTGCACTGGACAGTTGCCAACGAGCCTCTGCATGCTTGTGAAATAAATCAATTTGCCAAATGTGGTTGAATTAGAAAGTTGGCAACAAAATTGTAAAAGTTGGAGATTGGAGATTTACGGCGCCATTCGATGGCCGTTCTGCGTTCTGTTGGGGGTGAGGACAGGGGAGACAGGCAATGATTCGTAAAATATTGCGATTCATTCGAATCCATTCGTCCGTTTTTTTCTGATTATCGACCAGTCCTAGATGGATTGGTTTGATCCATTCGTACTGGGTTTTTCACTAAAATTTGACCCCCCTTTAACTTCGTTACAAATGGAGGAATAAAAAGAGTTAGTCACAAAAGTTGTACGAAATGAACTTAATTTTTTCAAAATGATTTCACAACACGGAATATACAGGGTGTCAAGAAAAATCTCGGACAAACTTTTTTTCATTAACTTTATTAAACAAAAGAAATCAAATGAAACAACAACGAATAATAATTACCTAAATACTTGATAATAATATTATATTTCCAAGTGACATCCTTTAGCGGCGATACATAGCTTCAGACGCTTCTTGAAATTGTCGACAATGGGCCGCAGCTCTTCGGGCGTTAATCGATCCCATTTCCGGCGCTCCAAACTTTTGTTTTGCTCAGCACACGCCCTGAGTTCCAAAATCGACCACACGCTTAGTCTACTTGGTTGAGATCCGTCGAGTTGGGCGGCCATTCAACAGATGTGATGAAACCCGGAAAATGGGTCTTACACCATTCTTGCATCATTTTCGCGTTGTGAGCCGGAGCGGAGTTCCGTTGAAAGGTCCAATACGTATGCAGCTGGGCTCACGGAAATACTACGGCCTTGAGAATATCGCCACGGTAGACTTCTTGATTGATTTTGACCCCTTGATCCACGAAAACCGAGGCTGTTTTGTCGCTGGCGCAAATTTCGCCCCAGATTATGACGGATTGCGGATTTTGACGATGTTCTACGTACCGGAAGCCTCTGCGGACCAGATTATGTCGTTTTGGTGATTGTGGGTTTGTTCTACGATGAAAAGCTTTTCGTCTGTGAAGAGAATGCGCACCCATTGCTGACCGGCCGCAAGATGAAGGAGTTGGCGACAGCTTTGGAGTCATACGCACTTGTTTTCATCCGTGAGGAGTTGAACTTTTTGGAGCTTGTGTGGCTTGAGGTTGAGCTCATTTGTGGAAATTTGACAAACGGATTCACGGATGATACCGGTCTCACAGGCAATTTTTCTCATGGAGACCCTCGGATTTCGATTGACTTGCTTCTTGACGATGTTGCTAAGCTCCTATACAAAGTGTGCTAGAAAAGTAATGTGACTGGAAAAACTGAAAGCGATCTGGTAACTTTGCACTATTGTCCTTGATAAAACACATGTATCAGTATCCTTCAATAGCTCAGTGCGAGTTCAAACTACATGGTTTTTGTTACTGCTTCAAATAATTTAAATAATTCAATTGTGTTCTGTTTGTGTGTCACGCAAAATCGTACAATGGAATTTGGAGCAATGTTGTGCCATAAAATTTTATGTTAAGCTTGGAGAATCGGCGAGTTTGAAGTTTAAAGAGTTGAAACAGTCCCATGGGTAACACTCCTCATCCCCAGCTCATCTATTTTTACTGGTGCAAATCATTTTTGGAAGGTAAAGAACACGTTAAAGGTGAACACCGCTTAGGAAGGCTTTCCACTTCGAAAACCAACGAGAACATCGTACAAGTGAACACTCTTGTAAAACCTCCCTGAAAGACTCAGAAAAAGGGTAATTCGCGTGAGTCCAGATATTGCAGACAATTTTTGACCCCAAAAGACATTTCTGTGCTTCCCAGCCCTCTCTTCACCTCACCTAAGCCCCTGTAACTTTGTTTTCCTGAACTGAAAATTGTCCTCAATGGACGTCATTTTGGGGCTTTAGAAAATATCCAAAAGAGTGTAATAGACATACTGAAGAACGTACCAGTTGAAGACTTCGAAAGCTGCTACCAACAGTCTCAATTAGTGGGAACTACTTCGAAGGAGATTAAATTGATTTTTGAAACAAAGAAAGAATCAGTGTCATTACTTCTCTGGCACACCTCTGACATCCCGAAGTAAGACAAAGTTGCTCAACATGAAGGTTATTTAGACTTATCTATATTCCCTCTAACCTCGTACAAAGTTTGTCTCTCACCCAGTATAGAATATACAACGCCACTAATCGTCAGGAAATCTGCTAGAACTAGCTACTGGCTTTTCGTTGCAAATTCCACACTGGTGAGTTGCTCAGAGTAATAAACATATGTTTACGAGTGAGGTGAATATGCGTATAGTCCGGTCTATTTAAGCCTAAAATCAGGAGGAAGGTTACATAAATTCCCATAAAGCTGAATATTGGCATAGTTGTTCAAAACATCATTATAAAGAAAATCTCAAAAGTTCTCATCGTTCCGAGGTGTGCTAAAAATTTGGCACGGGGTCAAAGGTCAAAAAAATGAGTTTTTTGCGATTTTTAGCGAAACGGTGAGTTTTTTCGCAAAATTACCCCAGTACAAAATTGTAGATCACGAAATTCTCTACAAAAAATATATTAATAATTTTTTTCCTAAAAGCCACCATTTTGGAGATATAACGTTCCGAAAAGTTGGATCAGTCGTAATCCCTCTATTTTGCACACGTACGCCACATATGAAAGTCACTAAAGGTGTAATAGAACTAAAATAAGTTCGCTATTATTTATTGTAATTTGCTTATGTAAAATATAAGTTAAACTACGAGAATCTCAGGTATAATGAAACCCCGTTCCTAAATTTGTACGTCAGTATAACCTTGGGATAACATCTGTCTTTTATTCTATTGTCCGCGTGGCTAGGGTCGTATACCTGCTTTATGTTGGCATGCCCAATATATGAAATACATACCGTTAGTCTTGAGCGCCACTGCGTAGGGAAAACATGTGCTTATCTTAACCTATCTTTTAACCTATTTTGTGCGTTTTAGATTTTTATAAGAAAAATGTCAGAATATTGTTTTATTTGTACTCATCTTTTAACTGAAAGTGAAACTGTAACTGTTGATCGTGGTATGAAGACACTGATTAATGCAAGTGCTGAAAGAGATGATGGATACTCGGAATTTCTTAAAAAACAAAAATCTGTGACAATACATAGCAACTGTCGTAAAATTTATACGCGGAAGTGTTCTATTGCTGCTGCCATCAAAAGAAAACGCGAAGAACAAGAAGCTAACACATCTACAGGATCTACAGTAAGTAGTCCTCCTCGTTCTAGATCCCGTTCAAGTGATTCAGCTTTTTGTTTTAAAAAACTATGTTTATTTTGTGGCAATAAATTGAATGAAGAGTTGCAGAGAAAAAAAGTTGCGATACACATCTTTCGTGAAAAATACGCGTAATAAAAACAAGTCAACTTAGCTTCTCTTCCTCCAACCTCAGTAGCTGCTCATCAACATCTGTTTCGGGTATATTACCAAGTTCAAGTGTGGCTTGGTAATCAGCTGGACCCTAAAGACTGGGGTTGGAAGTTGATCGACAATACACTAGAGCCAGTTCAAACTTTACTTCCACCAGCACCTGAGAAACTTCTCAACACAATATTTTGCAACTGCAAGAAACGTTGTAGTGCAAAATGTGGTTGCAGAAAAGTTGGACTGTTTTGTTCCCTGGCATGCACACACTGTCAAGGCCGATCATGCTCGAATGTTGAGTCACCAACTCTTGAAGATTCGTTTGATACCGATCAGGAATCGCTATTGGGGCAGTTTACGTGTGAAATAGAACAAGAAGAAGAAGAAGAACAAGAGGATGAACAGGAAGAAGAAGGAGAAGAAGATCAAGAAATAGAAGAAACAGAAATCTTGGACAGTTATGAATCAGACGACTAACTTTTTATTTTAAGTATTTTATTTAATTACACCGCCGTTGTTTTTGCCCACTATAATATATAATATTATTTTGCAATAGTTTTAAAACATATAAAATCTCAGCAGACCCGTGGAATAGGCCTACTGGGGAAACCACGTTAAAAAAAACGCGCTTTGTACACTACCTCATAGGTGGCGTGGAAACGTGTGCAAAATAGAGGGATTACGACTGATCCAACTTTTCGGAACGTTATATCTCCAAAATGGTGGCTTTTAGGAAAAAAATTATTAATATATTTTTTGTAGAGAATTTCGTGATCTACAATTTTGTACTGGGGTAATTTTGCGAAAAAACTCACCGTTTCGCTAAAAATCGCAAAAAACTCATTTTTTTGACCTTTGACCCCGTGCCAAATTTTTAGCACACCTCGCAACGATGAGGACTTTTGAGATTTTCTTTATAATGATGTTTTGAACAACTATGCCAATATTCAGCTTTATGGGAATTTATGTAAACTTGAATGTGTAAATAGACCGGACTAGTATTCAAAACTTGAAATATCTCAATATACTCATGAAACTGCCCGTATCTTTCGCTCGGTACTGAAAGATTAAAATTCCCCAGTTCTGTACATTATAAGTGCCATAAAACACCATTCCAACATCTCGCCGATGTTCGAGAAGAGACGTAGACATAAGCGTAATATTTCTCCCTTTATCGTATCTCCTGCATCCCTTCTAATTTACGAGTTCCAGTCCACCAGAAATACGTTGGGAAACTGTTCTGCCGAAACAAACGGCGCCTCTAATCACGATATTTTAATGCGTGTTTTACGGCAGCATCGTTACATTTTTCTACTGTGTTTATTATTGCCGTTGTCTAGGGACATATTTTTCGATTTTGCTGGGGGAAAAACATCGCTCTACGTTACCTGCAAATGGTGATTTAATGTCGTGGTGGAAGACGATAATCGAGGTGTATGATTTATGAGAAAATGTACACGTAAAATGCTGCGAGAAATATAGCTGCTTCTTTGTTTTCTTGCATGAGGAAAATTTCTATAACTATCGTTGCATGGAAATCCCATCAAAGAGAAAATTAGGAGGCGTTTTTTCAACATCCAATCGATTGTGAATTTTGAGTCTTGGATACTTAATAAAGTTTGAATATTAAAACAAATTCAACTATGTTTATCTTCTACAATTTTAATTTCAAAAAGATTTTTATTCAAAAAACTTTTAGAATTGAATTAATGTCTAAAACAAGCACCGCTTGAAAGAAGAAGTTGGCTTCAATCTTAATTTAAATGTGTTTTATTTCAATTCAAAGTTCTATCACTTCAAAAAAACACCCGATACTTTTATCAACCTCTGTGTACATTCTGTGGACGAATATAGAATGCGAATGGTAATCAGGTGTCTTACCTCTAGAAGACCATTTGTGCTCTGTGGTAGTTCGAATATCATTTAACACGTACTCGTGGTAGCATGACATAATTTTTTTATTGATTGTTTTGATTTTATATGCATAAAAGTATGTTGATGATTTCATGCATTCAGTCTCGATTTGTAGAATTTTCTATCACCATAGTTCACACTCTTTATTAACGATATTTGGTACAGATCTGCCACATTAATTTATTTGAATATGTTAATTAAGAGCATTACGGCATATTATAGTTTGACTTGAGTATGAAGAAAGTTTTTCTGCGTTTCTAATGTGAAAATAACGGGAATACATTTCCTTACTTAAATTAGCTCGCAAAGTAATATCTTGTATGTATGTTAGCATTTCAATTGCTCGGAATCGAATCCGACTGAAAGCGATTCTTCCTCCCTTGAACGATTTTGTATTTTCCCTTGCGAATTTTGTTGAAGAGTTTTATTTTGATTAGTTTCACCTCCTGTTAAAAATAGTCTCAACTTTTAAAACACCCTGTATTATTAACGCCTTCATGTTTTTACACGTCTCAGCCTTGTCCAGATATTTACATGCTTGTATCCATAATACTTATATCCTAAGTTAAAAGTACACTAATCTATCATACATGGTGATGACGCTTTCAAAATCAACCTTTTTAAATACAGTGTACTCGCACGGTTGAAAATCCAAACAAAAAATATATTCGCGCTACTGAATGCGAATAAAAACGTACCAAGCCAGAAAAAGCTCATGATTACCATGCTAACGACGGTGAAGAGCTGGTAAACATCACGCCATGCTTTATGAATCCCATTTCATGCCAGAACATGTGTCCTAAATGAACTGAAAATAGTCCGCAGATGCGCGAATGGTCCTCTTGTAATGGTCCTTCACGCGAGATGCGATATATATGACACTTTTCGGTGTTAAAGCATGCCATGCATATATATCTGAACGAATTGAGTGTACGGGTGATGAAGGGACAGTTAAGTTGATTTACAGGGTTATCTAGGACATAGAGAGTATGGAAAAATTTTAAATGTCCTTAATATGCAGTTTCGAAATTTTAGTAAGAAGAATACAGCAGCACATCGTGGACAGCAGGGTCTTTAGTATCGATCCCGGAGAAAAGAAAGTTAAAAAAATTGAGGCATTACCTCCCACCCCAATTCATTCATTTTTTGAAGGTTCATCTTGTACAATGCGGTCTTGCCTTGTCGTGTTGCAGAATAACGCTTTTTTTGTTGACAATCTCCGGATATTTTTCGATTAAAGATTGGTTCACTCGATCCAATTATTCACAATAAAGATCTACATTAACAGTTTGTCCACGTTTCAGCACCTAAAAATGAACAATTTCGTGTATACTCCACCAAATACACATAAGCGCCTTTCGGAGATGTAAACCCGGCTGCACATTACTTTGTAGTGATTCATTTGGAGAGAGCGACAGCCTTCTTCGTTTTGGATTATCATATAGGACCCATTTTTCGTCTCCAGTGATGAAGCGATAAAAAACAGTTCTGTATGGTGCCGTTGAAACAATACCTTGCATATGATGGTTGGGTTGGCTTAATTCTCTTCAGACAGATTATGGGGAACCCAAATACTTGCTTTGCTTATTTTTCCAATCTGTTGCAAATGTTCTTGGATGGTCGACTAAAGTTAGTTAAGGGAGTTCGAAAGTTCCTCGATTATCTGACATGGATTTTCTTCCATGTGATTGTCTAATGCTGTTGGTCTTCCTGATCAATAAGAGTAAGAGAGAACAAAATAACCGAATCTGAATTGAGAGAACCATCTTTGGCATTTATGAACGTCTAATGCACTTGGATAAACATTGGAACTGTTTTTTGTTGGAACTTTTGCGTTACTAACCTTGCAAAACTCAAAAAGCATGCAATGCCGGATATGCCTTTCTGGTATCGAGTGTTTTTTTTAAGGTGATAGAACTTTAAATTGAAATAAAACACACTCAAATTAAAAGTGCAGCCAAATTTTTTTTATTTGAAAGATAATTTTATGACATTTTGAAAATAATTTCCGCCATATGTCCACCACTTCTAGCTCTGAGGAACCGCATTCGGCCAGACCAATTTTGGACCACTTTTTCGAGTAATTCAGGCCTGATGTCATCAATAACACGAGTTATGTTGGCTTCCAAAGCGTCTATTGTTTAGGGTTTATCACAATAAACCAATGACTTGACATAACCCCAAGGAAAATAATCCAGTGGAGTTATGTCGCATGATCTTGGAGGCCAATTAATTGGAGCATTTTTCGAAATGATGTTATCGCCAAATCTTTCTTCCAATAAATCAATTGTTACGGTAGAAGCATGAGGTGTAACACTATCTTGTTGGAATCAAAACACTTCTGGGTCGATACCATTCAAATTTTGAAACAAATAATCATTGATCACCGATCTGTAGCGAGCACCATTCACTGTAACATTAGCTCCAGCATCGTTTTTAAAGAAATATGGACCGATGATGCCTCCAGCGTGCAGATGAACACCATACAGTGCATTTTTCAGGATGCAATGGAACCTGCAGAACTTCTTGAGAATTGTTTTCACTCCATATACGTTAATTTTGCTTGTTTACATAGCCGGTCAACCAGAAATGAGCTTCATCACTAAACACAATTTTACGATAAAAACGTGAATCATCAAGCTGTTCTAAGGGCCCAATCAGCGAACAAACGACGCTCATTGAGATATCTGTATCATCATTAACACTATGACTTACAGCAGCGATATTTTCTTTTGTACGTACAGTTCTTTGTGTTGTTGTTGCATCGAGTAGAGAAAATGTTGGCCGAAATCTATCGATAGTTCGACGAATAAACTATTCTGATGGACGATTATGTAAACCATAAATTTCACGAAGTGCTTTATATGTGTGGCGAATAGAACACTGATTTTGAAAATAAATTTCAACAATTTGTAAACGTTGTTGCGGCGTGAGTCTTTCCATGATAATATGTCAATGCCAACTGAACAAAAATGTCCTACCTTCTGTCAAATCATAGTTATCCCTATCGAAAGTTCTACCACTCTGAAAAAAACACCTTATATTTGGTTGGCCATTTCATCCCAAATTGCAACAAAAAGTCTAATATTTAATTATTTAGAAGTGAACAAGTCACTATAACTTTAAAATGTTTTTGGCACGACTTCGAATTACACAATGAGCTGACAAAAGGCAATCTAATATTGAAATGTGTGAAAACGACATAACGTTCCTGTCTCCCTATTATTTCAAGAATATTCTATTAGAAAACATAGCTAGGCACTCAACACGAAGCAGATACGTGAACGTTCACAAAATTTATATTTCAAAAGAATTATTCATTCAGGAAATCCAAATCCTACAGTGCTATCCACAAGAGCAGTTAGTAATCGGGTGAATTATTTTCAACAAATTAAACTAGACCCTTCTCGGCCATTGTTCCTGTCAGCCTACACGCACCTTGCCTAATGCCCGCGCAGTTCCCGTTCGGGAAAGCGGCCGTTTCCGGGTCTTACTCCCTTGCACCTCTCCAGATCCAGCAAAAACAGGTTCAGGGACGTATTAAATCCCCTGCAGATTAATTCTATAGCCAGCCCTCCATTTCCTCTCTACATACAAATGGGAACAATAAGGTATAGGAAATCTAATTTTCGAAATGAAGGACTGCAGGAGTCTACCTATGGTTAGGTATTATCTACTAGAATTGATACATTATTCAGCTTGAATTTTTGTATACAATTTGCGATGCGAGATAGGCATGGAATGTAATTGATTTAATTTATTTTAAGTATTAATCAGAATAAATCCACGAAATCCCTTCAAATTTGAATCTAAAAATCTCTTAAAAATTATCAGAATTAAATTAAATGATGTGTTTCATTTAAAATAATTCACACAGTTTTTATGTTTCACAATTTATTCAGGATCCTGACACGGGTTATAATGTTTCACCTAAAGCCAACCGCAAACTCCATTAATGTTAGAAATTAAGTGTCATAGAAATGCTGTTTTCTTTAGTATACTTATAGAATTATCAAATATATATGTAGCAATCAGTCGGATAATAAAAATTAACAGAAAATATAGGATATCGACCGAAATTACCTGGTAAGCTTCAGCCGATACACTTGTTTCAAATGGACTTTGTGAATATTACATTTAAAGAATGCTTCATATAAATTTGAAAAGTCTTCTTCATTTATTTTTTGAAAAAATTAGCACATTCTCCAGAAAATCGTTTGAAATTGCCGCCATTATTTCATACAGAATTTATATGGATGTAAAATAACAATCAGTAGATATCCTCTGCTCAATACACCTCTGTTCAGGATCAAACAGAAATGAACCCTGTGAGGCAAGCTCTACATCATCTTAAATATCTTACATTTGATTCTGTTAACCTTGCTACAACTTTTAATTTAAATTTCATAAAAATTTGAATGTGCTCATTTAGCGTAAAAGGAAATTGCCCCCTCCAGTAACGCTAGAAGACTTCGATGCACTATCTTAACTGTACTGGTTCTGCTCGAGTTGGGCAAGGCGTAATTCACACGCTGAAGGGGCTTATCCACCACCTAGTTAGCTAGAGCCTCCAAAACTTCCATACACATTCCCGGTCGATCCAGTTTCAGACACAACGTTTAGTCTATGATCAAGACCCTTAAACTTCGAAGAGATGTTCGGGACAATTTAGATCCAAGAACCACGAACCCAAATGAATTGAGTACCCTTCTGCCCTAGAATGCAGGCTTTCAATTACTGCTCCTACAAGACCAACCTCAATTGGGTAATCAGGAGTACAAGTATTCTAGTGGGCTTCCGTGGTAGCCTTGATTTCAAAATGACTTAGAAGGCTAACGGTCACCAAGAAGAGTTCTACTCGATACAAGAAACCACGAACTCAAGAAATCTAACACGTCATCGTATCTGTCAACTTAAAGCTAGCGAATACTGACGCTTTCGCCAGAACAATCGGAAAATACCACTCCAGTTTTATGGGTGAAGACATTGCAGTGCAACACCCACCCCCGATATCTACCGATTTGTCGAAAAAACACATACTCAAAAAAGTTAGGAAATTCGGATGACAGTTTTACCTGGGGATCAAATAGAGCTGCAATTTGCTAACAACGTGCGTAAATATTTTTCTATGCCTCCAAAGGGAGGCACGCAATTCTTCAATGAGGGCTATAAAACTCAATGTAGTGTCAAATAAAATACCAATATCACCTATTTGATCTACACAGGTAAGAATCTGCTCTCCGATGAAGTAATCGCTAACCAAAGGCTGCAATATTCCTGCGAAAATCATCTGGAAGAACTTTTCTACATTCAGCGGTGGTCTATTTCTTAAACACCAATCCCAGACCAATTGTAGACTAGATTGAAGCAGCCTCAAATTACTAATTAGCACGTATTCTCAAGAATAGATTCGAGTCATCAGCATAAGCCGATGCTATGCATTTCAATGAATTCAAAGATCGTGTATGAATACCACGAATAATAATGGACCAAGAATACATCCCTGCAGAACTTTAGTTTCCAGGTAATACTCAAATGATCTGAAACCATTTTAAACTGCATAAGTGATTAAAATAGAAACGAATCAACTTCAAATAAGAAAGGCAAAAACTAAGTGAATAGAGTTTGTTCAACAGAATCCCATAATCTATAGAATCGAATGCACTCGAAAAATCGGTATATATTACATTGACCTGACTGATCATTCAGGTACTCCTTGATAAATTGTGATAAACTACCTACCTCCAATGAATCCATACTGCCTTGAAGATAATTGGGGATGAGCATAACAATATAATGCTTCCCCATTCACTTTGAAATGAACAGAGATCCATTATTACATGTGTAAATGAAAGAAACGTTAGTTGAGTGGACAGATCCTAATAAGCCTGGCCCAAAGTGGCTTAAACCGAAAGAGACTGCTGGCAAGGTCATGGCGTCCGTATTTTCATATGGGAACGGTATTCTGTATATCTACTATCACAAAAGAAGCACTACCGTCAATAACCATCGCAACGTGGCCTAACTGATTCGATTGAACGAGAAAATAGGCAAGAATCTTTCACTAAGACCATGCACCATGCCATAAGTCATTGATTACGATGGCAAAATTGCTCACATTATATTTCTAGTTGCTTCCTCACCTGATCTTTTCTAAAGATTTAGACCCCAGGACTTTTAACTGGTCGCTAAAAAAATGCTCAACGAAAAGTGACTGGGCTCAAATGATCGTTGAAGCAACGCCTATTTTGCAGTGAAAGCCCTTCCGAAAGGGTAGAGAAGGATTGAAATGATTGAATATCTCTTGAAGTAGACAACGTTGATGAATTATGTTTTTATCAGTGAAGCTGGAACTTATCAGCTGATGAGTTAGATGAGTCGGTAATTCTGGAATTGAGAATCTAGTGCCAATATTTCTGTTCTCCCTCTTGCCCTTTCATATTACTGTGATCGAAATCTCCTCACTAGGAGTATGATACAGAATTCAGCACTACCTTCCTGTACCCCCATACTACCCATCCCTTTTACACTCCAGAATCATCTCCTCGTAAATTGCCAGGCTATTTTCCTCCGTCCGAAACTCCTACGTTTGCCCCGTTGCCGTTATGCAGTCGGAACAAACGGCGGAATGGTCACAACTTGTTCTATGTTCCGGCTAATTAGATTCGCCGGACGCACTTATCATCCGATCGAGAGGGTGGGTAATTAATTCGGTCCAGGGTCGGAGGACGGGGTGGATATTGTCGTTCGGGACCGTAATTCTGTCGGCGGGAATTATTGGGGTCGGCGAATGCGTTAGAGGCAGATTTGCGTTAGAGATATGGGGGGAAGAATTGGAGAGTTCGTTATGTTCGGGGTACATTAGAGAAGAGACTGGGGTTTCAGGGTATTAAGCGGAAAATGTACGAGAGCTGGCAGAGGAAATTCAAAATTAATACAATTCAGTGTTAAACGTTCCATTCCTTTCAGTTGCAGAGCCGAATTTCTGTAGCTTTTTTGTGATGTGAAGAAACTGAAACTTCTTGCTTGTGAGAACGTGGAAGGTAGACAAATTGTCTTGGCTTTAGTCATAGTATCTCCAAATTGGTTATTATAAATGACGCCTGTATACGGGACATGTGTGCAATTGTAGATTTATCGCAGCTGTAACGAAGATGATGAACCTAGGTATAACTGCTACGCTTAGATCGAAGGTTGCACCATCTTTGTGGAATACCAGTGAAGTCATGGGTGAGGAGGGTAAAGTTTTAGATGCGTTTGAGGCACTACGTGTCGGATAATTGAAGCACTGCGTTGGACAGTCAGTCAGCACAAACCTAATTCGAAATAGAAGAAATTTTGGGCAACCTTGAAGAGGCTGGAAATCTGCAGTAGAAAACGGAAGATCCTGGGACCAGGACCCTTTTGGGTAGCAGAAAAAATTTCTACTCAGAAGGTTTCGGCCACCTTTTTACTGATGCGTCAAAAATTAACAGTTCCATGCCCAATATAGCGTGATGACGCAGTAATATAACTAATATAATAAATAACTTTACCAGAATACCGACCTCCTAACTCATACAAAGCTTTTGAGGTATCCTCACAGAAGATCTAGGAGTTTTAGGATAATATATCATAATATTATGGTAAGGGAAGAGCCAAGTTACATATTGAGGAGTGTAGAATATTTAATTTATAATTGGTTGTTCAAAGAATGAAAATCGAGATATTTATAAAATTTGTTATAATAATTTCCAAGAACACCAATATTTTAAAGCCTTTGTGACATTTATGAAGGATTTTGATATTATCAGTATCTACATAGTGGTAGACAGAGTTAATATGATCGAAGACAGCCTACTTTTTTAAATGAATTAATTCGGCTGATCTGTACCAAAAATGATTAATAAGGAGTATGAGCTATGGTAATAGAAATTTGTAGAAATTGAGACAGTGTAACATACATCTGTATAACAATATATATTATACAGATGTATGTTACATGTTAGAAATCGAGACATATTGTTATACATCTGTATAACAATATATGTTATACAGATGTATGTTACACTGTCTCGATTTCTAGAAGTTTTAGTACCATAGCTCATACTCCTTATTAATAAGCCTATTTTTTGTCTGTAGTCAGATGCTCTTTTGATCTTATAGATTTCTTACCTTTTCTGATCCAAGTAAATTGCGATACAATTATTACAATTGATTCTGTAGACTTTAAAATATTTTTGTTATTATTTTGCGTTGAATAGAATATTTCCTAGATTAGGATAATATGAGAATGCCGTTTGAATTTATTATGATAATTTTCGATTTTGGTGAATAAATGACCCAAGTGACTTGAGGTTATGTATGTATGATCTGAATTTTCTATAGTTAGGGTAGTCATTCGTTTGCATATTTTCCTTAAAATCAGAACATTCACTAACTGAAAAGGCGACATATTAGTTTTGGTACAGTAACGTACAACTGTTCGTTTTAACGTAACGACAAATTCGTCCTCGAATTTATGAACTCCAATGATCCCAAAATAAAATTTTAATTGGATATAGAACAAATAATAAATACAATTTTTTATACCGATTACAAACGTAGTATATTTTATTATTATATTATTTTATATTATATTATATTATATTATATTTTATTATATTACATTATATTATATTATATTATATTATATTATATTATATTATATTATATTATATTATATTATATTATATTATATTATATTATATTATATTATATTATATTATACTATATTATATTATATTATATTATATTATATTATATTATATTATATTATATTATATTATATTATATTATATTATATTATATTATATTATATTATATTATATTATATTATATTATATTATATTATATTATATTATATTATATTATATTATATTATGTTATATTATATTATATTATATTATATTATATTATATTATATTATATTATATTATATTATATTATATTATATTATATTATATTATATTATATTATTTTATGTTATGTTATGTTATGTTATGCTATGTTATGTTATGTCATGTCATGTTATATTATATTATATTATATTATATGATATCATATCATATCATATCATATCATATTATATTATATTATATTAAATCATATTATAAAATATCATATTATATTATATTATATCATATCATATTATATTATATCATATTATATTATATCATATTATATTATATCATATCATATTATATTATATCATATTATTTTATATCATATTATTTTATATCATATCATATTATATTATATTATTTCTTTCGAAAAACTTGAAATTAAAATTAAATATTAAGATGAGGTTTTTTACTTGAATGAAGGATTATTACAAAATTTTAATATCAAGACAGGTTTAATCTGTTATAATTTTAATTTAAGAAAATTTCATTCAAAACTTTTAGAATGAAATTAATGTCTTTTAAACACAGTTTATATTCAATAAACATTAATTGACAATTTATATTTGTTGCTTTAATTATTCCATTTGATATTATATAATGAGTTCTGATTTTTTATTATTGATTGATTTTATATTATTGTCAACTAATTGACAATTTATATTGTTGGGTTATTTTTTCCATCTGATATTATATAATGAGTCTTGATTTCATATTCAAATGCTTATTAAATATAAGCTGTGCTTATAAATAGTAGATAATAATATAATTATCTCATCAAGGTCAATCAATTTCAATGTGCAAATTGTCATTTGTAATTGCAAAAATCTTAAGATAGAGGAAAAAAAATTATTACAGCCATGGAGTTTTGTTTTTAGAATTCTTGGAAAAACATGAAGAATGTTTAACCGTGAATAACTGCGAAACTGTTGAGTCGATTTCACCCAATAAGAAACAAGCCTTAAGGCTTTTCCATTCGATTGTTAGCATGTTTACGGACGGCCAAACATGATTACTTTTGACCTCGGATTTTTCATAAGAGAGTCCAACCTAGTTGTTCAAGAATATTTTCGGCTCAAAATTTGAAAATTACAGACATTTGGGCAAAACGATAACATGCTGTTTCCGGACATTAGAGCGCATAAAGAGTTTAGAGTTCAGTGAGAATATGGCATAATATATTTTATGAAATCCAGGTGTCGGAAAAATACCTGACAATGCTAGGAGCATAACACTGGCATTTATTTATTCAATTAAGAGTGAATAGGCTGTTCACTAGAGGTTTTCCTACCCCGTGAACACTTCGAGGTGATACTCCGTGGAATTGACCTCAATTTATCCCGAATCCGTCCCGATCCGCCCCTGATCAGCGGGGGGATAAATCAGGCGTCCAAATGTCGCCATTCGCTAACATGGGGCGAACGAACGACGTCTTGGCCATGCAGATGGCTCGAAGGAGTCGAGAGCGTACCGCTCATGTAAATACTTCCATTATCAAAAGGAGCACGTTGTGGAGAAGGATCCCCTTTGTTCTGTCGAGATGTCGGCTGACTGATCTACATATCGAATGGCTGTCCGCCTGTGTTCACCTAGACCTTTCTCTTTCGTCTGGGAATCCCAAGGCTTTTATTTCTTTCACATCAGCAGTGTTTTTGTAAGAACCATATTGAAAGTAGAAAAACATTTCATTCCTGCCTGGACGGTTTTCTCTTGAGAGTTGTTGTTATTGATGTGTATACTACCGTAATTCTTTGGAAAAATATTAAATTTAACAATGATGACTTCAATTATTTATCTTCTCTACCCTTACCGCAATTATTTAATAAATGTTTTCTGTCGAAGGCAATTTTGCTGTGAACTGTATCAGGTTTTCCAATAGTGACATATCAATTTTGTATTTAATTATAAACGCACTATTGAAAGTTCACCATGATCTGTCAACGTTAAAATATCAGTCAGGGTTAACATGTTCACCTTAAGGAAGGAACGAGCAAAGTTTAAAAATTCTTTAAAATTAGTACAGCAATTCTATGTAATAATGAAAAAATTTCTTACCAGAAAGGCTATGATGCTATTGTGAGAAAATTGGAATTCACATATTCACTATTGAATATTCCTGTGAAGAACAGGAATTGAATCACAATGTAGCAAATTTTGCGTGAAGACGTTAGCTTACATCCTCACAAGGTAAAACAAGAACTGAAAATCTTTTGATCATCTATCGGGTGTTTTTTTAGAGTGATAGAACTTTTGATAGGGATAACTGTGATTTGATAGAAGGTAGAAGCCATGTTGTCTTGACATTTCTGTTCAGTAAGCATTGACAAATTATCATCGAAAGACTCACGCCGCAACAAAGTTTACAAATTGTTGAAATTTATTTTCAAAATCAGTGTTCACTTCGTGAAATTTATGGTTTACATAGTCATCCATCAGAGCAGCTTATTAGTCGAACTATCGATAGATTTCTTTATTTTCTCTACTCGATGCAACAACAACCACAACACAAAGAAGTGTACGTACAGAAGAAAATATCGCTGCTCTCATGATGATCAAGATTTGTCTATTCGTCGACGTTCACAACAAATTGGACTCTATGCATCCACAACATGGAAAATTTTGCGTGAAGATCTTGGTCTACACCCATATAAGATCTAACTGGTTCAAGAACTAAAGCCACTTCAGAATGATCAAGATTTGTCTATTCATCAACGTTCACAACAAATTGGACTCTATGCATCCACAACATGGAAAATTTGCGTGAAGATCTTGGTCTACACCCATATAAGATCTAACTGGTTCAAGAACTAAAGCCACTTGACCATAATAAGTGTCGTTTGTTTGATGACTGGGCCCTAGAATAGCTTGAGGTAGATCCACTTTTTTATCGTAAAATTGTGTTTAGTGATAAAGCTCATTTCTGGTTGAACGGCTATGAAAACAAGCAAAATTGCCGTATATGAATCCTCAAAAAGCCGGAAGTTATTTTTAAAACATAAATGTCATAAAATTATCTTTGAAAAAAAAATTGGTTTCAATCTTAATTTAAATGTTTCTATCGGATTCTGTTACAGTTCGGAAAAAATTGCAAATATACAGTGAAAAATGTTTCAAAGTGAGTAAAATGATTCAGTACTTAATTTGGGGATATCAAAGCAACAGTCAGAACTTCTTGGTTTCCATCTTAAGGCATAGAACTTATTGGGCAAAGATACGAAAATTATGAATTTTAGATAAAGAAATGCTCCGTTTTCTGCATTCTACAGTATGGAAAATTCGATGTGTGCGTGTACTGATATTGATGGTTTAATTCAGGAACTTGGTATTGAGCATTTCCCATCTGAGTGGCGTTTATTTACAGATTCGTCTAAATACAGTTTGAAGGCTGTGTTATTGCATAATGGAAAAACCCTTCATACCAGTTGCCCATTGAGTCACGATAAAAAGGAGTTATGAAAATATGTGCACTCTTTTGGATAAAATAAACTACAACACATATAAAGGCAGACATGTGGGGACTCAGAAATTATAGGAATTTGAGTGGGACTTAATAATAATAATAATAATAATAGACTTTATTCATTTACAATAGTATGAAATGAAAAGGCGAAGTACAGCTGAGCTGATTTTAAACTTAACCTAAAAATACAAAATAAAATAAAATGAAATACAAAACAAAAACGCAAAATGCAAATACTAACACATAAACAAATAAGTATATAAAAAAAGAATCAAAGAATCAATTCAAAAATCAAAATCCGAAAATAGATACCATCAGACCGAGCCAACCATCAAGTCGAGGCCAACATGATTTTTAATCTTTTTTTGAAATTAAGGATGGAAAAATTCCAAAATAGTCTGGGGAGCGAGTTGTAGTACCTGGCCGAATTGAAGGAAAAGCTTCGTCTAAAAAAAGCTGTCGAATGTCCAGGTGTTACCAGCATTATATTTTTTCTTGTATTGACCCGATTGAGAGAAGCGAACGTGATCAAACGCTTCTGAAGATAAGAGGGAACGCCTGTTCTCAAAACCTTGTGAGTCAATGTCAACAGATGCAACTTTCGCACGCAGTCCAGTCTCAGCCAGCCCGACTGCATATATTTATCGCTTACATGATCAAATTTTCGTATACCATACGCAAAACGCAAACAAGAATTTTGAATCCGCTGGAGACGCGAAGCATCAACCTGTAAAAGTGCTGGGCCATACACAGCATCGCAATACGACAATCTAGACAATATCAGCGACTGACAAAGCTCGAACTTAAGACCTGTAGACAGAATATCACGACTAGGATAAAGTTGTCTCAAGATGCCATAGGATGTCTGGCACAGATAGGACACATGTCTAGAAAAGCGCAACCCGGAATCGAACCATACACCCAGGTTCTTGTACTCCTGCACGATTCTCAGAGAACAGCCCCCCAATTTAACATCAAAACCGGAAGCCGCCAAATCACACTTATCTTTTGGGCCGAACAACATAACTGCGGACTTCAACGGATTAAGGATCAAATTATGGGCAGATGAAATATCAAATAGGACCGACAGATCCTCCTCAAGCCTCGCGACTGCCATATGGATCTGATTGATGAAAAATGAGATGAATAACTGCGTGTCATCAGCGAAGTGACAAATAGTACAATATTTTACATAACGAGCAAAATCAGACATATATATGGAAAATACAAGCGGACCAAGGATCGAACCCTGTGGTACCCCAAACTTTACTGGTATTGATCTGGACATGGAAGAGCCAACCACAACATATTGGCTACGTTCGGACAAGTAATTCAATATAAGGGAAGCTGCACTCTGCGAAAAACCAAAATATAGTAGTTTTTTATAAAGTATTTGGTGGTCCATGGTATCGAATGCCCTGCTGTAATCGAGAAGCACAAGATAGGTCAGCTTACCCTCATCTACTTCAGGGAGGATTTAAGAAATATTACTGTTTTTTTTGTCTATGAGACGATGGTGCAATTTTTGAATTCCTTCAGTTATCTGTTCATATTCAAATCAAATTGTCTGTTGCGATGGCATATTTCTATTTGCCAGACGCAGGAGTGGAAATAACCCCAAGGATGTCTGAAAATATGAAGAGCATTTAATTCTCTGCATTATAGTAAAAAAATAGGGCGTTACATTCGAAAAAATCCAGTATTATCAATGTCAAGTTCATCATATTTGACAATCAATAAGGGACATACTGTGTATGGCAGATTAATCTTTTTGTTATGATGACTCTATGAATCCTTCAGTTACCAAAAATTCATATCACATTCCTGTTACGTCTTGTTTTTGCAACGGTTTAAGGTCTTCTAGCGGAGTGCTGTAAGCTCAAGTTTTTCCAGTTTTCTCTGAATGAGATCTGTACTGTTGAAAAGATATTTATAAGATTTTGCGTTTTAATAGAGATGGTGAATGTCATTGAAAATACAGGCCAATCCATTTAAAAATTCACCCATAATAATACATTATTTCTTGAGATGCAGAAATAGAAATACAAGAAACCTGTTTTCAAACGGAATCTCTAAAATGTCTGGTCCGGCAGCTATGGAAGAAGAACGCACTATTGCAGGAACCTGTGTTTTAGTTGTAACCTTTCTCCCACTTCGTGCCTCAACTGGAAAGACATTCTTCAAGTCTTCACCTCGCGACGACGTTACTCTGTATAAATATTGCAACAGGTTTAATTAAATCGCTGTTGAAGTATCCATCCAGACGGAAACCTCACTCCGTAATCTAGCCCGCCTTGCTGAGAAGAAAATTTCGGGAGAAAACTTTAAGTACGCCTTCAGAATTTTCCACCTGCACGGTGCGGCACGACAAGAACTATTTCAATACCGCCAAAGAGGGTTCGGATTGCAGCCACTCCCGCAGAAGTGATATGTCGAGTCTATCGGAGGTACGAGATTATAAATTACCGCCTTTCTCTCGTAGGATGCGACTTTCTAAGGTTTCTGGGTTGACAGAGGAAAGCGACGAACGGGGGAGGTTTTCTTCTGGAGTTTTTACAAAGGGAAAAGATATGGGACGATGGGACTCCATATTTCAAAGGTAGCATTTTCTGAGTGGTAACATATAGACTGCGAAACATACGCGAGAGTGACTTTGTTTTTCGAGTTGACCAAAATTGATAGAGATACATTATTGTACAGCGTGTCCAAAAAACGCATCGAATATTTGTTTTGGCGCTGCATTTGAAACTGAGCGACGGAGGGAAGTGGGTTGGAGATTGTAGTGTCGGCTGTTTTGTGAAGTTTTAATCACGATGAAGCAGTACTCGGGAACGCATCGCGCTTTTTGCGTACGAGCGTATTATCGCAATAGTGATTCAATAGAGGCTTCTCAACGTTTGTATTGTGCGAAATATCGCACGTGTGACGACAGCATTAGAAAATGGATCCGGATATTGGAGAATACAGGTGCGACGGTAAAAATCCAACACTCTGGCCGCCCTCGTTCAGTTCGCAACGAAGAAACGATTAGATAAGAGGAGGCATCAGTTCACTAAAATCTGCCTTTATCTATCCGAAAGCAAAGCCAATCATTACACATCAAAAAATTATCCTTGCATTTGATTTTAAAGAAAAATTTGCATTCAAAAGCTTATAAAATTCAATTGGTTCAAGAATTGAAGGATAGAGACTATGCTAATCGATTGAATTTTGCCAACGAAATGTTACGGAGGTTCAACAATTTTGATAACATATTCTTCAGTGATGAAGCAAAGTTTCATCTGTATGGTCATGTCAATAAACAGAAAGCATGAATGACCCCTGTACTTCCAAAGGTAGTTGTTTGGGCCGCTATGTCTGCTAGAGGTAGAATCAGTCCTTATTGTCATGAAGACCGCCTAGGCCAACTACTCAATGTAAATAGTAACCGTCATTGCGACATGCTGCGGACTTTTTTGGGTCAAGAGTTACAGGAATTTCAAGATTTCAACTCAAGAACGTGGTTTCAACAAAATGGGACCATTCAACTTGCCATACATCTAATCAAGCAAGGGAAGCTGTTATCGCATTATTCCCTAATAAGGTAATTTCTCGTAGGTGTAACATCAACTGGCATCCGAGAAGCCCCGACATTAGTCCTTTGGGTCATTTGCATGTGGATACCTTGAAAGTAAGGTCTATGAGAATAATCCAACCAACCTGACGCAATTGAAGCAAAGCATCAGTTCAAAAATGACAGCAGTACCTATGTATCAGCGTGTGATCGCCAATCTTCGTTTCCGATAAGAAGAGTGTCCAACGTAACGGTCACCATTTAGATAACATCATCTTCTCCAAATAATTTTCCACTTTATATTGTAATAATTTACAATAAGCTTTCTTCTTGATTTTGAGTGGTTTTTGTCTTATCGAAGTTACAAATGCCCGATACTATTTTGGGGCACTAAGTATTTCATACATTAACTGATCAATTCTGAGAAAACTCTTTGAATTTAATCTGAAATATCTCATCAAAACTTTTGAGAATAAATTGAATGTCAAAGGAACACCTTTCTTTTCATAGACATATAAAATTATCAATACATATGCTAGGCCGTTAACCAATAGAAAATATAGATTATTGACCTCATTCATGTAGCAAATATCATCCGAGACAGTCTGTTCCGATTGGATATTAATGAATAATAAATTCTATTCTCAAAAAATGCTGCACATAGAATTCAAGAAGGTGTTTTTTGTTTCCCTTCTGAAAATATATCCAGGGTGTCTACTTTTAAAAGGCCAAACTTCAAGGTTAGATCATTCATGTTATTCGCAACAAAATATGTCATATAAAACATGGTCGAAATGTTGATGATTTTTCTTCAATTTAATATTTCTTGATTTCACGAAATATTCAATGTTTTTCCATAAAATCAATCATACTACAGATAAATTCTTATTGCGGGAGTAGTGAGGAGATTAATATTACGATTCTGAAGTGAACAAAATCAGTCGTATTTCTCCATTGGTTTTATCGATAAAAATTTACTGATTATGGACATGTTTTTGTTTCAGGAAAATATTCCTCATTTAGTGTGCTTGCGAATGACATCAACTTTTGTGCTAGCTGCTTGTCCTCTACCATAATATCATGGCTAAGAAGATAACAACGAGAAGTTGAAATACTCCAAACCTAAATACACTAAATTTTAATAATACATATTTTATGGAAAAATCTATAGAAAATTACTACTACTTATAACAATTGTTCAAAATGTCCTCTGCCTTGTTCAATACATTTCACACTTAATCTACAAAACTGCGAAGTTCACAACGTTTCTGGTGCATTTCTGCGCAACACAATTTTATTCTTTCGATCAGATCCTCTCGAGTTTGGACACGAATTTGATATTCTTTTTCTTTCAAGGTGATATAAAAATCCAAAGGCGTAAGATCGGGACCCCTTGGTGGCCATCTTACCGCATCGTTTCAATGTTTCAATCCATTGCACCCCAATATATTAATTCATTAATTCCCGCACTTTGCGGCTATTATGAACTGGGTAGCCATGAATTTGAAACCAGATATTTTGTCTGTCAGCCAGTGCCATTTCATCCAATATGGTGAGCTACTTTGGATTAATGTAATATATTCTTCAGCATAGAATTTGATGAATTCAGTTTAACTTCAAACATTTTCTGTAAGTTCTGTTTTTCCATATGATTAAAGGTGAGAGCAAGGTATTTTGATTTATGTTTATTGATTGTCTCTATTTATTATAACAAACATTTTGACTGATGATGATGGGAGGGAGTTTCAAACGCTGTTCTGGAGAATGTGTCAAATTTTTATAAAATTCCTTTTATTCATTGGAGGATGTTTTGAATATAATTTGTTATTTTTTCATTTGAAGCAGCTGCATCGGCTAAAATTTACTGGGTGATTTTGGTCAATATTCTATATTTTCTTCAGATTCGTCTTTGTTTTCGAGTATTGTGTGATGTTAAAGAATTCTATATGCCTCTTTGGATAAAAACAGTGTGCTTTTACATTTTTATTTAATTTTTAAAAGATTTCAATGGATTTCTTAATTCAAATTTACAGGTTTCATAGATATATTCTACTTTATATTTGAAATATAATCCGTCTAGAAAGTATCCGAAAAAACAAAGCTCAAATTATTTTTATTATTATTATTATATTATCCTGATACTCCTAGATCTTCTGTGAAGATCCCTCAGAAGCTTTTTCAGCTCGTGTGAGTTAGGAGTTCAGTTGTGTTATGTGTAGGCTTTGTTACTGCGATATTGCGCCACTTTAGGTCACAGCACTGTTAATTTTTGACCCAACAGTGAAATGGTGGCAGACACCCGTCCAAATAGAAAATTTCTTTTCTACCTGAACAGGATTCGAACCCGGACCTCCCGGTCATGAGTCCGATGCTCTCCCGCTCAGCTATCCACACTCTGTATATATTTTTAATTCTTGAATTCGAAAATTATAACAAATATTCATCTTATTTACTTATACAATCTCCATTTAGCTGTAAACACTCGATTAAACGTCGAGGTACACTCGAAAATAGATCATCTCCATAATTTTCGGTAGTTCACGAATGTAAAACTGACTGAATCAAATCATCTTCATTTCGTGACGCTGCTCGTTCAATATGTTTCCAATGGGACTAAGATCTGGTGAAGCTACTGGACACGAAATGGTTGTCACTTGGTGATCTTGCATCCAAGCTTGAGTATATATGGCATATTTCATTACCTTGCTGAAAACGGCACCAATCTGGATATGAAGCATGCGCCGTTTCAAAGAGAAAGTGGCTTAGAGTTCCACAATACTTTTCACTATTAATGGTACCATCAAATATACATAGAGGCGTAGCATCACGCTGAGATATTGCTTCCCAAACCATTATTTTAGTGGAAAATTTAAAGGCTAACAGGTTGTTTTTATAGGATTTTTAAGTAATTTCCATCAAATTGGAAACAACTTTCATCAGACATTATTAAAATTATCTTCTTGAAAACGTTGACAAAATTCTATCCTTCGATCCTTTTGTAAGGGTGTTTTTTAAGGGATTTTTTTTGGTTTCCTTGATGTGTAGCTTTGTCTTTTCAGTGACATACGAACGGTTTCTGTACATACTTTTATATTTCGTTGATTTCCGCATCGGTTAGTCAATTTACGAAACCCGGGGTACTGATTGTGTTGTTCTAACGCCACTAAGGCGTTTAAATTGTTTCCTTTAATCTTACGCGAGGCTACTGAAACCGGTCTATGCCTCAAATCCATGCCATTCTGATCTTCTTTATTTTCTCATATACAGCATTTATTTCCAGTTCAGTCAATTGCACTAATTTTTTAACGTTTCGAAAGCCTTTTCAATACAAATATTCTAACTGTTTTCTTTTTCCTAACTGCGACATTATTTCATAAATTGTATACCTGTTTACAATCGACAATATTTGACAAATAGTATTGCCATGCAACTTTGGCTATAGCCGACTACCTGCAGAACCTATTTTATACATTACTTTTTTCTTAGAATGTTACAAACAAAAGTATATTCAAATTATGAAAAATAATAAATTCCCGATACTTTCTAGACGAACTATATAATTAGTTTGTTCTCCCAGAAACGTGAAAAAATATTGCCTACTGAGCAATTCTTTTGTTTCATTCGGTTCTAGATTCCTAAAGCAATTGTTCCATTAGTCTTTGTGTTATGCAATTACCAAGATTAACTGAAGAAATGATTCGTAGTACCGGATTTCACGTAAAATTGCCTTCTTATTTACAACAAGTTCAACCTTTAAACTGATATCAAGTCTAAAACTATTTTAATATTATATAATTTTACGGTGATCCCACTGTAAGTTCTATTTGTTCTTGATTAAACACAGGATAATATTTATTTTCTTATGCCAACAAGTTCAACCTTTAAACTGATATCAAGTCTAAAACTATTTTAATATTATATAATTTTACGGTGATTCCACTGTAAGTTCTATTCGTTCATGATTAAACGCAGAATAATATTTATTTTCTTATGCCTATTTTTCCGTGTTCTCCCAGAAACGTGAAAAAATATTGCCTACTGAGCAATTCTTTTGTTTCATTCGGTTCTAGATTCCTAAAGCAATTGTTCCATTAGTCTTTGTGTTATGCAATTACCAAGATTAACTGAAGAAATGATTCGTAGTACCGGATTTCACGTAAAATTGCCTTCTTATTTACAACAAGTTAAACCTTTAAACTGATATCAAGTCTAAAACTATTTTAATATTATATAATTTTACGGTGATCCCACTGTAAATTCTATTTGTTCTTGATTAAACACAGGATAATATTTATTTTCTTATGCCAACAAGTTCAACCTTTAAACTGATATCAAGTCTAAAACTATTTTAATATTATATAATTTTACGGTGATTCTACTGTAAGTTCTATTCGTTCTTGATTAAACGCAGAATAATATTTATTTTCTTATGCCTATTTTTCCGTGTTCTCCCAGAAACGTGAAAAAATATTGCCTACTGAGCAATTCTTTTGTTTCATTCGGTTCTAGATTCCTAAAGCAATTGTTCCATTAGTCTTTGTGTTATGCAATTATCAAGATTAACTGAAGAAATGATTCGTAGTACCGGATTTGACGTAAAATTGCCTTCTTATTTACAACAAGTTCAACCTTTAAACTGATATCAAGTCTGAAACTATTCTAATATTATATAATTTTACGGTGATCCCACTGTAAGTTCTATTTGTTCTTGATTAAACACAGGATAATATTTATTTTCTTATGCCTATTTTTCTGTTTTTAGCAAACACGTCATTTGCATCAAAGCTCTAAGCTCATTCATCTTATAACGTTCATCGATTTTCCGAAAAATATTCAAATGAGTAGGAGTAGTCCATGGAAATATTTAGCCCGCATCTGCAATTGACTGACAGGTCCAGATTAGCCTGGTGTTGATCTGATGGCATCGTAGCGAGTGTATGTAGGAAATTGGAAAAGCATTCAGTTCGTAGAGATGAATGTACGAGAGCTTCTCGAATAAAATACACGAATAGATAGATCACTCTATTTTTGGATTATCGTCTCCAAAAATTTACCAGAAGAGAAATACTGCTGAAATAAAAATTTTCCAGTTGACGTTTCAAGATATACGGAATTTATCTATGGAAAAATCAAATACTTCTTTTCTAGCTGGGAAACATTTTCCAACATACCTTATGGAGATTATCATTCCAGTTTTTTCATTAAACGAATTTGACAAATGTTCAATTTAAATTTATATAAGATTCAATTCCGTACTGATATAGAGGAGCATATAACGAAGTTATTGGTTTGAAGAGAATGATTTTTTCAATCAAGTACCCTACAGTTCAATAAAAATGAAGTAATGGGTTTAAAATTTCAACGGCTAAATATAATCGGTTGCATAAATTTTTTATTTTAATTAACGAATAAACTCCGATTTATCAGAGCCCAAGAAATCATTCTGAAATAAAATTAAGGATTTATTTACATGAGTTGGAAATCCAGTTACAGAAAATTTACAAATACACAATGAGAAAAACAATAATATAAGCATAATATAAATGTGGGCGATTACGAAATAATATCTAAAATAGCCTAGTTTATCTCAAAAATAAACCATAAAACCAGCAAAGTTTCGCTAACCTGAATCAGAAAATTAATTAAAGGATACCTCTACAGATTTTAATCTAAATGAATCTCATGAAAACATTCAGATTAAATTTTAAAACATGTCCTAAGTACACTGTACCACTTCAAAGACATATATATTATCATTACATGAGTGTGGATAGCTCAGCGGGAGAGCATCGGACTCGTGACCGGGAGGTCCGGGTTCGAGTCCTGTTCAGGTAGAAAAGAAATTTTCTAGTTGGACGGGTATCTGCCACCATTTCACTGTTGGGTCAAAAATTAACAGTGCTGTGACCTAAAGTGGCGCAAGATCGCAGTAACAAAGCCTACACAGAACACAACTGAACTCCTAACTCGCACAAGCTGAAAAAGCTTCTGAGGGATCTTCACAGAAGATCTAGGAGTATCAGGATAATAATAATAATAATAATAATAATAATGTGGTGGAAATTAGCTAATAAATAATCAAATGAAATATAAGAAATGACCAAATTATTTAGACTTCACCTTATACATATACGTTTCGATTGGATGTTAAAGAATCACAAGTTCCATCACCAAAAAATGTTCAACATATAATACAAAAAGGCCTTTTTTGTATTCTTTTTTCAAACAATATATAGCACATCCTCCTTTATTGAATATGGCGCGGATGGAGTTTCGGTTAGCTTTCGCAGATGATAACCGGCTTAAAAAATAGTTTGGACATTCAAGAACAACATAACTTATTAATATCATTGATTTTATGTTGGTAAAATATAATTTTTATAAGTTGAAAATGTCAAAATTTGAGCCAAGTAAGCGTCATTTGCGGGAAATATTAGTTTACTTCTTTAATTTAAAGAAATCTGCTGCTGAGGCGCATCAATTGCTCGTAGAAGTATATGGTGAGGGTGCTTTGAGTGAGAGAACGTGTCGAGAGTGGTTTCAAAAGTTTAAAAACGGTGATTTCGACGTAGAAGACAAAGATCGCAGTGGAAGGCCAAAAATTTACGAGGATGCAGAATTGGAGGAATTATTGAAGGAAGATTCATCTCAAACAAAAAAAAAACTTGCTCTAACATTAAAAGTCACTCAGCAAGCAGTCTCACATAGTTTAAAATCATTAGGAATGATTCATAAACAATTTTTGTTAAAAAACGGCGGAAACTTATTTGTACTCCTAATACTTCTTTTATTACTAAACATTTCTGCAACAACTAAGCCATTTCAAGATAAGCATGGCCTATACCAAAATTAGGTTATATCACAGAAATATACAATGAAAGAAGATACAACTTAGACATTAGATAATATCCAATCGAAACATACATATAAGGTTATGTCTAAATAATTTGGTCATTATTTTATATTTCTTTTGATTCTTTATTAGTTAATTTCCACCTCATGTGATGATAATATATATGTCTATAAAGTGATACAGGGTATTTAGGACATGTTTCAAAATTTAATTCTTAATGTGATCATGATATTCATTTCGATCAAAATCTGTAGAGGTTCTGGAGAATTAATTCCAGCTATTATTCTGTAATATGCAAACACTTCTTCATAGTAATTTTCAATTTATATATATTAATAAACTAGGAAAACTGTTTCTTCAAGACCTATAGAATGAGCAACACATATGTGCGGCTGTTAAACAATAAATAATCAAAAGAAAATATTGAGTGTAGACCGTTATTATTCAGCAAACATTATTCAAGCCGGCCTGTTGTGATTGGATATACATAAAGAATAATTTCTAATCCCAAAAAATGCTACACACAGAATTTAAAGTATTTTATATTTCTTTTTTGAAGAACATTTAGGGCATTTTTCAGAAAAACTATTTGAAATTTTCCCTCATATTGCTAAATGCTAAATATAAACAATAAAAAAAATATATTTACACACCTTTATCCATAAAATATCCTATAAGGAAGTGAAATGAAATAAACTTCATAAAGCTACGGTATTGGCGAAATTAATGTCGTCAAATAAATGAATTGTGAAAATGATCTATATCATTTTATTTAATTGAAATGAACTTCCATTAAGAAAAGACCGATTCAATGAAATAATTTATAGGCATCGCTGAAGATTTTCAAATTTTTACGTATTAAATCGATTTTCCATATTATATTTGCTGTTTTAAGCCTTTCTTTAAATTTTTTTAATGTGAATGATTGTACAAATTTCAAAGAATTCATTCCCAATAAAATTCTTTGGCTGTTTCCAATTAAATTACTTAGATTTTTTCTCTCAATTTCGCCTTTGTCATTTTTGCCGTTCAAAAATATGAAAAGGTAAAATTTCTACAACTGAGTAAACTTCAGTGTGCGAATATAACAAGTGTAACTCTCTTAGCAAAATCCTAAAAAACCGACCATATCCCGTCCGTTAATGTTCATTTTCCAATTAAGTCGGCATCACCAAGAACCTTCAACTATATTTCGATCTTCCGAAATAAATCAGAGTCCATAATTCTCTCACGGCAGACGGAAAAGCATATTCTCCCGAATAAAAGAAACCGTCTACCTTCCTTCCATTGAAATTCAATTTATCCGCCGACAATTCAAACGATCCGTTGCACCCACCTCTTGGAAATTTAATTGGAAGGTAATATTTCCCCATAAAAGTCCAATTCCGGGGATTCTTACCGGATCCTTTTCTTATCGCTCGCGCAAGAGCGACTCCTAATTTCTCCATTACCACGGACTCTCGGATATCTTCGGTTCCCCCTCTTGCATTTGATGAGAAGAGTTCAATGCGTACAATTTCGATGGGAGCCATATGTCGTTGTCACTTCACTCGCCATGATTATACAGGTATGGAAAAGACAGTCGGAAACATAGGAAATTCAATAATAGACACAACGTCGGTCCAGTGGAGCAGTGGAAGAATCAAAACCTCAGCGCGACGCGATGACGAATAAACGATTGTTTTCTTCCAATGGTTGTGGCTGGTGGGGGAAAACTTCGATCGAAACGAGGCTCTGCACTGCTTTCAGTTCAACAAAGAGAATCATTCCCACACAAACGTGGGAAACGTGGACGTCGGTAGTAAATAAATACGACAATCTCATTCCATTGTATGAGAGGAATTTATTTGCCACGATTAATGACACAAATAATTTCCTCTGTAAAAATGAGTACTTAGGTTCTTTTTAGCCATAACTGGCTTGAATATAAAATAAATTCTACGAAAATAAGAAATTTGAAAAAAAAAACAAATTCTGAAAAATGCAAAATCGAAGGTCGACAAATTTGAAATAAATGTTCAAATAATCCACCTTGTTGAGCCAAACAGTAGCCAAATATATTATAAAGAGATAATCTCATATCTTTGAGCAGAATTGGCATAGTTGCTATTTTGTTACAAGGTTGAATTATTTTCAACCCTAACTCATTAATATCCATCGTTCTATCAATTTCATGCCCATAAACCAAACTTCTCAGAAGTACCCAAAGAAAAACATTACTGGTAGATAAATCTGGTGATCTGGGGGGCCATTTGATCGTGTCATTTGTAGAAATGACACAGTCCGAAAAAGTTGTCTTGAGGTATTGTGTGACTACTCGTTTGGAGTGTTGCCTACGTGTCAACCACATATTCGATTTATGTATTTGCAAATTTGTTCTATAGAGTTTTTTCTGGTTCGGAATTTTGTACAATGGTTGAATTTCCTTGATTGATAATATTGATTTTTGTAATGCTTTCAGCATTCATTTCTAAAATATTTTAAAAATGGCCTTATTCTTATTTATTTTTTCCAATTTTTAACTGTTGTCAAGTAAAAAATTAATGCGTTCATTTCATTCTGTTTAGATTCAAATAAATTGATTCGGCTGGCAATCTGTTTCTATTAATGTTACTCCGCTTATTTTGTAAATATAATTTTATCCTGAGTTGAATTCAACAATTGTATAATATTTCTAATTTGTGGAGATTCTGAACGCCGCCTTATTTTAACACATTTCTGCTTGTTACAGAATTTTCAGAAAATTTAGTCGATTCAGTTATTCCTCTGAAGTGCTCCTTTCACAGTATGGATTTTTGTGTGGTTATTATAAAATTTTCAATTATATATTTTGTTTTGCATTCTTTTTCAATTATAAAATTCTTTTGAGTGTTTCTGACGAAGATTAAACTTATCACAAGCACTAGTGATCAACGCATATTTGATTTACAATGTTTGCTTATTTGTTCTATTGAATTCTTCTGATTCAGAATTTCCGACGATTGAATTTCCTTTATTGTCTTCAAATAGGAAAGTTTTTATAAAACATTCTTCTATTATTATTGATAATAATTATTTTTTTCATGCTTTCAGAATTAGTCCCTATAATAATTCAAGAAAAGCTTTAGAATTAATTTCTATAAGAAAACTTTTTCGAAACCAGCATGAAAAAGCTCTAGCTTTTCTTTACCCTATTCTTCAGGACAGAGAAAAGGAAATTTAATACCACAAATAAGTACTAAAATTTGCAATACACTAAAACAGAATAATATTAATATTATTTGTACCAATAATAAAAACTAAGGTTCACTCTTAGTCAATAGCAAAGTCTGTCGTGAAACGTGTGAGAAAAGCGGTATATACAAACTATATTGTGATGAATTCCCTGCATTTTACATAGGTCAGATAGGCCGATCTACAAACATAAGGGTAGAAGAACATAAAGAAATTATATTACATAATAAAATGACATCTGGTTTTTCGGAACATTGTATAAATAACAACCAGTTCATAGATTTCAGTAGAACTGAGATTTTACACGTAGGTAATAAAAGCAGAAGAATGGACCTTTTAGAAAGTTTGGAAATTTGTTTAGCACATGGTAAGAAGCTAACAATTATGAATGGACAACTTCAATTTAAATTTTTGATTGTCTCGGTCTTTACTTGACGGAAATTCATCTTCAATATAAGAAAAACAAATTTTAACTTCCGCTATTTTATGGATTTACACGACAATTGTTTCGTCATACCATGACTTCATCAGGTGAGTATTAAAACTGGGGTATACAATGCAGAACATGACCTCAAATACACAGCTCTCATACAAAAAATAGAGGGGTGGAAAGAGATGGTTTACAATCAATGAAAAATATTAAGTAGTGGGGATCTATTTGATCATTCAATAAAATTTGTCTTTTATTATATCTATTGATCTCTAAAGTTTCTAACAGATTTAGTTTCTGATTTTGTGTTTGATATATAATATTTCATGATTCATATTAAAATTATGACCAGTCTCTAACGACTTCAATACCAATTGAGAGACGCCTACAATATATACCTAAAGATAATCCACTCAGAATTAACTAGTAGATTTCATGATACTTTGTTCGATGATTGGGACAAAAATATTAGAAAAGGCGTAAATAATATGCAAAAAATTCATCTCACAAAAATTAAACTTAATCATTTAGTATCCAAAAAGAATGACTATTAACTTGAAAGCACAAAAATTTTCAGATCACATCCACTTACCTTTCTGAAGTAGTTAATACAAAAAAAAGAATTATTAGAAAAAGGATATAAATTCAATTTAAATAATATAAATAAAAAATCTTTAGAACATCTATCTATCGATTCAGAAATTGCATTGGGAAATTGTGAAAATTCAAATATAGACAAGTGTATTCTTACCAATATAATAAAGAAAAAAACATTAAATTATCAGTACAATACCAATCATCTAACAGTCAAATCAATCAGAAATAAAATCATAGAAAATGACCTAATATTTACTCGCGCAGACGAAGAAAATACAGTCATAGCATTAAACAAAATATAATAGATACAGAAAACAACTTCATTTTTAGACCAAAATAACCAACAGAAAAATAACAAAAACAAATTGAATCAGTTATCCCTCAATTAAAAGCACTTTTTGAAAATATTCCAAATTATGAATAAACTTTAATGAACCCATCAATACCCATTTTCTATTCTTTAATTAAGTTGCACAAAGAGAATAATCACATCAGACCCGTTGTTTCATTTGTCATAGCACCGTTATATAAAGTTGCAAAAACGTCAATCAAAATTATTCTAACAGAAACTAACTTTGAAGCCAAATTTACAATAAAAGATTCTTATCAATTTATACAAAAAATTCAGCATATACACATCCTAAACAATGCCAAATAGTTCCCTTTGATGTAAAAAACTCATTTCCTAGTATACCGGCCAGTGAAACCATCAAATTATTCGATGATTTATTCCCCCAAAAATGAACTACTCCTGTTGAAAAAAAAAATAAATATTAGACGCATTGAACGTTTGCCCAGATAAAAATTACGTTCAACAGCACGTTTTATCTAGACGACGAAAGTCTAACGATTAAGCCCCTTGTTATCAGAAATATTCATGGATCACGTAGAAACCAATATCCAAAAACTACCAAATTTTAGATTTCGTTTATTGGTACCGCTATGTAAATGGCATAATTTGTTTACTTGATGGCACAAATAGACAACTTAGTTCATTTTTGGAATTTTGGATAGAAAAGATTTCACAGTCAGGTTAAAGCTCGCACTGATTGAAGTGGAAAATTGGTTCTCCTTGAATAGGCTCAAATTGAATACAGAGAAAACAGGTGAGTTAGCATTTGGAAGTAGAGGGAACCCAGTGAACGCCAGATTTTTGGGTGTAATCCTAGATGAGAAATTGATTTGGGCCGCTCATATTGATTACACTTGCAACAAATTGTCAAGGGAGCTATATCTTCTTAGGAGATTGAAAAAGTATGGTACTCTCGAAACTGCATATTTTGGGAACTTTCAAAGTTTGCTATTATTGGGGAAACGAATCTGATGCTACCAGGATTTTTCTTCTACCAAAAAAGCTCTCCGAATTATTTATGGAATAAGTCACCGAGAATCTTGCAAGCCGACTTTCATGAATAGTGAGATACTTACCCTTCCATTCATTTATTTAAACGAGTGTCTCAAATACGTGCACATCACTTATTTAACACCAGATATAAGAATGATTTCATTATACCATTGCACAGGAAGAAAAATACGCAAATACGCAGACGTGAAAGATTTACCAGAACGTGTTTTTAATAAGAGGATTAATGATATCTTGGTTAGAAATGCATTTTATTCAGTAAAAGTCTTTTTGAGTTTTTCTCTTCAAATGATTTATTATTGACGAACCATGTAAAATTGATGGCAATAAATTATAATTATTATTATTATTACTATCATTGTTATATTATTATTATCAATAAATTATAGCCAACAATTGAATTCATACATGGAGAAGAAAATGATAGCATCAATTTCTTAGATTTAAAAATCACTAAAATTAATAATAGACACGACTTTTCTATGTACAGAAAACCTACACATACAGATGATACGATTCATTATACTTCAAACCATCCATTTTCACCAAAATTATCAGCTTATAACAGTATGCTTTATTTATTGGTAAAGATACCCATGACGAAAGAAAATTTTGACAAAGAATATAAAAACATTAAACAAATAGCTTTCAATAATGATTTTAATTCGTTAATTATAGATTATTCACTTGAAAAAATGGTAAAATGTACTGTACAGTACAATGTAATACCTGAAGAAGCCACATCGTGGTGAAACAATTGTTTTAGTAGTACAAATATTTTTGTGGAAATAAATTACTGTCTCATATACATTTTTTTTTATTTCATTAACTTACATAGGCCAAAAATCTGAAAAGATTGCTAGATATTTAAAGAAAAACGAAAATTATAACATCTCTTTTAGAACCATTCATTCTTTAGGCAGTTTAATAAAAAATAATAAAGACGTCATCCCTAAAAAGAAAAAATCAGGAGTTTACAAGTTAACATATAGTGATTGCCATGTGTATATGTGGGACAGGTCGTTCATTCCAAACAAGGATACGAGAAGAAGAAAAATGTTATATTAATAATAAACCAAATTCAACTTATGCCAACCATTTGTTAGAGACTGGTCATAATTAATATGAACTATAAGATATTACATATCGAAAACAAAAGTCAGAAACTAAATCTGTTAGGAACCTTAGAGATCAATAGATATAATAAAAGACTAATTGTATTGAATTATCAAATAGATTTAAACAGATCCCCCTACTTAATATTTTTCATTGATTGTAATATGGGATAAAACTGAATATATTTGAGCTAATTATCAGTATCACTGCGTAAAGAATCTGACTTGAAGATGAATAAAATTTTCTGCCTTCGTTACGTTACAAACAATCGGGAATAATGCTTTTTTCGGAAATAGTTTCACTAGAGTAAGTCAAATATGCGTTTCTGCATGAACTGAATGAAACCATTTTAACATAAATCTATATGTTTTGCTGTGCAGAGCGAATATGGGTACGTTGCAGATTTGTTAATGTTGCATATTACAGAGAACTTTAGAGAAATCAACTTGACCAAATAAGGCTACTTTTTGTTCGAAATGGTTATACGGATGTTTGTTGAAATGTCCCGATATATAGAAATTTGTATTACAATAGCTTATACTACTTATTAGATATATACGGTACAGATCAGCTGAATAGGTATATTCAGAAATATTTGTTTTGCTCAAAATCTGAATCACGGAGTGACTGTGTCTGACTTGAGCATGAGGTAAGATATCTGAATTCGAAACATGGGATAAAATCGAATATATTTGAGCTAATTATTAGTATCACTGCGTGACAGTTTCTGACTTGAAGATCAATAAAATAGCGTAAGTTAATATTTGTTTTTCTTATATCAACTTCAATTTAATTTATTACCATTGCTCTTATCTGTAAAAGATTAGGACCCAACTAACACCATATTCTTACACTGTTCAAAATAGTACCTGTAATCTACCCTACCATTATGAAGAGAATTTTAAGTTTCGTTATCTTCAGTTTTGAAAATGGGCTAAAAATCCGAAGCATATGTGCCAACAGACGTCAAATAAACAGTGAAACTTAAGCCAAGTTGTTTTTTTTACTTTATTAAGAATTCATTTAGTTTGATTTATTTCACCTATTCTATTTTCCAATAAAAACTCCTAAATGTGAGTAATTACGCACCAATTGGCAATATCCCCGCCTCAAATCACTTTCTCCACGTGAAATTTATACCTCTCCATTCTGGAGAGAAGTGCGTAGACTCCAGACGAAAGCGTCGGGTTCGTTGGAGCGGACGGGAATACAAACAAACTCTTGGTCCGCCCATCTCTTCTGGAGGGACCTGAGTGGATTTTAATTCGAGACCGGCGTTCTTTTCGGGAGAAATATTCATGGAAGTTTTTGACGGGAAAGGCATTGAAAGTTTGAGGATGTTTTAGGATATCCAAGAGGCGGAACGGGATTTCTTTGTAGCGTTGAATAGATTCGAATGAGCTCGAAACAGGCCGAAGTAGGGTTTAGTATGAAAAGAATTGAGCTTGGGAGAGCAACGGGAATGGGTAGGTAGCGAGAACACTGAATACTTGAGTGAAATCATCTGGTCCCGTATCCAAAATGAAATATTATATAGAAATATTGAAAGAAAAATTATGGTTCATTATTTTCGAAGGATAAGTCACAGCGGAATATTTCACTTGGAGAAATAAATCTACTTGATATTTATAGAACCACTAAATAACCCCATCATTTTTCGTAAGTGATTTTCTCTCGAAAATTTCCATATTTCTTTTTGACACCTGCTAGCTCTTGTATTGAATGTTCTGCAGCTTTCATTGGTCTTTTTTTCTGGTCCACTATTTATCTTCTCACATGCTCCTTGATCTGAAGCTTAAGATATCATTTATTTTCAATGCTATGTGAAAGATCACAGAAGAAATTCGTTTACTCAAAAACTTACAAAATCTAAGTGGCTCATGCTGAGAATTTTGACATTTCAAATTATTGTCGGGTGATTATTGAAATAGAAAAATACGCAAGTAGTAGATTGTTGTGTTTTCATAAAATTTTCACTAGGAGAATTATCGAAATGCCGTCATTTACGAAATAAGGAGTATACTGATATGTTGTTAGTTTATGGATTTTGTAAGTGAAGCTGCTAGGGAATATCGAAGGCTATATCCGGATCGTCGAATTCCTAACCACTAAACATTCGAACATGTTAATCGCTCACTTCGTGAAACTGGACACTTTTCGTCAGTAGGTAAACGAGAAAGAGCATGTTCGATGGTAAACCATGAAGAGATTATAAAGCTGTCCCAGAAAATCCCTTTACCAGCACTCGGCGTCTTGGTTCAGTTTAAGGTGTGCCACATTCTCAGGTCTGGCGAGTTCTGCACCGTGAAAAGTGGCATCCATTTCATTTACAACCCGTCCAAACCTGGAGCCAGGTGATGAACTAGCGAGGATGCGATTTTGCAGATGGGTTTTGCGGAACCAGCGAGCTATCTTCAGAACACTTCTTGCTGATGAAGCAACCTTCCAAATGATGGCATTTTGAATGTTTTTAATGCACATTTTTGTTCCAGAGTAAATCCGAAAGTGTTTTTTAATCGAGCATTTACCAGGGCTCTTGAATGATGGAAACAATATTCCAAGAGGAATGTACTTCTAACATGATGAACTATTAATTGAAAATTCCTAAAAATCAATGGTCCATAAAATAATGATGCGAAGAATGCCATTGATACTAATATGCTTGTTTGAAAGAGTATTTAACTTTTTGAAAATTGTATGTACAGGGTCTTTTCCAAGATGTGAGATTAAGAATGTAATTTTCTCAGTCCAGAGCTGTGCTATCCATAAGTCATTGTGGGAAAATATTTGGAATTGGCCTATACACATTCCCTCAAGTTTTCATGAAGATCCATTCAGGAGTTCACGAGGTATGCCGATTGAAAGTTTTTGATAAAGTACATAAACATCCTGTATCTCTTGAACGAATATTTTTAGGACATATTTCGAGCACTGATTCAGACTCACCAAAATATCCTGCACCTGCCCTGAAAGCCTGTACAATTATTCGTGAAACACCGGTATATATTCGTTGAAGGCTTCGGAAAAACTTCGAAAAGTGGGGTGTGCTTCAGGTCAGTCTGCTCATTTAATAGTTTTATTGTCGGAAAGTGTTTCTTGTGTTTGAATATTTCGATGAATTCCAGGATATCTAGTTTTTTCCTTTCACTTCCAGGTGAGATATTATTTCAACATTGTGCAATTCTGGGAAGATATGATTGGTTTAGAAAAAATGTTTCGCAAAATTAGTGTTCTTTCCGGTCCCTGAATGAAGATTGATGTTCCTTGTTCCTTTTGTGGAAAAACCTCCCGGTTTTTCCTATACAGGGTGTTTCACTAATGATTGTACAGGCTTTCAGGGCAGATGCAGAATATTTCGGTTAGTCTGAATCAGTGCTCGAAATATGTGCTAACTATATTCGTTTAAGAGATACAGGATGTTTTATGTATTTTATCAAAAACTTTCAATCGGCATACCTCTTGAACGTCTTCATGGATCTTCATGAAAACTTGAGGGAATGAGTACAGGCCAATGCCAAATATTTGCCCATAATGACTTATCGATAGCACAGGGCCGGACTGAGAAAGTTACATTTTTTTATACCACATTTTGTAAAACACGCTGTAAATCCAATTTTCAAAAAGCTTCTTCAGAATCTACAGTAAATACTCTTTCAAACAAGCCTATTAGGATCAATGGCACACTTCGCATCATCATTTTATGAACCATTGAATATGTGAATCTCCGAATAATGCGTCTCTTCATATTGAATCGATTGAAATTCTCACTTACATAACTTAGGTATTGTGCTGCATCTTATTCCATCGAATACATGAATATAGGGGCAACATCAAATATTTTTTACAAAACTAAATTTAACCGAAAACTCGAATTAACATTGCACATTTAATTGGACTATTATAAAATGGACTTAATAATAAAAATATAAAATGTATCTTATGAACATGTGTGGAACTGAAAGAAATTGAAATTAAATAAGAAAAAAAATTATAACTTGTTCGAAAATACCTCCTCACTCTTCTAAACATTTTTAGCTCTTGTGATCAAATGAGCTACAGCTTTCTCCAAAATTTCCGGTCGATTTCGTATTGCTTCACATGCAGCTTGAATACGATTAATGAGATGCTCCCTGTCTATGATTTATTCAGAGTATACTTCATTTTTTAAGTGCTCCCAGAGAATATAATCCAAGCATGTGAAATCTGGGGATCTTGCAGACCAGTCATGAGGTCTCCCTCTACCAAACCAATGATCTGGATGAACTTCATTCAAATGCGCTACAATTTCACGGTTAAAATGTGCCGGAGCTCCATCATATTGGAAGTATAGTTCTCTTGGAATATTACTTTCATCATTCAAGAGCCCTGGTAAATGCTCGATTAAAAATTGCAGATATGTCACTCCATTCAGCAAGTGTGGAAGAATATATGGTCCATTTAGGCGATTATTGTAAATTCTACACCAAACATTGACTGAAAAACGATGTTGTGAATTGCGTTTTCTAGTCACTTTCGGATTTACTCTGAACCAAATATGTGCATTGCGAACATTCAAAATGCCATCTTTTGTGAAGGTCATTTCATCAGTAAAAAGCGTTCTGAAGATAGCTCGCTGGTTCCGCAAAACCCATCTGCAAAATCGCATCCTCGCTAGTTCATCACCTGGCTCCAAGGTTTGGACGGATTGTAAATGAAATGGATGCCACTTTTCACGGTGCAGAACTCGCCAGACCTGAGAATGTGGCAAACCTAAAACTGAACCAAGACGCCGAGTGTTGGTTGAGGGATTTTCTTCGACAGCTTCTATTATCTCTTCATGGTTTAACATCGAACTGGCTCTTTCTCGTTTACTTACTGATGGAAAGTGTCCAGTTTCACGAAGTGAGCGATTAACATGTTCGACGATCCGGATATAGATTTCGATATTCCCTAGCAGCTTCACTTACAAAATCCATAAACTAACAACATATCAGTATACTCAGTATTTCGTAAATGACGGCATTTCGATAATTGTCTCAATAAAAATTTTATGAAAACACAAAATCTACCACTAGCGTATTTTTCTAAATCAATAAATACCTGACAATGGTTTGAAATGTCAATATTCTTAGCATGAGCCACTTATATTTTGAAATGGGTTGAATTCAGAGTAAACGAATATCTTTTGTGATTTTTCACATAGCATTGAAAATAAATGATATCTTAATCTTCAGATCGACTCAAGCAGCATGTGAGAAGGTAAATAGTGGACCAGAAAAATAGGCTAATGAAAGCTGCATAACATTCAATACAAGAGCTAGCAGGTGTCAAAAAGAAATAGGGAAATTTTCGAGAACACATTAAATACGAAAATTGATGGGGAAAGGGGTGTAAAAGAATATATTTGCGAAAGTGTAAATAAGATGTCGAAAAGTATTTCGTTTTTTATGCGTGTGTCTGATTTCAGTCAATTATCAGTTTTTTTTTAATATCTAAAATTTTTCCCTTCGGTAAGCTCGCACCCCCTTAGGGGGCGAGGTTAGAAATGCTGCCTTAAGTCATGATACTGAGAAATTAAATTCATTCAATATGAATTGAGGCATTATTCGGAGAAACCCAGGTCCGCGTTTACATTGAATCGAAAATTCTAGATAGTCAATAGCTCATAAAATATTGATGCGAAGTGTGCTATTACTTCAAATGAGCTTATTCGAAAGAGTATTTAGTCATTGTAGATTCTGAGGAGAATTTCACTTTCCGAAAACTCGATGTACAGGGTGTTTTACGAGATGTGTGACAAAGAATATAATTTTTTCACTCCGGACCTGCACTATCGACAGGCGAATATTAGGCACTGACCTATACCCCCAGGTTTTCATGAAGATCCATGCAGACGTTCAAGTGTTATGTCGATTGAAAGTTTTTGATAAAATACATAAATCATCCTGTATCTCTTAATCTAATATAGTTAGGACATATTTCGAGCACTGATTCAGACTAACCAAAATGTCCTGCATCTGCCCTGAAACCTGTACAATCATTCGTGAAATACCCTGTATATACGCTACTGTACTGTTGACAGCTCAATTCATATTCTCCAGAATTATTCAGAGGGTTGTTTTTGTCTTTTGCATTAAAAAAATGGTTAGAAATTTCATGTGAGGGTGTGAAAGCTGTTTTTATGTTAGCTTTTGAGAATATTTGACCTATTTTGTGTGAGATTAGTCCTAAATATGTTAGTTTTATGAATTTTTCGTCATTATCATCTATTTCGGAAATGGGGTTTATTTGTTTACGAATTGGTTGTTTTTGTTTATTAGTTATGAGAGAATTTATGGTTTTTGTTTCGAATTGATTGTTTGTGGCTATGTGTTTGACTCTAGTCGGTTCACTTTTCAACGTTAAATTATTTAAAGGAATTGAAAATGCCCTATGTATCATTGATCTGTAGACAGCGAGTTTATGTGTTTTCGGATGGTTTCAAAACTGTCGTTGTGGTTTTTCCTAATATATCAAAGAAAATTTGATCATAATTCTTAATTGGAGTTATGTTCAGAAAATTCATTTTATTATCATATTTTGTTTCCATAGTGGATATGACCATCATCATTTCTGGATACTTTAGTTCTACTCCGATTAACGTCGCTAAATGGCGAATGCGCCGGGAACTACACACTGAGGAACACTTGGTCGGCGAAAAATATTATCTTCATTTTGCTAGTGTAATATCGCATTTCGATCATCTTTGAAACTTTGTTTCCCTTCTTCAGCCTATGGAAAAGTTAATTAAAAATCTTTGAAATGATTAATTTCGGACGAGCACCAAAATAGATATGATAATTTGTTGTGGTTATCTATAAAACTGAGGCGAAATAATTAGAATTATGAACGAATTTGGGCGGGAATTCATATTTTAATATATTCCGAATTATTTCATTATCGTTTAATTGGAGCCGGTTTGTTTCTGTTTCTCGATTTCTGTTTTACCAAATAATAACAGATTGCCTGATTTGATTGCCACATTTCTCTCTACATTAAAAGCGAAGAGATAAATGTTGAACAAGTTTTTGTTCCTCATCATCGTCGTTATTAACCGAATCTTGTAGATTGTAGAAATTCTCAATGCCAGACTGATAAAATCTTTTGATATTACCATGCAAAATTTTCCTTCACAACCAAAAAAAAATATGTCTTTCTCATGCAATTCATTACCGATAATGCAAATTTCTAAGTTAATTCAAATTTCTATCTAATTCTACGATTTCCTTCATCGATACGATTCTATTCTTCCTGACACTCTTCGGAGACTGAGTTTGGTTAACATCTTCAGTTTTAAATGATTTTTTTTTGTGATTTACATTCTGTCAAGAAAGTACCGGGAATTATCGATTTAAATCTGGCGGGGCAATGAGGCAGGTAAAAATTTTTTTTCCTAGGTTGGTACCACTGTCCTTAATTACTATGCCAAGCTTGAGCGGGATCTGTCAACTAGTGTGTTTGCAACAGCTGATTAAGTCAGTCGATGTCAGAGTGCGTGCCGATTTTTACTATGGGTGATTACGTTGAGCAAAGAATTTGTTTAAAGTTTTGTGTTGCAAATGAATTTTCGTGTGCCGATGCATTGAAAATGTTGCAAAAGGCCTTTGGTGATAATGCTCTATCGAAAACTCGTGCATATCAGTGGTACAGAGCCTTCAAGGACGGTCGTGAAGTGGTCGCCCATCGACGGCTTCGATCGAAGATAACGTCGATAAAATTAAGGAAAGGGTGCTGGAAAACCGTCGTACCAGCTTGAGAGAGATAGAACATGATCTTAAGATATCCCACGAGTCCGCACGTACGATTTTGATTGATATTTTGGGCATGAGAAAGGTGGCCGCACGACTCGTACCGAAAGACCTGAATTTTCTTCAAAAACGTCATCGCGAACAGATTGCTTCAGACATGCTGGATCGCTGTAATTCCGATTCTACATTCATGGAACGCATTATAACTGGTGATTAGACCTGGGTCTACGAGTACGATATGCAAACAAGCCAGCAATCATCGGAATGGGTGGCAAAAAATGAGCCGAAACCGAAAAAACCACGCCAAAGCCGCTCGAAAATGAAGGTGATGCTCATTGTTTTCTTCGATATCCGTGGCGTGGTGCACTACGAATTCGTTCCAGAGGGTCAGACGGTAAACAAGGAGTATTACCTAGGCGTTATGAAACGTTTGCGTGAGCGTATCCGCAAGAAGCGGCCAAATTTGTGGGCAAACAACTCATGGATTTTGCATGACGATAACGCGCCTTCTCGCCGAGCTACGATTTTGACTGACTTACTCGCCAAAAACTCAACAAGTGCCGTTGGCATATATGTATTGGAGCAAATGGAGCCTAATTTGAAGGCGACCCAATAAGTTTTGACGATTAAATGTAAAAATGTTGTTTTAATTGAAAATTCCCAGTACTCTCTTGACAGAGTAGTATATCCAGATTTAAAATTGGAAACATTTAACTCGATCCAATTGTCAATTCAGAATGCTCATTTAATGAATTATATATACTTTTCAGAGAAGTTGTAGAAATATTCGTCAGTTGAATGGTTTTCCCCATTCCAAAAATTTCTTTTTTTAAGTGTTGTTTCTGAGAAATGTTCAATTTAATGAATTTGATATATTTTTCAGAGGAAATTTGAAAATATTTTGCAGTTGTATGTTTTTCTCTATTTTGAAAACTTTTTCAATGGATTGTTGTTTCTTAGAAATATATCATGCACATTCAATAATTTTTCCCCATTTTCACTGAAATTTCCTTTAAACATTCTGATTTTCTTTGAATAAATTTGTTATCTAGGAATGACTTCTTGTCGAGGGGTTACATTTATGAAAATTTGAATTTAAATTGTTTTTTGTGTTATACCTGAATTGTTTCATCTGAATCAACTTAATTTTAATGATATATGTAGAACTAATCCTTTCAATGAGTCATAAAATATTAAACATTATGTTGTTTTCACTAATTGTTGTTTTTCATCAGGAATGTTGTAACCGATAAGTCATATTATTTAATTAATGAGGAGTGTAAGCTATGGTAATAGAAAGTTCTACAAGTCGAGACAGTGTAACATACATCTGTATAACAATTCTATACTCAAGCAAACCCGATGAGGTTTTGTTGATCATTGGGGCAAATTGCAGAGATGCGCACGTTTCGAACTAATTGGTTCTAGTCAGTTCAATGAATGCCAGCCACTACAATCATAAATGAAGTCTATCGCCAACAATTGATGCATTTAAGCCGATATTGCAAGAAAAACGGTCACAAAACGCCGACAAACCCTATCCGCGGTTGCTCAAACATTACATATTCCGATTACCATCTCTTTCGATGGAAGCAATATGGCTTGGCTGACCTGCACTTCTCCAATTACGATGCAGTCAAAATATGCATCAATGCATGAACAGCGATCAAAGGGCCAGTCTTTTTCTCAATGTTATCCGTCAATTGCCAGAAAGTTGGGACAGCTACATACATTACTTTGAACTTTGAATGTATAACTAATTTTTCTCCATAAAGCTTCAATTTTGAAAAAAAGCCGAACGAACTTCTTTATATTTATATAATGAGGCAATAAACGACAAAGGAATATCGAAATTCGCAAAGACGACATAACTTCCCGATTCTACGAAAATAATGATGCAAATCACAAAATTACAACATGTGGAAAGAAACGTAATAAAAAGATATTCGAAAAATAAAATACTCTGGATCAAGAAGAATCGGGTTTGGTTAGAGTTGAAAAAGTAGAGTTCGTAGAAAATCATTATTGAAACAACTTTATTTCTTTTTGCCGTTCAGATTTTTTCACCACGTAGAACGAATTTATCCCAATACAAAATCGAATTAATTCATTTCCACCGCAGTTCTGCACAGCGCGTCAAGCCTCGAAAAAACGGAGCTCTCTTCTGGAATCCCGATCCATTTCGGCGTATAACTCACGTCCGGAGACGACGTTCCGGCAACGCCGATAAATTTTTTATACGCGGGCCGTACCGAATTTTATTCGGTCGTAAAATTTCAACTGCGACCCCCGCGTCAGCTTTATCCCGCGTTTATCATGGACTGCCATGTCCCCATGATGACGTATGACGTGTCGAAATGACAGCTTGTACAGTATATATGTCCGATGGTATTACATTTGAGTGCCTGGTCCGTATTTGAAAGTAGAACGCCTGTTTTATTCGTATGTACTTTTATTGTCCGATTTGATGAAATGGCGTCCACCTGTTTGTTTTTGTACGGTATGGAATGGGTGACTGTCGAATGATATTGGCGGCGTTACGGCGCGTCGTTCGAGTGAAATGAGTTTTACGCCAGCACAAATTTCGTTTCGATTCAAAGACTCTCAATTGAAAAGCCGTTGATGCGAATTATTCGATGAAATGAATGATAGGAATTGGAAGAGGCAATTTTTTCGTGAAAATCACACTTCTATTGTTTGAAATTGATAAAAAGAAAGGTAACTCAAAATTATATTCATTGCCAACGTGTTCTCCAATAGGAATGATACAATTTAAAATGTCTACTAGTGATAAATAAAATCGTAAGGTGAACATCTCGAAACTAGTTCGCCAGAACTCCGCGGGGTAGGAGGTCACCCTAAGTGGACATTCCAGCGACGACCAGTAAAACCCGAAATCACACACAGATTCTATAGAGGGTGCCTCGACTGACGCGTACACATCAACCCTCTGAATCCTTCTAAAAGAGGACACCGGGCTCAAAATGTCAGACCTCTATAAGCTCTCAGCTCGACACCAACTCGGTTTCTCTACGGAAGAAGCTAGGTAGACTGAGAAGACTCAAGTCCAAACATCCCCGGATCTACACCGATCGCCTCCGTTTCGGAGCAATCCGATAGATTTCCAGTAACCGAACGGACGTACCCGTTCGCTGAAGTGTATCGCTATGCCGTGTATACTCCACCTGTGCTCGAAACTTGAACCTGCACTAGTCTAACCAGAGTTGTTTCAATAAAAGCACCCCTTAAAAATCCAATTTACACAAACTTTTTACTGTTGAAGGACAATTGTTCGGTGACAATGTGGTTTAATCATGTTCTTCATTTGAAATGATACTATGTGAAAACTTACATAGGTTCTTATATATGTACTGAGAGGTATAACAGCAAATGGGACTAAAAGTAGGATAATAGTTATTTCGGTATTCTCAATCAGGTGGAGAGAAACGGACAATTGAAATTATAACTATTGGGGTTGCCGTTAGTTGTCCAAACTACATGAAGATATTCAATAGAGGTGACCTAGTGGTATCTGCTTGTTCGTTCAGGAGAATCTTCTGGGAATGAAATGAGTTTTTCTCAAGTGATTATAAGAATATTAATCTAGACATTTTACTCCCGATATGGATAATTTCATGTTCGTTATTGAAATAATGTTAAAATTTTATTAATGGTTGGCGCATGTCGAATTTGAAGTGTAGCTCTTTTAATGTCCATGGATTCTCTCGTTGATCGATCTGCCGGTCTGAGCAATTTAAATCATTCGGCAATCCTTACAAGTCAACTTCTTCAGATATTCTACTTATAAATGAAATTCGTATGATTTTTTGTTGGAATGGGATATTTTACTGTAGGATAAACGTTCATTATTTTATCTATAAGGGCGTTGGGTTGAAACTATAGTCCAATGTTATTTGTTTGATTATATTGAGTTCTTTGAAGAAATCGATTCTTTCAGTAATCTATGAATAAAGGCTAACATTTTTTTATTGAGGGGATGATTAGAAGTTTTATATTTGGTGATATCTGTTTGTGTAGGTTATTCACCCAATAACCCAATTAAATCAGTCGTTTCGTTCATGACATCCCCAAGCATAAAATTATCGAAAGCTCTAATATCAATAATTCAAACTGAAACAAATTTCAAAGCCAAATATGCAATGAAAAATATTTTACAACTTTCAAATAACATCAACTTTATTCATTCACCTGCAAACTCCACATTTCGTTTGGTTCAGAATTCATTCCCTAGTATGCCCCATATAGAAACAGTACTAATTGTTAAAAAGTTATTCATAAAAAATAATACTAACCCTATCAAAATCAATGATATTCTGAATTCTCTTGAAATATGTCTTGATCAGGATTATTTCCAGATCAGGTATTATTTATATTTCCCATGAAGGACTTATCATAGGAAATCCACTTAGCTCTATTCTAGTAGAAGTGTTCATGAATGATTTAGAATCAAACATTCATTCAAACCCAATGAAAAAATAATTCTTTTATGTGTTCAGATGTGTAGATGACATTCTATGTTGCTTTAAAGGTCAATAGACAACTGAACACTGTCTCAAATTTCATTAATTTTCTATATCCTTCCATCAAATTCACCTATGAAGATTAGAATTTCCGAGACATAAATACCACAAGATTAAATAATTCACATGAATTCACCATATTTCACGAACCTCCACATACCGATATTATCACCATACATAACACTTCTCATCATTTCTCCAATTTAAAAATGTCAGTCCATAGTATCTTTATCCACAGATAACTAAGAGTATAGATGAACCCTCAGAATTTTTACATTGAACTCAATATAATCAAACAAAAAGCATTTAATAATGGTTTCAACGCAACCCTTATAGATAAAATGATTAACAATAAACAGAAAAAGATACCATTAACTCACGCTATCCTACCACAAAAGATCCCATTGCGAGAAATTCCATACAAATTTCATTTATAAGTAGAATATCCGAAAACATTGTCAATTCTCTCAAGAAAAATTTCGATTACACAGGAGCTTTCAGAACCATTAATAACACACAAATATTTACCTCTGCGATTTTGAAATTCCTGTTAATTTTTTATTCTAGTATCGGGTAAATAAATTGTTACAGTGGAAGAACTTCAAATTGAAATAAAACACATTTAAATTGAGATTGAAGCCAAATTTTTTTTATTTGAAAGATAATTTTATGACATTTATGTTTCAAAAATAATTTCCTGCATATGTCCAACACGACTAGCTCTGAGAAACCGCATTTGACCAGACCAATTATGGATCACTTTTTCGAGTAATTCAGGCCCTATTTCATCAATAACATGAGTTACGTTGGCTTCCAATGCGTCTATTGTTTCTGCTTTATCAGCATAAATCAATGACTTGACATAACCACACAGAAAATCATCAAGTTGAGTTATGTCGCATAATCTTGGAGGCCAATTGATTGGACCATTTCTCGAAATAATGTTATCGCCAAATCTTTCTTTCAATAAATCAATTGTTACGGTAGCAGCATGAGGTGTAGCACCATCTTGTTGGAACCAAAATACTTCTGGGTCGATCACTTTCAAATTTTGAAACGAATAATCATTGATCATCGATCTGTAACGAGCACTTTTCACTGTAACATTAGCTCCAGCATCGTTTTTAAAGAAATATAGACCGATGATGCCTCCAGCGTGTAAAGTACACCATACAATGCGTTTTTCAGGATACAATGGAATCTACAGAACTTCTTGAGGATTGTGCGATATTTTCTTCTGTACGTACAGTTCTTTTCCTTGTTGCTGTTGTTGCATCGAGTAGAGAAAATGTTGTCCGAAATCTATCGATAGTTCGACGAATAAGCCGCTCTGATGAACGATTATGTAAACCATAAATTTCACGAAGCGCTCTATAAGTTTGGCGAATAGAACAATGATTTTGAAAATTGATTTCAACAATTTGTAAACGTTGTTGTCGCGTGAGTCTTTCCATGATAATTGGTCAATGCTTACTGAACAGAAATGTCAAAACAACTCATCTACCTTCTGTCAAATCACAGTTATTCCTATCGAAAGTTCTATCGCTCTAAAAAAAAACAGCCGATAGTTTAAGCTTCAATTTCTTCTATTAGTTAGTTCAATAAAAACTGCACGACAACGATGAACACGCTCAAGTGTGCATCTTTCAGTTGTAGATAGATACGCGTATGATAATTTTCAATGAAAATATTTCTTCCAACAATATGGAGCGTAATATAAACAACTTTTAGATCCATAGTGGTTGATCAAAAATTAGTCAGCAATTCCAACAGTCAGATTTGTGCGACATGCCAACTAGAGCTCCATTGAATACAGAATTCATAATCCTTGTGTTTCAGTCCCTCATTTCCCGTATGAACTTGATCGAGAGCTGCTCGGAACAATGTGCAGCTTGGAGCGTGGGATGACATTATTCCCTTGCTTAAACTATAGAAGAATCTGCCACCGTTGCATGTTCCCAAAGCAATTCCCACGTAAATTGAAATCCGGGTGTGAAATTACTCTGGAGTGTTTAGGACGTGTCCTATTCAGACCTAGAAACACGCCAGATGAAAATTAACAGGCATTTATTGAAAAGAGGGATTTTGAACCCAAGCAAGTTTACGTTGATTGCGATAAATCACTCTCTACTATTATACGTACATCTTCGAATAACTTTTTATGCTCAATATAATATGTATGTTCTCATATTGGATAAATATCTAATTCAAATATAAAATGTGAAAACACCCAAACAAGATCCGACTGGTTCAAGAACTAAAACCACTTGACCATAACAAGCGTCGTTTGTTTGCTGATTGGGCCCTAGAACAGCTTGAAGTTGATCCACTTTTTTATCGTAAAATTGTGTTTAGTGAGGAAGCTCATTTCTGGTTGAACGGTTATGTAAACAAGCAAAATTGCCGTATATGGAGTGAAAACAATCTTCAACAAGTTCTGCAGGTTCCATTGCATCCTGAAAAATGCACTGTATGTTGTGCTTTACACGCTGGAGGCATCATTGGTCCATATTTCTTTAAAAACGATACTGGAGCTAATGTTACATTGAATGGTGCTCGTTACAGATCGATGATCAATGATTATTTGTTTCAAAATTTGAATGGTATCGACCCAGAAGTGATTTTGTTCCAACAAGATGGTGCTACACTTCATGCTGCTACCGTAACAATTGATTTATTGAAAGAAAGATTTGCCGATAAGATTATTTCGAGAAATGGTCCAATTAATTGGCCTCCAAGATCATGCGACATAACTCCACTAGATTTTTTCCTTGGGATTATGTCAAGTCATTGGTTTATGCGGATAAACCAAAAACAATAGACGCTTTGGAAGCCAACATAACTCGTGTTATTGATTGAATAAGGCCTGAATTACTCGAAAAAGTGGTCCAAAATTGGTCTGGTCGAATGCGGTTCCTCAGAGCTAGTCGTAGTGGAGATATGTCGGAAATTATTTTTGAAACATAAATGTCATAAAATTGTCTTTAAAATAAAAAAAATTTGGCTTCAATCTTAATTTAAATGTGTTCTATTTCAATTTAATTTTCCATTACCCAAAAGGAGAAAAATACCCGATACATGATTAAAAATAACGCTTCTCAGCCAATCTCAAAAATGCAAAATGAATAATTCAAAACCAAACAATGTCTTGAACCGAAATCGTCTTCAAACTGCGAAGAGAACCTGTGAGATTATAACTGATTTTAACTGCATTAGATAAAATTTGATCTATGGTCAAATAACAGAACCAAACTAACGGTGAGAGCCTAAGTAAGTTCCAGAATTCTTGAATATTTCAAAGAACTACGCGAAACATTGAAAATTAGAAATTTCAAGTGAATCTATGCGTCATGTGGCCCCGTTTCATAGAAATAGTATATCTGAATCGTTACTGCATCCAATTTTAGGCACGAGAAAGTTAGTTATCATATATCTACACCATTCCCCATTGACTGTAAAATTAACCGTCATCATGAAGACATTAGACCAATGTTGGCAGGTTTCATAAAACATACCAAACGGTAAAGATATTTTCACAATGTCTTATAGATTACAGTCGCTTTAAATGCGCCAGTTCTGTTTAGTGACAATGGTTCGAGCTGAGACCGCCACTGACTTATTATCGACAAACATAATCATAAATCGAGGACTATGTGATCAGACAAGTTATTAATAAACAGAAGAAAGAGTAACAAATCCAGAACCGAGCCCTGGGACGGCCCCAATCCGACACTACACTTGTCCGATCAAACACTTTCCTCTGTGAATGCCATCGAGTGATCAGTGACGTAGCTCACAAGCAATTTTCAATTGAGACGAAAACTTTCCTGTATTGACTGACAGTTTAAGGAGATCAGCTAAAGGATCGACATGATCAATTCCTCTATTTTTCTAATTGTTGAAAGATTTAACTGTTGGTATCAGCTCTTCATTAAGAAATAGACATACAAAAGTGTTAGTAGATAGTAGGCAGCAAGCGCGAGACAGAATTAGCAAAAGGATTGAATTTACAAACTAAGCAATGAAACTGAAATAATTTGCTAATATGTTGGCAATAATAGCAGGCGCAGTGAAGAGTTCAACAAATCTATATTCGGGATAATACTGTTATTTGAGTCAAAATTTCAACATTATTCCTTATTGACACAGTTCTATTTTTATTCGTAGATGAATTTACAGCATTTTGATAGAATCTACTTCAAATTCTTTCAGTAGTTTCCTTATATCAGCTTTGCCTGTTGTATATTTCAGATGATTTTTGTAATTCCTAATTCTTCTTTATACAATTCAAGATTGCAACAAAATGCATAATTTCCTCATTTCATAATTCATTCAATTTCTATTTAGGTTATTGGGGCATCTAGAGTCCCCATAGGACATCTCGAATTAAAAACTGTTTGAATATATTGAAGAAAAAATTAAAAATTTCATAAATTTGAAAAACTTCCACTGTATATATTTAAAATATACATTACATTAATATAACAATAATATTTGTCAAAATATTCAATGTAGAATAGAGACTTTTATTGAAGTCATTCAATCCTACGACTATTGAAGAAATTGCCTGTCGGAGATATACAATTGTCTGAAGGTATGAAAGACGTGCTCCTGTATAATATTCAAAAGCATTGGGTGGACTGCTTTATTTATCATTAAATGCGTATGCTTTGTTAAAGGGTTCTTTATATCGCTTCTATAGAAAATGCGTGAATGAGGTCCCACATTCATTGAAGCGGCTTTGTATATAAGTCAGTACATTGTTATTACACAAGTCATAATAAGTTAAATCCTTTTGAATTATAACATTATAGAGATGTGAAGGTATCATCGATTTGAATAAAGCAATTTAATGGATAGCTTATATTTCCCGTGATCTAATTAATAATTCAGCGATGACCTTCAGGGAAAAATCTCCACAACAAAAGACGAAACCTTTATGTAGCAGATCAGGATGAAGTAACGTCGAACCTCACATTTCCAGGATTCTATTAAAAGGGTCTTAGTTGAGTGCGGAAAACCCCAAACAGGAAAAGGTACAAGCTGCCTCTGCAGACAACCTCTTTGAGCCTAATCACCACTGGCCCCTCAACATAAAAGCCCATGAATATCTATCTCAGCTCTCTTTGTATACGCAATACCCATTTGGCCAATTGTAGCTATGAAACATGCCTACGGCCCAGGGTCTGTCGACAAGGTTTTAAATCGACCCTAGAGCTGGAACAAAGTGGAATTAGGAAAATAGAAAATGGTTTATCCCATATTACATCAGGATGAAAGGATAAATAACTACTTCAATAATTCACTAGTTAGGAAGTGTTTATATTTTCATGGAAGGTTTCTCGAATTGATTTCTTATAGGTATAATTATTCGGTGAAGTTTTCGAGGACAGAGTTTTATTTTTTCAACAAACTATTTAATTTTCTATTTGAGTCTTCAGACATCGATAAGGGTGATTAACGGTTATATAGAAAAAGTGCTTCAAATTCTCTGTATCCTTAAAGGTATCGGAATAAGACTTCTGGATCGATTCGGGTAGAAATTCCGTTTTCTTCTCAAGTAAAAACACAATTTTCCCGAAAGGCAGAAATCATTAAATGGCGATTCAGGAAAATGAGGTGACTAGTTTATGTTTAAAATATGGTTTGTACTCAAGAAATCGAACGATGAGATAAACTATTATGATGCAATAGGCCTCAAGTTTTTGCATTATATAAGAAAACGAATATGCAGAACTATATCAAGATGAACACAACGCTGGAAATTTGGACCAACCTATCTGCCTCTATAGTACCGCGGTTAGCTTGTCGCCGTATTTTATTTATTGTTCTAGTATTTCGAGACAGAAAACAAAAGCAGATCAATTAATCGCTATGTTAATCACAATGGGTTGTTGTGAACCTACTGTGAGGGTGTTCAACCATAAGAAGCACTTCAAATGCTCGATTATGAACTCATTGTGTTGATATAGGAATGAAATGAGCTACTACGCATATTCAAATTAATTCATTCGGATGATCTCGCAAAGGTAGGCTCTGTATGTTTTTTGCATAATCTAGATGGCGCTAGTGTATTATTAAAAGCTTAGTGTCTCTGTGTATAGCGAATATATATACCTCACAGATTTAGAGTCACTAGCATACTGGCGAAAACTAATCAGTTTCAAAAATACGCATGTTTCTAATTTGCTTCAACCAAACCTCGAATTAAATTAATTTAATTCCTGAAGTTATAATTATTGAATATAATTTTCTGAAATTAAATATGTAGAAGGCTAATATTAAAAAGTATTTGAATAATTTTATACACCTTCTATCATTAACCTCTATTTATGTGATTTTATTCATAATATATAATTATTTGGTTTCCTTAACATTCTTTATGCAGATAGTCCTTGTGCTATAACGGAGGCCATCAAATTGTCTTTCAATCTTTTAGATCAAGGGTAAACCACAGAATTATCTATTTGTAGTTAACATTACACTCCATTTATATTTTTCAGTATTCATTTACCAGAAGTTTTCTAAATTGTTGAAGGGTGAGTAAATATTTGTTGTTGATTGATGTTATATTTTATTGAATATGAATTATTTGAGTACTGACGAAGCAAAGTCTCTCTTGAAACTTGCTTTTCAGTAATGTTTTTACATATCTTGAGATTTTATAGATAGTAACTTGGTTGGATATCCAATAATATTGAATATTCTAAGTAAGATAGTTTTACGATGAAATTTTTAAGATTATGTTAAACATTTCTGAAAGATATTTGTTTTCATAAGATTGCTCAGCAGAAACAAAATTTTGTTTACTCAAAATATTTAATTTACAGGATTTTGGTTAACAATTTTTATTTATTGGATTTTGTTTTATCATTTAGATGTCCTATAATGAATGTTTATTTTATATGTCGTTTGATATAAGTGCTACCTATATGACATAAATTCAATTTAATTCCTGAAGTTATAATTATTGAATATAATTTTTTGAAATTAAATATGTAGAAGGCTTATATTAAAATATTTAAATAATTTCGCTTAGTAATTCACAACATAAAGACAATTGGACGAAATGACATGTCCTATGAACAAGTAACAAATCAAATGGTTGATGTCTAATTCTGATCTGCAATGAGATTCAAATAATCATCAAAGTGGATGGAATACATTCGCTGGACGTTAATTCTGACGCCTGCTCTATGGCTTTCCATTTCATCGTTAGTTATGTCGTTGAATAAATTAAACAAATATATGGTTCTCTCACGTAACGCTGCCTGAATGAAAGCCTATGCATATCTCAGCCCTCATGTATACCGACCAAGTTCGCAATGTCCGTTCTGCTAATTGTAGCAATGAAACAGGTCAGTCGGAGTGTAAAGCCGGTCTAGAGCTGAAACGAATATCTGCCAGAATAGAAGTTCCAAACGATAACAAAACACCGTTATGTATGGGATGGAGCTGGAGGATTTATATTACTGCTGCGTTTTGAACATAAAGCGCCCGGGTCGAAGTTTTTCAAATAATTAGGAGATTATGGGACCCCAGGGACGTAAATTTTTTCGTTTGTTTCACGTGATGGGAAGGCCATGAAGCCTGGGCATTAATCTGGTCCACATGAAACAGTCGCAAATAATACATACATACATTGTATTTTTAAGTTGGCCTTGGTGCTGCGTGGCTAATGCAGCCTGTAAGACTACGAGGCAGTGGGTGAATAATTTTTTTGCTGCCGATTTTGCAGCAGAGACTGCTGTATTACCCATGGTTCTGAAGAGATCCGTACTCTCTAAGGCTCATATGGGTGAGAGAATCCCTCATGGATTATATAGACTCTTAAAAAAATGTATACGAGACAGTAATTTATTTCCACATTTTTGTGGAAATAAATTACTGCCTCGTATACATTTTTTTTAAAAATGAGTTTCCACCAAGTAAAGACCGAATCAATCAAATATTATATAGACTATATCACTTTATTTACCCGCCTATGTCATTGTTAAACATTCTATGACAATGGAGCTTAATACATCCACACTGTGACGATAACAAAGAAGAAGGACGCCCTTATGGCGGCTCTGTTAAATTTGAAGCTACAGAGAGGGATGTTCTTTGAAATAAATCTCCTGAGTCACCTAAAAACATACTCGAGAGAATCGCACCTACAACAGTTCCCCTTGGTAACTCTTAACTCCTAGTTTCAATGTAAGATTTTCAAATATTGCACGGTCGTTTATTGTAATCCAGTCACTGCCTTTTTCATTCTTGTATTTTCCTTGTATATAACTAAAGCGAAACGACGTTATCTATTAATATCTTATACATTTTTTCGGTGCCTCGTTGTTGTTTGTTGTATTTATTAATAGTGGTTTTTTATTTGTGCTGTGCATGGTATACGCAATACCTGGAATGTAACTGATTCGCATGTACTCTTGTGTGATATCCCCTTGTGTGATATTTCTTGGTTTTTTTTATTGTAACTTTCACTAACGCCTCCAGGTGATGGTGTACTGTTTTTATTTGATTATGACTTAGTCACTTTGTACTACTATTCGTCATATGCATGCGCCCCCTTACTTTGAGAGATTGTATCTCTTGTGAACCAGTGGGGGTCTTTGTTAAGGTGAATCATTGAGTAGTCCTGGTACAGGACAACATTTTGTATAGTGAGAGTAAATACACCGGATATCCAACACTGCTGTGCAAATGTGTGAGTGATTGATGGATCATTGTCTCTGAGGTATTGTGATATCATCAGGATTGGTTTGCGTGAAACTTCAGGTAGTGTTCTGTATGTTCTTTAGTAATATCTGAGCCTTCCTGAGCCTTGGCACCTTGATGAGGCCAGAAGCAGCCTCCTTGATGATTACGTTTTCAGTAGACTTGAGTTATGTTAGATTTCCTCTTCAAAGTAATCTCTTGCGCATACCACATTATCTACCTTTCTGTTCATGCAGATCACATTCCTAGTTTCTCTAACTGCGATTCTGCACTGGTTACAGGAAATTATAGCTGAGAGACCCCTTCTGTATAATAATTATATTATATTCGAGAACGTTACCGACCTAACAATATGTAAAAATAAGTCACTTATACTCGGGCCACTATTAGGTTTACTCTGTAGTTTCACGAACCACTGAGTAGAGCAAATGTACTAGCAGGCTGATAAATGTTTGTTTCTGTTCATTGAGGGTTGTTGCCTTTCAAAATTACGAATCTGAATATACTATTCGATGTCACTGTGGTCGAATATTTGAACTTTCCATCACTGTTTCCCTGCTCTCGTTAAGGGTAATCTGGGTTGTCTACATAACGTAGCATCCTATCCTCTCGTAACTAAACGATCACGATATAAATGTAAGAGTTCTTAAAGTACTTCATAAAGTATGAAAAAGTAAAATTCTAATAAATGGAGTGAAGGTATCTCAATACCATATGGAATTAGACTCAGCTGTGGCTGAAAGCATTATCTGCCAATTTGACGCTACCATTTCACCAAGCACAGGCGAAATCACGCTTCGGTTCTTGAAGATTTGTTCTACGTTAATTACTTAACACTTATTCGTCATTATAAATTCCTCAGAGGCCTGGCTGGAAGCTAGACTCAGACAACTATGGGCTCATAGATTTGGTGTCAGTTGTAGCCAAGATTATGGACAGAGCGGTGATATGTGAAAAAAATGGATTTTCTGGAGTATGTGGTCATTTCGGTGAAAAGCAGCATTTCTGACAGGATGATCTTGTTGTTTAAGCTTCGGCGATATACATTTATTGAGAATATTAGGTGACAGGTGTACACCAACGTTTTGCGACCGTTGCCTTCGGTTTATGTTGCGGATATGCCCTCAATCTGCCCCTCATTTGTTTCTGTACCTTGACGTGGTGGGGATGCTTGTCTTGACTAAGATCCTAATTTCATTTTGATTAAATGGAGGATTAAGTCTAGATGCCTAAAGTGGAGACTTTCGCGCCGGGTCACTGGACCAGTGTGGTGGAAAGTTCATCGGACTGGGGCCCTAGTTTCACCACAAAGGTAATATTGAGGGCTGAGTTGGTTGTTCAGCACAGCGACAAGGGCGTTTGTCGCAGCACAGGGCTTACACACTTAAAATTAGTGTTCCTCTACCCTATTGCAGTAAATCCCCGGATTTTTCTGCCCAATTGTCGAGTGCGTAATGTAGTATATTTACTTATCGCAGTATGCTACATTACTTGGGAGGGTCGATCGGCCCTCGGGAAGTATTCGTACTATCTTGGCGTTGGGCTCGAGGGGAAAGTGGTTGAAAGTCTGCACGCTAAACAAGGAGGGTATTCCATCTATCTGGCCGCAGTAACTCATGATTCAGGTTTTCTCGAGAAGTATTTCAGGGTTTAGCGGGACTTGACGATTCGAACGGCCTCGTCCTGAACCAAGATCATTTGCGAGACGTTTCCGGGGTTTGTGAATCTCTACAATACGTCTCAGACCATTGGTGCTTGAAGCTAAGATAAACTGAAAGACTTCACAAGGATTCGGGAGTCTTAACCTAAGGGGCAGATTGACGGTGCTCGTACCAGGATCAATTGAAGCATCGATTCTTGGTATTTTCCTGTTTCTTGAGTCTGCGTTCGGGTGGGTAGAAATAAGAAGCCCCTCCGGCATGTGAGTTGCATTCCAAACAACTCGAGTACTGACACTGCAGGGCCAATAGCGGTTGGAGAGTGCTTCGCTTCTACCAGTAATGGTGTAGGTTTTTGAACTGAAACTGAAACTGGAAGTGGGGTGGGTTCAACTCTTTGTAGTGGTTTGCACTTTGCGCGTTGATAGGGCGTAAATTTATCACACAACTTTTGGGTAGATTGTGGAGAGTGCTGAGTAGTCATCTGGTAAAAGAGCCACCTTTATATGCCAATTACTTAACCCGGTAGAATTTACGATGCCCGCAATCTTGAAATTCAATTACGCTCCCTTTGCGGATATTTTGAAGATAGGTTAATTCCTCGAAACATCGGGAAATAACCGATAACCAATAACCTGTATAGAGATAATCAGGCATACACAATTACTCACCAGAAATTGGATAACGAGTACTATGCATATCAGCTATTGATGATGCTAGAAAATCACAGATTTAGACTCTACTACGACTATATTATCACGAAAAATGACGAAAAACAGACTACACATCATTAGATAGAACAGTCAACCGAGTTCTCCTTGTTGACGTGGTCATTTCGAAGAACTAAACCATTCTCAGAAAATAACAGGAGAATATGGCTAAGTATTCGAATCTATAGCCCCAACAAATTGAGAGTACCTTTCTTTGCCCTGAATTTGGGGAAAGCTCCTCCAGACTTCACCCACAGCTGTAGTCTCCGTGCGTGCTCTCACCCATTAAACTAACCTCTTCAAAAAACTGCCTCCCTTATCATCAAAAATAGGTGTTTATAATATTAAAACCTTGGATAACAAGGTTCCTATTTTCCACTTCCCGAATCTTACTCCTTCTCCTGGTTTTTATTTTCTGGGGATTATATCATCCACTGTGGCAAACCTCCAAATCTATCGCTCGGCTTCTTTCTTTTCCGCCCAATCTCTCGCACTCCACATCTATATGTCCTGGACTATCTTGGTTATAACACCTTTGGCTTATGTCAGCCTTCTTTTCTTCTTTCTTCTTTTCTTTGCGGTGTGTTTATAATTTTGATTAATCTCCTAGTCCACCCAGACTTCTCTCTGCCATTTGACCATCTATCCTGCAACCTTAACAGCCCCCCTCCACTTTCTAGCCTTCCTCCTGTTTCCGGGCAATCTCGCACCTATCTTGTACAGAAAACATGCAAACATTTGAAGTTTTTGGTAGTTAAATATAGTTGTAAAAACTATTTCTTATGAGTCGCTTCCATTGGAAAACAAGTAACCCCGGTTCGAAATAATTAAAATTAATGACTGTTGTACTTGAATCCAATAGGATATTCAGAAGTCGCTAAAACATCGATTGGTTTCAAAACTCACTTATCCATTACGTATTCAAAGTTGATACAGTGGTAGGACTACAACTTGAACGTACGTGTATGATTCATTATTCCGAACGTCGAAATTATTAATCAGCCTTATTACTTTTAATCGCGTACTTCCAAAAACTTTTCTCCGAAAACTGCGCTCAGAGCTCCGGAAAAGTTCATTAAAAAGTGGCGACGGAGAACTCAAGTTTCGAATCAATAGGGCTTTCGGCCCGAGACCAAACTCCGCTTCATTTCTCCACTGCGGAGTTTTCTTTCAGATATATGAATGACGGAAATTCACCTTGAGGGCTGGATGAAAATTTTATCAGGGTCCCTGATGAAAGAATGCAGGAGATGTTGGAGAGATTTCATATTCGCCAGGAGATATCCTCGGGACCGGCCATGAAAGGGGGCAGATTGCAGGGCGATAAATGAAGATGACGCTGAGTAGCGGAATCCTTCAATTCAGTTAGCATTAGAATAACATTTTGCTCGAAAGGATTTTTGCGCTTCGAGGATAATGGATTACGACGAAATAGAGGAAGGAAGAAAAATTAGAGCGACTTCTTCAACCCTAATTCTAGAATGTAATTAATTGAAGTCAAAGTAAGACTTCGTAATGAAAATGTTGAATAATTTCTATCCTATTCTGTTCTGATGAAACTTAGAAAGTTTGACATGCTGGAGAGCATGCAGCAGTTGTGCCTGAATTCGATCCGAGAGAATCGACATTGAAATACGCTTCTGATTACAACTTTAGAACACTTGTCGTATTACATTTTTATAGCATATTTAAATGGAGTTAGTACTTACTGTTTTTGAGTCCTGAGGAATTCCAGTATCTGGGATGGCTTCAGAGAGGTAACATTTTCGTTCCTATAGGTTTTTTGGCCAAAGTATTTTTGCATTGGCTTGTAATCGCAAAATATTCTGTAACTAGGTGATACAGGAATTTTTCTCCTCCACATATAATCTGCATTAGTCAGCGTCTGCTGAACATAAGCTCATCAAATGTTTCCTGAGGCGGCAATTCTCAGTAAGGAAGCTATTGAGGAGGTGAAGCATGTTTTCACTGAGATCCAGGTACTTTTTGGATTTTTCAGTAAAGAGTTCCTTAGAACCTTTTAGGAATGATCCAGCCCTTAAAAATTCCGCCAGTGTTATTTTGTCGGTTTCACCCTTCTTTCGAACTCTTTCTTTTATGTGCATTTTCCTATACCATAGAAGATCTTGGACCGTTGAAGGGCATCTATGCTTCTTCCTTGCAAGAGCATTGGCCTCCTCATATCTTTTCATTTACGTGTAACCGGGAAGACTAAAAACACCCTATTATTTTTTCTTACTTCATTAAGTCTTCTTCGGCACTCCTAAATCAGTTTTGAATCAATGATATCGGAGCTTAGAGCTTGATCATCGGACTGGATAGCTATTCATATAGCTATATTACGTTTGTGAGTTTCTTTCTAGGTTAATTTCCACGCATATTTCAATAAGTATTTATTAAGCAAGTATTTTTAAGTGAAAGACGCTTTGATTAGAGCTTAATGATAGTAAATATTTAGTGGAATCGATGTATTTGAAGACGACACATACTTCAAGTCCAAAGGGCAGAGTGATTGGCCCAGACACTCATGTGCCAGCTTTTGGAGTAGTATTTGAACCACTGTGTACCATTTCATGATATTTTACCTAAAAGTTAGGGTGGTGGATTTCCTTTCCCATCTTTTCCTTTTGTTCAACATTTACCGCCCCCCATGGTATTAGAGCTTGGCGTGCTGGGGCACTTGTTAAGACTAGGACCCTAGTTTCATCCCGGTGAAATGGAAGGTTAAGTCTTGGTGCCTTACGTAATGCATTCGCGTCAGTCACTGGACCTATGTGGCTGTGTGGTGGAAGATCTTTCACCACACAGAGGAGGGCTGAGCCGGTTGATTAACTCAGTGACAGGGAATCTGTCACAGCACAGGGCTTCTCCCTTAAAACTAGCGTACTCTATCCTATTGCAGTAAATCTCCGGATTTTTCTGTCGAATGGCCGAGTGCGTTATATAGCATTATGTTGCTTTACCTCGGGAGGGTGGATTCTTACAGGTGATGCTTGTGTCACCTGGCCACCCGATTGGTGTTGGACTAGAGGGAGTGATGGTTGAAAGTCTGCATGCTGGGCTAGGGAGATATTTCATTTATCTGATCGCAGACCTCCATGTTCGGGATATTCTCATTAAATGACTAAGCGTTCAGCGAGACTTGACGGTTCGACCGGTCTTGTCCTGAACCTTGATCTAATGCGTAACGTTTCATTGTTTGTGGATCTCGACGAAACGGCCAGTCCGTTGGTGCTTGACGCCAGGATCAATCAAAAGACTTCACATGGGTTCGTACCAGGATCAAATGATTCATCAATCTTGGGATTATCTTAGTTCATGGGACTGCGTTCGGGTGCTTGGATAAGAAGCCCTTCCGCCGTGTGAGTTGCGTCCCAAACAACTCAGGTACTGACCATGCAGAGCCAGTAGAGGTTAGAAAGTGCTTCGCTGTTACCAGTCATACGGTTGTAGGTTTTCTAACTGAAGCCCAAACTGGAAGATGGTGAGTTCATCTCTTCGGAAGGGTTCTCTTCGCGCGATGATATCGCGTAATACTTATTACACTTTCTGCCTATTGGGGCAGACTGTGAAGACTGCTAACTAGTCACTTGGTGAAAGAGCTACGCTCACATGCCAATCACTAAATGTTAGACTTCACGTGCTCAGCATTATAATGAAGTTCTGTTTTTCAGGGAAGATTTGTAAAAATTAGATAACATTTCAGAAAAAATTTTAGTACACTAGTCTCATAACATTTTTAGATACTGGAAAATTGTACTCAGGATACTTTAAGATTTCAGTTAAATAAATTGTTGACTCGTGAGAGTCTTAAGACTTTCTACATGTTTCAAATTCGAATATTCATCTTGAATTCATACGATTATTGTATTAAATCCTTCCAGCAACTAATCATCACCACTGGCAGTATGTCAAGGAAGTAGTGATCTTTCAAACAGCTCATTCAAAGGAACTGTGAAAATTCTTTGTGTCACTACTACCGCCCAAAATTCTGATATTGAGCCTCAGTTTGTTTAAAGTGCAAGTCAAAACCTCAGAGACAGCTCACCTTCTTCCTTGTGACAAAACCAGAAAAATAAAAGTACCGTCACAAATCCTTTTAACATCTGAAATAACACGACAGTGGTCATTGACCCGTTTTTTAAATCAAATATGGGTTATAAAGTGAAATGAATCTTATGAATAGAGGCTTTTTAAAACCTTGAATCTTCCGATATAAATTATTGTCTCAGAAACATCGTTCCATGAATGACGAATTTGAAATTTTATCAACTGATATCTAATCAGTTATAATATCAAAAGAGCATAGACAATATCCGATTATACACCAAATCGCGGGACGTAATTCGCGAAACATCTCGAGAGCGCAGATCGAGTGGTAATTCGCGAAATACGTCGAGTGTAGAGGTTCGAATAATCGAAATACATTATCTATGCTCGAGTTGGTATTCGTTACGATTATATAGCGAAAAATATTTTAAATTTTTTATCGATTAATATTAATATAATATTAGTATTTTCAGTAGTGATAGAACTTTAAATTGAAATAAAACACATTTAAATTAAGATTGAAGCCAATTTTTTTTATTCGTTAAATAATTTCATGACATTTATGTTTTAAAAATAATTTCCGACATATGTTCACCACGACAAGCTCTGAGGAACCGCATTCGACCAGACCAATTTTGGATCACTTCTTCGAGTAACTCAGGCCTTATTTGATCAATAACACGAGTTATGCTGCCTTCAAAAGCGTCTATTGTTTCTGGTTTAGCAGCTTAAACCAATGACTTGACATAACCCCAAAGAAAATAATACCGTGGAGTTATATCGCATGATCTCAGAGGCCAATTAATTGGACCGTTTCTCGAAATAATGTTATCACCAGATCTTTCTTTAAATAAATCAATTGTTACGGTAACAGCATGAGGTGCAGCACCATCTTGTTGGATTTTGAAACAAATAATTATTGATCATCGATCTGTAACGTGCACCATTCACTGTAACATTATCTCCAGCAACGTTTTTGAAGAAATATGGACCGATGATACCTCCAGCGTGTAAAGCATACCATACAGTGCATTTTTCACGATGCAATAGAACCTGCAGAACTTCTTGAGGATTGTTTTCACTCCATTTACGGCAATTTTACTTGTTTACGTAGCCGTTCAACCAGAAATGAGCTTCATCACTAAACACAATTTTATGATAAAAAAGTAGATCAACTTCAAGCTGTTCTAGGGCCCAATCAGCAAACAAACGACGTTCATTATGGACAAGTGCTTTAGTTCTTGAACTAGTTGGATCTTGTAAGGGAGTAGACCAAGATCTTGACGAAAATTTTCCATGTGGATTGACAGAGTCCAACTTGTTGTGAACGTCGACGAATAAACAAATCTGGATTATCATTAACACTATGACTTACAGCAGCGATATTTTCTTCTTTACGTACAGTTCTTTATATTGTTGTTGTTGATGCATCGAGTAGAGAAAATGTTGTCCGAAATCTATGGATAGTTCGACGTATAAGCTGCTCTGATGGACGATTAGGTTAACCCTAAATTTCACGAAGTGCTCTGTAAGTTTGGCGAATAGAATACCGATTTTGAAAATAATTTTTAATGATTTGTCAATATTGTTGTGGCGTAATGTTTTCCATGATAATTTGTCAATGCTTATTGAACAGAAATGTCAAAACTTAATGGCTTTTACCTTCTGTCAAATCACAGCTTTTCCTATCGAAATTTCTATCACTCTAAATAAGCATTAATTAATATATTCATTTATTAATACGCCGTAACTATGGGAGATTCGCGGATTTTATTGGTTCTTTAAAGCATGAGTGATGATATGAACATCATAATCACAAGTAAGAAGGTAACTTTTGCTTACGCAAGAGTTAGGTTATCCACTAGTAATCCAGGTTCATTTCTTCGACCGCTTTCAAGATGAAAACATGTGAGTATAAAAATGTTGTTGTAGTTTCAATAAAACGAAATGTGTTTCTTTTTAATATTGTATTTATATTATGTTGAATTAATTCTTTGATTTTTTTATTTCGATAATTATATGTAGGTTGATAAAATTTAAAATTTGTCATCATGAAACAGTGTTTCTGAGACATCTTTGTGTATCTTAAAATACAAAGAATATCGTAGAATATTTATTAAAGGAATTGCATGGTAATTACATATAATTTTAATTTTTTGAGAAGCTTCCATTCATTCCACTTTAACATTTTCAATAAGAAAAGCTACGGAGACCCTGTTGGAGATCTGGTAGAGGCTCTTGTTGAAATTCCTTTTATTGTATTTTCATTAATTTCAACTTTATAAACCTCAGTTCACAATTATCCTGCCGGATATTTCTAGATCTTCTGTGAATCCCTCATTAGCTTTTTTAGATTGTCCGAGTTGTAATCTGTTATTGTGGTTAAGCTTCGTTACTGCGTGACAGGCACAGCACTGTTTGTTTCCGATCCAATAGTAAAATGGTGGCTGAAAGCCGTCCAACTAGAAACTTTCCTTCCTACCTGAAGCGTGAGCCAACTAGAGTTTGCATTCTGAAGTGGTGGTTACTTCGAGTCTGGTAACATTTTATTTAATATTTTATATTAACGAATTGGGTCAATTTATGCTTAAAAATTCTGATAAATGATGAAAACTTATTTCCAAATTGTCTCTGGTGCAGGGAAAGTTTCATTCTCCTAGACGTACTCGGGGTCAACACTAGATTTAATAGAGGGGCCTGATCACCGTCAGCATACAAGACAGCTCTTCAATTCACGCTGATTTCAATGGAACCAGTTGGCAGATTTGATACCTGTGCCTGCCTGGTGGTCGATATGCGCCTGGAGACATGCTCTGTAACGAGTGCGCGAAAGGCCTTTTGTCGCAGTGTGAATAAGGCAACTTCGTTTTTATCACACCGAGTGCGCCCAACTCGTCAGGTCCACTATGGAGAAGTGACCACAGGACAAAAGCATCACCAAACAACATCAATGTAACAACATGGTTCGCGTAGTAGAGTGACAATTTATCTCTGTCCATGGATGGCGTGTCATGATGTGGGGAAGCGTGTTTCTTGTGTTATCGCTACCTCTGGCACCAACTGCAGAGAGGAATAGTCTTTTATATACTGTAAAATTATGGCGGTGCGTGAGGTAGCATAAGCTCATTGGTTTTTCACACTGAGTATACTATTGCTTATGATCTAACTTATAAAGCTCACCTGTATAGTCTATGGTTAAGCAAATTTATATAAAATCTCCATAGTAATGCCATTTTTGTTATATTTTGACAGTTTCCTTACCTAATACAATGCTTGTACTCTATACTGTTGAATAAAGACATTATGTTTTCACGTGAAGACTCTAACAACTGAGCTATCGACAATCATATTCCTTATTTATGTAAGATGTAGTTCGATTGGTATAGTAACGATACAGACAAGGAAAGGTATTGGAATAAATGTTATGATAGATGAACAGGTTCCAATAAATTCAAGTTTCTAAGACAGAAAAAGTAGAATTTGTACAACGCTTCATTTTGAAAATAACAAACGAGAACAAACAAAGAAGGCGCCATCATTCCATATTCAACCATGAATTTCCATTTTAAACCAGATATTAGATGAGAACAAGACATTCATTAAACCGCAAACTGCACAATCCAGAAAATCTGAGATCCCCGTCTTAACGAAATCAGCGAGACAAAAATCCCGGGAATCAAACTTGCAGATTCGAGGGCCGATTCTCACTTCGCATCGTCGTATCCATCTCCTGGGGCCCCTACCCAGAAGGCCTCATAATGAATAACATAAATATTTAATCCTTGGAAAGTCTGAAAAGTCGTGAAGTTGAATTTGGAGCCAAACGCAATGCCGCCCGCTGTGCCGTATCGAAAAAAATCAACGCTGAGAACGGTCCGGTAAGTGAATTCTGGAACTCTTCGTCGCCGGGAGAGACGAGGAGGAGTTTGCCGGCCGTCGCAGGGAATTTTGATGAATAATGGAAAGTACACAATTAGGGGACGAGTGCGAGAAACTGGAGGGACTAGGGAATGTGTCGATTCCGGACTTTGTTGGTGTGATTATTCCATACTTGGGTGGATATTTTAGATTCTTCATTAAAGAAGAAAAAATATTTGAGCTCATGTTTCACCAGATCTAATATACTGTTGAAAGAATTACGTGGTATGTTAAGCATACACCGGTTCACTCCATATCTAAAAGTGCTAATATATTATTTGTGAATGTTTTCAGTTTAATTCAGAATTCAAATTTAAAGGGTTTTCCAATGACAGTTTTTATGAATAGCCCGCTATCTGGGTAGCTGTCATTTTTGACATTTAACAAGTAAAAACTACGCCAATACTAAAAATGAAACAATAAATGCTTGAACAACGCATTGAAATTGTTAAAAGTCACTAAAAAATTGATCAAAATTTTACAGTCACAATCCGTAGAACTAAAGCACTGTTGGGTCGTCCTGAAGCACCTTTTTGGCCGACAATAATGGAACTACTGAAAAAATTTGAGCCGTTGGGACCAGTTAGTAATGTGAAGAATTGAAGCCGTGTGAGTCGGTCAAGAACAACTGAGAATATAGTTGCAGTAGCGCGTAGTTTTGACGAAAACCCAAGTTTGTCGATCCCTCGTGGATCCTTGGAATTGGACATTCCACAAACGACTTTTTTTTGCTTAAAGACTTAGGTCTTAAGGCTTTTAGAGTTCAGTTTACACAAGAACTCAAGTCAGTCGACCACCAGCAACGTCGCATCTGCGCTGATTGCGTCCTTGAAATTCATCAAAAAGATCCGGATTATTTTCAGTGATAAGGTTCATTTTCACCTCGGAAGCTACGTTAACAATCAGAACTCATTTGAGGCTCGGAAAATCCAAGAATTATTGTTGAAAAGCCTCTTCAGCCTCAACGTGTCACTATTAGGTGCCGTTTTTGGGCTGGTGATGTGATTGGACCTTACTGATTCGAAAATTGGGCAGGTGCAATTGGTGTGGTGAATGGATTGCGAGCTAGGATTAATAATTTTGTATGACCGGAATTGGAAGATATTGATGTGGACGACATTCATTTTCAACAAGACGACGCTACGTACAACACAAGCAACGAAACAATCGCAATTTTGCAAGAAAAGTTTCCTGGCCGTGTTATTTCTCGAAGATATGATCACAGTTAGCTACCGAGATCTTGGAATTTAAGACCTCCAGGCTTTTTTTAGGGCTACGTGAAAGATGTTAAAAAAATCCAAATTATCATATAAATCCAGTTAGTAAACTACGGTAAATAAATTAATTATTAGTTTTTATGGTTATTTTCCCGATCTGTAGCCATGATTCAAAAAGATTCGATAAACTCGCATAATACTCACAAAAAATGTATTACTACAAGAAACTTAAAACTCAAAAATTAATCATAACAAAAAAATTAAATAACAACAAAGGAACTGTACTACAGCAATTGTTGAAAATGTCCTCTTCTTACCCGTATACAAGCTTCTATTTTTCTTCTCATAGACGATCGAACTCTTTCAAACAATCCCGGAATATTCCCTACTTTATCAATTATACGATTTCACAGTTCGTCTACGGTGTTCAATGACATTAAGTACACTAAAAATTTCAGATGGCTCAATAAAAAAAATCTGAAATATTTGAGTCTGGGGATCTGTCAGGCCAAGCCTGATGTCCACCCCGTCCGATCCACCTATTTTCATAATTTTTGTTCAATTACTCCCTAGCCAAAACTGAAAAATAAACAGGAGCACCGACTTGAAGAGGTTAATCATCCAATAATAAGAGCGAATCGTTTTCTAACAAATGTCTGTTTAAGTCGATCTGGTAAGAAGATAGGACCAAATAAATAATCGCCAATATTACCATCTTACACATTTAATGAAAGTTGATCTTGAAAATGAGTTTCTACAATTTCACGTGGATTCTCCCCAGCCCATATGTGTTCATATAATTGATGTTCTTGAGAAACAGGCTTCATCAATGAATAGGATTTGACAAAACCAAGATTTTACCACTGAAACAAACTAAACCTGGGATAAAAATCTGAAGGCAGGAGGATCCTCTGAATGTGATAAGAATATAGCAAAGAATCCCGCAATATCCGCCAAACAACTTGAACATTTGTATTAAAAGTAACACTTATTTTTCTTGTACTGGTTCCTGGATGTTCTTCTATTTCGTCCAAAACTTTCTCTTCGATCGTAGTGTTCTCACACTTCGTAGTCTACCTGCATTAATATTTTTCGTAGAAAATTATCCCGTTTCTGAAAGACGCCTCTGAATATGAGAGAACATTCTATGATCAGGCATCACTGTATTGGGATAGCGTTCCATGTAAGGACGCCCACCTTCTCTTGAATTTCCATTTGCAAGAACACATGAACACATGAAATGCATGTCAGCCCTTTCGAAATTCGTGAAATTCGGCATATTTTGATATTAAATTGCAACAATCTTTACTTTTCAAAACACATGTGTTTATTGAGTGTGCCAAAATTAACAATGAATTTATCCACTAGAGCTTACTAACTGAATTTTTATGTCAATTTGGATTTTTCTGAGGATTTCGAGAGAACCGTTCAAAATATTTACAACCGATGCGACAAAACTACAAGGGACCATAAAATTTTGTCTAACAACAAAGCTTCTTTTTACAACTAACAGTGGCAGAATAAAACAGGGGACAGTGTTCATGAAAAAATATCTTCCTAGTTGTCTGATGATGGGATAGTTCATTTCCCGAAACTCAAGTCACAAGAAAATATGTAATATAGCTTTTTATTGGTAGTACAACATAGTGATTTCTACAATTTGTTTTAAAATATCTCCCTGTGAATTGGCAATCGAAATTAGATCGTCACATTGTGTAAACTATAAATTGTAATATCTATGCCAATTTTGAGTTAAATATCTTCTGAAATGCAGATACTATGATAAATAAATTATAAAAAAATTCAAACTTCAACACTGTATTGTGAAAACGAAACGTTTGCGATCCTATGTTTTTTTCTTTAAAATTATGCAAGGAATCTTCTCTCGTCGTTTGTACCTTCAATTTAGGGACACCCGGTATGTACTAAGAGTGCAAATAATCCCATTAATGTCTAATACATCTCTCTCAATCCGCATTGAAGTATGTTTATCCTAGAATAAGCATACTATAGGGTGTTTTTTTAGAGTGATAGAACTTTGAATTGAAATAAAACACATTTAAATTGAGATTGAAGCCAATTTTTTTTTATTTGAAAGACGATCTTATGACATTTATGTTTTAAAAATAATTTCCGGCATATGTCCACCACGACTAGCTCTGAGGAACCCCATTCGACTAGACCAATTTTGGACCACTTGTTCGAGTAATTAAGGACTTATTTCATCAATAACACGAGTTATGTTGGCTTCCAAAACGTCTATTATTTCTGGTTTATCAGCATGAACCAATGACTTGACATAACACCAAAGAAAATACTCCAGTGCAGTTTCGTCGCGTGATCTTGGACGCCAATTAATTGGATATTTTCTTGAAATAATGTTATCGCCAAATCTTTCTTCCAATAAATCAATTGTTACGGTAGCATCATGAGGTGTAGCACCATCTGGGTCGATACCATTCAAATTTTGATACAAATAATCATTGATCATCGATCTGTAATGAACACCAATCACTGTAACAATAGCTCCAGCATCGTTTTTGAAGAAATATGGACCGATGATACCTCCAGCTTGTAAAGCACACTAAACAGTGCATTTTTCAGGATGCAATGGAACCTGCAAAACTTCTTGAGGATTGTTTTCACCCCATGTACGGCAATTTTGCTAAATGAGCTAAAACACTAAATACAATTTTACGATAAATAAGTGGATCAACTTCAAGCTGTTCTAGGGCCCAATCAGCAAACAAACGACGCTTATTATGGTCAAGTGGCTTTAGTTATTGAACCAAGAGGATCTTGTATGGGTGTAGACCAATATCTTTACGCAAAATTTCCCATGTGGTGGATGCACAGAGTTCAATTTGTTGTGAACGTCGACGAATTGACTAATCTGGATCATCATTAACACTATGACTTACAGCAGCGATATTTTCTTCTGTACGTACAGTTCTTTGTATTGTTGTTGTTGCATCGAGTACAGAAAATTTTGTCCGAAATCTATCGAAAGTTCGACGAATAAGCTGCTCTGATGGACGATTATGTAAACCATAAATTTCACGTTGCTCTGTAACATTGGCGAATAGAACACTCATTTTGAAAATGAATTTCAACACTTTATAAACGTTGTTGTGGCTTGAGTCTTTCCATAATAGTTTGAACAGAAATGTCAAAACAACATGACTTCTACCTTGTGTCAAATAACAATTATCCCTATCGAAAGCTCTAAAAAAATACCGATAATTGATTAACGTTCAATCAATTACGCTGAAGAATTCAAAAAGGTTTCCCTACATATTAAGCAATTCTTTCTGATAGCTATTCTTAAGTCTTCGGGAAGTTCGCCATTTTCTGATATTTTTTCGAAGGAAAGTCCATTTGAATTGAATGACAATGCATTGATTGAATTCAAAGCAATTACGAATAGAAACAATCAATGTGGATGAAGTATAAACATATGATGCCTTCGTTTATGAACTACCTGGGACTCCTCTTTTGTAATTATTCTCTGTTATTGGCATTTCGATGTGTACCGATTCTGTGGTGCTGTGGACTCATCTGATAATTCTCTACGTTAAGTAAGGATCATACAAATGATCATCATGATGCTGGTCGTGATAACACGGCTCTGTATGTGCCATAATAATTGTTTATGATGATCCCATACACATTCAAATTTAATCTTCTAGCTTGATTACCTGAGTTGAACTGAATTCAATTTCTACTGCATTTACAGTCTCCACAGAATAATTAATTTCAACTGATTTTCGGGTAGGCACAGTTGGCCGGGTGTTATTAAAATATTGATTAACTCGAAACATTTTTAGTGGTTTAGTTTCACTAAAAAAATAGTCCGTCTAGAAAGTATCCAGGAAAAACAATTGTAAAATAAAATAAATGCAGGTTTATACTTGATAAAAGGTATATAAAATTTTAAATATTTTAATATTAACAGATATATATCTAATTATTTTGTTTCCTTAACATTCTTTATACAGATGTCCTTGTGCTATAATAAAGGCCTTTAAATTGCCGGTCAATCTTCAAGATCTATGGTAAACCACAGAAATATTTGGTGGAGGTCACATGGGGCACCATTTAAATGTTCAGTATTCATTCGCCAAGATGTTTCTAGATTGTTGAGGTGAGTAAATATTTTTCGTCGATTGATGTTATATTTTCTAAATATGATTGGGTACTGACGAGCAGAGTCTCTGTTAAAACGTGTTTTTTAGTAATATTTTTACATATCTTGAGATTTTGTGAAAAGAAACTTAGTTATATATTCATTAATATTGAATATTCCGGGTAAGATAGTTTTATGATAAAATTCTTAGGATTATGTTAAACATTTTTAAAGATATCTGTTTTCATGAGAGGGATGAGCAGAAACAAAATTTTGTCTACACAAAATATTTAATTTATAGGATTTTTGTTAACAATTTATATTTATTGGATTTTGTTATTTCATTTGGATGTCTTATAATTTATTTTATGTGTCGTTTGATATAAGCGGTGCTTATATGACAATAATTTAATTCCTGAAGGTATAATATTAAATATAATTTTTTTAAATTAAATATGTAGAAGGTTAACAGAATATATCGGTTAATATTAAAATATTTAAAAAAAGTTCAATTGTAATTATTCAACATATAATTTAAACCAAAGGAATAGAAAACTATAAGAAATTATTCATCTTATTTACTTATACTACCTCCATTTAACTGTAAACACTTGACTAAACGTAGAGGTATACCGGAAACTAGATCACCCCCATAATTTTCGGTAATGGTAGTCAAGGACTGGAAAACTGACTGAAATAAATCCTCTTTATTTCGTGGCGCTACTCGTTAACCTCAATATTTATTAGCCCCCCGATATGTTTTCAATGGGACTAAGACCTGATGAAGCTGCTGGCCATGAAATGGTTGTCATCTTGCATTATTCTGTTGAAAACGCCACCCCTCTCGAAAATTTGTTTAGAAGGCCACAATACTTTTCACTATTAATGATACCATCTACTGTACAGAGAGGTGTAGCACCACGCTGAGATATTGCTCCCCAAACCATTATTTTGGTGGGAAATTTTGAAAATTTGACAACTTTCATCAGATATAAAGACATAATTAAAATTAGCTTCTTGAAAACGTAGATAATTTTAATTATGTCTTTATATCTGATGAAAGTTGTTTCCAACTTGGTGGAAAAACAACCTTTTACCGTTCAAATTTTCAAAATTTCCCACCAAAATGATATTGTAAAGGTGTCATTGAAGGGATTTTTTTTTGGTTTCCTTGATAAGTAGTTTGGTCTTTTCAGTGACATACGAACGGTTTCTGTATATACGTTTATATTTCTTTGATTTCCAAATCTGTTTACAAATTTGCAAAACCTCAGGCGCTGATTGTGTCGTCCTGAGGCGAATAAAGCGTTAAAATTGTTTCTTTCAATCTTACGCGGTCTTCCTGAAACTGGTAATGCCTCATATCCATGCCATTTTTCATCCTGCACTTTTTCCCGGTTCAGTCAATTGCACTAATTTTTTAACGTTTCGAAAACCTTTTCCATATAAATATTCTACCTGTTTTCTTTTTTTCTAGTTGCGTCATGGTTTCATAAATTGTCTACCTGTTAACAATCAACAATATTTGATGAATATTGTCGCCATGCAACTTTGGCTACAGCAGACTATCTGCACAACCTATTTTATACTTTAATTTTGTCTCAGAATGTTACAAAAAAGAAGTATATTAAAATTATGAAAAATAATAAATTCCGGATGCTTCTATAGTATTGTTTTGCCTTTTTCAAAAATATTAAGAGGGTTCTATGAAAGATCCATTAACTGAAATTGTCGTCGAAAAATCAGAAGCAGGATTAAAAATGGGGAGTCGATCTAAGGAATCGGTCAGAACGAGCGGTATTATGGATAAAAGAAGTTGGATTTCTGTGCCTAAATAAGAAGGCACAATCTGTAAAATAGAGAGATTGTTCAGAGTAAAAATAAATCGAGGTGCCGGGGATTATTTAAACTCTTTCAAAATAATAAAACGAAGTTTTTCTGTTATTTTTCCTAAAGATTTATTATTCATAAAGGCTTTCTAGCATTGTTGCGGGTTAAATGGGACGAATTATATATAAACAAAAACAAATGAAGAGAATATAGGTCACTGGTAAATTAACCTGCTCCATATTTGAGGAAAAATAGACTTATTTTTCATAAGTTAGTTCTATTCTTCGTGTAGATGCAGACTCATCATTTTTGTTGAAATTTTGTATTTTCTTATTATCTTTTCTCAGTAGTCAGCATAGAGCTATGGGTTATGGTAATAGAAAGTTCTGCAAATCGAGACAGTGTAACATACATCTGTATATTAATTCTATACTCAAACAAACTGGATGAGGATTCGTAGATCACAGAGGCAAATTGCAGACATTCGCACGTTTCAAACTTGTTTGTTTTCAACGGTGCAATGAATGCACGTCACCACAAATCTGTCAAGTACCTATTTTCACAATACACAGGGACGCTAAGGTATTGATCATACACTAGCGCCATCTAGAGTATGAAAACACACATACAAAAACTAATTCAAGTAAATAACTGTCTTCCCTTACAAACGCAGAAAAAAATTTCCTCAGGCTCAAGTCAGAAAATATTATGCTGTTATACTCATAATTAGCATATTCATATTCGAATAAATTAATGCTTATTTCTAATTATGAGCACTACGGCATATTATGGTCTGACTTGAGCATGAGTTGAGTCTCATTGTCTTTGCCTTGCCCCATAAATGTTATAAATGCTCTTTTGATTTTTTTTCTCTGTCTTTTGCTCTTTTATTCTGTTAAATTTAGTGCTTATATGTTTTGGTCTTTTTCTGCTCTTTATAATTTCTTCGGCATTTGAGCAGAAGAACAGAGGCATCACACCAATCTGAATTCCGCCCTGCGAGTGTTATATAGGTAAGCTGTATTAATATATGTTAAGAATATTTCATTGTTAAATAAAAAAATTATTATCATATCAACGATTTTAACATAAGAGAATCGTAAATTAAATAATTAATTAATCATTATGACATTTCTTCTCACGAAAAAAAAAAATTTATTATTATTGACATTGATTAGAAGAAGGTGAATATCTGAAATAATTTATTGTATTTCATAAGCTGCTTTGCCAAATTTTCAAAATGAAAGATTTTGAAAATGTGTAATAAAACTATTGAAGAAGCCACAGTAGAAATTGTGGTTAATTTGTTGCCAGGACAATCCCGGAAAATCCACAAAAATTTTAAATTTTCCACATTATGATCATATTAGGCTATGACAAAAGCGCCTGAGATCAAGGATAATGTTATAATCAGCAAATGTTCAGTATAAATAACATTTCTGAAGAGAAATGAGTGCCAGCCAAAAGTATCAAAAACACTTACTAGATATGAAGTTGAACAATTTCTCAAAGAAGATCTGGATGGAAAGTTTCAAGGGTAAAGATAATTTTCGAAAATTGTAGTTCCACATAATTTCTTTGATTTCAGTAAGCTGAAGCATTAAGATTGGAAAAACTGGACAAAATGACCATAAACAATTTAGTATCTGTCAATAATACCAGAAATTATGTTAGTAGAGTGTTTTCGATAGTATCCACAGAAAATTGTACGATTAATTTCTCGCTTTTGAGCGAGTAAAATCGTCTATTGTAAAAAGATCGTGCAAAAATAAGTTTCCTGTTGAGAGCAAATGAATATTTTCATTCATGATGAATCTTCAAACCGATGAACATCAATACAAATTCACTTGAGAAAACATATTGTCTCATCTGGGTAAATAATTAGAGAAACCAGAAAATCGTAAGTGAAGAGATTATCTAACGAATTCTTATATTCCTTTATTAAAACAATGTATAAGAATCATTTATTTCTTTCAAATCTTTTGTAACACAATTAGAATTCAATTGCTTAGACGACTGATGATTTCTATTACTGAGTTAGCAGATATTGAAGTTTAAGCCATGAGTAGTTGCTTCAACCAATCTAAGATGTTACTAATTGGTTATCAACCAATCTAAGATATTACAAATCATGCAACTCCATCAGCCATGGATGTACTAACTCGTTGAAGCAGCTGGTGTACAGATTCCTCACATATTTTGCAAAATATACTGTTGACTCCCAGTGGGGGATGAAATTTTCACCAATTCAAATATTAAAATTCAAAATACAGAATTAGTTCAGAATACTTACGACCAAAATCAACAGAATTTAATGCCTGCTCAACACATTACCTTCAGCAAGGACAGCCAAGCCTCAGATCTGCCAACAGGACATCCGAAATTCGATCACGAGGGTGTAAAACTCGCGCGAGTTGCAGCAATAGTCGGGCGGCGGCGTAATCGCTCGATTTTCCGGGATCGAACCGGGCAGTTTCCCAGATGAGACTGAGTTCGGGAGGCTCCAGAGCGCGCTACGGGATCATGTCGCACGTTGGGGAAGGCCTCGTGACCGTTCGGTCGGGATCGGCGGGGCGCAAGAACGGCAGGAGTTATCGGTTGGGGTTGGCCCGCGTGCAGGGGTTGATCGCGATGCTCCCGAAAACCCGAAGAATTATGAATTTGTTTGGGAGTTGAGAGTGTTAGGGGGTAGCTCGAGGTTACGGAGATGATGTGAGGATGGTCAGGAGATGCACGTGTGGGGGTGGTTAAGTTTAACGACGTTGGTAGTATTGATCTCAGTTTGGGGTTGAGATATAAATTTGAGATCATTCAGATTAGACTAAATTAAATAAGTAGTTCGTTGCATGGTGCAGCGATCATGCCATGCTGGAGAGTGTCTAGCATGGTGGCAAGGGTGTCTATTGTAGCACATGGTTTACACCCTTAAATTTAATGTAACTCCATCCTACTCCAATTTAATCTCTCAGATTTTTTTGTTCAATGGTCGAGTGCCTTATGTATTGAGCTATCCCGTATTATACAGACTACTCTAAAATATCCGATATTATACGGAGTACTCTAAGCTACCCAGTACTTTATGGATTAGTCTAAAGAACGCTAACTTATTTTTATCGTGATCATCTAGTCGCGGGAGAATAAGAAATTACGTTGTGTAGACAACCCAAATCACACCTTATGAGGACAAGGAGGCAGTGACGGGAGATTCAAATATTCAGAACACAGTAACGTCAGAATAATATATTTATATTAGTACTAGTAATGTTGAAAAGCAACAATCCTCAATGAACAAACATTTGTCAACCTGCTGTTAAATTTATTCGTAAAGCTACACAGTGAACCCAATAGCGCCCTGGGTCTAAATGACTTAATTTTACATATCATTAGGTTACTGAAATACTTCGTTACCGTTTCTAATAACTTAATAAATTTCTGATTTCTTGACGCTCTTCTTCGTCGTAAAAGATTTCCCTTGATAATCTGTCAACTTATTCGGTGCATATGATATTCTGAAAAAAGGGCGATACTGTCATTCTTGGCAGAAATTTTCTGAAAAAATTTAATCAAGTTGGGGAATATTGTGATCTAGAATCATCCTTGTTATAAGTGATTATATCTTCAATTTGAGTGTTTCCTTTGGATTTATTTTGATTTGGAATATTAATGGGAACAGCGTTTTATACGCGATCAAAAATTTTTCCACGAGGCCGATCTTCAATCTTCCCTCCGAACATCTGAGAGGTATGAATATCCTTTGTTATTTTGTTCCATAATCCATTGTTTGAACATTTTTTATAAGGTTTAAAATCGTGACGATTCTCGAACTTCGTATAGGACTTTACAAGAAGAGTTGAAATTGGAGGTATATCTCATATACATTCCCTCGAACAACAACAAAGAGATATGAAATCATTTTTATTGTTAGAACAGTAGCTTATATTCTGTTGTTAGGGTCCAAGTGCTGGGATAAGCAAATATCCAAGTACTGTATAGCTATTTACGTCCTGAGTGAAAATCCACCTGCTGGACAGTTATTGGAATCTACATCTGGGGCCTTCCTGTTAAGTTGTGGGGTATTTGGTATCGTGTGTTAACTTGAGGACCGCTAGTAAATTGTATCAGGTAACCAGTGCATTCCTTTATAATCTTTATTCCATAATTATATTTAATAATAGTTTATACAATTGAATTGTGATATACAGTGTGAGCAATTACCTGAGGTGACCCCACTCATTTGCAATATTAATAATATCCCTTCGGGATTCGTGTAAGGTGACATTAAAGTTCCTATTTAATTAAATTCAATATTTTTGGTTACTTATTAAATTTATTTATTAAAACTTTGATACAGTTATAGGTTTTATCAGTTGAGAACCTAAGACAACTGTAGGCTGATAAGCGATCAAAGTGTATTGATTCATTGATTATTGGGTATTTGATTCAAAAAGGGTCATAGGTAGTGTTTCAGGCTCTCGGTATAAGTTCTATAATTTTGCTAAGGTGTCTATTTTTTACAATTTTTTTTAATATATATAGTCCATCTAGAAAGTATCAGGAAATAGCAAAGCTCAATTGTAATAATTTAGTAAATATTCTTAATTCTTGAATTAGAAAATATTCATCTTATTTACTTATACAACCTCCAATTAAATGTAAACACTTGAGTAAACGTCGAGGTAGATCCGAAACTAGATCACCTCCTTAATTTCAATCAATGAGACTAAGATCTGGTGAAGCTGCTGGCCATGAAATGGTGTTCTTGCATCCAAGCTTGAGTATAGGCCGAAGTATGGCATCTTGCATTATCCTGCTAAAAACGCCACCCCAATGGATATAAAGCATGCGCCGTTCCAAGAAGAAAATCGTTTAGAAAGCCACAATACTTTCCTTTATTAATGGAATTAATTATATAGAGAGGCGTAGCACCACGCTGAGATATTGCTCCCCAAATCATTATTTTGGTAGGTAATTTGGAAATTTGAACGGCAACGGGTAATTTGGATTCGAGGTTGGAAACATCTTTCATCAGATATAAAGATATTATTAAAATTATATTCTTGAAAACGTTGACAAAATTCTATCCTTCGATCCTTTTGTAAAGGTGTCATTATAGAGATACGTAGCCTTGTCTTTTCACTGACAGACGGACGGTTTATGAAAATATTCTTATATTTCGTTAATTTTCAAATTTTTTAACCAATTTGCAAAACTCCAGGCATGGATTTTGTTGTCCTAAGGCCAATAAAGCATTTAAATTGATTTCTTTAATGTAACGCCATCTTCCTAAAACTGGTCTATGCCTCATATGCGTGCCATTATTTATCCTCTTTCTTCTCTCATATACAGCATTTTTTCCGAGTTCAGTCAAATGTACTAATTTTTGAATGTTTCGAGAACCTTTTCCATACAAATGTTCTACCTGTTTTCTATTTTCTAGTTATATTATTTCATAAATTATATACCTGTTGACAATCAAAAATATTTCATAAATAATGTTGCCATGCAACTTTAGCCATAGCCGACTATCTGCACAACCTATTGTTATAATACATTACTTTTTTCTTAGAATATCACAAAAAAGAAGTATATTAAAATCATGAAAATTAATGAATTCCGGATAGTTTCTAGACGGACTATGGTTATTAATTATTTATTGATAGTGAGAGAGAGATTTAGTGGTGATTGCCACTAACATATCTTGTTGCCACACGTCAAGATAAACTTTAATTAATATAAATAGAATAAAATGTCAAAAAACAAACAACAGTTCAATGAATGAAAATTACACAAAATCAATGTCATCCAGAGTCTGATCATAAAATTCGTTAACTGAATAAAATATACTAACTGCCAACATCCTCTTCATTTTATCCTTGAACCTAACAATTGGAAGATTTGTCACCCCACCAGGAAGATTATTGTAGAGAGACACCGTACAAACCCCTGGACCCTGTTGGGATTTATTTAATCTTAGGAAGTCCTTCCTAATGAGTATATCAGTATATCAGTACTGATATACAGATATCGTTCTTATACAGCGGTGAGGCTTAGAGACGACGGGATACAGCCAGCATTAATCTACAATTGCACTTTCAGTCACCAGTGCAGTTACAAGAGGTAAGAATTTGAATGGACAGTAAGGTGGGTAACGTGGTATGCCCAGGAGATCCCTTTGAAGGGGGAATTTAGCTCCTCGACTGGAAAAGTTACTATCAAATGGACTGTATCTGGCCTCCTCGGGGTATCCAAGGCCCAGAAAGACTCGTATATTACTAAAGAACAAACCAAAAACTACCTGAAGGGTCACGCGAACTAATTCTGGGGATATCACAATACCTCGGAACCTTGATCTAGCAATCAGTCGAAAATTCTCACAGTAGCCTTGGATATCCGGAGCTATTTACGGTCTCTATAAGATACGTCGTCTTCTATCAGGACTACTTAGTGATTTACTTTGAAGAACGCCACCGGTTCACAAGGAATACAATTTCTCAAAATAAACGGACGCATTTATATGGCAAACAGTTAGCAGAAACTATTATAACTAGGACATTATAAGAAAGATGCAGTACCCCATCACCTGGGCATATTAATGAACGTTATAATGAAAGCTAACAAAGGAATAGATAATCGAAGAATCACTCAAGAGTACATGTAAATCAATTACATATCAGGCAATGTAAACCCATGAACAGCACAAATAAAGAAATACTATTAATAAATACAACAAACAGCAACCACGCATCGAAAGAGAGAGAGAGAGAGAGAGTATACAATATAAATAGATTACTTGTTAGGGTCGTACCAAGAATAAAAGAATGAAAAGCGAGTGGAAGTACAATGAACGAGCGTGCAATAACTAGGAATCTTACATTAAAACTTAGGTGGTATTCGAAGTCCAAAAAGCTTTAAAGAAGCATTTAAAAAAGTTTACTTACTAAAAGTAACAAGGGGACTGTTATAAGTACTATTACCTCGAGTATGTTCTTAAGTCTCTCAGGAGGTTTATTTCCAAGAACCTTCCTATCTGCCGCTTCAAAAAACAATGAGAACGTCACAAGGACGTCCTGTTTGTTATTGTCAACTAACACATACGTCAAGTTACAGTGCCACAGAATACTTGACATAGAAGTAGGCGAGTAAATACTGGGAATTAGTGATGTAATTTCTATAATCATAGATTCTATCACTCGTATGATCCTTAGAGATTTCGGATCTCTTCAGTATATAATGCGTAAGCTCGGGTATTATTTGTACTTTCTGGCCACCCAATTGCTATCGAACTTAAGGGGGTAGTGGCTGAAATTCTGCATGTTAAACTAGAAGGGTATTTCATCTATCTGGTCGTACGTAATTCATGATTCAAGATTGTTCAAGAAGTTCTTCAGGGTTTAGCGAGACTTGAGGGTTCTACTGACCTCGTCCAGAACTTGCATTGTTTGCGAGATATTTTTGGATCTTCACGATACGATTTAAGACCTGCTCAAACCAGAATCGGTTGAAAGACTTCACGAAGGGTCGTGGTTCTTGACGGTACTGTCGTTTGACAGTGCTCGTACCAGTATCGAATGAAAAATCGACTCTCGAGATTTTTCCTATTTCTTGAATCTCCGATTGGGTGAGTGGATTTAAGAGGCTCCTTCGGCATGCGAGTTGCATCCCACACGACCTGCAGAGTCAGTAGTGGCTGAATGGTGCTTCGATGCTACCAGTCACGGTGTGAATTTTCGAACTGGAGCCGAAACTGGAAGCCGAGTAGGTTCAACTCTTCGGAAGGGGTTTCGCTTTTCCCGATAATAACGCGTATCCCTATTTCAATATGCTTTCGGACACTTGTGGAGACTGCTTAGTGGTCACCTGGTGAGAGAGTCATGCACATATGCCAGGAACTGCAAAGGTAGAATTCACAATGTTCATAATAGCTCTTCCCCTAAGTCACCGGACCCTGTCGCGGTGAGCGAGCTCATTACGACTGGGATGCTAGTTTCACTGTGATGAAATGACGGGCTAAGTCGTGATGTCTAACAGGTGGCAAGGGTTTCTGTTTTAGCACAGGGTTTACAACCTTGAAACTAACATTACTCTACCCTATTGCAATTTCATATTTCAGATTTTTGTGTCCAATGGGCGAGTGCGTTATGTACAGTATAGTATATACTACGTTATCTGGGAAGGGTAGCGGCCGTCGAGGAGTTTTCGTACTTCTCTACCATTCAATTGGTATTCGAACTGAGGGGATAGTGGTTGAAAGTCGTATGTAATTCATGATTCAGAAGTGCATTCAGATTGTTTGCGAAAAATTTCTGGTGTTTTTGAGTTTTGACGATATGGTTAGTGCTCGAACCAGAATCGATTGAAATACTTCACAAGTATTCGTGGGTCTTGATGGTACGGTCGGTTGACGGTGCTCGTACCAGGCTAGGTTGAAGCAACGATTTTTGATTTTTCTTGTTTATTGAATCTGCTATTGATTGGAAGTAGAAAGCCCCTACGGAGTGAGAGTTCATTCCACAAAACACGGGTACATTCCAACATAGTCACTAGCGGTTGGTTAGTGCTTCGCTGATACTAGTCACTGTGTAAGTTTTCGAAGTGAAGCCTAAACTGTAAGCAGGGTGGGTTCAACTCCATTGGAGGGGTTTTCACTTTGTACGATGGTAAGGCGTTCCCTAATAGCACAACCTGCGTTCGTAACTGGCTACCATGCCAGCTACTGCAATAGTAGTATTTGCAATGTTTACCATAACAATAGTTATTTCGAAATACCAATTGTTGAAAGTTGTCAAAAACAGAATTTTTAGCATGAATTCCTATGGGGTGAATCAATGAAATTCAATTAACTATACAGAGCATGCAAAAGCCCCTGAAGCGAAGTGGGTGCTTCATTAAAGTTTATAACTCTATTGCATGACTTGGAATGACACTTAGTGCAGCACGATAAATTTAGATGAATATTCAGCACAGTAAACTGCCTCCTCAATATTCACACCCCAGTTCCCCTAATAAATATATTCCGGACGAAATCAATTCAATTAAATCGTCACAGGAAACAAACGATATCTGTGAATCGGAATTGATGAACCTCAACGAAATATGAATAGGCCCCCGCTCGGATCCATCATAGCTGTTTAATGTAGCGCGGTAAAAATTACACATACGATATTTCAAAACGGAATGACGTTTTAGGGTGCCATTTTGGACAGAGTGGAAATTTATCAGGCGGTATTTTAAATTCGGGGCCGATTTTGGATATAGAAATTCGATGGACGGTGTACGCAGATTGAAAACAGCGATGATAAATGCATAAACCGGAATTAATTTTCCGACTGGATTCGGTTAAATTGTTTTCGTCGGCTTTTTCCATGATCAGCATTTGTTTTTTTGGCGAAAAAAGAATGAGTGCGATTGCGAATAAAAATTGGCGCGAATAACATAACCGTTGCAGCAGGTTATCAATACCTGTAAATTACTGCATTGCGTAAATCTTGGGTTATCGGAATATTTTTTGAAGGACGATATGAAAATTTTTATCATGAATAGAATTGACAGAACACATTCTGAGCATTTCGTGATACAAATATTGTTAACGGCGATATTGGCATTAATACGCCAATACCCCTTTTATTTGTTTATTGACAGAATACTGTGTTGAGGTCATCATCCAGAATGGGTCCATTGCTCTCCGCCCAAACCCCCCGCCACCCTGGCATTAGATCTTGTCGTGATGGGGGTGCTTGTCAGGACTAGGACCTTAGTTTCGTACCGGTGAAATGGAGGGTTAAGTCTTGGTGCCTAACGTTATGCCATTCGCGCCAGTCACTGGACCTGTATGGTGAAAGATCTCCGAATGAGGCCCTAGTCTTACCGTTCTGGTGAAATGAAGGGCTGAGCCGGTTGATTAACTCAGTGACAGGGAGTCTGTCGCTGCACAGGGCTTCTCCATTGAAACTGTCGTACTCTACCCTATCGCAGTATTATTCTCCGGATTTGTAACGGCCGAGTGCGTTATGTAGCATACTGCGCTACCTCGGGGAAGGGGGGGGGTGGTTTGCCCACATGTGTTACTTGTACCACCTGGCCACCCTTTTGGTGTTGAACTCGAGGGGGCAGTGGTTGAAAGTCGGCATGCTGGACTAGGGGGGTATTTTGTTTATCTGTTCGCAGATCCCCATGTTCGGGATATTCTCATGAAACGACTTGGGGTTTAGCGGAACTTGACGGTTCGACCAGCCTGTCCTGGCCCCGGATCAATGCGTAACAATTTAGCGTTTGTAGATCTCGACCAAATGGCTCTGCCATTAATGCTTGACGCCAGGATCAATCAAATAACTTCAGTTCGGTGAGTCAGGACGTAGAGGCCGCTAGACGGTGCTCGTACCAGGATCAATTGTAGTCGTCAATCTTGGGATTATCTTAGTTCATGGGAGTGCGTTCGGATGAATGGATAAGAATTCCATCCGGCGGGTGAGTTGCGTCTTAAAGCAACTCGGGTACTGACCTGCAGAGCCAGTAGAGGTTGAATAGTGCTTCGCTGCTACCAGTCACACGGTTCTGGCTTTCGAGTCGGGGCCCAATCTGAAAGCTGGAGGGTTCACCTCTTCGGAGGGGTTCTCGCTTCGCGCGATGATATGACGTAATCCTTATCACAGTTTCTATCTCTTGGGGTAGACTGTGGAGACTGCTGAGTAGTCACTTGGATAAGAGCTATGCTCATTTGCCAATAACAATACCTGGTAGAATTCACCTGCTCCCCGCTCCCCGGGCATTAGATCTTGATGAGATGGGGGCGCTTGTCAGGACTAGGACCCTAGTTTCGTCCCGGAGAAATGGAAATTTAAGTCTTGGTGTCTAACGTAATGCCATTCGCGCCAGTCACTGGACCTGTGTGGTGAAAGATCTCCTAATGGGGCCCTAGTTTTGCTGTTCTGGTGAAATGGAGGGCTGAGCCAGTTGATTAACTCAATGACAGGGAGTCTGTCGCAGCACAGGGTTTCGCCCTTAAAACTGGCGTACTCTACCCTACGCAGTATGAATCGCCAGATTTTTCTGTTTAATGGCCGAGTGCGTTATGTAGTATACTGCGTTATCTCGGGGGGGTGGTTTGTCCACAGGTGTTACTTGTGCCACGTGGCCACCCCTTTGGTGTTGAAATCGAGGGGGCAGTGGTTGAAAGTCCGCATGCTGGACTAAGGAGGTATTTCATTTATATGTTCGCAGACCCCCATGCTCGGGATATTCTCATGAAATGACTCGGGATGTAACGGGACTTGACGGTTCGACCGGCTTGCCCTGGCCCCGGATCAATGCGTAACGATTTATGGTTTGTGAATCTCGACGAAATGGCTTTGCCATTACTGCTTGACGTCAGGATCAATTAAATGACTTCACATAGGTTTGGTGAGATAGGACGTAGCCGTTAGACGGTGCTCGTACCAGGATTAATAGTAGTCCATCAATCTTGAGATTATCTCAGTTAGTGGGACTGCGTTCAGATGGATGGATAAGAATTCCTTCCGGCGGATGAGTTGCGTCTTAAACCAACTGGAGTACTGACCTGCAGAGCCAGTAGAGGATGAATAGCGCTGCTACCAATCAGACGGTTCGGTCTTTCGAGTAGGGGCCCAAACTGGAAGCTGGTGGGTTCATCTCTTCAGAGGGGTTCTCGCTTCGCGCGATGATATGGCGTAATCCTTATCACACTTTCTACCTCTTGGGGTGGACTGTGGAGACTGCTGAGTAGTCACTTGGATAAGAGTTATGCTCGCATGCCGATACAATTACCCAGTAGAATTCACGTGCTCTCTAGAATACTATGAATTCGTATATATTTTTCTATGTATCGAGACCGGGTAGCCTATGAGTGATGCAAGTCTAACCCTTTCTTATCGTCACCGAAGGCTATCATCATAAATGTTAACGGCCTTTAGTCAATCTGGCTTAAGGCCATATCTTCTACAATTTATAGTGCGTCTAGAAAGTATCCAGAAAAAACAAAGCTCAATTGTAATTATTTAGTATATAGTTTTAATTCTTAAATTAGAAAATTATAACAAAATATTCATCTTATTTACTTATAAAATTTCCATTTAACTGTAAACACTTGACTAAACGTTGGGGTACACCCGAAACTAGATTACCTCCATAATTTTCGTTGATGGTAGCGCAGGACTGTAAAACTGACTGTATTAAATCATCTTTATTTCGTGGCACTGCTCGTTCAACTTCAATCTTCATTAGTCCCCATATGTTTTCAATGGGTCTGGTGAAGCTGCTGGCCATTTAATGGTTCTCACTTGATGTTCTTGCATTCAAGCTTCAGTAGGCCGAAGTATGGTATCCTGCATTATCCTACTGAAAATGCCACCCCTCTGGATATAAAGCATGCGCCGTTTCAAGGTGAAAATCGTTCAGAATGCCACAATACTTTTCACTATTAATGGTACCATCAACCATACAGAGAGGCATAGCACCACGCTGAGATATTGCTCCCCAAACCAACACGCCTTAGTGTATTATTAATATCTTAGAGTCTCTGTGTATGTATTTTGCATTCTATAGATGGCGCTAGTGTATTAGTAATATCTTTGGAGTCTGTGTGTATAGCGAATATAAATACTGGACAGATTTGGAGTCACTAGCATATATTGCATGTCTGCCGTTTGCCTCTATGATCTACAAAACCTTGTCAAATTTGTTCGAGTTTAGAATTGTTATACAGATGTATGTTACACTGTCTCGATTTCAAAAACTTTCTATTACCATAGCTCATACTCCTTATTAATAATATTGTCTATTCAATATTTGCATGTTGCAACAATAAGATACCGATAAGTAAATAAGTCAAGTTATTAATAATATTTATGAATGGGGAAAATTTATTTTAGTGGTACAAATGAGTTCATGCGATTTTGATAACGGGTAATAATATAATAATAATATAATAACAATAATAATAATAATAATGATAATGATAATAATAATGATAATAATAATAATAATAATAATAATAATAATAATAAAAAAATTAATAATAATGATAATAATAATAATAATAATAATAATAATAATAATAATAATAATAATAATAATAATAATAATAATAATAATAATAATAATAATAATAATAATAATAATAATAATAATAATAATAATAATAATAATAATAATAATAATAATAATAATAATAATAATAATAATAATAATAATAATAATAATAATAATAATAATAATAATAATAATAATAATAATAATTATTATTATTATTATTATCATAATAATAATAATGATAATAATAATATTAGGCAAACACGCGTACCCTAGCCGACCCGCTGAGTGTGTTAGCAGCTCACGAAGCGAGATTTAAGTTGCTCCTGTCAATACAGGTGAATTCTACCAGAATAGTTATTGGCTATTTGAGGAAGGCCTCTTTTCCAAGTGACTACCAAGCAGTCTCCACAGTCCACCCCTAGAGGTAGAAAGTGTGATAAGGATTACGCCATATCATCGCGCTCGGCGAGAACCCCTCCGAAGAGATGAACCCACCAGCTTCCAGTTTGGGCCCCGACTCGAAAGCCAGAACCATCTGACTGGTAGCAGCGAAGCACTATCCAACCTCTACTGGCTCAGCAGGTCAGTACCCGAGTTGGTTTGAGACGCAACTCACCCGCCGGAGGGAATTCTTATCCATCCACCCGAACGCAGTCCCATAAACTAAGATAAACTCAAGATTGACGACTACAATTGATCCTGGTACGAGCACCGTCTAGCGGACTATACGTCCTGACCCACCGAACCCATGTGAAGTCATTTTATTGATCCTGGCGTCAAGCACTAATGGCGGAGCCATTTCGTCGAGATCCACAAACCCTAAATTGTTACGCACAGATCCAGGGGCCAGGACAGGCCGGTCGAACCGTCAAGTCCCGTCAAACCCCGAGTCGTTTCATGAGAATATCCCGAAAATGGGGGTCTGCGAACAGATAAATGAAATACCCCCCTAGTCCAGCATACGGACTTTCAACCACTGCCCCCTCGAGTCCAACACCAAGTGGGGTGGCCAGGTGGTACAAGTAACACCTGAGGGCAAGACCACCCCCCCGAGTTAACGCAGTATGCTACATAACGCACTCGGCCATTACACAGAATCCGGAGATTTATACTGCGATAGGGTAGAGTACGCCAGTTTTAAGGGAGAAGCCCTGTGCTGCGACAGACTCCCTTGTCACTGAGTTAATCAACCGGCTCAGCGCTCCATTTCACCTGAGTAAAACTAGGGCCCCATTCGGAGATCTTCCACCATACAGGTCCAGTGACTGGCGCGAAATGGCATTACGTTAGACACCAAGATTTAACCCTCCAATTCGCCGGGACGAATTTAGGGTCCTAGTCAAGAGAGCGCCCCCATCACGTCAAGATCTAATGCCTGGGGGGCGCTCCTGTCAATACAAGACGAAAGAGATACTCCGGCGGGCCGAGGCAGCAGGACTCGGATCGGAACCGTCATGATGATTCACCTGCAAGACCAAATAGCGCGGAACAAGGAAATCGTGGAAAAAGTCAACAAAGAAGTACCAACAAGAGCCAAACAGATGATGAGGATGTTGCTGCGGTACCTAGACCACAGCCCACCGAGTCACTACCGAGGTGAAAGCAAAGAACTACTTGGACAAAAGAACAGAACGAATATGTAGTTCGATGCTATTATGAAATTACGAAACTCAAAACATCTAAGGACCCTTACGGAAAAAAGTTACTTGAAAAGATAACACAAAAATTTCCCGCACTAGCAAATAAATCGCTACAGAACATCTTGGATCAGCGCCGTTCAATATTCATAAATAACAAGGTACCGGCGAAAAGATTAAGAAGAATAAGAAATTAGGTGGCGCTTGATCTTGGAATGGTTGAAATCTCAGAGGAAACGGAACACGAGATAGAAACGGGAGAAGAAGAAAATGTCAGTAGCCCAGAAGAAGAACAATTCATCAACAACTAAGTTCTTTACGATGGACTAGACCCTACATCAAGACCTCGCCTACCTAAGCTCCTATTTAAGCCCAACACAAAAAATATAATAAAATCAGTGGACAAAATCTTGAAAATGAAAATCAACAGTAACACAGATATTCTAGCACTACATAGTATATTATACACTGGTGCAGTGACGGTACTGTCTATCAATGGTCAAATAATCCAACCAGAAGGAGAAAGGAAGAGAAAGTACAATTCGCCACCTTGGGAACTAAGGCTGAATGCAAAAATCCAGAAATTGAGAAAGGAGATCGGAATAGTCACAAAAGCACCGGAAAACGGATCGAGCGAAAGAGTGAAATACAGTGCGAAGATAATAATTGAAGGATACAGAAGTGAGGCTAACCCGACCTCCATAGAAATATTAGACTTTCTCAAACAAAAGCTGGTCACGCTGTCGAAAAGACTAAAGCGCTACAAAGATAGTAATACCAGGAGGAAGCAAAATTACCAATTTAACACGAACCAAAAAGGGTTCTACAAAACTATCTCAGAAACAACACAACAAGACACAAACGAGGGTAGGCAACCAACAGCAGAGGCAATACAGAGTTTCTGGGAAGGAATATGGAGTGTGCCGGGACAGCATAAGAACCACAAATGGTATTATGAGGAGAAGAAGACAGCAGCTAACATAAAAACAATGACAGATTGGGAAATAGGTGAAGAGGAAGTGCAGAAGGCGATAATGAACTGGAAAGCTCCAGGAGGGGACCATCTACAAAACTTCTGGTTAAAGCAATTTCGCTCGTCATACCCACAAATGGCAAAGTGTTACACAAATATACTGAAAAAACCTGAGAACCTGCCACCATTTATGGTAAAGGGAGTTACATACCTACTGCCAAAAACCAAAACCCAAAGCGAAGACCCTGCCCATTACAGACCTATCACATGCTTGCCCACTCTGTACAAAATATTGACGTCCATACTCTCAGAAAAGATCTATAAACAACTAGAGAAGAACAAATTGTTAACTGAAGAACAAAAAGGGTGCCGCAAAGGATCAAGAGGATGCAAGGAACAGCTAATAATAGACTCGATTATAACGAACCACGCAAAGAAAAAAAAGGGTTCCCTCCACACCGCCTATATAGACTACCAGAAGGCTTTCGATAGCATTCCCCATTCGTGGTTATTGGAAATCCTTGATCTTTATAAAATTGAGAGTCATATAGTACAGTTTCTCAAATGCGCAATAACAGAATGGCGCACGGATTTGGTTCTAAACACAGTAGAAGCCGCCCTTAGAGTACCAACAATAAGAATAAAAAGAGGCATATTCCAAGGAGACGCCTTAAGCCCCCTATGGTTTTGCCTATTCCTCAGACCTCTAACCACCTTTCTCAATAGCAGGAACAAAGTTGAATGAGTCTGATAGGGAAATAAATCATCTATGGTATATGGATGATTTGAAACTGTTTTCAAATAGTCGGAAGGGATTGGAAGAACTGTTAACGTGCGTGGGTAGGTTTAGTGACGATGTACAGATGAAATTTGGCCTACAAAAATGTAAGATCAGTTGCATGGAAAAAGGAAAATGGGTAGGCCACGAAGGGTATGAGGTCAATAAGAACCAAGGTAGGATAACAGGAATGGAAGCCGATGAGAAATACAAATACCTAGGATACTCTCAAGCAAGGGGCATAGAACAGAAGGAATCGAAAACATCCGTGAAAGAAGAATATTTTCGGAGACTGCGCGCATTACTGAAATCTAAATTGTCTGCAAAAAACCTGTCCAAAGCTACCAATGCATATGCAAGTTCGGTTTTAACATACAGCTTTGGTATCTCAAATTATACAGAGACAGAACTGAATGAAATGGACTCAAAAATTAGATCTGAGTTCAGAAAATTCAGAAAGCACCACCCAGGTTCAGCTATACAAAGATTTCACTTACCAAGGTCTCAAGGTGGGAGAGGAGTGCCAAGAATAGTTAACAGACATGGCCAACAAATAAAAAACCTCAGAAAATATTTCCACGAAAAAGCTAAGACAAGTGTGCTTCATAAGATGGCAGTTAAAGAAGATAGAAATCTGACACCGCTAAAACTGTCTGATTTAAACTACTCTCCGAGTATAATCGCCACCGAAGAACTTCAGGCAGAGTGGCGAAGTAAACCATTACATGGCAAATACCTAGCTACAATCGAGAGTGGAAGTATAGATAAAGAGGCATCGTTGAGATTTCTCAATTACGGAAACCTATTCCCTGAAACGGAAGGATTTGAGCTGGCTATCCAGGGCCAGGTTATCTCCACACGATCGTACCGTAAACGAATTCTAAAACAAGAGGTTGAGAACGTCAAGTGTCGGCTATGCGGGGAGAAAGAAGAAACACTAGACCATGTCATGGCCAGATGCTCTGTCCTCGCACCAAGATCTTACCTAGACAGACACAATGATGCGGCTTAAATAATCCACCAAAAGCTACGAAATAAGTACATGGGTTTAGAAACAGAAACGCCCTATTACAAGTACGACCCACCAGCAATATGTGAAGATGAAGAAATATGCCTGTACTGGAATAGACCGATCATAACTGATAAAACGATTCCAAATAATATCCCGGATATCGTGTTCACTTTAAAAAAGGAAAAAACAATCTACCTTATTGACATAGCCGTACCACTCCCCTCGAATATCTGTAAGACTCAGAATGAGAAAATAAGTAAATACTTACCACTAGCAGATGAGATGAAAAGAATGTGGAAGATGAACAAGGTAAGGGTTGTCCCTATTTTGACTGGTGTGACGAGCGAGGTACCAAAAACATTTAAGAAGAACTTAGCTGAAATCGGTATCAGGGAAGAAGTGTATTTGCCAATACAAAAAGCCATACTGCTCAGGACATGCAACATCATACGAAGGGTTCTTGGAGATGTAGAGAATAGCTAAAGGCTTGATACCTTGTGTGTAGCATCGGTGGTCAAATGCTGAAAACCAGATGGAAAGTCTGAGAAATTGGGAAATAATAATAATAATATATTTCCCATAAATCATTTCATTACATCATATTATCACAAAAGCTGCAAAACATATATGAAATATAAAAGGTGGACAATCGTTTTAACATTTGCTCAATGAGAAATATACAGAAGAAAATATAGACTTACAAAGGTAGCACCTGTGGTGAGTACTTTATATGTTGGGTTGAAACAAATCTATTGTTTTTTTCCTTTCTTTTTTTTTCAAAATGCAATAAATGAACTCGAATAAAATAGAAACATAAACTAACGACGAGGGCAAAAGTAGCAATTTTTTTATCGATCAACTGCATGATGTAGGTTCTTTCTACTGTTCGTATCCACTTCTTCAGTCTTCATTTCACAATTCTTATGCTGACAGCTGACTTAATCTCAATTGGAAGTTCATTAAATATTCTCGGTCCTAAATAAACATAACATCCTTGAGTTAAGGTTTTATTCATTCTTGGCACGGTGAGTACCATCTTCTTGTATCTGGTATCAAGATTGTGGGTTACGAGTTGTTCCAGCTTCAGATTAACCTTCGTATAGAGAAGAACTGTGTAAAAATACATTTTATATATATGTATATATATATATATATATATATACATTCTGTCAAGAAAGTACCGGGAATTATCGATTTAAATCTGGCGGGGCAATGAGGCAGGTAAAATTTTTTTTCCTAGGTTGGTACCACTATCCTCAATTACTATGCCAAGCTTGAGCGGGATCTGTCAACTAGTGTGTTTGCAACAGCTGATTAAGTCAGTCGATGTCAGAGTGCGTGCCGATTTTTACTATGGGTGATTACGTTGAGCAAAGAATTTGTTTAAAGTTTTGTGTTGCAAATGAATTTTCGTGTGCCGATGCATTGAAAATGTTGCAAAAGGCCTTTGGTGATAATGCTCTATCGAAAACTCGTGCATATCAGTGGTACAGAGCCTTCAAGGACGGTCGTGAAGTGGACGCCCATCGACGGCTTCGATCGAAGATAACGTCGATAAAATTAAGGAAAGGGTGCTGGAAAACCGTCGTACCAGCTTGAGAGAGATAGCACATGATCTTAAGATATCCCACGAGTCCGCACGTACGATTTTAATTGATATTTTTGGCATGAGAAAGGTGGCCGCAGGACTCGTACCGAAAGACCTGAATTTTCTTCAAAAACGTCATCGCGAACAGGTTGCTTCAGACATGCTGGATCGCTGTAATTCCGATTCTACATTCATGGAACGCATTATAACTGGTGATGAGACCTGGGTCTACGAGTACGATATGCAAACAAGCCAGCAATCATCGGAATGGGTGGCAAAAAATGAGCCGAAACCGAAAAAACCACGCCAAAGCCGCTCGAAAATGAAGGTGATGCTCATTGTTTTCTTCAATATCCGTGGCATGGTGCACTACGAATTCGTTCCAGAGGGTCAGACGGTAAACAAGGAGTATTACCTAGGCGTTAGGAAACGTTTGCGTGAGCGTATCCGTAAGAAGCGGCCAAATTTGTGGGCGAACAACTCATGGATTTTGCATGACGATAACGCGCCTTCTCACCGAGCTACGATTGTGACTTTCTCGCCAAAAACTCAACAAACGTGCTTCAGCAACCACCGTGTTCACCGGATTTGGCTCCCTGCTACTTTTTCCTCTTCCGAAAACTAAAATTGCCCCTTCGTGGCACCCGTTTTGAGTCGATTGAAACCATAAAACAAAATTCGGCGCGAGAGCTAAAGTCCATCCCGGAAAGCGCCTATAAAAAATGTTTCGATAATTGGAAGTGCTGTTGGCATAGATGTATTGGAGCAAATGGAGCCTATTTTGAAGGCGACCCAATAAATTTTGACGATTAAATGTAAAAATGTTGTTTTAATTGAAAATTCCCGGTACTTTCTTGACAGAGTAGTATATAGTAGTATATATATATATATATATATATATATATATATATATATATATATATATATATATATATCCAATACACCCGACAATTTATACAGTTCTTCGGTAGGAAAGGTGATATCTTTTCTGAAAATTATTTTCAGGATCCATTTTTGTTGAACAATTAGTCTGTTGATTTCCTTTTTTTATGCAGCTCCCCAAGCTATAATACCATACACAAGTTGGGATTCAACAAGAGAATGGTACAAAATCAACATATACCTGACATCAAAATCCCAGCCAAATACTTAAACCTAGAAACCAGACCTCTCAACTTTCCAACTAGGTAATTTACATGCTTATTCCACCTGAGAAACGTATCCATCACTACACCCAGGTACCTACATTGATAAGTGGGCTGTATTTGGATATGATTTTCTTCATATTGTATCACAAGTTGTCCAAAATCCGGATGTCGCTACTAGTTTACTATTCCATTGCTTCATCTGGCAATACTTTTATTTGGAAGTGTCATCATTAGGCTTCCCTTTTTAGTATCTGTCATTTCACTGAAGTTTAAACAACAGAGTTTCTGTTTTCTCTGAAAATGTCAACTTCTGTACCAAGTAATATGTTTTTGCGGAGATTGCGGAAATTTTTCACATAGAGTTTTTTGAAAAACCTGGAATAGAAGATTCACCTTCAACATTTCGAGGGAAATAATTACAAGTAGTTAGATCCCAAAATACGCAATCAGGCGATTACCCCATTCCTAGTATAATAAATACATAATAAGTTTTAACTTTGTTTTGACTTCGATTTAAATATAAATGACTGGAACTAACTTGATAGTTTTTATTTCGAACATGTTTTGCGTGAATTTTTGTATAGTGGACTTGAATGTGGACAAAATTTAAAACAGGAATCTTCAGATGAAATGAGGGATTAGAATGAAAAATCATGAGAAGGAATAACTTAAAAGGGTGAAAAATGTTGAAATAAATCCCGAAACAGAAAGTTATATTGGGTTGTCCGGAAAGTTGTTTCGTGTTTTTTTGGAAAAATTAAAGACAATTTTCTTATAATGAATAAACATTCTATTAAATTATATATTGGCCAATACCTTTCGCCATCTTTCTAGTAGTAGCATGATTCTACGCTCATAAGTTTTTGGCCTTTGCTGGCAGAAAACCGATCCAGGTGATTTTCTACCTATTCATTTGAAGTTAACGGTTAACCGTCCAGAAACTACTGCAATAACCGGAATAAATAATAATCTGAAGGTGTCAGATCTGGAGAATATGGTGGGTGTGTCAGTTTATCTTACTCAAGGTGCAAAAGCATTTGGCGAGTGACCAAAGCTGTATGAAGTCTCGCATTATCTTGGGGGATCACTATCAAACCAACCTGTTACCGTTCAAACTTCCCCCCAAAATAATGGTTTAGGGAGCAATATCTCAGCGTGGTACTACGCCTCTCTGTATAGTTGATAGTACCATTAGTAGTGAAAAGTATGGCGGCATTCTAAACGATTTTCTCCTTGAAACGTCACATACTTTATAGCCAGAGGGGTGGGGTTTTCAGCAGGATAATTCAAAATGCCATACTTTGGCCTACAGCAAGTATTTACAAATGGAGGTTGAATAAGTAAATAGAATAAGTATTTTTTGATTCAAGAAATAAATATATATACTCGATAATTATAATTAGGCTTTATTTTTTCCAGATACTTTCCAGACGGACTATACTATTGTGAAAAACTTGCTAAAATAGATTACTTTTCTGTGTCAATTCCTTCAAAGAATTTGTCAAAACTTCACTCAAAAATGTCTGAGACTATCACAGCTGCAGATATTTGCCTCTTAGTTACAGTATCTATATTAGTTATAGCGAATATCGTTTTAGCGTCTTGCATAGGATTAGTCCTTCCGAAACATATGAAAGAGGATGGTTGGTATTACATTGGAGATTTGGGTGAAATGTCTCATAACACTAAGATGAATTTCTGCAAGTGTGGAGATTGTAAGTATTAATCTGCTAATTTGGTTTTAGTTTTTTTTACTGGCTTTATTAACCCTTACATAGCACAAAAGACTCCTCAGCCTACAAGTACCCGAAAGTCAACAGAAAAAAGTGAAAATGCTGTGAAAACTCCTGTTATAGAAACATCGCCAAACTCAACATATGTTTATACAGAACCTTCACCTAAACAAGAAGAAATCCTAGAAAATTCAAAACATGCGATCGAATTAACAACTCAAAGCGTGAAAAATACTTTAAAACCTCCAATTACAGAAACATCAATGATATCGTCAGAAACTGCCAGGGCTACACTTAATCAAAGAAAGGTCCAAGAAGATTCGAAAGCTGCTACTCGAAACGTGGGAAAGACCTGTAAAACTCCAATCAGAAAAACATCAAAGATATCTTCAGAAACTATCATGGCACCAATATTTAATACAGAAGATGTCCTTGAAGTTTCAAGGACCGAATCTACTTCTGCTTTTAAATTTAATATTGATTCCATTAACACATCACAGATATCTATAGAAACTATCATGGCACCAACACTTGACACAGACGATGTCCTTGAAGTTTCGACGAGCGAATCTACTTCAGATTTCACATTTAGTACTGATTCCAGTTACACATCAGAGATATCTATAGAAACTATCATGGCACCAACACTTGACACAGACGATGTCCTTGAAGTTTCAACGATCGAATCTACTTCAGATTTCACATTTAGTACCGATTCCAGTTACACATCAGAGATATCTATAGAAACTATCATGGAACCAACACTTGACACAGACGATATCCTTGAAGTTTCAACGATCGAATTTACTTCAGATTTCACATTTAGTACCGATTCCAGTTACACATCAGAGATATCTATAGAAACTATCATGGCACGACCACTTGACACAGACGATGTCCTTGACGTTTCAACGAGCGAATCTACTTCAGATTTCACATTTAGTACCGATTCCAGTTACACATCAGAGATATCTATAGAAACTATCATGGAACCAACACTTGACACAGACGATATCCTTGAAGTTTCAACGATCGAATCTACTTCAGATTTCACATTTAGTACTGATTCCAGTTACACATCAGTGATATCTATAGAAACTAGCATGGTACCAACACTTAATACAGAAGATGTTCTTGATGTTTCAACGATCGAATCTACTTCAGATTTCACATTTAGTACTGATTCCAGTTACACATCAGTGATATCTATAGAAACTATCATGGCACCAACACTTAAAACAGAAGATGTCCTTGAAGTTTCAACGGTCGAATCTACTTCAGATTTCACATTTAGTACTGATTCCGCTTACACATCAGAGATATCTATAGAAACTATCATGGAACCAACACTTAATATAGAAGATGTCCTTGAAGTTTCAACGGTCGAATCTACTTCAGATTTCACATTTAGTACTGATTCCGCTTACACATCAGAGATATCTATAGAAACTATCATGGAACCAACACTTAATATAGAAAATGTCCTTGAAGTTTCATCGACCGAATCTACTTTTACATTCAGTACTGATTCCAGTGACACATCTTCGGTTAGATCGTACACTAATATTGAGGTCACGGAAATTTCTTCGACAGAACTTTCAGATGTGCACGATTTTCGGAATCAAAGTGGAAATAGCAAAAAAAAATGTTCTGTTAAAATTGTGATCTGAAAACATATTTCGGGTTATATTTAGATTTCGTCCTGGATATTTTCTCTAAACGTACAGTTAATTCGAAATATTCCATTATGTATAATAAATAAGCTCCATGAAACAATCCTTCAAGTAATTATCTTCGAAAATCTTGAATTATAAAAGAAAGGAATTGTTCGAAGAAACGAGTATTATTATGAAGGCAGATTTAACACATGACAGGTGACGAACAGAAATGTTTGGACATTTATTTTTCTTCCTTAAAACTATTAGAAAACTATGAATTCAATGATAAAAATTATATGTAATCTACCATTACAGGTACCAACAGAATATGGTGAGAATTGAAACATGTGTTTCATTTTTTATTAATTTATGAACGATTCTTACCAAGCATTGGCAAAATCAAACTAATTTCATCTTGAATATATGAGAATTAGAAATGAATGAACACAAGCCGAAGATAATATTTTCATGATTTGGAACTCATTTGGGTATCTTGATATTTCATTTGAAGTGGTGATCAATTCGGCTAATATAATATGAGTCTATTGCGATATTCACTTATCTATTAGGAATAAGCACTATAAATTGTCTTACTTCTTATAAGATTTTGCTTATAAGATTTCTGTGAGCACTATTTTAACTATTAATCACTTCCTTTGCATTTGCAGAGTTGTCGGAGTGTCTTGAAGGAAGAATCTCTTTTGATACCTCCAATATAGATCCATCCAGTCTCAATCATGTGCCTAGGTAATACAACACCAATACAACAGGCTAATACTATATTGGTTACAGCAATGATAAAAATAGTTATAATGAGACATACATCGAAACGAGAAACTTTTGCCATAATAATTTATTCAATGTGACAGAATTAAATTTTTACAAATAACTAAATTCTAAAGGAAAATGTCAAAATACAACAACTCCAGTGTCCAGAAAATTTAAGTAGGTCATAGATTTTTGAGAATTTTTCCGTCATGTATAATATATTTTAGGAGAGCTCAGACTATTGAGCGCAAATTTAAGAGTTCAAATATCAAAGAGTGGTACCTCCGTAAGCACTCTAACTTTCGAACACAAAGAGCTATAGACTTGAAACATTCTGGGTGGGTTTTAAGCCTCAATATCTCGGGCAAGTTAATGGTTCCGCATCCAAATTTGGAAATTTTTTTGATATTTATAATTTTTTCGACACTACTTATCTAATCGAAATGAGGTTTAGTACCTGGCTTCATATGATGACATGAAACTTCATGTGGAAGTTCTCGACAAGCAACGACCATACAAACGAAACACAACCAGAGAAATTATTCAGTAGATACATGAATATCTGGAAAGAAGCCTGGGTAACATTCATTCATAAGAAAGGTCCGCTGAAACTAGATACATCTCCGTCACAAGGACCATGAACCGTTTGTATGGAAGAATGTTGAGGGATATAATTGAGAAATATTATGGGATACTAGAGATCAAGGAACAGTCAGGATTTTGCACGGGAAAATGGTGTATCGACCATATCTTCGCGATGATGCAGAACGAAAAAAGGCAGCAAGGAAGCATGAAGTATACCTTCGTGGACTTAACAAAGGCCTATGATACAATTCCAATAGGATGAACAGAAGGGTGAATTATTCAACATCGAGTTGAGAAAGGAAGACAAGTAACTAACTGCCTGAATTCAATCTATTAAAGCCCAGAATCGTTGACTACAACACTGGAAATGGATTACTGGATGAAAGAATTGCCTTGGTATTCAAAAAGGTATCTTTACCTTTTTGAATTCTTTCTAAGTAATTGATTACCGTAAATCATTTAGTATGCAAATTCTAGGATAAGCATTCTTCAAATGGGGTTGAGAAAGATGTATAATTGGCTTTAGTCATTTATTTATTGTCCAATTATAGGTTTCTAGGAAAAAATGAGATATTTTTGAGAGGCCTTAATAACTGAACTCTGGGAACGTAGTTGTAATCTAGCCACCTTGTAAAAATTAAAAATTACTTGTTCGATGTAGAATTCGAATACTGAAGAAGATTTGCTAGAAAGTCAAGACTAGAAGACATCAGGAGTCACCAAATCAGTGAGATAATGAAAGTACCAACAAATATAATAGGATAAATTCATGAAATACAACTAAAATGGTATGCTCACGTCGAATGAGTGACAGAGAAATGTATACCAAGAAAAATAATGAAGTGGGTCCAGTGGAAAGAAGAAAACGAGGTATACCGAAAACAACATGGGTTCAAGCAATTGAACGAGTAATGTCTGAGCATAACTTACGCCGAGGGAAGTGAAAAGACCGAAGGGGATGGAGACAAGTAATCGGAAAGTGAAGGACGGTATGGAACCAAAGTTGTATACATATAACACTATTACCTATACCTCACTACAAAACCCTGAGGCACTAATTGTACCACCCATTATATGAATATAGCAAAAAAGGAGTGGAAGTCGCCATGACCGCTCATGTGAAAAAATTGTAAATTATCTGACAAAACCTCGTACAGTCCAAAATACAACATAAACAAATCAACTCCGGCGACCTCATCAGATAGGCCAAATTGAAAAACCCTATCTAAACCCATTCGGCCGCCCGACCCGAATCCAAATGAAGCAATTTTTTATCTGGACCCCCTCCTATCTTCTTCCGACAGTGACCCGCGTAAACTCCACTTTGCCTTGCCGGAATATCCTAGGGGACTCAGGTCAGCGAGGCGCTTCCCACCGCGGGTCGACGCTGTATGAAAAACGCACGCGACGCTCCGTGCACGCGATTTATCACGGGACACATGCGGCGCATTTCACCCGGAGATGGGGCAATTCATCGTCATTCTTCCGCGTTATTCAAGTGTCGTTTTTGATAACAGCCAGAGCAGGTTGATTGATAATATGTCGGTGCCAGAGTAGAATCCAATGTAGGTTATGAGATTTGAAACGGTTGAATCTAGTTGTACATTGGATCAAACTTTTGATAATAATAATGAGGAGTTTATTGAATAGTTCATTACAACCATGTACATCATCTTTCAGCCATTATTGGTCTATTGCTGGACATAAGCCTTCAAAGACTACTTTCACATTATTCTAGGCTGTGCCTCCTTTGTCCAATATGTACGCGTCTAATATCATCGGTATCTAGTTGGAGGTCGTCGATGCTCTTAAAATGGGAGACTATAGATTACCACAGATTCTCAAAACTTTGATCAATGAGTGTCTTATACTGGGAAAGATACTACAACAGTGGAATAATGCAACCATAATCCGAACGCATAAGATAATATAAATAATCCTGCTTATTGTTGCCTTCAGTCTGTTGTCACATTTTCTCTTACGTTCAACCTTCCGAGGAAAGGAAAACCTATGTCACCTAGTTGGTATAGCCAGATGAAAGTAGTGTCGTGTATACTATTGTCTTGATCTATCGAAGATGTTTCTGTTTGTATGGAATCCAGAAGTTGTAAAGAATTCTTGGAGTCTGAGCTACAGTCATGAGAGCAGTATTCGAGTTCTGGTCCGATTTGGCCTTTATACAGTAGAAGAAACTGATCTGCAAGAAAATATTTCCTAGCCTTGAACAAATATCCTAGCTTATTGGCAACATAATTCGCAATGTCAGTCACATTTCTCCCCAAAAGACCGACGAGTTGATAGTCACGCCTAGAAGATGCATGGAATCAGTTGACTTGGTTTTCGGTCATCAAGTCAGAAGTCACAAACTGAGTTTTTTTAGAAAAAAACATTTTTTGGGTCTTCCAGGCATGAAATTGTACCAGATTTCATTAACCCCATCCTTTTTTTTTTTTGAGATCTTCGTTCACGGAATAGATATGCTGGCATCTATAAAGATGAGACTCAACGATACTCAAAGATTTGTCACTGATGAAAGAAGACATCAGCGCGATATCGTCCGTAGAACTCACAATATGGTTCGATCGTACGAAGAAGATCGTTTTTGTGGACCAGGAAGAGGGTGGACCAGGAAGAGGCTGAGCCTTGGAGCCCCCAATACCAACGATATCATCCGCGACCATATGAATATTCCTCATCCAATCGCAAAATATGCATTATTCACTCGAATTATTACTCGAAGAGATTGAGTGTAAAACTAGATCAATATCAACCACGAGAGCAAGGTACCGCACGAATCATCATCTCCAAGTTGTGAAAAATCTTAAAGGAAACTCCATTGAATACAACGAACTATCGGGTGTTTTTTTTAGAGTGATAGAACTTTAAGTTGAAATAAAACACATTTAAATTAAGATAGAAGCCAATTTTTTTATTTGAGAGATAATTTTATGACATTTATGTTTTAAAGATAATTTCCGGCATATGTCCACCACGACTAGCTCTGAGGAACCGCATTCGACCAGACCAATTTTGGACCACTTTTTCGAGTAATTCAGGCTTTATTTAATCAAAAACACGAGTTATGTTGGCTTCCAAAGCGACTATTGTTTCTGGTTTATCAGCATAAACTTGACATAACCTCAAAGAAAATAATCCAGTGGAGTTATGCCGCATGATCTTGGAGGCCAATTAATTGGACTATTTCTCGAAATAATGTTATCGCCAAATCTTTCTTTCAATAAAGCAATTGTTACGGTAGCAGCATGAGGTGTAGCACCATCTTGTTGGACCCAAAAGACTTCTGGGTCGATACCATTGAAATTTTAAAACAAATAATCATTGATCATCGATCTGTAACAAGCATCATTCACTGTAACATTAGCTCCAGCATTGTTTTCAAAGAAATATGGACCGATGATGCCTTCAGCGTGTAAAGTACATCACAGTGCATTTTTCTGAATGCAATGGAACCTGCAGAACTTCTTCTCTATTTTCACATCATAGACAGCAATTTTGCTTGTTTACATAGCCGTTCAACGAGAAATGAGCTTCATCACTAAACACAGTTTCACAATAAAAAAGTGGATCAACTTCAAGCTGTTCTAGGTGCCAATCAGCAAACAAACGACGCCTATTATGGTCAGGTGGCTTTAGTTCTTGAACCAGTTGGATCTGTGTTGGTGTAGACCAAGATCTCCATCCAAAATTTTCCATGTGGTCGATGCACAGAGTTCAACTTGTTGTGAACGTCGACGAATAGACAAATTTGGATCTTCATTAACACTTTGACTTACAGCAGCGATATTTTTTTTTGTACGTACAGTTCTTTGTCTTGTTGTTGTTGTTGCATCGAGTAGAGAAAATGTTGTCCGAAATCTATCAATAGTTCGACGAATAAGCTGCTTTGATGGACGATTATGTAAACCATAAATTTCACGAAGTGCTCTATAAGTTTGGCGAATAGAACACTGATTTGGAAAATAAATTTCAACAATTTGTAAACGTTGTTGCGTCGTGAGTCTTTCCATGTCACATTTGTCAATGCTTACTGAACAGAAATGTCAAAACAACATGGCTTCTACCTTCTGTCAAATCACAGTTATCCCCATCGAAAGTTCTATCACTATAAAAAAAAACACCCGATACTAGTCCCAATATTTGTAGACTATGAAAAAGCGTTCGACATAGTAGGCCAATATCAAATGTCTTTGTCGGACAGCAGAATAGATCATCAAGAAACCTCTCTTATAATATCCATTTATGAGAACTTGACAGCCAACGTGTGACTTCGGGAATATAACAACTAATTATGAGATGAAGAGAGGATCTACAGAACTTTGAGCAAAGAGAAGAGTCAATAGTGAATAGCACAAAAGACAAATGTCGCTCGAATTGTAGAACTCGCGCAGATGCCGGAGACTGACACAGTCTTAGTATCTTTAGCAAAATGAACAAACTGTGTTCTTTGCGTTTGAGAACTACTTCTTGAACCAACTAGATTACAATATCAGTAATCAAATTAGCTCTAGGCTTCTTCGCCAAACTGATGAGACCCATGAAAGTCGAAAGAACAACCTCCATACTATGGTGAACTTAGGGTGGATGTTGAGCAACTTGGTGGACGCAGTTCAGAAAATAAAAACTTTAAACTGACTTCACGACAGTAGTTTTCACCTTTTAACCTACATTGAACATAAACACTTTTTAAGGCATATCGATTCTTGAAGCAGAACCGTAACTTTTCTCCCGTCCGTTTCTTCCGATGATGCAAAAACCTTTCCTTGTCGTGATCCCCCTTTGTTTCGGCCTCATTATTGCGATATTTATTTCGATATAAAGGATCAAATGGGCGCGCGCTCATTGAATCGGATACGAAGATAAGGATACTGGACGATTAACCGGAAAATTTACGATTCCATTAGCAGCCGAGAAGGGGCTCTTTATTCTAATTGCTTTCCGAAGAAATATACCCTTCGAGTTTTATTGGAGAAGGCTTGGCTGTAAATTAAAAACTAAGACGATGGAGAGAAATTGTTTTTAGTGGAAAATTCGTAAAGAAATAGTCTTAAGAGTGTGCAGCTCTTTATAGTAGCAGAGGCCATTTATTTTCAACGAAAATATAATTGAGATTTTATGCCTTCCACTTCAGTAAGAGTTGGTACCAGCTAGATTTATTCAGTTTCCTGAGTTGTATTGTGTTTACTGATTATTGCATAACATATGGAAATTCACACAATTTTTTTGTTTCACAATTTATTCAGAATCCTGACACGTGTTTCGGTCTTTCGGCCATCTTTGAATGAGTACAAAAAGGAACTAATCTTAAAATTGAAAAAGGTTCTTTTATTACACTTAGGACATCTGTGTATTTTTATGGAGGATGAAAATAACAGCATCCAATATAGGGGTGTTTCCGAATAGTATTAGGAAATTTGTTAAATTCTCATTTTTCTCAAGGAATTTTTTGATTTAAATAAACTCCATATAGTCCATCAATTTACCCTCATTAACATTATATAGTAAAGTAACATTTTCTTATTAAAAAAAAATATTATTTTCGATACAATGTTCCGTAAAACTGGTTAATTTCTGGTTTTTCAAAATAGACATCCTATGTTCTTTGATTCTATGCTGTGAACCTCGACCTGTCTGTTCTGTACATATATGTACCATTGCAATCATTACAATCCATTTGATAAATCCCCGATTCCGAAAAGTTGGGTTTCCTTCCTTTATTGTTCACCAAAATCTAAGCTAAATTATTTCTACTACTGAAGAATTAATTCCCATTTTATGAGGACCATTGGAGATTCTACCGCTGAAACCTTTCAAAATAAGCCATTAAAAACCATATGTCCTTTTCTTCATAAGGAACATTTGTATTGATATAATTTTTTTTCAAAAATTGTAGTAAGTTTTCTTATTAATCATTTTGTCAATGATTCAAGTTATATAGCCATTGCTCACCGCTATAGTTTTAATTATATTGACTTCTTTTCGGAAATATACTTCGTTCAAGGGATGCTCAAAAGTCTATGAATGAAAGTATGGAATGTTGACATTTCAATTTGCAATGACTGATTGGATTTTGAATGGATTATGCTATCAATTTCCGAAAACAAGTAAATATAATTAAAACTATAGCGGAAAAGTCAGTATACCCAATCTCTTAAACAATTCCTAACAACATTCCCTGTATCCAAGACCACCCACCAACCTGATCGCACGTCTCTGCAATCTGAAGATGTCATCCCGTCGGACACAATTTCCACATAATAAGACACAATATTTCAGCCTGGACTCGATTAATGCTTTTTTTAAAATTCTACCGTAGAGAGAATGCGATAAAACCACAGATCAAAAATATTTCTACTAAAAATAGACATCAGCTGCATGATACACCCAGGTGAGCATAGTATCCAAACGCACTCCAAGAAACCTAATTGAGTGCACTTCATTGTTATCTTGGCTTCGGTTCCTCAAGCTAAAATCCAGTCTCTGTGTTTTCATCATTCATTCTAAATCTATTTGCACAGAACCATTCAAAGGCCACCGACTCAGCCTCATCAGAAATACTGCATAGCTAAGGCATATCAGATGATCCGACTGTAATGGTAGTATCATCTACTAACAAAATAGTTTCAGCATCAGGTACATAATCAGGAAAATCATTTATATATAGCAAAAAAAGTAAAGGTCCTAATGTGGATACCAAGTTCTATTGGCCTTAGTTCTGAACACGTACTATTTGCAAACACTGTTTGATATCTACCGCTCAAAAAAGAATGGGTAAGTCTAACCAGATCAGGCTTTTTTCCGTACTTTCTCAGTTTCATCAACAGCCTGTCATGGGTGACACAGTCAAAGCCTTCGACAGATCTATAAATAATGCAAGAGAGTGCTCTCTCCCTTTTCGAAGCAATCCACAACGAAATTCACAAAGGCTTGTTTGTGCTCATATGTTTCCTGTATTCAAATTGCTGACTTGAAAAATGACAATTTCCCTAAAAAAAAAATGACACCAGCTGCCTCAAAATAATCTTCTAGAATATTTTCGATATGATCGGTGTCGATAAAATTGGCCGATAATTATTGACTTTTTCTCGATCACCGTTTTTTAAATACTGGGATAACTTTGGATATATTCATAGCTTCGGAAAAACAACTAGTAATTAGGCATCTTTCATTAATTTTGTTAATGCTATATAATGTTCGGTCTGGTGACCTTCACAGAGGGACCATAAAAATCAGTACATTTACTTGCTTTCAGGTCCTTTACCACTTCTCTCACTTCAATAGAACTTCACGGAAACTGAATCCTAAATTGTTTGGCTTCCTTTTTTGAAAGTGTCCTCAGAACTCAACAAAGAATGTGGCAACCTCCTTGGAGCTTCTTCTGCTATCGTAGAAAAATGTTTTTTGGAAACGCCTTGTTCAATCTTAAATTTCCTAGTAATGATTTCATTCTTGAAATGATTATTTATAAGCTGCCAAGCAGTCCTGGATTTATTCATTGAAATTTCTAAGATGTTAGTGAAATATTCAGTTTTCTGATTCGTTCTATAACATTTCGTTAAGTGATTTTTTAGTGAATATTAACTATTTACAACATATTTACCGAACAGTTCTCTCACGAGAAGACGTTGTAAACCAACCACCGTCAGCCTTCCTATCCCTCATTCTCACCAGCCTCTCTGGGAAAGATAGTCGAAATATATCCACCAATGTTCGATGAAATAATTCGAAACATGCACTACAGTCCAAACTAGCATCATCCATGAAAGCCCAGTCCACCTCACCAAGCAGGTGATATTACATGATATTAAAACCACGCTTAGTGAGAGGTCTCGACACTCTGCGGGTTAAATTTAAGTTTTAGTATAACCAGGAACGCTCAACTGTAAAAACTGTGCATCATGATCAGAAAAATCAGCTGCAACAACACTTCGCATTCTCTCTTCCTGTGTCAAACTTTGTGAAAATATTGTCTAGACAATTATTACCTCTGATTGGTTGATAAACTTTCTGTTGAAAATCGAAGGATCTCGTTAGTTCACAGACAATTATCGCCTCTAAAAACCTAAATCTAAAACACCACGATCATCAGTTCTGATTCTTAGATTAAAATCCCCACATATAACAACCCTGTCCTTCCTTACATCAAAACATACAAGAGCAAACTCTAGAATCTTGATAAAAGTACTAAAGTTTCTAAATGGAGAGGAATAAACACATATCACAAACAGATAAATTCCTTATATCACTTTCTGTTGTACATTCAGTCAATCTTACTTCGCTCCTTACCAGAATCATGGTTCCTCCATGTTAGTATTCAGATCTGACATATGAATCACCAGTAGACTAACCGTCCATCCCGAATCTAGTTGTTATGCTGCAGAGAATTGTCTTAATCTTTTTCTGCCTTTTTTTTTTTTAATTTCCTCTTCTATTTACTCACTCTCTCTGTCTTTTTTTCGGTTTCTTCTTCACCTTTTTTCTCTCCAATTTCTCATTTTTTGTCTTTCTCATTCATTATTTATTTTATTTAATCAATGTTTTTTCCTCTTCCTGTTTGTGTCATCAACTGCCTCTTCCGCCCATTCATGCAACTTGTTTACGTCTAGCTCATTTACTTTGCCATTTCTCATAAGTTTTAACGTGAAGTCGTATTTTTGCCTTATTCTATCCTTATGTTTACTGTGTGAGTCAGTGTACATTCTGTACTTATGTGTTGTGTGTCCTCAATTACTCTATTACATATACAAGTACCATCCGTATCTGTCAATCTAAATCTTTTCAAATATGCTTTGAAGTTATCATGTCCAGTCGCCAATTTTGCTGTTTAAATCTGTCGGTCCCTGTTTGTACGAAGTGTTTAAAGAGCTCCCTTTTCATACCTTTTCCATCCTGTTTGCCATTCCTCCTGTATATCCTGCTTCATCTTTTGTTCTCTCATTTTTTTGTTATATTTCGAGCTGTGTTTACCATTCTTGGTTCTGTCGGTAGATGGATGTGGTTTGTCTTTGGTCTTTGTTCTTGCCGTTTATATTACGTTCTTGTTTTCTGTCTAGTTTTTGTGTCTGTGTTTTGCCTCGATCCACCACGGACACCGACTGATAACTCTCAAACAGGCGTAAGTATGGAGGACGACATAGCTAAAATAAATCGACTATCCTTTTAAGTCGGTTTTTAAATAATAATTTCTTGACAGAAGTAACGAATTTCGAATTCGTAAACACGAACTCTCGACTACTGAACTGCCTCTGTTCGAGATTCGCAGGAATTATGCATTTATAATTAGAGTTAGCGGAACTTTTGTTACACACTTGTCGGATAGGGTGCACTTGACGGTTATCCTCCCGCTAGCGCGGGAGTGAGAATCGAATGGAATATTCAATTGTCGGGATATGTTCCATTTGTAAGTGACAAGAGAGGATGAGTGTAGGATGTGAGAGAGCACTGAAACATTTCCGCTTAACCGGTGTCTCATAACATATGGCATTTTGTATTCATAAGTCACTGGGAGGAAATTGAATCCCTGACTGTTTTATGGAAAGCAGGTAGGATTCTGGCGCCGCCGTGGAGACGAACCTGAAGCGATCCTTAATGACGTTTGTTCGCGGGATCATTTAGGTCTGGAAAAGACAATCGGAAAGATACGAAATTCAATGTTAATCAAGACGGCGACCAGGGTCTAGTGGAGCAGTGGAAGAATCAAAACGTCAGTGCGATGCGATAATGAATAAACTGACTGTTCTCGATGGCAGTGGAAAGTGGGGATGCTTTGATCGAAAGGCTCTGCAGTCTGCTTTCAGCACTACCGAATCATTCGCACTTCAAACGTGAGATGAGTCAGATCATATAGGTTGAAAATAAAGTAAATCGAAATGTTCAGTGTAGAAGAAAAATTTTCGATCATAAACTGGTACGTTGGTGGTCAATCAATTCAAGAGACAATGAATTTTAATGTTGCCTTTGAAGATAGGCGAATTCCTTCAAGTTCGACTATTTCTAAAATAATTGAAAAATTTGAGAAATGTGGGTGTTTACGAACATGCAGGGATTTCTAGATTGATAAACCACCAAAAACCATTAGTGAAAATCGTCTAAAAAAATAAGGAGATGTTAATGTTTGGGTAGAAATAGTGGGGAATAAAATAAGAAGGAACGGTTCATAGGTCCATTTTTAATCAATGGTAACCTAATATCTGGAGCTTCGAGAGAATCAAATTATTCCGACTGTTCGACAGCTACTAATTAATTTCGATGATTCTTCAACAGGATGGTTGTCGAAGTCACAAGGCAAGAGAAGTCACACGATATCTCAGGACGACTTTTTCGGACCGTGTCATTTATAAAAATGGCACGATCAAATGGCCACACAGATTACCAGATTTATCTCCCAATGATTTTTTCTTTCGGGATATCTGAAGAATTTGATTTATGGGCATGAAATTGATAGAGAATGAATAAAGGTTCAAAATAATCCAACTTTGTGCCCAATCTGAGCCGAATTTGCTCAGAGATATGCTATTATTTCTTTATAATAGATTTGGTTACTTTTTGGCTCAATAAAATTCATTATTTGAACATTTAATTCAAATTTGACCTTCGATTTCACATTTTTTAGAATCTGTTTTTGTTTTCGAGTTTTTTATTTTCGTAGAATTTATTTCATTTTCAAACCATTTATGGCGAAAAAGAACCTAAGTACTCATTTTCACAGAGAAAATTATTTGTGTCATTAATCATTAATATGGTCTTCTGGAAAAATTTCTTGGTTTATTTGAACTTTATAACATCGGTAACTATTCATTTTCAAGATATTCCGAACATTTCTATCGTTCATATCGACTTGTTCAGCAATTTGTTTACTCGAACAATGTTCACTGGTTTCAACTTCTACTTCGTTTTACATACGATTTTCACTAATGGTTTTGGTGGTTTATCAATCTTGCAATGCCTGCTTGTTCGTAATAACACTCATGTTTCTCGAATTTTTCGATTATTTTAGAAATAGTCGAACTTGAAGAAATTGGCCTATCTTCAAAGACAACAATAAATGAATTTTTTGTCTCTTGAACTAATTGACTACCTAGGTACCATTTTATGATCTATAATTTTTCTTCTCTACCAAAAATTTCGATATACTTTATTTTCAACCGCATATCATGTTTGAAATGCGAATGACTCGGTTGTGCTGAAAGCAAACTGCAAAGCCTTTCGATCGAAGCATGCCTACTTTCCACTGCTATTGAGAGAGAACAGTCATTTATTCGTCAGCGCATCGCGCTGAGGTTTTGATTCTTCCATTACTCCACTGAACCTTGGTCATCGTTTCGATTAACATCGTATCTTTCCGACTGTCTCTTCCATACCTATATGGATTAATTGGGACTAGAAGGAACGTGGATGAGGAAATATGAGAACAAAGAACATTATTACTGTAATACTCCACTAGAAGCAATAATCTTAATATAAAAGTCCGGTGTCAAAACGGACAAAAAAATTTATAACTTAGCCAAAATACGCATAGAACTGAACATTGGTATAGACGTTAAGTAAACCATTATAAATAAAATATCAAAAATATCCTTCGATCCTACTCATGCAGAAAAATATATCCGAAGGGTCGAAAGCGAAAAAATCAGGTTTTTTTCTTTTTCCTTTGACAAGATAAGATTTATTGTAAAAATAAATCAAAAAAGTTGTAGATCATCCTTTTTTAGTACAAATTACAATTCGTGAGGTTTTAAAGCTGAAAAATTCATACTCTACATAATACATATCTATATGCAGCCTATATACGTCGTCGTATGTTCAATATAAGTTTTACTCACACATTTAAACTTCTGCAAAATGTATGAGTAGTTTGAAGTATAAGACTATACTGACAGTGTCTAATTCGTTTCTTTCATAAACTTGAACGACATCTGCCAGCTATGTCATAGTTCGAATGTGGAAGGTCGCACACTTGCCTATTTTTGAAGGACGTAAACGAAATTACCAGGTTTTAGTAGCCCTTGGTCCCACCAGTTTCGCACAATAACTTTCGACCCATGTTCGGCTTTGATGTTAGGTCGATGGCAATGATTGGCCGGACAAAGCAGAGTTTTTTTTTCTTGTGGTTGTCGCCAGTCAATACCTGATATAAAAAACCCTTTCTTTTTTACCTTTGGAGCAGCTACTCACAAGAAGACCTCTTAATTTAAAATCATAAGGAACACGATTGCCTTGTTTCTGAAACAGATCCGTAGATCTGTACGATAAAATAAAACACTGTCAGGTCACACTCCCACGTAAATGCAAACTCGTTTTGCATTAGACTGAGATCTTCATTGAGTAATGTAATTCATCATCTTCGAATTGAAATCATCACTGAAATCACCACTTCTGGAACGCCGAAACTATTATCTGCATGAATTGTTTATTGAAGCATTATCTCCGTAAATTTCCTCAAGCAGGCAATGAGCTTCAGATGGACTCTTATTCCAATTAAAACGAAAATTGTAACTTCCCTAAAATACTACTTAATTATCATAAAATCTGAAATTTTCAACTGCGTTATAAAAAACCTTTGTGTGAAACTCAAAACAATTCAAACTGATGTTAAGGCAGATGTCTAATCTGCCTTAACATAACTGAATAAAAATTAAATGTTTTTAGAGCCATCCTTTGAATTATTTTGTACTCCCAACATTTAGAAAGTGGGTAAATTCTTATGTTAGGTATAGGTTATGGTCAAAAGAAATGGTTTTGTTACTATAAAATTTATTACAGTAGCAGATACAGACTAGTTACAATGTTAATCATAATTACAATGCAATTTTACATTATAAAGGTTAGCTAATACAGCCCAGAGGGCAGTTACATTAAGGCAGTTTGACATCCTTATAACAACAGCAGCTTGAATTACACAAACTTCAAAACACTTTGACGGGTTGAAAAATCATCTTAAGTCGTGAATGGAAATCCGTCTCATACCAGCATTTCATCCATGAATCACAGGATTTTTCATCTTTTCGCCGTCATTATTGATGGGTATCTTTGAATTTGAATGGCAAACGTCCCAAAGAAAGAATTTTACGTATGAGTGAATCAGAAGGGGTGAAAAATAGCTCTAAAATATTTATCAACCAAGGAGTATTTATTAAAGAGGCGGATCATTTTCTCAGTAGAATTGATAAAAACCATGGGGATACGATGACAAGTCGGATTTCATTCACTAACAGAAAATTTCAAGAATGACTGAAAAATTTCTAAAAACTATCCTTGAAATATTTACAACAAATTAAGTACGATAAGATAAGCGAATTAGAAAGTCAATAAGGAATTAACACTAATTGTGAATTTGAGCTCAATACGTGTACTAAGTATACCGAAAGAAATGATACCAAGTGTTGCTCTATGTGGAAAGTTATCACAGACTTCGATTATTGGGGTGGGTCTTCAGAAAACCATATTAACTTAAGAATTTTAGTATCGTATTAATTCTCGATATCAGTTATCTTAAATATGAAATTTTATATAGCTAAATATTTACAGTCCTTCATCTTGCTAAAATTTAATTTTCTATATTTAACTAACTATTAATTTCATTTGTTGAAATTCATTCTTTTGGTATGTCGCTAGAATTTACTTTTTCTCTGGAAACCCTCTTGAAAGGCGGAATTTTATTCAGAACATAGATCCAAAGAATTCATATTGAAGTCGGTGTTTTGATATTCAAAATCTGTTTTTATCATTTTTTGCTCTTGGTTTCATAACTAGGATTTTGATGGGTAATTTATACTGCACACTTTTTCATAACAAAAATATTTTCAGCATTTCTTATGAGAAGATATCCCGAAAAAATGCTTACAATATTTAATATTTATTGGAGATAATTGAGTCTACAGTGTTTCAGCAGATTTACAGTTTTCATTTCGAAATCCTCACGATATTGAAACATCAATTGATTTTGATTTTATCTCAAAAATTGTTGATCACAATAATATCTCTGTTACCGCCATAAGACCCTGTAGATTCCGTTTTATATTATAGTTGAGCAAATGTGCAATTACTCCATTTTGATATAATCTTTAAAGGTAAAAGTAGAGTTATCCCTAATTCAGATATCTCACTCAAAATAGATGCTTCACAGATCTTGAAACTGAGGATTCCAAGAATTACTTAAATCAAGTTTTGTATTTCACGAATCTAGCTCGTATCGTAAATCATTGAAAACTTCTTTTTTCCCTTTCATTATTGGTTATTCCTCTTATTCAACTAAAAAATATTGTTGAAAAGGATGAACGTGTAATGTTGATTCTATTAAAAATAAGTAAAGTGATTCAAGCATATAACTACAATGATATAAAATAGAGCTCCTGACCCGAAAATATCAAATATAGTTGCTTCAGTGCAATCCATGAACAAATCTTTGAGAAAAAAAGACGTGACTCAATAGTGCATTGCACAGGTGAATTATAAAGAGAGGGAAAAATTTTTGTACAAAATCATTGATATCAAATATTTCGTTGATACAGCCTAAAAGAAGTTTTTTTTAGTAGAGCCCGTATTATTTTATATTACGTTTGTCGTTTCCATGAATTTTATATGTTTAATTTTCCTTCTAAATACATCACTTTGCCGGACGTGTTCATTTTGTTTGTAAAGTACACTACAACTGAAAGTAAGATCCTCTGGAATAATTTTGAGAACTAACTAGTTGGCATCATTGTATGAGAATTGATATATTCATATCAGGGCAAACAGAAAATAAATCTGTTGAAAAATCCGCAAATATACCTCTTTCCTCAAAATACTGATGCTAATTAGTTTAAAAAAATCATTCGACGATGCAGTAATGGAATCGATGAAAGTTGCCCTGCATAAAAACCGAAGACAATGTCTACTTTTTCTTTGAAACCGTTTGAGCATTAACTGCGAAAGTCATGTTTTCGAACAACTATTGGTTGAGGAGCAGCATAAATAAATAATATCATGGTACAAAAAATATGATCGAGCCGATTAGAACAGAAAAACCAATATAACGGAATGATTCTGTGGAATTATATCTATAGAAGAATCTTCTGAATTGGTATACCTCAAGGATCTATATTCCGGAATTATGTATGCAGTATTAATTCACCACAAAAATCAATAGCAAGATGAATACTTTCATAAAATTTATTCATAATCATTCCTGAAGTCCCACGTTCGCTGTAATTACGTCCTAACTATGTATTCTCATGAGAAATATACAAAAGTATCATTGCGCAAACAATACCGCCAAAATTCCACTCCATCCACGAAATTATGTCGGTATCGCCACATATCTCAAGGTATATTCCCTCAAATTCTCAGCAGAATCATCAGGAGACAAACTAAAACAACTTGAGCATTCCCCAGCCTTCCAACTGCCGAGCCTGTGAAGTGATCGGTGACAGTGATGTACTGCTCCTGCTCCTTTTGGATCAACACTGGCCTATTTTCTGTCTGCTCCTGGTTCTGCACCGTCTCGTAGAACCTTCGGTCCTGCATGTTACTAGTTTGAAGCTTGCTGATAAATCCCTTTTCAATGATCTTTGTCTGGTTCTTCATGAATTTCTCAGATTCTTCATCGAAGTTGACTTTGATGAAGGAGGTGATAGTGATCTCGAAGATTTTGTTGGGATCAGCAGGAAGAGTAGGGATGGATCTTCTTTTGCGACCATAGCCAATCTTACCGTCGCTACACTCAACCTAGAAATGAAAAATCCTTAAAATAGTAGGGATTATTTGTTTGACATGAAGGTGAAATGCATATATGAGTATATTTTCTTTCGTATTCAATATTTTTCCTAAGAATATGTTCAGCAAACTACCAAACTTTCTCAGAAACATCATATTAAATTCTACACATTTTGGTTCTACTCTCAAAGTTAGTTTAACCCATTAGAAACAAGTCACGACCTGCAACGAGATTCAGCAGTATGAGGCGTAACATAAGGTGATTTAACTCTCCTTTTGTGATCTGTTAGATTGCTTCTCTACCCCAAGAAAAATTTCTGAATAGACTGCATGAAGAAGCAGAGGCTGTTCAGGACCAGATCAACTCCAATTGGATTGTAGACAACTGGAAAATGTTAATTTTTATATTAAACTCACTTTATAATTCAGGAACAGCGGTTTGAATTTGTCAGGAGTAACTTACTCCAGCTCATATCCAACAAATGTTAAAAAATCTAGTCAAAGAAATTTTTCTGTTTTTCATACATCATATATAATGATGACAATCAAAATCACGATGAAGAAATAAAGTTATCCAACACAATTTCATCCAAAAACCCGAAAGTGTAAACTCCAAGTAGAGGCAATTGATCAACAGAACTTTGTTATTGCTACAATTCAGAGCCCAGGATAATAAAGAAACTATTTCAGATTGGTCCGAGAATTTACCTGATCTGGAAAGCGAGTACTATAATTTTTGACGGACAGGAGACTACTCACGTGAGGTTTGAGTGATAGAGCATCTATAGCAGATGATATAGGCGAGGCAGAATTGATTCCTTAATAACTGCACACCCTTTGTGCTATGGTCGGTTTGAATACCAATTCTTTGAAGACAAATACTAAATGACATATAAATTAATAAGAACATTGTCAAATTAATCTAGAAATTTTAATATTTAGGACGTCTGATTAGAATCTTGAGAGACAATAAAACGTGCTATTTAAAGAAAAGACTATATCTTTTCTGGGCAGCTTTTGGTAAAAGAAATGTTTACGATGAATGTATTCTACCCGTTGCTACCCACGGCAGAACTTTGGCCCAACGTAGGATGCAGAAGTTAATATTGGGCATATCTCTGTGAGATCATGTTCTGAAGGAATATTTAAGGCAGAGAATAGAAGTAGCTGTTGTTGTTGAGAGAATATGTTGACTCAAGTGGGCAGGTAACATAGCCAAAACGGACAAAGAGTTACTAATACTAATACTAATTGCATAGCGTCAGGGACCTGATAAGCAAAGTAGAAGGAGACTACCTTCTCCGTAGAGCGAAAACATTGAAAAAGTGGCAAATTATTGGATTCAAGCAGCCCGATACAGAAATAAATGGCAATCAATGAAAACGTCCTTTGTCCAGTAATAACCTTCAAGGACTGGAAGATGATAACGACAATTCTGTTGAGAAATCCTGAGTAATTACAAAGTTATCATTTGGAAAATTAACTACACTATAAAAGCAAAACTGTCATAATCGCTCATTCAGTTTTAGTAAATAAATGAGGGAATCTCCCATTAAGAAATATATCCTACTAATTAGTGTAAAGGTACTTGTTAACAATTAAAAACTGCACAATACTGTACCTAATTAATACATAGATTTTAATCGAAAAGTTTATAGTCCGGTCTATTTACACATTCAAGTTTACATAAATTCCCATAAAGCTGAATATTGGCATAGTTGTTCAAAACATCATTATAAAGAAAATCTCAAAAGTCCTCATCGTTTCGAGGTGTGCTAAAAATTTGGCACGGGGTCAAAGGTCAAAAAAATGAGTTTTTTGCGATTTTTAGCGAAACGGTGAGTTTTTTCGCAAAATTACCCCAGTACAAAATTGTAGATCACAAAATTCTCTACAAAAAATATATCAATAATTTTTTTCCTAAAAGCCACCATTTTGGAGATATAACGTTCCGAAAAGTTGGATCAGTCGTAATCCCTCTATTCTGCACACGTTTCCACGCCACCTATGAGGTAGTGTACAAAGCGCGTTTTTTTTAACGTGGTTTCCCCAGTAGGCCTATTCCACGGGTCTGCTGAGATTTTATATGTTTTAAAACTATTGCAAAATAATATTATATATTATAGTGGGCAAAAACAACGGCGGTGTAATTAAATAAAATACTTAAAATAACAAGTTAGTCGTCTGATTCATAACTGTCCAAGATTTCTGTTTCTTCTTCTTCTTGATCTTCTTCTCCTTCTTCTTCCTGTTCATCCTCTTGTTCTTCTTCTTCTTCTTGTTCTATTTCACACGTAAACTGCCCCAATAGCGATTCCTGATCGGTATCAATCGAATCTTCAAGAGTTGGTGACTCAACATTCGAGCATGATCGGCCTTGACAGTGTGTGCATGCCAGGGAACAAAACAGTCCAACTTTTCTGCAACCACATTTTGCACTACAACGTTTCTTGCAGTTGCAAAATATTGTGTTGAGAAGTTTCTCAGGTGCTGGTGGAAGTAAAGTTTGAACTGGCTCTAGTGTATTGTCGATCAACTTCCAACCCCAGTCTTTAGGGTCCAGCTGATTACCAAGCCACACTTGAACTTGGTAATATACCCGAAACAGATGTTGATGAGCAGCTACTGAGGTTGGAGGAAGAGAAGCTAAGTTGACTTGTTTTTTATTACGCGTATTTTTCACGAAAGATGTGTATCGCAACTTATCTAAGCAAGTGGTTTTTTTGGGGGCTCCGTACATAGCAAGAAGAAATTGAACTCCGTTGGTGATAACATGTTGTTGAGTTGAATTACTATTTTTAAAAACTTCAGCACATTGTAGTAAATCTTTTTTTTCAAACATTTTGAAAACTGTTGTTTTTCCTCTCCTGTAAAAAGCAGATGTCGTATCGCAGCCAGTTATTGCGTGTAGAAACAATACATGATTTTGACATTTAGGAAAATTGGATAAACTGTTTGATGAATATATTTCCGATTGATTTTGGGCTTTTCCGGGTTTAAAAAAATAAATAATTTTTTCAGTTGGAGTTCGAGCAGTAAGCAAGACGAGTAAATCAACATCCTCACCAACAACAACAGTTGTATTTGTCACACTGAATTTCTTTATCGCTGTTTCAATAATCAATACATCAGCATCATCATTAGCTTGTTCAACGGATATATTCTCAGCAGTAAATTTGTATGTATTTCATATATTGGGCATGCCAACATAAAGCAGGTATACGACCCTAGCCACGCGGACAATAGAATAAAAGACAGATGTTATCCCAAGGTTATACTGACGTACAAATTTAGGAACGGGGTTTCATTATACCTGAGATTCTCGTAGTTTAACTTATATTTTACATAAGCAAGTTACAATAAATAATAGCGAACTTATTTTAGTTCTATTACACCTTTAGTGACTTTCATATGTGGCGTACGTGTGCAAAATAGAGGGATTACGACTGATCCAACTTTTCGGAACGTTATATCTCCAAAATGGTGGCTTTTAGGAAAAAAATTATTAATATATTTTTTGTAGAGAATTTCGTGATCTACAATTTTGTACTGGGGTAATTTTGCGAAAAAACTCACCGTTTCGCTAAAAATCGCAAAAAACTCATTTTTTTGACCTTTGACCCCGTGCCAAATTTTTAGCACACCTCGAAACGATGAGGACTTTTGAGATTTTCTTTATAATGATGTTTTGAACAACTATGCCAATATTCAGCTTTATGGGAATTTATGTAACCTTCCTCCTGATTTTAGGCTTAAATAGACCGGACTATTACCATAATTCGATAATATTCAATCCACTCGTTAGCAAACCCATTTAAATATGTCTAGTTAACCATCAGGATGACTAGTTAACCATCAGGAAAATCATCATAATGATTTAGGTTAATCCAAGTGACTACTGACACCAATTAGGAAATATTTTGATCATTTGAAATCACTTTTAGCCTGTTCATGCAAAACTCCTCTTTTCAATTTCAATGAGCTTTTTGGTGATTTTCAAATATTCTAAAATCTCTCCAAGTTCACATTTCAAAAACAAATAAATTCTATGGACTATTTAAAATTGAATTCATTCTCGAAATCTTCAAGTCTATTCGAAATTTTCAAAATTTTCGGAAAAATTTTACACATATTCCAAATTTAAATTTTGCACCTGATTTCATTCGGGAATTCAAATGCTCCTTTTTGACATCCACAACCTTGAATTCTGTTCCGGTAATTTCGTCCATTAATTATTTGTAGCAGAAAAAAACCCAAAAAGAAATTCGTCCTACGGGACTTATTACTCCATAAACTCCACTGCAAGTCGAAAATAACCCATCGGGACGCTACCCAAAGAAGCCTGTATGAGAACGACATTGAGGTCCCTACATCAAACTTTAATCATAACCCTCGAATAAGGTCCCAGTTTTTCGTTGTCGAGCTACGTTTTTACGATCCGCGGTCAACTTACCCCTTTGCACTTGTTCAGGCAAACATTCACCGTTCCCTTAAATTGCACGTAAGTCGATTCGGGAAACTTGAAAGCCCTGAATTTCGCAGTTAAGAAATCCCCGTCTTCGGTCTGGAAGTTCTCAAAGAGGTAGGGATCGGTGGAACACCTGAAACGAATAAAATATTTGATGAGCACGCGTGACAAGAGAACAAATAAATTTTAAAGCATTCGTCACGTTGAAGATGGAATTAAATCGATAGAATAAAAGAAAAGCATATAAAGGTACCAAAACTAAAATCTTCATCAGATTAGCCCTTTTCAGTCACATTTGATCTTCATTAAACAAAAATCATAAATATCTGTTCATGAGGGAAAATGTCGAAAATGGTAGGAAATTGAATTTGTGAGTTGACTCAATCAGTTCTGAACGGTTACACAGTTTTTATGTTCCACAATTTATTCAGAATCTTGAAACTTGTTTCGGGCTTTCGACCATCTTCAAAGAAAGAAAAAAGGAACTGAACCTAAAATTGAAATAATTCTTCTATTACACTTACGACATCTGTGTTTTTTTATGGCGGATGGAAATAATAGCATCCAATAAAGTGTTGCCGAACAGTGTTTGCGAGTTTTTAAATTCTCTTTTTTCTTAATGGCTTTTTTGATTGAAAGAATCTTCAAATAGTCCATCAATTAACCCTTATTAACATTATATAGTAGTGACATCTTTCTCATTGAAAAAATTAATATTTTCTATACAATGTTCAGCAAAACCATTCCTGGTTTTGCAAAATAGACATCCTACATTCTTCGATTCTATGTTTTGAACATCGGCTGTCCTATATATTTAGCATTACGATCATCGAATCAGCGATTTATCAAATTAGCTGTGATGATTGTAATGCTACATATATAGGAAAGACAGGGCGATATTCACAACATCAAAGAACATAGGATGTGTATTTTGAAAAACCACAAATCAACCGGTTTTGCAGAATATTGTATAGAAAATAACCATTTTTTTTAATGAGAAAGATGTCACTTTACTATATAATGTTAAAAAGAATAGATTAATGGACGATTTGGACATTCTTTCAATCAAAAAAGCCATTGAGAAAAAGGAGAATTTAACAATTTCCCAAATACTTTTCTGCAACACCCTTATATTAAATGCTGTTGTTTTCATACGCCATGAAAATACACAGATGTCTTAAGTGACTCTTTTTAATTTTGAGTTTAGTTCCTCTTTGTACTCCTTTGAAGTGGTCGAAAGATCGAAACACGTGTCAGGATTCTGAATAAATTGTGAAACATAAAAACTGTGTAAATATTTTTTTTGCATCCTATCTGCTGATAGATATTGAGACAGTGAAGTTTGTTATAGTTGACAACACTGTCATTCGTTAAGCAGAACGGTCTCAGAATTAATATGTCAATCCGCAAAGGCTGCCTGCATTTAAATTCAGTTCACACCTACCGTCAAATGTACGTTTGTTACTAATGGATAAGCTAGGTATTCCAAACCTATAATTCGGACGAAAGGTGTCACAGAAAAAAGGTTTAAATGTAAGTAGAAATATTAAGGTGCAATCATATGTGTACTTTTCGAGTTTCTATGAATATGGTTTCAGAGATAATTATTCTACTCAGTCAGCCCGAATTAATTTAGTGGAATTAATTTACGAGAGTCTGGATATGGACTGTTATGTGGTAGGATTATTTTTCGACCTTTTTTGTGATTTGTACAAACTCAGATTTCAGTTCAGCATAGGCAAATGATACAGTTTGGGTTCAAGAGGTATATTTTGTGATTGGTTGCGTAGTTTTCTCAGAGATAGAATGATATCAGTTAGAGTTGTTCCAAATAATACACTATGAAACTAGGATTTCCTCAGGGCTCGGTGTTGGGGCCTTTACTATGTTTGTTGTGTACAAATGATCTGTCCATTCATTCAATATGCATGTTGCTAATATTGTTTGCTGACGAGACTTCTGTGGTTGTTTCGGCGTGTATTTGTGAGGAGTTCCAGCAAGCTTGTGAAAGACTTGTTGCTGAGATAACTACACAGAGTCGTTCAAATGATTCGACAGCTTATATCAGTGAAACCACTGGCCTGTATTTTAGTTTAATAAAATATGAAAAAATTCATTTTCAAATAAATTCTTTAAACACAACATTGGTTCCAGTTGAGTGTACTGCATTTCTAGGCGTTGCATGGATCGAAATCTGAGCTGGTCAGCTCAAGTCAATGTCATATGTACAAAAAATAATAGTGTTTTCTTTTTTACAATTAGATTAAATAAATGCCTCAGAAAACATTGTTTCAATTCAGTATACATACAGGCTGTCCCAACGAAAATTTGACTTTCCCAGAACTCAGAAACGAAGATTTTTCGAAAATTTTAGAAAAACAAGTCAACGTTGAGTGGGACGAATTTCCATCTTGAGTTTGTTTCGAAAAAAAAACACCCCCGTAAAGGTGGCATCAACCCCCAAAACATTTTTTGAATAGGGAAGAGATATTGAGTGTTGGTTGATATGAAAGTTACTCATGTTTTGTGCACAACCCATTTAAAATTTTCGAAATTTTTTCACTATTCACGAAATAATGTGTTATTGAACTTACCGTCAGAATGTGATGTTGAACAGACAAATGAACCGCTCAAACTCAAGAATCTAAGAGTTTTGAAGAATCCAAAAATAATGTTTAAGTTCTGTATCAGGGAGAAAGAATTCCCATAACGACATTGTTCCGACAAAACCACCTGAGAATGCCAACAACCCCAAAAATTGTTTTTTTAATAGAAAAGAGATATCGGATGTGTTTCAGTTAAAAAACTATTTTTGTTCTCTAAACATACTAGTTGAAATTTTCAAGTTTGGTGATTTCTTTTAAGCAACTTTATATTGAAGATATCAGAAGAGTAACTCAAACAGAAATCCAATGCATTCACATACACCAGATCTGAATTAATGATAGGCAACATTCAGAAAAAAATGTAAATAATTTAAAGAACTAACTAATGATATGGTGTACTTAAAAATCCTTCTCTAATATTTTCGAAAATGTCTGGTGTCTGTAATTGCCATTCCCTGATGATTCTTTGTCGCAGTTCTGCAAGATTTTCAGGTGAGGTTGCATAGTTTATGGACTTCGAATGTCCCCACAAAAAATATTGGGGGTTATTGCCATTCTCAGGCGATTTTTTTGGAACAATGTAATCATAAGAAGTTTTTCTCCCTAATACAGAACTTGAAAATTATTTTTGGATTCTTCAAAACTCTTAGGTTCTTGAGTTTGGGCGGTTCAACTGTCTGTTTAACATCCCCTTTTGACGGTAAGTTCAATATTACATTATTTAGTGAATAATGAACCGATTTTGAAAAATTTAACTGGGTTGTGTACAGAACATAAATGACTTTGAAATTAACCAACACTCGACATCTCTTCTTATTCAAAAATTGTTGGAGATTGATGCCACCTTCATGGGGGTGTTTTTTCGAGATTATGATGGAAATTCGTCCCCTTCAAAACAGAAGTGGACCTGTTTTTAAAAATCTTTGTTTCTGAGTCCTGGGTGGGTCAAAACCCTGTATGGAATAATACACATAACACAGTATCAAAATGAATAAAAGAGTCCAAAGAAAATATAGAATATTAATTAAACTCATTCAATGAAGCACCTGATGGATATAACGATTGTTTCATAACGGTTTTGTGAAAACCAAATTCCAGTCCAAAAATGGTCCAACATAACCACAAGAATTTCTTCGAAAATAGCTCTCTTTGAAAAAAACTATTTCAAAGGAAACTGTTCAAACACATGTAGCACATCTTCAAAAAGGCTACTCAGTAAAAAATATATCATACCTGACGCCTTGTGGTATTTTCACGAACTAAAATAGAACTGTGATAATTTCTGAACCATTCGCATTCTATGTTCTCTTGCTTCTGCTTATTTCTCTTGTTATAGAAGATATATAAAGGTTGTAAAGTTAATTTTAAGGGTTCAGTTATATCCAAAAAATACTAGGTGTATGAGTGAAAAACCAAACTTAATAATTACATATGTAATAAAGTGTTTGAAGTGTTTTGTTTACTTGATAAAAAATGTTTTCAAGGAATTAAAATTAGAATATTTAGTGAGGTGAGCGGAGTTAATCTGTTTTATATTTAAGATATTGTTATTTAAGGAATTAAAAGAATCTCTTGAAGAGATTAAAATAGATGTACAAAACAAAATACTTATAGTTTAAATAAACATGCACTCTAACTAAAATACGAAACTTATTCAGGTTCGCTGGAATATGTGCTTATAGTTTCATATGAAATCCATCGTTGCCGTATATCAAAATATTTAGAATGAGTACATTTTACCACGATAACTTGCCTTCGAGAAGCCAGACTTTCAACACATATTCCGTATATGAAATATTCAAACAGTATCGAAAGAAACTGATTTATTTTCTAGATCGTACATCAAACACAACTCTAGAGATCGTGTCGACAGTTGCCTTTTATACTACGTTGATTTTTCAGCTACATCTGTCAATCAGTAACGTTAGATCCGCGTTCTCTCAGACATCGAATTCTGTGTAAGCTTTTATCGAATAAATATCCGCAATAAGTAGATTACAAGAACTGATATCCCGAAAAGTACTTCTAAAAGAGAGGAAAATTTTGATTTGACTATAAAAAAAAGGTAAATAGCACTGACATGAAGTCAGGAGATTTTGCGCACTAGTTCACGATCCTAGCAAAATAATTTTAATTTCAATTTATCATACAATCCTTATGAAATTTTGCACTGGCCTGTGTGTTATTATTCTACTTTTGAATGCTGAATTTCAAATGAACTGAATCTGTAGTTTCGAAAATGAAAAACCTCACAAACTTATTTCTAATTGTTTTTTGACGATGTGAGACATGTTTTAAGAGATTTTTGAAGTAACTTGTTGAAATATTCAAATATAAATATTTCCAAGAAATTATTTTTTGAGAAGTTCTTAAAATTATTTATGTATTTTTGAAAAAGATTCAGTCTTCATAATTGTAAAACCAGAAACAAAATTTTGTCTCCTTCAAATATTTATTCATTAATTTTAATTGACAATTTATATTTGTTGGATTATTCATTCCATTTGATATTATATATTGAATTTTGTTTATATTTTTTTATATGATTTTATATAAGCTGTGCTTATAACACATTAATTTAATTCTAAAAGTTTTTGAATAAAATTTGTTGATATTAAAATTATAGTAGACTAAGAGATTAAATCTGTTTTAATATTCGAATTTTGTAATATTCCTTCTATCAAGTACAAACTTCTTCTTATTATTGTATTTTATATCTAATATATAATTATATTCAGATTCAAAAATCTCATTATATAAATATCGGATGTTTTAAATAAGAAAATATAATACCTTACAAACTTTTTGCGATGTTTGTGACGAACATAGAATACCTTTAATTTTAAACTTAGTGTATTCAAGCGAGGTCTCGCAGGTGAGTTATTTGTTGTTAATGGATTTCAGTTTTTAAATGTGAAGTAAGACCGATGAAGACCTTATCAGAACTCTAATTGATTTTTGAGGATGTGAGACATGTTTTGAGAGAGCTTTGAAATAATTTATTTAAATATTCAAATATAATATATATTTCAATTATATTATTTTTTCAGAAGTTCTTAAAATTATGTTTTTTATTTTCGAAAAGGATTTTGTTTTCATAATTGTAAGATCAGTAACAAAATTTTGTCTCCTTCAAATAATTATTTATTAATTTTAATTGACAATTTATTTTTGTTGAGTTATTTATTCCCTTTGATATTATATATTGAGTTTTGATTTTATATGTCTATTCAATATAAGCTGTGCGTATAAGACATTCATTTTATTCTAAACGTTCTTGAATACAATTTTTTGAAATTAAAATTTTAGGAGACTAACAGATCAAACCTGTTTTGATATTCCAACTTATTTGTACTTCTAATATAATTATTAATTTTTATTTTATGATTTAAAGATCTAAAAAATGTATCAAATGGTTTCCTTGTTTATATGTAATATGTCAATTTTATTGTTGAGGATAATTAACTACTGCATTATTCAAGCTTGAAGTAAATAAGATATTGAGTTAATATGTCAAATCTTTCTTGTTTTATTTCAAATTGAAATCCATCCAATCATAATGAAGGATCCTTTATCAAGAATGAGCCATTTAGAGTTGTCATTTTGAAGTCGTGGTTATTTGAAGTCGGACAACAACTCTGTCATTCGTATTTCGACAGAAATTCAATAGAAATGAAATTAACTCACGACAATTTGTTCGTAAATAAAAATAATAATAATAATAATAATAATAGTGCCTTTATTCATACATTTACAATATATAAACATAGGGCGAAGTCTAGCTTAAAGCTACTCCACTCAACCCTGAAAAAAAAACAAAAAGGAAAAAAAAACAAAAAGGAAAAAAAGCAAAAGGATAGAAACAAAAATAAGCGAAAAAAAATTAAATTAACCAATCAATTACATTGTGAGTAAACAAAACATATTTCATATTCACAAAATTATCCTAATTTATAATTGGCTTGTCAAGAATTTTGACTTCAAAATTTTTCTCAGTGAGCCCAAAGAAATGCCTTCACACGAATCTAAAAATTCATTATGTAACTTCACCGCATTGAAGGTGAAGGAGCGCTGAAACATGGCTGAACCAAATCTTGGCAACATGAGCCTATGACCATGCCTAACGTCTACGCAATAAACATCACGTATAAAAATTAGCTTTTCCCTCAAATACGGTGGAAGACAAGAACGTAAAATTTGATGAACCATAGTCGTCAGGTGGAGCTGGAAAACATTCTCAAATACTAGATTGTGGTTTGATAAAACAATAAGTACACGTTCTCGTCTAGTGATCACACCTGAAAACATTACTGCTATAGCCCATAATATGACTAAACATCCATCAACATCAACCCGTCATCGTGCTCAAGAACTGAACATTTTCTGTATTCTATAGTATGGAAAATTCGTTGTGTGCATGTGATGTGTGTATTAATGGTTTAAAGCAGCAACTTGATATTGAACATTCCCTGTCTTAGTGTCATTTATTTATATTCGTCTAAATACAGTTTAAAAGTTGTGTTAATACATAATGGAAATTCAAAACCCTCTATACCAGTTGCCCATTCAGTGACGATAAATAAAAATTATGAATATATGCCCACTCTTTTAGATAAAATAAATTACAACACGTATAAATGGCAGATATGTGGGTACTTAAAAGTTATAGGAATTTTAGTCAGACTTCACGGAGGACTCACAAAATGTTGCTGTTTTCTTTGTCTATCGGAGAGTCGTGCAGTAAATCAGCAATAAATAACGAAAATTTGTTCAGAAAGAAGTGTGTTTTTCAACCGGGATCTCAAAATGTTAAGATAAGACCTTCTATAGACCCCAAAAATCTCCTTCTATCTCCTCTTCACAATGATCTTGAGCTGATGAAATACAAAATTTGAATATCAAAACAGATTTAATCTGTCAGTCTTCTGCAATTTCTATTTCAAAAAAATTTTTAATCAAAAAACTTTCAGAATTAAATTAATGTCTTATGAGCACAACTTATATTTAATAAACGTAAAAAATCAAAATTCAAAATACAATATCAAATAGAATAAACGAACCAACAAATATAAATTATCAATTGAAATAAATAAATAAATATTTGAAGGAGACGAAATTTTGTTTCTGATCTTACAATCATGCGAACTAAATCCTTTTCAAAACTGCAAAACATAATTCAAGAACTTCTCAGTAATTTATTTGAAATATTTAAAATATTTAAATATTTAAATAACTTGATTCAAAAATCTCTCAAAACATCATAATATCTTCAAAAAACAATTAGAATTCAAAAAATAAAATCAACCAACAACAAATATAACTCACCAAAAAGTCGTCCTGGGATCATCGCTTTGAATAATGAACTTTAAAATCCGAGATATTCTATGTTCGTCAAATATAATATTTGAATATATTGAATATTTCAAATGAATTATATTTTCTCAGAGTCCTTAAATTGTGTATTGTATTTTTGAAAAAGAATTGGTTTTCATCATTGTAAGATCAGAAACAAAATTTTGTCTCCTTCAAATATCTATTTATTAATTTCAATTGACAATTTATATCTGTTGGCTTATTTATTCTATTTGATGTTGTATATTGAGTTTGGTTTTTAAAAGTCTATTAAATATAAACTGTGCTCATAAGACAATAATTTAATTCTAAAAGTTTTTTGAATACAAATTTTGAAATTAAAATTGTAGAAGACTGACAGATTAAATCTATTTTAATATTCAAATTTTGTTATATTCCTTCTATCAAGTAAAAAGCCTTTTCCTATTATTTTATTCTGATGAAAAACTTTGTGAAGATTATGAATGAAGATGCTGATTCAAATACTTAAAATAAGTCTTTCCCAAGGTGAGTGATGCTAAGTTGAAGGTAGGCATTTTTAGTGGACCACAAATCATAAAACTACTGGACGATGTTAGTTTTAGTTTTAGAGAGAAGCTTACCAGGCAGGAACACAGAGCATGGAACTCATTTGTTAGTTTTGAGCCAAAATATGGATGTGACCTACCAACAGTTAGTTAATGAACTATTAGTTGCCTTCAAATCGCGTGGCGCTCGAATGTCATTAAAAATTCATTTCGTCTATTCACATTTGTCATATTTTCCTGAAAATTTGGAAGCTGTCAGTGAGGAGCAGGGTGAAAGATTCAACCAGGATATTAGAACAGAGGAAATTCGCAATCAAGGACGATGAGATCCAGCCATGATGGGTCATTACTGCTGGTTTTTGAAAAGAGAAGATATGACCCTCCATAAAAGGAAAAGCTAGAATTCAATTAGTATTTTAAGTTATTTTTAACCTCTGTGTTTTTCTTGAATGTAAGGTACGTTTAGTGTGTGTTTGAATTTATACGGTTTAAAAATTCTGAAATAATTTTTCTCAGTACACATCAGATATTGTAACATTAAATGTGCTTCTATAAATGTAACAAGAAAACCATACGTTTTACAGCTTTTTTTCTCATTTTCGCATTGGATACGTCCATTCTACCATAATATGATATTATGTTTGTCGGCCAGTGTTATCGCAATACTCAGTGCTATATAAATTAGGAAGCTGCTCTTCTCCCAGGTGAAGCTTGAAGAGGCGAAGCAGAAAAGTTGTTCGCTCCTGAATCATTTTCCTTTTCAAGCCGAAAAGCAGGGTCTAAAATTTTCGTTTCCATATCCTGTATATTCCTTACGAAATCCCAATATTTTCCGAATATTACAGTCAATCACACTGCATCCGCCCACAGCAGTAACTTTCTACCACAATGTAAACATCTCTACCTCAGACCGAGGATTTTACGAGCAGCCTTCAGCCATGCAGAGACCGTCTTTCACTTTTACGACTTCTAATTAAAGACATCATCGGGACCCCGAGCCAGCGGCCGTAATTTTGATCATAATATGAATCTGTCTGCTTCGTGTTCACCTTCCGGATTTCTTGGGGCCCTGCCGCCGCGAACTGAGAACTTTTTCAGAAGTTTCCGGCGATCTAACTTTCTTTATTAGCAGTTCAAGTCATTTAATGAGGTAAAGTGAGTGAAGCGAGGCGGGATTTTAGCAGGATGATTCAATCTCAGCCAGCATTCTCAGGGGTGGTATCTCTAACGTAGCCTTAAGGGCACCGCATTTTGGTCTATAATTTTTTCGAATAACTCGCAAAATTTGATGAAATCTCTGCAGATTTCACGAAAAAATATTATTAATTTTTAATAAACATGCAGAAATGTGATTTCAGATATTTTTTCTCTTCGAAACATAAATTACCTTAAACCTTAAGTTAACGGAATGAACTGAAAATTTTGTGGGATGATTGAAATATGATATACAGTTGTCCCCAAAAACTGTGAAATCATAAGACTGATTTTTACAATGAAAAACTCAACCGAGACATTCGTGTCTCAAACCTTTCTCGAAAGTTTCAAGTCTCTTTCTCTTTTCGTTTGAGATTTTTACGCTCGGTTTCACAAAACTTTAGTTAAGTGATGAAGCCTATTCATCACAGAGTCCTTCTATAATTTATCTAGTTCTATGTTCCCAAAGTGCCGATAACAGATTTAATCAATGTGTCGAACTATGATACATCATCTGTTGATCATCGATTAAGAACAAATTGGCTTCCATAAAAAAATTTGTACTCTGACTTAACCTAACATCGCTGCTAAATGACAGATCAAGTCGATTAGTCGATTTTGATGAATCAAGATCTTCGTATTCTTCGTTAAATAGTTGAAGTGATCTGTATTGTCTATTATTTACGATTTTCAAGTGATATATTTGTAGAATGCTTTTTAAAATCAGTTCATCGTTATTATCATTAGAAGAATTAAGTGTAATTCGAAGACCCTGAATTATTAGAGATAAAATATGATGATCTTGATTTCAGAATACATTTTCGTTTGAAAATTTTACAGTGATTATTACAAAACTTTAGTTTAGTGATGAAGCCTATTGATCACGGAGTCTTTCTACAATTTATCTAGTTTTATGTTCCCAGAGTGCCGATAACAGATTTAGTCAATGTGTCCAACTCTGACACATCCTCTGTTGATCATGGATCAAGAACAAATTGGGTTCTACAAAAAATTTTTTACTCTGACCTAGAATCGCTGACAGATCAAGCTGATTTATCGATTTTGATGAATAAAGATCTTCGTTTTCTTCGTTAAATAGTTGAAGTGAACTGTATTGTCTATCGTTTCCTTTTTTCAAGTGATATACTATATTTGTAAAATACTTTTCGAAATCAGTTCGTCGTTATCATCAACAGAAAATTCAAGTGAAATTCGAAGACCCTGAATTATTAGAGACAAAATATGATGATCTTGATTACAGAATACATTTTCGTATGAAAATTTTACAGTGGGTTTCACAAAACTTTAGTTATGTGATGAATCACATGATTGATCACAGGGTCCTTCTACAATTTATCTAGTTTTATGTTTCCACAATGCCGATAAAAGATTTTGTCAATTTGTCAAACTATGACATATCCTTTGTTGATCATCGATCAAGAACAAATTGGGTTCCACGAAAAATTTTGTACTCTCACCTAAACTAGAATCGCTGCTAAATGACGGATCAAGTTGATTTATCGATTTTGATGAATCAAGATCTTCGTATTCTTCGTTAAATAGTTGAAGTGAACTGTCTATTGTTTACATTTTTCAAGTGATGTATTTGTAAAATACTTTTCGAAATCAGTTCCTCGTTATCATCAACAGAAGATTCAAGTGAAATTTGAAGACCCTGATTTATTAGAGACAAAATATGAATGTCTTGATTTCAGAAAACATTTTTGTTTGAAAATTTTACAGTGGGTTTCACAAAACTTTAGTTTAGTGATGAAGCCTATTGATCACGAAGTCCTTCTACAATTCATCTAGTTCTATGTTCCCAAAGTGCCGATAACAGATTTAGTCTGTGTGCAAGCTAAGACAGATGCTCTGTGGATGATCGATCAAGAATAAACTGAGTTCCACAAAAAATTTTGTACTCTGACCTAACCTAAAATCGCTGCTAAATGACGGATCATGTTGATTTGTCGATTTTGATGAATCAATATCTTCGTTTACTTCGTTAAATAGTTGAAGTGAACTGTATTGTCTATTGTTTCCTTTTTTCAAGTGATATATTTGTAAAATACTTTTCGAAATCAGTTCGTCGTTATCATCAACAGAAAATTCAAGTGAAATTCGAAGACCCTGAATTATTAGAGACAAAATATGATGATCTTGATTACAGAATACATTTTCGTATGAAAATTTTACAGTGGGTTTCACAAAACTTTAGTTATGTGATGAATCACATGATTGATCACAGGGTCCTTCTACAATTTATCTAGTTTTATGTTCCCACAATGCCGATAAAAGATTTTGTTAATTTGTCAAACTATGACATATCCTCTGTTGATCATCGATCAAGAACAAATTGGGTTCCACGAAAAATGTTGTACTCTCACCTAAACTAGAATCGCTGCTAAATGACGGATCAAGTTGATTTGTCGATTTTGATGAATCAAGATCTTCGTATTCTTCGTTAAATATTTGAAGTGGAGTGTATTGCCTATTGTTTACTTTTTTCGATTAATATATTTATGGAATGCTTTTCGAAATCAGTTTATTAATATCATCATCAGGAGATTTAAGTAAAATTCCAATATCGTGAATTATTAGAGACAAAATATGAAGATCTTGATTTCAGAGTACATTTTCGTTTAAACGAAAATGTCGTGATGGAATTATTACATAAAATTGGACCAGAAATTGAAACACGCAGTAAAGAGCGTAAATCGATCGATGCCAGATTACAATTATTAACTTATCTACGATTTTATGCAACAGGTAGTGTCCAAATGACGATAGGAGATAATACTAATAACGTAGTTCGTAGTAGTATGGTATGGTATGGTATGACAAGCATAAACAATAACAATCAGTTTCTAAATTCTAACCCTACATTCTAGCGCTTCCTTTTTTCTACTTCTATAGTGAAGCGATCAAATTTTAGAAAGTGCGACGTTATCAGATTGTTTTCTAGGATCAACTTATCCACGTGACTAACTTCCTGAACTTGTTATGTGAAACCCAAATTCGGCGATTCGTTTATCAAATTTGACAAGGGTTTCCGTTGAACCATAGATCATCGAATCTTTATAAAACCCAGCAAAAGCGTTCCAGGTAACGCTCAATAGTGATAAATCCACAAAATATAATTAATGCCGAATTTTAGATCGATCGAGTCTGTAGTTTCGTAGATATTGAGAAAAATATCAGAAGTTTTCAAACGCGAATAGCTGCGAAACTATAAAACACATTTACTCATTAACGAGCTCAGCCGAGATATTTAGACCCTTATACTTCTCTAAAAGTTTCAAGACTCTAGCTGTTTCCGTTCGAAGATTAGCGCGTTTACAGATGGACCAGGCGTACAGAATTACTTTTGACTTTGGATTCTTCATTGGTGAGTCGAAACTAGTATTTGAGACCATTTTCGTCTCCAAATTCGAAAATTACAGACTTTCTCTGAAATAACGCTTTTTCCTGGAACAAGCCCACAAAATACAAGTCAATCGAGGTCTAGCTAATGTTTTGATATTCACCACACATATCCAATCAGCCAATACTGTTATTCAAAATCAAATCTGTAATATCAATACATCGTTTGTTTTCCTCAAATTTGTCCATTTTACCACCCTCCCATGAGCTGAAATCAAAACAAAACACTAAACTAAACCAATTATGCAGTCATCAGCTTATTTCCGCTAATAGCATAGCAATAATGTCTACCTACACGTATATCCAAATTTATACAACTGAACAAGCAACGCATTCTTGTTTCTGTTATCTGATACCAATTTTTGGATAATTTCATAAAAGTTCTTTCATGTGTACCTGATATTGATCCATTGACGTTATTATCTGTATGCCCAATTGAATAGGCTCCTTAATGAATAGGGCGGAGATAACTTCAATAAAACTACCAGATATATTGATGGTACTTGAATGAACGGCGGCAATGAATTTAAGCAAAGTTAGTCACGTAAGGCTGAAAACAAACTAGTTATCATGAGAACTTATATATATATTTCAAAAATATTGTTTCGTACCACGATTAGTTTACCGTAGTATTTGCCTATTATTTCAGTATTTCAAAATAATAGACAATTGCAAATTAATTAATCTCGATGATTAATTCCAATGGCTTCTAGTGGACTGTATTTTTGATTATTAGCGGTGATTTTGACTTCAAAGAACACTTTATCTGCGGTGGTCTACAGCTTCCTTTATCCAATAATGATAAACCACAACGATGATGAGGCACTGAAGTAAAACACTTATAACAAAACAAACTAATATATTTTGGCATCGCTGTATATGATACCAAGCTAATGTGATGACAATTACACTACAAACAAGTGTAAGGTGGATTGCTACGTTTACTGCAATCACGGTAAGCTTGTACAATTACAAACGAACAACTTGACTATTCGGAGAATAATGCATAATATAGCTATGGCTACATGCGACAATTTTGAGTATTACTCGAATAATAATGCATCATGTAGCAAGGGCTACATGGGAACACTTCGATTATTACGAATAATAATGCATGATGTAGCAAGGGCTACATGCGAACACTTCGATTATCACGCATAATAATGATTTCACAGTCTTTTCAAAGACTGAACATTAAAGGTGCTCGATGCACCCCTTCTAACAAAAAGAGGGAAATTAACGTAATTGATTGGAAGGTCTATTTGGAGGTGGACTGAATGAACAAAGCAAAACTTCTTATTGGTTACAGAAAAATCATGAGAATAATGCAAATAAAGAAGGTTAGAGTCGGTTTGTAATTCCGAATGCTGCTTCATGTATATATATATATATATATATATATATATATATATATATATATATATAATATATAATATATCCAAATCTCTAGTTGACTTTCCATGTTTTCTGAGGCCATATATAATATAATAATTGGAAAACCAATAATCTGAAGCGTCGAGTAAAAATGAACAGTTCAAAATAATCTCAAAACTGTTAGCTCGCATATCAACGTAAAAGACATAAGTATCGAATGACAAACTAATTTCGAACGATAGGGCCGTCTTCAATGAGACGGAACAAATATTATAATTTATGGAAATTTTAATGTAGAGGAGATTTTTTAGAAGGCTTATCTTGAACAGGCGCTGTTACATGTTTAATCACCAGATTTCCATTTTTTTTTTCTTTTTTATGATGGAGAGAATTATTTAAACGTTAATAAGAGCACATGACATAATCAGTGGAAATTGTAAGTCCTACAAATTGCATCTGAGCAAGAACCTAATTTAACTATAGTAAACGACCAGGGTCTCATTATTTTCAGTAACAGTATTTCTGCTTTGAATAAATATTCATTAGATGTTCTCTTTATTTAGTTTCAAAATTGAATCGATATATATTGTTTCAAATTAAAGTTGAGGATATTCCTTTTCCAATACATTTTTTATATCATAGTTATGTCATTGTAATGCAGACTAGTATTTATATGAAGTCTATTCAATGGGCTCATTATACTCTTATAGGAAATATATTTTATCAGGGTTCATTAGAAGTACTGGAATTTTGAGATATAGAGGTAATCTAACAAAGATATTTTTGCAACGATAAACATATTTCCTTATTAGACCTTTTTTTGAGAGTCGAACAGAGTGGATCTATGTAGTTAAGAAAGTTTCTTAATTGCCTATCTTTATGATCATGGATAAGTATAGAAAATAGTAAGTATGGAAAATAGTAAGTATAGAAATAGATTCTAAAGTAAGTCTACTACTCACTGCAGTAAGTATTCTCACAACGTTTTCAACTATTTTGCTGTCCCCAATAGAGTACACAGTTCAAATTATTGTGGAAACAAACAAAATACGGTATTTTTGCTGCTTCTGGACCTGCTATCTATTTAACTTTTCTGACCACAGAAGTTGAGCTTGATAATTTTTGGTTCAGAAAATTTCATAAATGGCTGCAGTATTATAACAAGAAGCTTGAAGTCTTTGCAGTATGGATCTTCATTCTATTTGCATCAAACCAAAATTTAGACTGGATCAAGGTTTCCCTATTTCTTTTTGCAGTCCTCTCTCGTCTAATTTCATGTTTCAAAAATATGTGCAATCAGTAAAGAGTTTACTTCCATGCCCTCCGCAAATCATTAATAAATATAAGGAACAGGAGTAGTCCCAATATGGAACCCTGGGGGACACCAGGACTTGATGCTGCCAGATGAAATAATTTTCATTAAGGTATGTTGTTTATACATTTTTCATGTAAATCCTCATTAGTTCCAACGTAAAATTTCGGATATCATGGAACTGAAATTGTTTCAGTAATATCCTATAATCTACGGAATCGAAGGCTCTTGATAAGTCACATAATTGAAGAATGCATTTCTTTTTACCCTCAAAAGCTTCGCTCATTTTTTGGATGACTTCAGTGAGTGCTGTTTCCACTGATCAATCCGTGAGGAATTTATGTGGTTCCATATATATAATTTTTTGTTTTCCAAAAAATTTTACAAACTTATCTTTGATGATTGATTCAAATATTTTGACAGAGATGGGAGAATGGTCGCTCCCCACTGGTTTTCATACCCGTAAGAGTAAAAGTTAATGCTCCAATTTATAAGCAGTTCGTGTTGGAAGGTTTTTTGAAGATTTGGGCAATTAAACAATTTAAATCAGAATGATGTGTGTTCCAGCAGGACTCTGCACTAACTCACAGAGAGCAGTACTCCTTCCAATTGCTTCAAAACAACGCTCCAGACTTCATTTCACCGAAACAATAGCCTCCATATTGCTCAGATTTAAACGCCCTAGCATTTGGGGGTATTTGAAAAGCAAGGTGGGAGTAAAAAGGTACGATATAGTAAATGAGCTGAAAACTGCTTTTAAGCGAGAATGAGTAAAAAATCCCACAAGGCGTCATTAGGGCATCATACAATGATTTCTTTGAGAGATTGGAGAAAATGAAATTTTGCAGGAATAGTTTCTTCGAAAACTGAGGCTTAAGTATTAATTGTGGCCTAACCCTGTAAGCATTAAAATATATCGAACTATATCGTTTCATTTTGTGTTAAGGTGAAAAAAAACTTTGATAGGCAATTCCTCATTGAGACTCAAATCCAACCGATATAATACCATAAGAAAAACGATTATTATATCCGTTTATCATTAAATTTTGAAGGTTCGACATAAATACAAATTTCAGTCATTTTAATTAGACGGTGAGAAAGATTTTTATATGCGGTGAATATAATAATATTGTGACTTGTAAAATACATTGAACTCTTAACAGTCATATCTACTCTTATAAAGCTGTGTGGTTAAATCAAGTTACATATGCAACGCAGAAAAACAAGTAGTTCAATACGTATTGCGTTCATTGCAAATCTGAAAAGGACCATAAAAACACACGTTCGCATTTGGTGCTTCCAACCCAACTGTTTCAGGCAGTTTTCTTAAATATTCTATAATAAAAAGCTTCACCTCGAAATACACGTAAAAATTGTAGAGAAAGCCAGTCTCTGTTTAACGATATCGTTACCATTAACATCGCAGTTGGAAGAACTCCATAAAGGGAGGATGGAATTGCACTTTTCACCGTTTAAAATCAGCACATGGAAACTCGCTTTCCGACAGCACAGAAAGATATGAAAAAGCTAATTAGATACTCCAGCCACCATATCACCGCAGCGCCGTTACGTTTTGATGTGTCATTTTGAAGGCGAAATTTCAGTTTTATCCACTGCTATAAATAACGATTATTCTTTTTCATTGAAATAAGAAACGAGAATTTTACAAGATGATTGATTTTTGTAAATAATAAGTATGCCTAGAAGGAAACGTCAACCTGACGACGTGCAATACCGAGCAAAAACTTAGGATCGTCCCGTTATTTTAAGAAATATTTGGGGTAGAAAAACGTTCGTGCGGTTTCGATAACATATATCCCTACAAGTTCATTATTAAATTTTTGCGTCTGACAACACCTCCATTTTGAAGTGTCATCATTAGGATTTTCTTTTCAGTATCTGTCATTTCACTCAAGTCAATGTCAATGTCAATGTCAACTTTTTCACCGAATAATATGTTTTTCCAGGGAGCTTTAATTCATTACTTCAATGTGAAGAAAAAGGCTGCTAAAAGTAATCGTATTTTAGTGGATGTTTATGATGACCATGCTTTAACTGAACCTACGTGTCAGATTTGGAAGACGGAGAACGACCCCGAGCTCCACCAAAGTTTGAGAATGATGAAGTAGAGAGAAGGCTCTATAAATATCCATCACAAATGCCAGGTAAACTCGCAAAAATACTTGTATTGACTCAACTAGCCATTTGCTTAAAAGCTATAGGAATGATCCGAAAGGTAGAAAATTGGGTTCCGTATGAACTGAAGCCAAGAGACGTCGGACTCCATTTTTTCATGTGTGAACAACTGCTCCAACAGCAAAAAAGAAAGGGTTTTTTGCATCGAATAGTGACTGGCGACGAAACTTGGGTCAATTTTGATAATCCAAAACTTCGGGATCGTATGGATGCCACATCATCAACTGTCAAGCCGAATATTCCAGAACTTTTCTAATTACTCGCCCCCATGGCATTATAGCTTGACCTGCTGAGGGCGCTTATATTGACTAAGACCCTAGTTTCATGCCAGTGAAATGGAAGGTTGAGTATTGATTCCTAAATTAATGCCTTTTGCGCCAGTCACTGGACCCGTGTGGTCGAAGATCGACCCAATGGGACACTAGTTTAACCGTAAAGGTGGAATGGAGGCTGAGCCACGTTGATTAACTCAGTGACAAGGGAGTCCGTTGCAGCTCAGGGCCTACTAACTACTAACTGACATACTCCACCCTATTGCAGTATATCTCCGGATTTTTCTGTCTAATGGCCGAGCGCGTTATGTAGCATACTACGTTACCTCGGGAAAGTGGAGGCCCTCGGGAAGTATTCGTATGACCTGGCCACCCAATTGGCCTTGGACTCGAGGGGGCAGTGGTTGACAGTGCGCATGCTGAACTAGGAGGGTATTCCTTCAAACTGTTCGCAGACATTTATGTTCAGGATATCTGGAGAAATGCTTCAGAGTTTAGCAGGACTTGACAGTTCGACTAGTCCTGAACCAGGATCGATTGCGAGACTTTTCTGGGGTTTGTGGATCTCGACGATACGGCAAGTCCGCGTGAAGCCAGGATCAATTGAACGACTTCACAATGGTTCGTGGGTTTTAACGTACAGGCCGGATTGATGGTGCTCGTACCAGGATCAATTGAGGCATCAATTTTGAGACTACCTTGGTTCATGGGACTGCGTTAGAATGGATAAGAAGCCCCATCGGCGTGTGAGTTGCGTCCCAAAAACTCGGGTACTCACCATGCAGAGCCAGTAGAGGTTGCTTCCTGCTACCATTCATACAGTTGAAGGTTTTGGAATTGAAGCCCAAACTGGAAGGTGCTGGGTTCAGCTCTTCAGAGTGGATGTTGTCATTTACTCAACAGTAGACAGGTGCCTTTCAACTTAATTAATGTAATTGAAAAACATATATAGGGCCATCAAAATACAAGCAAGAATTAACGGAAAACTGACCAAATCAATTCCCGTAGAAAATGGGATACAGGGCGACTCACTGAGTCCACTACTTTTCAATATAATTATGGATGAAATTATGAAGCAAGGATATAAATTCGGCAGGGAAATAAATTGGGCATCAATAATATCACAATTCTATGTTATGCCGATGATGCTGTGCTTGTTGCGGAAAATGAAGACGATCTCCAAAGATTGCTGTATCGCTTTTAATGTGTAGTCAAGTCCGTGAACATGATCATTTCTGCATCCAACACAAAAAGCTTGACGACATCTAAAATACCAATCAGGTACAAACTTGTTGTTGATGATCAAATAATACAGCAGGAGATGAAGTTAAAATACCTGAGGATAGAGGTCTCTGGATATGGTGATGATGAGTCGGAAGTGACACACAAACAGAGGCTTGAGGATGGCTGGATACTTGAATGATACAATATGGAAAAATAAATATCTACATATTGAGACTAAGGCACGAATTTATAAAACTGTCGTAAGACCTATAATGACATACACAGCACAAACCCGGCAAGATACAGGAACAACCAGAAGGGTTTTGGAGGTTGAAGAAATGATTATCTTACGAAGAATCGCTGGAAAAATTTTACTAGACAGAGAACGAAGTGACAACATAAGACGAACATATATAGTGGATAACATCAACGATTGGGTATTGGGTAGAAAGAAGAAGTGGAACGAGCACATAATTCGAATAGACCAACAAAGAATGGTAAGAGTAGCACGTGATGAATCATCTATTGGTAGAAGAAGTATAGGAAGACCACGAAAGAGATGGAGCGATAATCTCACCGTCAATCTGGACAAGGCAAGTTATGAAGTTATGAATAAACAGGCACTTGTGCCTATAATAGAGACGGAAGAAGAAGAATAAGATGAATTTATGACAAAGGTTGAACTTTTACGAATCTAAAACAATATCATTCGAATGACCACCACGACACCATCCATTCAACACAATTTTTCATTATATTGTCTATTTTTTGGAGCTCAATCTCATGAATGAAGACTTCGATTTCGTGTTTCAAGACATCCATCGTTTCTGAATTAGTCCGGTCAAAAATAAGAGTAAAAATTACATAAATTCCCAACAAACTGAAAATCAGTAAGGTTGTTTAAAATATCATTAAAAACAAAATTTGAAAGTTCCCCATCTTTTCCCTGTACGGAAAAAATTTTATTCAAGGTCAAAGGTCAAAAAAATGAGTTTTTCGCAATTTTCAGCAAAACGGTAAGTTTTATCATTAAAATACCTCAGACAAAAATTGTAGATCATAAAATTATCTAAAAAAAAATTCATTGATACTTTTTTTTCTACGACTCACCGTTTTTGAGATATAACGATTCAGAAAGTTGTAAAAGTTGTAATCGTCGTAATATGCATGAGTACGCCACGCATATATACATTTCTATAGTTGAAATATATGTTGAAAAATTCAATTAAAATATTTTTATATCGGTCATTGTAACTTACACTACTAATATAAAATATACATAAGTTAGAACTATAAGAATATCAGGTAAAATGAAACCTTGAGAAAACATCTGTCCCCTGTTCAATTCAAATATATTCGTAAGACAAGCTAATAATGATGCTGATGTATCGATAATTGAAACAGCAATTCAGCAATTCAATTACTGACTGCTCGAACTCGAACTGAAAAAACTATTTTCTTCTTAAAACCAGGAAAGGCTCAACATCAATCGGAAATGTATTCATCAAAAAGTTTATCTTCTTTTGCAAAGTGTCAAAATCATGTACTATTTTTACATGCAATAACTGGCTGTGAGACGACATCTGCATTTTACAGGAGGGGTAAAATAACAGTTTTCAAACTATTTGAGAAACAAAATTTAATTGAATGTGCTGAAGTTTTTAAAAATATTATAGTAATTCTGTTCAACAAGAAATTATTACTAACAGCATTCGCTTTCTCCTTTCTATGTACGGAGCTCCTAAAAAAACTACCTGCTTAGATAAGTATAGATATGCATGTTTCGTTAAAAACACCAAAAGTAAAAAACAAGTACAATTAGCTTGTCTTCCTCCAACCTCACTTGCTGCTCATCAACATCTTTTTAGGGTATATTACCAAGTTCAAGTGTGGCTTGGTTATCAGCTAGACTCGACAGACTGGGGTTGAAAGTTGGTCAACAATTCATTAGAAGTGTAGTGCACACTTTACTTCCACCTGCGCCGAAAAAACTGCTGAACTCGGTTTTTTGCAACTGCAAAAAGGGATGCAGTGCTAAAGGTGGTTGCAAAAAGGTCGGACTGTTCTGTTCTCCGTCATGTACACATTGTCAAGGCCGGTTGTGCTCTAATATTGAATCCCCAACAGTAGAGGATCCGTTTGATTCCAACGAGGCAACATGCGATACATCGCTATTAACGCAGTTTACATGCAGTCAGGATGAAGATGAAGAAGAACAAGAACACGGAAATCAAGAAGAAGAACAATTTTTTTCAGCTTGGTGAGAATTTATGTAACTTCGAATGTCTAAATTGACCGGACTAGAATAGTTAGTGTAACACTTAGTGTCCGGTGTTTTTTTAGAGTGATAGAACTTTCGATAGGGTTAATGTGATTTGACAGAAGGTAGCATGTTGTTTTGACATTTCTGTTCAGTAAGTATTGACAAATTATCATGGAAAGACTAACGCCCCAAGAACGTTAATAACTTGTTGAAATTTATTTTCAAAATCTGTGTTCTACTCGCCAAACTTATAGAGCACTTTGTGAAATTTATGGTTTACATAATCGTCCATCAAAGCAGCTTATTCGTCGAACTATCAATAGATTTCGGACAACATTTTCTCTACTCGATGCAACAACAACAGAACAAAGAACTGTACATACCGAAGAAAATATCGCTGCTGCAAGTCATAATGTTAATGATGATCCAGATTTGTCTATTCGTCGACGTTCGCAACAAGTCGGACTTTGTGCATCCACCACATGGAAAATTTTGCGTAAAGATCTTGGTCTACACCCACACAAGATCCAACTGGATCAAGAACTAAAGCCACTTGACCATAATAAGCGTCGTTTGTTTGCTGATTCGGCCCTAGAACAGCTTGAAGTTGATCCACCCTTTATCGTAAAATTGTGTTGAGTGATGAAGCTCATTCAATCAAAATTGCCATATATGGAGTGAAGACAATCCTCAAGAAATTCTGCAGGTTCCATTGCATTCTGCAAATTGCACTGTATGGCGTGCTTTACACGCTGGAGGCATTATCGGTCCGGTCCGTATTTCTTTAAAAACGATGCTGGAGCTAATGTTACAGTGAATGGTGCTCGTTACAGATAGATGATCAATGATTATTTGTTTCAAAATTTGAATGGTATCGACTCAGAAGTGTTTTGGATCCAACAAGATGGTGCTACACCTCATGCTGCTACCGTAACTATTGATTTATTGAAAAAAAGATTTGGCGATAACATATTTCGAGAAATGGTCTAATTAATTGGATTAGATCCAGTGGATTACTTTCTTTGGGGTTATGTTAAGTCATTGGTTTATGCTGATAAACCAGAAACAATAGACGCTTTGGAAGCCAACATAACTCGTGTTATTAATGAAATAAGGCCTGAATTACTCGAAAAAATGGTGCAAAATTGGCTTGATCGAATGCGGTTCCTCAGAGCTAGTCCTGGTGGACATATGCCGGAAATTATTCTTAAACCATTAATGTCATAAAATTATACTATTTCAAATAAAAAAAAATTTGGCTTCAATCTTAATTTAAATGTGTTTGATTTCAACTTAAAGTTCTATCACTCTGAAAAAACAGCCGATACATACGAATCCCCACAGAAAATAATCTTATAAGGTGCAAATAAGCTTCATCGCTAAAGATGATTTTTCTGGGAAAATGCTAATCTTCGGTCATGCGATCGTTAGCCCATTGGGCAAAAGTGAGACGCATCACATGGTAATGAGGCTTAATCCTTATGCAAAATTCTCCTCAGAGAAGTGCGAGAACTGTTCGATTCTTGAGCAGAATGACAAGTTGATGTTGATGGATGTTCAGCCACATCATGGGTTACAGCAGCTATGTTTTCAGGTGTGCTTACTGGACGATCACGTGAACGGGTTGTTTCATCAAATAACGATCCAGTTTTCACGTACAAATTGATTCACGAATAGCCTTTCCATTGAATTTTCCACGTAAATCTCTAACAGTTTGGATATAAGATTCATCATCTTAGAAATAAGTTTTTAGTATTTCTCAGTTTTGTTCAAGCGTAGATCGACCTATTTTGTTAATGTCAAATATTGAAGTAACTTTCTGTCAAAACACGAATGACAGAAGTGTTACCGACTCGAAGTAACCACTACTTTACAATGCAAACTCTAGATGGCCCACCCTTCATTTTTACTAATAGACACATCAAAGCTCCAATTAATTGGCCTCCAAGGTCATGCGACATAACTCCACTGGATTATTTTCTTTGGGGTTATGTCAAGTCATTGGTTTATGCCGATAAACCAGAAACAATAGACGCTTTGGAAGCCAACATAACTAGTGTTATTGATGAAATAAGGACTGATTTACTCGAAAAAGTGGTCTAAAATTGATCTGATCGAATGCGGTTCCTCAGAGCTAGTCGTGGTGGACATATGCCGGAAATTATTTTTAAAACATAAATATCATAAAATTATCTTTCATATAAAAGGAAAGTGTGGCTTCAATCTTAATTTAAGTGTGTTTTATTTCAATTTAAAGTTCAACCACTCTAAAAAAAAACACCCGATATAACCTCGCGGTCTCTTACACACCCTCTTCACATCCCGGACGAAGCTCAATTATTCAACAAGTTTTTACTTCCGCCACGAGAAACCTCCGTCAATCATTACCCATTTTCTTAACCGATGTTTTCAGGTGACTTGACACGCCACCATTCCCGTGTTCCCTGCTGTCCCTCAATATTCCCACCCCAAACTCCTGACACGTTCTCGGTGACGACTCCGGCTACCACGTCGCCTCGCTTAAGACTGAGAGACTCGACCCCCCTCCGCCAAACCCATTATTTTTCACCTTCCAGATGTTATCGTTGACGACGTCTCTTATGAAGAGACGTGGTTTCCTTTGTTTCCCGTTCCCGGAGGAGCCTGGAAATTGGATTTTCGGGATCGCGTCCATCGGAAAGGGGCTTTTATGGGGCGAAAGTAACATCTTATAGGGTTGATTGTACGGGGATCGAAAGGAGAGACAACACGGTGGACTATGAAACGAGATTTTCGTCTAGTTTATGGATAAGACAATGGAGACCGAAACATCAAGAGATACGTAGAAAGAAGAAATTGAGTGTCCCAAAATTCACGCAAGATTTAAACTTGCCGCCATCCTTGACAGTTTGACAACTGACAGTAAAGGGTTAGTAAAAAAGGAGCACCATATAAGATAGAAATTCGTTTTTATTGTTCAGCAGTATTTGAAAATTGTGAAATTTAGGAGGCCACAGACCGAAAATTTAGAAGATCTAACCCGAATTGTCTAAATGTGGATGACTTTGGATGTATAGTGTGCCAAATTCTGGTTTTAGTTTTTCATGCAAATCTTTCAATTAAACTGGTCGACAAGATTTTTGTACTACAAAGCAAATCTTTATGTTTTTGATGGTAATACCCTTCTAAAAAGTGAAAAACTATTTCTAGAGCCCTAACACTTACCACTTTTCAGTAGCTCAGTAACACCATTTTACATTAGCAAGTAGTCAATTTTATTAGCAGAAGGTTAAAATGGATAAATTATATAACAGACAAAGTATCTAAACTGTGTTGTTTACAATATTAAACATGAAATTAAAATTAAAATTCAGTCTTCTGAAGGACGAAAATGTCGAGACAGAAGCGCCGTAGTTGCAAAATATCTCTTGACAAATTTTGTTATATTAGTGAATAATTTATGGTTGAATAACAAGCTGAAAATGGCCATAAAGCCTACTTCCACTATTTAAGTGTTTTAAGAAGAGATCAAGACAAGCAGTAGGCTCCCCATGTAAGCTTTGTTACTTGTAGCGTTTCATTCGTGCAGTGGATGAATGGAAAGAGAAAAAGCATTTCTTTTTCAGCCTATATGGTATGGCGAGATAACCCACTAATCATTTAGATGATAGATATTTTTGCCTGACAAAGACTGAAAGTTATTCCTAAAAGGGAAAGCACCACAAGATCGACTATCCAAATTTGCAGTATGCAATAAGACCTGTTCCTCATAATGCAGATTTACCGATCGCCTCTTTAGATCCGCAAAATGTTGTTCTGGAAGATATTGGAGACAACGCATCAACAGCCATTTCCGAAGAACAGTTCACCGACCCTGCTTTTACTCCAGGACCCAGTTCCGGCGAGCGTGATTTGGGGTTATCAAAGCAAAAGTCAAAACATCTTGGTTCCCTTCTTAAGGGATGGAACAAAATAAAAATTACGAATTTCAGAAAAAGAAATGCTCCGTTTTCTGAATTCTACAGTATGGAAAATTCGTTGAGTTCGTATTGATGGTTTAATGCAGGAACTTGATATTGAGCATTTCCCCTCTGAGTGCCGTTTATTCATAGATTCGTCGAAATACAGTTTGAAAGCTGTGTTATTGCATAATAGAAATTTAAAACCCTCTATATCAGTTGCCCATTCAGTGGGATGAAAGAAAATTATTAAAATATGTGCACTCTTTTGGATAAAATAAGCTACAGCACAGATATTTGGAGACTCGAAAGTTATGGGAACTTTGGTGGGACTTCAGGACGGATTTACAATATATTGCTTTCTTTTTGTCTATGGGACAGTCGTGCAGTAAATCAGTATTATATAACAAAAATTTGGCTAGAAATAAATGTATTCCAACCTGGATATCAAAATGTTAGGTTTAGACCTTTTTAAGACCCCAAAAATGTCCTTCTGTCTCCTCTTCACATTAAACTTGGGCTGCTGAGAAACTTTGTGAAGGCTATGAATAAAGATGGTGGGAATCAAATACTTAAAACAAGTCTATCCCAAGTTAAGTGATGCCAAATTAAAGGAATGCATTTTTATTGGACCAAAAATCAAAAAATTTCTGGAGGATGTTAATTTTACGGAGGAGCTTACCAGGTAGGAACTCTGAGCATGGAACTCATATGTTGGTAAAGTGAGAGTTGGGCAACAATAAGGATGCAAACAACCAACAATTAGTTAATGAACTATTAGAAGCCTACAAACCTCTTGGCGTTCGAATGTCATTAAAAAATCATTTCCTCCATTCACATCTTACATTTTTTCCTAAAACTTTGGGAGCTGTTAGTGACGAGCAGGGTGAAAGATTCCACCAAGATATGAGGATAATGGAAATTCGCTATCAAGGACGGAGGGATCCAGTTATAATGGATGATTACTGCTGGTTTTTGAAGAGAGAAGATGTGACCCCTCCTAAAAAAAGTTGAATTTAATAACTATTTTAAGTCAACTTTTTTAATCTTTGTGTTTTTCTTAATTGTAAGGTGAGCTCAATAGGTATAAACCTAAAAAAATCGATACATAGGGTGAAAAAATTTTGAAATAATTTTTTTCAATACTCATCAGATATTGTGACATTAAATGTGGTTCTATAAATGTAACAAGAAACTTTAGGTGTTACTTTTTTTCTTATTTTCGTATTTGGATCCGTCCATTCTACCATAATTTGCTATTCAGTTTTATGTTACAACCAATCAAATTTTTTTAGTCGGCTAGTGTTATTGTTGCATTATCACAAGAGGAGTTGCGAGGGGTGAAATTTTTCTCTGCTATTATTTTCACTTTGAAATTCACTTGCAGTACTTCATATACTTTTAAAACTGATTATATTTTTTGATCCACACGATTTCTACATTTCAGATGAAAATTCTCATTTAATTCTGTAAGAGTTAATTTGGACAGCCGTTTATGACAGACGACAATTCAAGTCCATTTCAAAATGTAGGTAATTTTTAATATTCATTATGTAAATTTTGTTGGTGAATTTCATTTTGTTAATAAATCTTTGGTTCACTATTTCAACTCCAACATGAAATTTATAGCATATTCGCTTGTTTTTTATGTTCTTGTGAAAATGCAATAGTTTCACAGTAAGAAACAAATGTACATCCAGAAATCTCAAAAATGGTTGCTCAAATTAAGTATTTCCAGGTAAAATAGAAAGGCTTTTTACTTGATAGAAGAAATATAACAAAATTTGAATATCAAAACAAATTGAAATATGTTTATCTTCTACAATTTTAATTTCCAAAAGAATTTTTTATTCAAAGAACTTTTAGAATTAAATTAATGTCTAAAACAAGCACCGCTCACATTTAATAGACGTCTATAATCAAAACTCAACATACAATGTCAAATGAATAAATAACCCAACAGATATACGAAAGTAATTAAAATTAATAAATAAATATTCAAAGGAGACAAAATTTTGTTTCTGGTTTTATCTTTAAAAAATACTACTTGCCTTATAAAAACATGAACACACTTAAAGGACTTCCCAAAGAATATAATTTATTTGAAATATTTAATATATTTAAATATTCGAACAAATTATTTCAAAAATCTCTAAAAAATGTGCACTATATCTTCAAAAAAACAAATATAATTCTAGATAATTCCGTCTTCAGCGCTTTTTCAATATTACAAATATCAAAATCAAAAACATAACCTACATCACTCACGTGTTAAAAGACTTAAGCTTCGAACTACAGATCAACTATATATTCAAGATTGATCTATGTTCTAACAAAATCAAAGAACAAAGTGAGTTATTTTAAGGTTTACTTAAATTCTTTACTTAAATTAAATAACTCACTTTGTTCTTTGATTTTGTTAGAACATAGATCAATCTTGAATATATAGTTGATCTGTAGTTCGAAGCTTAAGTCTTTTAATACGTGAGTGATGTAGGTTATGTTTTTGATTTTGATATTTGTAATATTGAAAAAGGGCTGAAGACGGGATTATCTAGAATTATATTTGTTTTTTGAAGATATAGTGCACATTTTTTAGAGATTTGTGAAATAATTTGTTCGAATATTTAAATCTATTAAATATTTCAAATAAATTATATTCTTTGGGAAGTCCTTTAAGTGTGTTTATGTTTTTATAAGGCAAGTAGTATTTTTTAAAGATAAAACCAGAAACAAAATTTTGTCTCCTTTGAATATTTATTTATTAATTTTAATTACTTTCGTATATCTGTTGGGTTATTTATTTCATTTGACATTGTATGTTGAGTTTTGATTATAGACGTCTATTAAATGTGAGCGGTGCTTGTTTTAGACATTAATTTAATTCTAAAAGTTTTTTGAATAAAAAATTCTTTTGGAAATTAAAATTGTAGAAGATAAACATATTTCAATTTGTTTTGATATTCAAATTTTATTTTATTTCCAGGTATACATCTTCCTCATTTTAAACACGTTCGGGCATATGATGTTTTTTCAAAAGTAATACGGTGTAGCTGAAACAATCATTCATTTTAATTGTCTGCATGTTAGAAATAAAAATCAATTTATTTATTGAGTTATAATAACAGGAAATCATTTTGCATAGGGGAAAACCTTCGACCCAAGATCCTTCAGCCCACACAATGTAAATATGAAAACAGATCTCAAGGATTGTAGGTTATACTTTATTTCCTATCAATTTTTTATTCTGTAGATTTCCTTCGTGTTTCATAAAATTTCTTACATTTTCTGAATGATTCCACTGTCTTCCAAAATTAAACTTTTTCTGAGACAATATTATATTTTCTCAGTTAAATATGTGAAGATTACAAATACTCTTCCTGTTTTTATATTTGAAATGAATATTGCATTCATCAAGTATACACACTTATATTTTGATTTCTATTTATTATTATTAGTTGAAAACATTGTAGATTCCTCAGGTGATTTTAAACAACTAGTTGGTAATATAAGGGTTGGGCCATTTTAGATTTGCATTTTTGATTGTTTATAAATGAAAAACGAGTGAATAATTTTTCAAAGTTAAGAGTTTATAACCCTGATTAGAGCAATATTTTCCTATTATTAGATATTCTGCATATATAAAATCTAACTTCTTATCGAACAAAGATAGTTTTTGTTAATTTATTTTTGTATTAAAGAACCTTCCGATTTTTGCAGTATAAGTTCTAACACAGGTACCACATCATAATTGGTCAACACCAGATAAGTTTGATTCATTTATTTTAGGTTTAGAGCTGTTCAAAATTTTCGCCATGCATAAGGACACTTATGTTTTGCCAAACAACGACGCCATCTAATTCACACGAATATACTACACTGTCAAGAAAGTACCGGGAATTTTCAATTAAAACATTATTTTTACATTTAATCGTCAAAATTTATTGGGTCGCCTTCAAAATAGGCTCCATTTGCTCCAATACATCTATGCCAACGGCACTTCCAATTATCGAAACATTTTTTATAGGCGCTTTCCGGGATGGACTTTAGCTCTCGCGCCGAATTTTGTTTTATGGCTTCAATCGACTCAAAACGAGGCAACGACTTGCCATGAAGGGGCAATTTTAGTTTTGGGAAGAGGAAAAAGTCGCAGGGAGCCAAATCCGGCGAATACGGTGGTTGCTGAAGCACGTTTGTTGAGTTTTTGGCGAAAAATTCAGTCACAATCGGAGCTCGATGAGAAGGCGCATTATCGTCATGCAAAATCCATGAGTTGTTCGCCCACAAATTTGGCCGCTTCTTACGGATACGCTCACGCAAACGTTTCATAACGCCTAGGTAATACTCCTTGTTTACCGTCTGACCCTCCGGAACGAATTCGTAGTGCACCACGCCACGGATATCGAAGAAAACAATGAGCATCACCTTCATTTTCGAGCGGCTTTGGCGTGGTTTTTTCGGTTTCGGCTCATTTTTTGCCACCCATTCCGATGATTGCTGACTTGTTTGCATATCGTACTCGTAGACCCAGGTCTCCTCACCAGTTGTAATGCGTTCCATGAATGTAGAATCGGAATTACAGCGATCCAGCACATCTGAAGCAACCTGTTCGCGATGACGTTTTTGAAGAAAATTCAGGTCTTTCGGTACGAGTCGTGCGGCCACCTTTCTCATGCTCAAAATATCAATCAAAACCGTACGTGCGGACTCGTGGGATATCTTAAGATCATGTGCTATCTCTCTCAAGCTGGTACGACGGTTTTCCAGCACCCTTTCCTTAATTTTATCGACGTTATCTTCGATCGAAGCCGTCAATGGGCGTCCACTTCACGACCGTCCTTGAAGGCTCTGTACCACTGATATGCACGAGTTTTCGATAGAGCATTATCACCAAAGGCCTTTTGCAACATTTTCAATGCATCGGCACACGAAAATTCATTTGCAACACAAAACTTTAAACAAATTCTTTGCTCAACGTTATCACCCATAGTAAAAATCGGCACGCACTCTGACATCGACTGACTTAATCAGCTGTTGCAAACACACTAGTTGATAGATCCCGCTCAAGCTTGGCATAGTAATTAAGGACAGTGGTACCAACCTAGGAAAAAAAAATTTTACCTGCCTCATTGCCCCGCCAGATTTAAATCGATAATTCCCGGTACTTTCTTGACAGAATGTACATACGCAGCATATCACATTAGGGCAAGTAACAGATCAAAGTGGATGCTCGATTACTTCAAGCGTCATAGATCAAAAAATCTTACTCATTCTGAAGAAATATACTATTGAGCCTCTATGCCAATAATCAGCATTTCTTTTCAATGAATTGATTGAATCGGCGTATATTCATTATGAAATACGATAACGAGTATGAGCATGGTGGAAATTTTTCGAATCGGGGCAACGCAACTTGCATCTCTTTTAGAATATTTATATATTTAAAAATTTGTAGGTAAAAAAGTTTTTTATATGTAGTTATGTGACAATAGATTATCACTATTAATTCGAAACATGACGAACGAAAATTAATACCTTATATTACTTTTTACTCACCCGTTGAATATAATGGTTTCTTCCTGAGATTTGGTGTCGGTTACTTGCATATTCGTTACCAAAATACCGTATATGGCAGCAGAAACCTTATCAAGAAAGATTTCCATTTGAAGCGGAGTTCCGGGTGAGACGTTGAGCTCCCCTGTTACCAATTTGCCAGCTTGTCTGACGCCTACCCCAAGGATCGGTTCGGGAGCCACTTCAGTAACAGTTTTTGTTATTTCCAGGTCCCTGAAAAAAAGAGTTTGATAATATATATATATTATAGCTATTTATGCAGAATTAACTTCACAAATCAAGTGCAATTAAGTTTATGCGGATTACTATTTACCTCTAGTACAAGAGTGGTTTGCGTTAATTCAGGATGGTCGGACAGACGTAAATGATGACAACGTGAAATAATCAAAGACAATACGTATTTTCATTACAATTAATCAGAAGCGGATTAAGTATCTCGTGAGTATCAATTGATAGTACAATTGGACAATAGGAATACTATAGAATTTGAGAAAGATTGCCGAAAAAATATTTTTTCTATTTGTTCTACAACTAAAAAGGCTACTCTTAATCTAATTTAAGAACCAACAAAATATCGTGGTGATTTTGTCATGTATGAATGTTTTCCTTAATGAGTGATCGAGGGTGCTTCAATAAGAGTGCAAAATTTGAATCGCGCGCCCACTTTGACAGTCATAATGTCACCTGATTATGACGTGACAGATGGAAGTTAGTAAACATGGAGCATTACACAGTAGAACAAGATGTCATGATTGTCAAAAATTATTATCAAAATGGTGAAAGTTTAATTGCCACTATTTGTAAAGTACGTTCAATGTTCGGACAACATAATGTGCCTAATTCATCTACAGTGAAAAAAAAAATTGAAAGTACTAGTTCGGTCAGTGATGTGAAACATTCAATAGAGCTTTTAGAGATCGTTCACAACAAAACATCATGGCAGTTCGCGAGAGTGTGACAGAAAGGCCAGAAACGTCAATTCGCCATCGGGCACAAGAATTGGACATTTCAACAGGCAGCGAATTCTCACTGAAGATTTACAGCTGCATGCCTACAAAATTCAACTGACTCAACAACTTCTGCCAGTAGACCATGAACAGCGAAGAGAATTCACCCAGTGGATCCTTGAGCTGATATTGCAAAACAAAATCATTTTTGGGGCCTAGAAAATCCACGAATAATTAATCAGAAAGCAATGCATCCACAACGGGTTATTGAATGGTGTGCATTATGGTATGAAGGAATAATTGGACCATTTTTCTTCAAAAACGAAGAAGGTAATACAGTAACGATAAATGGCGAACGTTATCATGCTATGATAACATAGTTTCTTGTAAGTCATTTGGAAGCTATTGATCATGACTACATGTGGTTTCAGCAGGACGGTGCCATATGTCATATCGCCCGTAAAAAATTGACGATCTTGCACGAGTTTGCTCCTGGTCGTGCCATTTCCCGATTTGGTGAACAGAATTGGCCTCCACGATCTTGCGCCTTTAGTGGCAGTGGGGTTATCATTTGCAGGTTACAGGCTTATGTCAATAAGCCTGCAACCACCAAAGAATTGAAATTAGACGCTACATCAAAGAAATACCACCACATGTATTCAATAACGTCATTGAAAATTTCGTCAAAAGGGTACGCATATGTACACCTTAGTCACATAGATTTGTTGGTATTAGACCAAGCACTCATGAAAAGTCATAAACTTTTGAAACATGTACTACTTTGTCAAGAAAGTACCAGGAATTTTCAATTAAAACAATATTTTTACATTTAATCGTCAAAATTTATTGGGTCGCCTTCAAAATAGGCTCCATTCGCTCCAATACATCTATGCCAACGGCACTTCCAATTATCGAAACATTTTTTATAGGCGCTTTCCGGGATGGACTTCAGCTCTCGCGCCGAATTTTGTTTTATGGCTTCAATCGACTCAAAACGGGTGCCACGAAGGGGCAATTTTAGTTTTGGGAAGAGGAAAAAGTCGCAGGGAGCCAAATCCGGCGAATACGGTGGTTGCTGCAGCACGTTTGTTGAGTTTTTGGCGAGAAAGTCAGTCACAATCGTAGCTCGGTGAGAAGGCGCGTTATCGTCATGCAAAATCCATGAGTTGTTCGCCCACAAATTTGGCCGCTTCTTACGGATACGCTCACGCAAACGTTTCATAACGCCTAGGTAATACTCCTTGTTTACCGTCTGACCCTCTGGAATGAATTCGTAGTGCACCACGCCACGGATATCGAAGAAAACAATGAGCATCACCTTCATTTTCGAGTGGCTTTGGCGTGGTTTTTTCGGTTTCGGCTCATTTTTTGCCACCCATTCCGATGATTGCTGGCTTGTTTGCATATCGTACTCGTAGACCCAGGTCTCATCACCAGTTATAATGCGTTCCATGAATGTAGAATCGGAATTACAGCGATCCAGCATGTCTGAAGCAACCTGTTCGCGATGACGTTTTTGAAGAAAATTCAGGTCTTTCCGTACGAGTCGTGCGGCCACCTTTCTCATGCCCAAAATATCAATCAAAATCGTACGTGCGGACTCGTGGGATATCTTAAGACCATGTGCTATCTCTCTCAAGTTGGTACGACGGTTTTCCAGCACCCTTTCCTTAATTTTATCGACGTTATCTTCGATCGAAGCCGTTGATGGGCGACCGTCCTTGAAGGCTCTGTACCACTGATATGCACGAGTTTTCGATAGAGCATTATCACCAAAGGCCTTTTGCAACATTTTCAATGCATCGGCACACGAAAATTCATTTGCAACACAAAACTTTAAACAAATTCTTTGCTCAACGTAATCACCCATAGTAAAAATCGGCACGCACTCTGACATCGACTGACTTAATCAGCTGTTGCAAACACACTAGTTGACAGATCCCGTTCAAGCTTGGCGGATTAATTACTATGCAATTAAGGACAGTGGTACGAACCTAGGGAAAAAAAATTTACCTGCCTCATTGCCCCGCCAGATTTAAATCGATAATTCCCGGTACTTTCTTGACAGAATGTATGTCTACTGTTTATGCCCGACGATTAACACACCCTTTTCGGCTTCATTTAAGTTTCGAATTTTAACACAGATATATATTGCTCTAATCCGATTCGAAAATTTTCTTATTTACCATTCTAATATGCTTAATAAATATCCGCCGATTCAATCAATTCATTTATATTGAACAAGTTTCAAGTAATAATTCTGTATTTAAAGTTAAGCACAAGGTGTTTGAAATCCGTTTTTTGCAAAAGATGAAAACATATTTCGAAAAATTAATCTCTGGTTCATTCTCTAATTTCTAAGAATTTTTCTACATTCGGCTATCCGTTATTTTATGATTCGGTTTTAACGGAAGTTGTTATTTGGAATCACGTACAAGCTTCCGCAATGAATCGGTTTCCAATGTCGATTGATTTCATATATTGTGGTTAATGGCGCCTAGAGTGAACCGATATACGTATATTGTTTGAGCTTTGTAGGATTCATTTTTCCCATGACATAAAATTATATGACACCTGAAATTGTATTTTGTATTTCCTGGTAGGAATTGAATTATCTATTTTTTTTTTCGCCTAGCTTGATAAAGTTTCTGAAAAATTCTTTCCAATTTTGAGATCTATTCTGGGAGCTCAAATGAAACAATTAAAAATAATAAGAAGAGGTTTTTACTTGATAGACGAAACAAACTTTGAATATCAAAACAGATTTAATCTGTTGGTCTCCTATAATTTTAATTTCAAAAAATTTTATTCAAAACCTTTGTGAATTAAATTCATTCAAAATCAAAATCAAATGGAATATTATATAATGAGTTTTGATTTTATATGTCTATCAAATATAACCTGTGGTTATAAGACATTAAATTAATTCTAAAAGTTTTTTGATAAAATATTTTGAAATTAAAATTATAGGAGACTAACAGATTAAATGTTTTGTTATTCAAATTTTTTAAAACAATTATATATGATTCACACAAAGTACAGTATGATATAGTCTGAAGAAGTCGCTGCGTCGACGAAACGTGTCACAATTTTCAATAATGAAGTGTAAATCATATACAGTTTCTTAATTTGAGTTGAAAAATTTTCATGCATTAAATTGATTTGAAACAGTTCTTTGGAGTAAGCCATATTTGAAGAAGTTCTTGAGGTTATATTTTTGATTAAAAATTAGTATTTCTTGGAATTCTTTTACTCCTTTTGGTAGTGTGTAATGAGTGTTCTATATGTGTCGGATAGCAGATTGACCACTTTGGCAACAAGATTTTAATATTTCCTAGTTCTTTTCAAGCGTAAATCGACTCACTTCGTTAATGTCGAATATTAATCTAAGTTTCTGTCAAAATACGAATGAGACAAGATTGAGCTATTCTGTACTAAGTACATCTTGAACATAAGTTCAAAATCTCTCAAAATACCTTAAAATGTGGATCGACAATACGTTAAGGTAAACCGCAACTGCAGCAGGATCCCCTATCATGAGTTTTACCTCCTCAAAAAAAAAGTCTACTTCTTGAAAGGTCTTCAGGACAAAAAATTGGTTTATCAAAAATAAAAAGAAAATCCTTCGATGGAAACGCCTCATTTCTAAAATGACATAACTCAAGCATGGCAGCTATTGTGTATTTGTGACATTTGTCAATGTCTACCATTTAATGATGGAAAGGTACACACTCCAACAACGTTTACAAATAATCCGAATTTATAATGAAAAACCGCAATCTGTCTCTCTAACTTCACGTGCTTCAACTCTAGTTTTTGGTGGTTATAATCGTCCGGATAAATGAACAGTTGAACGTTTAGTGAAGAAGTTTGAAACAAATTTTACACTTCATGATGTAACATTGCCAGTGAGGCAAAGAAATTCAAAAAGTGAATAAAATATTGCTGCCGTACGTGAAAGTGTTCGTGAAGATCAAAATTTATCGATTTCTGGACGTTCACAAGAACTAGGCATCTCCTAGACGTCTTTGAGGCGAATTTCACGAAAAAACCTTGGTTTACATCCATACAAAATTATTTTAACCCAATGACTTAAACGAACAGATCATTCAAAGCATCTTGTATTCAGTGATTCGTGCTTAGAAAAAATCGGACATGATGCAGATTTCCATAAGAAAATCATTCTCAGGGATGAGTCTCATTTCTGGTTAAACGGTTGTGTTAACAAGCAGAATTGTATCTGGAGTGATGATAAACCTGAAGAATATCAAGAACTACCATTACATTCTGACAATGTTACTCTCTGGTGTGGATTTTATGCTGGAGTAGTCATTGGACCTCATTTTTTTTCAACGGAGCTCATGAGGCGGTAAGTGTCGATGGAAATTCGTATCGTTCAATGTTGACTGATTTTTTATGGACTAAATTGGTTCGTCTTGATCTGCAGAACATGTAGTTTCAACGGGATAGTGCCACTTGTCATAGTGCCAATGCCACAATGACTTTATTGAAAAAAAGTTCGAATATTTCTAGAAATGAACCTCTAAATTATTCGCCTCGTTCCTGCGATTTAACTCCATTGGACTTCTTTCTTTGCGGTTTAATTAAGTCATTAGTTAACAGCAATCATATCATTGTGTGAGTAATGGTATCCATTCAACTATATAATCAAAATTTGAATATCAAAACAGATTTAATCTGTTGTTTTCTACAATTTTAATTTCAAAAAATTTCTTTGAAGAAATTTTAAGAATTAAATTAATGTCTTTATGAGCACTGCTCATATTTAATAGACGTATAAAGTCAAAATTCATCATAAAATATCAAATGGAATTAAGAAAAACCAACGAATATAAATTGTCAATTGAAATTAAAATATAAATAAGCAAACAGTTTTTGTTTCATTCCAGGCATGCGTAATGAACTCTTCAGACAAACTTACGAAGCCCTGTTTGTTACAAAATGTATTGTTTTCTGATCCTATATTAATGAAAAATAACTCTTTCTCAAAAATATAAAACATAATTTCAAGAACTTCTCAGAAACTAATTTATTTGAAATATTCAATATATTTAAATAAATTACTTCAAAAAATCTCAAAACATGTAGCACATCCCCAAGAAATAATTAAAGTTACGATAAGATCAGTTCAAATTTACATATAAAAAATAATGAAATCAATTAAACAATGTATAGACTTACCCAGTGTCATCTTAGAAATACATGATTCTTAACAAACATATAAGTAGGTACCTTTATATCCAAGGTACTCTATGTTCCATGTTCACAGAAAAACATACAAAGCTTATAAGGCAATTGGCCTTAGTTAAAACCATTCAACACTGTATAATGAATTTCTTTATTTAAAAAACCTAATATAATTATATATTACATATAAAATAAAATAGGAAGGAACGGTTTTTTACTTGATAGAAGTATTATTACAAAATTTGAATATCAAAACAGATTTAATCTGTTGTCTTCTACAATTTTAATTTCAAAAAATTTCTTTGAAGAAACTTTAAGAATTAAATTGATGTCTTTATAAGCACTGCTCATATTTAATAGACGTATAAAGTCAAAATTCATCATACAATATCAAATGGAATTAAGAAAAACCAACGAATATAAATTGTCAATTGAAATTAAAATATAAATAAGCAAACATTTTTTGTTTCGTTCCAGGCATGCGTAATGAACTCTTCAGACAAACTTACGAAGCCCTGTTTGTTACAAAATGTATTGTTTTCTGATCCTATATTAATGAAAAATAACTCTTTCTCAAAAATATAAAACATAATTTCAAGAACTTCTCAAAAACTAATTTATTTGAAATATTCAATATATTTAAATAAATTACTTAAAAAAATCTCAAAACATGTAGCACATCCCCAAGCAATAATTAAAGTTACGATAAGATCAGTTCAAATTTACATATAAAAAAATAATGAAATCAATTAAACAATGTATAGACTTACCCAGTGTCATCTTAGAAATACATGATTCTCAATAAACATATAAGTAGGTACCTTTTTTTAAAATTGTAGAAGACAACAGATTAAATCTGTTTTGATATTCAAATTTTGTAATAATCCTTCTATCAAGTAAAAAACCGTTCCTTCTTATTTTATTCTATAATGAAAGGAAAATTTCAATAATTTTCGAATGAATAATGTGTTTTATTTACGGAACAAAATGGGGAGCTGTTAATGAAAGACCCTTTAGGAGCCAATATGCGGAGGATGTTCTGCAAGATTCATTATATGCAAGTATAGAACCGTTACATTTAAAATGTATCGTTTACCTCATTCTTATTTAGCAGAAGTGAATGAATTCATGCGGGCAAATATAAAAATCTTAGTTTTAAAAGTCACATTTTTCAGACAGCAACACTTCCTTCCATGTCAGCAACGTTCGCGATTGAATCGTACAGATGTAGTCGTTTTTTCTGTAACGGTTCCATTTATCAACTGAAAAGCTGTCATTCCGTCATATTCAATTGGATTCACCGCCAATCACCAAGAGGAAACGATATCGAATGGGCCATCAGATCGCGTAATTTTATGCAAATCACGGCCAGGAAGCAAGCGATGATGACGGAGGAAAAAGCTGGCAAAAAGCAACTGCCTACGTGGTTTCCGATCCCGCAGACTGTAAAGAGTCACATTTATGTCATAAAAGACATAAATGGGGTGTTTGCTCCGTACTACGAACAATGACGAGTTCCCAGTGAGAATAATAGAAGTTTAAATTGAATGATATAAACGTCTCGAATATCCTACGAACGTCGCTTGCATCAGTGCTTCAAGGATAATCTTTGAAGGTTTCATCGATTGCAGTGAAATATTTCAGTCTGATAAAATTAGAATAATTTTATAAAAGTGTTAGTTCAAAATCATGAGGAGTAAAAATAAGTTGATGCGGTTTTGATAACAGATGTCACTACTAGTTTATTGTTTCATCTGACAACACCTTCATTTTGAAACGTCATCATTAGGATTTCTTTCCAGTATCTATAATTTCGCTTGAGTGCAATTAACAAAGTTTCTGTGTACTCTGAAGATGTCAACTTTTTTACTGAATAATATATTCAAAAAAAGAATTTACGAGCTCCAGCGGTCTCAACATATATCAGTCATTTGAAAGAGTTAATGATGATCCAAATTTTTCTATTCGTCGACGTTCAGAACAACTTCGACTCTGTGCATCTACCACATGAAACATTTTGCGTAACGATCCTGGTCTTCACCCGTACAAGATCCAACTGGTTCAAGAATTAAAGCCACTTGACCATAATAAGCGTCGTTTGTTTGCTAATTGGGCCCTAGAACCACTTGAAGTTGATCCGCTTTTTTATCGTAAAATTGTGTTTAGTGATGAAGCTCATGTAAACAAGCAAAATTGCCGTATATCGAGTAAAAACAATCCTCAAGAAGTTCGGCAGGTTCCATTACATCCTGAAAAATGCACTGTATGGTGTGATTTACACGCTGGCATCATCGGTCCATATTTCTTCAAAAAGGATGCTGGAGTTAATGTTACAGTGAATGGTGCTCGTTACAGATAAATGATCAATGATTATTTGTTTCAAAATTTGAATGGTATCGACCCGGAAGTGTTTTGGTTCCAACAAGATGGTGCTACACCTTTCTCATGCTGCTACCATAACAATTGATTTATTGAAAGAAAGATTTGGCGATCACATTATTCCGAGAATGCTTCAACCAATTGGCCTCCAAGATCATGCGACATAACTCCACTGGATTATTTTCTTTAAGGTTATGTCAAGTCATTGATTTATGCTGATAAACCAGAAACAATAGACGTCTTGGAAGCCAACACAACTCGTGTTATTGATGAAATAAGGCCTGAGTTACTCGAAAAAGTGGTCCAAAATTGGTCTTGTCGAATGCGGTTCCTCAGAACTAGTCGTGGTGTACATATGCCGGAAATTATTTTTAAAATATAAATGTCATAAAATTATATTACAAACCAAACAAAATGTTTGGCTTGAATATTAATTTAAATGTGTTTTATTTGAATTTGAATTTCTATCACTCTAAAAAAAACACCCGATACAAATAAATGGAAGCAGTAGAAATTAGTAGTTACAAGAACCTTAAAATATCGCAAAAGCTCTATTGTTGAATATTTTTGCTCAGTAAGGTATTTCCGATAAGTCTCCTCCATATATTTTATGTTTATTTGTATGTTGTGCTTCTATAAATTGATAGTTATTTGTACACCTTTTTGCATATGTTTTTCTTACCTTTATTTCAGAATATTGTGAGATATCTGTAACTCCCCTTTTTTCAAGTTTTACAGGGTGTCCCAAGGAAAATTTGACCCCTAGAAAACTCAGAGACCAAAAATTTCCGAAGATTAGAAAAAAACCGCTTAACTTTTGTTTTGAGGGGGACGAATTTCTATCATGAGTTTGTTCCGAAAAACCACCAACATGAAGGTGGCATAAAACCTCAAGATTTTTTGAACAGGAAAGAGATGTTGGTTATTTTGAAGGTTATTTAAGTTCTGTGCAAAACCCAGTTAAAATGATCAAAATCGGCTCGCTACTCACTAAATAATGTAATATTGAACTTGAAACCGTCAAAAGGTGATGTTGAACAGACAGTTAGTTGAACCGCCCAAACTCAGAGAAAGAATTCATATGACGAAATTGTTTAGAAAAAAACACCTGAGATTGGCAACAACTCCAAATTTTTTTTTAATAGGAAAGAGATGGCGGATGTGTTTCAGTTAAGATGCTTTTTTTGTTCTCTAAACATCCAAGTTGAAAATTTCAAATTCGATGATTTTTTTTAAGCACTGTGATATTGGACATTATCAGAAGGATAACTCAAACAGAAACCCAATACATTCAAATACACCAGATCTGTACGTAATGATAGGGGACATAAAAAAAATGGAAACTAATTGAACAATTAACGTATGTGTAATTCAATGAATTGAATTGAATTGAAAATGTATTATTATTATTATAAATGACTACCACGAACGCCCATACAATGATAAAATCATGAGCGATAAGAAAACCGAATGTTTTTGAAGCAAAAACATTCATTAAGTAAATAAATTTGAAAATTTCAATTGCGATGTTTAGAGAACAAAAAAAAACTTTTCAACTAATCCACATCCAATATTTCCTTCTATAAAAAAAATCTTTGAGGTTGTTGCCATCCCAAGTGTTTTTTTCGGAACAATGTCGCCATAATAATTATTTCATCCTAATGCAGAACTTTAAAATTATTTTTGCATTCTTCAAAACTCTTATGTTCTTGAGTTTGGACGGTTCAACTGTCTCTTCAACATCACCTTTTGAGGTTAAGTTCAATATTACATTACTTCGTAAATAATGAACCGATTTTGAAAATCTTAACTGGGTTGTATACAGAACATAAATAGTTTTCAAAGTAACCAACACTCGACATCTCTTCTTATTCAAACAATGTTGGTGGTCGTTGAAAATTCGTCCCCCTAAAAACAAAAGTTGACCTATTTTTTTTAAATCTTCGAAAATCTTCGTTTCTGAGTTCTGGGGGGTCAAATTTCGTGGGATAGCCTGTATAAGAAGTGATGGTGTATTTTTTAGACTTAGTTTGAAATGTAAACTTAAAGAAGCTACAGTGTTGTCGAAGCAATTGTCGTTAAATTAATGAATTGTGGAAGTAATTTTTATTATTTCAAGTAATTAAAATGATTTTCCATCAAGTAAGAACCCATTCAATTAAATTTATGTTCAGGTAACACTTTTTACAACCGTGCCCTCATAACGCAGGTTACGGTAAATCGTAAGTAAAATGTTTCGCTGTACTCACTTATTCTTTTCATGTACCGAGTTTTTCACTAAAATTTGACCCACCTTTAACTTTGGTACAAATGGAGGTACAAAAAAAGTCATTCGCAAAAAATCAACTAAATTTTTTCATAATGATTTCACAAAATGGAATATATACAGGATGGACAAGACATTTATTGTAACCTCATTTTTTCAAATGGATCATCCTGTTTTTTTGTTATTTCCCTCCTGATTACGAATATATATGCATCTGTCGATCCATCTCTCTTATTTTGAGATCTACAGTGTTCAAATTCAAAGAACCATCTGGCAGACTCAGTTATGGGTTTTCAAGAGGTAGGCTGTGATAAATGAACGAACGATGTTGGTAACAATAGGACATATGTTGATATTCAATAAAACTATTTCTGAAACATCCATTACACAGAAGCTGAAAAAATCTAGATCAAATCGAATATATTTCAAAAAATTAATACACACAGAGGTATCATTACTAATACAATAAATCTATCCTATATTTTAGGTGAAGAACAATAAAAACAAGAAAGCTAAAAGGAAAGAATATATGGCTTTACATCCAGATCATGCAGTTTCAAGTAAAAAACATTTATAAATAGTTACAACCGTGTAAAAGATTCTAAATGTTTTAAGAGAAAGAGCCTAACCGAATGAGAATCAAGAACTCGACATGGTTGAGTATTTATGGTGGTATGAAATGAACAGTTAAAACTGAACAAATTGATCGAAATGGCCATCATTATTAAATGTATATAGTTCATATAGTTTTCTCATGTTGGCAATAGTATTTGGTATAGCATTATTAGGGTTCTGATTAAGTTCATGAATTAATACTTCAATTTTGTTTTTAATGGTTTTAACACTTTCATGATCTTTCATGATTATCAGAGTAAATCTTTTCCTTCAGGAAAGGCCATAAAAACGTGTCCAAAGCTGTTAAATCCGAACTATTCGATGGCCATGAGATAGGTGCGACATAACTGATTCAAAAATCAAATTGACCACTCAAATGTTCTCGAAATTCCATAACTCAGTGCGGGGGTGCTCCGCCCTGTTGCCAAATTATTGGTTCCAATTCTTCAGCAGAAAAGAGTTGCTCCAAAAGGTAAGCTATCTCTGGCAGTATCTTTTCTAAATATGCTTCACATGTTAATGTGTAGTCAAAAAATATAGGCCCCATAATTTTATTATAAAAAAAAAAAAAAAACGTTAACAGACTTTCTTCCAGATTTTCTAATTTGAAATATTTTGCCTTGTCTTCGATTTTTGTTTCTGCAAGAATGTCTATTTTTTCTGGGGGTGAACACGCCTGCTATGGAAAACGATGATTCATCCGTCCACATTATAAAATTTAATGAATTAGTCTCTGCAGCATATTTTGATAGTATTCTAAGCGTTTCCGCTTTTGGTCTTCTGTGAGGAGTTGTGCTGGTAGTAACTTGTATGGTCTCAAGATAAGAGAGATTATAATTATTATCATTATCCTGATACTCCTAGATCTTCTGTGAAGATCCCTCAGAAGCTTTTTCAGCTTGTGCGACTTAGGAGTTCAGTTGTGTTCTGTGTAGGCTTTGTTACTGCGATCTTGCGCCATTTTAGGACAGCACTGTTAATTTTTGAGCCAACAGTGAAATGGTGGCCGACATCCGTCCAACTAGAAAATTTCTTTTCCACCTAAACAGGATTCGAACCCGGACATGCGGTCACGAGCCCGATGCTATACCACTCAGCTGTCCGCGCTCATAAGATAAACCGATGCAGGTATATATCCGTAATAAGAAAAGGAAGAGCTAGCCAAAAATAAGAAAATAGATAGGTTGATCCATCTGAAAAAATGTAGTTGCATCTAATATCTAGTCCACCCTGTATACATTCCATTTTGTGAAATCATTTTGATAAAACGAGTTGATTTCGTACAACTTTTGTGAAAAACTCTTTTTTGTACATCCATTGGTAACAAAGTTAAAAGGAAGGTCAAATTATAGTGAAAAACCCAGTTCTTTATGTTGTTTCCAACCCGAATGTGTTTTAATAATTCCACAGCAAAATCATCAAATTGCGATCTCCGAAAACCAGCGCACGCCATAAAAGCAGTATAACGACGTACGGAATCGATCTCGGAAAACTTTCACGGCTGAAGAAACAACTTCCAAACAGCACAATAATGAAACAATGAATCCGCGTCCACGTCCGAGGGCGATAAAAATCCGGGAACTTACTCTGGTTCCTGGAATCCCGCAGGGAGAACGCTCCGCCTCGACACGGTGTGGTTCATCGATGAATAGATTGAGCACTTGACGTGTATCGTTTCTCTGGTCTTCTTGATCTGGCCGTCCGCGGTCTTGTTTTCTCCTTCTACGACCAGCGTTTGGTAGAATATTTGTTTTCCCTGAAAAAAAAAGGATATTTAACAAAAATTAACAAATGAAGATAAATTGAAATTGATTAACACAATATTTTGTTGAAATCCAAATAAAAAGAATACCGTGAATGCTTAGAGTTGTTACTGACACAAATATTTTTGTGGTGGTGCATTTTCTGTGTTCCATAATGTGTTGAAACTGCTTCATTGATTATAAACTGATGTCTGTCAATCCGTTCACATTGACTTTATATTGAAGTATATTTTTATATGAAGTATTGAAATGGTTTTAACCTGGACTTTATTTTGGCATTTGATTAATTAGAATAAATGACACTCAAAATTTAATATTCAGTTTGATTTATATTAGGTAATAATCACAATGAAGGCTTTCTGTTATCTCAAACGATTACTTCATTTCTTCCTGTCATCTTATTTTGATGGAATAAAAATTAAGTTTTGCTCCATAAAATGATTTCTACTTCTGTTGCCTTCTGTTATTATTTCTGGTCGAGCTGTCACTATACAGACATTTCAATTCTAGTGTTTTATTATATATGTAGGCTATTTTATATCAATATGTAGGGATATTGATTGATAAATCATGGCATCTCTTCTTTAGTAGAAAACAAACGCAGACTGTACTTCATACTGTTCATTTACAGGATTCAAATTACAGTGGAACGTCTTTGAAATACCAACACTGAGTCTAAGCTTAAGTACTCTAACCCAAGTTTCTCCCCGAACTGTATTCAATCAGTTCTTTTCGCGAACTCCTTATCTGAACTCTCTCCGCAAACTTCCTTCTCCGTTAACTGTACTCAGAGTGGCTGCTTCGATGTCAAACTGCGACTGCACCCCACCTGTACTTAAGTCTTAGTAGAACGCGAGAAATAGAACAATGAGAATGAATCTCAACGCACCCCATCGAACATATGTTCTTCCAGGAAACTGTAGACGTTTTTTGAGTTCAGCAATAAATCTCTTATCTTATAACGACTAAATTTTCTACGGTAACACATCCCATTCTGAAATATCTTGAAGCGGTATCGCTAAAGGACAAGATGTGCCTTAGATTTAGTCGCACTGGAGAACCTGTATCCCAACAATTTGACCACCCCAGTATTTCAATAATCCTGGGCTAAAGTAAACCATACACATATGGTTTTATCTATGACTCATTTACATATAAGTTACAAAGTAGAAACTCAATTTCTACGCTCTAGAAATTTCATTTCGGCACAGTACAAAATAAATACTTTATTCAACCTCTGTTATCCAAATGAAATGATAGTATTCAACCACGACAATCAAGGAACAATCCATCAATAGTGTAACATTAACTCTTACATAATAACAAAACACCATTAGTGTGCTTTTAACTAACAATAAACACTTACACAGTGAACTTTCATTTGTGTCTATCAGATTGTACATTTTTCTTTGTTTCATAAAAGTAAGAGTTTGTCCTTTCCTGAATAAAATCATCGAATTTGAATCTTTAATATAAGTGTATTCTCTTTGTCCTTTAGAAGAATTTTCAATGCGCATCATATTTCTTTGCTCTTTCATTATAGTCATGGTCAAAGATTATAAACTATTTTTTTTGTATTGATCTACCACTACCGAACATTTATCTGCGATATTATACTTTACTTTCGGAATAGAGCATGATCGATGCATACGTTGCACATTTATTGAAACAATTCTATTGCAAAATATCCAAATAAGTTAAGTAATTGTAGGCAGCCTTACCTCATCCTAAGATTGCTTAATACAATCTAGATTAAACCAACAAATGCATGACAAATTATTTTCATCTGAGGATTATGTAGTATATTTTTCAAAAATCTAAATCTTAAAATAATACTCCGCAAGAAACCTGATGTTTTTTTATTGAGATCGGAAAGCTGAAACGAGTAAAAAGCAAAAGTTAGTAGGAACGATGTTCATTGTTATTTTTTTGTATTGATCCAATCTATAATCTCACTCATATCATCCTAGACCTTTTTTTCAATGTTTTACCAGATTGTATCCTCCTAGAATATTGCCGTTCCATTTGCAAAACTAATAATTCAGCCGTTGCTTCGTGAGGTGAATATCTTATTCATGTAAATCATGAAGAGTATCGGCTCCAACACGTTCCCCTGCGGTACTCCATTTTATGCAGTTATATTTTTACACTCAGTTTATCTTCGAAGATCCCACTCTGCTATTTGTTGTAGGTAGTTTTCAAATAATATACATACATTCAGAAAATATTGTTATGATTGGATTATTCCTTAGCGTGAGTTAATGACAAAAGCGACCTACATTAAAGGCGATACAGTAAATTTGGATAAATAAAATGTATTATTTGTTGCATTAACCAATTTTCGGTGCTTTTTGGTACTGATCTATGTGTAGTTGTCTACAATAATGAAAATTAATAGGTACTATATGCAAAAGTTTCTTTAACTTCTCATTTTTTATAGTTTCCCTATTTTCAGCTGAATTTAATCTCACCAAAATCATTAGAAAATCGAAGGAATAGATAACAAGAGTGCTTGGTCCCAACTTGGGACTAAATAGAGTGTTATCGATGAACAGAATTAAATCTTGAATTAAGAAAAGGTAGAACAAAGCACCATCATTATTTATCGATTGTTCTTCGACTGATTCAGGTCCAAATAAAACGAATTCTTCGGTGGCAGTCTGAGAGAACGCGATTGATTATTGAATTAATCTTCTTCAGATGAAAGCCGAAATAGTCCAGAGGCGTGCTATAGTCAACGGGTAGAAAGGATCGCTGCAATTTGTCCCAGCGTATAGTCCTTGTTGTCGTTCGATTAATTTCCCATTTCGGAAGTATTTTCCTCCGGAGAGCGAGTTGCTTAGAAAATTCCCCCGACTCGGAAACGAAATTAATTTGTTGTCGAGTTAAGGTTGATATTGTCGTCTTTGAGGTGGCGGATAGGGGTTTCTTGGGAGGGGTTTGAAGTCGACTGAAAGGTTGCGGAGGGGTGGAATCCGAATAACTGGATGCTATTAATCAAGTTGAGGTTGATTGTTGGATGGAAGTTGTTTGATTAGAACATGACAGGCGTGTCTGACTTGAAAATTTAGGCACTCCTGACTTTTAAGGGGGTCGTGACTCTTTTTGCACAAAATGCGCTCTGAAGAAACTTTAAGTGAAAAATCAAAGACAAGCGTAAGCAAATGAAGTTGCTTAGTATATACTTGCTAAAGGTTACAGATGAATTTATACTTTCATTGAATATAATTCTGAAATATTCACAAAAATTATTCATATTAATTTATAATAACAATAATATTTCAGAAACAGTATTTGCACCCGAAGGTGTATATGATAAATTCAACTAGTATACGATATTCCAAAATAGAAAACATTTTGAAGAACTAAAATACAAATACAAAGGTAACTCCGATATGTTAGATACGCTATTTTGAATAATCTAGTGTTTTCAGCAACACTCGAAATGAATTATATTAAATTGAAAGAGACCGATAGGAAATATCCGTTCTGTTATCAAAGGACCTCGAAAATGAAATAAATTTACAGTTTGGATATGAACATCAGATGAATTACATGAAGTTGAAATTCTTTGAAAGCCCAAGGCTCTGTTACAAAACTTTCAGAATTGAGTTCCAGAGTATTTTTTCCAATAAACATATTCCAAAATTTATTCTCATAGAAAATGGATTTTCAACTATTACAAAAATTATTTATATTATTGAATTATATAGATATCTCAGAAATCGGATTGGAAATGTTGTATCGGGTGTTTTTGTTAGAGTGATATAACTATCGATAGGGATAACTGTGATTTGACAGAAGGAAGAAGCCATGTTGTTTTGAAATTTATATTCAGTAAGCATTGACAAATTATCATGGAAAGACTCACGCCGCAACAACGTTTACAAATTGTTGAAATTTATTTTCAAAATCAGTGTACTATTCGCCAAACTTATAGAGCACTACGTGAAATTTATGGTTTACATAATCGTCCATCAGAGCAGCTTATTCGTCGAACTATCGATAGATTTCGGACAACATATTCTCTACTCTATGTAACAACAAAAACAAGACAAAGAACTGTACGTACAGAAGAAAATATCATTGCCGTAAGTCATAGTGTTAATGATGATCCAGATTTATCCATACGTCGACGTTCACAACAAGTTGGACTCTGTGCATCCACCACATGGGAAATTTTGCGTAAAGATCTACACCCATACAAGATCCAACTGGTTCAAGAACTAAAGCCACTTGACAACAAGACAAAGAACTGTACGTACAGAAGAAAATATCGCTGCTGTAAGTCATAGTGTTAATGATGATTCAGATTTGTCTATTCGTCGACGTTCACAACAAGTTGAACTTTCCACCACATGAAGAATTTTGCTTGAAGATCTTGGTCTACACCCTTATAAGATCCAACTTAAAGCCACTTGACCATATTAAGCGTCGTTTGTTTGCACATTGGGCTCTACACTAGCTTGAAGTTGATCCACTTTTTTATCGTAAAATTATGTTAAGTGATGAAGCTCATTTCTGGTTGAACGGCTTTGTAAAAAAAATTTTTCCGTATAAGGAGTGGAAACAATCTTCAAGAAGTTTTGTAGGTTCCATTGCACCCTGAAAAATGTTCTGTATGGTGTGCTTTACACGCTGGAGGCATCATCGGTCCATATATCTTTATAAACGATGCTGGAGCTAATGTTACAGTGAATGATGCTCGTTACAGATCGATGATCAATGATTATTTGTTTCAAAATTTGAATGGTATCGACCCAGAATTGTTTTGGTTCCAACAAGATGGTGCTATACCTCATGCTGCTACCGTAACAATTGATTTATTGAAAGGAAGATTTGGCGATAATATTATTTCGAGAAATAGTCCAATCAATTGGCCTCCAAGATCATGCGACATAATTCCACTGAATTATTTTCTTTGGGGTTATGTCAAGTCATTGGTTTATGCTGATAAACGAGAAACAATAGACGATTTGGAAGCCAACATAACTCATGTTATTGATTAAATAAGGCCCGAATTACTCGAAAAAGTGGTCCACAATTGGTCTGGTCGAATGCGGTTCCTCAGAGTTAGTCGTGGTGGACATATGCAATTATTTTCAAAACATAAATGTCATAAAATTATCTTTCAAATAAAAAAAAAATTAATTCAAATGTGTTTTATTTCAATTTGAAGTTATATCGTTCTAAAAAAAAACACCCAATATAATAGCTGAATTTCTCATTTGTTTTTGAGAATACGTGTTTCTGAGATATTGCTATTGCTATTAATTAATATCAAAACTTCTTGTAGATACTTTGGGATTATTCTCTATGAAATTTCAAATTTATGTTAATGCTAATACATTTCGAAGAAGAAAAATTGGCAAAATATTGTTTCAATTTATCCTACATGAAATATGATGAACTGTGATGACTGAGTTAATCTTTAGGGGTATAATGTGTAATTGCAGGAATTTTAGAGGAACATTATGAGGGACAGATTTTCGGTAAAAACTAGTGGACCATAGCCTCACAAAGAAACCCAGATATATCTCCAACTCCCATTAACGCTGAGTGTTGTGAGTGACTGATTTCAGATACCGGAAATTGCAGAAAAACTAGGATCGGCCGCTTTTCTCTTCTGATTTTCCTCAGTCTGAATTATGTCGTTAATGAAGTCGAGCGCGCCAAATGGTGCCGATCGGACAGAGTACAATGAGGCATTGATCGGGTTCTTCATTCGACTAATGGAGATTTCACGGAAACAAGAAAGCATCTCTTCATTAAATTCGGTATTCATGACGGTCGATGGAATGACAGGTGCGGGTATATATTCCGTGCCACGTTAATTGGTATCGGGTTCGACTTGGGTGGCAGCCATGGATGGTCCTCACAGAAATAGCATTAGAAAAAGTTACATCTAACTTTGCATTATGAAATTTTTTACGACTTCTTTTACATGATTTCATGAAGGGATGAAGACTATTCATAAAGAACTGACTGACGCAACCTGCTTTTTGTCCCCGAGTGTATCATCAAAACTGGAAATATTCGGTGAATTCAAGAAAAATTAAATTGAAGAAAAACCATCAATATTTTGACCATGTGTTATATGACATGTTTTGCTGGAAATAACTTGTATGATCTTTCCTTGAAGTTTGGCTCTTTTGAAAGTAGACACCCTGTATATTGTTAAATTTCTCAGCTGGCAAGATTATTGTGAATATTTGTTGAAAAACTTGAATACGATCTGTTTTGCTGTTATAATTAATGCTCAGTATATGAACGTTAAAACAGTGAGAATATTATACCTTGCAAATTATGAAGCTATTATGAGATATGGGATTATTATTTGGGGGACACACCAAAACTTAGAGAGAGTATGTATAGCATAAAAGAGGGTGATTCGTTTTATGTTTGAAATTGGATTTAGTGGATCTTGTAGAGGTGTCTTCGAATTAAATTGTATATTTTCAGTTTATGATTTGTAATTATATGAATGCATAATTATTTAACACAAAATAGAATAATCCTCTATCAATGTAAATGTTTATGTTACTTAAAAATACTAGGACATTAGATATTATCTATCCAATGCATAAATTAACACTCAACGAAGAAAGCCCATCATAGATGTGTAAAAAAGTTTTTAATAAACAACCTAACGGAATAAAACTACTAGAAAACTTAGAATTTCATAAAAGAGGAGTAAAACGAATGTTGATTAATCTAGAGCCGTATGCTCTCGACGAGTATTTCAATATGCCTGCATAAAGTTTTTGAATGAATTTGAAGTCTTTTTATTTGATATTGATGTACATACATATTGTCCAATTTTCTTAAATAAATTTATTAGTATTTGTATGCCGTGTAGAGCTAAAATTTTTCAGAGTATGTCTCATAGAGATCGCATAAATACTTCACAAAAATAGGCAGAAGATATAAACCCATTTGAAGCGGATCTGTATATAAGATTTTCGCATTGAGATATATTTAGTCTTTTGCTCAAACTTAGAGGTAACTGGAGCGTGATGAACGCCATTTTTATAAGATTTATTCCAATTTGAGGCCCAAGTTTTGATGTGGAAAAGAATTTCAACTCATTTCCTTACCGTCTTTTCGTTGACAACTTTAGTAACAGCACATCGATATATGTCTCTAAGATCCAGTTCCAAAACAACCAGGGTTCCGGAGGCATCTGTGTGAGGTCGACAAGCAGGATCTGGATAGTTCTTGAGTCCTTCCAGATAAACTTGTTTGGTGATAGATGGGATTATGGGAAGTTCCACTCTCATCTTGTCGTTGTAGCATTTCATCTTTGGTTCAACTGAAAAAAATATATTGTGGAAATTCTTCGTGCATGGTATGTCAAAAATTAAATTCGATGTACAGCTATACAGGAATGTGCGCATTATAGTGGACATTGAGTATTTCTGATTTATTTCAGATGAATTGGCAGTTAACATATAATCTTTCAATCAGTGGCAGTTAAATTTTAGTGTCAGTCGTACTTAGAATTATTGAGTTGTTCGGAAAGTAATTTCGTTTTTTTTTTTTGGGAAAATGAAAGACAATGTTCGTATAATGAATAAATATTTTATAAAATTATATATTGGCCATTCTGGTCCAACATATTTCTGGTAGTAGCATGCTTCCACGCTCATAAAATGTATGTGTGGAAATGTATCCCATTCAAGCTGTAAAAGCTTTTGGCGAGTAACCAAACTTGTATGAGGTCACTCTATATCTTGGTGGAACACTATCCTTTTTCTGTTGAAGTGCATCATTCAGTTTGTCCAGCTGATGACAGCAGACTTCGGAATTAATTGTTGTGTTATCTGCTAAAAGCTCAAGAAAACGATTTCTTTAAAATCCCAACAAACAGGCAGCATCACCTTTGTTTGATGAATATTGGCTTTCGAAATTATTTGAGCCAGTTCATCTATTTTGCTCCATGATCTCTTGCGTTTGACATCGTTATATAGAACCCATTTTTCGTCCACAATGATGAGCTTCAAAAATGTATCATTTTTTGACGTTTGAGAAGCGAATCACAGACATCAACGCCACAACACAAATTTCTCTCTGTAAGAACATAGTGAACCACTTTATCGAGCCTCGAGGTTAAATCCAGGCCTTTCAAGGGTTCGTAAACACTTGAATTCGATCAATTTAACCTCTCACCGATCTCATGTGTTGTTATTCGCTCATTTGCATCATATAGTGTCTTTATCAGCTTCAACCGGTCTTCCGGAATGTTCGACATCAAAATTGCCGGATAGAAATTTTGCAAACCAGTTCTAGCACTAGCGTACTGTCAACACATCATCTCGGTACAAATCGGTTGATTTCTTTCTAGCTTGAATAACATTTTTCTTCTTTTCTATAGAACTAACTAGAATTTATGATAGATTGGGCCGTTGCTTGATAGAAATCAGTTGTTATTGTCATTATAAAATAAAACACTTGTTTACATTTTCTACTTTATTTTTGGTATTGACGTACGTTTCGTCTTTGCTTGAAAGACTTCATCAGAATACGAAGTAACAGTTGTTGTACAATGAATTTTTAAGATTTTTTTACAGAAGGTGTACATGTGTTTTTAATTGTTCGTCGGGTTGGTTTTCTCAAAGAATATTCCCTTCAGAATCGTGTTCACTCGATCCCTTGTAAATATTGAATAGAGGGGTGTAATAAAAATCTATTTGTTCATTTACTAGGTTATTGCTGTTTTTATGTTTATTTATTTCGTAAATTTCCCATAAGTTCAATTTTGGACCTCTATTTTCAACATGTAGAATTTTTATTTCTTTTGTGAAAGAATGGTTATTTTCAAGAAGGTGTTTAGCATAATGTGAATCTTTTTTATTTTTATCGAAACTTCTTTTAAAAATAAAAAAGATTCACATTATGCTAAACACCTTCTTGAAAATAACCATTCTTTCACAAAAGAAATAGAAATTCTACATGTTGAAAATAGAGGTCTAAAAGTGAACTTATGGGAAATTTACGAAATAAATAAACATAAAAACAGCAATAACCTAGTAAATGAACAAATAGATTTTTATTACACCCCTCTATTCAATATTTACAAGGGATCGAGTGAACACGATTCTGAAGGTAATATTCTTTGAGAAAACCAATCCGACGAACAATTAAAAACACATGTACACCTTCTGTAAAAAAAATCTTATAAATTCATTGTACAACAACTGTTACTTCGTATTCTGATGAAGTCTTTCAAGCAAAGACGAAACGTACGTCAATACCAAAAATAAAGTAGAAAATGTAAACAAGTGTTTTATTTTATAATGAGAACTAACTAGATATTTTATTGAATTTGAAGAAGATTGATGTTAGTATTCACTAGATTGCAATTAGAGAACGTTCCTCAAAAGGAGGTGGGAGACGAGAAGAAAGAAAGATACTAACCCAGCATCTGACGAAGGGAAATCTGAGTTGGTCCAATAAAATTTGTTCATTGAACTGGAGAAAACTGAAAAAACTGACAGGTTGTCAGATGAGACCCATAATGATGAAAGGTTGTATGGAAAAGGTCAGGAGAAAAGTGAATTCCTGATCACTTGGTACAAATTGAAAACAAAGTATATTTATGGGCTTGTTCGAGGGAACAGCATATTATCGTTTCACCGAAATAACTCTAATTTTCGGACGTTGAGCTGAAAATGATCTATAATGACTTGGTTCAATACACATAAGAATAACCCAAGGCCAAAAGGAATTCTGTCTGTCCGGTTCAGATATGTTACAATTCTGTGAAATACTTATTATCATCGAGCATCCATCGATGCTCCTGACGCCAATTAGCACTAAAAAAATTTATTTATATTTTCGAACAATAAACCTAGAGTATGAACACCAGATCATATCGCGAAAGTTTTCTAAAACATTTGAAAGAATTTTGAATTGATAAAAATTCATGAGGAAAAAGAATTCCCTACTTGCAGGCATCTTATCATTCTCGATCATCACCGTTGAGTCGCAAATTGACAGTGCTCTGTCTGAAGTGGCGTAAGGATGCAGTAACCAGAATACAAGTGAACTCCTAACCCGCACAAGCTGAAAAGCTTTTGAGAGATCTTCACAGAAAGAGTATCAGGATAATATATCATATCATTAATCTTTTTGGTGAGGAATTTTCTATGTCAATGTCCTACAGTCTCCAGAGGTTAGTGAATTAATTATATGGAGAACCTCTTTGAAATTCCAAGGAATATTAGGAGGCTAAATAATAAAAGATTAAGATAGTCAATATGAATGGGATGGTGTGAAATAAGTGAATAGATTATTGAAATACTCCCCCAAACAAGAACAGTTCAGTAGGGACGAAATTATACAATGTGATTAAACAAATGAGTAGATAATAGACCCTGTTAGCAAACAAGTTATGTTACCCCATGTAAACGCACTTTAATTAGTTGCTTGATCGTGTTTGGATTCATAACTTCAGAGATACGTACGCGTAAAACAATTGGGGTTAGCTTACTTAGTAACAAACAATTTTAATGTCATCAAACTCAATAGAATAGAGTTTACATACATTTTATTTTGAAATACTATCTGATATTATACTTACGTAAGGAAAATATTTCACTGAAAGGTACATTTCCATTCCTTACGTGAATATACAAGGTGTCTAGAAAGAGTATCAGGTATTGGTTACTTCGATAAAATAAAAACTACTTAAAATAAAGAAAAAGTTTAGTATTAATCGTTACAAAATTAAGTGAAAAATTATTTGGAAAAGATGATCATATCTAAATGGTGACCTTTACGCTGCTGGCACTCTTTTAATCGGGAACAAAGATTGGCGATCACACGCTGACACATAGCTCTCGAAATTACTGCCATCTGTGGCCTGATGTTTTGCTTCAATTGCGTCAGGTTCGTCGAACTATTCTTAGAAACCTCACTTTTAAGATACCTCCATGCAAAATAGTCAAGTGGACTAAGGTCGGGGCTTCTAGGAGGCCAGTTGATGTTACCCCTAAGCGAAATTAGGAAATAATTCGTTAACCGCTTTCATTGCTTGATTTGATTTATGGCATGCGACCCCATCTTGTTTAAACAGAGTTCTCGAGTTGAAACCTTGAAATTCCTGTAACCCTGAACCCAAAAATTTCGCAGCATATCGCAATAACGGTCAATATTCACATTGAGTGGTTGGCCTCGTCGATCTTCGTGAAAATAAGGACCGATTATGCCTAGCAGCCCATAGAACAACCTTTGGGCTGTGCAGGGGTGGTTTATGCAATTCTGTTCATTGACATGACCATTCAGGTGAAAGTTTGCTTCATCACTGAAAAGTATGTTATCAAAATTGTTGAACTGCCGTGACATTTCGTTGGCAAAATTCACTCGATTAGCATAATCTGCATCCTTCAATTCTTGAATAAATTGAATTTTATGGGCTTTTAAATGCAAATCTTGCAAATCTAAAATCAAATGTAAGGACGACTTTTTTATGTTAATTGGCCTCGCTTTTGGATGAATAAACGCGGATTTTGACGACCTAACGCCTCCACTTCTCGAATCGTTTCTTCGTCGGAGGCTAAACGAGGGCGGACAGAGTGTTAAATTTTTACCGTCCAATCTGTATTCTCGAATATCTGGATTCATTTTCTAATGGTGTGGTTACTACAAACGTTGAGAAGCCACTATTGAATCACTGTTGCGATAATACGCTCGTGCGCAAAAAGGGCAATGCGTTTCCGGATACTGCTCCATCGTGATTAAAACTCTTTGAGTTGCACACCGTCACAGCGCTTCGGTTAAGTTCACAACAACACATTTTAATTAAAAATTAGGTTTAATTAATTAGCTGTATTTGTTGTTTCTAAATACTGGAACAATAAGCAAAACACGGCGGTAAAACAATGGTGCTACGATACAATCATCTCAATATGCCTAACTATATGTTTCAGAGACAAATGAAACTCTTCAAATGGACAGCATCAATAACCACTCGTCCTAAATCACATGAAAATTTTCCCTCTATTTCAAAATTAATTCCGGAGCACGTAAATGATCTGCGTCATCCATACCGACAAATCTAAATTATATTTCACGAGGTATCGAATCGACAATCGTCACCAACGCGCTTAGGCTCGTACCCGGTAAGTGGGATATTGTCAGTAATTGAATTAATGGGCAAAAGGACCCCCAGCTACCGCTGTTAGGCAAAATGGTGCCTCCAGTGACCGAACGGATGCGCTTCTTCTAGCGGTTGCGCATGCTGTGGGAAATTGTCCGAGAAATTATGCGAAAATTGATTGGAGTTGACGGTTGGGAGGTGACGTGGAAAAATCACTGCTGAGATAAAATGTTGCAGTTAACCGGGTGTACAAGATAATTTCAATTTGAAATGAGTTGCTCCACGGGAGCGCACATTTAAGGCAGATACGCGGCAAGATGTGTTCATTAATAAATGTTGAATCACATGGAAGAGACAAGATATTAGGACCACCCAATAGTTTCTTTCAAACTCAGTTATTACAGGTCGATGGAAAATATTATTCCGAAGAAACTGGATGTAAAGTTCGAACATTTAATATATATTTAGATTTTTGTTCCTCCATCAACATAATTTGGTATGGTCTGATCTGAAACGGACAAAGCAAATTGTCAAAATGAAAATCGGTGCTCAGGATCCTTGCAGAAATGTTCTGTGTGGTAGACAGGATGATTTACTTTTGGGAAGCAGACAGAACAGCACGTTTAAAAAATAAACTTTTGGTGTTTTCAGGTAAGTGTGTTCCTGCCAGGCCATGATCATCGCAAGAATACTAATTATATATATTATATGCAAATTATATATCGGGTGTTTTTTTCAGAGTGATGAAACTTTCGATAGAGATAACTGTGATTTGACAGAAGGTAAAGGCATGTTGTTTTAACATTTCTGTTCAGTAAGCATTGATCATCATGGAAAGACTCACGCCACAACAGCGTTTACAAATTTTTGAAAGTTATGTTATAAATCAGCATTTTATTCGCCAAACTTATAGAGCACTTCCTGAAATTTATGGTTCACATAATCGTCCATCAGAGCGGCTTATTCGTCGAACTATCGACAGATTTCGACAACATTTCCTCTACTCGAAGCAACAACAACAAGACCAAGAACTGTAGAAGAGAATATCGCTGCTGTCATAGTATTTATGATGAGTTGGATTCTGTGCATCCACCACATGGAAAATTTTGCGTAAAGATGTAAGTTTACACCCATACAAGATACAGCTGGTTCAAGAACTAAAGCCACTTGACCATAATAAGCGTCGTTTGTTTGCTGAACAACTTAAAGTTGATCCACTTTTTTATCGTAAAATTGTGTTTAGTGTTGAAGCTCATTTCTGGTTGAACAAGCAAAATTGCCGTATTACAGTGAAAACACTCCTCAAGAAGTTGCATCCCGAAAAATGCACTGTATGGTGTACTTTACACGCTGGAGGCATCATCGGTCCATATTTCTTTAAAAACGATGCTGTAGCTAATATTACAGTGACTGGAGCTCGTTACAGATCGATGATTAATGATGATTTGTTTCAAAATTTGAATGGTATCTATCCAGAAGTGTTTTGGTTCCAACAAGATGATGCTACACCTCATGCTGCTATATGTAACAATTGACTTATAGAAAGAAAGATTTGGCGATAACATTATTTCGAGAAATGGTCAAAATAATTGGCCTTCAGGATCATGCGACACAACTCTACTGGATCATTTTGTTTGGGGTTCCGTCAAGTGATTGACTTATGCTGATAAACCAAAAACAAAAGACGCTCTGGAAGCCAACATAACCCGGGTTATTGATAAAATAAGGTTCAACTCCAGTCCTTTGTTTTCCTTATGCAAAATCTTAAAACGCTCATCAAAATCATGTTTCTCTGTTAAAGATATTCTGAATACGTAGAATCTAGTTTCAAATTTAGGAAGGATTCCCTTTGTTCATTTATTCTTGTTAAGAACCCTTAAATTTGTCTAGTATAAGATTTTGGACAGTGACCACATGATAATCAGTGAACACCTGATAACGTTGATTTATTTTTTCATGAATTTTTCCAAAGAAATATTGATTCTGAAAGATATGTTATTGAGGAACTTCTTAAGTTGTAGATATGGTTTACCATAGTAGCTGAGTGACATGAATACCCTTTTGGTTCTTAATTTAAGTTTTATTTCGTAAATAGTATTTTTATACCTTTTTGTGACAACCATCATTCTTTTCTATCAATGAAGGAAATATCTAACATAAATTGCTATCTGTTTGATTAAATTCAATTTTTGTTGATATGATTATAAATCTGAGAGAGAATAAATTATTATTATCAACTACCATGTATACGAAATGTGTAAAGTTGGTAGTCTAAAATGGAGTAATTAAGATGGTCTGAACGACGTATAAACAGAGCGAAATTCAAAAATAATAGAACAACACATTGAAAAAATAAAAGTTATGTTACTACGGTATCCAAAATGGGTTTTATATCAAATAATACAATGTCTACATATCAATTTTGATCATGTATCGAACTACAGTTTACTGGAGAAAGATGTCCAGAATTTTATTATAGACAAGATGTTCAATGAAAATAATTCCACAGGCTTCTTATCCCATAACTTGTTCTAGCCAACAAAGAGGTCATTTGTAGTCTACTTAGTCCATCACACTTTTGAAATTTACTATAGTATCGTGAATAGTGTGCTTAATATATCTATGCACTGTCGGTAGTTCAATGAATTTTAATTATTTTCTTCACTTAACACAAATTACATGCAATTTGAATGTATTTCAATATAAGCTTTTCAGACAACCACATTTAAACGAAAAAAAGTTATTCTCTGACCGTTAGAGCATGTGATACTCAAGAAAACATTTTCCTTGAGTAAACTGAATATTAAATATAAATTAAATAACTTCCAAAGTTTTTTTAGACATTTCATAACTTATAAATACAAAATTCCAGTTAAATCAAGCGAATTCTTCCCAAGTTATGGAAAATATATCGAAACTAATTTTTCATCATTCAAGAGCTATAATCTTCACCAAAAGTAGTAGACAGTTCTTCTTTATGATACTTCCAATTCCATTTCAAAAAGAAGAATCCTTAATTCAATATCTTTTATCAATTTGATTTCCCAGATAAGGTAAAATATGTAAGTGCTGTCTCATGTCGAAGTTTCAAATTAATAAATGGCAATTTCTTGTTGTCCTTTTAACCTCATTCTCGGAAGTCCTTAGGAGACCCAGGCGTTGGTGAAAAATTCCAATACTGTTATGTAATATATTGAGGGTTTCCTCAAGAAAAAAATTTCTCAAGGGCTTCTAGGTCCATATTTCATAATGCGGATGCCATCTCCGCTAACACTGACCCTGAATCTTCCAGAAATAGAGAATGATATAGTGGTATACGATGGAATATTCCAAGGTCTCAAAGGCACTAAACGATTTATGAGTTTGAGAGTATGATATTGAAATTAATGAGCTCATACAAATATGCAGTCAGTATAAAAATCCAAATATCAAGCTTACAACGAATATGTTTCTGCACGTTGATGAAGTATGAAAATATGGAAATTCTGGTAGTTTTAAATTATGTCTGAAAAACGAAGTTTCTATTCTATTTTCCATTTCTATTCTATACAGATAAGAACGAACTAGTTAATTAACAGAAACATAATAATAATACACATATATAATGAATGTTAATTAATATTCATTATTGGGACTTGCTCACATGACGCGTTTCGATTACTTAGTAACTTCTTCAAATGCCTATAAGCATGGCTACACAACAATGTTATTTAATTTAAGTGTACAAGGGATTTCTATCAACACGATTCGAACAAAAATATAATTCAGATATGAAATTTATTTTTCTCAATTTGTTCTATAGGGTTCTTTAGATTTCGGAGTCTTATATGATATTTAAATGTTCCTTATTGGTTTTAAATATATTTAGGATTATCCTAAACATTAGTATTAGTGTTCATTCAAATATGCATTTGGCTCGAAATTTTCATTGACGAAGCTAGTAGTTTCATAAGATGTACAGAATGACAAATTTCGACTTAATTTAGATTTTTTATTTATTTATTTATCTTTTTACAAAGGAACACACACATACAAGTAATTCCATACCCTAATGAGAAATCACACTTTCACCATAACAATTTCAGCAGGAGTGTCTAAAACTAAGAAAAATTTAGATTTCAAGAAAAATATCGGAACATCCGAACCAGAAAAATCAAAGACAAATTAAAAAATAAGTCAATTAAAGAAAGAGATAGAATTACGGGGAGGGATCAAGGAATCTGCGGAATCATAAGGAAATGTTGGAGACAGAGAGATTTTTCATGACAATTTGTCGGCCATCTTTCAATAACAGTGTGCTAAAAAAAACTCTGCTTTCATTAAATCCTCCTTTTTCAAACATCCACTATTTTTTGGTATTTCATTAGGTGTAATTTTATGATACTGAACGATGAAAACGACACACATAAATGAAATATTCTATTTAGAATAGTTGTGTAATGCGTTACTGAAATTATATTCATTTTCACAATGATCCTTTATGATAAGCTTTCTTCACCATTACAACAAGATCTCATGTAAATTCAATTTGCTCGTCAATAATTGGGAATATTAATTAATTTCTCCTGAAAATTTCAATTTTCTTTTGAAATCTGTATATGTAGAATATTTAAGGTTAGAATAATAAGATTTTAAAGAGATAATGTATCAACAACAACAGAAATACAATATATAAAAAAGGATTGAATTTCACGGAAAACAAAAATTCCGAAAATTCCAACGATTTGTACTTGTTTTTATCCTCAATTCATAGTATGACTACCACGTGCATCAATAACTGTTTGGCATCTTCTCTGCGTGCTTTCCACCAAGTAATTCAGAATATCCGGCACAGTTAGTTGCCAAAGTTGTAGTAAAAGATCCTGGAGCTGTTTAATCATTTTAGGCTGCAGTCTGTAGGCATCAGGGTTCTTTATAATTTGTCTCAAGTATTTTCGATTAGATTAAGGTCAGGGGATCTTGGACGTAATGCTAGATGTGGAATAACCTGGTTTTCTCTAACAGTAATCACCTGGTGAGATCTGTGGGGTAGTGCATTATGAATACTTAGATTCTCGCCAATAGCTGCGTGATAACTTCAGCAACATATGTCTAAGGCATCATGATTCTTGGAAGTACTAATAAGTCAGTTCTTTCATTGTGCTCCACCCAAAACCATAAATATGCCTCCTTAAAAAGAACGGACTTATTGCACAGACTGGCGGTTCCTTGGTACGAGTAAAATTCTTCTTTACATTCGTCTCCATGTTAGATTGACTTCATAGAGGCGTATTATGACTGTGCTTAGGGAAAATGAAGTATCAGTGGCATCTCGATTGGATGAAGAGTTTCCTCATCAACAGGAGCATTCAGGTGATCGTGAATGATGATGGTTTCAGTGGTTTAAACATGGTGGAGTTACCCAAGGCTCAGTTTTGTCGTCTAACCTCTTTCCGATCTTAGTACGAGATCTTAAGTTTCGTGGAAGATAGCACGCTGATGTCCTCTTTCACTAGTGGCAAATCTTTGAGCACTGTTTATACTCTTATAATATAAATATAATATAAGTATATATATATAAATGCCTGCAAATGCTTTTTCTGAATGAAGATCTCGAAAGGATAAACGAATGGAGTCAACGGAATCTGGTGTAGTTCGATGCCTCAAAGACCCAATTGTTTTTCTCGGAAAACTCAGTTCGTTACTTCTGACTCGATGATAAAAATCGCGTCCTTCAGCCAAGGAATTCCATGCATCTTCTGGGCGTGACTCTCAACTGTTCGATCTGATGAGGGGAACATATTGCTAACATTACGAAGTCTGCTTCAAATAAGCTGGGATATTTGTTTAAGGATAAGAAATATTTCTCTGCCAATCAGGTTTTTCTACTGTATAATGGCCAGATCAGACTATAATTCAAATATGTTTGGAGTTCAGCACCCACGCAATCTTTACAGATTCTGGATTCCATCCAGAAAAGAGCTGTACAACTGATTGACTGAGACGCCAGATTTGAACGCGAAACTAAAGCTATGCAGCCAGCACATATCCATGCAGCTGAATTAACAACTACGAGAAGTTCTGTTTGTCAAAATCCCTCTTCCACTCAACTTGACAGTTGTGGAACCCGCTTCCAGCTGATTTGTTTCCTTCGGTGTATGATTTTCAAAAATTAAAGCGGGAGTACACAGGACACAACTTTCCGTTCAGGGCATAATCTAGGTGCCCTTTACTCGGGCGGTCGAACAAAAATGAAATTCCGATGGCATGGACTTGTCATTCTGCAATGCTGAGAGTGTTGTAATTGCAAGAAGTTTCAAGATGATACGGAAAATATCCATACTCGGGAAACACCAATCTCTAACTTTTACTAGCAGTTCATTAGACTTGTTTCATTAATGTTATTTTCATCTCTTGATGTCAGCATGGTTTGCTTGAGTGGCAGCTCATGGTATTCAGAAAAAAGGCACCATGTTTCTCAGATCTTCAATTATTTGACAGAAATCTAGTTCAGTTGAGCAAATAGAAAATCTTCGCTATGTACAGACATTCAAGTGAATTCAATAAACTTAGTGTTATCTGCAACACTTCAAATGATTATACTTCATGAATAATTCAAGGATGTGATGTGTACAATATTCTGCTCAAACATCCCATTTCTAAGCTTCTGAAAATTGCAACATTGGTTCCGATCCGTTCAACAGCGGTCGTAACTTTGATCGATGATCCTACCGCGATCTATCTGAGACGACAAGAAAATAACGCAAAATAACGTTCTTTACGTACAGAAAAGCCGGCTAATAACTCTGATAAATCAAAGCGTGCCTGCGGGCGCAACGCCGCCCGTCTCCGAGTGCCGTGTCAAGCAGGCGACGTATCGACTGTTTTGTTTCATTTCGCGAAACAAAACCGGCCTATTAGATTGAAAAATTGCCGGTATTACAGACGTACATCATGCGCAACAGGGCGTGCGGCTTAACGCGATGATGTTAATTTGCGACCTGAGTGTCCAACGTGTGTTTGCTTTGTGCTTGTTTGGAGGCAGCAATATACGTTCGATTGCTACCTTTGATCTCCGCTGTGATGATCCTGTTTGACAGTCCTTTCGTGATAGGTTTGTATACTCAATGACATTAGAAGTTTAACACACAAAGGGAATAATTTATTCAACCTGATTTGTGGCAATATGGTGGTCTTATATCAAGAACGAAACACACATGGTTAATTTTTGTATTATCTACTCGGTGTTCGAATTCTATGAAATCGAACAGGGAATTTTCGATTTTTAATAGGCATGTACATTACAACTACATTCCCAGTGTCCAGCAATCTAAGACTTTCGAAAATATTACATTTTTTCCTAGAAATCTGAATGGAACACGAAAATAGCCAAATGTCGTTTGGAATTCCACCTGCTCCCGCTAAGCATTGAAAAGAATCGCCTTAGTACTCGTTGAAGACGCAACGATAAGTCTCTCGCTGGCACTTGGCCTACAAACACACGCACCGGCCCTCTATTTGTGCTTCGGCCAAACTTTCATGCAAAATTCTTTACTCTTCGAGCAATTAAGTTCTGAACCCACATAACTCTCCCTCTCTCTCTCTCTCTCTGAAGAAGTAAGTTCTAATCACATTTTCTCTTTGTCTCAACTCCCAAGTTATAATCACACCTCTCTCTCTCTGCTCTTGAATAAGTTTATTTGCATTCACTTTAACCTTCCAAGGAACACGCTCACCTGCTAACACTTAACGCAATAAAAGACGTGGAAGTGAACGTATTATCTATATTATTTATTTGTCATAAGAAAGTAATTATGACAACTTATTCAAAAAGTGAACCCACTGAAAGTGAACTACGGTGAAAAAGCTCATAGATTTACACCACTGCGAACAATATAGTGTTTTAACCGCAATTAGCATTCAATACTACACAGAAATAATTTCCTCAGCGTTTGGGTAAAATAATTCAAACTTGTACAATTGTAATATACGTATTTAGGCTTCAAAAAAATATTAAAGTCTCATATACATATCTATTAATTCTCATTTGGAAGTATGCTTATCCTATAATTTGCATGTTAATTTATTAACGTTGAACTATCACCACGAAGAATTCATAAAGTATCTCTACACACCAATCAATTATTTTAGTCGGTGTACTCAAAACGCTGCCAAAATGAACCTTTAGCGCTCTTGTCTAAGATTACAGCCTCAAAAGTGTACAAGGACTTGCGCCCCATCAATATATTATCTTGCGTTTCGAAGTTATTGGAGAAAAAAATAAATAAACAACTGTCAAATTTTGTGGAGTCAAATAGAAAACTACCTGAGACTCAATCGGGATTTATGAAAGGCCACGAAAGTTCCACAGAACTCACTAATATGATTGATGACATGTTGCCTGTAGCTGATGAGGAAAAGGTTACGATTTATGGTTTGTTAGACTTTACTAAAGCATTCGACTCGAGCCGGTATGAACTAATGTTTGAAATTCTAATTTCATAGGACTTAGTTATGACGCTGTACTGTTTATCTCTAAGTTTCTATCACCTAGATCCCAGTGCGTAATAATCAGGCCACGAATATCTGACTGTCGATCTCATTCGTGGAGCTCTGCAAGGTTCAGTTCCATTCTCAGTTCTATATGCACAAGCGTTCTAAGTGTTCAACTCAGTTTTATTCTAATGACACACCCAAGATGATGTCGTTGAAAATTCACGTGTATTAAACAGGGAAATTGGGACATTGAGAGGTATGACCCTCGAACTGTTCTCTTCTGTTAAATGCAAATAAATCCTTTTGCTGGTGCGTCCTTGACGGAGTGTCTCAAGGCTAAAATGCATGATATATGTTGAGACTGGAAGACATATGGAAGAATAAAATGTATTATTAGAAAGCCGCAAATCATTCTACGTTAAAATAAACTATGATTTCTTGGTATTGTCATTGTTTGACAACTGTGGTATTGTGTATAGGAACTGCCTGAGATTAATGGTTTAGGGAAATTTCTATCAATTTTACCCAAACCTAGGGAGAGTATGGAACAGAGCAGGAGTGTTTATTGTGCATGTTTTTTCTACACATTATTCATTTCAGAATTTAAACATGAAATTACTTTCAGATCTAATGTCCACAGTTTAAACGTCGAGCTCGAGGGAAAGATAACCGCATTATTTCAAAGGACTTCAATGTTCGAGAGAAGTTTCTCTTTCAGCATTGCAAGATTTTTCTATGCCTTGCCTGAATATTTTCTAGGAGTTTCCATAGCAATTTTCAAGGTGCACTTTAGAGGATTTTTTTTTAAATGTGTTGTTCTTTGAATTCGATGAATGCCGATCTCCAAAAATAGTGAAGCTTTGTAAAATAAAGAATGAAATAATTCTCACAAATTTTTGTTTATGGTGTTGGAGGTTGAGGCACTCTTAGTAAAGTGGTTATTTTCATTCTTTCTTATAACTTAACATTTCTGTGAATGGCTTTAGAGGTCAGTAACAACATCTAATCAATTACAACTCTACCATATCCACAATTTCTATTTCATGGCATTTATAATTTTAATCTTATGACTCATATGAAGTTTTACTACACTCTTCATATTTCAGAATCATCAATTCTTCATTTAGTGATACTTTTATAAGTCAGAAACGTTAAATCGACAATACACCAAGTAGGAAATATTTTAGACATGCCAACCCGGGGCATTCGCCATTTTGCAACCTATAGAGAACAAATCTTATTTATTTTTGAGCGTTAGTTCTAGGGTACAATGTGCTTTCGTTCGGACCAAATGTTTGTAATTTCAGAATTTTGAGCTGAAAATGGTCACTAATGACTTGTCTGCACTCACTGATGAGGTTTCCGAGGTCAAAAGTGATTCTGTTTAGCTGATCCGACCCTGAACGATTCTAATTTTCGAAAATTAATAGGTAGAGACTTGAAACTTTCAGGATTCGTTTGGGGAGCCTAAATATCTAGGCTAAGTTTATTAATCGGCATAGTCGGTTCAATAGTTCGGCAGTTAGTCGCTTTGGATAATTTTATCCGAACACTTCCGTAACAACTAATCCGATCGAAACCAAATTAGGTATTTAGGTGTTTAATAATATTGCGGAGAGTTATGCCAAATTTTGTTTGGATTCACCAACCGGAGAGACGACCGAAAAAATGCTAATTTCAGAGCAATCAAACTGAAAAATTTCGGATTTGCAGAACGGGTTCGGAGTCTAAACCTCAGTTATATTCTAAAATATACTGGATCGGCTAAATACTTCCTGTGTTATTGTCATTCCGAATTCATTTTTTCAAATATATTATATTAAATTATAAATCTGATGAAGTTAAAATTGAATATTTAGATGTTGACTTACGACATAAAAGTTCATGTATAGTTACGGAAATATAAATTGCACGAATTATTCGACTTTTCTTCTTGTCTGGTTTCGAAATTATAAAAATTATATGAAGTTTTCTTCATTATATTTTTTTACTCTTTCTTGTCAATATAAAACCATGCTCAAAGAAAAAAAGGTGGAGTTTTTTAATCATTTATATTCCACTTCCATGCAATTTCTACAATTGCAATAAATGACGTTTGTTTTACTTTAAGATGACAGATTAGAGAACTCTAGAATTTCAAAGAAATTATTGAGAAATTCAAAATGAACAAGCACGCAATAGCTTCTGATTTTACGTGCTTTTCAACACTTATTCATTTTCCACCATTAACACAGAACTCTGAATAAAAATAACTTTATCAAATTTTTTTATTGCCTGAAAATTTATGCTCCAGATGATTTCTATTTGAAAATCTTCGCAACGCTCCTAGGACAATTTCAAACAGATCGCCTCTGGAAGGAGTCGAAATTCCAGTTTCACCCACACAAATATTTCGCATTTTTGGAATATCCCACATTTATCACGAATCGGAAGGAGTTCAAAGCAGAACAGGTAATGCTCGAGGCTGAAAGGTGGTATTCAGAAAAGACATTATAAATGCAACAACTCTCGACTATGTCACTCGTACATTAAACTCACTTTTAATGCAAATCTGAACTTTCTAATTTCATACTGGAGCAAAATGAAGTCACTCGGAATTACCTGAAAATGTTTTCTGGAGTCGGAAGGAAATACGTTCAGTTGAAACTTTTCGACTGGTTAATTAATTGCAGGAAGTTTGATTAATTCAGAGAAAGGAAAATTAATGGCCGCTTATAATACACAATGTTTGAGTTCTAGGGAATAAATAAAAAATTATTAATTATTTAGCCTGGCGTCAAGTTACATTATTAAGATTGTAAATTGAAAAACTGAAGAAAAATACCCTAGGTATCCAACTATCAAACTACTATGTGAAAAATCTCATGTCTGCTCGTATCACTTCGATTCGTTTTTTTCAAAGACTTGAATTTGTAGAGACTTCACAGAATTTTTTTTATTTTTATATTCATAATTAATTTCCAAAACTGTAGATCAAAACGTCAAGAATTTCTTCATTTTTGTAAAAGGATTTGGTTTTCATAATACGAGGTACGAAACAAAATTTTTCATACTTCATCTATTTTTTTTAGTAACCTTTAATAATAATTTATATTTTTTTGAATTCTTTTATTCCCTTTTGGTATTTAACATTCATTACACATATAGTGATATTAGTAGACATATATGTCTACTAACTTGAAACAGTGTTTTTCTAAAACATTTATTTTATTCAATTCTAAAAGTTTTTGAATAGAAATTTTTTTCAAATTAAAATTTGTGGGAGGTTTACAAAATAACTGTTATTTACTGTAAATGTTATGAGGTTAATAATTATGTCACCTTATAAAAAATTGTTATTAGATACTTCCATGGATTTTATGAAAAATAACTAACTTAGTTTTATATGAAATCTCACAACTTTTTACGGATGAATTCCTGATTTGGACGTTTGTAAGTATATCAATGAAGGTACGTTAAGGTAATCAAAACACTAATTAATTTAATAAAATATTCTGTAAACTAAATGATTTATTTCTTCAGTGGCATTTCTTATAATTTTTTTTCAATTAAAATCATATTTTGCGTAAAATATAGGAACATAACCTCCCGTGTAGCAATCTTGGCTTATGGAGTTCACTAGGTCAATTTCAATCATTGCATTCTTGCGGTCCTTACCTTCACAAAATCATTCAAGTATTCAGTCAGTTATACTATTATACTTGAAAATTCATTTCCTTCAATACTGTAACAGAACCATCAATCTGATAATAAATATCACTATAATTACAACCCAAGATTTCTATTTATATGTTAATGAAAGCTCATAACCCATCGGGAACTCAGAGAAATAATCTTTTCTTAACCGTTACATATCCTTTTCTTAGTAACATTTTTAACAGTATATGTGCCAACCTACAATTTAAAATTTCTTCCTTGTACAGAATAGGTCAGGAAAATGAAATAAACCCGTTCGAAGCAGCGGCGTTACATTATTACTATTTTTTTTCTTCCATTCTCTGCCGCGAAGTCGAAAAATAGTTCAGTGCTAGTGACGTCTACTTGATGTTAATCTCTATCAATTTGAAGAAAGATATTTATGCCGATTCATACTCATCTATTGATTGTGAGATTTTGGCAAAGAGTATGAAAATTAGATGTAGGTTTATTCAATATTGCGAATTTTGTTTGCCGATATGTACAGACGCAGATCGTAGTGAAAAGAATGAAACCTTTTGACTATGTTCATGAGATTTTCCGTTTCTTCAGAAGAACGATTCTAAAATTGAAATAAAAACGTCTACTTGATTTTTGTACGACAGAACAAAGAATTCTATGTTTTAGTTCAAAGTGATGATTATAAAAATAATAATAATAATATATTTACCATCAATATCTAAAATGTTTGTCAGTCATTTAAATATACATTCATATAGCAAGCTAAATTACAATCAAAATTTTTCTAAAAATAAAATGCACCTTTCACTTAAATATCCTCTATCATCTTTTTAAAATGATAAGTCTCTTGGTTCGGCGAGTAACCTATTGAATATTTAAGTTCCCTAGTCGCTCAAGATATTCCGATTTTTATGTAATGGAGTAAGGAGATCGTTTTTAGGTTGAGTGTTATATAAATGGTAACTTTCTCTCTCGGTATATTGCTTTTATATTGGTTGACGTTTTTGAGACCTTATCTTATCGATAAGGATGGAAAAGTGAGTATATAACGCTTTATGAAATTGGTCTACAGGAATTTCTACGTGCCACTTCATACATAATACGAATTGCTTTTTTTGTAGGACGAAATTTGCGAATTATGCTTGTATATTTCTAATGAAATCACCATTCCTCTTTCGATGTATATGTAATTATCCATGTTCATGATAGCAGAAGCACATGCAATAACAGTTTAGATAATGCAAAGAATCTGTTTCTTTGGCAGAAAAACTGTCCCGAAGTTTCTTCTCGCTCTTGTCGAAACTACTCAGAGCCTTTTCTGTATCCAAATGCTTTTGGTCAGATACTTGAATCTTTTAGGAACATGAACTGTTGAACAAGCGCATAAGAGCTTTTGACTTCATCAGTGCTCTTCGTCATTTTTCATATACATCTTCAACGTTTTCCAATAGACCAGCAACGGATCCTGATTCAAGTTATGTTAAATATTGAAATGTGGGTAAATATCGGTACTATAATTAAGGAACACAATCATAGCTACCAATGGAACACAAGGAACTCAAAATATTCAGACCATCAATTGAGGTAATGACATCAATTGAACGTAGATTTCAATTCTTCTTTTTCATTCCTTGAATTGAGGTTTGACGTTATATCATTGAGAAATCGTGGAGATCATAAGAAGAGAACATTCGGTTAATTTAGTGATAGACAGCATTTTTAAACCTCTTCCATTTTCAATGAAAACTTTGGCATTGATCGCTTTAGAAGTATCGGATGTTTTTTTAGAGTGAAAGAACTATCGCTAGGGATAACTGCGATTTGACAGGAGGTAGAAGCCATGTTGTTTTGACATTTCTGTTCAGTAAGCATTGACAAATTATCATGGAAAGACTCACGCCGCAACAACGTTCACGAATTGTTGGAATTTTTTTTTTAAATGAGTGTTCTATTTACCAAACTTTTAGGGCACTACGTGAAATTTATGGTTTACATCCATCAGAGCAGCTTATTCGTCGAACTATCGATAGATTTCGGACAACATTTTCTTTACTCGATGCAACAACAACAAGACAAAGAACTGTACATACAGAAGAAAATATCGCTGCTGTGAGTCATAGTGTTAATGATGATCTAGATTTATCTATTCCTTGGAGTTCTTAATAAGTTGGACTCGGTGCATCCTTCACATGGAAATTTTTTCGTAAAGATCTTGGTCTGCACACATACAAAATCCAACTGGTTCAAGAACTAAAGCCACTTGACCATAATAAGCGTCGTTTGTTTGCTGATTGGGCCCTAGAGCAGCTTGAAGTTGATCAGCAGGTTCCATTGTATCCTGAAAAATGCACTGTAGGATGTGCCTTACACGCTGGAGGCATCATCGGTCCATATTTCCTTAAACACGATGCTAGAGCTAATGTAACAGTGAATGGTGCTCGTTACAGATCGATGATCAATGATTATTTGTTTCAAAATTTGAATGGTATCGACCCAGAAGTGTTTTGGTTTCAACAAGATGGTGCTAAACCTCATGCTGCTACCGTAACAATTGATTTACTGAAAGAAACATTTGGCGATAACATTATTTCGAGAAATGGTCCAGTTAGTTGGCCTCCAAGATCATGCGACATAATTCCTTTTGATTATTTTCTTTGGGGTTATGTCAATCCACTGGTTTATTCTGATAAACCAGAAGCAATAGACGCTATGGAAGCCAACGTTATTCGTGATATTGGTGAAATAAGGCCTGAGTTACTCGAAAAAGTGGTCCAAAATTGGTCTGGTCCAATGCGGTTCCTAAGAGCTAGTCTTGGTGGACATATGCCGGAAATTATTTTCAAAACATAAATGTCATAAAATTATCTTTCAAATAAAAAAAATTGGCTCCAATATTAATTTAAATGTGTTTTATTTCAATTTAAAGGTCTATCACTCTAAAAAAAACAACCTATAAATCACTTTTATCTGTTGAGGATTAGAATGAGTGCCTAAACTTTTATCAGTGTAAGAGTCATAACTTTTTCTATGATTGAATCATTACCTCATCATATTTAGTCCTTTCTTAATGTGAAAATTATTACCTCATCAACCAAGATCAAGAGAGGAACACTTCGAATTTCTTCACAATCTACTCTATTCTTCAGATTTGGCCCTAGTGTCTGTCACCTGTTCGCAGATATAACAAAGTGCTCTCCTGAAAGGCAAACGCATTATGGCCAAGGATGAATCGTCTCTTCAGACAGATATCGAAGAATTACAGAAGCGTTTCCCTCTTTTAGCTTTTCAGACGATGTTCCAACACTTCTTCACTTCTCTTAAAACTTAAACAGATTATCCTTATCTGCGAAAAAACTTTTGGCGAAGCTACGCCACTGTCTTCTAACAGAAAATGGCGCCTGCTTCAATACATCTCAGGTCGATTCTTTATCGTTCAATTAATGGGCTTCTGCAACGAATTATTAGGCACGTTGACGTGACTGCGTCAGACATAATTGGAGGATAACTGAACATCGATTCGTTCGGTGCTTCCATGTGAACATCAATCGAATTATACTAATTAGTTCTGATTATGGAATGATTAGAGTAACGCAATAACTATATTTTGTTTATATTGTAATAGCTGTTAACTCGATTGCTTTGATTAAATTCAGGTTCGATAACGATCGTGCGGTCTGTTTGAAAGATAGGTGGAAATGCAATAATGTCATTTCAATCAGAGCTGGAATTTGCAATAATTTCGGAGATAGAGACATTCAAAATAAATTAGACCAGGTCATTGATCGTTTTAAATGACATATATTTTATTGTCCGAATCTATATAACACGGAAGTTCATCTTAAATCTAAAAATAATGAAGAATTTTCAATTATGCTACTGCTCAATTAACCACAATTTTTTCGTCATATTAGATCACAAGGTGAGTTTTAGTACAAAACATATAATGCGCAAAAATGTCCGCAAATATCTTACTCTGTATATCAGAAGATGTGAGGTTGAGAGATATTTTGACAATTATTTGAAATTTTCCGAAAGAATTTCATATCGTTTCATACGAAAACTTTCCAAGATGGCGACAAATATTCGGACACGAAGACGCATAAAATTTGTGATATTTCAGTTTGGATTAGAAGTTCCTCAAGGTGAATTTATTGTTTTCATAAATAGAAGAATGAAACACTTCTTGAAGTGCGTCTCCTCTTCACGGAGACGTTTTCTGACTATGCTTAGGGAAACTGAATAAGCTGTGATTTCTCGAGGACCTTTAATTGCCTTTCTGCAAGTATCGTGTGTTTTTCTAGAGTGATAGAATTTCAAATTGAAATAAAATAGATTTAAATTAAGATTGAAGCAATTTTTTTTCATCTGAAAGATAATTTTATTACACTTAAGTTTTAAGAATAATTTCCGGCATATGTCCACAACGGCTAGCTCTGAGGAACCACATTCGACCAAACCAATTTTGGACCACTTTTTCGGGTAATTCAGGCTTCATTTCATCAATAACACGGGTTATGTTGGCTTCCAAAGTGTCTATTGATTCTGGTTTATCAACATAAACCAATGACTTGACATAAACCCAAAGGAAAAAATCCAGTGGAGTTATATCGCATGATCTTGGAGGCCAATTAATTGGACCATTTCTCAAAATAATGTTATAGTCAAATCTTTATTTCAATAAATCAATTATTACGGTAGCAGCATGAGGTGTAGCACCATCTTGTTGGAACCAAAACACTTCTGGGTCGATACCATTCAAATTTTGAAACGAATAATCATTGATAATTGATCTGTAACAAGCACCATTCACTGTTACATTAGCTCTAGCATCGTTTTTGAAGAAATATGAACCGATGATGCCTCCAGCGTGTAAAACACACTATAAAGTGCATTTTCAGGATCCAATGGAACCTGCAGAACTTCTTGAGGATTGTTTTCACTCCATACACGGCAATTTCGCTGGTTTATATAGCCGTTCAACCAGAAATGAACTTCATCACTAAACAAAATCTTAGGTTAAAAAGTGGATTAACCTCAAGCTATTCTAGGGCCCAATCAGCAAACAAACGACGCGTATTATGGTCAAGTGGCCTTAGTTCTTGAACCATTTGGATTTTGTATGGGTGCAGACCAAGATCTTTACGAAAAAAATTCCATGTGGTGGATGCACAGAGTTCAATTTGTTGTGAACGTCGACGAATGGTCTAATCTGGATCATCATTAACACTATGACTTACAGCAGCGAAATTTTTTTCTGTACGTACAGTTCTTTGTCTTGTTGTTGTTGTTGCATCGAGTAGAGAAAATGTTGTCAGAAATCTATCGATAGTTCGATGAATAAGCTGCTCTGGGCGATCATGTAAACCATAACTTTCACAAAGTGCTCCATAAGTTTTGCGAATAGAACACTGATTCTGAAAATGAATTTCTAAACTTCTAAACGTTGTTGCGGCGTGAGTCTTTCCATGATAATTTGTCAATGCTTACTGAACAGAAACATCAAAACAACATGGCTTCTACCTTCTGTAAAATCACAGTTACCCCTATCGAAATGATCATAATATATCACCTAAAAAAGGTACTGATGTGATAAATATTTGATTTTACATCCCACATTGTTGACCCTCAGTGATTCGTCCTGGCTTCTTTAAAACCCAGTTGTATCCACTTCTTCCCCGCAAACTTAATACAAACTGACACAATAAGTGGCATGGCTCCCTACAGTCCACACAAAAGGAATCACTCGTTGTCCATCACTTCCCCAATTCTTAGCCTGCCATCCAGGACCAGCCACGGATAAACGTCAAAGATAACCTCAAAAGTTAACCCCGCGAAAAACGGGAGCGTCAGAGCGCGTCATGAATAATCGCGTAAGAGGATAATCTGGCGGGCCCTCCACCGAGCCGTGCTAGATAAAACGCTGCCTGCGCGCCCTGGGTTCCGCAAACGATGCGAATCGTGCAAATCTGCCGGATCGGGTCCGTTTATCGTCGGCGTCAGGTCACGTCCATGATCGTGGTTCAATTGTTCGGTGCACGGCCTGCTAGATGAGGATAAGTGGGTCACTCTGTACTTTCGCTGATTGTCGGAGATCGTGGCCTGGGAGGCGCACAGACAAAGGTTACCATTCAAATATGACGTTGGAAGTCGTGGGTTTAGTGATACGGGTCGCCTTGTTTGGAGGATTAATGGAGGCGTGGGGGTCAGTGGAGCGGTTGACCTGCTAGATGGGTAGCTGGGGAAAGACAGTTACAAAAACGTATTTGTGGATCGTTTATTATAAGATGGTGTCAGTTGCGGATCGTGACTCTGCGGAAAGGTTGAATCATAATATTGAGATATTTTTTCTAAGGAAAAAAAGGTTCAAATAAACCAAATTATTCAAATAAGACAAGTTATGTCTTGAGTACAAGCCTAACCATCTCAATATGTAATATCAGTTTCCATTTTACTACGTGTTAACGCCCATATTGGTGTTAATACACATTCTTCTTGCAGAATATTTTGCTAAGGCCAACATGCACGACAGTTTCAGTGCTTTGGATAAACAATGAAGCATGAATTTTCTATCTATCGAAATCAGGTAGCCCGACCAGGGAAGTAGTCTACCGTTGACCTACCGTCTTTAAGTCCTTCGTGTTATCGGCTTTTGTAGTAGCCGTGGGCTGTAAGTCGAAGTGTGTTACAATGTAGGCAAACTTCAAATTTCGTTCATGTATCAGGTGTTTTTTTTAGAGTGAGGCGTGGGGGTCAGTGGAGCGGTTGACCTGCTAGATGAATAGCTGGAGAAAGAGAGTTACAAAAACGTATTTGTGGGTCGTTTATTATAAGATGGTGTCAGTTGCGAATCGTGACTCTGCGGAAAGATTGAATCATAATATTGAGATAACTTTTCTACTGAAAAAACGTTCAAATAAACCAAATTGTTCAAAGAAGACAAGTTATGTCTTGAGTACAAGTCTGATTATTGCAATATGTAGTATCAGTTTCCATTTTACTAGGTGATAACGCCCATATTGGTGTTAATACGCATTCTTTTTCAGAATATTTTGATGAAGCCAACATGCAGGACAATTTCACTGCTTTGGATAAACAATGAATTGCATGAATTTTCTATGTATCGAAATTAGGTAGCCCGACCAGGGAAGTAGTCTACCGTTGACCTACCGTCTTTAAGTCCTTCATGTTATCGGCTTTTGTAGTCGCCGTGGGCTGTAAGTCGAAGTGTGTAACAATGTAAGCAAGCTTCAAGTTTCCTTCATGTATCAGGTATTTTTTTTTAGAGTGATAGAACTTTCGATAGGGAAAACTTTGATATGACAGAATGTAGAAGTCATGTTGTTTTGACATTTCTCTTCAGTAAGCATTGACAAATTATCATGGAAAGACTCGCGCCGCAAAAACGTTTACAAATCGTTGAAATTTATTTTCAAAATCATTGTTCTTTTCGCCATTATGGAGCACTTCGTAAAATTTATGGTTTACATAATCGTCTATCAGAGCAGCTTGTTCGTCGAACTATCAATAGATTTCGAACAACATTTTCTCTACTCGATGCAACAAGACAAAGAACTGTACGTACAGAAAAAATATCGCTGCTGTTATTCAAAGTGTTAATGATGATCCAGATTTGTCTAGTCGTCGACGTTCACAACAAGTTGGACTCTATACATCCACCACCCATGCAAGATCCAAACGGTTCAAGAACTTGTGCCACTTGACTATGATAAGCGTCGTTTGTTTGCTGATTGGGCCCTTGAACAGCTTGAAATTGATCCTTTTTTATCGTAAAATTCTGTTTATCGATGAAGCTCATTAGTGGTTGAACGGCTATGTAAACAAGCAAAACTGCCGTATATGGAGTGAAAAAACAATCCCCAAGAATATTTGCATGTTCTATTGCATCCTGAAAAATGCACTGTATCGGTCCATCTTTTTTAAAAACGATGCTGGAGCTAATGTTACAGTGAATGGTGCTCGTTAATGATCGATGATTAATGATTATTTGTTTCAAAATTTGAACGGCATCGACCCAGAAGTGTTTTGGTTCCAACAAGATGATGCTACACCTCATGCTGCTACCGTAGCAATTGATTTAATGAAAGAAAGATTTGGCGATAACATTATTTCGAGAAAAGGTCCAATTAATTGGCTTCCAAGATCATGCGATATAACTCCACTGGAATATTTTCTTTGGGTTTATGTCAAGTCATTGATTTATGCTGATAAACCAGAAACAATAAACGCTTTGGAAGCCAATATAACTCGTGTTATTGATGAAATAAGGCATGAATTACTCGAAAAAGTGGTCCAAAATTGGTATGGTCGAATACGGTTCTTCAGAGCTAGTCGTGGTGCCGAAAATTATTTTACAACATGAATGTCATGAAATTATCTTTCAAATAAAAAAAAATTGACTTCAATCAAAATTAAAATGTGTTTCATTTCAATTTAAAGTTCTATCACTCTAAAAAAACACCCGATATTATGCACACCTTAACATCTATTGTTGTGAATAAGGGTTAACATATATTAAATATTTGTGTATTGCAAAGATACCGACAGGTAAATGTCATGAATTTTTTTCAGGATATTTATTCATAAAAACTAACAATTATTGAAAAAAGTTGATAATGTAAAAAAACGCTCCACTGTTGGAATTACAATAGCTAAAAGATACTCCAATAATGTGATTATACTAAGACCATTAAGAAGTTTGGAGTTTCGGCAATGAAAGTTGACGTTGTTATCGCATGCGCTGTAGAGTTGTATTGTTTTGAAGAAGCATAGAATTTCCCATATTTCTTTCTTTCGTTTTGTTAAGTTACACGAAGATTTTTATCGAATTAATGTACCTAATCCATGAAAACCGGGAAATATTGAATTTTTATTGTTTCTTATAAGACGTCTAATCAGAAGGCGTCTCAGTACCGGAGATCTTACTACCGGAGATCTTAGTACCGGATGTTCTTAGAACTGAACAATCTTGAGTGCCTTTGTGCTTGGATTATCTTAATGCAAGACAGTCTTCCTTGTCCCGGATCTAGAGAATCTTATTACCGCACCATCTTCCGGACTGGTCATTTGAAACAACTTGAAACTGAACACCTACTGGAGAATAGAAAACTATTCTTGGAAAAAGCACTATCATTCCGACACCGACACCTTAAAGAACAATCTTCCAGGAGATTCTCAAAGATAAGTACTGACGTAAATCTCGGACCTCAAGCTAACTGTAAAATTGTATTATATTGTAAATAAGAGTAACTATTCTAATTGTAAATTTGAAATGAATAGATAGGGAGTAAGAGATTGCACTTTCACTATCAGGTTGAGAATTTGTGATTCATTCAGGAAAAACACGTTTAATTTATCTTTTTCTTGACGCACTATGAGGCATTTTACGAAGTAGGATGTTTCAAATGCCGACGGACAAAATCGCTAGCACAAGATAGAGCGTTTTAGTTTCATTTCCTTTTATCTTTTTATTATAGCCTCCGCTGTGGTGGATTAGCAATTTTAATTTCAAGATAAAACAGTGAAACCTATTGTAAAAATTATTCGGGTTTTATCAATCACTCATCATATACACCTTCTATTAGAAGCAATGAACAAATTTAGAATTTTCAGGGGAAATGGACTATTGAACAAGAAAGCTCCTGCAAAATTTTCTTGTTTGTTAGGTATTGCCTATGCAATACATAGTATTCAGTATTTATTATTCAGAATTGCAGACACTGAAGACCTAGATTTGCATTCTGGCTGATAAAAATAAACAGCCATATATGCTCTTTTGATTTCAAAAACTTTTGCTACGCGTATTCAGTTTTTCTTCCTTGATAAATGATAATTTCAACAGGCTAATAATTATTAGCCTGTTGACGTCTGTGCGATCAAGCATGTCATGCATGATCAACCCGATACAGAACAAGTGATCCTGGTGGCCAAGGAAATTGGATCCATAAAGATTATGGAATACGTTCCATGAACCAAACACACGATTTGTCCAAAAGTATTGTCTCTGCAATATTTGAAAATTTTCATTTATGAGCTTTAGGGAATGGCCACACAAACACTAGTCCCAATTGATCTTGACCAAAGATGTAATGGAGAGCACAAAAGGTGATAATAAGATCTCCACCAGTCTTTCGTTCCGCAAATATGAATAAGTTCCTCAGTGACAGTCTCACATTGCAGGATGGGCTTGAAACACCATAAAGTAGATGAGTCACACCGGGGGACCGATGAACGCGAGGATTGGGTGGCTATACATCCGGTAGATAGCCAAGCACGTCGGTCACACCTGCCAAAGGCCTTCTGAATCAAAAATAAAGTCCTTTTGGCCTTAGTGCCAGTATGAAGTATACGATGCCACCAAGTCAGGGTCTCAATTATGACCGCCCCTAGATTACAGTAGCTGCCCGAATGGAATGAGACTCCCATCAAGGTAGTACGTCTCCATGTGGAGAACGATGCACTTTTCAGTATTGAAAGGCAACTGCCAGCTTCGACAACATTGTGAAAAATTTTAGAGTCGTCGGCAAATTGCGAACAATGTGAGCGAACATAGAACGACAAGTCTAAGATGCAGAGTAAAAATAACAGGGGACTCAATACGGATCCCTGAGGAACTCCACTCACAAGAGATCTAAGTGAGGACAGAGTATTTCCAACACGAACCTGAAAAGAGGGTCCGAAAGAAATGCCTCAATTCAAGAAAGAATGCGGCCACGAATGCCGAGATGGAGGCGCTTGTGAGGTACACCATCAAAAGCCCGAGCAAAGTCAAAATAAATAACATCGACTGGTACACCCTTGTTAAGAGGCATTGGCCAGAAGTTGAGACATTCGACATTCGAGGAGATGACCGAGCCGCCTGGGAGAACACCATGTTGGCGCTATGGGATTAAACCGTAAAACGAAGAATTCTATCCAATAGAATCCTCTCACAAATCTTCGCTGCTATCGCGACCAAACTGATGGGACGATAGTTATCAGCACACCGTTTGTCCCTCTTTTTGAAAATAGTTTCCATTTTAAGAGTAGCTTCATAACACCTCACTCAGATGAGTTTTGGTCCTTATTGGCGAAAAAATTCATTATTGAATTTTCACAATCTTCTATTGATGCCAATTTCTTATCACAGGAAGTTTTGCTGTGCGAGAAAAAGATAGTAATCGCTTGGTGTCAGGTCGGCACTTCATGGTGAATGTATCAAAACTTCATAATCAAACTCCTGGAATTTCTGGCGAGTCACTACAAACGTGTGTGTAGCCTGGCGTTGTTCTGATGTAACACAACACCTCTTCTGGTTTCAATTCTGGTCAATCGCTAGCTACAAACGGTACAATTGTTGACAGTAGAAATAAAAATTCAGAGTTTCGGCATATGGAAGCAACTCATAATGAATAATTCCTTTCCAGTCCAACCAAATGCATAGTGGAACTTTCGTGGACGTAAGTGCTGGTTTGGATACCGTTAGAGCTGATTCACAGCGCTTTGACTACCATCTTTTTCACACGATATAATCATATGTGATTCTTTCATCATTCCCAGTCACCATTCGTTTAATAAATAGGTCGATTCCATTTCTTTTGGCCAATGCTTTGTAGATGGAAATTGAATCCTTCATGTTTTTTGGTGTTATTGGTTGTAACACCAAAACATCGAGCTTCTTCTTGAACCCATCTTTGCGCAAATGGTTTCAAACTGTTTCATGGTCGATCTTTAGCTACGATTACTAACATGTCGGTAAACTTCGATTATTTCTGTGATTTTATCAACACTTTCGACTAAGGGCCTGCTTGTTTGATCGATACTTTACGAGATATCTATCACTTCAACCATATACCGAAAAACTAATGCAATTTTCCCCCCCAACTTCTACTTCTTAAATGGAATGAATATATACATTCTGTCAAGAAAGTACCGGAAATCATCGATTTAAATCTGGCGGGGCAATGAGGCAGATAAAAATGTTTTTTCCTAGGTTGGTACCACTGTCCTTAATTACTATGCCAAGCTTGAGCGGGATCTGTCAATTAGTGTGTTTGCAACAGCTGATTAAGTCAGTCAATGTCAGAGTGCGTGCCGATTTTTGCTATGGGTGATTACGTTGAGTAAAGAATTTGTTTAAAGTTTTGTGTTGCAGATGAATTTTCGTGTGCCGATGCATTGAAAATGTTGCAAAAGGCCTTTGGTGATAATGCTCTATCGAAAACTCGTGCATATCAGTGGTACAGAGCCTTCAAGGACGGTCGTGAAGTGGACGCCCATCGACGGCTTCGATCGAAGATAACGTCGATAATATTAAGGAAAGGGTGCTGGAAAACCGTCGTACCAGCTTGAGAGAGATAGCACATGATCTTAAGATATCCCACGAGTGCGCACGTATGATTTTGATTGATATTTTGGGCATGAAAAAGGTGGCCGCACGACTCGTACCGAAAGACCTGAATTTTCTTCAAAAACGCGAACAGGTTGCTTCAGACATGCTGGATCGCTGTAATTCCGATTCTACATTCATGGAACGCATTATAACTGGTGATGAGACCTGGGTCTACGAGTACGATATGCAAACAGGCCAGCAATCATCGGAATGGGTGGCAAAAAATGAGCCGAAACCGAAAAAACCACGCCAAAGCCGCTCGAAAATGAAGGTGATGCTCATTGTTTTCTTCGATATCCGTGGCGTGGTGCACTACGAATTCGTTCCAGAGGGTTAGACGGTAAACAAGGAGTATTACCTAGGCGTTGTGAAACGTTTGCGTGAGCGTATCCGTAAGAAGCGGCCAAATTTGTGGGCGAACAACTCATGGATTTTGCATGACGATAACGCGCCTTCTCACCGAGCTACGATTGTGACTGACTTTCTCGCCAAAAACTCAACAAACGTGCTTCAGCAACCACCGTATTCGCCGGATTTGGCTCCCTGCGACTTTTTCCTCTTCCCAAAACTAAAATTGCCCCTTCGTGGCACCCGTTTTGAGTCGATTGAAGCCATAAAACAAAATTCGGCGCGAGAGAGGAAGTCCATCCCGGAAAGCGCCTATAAAAAATGTTTCGATAATTGGAAGTACCGTTGGCATAGATGTATTGGAGCAAATGGAGCCTATTTTGAAGGCGACCCAATAAATTTTGACGATTAAATGTAAAAATGTTGTTCTAATTGAAAATTCCCCGTAATTTCTTGACAGAGTAGTACAGTTGTTTTCATATAAATGGATATAAGGCAGCAAATTTGTTGGCAATTTTTAACGATTTATAGAGCGGGATAAAATAAGACCGGCACACATCAAATCAGTCAGCACCAAAGACCTGCCGAATCTCTCGACTTTTTCATCCAACTGCGATCGTAAAACCTCAATTATTCGTACCACCGCCGGTTCTCCTTGGAGACATCCAAAGGCTTCAGCAATAATCGTATCCCCGCAAAAAACCATCTCGACTGGAACAATGGCGCGCCAATAAAGCACATTCGGCATTCGAAACCGGCTGATAAATGACTGGGCGTGCTACCCGACGCCATGGGCGGATTAATCCAGAAAAAGACCGTCGCACGGAATCCGCGGACACATAAACCTACAAATGGCGAGGTTGCCGCCGTTCCGGGAATAGGAATGGCGCGATTAAGCCGGTCAGCGACGGAATTGATTCCGTTTTTGCGACTTTGTCGTCGGTTGTTTAACAGGAAAGGACAAAAAGTTTCATGAATTTTCAAACAAGACCGGACGGCCAGCCCTGAATCCCAATTTGGCGGCGAGAACTCGCAGCGAAGAACCGATCTCGGGCGCTGCGCTGGAATACAAAGTCGGGTTTTACGAGATATGAAAATGGGCTTTCCTCTTTTTCCGTCTGGTCGGTCTGGATTATTGAATGTGGAGGTGGAGGCGGCGTTTTTGGATTGGTTGTTTATGAAAGAATTGACTCATGATGTTCTTGTAACATACGAATACTCTGATATTCGACATTTCTTTCAAGGAAATTCATTTTATATCATTGAAATACATGAGTTCTTCCTTCGGCAGTTCATAAAGCATTCGAGGCCACGAAAAAAAGAATTTCTGAGTTTTGAAGAAATACAAAGTAATTACAGAATAATAGATGGAATTATTCACCAGAAGCTGCACACATTTTAATATAAATAAATCTCATGAAAACATTTAGAATTAAATTTTGAAACATGTCCTAAATACACTTTATCACTTTATAGACATATATATTATCATCACATGTGGTGGAAATTAACTAATAAAGAATCACAAGAAATATGAAATAATGATGAAATTATTTAGACATAACCTTATACATATATAAGTTTCGATTGGATATTAAAGAATCACAAGTTCCTTCACCTAAAAATGTTCAACATATAATTCAAACAAGGCCTTTTTTATTTTCCTTTTTTTAAGAATATAAAGCACATTCTCCAGTGAAAGAACTGATACATTCGGACCCAAAATCCCATCAGTAAGGAGTTATTTGAATAAACAGAATAATCATTTAAGAATATATAATAATACCTTCTTTAACACAACACGTTTTTGCAACAACTAACCAATTTTGGGGTAGGCATGGCCTAAACTAAAATTAGGTTATATCACAGAAAAAATACAATGAAAGAAGATACGACTTAGCCTCTACATTAGACGTGCTAATATATGTCTATGAAGTGATACATTAGACGTGCTAATATATGTCTATAAAGTGATACAGTGTATTTAGGACATGTTTTAAAATTTAATTCTAAATGTTTTCATGAGATTTATTAAGATTAAAATCTGTAGAGGTTCTTGTGAATTTTTTCCAGTTATTATTCTGTTATATGCAAATACTTCTACGTTGTAATTTTCAATTTATATACAATGTAATTAGTCAAGAGCAGCAAGGGTACTAAAAATATATCAACAAACATCGTTATTGTTGTGGCATTGATAAAGGATTTTTTGTTTTGATCATTATTTTTATTATTTATGGCCCCTCGTTTTGGTAGCCAATTCATTATTAATTGTACTACTCTGTCAAGAAAGTACCGGGAATTTTCAATTAAAACAACATTTTTACATTTAATCGTCAAAATTTATTGGGTCGCCTTCAAAATAGGCTCCATTTGCTCCAATACATCTATGCCAACGGTACTTCCAATTATCGAAACATTTTTTATAGGCGCTTTCCGGGATGGACTTCCTCTCTCGCGCCGAATTTTGTTTTATGGCTTCAATCGACTCAAAACGGGTGCCACGAAGGGGCAATTTTAGTTTTGGGAAGAGGAAAAAGTCGCAGGGAGCCAAATCCGGCGAATACGGTGGTTGCTGAAGCACGTTTGTTGAGTTTTTGGCGAGAAAGTCAGTCACAATCGTAGCTCGGTGAGAAGGCGCGTTATCGTCATGCAAAATCCATGAGTTGTTCGCCCACAAATTTGGCCGCTTCCTATGGATACGCTCACGCAAACGTTTCATAACGCCTAGGTTATACTCCTTGTTTACCGTCTGACCCTCTGGAACGAATTCGTAGTGCACCACGCCACGGATATCGAAGAAAACAATGAGCATCACCTTCATTTCAGAGTGGCTTTGGCGTGGTTTTTTCGGTTTCGGCTCATTTTTTGCCACCCATTCCGATGATTGCTGGCTTGTTTGCATATCGTACTCGTAGACCCAGGTCTCATAACCAGTTATAATGCGTTCCATGAATGTAGAATCGGAATTACAGCGATCCAGCATGTCTGAAGCAACCTGTTCGCGATGACGTTTTTGAAGAAAATTCAGGTCTTTCGGTACGAGTCGTGCGGCCACCTTTCTCATGCCCAAAATATCAATCAAAATCGTACGTGCGGACTCGTGGGATATCTTAAGATCATGTGCTATCTCTCTCGAGCTGGTACGACGATTTTCCAGCACCCTTTCCTTAATTTTATCGACGTTATCTTCGATCGAAGCCGTCGATGGGCGACCCCTTCACGACCGTCTTTCAAGGCTCTGTACCACTGATATGCACGAGTTTTCGATAGAGCATTATCACCAAAGGCCTTTTGCAACATTTTCAATGCATCGGCACACGAAAATTCACTTGCAACACAAAACTTTAAACAAATTCTTTGCTCAACGTAATCACCCATAGTAAAAATCGGCACGTACTCTGACATCGACTGACTTAATCAACTGTTGCAAACACACTAGTTGACAGATCCCGCTCAAGCTTGGCACAGTAATTAAGGACAGTGGTACCAACCTAGGAAAAAAAAAATTTTCTTGCCTCATTGCCCCGCCAGATTTAAATCGATAATTCCCGGTACTTTCTTGACAGAATGTATTAAGGATTTTATTTTAATTTAGAATTACTTTTAATTTACTTTTTTAATCACCCGTGTATAAAGCTGAGTGTATCGTGTGCTGCCAGCTAACTGGTCATATTTCAATTTTGTCATTGAAAATTCAAAATTCACAATTTATTGATTTTGAATGTTTGTAATAGGGAATGCTCAATTTTAATTTCTCACAATTTAATTTTTAAATATGCATTAAAGCAAAGTAATTTGATATTGAATCTGTGAACTCTAAACTAATCTTATTACTGAGCTCTATGTTCCTAACTTTATCTCTATTCCGTAATCCTAGTAAACATGGAATTAACTTCAAATCGTATAATTTACAGAATCATAATTATTTCTACCTTTGGTGAGTATGTCTATCAGTTTCATGCTTTCAATAGCGCCCTTTCCCTGTTTCAAGAATTATATTGGATTCAAGTTCAAATGATTTTTCTACAAGGTATTGAATTCACACCCAACTTTGCTGATTTTTTTCTTAGCATCTAAATTGTTTGATAGTTGATTTACATGTCGAATATTTTCATTGAACATTCAGGTTACGTACTCCTTGATTCCAGTTCAAAATAGCAATGTTTTTTTTTCAGGTAATGGATGTGTATACTTAAGAATAGTAAAGTTTTTAAAACTGGACGACGTGGTCATGCCTCTGGGTAATTTCACACTCAATAGCGTTTTTCGTGTCACCCCGATTTTTAGTTTTCAGAAAAAATTTACTTCCAAAGCTTACTAGCATATGTCAAAATTCCTGGAAATATTATGCTTTCAAGGATTATGTAGAATAAACACTATTTCCTGGTTCGAAAATATTCTAGAAAATAAGCCAAAATTTTTATATAAATTTTGCTACCTGTTTTAAGTTAATCGGGACAATGAGAGTCTTGGTTTTTGTCCGTAAAGTATTCCAAGTATCAAAAATTCATAAAGTTTCAACTTCTGATGCTTCTAATTCGAAAATTAATTGAAATATCTTTTGAAGTTGATTTAATTTCTTCAGCTCATATGCTATTACAACTTTATACATGCTTAAGCATCTTCCCTTCAACAGAAAAAGGAAGAATGAATCAACAGAAAAGGTGTAGTGTTCCACCAAGATAATGCGAGACCTCATAAAAGTTTGGTCACTCGCCAAAAGCTTTTATAGCTTGGTTGGGATACACTGCCACACCCACCATATTCTTCAGATCTGGCGCCCTCGGATTATTTGTTACGGTCGTTGCAAAATTTTTTGGACGGTAAAATCTTTACTTCAAAAGAATAGTTCAAAAATCAAAAATTTTATGTGCGTGGAATCATGTTACTGTCAGAAAGATGGCAAAAGGTGTTGAACCAGAATGGCCAATATATAATTCAATAAAATATTTTTGCATCATACGAAAATTGTCTTTCATTTTCCCAAAAAAAAATGACATAACTTTCTGAACAACCTAATACTTGGCCGAAATTTGCTCCCTATTCTTTATTGTAGAGGGTAACCTGTATACATAAAACTTAACCTGACCCGTCTTTGTCTGCCTCGAAAAAAAATTTAACGCAACAAATTACTTTGTGGACAGGCTACATCTGTCTACCAACGAACAAAAAAAAACTCTCCAGTCCAGTCCCGAACTCCACCGGACCATGAAGCCGGAACGGAAGATTCGAATCGTAGGTGGACCTCCGTCTCCGACAGACCGCATAACGAGGTCCCGAAGGCGTTATTAAATGAGCCTGAAGGTACAGACGAAGAAAGGACGTGTCGGGGCGCATTCACACACCCGTTTGACGAGCGGAAAAGGCCGTTGGAGGTCAATTTGAATTCGCTACCCGGAGAGGGGTAACGGAGGTTACGGTTGCCGGGCAAAGTCGTTTGAGGTTATGGGATGGGGCGACGAAAGGAACGAAAGAAAAGATGATGCCAACTTGGTATTCCAGTCCGCCGGTGGAAATTCCCGGTGAATTTTCACCGACATTCTTTCGTTACGATTGGGGAGGGTGAGAAATTCTTAAGGGGACAGCTATCCAGGAAGATAGTTTCAATTCGACCCTCTGAAAATGTGGGTTGAAAGTGAACAACGGTAGCTCGTGATGGTTGAACGTGCGAAGTATGGACGCTCAAAATGTTTCTAGTAGGTGGAAACTTAATAAACCTATCAAATAAAAAGTGGGTTATTTAAAATTTGCATTTTTAATCGCTGTGAAGAATTCCTTGATACTACTCTGTCAAGAAAGTACCGGGAATTTTCAATTAGAACAACATTTTTACATTTAATCGTCAAAATTTATTGGGTCGCCTTCAAAATAGGCTCCATTTGCTCCAATACATCTATGCCAACGGCACTTCCAATTATCGAAACATTTTTTATAGGCGCTTTCCGAGATGGACTTTAGCTCTCGCGCCGAATTTTGTTTTATGGCTTCAATCGACTCAAAACGGGTGCCACGAAGGGGCAATTTTAGTTTTGGGAAGAGGAAAAAGTCGCAGGGAGCCAAATCCGGCGAATACGGTGGTTGCTGAAGCACGTTTGTTGAGTTTTTGGCGAGAAAGTCAGTCACAATCGTAGCTCGGTGAGAAGGCGCGTTATCGTCATGCAAAATCCATGAGTTGTTCGCCCACAAATTTGGTCGCTTCTTACGGATACGCTCACGCAAACGTTTCATAACGCCTAGGTAATACTCCTTGTTCACCGTCTGACCCTCTGGAACGAATTCGTAGTGCACCACGCCACGGATATCGAAGAAAACAATGAGCATAACCTTCATTTTCGAGCGGCTTTGGCGTGGTTTTTTCGGTTTCGGCTCATTTTTTGCCACACATTCCGATGATTGCTGGCTTGTTTGCATATCGTACTCGTAGACCCAGGTCTCATCACCAGTTATAATGCGTTCCATGAATGTAGAATCGGAATTACAGCGATCCAGCATGTCTGAAGCAACCTGTTCGCGATGACGTTTTTGAAGAAAATTCAGGTCTTTCGGTACGAGTCGTTGCGCCACTTTTCTCATGCCCAAAATATCAATCAAAATCGTACGTGCGGACTCGTGGGATATCTTAATATCATGTGCTATCTCTCTCAAGCTGGTACGACGGTTTTCCAGCACCCTTTCCTTAATATTATCGACGTTATCTTCGATCGAAGCCGTCGATGGGCGACCACTTCACGACCGTCCTTGAAGGCTCTGTACCACTGATATGCACGAGTTTTCGATAGAGCATTATCACCAAAGGCCTTTTGCAACATTTTCAATGCATCGGTACACGAAAATTCATTTGCAACACAAAACTTTAAACAAATTATTTGCTCAACGTAATCACCCTTAGTAAAAATCGGCACGCACTCTGACATCGATTGACTTAATCAGCTGTTGCAAACACACTAGTTGACATATCCCGCTCAAGCTTGGCATAGTAATTAAGGACAGTGGTACCAACCTAGGAAAAAAATTTTTACCTGCCTCATTGCCCCGCCAGATTTAAATCGATAATTCCCGGTACTTTCTTGACAGAATGTATGTAGAGATACTTTTTTGAAATCTTCCTTGTAATTGATTGAACGTTAATCAATTAGTATGCAAATTCGTGGTTAGGCATACTTCAAATGGGGTTGAAAGAGGGATGTATATCAGACTTTAATGGTTTATTCCAAGCCTAAATGCATATATTACAAGTAAGATTTGTCTACCCAAATTGAGGTAGGTGTTCGGGTCCAGTATCGAACCTTAATTGCGGTGAAAACACTATCTCGTTCGTGGATTAGCAGTTCTTTGAGCTTTTTCACCGTTATTCACCTTCACCGAATTCACTTTTGTTGGTCTCACTGTTGGGTTCCCTTTCACAAAAAACTATCTAATTACAAATAAATAATGTGGATAATACATTCATTTCCAAGACTTAAGTGCGTTACTGTGTTATTGGGAGAGGCTGTTCCTTGGAAGGTTAAAGTAAAAATGAATATAAAGTAATTCAAATGTAGAGAGAAATGTGTCATTATAACTTGAGAGACAAGGAGGAATATGATTAGACTTTGCTTCTATCGGGGGTTTTTTTCAGAGTGATAGAACTTTAAATTGAAATAAAACACATAATCTTATGACATTTATATTTTAAAAATCATTTCCGGCATATGTCCACCACGACTAGCTCCGAGAAACCGCATTCGACCAGACCAATTTTGGAGCATTTTATCGAGTAATTCAGCCTTTATTTCATCAATTAAACGAGTTATGTTGGCTTCCTGAGCGTCTATTGTTTCTGATTTATCAGCATAAACCAATGACTTGACATAAACCCAAAATAAATAATCCAGTGGAGTCATGTCGCATGATCTTGGAGGCCAATTAATTGGACCTTTTCTCGAAATAATGTTATCGCCAAATCTTTCTTTCAATAAATCAATTGTAACTGCAGCAGCATGAGGTGTTGCACCATCTTGTTGGAACCAACACACTTCAGATTCGATACCATTAAAATTTTGAAACGTATAATTATTAATCATCGATCTGTAACGAGCACCATTCACTGTAACATTAGCTCAAGCATCGTTTTCAAAGAAATATGGACCGATGATGCCTCCAGCGTGTAAAGCACACCATACAGGGCATTTTCAGAATGCAATGGAACCTGCAGAACTTCTTGAAGATTGTTTTCACTCCATATACGGCAATTTCCCTTGTTCACATAGCCGTTCAACCAGAAATGAGCTTAATCACTAAACACAATTTTAGATAAAGAAGTGGATCAACTTCAAGCTGTTCTAGAGCCCAATCTGCAAACAAACGACGCTTATTGTAGGCAAGTGGCTTTAGTTCTTGAACCAGTTGGATCTTGTATGGGTGTAGACCAAGATTTTTACGCAAAATTTGCTATGTGATGGATGCACAGAGTCCAACTTGTTATGAACGTCGACGAATAGACAAATCTGGATCATCATTAACACTATGACTTGTTGCATCAATTAGAGAAAATAATGTTCAAAATCTATCGGTAGTTCGACGAATAAGCTGCTCTGATGGACGATTATGTAAACCATAAATTTTACGAAGTACTCTATAAGTTTGACGACTAGAACACTGATTTTGAAAAAAATTAAATGATAATGAATAATTTGTGAACGGTGTTGCGGCATGATAATTTGTCAATGCTTTCTGAACATAAATGGCAAAACAACATGGTTTCCACCTTCTGTCAAATCACAGTTATCCCTATTGAAAGTTCTATCACTCTAAGAAGAACACCCGATATAAAGGCGTGAAAAAGAGACAGAGTGGGAACTGTTATTATGTATCAATGAATCTGGGTACGGGGATTTTCGAAATATGTCAAATTCGGGGGGACTAACATTTCTTTTGATCTAAATATCTAACAAATTTATTGAATTTACTGGGTTTTCGACTTCAAGAATGAATAAAAGAATTGAAAAATTGATTTAACAAACTCAAAAACATTTCTAATTGTCTAATAGCTTTTCTATCTTTTTCAATAAAGAACATTATCTTCAAAATGAAGTAATATATCGATTTCTTGATTCTGGATCACCTGGATGTAATGCCATATAGTCTCTCCTTGCAGCCTTCTTTTTATTTATTATTATCCTGATACTCCTAGATCTTCTGTGAAGATCTCTCAGAAGCTTTTTCAGCTTGTACGAGTTAGGAGTTCAGTTGTGTTCTGTGTAGGCTTTGTTACTGCGATCTTGCGCCACTTTAGGTCACAGCACTGTTAATTTTTGACCCAACAGTGAAATGGTGGCAGATACCCGTCCAACTAGAAAATTTCTTTTCTACCTGAATAGGATTCGAACCCTGGACCTCCCGGTCACGAGTCCGATGCTCTCCCGCTGAGCTATCCACACTCATGCTTTTATTGTTCTTTAAATAAGGTGACAATATTTCAAAATTTTCCGTGTCTGTTTAATACATGTTTCAGAAATAATTTCGCATTGAATATCAATGTGTATCATATTGCTAGCAATGTCATTTGTTGATTTATCACAGCCTACCACTTGACAACCGATTAATGAGCCTGCCAGGTGGTTCTTCGAAGAGACTTTGGAGTGCTCAAAATATAGAACAATACGAGCATTTATATCGCTTTTCTTTAGAGTGATAGAACTTTCGATAAGGATAACTGTGATTTGACAGGAGGTAGAAGCCATGTTGTTTTGACATTTCTGTTCAGTAAGCAATGACAAATTATTATGGAAAAACTCACGCCGCAACAACGTTTACAAATTGTTGAAATTTATTTCCAAAATCAGTCTTCTATTCGGCTATGTAAACAAGCAAAATTGCCGTATATGGAGTGAAAACAATCCTCAAGAAGTTGTGCAGGTTCCATTGCATCCTGAAAAATGCACTGTTAGGTGTGCTTTACACGCTGGAGGCATCATCGGTCCATATTTCTATGAAAACGATGCTGGAGCTAATGCTACAGTGAAAGGTGCTCGTTAATGATCGATGATTATTTGGTTCAAAATTTGAATGGCATCGACCCAGATGTGTTTTGGTTCCAACAAGATGGTGGTACACCTCATGCAGCTACCGTAACAACTGATTTATTGAAAGAAAGATTTGGCGATAATATTATTTCGAGAAATGGTCCAATTAATTGGCCTCCCAGATCATGCGACATAACTCCACTGGATTATTTTCTTTGGAGTTATGTCAAGTCATTGCTTTATGCTGATAAACCAGAAACAATAGATGCTTTGGAAGCCAACATAACTCGAGTTATTGATGAAATTAGTCTTGAATTACTCAAAAAAGTGGTCCAAAATTAGCCTGGTCGAATGCGGTTCCTCAGAGCTAGTCGTACATATGACTGAAATTATTTTTAAAACATAATGTGCCGGAAATTATTTTTAAAACATAAATTATCTTTCAAATAAAAGAATATTCAGCTTCAATTTCAATTTAAATGTGTTTAATTTCATTAAAAAATGTATATAAGACAGTAATTCATTTCCACAAAAATGTTTGTACTAATACAACAATGACAGTACAATGTAATACCTGAAGAAGCCACATCGTGGTGAAACAATTGTTGTATTAGTACAAGCATTTTTGCGGAAATAAATTACTGTCTTATATACATTTTTTTAATTAAAATGAGTTTCCACCAAGTAAAGACCGAATCTATCAAATGTTTAATTTCAATTTAAAGTTCTATTACTCTAACAAAAACACCCCGATATTTGTAGTCAGGAGAGAAATAGCTAGCCAATAGTGAAAAAACATATAAGATGATCCATTTGAAAAAATGAAGTTGCGCTCAATATCTTGTTCACCCTGTATACTACTCTGTCAAGAAAGTACCGGGAATTTTCAATTAAAACAACATTTTTACATTTAATCGTCAAAATTTATTGGGTCGCCTTCAAAATAGGCTCCATTTGCTCCAATACATCTATGCCAACGGCACTCCCAATTATCGAAACATTTTTTATAGGCGCTTTCCGGGATGGCCTTTAGCTCTCGCGCCGAATTTTGTTTTATGGCTTCAATTTACTCAAAACGGGTGCCACGAAGGGGCAATTTTAATTTTGGGAAGAGGAAAAAGTCGCAGGGAGCCAAATCCGGCGAATACGGTGGTTGCTGAAGCACGTTTGTTGAGTTTTTGGCGAGAAAGTCAGTCACAATCGTAGCTCGGTGAGAAGGCGCGTTATCGTCATGCAAAATCCATGAGTTGTTCGCCCACAAATTTGGCCGCTTCTTACGGATACGCTCACGCAAACGTTTCATAACGCCTAGGTAATACTCCTTGTTTACCGTCTGACCCTCTGGAACGAATTCGAAGTGCACCACGCCACGGATATCGAAGAAAACAATGAGCATCACCTTCATTTTCGAGCGGCTTTGGCGTGGTTTTTTCGGTTACGGCTCATTTTTTGCCACCCATTCCGATGATTGCTGGCTTGTTTGCATATCGTACTCGTAGACCCAGGTCTCATCACCAGTTATAATGCGTTCCATGAATGTAGAATCGGAATTACAGCGATCCAGCATGTCTGAAGCAACCTGTTCACGATGACGTTTTTGAAGAAAATTCAGGTCTTTCGGTACGATTCGTGCGGCCACCTTTCTCATGCTCAAAATATCAATCAAAATCGTACGTGCGGACTCGTGGGATATCTTAAGATCATGTGCTATCTCTCTCAATCTGGTACGACGGTTTTCCAGCACCCTTTACTTAATTTTATCGACGTTATCTTCGATCGAAGCCGTCGATGGGCGACCACTTCACGACCGTCCTTGAAGGCTCTGTACCACTGATATGTACGAGTTTTCGATAGAGCATTATCACCAAAGGCCTTTTGCAACATTTTCAATGCATCGGCACACGAAAATTCATTTGCAACACAAAACTTTAAACAAATTCTTTGCTCAACGTAATCACCCATAGTAAAAATCGGCGGCGCGCACTCTGACATCGACTGACTTAATCAGCTGTTGCAAACACACTAGTTGACAGATCCCGCTCAAGCTTGGCATAGTAATTAAGGACAGTGGTACCAACCTAGGAAAAAAATTTTTTACCTGCCTCATTGCCCCGCCAGATTTAAATCGATAATTCCCGGTACTTTCTTGACGAATGTATATTGAATTTTATGGAATTATTTTTAGAAAATTCAGTCGATTTCATACAACTTTCGTGAATTACTTTTTTTGTATCTTCATTTGTAACAAAGTTAAAGGAAGGGTTAAATTATAGTATCCACCTTACTTGCATAGTAATTGTGGAAAAAGTACTTCCCTAAATAATCCTAATCATAAAAATTTTATATTCACTGAAGACCTCTACCGAATGTACTTGGACAAAATCTCATTTCGCTTCAAACGGTTTCAGTATTCCAATCAATGTGGTTTTCCACCTCATCTGTCGATTTGAAAACCTAAATGGCGCCTGAAAACGAATTTGCTAGAGGATTCTATCTCCGTGATCCGAAGAAATTAAATAAATTATGACGGGGCAATTTTCCGGTTAGAAGGAGCATTATCTCTACGCCGAGAGGAGATTGAATATCTGAAGACGTAAAAACGGGGTCCTGAGATGAAGTTTCCTTGGATTTCTGTAGCTTGGATCTCTCTCGATGCGTTTTCATCACAGTGGAAATTTTCGCCGACTCATATTTTCCTATCATCCAATAAACCCGGGTGGTGGAGTAGGCACGTAAACGGATTGGGAAATGGCATATTCGAAAATACCCGGTATGGATCAAGCGAGATGTTGTGTGACAGGAAAGTTAACGTTAACACCTACCGATTGACATCGTTTCTTAACAGATGTTTATCCCCAATTAAAGTTTTCCTGAAGATTGATGTGAATCCAAGCGAATATCTTATAACGAGTCCCAATAAAGATTCACAAGTTTGAATTACGGTATTCTAGATGGACGAACGGAGATAAAAGTGCTATTTTCTGAATGAAAAAATCTTAGAGACTTGAAATTTTCAATTTTTGATTGTTTCGGTCTTTACTTCACTGAAATTCATCTTCAATATAAGAAAAACAGATGTTACCTTTCGCTATTTTTATTTAATTTACACAATTGTTTCGTCATACCATGACTCGATCAGGTGAGTATAAAACTGAGGTATACAATGCAAAACATGACCTTAAATACACAGCTCTGGTACAAAAAATAGAAAGGTGGAAAGAGATGGTTTACAATGAATGAAAAATATTAAGTAGATCTGTTTAAATCTATTTGATCATTCAATAAAATTTGACTTTCATTATATCTATGGATCTCTAAAGTTTTTAACAGATTTAGTTTCTGACTTTTGTTTTCAATATGTAACATTTCATAGTTCATATTGAAATTATGACCAGTCTCTAACAAATGGAAGGCATAAGTGGAATTTGGTTTATTATTAATATAACATTTTTCATGTTCTCTTATCCTTGTTTGGAATGAACGTCCGGTCTGTCCCACATATACACATGGGCAATCACTACATTGTCAACTTGTAAACTCCTATTTTTTTGTTTTTAGGAATGACGTCTTAATTATTTTTTATTAAGCTGCCTAAAGAATTACTGGTTTCAAAAGAGATGTTATAATTTTCTTTTTTCTTTAAATATCTAGCAATCTTTTCAGAGTTTCGGCCTATGTAAGTTAATGAAATGAATTTTGTTTCTGGGTACACAAGTTATATAGCTTTCTTGTAATTTATTTTGTCAAGTAAATTATTTATAATTAACGGATTAAAATCAATATTGAAAGCTATTTGTTTTATGGTTTTATATTCTTCATTAAAAATTTTTTTTATCATGGGTATGTAAACCAATCTATGAAGCATACTATTATAAGCTGATAATTTTTGTGAAAATGGATGGTTTGAAGTAGAATGAATCGTACCATCTGTATGTGTAGGTTTCCAGTATATGGAAAAGTCGTGTTTATTTTTAATTTTAGTGATTTTTAAATCTAAGAAATTGATGCTATTATTTACTTCAATTGTTGAATATAATTTATTGATAGATTCCAAAAATGAACAAAGTTGTTTATTTCTGCCATTAAGGCCCTTGTTATCAGAAATACTTATGGATCACGTAGAAACCAATATCCAACAACTTCCATATTTTAAAGATTTCGTATATTAGTACCGCTGTGGAGATGATATAATTTGTTTATTTAATGGCACAAATAGACAACTTTGTTCATTTTTGCAATCTATCAATAAATTATATCCAACAATTGAATTCACACATGAGGAAGAAGTAAATAATAGCATCAATTTTTTAGATTTAAAAATCACTAAAATTAATAATAGACACGACTTTTCCATATACAGGAAACCTACACATACAGACGCTACTATTCATTATACTTCACACCATCCATTTTCACAAAAATTATCAGCTTATAATAGTATGCTTTATAGGTTAGTTAACATACCCATGACGAAAGAAAATTTTGACAAAGAATATAAAATCATTAAACAAATAGCTTTCAATAATTATTTTAATCCGTTAATCATAGATAATTAACTTGATAACATTAATTACAAGAAAGCAATATCATTTGTATATCTAAAATTTCAAAATTCAAACGAAACACAATTTATTTCATTAACTTAAATAGGCCGAAAATCTGAAAAGATTGCCAGATATTTAAAGAAAAAAGAAAATTATAACATCTATTTTAAAACCATTAGTTCTTCAAGCAGCTTAATGAAAAATAATAAAGACGTCAATCCTAAAAACAAAAAATCAGGTGTTTATAAGTTAACATTTATTGATTGCCCATGTGTATATGTGGAACAGACATATACACGAGAACATGAAAAATGTTATATTAATAATAAACCAAATTCAACTTATTCCAACCTTTTGTTAGAAACTGGTCATAATTTTAATACGAACCATGAAATATTACATACCGAAAACGAAAGTCAGAAACTAAATCTGTTAGAAACTTTAGAGGTCAATAGATATAATAAAACACAATTTTTTTTGAATGATCAAATAGATTTAAACAGATACCCCCTACTTAATATTTTTCATTTATTGTAAACCATCTCTTTTCACCCCTCTATTTTTTGTATTAGAGCTGTGTATTTAAGGCCATGTTTTGCATTGTATACCTCAGTTTTAATACTCATCTGATAAAGTCATGGTATGACGAAACCATTGTCGTATAAATCAATAAAATAGCAGAAGTTAACATTTGTTTTTCTTAGATTGAAATTTTCAAGCTAGATTTATAGTTCGAAAGTACAAATTCGATTGAATTGGATCTTAGGGGACACCTAGTTTGCGCCCGAGCAAAAGCGAAGTCAATGAAGTCCGAGGCTGGTGAAGAAACTTGCCACCTCCACAAAAGTTAATTTTCTATTACTTTCCTTTCGATGAATTTAGTTTCTAATATATTTACTTTCAATAAAATTTCGGTTTGTGTTGGGTTACTAAGGTTCTTATCTGTCAAACAAAGTGTTTGGCGAAGGTACATTTCCTTCTCTATAATCAATTCCAAAGAAGATGAAATTTAAGAAGCAGCAAATGCTGCATGTGAAATCCTTTAACCGTGGAAGTCTAAGAAAAGTTACCATTCAGCATATAAGCGTTTCGAAGAGTGATGCCTAAAACTGAATTCAACCTTAATATCGGAAACAACAATCCTGGCATAGTACTTCCCTAGGGAAGTAAGTTCTCACTTACTTCCCGTTGTCAATAGTAACCCAAGCTATCTCAGTAAGTAGTACTTAATTCAAATCAATGTTGTAACAGACTACTTACTATGTCAGTGGTGGGAAAACTATTTTACAGCCTTTCCCTCTTAAAGTTACTTTTACTTCCACTCAGGTAACCTGCCTAATGAATTTACAGGGGGTGATCAAATTACTAGAGCCACCTTAAAAATTTGAACACTTCTTTATGAAATGAACTGAAATCAGGGTACGAAGCATTTTAATTTGCTTCTTCTCGTTCAATTATGATACTAGACTATATTTATTCCTAGGAGCAAACCAGCAACACTGCAGATACCCCCACCATGCGCCATGATGCATCAGTGTTTTCAGTTCTAGATAACCATCCTCACGGTGTAGTTGTAAATTTTCGCGTTATTTATGGTTTTCTAAAACGTTCTGGTTTGTTTTGGTAGTCATTATTATCGACGTATTATATTGTTGTGCTTTATTATCACGTGACTTTAGCAGTCAAGTCTTTGTTCTGTGTTTTTTACACCACTTGATAATAAAAATAAAATTATAATGGGAAAGTTAAAACACATCACACCCAGAAAAACAGCTGAGATAAAATCTTTAGTATCAAATACAGATTACTCCCACAGAAAAATAACATCCATTACTTAAGTTCCGACAGCAACAATAGAACGAATAAAGAAAAAAATGTATGAAAACTTAGACATGACCCCACGACGCAAAGGAAAATGTGGTCGAAAAAAAATTACAACACCAAGAAATGAGCCAAAAGTACGTGATATTGTTGTGGCTAACAGAAAACAGCCTCGCAGGATACTTACAGAAATCATGCATGAGTCAGGGGGGAACATTTGATCAATGACAGATCGAAGACGAATAAGAGATTTGGGGTTTTCAGCATGCCGACCTGCAAAAGAACCCGTTTCTCACCCCAGCCATGATGAAAAAAAGACTCCAATGGTCCAAATATCCCAAGATTTGGACAGTTGATGATTAGAAACAGGTGATTCACAAATATAATGATATATCAACGGTAAACTAATAGGATCACTAAAAATTCCAGCTCTGCTTTCGGATAAATCAACCGTACAAATTCTCATGGAGAGATCTGAATTTGTGAGGAGAAGATAAGGGGAGAAATTCAAGGATGACTGCATCATTAAAACGGTCAAGCATCCTCTCAGATTCATAGTGTGGTCTATAATCAGCAGTACAGGTCGCCTGTACATCGTTGAAGGAACAATGAGACAGGACCAGTATATGAATGCCCTTGAAAGAAAAATGCTTCCCCAGGACCAGGAGTAGTTCCAAGATGGGCGCTACATGTTATTCATGCATGACTCAGTGCATGAAAAAAATTACAACATTTCTTTCTGACAGCCGAGTTAAGGTTCTAAACTGGCCTGGCAATTCTCCAGATCTCAACCCGATCGAGAACTTTTAGAAGTTGAGGAAGAAAGAAATTGCTAACGAAATAATCACAAGTAAGCGTCAATTGATAGAGCGTGTAATATAAATGTGGCACAGGAGCGAAAAAAAAAAAGAAAAAATTGTCAAAAATGCATATAAAGCATGCTCAGAAGGTGCCAGGTTGTCACAGACGCAAAAGGTGGTAGTACCAAGTATTAGGTCTGAGGCAAAATTTTGGATGTTATCAGGTTAATTCTTAATTGTTATTGAACTGTTTATTTTTCTTAAACTGGTATAATTTTTCTACAATAACCAGAATTGCTTATTTTTTACTGGAGGTGATAATTTGATCACTCTCTGTACTATTTCAAATCATTAAATATTTCAAATAAATATGTTTTGGAGAAGTTCTTAAAATTATGTTTGTTCAAACAAGGATACCACAAGGTCTTAGGGTTAAGTTATTTATTGTTAATTGAATTTATTTTTTAAACGTGAAGTTGGACTGACGAAGACCTTATTTGATTTCTAATTGTTGTTTGAGGATATGCTACATGATTTGAGAGATTTTTGAAATAATTTATTTGAATTTATTGAATATTTCAAATAAATACGTTTTGGAGAAGTACTCAAAATTATGATTTATATTTTTGAGAAAGACTTAGTTTTCATGAATATAAGATCAGAAACAAAATTTTGTCTCCTTCAAATATTTATGCATTAATTTTAATTGACAATTTATATTTTTTGGGTTTTTTTTCAAATTCCATTTGATATTATATAATGGGTTTTGTTTAAATATATCTATTAAATTTAAGCAGTGCTTATGAGAGATTGATTTAATTCTAAAAGTTTTTGAATAAAAATTTTTTGAAATTAAAATGTATATGAGGCTAACAGATTAAATCTGTTTTGATATTCATATTTCAGTACTATTTAATGCAGGTGATTTACAACCCGTTTGATCCTTCACCCAGTTATATTAGTGTACGCACCCAAAATATGAACTTCGTCATTTTTTGCAACTTTCCTTCATTATTTTTGTTATTAATGTCTTCAATAAAGTCTTAAGGTTTAATACTGACCAAGATTATCCGAAATTATTGAGAACCACACCTATCTATCGTTTTGTTGTATGAGTATCCATCTTCGAGGAAGAACCAACATACTAACAATCGCCATGAATATATCGCGATATGGAAATGTGTACATACAGTGTTACAAATTGACGTGGAAGTTAATCGTTGGTACATACGCCATGGATCGAAAAGATATCAGTATTTCCTCATTATCTCGGCCTGCGTAACAGTATTTTTACGATGTCTGATCACTCATTGTGCCGGGTGAAAGCATCCTAACGAATGGCCTATGTACGGGGATAACCGAAGATTGAAAATCTTTTGTCCGAAATCACGGTTCTTCGGTAGATAATCTGACCTGTCCATCAACGACTGACAACAATGGAAACGGCAGATTTAATCTGAGTACATATGTCTTTTGTTTCAGTATGGTTGGGTAGGTTTTATCTGAGAGTTGCGAATTCGATATTATTTGATTTCTGTTTTTGGTGACTCAGCAATTCTGGTAAAATGCAGTGTGGATTATGAAGATAATCAAATCTTAAGAGAGAAGTTACGTGTCATTTTACTGTCGTATAGAAAGTATTGGGTAAGATTAGTAACTCATGTTCTTTCATAAGTAAATTAAACCTTCAGAATATATCGGGTGTTTTTTTTTAGAGTGATAGAACTTTCTTCGATAGGGATAACTGTGATTTGACAGAAAGTAGAAGCCACGTTGTTTTGACATTTCTGTTCAGTAAGCATTAACAAATTATCATGGAAAGACTCACGCCGCAACAACGTTTACAAATTGTTGAGATTTATTTTCAAAATCAGTGTTCTATTCGCCAAACTTATAGAGCACTTCGTGAAATTTATGGTTTACATAATCGTCTATCAGAGCAGCTTATTTGTCGAACTATCGATAGATTTCGGACAACATTTTCTCTACTCGATGCAACAACAACAAGACAAAGAACTGTACGTGAGGAAGAAAATAGCGCTGCTGTAAGTCATAGTGTTAATGCTGATCCAGATTTATCTATATGTTCAGAATAAGTTAGACTCGGTGCATCCACCATATGGAAAATTTTGCGTAAAGATCTTGGTCTACACCCGTACAAGATCCAACAACTTCAAGAACTAAAGCCGCTTGACCATAATAAGCGTAATTTGTTTGCTGATTGGGCCCTAGAACAGCTTGAAGTTGATCCATTTTTTTATCGTTAAATTCTGTTTGGTGATGACGCTCATTTTTGGTTGAACGGCTATGTAAACAAGCAAAATTGCCGTATGGAGTGAAAATAATCCTCAAGAAGTTCTGCAGGTTCCACTGCATCCTGAAAATGCACTGTAGGATGTGCCTTACACGCTGGAGGCATCATCGGTCCATATTTCTTTAAAAACGAAGCTGGAGCTAATGTTACAGTGAATGGTGCTCGTTACAGGTCGATGATCAATGATTATTTGTTTCAAAATTTGAATGGCATCGACCCGGAAGTGTTTTGGTTCCAACAATATAGTGCTACACCTTATGCTGCTACCGTAACAACTGAATTATTTAAAGAAAGATTTGGCGATAACATCATTTCGAGAATTGGTCCAATTAATTGGCCTCCAAGATCATGCGACATAACTCCACTGTTATTATTTTTTTTTGGGTTATGTCAAGTCATTGGTTCATGCTGATAAACCAAAAACGATAGGCGTTTTGAAAGCCAACATAACTCGTGTTATTGATTAAATAAGGCCTTAATGACTCGAAAAAGTGGCCCAAAATTGGTCTGGTCGAATGCGGTTCCTCGGAGCTAGTCGTGGTGGTCATATGCCATAAATTATTTTTAAAACATAAATCATCTTTCAAATAAAAAACAAATTGGCTTCAATCTTAATTCAAATGTTTTTTATTTCAATTTGAAGTTTTATTGCTCTAAAAAAACACCCGATATTTATTCCAATATTTTCTTCGTGTAAATTTTTTGAGTTTCACTTCTCAACATACCAAATTATGTCCATATTATGATTCATCGAACCACCTTATTTCTCATCTTTGCTCACGAATACCAACCTGAAAAAAAAAACAGTGAATAAGTAAAGTTGTATCATAAATGAATAAAAAGCTTAATTTATTGCACATATTTGAATACTCGAAATCCCGATATTTCACATATCCTTACAATTAAAAAAAAAACATATATACAAGTATTAAATTTCGACGAATGGTTTTATTATTTTTATCAAGAACCTAAATATGACTAATTTTTTTTTGAAGATATAGTGCATGTTTAAAGAGATTTTTGAACTAACTTATTTGAGTATTTAAATATATGAAATATTTCAAAGTAATTATATTTTTCGAGAAATCCTCAAGTTATGTTCGTGAAAGGAATTGGTGTTCACTATGGTAAGATCAGAAACAAAATCTTGTCTCCTTCAAATATTTATTTATTAATTTTAAATGACGTGTTTATATTTGTTGCTTTATTTATTACATTTGACATTGTATATTGAGTTTTGATAATATACGTATATTAAATATAAGCGGTGCTTATTGTAGACATTAACTTACTTCTAAAAGTTTTTTGAAAATAAAATTGTAGAAGACTAAGAGATCAAATCTGTTTTGATATTCAAATTTTGTTATATTTCTTTTATCAAGTAAAAAGCCTTTTTCTATTTTATTTTATACATAATAAATAATTATATTCAGGCTTGAATGAATCTCATTATGGAATGTCATGGTTTAAAGAAAACCTTATAATACCTTACAGTTTTCTGTGATTTTGCGACGAACATAGACTATCTGTATTTTTAAAGTTAGTCTGTTAAAGGAAGTTCCGATTACACTCTAAGGTAAGATATACTGATTGTTAGTTGATTTTGATATTTTAAATATTATCTAGGGCTGATGAAGAGATTATCCGAATTCTAATTGTTTTTTGAAGATATAGTGCATGTTTTGAGAGATTTCTGAATTAACTTATTTGAATATTTAAATATATTGAATATTTCAAATAAATTATATTTTTTGAGAAATCCTCAGGTTGTGTTTTATGTTTTTGAAAAGGAATTGGTGTTCATTATGGTAAGATCAGAAACAAAATTTCGTCCCCTTCATATATTTATTTATTAATTTTAAATGACTTTTTTATATTTGTTGGTTTATTTATTCCATTTGGCATTGTATATTGAGTTTTGATCATATACGTCTATTAAATATAAGCGGTGCTTATTGTAGATATTAATTTAATTCTAAATTTTTTTGAAAAAAAAAATTTTTAAATTAAAATTGTAGAAGACTGACAGATTTAATCTGTTTTGATATTCAAATTTTGTTATGTTTCTTCTATCAAGTAAAAAGCCTTTTTCGATTTCAAAATATGACTAAACTAAAGAAATGCCTATGCCAAAATTTCCCCAGCTACCAGAGCTTTCAAACGGCGGATGTTGTCCCTCTAACCATCCTTCAGATACTCACGAAGGTGACAGTGATTATAAGGGATAACATCACTTTCGCAATATTTTAACCGAGGTGAATTGAACGACCCTAGCAGCTAGCTCAACTTACCAAAAGAAGCTTCTGAATTAACGGCTTCCAGATTAAACGACGAACTTTTATTGGAACAAGGAACCAAATAAATGTTTTATCGATGAATCCTTCATCTTTCTATACATGCTTCATCACTATTTGTATAGTATGATATTGAAAGTTTGCATTTAGGCTATTTAGTTTAATCTACAGGTTTACCCAATGTGTATAGTATATTTCATTTAAATGTCATAGTTTCAAAATGTGAGCTCTGAGAAAAAAGTCATGACATCAAATCATGTGTCGATCTGTGTTATTTATTCATTCAGGTCGGCAAAGGCTCGCAGAAAATTAGAGGATATATGCATTTTGATGACTCAGGAATATTTGCTATATTGATAGTCCTCCCTATATGAATTGGCCGATGTGCTAATGGTAATGAGTGCCGACAGCTCACTAGTAGAGCATAGGGCTCGTAACCGTAAGGTCGCGGGTTCGAATCCTGTTCAGATGGATAAGAAATTCTTTGGTTGGATAGGTACCGGCCACCATTTCAGTGTTGGATAGAAAATTAACAGTGATGTGACCTAAAGTGGCGCAAGATCGCAGTAACAAACTGAACTCCTAACTCGCACAAGCTGAAAAATCTTCTGAGGGATCTTCACAAAAGATGCTTAATCTCTTGATACCGGGTAGGTATTTTGTGAATAATAAAAGATTAATCAAAATTTGTAATATTCGGTGTTTTCCTTTCCTAAATCCCCTTCAGTTCTTCCCCAAAGTAAAGGACCTTCGAATATTGTCCTCATCGAAACACTTCGGCAAGCTCGTAGTCTTCTCTAATTTGTGGACCGCGCTACTGAAACAAATCCTCCAGACCGATCCCCGGGACAGAAACTAACGAACCGTGAACCATAATGAGACCATCAAAACTTCTTGGAACGAGGCCTAGACTGTCGCATTCCGGGTAAATGGCTGTTGTGAACCCGGCCTAAGCCGAAAACTCCCTCCCTCCTAATGAAGTGAAAGTAATTGTAAACAATTGTAACAATCTTTCGCGCTGAATTGTTGGGTTCACTCACTTTGGTAATCATCCAGAAGAGTATCATTGAGCGTTGTTCGGAGAGAAGGGAAATTAAACGTATGCTAGGGTTTCCTGCGGAGCAGTATTCAAGCGGAAAAGTTTAGATTGAGTCCTACTAGATGGGTAGTTTCCATTTAAGTGCAGTATCATGATCGAACATGATGAATATTCAAACCATTTAGTTGTGCATGAACTGAACACATTTTCCTAATGACTGGTTTTGAGCTTACCTTACTAGAGGATCACAGAGGTGTAAACAATTTTGTATTGCCAGACCTGAGGAGAAGGAAAAGAAGTTGTTCTTATTTTGACAGCCTTTCCAGTTGTTTTGGATCATAAGGAAATGTATCATTCTTGACAAAAAAATTAAATTCATAAAGAAAGAGTTGAATTTCACGAAAATCAAAGTCAGTCATTGCTCATAAGTTTTCATTTAGATTTTACAATGAATGAACTACAAACAAGCATAGCTCAGAAACAGTATTGACCTAATTGAACTGAGAAATATACATATTAAAAAACAAATGGATTTACGTCAATATATATGAAATTTACTACTAAATTACAAACTAAAGGTATAAATTCTCTAGTAAATTTATTTTCGAGTTTAACATTCCATGATGTAATAGCTTTTATAAAAGGAATAATTTTCGAAAATAAAGTAAATTCTTCTATACAATCAGATGTTATACACATACTGAAAGTTCACTCAAATCAAAATTGTTTCAGTTATGAACTCTACAGCAGTTCAGATGGCTTAATTATAAGGAGTCCCTTAAGCCCACTTTTAGCTGAAATTTTCATGGATACTTTGGGTACTGATACAGATATTTGGATGATATAATCCATGCTTTATAGGTACTAGTTAGTATCGGGTATTTTTTTTAGAGTGATAGAACTTTCGATAGGAATAACTGTGATTTGACAGAAGGTAGAACCATATTGTTTTGACATTTCTGTTCAGTAAGCATTGACAAATTATCATGGGAAGACCCACGTCGCAACAACGTTTACTTATTGTTGGAATTTATTTTCAATATCAAAGTTCTATTCGCCAAACTTATAGAGCACTTCGTAAAATTTATGGTTTACGTAATCGTCCATCAGAGCAGATTATTCGTCGAATTATTGATATATTTCGGACAACATTTTCTCTACTCGATGCAACAACAACAAGACAGAGAACTGTACGTACAGAAGAAAATATCGCTGCTGTAAGTCATAGTGTTAATGATGATCCAAATTTGTCTATTCGTCGACGTTCACAACAAGTATTTTTAAAACATAAATGTCATAAAATTATCTTTCAAATAAAAAAACGGCTTCAATCTTAATTCAAGTGTATTTTATTTCAATTTAAAGTTTTATCACTCTAAAAAAAAACACCCGATACTATTAAACAGCTTGATGATTTTCTCCATCACCTGCATACATTACATCGAAGTATCGAGTTCACGATAGAAGTAGAAAATAATAAGTCAGTCAATAAACATAATTATTTAATTCGTATAAACTCCGCAAAAACTCGCTTCCCCTATTTCATCATGAGTTCAATACGTAATAGTATGAGAAAAAAATCATTAAAATACTTTTAGCTAAAATTTTAATCATTAACTGAATTTCTTTAACAAATAGCAACTAATAACGGTAATTCGCAATCAGTAATAATAAATTTAAATAACAATTTCATTTTGAAAAGAAGTTTATGGAAAAAGTGACAGTTTTATCACTTAATAATAGTAAAAGAAGTTTCGTTTTCTCTAAACTATTGGTTAATATTCAACTCAAATTATAATCTGTATTACTACAAGCTTACCAAAACTGTGTTTCAATAATAACAAAAAATATCAAATATATACTTATTCAACCTCTTCAATTTTCACATGAAGAACCTTTATGGAGTGAGATTTTGTTAAATTATAATTATTTCAGTTCTATTCCAAATATAGTTTCCTTAATATTCTCGACACTAGGCAGACTTTTCACGTAAAATCAAATTCAATAATTCTTTAACAGGTTCTAGGTCCAGGGTTATAGTAACACCAACTTTTTAAGAAAAATGCCAACTAGTTTCGACCAAACGAGATAGGAATAGCCCTGATGAAGATTTTGTAATGAAATCGAAATTAGTTGGCCTTTTTCTTGAAAAGTTGGTGTTACTATAACCCTGGATTTAGAACCTGTTAAAGAATTATTGAATTATTGTATACATAGGTCTTATCTTAATTAATTTTAAAATCAAATACCTGATCCAAAATATGGAAAATTTACATTTATAAGTTCTAACTGATTTGAATTCGTTTAGATCTTTAATGATTAACCGCATACGAGGTGTGCCAGAAAGTTTACGACCTGAGTTCACATCTTCACTCATATTAGAGAGCTCGAAGGGCCTCTGCGAGGTATAAGTGTAACCAGTAGTCCCTCACAAACTCCCTGAATGCTGTAATTACCGGTCAGACGTCAAAGATCGGGCGCAGCGTGTCCAACGTATTATTTCCGTTCGTTCATTTGTTTACTGTTGAAAAATACCGGACAAACAGACCAACGAATTTCGCTGCTTCGACCTCGGCAAGAGTTGTACAGAGACGATTGAAATGATATAGAAGGCCTTTGGGGACGAATGTATGGGCATAACACAGATGAAGGAGTGATATAGGGGGTTTAAAAATGGCCGTACAACTGTTGACAGTGATCCTCGTTCTGGCTGACCTTCACCAGAAAACATCGAGCGTGTTTGAATTGCGATGAAAGATAATCGTCAATTGACTGTTCATAAACTAGAAAATAATCTCGAAGTAGCGAACACTACTGTTTGGAAAATTTTAAACCAGATTTTGAGAATGTTTCAGGTGTGTGTAAAATTCATTTCGAAATTGCTTACGACCGAGCGGAATGACCTATGCTCTAAAGTTGCTCAGGACAACTTGTAAATGTTCAGTGATGATGAAAGAAGGTTAATACTGGTGATAAATCATGGGTTTATAGTTCTATGCTGAAACTTAACAGCAATCCTCATAGCGGAAGCATTCCTAGAAGCCACGGCCGAAAAAAGCATATCAAAGTCGTAGACATATCAAGTCCAAGCTGATTTTTTCTTCAATTGTGGGGGTCTTATGCACTACGAATTTGCTCAAAGGCATCAGATGATCAATAAAGAATATAACGTAAAAGTTCTGAAAATATTTCATGATGCCTTGAGAAGACAACGATTGTGTTTTTGGTCAAGCGGCGAATGGCTTCTTCACCACGATAACGCGCCAGCTCATTGATCGTACCTTGGGTAGCAATTCTTGGTACCCTCCATACAGTCCTGACATAGCTGCGACATTTGAATATTCCCAAAATTGAAAATGAAACATCGACACCATTTAGAGTAATGCGGCGCTCGAACTAAACGAAGTAAGGGTCTAAAATCTGCATTCGAGGTGAACTAAGATGTGGAAGTACCACTGGGAGCGTGTGCTTCGTTCGAATGGGGGACCACTTCGAAGAATGCCATGGCACGGATGAGGAAGAATAGCATCAACGCGGAGATAGTAACTCATATTCGGACACACCACGTATAGTTAACGTGCTATCTCCCAGATATTGCATTAATTCTTCAAAATTGAATTGAAATGTAATGTACTCGATGGTGCATTCAGAAATAATATTCAATGTTGAAAATGCACTCATATTATCTTCCATTAAGGCTATCACAAACATTTCAGCCTTTCCTCAAAGCAGAACACCACTTGGGGGCAAAAACCCCATTTAATTGAATACATCCGCAAATATCCAGCTCATATCCAACTCACTTTCCACCCTTTCTGCCCTATTCGCATCATCAGCATCTACCACGAAAACAAAAGAGCATCAGTGACTTCTAGTAAACCTCCAATTTCAACCCCATTCCTACGGTATCTCGGCTAAAACGCGTTAAATGTTATGTAAATCAATTTGGGGCCGTTTCGGATCCTAAGCATGTTGTCTATCCAAAAGGACCAATTAATCTGCGTGAGGGCAGATTGGATTAATCAGCCTCGGGGAGATCTTGGCGGGTTCAAAGAAGGAGGTCTTGCCCGAGTGGGAGGAAGTCCAGAAGATCGCTTCCTTCCGTCGGGATATTTTGTTTGAACCGTTGCGATAATTCGGTTAAACAAGTAATCGATTAATCGAATCTGGAGACCGTCAAAGTTCCATTAGTAGTTGGACTAAGTAAACGTCGGTTCTTGAAGTGCGGTAACTTTGGTAATTGGTGGAAACTTGATGCTATTCGTCAATGGGATTCACTTCAAGATCGAAGAACGCTCTTGTTGAAGTAGCTACTTACATTTTATTACAGCTGAAAGATGCAAAATTGGGAAACAAATACAAACTCAAATGGAATGAAATTTTAAAGCACATCCTTGTGGTAAAAAGCTTTGGCCATTCACAGTATTCAAACATAAATAGTTTGACACATATATGTTGATTTCATTCATTCTTATGAGTTGAACACATGACGCGTTTTATTACACTCAAACTTCTACAAATTTTGTTATACAAATAGGCTAATATACAATATTTAAATAGATTTTTCAGTTTCGAAATTCTTAAGCTGTTTGAATCCAAACTTTCCAGAAAATCAAGCTTCAGGCCTCCATTTTTAAAACGCTAATCAAAATCATATTCCTCTGTTATTATATAGAGTATCCTTTAAAAGGGCCAAACTTCTAACGAAGATCATACGAGTTATTTGCAACAAGAGATGTCATATAACACAGGGTCAAAATGTTTATGGTAAGTTCTCAATTTAAAATTTCTCGATTTAAAATAAATGGAGGTTTATACTTGATAGAAGGTATTTAAAATTATATAAATATTTTAATATTTACAGCTAAATTCTGTTAGCCTTCTACATATTTATTTTCAAAAAATTATATTCAGTATTATAACTTCAGGAATTAAATTAATGTCATATGAGTACTACTTATATCAAACGACATATAACATGAACATTCATTATAAGACATCCAAATGATATAGCAAAATCCAATTAATATAAATTGTTAACAAAAATCATATAAATTAAATATTTTAAGTAGACAAAATTTTGTTTCTGCTCATCCCTCTATGAAAACAGATATCTTGCAAAAATGTTTAACATAATCTTAAGAATTTCATCATAAAACTATCTTACTAAAAATATTCAATATTTTCTCACCTTTTAACAATTCAGAAAGCTTCTTGGTAAATGAATACTGAAAATTTGAATGGAGTGTAATGTTAACTCGAAATAAATAATTCTATGGTTTACCATTGATCTTAAAGATTGAAAGGCAATTTAACGGCCTCTGTTATAGCACAAGGGCCATCTGTATAAAGAATGTCAAGGAAACCAAATAATTATATATTATCAATACAATGAAATAAATGGAGGTTTATACTTGATAGAAGGTATATAAAATTATTTAAATTTTTAATATTTACAGATATATTCTATAAGCCTTCTACATATTTAATTTCAAAAAATAATATTTAATATTATAACATTATCCAAATCATTTTTATGAAATTGGAATGTAGTTTTTATTAATTATTCATTGAAAGTTTGAAGTGACTCATTTTTTGATAATTTTTCACGAACTGATTTCTCAAAGTCATTTATTTCTTTTAAGAGTGTTCCAGTTTTCTTTAATTTCTTTATCACTTTTATGGTTTAGTTGGTTCGTAGATAAACCTCAAAACTTATTTTTCATAAGTTGATCATTAATAACCACAGGGTGTTTTGAAACCTCAACGCTTTGTTCGATTCAGCCATACTATGCTATGAAAAACATTGTTGGTTTTATTCCAGAATACAAAAACAACAAATCATTACCACAGTTAACTAACCGAACTATAACTCGCACTTTTCATCAAAATTTATTCATGTTATCTTCAGGCTTTCTAGAAAAGCTTGGAACATTCATTGCAATATATTATATCAAAATTTGTGCAGAATATTATTCAAAGAGTCTTGGCAATTTAAGCTCATTCTACTAATTAAAACTCAAATGTATTAAGTGAGCTCTGTTTTTACAACGATAATTAATATTATGCCAGTAGTAAGGATATTGATGCCATATAATATGATGGACCCTTCATTATCAACTAGGCAGGAGCTGCCTTAACTGTTCTACACTTTTAGGTGATTAAACCGAAGTTTTTATATATTTTCATCATATTCTCAACATAAATAGCATTTTTATAAACTTTGGTTAGAGCTCTGCCACAGAAAAGATAGAAGTATAACTTATAAAATGTTCCAAATTGAAATACAATATTTCAAGACTGTAGTATTGCAGAATTTGAATATCTATAATTTGTTCTTATATCAACCTGAAAATATTACTACATTTTTCATCATTGTAATAGTTTAAATTTCCATTATAACTGAATATATAATTAATTTTTGAACAGCAAAAATCAGAAGAAATATGTACATAAATATGAATATTTCCATTTTATAAAATAAATGGAGGTTTATACTTGATAGTAGATATATGAAATTATTTATATATTTTAATTTTTACAGATATATTCTGTTAGCCTTCTACATATTGAATTTCAAAAAACTATATTATAAAATAAAATAGAAAGGCCTTCTACTTGATAGAAGAAATATAACAAAATTTGAATATTGGAACAAATTGAAATATGTTTATCTTCTACAATTTTAATTTATACTTGATAGAAGGTATATAAAATTATTTAAATTTTTAATATTTACAAATATATTCTGTTAGCCTTCTACATATTTAATTTCAAAAAATAATATTTAATATTATAACATTATCCAAATCATTTTTATGAAATTGGAATGAAGTTTTTATTAATTATATATAATTTTTGATTTTGATATTTGGAATGTTAAAAGAGGACTGAAGACGGGATTGTCTAGAATTATATTTGTTTTTTGAAGATATAGTGCCCATTTTTTTAGAGATTTTTTAAATATATTAAATATTTCAAATAAATTATATTCTTGGAGAAGTCCTTTAAGTGTTTTCATGTTTTTAAAAGGCAATAGGTGTTCTTAGATTTAAGACCAGAAACAAAATTTTGTCTCCTTTAAATATTTATTTATTAATTTTAATTACTTTCGTATATCTGTTGGGTTATTTATTCCATTTGACATTATATATTGAGTTTTGATTATATACGTCTATTGAATGTAAGCGGTGCTTGTTAGACATAAATTTATTTCTTAAAGTTTTTTAAATAAAAATTTTTTTTGAAATTAAAATTGTAGAAGATAAACATATTTCAATTTGTTTTAATATTCAAATTTTGTTATATTTCTTCTATCAAGTAGAAGGCCTTTCTATTTTATTTTATATATAATATATAATTATATTTTGGCTTCAATAAATCTCATTATAGAATGGCAATGAATTCAAATAAACCTTAAAATAACTCACACTGTTCTTTGATTTTGTTAGAACATAGATCAATCTTGAATTATATAGTTGATCTGTATTTCGAAGCTTAAGTCTTTTAACACATGAGTGATATAGGTTATGTTTTTGATTTTGATATTTGGAATGTTAAAAGAGGACTGAAGACGGGATTGTCTAGAATTATATTTGTTTTTTGAAGATATAGTGCACATTTTTTTAGAGATTTTTGAAATAATTTATTCGAATATTTAAATATATTAAATATTTCAAATAAATTATATTCTTTGAGAAGTCCTTTAAGTGTGTTCATGTTTTTAAAAGGCAATAGGTGTTCTTAAAGGTAAGACCAGAAACAAAATTTTGTCTCCTTCAAATATTTATTTATTAATTTTAATTACTTTCGTATATCTGTTAGGTTATTTATTCCATTTGACATTATATATTGAGTATTGATTATATACGTCTATTAAATGTAAGCGGTGCTTGTTAGACATAAATTACTTTCTAAAAGTTTTTTAATAAAAATTTTTTTTGGAAAAAAAAAAAAAAATTTTAAATTAAAATTGTAGAAGATAAACATATTTCAATTTTTTTTAATATTCTAATTTTGTTATATTTCTTCTATCAAGTATAAGGCCTTCCTATTTTATTTTATATATAATATATAATTATATTTTGGCTTCAATAAATCTCATTATAGAATGGCAATTAATTTAAATAAACCTTAAAATAACTCACACTGTTCTTTGATTTTGTTAGAACATAGATCAATCTTGAATTATATAGTTGATCTGTATTTCGAAGCTTAAGTCTTTTAACACGTGAGTGATATAGGTTATGTTTTTGATTTTGATATTTGGAATGTTAAAAGAGGACTGAAGACGGGATTGTATATTTGTTTTTTGAAGATATAGTGCACATTTTTTAAAAATTTTTGAAATTATTTATTCGAATATTTAAATTTATTAAATATTTCAAATAAATTATATTCTTTGAGAAGTCCTTTAAGTGTGTTTATGTTTTTAAAAGGCAATAGGTGTTCTTAAAGGTAAGACCAGAAACAGTATTTCTGTCTCCTTTAAATATTTATTTATTAATTTTAATTACTTTCGTATATCTGTTGGGTTATTTATTCCATTTGACATTATTTATTGAGTTTTGATTATATACGTCTATTAAATGTAAGCGGTGCTTGTTAGACATAAATTTATTTCTAAAAGTTTTTTTAGTAAAAATTTTTTTGAAATCAAAATTGTAGAAGATAAACATATTTCAATTTGTTTTAATATTCAAATTTTTTTTAACTATATTATATTCAATATTATAGTTTCAGGAATTTAATTGATGTCATATGAGCATCACTTATATCAAACGACATATAAAATAAACATTCATTATAATTCATTCAAAACATAACAAAATCCAATAAATATAAATTGTTAACAAAAATCCCATAAATTAAATATTTTGAGTAGACAAAAATTTATTTCTGCTCATTCCTTTTATGAAAACAGATATCTTTCAAATATGTTTAACATAATCTTAAGAATTTCATCATAACACAATCTTACTAAGAATATTCAATATTATTGGATATCTAAGTTACTTTTTAGAAAATCTCAAGATATGTGAAACCATTACTAAAAAACAAGTTTTAAGAGAGACTTTGCTTCGTCCGTAGTCAATCGTATTCAATAAAATATAACATCAATCAATAAAAGTATATACTTATCCTTCAATTCAGAAAGCTTCTTGGTAAATGAATACTGAACATTTAAATGGAGTCTAATATGGCTCGAAATAAATAATTCTGTGATTTACCATTGATCTTAAAGATTGAAATGCAATTCTGTTATAGTACAAAGACCATCTGTATAAAGAAAGTTAAGGAAACCACATAATTATATATTATGAATAAAATAAAATAAATGGAGGTTTATACTATATAAAATTATTTAAATATATTAAGATTTACAGATATATTCTGTTAGCATTTGACATATTTAATTTAAAAAAATTATATTTAATATTATAACTTCAGGAATTAAATTAATGTCATATCAGTACCACTTATATCAAACGACATATAAAATAAACATTCATTGTAAGACATCCAAATGATATTTCAAAATCAAATAAATACAAACTGTTAACAAAATCTCAGAAATTAAATATTTTGAGTAGACAAAATTTTGTTTCTGCTCATCCCTCTTATGAAAACAAACATCTTTCAAAAATGTTTAACATAATCTTAAGAATTTCATCATAAAACTATCTCACTTCGAATATTCAATATTATAGGATATCTAACTGAGTTACTTTTTAGAACATCTCAAGGTATGTAAAAACATTACTAAAACACAAGTTTTAAAAGGGACTTTGCGTCGCCAGTACTCAATCGTATTCAATAAAAGTTAGTTTTATGATGAAATTCTTAAAATTATGTTAAACATTTTTGAAAGATATTTGTTTTCATAAGAGGGATGAGCAGAAACAAAATTTTGCCTACTGAAAATATTTAATTTATAGGATTTTTGTTAACAATTTATATTTACTCGATTTTGTTATATCATTTGGATGTCTTATAATGAATGTTTATTTTATATGTCGTTCGATATAAGTGATACTTATATGACATTAATTTAATTCCTGAAGTTATAATATTAAAAATGATTTTTTGAAATTAAATATGTAGAAGGCTAACAGAATATATCTGTAAATATCAAAATATTCAAATAATTTCTCGATTTCACGAAATATTTCAAGTTTTTCCATAAAATCAACTCTACTTCAGTTATTCTTGTAGCCTCAACAAATGTGACCACATATCTGGAAACGGCATTAAATTGGGTACAAGGTAAGAAGTTCTGTGTGCCAAAAAGTTTTTATTACGGGCGTGGTGAGGAGATGAATATCACGATTCTGAAGTGAACAAACTTAGTCATATTCTTCCAATGGTTTTATCGATGAAAAATTATTATTTTTGGATGTGTTTTCTTTTCAGCAAAAACTATCTCATTCAGTGTGCTTTCGAATGACGCTAAGGAATATCTATCTTCTTACAAATTCCGGAAAATCTTCCTTCATCTACGTGTATTTTCTGACTACATTCAGCTGCCATCTTGATATCAAGACAAAGTTTTTCAACCGTTTCAAAAAACGCACTTTACACGAATCTTAACACGCTCTACAGAGCGAAAGAGATAGGTAATCGCACACATTTGAATTTTGTTGTTCAGTTTAATTATCGACTGGACAGAGCGTGAGTTAAAGTTTATATGGACCGTGCCTAATTGAGGATTTGAACATACAAACTGGACTTTTTATCCAGGAAATCATTCGTTGAGCTGTAATTATACAGCACCATCTCATTTCAACCGTTGTCTTTCATAAATATTTCATTCATAAGTTATTAAGTATCTATAAGGAACTTTTGAGGTGTTCAATTTGGATTATGACGTAGAAATTTCAAATCATCACTGAAAATTTCCAATATCAGGCAGATTTATCCTGTTAGCCTCCGACAAATTTTAATTTCGAAAAAATGTTTTACTAGAAAACATTTAGAATTAAATGAAATAAATGTCTTAGAAAACACTGTTCCAATATAGTAGACATATAGAATAAACACTTACTACAGAGTATCAAAAGGGAGTGAAAGAATCTGAAGAAATATAAATTATTAATTTAAATTACTAAATGAATACTTGCATGGTACAAAATTCTGTTTCGTATCTTGTTTTATGAAAACCAAATTCCTTTCCAAAAATGCAAAATATAACTTCAATAACCTCTTGAAAAACAACTTGCTCAAAATAAGTTCCTTCAAAAAAAATCTTTAAACATGCAGAACATCTTCAAAAAGCATTTTAGAATTCCCGCAACGGAAAACTCATCAGTCCTAACTCACATTTGAAAAATAAAAATAATTAACAAAATTGTCTTACTTCACGAACTGAATGTACTTATCTGGATAAACACTAGAAAGAAGTGATATCTTAAAAATCTTGCGTGTTCTATATTCCTCACAGAAATTACACAAAGTTTGTAAGCTATTTGATGATGTAAACCAAAATATATAATTATGATATGAACAATGAAGTAATAAAAAATGTTTTTTTTAATAGAGCGAATATTACAAAATTTTATGATAAATATCATACAGATTTATTCTGTTTACCTACTACAAATTTTAATTTCAAAATTTATGGAAAAAATTTTAGAACTAAATTAAATGAATGTCTTAGAGAACACTGTTTCAATTTAGAAGACATATAGAATTAACACTTATAACACAGTACCAAAACGTATTTTTTTTGACTTAATTGAAACAGTGTTCTGGAATATTCATTTAATGCAATTCTAAAATTTTTTCAATAAATTTTGAAATTAAAATTTGTAGGAGGTAAACAGAATGAACCTGTATGATATTTAAAATTTTGTAATAATCCCTCTATTAAGAAAAAACTCCTTCTTATTTTTTATTGTACATATGATAATTATATACTTATTTATACATATTTTAATTTGGTTTTACGGGAGTCCATAAAATACCTTACAAACTTTGTGTAATTTCTGTGACGAACATAGAACACGCAAGATTTTTAAGATATCGCTCTTTTCTAGTGTTTGTTCAGATAAGTACATTCAGTTCGTGTAGTAAGATAGTTTTTGTTAATTATTTATATTTTTTAAATGTGAGTTAGGCCTGATGAGTTTTCCGTTGCGGGAATTCTAAATTACTTTTTGAAGATGTTCTGCATATTTAAAGATTTTTTTTGAAGGAACTTATTTTGAGCAAGTTGTTTTTCAAGAGGTTATTGAAGTTATGTTTTGCATTTTTGGAAAGGAATTTGGTTTTCATAAAATAATACGAAACAGAATTTTGTACCCTTCAAGTATTAATTTAGTAATTTAAATTAATAATTTATATTTCTTCAGATTCTTTCACTCCCTTTTTATACTGTGTATTAAGTGTTAATTTTATATGTCTACTATATTGGAACAGTGTTTTCTAAGACATTTATTTAATTTAATTCGACTAATTAAGGTTCAATCAGACCTCCAGCCGAAAAATCGCACCAAACAGCGACATTTTGAGGATAGAGAGGATATTCAACAACGACGTCGCATTATTCTCTAAGCCCGAGGGTCCAGAATCTCTCAGTCGAAATGCACGTTCTTCATTTTTTTCTTTGGAATGATTCATTTCATTCGAGATGAAGACTAGATCAAATTACAGTAATTTCGTTTTTTTTTGAGTAAATATTTTCATTTCATCAAGAAAGTCTGAACACTATTCGCTATTCATCCTTCTTGGGAAAATTCTTATCGGTTATTTCAGACGCTCTCCAATCCAGAATCCTTCCATATCTTTCCGTGTGGAACGAAAAACGAATTCTCCTATTGTTGAGAATTGCCAATTTATCATTCTTGCGACAGAACTGGAAAATACATATCGAAAAACCAGAATGAGATATTACGTATTCATTGAAGATTCCTCTGATTTATTTTCCAATTCAAGTACAACAGCGTTGGTGATGATTTTCCGAATCAGTTTTGATTCTCTGTATTTTATCATCAGGTTGACACCTAAAGAAAAGTACCGGAAAAAGTACAGAATTTTTTTATTGGATTACGATTTTGATGGATTGTTTCACCACGAAACAATAAAATAGTTGTTTGAAAACATCTTGTTCTTTATTAGTAAATGAACTCCCATCCTGAAGTAACTGAATAATACCAGTATAAAAGTAAAAATAACTGGAAAACTGAATGCTAAACATACGATGTGCTCCTTATAGAACGTTTTTTCTTTGACCTCAAAATAGTGTTCAGTTGTGGCTATAATCTTATCATCATTGGAGCCAAATCTCCCTTTTTGAAGCTTGTTTTTGAGACCTGTGAACAGAAAAAAGTCACATGGGGCCAGATCTGGTGAATAGAGTGGGTGTGGCAGCATTTTGAATCGAAAATCGTTCGATTTCACTATCGTTTCCATCGACTTGTGGATCGGTGTATTATCTTGGTGAAACAGCGAGCGGATTTGTCATGTTAGGCCTTTTTTGCTTGATAGCATCATCCGATCAATCCAATAATACAGTGTGGTAGTCGTTATCAATCGTCTGGTCCTATGAAAATTCCGCAGTTAAGATTTAAATAGTCTACCTTCCCGTTGGGCCTATGGTCACTGCCCCTATGGGCGCAGGATTGGGATACAGCCAAATCAGCACCCATAACGAAACAGAACTCTCCCTTTGCTTCCAGTATAGACTGGTAGCTTCGAAGTACGATCCTACTTCTACTGGCAATGCACTTTCAGAGCCCTAGTTGTTCGGAGCGCAACTCATACACCGAACGTGCTTCTTACCTCCACCTTTCGATCGCTCCAGACCCAGACTAGCCGTGGACGCCCTAATCGATCCGGGTTCAAGATTAGCCAACGCGTGGTCGACAACCCTAAACCCCCAGGCTAGTCCCGGTTATACTGGCTCAAGAACTAGGATCCCCAACGGCAGAGTACCCTTCTACCCTAGCATGCAGTCTTTCAGCTACTGCCCCCACGAGTCTAACTCAAATTGGATGGCCAGGAGTACGAATATTCCTGCACGCCCATGCACCCTCCCGCGGTAGAGTTTGTTTCCAAAAGGAGCCAAGAAGGCTAACGGTTAGCAGGAAGAGTTCAACTCGATGCCAGAATCCACGAACTCGAGGAGACTAACACGTCTTTGTTTCCCTTCCCTCAAAGCTAGCACAGATCTATTTCTTACGTTTGCCCTTATAGACAAAGTACTTAAAATTAGGTAGAACCATGCCAGTTTTATGAGTAAGCGCCCTGTTTTGCAACGCACACACCGAGGGTCCTATGGAAGATAGTCAATAAGCAATAAGCAAAACTTTTGTTGATATTTTCGTGTGTAGCCACCTCAATGTTGTTTTTTACGGACCAACATGTCTTGCAACTTTTTCCATTCCCAAATTCACATCATAGGAAGGGAAAAGAACGACAAAATCACGTTTTTCATTTCCGTCTCGAATTTCCCGTATTCCTCTAACTTGATAAATCACGAGCGGAGAAAACTCAAGCAGAAATATTTTCGAAGTCGATTAATGAATGACCAGGGGTTCCGCAGGGCGGAAAATGATTCGATTTCTCCCTCCTTCTCCTTCGCTCTGCTGCTTCCGATGGAAATTTCATCGGTAGTTCATGCGACCGTTTTCCCGGAGGGGGATTTATCGAGTTTTCTCTCAGTTGACGGCAAAATGGCCGCCGGAAGGATTGGCTAATTTCTGTTTCGTCTTCTGAGCCGATTTAAGGGGAAAATTCGAGTGCGAAAATAACGTGTACACAAGATGATTATAGTCGGTTAAACGTAGCTCTCTGTAGGTTTCGATATACTAGTATGATACATCACTCAAATGTTTCTGGCCTATCATTTATAGATTTGGCCAAATTACTAGACAAGCCATAGCTTCCATGCAAAATCTGCATTGAACGATGTCAATTGAATTAGATATTGAATATTAAAACACAATTCATCCAATACCTCAAATACTAGAAATATGTATAGTCAGTCTAGAAATTATCCGGAAAAAACAAAGCTCAATTGTAATTATTTGGTATATATTTTTAATTCTTGAATTAGAGAATGATTACGAAATATTCATCTTATTTACTTGAACAACCTTCGTTTAACTGTAAATACTTGACTAAACGTGTACAGAACGTCGACAGAAACAATATCACCCCCATAATTTTCGTTGATGGTAATCTAGGAATGTAAAACTGACTGAATTAAATCATCCTTATTTCGTGGCGCTGCTCATCCTACTTCAATCTTCATTAGTATCTATATGTTCTCAATGGGACTAAGATCTGGTGAAGCTGCTGGCCATGAAAGGGTTGTCACTTAGTGTTCTTTCATCCAAACTTGAGTAAAGGCCAAAGTATGGCATATTGCATTATCCTGGTGAAAACGCCACCCCTCGGGATATAAAGTATGTACCGTTTCAAGGGGAAAATCGTTTAAAATGTCACAATACTTCCCACTATTAATGGTACTATCAACTATACAGAGAGGCGTAGCACCACACTGAGATATTGCTCCCTAAACCATTATTTTGGTGGGAAATGTGGAAATCCGAACGGTAACAGGTTGTTTCGATTGTGATTTACACCAAGTTGAAAACAACTTTCGTCAGATTATGAAGATATAATTAAAACTATCTTCTTTAAAACGTTGACAGATTTCTATCCTTCGTTCCTTTTGTGAAGGTGTCATTATAGGGATTTTTTTTTGGCTTCCTTGTTATGTAGCCTTGTCTTTTCAGTTACATACGGATGGCTTCTGGACACACTTTTATATTTTATTGATTTCCAAATCTGTTAGCCAATTTACGAAACCCCAGGCGCGGATTGTATCATTCTAAGGACAATAGAGCGTTTAAATTGTTTCCTTTAACCTTACGCGGTCTTTCTGAAATTGATCTATGCCTCATATCAATGCCTTTTTGATCCTCTTTATTGTCTCATATACATCACATTTTCTCAGTTCAGTCAATTGCACTAATTCTTTAACGTTTCCCAATTCTTTTCTATACAAATATTCTACCTGTTTTTTTCCTCTAGTTGCAGCATTATTTCATAAATTGTATACCCGATGACAATCACCAATATTTGATAAATAGTGTTGCCGTTCAACTTTGGCCAGAGCCGGCGATCTGCGCAACCTATTTTATACATTACTTTCGTCTTAGAATGTTACAAAAAAGAAGCATATTAAAATTATGAAAAATAATGAATTCCGGATACTTTCACGATGGGGACTACTATATAAATTCTGAAATACCTACTACAAATTTCAATTTTATAAAACATTTTATACGATTTTGATACTGTCTGATTAGTGTTAATTCTTATGTCTATTGAAAAGGAGACCAGTTTTCTGTCAGGCATTTATTCAATTTTAAGATTTTTTAAGAAATTTCCTAAAATTGAAATTTGTGGTAGGTATTTCAGAATTTCTCAGTTTGATATTTAAGATATTGAATTAACTTTCTATCGAGTATGAAAACCCCTTTTTTGAAATACCTTCAATTTGATTCACTATTTACTAATTTACTATAATATTAAAATAAATCGAAAAAGTTGGAAATTATATCTTAAATTTCTAATATTTTGTGTAGACAGCTTTTATCTCTATGACATTTTCAAAACTTCGCGGTTTACCGTCAATAGAGAATTATACTGTCTGTTGTATTTGTGGATTATCAATTCAACAGTTTTTTCCGGATCTGGTCACATTTCAAGCCACTTCTCCCTCCTTCAACTTTCATTTATTTTATATGGATGTGTGTGGGCAATATTTTGGATAAAAATAAATGGTACGTCGTTGAACAATTATTATTTTACTTGTAGGAACAGATTCTAGAAAAAGTGCTCACCTTTTTCTGCTACTGTTTGTCCTAAATCAGTTGTTTTGCTGTTGCAGGAGGTCAGTAGGCCTTTAATACTAAATATCTTAATTTTCTACGTAGAATGGGCTTAAAGGTATTCACATCAGTTTGATTTTGATCATATTTTATGAGATTCAGAGTAAAATTGGGTTCGTGCAATTTTGATAACATATGTCGTTATAAGTTTATTATTCCGTTGTTTCATTTAACAAAATCATCATTTATAAGAGTGCTCATTAGGCTTTCTTTTCAGTATCTGTCATTTGTCACAGAATTTCTATGTGTTTTGAAAATGTCAAGTTTTCTAACAAATTATGTGTTTTTGCATAGAGTTTTACTTCATTTCTTCTGTATCAAGAAAGAGGTTGCCGAAAGACATCGTATTTTAGTGGATATTTACGGTGCTCTAGCTGAACGAACATGTCAGAAGTCACAATTTTGATCTGGAAGACGAAGAAAGACACCAAAGGATGAAGAATTAGACGCAAGACCCAATAGAGATCCATGCCAAACGCAAGAGAAATTCACAAAAACAATTAGCCATTTGCCATCGTTTAAAAGCAATGAAAATGTTCTTGAAGGTAGGAAATTTGGTGCCGTATGAACTGAAGTCAAGAGACGTCGAACTCCGTTTTTTAACGTGTGAACAACTGCCCCAACGGCAAAAACGGCATTTTTGCATCGCATTGTGAATGGCGATAAAAAATGGGTCCATTACGATAATCCGAAACGTTGGGCAACAACGTATCATCAACTGTCGAACGGAATATTCATGGAGAGAAGACGAGTGTCCTTTGATACATCTTCTAGAGAGGATCTGGAGCAATTGGCTGTCTCAGGTTCCTCTGCCATACACGGCTCTGCCGTGTCCCACGACGCTTCTGGGGATTGCAGAGAAAGGCGATTAATGTAATATATGGTGGCATGTTTAAAGCGAGCGCCTTGTATGAAGTGAATATATGGTATGAATCGATTAAGTATGGGTATGCAAGAAAGGCTTTGAATAGGTATCAGAGTGTGGTCATATATGCATGCCTAAGAGTAAGTCGGATGGTATCCACGAATGCCATGAATGTCTTGATGGTATCTCTACGTGGGATCTTGTAGAGAAAGAAATGGGAGTAGAGTACAAACTGAAGAAAGGTTTGGCACTAAATGAATTTGATCGAATGATGGTTGATGAAAGGAATCAAGACCCTGAGAGGGGTATGCTTGAGCTAAAAGAAAGAATGAAGATAAAGTGGCAGGAAAGATGGGATGAGAGTGATGCTGGCCGAGTCACTCATAGGTTCATCCCGAGAGTAGATTTTCCCAGCGAGAATAAATAGTTCTCCCCTAGCCTACATCTGGGATATTTGATTACGGGCCATGGGAGCGTGAATGAATTTCTGTATAGAAGAGACCTCTCTAAGAATGATAGATGTGTATGTAGTGAAATAGAGAGTTAAAGCCATGTTCTGTATGAATGTATAGAGTACTTGGAAGAACTAATGGTGGTATTAAAGGGAATGATCACAGCAGAAAATGAAAGTGTATATGATTTAAGGTGGATGATAGGGACTTATGAAGAATTTGAGAGAATGGAAAGCTTTTCTAGCGCAGTCTTCTCTAAGAGAAGATATAGACTCACTGAGTTGTCTTTGTCGCGGCGATCTGTGGTTGAAGGCTGGGTTGCTCGTAACTGTAAAACGAAATTGGACGTGGTGCTGATGGGTGATGGTGGTCGCATGCAGGGCGCTCGCTGTAAGTTGAAAGGTCGATGTTCGGGGCTTCGGTGGTGGTGTTATCGGAGCGCTACCATGGTTTCCTAATGCTTTCCGAATTCTACAGTATTGATGGATGTGGCAATGCAGCATTACTCTAGCTGGCTTCAGCAAGGCCTGGGTTTCCAATACCCTAAATTTTCAAGGGAATGCGTTTCCGAAGCAAGTCTCACCAATGACGCGATGATTGTTACGACGTGTGAGTTTTGTTTTCGAACTCGGCAACCTGCATAGGTGGAAGAGGTTTTGATAGTGCTTCTCCCTATTCCAGTGGGGGGCCTAAGTCTTGGAAACTGAAGCCAAACTGGAAGTTACGATTCTATTGTGGCGCGCTGATTCGGCGTATCCTCATTTAGTGCCCATGGGGGCTGTGACCGTATGCCTGAGGGTAGGTAGGTCTAATAAAACAACCTTTACTTCCTTCCTATGCTGTGTATTTAGTGGGACCAGCTGGATATTGTACATTATGAGCTGCTACTATCGCACGAAAGAATCACAGGGGACGTCTATCGACGATAATAAAGCTTCAATTTTCAAAAAACCGCATGAACTATTATAATTTATACTTCTACTAACTTCAAGACCCTTGTTTTTCATCAGAAGTTCTCTAGCGAGTGTTATTCGTTAGAAACTTCAAACCCTTACTTATTTATAATTACCAAACTATCCTGAGATGATCGTTGACAGTAATTATATAATAACCCATCTATCAGCAGTTTTATTTCATCATCCTATACAGCATTCCGAAAGTAATTATCTGCTAATCACCTACATAAATTTCCCGCAAGCTGGTCGTAGGTGGTCGCAGGAGCCGGCCAGCAGTTCATTCTTCCGAAAGGGGACAAATCCTCGTCCGATAGAGCAATAAAATAGGAGCGTATTTCCCGTCTTCGAAACGGGAGAGGGAGAGTGCTTTATCTTTACGCCTTTCTGGGATTCCTTCCAGTAGAAATGAACGCGGTTACTATACACTGGAAGATATATTGTTCGCAAACTATGAGCTCGCTATATAAGTCCAAGGGCGACTTTTTATCGGCGACGACGGCATGCTTTTGTGCCTGTGTGTCACCGCAAGGACAACGTAAGAAAGCGCAGACAAATATCTGCCGTTCCTTACCAGGAATCTCAATTTACAGGCTGTTCTTCCACTCGGAAATTTACAATGTAGGTGTTCGAACATCTGGACTATAACTTATGTTAGGCAAGACATCTTGGGTTTCAGAGCGAAAATGATTGGAATTATTCACTTTTGGGATAGAAAGACTTTATAACCACCTGTGATCCCTACCACAATATAGTTTTATATGTCATATGATCATACACGAGAGGAAAGTAAACGCCAATAAGCAATTAGGATATATTTTGTTCAGAGCGTTTAACCCCAAAGAAAACACTGCTTAACTTTTTACTTATAAAATCGATATAATTTTGCCAACTTAAATTTTGGTTCACTGGCACATTAGAAAAATCGCATAGAATCAGTTTCTACCTGGAAGTTCAAGAATAAACCATGGGCAGATTCCCGGGCTTGAAAATTAACTAAATTTGTTTTATGCATGTTCAATATCAAAGAATTTTTTGACAGCATTCTAAGAGGCACTTGAAGAGTATCGTCATCAAATAACACAATCTGGATATCAAGTTATATGATAAATATCCTACAAATGTTCCAGCCAGATTATTGATGAATAAGATAAACAATAATGGTTCTTGTACAGATCCCTCCGGAACACCTATATCTATAGGGTATTCTTCAGAATCTCACTGGTCTACTTGATCGAACCAATGTCGATCAATTAGAAAACTGTGTATAGATTGAAGAGATACTCGCCTGATTTTACATCTGATCCAGAATGAAATCAAAATGAAGGCAATCAAATGCAATTATAGAACAAATCTGCTGCACAAACACTCTCATACAAGCATATAGTTATAGACCTATTCCACAAAATGACATGCTGCAGTTTCTGTTGATTCTGTTGATTTGTCAATTAGGAAACTGTTTTCGAAACTCCTAATGATTGAGAACTTATTTGAATGTGACGTTGACGAAATTTGCCATTTATTTCGAAATCTATGTTTGAAATTTCGACTGATATCATGTCTTTTCCACCAATTTTCTTGATCTTCAAGTTCGTAATAACGCTTAGAACCTCATCGGCCAATAATGGAAGAAAAAAATGTTACTAACCAACAGAGCTTGCGTTGTACATGAGATAGATCTTTTACTGCCATAGTGCTTGTTCAGGCTATTGATGCTAATACTAGAAAAGTATTACGCGAATACATGCGCCACCTCTGAAGTTGGCCATCCAACTTCAAAATTATTTTATTAGAGGCGATAGCTCCAGCGTTCTCCTCTTGACTATATCTCAACAAGTCTTGTTTTTTTACTGGAATTATCCATATTATTTTGAAAGAATTGGACTGTAGTTTTTATTAATTTTTCATTGAAAGTTTGAAGTGACTCATTTTTTGATAATTTTTCACGAACTGATTCCTTATAGTCAAAGTCATTTATTTCTCTTAGGAGTTCGAGTTTTCCTCCATATATTTACCGCTTTCATGGTTTATCTGGTTCGTAGATAAACTTCAAAACGTATTTTTCATTAGTGAGTCATTAATAACAACAGAGGTGTCGAATCCTCAACGCTTTGTTCGCTTCAGTTCTTAGCCATACCATGCGATGAGAAGCATTGCTGTTTTGCTGTTCTGTATTCCAGAATAGAAAAACAACAAATCATTACCACAGTTAACTGATCGCTATACGAACTGTAACTCACACGTTTCATCGAAATTTATTCATGTTATCTTCATTCATTCTAGGAATCTAAAACATTCATTGCAATGTATTATATCACAATTTGTGCAAAATATTACTTGAAGCCTCTTGATCATTTAAGCTCATTCTACTGATTAAATCTCAAATGTAGTAAGTTTGCTCTTATCGGGTGTATTCTTAGAGTGATATAACTTTCGATAGGGATAACTGTGATTTGACAGAAATTAGAAGTCATGTTGTTTTGACATTTCTGTTCAAAGCATTGACAAATTATCATGGAAAGACTCACGCCGCAACAAATTGTTGAAATTTATTTTCAAAATCAGTGTTCTATTCGCCAAACTTATAGAGCACTTCGTGAAATTTATGGTTTGCATAATCGTCCATCAGAGCAGCCTATTCGTCGAACTATCGATAGATTTCGGGCAAAATTTTCTACTCCATGCAGCAACAACAAGACGAAGAGCTGTACGTACAGAAGAAAATATCGCTGCTGTAAGTTATAGTGTTAACGATGATCCAGATTTGTCTATTCGTCGACGTCCACAACAAGTTGGATTGTGTGCATCCACCACATGGAAAATTTTGCGTAAAAATCTTGATCTAAACCCATACAAGATCCACCTGGTTCAAGAACTAAAGCCACTTGATAATAATAAGTGTCGTTTGTTTGCTGATTGGGCCCTAGAACAGCTTGAACTTGATCCACTTTTTAATCGTAAAATTGCGTTTAGTGATGAAGCTCATTTCTTGTTGAACGGCTATGTAAAGAAGCAATATTGCTTTCTGCAGGTTCCAATGCATCCTGAAAAATGCACTGTATGGTGTGCTTTACACGTTAAGGGCATCATCGGTCCATATTTCTTTAAAAACGATGCTGGAGCTAATGTTACAGTGAATGGTGCTCGTTACAGATCGATAATCAATGATTATTTGTTTCAAAATTTGAATGGTATCGACCTAGAAGTGTTTTGGTTCCAACAAGATGATACTACACCTCATGCTGCTACAACGTAACAATTGATTTATCGAAAGAAAGATTTGACGATAACATGACGAGAAATGGTCCAATTAATTGGTCTCCAAGATCATGCGACATACCTCCACTGGATTATTTTCTTTGGAGTTATGTCAATCCATTGGTTTATTCTGATAAACCAGAAGCAATAGACGCTATGGAAGCCAACGTTATTCGTGGTATTGGTGAAATAAGGCCTGAGTTACTCGAAAAAGTGGTTCAAAATTGGTCTGGTCAAATTCGGTTCCTCAGAGCTAGTCGTGGTGGAAATGCCGGAAATTATTTTTAAAACACAAATGTCATAAAATTATCTTTCAAATAGAAAAATATTTGGCTTCAATCTTAATTTTAATGTGTTTTATTTCAATTAAAATTTTTATCACTCTAAAAACACACCCATCATATTGATGCCATCTTAAAATATTGGCTCTTCATTATCAAGTAGGCAGGATCTGCCTAAACTGTCCTACATTTTCGGGTGATTAAACCGAAATTTTTATATATTTCCATCATATTCTCAACATTAATGGCATTTTTACAATCTTTGATTCTTTGAGCTGTCACAAAAAAATTAGAAGGATAACCTATAAAATGCTCCAAATTGAAAAACAATATTTCGATACTTTAGTATTGCAGAATTTAAATATTTTACTGTATAGATGTTCTTATATTCAACTGAAAATATCACTACAATGTTCATCAATGTAAGAGATCCATTATAACTGAATATGTAATTAATGCTTCAACAGCAAACATCAGAAGAAATATGTGCACAAATACATAAATATGAATGTTTCCATTTAAACATGAAATATAATCGATATCGGTAGCGAAACAGGTCGCAAACTGGAAAATAATTCAAAGTGCTCGGGTAATGAATTTACAACTCTTTCAGTATTTCCCCAGATGGATAACCTTTCAGTAAAAGCTTCACGTCGACTTTCGCATTGGCTTCATTGAAATTCGTCCATTTCTATCTTTCACAGATAGTAACTGTTGTTTCTGGAGACGACAGCTTTCAAAAAATGTCTGCATAATCGGAACATCCTGAAGTATACTTTTCCGTTATGTCCAGATTTATAACTTGTTGGAAACATGGTGGAATTTGTACAAGATTTATTAGCAGGGCAGCATTTTGTTTCTGAAGGATAGTTTGATGGATTCTTCATGAAATATTTAGAGGAACTATGTGAACAAGTAATCAGTCAATCGAATGTCACAATGTCACAGTCAAGTAGTCACTAACTGCTATTTTCTATGAGGTTTCATATGGAATCTCAGTTGGAAGACAAATTACAAGTGGAATTTAAGAATGAGAATATTTTTATTTAACCATTATTTCCTCATACCATGACATTATGCATGATTCCCTAATATAACAAAAATCGTAGGTGAGAGAATTTTGACATTTATTCTTCAATCTTTTGGTAATAAACTGAGCCTATATTTTTTTTCCATATTCAAAACATATTTTGTCCTGAACAAAATTTGAATATCCAAACAGATTTAATCTCTTAGTCTTCTACAATTTTATAATAATTTCAATGAAATTTTATTCAAAAAACTTTTTGAATTAAATTAATGTCTACAATAAGCACCGCTTATATTTAATAGACGTATATAATCCAAACTTAATATATAATTAAATTTGAATATCAACACAAATTAAATATGTTAATCTTCTACAATTTTAACTTCGAAAACATTTTTATTCAAAACTTTTAGAATTAAATTAATGTCTAAAATAAGCACCGCTTAAGTTTAATAGACGTAAATAATCAATACTCAATAAACAATGTCAAATGGAATAAATAAACCAACAGATATACGAAAGTCATTAAAACTAATAAATAAATATATAAAGGAGACAAAATTTTGTTTCTGATCTTACCTTCAAGAACACAAATTGCCTTTTAAAAACATGAACACACCTTAAGGACTTCTCAGAGAATATAATTTATTTGAAATATTCAATATATTTAAATATTCGAATAAGTTAATTCAGAAATCTCTTAAAACATGCACTATATCTTCAAAAAACAAAGAATGCTTCGAAAACAAACCAACTTTAGAATTCAAAATTGATCTATGTTCTAACAAAATCACAGAACAGTTTAAGGTAAGTCATTTTGAGATTATTTATCTATTTTATTCAATATATAATGTCAAATGGAATGAATAAACCAACAGATATAAAAAAGGTCATTAAAATTAATAAATAAATATTTGAAGGAGACAAAATTTTGTTCCTGATCTTATCATTATGAACATCAATTCCTTTTCAAAAACATGAACACAACTTAATGACTTCTCAAAAAATATAATGCGTTTGAAATATTTAATATATTTAAATATTCAAATAAGTTAATTCAAAAATCTCTCAAAACATGCACTATATCTTCAAAAAACAATTAGAATTCTGATAATCTCTTCATCGGCCCTAAATAATATTCCAAATAGCAAAATCAAATAACAATCACTATATCTTACCTCCACGTGGTAACAGGATAAATTTCTTTAAATAGACTAACTTTAAAATTCAAGATAGTCTATGTTCTTAACAAAATTACAGAAAAGTGTAAGTAAGGGTATTATAAGGTTTTCTTTAAACCATTGACATTCCATAATGAGATTTATTCAAGCCTAAATATAATTATATATTATGTATAAAATAAAATAGAAAAGGCAGTTTACTTGATAGAAGAAATATAACAAAATTTGAATATCAAAACAGATTCAATCTGTTAGTCTTCTACAATTTTAATTTCAAAAAAATTTTTATTCAAAAAACTTTTAGAATTAAATTAATGTCCACAATAAGCATCGCTTATATTTAATAGACGTATATAATCAAAACTCAATGAATAATGTCAAATGGAATAATAATAATTTCTATTTTATATTTTGTCCTGCTCAAATAAAGGGCTAGCATTCCTTGAAATCAGTTTAGGTTTGAGATTAAAATTTGAAGGAGGCTAACAGAATGCATCTGTTTTAATATTTCAATTAAATTTTCATTCCTTTTTGAATACCTCACTTGACCTTAGCTTTTCGAAAATTACAACAAGAAGTGTTTTGAGAAAAGATTCGGGCTCCTTTTTCTTAAACATTATATTGACTTATAAATTCAAAACAATAGGAAATAAACACATGCCATTCTCACTTGATAAACTTAAAAACACATTTCAAATGAGTTTGTTGTAATTTGCACATATTTATCTCAAATATAATTTTTTTTAAATGAACCTTGAAAATGATCAAAAACCACTCACCACAAGAAAACGACAAGTTTGCATTTTCAATATACAGTACTTAAGAATAAGACTTAATTTAATAACTTAAAGTCAAACACAGACTAAATTCAGGCTCTACAAGTACAAACGCGCTAAGGAATTTAGTTTATGACCCAGAAATTCAACATATTTCAAAATTGTACATACCTAGTTGAAATTTTAAAAAAAAACTATTGAGTATAAGTACTCTTACAATAATATATGAATGGAAAATTTCAGGGCAGAACCTCAATTCCACAGCGTGTTTACACTGAAGAGCATATATTGAAATATATAATTGACTTAATGTCTTTGAATTAACTCTCATTCGTAAATTAAAAACAAACCTATTCTTTGTGGTCAGTCGTATTTGATGCTTTTTATGGCAAGTTTTTAAGGGCGGCCAACTGAAGCAACATTGTCCTGACCAAAAAAGTAAATTATATTTTTTATGAGTTTCTTCAGTTCCATAGATTTTTTCGGATTTCAGAATGTTATACACTATTTGGAATTCAACTTCGCTAAATGAGAAACTGTGACAAAGTGTTTTAATTTAATATTTTGGTAATAAAAGAATAAAAAGTATGATAGTTTACTCTGTTTAATTTAAAACATGCCGTGAATTCGATTATATAATTTAGGTACATGAAAGGCAAAAGTCTGGATCTTTTGTCCTGCAGAAGGTGAGAATAGCAACCTTAAAATCAATCCTATTAGGAATTAGCATTTTTCCTCATGAAATACTGCAGAGTTTGAAATATTTGGCTCGTTTGTTAAGATTAGTCGAGAAAACAGAGTCATAACTCTGACAACCAAGTCATTAATAATGGATGCAGGAAATGAAAAGGATCTCGTTTCTCCAGAAGTTTTATGAATATTTAAATGTATTTTATTTCGCCCTAATCACCACAGTATGTTTGAATGATTGCCAGTGAAAATATTCATGTGATGGAGAAACTGAATAAAATCGCAAATTATTAAGGAAATTGATTCGAACTAAAAACCGACAAAAAACGATAAAAATCAAACTGCAACCTATTCTGAATCAAGAAGGGAATTGTACTCCCAATTCTCCATAACGTCAAAAACGAATAAATCTTCCTCATGCTCTAGTAATATCCAATTAAACCGCACTCCGAAACTTGAAGAAAACCGAATAGGTTTTGCTGATCGCTGGAACATAAACAGCAGACATGCATGTTTCATAGTTTTTTGGCTACACATCAGTGCTCTTATGCTCTTATGCCACACAAAACGTAGCCACGTTTCTTACAGTTAAACAGATGTTAGCTTCACTGTTCCGATTCGAAAAATTTCCTATTTATCATTCTCAAATTTGTATTAACATACTTGTTCGGATCTTACAACGGACAAGGAATTTGATTCACTATGCAGGTACAAAACACTAACATCCCCAGACATAAAAAAATTAAGCCTTTCAAAAATGTCTCATTTAATTCCTAGAAACCTAAACGAGCCTAAACACCAGTAGAGAAACGGAAATATTTGGCCTTCAGATTGTTTTTAGAAACCCATTAGAACCGTTTTAGCCGTTTCACGACGACAACAGGCGAATGTAGTCTCGGAATTTACCTAACAAACAATTCACTACAGTTAGCCGAAAGGTACAGTCAAAGACATTTCCTCGACCGGACGGTCACGCGATACTCACCCTGTATAAACAAGTTAGCCAATAGGGTAACAGTTGAAGACATTCCCTCGACCAAACGGTCACGCAAGATTCCCTCTTCCTACATTAGATTCTAATCCCACACACATTCTCTAGTAGTAACATCTACTCTCATTTTTCTTTATCTCTGTCAAGTTATAATCAAACAATCCTCTCATCTAAGTTAGCCACAATGCACCCTTGAAGAAACACCCCCAAAAAATTTGCATTTTGTTGCTTGCCCAAAAAGCAGAAAAAAAAACCACTCGCGAATTTTAAGTTCTCCTAAGTTATGAAACACATTTATTTCTACTCTTGAATTATTTTATATTCACATTTCACTTTAATCTTCCAAGGAACTCTCTATCTTAGTAACCCATAACACACTAAACGCCTGGAAGTGAATGCATTATCTACATCATTTATTTGTAATTAGATATTAATTTGTGGAAAGTGAACCCAAAAGTGAAACTAGTAAAAGTGAATTCTATGAAGTGATCAACGGTGAAAAAGCTCAAAGAAAAATTATTCCACGATCAAAATGGTGTTTTCACCGCAACTAGAGTTCGATACTACACCGAAACAACTCTCTCATTTTGGATAAACAATTCAAATATGTAAGATATGTATTTAGGTTATAAATAAACCATTAAAGTCTATACATTCCTCTTTCAACTCCATTTGAAGTATGCTCAACCACAAATTAGCATACTTATTGGTTCTTGTTTAATCAATTACTTCTGAATAATTCAAATATGTTTCTCTACATACCAAGCAATTCTTTACAATAGGCATCAAAATAGCCATTTTGGAATTACTGGAAAAAAACGAGTAATTTTTCCCAGCACTCTGTGTCTCGGAAGCGGAAACAGCTAGGACTCATATGTGCAGGAGATTTTGTTAATTTTCATTGATGCTATACACGTTATTAGTTTATTACACCTACTCTGTCGAAGCCAAAAACTTTACTAACATACATTTCACCCATACAACCGGTCGTGCTAGACTTGAAAGAAGCACCATATCCAGGATCATGTAACCATCTAGGCAACAAGTTTTTCTTCGCATTCCGCGTACGAAAATGCCACTCGTGACGGAGTGTAATTAGCCAACATATCCACAAATCACTGATTATCGGGACGAAGGAAATAACCGCGTATATAACTATAATCCTCTTACTACCAGCGGCGTCTGATTATTGGGTCAATTTTTGCCGAAGTATGAGCCGATATCAATTACGCTTACTTTATCGAAGACTGCTGGGCGTGTAAGAGATATCAGGAATGAAGAAGTCGCATACCAGATGCGTAACTCGGCAAGTGGCGATGTAAATCTCGGAGTCGCTCTCACCGTTATGTCCGATTTAAATGGGATGGCGGAACCTGGGGCTGGTTCGTCTCGAGATGGAGAAACAACTGTGCTATTACAAGATACGAGTAGGATCTATCTTTGAAGTGGATTCGGTATTTGAAATTTGGTAGATCGGTTATCTAAGATCCATTAAACTAATAATGCCTATGCATATTCAACCAATGTAATATTGAGAAGTACTTACTTCAAGTGGGAAGCAATTGCTTTTCTGTTAATATCACCCATAATCCTAACGAAATTTAGCATTAGCTTTCTTGTCTTCTTCTCCTTTCGGTGCCTTCTCCATGAGTTACCATTAGCCATCACCCTGGAAAACTTATCTCTGTCTTCAGCTGTTCTTATAAGTCCTTTACAATCAAGCCGTTCATTTAATGTTCTTAGATTCCTTAATTCCGGCCCTCCATGGAACTATAGCTTGACGCACTGGGGGCGCTTGTCTTAACTAGGACTCTAGTTCAATCCCGGTGAAATGGAGGGATAAGTCTTAATGCCTAAAGTAATACAATTTACGCCAGTCATTGGACCCGTGTGGTGGAAGATCGAGCAAATACGGCCATAGTTTCACCGTAAAAGTGGAATGCAGGGTTGAGCCGCGTTGATCAACTCAGTTGCAAGGGAGTCCGTTGCAGCACAGTTGCGTTCTGTAGCATACTGCGTTATGTGGAGAAGGCGGAGGCCCTCGGGAAGTATTCGTACGACCTGGCCACTCAATTGGTATTGAACCCGAGGAGGCAGTGGTTGAAAGTCCGCATGCTGGTCTAGGAGGGTATTCCTTTTATCTATTTGTAGACACTCATGTTCAGGATATCTCGAGAAATGCTTAAGGGTTTAGCGGGACTTGACTGTTCGACTGGTCTGAATCGACTGTAAGACGTTTCTGGAGTTTGTGGATATCGACGATACGGCTAGTCTGTTGGTGCTTGACGCCAGGAACAATTGAAAGACTTCACAGGGGTTCGTGGGTCTTGACGTACAGGCCGGATTGACATTGTTCATGGAATTTCGTTCAGATGGATGGATAAGAAGCTCCTTTGGCGTGTGAGTTGCGTCCCAAACAAAGCGAGTACTGACACTGCAGAGCCAGTAGAGGTTCGCTGCTACCAGTCATGCGGTTGTAGATTTTCGAACTAAAGCCCAAACTGGAAGCTGGTGGATTCAGCTCTTTGGAGCGGTTCTCGTCACGTGCGATGATAAGGCGTAACCCTTATCACACTTTCTGCCTCCTGGGACAGTTCGTGTAGACTGCCAACTAGTCAATTGGTGAAAGAGCTACACTCACATGCCAATACACTAAATGATAGAATTCACATTCCTCAACCCCATGGCACTGTAGCTTGACAAGCTAGGGGCGCTTGTCTTGACGAGGATCCGGTCATGAAGAATTATGTCCTGATGCCTAGAGCAATGCCACTCGCACCCGTTAATGGAACCGTGTGGTGGAAGATCGACCGAAAGGGGCCCTAGTTTCACCGTAAAGGTGGAATGGAGGGCTGAGCCACGTTGATCAACTCAGTGACAATGGTGTCGGTCGCAGCACAGGGCCTCACCCTTAAAACTAACGTAGTCTATCCTGTTGCAGTAAATTTCTGGATATTTCTGTCCAATGGCCGAGTACCTTATGCAGCATACTAGTTAACTCAGTAGGTGGAGGCCCTCGAGAAGTATTCGTACGACCTAGCCACCCAATTGGTGTTGGACACGAGGGGGCAGTGGTTGACAGTCCGCATGCTGGACTAGAAGGGTTTTCTATCCATCTGTTCGCAGCAACTCATGTTCAGGATATCTCAAGAAATGCTGCAAGATTTAGCGGGACTGGATGGTTCGACTGGCCTCGTTTTGAACCAGAATCTATTGCAAGACGTTTCTGGGTTATAGGGGTTTGTGGATGTCGACGATATGGATTAGATCGTTGGTGCTTGAAGCCAGGATCAATTGAAAGACTTCACAAGGGTTCGTGGGTCCGTACAGGCCGGATTGACGGTGCTCGTAGCAGGATCAATTGAGTCATCAATCTTGAGACTATCTCGGTGTAGGTTTTTGGACTGAAGCCGAAACTGAAAGCTGGTGAGTTCAACTCTTCGGAGTGGTTCTCGCCATGCGCGATGATAAGGCGTAACCCTCATCACTCTTTCTGCTTCTTGGGTAGATTGTGGAGACTGCTGTGTTGTCACCTAGTGAAAGAGCTCTGCTCACATGTCAGTAACCTAGCCGGTAGAATTTACGATGTCCACGACTCTCCTAATTGGCAGTTTTTCCTGCGGAAGTCAAAGGGCCGGCGGTGCGGGCGGCAGTGTGTGATTACATTCAGCCTGTGTGCGGCCGTCCAAAAACAAAAAATGCGTATGTACGTTGTTATTTTTATGATTTTTTTAAAGAAAGATGTCTTATCAAACGCCGACGGTGTAGAGTAAAATAATAAAAACCTTTTGAGATTTTCTTGAGACTGAAAAAGAAATTTGGGAATGTAAAGATAAAAATCACAAACCCAAGCACAAAGTGCATGACGCTAGGAAAAGAATTAGTCAGAATATTGGGAATATTTCATTTGGGGAACTGAAAGCTAAGGAAAAATCATTTATGTCTACATTAAGGCCTCTTATCAAGAGGAAACAGAACATTTTTGAATCTGGATTAGGCGCAGATGATGTGGATCAACCATTTTGCATTCGACATCATGGAAAGGTTTTTGGAGTACTTAAACATTTATACAAATTAACGAGACAAAGCGATGTGGCTGCAATTTCGTCGTCCACCATTGGCAAAACTTGATCGCGAGGGAAGTGATTATACAAGTGAAAAGAATCCTTCGTAGATTATATAAATTACATCACTACATAACAGTATTTACCCGCTTATTTCTGTGTCAAATATTTTGTGTCACTGTAACTTGACGAGTGTGCTCGGTGACAATAACAAAGACACGCCCTTGTGGCGTTCCCATTGTATTTTGAAGCGATATAATGGAAGGTTCTCGGTAATAAACCTCTTATGCGACTTAAAGCATACTCTAGATGATAATACTTATAACATTTTCCCTTGGTAGCTCTTAGTAAGTAAACTCCTTTTAAATGCTTCTGATTAATTGTATGCTTTACGCTTTGAATACCACCTTAATTTCAATGTAAAATCAGTGATTGCACGCTCGTTCATTGTACTTCCACTCATTGGTTTTCATTCTTGTATTTCTGCTTCAGTGTTATTTAATCCGACCGGAATGTTTTACTAAAATGCATTTATTGCCTTTGTATGTAACTAAAGTGGCACGACCCTCACAAGTTATCTATTCACATTGTATACTTTCTCTCGGTGCCTGGTTGTTGTTTGTTGTATTTATTAATAGTGGTTCTTCATTTGTACTGTTCATGGTATTCGCAGTGCCTGATATGCAACTGATTTGCATGTACTCTCGTGTAATCCTCCGGTTACCTATTTCTTTGTTTTCTTTTATTGTAGCGTTCATTAACACGCTTAGGTGATGGGGTACTGTAACTATTTTATAATGTTCTAGTCAGTTTGTGTTACATATTTGCCATATGCATGCGCTCGCTTACTGTGAGGTATTATATTGCTTGTGAACCCGTGGCGTTTTTTGGGGTAAACCACTGAATAGTCCTGGTATAGGACGACGTATCGTGTAGAGATAGTAAATAGCTTCGGATATCCCACGCTACTGTGAGAATGTGTGAGTGATTGCTAGATCATTGTTCCCAAGTATTGTGATATCCCCAGGATTAGTTTGCGTGACCCTTCAGGTAGTGTTTGGTCTGTTCTTTAGTAATATCTGAGCCTTCCTGGGCCTTGGCTTCCCCAAATAGATCATATTTGATAGTTACTTTTCTGGTTGACTTCAGTTATGTTAGATCCCCTCTTCAAGGGCATACCACGTTACTCATTTTACTGTCTATTCAAATTCTTACCCCTTATAACTGCACGTTCTACACTGGTTACCGTAAGTGCAGTTGTAGGTGCATGCTGGCTGTATCCTGTCCTCTTTAAACCTTTCCGCTGTATACGAATGATATCTGATTTGAGCTAGTTACCGACCTAATGATATGTTGAAATAAGTTACTTAGACCCGAGGCGCTATTGGGTTCACTGTGTAGCTTTAGAAACTAATGAGTAGAATAAGTTTAACAGCAGGCTAATAAATATTTGTTTCCGTTCATTGAAGTTTTTTGCTTTTCAATATCACCAATATACATATATTATACTGACGTTACTGTGTTTTGAATATTCGAATCTCCCGTCACTGTTTCCTGACAGTCGTTAGGTGTAATTTGGGTTTTCTACAAAACGTAATGTCTTATTCTTCCACTACTAGATGTTCACAATTAAAAAGGTAAGCGTTCTTTACAGTACTACGTATAATACCGGATATTTGAGGTACCCCGTATAATACGGGATAGTTCAACTACTTCCCTGGTTTATCCCAGTCCTTCAATGTTTCAAATTAATTAGAACTACACTTCCTCCTTTATTCTCCATTGTGATCGATCCCGATACCACAACCAACTCTTTTGATCGTTAATCACCGCTATCTTCCGACCACGAGCAACTTAACAACTCGAACACATTGTCGCAAACCCGTATTTTCCCAAAGAACGACAAAGTTCCCAAGATTATGTTCCTCGCTTACTCCCTTCATCTATCGTTTCAAGAAATATCCCGCCCGCAGTCAACTGCCTCTGTTCCGTTTTCGTGTTACCGGATCAAAGCCGATGGAGGGCCATTGTCTCGCCCAGGGATGTTACGATAATGCGAAATACATCCCGGCATGCTGAAATTTGCCAGTCGTGTGTTTCCAGTGTAAATGCAATTGCTGCGCCTGGTATTTATTCGTTCCGTTGCATGCAGATACGGCATTTGAATGCGAAGTTGGGGAACTTCAACTGTGTCCTGTTTCCGATGTTCCTGATCTGGAAAATAATGTTTGTGCTGCATTCCCTCCGGACGACCAAGCGGACCGACTCTCGCGGCTGTTTTCTGTGTAGGGTTACAACAAGGTTGATGTGTCGTGTTTTTACTTAATATCCTGTTTTTCCCTCGCCGCAGGGAAGTTTGGAGTTACCGAATTTCATGTACTGCCTACTGAGTCCATTCTGAATAATAATATAACAAAAAGGTTTTTTTTTTTACTTGATAGAACGCTTTTTCAATATCTTCAATGTCAAACGGATTAATTCTGCTAATTTAAACATTTTGAAGAAGGTTTTTCAAGAGACGTAGTTTCGAAGAATTTCTAGAGGATGTATTGGGCATTTTTGGAGTGGAATTTGGTTCTCATAATACCGTTTACACTAAATGTTTCACTAAGTTCAATCAGTATTCCATATTTTCTTTGAATTCTCTTATTCTTCTTGATACTGTGTAACGTAATTTTTTATGAAATTAAAATTTGCATCGAAATAAGCAGAATTAATCTGTTTGATATTTGAGCAATGATAAAAATGAAAGCCCTTTGTTGTACTTAACAGGAATATTCCAATTACTGGGTAACATGTTACAGAAGATTATTCAACATTATCAAAATCCGCGAATAAAATCATAAAGGAATGAAGTAAAATAATGATCTAGCCACACACAAGTGGACAGTTCTATTAATCAGCAGCAATTAGCAAAAATCGAAACAATAATATTATCCCAAACTTAACCAAACATATCCACACACAGTCCATAAACACTCTCAAACATGCATTGCACTGATACCCGCTGGAGCAAATTTGTACGACGTGTTAGCACTAGTTAATAGAATCCTATCAGAACGTAAGATTCCGGAAGCCTGGAAAACAAATATAATGATTATGATGTTCAAGAAAGGAGAAAAGAAAGAACCGAAAAATTACAGAGGAATAAACCTACTGGACTCCTTGTTCAAACTTGTGACCAAGGCAATTACAACAAAGATCAACTCCATCGTAACACTGGCGGACGAACAACAAGGCTTTAGAACAGGAAGATCCTGTACAGATGCTGTGTTCGTGATGCGACAGATAGTGGAGGAATCAACGGAATATAATAAGTCCGCTTTCCTATGCTTCGTTGATCTGCATAAGGCCTTTGATAGAGTACGACTAAGGGACGTCTTACACCTACTGAAAAACCGTGGTATACCGACAAATCTGATCGAGACCATTAAGGACATATATACAGAAAATAGCGTACAAGCCCGAATAAATGGCAAACTGTCTAGCAACACACCTGTTACCAGTGGAATCCGACAAGGTGATTCTTTAAGTCCACTCCTTTTTAACATCATAATGGCTGAAATCATAAAAACATTGAAAACTGGAAGGGGTTACAATATGGGCGATTGTCAGTTTACGATCCTCTATTATGCGGATGATGCAGTACTCTTCGCGGAAAGTGAGGACGACCTACAGAGAAGTCTCCAACTCTTCTTCAATGTCGCTAAGCAGTTCAGTATGGATATAGCCACTGAAAAAACTAAGTGCTTGACAACAGCAAAAGAACCTCTTCGTTGTAAACTGGAAGTAAACCAGCAAATAATAGAACAAGTAATGTCGTTCAAGTACTTGGGGGTTGAATTATCCAGTTTTGGCTGTATTGAAGATGAGGTAACCCAACAAGTCACTAGGGCCAATAAAATCGCAGGCTGCCTTAACGATACTATATGGAGGAATACACATCTGAACATAAAAACGAAGGCAAGAATATATAAGGGTACCATAAGACCGATCATGACCTACACGGCTGAAACCAGACCCGAGACTTCTAAGACAAGGCGTATGTTGGAGACAGCGGAAATGAAGATACTCCGTAAAATTTCCGGAAAAACTCTGTACGATAGAGAAAGGAGTGATGAAATCAGAAGATTGTGTGAAGTGGAAAACATTGGAGAGTGGATAAAGAACAGGAAAAGAGAATGGAACGCGCACATAGAGAGAATGGGGCAGGACAGATTAGTGAAAAGGGCAAGAGATAAATCGCCTCTAGGAAGGAGAAGTATCGGTCGCCCAAGAAAAAGGTGGAGCGATAATTTACGCCCCGAATAAATCCTTATATCCATAAGGATATCATCGATGAAGAACAGGCTTTAAGCCTACATGGAAGAATGAAGAAGAAGAAGAAGAAGTGTTAGCAGATATAAAGTAGAGACCGTCCTCGTGGACAATCTAGGAACACTAATAGTCATCGTCGATAATAAATATGGTGATTTTACTCTTCCATTAAGTAGTAGTCTCTGAGCACATCTGGCATACTGAACCTCACGTCCCACAGTAGCGATGATAATCCCATATCACTCATGATGTCAGACAGATCAACTCCACGCTCTAGATCCCTACCAGTCTGCTTGAACAATACGTACTTGCAAATTTTCCAATGAATACGTTCCAGAGGGACAAGATGAAACTGATAGATAGAGCACTATATCAAATTTGCATATTCTATCTCACTGATAACTAGAGTTAAGTACAAATTTCTGAGCACCAACAGGTCATCGAATTTCTTTATGCTGCAATAATAATAAGTTACTCAGAGCATTTCTGCTACCTTTCATTTTCTCTTTCGTTTTACTTGAAATCTTCTTTATTGAGAAAATGAGACATACAGATAAAAGATATGTATCACTCTACCAAATAGCTAACGACTTACGTTTTCCTGTCAGTATGAAATACAATTTTTCTCATATATATTGTTTTTTTGAAGGAAGTGTTTATGATCTCGAAAATAAAATTCCAAGTGAAGTTGACGGTATTATCTATCGCCTCTACCGGAATAGTTCCTCATTGCCATCCATTAGAGGATTGATTAGGCACTTTCTTTTGTTTTTTCTTGGTTCGGACATTGTAGAACAACGGCCGGAGGATTTGAAGTTTGTGTGGTGTTCTCACAATTTTCCTTCCTAAGGTTCTTCTAAGTCTCATTCAAGTCTATCTTCATTGTTTCAAAGAGAAGGCCATTTGTTGGGTTATGGATAGGATTTCCAGGGTGACGTATTTAACTCAAAGTTGCCAGATTCTTGAAGCTGTTTTGCGGTTTATGCCTTGGTTTTTGTAGGTGAAGCATCGAATGTGCTTCGATCTAGCAGTTCTTTCTTTTTTTCATGCTTCTGCTGCGTAAGAAGATTTTTATAATATTTTGTAGGTAAACTGGGGCATCGAATTGCTGGAGTTTGCATAGAAAACCTTTGTGCCACACACTATGAAATGTTTTCTTGATGTTCATGAATAAAGCTGCTGACTTGTGACCTTCTTTCATTTTGGTGTGTATGCTCGATACTACAGCTACTAATGGTTGGTAGTTGAATGATTTTACTTGAGTCCAAACTGTCAAACGGGGATGTTTTGAGACGAATTTTCAAGGATTTTTCAAATGTTTTTCCTAAAATTAGTAAAAGGTTAATGCGTCGTTAGCTAGACACTTGATTATAGTCTATGCAATGTTTGCGGATTATAATAATAGTTCACTTTTTGCACTCTATTGGTATGTTTTCAAAACATTATAATATCTTCATCCTTTCTGGCTTCTTTATATACACAACCTTGCTTTTGTCTCAACTCATTTCCATCATTAATTGTCTAGTACCTGGCAATAAGGTTATTCAATTTTCGTCCAAGAGATCATCGAGACAAAAAAAAAACTACTCCGCTCCGAAATCTAATCTGATTAAAATTAAGAATTAATTCAGGATCCATAATTATGAATTCTTAATCTTATTCAACAACTGCTTTAAAGCTTGCTTGTGAAATGCTATGATGATGTAACGGGTGTTTTTTTAAAGTGATAGAACTTTAAATCAAAATAATACACATTCAAATTGAAGATTGAAGCCCATTTTTTTTTTATTTGAAAGCCAAATCTTTCTCTCAATAAAACAATTTTTACTGTAGCAGCATGAGGAATAGCACCATCTTGTTGGAACGAAAACACTTATGGGTGGATACCATTCAACTTTTGAAACAAATAATCATTGATCATCGATCTGTAACGAACACTTTTCACTGTAACATTAGCTCCAGCAGCGTTTTTAAAGAAATATGGACCGATGATGCCCCCAGCGTGTAAAGCACACCATACAGTGCATTTTTCAGGCTGCAATGGAAACTGCACAACTTCTTGAAGATATATACGGCAATTTTGCTTGTTTACATTGCCGTTCAACCAGAAATGGAAAAAGTGGATCAACTTCAAGCGGTTCTAGGGCCCAATCAGCAAACAAACGACTCTTCTTATGGTCAAGTGGCTTTAGTTCTTGAACCAGTTGGATCTTGTGAGTGTAGACCAAGATCTATACGCAAAATTTTCCATGTGGTGGATGCACAGAGTTCAACTTGTTGTGAACGTTGACGAATAAACAAATCTGTATTATCATTAACACTATGAATATTACAGCAGCGATATTTTCTTCTGTACGTACAGTTCTTTGTTTTGTAGTTGTTGCATCGAGTAGAGAAAATATTGTCCGAAATCTATCAATAGTTCGACGTATAAGCTGCTCTGATGGACGATTAGGTAAACTAAAAATTTCACGAAGTGCTCTATAAGTTTGGCGAATAGAACACTGATGTTGAAAATAGATTTCAATCATTTGAAAAGCTTACTGAACAGAAATGGTTTCCACTTTCTGTCAAATCACAAAAAACACCCGATATATTTCAGTATAATTGTTCTCCTAATTTGGAGTTACTCAGACTTGTATTCTTTTTATTGTCTTGATAAAATTTGAAAATCAAAACAGATTTAATCTGTTGTCTTCTACAATTTTAATTTCAAAAAATTCTTTGAAGAAACTTTAAGAATTAAATTAATGTCTTTATAAGCACTGCTCATATTTAATAGACGTCAAAATTCATCATACAATATCAAACGGAATTAAGAAAAACCAACGAATATAAACTGTCAATTGAAATTAAAATATAAATAAGCAAACATTTTTTGTTTCGTTCCAGGCATGCGTAATGAACTCTTCAGACAAACTTACGAAGCCCTGTTTGATACAAAATGTATTGTTTTCCGATCCCATATGAATGAAAAATAACTCTTTCTCAAAAATATAAAACATAATTTCAAGAACTTCTCAAAAACTAATTTATTTGAAATATTCAATATATTTAAATAAATTACTTCAAAAAATCTCAAAACATGTAGCACATTCTCAAGAAATAATTAAAGTTACGATAAGATCAGTTCAACTTTACATATAAAAAATAATAAAATCAATTAAACAATGTATAGACTTACTCAGTGAATCTTAGGAATACACGGTCCTCAACAGACATATAAGTAAACACCTTTATATATCCAAGGTACTTATGTTCCAAGTTCACAGAAAATCATACAAAGCTTATAAGGCACTTGGCCTCAGTTAAAACCGTTCAACACTGTATAATGAATTTCTTTATTTAAAAAACCTAATATAATTATATATTATATATAAAATAAAATAAGAAGGAACGGTTTTTTCCTTGATAGAAGGATTATTACAAAATTTGAAAATCAAAACAGATTCAATCTGTTGTCTTCTACAATTTTAATTTCAAAAAATTCTTTGAAGAAACTTTAAGAATTTTTTGAAATTAAAATTGTAGAAGACAACAGATTAAATCTGTTTTGATTTTCAAATTTTGTAATAATCCTTCTATCAAGTAAAAAACCGTTCCTTCTTATTTTATTTGTCTTGATAATTTAGAAAATAAATGCATATCTCATTAATATTATTTTTGCAGATAAGGAAGGAAACAGAAGCTGCTTGAAAGTTGGGAATGTGTAAGATGGTAAAGTGCTGTTTTCGTTCTGATGATATTCTAGTTAAGAAGAAGACCCATAATCTGGTTGCAGGCGATCACATCAGAGCCATAATTGATTTGAACCGTCATATTCCTGTCTGGAAGATTGGAAAAAAGCTTAAAAAAGAAATGCATTATTGGGTTTTCTCATGAGATGAAGAAAATTAAATGAACACGCGCATTGATGTAAGCTATTTCCATTTGTTACGAAATACAGCCAAACTTTTTTCATGGTGATGAAACATAAATAATCCATAAGAAGGAATAGTCACTAAATCAAATAATATCCAAAGCTGAAAGGCACCAAAAGAATAAAATGATACCATTTTGGTGGGATTACACCGGTATATTATATGTTAGGCTGTTTCTTCAACCAAACGATCGATTCATAAAAAATTACTGACGTTAGGTTGGGATGTGATGTCACATACACCGCCTTACCCTGAGTTAGCTCCAAGAGATTACCATTTAATTAGAGACTTACAAAATTTTATTAATTATAAAACCTTGAGTGATGATAACGCTATGGAATTCAACCTATATTAGCGTTTGCTGAGAAAAACCAGGAATTTCCTAACCTTAGAATAATAAAGTTGACGTGAAGATAGCGGAAGGTAATTCATCAAAATGAAGTAATCACGTGTTTTAATGAGGTTTCATAATTATATGAAAAAATCAGGTTTTATTTGTATGAACAATTTAAAATTACTTTGTTGCCAACTCAATTACTTCGTGAGCGCATGTCGCAAGTTGTTTATATCTGGATTTGATAGGAAATATTCATCAAGATTGAGAGCTCTTGACGTGGGAAACTGTAGCGAGCTGGTGCATTAATGGGAGATGAATTTCATCGACTTGTGACACCTTCAATTGACTGATTAAATTCGAACTGAAATTAGAAAAAAGAGGAAAACGAAACATCCCGGCATGTTGAAACTTGCCAGTCGTGTTTCCAGCGCGCCTGGTAATTATTCAGTTCCTTGCATCCAGATACTGCATCCGAACGAGAAGTTGGAGAACGTTAACGCTGTCCCGTTTTCGGTGTTCCTGATCTGGAAAATAATGTTTACAGTGTTTTTTTTTTCTCCGGACCAGCCTCTGGACTAACTCTCCTGGCAGTTGTGCTGTGTGGCGTTATTAAGGTTCATGACTTTCTGGTTTTTACTTATTACCCTTGTTTTCTTTCGCGAGTGTAGTTTGGAGTTTCATAATTTTATGTTATGATTGAAACTAGATTCTGAAAGTTTTATAGTTTGCACGGCTGCAAATGAAATCAGGCTAGTTTATAACGAAAAAAACTTAATGAGGACTGACATGGTGTCAGGCACATGTGAGTTTGTTTTTTAAGACTTTCATGAATTCATTTGGTTTGTGAAACTTTAAACTATGGTCCGTCTAGAAAGTATCCGGAATTTATTATTTTTCATAATTTTAAAATACTTTTTTTTTGTAACATTCTGAGACAACAGTAATGTATAAAATAGGTTGTGCAGATAGTAGGCTATGGCGAAAGTTGCATGGCAACACTATTTGTCAAATATTGTTAATTGTCAACAGGTACACAATTTATATGAAGTCCCAACTAGAAAAACAAACAGGTAGAATATTTGTATAGAGAAGATATTCGAAACGCAGAAAAATTAATGCAATTGACTGAACTGGGAAAAAGTGCTGTATATGAGACGATAAAGAGGATAAAAATGGCATGGATATGGGGCATAGACCAGTTTCAGGAAGACCGCGTAAGATTAAAGGAAACAATTTAAACGCTTTATTGGCCTTAGGAGGACACAATCCGCGCCTGGGGTTTCGCATACTGGCTAACAGATTTAGAAGTCGACGAAATATAAAAGTATGTCCAGAAGCCGTACGTATGTCACTGAAAAGACAAGGCTATATCAAAGAAACCAAAAAATCCCTATAATGACACCTTTACAAAAGGAACGAAGGATATAATTTTGTCAGCGTTTTCAAGAAGATAATTTTAATAATTTATTTATATCTGATGAAAGTTGTCTCCAACTTGGTGGAAATCACTTAAAAATCCTATCAAAACAACCCGTTACCCTTCAAATTTCCAAATTTCCCACCAAAATAATGGTTTGGCGACCAATATCTCAGTGTGGTGCTACGCCTCTCTGTACAGTTGTATCATTAATACTGAAAAGTATTGTGGCATTCTGAACGATTTTCTCCTTGAAATAGCGCATGCTTTGTATGCGCAGGGGTGGCGTTTTCAGCAGGATAATGCAAGATGCCATACATCGGCCTATACTCAAGCTTAGATGCAAGAACACCAAGTGACAACCATTTCATGGCCAGAAGCTTCACCGGATCTTAGTCCCATTGAAAACATATGGGGACTAATAAAAGATTGAAGTTGAACGAGCAGCGCCATGAAATAAAGATGATTTAATTCGTTCAGTTTTACCGTGTTGGACTATCATCACCGAAAATATGGGAGGGTCTATAATATTTATTCCAATATTTCCTTCCTATGTGAATTTTTCGAGCAAGTACTGAAAATAATTCAAATTTTTGAGTTTTAACTCTCAACATACCAAATCCATGTTTTGATTCATCGAAACACCTTATTTCTCATCTTTGCTCTCGAATACCAACCTGAAAAAAAAACAATGGATAAGTAAAATTGTATCATAAATGAATAAAAAGCAGTTCAGAAGAATTGGATCAACAATTTGAACACATTTTCTGAGTGAGGTTAGAATTTACCTTCACATCATTTATTGAACTTATCTAAATACTAGAAATCGTGATATTTTATACATCCTTACAATTTAAAGAAAAATATATACAAATATTAAATTTTCATGAATAGTTTCATTATTTTCATCAAGAAAAGAAATATGACTAAATAAAAGAAGTGCCTACCCCAACATTTCACCAGCTACCAGAGCTTTTAAATGGCGAATGTTGTCCCTCTGACCGTCCGTCAGATACTAACGAAGGTGACAGTGATTATGAGGGGATAAAATCCTTTTCTCAATATTTTAACGGAGATGAATTAAATGACCCTAGCAGCGATCTCAACTTATCAAAAGAAGATTACTGGCTTCCAGATTAAACGACAAATTTTATTGGAACAAGGAACCGAATAAAATATCATCAATAAGGAGTGTGAGCTGTGCTAATAGAAACTCCTACAAATCGAGACAGTGTAACATATATAACATATAACAATTCCATACTCAAACAAACTCGATAAGGTTTTGTTGATCAAAGGGGCAAATTGCAGACATGCGCACGTTTCAAACTAGTTGATTTTCATCAATACAATGTATGCCAGTGACTACAAATCTGTCAAGTATCTATATTCGCTATACACACAGACACTAAGATATTAATCATACACTAGCGCCATCTAGAGTATGCAAATATACATACAAGACTTATCTTCAGGAGTTAATTCAAGTGAAGGAATGTATTCTCGATATTTCCACGTTAGAAACGAAGAAAAAACTATCCTCATGCTCAAGTCAGATCATAATATTCCGTTATTCTCATTATTAGCAAATTATTTGAACCGTATAAAAGTTTCATCTATGAATTCTTCATCTTTCTTTCTATGCTTCATCGAGTTTAGTATAGTATAATATTGAACGTTTTGATTCTGGTTTTATAATTTAATCTACAGATTTGCCCAATGTGTATGGTATATTCCATTTAAATGTCATATTTTCGAAATTTGAGCTCTTAGACAAAAAGTTATGGCATATTCACATTCATACTATCCAATTTGTATAAAATCGGCTCCAAATACCCCTCCATTAAATCATGAGTCTACCTGGGTTATTTATTCATTCAGGACGGCAAAGGCTCGCGGAGGATAGAGGATATATCTATGTTGTACTAACTTATGAATATTTGCTATATTTTTAGTCCTCCCTTTATGAATTGGCCGATGTGCTAATGGTAGTAGAGTAATGGTAAGGCGTATGTAACCTGCGTGAACAGAAATCAATAAAGAAACTAAAAAAACAATTAAACAATTGATCAACCGAGTATAACCCCAGTGAATCCAGGTAGGCACTTCATAAAGGGTGGGAATGCCCCATTTTTAAATTGACATTACTCACACTTGGCAGAAATTGTTTATTTGTTACATTGACAGTTGCATTTGTCAATGTCTACCATTTAATCATTGGAAGGTACACACTCCAACACGTTTACAAATAATCTAAATTTATTATAAAAAATAGTGATCTGTTACTCTAACTACGTGCTTTAACTTCAATTCTGGGTCGTTATAATTCTCCGGATAAAAAACAGTTGAACGTTTAGTGAAGAAGTTCGAAACAAATTTTACAGTGCCTGTGAGACAAAGAAATGCAGGAAGTGAAGAGAATATTGCTGCCGTAGGTGAAGGTGTTCGTGAAGACCAAAATTTATCGATTTTTCGACGTTCACAAGAACTAGTCTTCTTTGTGGAGAATTTCACGAAAAGACCTTGGTTTACATCCATACAAAATTGTTTTAACCCAAGAACTCAGATCAACAGATCATTTAAAGCGTCGTGTATTTAGTAATTGGTGCTCAGAAAAAATCGGAGATTTTCATAAGAAAATAATTCTCAGGGATGGTTAAACGGTTATCTTAGCAAGCAGAATTGCCGTATCTGAAGTAGTGATCAACCAGAAGAATATCAAGAACTGCCATTACATTCTGACAAACTTACTATTTGGTGCGTATTTTATGCTGGAGGAGTCATTCGACCTAATTGTTTTTTCAACGAAGCTCATGAGGCGGTAACTGTCAATGGAAATCGTTATCGTTCAATGTTGACTGATTTTTATGACCTGAATTGGTTCGTCTTGAGTTGGAGGTTTTTACAGGACAGTGCCACTTGTCATACTGCCAAGGACACAATGACTTTATTGAAAACCAAATTCAGTGATTCGATTATTTCAAGAATGCACGTATAGATTATCCGCCTAGTTCCCGCGATTTAAATGTAACTCCATTGGGCTTATTTCTTTGGGATTACAATAAGTCGTTGGTTTACAGCAATCATGCAGCAAATATATACGTTTTACAGATCAATATTGAACGGGTGATTGCTAACATACGATCTAATTTGTGTGAGAGAGTTATGGAAAATTGAGTTCAACGATTTCATTCTTGCCAGCGTTTCTGTGGTGCACATTAAAATGATGTTTTGTTTCATCAAAAAATTTCTATAATTTTCGAATAAATAATGTGTTTTATTCACAAAACAAAATGAGGCGCTGTTATTGAAAGACCCTCTATATTTAAGAGACCATATTACTTCTACAAGTGTAATCGCTAATCAATATTTAAAGAAAAATGTAACTATTATGCGTATAATAAGGCCAATAAAAATTTTTGATCGGTTATAAATAAAAAACCGATGAATAGTTGTACAGAGTTATGATTTTATCAGAGAGTTTAAGCCTTGACATTAACGAATAAGAAACAATATCATTTAAATGGCCCATCCATCAAGTTTTCAGTACATTGTCGATTATTTTTCTTGCACAAGTTCAACTTTATTATCCTTCAGACCGAGGCCTCCATGCAAAATTTTTCTAAGAGATGTACAAGAAATGTTCAGTTCTTGAGCACCAAATTGATGGACGTTCAACTACATTCAGCACATCACAGCAGCAATAATTTCACTGAACAAGAACGTGATCAGGATGTTTCATCAAATGACGATCCAGTTTCACGAATTGGCTTCACAATGTGATCCTAAAATTGCTGTGAATTCATTTCCATTGAATTTTCCACGTAAATTTCTATCAGGTTGCAAAAAAGATTCACCACTTTGGAAGTAAGTGTTTAATATTTCCCAGTTTTGTTCAAGCTTAAATCCATCCATTTCGTTAATGACAAATATCAAACTAAATTTCTGTCACAAAACGGGTGACAGAAATTTTGCCAGACTCGAAATAACCACTACTTCATAAAACAAACTCTAGATTGCCCAGCTTTTTGATATTTTTCACCGTACATGACTAATATCTCCTTTAATTGTGAACCGCTGTCATGAAGATTTGAAATGGTATAGGAAACAGCAGCATTTTGAGCCAGAATAGCATAATATCGAGTTCAGCAATAAATTGTGGGCAGTGTGACAGCTGCTCATTATGGTGAGGATGTCCAATCAACAACTTTACAGCCTCATCTAAATGGTCTTTCAGCGTGATAATGGATATTGTTGATCGAAATTTGAATTTACTCCAAGAAGCCAACCCTAATATTTTGCCCTGACCATCACAGTCAATAGAATCCTCCATTCTCTCTGACATGGTTAAATTACGAGTTTCATGTTGCTTTGAAGGAGGTGCAACAAGTAGATCTCATTTATTTCATCTTGTCGATGCTCAGACGTGTAAGGAATATTGTCAATTGCAATGTCACCATATTATTTTTCGTATCAACTCTTATTAAGTTAAATTATGAAAGAGAAGTGCTAGTCAGTCAGGCCATGGTGACTAGCACTTCTTCAATTACGACGAAGTCTAAAAATTGAACGATGCATGAATAGCGGCCAAAGAGACAGATTTCTTTTGTGATGAGATCCTTCAGGTTTGCCAGAATGGCGAAAAAATTAAGTGGCTAGCTACTTTGAACTTTAAATATGTAAAAATAAAACTGCTATTTTTAGGGAAAACAACTTTGTAACCTCTATGTTCTATGTTCTATGATCTATGTCTAAGATTTTAACCGAAAAGTGTCACATGTCATATTTAGTTAACTGTTAGAAATGTGAATTGAGAAACCCGAAGAAATAGCATTTTTTTTTATTTCTTCCAGGTTAGATCTTGAAATCGATTAAAGTAAGAGGTTCATTTCGTACGAGTTTCATTTCATTAACTCCGGAATTGAATGAAATATATTTTGATGCCGAAGAAGATGTGATGTTTAAGAATGAATATTTTCAACTGATTCATTCACCCGCATACGTGAGAACAGTATTTGGACAAGAATCACCAAAACCACAGGATACGGTAGAACTTTCAAGAAAAAGCAAGGAGAATAAAAAGAATTTCAAGAGGATAAAGGAGGATTTTGTGCTGAATAATTTTGATGGTAAGAGTGAATTTATGGTTAAAAAAATTCCAGACGGAATGCACGCATTGTGAAGTAGAAGAAGGTAGAGACAAAATTTTGATTTTACGGTTGTTTCTGGATGGAATAGCGAAACAATGGTTTGATTATAAATTAATTACTTTAGGTTTAGACAAAAGTTTTCAAATATGGAAAGATAAGGCGTGTTCATTTGGGTACATAGGAGGAAGTTTAGTTGACTACGCTTTTAGAAAAAAAATTGTTGTTAAATCTCTGAAATAACTTTCCAACTGACATATTAATTGATTTAATTGTGATAAGTTTGCCAAATATTTTACAAAATAGAACTGGTCGATCAAATGTTACAATTTTCGAGAAATTATTGGGTGAGTTGTGAAAGCTAGAAAGTTTGAAAAAATATGACAACGATCGAAATAAAGAAAATCATGGAATGAATAAATCTGCCGAAAAAATTCCCCTCTATTCAAAAACAAAATAAAAACCAGTTAAGAAGGAACCATGCCCAATTTGTGAGAAGAATAGTTTTCAGGTAGATTTCATCCGGAGACTTTATGTCGGCTTAGGAATAAGTCGAATAATTTTGAACAAAAGAACGTACCCGGTAACATTAGAACTGTAAACAATGTTGGGGTACGGGATAAATTAAATGAAGCCATTTCAACCCAAGAAAAATGAGACTGCTGCCATTGATCAAATTGAAGTTGTTTATAAATAATAATGAATAATGTGGAATTTATGATTCGGGCTCAAGTGTTAGTCTTCTGGGTTCCAGAGTAGCAGAAAAGTTATGTCTACGCATTCAAGATAATAGAAACACATTCAAAACAGTCAGTGGCAGGACAAATTTTTCAGGAAAAATAATAACAAAAATGAGAATCAATTATATCAAAAAAGAAGTTGTACTTTTTGTAGTTAATAAGAAAAATTTCGAGTATGATATTCTACTCGGACTAGATTCTATTTCCAATTTTCAATTAAAACAAGATTTTGATTTGAATATTTATCAAAGATTAGATATGAATGAAGAGAGAAAGATCGATTGTCTTCATAATAATAATAATAATGATAACAATGATTACACTATCAATTTCAATGAAGTGATAGCAACAGAATTTTTCGAAGCAAAATCAGACCATTTGGAAACAAATCAGAGAAATAAAATTGAAGTTTTAATAAAATAAATATGACCATATTTTTGCAAAACACAAGTTTGATATTGGTTAGGTGCAAAATAATGAGGCACATATAAAACTTTTAGAACACAAATTTATAGCAAAAAAACCATACAGATGCTCAATGGAGGATCAAAAAGAGATAGAATTCCAAATAGGAAGATTGGTGAAAGCGAATCTGATTGTGGAGTCCTCCTCACCTTTGGCATCACCAGTTACTTTAGCATATAAGAGAAATAATAAGAGAAATGAAGGGTCTAAAACCAGATTGTGTCGATTTTCGAGAAGTCAATAAATTAATTGTTTCCGAACCACAGCCTTTCCCATTAATTGATGAAATCTTAGCCAAGACCCGAAATGCAAAATTATTCACTACATTAGATATGAATTCTGCCTTTTGGGTGATTCCAATTTGTATCGAAAATAGATATAAGACTGCTTTTGTGACACAGGATGGTCACCGGCAATGGAAATGTTTACCTTTTGGTCTTAAAACATCCCCGGCCATATTTCAACGTATATTTAATAATATTATGAGAAAATATAACTTGAATTTATTTTGCCTAAATTATATAGATGATATTCTAATATTTTCCTCAACATTTGACCAACATATAGAACATTTGGAGAGTCTCTTGAAAGCAATATGTGATGAAGGCTTCAGACTTAAATATATCAAGTGTAATTTTGCAGAAGAAGTCAAATATTTAGGTCATATTGTAGGAAAAAATACAGTACGACCTATAAATGACAACTTAATTTCCATTAGGAGTTTTTGCTCCACCAGATACTCGGAAGAAGATAAGGCAATTTTTGGGTAAAGTTAATTTTTATCACAAATATATAATATATATATATATATATAAGATTCAGCTAGATTATTAGAACCGTTGTTTGTGGATCATGTGACATATATTGTAAAAATGAAACGAGAGTAGGACAAAAGTATGGTCTCCTTTCTCAATTGGGCCCAGCAAAGGAACCATTTGAAATAATGTCATTAGACACAATTGGAGGTTTTGCTGGAAACCGCTCTTCAAAAAGATACCTTCATCTCCTAGTGGATCATTTTACTCGATATGCATTTGCGAGCACTTCAAGACACCAAACAACCGAAGATTTCATTAAATTAATCAATAAAATTCAAGACAAACTACCAATGAAAACACTAGTAACAGATGAATACCCAGGAATAATTTCGGAAAAATTCAGACAACATATGAGAAGTTTGAATATATAATTGATTTTCACAACACTAGATTGTCCTTTTTCTAATGGTCTGAATGATCGACTAAATCAGATATTAGTGAACAAAATAAGGTGCAAAAAAAACGAAAAGAAAACTAGGGCATGGACGAAAATAGCCGATGAATGTATTGAAGAATACAATAGAACAGACCATTCTACAACTGGATATAGCCCAGAATATTTACTTGTGGCAGAACTTATCCCATTGCTCTAGAAGAACTTATTGAAGAGAGAAATTTACCCAAAGATAGGGAAATAGCATATAAAAATTCTTTACGCTATCATGAATACAATAAAAGACTGATCGACAAGAATAGGAAATATTATGATTTTAAAATTGGAGACTATGTTTACGTTGAAAATAAATCAAAATTGAATAGAAAAAAACTTGATGAAATAAAAATAGGAACTTTTCCAATAGTGAAAAAAATTTCTAACACTATATATGAGATAGATATTGGAAATGAAAGAAAGAACAATAACTATTTTCATGTAACTAAGTTGCTCCCATGTGAAAACGCAAACATGTAATGAGGGGTGCATACTTTGTGTGGGGGGATGTAAAAATAAAACTGTTAGTTTTAGGGAAAACAACTTTGTAACTTCTATGTTTTATGATCTATGTTTTATGTCTAAGATTTAAACCTAAAACTGTCACATGTTATATTCAGTTAGATGTTAGAAATGGGAATTGAGAAACCCGAAGAAATAGCATTGTTTTTGATTTCTTCCAGAATCATGGCATCAAGTCGTCTATGCGATTATAAAAATAAGAATTGATTACATTCTTGTAAAGGTATCATATAATCAGTTTTTCCCACTGAAGCTTTACTTTTCGGCAAAAAATCTGTATGAACTATTCATCGTCCTAAAATCATTCAAATTTTTGGCTCAGATAGCCGAATCAATCAAAAAAATTCTTTAATATCTTAATTCAGACTCGAGAAATGTGGCCCACAATCCAGTTTTAAACTGACGTTCCCACAGGAAATCACAAATCCAACTCGATTCATTTTAAATTCTAGAACATTCAAACCTGTCAACTTAGATCCTCGTCTTCCAGAATGGGAATTCACTTTTGTCGGGTATTCTCGACCAGAGCGACGTTTCTACGGCTCCACAATTAGTAAATTCAACAGTTATCTAATTATAAGCAGGTAATAGAGAATCATGTGTGGCTTGCATTACTCAATAACGTCAAATGGACTCTGTGTCGTGCACAAAGGCCGGAATGAATAACCAGATCTGAAACCGTTAGTATTTCGTGTTTGAAAAGGTGAGGCGTAAAATGTGGCCATCTTCCAAATCGAATTAATCATTTATGAGTTATGAAATCTGCTAGGAAGGACGAGAATATCAGATGTTGAAAACATGACTATAATAGCAATTATATTTTCCACCATTAATTTTCTACAATTACAGAAGCGATTATTATTCAGTTATGCAATATTTCTTGGCAGTGCGTAAAATTATAACAAGAAACATTAAAGTTGTCCTGCGTCTCATAAAAAATTGGACATTTGTTTATATAGAGCCATACTATATAGCCAGGGAGTTTTCAAAGATTTGGGTATTTGTTTTTGATCGAAGAAAAATTGTTTTCAGTTATCGGGTGTTTTTTTAAAAGTGATAGAATTTTCGATAGAGATAACTGTGATTTGACAGAAGGTAAAAGCCATGTTGTTTTGACATTTCTGTTCAGTAAGCATTGACGAATCATCATGGAAAGACTCACGTCGCAACAACATTTATAAATTGTTGAAATTTATTTTCAAAATCAGTGTTCTATCTGCCAAACTCATAGAGCACTTCGTGAAATTTGGGGTTTCCATAATCGTCCATTAGAGCAGCTTATTTGTCGAAGTATCGATAAATTTCGGACATCATTTTCTCTACTCGATATAATAACAACAACAAGACAAAGAACTGTACGTACAGAAGAAAATATTGCTGCTGTAAGTCATAGTGTTAATGATGATCCAGATTTGTCTATTGGTCGACGTTTACAACAAGTTGGACTCTGTGCATCCACCACATGGAAAATTTTGCGTGAAGATCTTGATCTACACCGATACAAGATCCAACTGGTTCAAGAGCTAAAGCCACTTGACCTTGATAAGAGTATTTTATTTGCTGATTGGGCGAAAAAAAAACTTGAAGTTGATCCACTTTTTTATCGTAAATTTGTGTTCAGTTATGAAGCTTATTTCTGGTTGAACGGCTATGTAAACAAGCGAAATTGCCATATATGAAATGAAAACAATTCTCAAGAAGTTCTGCAGGTTTCAATGCATCCTGAAAAATGCACTGTATGGTGTGCTTTACACGCTGGAGACATCATCGGTCCATATTTCTTCAAAAACGATGCTGGAGCTAATGTTACAGTGAATGGGGCTCGTTAAAGATCGATGATCAATGATTTATTTGTTTCAAAATTTGAATGGTATCGACCCAGAAATGTTTTGGTTTCAACAAGATGGTGCTATACCTCATGCTGCTACCGTAAGAATTTATTTATTTGAAGAAAGATTTGGCGGTAACATTATTTCGAGAGATGGTCCAATTGATTGGTTTCAAAGATCATGCCTCATAACTCCACTGGATTATTTTCTTTGGGGTTATGTCGAGCCATTGGTTTAAGCTGATAAACCAGAAACAACAGGCTTTGGAAGCAAACATAACTCGTGTTATTGATGAAATAAGGCCTGAATTACTCGAAAAAGTGGTCCAAAATCAGTCTGGTCGAATGCGGTTCCTCAGAGCTAGTCGTGGTGGGCATATGCCGGAAATTATTTTTAAAACATAAATGTCATAAAATTATCTTTCAAATACGAAAAAATTGGCATCAATCTTAATTTAAATGTATTTTATTTCAATTTAAAGTACTATCATTCTAAAAAATACCCGATAGTTCTCAAGAACTGAAAAAGAATCAATTGCATGTTAGCTGAGCTGTAATAGTTTGCATTACTTTTGCGATTCATGATATAAAGACGCATTTTGGTTCTATTTTTTGGAACCTTAGGAGTGGTCAAAATGTTTGGTTTAAAATATTTATATCTACTATTATTAATTTTGATTTGATTTTTTCAACATTCATTTAATGTTAGAACTGAATTTTTTTATATACTGTGGAAATACAAATAGAAGCAGAGCTACTTTCAGAAATCATTTTGATATATTGCAAGACATGTCTCTGAAACAACGGTTCCAAATTTTGTTTTAAATGGGCCAGCACTCAACAGTTGAATAGTCACACAATATACGGATTTCTTTTTGAAAGAAAATGGATAGAAAGATTCGGATCGATCAGATGGTCAGCTCGAAGTCCTGTCCTTATACCTCTAGACTTCTTCCTTTGGGGTGTTTCGTACCACTCCAATTCATACTCGTGACCAGCTTCTCGAAAAAATACATAACTGCTGCAGTATGCTTAGGCAGTGATGAAGGCAGTTACGGAAAGTTGTGGATTCTATCCGAAAACCATGTAGGCTTTACAATAGGAAGGTGGCAAGCATTTTCAGAATTTGTTGTGATTAGTTTTAATAATAATAATTCAATCATTCCCAATACAGTACATATCACAGAATATGAGTGTGGATAGCTCAGCGGGAGAGCATCGGACTCGTGACCGGGAGGTCCAGGTTCGAGTCCTGTTCAGGTAGAAAAGAAATTTTCTAGTTGGACGGGTATCTGCCACCATTTCACTGTTGGGTCAAAAATTAACAGTGCTGTGACCTAAAGTGGCGCAAGATCGCAGTAACAAAGCCTACACAGAACACAACTGAACTTCTAACTCGCACAAGCTGAAAAAGCTTCTGAGGGATCTTCACAGAAGATCTAGGAGTATCAGGATAATAATAATAATAATAATAATAATAATAATGAATAAATTTTTAACCCATCAGAAATTTCATGGGAAGTCAGGTACAATTTTGTCTGAAAAGACACTTAAGTATATATAAATCAAAAATTTATAATACAAAATAAACACAACATTAGTTAAACAAACAATAAATAAATAAATTCAGCCAGACAACGTGTTTCATAAAAATATATCTTTTAAAAAGTATCATTAGGTATTCACGTGTTGAGTAGTATACTTTATTCATTAGGAGACACAGTTCATTCTTAAATTTTATTCGATTTAATTTCTTCATTCTGGACAGCAGATTGTTGAAAATTTTTATAGCTAGATGACTTGTATATAACTGAGATACTTTCATACGATGATATGGTATGATGAAGTTGTTTTTGTTTGTAGTATGGTTGTGATTATAGTTGTTTTTCAATAGTATGTCTTCATTATCATGGATGTTCATTACACAGGTAAGTATGAGAAAGGACGTCACGGTAAGAATTTTTTCTCTGGGGAATAGCTCTCTACAGTTATATCTACTACTGACGCAATATATTATTCTCAGTACCTGCTTCTGTTTTATGAATACTTTCTTACTTTCAGACAAATCCCCCCAGAAAAGAATGCCGAAGTTAAGGACACTATGAAAGTAGCTGAAATAAGTAATCTTGGCTGTTTCCGCTCTCGCTATTTGCTTTATTCTCCTAACTGCATAGGCAACTCTTGACAACTTAGGAAACATTTCATCAATGTGGACAGAAAACTTGAGATTTGATTGCAAAAAGACACCAAGTAGCCTCATGTGATTGTCCGAATACATTTTTGGTTCAAATAGTAGTCTTTATGTTTTATTACTGTTCATCATCATTTTGTTTGCGCTTCCTTTAGGGTCTTCTTGTGAACAGTTTTAGTCTTTACATCTTTCTGAAATACTAGCTCCGATGTTGGTGAAATATTTGTTCAATTCGTCTGGTCTAAGATTTGTCTCGTCCTTGCGCACTTGATTTTTGTGTTCCCTATTTATCAATTTCCATATAATATTATTTTTATTTTCTGCATTTCTTATCTTATGTAGATTAAAGTTTCTTTTCAGCTCTGTTCATTTCTCGGCATATTTCTTTCTATTAATGCCAGAATTCATCGAAAGCCTCTTTCGTAGACTTACCAAGATTCCATGTTTCTGCATTCAGTTTTGTTTTGAGTTCATCTATAATATATTGGATTGATTGGTAATTTTTTTCTCGAATATTCATTTACAGGTAAGCAATTCGCTGTGGGACAGCTGAGTCTTTGGCCCAAGTGGTTTGACAGATGTGGCTAAAAGGTAAGTGTAATCGATTTGTCTACATTTGAGAATATTTTATCTATCATTGTTTTCGATGCCGAGGATATTCTGAATGGTTCCACAAATCTGGCATGTAGTCCAAAGTCCGCGAGTACTCCCAGCAGTTGGTTTGGAGCTGCGGTATTTCTTAGTGAATTTATGTTGAAATCTTCACCTTCATATATATATGAATAGTTTGGCTTGCATTCAATACCTCAGTCTAAACAGTTCCTTAATTGGTTCAAAAAAATTTCAATTGATCCCTGTGGGATGTCTGTTAACACCCAATATTATTTGTTCACCATATTCATTCCACTTACCTGCCATCTCGATGACATTTTCAATAGAAAGTGTAAAGTACAAAGTCCGGGAATCATACACATTTAGAATCCTCCTTAGCGATCAACAGCACACCACCATATCCTTTTTTCTAGAAAAGTTGCTTATCATATTGTATCCCTGTACCCTCAACTGACTCACATTGGTACTTGACATCCAATGTTCTGTTATAATAGCAGTATTAATAGCTTTTTCACCCAATACTTCTTCAAGAAGCTCAAATCACTTATTGCTCTAATATTCAGTTTTAATATATTGAATAATTTTGCATTAAACTTGTATGAATAATGAATGCAGTAAATAATAATTTTTATCACATGGATTATATCTCACTGTTTGTACTTTCACAGTTTCACATCTATTGTCCTATGAAAACGAACCTTCAATAGAATGTGTTTCACGTCTTTGAAAAGTTTAATTAATAGGAGAGTTTTTGCACATAATTTTCATGGGGTTTCACGGGGCGGAATTTAGAGTAAACTTTGACCAAAGATCAAGTCAATTGTGTAATAATTTAATCAAGTACTTCATAGAAATTTTCATGACACCATCTTTGTCTAAGCAAAATTTTCCGCTCTCTCCAATGGTGAACATTTTGAATGAGATGATGGTTTTAAAATATCATATTTTTTTAATGAAAAAATTGTGAAACGTTACAAAATAGTAGAATTTTGAATAACTTTACAACGAAAGATAATTGAACCGTATTCGATACAAACTTTTGTGTTGCAAATTGCCTGTAGAATCACTTTGTGAAATTTGGCCAGAGAAACTTGAGTACAAGTATGATCCAATGTGATTATTTCTTTAAATCATATTGAGACATATTCAATCAAGCATATAATTGTGAATGCTCAGTTTCTTGAAAAGTCATCGGCCTGCCAATTTAGTTAGATGAACTCGTTCAATAATAATTGTCAAGAAATGTTGATTTATGGCAGTTCAAATCATACAAAAATTCTATATCACATTCTCTTAATGCACTCAGCTGCAGTATATATAACATATAATTTCGTGAGAACCCTATGTTATTTCATTTGAATCTTTTCTTCTCTGAAGATGACACTGATCAAACATAAAAGCAGATTAATTTTTTTACGTTACAGAAGATAAGATTCTCGACATTGTTGATAGGATTTTTTATTAATTTGTTTCAATTTCTCTAGACATATTTCGGAATTTTACACTTCAAAACTATCTAATAAATTTCAACTTAAAAACGTACTCGCCATATTTTGGATCATGCAGCAGAAAAAGAACAGCAGCTGAAGTTTTTCTTCATTTCTTAGAACTTATGACTTCAAACGAAAATCTGTTCAATCAAAAATATGAAGCGGAAAAATGTGCGTTTTCAATATGGGTTCAACATGACTGCTGCCGCAGTACTAGAAGATTTTAAAAAAATAAAAAGGCAAATAGAATCTTAAAGAAATTGATGAACAAAATTTCAAATGAACCCTCCAAACATTTCGGTGACAACCTACAATCATAACAAAGCTATGAGAAAAACGTGGTACAAAAACGAGTCAGAAAAAACTCTTCTGTTTGAAGAGAACAATCAGACTGTTGCCCTTTTCTCATAGTCGTGAAGAACAATAAAGTGAAATAATTCTTAAATGTTTGCCAAGTCAGTCGTCAAGACGTCGACGACTCCTTGATGTTGATAAAGAAGCGACTAATTTTCCTCCTCGTCTTTGCATAGCTCTAAAGGGGGACCTACACCTGAGGATTATTTAGAATTTTCTCACGATATTCGTCTACTACACGTGGGAAGGATTCGCCTAGTACTATATAAATACAACAAAACTTTGGACACGATCTAATCTCCTAAAGTAGTTTTGATAGTTTGCATTACCATTTCCACTATCACAGGAATGTTGAGCATTGAACATCGTGTTAAAGTATAGTCCGTCTAGAAACTATCACGAATTCATTATTTTTCATAATTTAAATATACTTCTTTCTCTTTTGTAACATTCTTAGACAAAATTAATGCATAAAATAGGTTGTGCAGACAGTCGGCTATGACCAGAGTTGCATGGCAACACAATACAATTTATGAAATAATGTCGCAACTAGAAGAAAGAAAACAGGTAGAATATTTGTATAGAAAAGGTTTTCGAAACGTTAAAATATAAGTGCAATTGACGGAACTGGAAAAAATTCTGTATATGAGACAATAAGAGGATAAAAAATGGCATTGATATGAGGCATAGGCGAGTTTCAGGAAGACCGCGTAAGATTAATGGAAACAATTTAAACGCTTTATTGGCCTTAGGACGAAACAATCCAAGCCTGGCGTTTCTCAAATTGGCTAACAGATTTGAAAATCAACAAAATATAAAAGAAGGCCCAGAAACCGTCCGTCCCTGAAAATACAAGGCTACATATCTAGGAAATCAAAAAAAAAACCTATAATGACACCTTTACAAAAGTAACGAAGGTAGAGTTCAACGTTTTCAAGAAGATAATTTAATAATGTCTTTATATCTGATGAGAGTTGTTTCCAATTTTGTGGAAATCACTTAAAAATCCTATCAAAACAACTTGTTGCCGTTCAAATTTCGAAATTTCCTACCAAATTATTGGTTTGGGAGCAATATATCAGTGTGGTGCCACGCCTCTCTGTATAGTTGATGGTACCATTAATACTGAAAAGTATTGTGGCATTCTGAACGATTTTCTCCTTGAAATGGCGCATGCTTTATATCCAGAGGGCTGGCGTTTTCATCAGAATAATGCAAAATGCCATGTTTTGGCCTATACTCAAGCTTGGAAGCAAGAACACCAAGTGACAACCATTTCATGGCCAGACTTCTCCAGATCTTAATCCCATTGAAAACATATGGGGACTAATGGAGATTGATGCTAAACGAGCAACGCCACGAAATAAAGATGATTTAATGCAGTCAGTTTTACAGTCCTGAACTATCATCACCGCAAATTATGGAGATGATCTAGTTTCGGGTGTACCTCGACGTTTAGTCAAGTGTTAAAAGTAAAACGGGCTTGTATAAGTAAATGAGAAGAATATTTTGTTACAATTTTCTAGCTCAAGAACTAAAAATATTAACTAAAAAATTAAAATTGAGCTTTGTTTTTTCCGGATACTTTCTAGACAGACTATAATTGAAAAGATGCGTGTTTAAGACTTTTTGTGATTTTTCCCAATTCCTTCAGAACAAAAAAATTGAAATGGAAAAAGAAAATTGCTCACCTGTAACCGTTATCAAAACGATTAACCTTGATTCAAATCGAGAAATTACAGAACATATCTAAATATGAATTTCTAGGATATTTAATAATTAACGGAACCAGCAGAAAAATTAAGAATAATCATGCTAGCCCGAACATCAGAAAAATACTGCTTAAAACATACGTATGGAGTGTTCTTTTATGCGAAACATGGACAATGAGTAAAAGTGAAGAAAAAAAAAGAAAATTGAGAGGTGTGAAGGGACACTTGGATGGAACGAAGTTCCTTTCGATTAATTAGTGAAGGAATTGTAATAAAATTTTTTATTTTTTTCAAGTTATAATAATTTTTTTTTTATTATTAACAAATATAATGTAATATGAACTTAATTAGAAGGCTCAATTTTAGTAATAATTGGCTTGTGGTAACTGAAGTAGGAAACATATGTTTGGGATTCTATTTCATTTAAATGTCTTGAAAAAACTGCATCGATGGTAGTATTATATTTTGTTGTTGATTCTGCTGGATTATTGTTTATTCTTAAATCAAATTCTTCCTCTAGAAACTGTAGCAATGGTTTTGATTTTTCATTAATGGAGTTGATGTTAAAATCACCGGCCAAAATGAGTGGACGTTTATCCAAATTTCTGTTGTAACTGCTAAGCGCTTGAGAAAGATCTTCAGAATACTCTAGCAGTGCTGGATAAATGAACTCCTGAATATCTATTAATTTATTATTTGCTGAGACATATATGACTGCCATGAATAAAGTAACGCCGTTTTCCATTACACACTCTGCTGCACATAAATCTGCAACACTTGTACGTCTTACGTGCAAGTCCTGAATATTGTTCATAATAACCGAAATATTTGGTGTTACAAGATTGTTCGTATCATTTGTGTTGTCATAAATCGCAATTCCACCTGAACGAACAAAATCACGTTTAAAGTGAGCTATACAATTAAAATTCTGTATATCACATTCTTCTTGATTGTCCAACCATGTCTCTGATAATAACAAAATGTTCGTTTTTTCTGTAACAGAATCGATTAAATCAACTGAATGTTTACGAAGGCTTTGGACGTTGAACGTACACAATGAAATGCCTTTATCTCTAGTAATGAAATCAATGACTGATTTTGCCTTCGTTTCAAGCTTATTTGAAGACAATCTCTGAAACTCTAGTAAATACTAGAAATATTGTTGATGAAGCGTGTACTCAATTATGATGAAATCGAAATTTAGTTTTAACATCATCAAATGTAACGATAAATAAACCTAATACACTCAACAAAAATAATCGTCGCGACACCACACTGTTTAATGCGAAATAGAAAGACGAAACAAAAATAACTGGCTTGCTTTCTATGTGAGAGAGAGAGACAGAGAAACACGTGCACGCCACACGGCTTGAAACTATAGCAAAAAGTGTCGTTACAACTTTTGGCCTTAATTTTTTTCGTCTAGCCCTCTTTCGCAACGCACGATAAAGAACTTCGTTCCAAAAGGTTGCTGACTCTTGAAAGATAATAATTTAGACGAAAAATAACCTTTGCAGAACATGTGATAAACGAGAAAGTATTGAGAAAAGCAGAAGAATGAAGATAATTATCAAAAACACTAGGGAAAAAAGAATATGTAGAAAAATCTCTTATTATTTTATTCGAATATAATCAGATCCAATGACGAAATGGTTGGCATGTGTAGAATCCTATTTGCTTCCTGATGTTCATTTATTTTATTTTCGAAAGCTCTACCTGTTTGGGCAACGCATTGATATGAGCATAGACTTTTGATTTGTCCAAGGGCTCATTCAATAGTTCTTCCGCAAACCTAATGAGGAAATATTCCCTCAATGAAAAATAGTGACGAAATCGTCCCTGTGAACAATAAACATAAATATGCTTGAATGGTAGGAATACCCTAGATCCTTCCATCTATGGGGCCTTTAGCGTGCAACAATGGACAATAGCGTCCAGTAAAATTTACGCGTGTTGTTTTTTTTGTGGGTTCATGCATGAAGTTCTATAAACGAGGCGGAAACGCCATACGAGTAAAGATTTAATTTGTATGCAGTCAAGGTCTCCGGAATGCCATCGTTCTCTTAGGGCCAGAGCACGTCGTCAACTCACACAAGAAATATGTCATGCTTCGCTGGCTTGGAGACCATTTCTTGCCAATTTTGATGTGGCGAGACGGCAAGGGAGCTTCCGAAGGAGCCAAAACTGGTGGAACGAAATGAAAGATGAAAGTTAAAAGTCTGTTTGCTTTCATTTATGTTCGACTTGAGGTCGATTTTCTTTTTCTTGAAATATCTCTAATATGATCATTAATTTGAATATTAAAACAAATTGAAATATGTTTATCATCTACAATTTTAATTTCAAAAAAATTTTTATTCAAAAAACTTTTAGAAATAAATTTATGTCTAACAAGCACCGCTTACATTTAATAGACGTATATATTCTGCTTCTATTTATAGTATATACGTCTATTAAATGTAAGCGGTGCTTGTTAGACATAAATTTATTTCTAAAAGTTTTTTGAATAAAAATTTTTTTGAAATTAAAATTGTAGAAGATAAACATATTTCAATTTGTTTTAATATTCAAATTTTGTTATATTTCTTCTATCAAGTAAAAGGCCTTTCTATTTTATGATCATTAATTCATCGTCTTCACCTGTTTTAACATTGCTTCTTTCTCATTTACATTTCTAACGGGTTTTCCCACTCTATATTATTTTTGACATTTCCGATATCATTTGGGTTCAGTATGTTATGGAATTTAATCATGGACACGTTTCAAAAACGTTTAGAAATCAAAATCAGTGCTTACTTGTGAAAACTGTGAAAAATTTAAGGAGAATGCATGATTATTCAGCTGATCGACTCACTACTGGTTGTATTGTAGACAAATTTGAAAGTTAATTTTCTTTACACTATACAAGAGTACCAGAACGACAATGAAATGCACGCATACAAGGGAATATTGACTTGGTTGCAATAAGTGTGAGGAAAAATCCAAATCCATCGGTTTTACATCGTTCACAACAATTGAAACGTTCTTACAATTTGGAGAATTTTAATGAAAGATTTGAGTTTACATCCTCACAAAATTCAACTGGTTCACGAACCGAAGCCGTTTGACTACCGTTAACGTCGTTTGTTTTCTAAAAACGTCAAAATGATGAACAATTTCGTTAAAAAGTTTTTTTTTGGTCTCTAAACATCCTAGGTGAAATTTTCAAATTCGCTGATCTTTTTCAGGCAGTTTGATATTGAACATTATCAGAAGAGTAACTCAAACAGAAACTCAAACATTCAAATACAACAGATCTATAAGTAATGATAGGGAACATCCAGAAAAAATATAACTTATTTAAAGAACTAACGTATGTAATGTTCAAAATGACCACCACTAACTTCCATACAATGATATAGTCTACTTTCAAATCTTTCTCTAACATTTCCGAAAATGTCTGGTGTCAGTAATTGACATTCAGTGATAATTTTTTGTTGCAGCTCTCCAAGATTTTCAGGTGGAGTTGCATAGACCGTGGACTTCAACTGTCCCCACAAAAAAATCTAATAGCGATAGATCGGATGATATTGCTGGCAACTCTATAGGACCCCTCCTGCCAATCCAACGTCCTGGATAACGTTCGTTTACAAATTGTCGAACACGGATAACGAAATGTGGCAGTGCACCATCCTGCTGAAATGTGAGTTCATTTTCTAAGAGAATGTCGTCGTTTTCCAGAATGTCAGTAATCATTGGATCAATAATGCCGTTTAATAAATTCAAATAAGTTGTTCCGTTAAGATTCCCATCGATATGTCCAACAATATGGGTTCCTAATATTCCTAACCTACCATTAAATTTTTGGGGAATTTGTGTGTGTCTCCATGAATAAATGAGGATTACTATAACTCCGGTACAGACAATTATGTCTTCTGACTTTTCCAGTCAATATAAAGGTACATTCGTCCAAAAAGATTGTATTGCAGAGTCGGTGTGGGTTATTATTCAGTATCTCACAAAATTCTTCACAAAACTAAGTCCGACTGTCAGGATCATCTTTATTTAACTGTTGCACCAGCCTTATCTTGTAAGGGTGAAATTTATGAGCTTCCACAATTCGATGAACGCTAGATATTGGAAGATTAGATGCTCGTTCTTAAGTTCTTATAGATTGCTGATTATCCATCTGTAAATGTCCCAATACTACTATTTAAGTAGCTTCATTTCGGACTGGACGCTCACCTTCGTGTTTCTATTCTGAATTTGGTTGAAACCGTTGTTCGCGGTTTCGCGTTTTCAACTCCAATTTAATAGATAATCTAATTCGACAGGAACTATCTAAAATAGCTATGAGCCAAATTTATCCCATCATAAAAACTGAAGAAAATAAAAAATTCATTTCTCTATCGTACTTTGGTAGCATAAGTCAAAAATTGGCCAATAGTTTTTCAAAATCAGATGTCAATATTGCCTTCTTAACGCAAAACAAATTATCATCGGTATAATTCAACGCAAAGGTCCCTACTCCAAACATACACAAATCAGGAGTTTATGAGTTATCTTGTTCTACGTACAGTAATAAATATATAGGACAACAGGACGTTCCTTCAAGACGAGGTTCAACGAACATAAAATGAGTTTCGGGGAGAAATAAACGAAATTCTACTATTGCCACTCATTGTCTAGAAAACGGTCATTCCTTTCCCACAATAGATAATCTTAAAATTTTACATGTAAAATCAAAAGGGAAGAAACTCGATTATCTAGAAATTGTTGAAATTTTTAAATCAGTTCACAATAGCAATAATGTAAAAATAATGAATGACTGTACGGAGCTATGTAAATCGAATATATGTGAGATATTTAAAAAGTAGCATCAGTTTAAAACCTTTTTCAACGAACATAAAATGAATTTAATGAAAAGTAAACAAATATTCAACTTTTGCCACTAATTCTGTAGAAAACAGTAATTCCTTGCGACAAAAGAAAATTTTAAGGAAATTTTCATTGTAGATTCAAAAGAAAAGAAACTTGATTATTGAAATTTTCAAATTAGTTCACAATAAAAATAATGTAAAAAATAATGAATGAATGTACGGAGCTATGTAAATCCAAATATTCGAGATATACAATAAAATAATGTGAAAATAATGAATGACTGTACGGAGCTATGTAACTTCAAAAATTATTTGAGATATTTAAATGGGTATCATCTGTTTAACAACCTTCTTTGTCGATTGCCGACATTCCGGTATCTGTTAGAAGGCCCCTATTTTTAACCCGGTTTTTTATCACGTTCTGCTTGTAAACCTCTGTACCACTATTAGGTGTTACCTAGAATCTATCGAAATATTCAAATTATTTATCACTTTTGTTCAAATACCTCTGTACCACTGTTAGGTCTTCAGTTGTCTGATGATGGGATAGCTCATTTCCCGAAACTCGAGTCACAAGAAAATGTGTAATATATATTTTTATCGGTAGTAAAACATAGTAATTTCTACAATTTGTTTTAATTATGATCAACTACCTAATAGTAACGGCTGAAACAATTCAGTATATTCTCACCTTAACAACGAGTCTAAATCTGAAATTGTTTGATCGATACTTTACGAAATATCGATCACTACGGCCATCTACAGAAATAAAATAGATTTCAAAATATTATCCAAACAAAGAGTTATTATAATAATGTAGATGATATCTTAGAAAAAGACATTTCACCGAAACGATTGCAACAAAGATAATTCCCACATACCTGATCATGACGACGCGTAGTTCGAAAGAGACATCTAATTTCCGGACTACCAATTTTCCACAACAGATCGACCATATCTTCCTTTCACCCTGTTTCCTTGCATCAAATCCGCCCCAAACAACCTAGAGATTTCGTCGTCGAATACAAATTGAAGAACACGAGAAAAGTTCCCGGAACGGATGTCAATATACCGATATATTTGCCCCTGTCACTCCGGCAAAAACTCGAAGAAATTTTACGACGGAAAAACCGTTTTTAGATCCCTGTTTGACACTTCCAGTGTCGGAACATAAACATTTCCCCCTCGTTCCTTAGGGGAGCGCCTGAACTAAAAAGATGTTCGACGTCTCAACTTCGAGAATACTCCAACTATCCGTTACAAATTTATATGATAAATTCTCACTCCCTTCGACGGCGTTCTACTAATACTTGAAAATATACGAACTAGAGAATGGTTGGCTCTAAATACGAATATTCAACCCAAATAACTTGGAAACAATGTGCCTCTCTGTTGAATTTCAACTTCTTATAACAGTTTGGCGAAAAAAGATCCTTTATTTTTGTGTGAACTTCAAGACTACACTAACATGTTTTGTATTGTCCAATTTGGGTCAAATATGCACCGTTTGATTCTATAATTTGTTGCCTTCTTGAAAGTAGCTTCATAATGTCTCTTTCATAGAACTTTAGAATTTCAGAAGCTTTTCTTGATGCCAATATCTTATCACTCAGAAAGTTTTGCAATGCAAGAAAAAGATGGTAATAGCTTGGTAGATACATTGAAACTTTCCAACCAAGCTCCCGGAGTTTTTGGCGAGTCACTTCAGACGTGTGTAGTCTGTGGTGGAAGACAACACCTCTTTAGTCCCACCAAATGTACAGTAGAAACTTCCTGGCCGTTAGTTCTAGTTTGGTCACTGTTTGAGCTGCTGCACCGATCGTTTTCATACAATATTGTCGTATGTGAACCATTCATCATCTGTAGCCACCATCCGCTTAAGAAATAGGTGAATTTCATTTCGTTTGGCCAAGGCTTCGGAGATGGAAATTCGATCCATCATGTTTTTTGGTGTTAATTGGTGTGAATCTCAAATATCGAGCGTCCTTTTGAATCCAGCTTTACGCAAATGGTTTTTAACTATTTTATGGTCGATCTTTAGCTTCTGGGCGATGCTATGCCTACTAGCATCGCACGCAATCAGCTGTCATAGTTTCGGAACCATAAACACCATTCACCATTTCAGCCGCCTCTAGCGTTTTCGCCTTTATCAAAAAAAAACTGTTAAATGTACCGAATATTCTTTTGTGTACTTGCATTTTGAACCCTTTAACTGAAAACTGAATGGACCAAACACAAAACACCAGACTGTTTTTAGTGTGAAATGTCACCTTAGCAACGAGCATAAATCTAAAATTGTTTGCTGAATACTTTACGAGATATCGTTCACTACGTTCTACCAAAAAAATAATGGATTTCTTTTTCTCTAACCTTTTATTTGAATATTAAAAACCGGTTTTTGCCAAGTGAATTAACGTACTAGATAAAAGAATAATATGTGATTTAATATGATTGAAACAAAGATCAAGAAAATCAATTTGTATTCATTCACTTGTTTGAAGGAACTGGTGTGCTTAGATGACTAGAGATTATAATAACATTGTGGTTCGAAATTAAGTTGAGAGATTGTGATGAGCTTTAGGTGAATATGATCAGGAATGGGATTTATTACTTTCTTCAACAGCAAATGAAAATTTAACGGAAGGTTATAAGGACTTTTATAGAACTGATTGACTTATTCCACATTCGTGACCTGTGATTTTGTTTACAGGAAAGTAATGCACGATTACGAAGACAATTGACTGTCTCAGAAATGATATAATTGCTAATAAATTACAAATAATCTCGAGGTCTCAACAACAATGACGAATGATTTCGAAGGAATTTATTGTACGTGGGTCCGTATATGCATATATTTCATGATGAATTTTACATTGCCATACGAGGGTAGGACAGGAAGTTTGATTCAAGTGAATACAATAGTACTTTGAAACTATTTGATGTAAATAAAGAAAAATTTTAAGAATTACTACCAATAATTTAGGGGCTTACATTTCTGTCTGAATTGAGGGTGCACATCATCTGTTATGCAATACTATGCAAGTATTACTTCATCCCAGACAACTGAAACTTCAAGAACAGCCGAAAGGATTTATGGAGGATCTAAAGACTGATAAAGAAATATCGTTACTATCAGTGGATGAAAGTACTGATCGTGATCATTCATTGTGGAGAAAGTGTTATCGTATTTTTCAAGAAGGGGAATTAAAAAAGACCTTTTAAGTTTTATAGGCATTTTTTGGGTATGGAATTTGTTATTTCTGAGTATCCAATCGCAACATACTTATCTTGGATCATGGTTTCTGGATGATTACGGTCATTACCTTATGTTTTTTTTTATTGGTCAACCGCTGCTCATATGTGTTGATAATTCCATATATCTATAAAGAAATGAAAAGAGGTTTTTTCTTGATAGAAGGATTATTAAACATTTTTAAATATCATAAAGATTCATTCTGTTAACCTACAAATTTTAATTCAAAAACTTTTCAGAATTAAATTAAATAAATGTCTTTAAGACACACCGTGTCCATTAAGTAGACGTGTAGAATTAATACTTATTACACAGTACCAAAGGGAATGAAAGAAATTCGAAGAAATATAAATTATCAACGAAAAATTATTAAACCAATTTTAATGTGAGTCAATACTTGATAGAAGTAAAATTTAAATGACTTTAAATGCAGAATTATATATTCTAACTTCTACATTATATATTGAAACTATATACAAAAACTATCAAATTGATAACCTTATATATAATCAATATAAAATATTTTTCAATGTCTCGAAAAAAACCTTTTTACATCCCGACTTGAAATGTATTAATACAAATGTATTAACAAAAACTATATAAGTATGTATATTAACATACAAATGCAAGAAAATCCACTATTCCAAAGTTATCTAAAATGAATTATTAATATTTGATCCTTTATTTTGATAATTTTAGATAATTTTGGAATAGTGGATTTTCCTGTATTTGTATGTTAATATACATACTTATATAGTTTTTGTTAATACATTTCAAGTCGGGATGTAAAAAGGTTTTTTCCGAGACATTGAAAAATATAATATTTTATATTGATTATATATAAGGATATGAATTTGATAGTTTTTGTATATAGTTTCAATATATAATGTAGAAGTTAGAATATATAATTCTGAATTTAAAGTCATAAAAATTATTAAATAAATACTTGAAGAGTACACAATTCCGTTTTGTTTCTTATTTTATGAAAACCAAATTCCATTCCAAAAATGCAAAACATAACTTCAAAAACTTCTTCAAGAACAACTTGCTCAAAATAAGCTCCTGAAACATGCAGAACATCTTTAAAAAACAATGTAGAATTAACACAACAGTAACTCGTCAGCTCAACTCCATATTTAAAAATACAGATAAATAACTAAAGATATCTTACCCAGCCAACTAAATGCTATTTACTGCACAAACATTAGACATCCTACGTATTCTATGTTCTTCACAGAAATTACAAAAAATTTGCAAGGTATTTTGTGGACTATTTAAAACCAAATGATCATATGTAATGAGCGTAAACCAAAATATATAATTATTTTATATACAATAAACTAATGAAAAGTGTTTTTTTCTTGATAGAAGGATTATTACAAAATTTTAAATATCATACAGATTTGTTCTGCTAACCTCCTACAAGTTTTAATTTCAAGAAAATTTTATTCAAAAACTTTTTAGAATTAAATTAAATAAATGTCCTTAGAACACACTGTGTCAATTTAGTATACATATAGAATTAATAATTTTCATCTATAAAGTGAAACAGTGTTTCTGAGATATTATATTCAATTTAACTGTGAAAAAAAATTCAAGAGATTCTTAAGATTAAAGTTGAATTGGTTTCGGAAAATTTTTCAAGCTATTATTTGTGATATTTCAAAAAATCTTTGGAAGTAACTTTCAACTTAAAATATATTTTTATTCTACCTCATGATATAGGGTCACGCATAACAATGAAATATCGGAAGCGTAGTTCGATACTTTATGTCAATGCAAATTTACTGAAAATAGTAAAATCTATTCTACCTACGGAATTTGATTACTTCAGGCAAAACCTGAAAATTGCCCCCAAAAAAATTGTTTCACAACAACGAGATTCGTGAAAGTTCTGTCGAAATAGTTCTTGTAAAAAGAAGAAAGTATGTTTTCTCTCGTATGAGACATTTTTGTCTGCGTTAGATAATAAATTCTTTGTTTCGTGCCATTGCAGCCAATGGACAGATAAATCTTTCTGGTTTCCATGGAATGTGACATTTCACCCGATCTCTAGTGAACATCTTCAGTTCGCATGCACTTCACGCGTAACGCAAATCATGAAAATTTATTGCTGTTGGATACTTGGAGTCCTGGGTTTGACAAAAGCCTACTGTCGTCATTCGATAATAACCATATGCGTCTATGACTTTTCAGAACTAGTGTGAAAATTATATGTTTTTTACTGATTTTAATGATTCATTGAAGGAAAATTAAATATTTCATAACATTTTTATTATTTGTTCACTTAAGATTTGATATGCGACGCGTTTTAAGTGTTACAACATTGCCAAGTATAAAGGAATACATGAAACATTGAGATATAAAAGGTCATCATGTTATTGCGGAGGCGGGGAATATTATTCAGTATTTGAAGATTGAGCTTTGTAAGAGCTTCATTATCAAGCACTCTAATGAATTAATTTTGAACCCTTTGAGACATTTATGGAGGATTTTGATTCTACATTATGAAGAATATATCTAAATTAATCATGAACGCATTATAAAAGTAACCCAATACTATCTCGTTTCAGGTAGTATTTCTAGATTTCTTCCCTTAGGCAAAGCTTTTCTATCTTGGATAGTATTTTATTTGTAGTTGAGTTTGTAACACCGAATTCGAATTTCATATAATATAATTAAAAAATTTCGATATTTTCATTTTTTTTAAAGGGATGTATTACTTTTTGTCTATTCGTAGACTCTTAAATACCAATAAACTAATTACTTATCATTATTGATCAACTTTTTCGCTTTTTGCCACATCCTTAGCAAACGAACTTCATTATTATAAGTCCTGTAGTAAACTACTTGACAGATTTCGATTTATGGGCATCAGGTATTATTATTATTTTGATGGTTAATTTTATATCTCTTTGATAGCCATATTGTTGGTAAATTCCTTGTTACTAGTGTCAATAATGGAACTTGTAGCTTGGTTTTATACAGAGGTATAATAAATACATTTCGCTTTCGTTCAAGTTTTAGTCTACTTCGTTATTGTTACCGGTTCCTAAAAAATAAGAAATTAATCGTCAAGGTGTTTTTAGAGGTAGACACCTCGATATTACTGTTGATTAAATCCTCGCCAATACAACGAAATTGATTACTGCCATCAAAACATTATTGTTGTATCAGAAGACTGAAACTCATTGTGCTACAGGAAATTATCGTTAAATTGTACCGTCCATAAGTTATTCGTAAGGAAGGTCGTTATAATGCTTTCTAGAACTCGATGAATAGGGTTGATGACTATTGGCGGAACACTAACTTTTTCCATTCCTGATACGTAGAGTGGACAGAAATTGGCACGTCGAGGACCCTCTTGTTTCTATTCCTGCATCTCCTCGAGCTTTCTTTGGTTCGCGATCAGAGTGTGCTTTGCGAGTTGAGAGATACTTTCGTTCTCTGCAATGGCACGCCGCGATATTTAATGCGCTATCGATCCCTCCTCTAGCTCCGAAATGCGATATTGTCTTGTTTCGAACGGGTTTGAGGAGATTAAGGAAACAGTGGCGGAACTCTTCAAATAGGTTGTTAGGTTCAGGACTGCAGGGAAGATTTAATGGCTAGCCGTTTCGACAACTTTTGACACACTTCTTCTGCTCCTCCTTCAGAGTCTTTACCTTTTCAGAAAGACACTTTTAATACAGGAATGCGTATGTCTTTGATGTCAGAATCTGACCTAAAATGTGATATAATGATAAAAAGAGGGTTATAACTTGATAAAAAGCTTTTGCAATATCGTAAATATCATACAGATTATGTCTGCTAACTTCACTACAAATTTTAATTCTATAAGATTTTTTATAAAATTGGAATTTGTAGAGGTGTAGTGTGGTGTTTAACCACTAGGAGACCATTTGTGCTCTGTCGTGGTTCGAATATTATATAACACATGGTCGTGTAAGTATGATAAATATTTTTTATTGACTGTTTTTATTTTACTTGAAAGAAAGTGGACTGATGATTATCGGTGGGAATTTCAAACGTCTTCTTGAGGACGTGTTACATATTTTTGAAAAGAGCTTTTAAAAGAGCTTTTTAAAGAAAGGTTGTTTCGAAGGATTTCCTAACTTTATAATGGATATTTTCAAAGTGGAATTTGCTTTTCATAATGCCGGTCTGAATCAGCGGTGTCTCCACTAAATGTTTCTTCAGTAAGTTCAATTAATATTCAATATTTTCTCCGGATTCTTTCATCTTCTTTTGATGCTGTATGTTAATTCTATATGTCTACTCAAAAAAAACATTATTTCTAAGGCATTCATTTAATTTAATTTCAAAAAAAATTTTTATGAAATTTAAAGTTTTGGTAACGTGTATCATGATTATTCTGTTTGATATTCAAGATATTGGAAAAATCTTCTCTCCAGTAAAAAATCCCTCTTTCTATTATTTTGCTGAATCATATAAGATAAGGATTTATTATCAAGATACTTCAAACTAATTGATCGAATTAAATTGAATCATGAAAATATATTCAAAACATTTCTCCACATTTCTGTTGCATGTAACTTCAAATATACAGATTTATTCAGTTAACCTCCTACAAATTTTAATTTAAAAAAAAATTGTGTAAAACTTATTGAATTAAATTAAATAAATGTCTTAGAAAACACTCTACTCATCTAGTAGATATATATAATTAACACTTATTATACAGTACCAAAAGGGTATAAAGGAATTATTAATTAAAATCACTACATAAATACTTGGGGGATACAATTTTTTTGCACCTTATTTTATGAAACCCAAAGTTCTTTCCAAAAATGCAAAACATAAACTCAAGAACTGCTGCAAAAACAACTTGCAATATCTTCACATATTATAGATGAATTGGAATCCAATAGAATAAAAACTGTGTTCTGTTTGTTAAGCTTTGAGATCAATTGATTTTTAAATTAATTGTTAATATTTGTCAAGTCTGAACTGAACAAAATATTTTTATTTATTGTAATATTTCAGCCGTTACTTGGCAGTTGATAATAAGTGAAATAGCTTTATTGAAAAGTACCATTATTTGTCTGAAGAAGGGGTAGTGAAGCACTCTTATTTCTAAAAACTTGTTTTAACCATTATTTATTTATTGTATTAAATCCATGGGAAAACCTGTTCCATTCAATCATATAAGGATCACGAAAAAGCAAGAAAATTACGTTATAGACGATTGAGATAACAGAGAAGATCATTTTCAAACCGTTTCAGCCGTGTCTGTTCTGATCATAATTTAAAAAAAGTTTTCTGAAGTTATTGTGTTTTATAGCAAGACATCAAAAGTTTACACATTTTCTGTGACTGCAGTTTCCAGATTGGACTCAATCTTCAGACAATTGAAAACTTAACGAAGGGTTACGGAACATTTAAAGCAACAAATGGTACAGAGTACTATTTGTTAAATTGTCTAAAGATAGGGTAATACCTAGAAGCAGCAGTCACAAAAAGTATGTGAGATTCAAATCTTCTGGTAGTAAAACATTATATTAAGAACATCTCACCCTCAGGTCACTTTTTCCACCATAAGAACCTTCACTCGACATATGTGTATACTTCACGAATAATCTTTGAATCTCATACCTAACACTGTCATAATTAATTATCACCGTTCCTCTTCATATTTTAAAACATTTCAATTCTAGTTTTCATTTCTTTTATTCAATCCTGCAAATGTGCTTCAGTTTTCAGTCACCCGTTTGTAAAGCGGCTTTCAACGGGAACGCCTTATTTTTAAAATGATATTACTCACGCATGCCAGTGAGACAACGAAATGCAAAGTGAGGAGAATATTGCTGCCGTACGTTAAAATGTTCGTGAAGACCAAAATTTATCGATTTCTCGACGTTCACGAGAACTAGGCCCTAGTCTTTCTGGCGAATTTTACGAAGGGACCTTGTTTTATATACATACAAAATTGTTTTAATCCAAGAACTCAAACAATTCATTTAAGGATTCGTTTATTCAGTAAATGTTGCTTAGAAAAAGTCGGAAATGATGAACCGATAAATTATCCGCCTCGTTACTGCGATTTAACTCCATTGGACTTCTATCTTTGGGGTAACATTAAGTAATTGGTTTATAGCAATCGTCCAGTGACTTCAGACGATTTACAGATCAATATTGAATGAGTAATTGCTAAAATAAGTCCTGATTTGTGTGAGAGTCATGGAAAATTAACGATTTCATTCCCAAATTTTTTCGTAATATTCCTTCTATCAAGTAAAAATTCCTTCTTATTATTTGACTTCATTCCTGCCAGCGTTTCCGTTGTGGACATTTAAATTATGTTTTGTTTCATAACTAATAGTATTATACTTTATAATGAAATAAAAATTTCAATGATTTTCAAATAAATAATGTGTTTTGTTTACAAAAGTAAATGGGGCGCTGTTAGTGAAAAATCCATTACTAAGAATTGCGGTAATAAGAGAAAACACTTAATTCACATGTGAATTTACCAGTTTTGATAGTAAATCATAGTATATATAAAAAAAACTATGTGTAGTTTATAGAAAAATTATTCCATTTTTTATTGCATTATTATTATTTATTATTATTATTATATACGCTAGGAGTTTTATCAACTTACGATATACGACCAAGCAATCAATGAATAATACGAACAAACTGAGCAGAATAACTCTGAACTTATGTGAAAAACAAAAAACCAATTTCCAAAATACACTACATACAGGTAATTCATGAAAACAAATATCATAAAAAAATTTAGTCAGGTATTTGCTACTTCTCCTTGTAGAGGAACAAATGATAATAGTGCCTTACATACTATTAAATGGTCAAATTGACACAGAGGTGTATATATTGAAGAATAACGCTTCATAGCATTCAGTTCCTATAAGTTCCTAGAATAGTAATTAATTCTACATCTAATTTGATCTGTGTGTTTGAAGTTCAAGGCTTCAACATCATTATTTTGCTTTGTTGAAGAGGAGGTGGATGTCACTAATTTATGATAGTGGATACCCCAATAGAATATTTATGAATGACCCTTTGTTTCACTTTTAGTACCAGCACAATTGGCAATTAGGACGTGAGACAATCAAGAAACATTCTCAAACTCCTTTATCGTTCCGCACACCACTGCCTGTTTCTCGTGTGATCTTTACATCTAGATGTCGTACGTACTCACACAACTTAGAGACGTAACGTTCGTGTTACCTTATGCCATCCCATCTAATGGAATCACAAGCCACAATGATCGTTCCCGTACGTTCATATCTCCTTTGTGAGCACTGTATCTCCCTGTAAGTGTTGAGACGGTTCAAATGTCAGGACGTAATTCTTTCGGCAATGTTTCCGCAACTATGATATCTCACTTGTTCCAAGTTGATGTTAGATGAAGTTGAAACTGGATAACTGTCTGGAATTTCAGGAGGGAAGTGGTTCTTCGGAAGTTAGTTAAATGTTCGAGAGCAGCCTGATTGAATATTGTATACATTCTGTCAAGAAAGTACCGGGAATTATCGATTTAAATCTGGCGGAGCAATGAGGCAGGTAAATTTTTTTTTTAATAAGTTGGTACCACTGTCCTTAATTACTAAGCCAAGCTTGAGCGGGATCTGTCAACTAGTGTGTTTGCAACAGCTGATTAAGTCAGTCGATGTCAGAGTGCGTGCCGATTTTTACTATGGGTGATTACGTTGAGCAAAGAATTTGTTTAATGTTTTGTGTTGCAAATGAATTTTCGTGTGCCGATGCATTGAAAATGTTGCAAAAGGCCTTTGGTGGTAATGCTCTATCGAAAACTCGTGCATATCAGTGGTACAGAGCCTTCAAGGACGGTCGTGAAGTGGTCGCCCATCGACGGCTTCGATCGAAGATAACGTCGATAAAATTAAGGAAAGGGTGCTGGAAAACCGTCGTACCAGCTTGAGAGAGATAGCACATGATCTTAAGATATCCCACGAGTCCGCACGTACGATTTTGATTGATATTTTGGGCATGAAAAGGTGGCCGCACGACTCGTACCGAAAGACCTGAATTTTCTTCAAAAACGTCATCGCGAACAGGTTGCTTCAGACATGCTAGATCGCTGTAATTCCGATTCTACATTCATGGAACGCGTTATAACTGGTGATGAGACCTGGGTCTACGAGTACGATATGCAAACAAGCCAGCAATCATCGGAATGGGTGGCAAAAAATGAGCCGAAACCGAAAAAACCACACCAAAGCCGCTCGAAAATGAAGGTGATGCTCATTGTTTTCTTCGATATCCGTGGCGTGGTGCATTACGAATTAGTTCCAGAGGGTCAGACGGTAAACAAGGAGTATTACCTAGGCGTTATGAAACGTTTGCGTGAGCGTATCCGTAAGAAGCGGCCAAATTTGTGGGCGAACAACTCATGGATTTTGCATGACGAAAACGCGCCTTCTCACCGAGCTACGATTGTGACTGACTTTCTCGCCAAAAACTCAACAAACGTGCTTCAGCAACCACCGTATTCGCCGGATTTGGCTTCCTGCGACTTTTTCCTCTTCCCAAAACTACGAGTACGATATGCAAACAAGCCAGCAATCATCGGAATGGGTGGCAAAAAATGAGCCGAAACCGAAAAAACCACGCCAAAGCCGCTCGAAAATGAAGGTGATGCTCATTGTTTTCTTCGATATCCGTGGCGTGGTGCACTACGAATTCGTTCCAGAGGGCCAGACGGTAAACAAGGAGTATTACCTAGACGTTATGAAACGTTTGTGTGAGCGTATCCGTGAGAAGCGGCCAAATTTGTGGGCGAACAACTCATGGATTTTGCATGACGAAAACGCGCCTTCTCACCGAGCTACGATTGTGACTGACTTTCTCGCCAAAAACTCAACAAACGTGCTTCAGCAACCACCGTATTCGCCGGATTTGGCTTCCTGCGACTTTTTCCTCTTCCCAAAACTAAAATTGCCCCTTCGTGGCACCCGTTTTGAGTCGATTGAAGCCATAAAACAAAATTCGGCGCGAGAGCTAAAGTCCATCCCGGAAAGCTCCTATAAAAAATGTTTCGATAATTGGAAGTGCCGTTGGCATAGGTGTATTGGAGCAAATGGAGCCTATTTTGAAGGCGACCCAATAAATTTTGACGATTAAATGTAAAAATGTTGTTTTAATTGAAAATTCCCGGTACTTTCTTGACAGAGTAGTATATCTGATAAGCGGAAGTTTTACACTCTGGTTTTACACTCTGGATCTCTTTCAAATCTTTTCTATCAAACAATCCCTGAACGTGAGGTACAGTGTGCCCAAATTCGTCCATACCGAAAAATTCACAGAAAAGTTCTTTGAACAAAATATCTGTATAGTTGAGGTGTCATATCTTTTTCCACCCGTTTGAAAAACTACGGAGAAAGGTATTGAAATCCTTAATGTTTTTATATATTCAGATAAGTAACTGAAATATATTCAATATTTCAAATAAATTAGGTTTGGAGAAGTTCTTAAAATTATGTTTTGAATTTTTGTAAACGATTTGGTTTTCATAAACAAAAGATCAGATACAAAATTGTCTCCTTCAAATATTTATTTATTAATTTTAAATGACAATTTATATTTGTTGGGTTTTTTATTTCATTGGATATTATATAATGAGTTTTGATTTTCTATTTCTACCAAATTTAAGCAGTGCTTATAAGACATCAATTTAATTTTAAAAGTTTCTGCATGAAATTTTTTTGAATTGAAATTTATATCTGTTTTGATAGTTAAATTTTGTAATAATCCTTCTATCAAGTAGAAAACCTCTTCTTATTATTTTATTTAAGTTGTCCTTCATTAAGAAGCATGGTATGTTGAAACTATATAAAATTGAGATCTTTTGAATATTTTAATGTTATAAAATAAATGGTGGTTTATACTTGATAGGTATATAAGGTATATAAAATTTATTAAATATTTTGATATTAACAGATATATTCTGTTAGCCTTCTACATATTTGATTTCAAAAAATTATATTTGATATTATAACTTCAGAAATTAAATTAATGTCATATAAGCACCGTTTATATCAAACGACATATAAAATAAACATTCTTTATAGGACATCCAAATGAGATAACAAAATCCAATAAATATAAATTTTTGACAAAAATCCTATAAATTGAATATTTTGAGTGGACAAAATTTTGTTTCTGCTCATCCTTCTTATGAAAAAAAGATATCTTTCAGAAATGTTTAACATAATCCTAAGAATTTCATCATAAAACTAGTTTACTTGGAATATTCAATGTTATTGGATATCCAACTGAGTTACTTTATAGAAAATCTCAAGATATGTGAAAACATTACTAAATAACACATTTTAAGAGAGACTTTGCTTGTCAGTCAATAATATTTAAAATAATATATAACATCAATCAACAAAAAATATTAGCTCACCTTATCAATTAAAAACATTTTGGCAAATGAATACTGAACATTTAAATGGTGTCCTATGTAACCTACAACAAATAGTTCTGTGGTCACCATTTGAATGTTCAGTATTCATTTGCCAAAATGTTTTTAATTGATAAGGTGAGCTAATATTTTTTGTTGATTGATGTTATATATTATTTTAAATATGATTGGGTACTGACGAGCAAAGTCTCTCTTAAAACGGGTTTTTAGTATTTTTTTACATATCTTGAGATTTTCTAAAAAGTAACTCAGTTGGATATCCAATAACATTGAATATTCCAAGTAGGATATTATAGTTTTATTATGAAATTCTTAGGATTATGTTAAACATTTTAGAATGATATCTGTTTTCATAGGAGGATGAGCAGAAACAAAACTTTGTCTACTCAAAATATTTAATTTATAGGATTTTTGTTAACAATTTATTTTTATTGGATTTTGTTATCTCATTTGGATGTCTTATAATGAATGTTTATTTTATATGTCGTTTGATATAGGCGGTGCTTATATGACATTAATTTAATTCCTGAAGTTATAATATTAAATATAATTTTTTGAAATCAAATATGTAGAAGGCTAACAGAATATATCTGTTAGTATTGAAATATTTCATAAATTTTAATGTTAGTATATACAGAATTATTGTTTTCTCCCGATTTTGAGTTTTTTACAACAATATGCATTTCATAATTTTTATCCAAATGCTTTATTTTTAGAATTTTAGAAGTTTTCGTTTTAGGCTTTGTCTATATTATGATATATTGTTCGAAAAATTTTAGCAATGGACTTCCGAAATAAAAATCATGAAATTGCTATGCCATTACTATAATAACACAATTTCTGATAGGGCACTAAATAAACATTGAAACGTAAGGGTTAGTCTATCTTGTGGTGTTTATCGCAATTATATTATTTAGATGAATAATCTTATTGAGATGAAGTGCACTTTGTGGGATTTGAATTCGGGGATTGGCGACATAATTGTTGGAAAATTAGAAAAAGTCCGAAGTAATTTCTTTCACATTTTTGTTCCATATAATCTTACTGAACATTATCTTATTTTTCGAATTTTATCTAAACATGAATAAACGAATAGAAAATAATACTAAATAGGAATTAACATATATCTTCATTATTTAATTAAAGTGTAGAATGGATTTCTATCAAGTTGAGGCCAATACGATTTGAAATAAGATTCTTTCTTTAGAAAAACATTTAATTATCATACAGATTCATTCCGTTAAACTCCTACAAATTTCAATTTCAAAAAGTTTTTATCCAAAAACATTCAGAATTGAATAACATTAATGTCTAAGAGCACAATTCAGTAGACATTGAATTTAACACTTATCACATAGTACCAAAGGGAATAAAAGAATTCAAGGAAATATTAATTATCAATTGAATTAATTAAATAAATACTTGAAGGGTAAAAAATTATGTTTCGATGTTTGTTAATTCCAAATTCCTTTCCAAAAATGCAAATCAAAACCTCAAGAACTTCTTCAAAAACAACTTACTCAAAATAATTTCCTTCAAAAAAATTCTTAAAACATACAGAACATCTTCAAAAAGCAATTTAGAATTATTACAACAGAAACCCATCAGCCATATTCCACATTTAAAAAATAAGAAAAATTAACAAAATATATCTTACTTACAAACTGAATGCAGATATCTGACCAAACACTAGAATGAGGTGAAGTTTTAGAAATCCTACGTATTCAATGTTCGCATTAGGGATACGTAAAAGATCAGATCTATGTCAATGCCCTGAAAGCACTGAAAGACCGATATTCAGATAGCGAGCATCGATTAAGTGAAACATAATGAAAAATTTCATCAAATTAATGATTATAAAAGAAGTCAAGGTGGACATTTGCCAGATTGTATTGCATTATTGGGATCAAAGTTTGCATGTTGGATTTGAATTAAAATATCTCTCTCAGTCTTTCATGAGAACACTATTTTTTTCTCTCACTGTGAACTGAAACGTCTTGTTGGAAGATCTTTCATTTAGTTTATCCGAAACAGTCTTTATTTCGTTTTTGAAGATGAAGCCTCTTCATAAAATTTGTGATTGTCTAGACGGTTAAAGTTGCCGACATGTTTAGGAGTGAAAGAATATGAAACGGTCAGCTTATCAATTATGCAGCGTCAGGATGGAAATATTTAAGTGTGTTTCATCAACTATCACCACGAAAGAAAATCACTTAGGCTGGTTAAGATAGTCATCTGCATTACGCGATGTACAGAAACAGCTATTTCCTTGACATTTCAACAATAATCAAGCCGCATTGTTAGATAAATTCCTAGTTGAGGATCAAATCAATCAGTCGAGTATATAAGATGCTATTAAAACACGATAACGATACATAAGAGAATTATTATTCATTATTGAAAATGGATTTACTCAACTCAACATTCTTCGATGCAAGCTATAAAGCGTCCAATAAATAGCAATCAGTATCGGGCATTAAAGTTGCATCTACAATGTTCATTTTATTACTTGTAGCAGATCATCAGCTCGGATTATAAAATTATTTCTCTAACGACATAAAGAGAGGGAATAATTGTTTCTTGATTAAAATTGAAAGGGTAACGCTTGATGAGCAGATAGAGGCTTTTACATGGATTAATTTCAAAACGTTTTACGATTTCGCGGTCTAGTTGTTTGTAGAAGTGAATAAATCCATTTTATTCAAGATGATTCTCAAGAGGGTGTCCAGAATTGAAGACATATGGGGCAAGTAAAAAGATGCAGAAAACATCAGTGAAATGTTCCTCTAAATTCCTGAATTGCTCTTCAAAAAAGGATCAGACCCCAATTCAGGGAATAGTTTCTAATTATTATCTTCAATACCTTTCATTATAAGAATCTGGAAATTTGTATATTATTTGGTTATTTGATACTTCATCTAGTGAAATAAAAAAAAGTCCATAATTTAATTTAGAGGTGTTCAAATGAAGGTAATAAAATCAAATAGAGGCAGGGGTAGAAAACAGCCCAATTTTTTTCTACATAGCATTTTTGTCCTTTTCGACATAAAATTATGCCATTTCACGGTTTTTTATTCAAAAAGTTGCACTTGAGAAACTCGATAGGATGAACCCTTCTCGAATGAAATAAACTTTTATATTAAAATCGAACATAACTTCAATAAACATTAGGCGAATGCCCTGGAAGCGCACAGGCTGCTATAATAATAATAATAATTGTTTATTGATCCTTTTAGACAAATACATGTATAGAATAGGTTACAATAACAAGTTACAATAAATCAGAGAGATATTCATGCACATTAAAGTAACATTTCTCCCGTAACAAAGATTCAACAGATTTTTTAAAGTCTCTATTGCTAAGAGACCTAACACTCTGTAGATGATTATATAAAACAATACTATGATATATTGAGGACATTTCAAATCTAGATGTTCTATGTATCGGAATGTTTAATATACCTTCATTTCTGTTTTTTTTTTTTAAGCATGAAAACTGGATAATTTCTGTTTTTTTTTTAATTCTCTTTAATATAAATTAAACATCTCAATATGAAAATGGATGCTACTTTAAGAATAGCATGTTCTAAAAATAGTGGTCTACATGAAGATCGAGGAGATATGTTGAACATCATTTGCACAGTTCGCTTCTGCAAAACAAAAACTCTATCAATATAGGTTGAGTTACCCCATAAAATTATATTGTACTATAAGTGATTATACACCAAACTATAGTAAATGTTTATGAGGAATTTCATGGGAATTTCACTCTATTGAAAGCATAATAGGAGGAATTTAATTTCTTGCACAAAACGTCAATATGTGTATTCCATTTCAAATTCTTATCAATGTGAATGCCAGGAAATCTAGCACTATCTATAGACGCGGTGACAATGTACAAATGTCGAACGATCAAACAGTCTTATCAGCATTCAGAATTAGCCTATTTGCATGGCACCATTTCGCAAAGCTTTGCACCAGAAGTTCACAACGCATTTGAAGCTCATCGAAGGTACTGGCCCCAACCGCCACTGAGGTGTCATCAGCAAACAAAACTATTTTTAATCTCGGTGACACAGATTGAAAGTCCAAACCAGTGCTAAAATTGACGAGTATCTTCCGTAAATTTACGGGAAGATTATTAATGAAAAGTAAAAATAGAAGTGGTCACAGAACTGAACCCTGGAGCACTTCCAGATCTATATTGCGCTCAGCAGAGAAAGAGCTCTGGACCTTGACAATCATAGATCTACCTTCCAGATAACTGAGTAAACAGTCTGAAAATACACCCCTGAAACCCAGGTTATGACACTTTTCGATAATAAACTGAAAAGCTAGACAATCGAATGCCCGGGACAGATCGAAAAATAAACCGGCGATATATATGCCGTTATCGAGAAAATCATATACGAACTCTACAAAACTAATGACTGCCGTTTGAGTCGAGCGACTTGATCTGAAACCATGCTGCGCAGGTTCCAGAATGTTAAACTTTCAGGTAGTTTTTCATTCTATTGAAAACAATTCTCTCAAACACCTTAGAGAAGGAACTTAAAATAGAAATGGGTCTTTAGTTGATTATGTTATGTACATCATCTTTTCTATGTATAGAAGCAACTATACCCTTTTTGAGTATAGAAGGGAACACACCTAAGCTAATAGATGAGTTCATACATTGCACGAGAGGCTAAGCAATTTCGGAAGTTATTAACTTTAAAATTTTTGAAGAGATGAAATTAGTTCCAGTGCTCTTATCATTCTTGACTAGTTTTATACTCTCCATTACTTCATTTTCAATAACAGGATAAAAGAAAAAATTACTATTTAAGATACCATAAGTTGTATACGGGCAAGATAAAGAGCCTATATAATAAAGGTTTAGTAAGGTCTCAGTTATGGTGGAGATATAATCGGCGAACGTTTCAGCCAATTCACTGTGCCCACCAAATGAAACATCTACCACAAGTGCAATGATATTCTAACTAAGATACTTTTATCATGAAATTCTTAAGATAATGTTCAACATTTTTGAAAGATATCTGTTTTCATAAGAGGTATGAGCAGAAACAGAATTTTGTGTACTCAAAATATTCAAGTCATAGAATTTTTGTTAACAATTTATATTTATTGGATATTGTTATCTCATTTGGATGTCTTATAATAAATGTTTATTTTAAATGTCGTTTGATATGAGCAGTGCTTATATGACATTAATTTAATTCCTGAAGTTATAATATTAAATATAATTTTTTGAAATTGAATATGTAGAAGGCTAACAGAATATATCGGTAAATATTAAAATATTTAAATAATTTTATATACCTTCTATCAAGTATAAACCTCCCTTTATTCTAATTTACGATTAAAAGAGTTAATTTTCAAGAGATCAACATGAAGATCTCCGCTATGAGTTGGTACATTTAAAAATATAGTAAAATAAATCTACCAAATTACAAAACATTTCTGCCAACCGAAAGACGTTTAAGCGAATGTGAAATTTCGAGACACAGAACTACTGACAGGAGCAGAATTCCTAGACAAGCATAATTTAGATTAAATCAGAGAAGTACCAAGACTTCTCATAATCGTTGAGTGGATAATGCTCTCCTAAACGAGATGATCTTAGTTTCTGTTTCTTCGTTTGGAGTTCATTTCTAAACAAATAAAACATTATGTGAGTATTGATTATATGATTTTTCTAGTAAATAAGGAAATTATAATGGGTTGGGAAAAAAATTTATTTAACATGTTTCTGATTGTCTGATTTGGATCAAATTTGCTACGCTTTGTTCTATAATTTGTTGCCATTTTAAAGGTAGCTTCATAATGCCTCTCTCATAGAAGTCTTGGTCCTTATTTGCGAAAAACTCTATCAATCGATTTTCACAATCTTCTGTTCATTTCATATCACTCAGGAAGTTTTGCAATACGAGAATATGATAGTAATCGTTTGGTTCCAGATCTATATGGTGGATGCATTAAAGCGTCCCAAGCAAGCTCTCGAAGTTTCTGACGAGCCACTATAGACATGTGTGGCCTGGCGTTGTTCTGATGATACACAAAACCTTTTCTGTTAGTCAATTCTGGCCGTTGCTGGTCAATCTATGCTTTCATATGGTCCAGTTGTTGACAGTAGAGATACGAGTTTAGTGTTTGGGCGTATGGAAGCAATTCATAATAAATTATTCCTTTCCAGTTCCACCAAATGAACAGTAAAACCTTCCCGACCTTTAGTTTTGGTTTGGCCACCGGTTGAGCTGTTTCACCGTGCTTTTGCACAATAATAAATATATATATTTACTCTCATAAACAATTACAGAATGAAATGTATAGAAACCAACTCAACAGAAGAAAAAACAACCAACGAAAATTTAATTCAATTTTTTCATCGAATAAGAAAAGAGCGCTCAGATCTTATGATGCAAGAAATTCTCGGACAGTATAAGGTTCATTCTCTATACGAAACATATTTAGTTTCGATTCGAAGATTTTGAACATATTAATAATCTGTAGTTATTTAGGTATTTTGTTGAAGATGGTAAAACACATGTATTCGGTATTTCTTTCGATGAAATAGAAAAAGGCTTTTTACTTGATAGAAGAAATATAACAAAATTTGAATATCTAAACAGATTGAATCTGTTAGTCTTCTACAATTTTAATTTCAAAAAAATTTTATTCAAAAAACTTTTGGAATTAAATTAATCTTCTATCAAGTAAAAAGCCTTTTTCTATTTTATTTCATATATAATATATAATTATATTTTGGCTTCAATAAATCTCATTATGGAATGTCAATGAATTTGAATAACCTTAAAAATAACTTACACTGTTCTGTGATTTTGTTAGAACATAGACCAATCTTGAATTTTAAAGTTGGTCTGTTTGAAGCATCCATTCTTAACACGTGTTTGTTGTGATATAGTTGTAGTTATTTGATTTTGATATTTGGAATATTATCTAGGACCGAAGAAGAGATTACCCAGAATTATATTTTTTTTTTTTAACATATAGTGCATGCACACTTCCTCAGTGCATTCAACTTGAAGAAAATATTCTGAGTGAAGGTATCGAAAAACAGTTTCCTGTAGAATAACGGTTACCGAATAAATTTATCACACAGAAACGTTGATGAGATATTTTCATACCAGTTTGAAAAAAATCTTTACGCTACTATTTCCAAAAGATCTACAACGACTGATCGTCAGCTCACGCTGACATGGTCGCAATAAGTTTCCGTTCCCGCTGATCGCCTGCCATCGATGGAACTGACAAGAAACCGCTGTGCCCATACGCGCCTGCCATACGGAATGGCACCGTCGTTCGAGGAACATCTGAATAATTCAATTAAACGGCAAGAATTTCATAAATGGGAATATTTTGAATTGCTTCATCGGCTCCTCGAGACCCGCATGGCAATTAGCCGAAGCGTTCGGTCGTATATGGTATTTCAGCCAGGGATGATGGGAAAGTGAGATGATTCATTATCAGAGTCGAGAATCGTATACTAGAGTTCATTAGCAGACGGCAAAAAATTCAATTTGCCCTATTTGCGCTCGCGCTGCGTCGGATTGAGTTGTAGAAATAATCGCGGCGTATAACATTCATTTGCAAAAGCATCCAACTTTGATTATAGGGAGAGAATGAACAGCAAGTATGGGGGTATTATCAATGAAAAAGTTTGTTTTTTCTCTGGCTCACATTCATCGTGTAGGTCAGGCATAAATCTTGGTTTGAAAGACAAAAACATTTTGATGTTCAATCGACTGCAATTATTGTAATATTTAATCAGAAACGAATTTACATTTCAATTGAAGCATAAGGAAATCAGAAATAACTGCTCGATTTTTACGAAATCGAACAAAGAATTTTTGATCTTAACTAGGCAGGTACATTACAACTACGTTCCCAGGGTCCAGCAATGTAAGTTTCTCATTCTTTCCTAGAAATATAAATGGGACAACCAGAAATGAAAATAGCGTAACGCCGTATCGAAATTCGTGGAAGAATGCTACTTGCCCTCAAGTTCGGTCTCCTTTTTTAGGCCCGCGCTAAGCATCTTATAACATTGAATAAAAATCGACAGTTATCCCGTTGGCAATCGGCGTAGAAACATCAAAAAACACTCTCTCGTTGTTTTTCAACCAAACGATCACGCAACATTCTCTACTCTTCGAACCATTAAGTTCTGATCTCACACACATTCTCTCTCTCTGAGCAAGTAATGCCAAATCTTTCTTTCAATAAATCAATTGTTACGGTAGCAGCATGAGGTATAGCACCATCTTGTTGGGAGCAAAACACTTCTGGGTCGATACCATTCAAATTTTGAAACAAATAATCATTGATCATCGATCTGTAACGAGCACCATCCACTGTAACATTAGCTCCAGCACCGTTTTTAAAGAAATATGGACCGATGATGCCTTCAGTGTGTAAATCGCACCATACAGTGCATTTTTCAGGATGCAATGAAACCTGCAGAACTTCTTGAGGATTGTTTTCATTCCATATACGGCAATTTTGCTTGTTTACATAGCCGTTCAACCAGAAATGAGCTTCATCACTAAACACAATTTTATGATAAAAGAGTGGATCCACTTCAAGCTGTTCTAGGGCCCAATCAGCAAACAAACGACGCTTATTATGGTCAAGTGGCTTTAGTTATTGAACCAGTTGGATCTTGTATGGGTGTAGACCAAGATCTTCACGCAAAATTTTTCATGTGGTGGATGCACAGAGTGCAACTTGTCGTGAACGTCGACGAATAGACAAATCTGGATCATCATTAACACTATGACTTAAAGCAGCGATATTTTCTTCTGTACGTACAGTTCTCTGTCTTGTTGTTGTTGTTGCATCGAGTAGAGAAAATGTTGTCCGAAATCTATAGATAGTTCGACGAATAAGGTGCTCTGATGGACGATTATGTAAACCATAAATTTTGCGAAGTGCTCTATAAGTTTGGCGAATAGAACACTGATTTTGAAAATAAATTTCCCAATTTGTGAACGTTGTTGCGGCGTGAGTCTTTCCATGATCATTTTTCAATGCTTACTGAACAGAAATGTCAAAACAACACCTTCTACCTTATGTCTAATCACAGTTATACCTATCGAAAGTTCTATCACTCTAAAAAAAACACCCGATACGATCGCCTGACGTCAACACACTACTTTTGAAATCGTTCATTAACGAGATTAGCCAATAAGTGAAACGTATTCCGTTCAGAAACCATTTCGTTTCTATAGCGTCCATGTACGCACATTTTCTTTGTGAGGCAGGCGTGTATGGGCACAACGGTTTCTTAACCGTCCTATCGATGGAAATCGATATACGAACGGAAACTTATTGCTGCCGTAACAGCTTAAACCGATCCGATTTCGTGTGAACCGATCGAACCATCTCGACTGGTTCCCTGTTCGGATAATGTAATTAGGTATAGTTTGTCAAGAAGTGTCAGAGCCACAGGTGCTGTGTTAATGAGTGGCGAAGGAGTGTAGGGTTCACATGCCGCCAGATTTAGGGATAAGGCTGACGATTTAATTTGGGGATCAACCGTGGCTCTGGAAAATCATGAATGAAAGATTAGCCCTGGTTAATACTGCATTCTAAAGTGAACAGGGCCATTCTAATATGAAAACACACACTTATATCTCTGTACAAAAATTAAATAATATCGATTATATAACTCATGTTTTAAAGAACCAATAAAATCCGTGAATTTCCCATAGTTACGGCGTATTGATAAGTGAACATACTCTTGACAACGTTGTATAATCGTTTCGGTGTTTCGCTTCCTGTCATATTGTGATCAATTCAATAGTAACGTTCTTGGACGTTCGCCAAATAAAATAAAAGTAGAGCTCAAAAAAATGTCATTGAATTTTCAAAAATACATCGTTTTGGTTATAGTTCTAGTGTTGAAATATTATTCGTTATATAATCGTAACGAATAGCAACTCGAGCATCGTAACGGATAGCAACTCGAGTATTTTGATTATACGAACCTCTTAACTCGACGTATTTCGCGAAACATTGAAGACGGATGATTTTGATGCATTTCAAGGACTCAATCAGCAAAGATACGACGTTGATGGTGATCGACTAGCTTTAGTTCATGTGTTAACTGAACTCAAGACATAAGTCTTTATGCAGAATATAGTGTAATGTCGTATGTGGAAAGCCTAATTCCAAAGATTGACGAGGAATCGACAAACCTGGGTTTTCGTTGACACTACAGGATACACCAGCAATATTCTCAGTTGTTCTTGAGCGACGTTAACGGATTCTTCACATCACTAACTTGTCCAACAGCTCAAATCTTTCTACCAGTTTCAATATTGCCGGCCGAAATGGTGCTTCACGACTACCGAAAAGGTGCTTCACGACTACCGAAAAGTTCTTCAGTTTTTCGGACTGTGTTCTCACTTGTCAAATGTCAAAATATTAAAGCTTGAAAAGTGACAGCTGACCAAATAGCGGGCTATTCACATATTGGAAAACCCTTAAGCACCTTATGGTGCTTGATTCCTGCCAAATGTGCATACCTACGATGAATATTCACGAGCTTCACTGATATCTACACAGCCGATTCGGCTTTCTCAATTATTAATATCAGTATTAATCCTAATCTCCTATAAAATTATCACGAAATTTCATTAATATCTTCTGGCGTCGTTCAACTCGATAGAAATATATCTACACTACAGCATGTTCTTATAAGTTGTCTTTCAGAAGACACGTGAAGCCACATATCTTTAAGACCCTACTAACTTTCCATTAATGGCGCATTTCATTCGGAGGAAGCAGTAATAAAGCGCCAATTTCGAGGACTTACCCTTCAGATGCGCTTTTTATTAAGAGGTAAAACTCACATATTATTACCTCTATCGGTAATGGGAGATCCTCAGGTAGATAACGGATGGTCGTGAGTTTCCTCGTCACTTATTGCGAAACGAAGACATGAAAGCGATCGCTCTCCGATGCAATTCCCTTCATGTAAGGCCGCCGATCCTTTCATCCGGAAAATATTACCGCCGTTCGGTAAAGAAATAGAGGAATAGATCGCTTTTCCGATCTCTAGTCGTGATCCTGAAACTGAAGCTTGTGGTGGTTGGAATTGAACCGAGGTTAAAACAACTTTTTTGATTTTTTTTTTAATATTTTAATAATAAGATATATTCTATTGGCCTTCTATATATTTAATTTCAAAAAATTATATTTAATATTATAACTTCAGGAATAAAGTTAATGTAATATAAGCACCGCTTATATCAAACGACATATAAAATAAACATTCATTATAAGACATTCAAATGAGATAACAAAATCCAATAAATATAAATTGTTAACAAAAATCCTATAAGTTAAATATCTTGAGTAGACAAATTTTTGTTTCTGCTAATCTCTCTTATGAAAACAGATATCTTTCAAAAATGTTTAACAAAATCCCAAGAATTTTATCATAAAACTATCTTTCTTGGAATATTCAATACTATTGAACATCTTACCAAGTTTCTTTTTACAAACTTTTACAATATAACATCAATCAACAAAAAATATTTACTCACATTAACAATCTAGAAACATCTTAGCAAATGAATCCTCAACATTTAGACGGTGTCCCATGTGAACTCCAACAGATAGTTCTCTGGTTTACCATAGATCTTAAAGATTGACCGGCAATTTAACGGCCTCTGTTCTAGCACAAGGACATCTGTTAAATGTAAAGGATGGGGGCCATTTAAATGTTTAGTATTCATTTGCAAAGATGTTTCTCGATTGTTAAGGTAAGTAAATATTTTTTGCTGATTGATGTTATATTTTTTTAAGTGATTTGGGTACTGACGAGCAAAGTTTCTCTTAAAACGTGTTTTTTAGTAATGTTTTTACATATCTAGAGATTTTCTAAAAAGTAACTCAGTTAGATATTCAATAATATTGAATATTCCAAGTAAGATATTATAGTTTTATTATGAAATTCTTAGAATTATGTTAAACATTTTTGAATGATATCTGTTTTCATAGGAGGGATGAACAGAAACAAAATTTTGTCTACTCAAAATATTTAATTTATAGGATTTTTGTTAACAATTTATATTTATTGGATTCTGCTATATCATTTGGATGTCTTATAATGAATGTTTATTTTATATGTCGTTTGATATGAGTGGTGCTTATATGACCTTTGTTTAATTCCTGAAGTTATAATATTAAATATAATTAGAAGGTTAACAGCATATATCTGTTAATATTAAAATATTTAAAGAATTGTATATACCTTCTATCAAGCATAAACTTCCATTTATTTTAACTTTCTGGAAATTAAATTGAGTAATTAGGAGTTATTCCGAATACCAATATCAAATAATAAATTTTCAAAAAATATGATTGGAGTTCTAGCTTATCTAAACAGTTTTAATGTAGAATGAAATGTATTATATCTTTATCTCAAAGGGGGAATTTCAACTTAACAACCACTAAGAACTCAAATTATCCTTTTTCTATGTACACTCTCCGAAATTTATGTTAAGATTTTTGGACTTTTCAGCAAATCAATAATTTATAATTACCATTTTTCATTAATATCTTTAATAATGGTTTTAAGAATATTAGGTTGATTTGTATAGCCGTCAAGAAACTGTTCGGACTTTATTATTTCTCATAATTTTAATATACTTATTTTTTAACATTCTAAGACAGAAATAATGTATAAAATATGTTGTGCAGGTAGTCGGCTATGGCCAAAGTGCATGTCAACACTATTTGTCAAATATTGTCGATTGTCAACAGGTATACAATTCTTGACATAATGTCGCAACTAGAAAAAATGAAACAGGTAGAATATTTGTATAGAAGAGGTTTTCTATACGTTAAAAAATTAGCGCAATTAACTGAACTGGAAAAACGTGCTGCATATGATACAATACAGAGGATAAAAAATGGCATGGATATGAGGCATAAATCAGTTTCAGGAAGAAGGTGTAAGATTAAAGGAGACAATTTAAACGCTTTATCTTGGCCTTAGGACGACACAATCCGCGCCTGGGGTTTCACAAATTGGCTAACAGATTTGGAAGTCAACGAATTATAGAAGTATGTCCAGAAACCGTCCGTATGTCACTGAAAAAAAAAGGCCAGGAAACCAAAAAAATCCATTCAATGACATCTTTACGAAAGGAACGAAGGATAGAATTTTGTCAACGTTTTCAAGAAGATAATTTTAATAATGGTTTTATATTTGATTAAAGTTGTTTCTAACTTGCTAGAGATCGTCTAAAAATTCTATCAAAACAACCTGTTACCGTTCAAATTTCCCACCAAAATAATGGTTTGGGGAGCACCACTCAGGGTGGTGCTACTACGCCTTTTTGTATAGTTAATGGTACCTTAAATAGTGAAAAGTTGTGGCATTCTAAACGATTTTCTCCTTGAAACGGCGCATGCTTTATATCCAGAGGGGTGCCGTTTTAAGCAGGATACTGCAAGATACCATACTTCGGCCTATACTCAAGTTTGGATGCAAGAACACTAAGTGACAACCATTTCAAGGCTAGCAGATTCAACAGACCTTAGTCCCATTGAAAATATATGGGGACTAATGAAGATTGAAGTTGAAGAAGCAGCGCCACGAAATGAAGATGATTTAATTCAGTCAGTTTTACAGTCCTGGACTACCATCACCGGAAATTATGGAGGTGATCTAGCTTCGGGTGTACCTCGACGTTTAGTTGAGTATCTACAGTTGAATGGAGGTTGCAAAAGTAAATAAGATGAATATTTTGTTATAATTTTCTAATTCAAGAATTTAAAATGTATACTAAATAATTACAATTGAGCATTGTTTTTCCGGATGCTTTCTAGACGGACTATATTATATTAATACCGCACTTGTATATAGTTTCATTTCCAAATTCGTTACTTTTTTCGTTAAGTGAAATGATTTTTCAAGGGTTGATTGCTATCGTTCTATACTAAACAAAATCTGTCTTCAACTGTTAAAAAGCAATCCAAGTAAGAAATGCACGATTTTAACCTTATCTAAAATTTGCAACTGACGCCCGAGCATACAAGCGAAGGAAAGGTAATACTCCTGGACAACTCCCATAGGAAGAACATTTCAATCTGACATTTCGCTGTTGATATAACTCCATGAATTGATGCAGTACCTCTTACTTCCAGTCAAAACCAGTTGTGGAAAAATCAGTCAAGCTGTTTCTCCTGGTCTCTAAAATAGAATGGTACAAGGGATTTTTCATGTTCATTTTTAAGCTGTAAAATCAATATGTGAAGTTTTCGTTGTCCCATTCATTCAAAATTATGGCAGATCTGCTCACAGTTTTCACATCCTCTGTAGAAACGCATCAAAGATCCAACTGGTTTTCCCTCTGAATTAACGACACGGTTTCTGAGTAAAATGTGTAGACGAGAACATCAGCTCTCAAATTTCCCCAATCAACTCCATTTCACCGGAGTTTTTCGATTCGCTCCAGAACGACCGCTCTAATAGCAGGAGCCCAGTTTTTCCATCGTAAAGGAACGGAAAAAATGGTTTCGATAACTCAGGTGAGATTTTCTACCGCTCGAGGTCGTTAAGGAACTTTGGCCGGCTTCGGCTTACTTCTCCAGACGGTCAGACCATACCTCCGGAGAATTCATTAGAATAACTGTTAGCTCCTTACATTCTTAATTTACGACGAAAATTTATGATTCAATAAACGGCAACGATCGGCTATAAAAGTGTGGATGCCTATTGAATGGTTACACGGAAAGAAACAAATATCTCGCTTTGTGTTATGTAGATATAATCGGTTTCTGTTTATGTTTCTCAGAATTCTCCGTTGGTGAGACTTTGTTCGTTTCGGTTTGTCGTTGTAAAGATACGGATATTGTTCCAAAGCCCTTTTTATTGTGTTTTCGAAACGAATTGCTCCACAGATGTTAAAGATATGAAATTTCAATGCACAAAACATTATCTGGGTAGAGAAGTCACAGCATATAACAATACACATACTCTAAAAACGTGACTTTATGAGGGCAATATAATAACACTGTATCAATTCAATCAAATCTTTCTGGAGCCATTAAAACATATTTCATTACCACATACACTAATATAGGGTGACAGAAAAAACCTCTGAGAAACTCTTTTTCATTTAACTATATTAAACTAAAGAAATGATACAAAACAACAATAATAATAACATAAACATTTTATAGTAATATATTCAAGCGGTTTTGAAGTGGCTTCCTCTGGCGGCGATTCATAGCTTCAGAGGATTCTTGAAATTTTCGGCTATGAGCTGCAGCTCTTCGGGCGTTAATCGGTCACATTCCCGGCGCACGGATTAGTTCAGCGACTCTAAACTTTTGTGGTGTTTAGCACACGCCCTGAGCTCCAAAAGCGATCACATCCATCTGGCGAGTAGGGCTGGTATTCTGCAGATGTTATGAAACCCGGAAAATGGGTATTGCACCATTCTTGCGTCATTTTCGCTTTGTGAGCCGGAGCGGAGTCCTGTTAAAAGGTCCAAAGCGTGACGCCGAAGTGCTGCTGGAGCCTTGATTGAAAGTGACCCCTTGATTCATGAAAACCAAGGGTGTTTTGCTGCTGGCGCAAATTCCGCCCCAGACCATGACGGATTGCGGATTTTGACGATGGTCGACGTATCGGGAGCTTCTGCGGACCAGACTCTGTCGTTTTGGTGGATGTGGGATTGTTCTACGGTGAAAATCTTCTCGTCTATGAAGATGGGCGAGACCAAAGAGTTGTCGGCTCCTTTGGAACTGCTTTCATCCGTGAGGAGTTGAACTTTTTGGAGCTTGTATGGCTTGTGGTGGAGCTCCTTTTTGGATATTTGCCGAACGGATTCACGGTAGATACCTGACTCCCGGGAATTTTCCTCACGGATTTCGATTGACTCGCTTCTTGACGATGTTGCGATTGCTAGGCTTATCGACAGTGCATTTTCTCCCATTTCCTGGACGATGACCATCATGGCCAAGCTCTTTGAAATGGCAAATTGCATCGGACTCGATTTGTCGAGGTACATCGAGAAAACGAACAATTTCGCATTGATGTTTACCTTGACGAAATAGCTGCAAAATTGCACTACGTTTGTTTGACATTCTAACACTCTGCAGAATAAAGTATTATCAAACTGAAAATTCACATATTAGTACAAGAAAGTGTAGAGAATCTAGTTAAATTTGTTCGAAGTTTTTCTTGTCACCCTGTATTTCCAAGTATTAGTGCATCGCCCTGTAATAACTTGATACCTTCCTCCCTACTGTCCATGAGGATCGTGGTAAAAGTACTATGACTTCATGATTTAAAGGTAGATTGATGACCATTCAATCTTCTTCAGAGCAATTCCCATAAATATTATGTGAAATCTAAAAACATCCTTGAGCTCGCATTTGCAAAACCGCTTCATCTGTCTAATAATTCCTAGCTTATAAAATACCAGGGCGGAATAGTGCTTCAAAATTTGCAAGAAGGTGGATATAGCAGGTAAAGCTCATAAATTGTATACGACACGATGAGAGAAGAGGTGGGCAAACACAGAATACATTTTCATTCGACGTGAAAGCCTCAAAACCTGTCCACAATTATCTTAGGAAGAGTGGTCCTGAGACGTTCACTATCCGCAATTTCGGAAGATAGACAACAATCGATAGAGTGAGACCACCTCCGCATTTTGGAGAAAAACTCTCAGGTTGAACCACACCATCAGATGAAAGAACTCTCCTGGTTAAAACCTTCAACAGAAAACCGTAATATGGAGAAATTCAAACCAGCACCGAAAGGAGCATTCATTTCCAGATAGATTGTAAACCGAAATTCTGTGATTCAGTCAATAGCGGGTAAGTGTCTAACGAAACGCCTAGGTAAAACATACTTTCAGGGAGGAGCCGAAGTGGAACGTATTCCACAAAATTATTCGCGAACGGGACAAATACGCGGGCTAAGTTGAAACGGACAGACATTTTTGGAAGTCGCATGGAATTGAAGTATAAAATAATTGACCCGTCTGCTTCCAAGAAGGCAAAATCCATCGAAACCACCAGCTAAGAACCACTGAATCTTCTTTCTAACTACTCGAGGCTATAGTAGCAGGCACTCCAGAAATAATCGATGGTTCATTATCTGAATTGCGACCACGTATGAATTTCTTCCATGAAAACCAAGGCACCATCAAGGACGAATTCCAGTACGCCTCAACAATTTTTACGGCCATTCTGGATTCGCAATACTATGATGGTTTTATTGAAATATGTCGCATTCTTGTTTTATTTTTACTGACTTGCAAGACACCATGCAAGATTTATGAAACCCGTCATCAAACTTAGATAGCCTCCAACAACAATCTTTCTGTTGAAGTAAATTTGAATTTATCGAGATAATTTATCCTATTAACTTCACTCTCGAGAAAATCTAGAGAACGAAACGTCTGATTCAGTTGATGGAGTATCAACTTCAACTGCTTCCTGTTTCTTCTGCCTTCCATCATCCTAGGTACACCGTCCCTCTCTCTATCTCCTTTTTTGACAGGTAACATGATTATGCAGTAAACGAGTGAGCTCATTGTGTTAGCACACACAACTCTGTTATCCTTTTTTTCCAGCAACCAGCGTAACACGTTCGCTTAACAACCTTCCTCTCCGCAAAATATAATCAGAGACATGGGGTGGCCCCTCAGCACTGTTGTCAGATTGATGGTCTAACGAAAAAAAAATTAGGATCATTCCAGAAGTAAATACCAGAATTATTTAGTACTCAAAAAAACTGATGACACGAATTTTGAATGAAGAAATATGGAGCACTTGAAATCATTCACCTTGAACTTTCCAATTCATAATTATAAGACATCACTTACTTATGATCTCATATTGAATGATCATCTTTTCAATAATTGCCTTATTTAAGTTCTCGTGTATGGAAAGGGAAAACAACTAATTTAAAATATTACTCAGTATCACACATACAGGTATGGAAAAGACAGTCGGAAACATAGAAAATTCAATGTTAATCTAGAGGACCATGAGGGTCCAGTGGAGCAGTGGAAGAATCAAAAGCTCAGCACGCTGCGATAACGAATAAACGAATGTGCCTTTAAAGCCAGACTGATTCTTCAAGTTCAGCTATTTCTGAAATAATTGAATAATTCCAGAAATGTGGATGTTTACGGAAATGCAGTCATTGCAAGATTGATAAACCACCAATAACCATTCGTGAAAAATATCCGAAAAAAGAAGGAGAGGTTTTTGAAACCAGTGCATCTTGTTCGAATGGAATTTTGTGAAACTATGATGGAAACGTTCCTAGGAATGTGGTAGAAAACCTTCTACTCGGCAACACTGCAGTTGTAACGGTTGGGCGCTTAATACATTTTCAGTAAATTAGAACGTTCGGATGATGTTTATGGCCCTGTCCTGCCTTGGTATAATATGCAGGTATGAATGTCTGGGGATGCGAAACGTTCTTGAAAACCGCATATGAGAATCCTTATCGACCTTAACCATAACCTGTTTCTCTTACGTCAGGCGGTTCTTTGGAAGCCGAGATTCAGGGATTTTATTCACGACCTTTCTTTTATTGTTATTGAGCGATGATTGTTTCAGATTTTATGGAATTTTTTTCATTGAGGAGATAAGTATATACGCAGCTTGCACAATCTGAAAATATACATAAGAGAAGAATACCAGAATTCAGGAAGGGTGCTTGCTTCGTTTATCCATATTTGTTAAAAGTCGCTTCACATGGAGCTATATATATATATATTTGGTAATAATGAAGGAGGTAAAAGCAACGTACTTGACAATATGTCGAATATTATACAGTGTGGAAACCACTTATGGGTCGTATTGTCGTTTTGGAATTCTACCTGCTCGCGAACCCAGAAAAAGTAATTACAATGAAAGTGAGCAACGGTGAAAAGACTCACCGATCTACTCCTCTACTAGCAATATAGTGTTTTCACCGCAATTAGGGCTCAATACAAAGTTAATGTTTTATCTACATTATTTGTTTGCAGTTAGATAGTAATTGTGTAAAGTGAATCGAAAAGTGAACCTAGCAGTGAACCCAGTAAAAGTAAATACAATGAAAGTGAACAGCGGGGAAAAGACTAAACGATCTACTCCTCTACTAGCAATATAGTGTTTTCATCGCAATTAGGGCTGAATACTACACCGCAACAATTTCGCAACTTTTGGTAAAACAATCTCAAAATTGTACATTTGTACCATATGTATTTAGGCTGCAAATAATGTGGATTGTTGCGATTAAAGTTGAAATAGTAAATTCCTGATGAAATATTTAACTGAGACTCACCGAATTGAGATTTTAATGTTGATCGGTTACGGGGATAATTGCAAAAGTCAAGTTGAAGTGGCAAACTTATTTAATCAGTAACATCCTCAGTTGCCTAATATTTTACAAGGTATTGTGTTTAAAATTCATGCACAAAACAGAAAACTGAGACATGTCAAACCATTAAAAAAATCGCGATACTGTAAAATTGGATAATTTGTTAGGTGTTACTGAGGATCCAATGACAAGTACAGGCCAAATTGCCCCTGAATATAATGTAAGTCATACAACTGTCATAAAATGTCTCCACGCAGAAAAACTTCAACCATATAGAATGCCTTTCGTGCAGGATCTAACAGAAAATGATCCAGACGACTATGCTGGACTTGCGCGAATCACCCTATATATTTAAATTTGTTTAAAAAGCGCACTATTATATTTAAAAGTTGACGTGTCCCAGTGTTTTTATAATTTTCTAACATAAGGACACAAATAATTTTATTCCATAAGTGGTTTCCACTCTGTATGTATAAAATTAAATTTATTCTGAAAAGAATAAGATAATTTTGTTGATAGATGTGAAAAGCAATATTTGTTTGTGGTTCAGTCTCACAAATGACAAGTTAAATTTCGTGTTTCAAGGCATCAATCGTTTCTGGATGGTTAGCGTAATATAAGTTATATGTTCGAATGGAAGTTGAAATGAAGGAAAATGAAATTTCCACTCTAGCTAATGAGCAAACAAATCGTTCCGATCACACGTTTTCGTTGTGATGCGGCGATTGCAGTTCAATTTTAGCGTTCTGTTATATTGACACAATATCTTGTCAAGGATGACTTGCGTTAAGCATTCTGCGGTAACTATATAAATTTTTTCATCGATGCACACTCAGCATTATTCAAAATTGAATTTAACGCGGTGTTCGTCCAACCGATGATTAGTCAATCAAGCACGTACCAAAAAGTTGTCACCCATCTGATGGTACGAGGACAGTTTGATAAGTCAGTGACTTTTTGATGAATGAAATGTGTTGTTCACATAAAAAGCTTTTTCTCAAGTAATCTTCATTCCACTCGTATATACAGTCGAGCGTTTTTCATGTAGTAGTTGAAAACAGAATTATCCCTATAAATGGAGAAGTTACTTAATGACATAGAAATATCCTCTAGAATCACCAATTCGTCGGGAAAATTTCAGAAAACTCTAAATCTAAAACAAATGAAATGAAGTTATCCAATTATCATCTGGAACTTGTCCAAAAACTTATATTGGTTAAGCCGGAAGATCCTTCATACAAGAATAATTGGATATGGACGATCTTTCCTTAATAGTGAATTAGATTTTATGTAAACTCTTAAAAATTAAAAGAAATCAACATATATCTATTATTCAATGAGATGTATAATTTAACTGGTTTTATAATCATGAAAATTCATATAAATGTCCAAATAATTGCTTTATATCTACCTTCTAGATCTTAAATCTTTTGATATATGTTCATTCACAAACTCGATATTCCAAATAGTATTCAAACACCAATTCACTAAGTTGAGTATTTTGAAAGTAATTATATATACAAATGGCCTGACAAAATTGTGCTTCTTTCATATGTAGGTCTAAAGCGTTCGTTTTACTATATTTTCGACACAAATTTCCAAAAGTGGTGTTAGTTGAATGTTATGATGGAACCCTTGTATAAGTAAGCAAAAAGAAATGAATTAAAGAGAACATAATAATAATAAGAATAATTGAAAATTACTATGAAGAAGTATTTGCATATAACAGATAATAGCTATCTATAGCTATCTATTATAGCCTCTATAGATTTAAATCTAAATAAATCTCATGAAAACACTTAGAATTAAATTCTGAAAAAGCATGTCCTAACCACTTTATAGACATATATATTATCATCACATGTGGTGGAAATTAACTACTGAATAATCAAAAGAAATAAAAAATGACCAAAGCATTTAGACATCACCCTTTACTTATATGTTCCGATTGGATGTTGAAGAATCACAAGTTCCATCACCATAAAATGTTCAACATATAACTCAGAAAGACCCTTTTTTATTTTCCTTTTTTGAAAAATATATATAGCTCATTCTCCAGAAAAAGAAATAAATAAATTCGGATCCAAATCTCATCAGTAAAGAGATATTTGAATAAGCAAAATAATCATTAAAATATATATAAAAGAAATTTTTTCACCAGACATTTCTGCATCATCTAACCAATTTTTGGATAAGCATGTCCTATACGAAAATTAGGTTATATCACATAAATATACAATGAAAGAAGATACGACTTAGACTCGGCTTTAGATAACAGCCACGTGCATGTGATGTAATACAAAGAAATTTCTCAATTATTCATATATATTATATTGAACATTAATATGAAAAAGTATTTGCATATTACAGATGATAAATGGAATTAATTCTCCAGAACCTCTACAGATTTAAATCTAAATAAATCTCATGAAAACATGTAGATTTGAATTTTTTGAAAAGGTATTTTTATATATTTTTTAATGAGTATTTTGTTTATTCAAATAACTCCTTGCTGAATAGATTTGGATCTGAATTTATCAGGTTCTTTCTCTGGAGAATGTGTTATAAATTTTTTTGAAAAAGAAAATAAAAAAGGTCTTTTTGAGTTATATATTGAACATTTTTTGGTGATTTTTTAACATCCAATCGAAACATATGTATAAGTTGATGTCTAAATAATTTGGTCATTATTTTATATTTCGTTTGATTCTTTATTAGTTGATTTCCACCACTAATGAAGATAATATATATGTCTATAAAGTGATACACTATATCGAGAACATGTTTTAAAAAAAATTATTCTAAATATTTTCAATGGATTTATTAGGATTTAAATCTGTAGAGCTTGTGCAGAATTGATTCCAGCTATTATCTGTCCTATGAAACAGAATGAATGCAGGGGAAATGATAATAATAGTACATCTAGCATATTTGGATTATAAGACATGCAGTCCGGATTATTATTCAGTTTAACATACCAATTTTTTGCAATAATTGTTCAGGAAACTACGTTTGGCTTCTTGGACATTGAATACTGACCTGAAACAATAAATACAAATATAAGAAATATTTTGACTACATATTCGTGAATTTCTTTTTTATTGTAATATGGGTTCTTTATCGAAATATGAGGAGTATAAATAAATTCGTGCGGATTTTGCCGAAAATTAAAGCTTTATTGGAAAAAATTGGTTATACATTCTATGTTCAAAGTATTGTCTGTCGTATTCGTATTACAGGATAAGCATTCTTCAAAATGGGGTGTAAGAGAAGGATGTACAATTGGTTTTCATGGTTTATTTGCAGCCTAATACATATGTTACAAATGTACAATTTTGGGATTCTTTCACCCAAAGATTGGGGTATTTGTTTCTGTATAGTTTGAACTATAATTGCGGTGAAAATACCATCTTGTTCGTGGAGTAATAGTTCTTCGAGCTTTTTCACCGTTGCTCACTTTCACTGAGTTAACTTTTTCTAGGTTCGCATTTGGGTTCACTTTAAACATATACTCACTAATAATAAACAAATAATTTAGATAGTACATTTATTTTCAGGCCTTTTATTGAGTCTGTGTCATTAATAGATGGTGTTCCTTGGAAGATTAAAGTGAATGCGAATATAAACAAGTATATCAAGAGAAGAGTGACAAGAGCTCACTTGTTCATACAGAGTCTGTGTGTGTATTGCGTGACCGTCTGGTAGAAAAGACAGCGGGAGAAAAAACGTTGTGTTTGTAGGCCGAGTGCTTACGAACGACTTTAAGGGAATGTGTCTCCAACGATGCTTTGTGGGTAACTCAAAACAGGAAACTGTTAGGAGTCGAAATGTGGTCAGGTGGAATTCCGAAACGACATTCAGCTATTGTCGTCTCAATACGGCTTCGGTTTTAATTGATTTCTACTGTCCCACTTAGCTTTCTAGGAAAAAATGAGACATTTTTGGGAGACCTAGATTCCTGACTCTGAGAGCGTAATTGTTATATAGCTCTAGTAAAAATTGAAAATTCCATGTTCGATGTAAAATTCGAACAGATTGATTACTGAAATTCATATCGAGCCCGAATTCATCCATCAGTTGTCCGACAATTCTTTTGGCTTCCATCTCGAGTTAATATAACAGGAAATCACGTGGCGTAAAATTCAATTCGAATTAGTATTTCAGGCATTGGTCGCTGATGGCTATTTCAAAACTGCGCAGCAAAAACTTCATTATCATGAATGTAATCGATTTGGAATGTGAATTTTTAATGTGACCACTAATCAATTGAAGTTTAGCGTGAAGCCCGCGAGGGAAATGAAACATGCCAATGAGGAAGTACGCGGATTACCCGTTATTTTTTGGGGTCCACACGAACCTCATCCAGTTATGTACGTTCCAAATCAACTTTTCTATCGATAGTTTCCATTTATTATAGCCTACTCGAGTGGAATCAGAAGATATTTCCGTAGTATCTTCACTTATAAAATGGACGTTTTCGAAATTGGAAGCTGCCGTAATGGGAGTTGAAAAAAGCTCTGGAGAGAACCGCTATTGCAAGATTATATATGGAAAAATTTCTAGAAAAGCGATAACGTGAAGTCAAGAAGGAGATGTTACGTGCTTGTTCATATGAGCCTCGATCGTTCTTGTCATTATTTTACATCCACATGCTATGGTTCCGAGCGCTCAACGCTGCTCTTCTAACAATTTTTCTCAACTATTCTGATCATACTATTCTCACGAAATCAAGCAAGAACATATGTGTCAATGAGTCTACTCCCCAACACAATATTCCATATCGATCTTATCTGTGATCTCGAAAATATTCGGAAAATAAGAAATAATTTCAAATTTATGTAACTGCGGAACCACTGGACCTCTAATTTAATTCTTCTTCATACAACTTTAAACGCAGATTACTTATTTCGCGAAGAAATTCAATAATACTATCATAACTCAGCTCCTGAGTTTCAACACAGAGTATAAAGTTTACTCTCGCCTTGAACTGTTTGAAGTTATACCCTGAAGGAAACACATAAGCTGGAAGCATCTTCCATAACTGGCCAGTTCGTAGAAGAACTTCTGATGAAAAGATGTTCTGGCAGCCGTTCATTCAAGTGCATAGCTGGCATAATTTCCTTCAGATACATGGAGAATGGATCGTGATAATAATAGAACAAGCACAAGTCGGCAACTCTTCTGCTCGACTACAAACTGGCTATTATAGTTAGGCAGTCAATCAGCTCAATCCAGCTCTTAACTGGATGGAATCTGAAAGTTATAATAAATGCTCAAGTGCTGAGCTCCAAACATGAGATCAGTATTTAAGTCCTGGTCTGATCTGGGCTTAATACTGTAGAAGAATCTGATCTGCAGAGAACTATATCGTAGCCTTGAACAAATATTCCAGTTCAATACATCAGGAGAAGATTAATGGAATTATTTCGCTGATGCACCTGATTTACCATCATCAAGTGAGAAGTCACGAACTGAGTTCTTCCAGGATAAATTGTTCTTTGTGTCTTCAAGGCATTAGAGAGGAAGAAAGAACCAATTAATAAATATAGTACAATTTCAGACTTATGCTCGTTGTCAAGGTGACTTTTCACATAAAAAATTTTTTTCGCTGTTTTTTGTTTGGTCCATTCAGTTGTGAGTTACAGGGTATTAGAAATGGAAGTAAACACAGATAAAATTCGATACATTTTACCGTTTTTCTTTAATAAAGGTGAAAATGCAAGCCAGGCTGCTGCAATTATGAAAGGCCTATATGGTTCCCGATGCAGTAGAAGCTAATTGCGTGCAATTTTAGTTTCGTCAATTCCGTTCGGGTATTTTTAATGTTAAAGACACAAATAGGATCGTCGTCGAAAATGTCGATAAAATAACAGAAATAATTTAAGTTAACTAGTATACTGATAGTGGCAGCTTCGCCCAGGAACCCCAGATCGACCATGAAACCATTTGCGCAAAGCTGGAATCAAAAGAAAACTCGATATTCGGATGCCACACCAATTGATACCAAAAAACATGATGGATCGAATTTCCATCTGCGATGCCTTGGCCAAACAGAATGAAATTTTTCCAACAGATGGTGACTGGGGATAAGAAATGGACCATATACGACAATATTGTGTGAAAAGGATCGTGGTCAAAGCGTGATCCAGCTCAAACGCTAACCAAACCAGGAATAACGGCCAGGAAGATTCTACTGTGCATTTGGTGGGACTTGGAAGGAATCAATTATTATGAATTGACTCCATATCGCCAAACATTAAATTCATATCTTTTCTGTCAACACCTGAACCGTTTGAAGCTAGCGATTGAGCAGACTCGGTCAACAGAAGAGGAGTTGTATTCCATCACGACAACGTCTGTAGTGACTCGTCAGAGACTCCGAGAGCTTGGTTGGGAAATTTTGATATCTCCACCATATAGTCCGGACCTAGCACCAAGCGATTACCTTCTCTGCAAAACCTGCTGAGAGATAAGAAATTGACATCAAGAGAAGATTGTAAAAATCGATTACTAGAGTTTTTCGCTAATAAGGCCAAGACTTCTACGAGAAAGGCATTATGAAGCTAACTTTAAAAAGGCATTAAATAATAGCGCGAAACGGTCCATGTTTGAACCAAATTGGATAATCAAAAACATTTTAAATTAAACCTTGAAGTTCACACAAATTATATAAAGAATTCAGTTCTTATTTGAAAAGCGATACCCAATATTTTCAAAAAGAAGTTTCTCCATTTCTTACTTGGAAATGAAGAGTTTTATATAAGTCTGCGCCAGCTGTTTCCGAGTTTTAGATTATAAATAAGATAATTAAAACATTATCATATGGTTGTTGGAAATTATTTTTTTCCCCGACAGAGGATTTAATTGTATTTTTTCGAAGCCACCTTCACACTTAAGCCGCATAATCATTATATGTTTTGAGAGCTGATATAGTAAGGCTTTTGTGTGAAAAAGTTCAATTAATTCTAAGCAGTAGTTTTTGGTAAGTGTCCTTTTAAAGATGGAGAGCAATAAGCAGCATTTTTGTCATATTGTACTATAGGAAAGGCTGTTCAAGCCAGAAAGAAATTAACCGAGGTGTATGGAGAAGATGTGTTGACAGTACGCCAGTGCCAGAACTGGTTTGCAAAATTTCGATCCGGCAATTTTCATGTCGGAGATGCACCACGTTCCGAAAGGCAGGTTGAAACTGATAAAAACACGATGAAAGCATTAATTGATGCAAATCGGCGGATAACAACACGTGAGATCGGTGAGACATTAAATTTATCGAATTCAACTGTTTATGGCCACTTGAAAGGCCTGGGTTTAACCTCAAAGCTCAAAGCGTTGCCGTCTGTGATTCTCTTCTCAAACGTCACGTAAAATAATCTATTTTAGAAGCGCATCATTACCGGAGCGAAAAATGGGTTGTACATTACAATTTCAAACGCAAGAGATCATGGAGCAAAAAAGATGAAAAGAAGACTCAAAGTATTCCGAAAGCCAATACCTATAAAGAATGTGATGCTGTCTTTTTGGTGGGATTGTAATGGAATCGTTTTTTTTGAGCTTTCACCCGATAATTGATTTGGAAGTCTACTGTCATCAGCTGCACAAACTGAGTGATGCTCCTCAACAGAATAGGCCAAAATAAATCAACAGAAAATGTGTGGTGTTTCACCAAGTTGATGCGAGACATTATACAAGTTGCCAAAAGTTTTTACAGCTTGAATGAGATACACTGCCACACCCACCATATTCTCACGGAGAGAAATTTGTGTCGTTGCATTGACGTCTGTGATTCCCTTCTCAAACGTCACGCAAATAATCTATTTTAGAAGCGCATTATTACTGGAGAGAAACAAATATATCTGAACGAAACGCTACGAAAATGGAGAAGATCTTGCAGTGGTATGGGTATACAACTAAACGATACCAAAACTTTGTACGCTCTCCATTTTACAGACGATCAGGTGGTAGTGGCCCAAGACAAGGAAGATTTAGAGTTTATGACGGCTCTTCGCCGAATACGAAAAGTGGGGACTGTCTGTGAATAAAACGAAAACTAAATATTTATGCATTGGACAGGAAGCAGATAATCTACACTTAGAAGACAACGTAGAAATAGGAACATGTAGTAAATATACTTACCTGGGTGCTCAAATTGATCACACCGGCCGAACAGAAACTGAGATTGAGCAGAGAATATTGAAAGGTAGAAGGGTCATTGGATGTTTGAACTCAATATTGTTGGCCAAAAACATATCGCGGGAGAAAAAACATCAGATATATATTTCCATCTTTGAGGGTATAGTGCTATACGGGTGTGAGACGTGGCAATTGACTAAGGGTGTGGAACGTCGACTTTTGGCCCTTGAGATGGATTTCTGGCGACGATCTGCAGGAAAATCCAGAATGGACAAAGTAAGGAATGATAGGATCAGAGATATCATGCAAGTCGAAAGAACAATCATAGATGAAATCCAGAGAAGACATGGGTATGTAGAAAGAATGTGCGACGAGCGTCTACCAAAGATGATTCTGAAATGGACACCATCAGAAAGAAGAAACAGAGGAAGGCCCAAAGAAACATGGTTTAAGGGAATAGAAAAAGCTAAGTCCGAACGAAATCTACATCCAGGGGACTGGCAAGATATAAAGGCTTGGAGATTAGGAACCGGAAGGCGTAGGACGCTATAAACCCGGCTATATATATATATATATATATATATATATATATATATATATATATAGAAAAATGGGTTGTATATAACAATGTCAAACGCAAAAGATCATGGAGCAAACAAGATAAACCGACTCGAAGCATTTCGAAATCCAATATCTATGAAAAATGTGATGCTGTCTTTTTGGTGAGATTTTAAAGGAATCGTTTTCTTTAAGCTTTCACCAGATAACACAACAATTGATTTGGAAGTCTACTGTCATTAGCTGCACAAACTGAGTGATGCTCCTCAACAGAAAAGGCCAAAATTAATCAACAGAAAATGTGTAGTGTTCCACCAAGTTAATACGAGACCTCATACAAGTTGCCAAAAGCTTTTATAGCTTGAATGGGATGCACTGCCCCACCCACCATATTCCCCAGATCTGGCGCCTTCGGGTTATTATTTGTTCCGGTTATTTCGAAATATTTTGGACGGTGAAACCTTCACTTCAAATGAAGAGGTCAAAAATCATCTGGATCAGTTTTTGCCAGCAAAGACCAAACAGTTTTTGAGCGTGGAATGATGATACTATCATAAATAAGGCAAAAGGTGTTGGACCAGAATGGCCAATTATAATTTAATGAAATATTCATTCATTATACAAAAATTGTCTTGCATTTTCCCAAAAAAAAAACGAAATTACTTTCCGAACTTTCCATAGAATCGATAACATGAAAAATACACGTCACGCACTTCACTCTGCAATAACGCATAAAAGCGACGCCTTCACAATTTCGCTTCTCTACGACCTGAAAATGACACCCACTCGAGGCCGACTCAACCTACGCGATCAATTAAAACTCTTCTGCGTCTGTTATGATTCGAAACTACAAGTGATGGCGTCAGATTTGCTTGTCTTACGTTAGCGCTCCTGAAACCGAAAGTTACAGTTTGAGGAGCGTTGTAACAACGTTTACTTGTTAATTATATGCATGAGTGCTCCTGTCGCTATGAATATAAATTAATTAAAGATCCAGTTCAGCGCGAGGCAGTTTCGACGCGTCTACAACGCGTGCATTTCGGATTTTTCGCGACGCTAATAAAAACTAATGATATCCGCCGGAAAGACGACTTCTAATGACGATGTATTTAAGGACGGGAATAAAGCGCAGCAATTATCAATTTACTTTTTCGTTCCGAGTCGGAGTAGAAACGCAGGACGTTTTCTCTGGAATTGCGTCTTCCATTTTGTACATCTGCTATTTTTGTTTTTCAGTTCGTTTTTTCCTGTGACAGCGAAATGACTTTTCTGTCCTCCTCTCAGTTTATTGTTTTCTCAAATAATATATCTTTGGAAACGTAGGAACATTGCTGAAACCCCCATTAAATTTTATGAGTTTAAAACTATCTGATTGAAACTCCTGATATTTCGTACAAAAATTAATAGGTCAGGGAAAAAAATCCGTTATTTTTGCGTGGAATTAAAGACTTTATTTAATTCTGACCCATGCATTAGGTAAAACAAGCCATAATTCACAACTGAATAGACTATCAGAGGTGAATATACTGCCTTGAGTCATATCTCAAGAATCGATCCCAGTTTGTGTCGGTGGCTTCAAGTCGGGCAAATGCGTTTCCACGTCTGGCGTTCCGCAGGGATCTCACTTGGGACCGCTTCTTTTTTTAAATCAAAAAGTGCTTCAAATTTACAAAGTTCTTGTTGTTTGCTGATGAACTCAACGTATACATTAGACTGGGTTATTGAATGCAAGCCAGACTATTCATCTATATATTTGTAGGTGGAGATTTTAACATAAATTTACTAAGAAATACTGCGGCTTCAAACCAACTGCTGGAGGTACTCGCGGACTTTAGACTACAGGCCAGATTTATGGAATCATACAGAATATTCTCGGCATCTGAAACAATCATAGATAATATATTTTTAAATGTAGACACATCGATTACAATTATCTTTCAGCCACATCTATCAGACCACTTGGGCCAAGTACTCAGCTGTCCCACAGCGAACTGCTTACCTGAAAATAAAGAGTAATTCAAGAAAAGAATCACCAATCAATCCAATATAGATGAACTCGAAACAAAACTGAATGCAGAAATATGGAATCTTGGCTAGTCTGCGAAGGAGACTTTCGATGAATTCTGGTAAACACTGATGCTAGATTCTGACCAAACTTGCCCAGATAAAACTGTTTGTAAAGTTAATACGTACAAGGTGAAAGCAAGACATATGGACAAAAACATTCTTAGAATTAAAACTGAATTGGAAGCCCTGGAAACTATAATGAAGGTTAGGAAAGATGATTTATCCAGATAAGCATATAACATTCACAGAAAGAAATATGCCGAGAAATTAACAGAGCTGATAAGAAACACAAGATAAGAAATGCAGAAAACAAAAATAATATTATATGGAAATTGATAAATAGGGAAAACAAAAATCAAGTGCGTAAGGATGAGACAAACCTTAGACCAGATGAATTGAACAAATACTTCACCAACATCGGAGCTAGTATTTCAGAAAGATATAAAGTATAATAAAATCCAATCAATCTAGTGCGTAAAACTAAGATTAAAACTGTTCAGTATACATACCTTCATGAATACACTATAACAGAACTCAGGAAAACTCAGAGACAGATAAAATCTAAGCAAACCAGAGATATCTATGGAATGACATCAAGCATATTGAAGGAGATTTTTCCGTGCATTGATGTCATTATGTAGCATGCTCGCCAAATGTCTTAAAGAGGGGCACTTTCCGGATCAGTTGAAGAAGGCTAAAATAGTACCTGTCCATAAAAGAGGAGATATGGAATTACCAAAAAACTGTCGTCCAGTATCGATACTTTCTGTGCTCTCAAAATTGTTTGAGATAATAAAGAAAAATAGATTACTGAGTTTCTTCAAACATCACAAAATTTTCTGCAATCAACAGCATGGGTTCTTGATGGGCAAATCAGTGGAGACGGAGATGCTTGAAAATATAGGAGAAGCTTTTGATGATGGACAAAAATCTAGTTTACAGGCATGTGACTTATCCAAGGCTTTTGATAGTATTTCACACTCAGTGCATTTAAACAAACTTGAATACTATGGAATAAGAGGTGAGGCTCTTGACCTTATGAAAAGTTATCCGACAAACAGGATGCAGAAAACAAGCTTGAGAGGCAGGTATTCTTCTTGATAGACTGTGAATCATGGTGTACCGGGTTATGTGTTGGGTCCCCTTTTGTTTGTGATATATATGAATGAATTTCCAGCTAATGTGAAATCAGATCAAACCGTCCTCTTCGCCGATGACACTTCTTTTCTGAATAAAGATGGACAACCAGGAATTGGAAAATAAAGACAAGAAGACACTAAAGGAAGCCAAGGTTACGTTCAGCGCAAACAAAATGATTATGAACTATGATAAAACACAGAGACTACTGTGATTAGAGTTTCGTAGTAGTTACTACATTTTCAAACTGAATGAACAAATTGTATCTAATCTGCTGTGAGGGAATGTTGCTTCAAAGAAATTGCTCATCCTCCGTACAGTCCAGATTTGGCCGCCAGTGACTACTACTTATTCCCAAATGTGAAAAAATATCTTCGTGGATAGGGATTTCCCAACAATGAAAAACTGAAGGTAGCAATTAATACCTACTTTGAGGAGAAGCTGAAAGAATATTTTTTACATGGTTTAGAGAAGCTTATTTTTCGATCTAACAAATGTATTGGAGTTTTAGGGGACTACATTGAAAAGTAGAATTTTTCCAAAATTTTCTGAATTTTCTTTCATGTCTATACCGAGAATACACTGAACGCACCTCATGGTAAAAGTTTTTCAAATTTCTGATAATTTCAAATTCAAATCATAGCTTCCAAGTAGATTCATATTCATTATTTATATAATTGAAATAACTTACACTGCTAAATGGTGAAAATGTTCAGTTAGTTCGAAAGTTGGTGATTATTCAGTTGCAATATACAGCATTCTGAAAATATTGTTATCACGAATACACTCTAAGCTTTTATTTAAGGGTAATTGGGCCTTCCTTTCCGCTATTTCTTACCCCATCTTTTAGGAGATATAGGATAAAAAAACTGATTTCTGTTCATTTGCAGCCCAACCGATATTATCCACTAAAATCCAGCATCTCTCTAGAACATTCGCGTATAAAAAAATGAATTATCTAAGACCACCATTACTACGTTGAAGAACCCCTCTTTAAAATTTGCCCGTTCATAAATCGCCTAGAATGAGCTTTATAAAAGGGCCCGAACGTTTTTGCAAGATTAGACGGCTGGGAGAAATATCCATACACATTAACTGGAATTCATGGAATGGGGAGGATCCAGCTCGTTTCACGGCCGCCTTTGATGAATGAAAGGAGACGATTCTGGGATGACTGACGTTTGGTTGGAACGGAAGGAGGAATATCTTATTAATGGGAGAACATTGGAGAGCCCTCGGTTAAATTTTTATTGTGTCCCGAGAGAAGAGCGGATCGACAGTCAGGAAATTAATTCCTTATTCTTTTGGAAGGATATCAAGTTGTGAGGGTGGTGGTTTGCTTTGAATATTCGATATACTTTTCGTTGAAAGAATTCTATAGAAATTTGAGTAACTACAAAATAAGTCGGATATAGAGCAGTTAAATTAAGCTTCTTTACAGATACTGAACCGTTTCAGCCGTTATTATTTGTTAGTTGATCATAATTGAAACAAGTTGTAGAAATTACTATGTTTTACTCCCAATAAATTGATATTTTAGACAATTAATTGTGACTCGAGTTTCGGGAATTAACTATCCCATCTTCAGACAACTGAGGACTCAACAAGCAGAACAGGGTATTTATGAATATATAGGGGTAAAAGAGGTAATTAAAACAGGTTAAAAAAGGTTTAAAATGAGAGGACACTCAACAACTATTAGAACGTCGGTACGTCAAAGAAGATTGGTAAACAGATGTTACTTATTTAAATATCTCTAAAATTTTGGATTTGCATAGATCCGTACGGTTATTCATTATTTTTATATTATTTTTTTATTGTGAACTAATTTTCCACATGCTGCCGTAAATTTTCAGTGGATCTTCCTCGTAAACCTTAATTCAACTGAATAAAAACCTAAGGCATCTTAGGATTTATTTTTTATTTTATTTAAAACGCACCCTAAAATAGCACATTAGAATAATTTTTAACTAAGGCAGATAAATTTGTTAAAAACGGGATTATTTCCAAAGAAAATATTGTCTACTATTTCAGCAATATTTCACCTATTGTTGTACCATTTTGGAATCCTTACTAAAAGCGCCAAATTTTAACGTCTTTTGCCAAACTCGCCTTGTACAGTAAGTTTAAACTAGCTATAAACTGAACTATAAAGGTGGATGATAACATTTTATCTGACTAATAACACTACCCAAATCAATTTTGGATATCAAAGCTAGAATTTCTGAATGTTTATAATTCAGCGTATCCTTTTTCCTGCTGTTCAAACAATCTCTCCTGTTGAATCCCATTCGCTTGCAACAGTTAAATGTCGTATGTCGATCTCCGAAGCGACGGGCATGCTCCAGTAATGGTATTCAGAAATAAATAAAGCAGGATTGGACGTCTCCCGTCCTTCCAATCCATTCTTGGGGTACGAAGATAGTTGACATATGAGTAAAACTTGAAAAACCTGAAAACGACCGTTTCTTCTCAACAAAGAGCGGGTAGAAGCACTGTGAATAACTCGTGCCGAGAAAGCGAAGCATGCTTGATATTTTACCGTAGAATCGGCCATTGAAAATGCATTATTCAAGAAACGAACCTGGGAATACCTGGGCTCAGCAGCAATCAGAGTCCTTAAAGTTTGCTTTAAAATTATAATTTCAAGTTTTATAGAATCCTGAATGATTTACTTTGTTATTCACGAATTACGATTGAAGAAAAACTGAACCCAATATTCCCGAATTATTCAACTCCCGTATCACAAGTTACATAATTCAAGAATCCAAACGAAAACTCACAATATACTCTATGCTGAAGAGTTTCTCTCTTGAGTCTAGTGGAAATGAAATCATTGAACAATGGACAAAGAGCTGCCATTATTATTTTTGCCCGAGCAGCTCTTGATCGACTTGCCTCGAAACCATCTTGTCGTACCTTAACAACAGCTGAAACATGTGAAATTCAATAGTTCCACAATTTGTGACGTCGAGAATCTACATAACCAATAAATCAACTTCTCCCAACCAATTCACAACGACTTGAAAACCTTTCGAAGAGCGAATAAATCATGCTTTTCTTCACTTATTAAGTTCTTGATTTGAAGAACCCCGGTATCTCCATTCCATCGATTACTGCTTTCTTTTAAGATGACACTCTTTCATTTAGAATATCGGTCAAATTTTTACTTCAATATAATGCTCGGAACTTGCCATTATGTGTGGAATGAAACATCATTTAAATTTCCTCCGCGTGATCTCTCACAGAACTCGATCCTTGTGAGGTAATTTTTGATGACTAGCCGGCACATTTCGAGCAATATCTCACCAATAACTTGACGGATGTTGGTTTTCAGATCATCAGTACTCTGAGGATTCGTGAATTCTACCAGTAAGTGTATTGGCATGTGAACATAGCTCTTTCACCAAGTGAGTACTAGCAGTCTCCACAGTCTGCCCCAAGAGGCAGAAAGTGTGATAAGGGTTACGCCATATCATCGCACATGGCGAGAACCACTCCGAAGAGCTGAACCCACCAGCCTTCCAATGTGGGCTACAGTTCGAAAACCTACAACCGTGTGACTGGTAGCAGCGAACCTGTCTCTGCATGGTCAGTACCCGAGGTGTTTGGGAAGCAACTCTCACGCAGAAGGGGCTTCTCATCCATCCATCCGAACGCAGACCCATGAACCAAGATAGTCCCAAGATTGATGCCTCAATTGATCCTGGTACCAGCACTGTTAATCCGGCCTCTAGGTCAAGACTCACGAACCCATGTGAAGTTTTTCAATTGATCAGGGCTTCAAGCACCAACGGTCTAGACGTATCGTCGAGATCCACAAACCCCACAAATGTTTCGCAATCGATCCTGGTTCAGGACGAGGCCGGTAGAACCGTCAAGAATTTCTCGAGATATCCTGAATATGAGTTGCTGCGAACAGATAGAAGAAATAACCTACTAGTCTAGCATGCGGTCTGTCAACCACTGCCCCCTCGAGCCCAACACCAATTGGGTGGCCAGGTCGTACGAATACTTCCCGAGAGCCTCCACCCTCCCGAGGTAACGCAGTATGCTACATAAGGCATTCGGCCGTTGGACTGAAAAATCCGGAGATTTACTGCAACGCGAGGATGTGACGACCACCCGGGGCGATGCAATCAGAGAAAGGCCCAGCTGCGAAGCAGACGAGGTACCCGCGACATTAGCAGACAAGGAGGAGCCTAAAAGTTGTTGTTCCCGATTGATTTTTTCCTGAAGAAATCTTTCTCTCAGTTCTCTGTAGATGGGCATATGTCTTCTGTTCTTTGCTCCTCGAGACTAGTCTGGCCCGTCTCTCTATGAGCTCAGTGCCGGCATATTCGACCTCCTCCATAGCCATGTCGGTCATTTCTTGCTCAGTTCATGCATTATAGCGGCTCCTTGAGTCATAATCGTCGCACAATTCTTCATTGTATTCGGGAGAATGGGCCTTCTTAATGTGTTGTCTGAGGCCCGCATACGTTGTAAAGGCTCGGCCAAAGTATTCACATGGGTGCTCGTCAGAAGGCTGAACGGGGCCTTTGCAGAATCTTAACTGATGGCTCCTCAAGCTCTTTTGAGATGCGTAATTCTTTCTACAGATGCAGGGACAGCTAAAAGCTATAAGCAGGCTATAAGCGAATGCCAAGTGATAGACTCACTTAACTTTACAATCTACAATCTAATTTTTCGCTTAGTCAGAGTTGCTACTAGTCAGCACACAAATGCTATAGATAACATGGAGGAAGTCTTCGGTGAGGAGCTCGTGGCTGCACAGTGCAGCCTGCTCGATGAATGCCATCCAATTTTTTCAACGGAAATGGAGTAAGTTTCCACGCAGTCCGGAGCCCCAGGTAAATATTAGCATACAGCAAACAGATGGAGAAGACGTCAGGCTCGGCAGCGGTTAGGTGTAAGTATGGAAGGGAAGTGGATCCAGGTAAGTATAGTAGTAACTAAGGTCTTATTATTACAGATTCATATCTTGCAGGATGGGCGTCATATTGCCGTCGGAGTGATGGTACAGAAGCGACTGCAGTATTACCTAAGTAGTGGGGATCAGGGACATCTCTGGTCTGTTAAGCCCGTAACTCACGAGCACCTCTCGAACCATCTGTTTAGTTTATTAGGTGGTTATCGTGATGTGAGTCGACATACGGCTGAATTTCTTCGTGTTTCTCCAGATATCAGATGACCTAATTGGTGTATATGGAATAATCCCGGCCAAAGGATCGTCAGCGAAGTCACGCAGCAGAATGCACTCTCGGTAAGTATCAACGATTTGAGCGTCTCGTGTATTATAATAGATAGAGTACGTTAGTTTTGAGGGAGAGGCCCTGTGCTGCGACAGACTCCCTTGTAACTGAATTGATCAACGCGACTCAGCCTCCATTCCACCTTTTCGGTGAACTAGGGACCATTCGGTCGATCTTCCACCACACGGGTCCATTGACTGGCGCGAATGGCATTACTTTGGGCATCAAGAATTAACCCTCCATTTCACCGGGATTGAACTAGGGTCCCAGTCGAGACAAGCACCCCACCGCGTCAATGCCATGGGAGCGACTCTGAGGATTATCGGCATAAGCATGATCCTTCACATAACCCCACAAAAAAGAAATCCAAAGGCGATAAATCACAAGATCTTGGTGGCCAATTCAAATCGCCGAACCGAGAAATTAGGCGTCCTGGGAATTTTTATTGCAATAAAGCCAAAACGGGTCATTTTGTGTGGTTTATTGCACCACTTTACTGGAACCACATATCTCCCAATTTAATATCATTAATTTCAGGCCACAAAAATCGGTAATCATTTGGCTATAGCGATGAGAATTGACGGTTTGAGTGACACCTTCTTTATTTTTAAAGAAGTACGGTCAATTCACTCCACCAGACCAAATTGCACACCATACAGTGACTTTTGGCGAATGTAATAGTCTCTTAGCAGTTACGTGAGGATTTTTGCTGTCCCAGATGTGACAATTTTGCTTGTTTACATAGCCGCCGAGTGAAAAATATGCTTCGCCGCTGAAGAAAATTCGATACGAAAAGTCGTTATCCAAATGGTGTTGTTCAAGTACCCAATCGGTATATGTTCTACGCATTCTATGATCAGCTGGCTTTGGTTCTTGTGTCAACTCAACCTCATAAGGATGGAAATACAAATCCAGATGCAAATTACGCCATAGCGTGCCGTAAGGAAAGCCAAAATATTGTGTACGCGGATGAATTGATAAATTTGGATCTTGTACTACACTTTCACTTACAGTAGAAATATTTTCGATCGAGCGTGCATTCTGATGATGTATGGCCCTTAATATATAAGTAACAGATCCAGCCTCTTCGAATTTTTTCACTGTGTTACCAATTGTCCCTCGGATGGACAATTATGTCGACCAAAATCTGCCTGTAATGCACGAAACGTACTTACCACAGAATCACTGTTTTTGTAGTAAGTTTTCACAATTTTCACACGTTCAGCAGTAAATAAACGATCCATCTTGTTGAATGGCTAACCTTTAACTAAACATATGAGGCTTCGGATCAAATTTCTGTTTGACATATGTCATTGAAACGGGGCTGTTAAATCTAGACTACGAAATGGATAACCCGTTATAAATAATTGTGTAATTCTGATAGTAAGAAGTTATTAAATTTATCTGATTTTTTTTCCTGTGGTTGAAGCATATCAATAATAAATAAATGCAAACAAAAAAGTTATAACTTAATTCAACTAGATAGATCTACCTACTGACGGCAATTGATAATTATCTCTTAAAAATTAATGTTGAATTTGCAGAACTGTTTGATATTACCAAACAAGAAGGATAGAGTAAAACAACTCCATAAGGGTGAAACATTTCATTTGTAGTAATTAACTGAATATTTAACAGACAAACCACAAATATTTAATCCAACAACAAATTGAATTACCCTGAAATTTTATTGGAAATCCTGACATCCATTTGAATTTTTTTGGCAACAATTAGATTCTGTTCACTCGGAAATTCACATTGTGTTTTCACATTTCTACCCCGGATACAGTAATTTCAAAATGACTGGTATATCATTCTAATGGTTCCACCTCTGATCACATCGAGAGGTCTTTTGAGTGCAAAATCTCTCCAATATGGTTTTGTGCAGGCGAACATTCTCGTTTGAGGAGCTTTGAGCTTTCAGACGCCCTAACTAGCTATAAAGTTCTGTGTTTGTGTGTATATGGGATTACATTCGGGATTGTGGATGTTGATACGATAGACGGAGGAGGTCTACTATTGGATGAGGCGAAATGTTTGTATATTGAAATGTCCTCGATTCCTTTGAGAGAAGAGTTCAACTTCGAGATCTATTTCTAACTTTTTTCATCTTGAAACTTTATATGGAAATCATATCGATCTAAGAATATTTAAACGAAATAAAACCTATATGAGGATTAAATTTTAATATCAAAACAGATTTATTCTGTCAGTCTTCTACAATTTTAAATTCAAAAAACTTTTAGAATTTAATTAATGTCTCATAAGAACCGCTTATATTTAATAGACGTATACAATCAAAACTCAATATACAATATCAAATGGAATAAATAAACCAACAAATATAAATTGTCAATTAAAATTAATGAATAAATATTTGAAGGAGACAAAATTTTGTTTCTGATCTTACCATTATGAACACCAATTCCTTTTCAAAAACATAAAACACAATTTTTTACTCAAAAATATAATTTATTTGAAATATTCAATATATTTTAATATTAAAATAAGTTAATTCAGAAATCTCTCAACACATGCACTATATCTTCAAAAAACAATTAGACTTCCGATAATCTCTTCATCGGCCCTAAATCATATTTAAAGAATTAAAATCAACTAACAATCAGTATATCTTACCTCCGAGTGGTAACCGGATCTTTGCTTAAACAGACTAACTTTAAAAATCAAGATATCCTATGTTCGTCACAAAAATTATAGAAAACTGTAAGGTATTATAGGATTTTTTTAAATCATTGACATTCCATAATGAGATTTTATTCAAGCCTAAATATAATTATATATTATCTGTATGAGGACCATTCGATGTTATGGGATTACATAAATCATTAATTATGTCAATCCAGGGGTATGATACACTTTACAGTGACAAAACCTTTTTGAGTTGTTTAAAGTAACGACATTACGACACAATTAATTTAAAATCAACACAAAACAAATATACAATTATATATGATTTAAAGTAATACACTTCGATATTAATATTTAATGTTTACACAACAATTCTTTCGTCAATTACATTTTGATTCTACGAAAAAATTGTTGTTTAAACAATAAATATTAGCATAAATAAAGTCTATGATTGTTTCAGTCTTTACTTGAATGAAATTCATCTTGATAATATGAATAAAAACAATGTTCTAATTTCCGCTAATATATTTTATATCACTACAATATTTACGTCATACCATAACTTCTTCAGGTGAGTATTACTAGATACTGAATATACCATGAACAAGAATTTTATTATATAGTACATGTACATTACAAAAAATAGAGGGGGTAAAGAGAGTTTTACAATTCTTTTGCAAAAAAGAATACAATTTACAAGTGAGGAAATGTATCAAATAGATTTTTTCTTTTTTTCAACTTACATTCCTTCTTCGTTTGGATTTTCTTGTATGGAAATAGTGAAATTTTGGAAATGACAACTACTGGCCGCTTGGGAGACTGTCGAAAGACTGAGGTGGAAAAATCTGCGGCTTTCGGAGGAAGTGAGGATCACGATGGCAATCATTAATAATGGAGCTGGAGAATGATGGATTAAATTCTTGTTTGGAAAATGTCCTATATCAGATAATAATACGCAGTATTTAGTCCTTCAATATGGGTTCTCTTATAAATTGAGTTTTGGTCTTGTTCGATAGATGTCATTTCATGCATTGAACGTTTTTTCTATTTTTTTTGTTTGCCTAAAATTTTGACAGATCTCGGATCGAAATTGAAGGAATGAAGGGTATTTTTCACATGTTGTGCTAAAGCGGTGTTATTTTTTTTTGTTTTTAAGTGGATGAAGGATATTCAAGGAGTCTCTTTTGTGTTTAGAGATCCTGTCCTTTAGATACCGACCAGTATGTCCAATGTATGTTGATTGACAGTCGTTGCAGAATATTTTATATATGGTATCACTAATGAATTATATCAGAATTGCACCTTTAGTTTTCGTATAAAGTTGTTTATTTGTGTTGTCAGATTTAAATACTACGTTTATGTTTATTTGGGTGAAAATTCTTTCAATTTTTCCGCTAAATTTTCTAGGTGAATTATTTTGAAATAATTTTGGACTTCTTTTACTCTATGTTGAGGATTTTCTTTATGAACTTGGTTGGATTGTCGTTGTTTTCTAAGATTGATTGTATTCTAATGATGTTATTCTTGTGAAATTTTCTATCAGAAAGTTTGAAAGCTCTATGTTTCAGATTATATTGATTTTTTGTGTCATATTATGTTTTGAGTTGAAATTCAGTATTGTTCTAAAAAATATTGGTTTTTGGTACCAATCTCTTGATATTATTTTGTCTTTTCTTCTGATTAGTAATATAGCTAGGAAATGTAGTGAGTTTTTGTGTTTCGAATTCAATGGGGAATTTCAATCGGAGATGAATGCTGTTGAAAACTGTTAGGATTTCATCTGCTCGGTCAAAAGGAATAGACGTCACAATGTCATTAATATATCCTTTAAAGAATGTTGGAAGTTCAGAATAAAGCTATTGAAAAAATAAGCTTTGAATTACATTCTATATATTAGGAGTACAAATAAGTTTCCGCCCTTTTTTATCACAAATTAAATATTTATTATAGAAGAACGGTAATATAGTGACTTCTAATGTTAGAGCAAGTTCTTTTTGTGTTTGAGATGAATCTTCCTCCAATAATTCCTCTAATTCTGCATCCTCGTAAATATTCGGCCTTCCACTGCGATCTTTGTCTTCTACGTCGAAATCACCGTTTTTAAACTTTTGAAACCACTCTCGACACGTTCTCTCACTCAAGGCACCCTGACCATATGCTTCTACGAGCAATTGATGCGCCTCAGCAGTGAATTTCTTCAAATTAAAGAAGTAAACTAATATTTTCCGCAAATGACGCTTACTTGGCACAAATTTTGACATTTTCAACTTAAAAAAATTATATTTTACCAATATAAAATCGATGATATTAATGAGTTATGTTGTTCTTGAATGTCCAAACTATTTTTTAAGCCGGTTATCATCTGCGAAAGCTAACCGAAACTCCGTCCGCGCCATCTACAATAAAACGGCGGAAACTTATTTGTACTCCTAATATGTGCGTAGTTAAGCATACATATACAGAGAAATCTACTGCTTCAAAATTATATATTAATACTCGAATTAAAGGATAGCTCTCACGAACACAGAAAACACAGGACAGATATAATTTTTCCCAATGTTCTATAATAAAAACAAAAATAAACAGTGTTTCAAAATTAACACCTATTTATTAAACGGCAAGGAAGATTCTATTAGGCATTTGGAAACTAATCATTTATTATGAGTTGCTTCCATATGGACAAATGATAAATTCGTATCTCTGCTGTCAACAACTGTAGTTGAAGCTAGCGATTGTCCAGAAATGGCCAGAAGGGACAAACGAAAGGGGTGTTGTGTTCCATCAGGACAACGCCAGGTCACACGTACGTAGTGACTCGCCAGAAGCTCCGGAAGCTTGGTAGGGAAGTTTCAATGCATTCACTATATAGTCCGGACTTGGCACCAAGCGATTACCTTTTTTCTCACATTACGAAACTTCTTGAATGATAAAGAATTGGCATCAAGAAAAAATAGTAAAAATCGATTACTGGTGTTTTTCGCCAATAAGCACCTTCACTTCTATGAGAAAAGCATTATGAATCTACCTTTAAAATGGCAAAAAACGAAACAGTGCATATTAAACTGAAATCGGACAATCCGAAATATGTTAAATGCGGTCTTGAAGTTCACGGATGGATTTTTCCCAAACTTTTATATTTTAGAAGCATCCAGAAATATTTCTGTATTCAAATTTACATGCTTGTCCTTGTTTTTTCGACACTTTAATAATTACGCGTCATTCAGAATGAAACCTCTTGTAGAAAGACACTCTCCAAGGGAGAATCACTCTTTTCTGTAACGTTTTTTGAAAGTTATTTGAAAAAGTGTTATATTTTGATGATATGTACTTTATGTCAAACGAAGTGACTCATCCTTGAAGAAACTCTGTATACAATGAATATGAGCGAATCATGATGATTTGTCGTTCTTACTGTTATTTAACGGATTGTTCGCTCAAAAATGTAAACGAGCAATTACCCAAATCATGGATGAAAGCAAACGTCTTTGCTTTCAGTTTTATCAATCATATCTGTTTTCGTTTCTTCTGCATAAAACATCTGTTAGAAAGAGTAATTGGAAAACGTTTTTCGGCTCTAACATTCGTGAAGCGATGCTGATTCATCATCTGCCTACGTCCTGACAGAAGTGATAAATCAAGGCTTTGGGTGTGAATAGCGGTGTAGTTCGAGTCCAACATGGTGTTGTAGATATTGCCCAGTTACATACAGGCAGAAATCGCTTAAAGATCTAGCGAAAAGAAGAAACGTTTTACGGTTACATAACAGCAACATAATAAATATGGGGTGTCATAGGAAAATCTACAGGTGACATGAATCATCGCAATTGAGCACGAAGCTAAGGTCACAGGTGACATGCGCCTCAATTCAAGGCCGATCTTGAATTTATGTGTTATGTAATATCGGACCACTTGTTTTATTTCATTAAATTCGATTGCGTCGATCACAAAGTTCTTTTGCAGAAACTTGAAATGAAAGGTATTAGAGGCGTACCACTCAAGCTTGTACAAGATTGGGTGTAACAGTTATATTGAATATTCTGAGAAATAATTATTTGTTACTTTATGCAAAGGATGGATAGAATTGAATTTTATAACATTAATTAGTTTGTCGCAATAAACCGTGAATTCGTCCAGCGATTAATTCACTTCTCGTTTCGAAATATAACACGCCCTTGTTCAAAACTACAGAAACGAAACCAATTAACCACAATAAATAATTCATAGTACGAACCACGGTTCATCAAGCCATACACGGGTCTTTTTAACACTGAGTACAATCACATTAAAACCACAACAAATTTATCACGATGAATTAGTTGTAGTACTTTGATTATCGATTAATATCAACACATTGAAACCAGCAAATATTATTCCGATAAATTGGAAGCGATTGGAACACCTTTGATTTTCAACTTGATAATTACACAGAAAAAAAGGATTGAATTTGAGAATGAGACGGAACAGAGTTTAATCCGGGGTTAATTCCCACACTTTTTTGTGTAATGAAATTGTTGATATGATAAACAAGTTTACACAGATTTTGAACTAGAAGAAACTGACAATGCACGTTTTAATTGACGAGTAAAATTAAACTTAATTGAAGAATTTGCAGCTTTTCATGAAAACGAAAATAAAATAAACGGAGGTTTAAACTTGATAAAAGGTATATAAAATTATTTAAATATTTTAATTTACAGATATATTCCGTTAGCCTTCTACATATTTAATTTCAAAAAATTATATTTAGTATTATATCTTCAGGAATTAAATTAATGTCATATAAGCACCGCTTATATCAAACGACATATAAAATGAACATTCATTATAAGACATCCAAACAAGATAACAAAATCTAATAAATATAAATTGTTAACAGAAATCCTATAAATTGAATATTTTGAGTAGACAAAATTTTGGTTCCGCACATACCTCATATGAAAACAGATATCATTAAAAAATGTTTAACATGATCCTAAGAATTTCATCATAAAACTATCTTACATAGAATATTCGATATTATTGAATATCTAACTAAGTTACTTTTTAGAAAATCTCATGATATGGAAAAACATTACTAAAAAACGAGTTTTAAGAGAGACTTTGCTCGTCAGTACCCAATCACATTTGATAAAATATAATATCAATCAACAAAAAATATTTACTCACCTTTAACAATCCAGATAGCATCTTGGCAAATGAATACTTGGTTTCCTTAACATTCTTTATACAGATGTCCTTGTGCTATAACAGAGGCCGTCAAATTGCCGGTCAATCTTTAAGATCTATGGTAAACCACAGAACTATTTATTTGAGTTCACATTGGACACCATTTAAATGTTCAGTATTCATTTGCTAAGATGCTTTCTGGTTTGCTAAAGGTGAGTAGATATTTTTTTTTGATTGATATTATATTTTATTAAATGTGATTGGGTACTGACGAGCAAAGTCTCTCTTAAAACTTGTCTTTTAGTAATGTTTTTACATATCTTGAGATTTTCTAAAAAGAAACTTAGATATTCAATAATATGAATATTCTAAGTAAGATAATTTCATGATGAAATTCTTAGGATTATGTCAAACTTTTTCGAAAAATATCTGTTTTCATAAGAGGGATGAGCAATTTTTAATCAAAATATTTAATTTATAGGATTTTTGTTAGAAATTTATATTTATTGTATTTTGTTATCTCATTTGCATGTCATGAGACATCCAAATTTTTTTTTAATTTAATTCCTGAAGTTATAATTTAAAGAAAATTGTTGAAATTAAATATGTAGAAGGCTAGTAGAATATATCTGTAAATATTAAAATATTCGAATAATGAAAAAATTATATAAATTAATAACAAATATCACAAATGATCACCAAAATGTTTGAATATATTTTATTTGTTTACTTATGGAATGTTCATAATTGATGACGTCCATGCGGTAACATCTGAATATATTCCTTCCGTGACAGAATTTCTATTCATGAGCAAGTTTTTATCAGATTAATTCAACAATGGTAGAGGGATCCAAATTTCAATGCATCTTCCTTTCTCATTGTATCGATTTGCATCCATTTCGAAGGATAATTTCGACGTGATGACATTTCACGGAATTACAATCTTGATGTATATTTGAATTATCATATCTTGTGAAATAGCTTAATAGGACAATAATTACAGAACGAATCAGTGAAGGTGCATGTGACTGATTTTCATTTTATTATTTTAACCTTCTCTCCCGGATACGATCTTTGGCTTGGTTTCATCACTCAAATTACAAGAGATGTATAGGAGAAACACGCTTAACCTAAAGTAATTTTTCCACTGCTGTATAATGAAATTAAAAAAAAATAATTCATACAATTTTTAAAAATTTTTTATTCTATAAAATTTAAATAAAAAATTTGAGTCTCATTTGATGTTAGTTGAATTAACAAATTGAAAAGCAGAAGGTTCCCTAGACTTCTACTGATGGATCGATATTAAAATCAATACTACGTATGGACAGGAATATTTCCTGGTTAGAGACATATGAGTATATATATCTACTACCATAGAATCAATAAAAATCAACAGCACTCAATGAATTGAATAAACTAAATGAAAATTTATGCAATAATGTTTAGATCTGCTAGGAACTTCATCGGTTGTCTCACTTACTTATTTCTGAAAATTCAAATTTTCGAGTGGAGAAAACCTATACAATGAAGCGTATCAAAGACATTTAGATTATGACCACAGAGTGAGAATCTATAGAAAACAAACATAAGCTGTAAAATAAAGTCTGAATAAGGTGATGTGAAAATATAGGTCTGCTTTCATCGCATTACCCGCTTCTAACAAAAACCACAGAGTTCGAATAAATTTCCCATCAATTTGCTCCGCGCGCTATTTCCCTCAAGAAATTCGCGTAGGATGCTCTTTACTGGAGTTTTTCGACTAAATGGCGCCTCACTTAAGCCTCTCCAAATATCAGAAAATCATTGTAAATTTCGAACTCAGATTTGTGAAGTTTACTCAGCTTTCAGGCCCGTATAAGAAAATTATAAAAGTTAGGAAACTCTACCTTTTAAGGCCATTGCCAATATGAATTTTCCAGTCAGGATTATGTTTTTTAGCAGCTGGTTCGAATTTAACGTTAGACGGAAAGTAATATTATTAGTGAGTATGTGTTTATTGCTTAAGACGCCTAATAGTTTACACTATTCAATAGAAATAATCAGTTCGAAGATCCAAATCTCTGAACTAACTCTCGAATTTTGTATGTTACTAAGTTCTCCAGAAACTTCTATTAATCTGTATATATAGCTTCAGCCAAAGTGTCTTATAATAGTCAACAATATTGTTGATAGAGTTCGTAGATGGTAATGATAAACCTGTTTGCATTTTTATTGTCAAACGAGTTATGGTATCTATTTTCTTCCATGTAACCTTATTCTGAACGTTGAATTAACTAAAATATTACTCTTCATTTTGCTTTGTATCTGAATGCTTTTATTTTAAATTTTTTTTAATTAATTAAACATGGATTGTTCTTTGTTGAATGTTCCTTCAGCTGCTATATAAAAACTCAGATAAATGCTATCGTTTCCTACGCTATTATAAAACCTTAAGGTCTTTTCATTGTTCTCTATTTCTGTGCATTTTCGAAATTAGTTATTTCATGAAGAAGTTCAACTGGAATTTCATCTGCCTTTTCGTGTTATTTTCTTTAGATAAAATAATAATGAATATTTTCAATTTAGGAACTTATTTTAAGGAAGTTGTTTTTGAAGAATTTCTTGAGGTTATGTGTTGCACGTACGAAACAAAATGTTATACCCTTCTAGTATTTATGTAGTAATTTTAGTTATTAATTTATATTTCTTTGAATTCTCTTAGTTCTTTTTGGTACTGTGTAATAATTATTAATTCTATATGTCTACTAAATTGAGACAGTGTTTTTTCAGGACATTTATTTAATTTAATTCTATTCTGAATAAGAAATTTTTTGAAATTGAAATTTGTAGGAGGTTGACAGAATGAATCTGTATGATATTTAAATTTTGTAATAATCCTTCTATCAAGAGAAAACCTCTTTTTGTTATTTTATTGTATATATAATAATTATATATTTTGGTTTGCATATTATCATTTAGTTTGAACGGGGTTCATGAAATACCTTACAAGCTTTGTGTAATTTCTGTGACATACATAGAATACGTAGGATTTTTAAAAGTTCACCTCATTCTAATGTTTGTTCAGATGAATCTGGTAACGTATTTTTTATTAATTTTTTTAAATATGAAGTATGGCTGATAGGTTTTCTGTTGTGGGAATTCTAAATTGCTTTTCGAAAATGTTCTGCATGGTTTAGGAATTTTTTTGAAGGAACTTATTCGAAGCAAGTTGTTTTTGGAAAAGTTCTTATGGTTAGGGTTTGCATTTTTGGAAAGGGATCTGGTTTTCATAATACAAGGTACCAAACAAAATTTTGTACCTTCCAAGTATTTACTTAGTAATTTATATTTCTTTGAATTCTTTAATTCGCTTTTGATAGTGTGTAATAAGTATTAATTCTATATATCTACTAAATCGAAACAGTGTTTTTCACATTTATTTTATTTAATTCTGCAAGTTTTTGAATGAAAAATTTTTTTGAAATTAAAATTTGTAGGAGGTTAACAGAATAAATCTGTATGATATTCAAAAATTCAATAATATTCAATTCTATATAAAAGTTACTGCGATTTATAGGTACATCAACCAATCCATAGATCACATAATGATATCTGTATACATAAGTTTACGAAAAATACTAATGTTATGCAAATTATTCTTTCTCAAAAATTTAAGATCACGAAACTTCATACTTCAATTCTTTTCTTTTTCAAAAATAAATTCAAAGGTTGGATAGATTTCATCAATGAACTCATTAAAACTGCATAGTTGTGTATATGTTTCCTTGAAGCAGCAAATGATATCATTTATATTTCTAAACCAATAGAAATGACATTGCTCAAGGGATTGAAGTGAATTTTTTTCTAGATTATCCATGAAAATCCATGCTAAAATTGAATTTTCCATCATCAAATCTTCATTTGAACTGTGAATTGTATCATTCAATTGAACATTGTTTTATTCTAGACAAATTTCCAGACTATTTAAAATATCATTTCTTCCTATTGATTCACTGTTAATTTTAATCAGAAGTTCTTCAATATTGTCCATTGTTTCTCTAGGATACTGAAAAATAAATTCAATACATCAAATGAACTGAATTCAGAATTTTTTGGTAATTACATATTTTAAACTTTGTCCATAAGTTCAAACCAAAAATAAGCTACAGAGCAATTATTAATTAATAACTTGTGAAAATATTCTTTATTATTTTATTTCATTAAAATGAATTTATATCAATTAAATTTCAGTTATTTTCGAATCAGCGGAAAATTAGTCATAATAAAACATCACAGAAAATTTTCTATTGTAACCTTTTCCATACTTTTCAATTACAATAATTACCTGCTGAATTTCTTTTTAATTTTCTATGAAAACACAGAATCCCAGGAACTTTCTCATACTAATAATATCTCTGGAATGAAAAATTGTTTGTTGTTTCGTACGTCCTTTATATTAAATACTTTTTCATAAAGCAATACAACGTTGCACAAAGATGGAAAATGGCATTCCGGACAAAATGAATGCAAACGCCAATTATACCGAGTTTGCAATGTCACAGTAGTGGACGAAAGCTGTGTTGGTCACTGAGTAATTCATCATTCTTGTCGAATGTTTTCATCGTGTCGAGTCGACAATTGCGAAAAAGTCTCGGCCGCTGCAATTTGTCCGCCTCTAGCTGAATTATAGTGGACGGAACCCCGAACGAAATAAATTGTATACATTTTTCCTGAAAACGACGTTAAAATCGGGCATATTTTCCCCCGTTTCGGGTTTTTTTGCCCTGCAGGTTTTCACCGGAAATTTTAATTTCATTCGCTCTACGACCACTTTCGGCCATTTCCATGAAAATCCGATTATTCATCACGGTACGCCTCTGCGGGCTTTTATGCGATGAATGAAAATCTTTTAGTTTGAAATTTCACGGAAATTTGCAGGCACTGAAGAATAACTCGCTAGGTGGCTATTATGAAGTTGCGGAGCAGAAAAAATATTTTCTTTTCCACATTCGAAAACGTATTCTCTACTAGACCTTCTATTTCCGGCCAAACAGAACATTTCCATATATTTTCATTAGCCTTTTCGCCGGAAACACTAGAGAGATGGGATTTTATACAGAAATCGGTCGAAATGAGAAAATACTTATACATCGGTTTGGTTATAAAAATCAAGGAAAACTTTACCACAATTCATATTTTCATCAATGTCACATATTGTTTGATTCTCAATGAACAAAGGTTTGGGGGAAAATGAGAAAACGCAGACGACATCTGCTGGGAATTTGGTCATAAGCACTTGTAGGTTTAGCAGAAGTAACACTCACGGTGTGTTTCACAAAACTTTAGTCATCAGATCAATCAAATATGTTGATCACGAATTCCTTCCACAGTTTATCCATTTTTATTTTCCCCAAGTATTGATGACAGATTTAGTCACTTTGTCAAACTATAACAGATCAATCTATTGCTCAGCACGCTGATGTTACAAACCTTTAAGCGATGTTGAGTCTCTCCTTCATAGACACTAGCTATTCCCCGAACGAAGATCTCAAAAAGATAAACAAATAGCTTAACGGAATCGGGTGCAATTTAATGCCTCGAAAACCCAAGAAAAAACCTGTTTTTGAAAAATTCAATTCATGACTTTTGACTTGATGATGGAAAACCTGGTGCTTCAGCCAAGTGACTCATGTATCTTCTTGACGTGACTGTCACTTCTTTGGTTTTTTGGAGGGAACACTTGACTGATATTAAGAAGTCTACTTCAAATGAGCTGGGGTATTTTTTCAAGGTCCTTCTACTGTATAAAGCACAGATCAAACCAGGATTTGAATACTGCTCTCATTTTTACAGCTCAGCACTCAAGCACTCGTTACAACTTTTGGATTCTATCCAGCAATACGACCGATTGACTACCCAACGCTAGAAACCAGTTGGAACATAGGAGGAGAGTTGCCAACTTAAGATTGTTCTATAGATTTTATCACGGTCAATGCTCCAAGCAACTGAAGGAAATTATGTCAGTTGTCTTTAGATTCACACGCGGTACTAAAGCTGCGCAGCCAGCACATGCCTTTGATGTTGAGCTAACAACTCCCAGAACTTTCGTTTATCAAAAGCCCTTGCTTCACCGAACTGGCCAGTTGTGGAATACGCCTTCAGCTGATGTTTTTTGTTCAGTATCTTTTCAATAGTTCAAGATAAGAGCAGAATCCAGACAATCAATTTTATCCCTAACTGTGGATTGACATTAGTTATGAACTGTGTTGGTGCTGATGTGGCGTTAGTTCGCAATAGCATATTACCTGTTTATTGGAAGAATATTGCGATGAAGCCATCATCCAGAAAGGGTCCATTGCTCTATAGACTACCATAAATTTATAAGAATGTGCTATGTAACCAAATCAGGTACGAGCTATACGAGTCAACCTTAGTCTTATCGTCACCACAGTCTTTACCGTCTACCGCCATAGATCATCCTAAGTCCCTCGTCCCAGGCTGTAAGTACTCGTTTTGCAATGTAAGTTTCTTTTATCTGCTGTATTAGGCTGAACTAAACTTCTTTTGTTGTGGGTAAATGTTGAAGTGATTTTGTGTGCTTAATATGTGAGTATTGCAACAATAAGATAGCGATAGATAAATAGTTTGGTATAATATTTAGATAAAGTGAATAATATGTGAAAATTGTTAATGAGTGTACAAATTCGTTTGATTGGGAACCTGGAGTGATTAATCCAAATTGTGTAGCATGGAGTTGTACTATTCCGACCTGAGAATCTCATTGCCAAGACCCTTCTTCAAATGACATATCCGCAGACAGTTCTAATTGTCCACTTGAACTCCATAACACATAAAAACGCATTGTTCCAGTCCTAACCTTTCGAAACCGATATTTACCGCACCATTCAACCAGGTTCATATTTTCAGTTCCCACACATTCTACAAGTTACTCGTTCTCATACCCAGGTGCTCCAAATCTATAAATTAGAAGGTGTCGATGGGTGTATCAAACCGTCTTCCGAAGCCCGTTAAGGTCGAAGGCCCTGTTTTCGCTGTACATATTTTTCCATTTTCCATTTCCGATGCGTCTGAATTATGGAACGAATGAATCCAGCTGACAGACGATCGATTTTGGCCGTTCGAAGGAAGATTGCGGATATTTTACGGTTACGCTGCAAGATCGTTCGCGGCTTGGTCAGGTTGGTAATTTTTTTCAGCCTCCGCGTGACGCCGTCTTGGTATTGCACGGTTTGAAGATGCTGGTGACGATGAAAACAAGAGGCCTAAAAGGAGTCACGTACGGAACGCGACATGCCAAAAAGTTGCGGTTTAGGACGATGTAGCCGGTAATTGCCAGGTGTCAGTCGAACGTGATGATTACCAGAAGCTGCAGCGTTCTATACTGTAATTTTATGCGCTCAAACTGTGTTTATTCAGATTTCTTATTGCAAGAAAAAGACCAAAGTATATTGAGTGTTACGTCACGAAACGCTGAAATCGAAATTTGATATTTTTGCTTCGACTCTTTTCATTTCTTCGGCTAATTTCATTATAGAAACATGGAATAACAATCGAATAATATTGTGTTCAATAACTAAGGCGAATTTTCCTTTGGACTTTGCGTATACTAAGAGGCATGCCATTTAAAATTCACATTTTTGATCGGCTATAAATAGAAAACTGATGGATATTTATTCAAAGTTTTTAGTTCTTGGAAAGGTTAAGGCTTGGCATTAACCAATGAAAAACAAAATCAATCAAATTGTTTTTAGTTCTCCATTGTACATGAGCCTCCGAACCAGTTAACTAAAACTACCACTCCCTTAGTTCTAGAGCTTCTACTCCGAACGATCAATAATAATGGAATGCAACTAGAGTTCGACAAAATACAGTTATATATTTATAGTAAACATAGATACGCCGTTAGGAGTTGAACAAACAGAACATATCGAAATTTCAGAAAAAATAATTAATATACATACATCCATTGATGTATACAATAATGAATGAACTCACCATCAGCAAACACCAGGTAATGTATAATTTTGCTCTACCCGAATCGCAAAATAAAATCAACAGCACTCATAGCAATTTCAACGATGTGGAATATTGAATAACTGCTATCGACTCTTTCGTTCAAAATGGCAAACAACCTGCAGCAACCGGCTTTTTTCCAATTCAAATATTGTTTCTCGCAATTTCACCAACGTCGATCGTGCCATTTTCGAGGCTGTGGATATTATAAAAGCTGTGCGAGGAACCAGTGTATTAGTCGATCGTTAAAAAGAAATGGAAGTGTCAGGGTGCGAACGACTATTCCCTGAATTGTTATATGTGCGAGGGATGTTTGATTTGTAGTGAATTTTTGAATGAAAGATAATTCTTGACGTTGTCTGCTTTTAGCTTCATAAATTTAGTCCAGCGTTTGAGACATTTCAAAGTTTTTCTCGTTCTTAGCGAATAAACACACACTTTTTTTGCAGGCACTGCCAGAAAAACACTTTTTCGACTTACAAAAACAGCATTCTCGCGGTTAGTTGTCTGTGGTCTCTCTTTACACGCTGCTCATATTCTTACAAATATACAACTCACAATAATAAGTAGAAATCAACATGCACACATTGTCAAAACTCTTGGCCGCCCATATCAACTCTCAACTTGTTAATGTAACATGAAAATTTTTTGTGTGTGGAATCTTAACTATCTTATCACTTAAATGAAAATAATAAACCTGCAAAAAATGTTTCTTGTTCGGGAGAATACAGGTGTATTCGAAGTTAATCAGTTTTCAGCGAATAACGAGAGTTGTAATATTGAGAATATCCCTTGGAAACTGCCGGGACATCCAATTTTTCAGTTTGACCGGGCAAGAGTAGTAGCCCTACATCAAGAAGCTTTGTCGAACCACCAGATTGCGCAATGTTTGAATATTTCACGGACTTCAGTAAGGCGTATAGTTCCCCTTTTCCTGGAAACCGGCAGCGTTGCCCGAAGACCGGGCCTGCTCGACCCAGGGTAACATCTGCAAGGGAAGATCAAATTTTACTCGAAACAATCGAACGATAGCCCTTCAAAGCTATTTTTTGAGAACCTATAGACGGGTAGTCTCAACCAGTGTCATAGGGAGACGGTTGCATTCCTCACATTTAAGGGCAAGAAGACCTTTAAGAGTACCTCGGCTATCAGCTGGAAATAGAGCTACCCGTCGGCAATGGGCAGAACATCAGCAAGACTGGCTTTTACCACAATGGCGCAACGTACTTTTTTCGGAATTTATCATGTTGATAAATCTTTTTTTTTTTCATAAACCATGAATTCTAGCAATTCATTATAAGAGACCTCGTTTATTTAGAATAGATCAAGAAATCCAAAATTAATTTTCCTTTTGTAAAATAGGAATACGGAAAAAAGTTTCTTGTGAAAGAATGTTCAGGTGTGGCTTTTTCTACCCCTTGCAATCATAAACGAACACCACCCAAAACTGAGTGCCTTCTCGCCCGCATAAAATGTCTGCTTGATTTTATTCTTGCCAGTTCTTTGGTTTTGGAGGAAAAAAATTGAAAACTGTTTTTCGGGCGCCATCTTTAGGGGGCTGTAAGCAAGTAGAGGGGCTCAAAAGAATAAGGTTTATATGGAAGATCCGCCCTATTTTTTGACACGTAATCACCGCCTAAATTTTATTGCAACTATTCATATAGACCCAACACAAATGTGTATTATTTAATCAGTCATACTTCAATGCGTGCAAATATAACCATGTCTCTCCATGCCTCTTTAAAATTATCCTCAGAGTATATTTGAAAGTCGGGGATCAATTTTCAAAGTAAACTGAGAAATAATTATGTTCAAAATCCAATATCTTTTCCTAAATGAGAATCGTCAAGGTCCATGGTTTCAATTAGTAACAAACAAAGGTCGAATATTCCATCACCAGTTCAAATAAAACAATTACGTCAATCTCACAAAAACATAACACACAGAGAACCCAATTCGTAAAAGAAACGACCTCAAAGAGAAATCCATTATCGTTTTCGAGATGTGGTACGTCACATCCTTCGAGCTGCAGACGTATTAAATTCATTAACCGCTATTTATGGATGGTGAAGATTCCAATCAGATGCTGTTGAACCATAATGAGAGGTGGTGAAGCGATGGGAGAGTACCAATGTGTTTAAGTATCCTTGCAATCTTAGGCAAAAAGATGGACGGATATATCCGATATCGATAATTATAGGATTTTAGGAGGACAAAAAGTACTGGTCACGTCCATGCTGGATCATCAAGGCGCCCAGGGATCTTCGCGATCTGATTATTGGTGTACCTTTTTACATCATTCATTTAGCAATCAGACTAATACCTAAGTATAAGTTGACGATTGACGGTTACTAGTCTAGATAAGATGACGTGATCGGGTTAATATCTGAAGAGTTATAAGCTTTCGCTTATCTGTTGTAGATATTGAGTATTTCGACAGTAACACTGATTGAGTCACGAGGTCTATGGTCATCGCAATTTAACTGATGAATCTTTTAATTCTTCGAGAATATTAGTGAATATATATGATGTTGAAAAAACTTTAGATAAGTTTAACTTATAACAATCTTTCGAATCTCTTCACGAAACTCTGGAAATAATGCTTTTACATCACTATCACTATTAGTGAAAAGTCCTATTACTATTAGTGAAAAGAAAAATTTTTAAGCTGTGCTGTTGGAGCTAATAATCAACAATTATTTAATAAAAAATATTATAAATACATAAAATTTAAATAACAAAACAGATTTATTCTGTCTTATCCCCCAACAAATTTTTATTTAAAAAAATTTCATTCAAAAACTTTTAGAATTGAATCAATGTCTTATATTACTGCTTCAATTTTTTTAGGCATATAAAATCAAATCTCATTATATAATATGGAATGAAAAAACCCAACGAAATATAAATTATCAATTAAAATCACTAAATGAATACTAGAAGGAGACAATATTTATGAAAACCAGGTCTTTTTCAAAAATGCAAAATATAATTTTAAGAACTTCTCCAAAACTAATTAATCTGAAATATTCAATATATTTCAATAAGTTACTTCAAAAATATGTGAGAACATGTAGTACATCCTCAAGAAACAATTTGAAATTAAATAAGATCTTCATGAGTCCTACATCACATTTAAGAAATAAAATCAATTAACAAAAATGTCTTACCAGACAGACCTCGTAATATCCTTGTTGAACAAATACTAAAATTAAAGAACTTAAAAAATCCGTATTCTATTTTCATCACAAAAATCACACAAAGCTTGTGAGGTATTTTATGTGTTTAGTTGATTTTATTTTACAAATGTTAAGTAGAACCAAAGGAGATCTTATTTAATTTCAAATTTTTTTTGAGGATGTTCTACATGTTTGGAGAAATTTTTAAAATTATGTTTTGCATTTCTGAAAAAGTTTTGGTTTTCATAAACATAAGATCAAAGAAAATTGTGTCGCCTTCAAGTACTTATTGATTAATTTTAAATGATAATTTATATTTCGTTGGGTGATTTATTCCATTTGATATTATATAATGAGTTTTGATTTTATATATCCATTAAGCTCAAGCAGTACTTATAAGACATTCATTTAATCCTAAAAGTTTTTGAATAAAATTTTTCGAAATTAAAATTTGTAGAAGGCTATCAATAAGTCTGTTTTGATATTTAAATGTTGTAATCATCCTTCTATCAAGTAAAAAATCTCTTCTTATTATTTTATTGTATATATGATATATAATTATATTTTGGTTTTCCTGGCTTATTATATAAATGTCATTTGGTTTTAACTAAGGCCATAAAATACCTTAGAAGCTTTGTGTGATTTTTGTGCTGAACACAAAATACGTAGGATTTCTAAAGTTCTCTAATTTTAGTGTCTGTGCAACAAGGATACCACAAGGTCTGTCTGGTAAGATATTATTTGTTAACTGATTTTATTTTTTAAATGTGCAGTAGGACTGATGAAGATCTTTTTCAATTTAAAACCGTTTTTTAAGGATGTACTACATGTTTTGAGAGATATTTGAGGTAACCTATTTGAATATTTAAATATATTAAATATTTCAAGTGGATTAAGTTTTGGAGAAGTTCTTAAAATTATGTTTGAAAAGGTTTGGTTTCCATAAATATAAGATCAGAAACAAAATTTTGTCTCCTTCAAGTATTTATTGAGTTTTTTTAATTGATAATTTATATTTCGTTGGGTTTTTTATTCCATTTGATATTATAAAATGAGTTTTGATTTTATATGTCTACTAAATTCGAGCAGTGTTTATAAGAAAATAATTTAAACTTAAAGTTCTTTTGAAATTAAAATTTGTAGGAGGCTAACAGGATAAATCTGATTTGAATTTTTTCAATAATCCTTTTATCAAGTAAAACACCTCTTATTATTTTATTAGATAAAATTAATCCTAAATAATCCCGGAAACACTTGTAATAAAATATTGTGAAAAATGAGGAAATGTCTGAAGAGATGATTAGACGCAGAAAAAAATTGATATTTTTTCTTAGACCCTCTACTTTGTGTGCAATTCCTCTTAGCGTACTCAATAATTGAACCATTTATTATTTTTCCTTCATCTATTAGAACAATAATAAACTCTAGCAAATTTGCTGATAGGCTTCATCATTCTGGATGGCTCTAGATAGTATTTTTGGTACCGTTTCAATTCTACTATATTTCCATATTCCAGGGCTTACTGGATAGCTCTGAGACTTGGCACCATCGTCCATAAAGATTAATCGTTTCACTAATGCATCGCGCAATGAGATAATTATGGGATTAATCATGTTTTAAAAATATTATTCAGCTGTTAAAGTCGTAGTTTATGAATAGATTTAGTTCTTCAATTTAACATTATATCCTTAAATATTTCCAGTAGCATTCAATAGTCTTCTTGAACGTTTTGGTTTCCACTGAACTCTTTTATGTAACATTCACTCACAAGACAAAACCATGTCTCATTTCTGAAGAGTACATTTCTTTATTGTGTAAAAACGAAATTCAATGTTCTGGCGCCAATTTGACACTTCTGAGTCGATACCATTCAAATTTTGAAACAAATAATCATTGATCATTGATCTGTAATGAACTCCATTCAGTGTAACATTAGCTCCAGCATCGTTTTTAGAGAAATAGGGACCGATGATGCATCCAGCGTGTAAAGCACACCATACAGTGCATTTTTAAGGATGCAATTTTACCGACAGAACTTTTTGATGATTGTTTTCACTCCATATACGGCAATTTTGCTTGTTCACATAGCCGTCCAACCAGAAATGAGCAGAATTTTACGATGAGAAAATGGATCAAATTCAAGCTGTTCTAGGGCCCAATCATCAAGCAAACGACGCTTATTATGGTCAAGTGGCTCTAGTTCTTGAACCAGTTGGATCTTGTATGGGTGTAAACCAAGATCCTTACGCAAAATTTTCCATGTGGTGGATGCACAGAGTTCAACTTGTTGTGAACGTCGACGAATAGATAAATCTAGATCATCATTAAGACTATGACTTACAGCTGCGATATTTTCTTCTGTACGTACAGTTCTTTGTTTTGTTGTTGTTGCATCGAGTAGAGAAAATGTTGTCCAAAATCTATCGATAGCTCGACGAATAAGCTGCCCTGATGGGCGACTATGTAAACCATAAATTTCACGAAGTGCTCTATAAGTTTCGCGAATAGAACACTGATTTTGAAAATAAATTCCAACAATTTGTGAATATTGTTGAGGCGTGAGTCTTTCCATGATAATTTGTCAATTCTTCATGAACAGAAATGTCAAAACAACATGGCTTCTACCTCTGTCAAATCACAGTTATTCCTATCACTCTAAAAAAACACCCGATATAAACGAGTTTCGATGTTCTGGCGCCCATTGCAAACAAGGCTTGGTGAGTCAGTAGAACTTTGGTAGGTCTTTTCCAATGTAGATCTGATAATATTACGTGTTTGTGTCACATAGCAGTCTACATAAACCGTTTGTATGTCTCCTAAAATTGAGATTTACAAGGACAAGGCATAACTCGATTTATATAAGAGTAACGAACGATTTATACAAGTTTATTGTGTGATATAGGGATCTTGTACCATAATAATACAAATATCTGCTAACCACTTATTCAGTCTTTTAGTACTGCTAGTACCATCCGTATCTCTAACAAAGTTCAAACTATTGGCTCGCGATAGCCTTTCTTGCCACAGAATAACAACTTTTGCCCTTTAGAAAGCAAAAATTTCATTTTCAGCCCTAATTTATATTCTTTCACCATTTGAATCAGAAAGCACTCATAATTTTCATTTCTATACATGCTTTTATAAATTTCATCCCCATAATTTAAGCACAAAGACATGCAAGACATTCAGGGTATATTGGCAACTAATTGAAATTACCTTTAGGAGTTAAAATAATTATAGGATACTACTAGAAGAAACTATTTACAAATATTATTCAACTGACTAGATGATGGAAAATTCACAACTACGCTATTAAAGTTGAAATAAACTTTCCTGAATATGCTGACGTAGGTCGGAAGCAATTAAAAAGGAAAAATCTGTTTGCAAATTGATTCTCTTCTTACAATATAAAAGTCTATCAATCGTTTCTGGGTGGTAAGCGTATTACTAATCCTTAAAGGATCCTTAAGAAAAAAACTCCTCCGAGGTGAAAAATGACCTTCATCAAGAGGCTCCGTGCAATAATTAAACATTCGGGCTTTCATACCGCGCTCTTTATGCAAAATTCTCCTCAGAGAAGTGCGGGAAGTGTTCAGTTCTTGATCAACCTGTTGATAGCTGTTCAGCTACATTCTAGGCTTCAGCAGCAACGTTTTCAGATGTGCTCATTGGAAACGAACGTGAAAGAGTTGTTTTATCAAATAACGATCCATTTTTCACGAACGGGTATTTCATTTATATTGAATTTTTCATGTACATTTCTAAGAGTTGGGATAGAGCCGCATAATCATTATATGTTTTGAGAGCTTATATCGTAAGGCTTGTGTGTGAAAAAGTTCAATTAATTCACACAGTAGTTTTTGGTTGGTGCCCATTTAAATATGGAGAGCAATAAGCAGAATATTTTCATATTTCACTTTTTTACCATAGAAAAGGTAATAAAATTTTAATATCAAAACAGATTCAATCTGTTGTCTTCTACAATTTTAATTTCAAAAAATTCTTTGAAGAAACTTTAAGAATTAAATTAATGTCTTTATAAGCACTGCTCATATTTAATAGACGTATAAAGTCAAAATTCATCATACAATATCAAATGGAATTACGAAAAACCAACGAATATAAATTGTCAATTGAAATTAAAATATAAATAAGCAAACATTTTTTGTTTCGTTCCAGGCATGCGTAATGAACTCTTCAGACAAACTTACGAAGCCCTGTTTGTTACAAAATGTATTGTTTTCTGATCCTATGTTAATGAAAAATAACCCTTTCTCAAAAATATAAAACATAATTTCAAGAACTTCTCAAAAACTAATTCATTTGAAATATTCAATATATTTAAATGAATTACTTCAAAAAATCTCAAAACATGTAGCACATCCTCAAGAAATAATTAAAGTTACGATAAGATCAGTTCAACTTTACATATAAAAAAATAATAAAATCAACTAAACAATGTATAGACTTACCAGTGCCATCTTAGAAATACGATTCTCAACAAACATCTAAGTAGGTACCTTTATATCCAAGGTACTCTATGTTCCATGTTCACAGAAAATCATACAAAGCTTATAAGGCACTTGGCCTTAGTTAAAACCCTTCAACACTGTATAATGAATTTCTTTATTTAAAAAACCTAATATAATTATATGTTATATATAAAATAAAATGAGAAGGAACGGTTTTTTACTTGATAGAAGGATTATTACAAAATTTGAATATCAAAAACATTATATTCGTTGGTTTTTCTTAATTCCATTTGATACTGTATGATGAATTTTGACTTTATACGTCTATTAAATATGAGCAGTGCTTATAAAGACATTAATTTAATTCTTAAAGTTTCTTCAAAGAATTTTTTGAAATTAAAATTGTAGAAGACAACAGATTAAATCTGTTTTGATATTCAAATTTTGTAATAATCCTTCTATCAAGTAAAAAACCGTTCCTTCTTATTTTAAAAGGTAAAAATGCTGTTCGAGCCAGAAAGAAATTAACCGATGTGTATTGGAAAGATGTGTTGACAGTACACTAGTGTCAGAACTGGTTTGCAAAATTTTGATCCGGCAATTTTGATGTTAGAGATACGTTCCGAAAGGCAGGTTGAAGCTGATAAAGACACGATAGAGCCATTAGATGATGTAAATCGGCGAATAACACCACGTGGGATCGGCAACAGATGAAATTTCTTGAATTCAATTGTTTATGATCACTTGAACGGCCTGGGTTTAACCTTGAAACGTCACGATACAGTTTTGAAGCGCATCATTACTGGGGATAAAAACGGGGTTATGTATAACAATGTAAAACGCAAGAAATCATGGAGCAGAGAAGATGAACCGACTCAAAGTATTTCGAAAGCCAATATCCATCAAAAAAGGTTATGCTGTCTGTTTCGTGGGATTTTGAAGGAATCGTTTTTTTGCCTTTACCGGATAACACAACGATTGATTTGGAAGTCTTCTGTCATTTGCTGGACATACTGAATGATGCACTTCAGCAAAAAAGGCAAGAATTAATCAACAGAAAAAGTGTAGTGTTCCACCAAGATAATGCTAGACCTCATATAAGTTTGATCACTCTCTAAAAACTTTTACAGTTTTAATGGTATACACTGCCACACCCACCATATTCTCCAGATCTGGCGCTTTTGGATTATTATATGTTCTGGTCATTGCAAAATTTTTCGGACGGTAAAACCTTTGTATTGAATGAAGAGCTCAAAAATCAGCTAGACCAGTTTTTTGCCAGCAAAGACCAAAATTTTATGAGCTTGGAATCACGCTAGTACCAGAAAAATGGCAAGAGGTGTTGGACCAGAATGGCCAATATGTAATTTGATAAAATATTTATTGATTATACATTCTGTCAAGAAAGTACCGGGAATTATCCGTTGTTTGACGCTATTTGTTTAATAATATTTAATTATTTCATAATGTTTTCTGAATTTAAAGGCACATTCAATAATCTATGAATAAAACTATTATATGCTGACATCTTTAGGTTGATGGGGTGGTTTGAAGTTTTATGTGTTGTGATGTCTGTATGTGTTGGTTTGTGAAAAATACTAAAATCATTTAAATTTTTTAATCTTGTTATGGTGAGGTCAAGAAAATAAATACTTTGATTCTTTTCTTCTTCGATTGTGAATTTGATTTTTGGGTGGAGTTTATTAATGAAATTCGTGAAGATATGTAGTTGTCGGTCGGTGCCTTTGAAACAACAAAAAATGTCATCTACATATCTGTACCAATAAAGAAAATATTTGCTTATAGGATTCAGGTGTATTTTTGATTCCAGATCGTCCATGAATATTTCAGCTAAAATTGAACTGAGTGGATTTCCCATTATTAAACCATTGTCAGAAATATAGACGGTTCCGTTAAATTGAAAGTAGTTTTGTTCAAGACATATTTCCAGGCAATTAAATATCATTCATTTTGATGGGATTGGTATTATTTTTAATTAATAGATTTTTTACAATTTGTACTGTTTCAATTGGAGGTATACTAGGGAATAAATTTTGTACATCAAAAGAAATTAATTTACAATTTTTGGGCAATTGGATGAATTTAATATTGTCTATAAGTTGGGTGCTATTTTTGATAGCTTAAAAGTTTGTTTCGGTTTGAATAATAGAAATTAAAATTCTAGATAATTTTATGCTTGGTGATGTGACGAATGAAACTACTGGTCTAATTGGATTATTTTCTTTATGAAGTTTTATTAATGAATATAATTTTGGGATTTGTGGGTTCATTAAAGTGAGCAAATGTTTTTTTGGGAATTTATTGAAAAGGCTAACAGATTGGTCTATTATATTTTTTATTTGTTTTTGGAAATGTTCAGTGGGGTCTTTAGTAACGGTTTTATATTTATCTGGGGTTGAAAAACCCCAATATTAAATCCATCCAATTGCCCAAAAATTGTAAATTAATTTCTTTTGATGTACAAAATTTATTCCCTAGTATACCTCCAATTGAAACAGTACAAATTGTAAAAAAACTATTATTTAAAAATAATACCAATCCCATCAAAATGAATGATATACTTAATTGCCTAGAAATATGTCTTGAACAAAACTACTTTCAATTTAACGGAACCGTCTATATTTCTGACAATGGTTTAATAATGGGAAATCCATTCAGTAGCTGAAATATTCATGGACGATCTGGAATCAAAAATACACCTGAATGCTATAAGCAAATATTTTCTTTATTGGTACAGATATGTACATTCTGTCAAGAAAGTACCGGGAATTATCGATTTGAATCTGGCGGGGCAATGAGGCAGGTAAAAATTCGATCGAAGATAACGTCGATAAAATTAAGGAAAGGGTGCTGGAAAACCGTCGTATCAGCTTGAGAGAGATAGCACATGATCTTAAAATATCCCACGAGTCCGCACGTACGATTTTGATTGATATTTTGGGCATGAGAAAGGTGGCTGCACGACTCGTACCGAAAGACCTGAATTTTCTTCAAAAACGTCATCGCGAACAGGTTGCTTCAGACATGCTGGATCGCTGTAATTCCGATTCTACATTCATGGAACGCATTATAACTGGTGATGAGACCTGGGTCTACGAGTACGATATGCAAACAAGCCAGCAATCATCGGAATGGGTGACAAAAAATGAGCCGAAACCGAAAAAACCACGCCAAAGCCGCTCGAAAATGAAGGTGATGCTCATTGTTTTCTTCGATATCCGCGGCGTGGTGCACTACGAATTCGTTCCAGAGGGTCAGACGGTAAACAAGGAGTATTACCTAGGCGTTATGAAACGTTTGCGTGAGCGTATCCGTAAGAAGCGGCCAAATTTGTGGGCGAACAACTCATGGATTTTGCATGACGATAACGCGCCTTCTCACTACGAGCTACGATTGTGACTGACTTTCTCGCCAAAAACTCAACAAACGTGCTTCAGCAACCACCGTATTCGCCGGATTTGGCTCCCTGCGACTTTTTCCTCTTCCCAAAACTAAAATTGCCCCTTCGTGGCACCCGTTTTGAGTCGATTGAAGCCATAAAACAAAATTCGGCGCGAGAGCTAAAGTCTATCCCGGAAAGCGCCTATAAAATATGTTTCGATAATTGGAAGTGCCGTTGGCATAGATGTATTGGAGCAAATGGAGCCTATTTTGAAGGCGACCCAATAAATTTTGACGATTAAATGTAAAAATGTTGTTTCAATTGAAAATTCGCGGTACTTTCTTGACAGAGTAGTACGAAAGTTGTCTTTCAATTTCCCAGAAATAAACGAAATTACTTTCCGAATAACCAAAAGTTTCTGTCAAAAGACGAATGACAGAAGTGTTGCTATACTCGAAATAACCAACCTTTAGTTCTTCGTTCAGAAATGGCTATAAAAATAGTTATTTTTGCAGTGCACGATTCAAAATATTCACTTCTGAATATAAAACCAAAATCCTAAATTTACAAACGACGAGAGTATTTTTGATAACGCAGTACTGAAATATTGTTAAAATCCTCTAATATTGCCATACCATTCAATTTACCAAACGTATCACACGTAACCCGTTCTATGGCCTCTAATTTAAATTTTAGATGGTCAGCCCGCGTCGCTCTGTGCATCGGTCCATATCTATATGTGGTCTCTGCACCGCCGCACCACGGATGGCCACGAAAAGCTGCAATGATTTAACCAGCCGAAATGTTCCAAGAGAGGTGATATGTTTGCGAGTTAGCATATAGACACGGGTTCATGGTTTTCGGGAGGTCGAATTGGGAGTTTCTGGTTCGGAATCGTTTCTGATGTGTGTGTATTGGGAAAACGCACGCGGCGCTGGAGCGGCGAACCGGAAATGATGGGGTGAAAATGAGGCGGTTGATTGCGGGACTGAATGTTGGGATATGCGATCGGAAAAGCCGAAAAACATGTTTTAAACTGTTTCGGAAATGTGGAAGTGCTGTATTACTCGAACAAAATCATATCAAATTATCTTAAATATCAAACAGATTAAATCAATTTCATTCAAAAAAATTCAGACAGTCTTTATGTTCCACAATTTATTCAGAATCCAGAATTCGGTCTTTCGACCATCTTCAAAGGAGTACAAAAAGGAACTAAACTTAAAATTGAAAAAGGTTCTCTTATTCCAATGAGGATATCTGTGTATTTTTATGACGCATGGAAATAACAGTATCCAATATGGGGGTGTTGCTGGACAGTATTTGGGAGTCTGTTAAATTCTCCTGTTTTTCAATTGCTTTTTTGATTGAAGGAATCACCAAATAGTTCATCAATCTACCCCTATCAATATTACATAGTAAAGTTACAGCTTTCTCATTAAAAAAATGATTGTTTTCTATACAATGTCCTGCAAAACCGGTTGATTTCTGGTTTTTCAAATTAGACATCCTATGTTCTTTGATTCTATGTTGTAAACGTCAGACTGTCTTTGCTATATACTACTCTGTCAAGAAAGTACCGGGAATTTTCAATTAAAACAACATTTTTACATTTAATCGTCAAAATTTATTGGGTCGCCTTCAAAATAGGCTCCATTTGCTCCAATACATCTATGCCAACGGCACTTCCAATTATCGAAACATTTTTATAGGCGCTTTCCGGGATGGACTTTAGCTCTCGCGCCGAATTTTGTTTTATGGCTTCAATCGACTCAAAACGGGTGCCACGAAGGGGCAATTTTAGTTTTGGGAAGAATTTTCTTCAGTCTAACTTCGCATTTGTTGTACTGAAGAGTTATCGACGTACGAATTCCAAATAGACCTTTTGAAGATGTGCTGCATGTCTGTGGAATTTTTTTGAAGGAAGTTTTTTTAAGAGACATATTTTTGAAGTAATTCTTGAGATTCTGTTGTGCATTCTTGGAAAGTAATTTGGTTTTCATAATACATCGTTACAAACAAAGTTTGAATTCTTCAAGTATTTATTCAATATTTTTAATCAATTACATGAATAGAGTTCGCGGTTGGCTCTAAGAGAAACATTATAACAATTTTATTTAAAATAATTCACACAGTTTTTATGTTTCACAATTTATTCAGAATCCTGTCACGTGTATCGGTCTTTCGACCATCTTCAAAGGAGTACAAAAAGGGACTGAACGTGAAATTGGAAAAGGTTCTTTTATTACACTAAGGACATCTGTGTATTTTTAGGACGTATGAAAATAACAGCAATATGGGGGTATTACCGAATAGTATTTGGGAATCTGTTGAATTCCCCATTTTTCTCAATGGCTTTATTGATTGAAATAATCTCCAAATGGTTCATCAATTTACCACTATTGAAATTATATAGAAAAGTGATATCTTTCTCATTAAAAATATTATTATTTTCCGTACAATGTTCTGCAAAACCGGTTGATTTCTGGTTTTTCAAAATAGACATCCTATATTCTTTGATTCTATGCTGTAAACATCTGTCCTGTATGTCCTATTTATGAAGCTTTACAATCATCACGATTAATTTGATGAATCCCTGATTCGGAAAAGTTGGGATTCCTTTCTTTATTGTTCACCAAAATTTTGAAATATTTCCATTAACTGCTAAATATATCTCATTTTATGAAGACCAGTAGAGATTCTATTGCAGAAAACTTTTATATAAGCTATTGAAAACCATATTTTTTTTCTTCATAAGGATCATTCATATTGATATAAAGTTTTTTTTTGAAATATTGTAGTCAGTTTTCCTATTAATCATTTTGTCAATGATTTCAGTTCTATAGTCATTGTTCACCGGTATAGTTTTAGTTATATTAACTTCTTTTCGGAAATTGACTTCGTTTAACGGGATGCTCAAAAGGCTATCAATGAAACTGTGGAATGTTGACATTTTAATTTGCCATAACTGATTGGATTTCTAATGGATTATGATATCAGTAGTGGTAGGTTTTTTAAAAATGTCGAATACGAACTTATTATAACTATGACTTATATTAAGATCTAAGAAGTTGATGAAAGAATTTTTTTCCATTTCATAGAATATAATTCGCCTATTAACTTCTTGGATATTGATGTAATTCATAGTAATAATAAATACGAGTTCGACATTTTTATAAAACCTACCACTACTGATACCATAATCCATTTAAAATCAGTTATGGCATATTAAAATGTTAACATTAGACAGTTTCATTCATAGACTTTTGAGCATCCCGTTGAACGAAGTCAATTTCCGAAAAGAAGTCAATAAAATTAAAACTATAGCGGTGAACAAAAGTTACAGAACTGAAATCGTTGACAAAATAATTAATAAGAAAACTTACCACAAAATTTAAAAACAATCTTATATATAAATGATCCTTATGAAGAAGGAAAAATATAGTTTTCAATGGTTATATAAAAGGTTTCAGCAGTAGGAACTCTAATGGTCTTCATAAAATGGGAATTAATTCTTTAGCAGTAAATAGAAACAATTGAGCTAAGATTTTGGAGAACAATAAAGAAAGGAACCTCATTTTTTCCGAATCTGGGATTCATCAAATTAATTGTGATGATTGTAATGCTACATATATAGGACAGACAGCCAGATATTTACAACATAGAATCAAAGAACAAATTTGAAAAACCAGAAATAAGCCGTTTTTGCAGGACGTTGTATAGAAAATAATCATTTTTTCAATGAGAAAGATGTCACTTCACTATATAATGTTAATAAGGATAAATTGATGGACTAATAGGAGATTCCCTCAATCAAAAAAGCCATTGAGAAAAAGGAGAATTTAACAAATTCCCAAATACTATTCGGCAACATCCACATATTGGATTCTTTCATTTTCATGCGGCCTGAAAATACACAAATTTCCTAAGTGTAAGAAAGAACCTTTTTCAATCTTAAGTTTGGTCCCTTTTTGTACTCCTTTGAAGGTGATCGAAAACCTAAACACGTGTCAGGAATCAATTGTGAAACATAAAAACTGTGTGGATTGTTTTAAATAAAATTGTAATAATATTTCATCTAGAGCCAATCGCATACTTCATTTATGAGATTAATTCAGCTAACCTCACTACAAATTCTAATTTTATCAAAATTTTTTCTCAAATACTTTTCGAAATTTAATTAAATTAATGTTTCAGATAACACAGTTTCAATTTAGTAGAAATATAGAATTAACATTTATTATGCACCAGAAAGAATAATAAAATTCAATGTAAGTATAAAATACTAATTAGAAATATGAAATAAATACTTGAAGAATACAACCGTTTGTTTTTAAAACAGAGTTATTTTCGAAGAGATTCTTGAGGTTATTTTTTGAGAGGAATTCAGTTTTCATAATACATTCATACGAAACGAACATTTGTATTCTTCAAGTATTTATTCAATATTTCTACTTAATATTGTATATTCTCTTGGATTCTTCTATTCCTTCTGGTGCTGTATAATGAGTGTTGATTGTCTACTAAATTGGAACTGTGTTTTCTAAGACATTTATTTGATTAAATTTTAATGATAACATTTAGATAAAGTTATTCTGATTTTCACAATTTTTAGTGTTATGTTCACAAGAATTGTTTGTTGTAAACCTGCCTGATGATGCTACTCTGATAGCGAAACAATTGTTGTGAACATAACTGTAATATCGTGGGTAAAATAATATGAGTAGGTTTAACTCAGACTTTAATAATAAAATAACAATGTACACAACTCGAGTTACAACAGAAAAAGAGAAATAGTTTTTAGGTCACCAGGCGTACCTAACTTAAACCATAGAATGCAATTAACATAGAAAGTATTTTCTTTATTTATTTTACAATTACTACTTTTATTTATATACATGATATTACACTCCTCCGTCACTTAATCTTTTAGGAGGTCTTATATTTCTTCTTAAACGGTTTTTTATATTAGGGGATAACAAAGCACTTTCACTTGTTTCCCTCCACTAAAACTGACTCTTCATTATTAGACGGTAATTCATTTTCAACAGATTACGGAACCCTTTTGTGATCCTGAAAATCTGGTGGTTTAACTTCCTGACTAGGAACAATTTCCTTTGGTTCAATGTTATTACTTCTAGAGTCTTTTATAGAAACATATTCCTTTACATTAATATCACAAATGTCATCATAAAAACTTCCTACTTTCCTCATTTGACCAATATGCCTCCTCCAAATTAATTTTTCCTTCAATCTTTACAATTATAATTTTGAGTACCGAGAATCTGTACAATTACAGCCTTTTCCCAAGTGATTTTATTTGGTGTTCGATAGTCTTTAATATAAACAACCTCACCTTCTTCAAATTCTACCATTCTTTTACCATGGTATTTAATCTGTCTTTCCAAAGCTTTTGAACGCCGACCTTTTGTTAACAGGTCTAATCGAGTTTTTACATGTCTTCCAAATATTAATTTCGATGGTGTTTCACCAGTGGTACAGTGTGGTGTGTTACGATATGAAAATAAATATTTACTCATTAATATTTCCGTACTCTCTGATTTTGTCCTGATATCTTTGAGGTATTTATTTAAGGAATTCTTAAATGATTTTACACCGTTTTCTGCAAGACCGTTTGTTGAAGGATGATACGGTGGGGATCTAATATGAACAATATCATTAAAATTAAAAAATTTTTCAAATTCTTTGGAAACTAATTGTGGACCATTATCTGATACAATTGTATTCGGTAAGCCAAACCTAGCAAAACAATCACGTAATTTGTTTATAGTGGTAAAAGAATCTAATTTTTGCATTTCATAAATTTCAGACCATCTCGAAAAAGGTCTGATATGTTTTATTGAAATTTAATTAGTTTGGATTTTTCTGGCGTTTTCATGAAAGTCGCGCAAGCATCACAATTTTTAACATAATTTTCAATATCTCTATCCAAACTTGGCCACCAGACATACTGTCTGGCTAAAACTTTCATTTTAGTCATGCCATTGTGAGCACCATGAATCTCATCCAACATCTGACTTCTTAATTTTGTTGACATTATTACTCGATAACCCCACATTATCAAATTATTCTCAATACTTATTTTGGAGGATTTTCTTTTGAATATTTCAAATTATTCGTTAATTTCATCTGGCCAGCCGTTCCTAATAAAGAGATAAACTTTACTTAGTATTGGATCTTTCCTTGTTTCGTTCGCTATATTATTTGCACTGATCGGTATTTGATCTAAAAAGATAATACAATATTCGATGTCTAGGTCTGCCTCTGTCACGGTTATTGGTCTTCGCGATAACCCATCAGCCCCGCCATTTTCACTGCCTTTAATATGTTTGAATACATAATCGAATCCACTCAAGAAAACAGCCCATCGCTGCAAGCGTCCTGCCGCCATTTGAGGTAACCCTTTATGTTCTCCAAATAATGCCTTCAACGGTAAATGATCTGAACACAAATAAAATTTATTTCCCATTAAATATTGATAAAATTTGTGTACCCCCCAGTATATAGCGAGAGCTTCCTTGTGAACAACTGAATAGCCCAATTCGCTTTTATTTAATGTTCTTGAGACAAAACTAATAGGTTTTTCTGTTCCATCTTCATATACTTGCAAAAAAACCGCCCCTATTCCTACTTTAGAGGCATCACAAATCACTTTAAGTGGAAGCCTTGGATTAAAATGTACTAAAGTTTGGTCTGATAAACTAATTCTTTTTGATTCAGTGAATGCGGTATCACAATTTTTGGACCACTTAAATTTAACATTATTTCTAAGTAATGCGTACACAGGTTCTAATAACGTTGATATATTTTTTATAAATCTAGAATAATAGTTAATCATGCCCACATATGCCTTCACTTGACTTACATTTCTTGGTCTTGGGCATTCTGCAATAGCTTTAGTTTTTTCTGGATCTTTGTGCAAACCATTTTTATCTATTATTTGACCTAAATATGATATCCTTTTTTCAAAAAATTTGCATTTTTCTAAGTTCAGCGTGAAGCCAGCATTTAGTAATCTCTCAAAAACGTTTTTTAAATTTTCCAAACGATCTACCCTATTTTCCCCGGTAACCACAATATCATCTATGAATATTATTACACCTTTTAACCCTTGGAGAACTTTCTCCATGGTATTTTGAAAAATTGAAACCGCTGGTTTTCTACCATATGGCAACCTATTTACTTTACCTCTGTGGGTACTCCACGATAAAAGAATTTTTGTTTCGTTGTCTAATTCTAATTGGTTATAAGCGCATAGCAAATCCGATTTAGTAAATTCCTTCCCTCCTTGAAGAGCTGCGAATAATTCTTCAATCCTTCGCAGGGGATGCTTATAATCTTCAAGATGTTTATTTCTTGTAATCTTGTAATCGGCACAAATTCTAATCTGGCCATTAGGCTTCAATACCGGAACTAACGGAGTACCCCATTCGGAATTTTGAATACGAGTGATAACACCTTGTTTTTCTAACTCGTCCAATTCTTTATTCATCAGTTCTTTGAATTTGAATGGAACCGGTCTTGGTTTACAGAAAATCGGTTTAACTTCAGGATCTACCCAGAATTTTACTTTTCCTAATTTATACAAGCCTAATTTATTTGTAAATAACTGTTCAAATTGTTTAAGAATTTCGTCTAAATTGTCGTTATGATCGAGTTTGTTCACACTAGGCACCATCGAACCCTGCAAGGCAATATTGAATAATTTAATTAAATCTCTACCTAATAATGGAACCATTCCATTTTTGACTATAATGAGTTTGCAATTCCTTTTAAGAACATTTTGATATTCAATGTCCACATAAATCTGGAACAATTACATTACCCTCGTATGTTTTCAACTTAATTTTCGTTGGAAATAATTCACAATTTTTAAACAGGTGTTCAAAAACATTACCAGGAATAACAGAAATTGCCGCTCCTGAGTCCAGTTCCATTGTCAAAGGTTTTTTATTAATATGCACTTGAACTTTAAATGGTTCAATAGAACTGGTTCTACGTTTAGTCACAAAAAACATATCAATGAAATCTGTTGGACTACTCTGATCCTCTACTATAATTTCTTCCTTTACAAAGTGATTGCGGTTTGAATAACAAACCTTTGCCAACTGTTCAACCTTTTTACAAATTTTACATTTATAAGTTTTGAACTTACATTTACTGAAATTATGATTTTCCTCACCACAACTGCTGCATTTGGCTTTCTTTTCTTCCTGAATCTTCGGCTTGTTTTCTCTCTTCCCTTCCCTTGGGTATGGTTTTCTTCCATCTGCTTCTTTCCTCAATGCCACTTGCACAATTTCTTCCAAAGAAATGGTATGGTCCTCTTCACAAACTCTGTCTAGAATGGCACTCCTTTTCAAACCTGACACGAACCTATCCTTAAGTATTTCGTTCAGGTTATTTCCAAATTTACATTGGATCGCTTTGTTTTTTAAACGACCAAAGAATTCTTTAATACCTTCATTGTCTAATTGTCTAATTGTAGAATTCTATTCTTTCCTTGAAGACAGAAATCTTCTATGAAATTGTTCCTTCAATATCCTGCACAGTTCGTGATAACTTTTTTCTTTTGGAAGTTCTGGATCACACAATCCTCGTAGTATTTCATATGCCTGTTCACCCACCATTGTTAGAAGAACTGCTACTTTCTTGTTGTCCTCGATATAATTAGCCTCGAAATATTGTTCCATCCTCTCCTGATATGTACACCAGTCTGTTCCCATTCGATATTCATTTAAAACACCTGTCGTACCTCTTATGATATTTGGATACTGGCTAACAGCCGCTGAATCACCTTGATTCTTCTGGGAAGTTGATTTGTGTGCCATTTCGTAATATTGTAGATAACTACACAAATACCAATTTTCCTCGTCGCCAGTTGTAATATCGTGGATAAAGTAATATAAGTAGATTTAACTCAGACTTTAATAATAAAATAACAATGTCCACAACTCGAGTTACAACAGAAAAAGAGAAAGAGTTTTTAGGTTACCAAGCGTACCTAACTTAGACCATGGAATGCACTTAACATAGAAAGTATTTTCTTCATTTATTTTACAATTACTACTTTTTTTTATATACATGATATTACAATAACAATGAAAATTGTGAAAATGAGAATAATCTTATTTAAATATTATTTAATATGGATTTTCACCAAGTAAGGACCGAATCAATTCAAAATATTTAAAAATTTTTAGAAAGTTAAAATTTGTAGTAAGATTAGCAGAAATAATCTTCTGATCTTTTTTCCATATTAAAGGTATTGTAAATCATTCCATCGGGTAAACATTCTTTTTTCATTATTTTATAGCAAATCATGTCAAAGTTGTTTGATATTCTTTTGAATTTTTTTCTACTTGTTTCATTTTTATATTATTTATTTATTAATTTATTGAGAGTAGAATACAAAGAGGTATTACAATCCAACACAGTAGTCACAGATTTCAGTCACTTCAATTGAATAATACACATCTGATTGATATCTTTTTATTATTCTGAGTTGCTCAATTGTACAACGGATATCTATAAGTTAAAGGTCAACACGATTTAACAGTTCATACTACCAAACAATGGTATAGTTATGAATGTAAATAAAAGTGAAAATAAAATTGTTTGCAAAGGAAAAATACTAATTACAAAACTGCAATGCACCTATATTCGCCCTGCATAGCTACACAAACATATTTATCACACACTAGCGTCATACAGTGCACGAAAATATACATACACTACATACTCTCGCGAACCTATTCAAGCAAAGAGCTGTATTCGATTTTTTTCAGCATTAACGCAGAAAAATTTCCTCATACTTATGTCAGATGCTGTCACGCCGTCATTCTCATAAGTAGCATACTATTATTTCAATATATTAATTCGACTGACCTGTACTGTTTATCTTTAATATCGAGTATTAGGTCTGGTAAAAGAAAATTCTACAACTCGAGACAGTGCAACATATATCCTTATAATCATTTCAAACTTAAACTCAAACGATTAGGTTATGTTGATCGCTGCAACGTACATTCATTGAAAGATAAAACCAAACATTCTTTTTGATGATGAAAGTATATTATCCAAATGCTGAATGAAATTCAACTTATTGAAGGTTATCTCAAATCGCGAACGGTATCTGATATATTGCATATCGAAATTTAAAGGTTTTTATATTTCTCGTGGATGAAATTTTCAGGCACTTACTCAAATTTAGAAAGAAAATTTTTTTTTGAGGAATTCACAAAATCTTTCAGGATCTTGCTGTATCAAAATACGGTCCTCTGTGTTTATCACATTCCAAAATATTCAAAGATCATCTGCGTATATTAAACACCTCACATAATAAGAGAATATGTTATTAGAATTAATTATGAATGAAAGAGGATCCAAGCGGGAGCCTTGAAGTACACCCGATGTGTTTGAGAACACCGATGACTTCTCACCATTAACACCTCAGTGAAGGTAGTCCAAGATACTCAACAGCTTTCGACCCTTAAGGAAACTGCTGATTTTCTGTTATTAAATTCTTTACTTCAAATTTGTTAACTAAAGATTTAAATACGTTTACCACTGCTCAGCGACCGATTGAAAATAATAGTCCATGGGATTGTGATAATATCCATGAAATCAGTTACTTTCAATGCGTATAGATAAAAATTAATACACATATTTTTGGATTGAATTTTTTATTTGACAATATTCACAAAAATGTTCTTTAATTTCGACTCGAACCCTGGCTCATAAATGAAGAGCCTCTAAATTCCTTCTAAAATTACTGTTCTCACGACGAACAGATAGAAAGAATTAAATGTGACCAAAATTTTTCTATCTGTGTGATAGTTACTAGTATGACCATTTTCCTTTCAGAATTCATGTATCATTTATTCATTGAAATTATTAACATACAAAAAAATTGAAATTGAAAAACAGCTTCATTACAATAATATATCACTTAAAGGTCATTCACTTCGGGCTAAAATCCTTACCTACATTTGATTTTTGACCAAAACATTATAGAGAAAGCTACATTATAATCTAATCATTAAAACACACTAATGAAATTTGATGACTTATCAAACAATTCAACGAATCACTTGAAAGTCCTCCAAACAGGTTTCCATGAGGAAATGTTCAATTCCTTCTCGCCATATTATATTAACGTGTCTTCGTCATTATCCGGGTAGAAAAGCGTGTTGTATATTTGCAGCACCTGACGTTCCTTTCTTCGCCAGAAATAATCGAGGAGCAATCAAATGTCCTAAACGTGTAAATAAACATAACGGAATGTAAAATATCGGCAACGAGACGTTTCTTCCATAACCATTACCACAAACTGGTTTCTTCAACTCTTCGACTTTTGATTTTATGAATAAATTGTCCGGTTCACTGGTCTTCCTAAAAGTTCAATCGTGTAGGTGATGTGTCTTAGGCAACATATCTCTATATATGAGAAAAATGGAAAGTGTTTTGTTATGAAAAACCTGCAGGAAAATAAATCTCTCAATGCTATTTTCAAATGTAAATAGAACAATTTGTGTGTGGTGAGATATTCAGTCAGTTTTTGCTGATTTGAATGGAAATTATGGGGTATTAAGTATGAATTTGGTCATTATGGTTGATATTATGGTGAATATTTGGCATATATTCGGTATATCTTATTTTCTATGATTACAGATGACTATGTTGTTTACACTCCAGCAAAATGAAAGCTACTGAAAAGAAAGCTTAATTATGACACATCAAAATGAAGGTATTGCCAGATGAAGCAATCAAATAATAAACTACTAGCGACTTCTCTGATCACAACCGAACGAACTTATTTCTACTCTTAATAGTTTTGGTCTTTCCCCTCTCTCTTGTCAATATGTGACGATGTAGATCGAAGGATTGGAGCCTTTTAACCGTGTATTTTCAAGTCGTATAAGATTTTCTGTTTCTCCAGAGGACAGTTCTAGAATTGCAAAATATTTCGGATGTCAGAACAAAGAATTTCATGTTTTCATTCATCTTGTGCTGCTTCTTCAAGAAGTAAGTCACAGATTTGAAATTTGCAGGGAGTATGGACTCTTGAAGAAGCGAGCAAAACCAACTTTACCATTATTCACCATTCGAAACTGAAATTCAGGGTGTCCCATCGAAAATTTGAATCCCCCAGAAGTCAACTTCTGTTCTGAGGGGGACGAATTTCCATCATGAGTTTGTTCCGAAAAAACCATTCCAATGAAGGTGTCATCAACACACAGCATTCTTTGAATAGGGAAGAGATGTTGAGTGTTAGTTAATTTGAAACTTATTTATGTTCTGTATACAACCCAGTTAAAGTTTTCAAAATCGGTTCATTATTCACGAAATAACGAAGCTAAGAGTTTTGAAAAATTTTGAAGAATCCATAATTTTCAAGTTCTGTGTCAGGGAGAAAGAATTCCTATGACGACATTGTTCAGAAAGAACCATCTAAGGATGGCAACAACCCCCAACATTTTTTTAATGAGGAGGAGATATTGTATGTGGTTTAGTTGAAAAGTTTTTTCTGTTCTCTAAACATCGCAGTTGAAATTTGAATTTGTTTATTTAATGGCAATTTTTGAATGTATTTACTTTAAAAAAAATTCGATTTTCTTATCGTTCATGATAGTAAAATGTGTGAAACGCATGAAATTCATTACAATATATACTATTTTTCTGAAGATTCTATCTCAAACGTGTTTCAATCTTTCGTTTCTGCATCATAATTGGGTTTGAGACTCACTTACGTCGGCGAAAATGGTCTATTCTATGGAAGAAAGAATAGAAATTCTCAAATTATACTATTGAAATGACGAAAATTCTAGATTAACTGCAAGGTATTTTAATAGCAATCATCCAGAAAGAAATGTAAGTCACCAATATGTTTAGCATTTGATGAATAAATTTGAAACTACTGGTTTCATTCAGAATAAGAAACATGAAGTTGAGTGAAATGAAGCTATTGAAATAGCAGTATTAGGATATTTATAGATGGATAATCGGCAATCTATAAGAACTTCAGCACGAGCATCTTATCTTCCGAAAACTAGCGTTCAACGAATTGTGATAGCTCATAAATTTCACCCTCACAAGATGAGGCTGGTGCAACAGTTGAATGAAGATGATCCTGACCGTCGGACTCAGTTTTGTGAAAAATGTAGTGAGTTACTGGATAATAATCCACACCGACTCTACAATACAATCTTTTCTGACGAGTGTAACTTTATGATGAATGGGGAAGTCAATAGACATAATTGTCAGTACTGGAGTGATAGTAATCCTCATTTGGAGACCCATATGCAAATTCCCCAAAAATTAAATGTTTGGGTAGGTATATTAGGAAACCATATTTTTGGACCAATTTTTATCGATGGGAATCTTGAGGGAACAACTTATTTTAAATTATTAGACGACATTATTGATAAAACGATTACTGACATTCTGGAAGACAATGACAACCTATTAGAAAATGAACTCACATTTCAGCAGGATGGTGCACCGCAACATTTCGATATCCGTGTTCGACAATTTTTGAACTGACGTTATCCAGGACGTCGGATTGGCAGGAGGAGTCTTATAAAGTGGCCAGCAAGATCACCCGATCTATTGCCGTTAGATTTTTTTATAGGGACATTTTAAGTCCAAAGTCTATGCAACTCCATCTGAAAATTTTGCAGAACTGCGACAAACTATCATCACGAAATGCCAATTATTGACACCAGACATATTCGAAAATGTTAGAAAAGGATTTTAATGTAGACTGTATCATCGTATGGAGGTTGGTGGTGGTCATTTTGAACAATACATACGTTGATCTTCAAATAGTTTACATTTTTTTCTGGATGTTCCCTATAAATACTCACAGATCTGGTGACCCTGTATGTAAGGATACGTATACATCATTTAACAAGGGTCTCTCTCTATTCACCATACGTATCAATAATATGTAGCTCGGAAAATATATAAAAGTAATGAATTATTCTCATCTGTTTTTTCGTTGGCTAATATTCAATTTTTATATGAATATCTTTCGAAACTGCTTTCAACTTTTATTGATTCTTGTAGTATACAGGAATTATTTCAGATCTTTTTTGAAATCTTAAGTTATGCCACAATAAAAAGAGGATATTTCCCAAGGAAAATTACATTTGTCATAATGTCATGCATGATTAAGCTACGTTTTCGAAATATAATATTTGAATATGCTTTTGTGTAGTGAAAAAATTGTTATATTCGAATGAATATTCGAAAATCCGATTTGTATTCTTCAACTCTGTCATTTTGTCTATATGTCTTTCTGCAAAAACTTAATTTTTGTTGAAATGGTCCATATACATGGTGAGTCCTACTTCTTGGCGAAATAAAAAATAGCCTTCAGAAGTTCTTTATAATGAACATATCATTAAGATAATCGTTCGTCGCAGTTCTCAGAAATTGAAAGCGACAAAGTTTCGTTTTCTTGAGTCCACCTCACGTCTTCAACGGACTCTATAACCGTCGCGTCGTCCCTCGATCGTCGATGAAGATGCATGTCCGCAAATTACGCAGGCATTTTAATGGGCAAAGATCGCATTATAAGCCGTGTGTGTTTAACTGGCCACGTTGTCATATCCCCCTCGACCAGGTGTTCTTGACTTATTAGCGAAATATTTCGCACTTGTCTGCGAGGAAGTCGATGAACTTGGAGAGGCTAAACAGCTAAGCCCACGGGTGGCGATCGGCGATGTCTGCCATCCGTTGAATATTCAAAAGCTTTCAGCAAAATGGCGAATTTAGTGGACATGTGTTTATGAGGTGACGCTAACGGTAGTTGTACAGGCTCGAAGAGTAAAGATGTTATAGAATCGGGTGTTTTTTTAGAGTGATAGAATTTTAAAATGAAATAAAACACATTCAAATTAAGATTGAAGCCAAATTTTCTTTTATTTGAAAGATAATTTCATGACATTTATGTTTTAAAAATAATTTCCGGCATATGTCCACCACGACTAGCTCTTAGAAACCGAATTCGATCAGACCAAATTTGGACCACTTTTTCGGGTAATTCAGGTCTTATTTCATCAATAGCACGAGTTATTTTGGCTTCCAAAGCTTCTATTTTTTCTGGTTTGTCAGCATAAACCAATGACTTGACATACCCCAAAAAAATAATCCAGTGGAGTTATGTAGCATGATCTTGGAGGTCAATTGATTGGACCATTTCTCGAAATAATGTTATCGCAAAATCTTTCTTTCAATAAATCAATTCTTACGGTAGCAACATAAGGTGAAGCACTATCTTGTTGGAACCAAAACACTTCTAGGTCGATACCATTCAAGGTTTGAAACAAATAATCATTGATCATCGATCTGCAACGGGCACCATTCACTATAACAATAGCATGGACCGATGATGCCTTCAGCGTGTAGAGCAGACCATACAGTGCATTTTTCAGGATGCAATGGAACTTGCAGAACTTCTTGAGGATTGTTTCCACTCCATATACAGCAATTTTGCTTGTTTGCACAGCCGTTCAACCAGAAATTAGCTTCATCACTACACACAATTTCACGATAAAAAAGTGGCTCAACTTCAAGCTGTTCTAGGGCCTAATCAGCAAACAAACGACGCTTATTATGGTCAAGTGGCTTTAGTTCTTGAACCAATTGGATCTTGTTTGGGTGTATTTATAAAAATATTATGTTGGTAGTCAAATAGAAAGAACTCAATTTTGCCACAAATTATTCATCTATGAGTTTAACTTGAAATTTTCGAGATCTCTGTCGATGCAGAATCAGACACTTTGAGGAAATGCAAGCTCTGTAGAATGAGAGTGCAAAAGTAGCCGAAACAGAAAAATTTTCATATATTATTTGAAGTAAAATACTTTAAGTAGAGACCGAAACAATGAAGAAAGAAAAATTATCCTCAAGGGAAACTCAAACATGTATATTCTGTATAGTTAGATGTGATATAAGCTCAAATATGTAAATGGTACTACGAAGAAGTATTTGCATATTGCAGATAATAGCTGGCCATTAATTCTCTAGAATTTCTACAGATTTTAATCCAAATAAATCTCATGAAAACATGCCTAGATATATTATCATCACATGTGGTGGAAATTAACTAACAAGAATCAAAAGAAATATAAAATAATGACCAAATCAATTAGACATAACCTTATACATACATGCTTCTATTGGATGTTAAGGAATCACAAGTTCCATCACCAATATATGTATAATATGAATAATTCGGTAATTATTTCATATTTCTTTTAATTCTATATTAGTTAATTTTCACCACATGAGATGATAATAAATGTCTATAAATGATACGGTGTATCTAGGACATGTTCTTGAAAATTTTATTCCAAATGTTTTCATGATATTTATTTAGATTTAAATCTGTAGAGCTTCTGGAGAATTCACAGCTATTATCTGTGAAATCCGAATACTTAGTGGTAATTTTCAATATACATATTAATAATTGAGAAATTTCTCTTATATCACATGACCGTGGCGTTTATTTAATGCCGAGTCTAAGTCGTATCTTATTCCTCTGTTTATTTCTGTGATATAACCTTATTTTCGTATAGGCCACGCCTATCCAAAAATTGGTTAGATATTGCAGAAATGTCTGGTGAAAAAAACTATTTTTTGAGGTTATTTTCTTTATTAAAATAACTCCTTACTGAAGAGATTTGGGTCCTTATTCGTCAGGTTCTTTCTCTGGAGAATGTGCTATATATTCTTCAAAAAATTCTTTGAAAAAGGCAACTAAAGAAGGCCTTTTTGAATTATATGTTGAACATTTTCGGTGATGGAACTTGTGATTCTTTAACATCCAACCGAAACACATATGTATCGGGTGTTTTTTTTAGAGTGATAGAACTTTCGATAGGGATAACTGGGATTTGACAGAAGGTAGAAGCCATGTTGTTTTGACATGTCTGTTCAGTAAGCATTGACAAATTATCATGGAAAGACTCACGTCGCAACAACGTTCACAAATTGGGAAATTTATTTTCAAAATCTGTGTTCTATTCGCCAAACATATAGAGCACTTCGCAAAATTTATGGTTTACATAATCGTCCATCAGAGCAACTTATTCGTCGAACTATCTATAGATTTTGGAAAACATTTTCTCTACTCGATGCAACAACAACAAGACAAAGAACTGTACGTACAGAAGGAAATATTGCTGCTTTAAGTCATAGTGTTAGTGATGATCTAGATTTTTTTCTATTCGTCGACGTTCACGACAAGTTACACTCTGTGCATCCACCACATGGAAAATTTATGGTTCAATAACTACAACGTTTACAAATGTTTGAAATTTATTTTCAAAGTCAGTGTTACATTCGCCAAACTCATAAAGCACTCCGGGAAATTTCGGGTTTACTTATTCCTCCATCAGAGCAGCTTATTCGTCGAACTATCTATAGATTTCGGAAAACATTTTCTCTACTCGATGCAACAACAACAAGACAAAGAACTGTACGTACAGAAGGAAATATCGTTGCTTTAAGTCATAGTGTTAGTGATGATCTAGATTTGTCTATTCGTCGACGTTCACGACAAGTTACACTCTGTGCATCCACCACATGGAAAATTTATGGTTCAATAACTATAATGTTTACAAATGTTTGAAATTTATTTTCAATGTCAGTGTTCCATTCGCCAAACTCATAACGCACTCCGGGAAATTTCGGGTTTACTTATTCCTCCATCAGAGCAGCTTATTCGTCGAACTATCGATAGATTTCGTACAGAAGAAAATATCGGTGCAGTAAATCATAGTGTTAATGATGATCCAGATTTGTCTATTCGTCGACGTTCACAACAAATTGGACCCTGTGCATCAACCACACGGAAAATTTTGCGTGAAGATCTTGGTCTACACCCATACAAGATGCAACTGGTTCAAGAACTAAAGCCACTTGATCATAATAAGCGTCGTTTGTTTGCCGATTGTGCCCCTGAACAGATTGAAGTTGATCCACTTTTTTGTTGTAAAATTGTGTTTAGTGATGAAGCTCATTTCTACTTGAACGGCTATGTGAACAAGCAATATTGACGTATATGAAGTGAAAACAATCCTTGAAAAGATCTGCAGGTTCCATTGCATCCTGAAAATACACTGTATGGTGTGCTTTACACGCTGGAGGTATTATCGGTCCATATTTCTTCAAAAACGATGCTGGAGCTAATGTTACAGTGAATGGTGCTCGTTACAGATCGATGATCAATGACTATTTGTTTCAAAATTTGAATGGTATCGAGAAGTGTTTTGGTTCCAACAATATGGTGTTACACCTCATGCTGCTACCGTAACAATTTATTTATTGAAAGAAAGATTTGGCGATAACATTATTTCGAGAAATGATCCAATTAATTGGCCTTCAAGATCATGCGACATAACAGCACTGAAATATTTTCTTTGGGATTATGTCAAGTTATTGGTTCATGCTGATAAACCAAAAACAATAGACGCTTTGGAAGTCAACATAACTCGTGTTATTGATGAAATAGTATTACTCGAAAAAGTGGTTCAAAATTGGTCTGGTCGGATGCGGTTCCTCAGAGGTGGACATATGCCGGAAATTATTTTTAAAACATAAATTTCATAAAATAATCTTTCAATAAAAAAAAAAATTGGTTTCAATCTTAATTAAAATGTGTTTTATTTCAATTTAAAGTTCTATCACTCTAAAAAATATACCTGATATAAGGTGATGTCTAAATAAATTCGTCATTAATTTATATTCCTTTTGATTCTTTATTAGTTAATTTACACCACAGATGATAATATTATGTATGTCTATGAAGTAATACAGTGTATCTAGGACATATTTTTTAAAAATTCAATTCTAAATCAAAAACTTAACTCTGATTGTCTATGAGATTTATTTAGATTTAAATCTTTTGAGGTTCTAGAGAACTAATTCCAGCTAGTATCTATAATAGAACAAGTTGTAGAAATTACTGTTTCACTACCAATAAATTGATAGTTTACACATTCAATTGTGACTCGAGTTTCGGAAATTAACTATCTCATCTTTAGACTACTGAATAGTTATTTCTACAACATCTTTTAATTATGATCAACTACCAAATAGTAACGGCTGAAACATTTCAGTAAATTATCTGTATTATTTGAGTTCCACTTCTTGATAAAAATAACCCTCCTTCCCCTAAACATCTGTTGAAAAAATAAAATTAGAGCATTTTTCTCAAGTAGGATATATGAATACAGGAAAGTTAGATTAGCAATAAATAATTACGAGTTACCAAAGAATAAGTTATATTCGTTTTAAAAATGAAGAAAATATTTCGTTATTCTCAGAAGTGCCACATTTTGTCTGACGGTTCGTTCTCGACTTAACATCGTACCTTTCTTCCAATTTTCTCGGAAAACATTTCCACTTACTCATACGCATGAATATTTGATGGAAAAAGTGCTCTTTTCATTTTCGTTTGGAGAACCTACCATTCAATATCCCTCATCATGAAATGTACGTACACATTGCTCTTTATTACATTCATTCGTCGGCTCCTCTCAATTTGGGAAATTGAAGTTGAGTGGGAAGTAGACATGACGAAAAAAGCTCAATGAGGGCGATATCCGGAACACTTCATAATGCACATAACTTCAAATGTACACGGTGGAAAAGATCGAAATGAACTGTTTGTTTCAGTTCATTAGTTTCAAATGATAACAATTTGGAATCGTGCAGCGAGTGTATTTTACACCATCACATTTGCTGAGTGTTTTTAACTGGACGATTTATACCGGTTGTTAACAAACAAAGTTTCAATAATTTGGTAGCTGATTATAGACCTCAAAATAAGTAAAAACTTTCATATGAACATGAGCCGTTTTGGAGATATAAGTGATTTTCGGTTTTCAAATGAACTACTAGCGCAACCAAACAAGATATTCGTTTTTTTTCTTCTTTTAGATGTTTTGTTTACTAAACTTACAATTAAAATATTTTTCAGTCGGCTCATTAAAAAAAATCAGAGCTGGCATCAAAAATTTGGTTTTCATATGACAGTTACGTACTTTTGTTGAGTATTTTGCATCCGATTCGAGTTGTTTACTTTCTTTCACTTTGTTGTAAGAAAAATTTATTATTCTCGAATTTGAAATGTCTTATTCTGATATTGAAATGAGTGATATGTTTTGCGTGTACGGCTGTGCCAACTGAAGTGGTCACCTTTATGCATAGGCTTATCCCGATCGTCAACCTCCTTTTTATGTGACGTTCAATCAAATTTTTAGACGATTGAGGGACACTGATTCCTTGAAAAAAACGCTCGTGATACTGGACGTCCAAGGTCTGTAGGTGCTCCAGAAGTTGAAGGGAAAGTTTTAAATATTGTGACTGAAAATCCCGGTGCAAATGTAAAAAGAATTTCAGCGAACGTAATAATAAGTGGCTCCTTTGTCTGAAGAACTATGCATCAACAACTTCTCTATCCATTCCATATTTAACGCGTGCAAGCTCTTAATCCTTTTGATCATCAAGCCAGAAGGACATTTTGTCGATGGGTTTTAACAAAGATTGCTGAACATCCGGTTTTTTTGTTTCTAATTTCCTTTTCACTGATGAAGTCGGCTTTACTAAAGATGGAATTTTAAACTTTCATAATAGCCATATGTGGGCGGATCAAAATCCACACGCCATTCATAAATCCAGGCATCAACAGCGTTTCAGCATAAATATCTGGCTAGATATTTCAGGAGATCATTTGTTAAGACCAATAGTTTTGTCACGAAATTCAACAGGACCCGCATACCTTAACTTTCTTCAAAACACCTTGCGCGATTTCTTAAACGTGATATCTTTAAGCAGTGGATAAATATTTGGTTTATGCAAGATAGAGTGCCCCACCATTATACACTTGCTGTTTGGGAACATTTAGATCAAACATTTCCCAGAAGATGGATAGGACGAGGAGGCCCAGTGCCATGGCCCGCTAGATCTCCCGATTTGAATCCTTTGGACTTTTGTATTTAGGGTTATTTGAAAAGTTTAGTGTATGCAACGCCAGTGAATAACATCGAAGAGTTGCAACATCGTATTGAACTATCCTGTCAAACGATCCGAACACAACCAGGTCTTTTCGAATGTGTACGTGACTCCTTCATGCGACTATGTACTTCCCGCATTCAAATGTGTTCATATGGAACATCTTCTACAAAACATTAGAAGTCAAAAATAAACCGAATATCTTCTGTGTCGAATTATCGAATTTGGTTGCGCTATTGGTTAATATTTTGAAAACCGAAAATCTCCAAATCTGCTCATTTGACCCATGTTTATATGAAGCGTTTTACTTATTTTTAGATCTACAATCAGCTCCCAAAATATTGAAATTTTGTTTGTTAACACCCAGATAATATCAGGTTTGAAATTTTCATAGAATTTCAGATGGAGTAATCAGTTGATTCATGTTATTTCATTTCAAATTCAATTAGAAGATTAATTTGTTCATTATCACTCTTTTATTGTATAGTGACCAGAGTGTTGTAGTGTTTCAAGAAAGAAATTGCTTGCTTAAGACACAAAAGCAACCGGTTTGATAACACAAGCTACATGTACGTCTGAAAATGAAGGTCAAGAAGTTGATATTTTGGAATCGAAAGAGATTATCAAATGCACCCATAAACTGGCAATAAACTTCATAAATGAAAAAACAGACCAGTTCCCCACGTCTGGAAGATCTCAAGAGAATAAACATCCCCAAATAAAAATCCGAGAAAACTTTTCCCAATATGTAATTGTTGAGCAGCATTGACGTAAAGTCGAAAACTTGTTCAACAGTCTATTCTCCCAGAAAATTTTAAACCTTTGAATTACCTTTCAAATAAGCTTCATATGATGAGTGAAAACACAGAATTCTGTGTTGTCATCAGAAAAATAAACTTCATATGTAAAATCTCACCTAAGCGCTATTGAAATCTAGCGTTGTGAATCGAACATCAAAAGTCACAGTTTCGTAAACCTACAGCTGTTAAGCTGTCAACCCAGTCGACCGTCTGGACAAAACAGGAGTGTTGCAGGTTTCTTATTATGGGCATCCTGCCTACTAATCAAGAACCCACCATAAATAATTTTCGTCCGTTCACTTCATACGGAATGACTAACGTTTTTTCATCATTGCACGCCCACGACGTGGGGCCATTGTTTTCTATGGTCAATTTCTCGGACCGCTTATTTTTTCTTAGACTTATCGTTCGTGATTTCTGGTCTACGAAATTAAGTACATGTATTATCTAGAGGATATTTCATTAACTCCTTTCTTCGGGGATACCGAAGGAAGTTTCGTATCTTTCTAACAGTAAGAGCTCCAGGTAATGATTGGGCAGGTTTGGACTTCTAATACTCGTTAATGATAGAGGAGAATTCACTGATGGAGCATTTTTCAGACTTGACATGAACATTGGCTAAATACTACATGATGAATATACTACGAGTTTTAAATGGAATTGGAATGTTGAATGGTGTCTCTAAGATATATAAAAAATCACTTCAATTTCTATTGGAAGATTTACCAAGTTTTACCAATCGTTTTGCCTATATTCAATAATTCACTCAGAACTTTAGTCTTCTCTTTTTAGCCTCTTGCGAATTTAATCGGCCAAAAATCTCGGAGGTTCAATCTATAGTTTCACCGACATGAATCAAGTTTCCTAAAAATCTATTGATAACATTCCCAAAACCATTGCTATGGAAGTTCAGGAAATAAATCAGGTTAATAGAAAACTTATTTGTCCACAATACATGGTGGTTAATGACGGTCATTATAAAAAACTAACCTTGGAATATATCCTACAATTTTACCAATAACAAATCAGAAGAAGAGGATTTGCCTTATCTCAAAAAGAATAATGAACCTGGATACTACTCAACAAAATCAATGGTGCAAATACAATCAAATACTCAAAATAAATTATTCCTCAATGGACATAAATCAACTTAACGACAACGATGCCAAGTTTATATTCGATTTCGTTCCGTAAAGTCAATAAAACTTACCATTGATACTTAAATCCAACTATCTCTTCCAGAAATAATAACATCTGCTTATGCCATTGGAATTTCAAACATGAGCAACTTCAATCGATCATCTATATAGCTATAAAATTCTTATCCATCATGTTTTACGTTCTTGGAGGATCACGATAGAATGACATAAGATTAATTCGGCATTAAAATTGAGCCTACGGGTGATTGTCCAACTTCGTTCAAAGCTTCCATTTGCTATATATTCTCAGGGTTGCCAACCCGTGGACTAACTTTGCAAAAAAACTTTTGCTCGCGGCTTAAACAGTGTGCGAACATGGTGTTTTTCAAATTAAAACTCATTGGAAAATTATACTAATGCAAATAAACTCAATATTGAATTTCCTCATCATGAAACTGGACTCGCAAAATATGTAATATATAATGTTAGCAGTGAACATCAAGACTTCACTCTGTTAAATTCGTGAGAACTGTCTGAAAAATTCAATAGCGCTTTATATCATGTATCAGGTGTTCGTTTTAGAGTGAATAGAACTTCAAATTGAAATAAAACACATTTAAATTAAGATCGAGGCCAATATTTTTTTATTAGAAAGATAATTTTGACATTTATGTTTTAATAATGATTTTCTGTATATGTCACCACGACTAGCTTTGAGAACCGCATTAGACCAGACTAATTTTGGACCACTTTTTCGAGTAATTCAGACCTTATCAATAACACGAGTTATGTTGGCTTTCAAAGCGTCTGTTGTTTCTGGTTTATCAGCATAAACCAATGACTTGATATAACTCCAAAAAAAATAATCCAGTGCAGTCATGTAGCATGATCTTGGAGGCCAATTAATTGGACCATTTCTCGAAATAATGTTATCGCTAAATCTTTCTTTCAATAAATCAATTGTTACGGTAGCAGCATGAGATGTAGCAGCACCTTTCTGGAACCAAAACACTTGTGGGTCGATACCATTAAAATTTTTAATCAAATAATCATTTATTATCGATCTGTTACGAGCACCATTCACTTTAACTTTAGCTCCAGCATCGTTTTCAGAGAAATATGGACCAATGATGCCTCCACCGTGTAAAGCACACCATACAGTGCATTTTTCAGGATGCAATGAAACCTGCAGAAATGAGCTTCATCACTAAACACAATTTTACGATGAAAAAAATGGATCAACTTCAAGCTGTTCTATGGCACAATCAGCAGACAAACGACGCTTATTATGGTCAAGTGGATTTAGTTCTTGAACCAGTTGGATCTTTTATGGGTGTAGACCAGGATCTTTAGGCAAAATTTTCCATGTGGTACATGCACATAGTCCAACTTGTTGTGAACATCGATAGAATAGACAAATTTGGATCATCAATAACACTATGACAACAGCAATATTTTCTTCTGTATGTACAGTTCCTTGTCTCCCTTGTCCGAAATCTATCGATAGTTCGACGAATAAGCTGCTCTGAAGGACGATTCTTTAAACCATAAATTTCACGAAGTGCTCTATAATTTTGGCGAATAGAACACTGATTATGAAAATGAATTTCAACAATTAGTAAACGTTGTTGCGGCGTGAGTCTTTCCATGATAATTTTTCAATGCTTACTGAACAGAAATGTCAAAACAACATGGCTTCTACCTTTTATCAAATCACAGTTATCCCTATTGAAAGTTTAATCGCTCTAAAAAAACACTCGATACATAAGATTTATGAAATTTGACATTAAAATTGAGCAACCGGTTTATTATCCAATTTCATTTGGAGCTTCCATTAGCTATATTTTTAAGGGGTTGCCAGTTAAAATCGGAATTCTGAAATGTGAGTATCATTTTTGTGGTGAAAGTTTTAATTGAATCAATTAACAGTTTTATAAAGATATAAATCAGAAATAATTCTTAAAGTAAGTCTAATTATAGGTTGATTCAGCTGATCCTGTTTGGATATACCAGACTCCTTCCAATAATAAAAAGAAATTAATTAAAATGAATTAAATTCGAAATTTAAGAATCTCAACCCTACGCTGAGAAATAAATAAAGGATTTGAACAAGGCAAACAGAAGAAAAATTAAATTCATAAATTTAATCAACCTTCAAAGCTTTGAAAAAGCATTCCCATTTCAACAAATCTGAAATCTGAATCAATTCAAAACATCCAGAAAATTTTGAAGAATTATAATCACCGTAAAAGTCACATTTCAAATTCATTTAAATTTCATATTATGAAACATATAATGTTCAAATGTATGAAATTATGATTATATTCACTGATTCGATCTCGATAAAAATTTTTATGGAATCTTCATTAAGAGTATCTTGAATGGTTATAAATTTCAATATTTGTTTTCATTTCTTTAATTTTTTAGGGCTGTTTGCTCCCGCTTTGTTGAAGCGGATTTTCTCTGAAAATTTGCCTTTAGTTCTAGATTGAGTAGGTGAATTTTTTCACTTAAATTGTTCAATAATCATTAGTGTAGCGTATTTATCAATATAATAGGTTAGTAGTCGGTAGGTTAAATAAACCGGTCCAATATTTACGTATAGTTGTTTCCTGCGATTTCAGAAAATCGGGCAAAACTAGGAAATTTCAATTTCTTTCATTGTAGCAAATGACTGTAGAACCTTACGGGAATGAAAAATCTTTTATCAGTTAGATCGGTCTGTCGTCTTGATCTATTCGGGAAAAACAAGAAAGAAATTTTTGTATTTGTTCATAATAAATATTTGTAAATGTTTGATTTAATTTATTTTCAACAACGCACTGTTCAAAAAAAGGTTAAATTCCAGTCACATTTCCTCTAAAACATATAAAATAAATAAAAGATTTTGGGTGAATTGGGTATATACTGTACGATGTTGTCACGGTAACAAAACAAGAATTAATTCCGATTTAACCTTAAAAGTTGCAAATGATACAATTAAGTATCAATGTGAAAGCCAATCACGTGGATTCATTTTGAAGTTGTAACCATAATAATCTCACTTGATCAAGGTTTCTGATGTCAACTGTTATGTATATGTGCCTAGAGTTCTTGACATCTTAATTACTATCAACATCATTTTATTTCAAAATGGTTTTCAGAATGACAGAGACATATTTGCTATATGCCATTACTGGTTAATGTAGATTTACAAAGACTATTGCAAAAAATAGAAACAACTATATACTACTCTGTCAAGAAAGTACCGGGAATTTTCAATTAAAACAACATTTTTACATTTAATCGTCAAAGTTTATTGGGTCGCCTTCAAAATAGGCTCCATTTGCTCCAATACATCTATGCCAACGGCACTTCCAATTATCGAAACATTTTTTATAGGCGCTTTCCGGGATGGACTTTAGCTCTCGCGCCGAATTTTGTTTTATGGCTTCAATCGACTCAAAACGGGTGCCACGAAGGGGCAATTTTAGTTTTGGGAAGAGGAAAAATTCGCAGGGAGCCAAATCCGGCGAATACGGTGGTTGCTGAAGCACGTTTGTTGAGTTTTTGGCGAGAAAGTCAGTCACAATCGTAGCTCGGTGAGAAGGCGCGTTATCGTCATGCAAAATCCATGAGTTGTTCGCCCACAAATTTGGCCGCTTCTTACGGATACGCTCACGCAAACGTTTCATAACGCCTAGGTAATACTCCTTGTTTACCGTCTGACCCTCTGGAACGAATTCGTAGTGCACCACGCCACGGATATCGAAGAAAACAATGAGCATCACCTTCATTTTCGAGCAACTTTGGCGTGGTTTTTTCGGTTTCGGCTCATTTTTTGCCACCCATTCCGATGATTGCTGGCTTGTTTGCATATCGTACTCGTAGACCCAGGTCTCATCACCAGTTATAATGCGTTCCATGAATGTAGAATCGGAATTACAGCGATCCAGCATGTCTGAAGCAACCTGTTCGCGATGACGTTTTTGAAGAAAATTCAGGTCTTTCCTTACGAATCGTGCGGCCACCTTTCTCATGCCCAAAATATCAATCAAAATCGTACGTGCGGACTCGTGGGATATCTTAAGATCATGTGCTATCTCTCTCAAGCTGGTACGACGGTTTTCCAGCATCCTTTCCTTAATTTTATCGACGTTATCTTCGATCGAAGCCGTCGATGGGCGACCACTTCACGACCGTCCACGAAGGCTCTGTACCACTGATATGCACGAGTTTTCGATAGAGCATTATCACCAAAGGCCTTTTGCAACATTTTCAATGCATCGGCACACGAAAATTCATTTGCAACACAAAACTTTGAACAAATTCTTTGCTCAACGTAATCACCCATAGTAAAAATCGGCACGCACTCTGACATCGACTGACTTAATCAGCTGTTGCAAACACACTAGTTGACAGATCTCGCTCAAGCTTGGCATAGTAATTAAGGACAGTGGTACCAACCTAGGAAAAAAAATTTTTACCTGCCTCATTGCCCCGCCAGATTTAAATCGATAATTCCCGGTACTTTCTTGACAGAATGTATATAGTGATACCGTGAAATTTTTATTTGTACGTTTCAATTTTGAAGCTTTTTCATTATATACGTTTCGGTTGCTTTTAATTATTTTGAGTCAAAACAGTGAAATCTTTGAAATTTAAAATGAGCTTGGATATTATAAAAAAGAGAATTCTAGTTAAATGACTCATTCACCTCTAACTTGGTTTCTTGAACATTAAAATCTTTACTCCTACGTCTTTTCCATGACGAATGATATGGTTGAGAATTAGCATATTCCTCGTCGTCAGCAAGAATTGAGAAGGTACTAAATTCTTGAGACCTGCTGAGTCATAACAGACGATTTAAAAACATTTTGGGATGATACTTAAGTTGAACTGGAATACAGAATTGTAATCCCATGAATCTAAAGAATACAAGTATGGACAATTTTAAAAGCGTACAAACATAAAAAGGAATTTATTTATTGACTTCCTCTGTCAAACAAACGTCCTTCCTTGCAATTCTAGAATTATTCTCATGGAGAAACGGAAAATCCCATGGAAATGAAATAAACATTGTTAAAAGTCTCCACCTCCTATGAAAATGCGAAAAAGGTAGAAGAAATTTAAACTCTGAAAGAAAAAATCAGACGAATATTCATTTTGTCATCATGAAAAGAATAATAAAATATTCAGATCTAGAAGAATCTAATGATCATGATAAAACTCTTGAATATACATAAATGAAGCGTCGATGCAATAGAAGATGTTAAAGTGGGACCAATCTCGTGGCAACGCTGTCTTTCTGCGAAGATGGATACGTATGGTGAGTAAGAAGACTTCGATGAATTGGTTGCTCGATGATGATATTTTGGTTTATGTAGAATGAAATTGCAAATCATCGTATGATAATTATTATTAGGCAGTAGCTCCAGTATTAAATCATCCTTTTCAGTATGGAGTCATCAAGCGAAATAATTATGCAAAGAGATTTGAAGTAGTCAATAGAATTTGGTCAATTAACATTTCATAATACGCTACTTATTAATTATAAGAGATATACATTACTGTTATACAGTGACGTCACAGAAGGAGAAAAAGACTATCCAGTATCGGACTTTGGAATTTGATTTACCTCAGATAAAATTGTCCATCAGTCTCTCTTTATATTTTACGATCTCTATGTTATCTTAATCTATTGTAGAGCAGGAGTTTTTAGCAAAATTTTATATTTAATTAGGCATATAGTCTGATTTTCTGAAGAATTTTGCTTAAGCATAGAGGATAAGATAAAAGGAAGAGGTTTTTTACTTGATAGAAGGATTATTACAAACTTTGAATATCAAAACAGATTCAATCTGTTAGTCTCCTACAATTTTAATTTCAAAAAATTTTATTCAAGAACCTTTAGAATTAAATTGATATGTTATAAGCACTGCTTGTATTTAATAGAAATATAAAATCAAAACTCATTATCCAATATCAAATGGAATTAAAAAAACCAAACAAATATTAATTGTCAATTAAAATTAATAAATAAATATTTGAATTAATTCTAATTGACCAATTGTATTTGGTGGGTTTTTTGATTCCATTCGATATTGTTTAATGACAATGTTAACTGAATGTAGTTAAAAAAAACCAATTTTTATTTTACTGTAGTAAGACGAAAACGAAGCATAAAATACAAAACATACCGGGTGGCAACATAAAACCCTTAAGTCGGATATTTCCGTAAGTATGAGATTCTCCCCAGAACAACGAGAAAATTCATTCGGAGGGGGACATGTGTTGATTGCAAATTTGTGGGTGTAAGATCATCCCATTAAGTGGGGTGGTAGACAATAAAAAAATTTTTCGTGCTAGAAGGATTATAACAAAATTTTAAATATCATACAAATTTATTCTGTTAACCTCCTACAAGTTTTAATCAAAAAAAATTGTATTCAAAATCATTTAGAATTAAATAAAATAAATCTCTTCAGAACAGACTGTGTCAATTCAGTAGATATATAGAATTAATACTTATTACACAGTACCAAAGGGAATGAAATGAATTCAAATAAATATAAATTGTCAACTGAAAATTTTAAAAAAATATTATACTTGAAGAGAATATAATTTTGTCTCATCCCTTGTATTATTAAAGCTAAATTCACTTTCAAAATTGCAAAACATAACTTCAGGAACTTCTTCAAAAACAACTTGCTCGAAATAAGTTCCTTTAAAATAAAATAGAAAGGCCTTTTACTTGATAGAAGAAATATAACAAAATTTGAATATTAAAACAAATTGAAATATGTTTATCTTCTACAATTTTAATTTCAAAAAAATTTTATTCAAAAAACTTTTAGAAATAAATTTATGTCTAACAAGCACCGCTTACATTTAATAGACGTATATAATCAAAACTCAATATATAATGTCAAATTAAATAAATAACCCAACAGATATACGAAAGTAATTGAATTTCTTAAAGGTAAAACCAGAAACAAAATTTTGTCTCCTTTGAATATTTATTTATTAATTTCAATTACTTTCGTATATCTGTTGGGTTATTTATTTCATTTGACATTATATATTGAGTTTTGATTATATACGTCTATTAAATGTAAGCGGTGCTTGTTAGACATAAATTTATTTCTAAAAGTTTTTTGAATAAAATTTTTTTTTAAATTAAAATTGTAGAAGATAAACATATTTCAATTTGTTTTAATATTCAAACTTCCTTTAAAATAATTCCTAAAACATGTAGAACATCTTCAAAAAACAATTTAGAATTATCACAACTTCATATTTGTCAAGTAAACAGCATTCAATTGGTTTGGTAAGACATTTTTTGTTAATTATTTTTATTTTTCAAATATGAAGATGAGCCGATGAATTATCGTTGTAATAATTCTAAATGGTTTTTAAAAGATTTTCGAGATGTTTTAGAATTCTTTTTAAAGGAACTTCTTTCGAGCGAGTTGTTGTTGAAGAATTTCTTAAGGCTATGTTGAAACAAGGAAGAAAACAAAAGTTTGTACTCTTCAAGTATTTTTCTTATAATTTTTAGTTGACAATTTATATTTCTTTGAAGGAGTTCTAAAGACATTTATTTAATTAAATTCTAAAAGTTCTGGAATAAAAACATTTTTGAATTAAAATTTACAGGAGTTTAAGAGCATAAATCTGTATGATATTTAAAATTTTGAAAAATTTCTGTTTGGCATCGTTTCGGTGCTGAAACTTCGTTGGAAGTGATGGACGAAATGCATTAAGTGGTCAAATTTCTGAAAGAATTTCAATTAACTAGATGTTTGAGTTGCATACCGTTCCTTTCTAAACAGTTAGTGTCTTTGTTCAACATTTTCTCTCACATTCTGCAACATTTCAACTAACAACACAGTTACTGTCGAAATAAACAGTAGGCAATCCGAACATTTTTTTTTATTTCCATTCATATTTTTCTTATCAACATTAATTAAAATAATGAAAAGGGAGGTTCTTTACTGGACAGAAGACTTTCTCAATATCTTAAATATCAAACAGATTAATTCTGCTAACCTCACTACAAATTTTGATTGCATAAATTGTTATCTTATTTTTCCCAAAAATTTTTCAAAATTAATTTAATTTTAAAAAGTATTCGAGGAAAAAGAATCCATAAAATTAAAATTTGTAGTAAGGTTAGCAAACTTAAGCTGTTAGATATTTAAATTACCATCATTGATTATGCAAAATTTATCTAAAGAGTGATTCCTTTTTTCGTGGAATAGAACGCCATTTCTGGACGTAAAATTTCAACCCGAAAAAAACGGAACTGTTACTCAAGACAATGTTAAGTAAATGAAATGAGATAAAATTAATAGATGCGAAATGGGAAATACCAAACTTATACACTACAGGTTTTTTTTATTTCCTACTATCTTTTTCATACTACCATATGAAGAATTCTCTTACCATCCTCAATCATCTAATCACTCACACCAGAGTTCAAATCAATCTCCGGCCATAACTGTAATTTTATTAAACAACTTCGGCTATTCCCCATAGCCTTCAGCGATTTTTTTAACGGCTCTAATTCGATAATTTTTCCTGCCTGTGTGAGATTTCGAGTGTATATAAGAGATATCCCGTAGCCTTAAAACAATCTATTAACTGTTCGAGATAATGGAGAAGTTTTGTACTAACGACCTTTTTTCGACAATTTATTACCAAGGATGAGATCATGCGATTTCATTTTTAACTCTGCAGGGACGTATGCTCGAAAAAAATCTTGGCGAATTGTTGGAATAATGCAATTATAAGGAATGGAATGACGTAATGGTGAGATTGATGATGATACTGATTATTTCAACGTTTCTACGATCCTGGAGAAGATAAAGAAAGGAAGACGGATTAATTAAAGTTGTATGAAGAGATCTGTGTAAGTCCCTGAATATTCGAATTTTGGGAAGCAATTAATTATGAAAGAAATATTAGTTTGAGGACGTTACCTAAAAAACGAATATTTTACTGAGTTTGGTATTGAGGGTAATCCACTTTATTTAGAAATCACTATATTTTGCTACCAAAATGATAATACCAGATACTAAAGGTTTGAATGGTTTGATATTCGTTAGATAATATATAGTTGAAATAGTTATTTCAGATCATTTTATTCAACATATAAAATATCACTTGATACGACAATTCTCTGAAATTAGTGTTCCTAGGACAACATATAAATTTAATGTATCTCCACTGTCAAGTATAAATTTTTTGTCATCCCTTCATTTGCAGTTGTTTTAGAAATCTCCTACTTTCTGGTACTTTGTCCCTTATAACATAGTTTACTAACCTCATGCGATGATTCTAACGTAATTCCCTGAATGAAAGAATTTTTGTTATTTTGTTCAAAGTTTATTGACAATATGAAAACAGAAAACTAATTCGATATGCTCTCAGGCCAAACAGAATAAAAATTCAAGAATTTCAGTAGCCAGTATTTCCTTCTTCAGTAGCGATAACAGCTTGAAAATAACGAGAGATGTTAAGAATCAGATTTTGCATCACATTCTTGTCGGAAAGATTCATAGAAGTTCCACGAGCAGGCAGATAAAAGTTAACTACATTACAAACGAAAAAACAACAGAAAGAATAAATTGAATTTATATAATGGTCCTAATTTCTGGCTGGGCAGTGTATTTTAGAAGGTCTCCTTACCATTTTGTGAGGTTAAATTTAACGAATTCAATTGTTTATGAGTACTTGAAATCATGGGTTTAACCTCAAAGCTCGATATATGGGTTCCCCATGTTCTCTCTGAGGTAAAATTTTGTCGTCGCTTGGAAGTCTGTGATTCGCTTCTCGAACGTCAAGAAAATGGTAAATTTTTGAAGCGTGTCATTATTAGGCACGATAAATGGGTTGTATATAACAATTGCAAATGCAAGAGATCATGGAGCAAGAAAGGTGAACCCGCTCAAAGCATTTTGAAAGCAAATATCCATCAAAAAATGCTGATGCTGTCTGTTTGGGTCTATTAATTTAAGAAGTTATATGAAGAGAGGAAAGTTTCATCAAGTAGGCAAAATACTTGGGTATATTTCACTGGATATTTATATACTGTAGGAAAATATTATATGATGTATATTATTCAGGACAATGAGGATTTATTTATTCAGGCGTTCTATAAAATAGAGAATTCACGTTGTTATTTCGATTAACTTTATACAAAACAAGTTTCTAGAACCATTTAAAAGCTTACGCAGTTTTGTTTCTGCATTTTATAAGTATCATTTTGGGACCTTGGTTTAATTATGATCAACTAAAACAGCCGAAACAGTTCAATAAGTTTCATGTAAGGATATTTCAATGATAAAAAGGATCAATAAATAACAGTTTATCAGAAAGTAAGAATTTAAACTTTTCATTACTCAAAAACTATTTTTTGTGGAAATATATAATTGAATTCATGATTTTTGTTAAATTTCAATTTTATTATTTAATTATCTCTATATATATTAAAACAGTAATTTAACTATATATTAAAACAGTAATTGCCATGGCAACGAACCACAGATCTTACCCCTCACGTCCTTTACGAGAAAATGGTATTTTTCAAACGCCGGCCTTCCGTTATCGGGAGAGGCTCCGGAAGGCGTAGGTGTCGCGATCGACTCGGAAAGGTCCGAAGTTTAAGCGGGTACCGGTTTCGGGGGGCCCGGCGGACGCGAAACGTCCGAAAATAGCCTTCGAAGTCAGGCCAAAACGGGCGAAATCGCGAAAGGCGTCCCCGGCCAGATCAATAGGCGTCGAAACCGCGGAGTCTCCGGCCGATGTTCCGACGCGTTTCTAAAGTCAAAAGACGGGGCCCACCATCGCTACTCTTAGATTTTCGGCAGGATTTGCCGTTTAGACGGTACGAACGAAGGAACTTTTGACGTTTCTCGATTTCGCCGTAAAATTTCGAGATCACAGATATGTCGCGTGACGTCACGATAGAGGGGAGTACGGGATATCCGTCAATCGACTCATCCCGGCTGACGTTAGCAAGATTAAATCGTCCCGATTAGAGGTTTTAGCCCATGGATACGTTAGAAAACGATACTATTCGACTCCCAGAAACGTTAAAATACCGTAAGAAGGTAGGTTCTTTCGTATTTTTTCGTAATTATTTCGATTTCTTCGATTTCTCTTTCAGGCATCCACGGATGACGTTTCCCTTGAGTGATTCGTCGTCGCATGAAATTGAACGAATTAAAGCCTTAATTGTAAGGAAAACTGTCGAATTCGACCTATTATTATGAAATTTAAGTTATTTCGACGTTGAAAAGGTTAGTATTTACGTATTCCTTTTGAAATTAATCAAATTTATCAATTATTAGGGAGTAGAGGGGAAATGTAAACAGACCTCTCGACTGTTTCCGTGATCCGACGTAAAGGAGCGAAGATTAAACGACATCTCACGTATTGACTGTCAAAATTTAGGCAAAAATAAATGTCTCAATTAGAAGATTTAACGAAGGTAGACGTTCGAAAACGATACTATTCGACTCCCCAAAACGTTAAAATATATCACGAAGGTAGGTTCTTTCCTATTTTTCCGTAAATATTCCAATTTGTGTTTCAGGTTTTTAGCGAAGATGTCACTGGGTTATCGGTAAAGGAAAATTGCCAAATATCCCATTTAGGAGCTAAATATGCCTGTAAGTACCGATATTTCATCGATATTTCGTGTTAATGAAGAATATTTTTCAGATATTGAATGAAATTCCGAAGAAAATAACGTGAAATGTCAAACCTTCAAGGTTAGTATTCGCTAGAAACTAACCGAATTAAAGCAGTAATTGGAAGGAAATCTGTGGAATTCTATCTTTTATAATGAATTTGAACTTATTCCGATCTTAAATTGGTTAGTATGTACGTATTCCTTTTGAAATTAATCGAATATATCGTTTGATCCTAGGTCGGTGAGAAATGTAAACAAAGCCACAAAAATTATTTTTCAGCTTTCCGTAACATTTTAGAACCAAATGTCAAGAGACCATCCAACGTTCTCAAAATCTAAATGTAATGGAAAATGGAATAAAAACTGCTGGGTTTAGTCAATTTTTACAAGTTTGATGCATATGAGAGGCTTGAAATCGAATGTATATTAGTTAGTCATCGCTAGAACGCTAACCGAATTAAAGCAGTAAGTGGAAGGAAATCTGTGGAATTCTGCCTTTTATAATGAATTTGAACTTATTCCGATCTTAAATTGGTTAGTATGTACGTATTCCTTTTGAAATTAGTCGAATATATCGTTTGATTCTAGGTCGGTGAGTAAAAGCCCCATTGGAATGAATTCGATCATTTCTAACAAATTTGAGGGATATTGATAAAATCCCTGTATAGAAGCTGAATAATCATGTAAGTCAATACGAAATATTAATATTTCTAGAAAAAACTTTTGAGCCATATGTCAACGAGACCATCCAACGTTCTCAAAATCTAAATGTAATGGAAAATGGAATAAAAAGTGCTGGGTTTAGTCAATTTTTACAAATTTGATGCATATGAGAGGCATGGTGATAAAAGATACTGTCATATAAGGAAATTGTGAAGATATAGGATTCATCGGGATATGCTGTAGAGTTATCGGATATAGAATGAAATCGAATGCTCGATATCATCTGAGGTTAGTAGAATAATTATTATTTGAGGGATATTATTATATAGATTATATAGACCGAAATTCCTAATACAGAGTTATTTTAAAATATCGTTTCAGTCAATTCAGGGTAGAAATTAAAAAATTATATTTTCATTCGAGTCTTATGTATCGTTTAGACAAATGGTATAGAATATCTATCCCTATTCAATGAAAGTCAAGTTTTTAACATGTAAAATTTCAGATATTTTAACGTTTGTTTATGTTTACAGAAGAAACGGAGGAATGAATGGTTCAAATAGAAGATTCTGGCAAATAAGGAATAATGGTGTTTGTTTCTGATGGAAATCGTGGACAACTGTGCTCATGGAATTAGACTCGAAATGGAAAGTTTCCAATTCTCCAAGAATTGGTATTACGCATTACGTCAATCGTGATTAATATATTTATTAATATGATCTGAGGTTAGTTGAGTAATTATTCGGTGAACTTTTTATAGTGATTCCTATATTCAATAAGATTAAATTTATCGATATAAGAAAGTCATTTCAAAGTATTATTTCAGGCAATTTAGGGATAGAAATTCTTAAATGATGATTTAGTTCGAGACAAATATTATAGAATATCTATGCTTACTCTATGAAGTATCAATTTTGAACATGTTATTTAAAATATATATTTCAGGTAGCTGATTTTTGTTTTATGTTTACAGATGAAAGGGAGGAATGAATATTTTAAATCTAAGACTCTGGCAGAAATTGCATATGGACCAAGACCAACTACCCTAATAATGGAAGACAAAGGTTCAGTTTCTTATGAAAATCGTGGACAACTATATTCAAAGATGCCAATCGAATTATGATTTAAATGGAGGTCTTTCAGTTCTTCATGCGTTGGGATTACGTATTACATGAATTTTGATTAATAACGATAATGTATCATTCATAAGACTTATATGTACAATATCATAAATTTAAATTCTTTTTTATCAATGTTCAGACTTGATTATGTTTCAACTAAAGTTGAGCTGTTTAAATATTATAAACTCTGGTGTCTTTCCAAACGATACTGAAAACTCATATTCATCAATGTAATTAGTTATTATTGACCAAGTAAATATTTATAGAAATAAAGTTTTAAGCACAGAAATTGCTATTATTGAACATAATTTCAATATTTTACCTTGAACAAAAAAAATACCCACAGCAATCGTTCTATAGAAATTTTTATTGAGTTAAAAGGTTAAATTTTTGTATTAAGTCAAGAGTGATTAATGACGATAAGAATCATGTATTATTGTTAAGCTTGATAACACAATTCTTATCCTAATAATAATGATGAAGTGCAAGACAATAAATCTGATGAATTCTTGGATAAATGTCATTTATAAAATATACTTGATAAACTCATTCAAAATTATTCGTCAAACTAAAGTTTCAAATACCAAAAGGCAATATGAAATACCTATTGATATCATATTGGGTTTTGCCATTTGAATGTGTTCATTTAAATTACAATTTCTAAGTTCAGTATTTATGAAATAGAAGTCTAGGATCAGAGTCTTGATTATATAAGGCAGAGAATCTTTGGTTCCTAACAAAAATCGTCTATACCTGTCTTCAGAGATACTTATTGAGTGAAAGTTTAAATGGATACTGTTATTTTTGAACAATCTGCTTTATTATGAATCATCGTCCATCAAAAATTTCCAATTGTTTCAATTTTAAATTACTACCTTGCCAAAGAGCTGACTTATAATACTATTGATTTATGTGGCATAATTAGATAAATACCTACTTAAGGTACTGGAAACTTATTAGGATCAATATTAATTTCTTCAATCTATCTAAATTAATTCATGTTCTTGAGATTTTTTTCACGTAATATCATACTGATTAAAGTTACGATAATTGTTTAGTCTTTCATATAAGGTTTTTCATTTATTTATTTTCTTTATATTGGTTCCCAGCCTCTTAGACTATGTATACAGATACGATGATGTGTATATTCTTAGTCGTTCATATTCAAAATTAACATAAACAAACACAACTATTGGAGCAGCGGAACCGTTGACCTTCAGGACCATAGGCAATTCTGCCCATTGAACCATCGAAATGTTTTATTTTAGGTGGGCCAACACAAAAGTTACGATTATAGTTATTCATGAATGAATATATATATATATATATATATATATATATATATATCAATATATTAATTATTTAAATGATTATTAATTATTTATGTTATCTGCTTTTCTCCATGACAACGTTTTTGTAAATATTTCATAAAATATCTAATTTACATATAAGATTAGAAATGTTTTTTATGACATAATGCGGTTGGGTACAATTATAAATAATGAGGCTAATACCGTTTTTTCTGTGATAAACGGTTGAATCTAGAAAATATCGAATTACATCAGTCTTACCAATTTCAAATATTGCCAAGGTAGGACGAAAATGTTGATATCTGAATTTTTTACATTAATCTCACTAATTATTCCATTAAAAAGAACCAAAATTAATTCCTTGAATCGATATTATTCAGATGAATACAATAATTTTTGATATTATTATTCAAATTAGGGTGAATGATAGAAAAATATAGATTTTATATTACACTGAACATTTCAGATATTACTTTGGAGAATATTTCGAAAGATTTTACTGCATACTTGAAGATCATTATCAGCGAAGTATATTTCCTGTATAGTTACTCTTTCATCATGCCGAAAAAACGTAGAGGTACTAAATGGGGAAGCTCAAAGGCGAAAAAACCAGGTATTTATTCTTAACCCTGTTATTTTATTGTTGTCAACATTTACAAATAGGCGGTTACTAACATCAAAAGTCATCGTAAATAATCTCATAGACCCTAAAATTGAAATTGATGATACAACAACTATACATAACTTTAGCAGAGATAACGTGAAATCTTTGATACAAAATTGATCAGAAATTTTCGATTTCAAGAATTTTTTATCACTGTAAACCGTTGATTTGCTATGTTGTTTCAACAAACAAAACTCAATAATATTTCACGAATATTAATCATCTAATTATGTGAATAATATCATAGATTTTAAATTCAAATTTGTTGATATGAATGTACAAGACGTTTCAAAATGACAGATTTGTTGATATAACAACTAATAATATGCAATAGAAAAATAATTTATAATAATCACAATTGTTTCCAAATTTTCGCTTCAAAGAATTTTTTATAACAGTAAAATTTTAATTAGCTATTTTATTTTATATTAATAATTTAATTATATTAATGACAAATTAATGACAAACAAGATTTTTCAACTTGATAGTTTAATTATATCAAAAGTTTTTGTTTATTTTATTATATGATTGATCTAATAGACTGTAAATTTGAAATTGTTGATATTACAACTATACAGGATGTTTCCAGAGATAACTTAAAATATTTAATAGAAAAAGATTTACAATTATCATAACTGTTTGGCAATTTTCAATTAAAAAAATTTAAAATAGGTAGTAAAACGATGATCAATTACATTATTTCAACAAATAAGGCCCAATAATATTTGATTAATATTAATCATTCGATTAAGTAAATAATCTCATATACTTCAGAATCAAAATGTTTCGAAAATTATACAATAATATCTATTGAATAGCTGTTCTCAAAATTATGTTATCTATATATTATCAATTTTCTCCTTAGGTGTTAGCAGTTCTCAAATTAAAGTACCTTCGTCATCTAATTCTGTTCATCAAATCGTCAATAACGAATCTAAAAGACGTAAATCAAATGACACTAACAATCCATTTATAACAACGGTATTGGTAAGGGGTACTCGCAGTCAAAATAATATAAGGTACGATGAGACTTCGCGAAATCATCAATGTACGGCAATCGCGGCGGTCGCATCGGCCTATAGTAAAGTAATACCGTTCAGAAATTGGAATACCACAATCGTCGACAATGTTCTCGATTACGGAGATCAATTGTATAAAAAATCTATTTTGTCGCGAGCTTCGCAAAATGCACCACTCGATTTATTCGCCATAGAAGTCTTTCCAAATTTCATCATCGACAATGTTTGTTTAACTATATATTAAAATAGTAAAAGTAAACCACAGATGTGCGTGACGTCACGCAGTGCTAACTTCCAGACGCGCAGGATCCCGACGGGCGAAGCCCGTCGCCTGGATATCGTTGCGGACCGAAGGTCCGCACTTCCCTCTAGACCGGTTTACCGTTCCCGTTCCGGGATGACCCTCCGTTCCCGAGATACAGGCGGATAAAGTTCGGGAATTTTCCCGCGCACTCCAACAAGCCCCGCCCACCGTAACCTCGACCCGTTTCTGTGGTGTACGTATAGGGGCGATCCGCGAAGTCAAGTACGGAGACCGTCCGAAAATTTTCGGACCGTCGGAAAAAACGGATATATCTAGCGACGGGCGAAGCCCGTCGCGAAAATACCCATTCGGACCGAAGGTCCGATAGACCCGCTACCCGTTAAAGCCCCTTTATTTCGCGGATTACTTTCCGTCGCTACGATACGAGCGGATGATAATTTCCGGACTTTTCCCGCCCTCACCAAACGGGTACCGCCTTACGCGTATGCCGCGTAGGGATGCCCAAACGGGGGTGACCAAAGACGGAATTTCAACGAAAAGTAGATCCCACCTAAAATTATAGAAAATTATTAAAAAAAATTGGTTTTTTCGAGGTGGATCGATCGAAAAATATAGATCAATCGACTCTACTCGTAGGTATTTATCCTAAGAAAACTCGACTAATATTGTTGAATCCAAATCTATTTCTAGAAAGTAGGAGCTAAAAAAAATTCTTGAATGTATAACAATTATGTTTTCTAATCGACCTCATTTCAAATGTAATTAGATTTGCCTTATATTCATCTCAAGACGAAGCCAAAAATAACAAGGTTTGTTTAACAGTTTTTCATCATAAACAAATTTAACACATTATGAACAACTGATATTCATTTACCGCTAATATTTTTTTAATCTTCCGACTCCCTCAGCGCCAACTTTGTTATTTTCCACTCACCTACTTTCGGCGAAGGCTGTACTTATACGGTTTAAACGAAATTGAGGTGGGTATTGTGTGTTAATACCGAGCTCTTAATATAAATTGGATATTCCCACAAAATTGAGTTTTCAGTATGTTGAATGTAATGCTGAAATTGTGATACTTAACGGGATTAAAGAATATTTGAATACGTAGAAAAGCCACAGTGATATTGAAGCGTTGAAGGTGCTGTTATAAGCGATTATCAAGTGGGAGCACTTATTGAATAAGGATTGGATAACAGGGAAAATAAATACGATATTTAAGTTCAGAGATATCACGTTCAATGTATTAGAAAAAGAACGAAACAGTATGATATCATAACACTCACTGAAAATGGTTGTTTGCGAGGATAAGCGTGGAGACTCCAACGTCCGATTAAGAAAGAAACCTACGCAGTGGTTTAGAGTTAGATACATAGAATGTGATCAGAGCATAGATAAGTAGGCGGAACTCAAATCCTTAAACTATTCTATAATACTGTGGAAAAGAAAGAGTTCATTCAATTGTATTGAAAGTTAGAATGCGTTGATATGTCGCAAAAAAAATTGTTTGAATGTTTTAAACTAGATGTAACATAGATAGAGGTTAATTCTTGATAGAACGTATATAAAATTATATAAATATTTTGAAAATTTTTAAAAAATTTTAAAAATTAGCCTTCTACATATTTAATTCCAAAAGATTATATTTAATGATTATAACTTCTGAAAATGAATTAAATGTCATTTCATGATATAAGTGGTATTTATATACTAGATGTTATTCAGAAAAACGTGCAATTAAATTTCTCTGTTTTGATTAATAATCATTTTACATCAGCAGCTTTATTAATTAAGTTTCCTCCACAGTAAACCTCCTGAAATTTTTACTTTAAAATTGTCCGTCAAATTTGACCTATAAAGTTAATGTTAATCGGAATTGAACATACAAAGTTTCTTGTCATCCATATAGAAAAGATTAAATACATGAAGTACTAAAATATAAAGATGAAAAATCTATTTTAGAGAATGATAAACTGAAATGTGATTCGAAATCAAATATAATATTGTCAATTTTTATCGTATTTATTTTATTTTTTCAAATATTCTGCATCACGTAATTCACAGATTTCGAAATAGTGGCTGTAAAATTTGAAAACAGTTACAGAATAAAGTAGTAAGTAGTACGGATTTCTATACTGGGTGTCCAAACGAAAAATTGACCCCCCACAGAACTCATAAACCCACCATGAAGGTGGCATCAACTACCAATATTTTTTGAATAGGGTAGAGATGTCGAGTGTTGGTTAGTTTGAATGTTATGTATGTTCTGTGCAGAACCCAAATAAAATTTTCAAAATCGGTTCACTATTCACGAAATAATGAAATTTGAACTTACCGTCAAAAGGTAAGAACAGACAGTTTAACCGCCCAAACTCAAGAACCTAAGAGTTTTGGAGAATCCAAAAACAATTTTCAAGTTCTGTATTAGGGAGAAATAATTCCTATGGCGACATTGTTCCAAAAAAACACCTGAGGGTGTTAACAACTAGTTGAACTTCCTAGTTGAAATTTTCAAGTTCGATGATTTCTTTAAGCAATTGGATATTGAACATTATCAGAAGGGTAACTCAAACAGAAACCTAATACATTCAAATACACCAGATCTGTAAGTAATAAAAGAGAACATTTTTTTACGAATGTTCCCCGTCATTACTTACAAATTTGGTGTATTTGAATGTATTGCTTTTCTGTTTGAGTTACCCTTCTGATAATGTTCAATACATACAGGAATCATTTTTTTTTCTGGATGTTTCCTATCATTACTTACAGATCTGGTGTATTTGAATGTTTTGGATTTCTGTTTGAGTTATCCTTCTGATAATGGCCAATATCACCCAATAACACCGAATTTGAACATTTCAACTAGGATGTTTAGAGAACAAAAAAAATCTTCTTAACTAAAACACATCCGCCACCTCTTTCCTTTTAAAAAAAAATTCAGAGGTTGTTGCCACCCTTAGGTGGTTTTTTTGGAATACTGTCGTCATAGGAATTCTTTCTCCCTAATACTGAACTTGAAAATTGTTTTTGGATTCTACAAAACTTTTAGGTTCTTGAGTTAGGGCGGTACAACTCTTTGTTCAACATTACCTTTTGACGGTAAGTTCAATAATGATAGGTGTGAAGTTCAATTAATGATAGAAATTTTGATCGTTTGTTTTATGCATGTTCAGACCAGAATATATCTCGTTTAAATTTCTGAATATTTTAAATCTGAAACGTAGTCACCTTGAATTGGGACTCATATTGAATTATTCGAGATGCTATATAAATATATTCTTTAGTGAAGATAAGAATTCAACTTGAAGTCGGAGAATTGGATAAAGAATAACAATATGATAACTTGTGCGAAATTTCAATCAGAGCACAAAAAAAAATAGATAAGTTGTAATTTTCTATATATCAGGATTTTTTTTAGTGCTAGAACTTTCGAAAGGGATAACTGTGATTTGACAGAAGATAGAAGCCATGTTGTTTTGACATTTTTGTTCAGTAAGCATTGACAAATTATCATGGAAAGACGCACGCCGCAACATCGTTTACAAATTGTTGACAATATATTCAAAATCAATGTTCTATTCGCCAAACTTATAGAGCATTTCGTGAAATTTAAGGGTTTACATAAACGTCCATCAGAGCAGCTTATTCGTATAACTATCGATAGATTTCGGACAATATTTTCTCTACTCGATGCAACAACAACAAGACAAAGAACTGTACGTACAGAAGAAAATATCGCTGCTGTAAGTCATAGTGTTAATGATGATCCAGATTTGTCTATTCGTCGACGACCACATGGAAAATTTTGCGTAAAGATCTTGGTCTACACTAACTGGTTTAAGAACTAAAGCCACTTGACTATAATGAGGGTCCTTTTTGTTTGCTGATTGGGCCCTAGAACAGCTTGAAGTTGATCCACTTTTTCATCGTAAAATTGTGTTTAGTGATGAAGCTCATTTCTGGTTGAACGGCTATGTAAACCAGCAAAATTGCCGTATAAGGAGTGAAAACAATCCTCAAGAACTTCTGCAGGTTCCATTGCATCCTGAAAAATGCACTCTGTATGGTGTGCTTTACTCGCTGGAGGCATCACCGGTCCATATTTCTCTAAAAACGATACTGGAGCTAATTTTACAGTGAATGATGCTTGTTACAGATCGAAGATCAATGATTATTTGTTCCAAAATTTGAAGGGTATCGACCCAGAAGTGTTTTGGTTCCAACAAGATAGTGCTACACCTCATGCTGCTACCGTAACAATTGATTTATTGAAAGAAAGATTTGGCGATAATATTATTTCGAGAAATGGTCCAATTAATTGGCCTCCAAAATCATACGACATAACTCCACTGGATTATTTTATTTGGGGTTATGTCAAGTCATTGGTTTATGCTGATAAACCAGAAACAATAGACGCTTTGGAAGCCAACATAACTAGTGTTATTGATGAAATAAGGCTTGAATTACTCGAAGAAGTGGTCCAAAATCGGTCTGGTCGAATGCGGTTCCTCAGAGCTAGTCGTGGTGGAAATATGCCGGAAATTATTTTTAAACATAAATGTCATAAAATTATCTTTGCCAAATAAAAAAAATGGCTTCGATCTTAATTTGAATATGTTTCATTTCAATTTAATGTTCTATCACTCTAAAAAACACTTATAATATATAAAAAAAAATCAAATAATCAGAAAATCAACAATATATCTCCACAAAATTAGGTGGAGTTAACCTAGGAATCGGAGAACTCATTTGTAATAGCTATAAACATTTAAGAATAATCAATTAAAAAGATATTTGTAGAAAGAAATATCTGAAATAATCAACAGCTAGATATGAATAAAATGATATTTCAAATAAGGTTGTACTGCTCTCGATATTCATTATAAATATAACAATTGCTTCGCTTTCACAGTAGCAACGTTAGATATTTTACATATTTGATTGATTCGGTCTTTACTTGGTGGAAACTCATTTTAATTAAAAAAAAATGTATATGAGACAGTAATTTATTTGTATTGTACAAACATTTTTGTGGAAATAAATTACTGTCTCATATACATTTTTTTTTAAATGGATATTTCACATTTTGAAAAACTGAACTTATTTTGCAACACATTCATTTTATATTATCGTAGGTATATTATTCAAATGAGGTGAGGTAATTCTCAAATGAGGGTTTACTAAGAATTGGTAGCAACACAAAATATTCAAAAGCAGTTAACTGTTCAGATCTGTTTGTTCTTAGACTAAAATTCAGATTTTTTACATCTATTTATTTCTAGTGATTCTACCAAAGAGATTATAGCTCTCAGAGAGTATCTTTATTACAGTGACTATTACAAGATGGTGACAATAAACTGTGCAGTTTTTGATTGATTGTCTCCGTCACGTGGTACTATCCATCATGATGTATCAAAGTAGAGTTGACTATTAGCGAACAAGAATACATAATATCCATCTGAGCTCATTGTATTTTAAATAGTAATAACAAATCAGAAAACCATTTTCTGAAAACAATACCTGGTTGTATAGCAATTATTCTGAAAAAGGAGGTTCCTAATGAAACGCTTTCTAATAGATTCTGAAAAAAGGCAGTGACAAAATAAAATAGGGAGGGATAAATGGATCCTCACAAAAAATTGCTATTATAATTACTTTTTGATAGTTCAAGCATGTATTAACAAATCTCTAGTACCGCAAAAGCGTTGCTGGATGCAACTGCTGAGTTGCAAATTGAAAATTTACTAATTCCTTTCGTATTTCTATGTTTCAGATAAAAAAAAACTAAGTTTTTCAAACAAATACCACATTAATATGACAATTTTGTTTTGAAGGATAATATTAAGGAGTCTGCTGGGGCCTAACAAACCTAAACAGTATTTTTATTCCTAGTTTTTTCTAATCATAAGCTTTCTTTTCAGCTATCTGGGGGTCCGCTGTCTGAGCAAGAAATGACAAGTCTGAGCGGAAACCCGCGACTACGATGATGATATAAGTAAAGGGTTTTTCAATAAAAGGTTTCATTTTGTTTAAAACAAACAAATATTAATAAGGAGTATGAACTATGGTAATAGAAAGTTCTACAAATCATTTTTTTAATACTGGTGTAGATTTGACTTGTCAACTGTCAAAAGATGACAGCTGCTCAGATAGCAGGCTTTTCAAAATGAAACGTCTAATTTAAAAAACCCACGCGGACTTCCGCAAGGATCTCTGCTCATATGCTGATAAGTACCACTCTCAGTAGAACCTTCATAAGTTCACTTTGGTAATTCGGAGATAAGACAGTCCCGTTTCAGAGCCGGATTCACATACCGAACCATGAAAATCAACCTCAGTAATTTCGTTACCTGTATAATTACTTACTTATAAACCAGGTAAACTCTGTTTTCAGCAAATACTCGTTTTCCATTACACACAAATATTGAACTTTCACTAATTAACTGGGAAAAAAGTAAATTACGAGGAGAACGAATAGAACATAATTATACATAAATTACTTCTGCTTTGCATAGAAAAAAGTCAGCTGAATCCTGAACATGTACGTATGTGAATAACGGTGAACCCAATCAAACGTTTGAAATAGTCAAGTTATCCTTCGAACCGTGGAAAAAAATCGAATAACAATACCCGTAAATGTCTCGTCTAAAGCGGAGAGAACGTCCAAAGTTCACCGTTCAACCTTGCAGTAGCTGCTAAACCCACATAATTATCGTCGTTCGCGAATGCTGCGGGATAGGTTGGAACCTATGGAATTATTCCTTTCGTAAGCATGGTGATTGCATGTGCAATTGAAATAACTCAAGGTGATTCTCTTCCTCTGCTTCTATTCATCTTTTGTTGCTCTGATAATAGCAACGGCGCGTGGTTTGTTACGAGAAAGTCGTTCGTTGCTCAAAAGGTGTGATATGATATGTATATGAGATATATAAATGCCAGCAGTTTGGGATTTTACTGCCTTGATTGCGTAAATACCGAGCGTCACATCTTGTTGGAAACAGCATATGTTTATGTCTCCACTTGATGCAAATTGAGTCATATCAATTGTCACAGCTAGGTTCCATAATTTGTATACTATAAGGAGTTCTCTATATTCCTTCAGATGTATCTGATGTAAACAACTAATTTTACAGATGAAATTTTTTACATCTCCCATTCTTACTGGCTCAATTCTTCTTTTAACGAATTACGTAATAATTTTCTATCTTTGAATGCGAATGTTAGATGACGCTATTAGTACCTTTATGACCTTCTGTGGAGACCCCTCAGCTTTTCAACTAATATGAATTAGGTTATACTTTGTTACTGGGTCTTTACTCACTTTAGGTACAGTACTATTAAATTTCAACCCAAATGGTGGCCGAAACCCGTCTAACTAGAAAATTTCTTTTTTCTCCAAACGAGACCGGAACCAGGTTACCAGCCCAGCGCTATAATCACTGAGCAATTGGCCTCATTGTTCGGTAAAACTGTCCCTATACAAGACGAATATGGGTGCATGACTGTGTTACATTCGATGGGAATTAGAGCTAATACCTCTTTAAGTGCTGCCGCACTAGTGATTGAAGCTAAAAGGCTTCGAAATATGGGTATGTCCGCAACGACTTTCAACAAAACCTATAAGGCTATATTTACGTTTTGAACTGTTACACAATTGGAAGTTGCAGAGTCATGATTCAAAGTTTCAATGGGGTAGCACGAGTTGGCCAATGAAACAAAATTATTGTATCGCCTGCAAAGTAGGGTACTCTCAAAATAATACACTTATGTCAATGGATAATCTAATCATGGTTTTCGCAAACACCGATCAACAGGTTATAGAGGCTATAGAGTATCTAGGTGAATTGCTCTGAATATATCCAAGGCTTTCAATCGTGTCTTGCATAAGGCTTTTCTGAATAATGTTTCCCAGAATGGTTTTCAAGGTAAAAAAGTTTCTCCACCAACATGAATATTCATGTAGTCGTGGATGGTGTTGGTTTCCGTGACTTCAACGTGAACGCTGGAGTACCCCAAGGCTCAGTTTAATCGCTCATCCTCTTCCTGATTAACATAAATGATTTTCTTAGTTCTACCGAAAACCACATTGTGAGCTTAGGAGATGATAGCATTCTGATGTCTTCTTTTACCAGTAACAAATCTTTGAGCATCGTCTATATTACCACTATAGATATCAGAATTCCCTGAACGAAGATCTCAGAAAGATAAATAAAGGGGGTCAACGGAATTTGGTGCAGTTCACTGCGTCAAAGAATCAAAAACTTTCTCGGAAAATTCAGTTCATTACTTCTTACTTAATGACGGAAAATTAGGTGCTTTAGTCAAGTGATTCCATGCATCTTCTTGACATGACTGTTAACTGTCGGATCTATTGGAGCAACATGTGACTGACATTGCAAAAACTGTTGCAAATAAGCTAGGATATTTGTTCAAGGCTAGAAAATATTTCTCTGCAGATCAAATTCTTCTACTGTATAAAACCCAGATCAGACCCGGACTAGTTTGGGTGCTAAACTTGCAAATCCGTGTCACGTCACCAGTTATAAAGCATTTCATTAATGCAGTGTCTGAATTTAATAGTAATATTACATTCTTTTCCTCTACAAGATTCAGTTTATGCAGAAAATTCATGCTTTTTCTACAGAAGTGGAGCTTTCACTACATCCTGACTACTTTTGATCCAATTATACACTCACGCGCATGAGTTTTCAATTAAATCAATTTACCTTAAGACTTATGGAACATTCTCAGTGCTTCATTACACGAAATTCAATTTTCAATGCAAAACTTGACACGGATACTTTATTCAACATTATTCTCATTCTAAAAACGAATCTATCTGAATACGAGGGGGGATTTCTGTATAAATTTACATACCTTAGGTTATTTTTTGTAGGCTAAAACTAAGACATATCATTTCATCCAAACGTCTTTATTTTGCCAAGATTTGTCAAAGAAACGTCTGAATAAAAAAATATAAGGAACATCAGTAGTTAAATTCAGTCCTCAGGTGTAGTAGGATAATTTTTACAGATTTTATAATTATTAATACCCTCTAGACTAACCATCAATTTAATTTGTGTTTCCTTGCCTGATATTCATCAATCTACTTTTTTGCAATTTTTTACATTATAGAAGTAACGTAGTACTGAGCATGGTTCTTTGTTTTGTTTCACTTTAGTTAGTTCCGTTAAATGTTCAACGATTATTAAATCTCGAGATATTTTATGAAGAAACCTTGGATATTATTGTTTATGGAAATAATTACATTATTCTTTCTAACATACTAAGCTGTCCCAGCAATGTTTGATGATTACATAAAAAATTTGTGAAAGCATTCCTACATCAAAAGAAGAACGCTCGTGCATTAATAATTAAATATATTCCACAGATACGAACACGTACGAAAAGTAAAAGTTCATTCAGATATTCAGATTTCGTAACGGGAAAACTTCATCACACGAATTGAAATAAAACACATTCAAATTAATATTGAAGCCAAATTTCTTTTATTTTAAGGATAATTTTATAACATTTATGTTTTAAAAATAATATCCGGCATATGTCCACCACGACTAGCTCTGCGGAACCGCATTCGACCATACCACTTTTGGACTACTTTTTCGAGTAATTCAGGCCTTATTTCATAAATAACACGAGTTTTGTTGGCTTCCAAAGCGTCTATTGTTTCTGGTTTATCAACATAAACCAATGACTTGACACAACTCCAAAGAAACTAATCCAGTGGAATTATATCGCATAATCTTGGAAGCCAATTAATTGGACCATTTCTCGAAATAATGTTATCGCCAAATCTTTCTTTGGATAAATCAATTTTTACGGTAGCAGAATGAGGTGTAACACCATCTTTTTGGAACCAGAAGTTTTCTGGGTCGATACCATTCAAATTCTTAAACAAATCATCGATCTGTAACGACCACTGTAATATTAGCTCCAGCATAGTTTTTAAAGAAATGTGGACCGATGATGCCTCCAGGGTGTAAAGCACACCATACGGTGCATTTTTCAGGATGCACTGGAACCTGCAGAACTTGTTGAGGATTGTTTTTACTCCATATACGGCAATTTTGCTTGTTTACATAGCCGTTCAACCAGAAATGAGCTTCATCACTGAACATAATTTTACGATAAAAATGTGGATCAACTTCAAGCCGTTCTAGGGTCCAATCAGCAAACAAAAGACTCTTATTATGGTCAAGTGCTTTAGTTCTTGAACCAGTTGGATCTTGTATGGGTGTAGACCAAGATCTTCACGCAAAATTTTCCATGTGCACAAAGTCCAACTTGTGAACGTCGACGAATAGAAAAATCTGGATCATTATTAAAACTATGACTTACAGCAGCGATATTTTCTTCTGTACGTACAGTTCTTTGTTTTGTTGTTGTTGTTGCATCGAGTAGAGAAAACGTTGTCCGAAATTTATCCAAGTTTGACGAATAAGCTGCTTTGATGGACGATTATGTAACCGTCATTCAAACATAAGTTTCACGAAGTGTTCTATAAGTTTGTCGAAGAGAACACTGATTTTGAAAATAAATTTCAACAATTTATAAACGTTGTTGCGGCGTGAGTCTTTCCATGGTAATTTTTCAATGGTTACTTAACATAAATGTCAAAACAATATGGCTTCTACCTTCTGTCAACTCACAGTTCTCCCTATCGAAAGTTCTATCACTCTAAAAAAAAAACACCCGATACAGTATATGCGAAAAAATTTGAGTAAAGCACTAACATGGTTTCTAGAACTGTGCGTGTTTGTAAGCTATGATACTGACGAAGTGTTACATTAGTCATTATTTCAGAGGTAGGTCTATCGCTATGATTCCTGTAATATTCCGGAACCATCAGACCGATTTGACCCATTTACGAAGATATTCAGAACTAAAATATACCCTGGAAATTTCAAGTTTCGAGCTGTTTCCATTCAAAAGTGGTCACGGACAGAATCATTTTCTTGGATTCTTCATCAGTGATTTCAACTTTTCTGTTTGAGACCATTTTCTAATCGAAATTGCCAAATTGCAGACATTTGCACGCTGTTCTCTATTATCTTCAGGACAAGCCATAAGCTTCAGATAACAAGATCTATTCATACTACTTTCTGTTATCATCTGAGTTTTAATGATATTTTTGAGGTTCTCGCACACCAATAAAATATTATTGAAAACGTAAAACAAGTAGTGGAAACTTGGGAATTTAAAAAATACAAGCAAATGGAAGATAAGTTCGATCTGTCAAATGCACACTAATTGTAGATCACTATTATTAGAGTTATGTAAAAAGATATTATAAGAATCATCGAAATTTTTGATAACAATTAAATCATTGTAGTTAGGAATGTGTTACTGTTTTTTAGATATTCAATTTCCTCTGCTTCTGGTATTTATGTAAAAATTTCCAGCGAAATATAAAGAATTTTTATCGAGATAATGAAAGTTGTCCTGATTCTCACGAAATTTTGTACAAGCATTCAGATCGTCCTTCAATATCTTCGACCTTCTGATGCCTGTTAACTTACTTGATGTTACTTTCTGAAATATTGAAAAAACATTGACATTTCAGGAATCCTAATGGAAAATTTGATTTGGAAATTTTTTCTAAAACTCACTCTTGGAACTGTTCCTTATGAAAGTAATCAATCATTGAAGTTGTCAGCGCTTACGAAGGGATAACAAGACAGAACTGCATTCGATCACTAGGTGCATTTCATGTTTTTGAGGTTACTTTCGGCTCAAAACTGGGATAATAAATACATATGGATCCATAGATACATGTTCTAGAGCGAGCGCGCGAAATTACACAAAATTATGGTTATATAATTTTTTTCATTGATAAATATCAATTGACCCTACCTTTAGCAGAACAAATAGCCGCCAAAGTGACCAGGAACACCAGCAAATTAACGTATGTCAGCATCTTCTCTTATCCTCAAAAACTAGATCACTAAGGGCGAAAACAAAAGAAGTAGATCACTAATTACGCAAAACAGCTGAATCGATTTTCTTTCACGACAAAACAGAACACACGTGTTGAATCAGACCGTATGTTATGTCATTTCTTGTGCATGATTAGGCAACGGCGACAACGACTACGTAGTTTCTCTTTCGGTTTGAACAGGGTGCAGCGAATGCGCGCTATACGCAGGTGTGCGACGTCGAGAGCAGACTGAGCCTACTTGACTTAAGTAAGAGCAGGTTTACCGGGCGCCGTTTCCACGAGTGGAGTGGTCTTGTGTTGTTTGACCCCGTGTGTGGAGATGTGTCGTACCGAAAGGGTTAGGATCTCGATATGAGGCTCTCGCCGAATTTTGGTTTTATGATGCACAAGAAATTATATTTTGGATATTGAATTTTTCAACCGTTACTATTTGGTAGTTGATCATGATTTTATTTCTATGTGTGTTTGTAGAAATTACTAATTACTATCATCCTGCCAGCTATAGGCTCAACACTCCACTTCTTGAAGATAATTTCACGTCGGACAGATGAAACAAAATTTTCCAATCGAAATTGCAAACAAATATAAATTTAAAATTATTTGAATCAATTCTCCGAAACCTTACAAATTCATTCCAAAGAACCATCTCTTGAAAACTTTCCGTAATTAACTTGCATGAAAAAATATCTTAGCAACACTGTTTCTTCTTATCAACATATAGAATTATCAACATATATGTGCGGCAGTTTACCAATAAAGAATCAAAAGAGAATATAAAATATTGATCCCGATTATCCAACAAATACCATCCAAGAGTGGAGTTTCGATTGGATATTCAGTTATAATATCACAAGAGCATAGACAATGTTCGATTTACACCGAGTCACGAGACGTAGTTCGCGAAACATCACGGGAGCGCAGCTCGAGAGGTGTTTCGCGAAATACGTCGAGTGAAGAGGTCGTATAATCGAAATATATTGTCTATGCTCGAGATGGTATTCGTTACGACTATATAACGAATAATATTTCCAATTTTTGATTGTTTGATATTAATACTGAAGGTACAATTATTATAATAAATATTTGATGTTTTGTTTTTGGAATTTGTAGTGTTGGTGGTGTTGGTGAAGCTGGAGGTAGATGGATTATTTATGTTTCTCATTTTTTCAATTATTTTTCTATGGTGTTCCTCAGTAAGTTTAAATATGGTTTCAGGGATTCAGATGATGCGTGACCTGTTACTGTAAGTGATTTCTTGTGAGTTTGCTCCCGAGTGTGCCAAGATACTCACAGCCAAATAGTGATTTTTATGATTTGTTATTTTTCGTCTTTTCGTATCTATTCCGACCTTTCGGCTGTTGTACCAGTCCATTTACTCAATTTATTTACACCTACAGGGCAATTTTCGTACCATTTTCCTGTTTCCTGTTAATCAATATTAGGTGTTAAAAAGAGACGATTATTTGTGATACTTGGAGTTCTTTTGCTCAATCATATTTTCAAGAGACGTACTGGTCACTAATCTACAGACTCTTTATTCGGTGTTAACCATTTGGAATAAGTGGTGCGTTATCACCTTGTACTGTAACATAAATAGAGGTTAATTCTTGATAAAAGGTATATAAAATTATTTAAATCTTTGTCTATTCAAAATATTTAATTTATAGGATTTTGGTTAATAATTTTTATTTATTGGATTTTGTTATACCATTCGGATGTCTTATAATGAATGTTTATTTTATATGTCAATTGATATAAGTGGTACTTATATGACATAATTTTAATTTATTTTCAGAATTATAATGATCAAGTATAATTTTTTCCAATTAAATATGTAGAAGGCTAATATTAAAATATTTAAACACCTTGTACTGTTTTTGAAAACATTGAATTGTACTCGATACGTCCCGTATTCAGACCGTATTTGTCGAACTCCTTTTTAAAATAGTCAGTTAAGCAATTGGCTGATCCATTTCCACGCCATGTCAATTCCACAGGACACATTTGGTATTTTTTTTTGTAAACCGTCTGGTGTATTTTCATTGAAACATAAAACAATTTTGGTTATTTTTTTCTCGTTAAGGGCAGCTGAGCTTTTTTTTTCTGTCCGGAATGGCTTGTAATTTCTTTCTTTTAGCTGCACGAGCCTTTCTTGCATGTTCAAAAATTATATCTTTAAATGGATTTATTTCTCTGTTTAATTCTTCCTGGAACATTTTCTGTAAGAGTTTAGCAGAATATTCCAAATGGTTTTTACTGTACTTTCTCTATATTTTCTGCCGTCTGCATGTTTCATGTTGAATGTCTAATCTTTCAGTATATCTGCTAGTTCTTCATTCGAAATATCAGTACAAAGTTTGTAATTTCGATAATCCCAAAACGCCATAAACTGTTTCCAAACGTAATTATGTGTTTTTCTGGTTATTTAAATATTTCAATATATTAAATTAATTAATAAATTAAAATATTTAAATAATTTCATATACCTTCTATCAAGAATTAACCTCTATTTGTGTTTTTCTGGTGTCAAATTTTCAATTCCTTGATCTATTTTAACACTGGAACTGTAACCAAAGCGGAGCATTTTGAAAAATTCAATGACATTTCTTCGAGCTCGAGTTTTATTTGGTGATCGTCCAAGAACTTCACTATGGAAATTATCACAATATGGCGGGAGACGAAACATCAAACGATTATACCATGTCTTCAAGGGTATATTCACTTAAGAATACGCCGTAACTATGGGAAATTCACGGATTTTATTGGTTCTTTAAAAGATGAGTTATATAATCAGTTACTATATTACAAGAGCATAGACAAATCAACGTTGATTTATATAAAACTGAATATCTGGAGTGTTTGCGTGATTTGGATGATGTGGATGGAAAAGATAAATTTAAAATAATGCACAATAACATCAGAAGTATAGAGAGAAATTTTGATGAGTTCAAGCTACTGCTGGCTGAATTTTCTGGGGAATTTCATGTGATTGTGTTGACGGAAACTTTTAAAATCCCAGATCCAGACCTTTTCCAGATAAAAGGATATACCAATGTATACAACAATGGGAACTATAACAAGAATGATGGCACTCTTGTCTACGTTAGAGAAGACCTACAATACAGCGAGAAGATAATATCGCTTGGGGGAGCCAAAATGATTGAATTAGTGATCAGACTAATTAATAAAACAGTCAGGGTCATGGCAATGTATAGGTCACCGCAGCTGAGTATAGAAATATTCAACAAGGATTTATATAAGTATATTGGGGAAATTCGAACTTGTAACTATGATATTCTGGTGGGTGATTTAAACATAAATCTCTTGTCGAGCCACGAAAGCGTTGAAGAGTACATAAGTGTATTGAGTAGTTTCGGCTATAAATCTTATATTAATGATGTCACAAGATCAGCCAGTGGCAGTTGCCTGGACCACTTTTTCCTTAATTGTAGGCGACCTGTAGTGGATCAAAGTAAGGGATTCATCATTCGTACAGATGTAACGGATCATTACACTACAGTATTATACCTGGGTTGCGAAGATGAACCAAAGAAACAGACGGAAAGATACAAAACTTACATAGATTATAACGCACTAAGAAATGATTTGAAGGATATTGATTGGAAGGCACTAATGAGGGACGGGGATGTCGACTCCTTCACAGAGAGTTTAATTAACACAATTAATCATCATACCAACAGAAATATGACGAGAAAAAGACTCACGTACAGAAAATCGGGAAAAGAGAAATGGATAACAGCAGGCCTTTTAAAGGCGATTAATAGGAAGAACAACTTATATAAGGAAATGATGAAAGATCAATCAAATATAACACTTAAACTACAATATACAAAATACCGGAATATACTACAGACCCTAATTAGGAAGGCAAAGAAAGATTATTTCAATAACTTCGTCATGAACAATACTTCAAGAACTAAATCATTGTGGGAATACGTGGATGATTTGTGTGGAAGATCAAGACCTAAAACAGATATAGAGTCAATTATGGATGCTGTTGGACAGGTGCTGACGGATAAGGAGAGGATAGCGGAGGAATTCAGTGAATATTATGGCGAAATTGGGAGAAAACTAGCTGAGAAGATGGTCGATATTCGAGAGGAGGAGGAAAAATATTATTGTGATAGTACGTTGTTTCTGTTTCCAACTTGTCTAAATGAAGTGAGAAAAATGATATTGGAGTTGAAAAATAAAAGTGCCCCTGGAGATGACGGTATAAAGACCGAAGTACTGAAGAACATTCAGGACGAAATATTGGAACCGCTCATGCTACTGGTGAATCGATGCTTTGAATCCGGGAAATTTCCGAACATACTGAAAGCTGGTAAAATTAAACCATTGTTCAAATCAGGGAACAAAGGTGAGTTATCTAATTACAGGCCGATTTGTCTAACATCTAACATAGCCAAAATAGTAGAAAAAATATTGAAAGTACGCATTGTTAATTTTTTGGAAAGGAATAAAATTTTATCTGATAATCAATTTGCGTTTAGATCTGGCAAGTCTGCAGAGGATGCAATTGCAAAATTAGTTGGAACAGTTTACAGATGGTTGGATGGTGGCAGGGCAGGTCTATGTGTTTTTGTAGACTTAGCAAAGGCTTTCGACACTGTATCCCACGTAAAACTTCTACGGAAACTTCACAAATGCGGCTTCAGAGGTAAAGCATACGATCTAATTGAGAGTTATCTAACAGATAGAACACAATATGTTAGTGTACATGATCGCACGAGCGGAAGGAGAAGTATGGAATATGGAATACCTCAGGGGACTGTGTTGGGGCCAATATTGTTTATTGTCTATGTGAACGGCCTGCTAACGATGGACAAAAAGGGAAAAATTATCAGTTTTGCTGACGATACTGTTATTATGTACGAAGCTGATAACTGGCAGGAGCTGAAGTTAGAAGCCGAAAAAGATCTTTACAAGATAATACAGTGGTTGCAAGCGAATAAGCTTACAATTAATGTTGAGAAAACGAAGTACTTGCCTTTTGCGTCATATAAGTCAGGTCTACCACACATGGGCAAACTGGAAGTTGATAACAACATATCGATACCTGAGGCAGAACATGTAAAGTATCTGGGTATCACGGTAGATCGGCACTTAAAATGGGATGAACATATCAACACCCTAGTAAGAAAACTGAGATGTTTGCTTGCAAAGTTTAGGCGGCTCAAAAAATCTATAGATCTGACGAATCTGAGAGCTATATATTTCGCGTTGTGTCAAACCCAGATCAGATATGGAATAATTGGATGGGGTGGAGCATACAAAACTTATATGAGGAGAATAGAAGTAATTCAGAAATGGATATTGAGAATTATTTACGAGAAACCTCTTTTGTTCCCATCCAATATCTTATATAGCATGTCCAAGGTGATGGACCCAAAACAACTTTTTGTGCTGGAGATGTTGCTCGCGGTTAAGTCAAGGAAGATAAATATCCAGAAATCACATTATATCTATGAGACAAGAAACAGGATAAACCAACTCATCACCCCAAGAGCGGATAAACGAATAGGTCAAAGATCCTATACTTACCTGGCACCCCGAATGTACTCCATTGTCCCTAAGGAGCTGAAGGAGATCAAAGATTACTTCGCATTCAAGAGGGCCCTGAAGAAATGGATTATAGAGAGAGGAAATGAATATTTTGATTCACTCATAAATCCCCATTGAAAGAGTAATATGTACCTACCACACCCCCATAGTATAAAGCATACCACACGGCTGTGAAATTTTTGTACTTGCTAAACATGATTGTTAATGATTTTTTAATGAATTCTGAAATTATATAAGTTATATGTATTATGAGTCACGTACAGGCAATGCCTTCGTGAAAACTGTTTATACTGTACCTACTTCAGAAATAAACTATTATTATATAATATTCGATCCTACACCGAGTTACGAGACGTCACGAGAGCGCAGCTCGAGTGGTGTTTCGCGAAACACGTCGAGTAAAAAGGTTCGTATAATCGAAATATATTCTCTATGCTCGAGTTTGTATTCGTTACGATTATATAACGAAAAATATTTCAACACTAGAGCTATAACCAAAGCGCTGTATTTCGAAAAATTCAATGACATTTCTTTAAGCTCGACTTTTATTTTATTTGGCAAACATCCAAGAATGTTACTATGGAAATGATCACAATATGGCAGAAGGCGAAACACCAGAACGATTATACCACGTCGTCAAGGATATAATCACTTATCAATAACTACAGAAAATTCACGGATTTTATTGGTTCTTCAAAACATGAGTTATATGATCACAAATAACAAATTTCATTTAAATATTTTAATATTAGCCTTCTACATATTTAATTTCAAAAAATTATATTTAATAAGTATAACTTCAGGAATTGAATTAAATTAATGTCATATAAGTAACACTTATATCAAACGACATATAAAATAAACATTCATTATAAGACATCCAAATGATATAACACAATCCAATAAATAGAAATTGTCAACCAAAATCCTATAAATTAAATATTTTGAGTATACAAAATTTTGTTTCTGCTCATCAATCTTATGGAAACAGATATATTTCAAAAATGTTTAACATAATCTTGAGAATTTCATCATAAAACTATCGATATTCGATATTATTGGATATCCAACTGAGTTACTTTTTATAAAATCTCAAGATATGTAAAAACATTACTGAAACACAAGTTTTAAGAGAGAGTTTGCTTCGTCAGTACTCAATTATATTCATATTCAATAAAATATAACATCAATCAACAAAAAATATTTTCTCACCCTTTAACAATCCAGAAAGCTTATGGTAAATGAATACTGAAAATTTAAATGGAGTGTAATGTTAACTCAAATAAATAATTCTGTGGTTTACCATTGATCTAAAAGATTGAAAGGCAATTTAACGGCCTCTGTTATAGCACAAGGATCATCTGTATAAAGAATATAAGGAAACCAAATAATTATATATTAGGAATAAAATAAAATAGAGGTTCATACTTGGTATATAAAATCATTTAAATATTTTAATATCAGCATTCAACATATTTAATTTCAAAAAATTATAACTTCAGGAATTAAGTTAAATTAATGTCATATAAGTTCCACTTATATCAAACGACATATAAAATAAACATTCATTATAAGACGTCCAAATGATATAACAAAATCCAATAAATAAAAATTGTTAACCAAAATCCTATTATTATAATTGAATATTTTGAGTAGACAAAATTTTGTTTCTACTCATCAATCTTATGGAAACAGATATATTTCAAAAATGTTCAACATAATCTTTAGAATTTCATCATAATGAATGTTTATTTTTATGTCGTTTGATATAAGTGGTACTTATATGACATTAATTCAATTTAATTCCTGAAGTTATAATTATTGAATATAATTTTTTAAAATTAAATATGAAGAAGACTAATAATAAATTTAAATGATATTATATACCTTCTATCAAGTATAAACCTCTATTTATTTTAACAAATCTCATACCCAAACATACTCCACATAGAATTTAAAAAGGTCTTTCTCTTTTCCCTTTTTAAAAAAAATTTAAGCGTATTCTCCAGAAAACGCATTTGAAATTCTAACATATATTCTCATCAATCGAAAGTTATTTGGATGCTAAATAAAAACATCTTCTGCTTATGTGGCCGGGTGGGTTTTAGCTGACTGAACCACTTGCTTTATGTCCTCATTCTGTATATTCGGGTATTCCCATTGTTGCCAGGTCTGCTTTACCATTGTCTCCAGCACAAACGTGATCTGCCCGAAGGACTTTTTCTATCGGCATCACTTTCCGATAAAAAAATATTAACATACCTTCATTCAACAAATATTCCATTTAGAAGCGAACTGAAATGAATATGTTCAGCTATCTGAACAGCATTTGTAAAACTATGCTCTTCCGCAGATGAATCTTAGAAAGAAGATACGATCATAGGATCAATATCTGAAAACGCCCCCGCGCATGTGTGAAAATTCAAATTATATCATATTATATTATTACAAACAAATATACATAAATTGCAAATTACATGGAAGAGCCTAAGTATCTAAAAAATTTATTGTTTTTTGTGAATTTTCGATTTCAATAGTAATTTGATAGAATTGAAAAATGAATTCAACAAATTCAGAAATATTTCTAATTGTCTAATAGAACCTAACCAAATACAAAATAGATCATCCACATATCATTTCCAATAAAGAACTTCATTTATCAAATCATCTTGAGAAGAAACGATCTTACTTTCAAGATGGGTCATGAAAATTTCTCTCAAAAGTGGTAATAAGGGAAAACTCATAGGGAAACCGTCTAATTTTTGATAAATTTTATGGTTGTTTAGAAATGTTTCTGAACTTGTTAAATTCATTTTTCAATTCTATGAAATTCACTATCGAAATCAAAAATTCACAAAAATCAATGAATTTTTTAGATATTCAGATCACAAGGAATGTTAATTGGCTTGAATTCACCATTTTTAGAAAATCCACGTATACAGATCCATCAATACACAATAACAGTTCCCACCCTCATAAAAATGTCCCCTTTTCACTACTTTTTACATAGATTACTATCAACCCCTTTCTCAATAGAAAACTTTAACGAAGAAATTAAATTATTTAAATATTGTAATATCAGCCTTCTTCATATTTAATTTCAAAAAATTATATTCAATAATTATAACTTCAGGAATTAAATTGAAATAATGTCTTATAAGTACCACTTATATCAAACGACATATAAAATAAACATTCATTATAAGACATCCAAATGATATAAACCTTGTTGACCAAAATTCTATAAATTAATTATTTTGAATAGACAAAATTTTGTTTCTGCTGATCAATTTTATGAAAACAAAAATCTTTCAAAAATGTTTAACCAAATCTTAAGAATTCCATCATAAAACTATCTTACTTAGAATATTCAATATTATTGGATATCTAACTAAGTTACTTAATCTCAAGATATGTAAAAACATTACTGAAAAACAAGTTTTAAGAGAGACTTTGCTTCGTCAGTATACAAATAATTCATATTCAATAAAATTTAACATCAATCAACAATAAATATTTACTTACCCTTCAACAATTTAGAAACTTCTGGTAAATGAGTGCTGAGAAATTTAAATGTCATATAAGGTTATCTTACAAGTAAATGAATAACTCTGTAGTTTACCCTTGATCTAAAAGCTTGAACAATTTAACAATTCAACGGCCTCTGTTGTAGCACCAGGACTTATCTGTATAAAGAACGTTACGGAAACAAAATAATTATATATAATGAATAAAATAACATAAATAGAGGTTAATACTTGATAGAAGGTGTATAAAATTATTGAAATAATTTTAATATTAGCCTTCTACATATTCAATTTCAAAAAATTATATTTAGTAATTATAACTTCAGGAATTAAATTCAAACAATATTTCAATGTGATTATTTGATATAATTTTTTGAAATTAAATATGTAGAAGACTAATATTAAAATATTCAAATAATTTTATACACCTTCTATCAAGAAGAAATTAAAGTTTTGAAGTCACTAGCGTCGAACAGTGATTACAATATGAACGTAATCCATAAATTAATTTTTCAAAAACAACATAAAAAAGCTCTAGCTTCTCGTTACCCTATTCTTCAAGAAAAAGAAAAAGAAAAATTCTATACGATAAATTTCGTACCACAAATAAGTCATAAAATTTGCAATAGTCTAAAACAGAATAATATTAATGTCATTTGTACAAATAAGAAAAATTTAGGTTCACTCTGAGTCAATAGCAAAGATTGTCCTGAAACGTGTAAAAAAAGGGGTATATCCAAATTATATTGTAATGAATTCCCTACATTTTACACAGGTCAGACAGGACGATCTATAAACATAAGGGTAGAAAAACATAAAAAAAGTATATTACATAATAAAATAACATCTGGTTTTTCGGAACATTGTACAAATAAAAACCATTTCATATATTTCAGTAGAACTGAGATTTTACACGTAGGTAATAAAAGCGGAAGAATGGACCTTTTAGAAAGTTTGGAACATGGTAAGAAGCTTTCCATTACAAATGAACAAATTCAATTTAATTTATCGCCATTGCTCTTATCTGTAAAAGATTAGGTCCCAACTAACACTATATTTTTACACTGTTCAAAATTGTACCTGTGATCTACCCTATTATAAATTGGATTTTAAGTTTTGTTCTCTTCAGTTTTGAAAACGAGCTAAAAACATATATGTCAACAGACATCAAATAAACAGTGAAACATAGAACAAGCTGGTTTTATTTAGTTTATTAATTTATTAATAAGAAAACCCGGTGCTCAACCAACTACGGCTGCATGGATTCGACTGTAAAAAAAACGCTAAGACCTCACAAATCAAACTCCACACATCTGTTGACCTAATCGGAGGAAGAGGTAGTAATTGCCATTTAAGAAACGTCCACGATTTATGAATCCTAAAGATCTTTCAATCTTCCTTAAGGTGTATTCGCGTGTAGTAACAATGTAACTAATAATTAGTGCCTAATGTGCAACAGATTCCGGTGAAATTAATTCGGAAAATGATTCAATTTCATGGATATATATAGATCAATCTCGAGAAATTGTCTAGTATGTAATTAAAGTAATTTAATTAAAATTCTGTAAACAATAATATGCAATTCCATAGTTCACATTATTGTTCATACGCTATTCTTCTAGATGATGAGAACTTCGGTACTCCGGCAATAGCGACTAGCGCAAAATTTGCTTTAGGTGTGGTGAACATAATTAAGAGAAATTAACCTTGATTGGGATTATAATTGGTTATGTGAAAGATGTCATACAGGAAATGACTGGAAGAGCGTAAGATGTAATTGACAGAGATATAAATTCAACTTATAATGAATATCTCACAATCATATCTAACGAATATTCATTTCAACGGATTACGAATGGAAAACAATCTAACGATATTGAAAATGGTATGAAAATGATAGAAATAACGAATTTCTAAAAATGATCCGACATTTCAAATATTACCTATTGACCTTAAATTCAGAATTTTTCATGTTTATCCTGTTTCTGAAAGAAGACACAGAAATATACTCCAGTGGACTGCCAATATGTGTTCTGAACTTGTCCATTTAGAATTTGAAGAACCTCTCAAAACGAAATAATTGCGAAATCTACCGGTTAGGTTACTGGCCTCTGAGCATGGCCCTTTCACCAGGTGACTACTCAGCAGGCTCCACAATCTGCTTAGGAAGCAGATAGTGTGGTAATATCGCGCATTAGCGAGAACCACTCCGAAGAGTTGAACCCACCAAGCTTCCAGACTGGTAGCAACGAAGTACTGTCCAACCTCTACTGGCTCTGCAGTGTCAGTACTCGAGTTGTTTCGTGGCACAACCCACTCGCCGAAAGGGCTTCTTACCCACCCATCCGAACGCAGTCGCATAAAACAAGATAGTCTCAAGAGTTAATGTCTCAGTTGACCCTGGTACCAGCACCGTCAATCCGTCAAGACCCACGAAACCTTGTGAAGTCTTTCAATTGATCCGTCTTCAAGTATCAACGGGTAAGGACATACTCAGAATTGTACAAGTTAAAATATCAGCAGCGCTCTCTAATAACATTAAAGTACCATTGTCATCATTGTTATCCCGGGTTTCTGCTCAAGTTTTGACACTCCAGCAGACCCCTAAAAAGCTGAAAGAGAAAGAAAGGAGTTTTGGAGGGAGGTTTATAGAGCACTCTGCGCCAGCACAACTAGGTGAGGGAACCCCACAAGTCACCTCTTCCACTCTAAGAGGATCGCCGTAGCGATCCCACCACTCAATCATTTGAGCAGAGTGTCTCTATGGATTATGAAAGACTGAAGCAACGAATCAACACAAATAACAGCTTGTTAGCATGGACCCCCCACACCACAGGATCGCTGTTGCTGTTTGCTGTCAAAAGCGAGGCTCCGAAGCATCATAGGATTGGGCCTTAGGATCAAAAGGGCGCTAGAGTTTGGGGGAGAGCAGAGCGTATCTTAAAGGACCCTCAAACCATGTCGAAACGTCGTAGTCACCCACAGGGGAAAAGATAAGCTTAAGGATCCACGAATGGGGCTGGAGTTAGGGGCGAGCGCAGCGAATATCCCAAGCAATCCCTCTTGTTCAAAACGTCGCAGTATCCCTTTGTCCTTTAACGGACCAATCAGGACCCCGCAGCAGGAACTTCAGGAACTAAAAGTGGAGCCAAATTTGGGGGCGAGCAGAGCGAATCTCCTAAGCCCTATTCTTGTTCGAAACGTCATAGTCTCCCGTTATCATTCAGCAACCACTTAAAATCCTTCAGCGGGCTAAGAGGACGAAGGTTGGAAACCCACGCTAAGGATTAGCGGGGATCACCTTCGCCAATGAAAAGAAAACAAAACTCTAATCGATCGCAGGGTCGCAGATTCTGGTCGTCAATCAGAGCCAGCTTCCCCGTACGATTCCAGGTCCTGCGGCAGGAAAAGGTAGGATTGGGACAACATGATGGAAAGGTATTATGCAAGAAAGAAACAAAGTAAGGAAATTAGGATTGCGAGTCATCTGCTTTAGGCATCATAACCATATCCTCCATCTCATAAATGAAACTAGGACACTCGTTATGACAAGCTCCCCCACCATGACAAGATATAGAGACGGGGGGAGGTATCAACGGGTAAGACGTATCGTCAAGATCCACAAACCCCAGAAACGTTTCGCAAATGATCCTGGTTCAGTACGAAGCCAGTCGAACCATCAAGTCCCGCTAAACCCTGAAGCATTTCTCAAAATATCCTGAATATGAGTTTCCGCGAACAGATAGATGGAATACCCTTTTAGTCCAGCATGCGGACTTTCAACCACTGCCCCCTCGAGTCCAACACCATTTGGGTGACCAAGTAGTACGAATGCTTCTCGAGAGCCTCCACCCTCCCGAGGTAACGCAGTATGCTACATAATGCACTCAGGCATTGGACAGAAAGATCCGGAGATTTACTGCAATAGGATATAGAGTACGTTAAGGGTGAAGTCCTGTACTGCGACGCGACAGAAACCATTGCGATTGAGTTGAACAACGCGGCTCAGCCCACCATTTCACCTTTGAGGTGAAACTAAGGCACCATTCGTTTGAACTTCCACCACATGGATCCAGTGACTGGCGAGAATGAATTTACTTTAGGCATCAAGACTTAATCCTCCATTTCGCCGGGATGAAACTTGGATCTTAGGCAAGACAAGCGCCCCCACTGCGTCAAGCTACAATGTCATAGGGGGTGCGTGGATGTAAGAACTCCACTTCGGGTGTTAAGATTATGAACATCAGATTTGAATGTTACCTTTCTATAGAAATATGATGGTTAACGCGAAATCAAGATACCAACTGACAGAACATAAATTTGAACAGCCTTTACATAGCCAATTACCTTTTCAACACCGGTAGGCAATGAACACCAAAATTTCGCCCACAAGATATACAATGAACTCCGCATGTCACCAGTATTGTGTGTCCACTAATAAACCTAGTTTACTTACCGACAACAGAAATTTTATCAACTCCAATAACTAACTATACAGTTTCACCTAACCAATCACACACTGACTCATTACCAAAGAAAGCCACAAGATATACCGACATTTTTCGACAGTTTGTGCTGATCCAATATCTCCTCAATGGATGCAAGATTTCGATTTATTTCTTTATTCCCTCCTTCACCTTGTCACAATCAAAGCTCAAACGAAGTTGTGTATCGTTAGTGTTAAAATGTACCTTACAGAATTTTATGAATTTCTAAAAGCACTATGTATCAATAATGAAAAATAAGGACCCCTGAAGGAACCCCTGTGGAACACCCACAGATGCATGTGAAGATCTGACAAAAAGTCATTCATTACACGCTGTGTCCTGCTAGAGAGGAGGCTTCCGAACAATGATACTGCTTTATCAGGAAATCTCACGAATAATAATATAGCTAACAATAGTTCATGCGACATCTTTGCAAACTGATTGGTTTTCTTCAGTGACATGTATACTAGTGACTCCAAATATATCAAGTATCTATATTCGCTACACACAGAGATACTATGGTGTTAATAATACACTAACGCTATCTAGAATATGCAAAATACATGAAACACATACTTTTGCGAGTTAATTGAAGTAAAGAGATGTATTCTCGATATTTGAATTAACTCGCAAAGGTATGTCTTGTATGTATTTTTCATACTCTAGATGGCGCTAGTGTATTATTAATACCTTAGTGTCTCTGTGTATAGCGAATATAGATACTTAACAGATTTGGAGTCACTAGCACTGATGAAAACCAATAAATTTGAAACATACGCATGTCTGCAATTTGCCTTTGTGATCAACAAAACCTTGTCGAGTTTGTTAGAGTATAGAATTGCTATACAAATGTATGGCACACTGCCTCTATTTCTAGAACTTTCTTTCACCATAGCTCATACTTCTTGTTATTGCTTCTCGTTAGAGAAGAGTTTTGAATAACTTCGAGGAGGGGTTTTAATTTAGTTCTTCTTTGTATTCATACATTATAAATTCAATTATTTCTAATATAACACACTATATTTGAGATATTGAACTTTTCTTCGTTTTCACAGAAATTAATATCAATGAATTTACTCCATCTGTTCGTATATTCAATGTTGAATATTATAAACCTAATCAAGATTCGAGAAATTCCATTTTTTTATGGATCCACCCCTGACACTTCAACCTACGTTGCCACATTTAATTTTTACAATCAAAATCAAAGATAATTTTCTCTGTTCATCCTGACATTTCATAGCGTTCAATTAATTTGTTCGTAGTGATTGAATAATTTGATATAATTCATTAACAGGTTTGATGAAACCTGTGATAAATTTTAAATTTTTAATATTAGAATGGACAATGTTGACATTGCCTATAATATTATGGTGGAAACATTTGAATATTGAAATGAAATAAAGTTGGAATTCACTACTGACTAGTCAAACATTGTAAAATATTTTCTTTAGAAATGCTGCAATAAGTATCAAAACATCAGAGTTGGGTGAGTAAATAAGTTTTCTCAAAAAATTCACGTTGAATTTCAAGAACAAGATGATACATCTTTTGGCTATTCAAATACACCTTACAGTAAGATTTATCGAACGTGTAAAAAAAGAGGAGAAGTGAATTGACCTATTATGAAATCTTGAAAAATTTCACCTGAACCGAATGTAGAAAACTGGCAAATAATATCAGAAATGTATTTGATGAGAGGAACCTACGGCTGAAACTAATCTACAAGTTAATTACTTCTCCTGTTTATACAAATATATATTTAACCAAAAAATTAATTCCTATTTACTACAACTAAAAATAAATTCAAGGAACAACTCAAGAATATTTAAAAGTTAAGTTAAATATGATCTTCATTATACCTTTTTATTTGTAGGTACTCTTAGAAAGTTCAAGGTGTTAATTTTAATTTCATTGAACTGAATTTCGATTTTAAGATCGCAGATATCTTCTTGTTCGGAATGAATAATTCGAATAAGTGGAGAAATTTTTATGACTAAGGTGTCTCTTCAAATATTTTCCTTTCTCTTTCGGGATTTCTAGCCAGTTTAATCTATTTCGGCAATCAGCACAAGTTAACTTATAAAAGCATTCCCAAAATATGATATTTCAGTCAAGAGGTAAAGGAAACAGTCTCTTCATAAAATATAACTTTATCAAAACAAATTGTACATAGAAATAAATAGAGGCACCAAACACGTTAAAAGTATCACATTTTCAAGTTTGGAAGACCCACTTCCTTTGATCGTCAGATTACACATATCCTTGCACTGACTGGAGTAAAAGGATCTTATGGTGTGCTGACTTGTGGATCCCAAGATGCATATCTGGAGATTACACGACTGATTAAGATGCTGTTTCAAGGCTCCATCTATGTCTATGTCGATGCTTCTCTTGTAATACTGCAGCGTCTTCTCGAAGAAAGGTTTCTCTGGGATGTTAGTATCGGATTTGAGCCTTCTGATGATGATGTAGGTGTCTGCTATATCCGCTTCTCGTTTCATTACTCGCCATCTAAGGAAGATTTTGTTGTCTTTGCTGGAATCAAAGAAATGCAACTGAAAACATTTTCATGAGCGAGGTAATACCGGAAGATGTAAGAATGGTGAAATGTACTGACGTTAAGTATTGTGCGCGTTTGTTCGACAATCCATTTCCCCTGATAATTTCACATATGTGAATAAATTTTTAAAGAAACTAAATATGATTAATAAAAGCACAGACTTTCCTGTTCTGTGATCTGGAAGTTTAATAAAGACAATTTTTTTAATTTGAGAACTGTTCCCCTGAATAAAGAGAAAATCTCATGAAAACGAAAAAAAACCTTGGTTAAAAGGCTCTTTTCTTCGACCTTCGATCAAGAGCATCACATACTGACAAGAAAAAGTGGACAAGAGATATATTGAACAAAACTTCATTTAAATTTCATACTTTCTGCCGAAATCAGATATGAAGCAAGTGCGTGAAAAATTATAACAAATCGTGAAAAGCACTGACGTGAAATTGATAACTTTTACGCCTTTTTGCAAAAATTCATTTCGGCTGAAAATTTCAAATATATAAGCTACTTCTCAGAGAAGCTACATATAATAAAAAAGGATATATTTCGGTATTGTCATCCGAAATTCAAATAAATGTCGTAGGTTGCAATTTCAGAACTGAAGATACGGAAAATCTCATGAAAATCAAAAATAGATTTTTTAAAAGTTCCATCATTCTCCCTTGAAATGTTACATATAAGCTAGAAAGAGTGTAAAAAGAATATATTAAGTAAAATCTTATATCAATAGGGGATAAAATTCAAATTCCACATGAAGGGTGTTTCAATGGATACGCTCCATTTTTAAATCGAGATAACCATGGTTTACATCCATACAAATTGTTTTAATCCAAGAACTCAAACCAACGAATCGATCAAAGCGTCGTGTGCTCAGTAATTCGTGCCTAGAGAAATTCTGAAATGATGCAGATGTTAACAAGTAGAATTGCCGTATCTGGAGTGATGATAAACCTGAAGAATATCAAGAACTGCCATTACATTTTGACAAACTCACTGTTTGGTGGGGTTTTTATGCTGTAGGAGTCATTGGACCTTATTTTTTTTTCAACGAAGCTCATGAGGTGGTAACTGTCACTGGAAATCGTTATCGTTCAATGTTGACTGATTTTTTATGGCCTTAATTGGTTCGTCTTGATTTGCAGAACATATGTTTTCAACAGGACGATGCTATTGTCTTACTGTCAATGACACAATGACTTTCTTGATAACAAAATTCGGAAATTCGATTTTTTCAAGAAATGGACCGATAAATTATTCTTCTCGTTTCTGCTATTTAACTTCATTAGACTTCTTTCTTCGGGATTACATCAGGTCATTGTTTTACAGCAGTCATCTAGCAAATTTAGACGATTCATAGATCAATATTGAATGAGTAATTGCTAAGTTATGACCTGATTTGTGTGAGATTCGTGGAAAATTAAGTTCAACGACATCATTTCTGCCAGCGTGGTGGACATTTAAATGATGTTTTGTTTCATAACTAATTTGTTTTATTTACAAAACAAAATCAGACGCTTTCAATGAAAGACCCTTTAAAATTTGAATATCAAAACAAATTAAAATATGTTTATCTTCTACAATTTTAATTTGTTTTGATATTCAAATTTTGTTATATTTCTTCTATCAAGTAAAAGGCCTTTCTATTTTATTTTATATAAAATATAATATTATATTTTGGCTTCAATAAATCTCATTATGGAATGTCAATGAATTTATATAGGCCTTAAAAATAACTCACACTGTTCTTTGATTTTGTTAGGACATAGATCAATCTTGAATTATAAAGTTGATCTTTGTTTCGAAGCATTAGTCCTTTACACGAGGTGAGTTGTTTGATGTAGGTTATGTTTTTTGATTTTGATATTTGGAATATTATTCAGGACCGATGAAGGAATTGCTTAGAATTATATTTGTTTTTTGAAGATATAGTGCATGTTTTTAGAGATTTCTGAATAAACTTATTCGAATATTTGAATATATTAAATATTTCAAATAAATTATATTCTTTGAGAAGTCCTTTAAGTGTGTTCATGTTTTTAAAAGGCAATTGGTGTTCTTAAAGGTAAGACCAGAAACAAAATTTTGTCTCCTTCAAATATTTATTTATTAATTTTAATGACTTTCGTATATCTGTTGGTTTATTTATTCAATTTGACATTATATATTGAGTTTTGATTATATACGTCAATTCTAAAAGTTTTTTGAATAAAAAATTTTTTTGAAATTAAAATTGTAGAAGATAAACATATTTTAATTTGTTTTGATATTCAAATTTTGTTATATTTCTTCTATCAATTAAAAGGCCTTTCTATTTTATTTTTAAGACTCTTTACTTAAACTTGCCTAAATTGAATTTTTTTTCCTTTTTACTGAAAATTAGTTTACCTCAAGTAAAGACCAAGAAGAAGAAGAAGAATCCTAAAATTTCTTAAACTTATTTACATAAATTGAAAACACTGTTCCGTTCTTAGTAGACATATAAATTTAACACTCATCACACAGCATCAAAAGGAGAAAAAAAATCCAATGAAAATATAGAATATTGATCAAAATTACTCAACAAACATTCAGTAGTAAGAGCACTTTTGCGATACGGTATTATGAAAAACAAATACCACTCTAAAAAAAAGCAACATAAACGTAAGAAACTCTTCAAAACAATCACTCCTTGAAGGGCACCTTCAAAAAACTCTTTAAAAAAACGTAGCACATCTTCAAAGGGCGATTTGGGTTTTTCACCGTTAATCTAAAGTCCACTTTCATGTCGGCAAAATAAAAACAATGAATAAAAAATGTCTATCATACACGAGGTATAACAGAATCACTCTGTTGGATATTTATGATATTGAAAAAGCCTCCTATCGAATAAAATCTACCATTAAATATTTGAAACTTCATATATTTTTTATACTTCCTGCTGAAATCAGGAAAGAAGTGTGAATTAACAAACAGAAATTCTCGAGAAGCTTGCCACCATGCTTAGGGGGATAATCGTACAACAACAAATTTTAAAGGAATGAAATAAGGAATTACTTTGTTTTCTATCACTTTCAAAAAGTGATAGAAAACAAAGTAATTCCTTATTTCATTTCATTAAAATGAACTATCACAAAGTAACGGACTACTCCACCCAACAAATTTTAAAATCAAAAAATGTCTCCCTTCACATAAAAATTCGCCTATTTTAAGATTTTCGTGATACTTACGGAAAGGTTAAGCTGGACTCTTTTATGAAGGCCATCTCATATAACATTTCTATAGGAATGAAACTTCATTCAAATTTCGTAACATGAATTCCTCAAATTCTAATAGGACTAAAACACCTCTTCTCATGAATTTTTTTCGTTATTTTCCCCGTCCAAATCCCCCAATATTCCAGAACTTCTTTTTTTTTCCCCGAAAATGAATCCTAATCCTTTTTTGCAATCGCTTTATAAATCCAGGGATCCAATCCGATTCCACAATCCGATTATATCCGAAATACCGAATTGATCATCCCGATTTAAATAAATTTGTTCTTTTTTCTTCCTCGAGAATTCGAAAGAGAAATATCGTCCCTTTCGAAGATCGATAAACCTCTCTAACCTGCATATTTAATAGAGTGGCATATACTGTTATATAAAGCCTATATAGTTCATTTTTTATTATGGAATATATCTTTTTGAGTTCGAGAAGAGATATTGGTTGTCTAAGTGGAATATTATTTAAATAAATTCTGTATATCAAATGAAAGGGATTTAGAATTTTGTGTTAATTTGATATTTTGAACTTTGTCTATAAATTCAGAGTATAGCTTTTCATCAGAGAATTAAGCTTTGGAATGAATCTGTGGGTTCATCAGGGTTAGCTTACATGTTGGAATATTCTGACAAATGCTTTCGGAATGATTTATTAGGTTCTTGGTTTATTTTCAGAGTTGGATCTTTAATGATTATTTTGATACACTAAATGGAGGTTTATACTTGATAGAAGGTATATAAAATTATTCAAACATTTTTGGATATTAAAACGAATTGAAATATGTTTATCTTCTACAATTTTATTTTCAAAAAATTTTTCATTCAAAATACTTTTAGAATTAAATTTATGTCTAAAACAAGCACCGCTTACATTTAATAGACGTATATAATCAAAACTCAATATATAATGTCAAATGGAATAAATAACCCAACAGATATACGAAAGTAATTAAAATTAATGAATAAATATTTGAAGGAGACGAAATTTTGTTTCTGGTCTTACCTTTAAGAACACCAATTGCCTTTTAAAAACATGAACACACTTAAAGGACTTCTCAAAGAATATAATTTATTTGAAATATTTAATATATTTAAATATTCGAATAAGTTAATTCAAAAATCTCTAAAAAAATGCACTATATCTTCAAAAAACAAATATAATTCTAAGCAATCCCGTCTTCAGCCCTCATCAATATTCCAAATATCAAAATCAAAAAACTAACCTATATCTCTCAACACGTGTAAAAAGACTAAAGCTTCGAAACACAGATCAACTAAATAATTCAAGATTGGTCTATGTTCTAACAAAATCAAAGAACAGTGTGAGTTATTTTAAGGTTTATTTGAATTCATTGACATTCCATAATAGGATTTATTCAAGCCAAAATATAATTATATATTATATATAAAATAAAATAGAAAGGCCTTTCACTTGATAGAAGAAATATAACAAAATTTGAATATTAAAACAAATTGAAATACGTTTATCTTCTACAATTTTAATTTCAAAAAAATTTTTCATTCAAAAAACTTTTAGAATTAAATTTGTCTAAAACAAGCACCGCTTACATTTAATAGACGTATATAATCAAAACTCAATATATAATGTCAAATGGAATAAATAACCCAACAGATATACGAAAGTAATTAAAATTAATGAATAAATATTTGAAGGAGACGAAATTTTGTTTCTGGTCTTACCTTTAAGAACACCAATTGCCTTTTAAAAACATGAACACACTTAAAGGACTTCTCAAAGAATATAATTTATTTGAAATATTTAATATATTTAAATATTCGAATAAGTTAATTCAAAAATCCCTAAAAAAATGCACTATATCTTCAAAAAACAAATATAATTCTAAGCATTCCCGTCTTCAGCCCTCATTAATATTCCAAATATCAAAATCAAAAGACTAACCTATATTTCTCAACACGTGTAAAAAGACTAAAGCTTCGAAACACAGATCAACTATATAATTCAAGATTGATCTATGTTCTAACAAAATCAAAGAACAGTGTGAGTTATTTCAAGGTTTATTTAAATTCATTGACATTCCATAATGAGATTTATTGAAGCCAAAATATAATTATATATTATATATAAAATAAAATAAAAAGGCCTTTTACTTGATAGAAGAAATATAACAAAATTTGAATATTATATATGATTATATACGTCTATTAAATGTAAGCGGTGCTTGTTTTAGACATAAATTTAATTCTAATAGTTTTTTGAATAAAAAATTTTTTTGAAATTAAAATTGTAGAAGATAAACATATTTCAATTTGTTTTAATATTCGAATTTTGTTATATTTCTTCTATCAAGTTAAAGGCCTTTCTATTTTATTATATTCAAACATTTTAATATTTACAGACATATTCTATTATTTTATTTTATTCATAATATATATTTATATGGTTTCCTTAACATTCTTTATACAGATGGTCCTTGTGCTATAACAGATGCCGTTAAACTGCCTTTCAATCTTTGAGATCAATAGTAAACCACAGAATTATTTATTTCAAGCCATATTTGACTCCATTTAAATGTTCAGTATTCATTCACCAAGAAGCTTTCTGAATTAAAGAGTAAATAAATACTTTTGTTGATTGATGTTATATTTTATTGAATACGATTGAGTACTGACGAAGCACAGTTCCTCTTAAGACTTGTTTTTTAGTAATGTTCTTAGATATCTTGAGATTTTCTAAAAATTAACTTAGTTAGATATCCAATAATATTGAATATTCTAAGTAAGATAGTTTTATGATGAAATTCTTAAGATTATGTTAAAAAAATTTGAAAGTTACTGGTTTTCATAAGAAGGGTGAGCAGAAACAAAATTTTATCTACTAAAAATATTTAATTTATAAAATTTTTGTTAACAATTTATATTTATTGGATTCTGTTATATAATTTGGATGTTTTATAATAAATGTTTATTTTGTATGTCGTTTGATATAAGTGGTACTTATATGACATTAATTTAATTCCTGAAGTTATAATATTAAAGATAATTTTTTGAAATTAAATATGTAGAAGGCTAACAGAATATATCTGTAAATATTAAAATATTTAAATAATTATTTTGAATACGTTTCCTCCAATAATATAGTAAAGTATTACGTAGTACGTATAAAATATGTTCAGTGTTCGATAAAAAATTTATGTTTGCGTTTGAAAATATGTGCACAGTCATATCGCATTTTTGAGATAGTCTCTCTCAAAAAATTATTTAAATATTTTAATATTAGCCTTCTACATATTTAATTTCAAAAAATTACATTTAATAATTATAACTTGAAATAATGTAATATGAATATATATATAAAGTTATAATTATTAAATATAATTTTTTGGAATTAAATATTTAGAAGGCTTATATTGAAATATTTAGATAATTTTATACACCTTCTATCAAGTATTAATCTCTATTTATGTTATTCCCTTAAAAAACCTTAAAAAAAATAAAAAATCGACGGGTCTAATAGCTTTCAAGTCAGATACTAGATTTCGTTGAAAATTTAAGTCAATTTTGGTATTCCATATACGGTTTGGTAATCGAAAATCTCGTTCAGATTGTAGGGTAGATGAAGGAAGAAAGCCAATCGAGTAGATTTTTGCATCGAAACCCATGAGCGGATTATACGGTCCACTTGGGATTCTTGACGTTCAAGAAGGGTGATGACCTTCCTTATAAGAGGATTTTGGCTCGATGAAGTTTTACTGAGGTCAAACGGGATATCAAGTTATTTATCACTGAGAAATGCCGACAGGGTACCGGTTTTTTTTTTCGAAAAGGTGGCCGGTATTATCTATCTGCATTATTGGAAGAGCGCAGAACAGAGATATTAAAATATGATCATGTTGAGTTTCAAGAATTTGGAGGAATTCTGCCTACAGAGTGGCGTCTGGTTTTAAAGGGACCAAACTTCAAGGGGAGATCATACAACATATGTGCAACAAGAAATGTCATGATTTAAATGTTGAAGGCAAAGTATTTTGATAATTTTGATTTCGGTCATCCATTGCCTTTACATACACTATATATTCTAACCTGAAAAACAGAAAATTTCCTGAAAATACAATAATAATTGTAACAAATGTCTAACATATACTGTGAAACAGAGACAATCTTCATGGATTGAATCTGAATTCACAATTTCTTCATATACACGATATATTCTAACGTGAAGTGATCTTAAAAACACGAAACGAATACTTGTCTCTTCAAAAATCAAGTTAAATTAAATTTAAAAATTATGTTGTGTATAACACGACGTTTCGGTCAGTAAACTATCTCTCTAAGTGTGCTTTCGAAAGACATATCAACGTTTGTGCTAGCTGCTTGTCCTCTGCCATAATATCATCGCTTAGCAGATGAGAACGAAAAGTTGAATATTCTAAACTTGAATTTGCTCTATCTTGAAGCTCTTTATGATTGAAGATTAAAGTAACCCTCATTGAAGCATTATTTTATCTGTAGAATCAAAATGTTTCGAACGAATAAACTAAATTTCAATAATGAAGATTTTATGAAAATATGTAAAGAAAACAGACCGATACTACTCATAACAATTGTTCGAAATTTCCACCGCCAGGTACAGTACATTTAAAACATCGTTTTCGCACTGAATCTACAACAATGAGAAGTTCACAACGTTTCTGACGCATTTCTGGACAACACAATTGTATTCGATAGATCAGATCCTCTTGAGTCTGAACGCGGATTTGGTATACTTTTTTTTTCAAGGTGTGCCATCTTACCGAACCGTATCTCCCAATCCATTGCATCCCAAAATATTCATTCATTAAGTCCCGGCTATTATGAGCAAATCCATAAATTCTTGAAAAAACAGGCATAATTTTTTCGATTTTTTCTTAGAATATTTATTATAAATTGAGTTAATCCATTAGATTCAAGAAAACAAACTGATACCCAAAATTATTAAGCCAAAGAAACTATCAGATTTTTAATTCAATGTTTAGTTTGATATTCAATTACAAGGAGCTTCAAGATAGAGCACATGTGGGTTTGGAATATTTAAACTTTTTGTTGTTATCTACTTAGCCATGATATTATTGTTGAGGACAAGCAGTTAGCACAAAAGTTGATATGTAATTCGAAAGCACACTAAATAAAGTATTTTTTCTGAAAGCTAATTTCTATAATTAATAATAATTGATAATAATGTGATCTCAGGAAATAGTTTTTCGTTTTTTCCTCAATTTTTTTGAAATATATGTCAAGCAAAAGCAAATGGTTTGTAACTTCAAACTCATAAACAATGAAAAAGAATCTTCAATTAAAAACATGTTTTCCTTACCAGTATATTAAATTTTCTGACGTCACATCAATACTGACAAGTAAAGGGCCCCGGACTAAGGTCCTTTAGACCTGTTTTTAAAATGTATTCATTTATTCTTATTTTTTCCGATTCGTCGAACTCTGAAAGCACGCGAAACATCAAGTTTATTGTTACGTTTTACATTCTGCCAATTCTCCAGAAATCCTACACAATTTCAATTTCCTAAATTGAGATGGCAGGGCAAATAAACGTAACAAAAATGACGCATACGTACATTTCCAGATGAGGAATATTGAGTAGTGGGCACTCGGAATGTAAATGGAATGAGCACTTCATCATTAAATATTCAAACGCGCAAAAGTTTTCAGGGGAAACTGAAAGTACGAACTTTACATGGAGATATATAGCTCAAAAAATTTATGATTCTCTCTCGTCAATATGCTTTTTTTGCGTCCTAAAAATAATTCTACGATATTTTTCAATAACTACCGAGTTTGTTTACGTAGTGAGGATTAACGTTGATATATCGTTGAATGGAAATGTGAACCATAGCGTTAGGAATGATTGCATGAAATAATAAAAAAGGGGTTTTTCACTTGATAGAAGGTTTATTATAATATCTTGAATATCATACAGATTTATTCTGCTAACCTCACTACCAATTTTAATTTTAGGACAAAATTTTCTTCAGTCTAACTTCGTATTTGTTGTACTGAAGAGTTATCGACGTAGGAATTCCAAATAGACCTTTCGAAGATGTGCTGCATGTTTGTGGAATTTTTTTGAAGGAACTTTTTTTAAGAGACATATTTTTGAAGTAATTCTTGAGATTCTGTTGTGCATTCTTGGAAAGTAATTTGGTTTTCATAATACCTCGTTACAAACAAAGTTTGAATTCTTCAAGTATTTATTCAATATTTTTAATCAATTACATGAATAGAGTACGCGGTTGGCTCTAGGAGAAACATTATAACAATTTTATTTAAAATAATTCACACAGTTTTTATGTTTCACAATTTATTCAGAATCCTGTCACGTGTATCGGTCTTTCGACCATCTTCAAAGGATTACAAAAAGGGACTGAACGTGAAATTGGAAAAGGTTCTTTTATTACACTAAGGACATCTGTGTATTTTTAGGACGCATGAAAATAACAGCAATGTGGGGGTATTGCCGAATAGTATTTGGGAATCTGTTGAATTCCCCATTTTTCTCAATGGCTTTATTGATTGAAATAATCTCCAAATGGTTCATCAATTTACCCCTATTGAAATTATATAGAAAAGTGATATCTTTCTCATTAAAAATATTATTATTTTCTGTACAATGTTCTGCAAAACCGGTTGATTTCTGGTTTTTCAAAATAGACATCCTATATTCTTTGATTCTATGCTGTAAACATCGGTCCTGTATGTCCTATTTATGTAGCATTACAATCATCACAATTAATTTGATAAATCCCTGATTCGGAAAAGTTAGGGTTTCTTTCTTTATTGTACACCAAAATCTTAGCTTAATTATTTCTATTTACTGCTAAAGAAAGAATTCCCATTTTGTGAAGACCATTAGAGATCCTACTGCTGAAAGCATCTAAGCCAATGAAAACTTTATTTTCTTTATAAGGATCGTTTAGAAAACTGTAGAAAATTTTTAAAAATAAAAAAAAACTTTAATATAATAATTGAAAAAAATCATATCAATATAAATGATCCTTATGAAGAAGAGAGAATATGGTTTTCAATAGTTCATATAAAAGGTTTCAGGTGTAGGATCTCTACTGGTCTCCACAAAATGGGAATTAATTATTTAGCAGTAAATAGAAATAATTTAGCTCTGTATTTTCTTTGTATTATTATATTTTATATTAATTTTAAGAAGTTTTTTAAATTTTTTTTTATGAAATTAAAATTTCAAGTGAGTTTAACAAAATAAATATATACGATATTCAAAAATAATTTGATAAATTTTGCATCTTGTAATCTCTTTTCTGAGCTTTATGACATTTTTTCTCTATACAGAGTGGTTCTAAAATAAGTGGTAGAAACATTTATTACATACAGACCGAGTTGAAAAATTCATAAGACCTAAGCAGAATTTTTCTTTAAATTACCTTTCCAGAAAGATTCAGCATATATGGGTCTCAAAGAATGGTTTTGAATTATTATCTCCAAAATCTTTCATGAGAAAATTCGACTATAACCACTATTTCTGAATTAAATCAACAGAATTTACCATATTCCTTCTGTACTTTCATTGTCTTTGAGCTGGTAGTATGTAGTTTGGATATGTAGAGATGCCTTTTAGGTCACTAAAACCATAGACCATATGTACAATCAAGAAAAACCTATTGTCAATTTTGGTTAAAAACAAAGATTGTCTGAAAATTGAAGAAGAAAGTGGTATATACAAATTGTATTGTAGTGAGTTCCCTGCCTTTTACGAAGGTCAAACTGCTCGTTTAAACAACATTAGAGTAGACGAACATAACAAATCTATCACTCAAAAATAAAAAAACTACTGGTTTTTCTGCTCAATGCATAAAAGAAAACCACTTCATAGACTTCGATAAAACCAAAATTCTACATTCAGGTAACAAAAGCAAAAAGTTGGACCTACTCGAATATCTGAAGATCTTTTCGGCCCATACAAAACATTTGGCGATAACAAAGGATAAGTTGAAATTTCATTATCACCATTACTGACATCTGTTCATAACTAATTCTATTGAAAAATAAACAAATATCGTCAATAGGTATAACTTACTGTTAACAAACTCAAATAGAAAAACTCAAGCCAAATGTATCTGTTTACCTCATTAATGCAGATGTTATATTTTGTATGGGTATTCTTATGAAAACTCCAGAAAATCATCTCGAGAATACCAAGTATCCAAATAGACATCAAGCCATACGCCGAACTGAAGTGAATGTAGAAAATATATTTGACGATGTTCTTCAGTTAGTGTTCGCTGTGTAGCTAGAAGTGTTCATTCATCACGCATTTTGCTTGGCGTTTGATAAACAGAGAAATGTTGCATCCGTTTCATAGACAAGATGAAGATGCTCCACAGCAGTTAGAATTTTGTCGATGGTTACTTCAACAACATGCACAACATAACAGATGTATTTCACTTGTTGTATTGTCTAAGGAGGCTACTTTTACTAGGTATGGTATAAAAAACAAACATAACGAACATTGTGGCCATTGTTAAATCCACAGGTCGTAAGCCTATACGATTCCGGCAACGGTTTAGTGTTCACGTTTGGGATGGGATTTTCAACAATGATTTGATGCCGGTACATGTTATAAATTATTGTTTGAATACAGGTTTGTATAGAAAATTTTAGAAACAGAACCTTTTTAAGTTCATTGATGACGTAAAGCCCAACATTGTTGGAAATATGTGGTATCAGTACAATGGTGCACCACCTCATAGAGGGGGATAAGTAGTTGGTGTGTTAAATGAACATTTTCTGAATAGATGAATAGTTCAAGATGGACCAATAGCATGGCCACTTCGTATGCCGGATATTAATTCTTCATATTTTTATTTGTGGACACATATGAATCAGTTTGTCTTTCATGTTTTAATCATATCTCATTAATAATTACCTGATAAAATTCAAAATGCAGCTAAACCGAAAGGACTCAAATCTCATACTTCGAATAAAGGCATCTTCAGTTCGTCGATGTAAGGCTTGCATTCAAGCCGAAAGTGGAGATTTCAAACAATTTCTATAGTCCTAAGATCTGTTATTTCCATTCATCTCAAAATGAATGTAATATAAAAATTGATACAATGTTCCAAATTAAAACATAATTCAGACTTAACCAAGAAAATATACTTTTAAATGCCTATATCTTCTGAACGAGAACAAGTTGGTACTATATTTATAGAAAAAAATGTGCGGTATTCGCACAGCTATCATCTGTCAGAGTTTGTTATAGAGCTCATAGAATAACATGTATAAGCAACTCATAAAATTCTTTATTTTGATGAGTTCTACATACCACAGAAATAAATACGCTGGATAACCTGCAAACTCGTAATTTCATATTGGCTATTTTTTAAACTAATTTTTCACGTCTTTACTACCACTACAATTATCATCGGGTTTGATTAGTCGTTAAATGGAATATTCTAATAAGAATATACCAGGAGTCTCAGGTATCAGGTTCAATTCGATATTCTACATTCTGATACTTTCGTAATAATCCGGATTATTGCCATTAAAATGGAATAAGTTGTTTTCAGAATGGTCATAATTTTATGAGAATTCTTAATATTATGTACTAGTCTTACTTCATTTGATGAGAAATTATACTTTACAAGAATTTTAAACAACTATATTGCAACTCCATTCATACAGGGTGTCCCAATGAAAATTTGACCCCCCAGAACTCAGAAACAAAGATTTTAAAGAAACAGATTGAGGGGGACGAATTTCCATCATGATTTTGTTCCGAAAAATCCACACTCATCAAGATAGCATCATCCTCCAAATTTTTTTGAATAGGGAAGCGATGTCAAGTGTTGGTTAGCTTAAAAGTTATTTATGTTCTGTTTAAAACCCAGTAAAAATTTTCAAAATTGGTTCACTATTCACGAAATAATGTAATTCGAACTTAACGTCAAAAGGTGATGTTAAACAGACAGTTGAACCGCCCAAACTCAAGAACCTAATAGTTCTGAAAAATCCAAAAATAATTTTCAAGTTCTGTATTAGGGAGAAAGAATTCCTATCAAGACATTGTTCCGATAAAACCACATGAGGGTGGCAACAACCCCCAATTTTTTTAATAGGAAAGAGATGGCGGATGTGTTCTAGTTAAAAAGCTTTCTTTGTTCTCTAAACATACTAGTTGAAATTTTCAAATTCCGTGATTTTTTTTTAAGAAATTGGATATTGAACATTATCAGAAGTGTAATTTAAACAGGGTTGTTGCCAGGTGGTTTTTTCGGAACAATGTCGTCATAGAAATTCTTTCTTCATCATACAGAACTTGAAAATTATTTTTGGATTCTTCAAAACACTTAGGTTCTTGAGTTTGGGCGGTTCAACTTTCTGTTAAACATCAACTTTTGACGTTAAGTTCAATATCACATTATTTCGTGAATAATGAACCGATTTTGAAAGTTTTAAGTGGGTTGTGTACAGAACATAAATAACTTTCAAACTAACCAACACTCGACATCTCTTCTCTATTCAAAAAATGTCGAGGGTTAATGTCACCTTCATGGGGGTGGTTTTTCGGAAAAAGCTCAGGATGGAAATTCGTCCCCCTCAAATAGAAGTTGATCTATTTTTTTTAATCTTCGAAAATTCTTCGTTTCTGAGTTCTGGGGGTCAAATTTTCGTTGGGACACCTGTATATTTTCAATAATATCTATTTGACTGATTCGGTCTTTACTTGGTGCAAATCATTTTAGTTAAAAAAAATGTATACGAGACAGTAATTTAATTCCACAAAAATGTTTGTACTACTACAACAATTGTTTCACCACGATGTGGCTTCTTCAGGTATTACATTGTACTGTCTGATGATATTCAGTGTAACCGAGTTTAAATACATTTTTAGGTAAGTGACCAAATAATGGAAGCACAAGTCATAAAAACTCTAGGTGTTTATTGGAGTTTGCAGCTAAAAATGCCCTTAAGGAAAAATATTCAGTAATGGAGACTTATCAACATCTGTTTGTTCGTTCAAAAGGATTTTACGGGCATTATACCTGTTGATTTCAAGAAATTCTAAAAGTGTTAATCTAGAACTTTTGCTTTCAACGTGGATAATTTCATAATTATTGTTGAAATTATGCCTGAATTCCTTAAGATGATTAGCATATGTCGAATGTACAGAATTGCATATGTAACCCCTTTGGTGTTCTTGGACACGTTTCTTGAATGATCTACCAGTCTGGCCAATGTATACTTAAGGGCAATCTTTCCGAGTCAACTTGTAGACTCCGGATTTTGTACAAACATTTTTGTGGAAATAAATTACTGTCTCGTATACATTTTTTTTTAATCAATAATTTCTGTAAAAAAGAGAGAGATTTCAATACACAAAATTGTTATACAGGGTGCAGCACATAAAACAGTGGATATTTCGTAATTATGAATTTTTTTCGAAGAATGCCAAGATAGGTTGATTTTTATTTGAAGGGGGATATCTTTCAATTGCAACTTCATGGATGAAAGATCATCGTTTAAGTGCCGCCTTTCAGTTCGAAATTTAGCATGTTGTTCAGCTGATCTTCAAAAATTTTGCTATCAACTTTCGTGTCACTATTTAATATCAAAAAGCTGAATTTAAACTGGATAGCAGGCCTGCTACTACGGTTCCGGTAGCGCTCAACGAAACTCTACTCGCAATTTTTCTTTATCTTTAAATCACAGAACATTCACGACATTTTGTACGAATATACACGTCATTACTATTCTTCTACATGACAAGTTTTTGAACGATAGGACCTGTAGTTTTGAAAATATAAGGGAAAATAATAAAAAAATTTCAATGCGAGTAACCGCAAACTCATTTAATCGATTTTGTCCATAATTATACTTGAATGGGATGTTCAGGCGAAAAAATTGATTGTGCAGAATACCTCTATTCATGAAAATCATACAATGATTCCGTAATTCAAATGCGATATGTGCATTAAATAAGTACCGATTGAGTACAAAACATATTTCTGATACATTTTTAAGATTTTCGCCAGCATAGAAGATCTATTGGATTGTTTCAATTTCATATTCCTTGTAGTTTTTTGAGGTCTTTGATTATACAATTTTGTTCAAAAAATTCAATTAGTTTTTGTTTCACAATTTATTCAAAATCCTGTTTCGATCTTTCGACCATCTTCAGAGGAGTACAAAAAGTAACTAATCTTAAAATTGAAAAGGTTTTTTTATTACATTTAGGACATCTGCGTATTTTTATGGCACATAGAAATAACAGCATCCAATATAGGAGTGTTGCCAAAGAGTATTCGTGAATTTGTTAAATTCCTCTTTTTCTCAAAGACTATTTTATTTAAATGAATCTCCAAATAGTCCATCAATTTACCCTTATTACCATTGTATAGTAAAGTTACATCTTTCTCATTAAAAAAATGATTACTTTCTATACAATGTTCTGTAAAACCGGTTGATTTCTGGTTTTTCGAAATAGATATCCTATGTCCTTTGATTCTATGTTGTCAACATCGGCCTGTCTGTCTTATATATGTAGCTTTACAATCACCACAATTAATTTGATAAATCCCCGATTCGGAAAATTTGGGATTCCTTTCTTTATTGTTCACCAACATCTTAGCTAAATTATATCTATTTTCCTTTATGAAGACTATTAAAGATCCTATTGCTGAAACCTTCTATTTAAGCCATTGAAAACCATATTTTCATTTCTTCATAAGAATCATTTATAACTGATATGAATTTTCTTTTAAATATTGTGGTAAGTTTTCTTATCAATCTTTTTGTCAAAGATTTCAGTTCTATAGCCATTGTTCACCGCTATAGTTTCAATATTGACTTCTTTTCGGAAATTGACTTCGTTCAACGGAATGATCAATAGTCTATGAATGAAAGAATGGAACGTTGACATTTTAATTTGCCAAGACTGATTGGATTTTGAATGGATTATGGTATCAGTAGTGGTAGGTTTTCCGAAAATGGCGAATTCGAACTTATTATTACTATGACTTATATTAAGATCTAAGAAGTTGATCGAAGAAATTTTTATATATCTATTGTGAATTTAATATTTTCATTTCTTAGATCTTGATATAAGTCATAGCTGAACTGGAATAATACAGAGATCAATACGTTCCGTAAAGATTGTCATGCTTCCTGAATCTTAGGATTAATTTTTCTTCCAGATTTTTTAATTTCAGTTTTCATAAGAATATTTTCGTTCATTTTTTAGATTTTGCACTTCACTATGTACGCACCTATGCAACAGTGAATAGGAACTTCACCAAAACGTGATAGATTCAATAAAATCGTCCGTTTTCTTGATAATCTATCGGAGAAATTTTCTGATGATCAAATTTTCCGTAAATTTTAGTTCGTGCGCCCTTCCTGTTGAGGATGAAAAATACTCTCCAACTTACACGATAATACTTTCGCGAATAAATTTATGATCGGCGGATCAACTAGAACGGCCACATGTACAAATTAAAATTTAACTCTGAAATGTCTGTAGATATATAAATTCGTAGATATATAGATTCATAGATATAGATCCAACGTTAATATTATATTGAGATCACTTTTCGTTCAAAATTCGCAGAGTGTCAATATTTGGACGAAATAATAGGCTGATACAAGCAGGGAGAATTATGTTATAAAACCCTTAGGCCGAGAGCCAATATTAGAATTTCGACTCCTTAATATCAGTTCTCAAAAAAACATGGCTACCTACTATCGCTGTAGAATATGAATGGCAAACAAATCCAATATTTATATCCCGTTCTCTCTCCTTTTGAAATTTAATAAAACCACTTCCTCGTAGAATGAGTATACCTCTCCTCTTTAGAGTAATGTACTTATAAAGAGTTTTTAGTTTTCCAATATCGTTCAGTAAACAGTAATGTTGGCCTTGCAGCGTATGTACAAATAAGTGAAATTCTGGAGAGCACTAAAGATACGCCATCTCGCGGAATGGAGGCAGTGGAAAAAGTCGGAATCGGAAATTCCATAAGGGCTGGAACCCGTTCATCGAAAATCGAAAGGCAATATGCATGCAATATGGACGAAATGGTGGCATCTGGCTTATTGGAATCGATATCTAGTGGAAGCGTTATGAAGAAGAGAGGTCCACTGCGTGAATGAAAACAAAACTACAAATTTCAACATATAACGTTGCTCTGAAAGTAATTTCGACAGAGGATTTAATTGAATTTTTTCGAATCCAACTATACACTTAAGCCGCACCATCATTATATGTTTTTGAGAGCTGATATAGCGAAGATTGTGTCTGAAAAAGTTCATTTAATTGTGCGGAATAGTTTTTAGTTGGTGCACTTTTAATTATGAAGAGCAATAAGCAGCATTTTCGTCATAGTATACTTTTTTAATATAGAAAAGGTAAAAAAGCTATTCAAGCCAGAAAGAAATTAACCGATGTGTATGGAACAGATGTGTTGACAGTACGCCAGTGCTAGAACTTTTTTACAAAATTTCGAGCCGGCCGATTCAAGTTGATAAAGGCATTAGTTGATGCAAATCGGCGAATAACAGCACGTGAAATCGGTGAGAGGTATCGAATTCAACTGTTTATGATAACTTGAAAGGCCTAGGTTTGACCTTGAAGCTCGATATATGGGTTTCCCATGTCCTCACGAAGAGAAATTTGTGTCATCACGTTGACGTCTGTGATTCGTTTCTCAAATGTCAAGACAATGATCCATTTTTGAAGCGCATCATTACTGGGGACGAAAAAAAGGTTATATATAACAATGTCAAACGCAAGAGATCATGCAGCAAGAAAGGTGAACCCGCTCAAAGCATTTTGAAAGCAAATATCCATCAAAAAAAGCTGATGCTGTCTGTTTGGTGGTATTTCAAAGAAATCGTTTTTTTTTTGAGCTTTTACCGGACAACCCAACAAATAATTGAGAAGTCTTCTGTTATCAGCTGGACAAACTGGATGATGCAGTCCCTATGGTATGGCAAGAATCCACATATCATTAAGACGATTGCTCTTTTGGCCTGACAGAGATTGAAGGTTATTCCAAAAAGGGAATGCACAAGATCGACTATCCAAATTTGCAGACTTCAATACGACCTGTTCCTCATAATGCAGATTTACCAGTGCCGATTGCACCTTTAGATCCGCAGAATGTTGTTTGGGAAGATATTGGAGATAACGCATCATCAGGCATCTCCGAAGAACGGTGCATCGACCCTACATTTACCCAGTTCCGGCGAGCCACATTTAATTTAGTACGTCATTTGGGGTTATCAATGAAACAGTCAGAACTTCTTGGTTGCTGTCTTAGAGAATGGAACTTATTGGGCAACGAAATCAAAATTACGAATTTCAAGAAAAAAATGCTCCGTTTTCTTCATTCTACAGTATGAAAAATTCGTTTGTGTGTGTAATAATAATAATAATAATAATAATAATAAGTAATTTATTTCCTACAGGATACACTCCCAATTACAGGAAATCACAAAAAAAATCAGAATACAGTTTCATATTGACATGGTGCACAAAGCACTACAATGAAAAATAAAAAAACAATCCCCATAAAATTCAGGTGCGTTGTGACAAATAGGCATTCACTATGGTCCGAGGAGAGTCGAAGAAAATGTCGCATGCATTGCCGAGCGCATTTATTATACCACATGTATAACCTATGGGAGACCGAAAACTGGCATTCGTTCTCCCCGTCCCACAGTAAAAGACCATCTCGCCTCTGGAACCCAAACGGGGAACCAGAAACGGAAGACCTGACAAAAGGTCCGGACAATCAATTTTTCCATTAACAATCTTGAACATAAACATTAGTGCACTTATATTCACCCTGTCGGTAGTGGATATGGTACCGAACCTGGAGAGCAAAAGATTGTTGTCATAGCCTATGGGAGGATACACACCTTCCTCCCTCCACATCAAAAACTTGTAATATTTTCGCTGCACCGACTCAATGCTCTTCCTATGACAGTTATATATAGGTCTCCAAACGATGCTACAGTATTCCAATCGACTTCTTATTAAACAATTTAACAGGGCTATCAAGGTATCCGAATTCTGGAAGTTCCTAGTGTTTCGGACTATGAACCCATATGTTCTATTTGATGAGAGTATCAACTGACTCATATGAGGTACAAAGGAACAACCACTGTCACATACAATCCCCAGATCCCTTATCTCAGTTATACGAGACAGCGCTGTGTCACTGATGCTATAATCGAAATTAATGACCATTTTCTTCTTCGTGTATGTCATAGCACAGCATTTAGATATATTCAAACTCAATCTATTGTCTTCGCACCATATTGAGAGGCTATCGAGTGCTGCTTGTAGCTTAGCACAATCAAGGAGACTGAGTATCCGATGAAAAAGTTTTAGGTCGTCTGCGAATAACAATACTGATACATCAATCACATCCACTACATCATTGACAAACAAAAGAAAAAGTAAAGGCCCAAGGTTGGAGCCCTGAGGAATTCCAGATGTCGCACAAAATCCAACAGAACAATAACCTTCAATCTCAACACGACATATTCTGTCTGACAGATATGACCCGATCAAATTGACTAATTTATGGCTGAAACCAAACTTATTCTCCAATTTGTTGACTAAAATACTATGATCAATCTTGTCGAAGGCTTTCGTAAAGTCAGTATATATGACGTCTACCTGACCTGATCTATCCAATGTACCTAGTACCTCCTCGAAAAATGAAACGAGATTAGTTGTCGTCGATCTTTTGGGCATGAATCCATGCTGGCTGTCAGCAATTTTGTTGCGGACAAAAGGAAAAATCAAATTGTAAAGGATGATCTCAAAAATCTTTGAAAAATTCGACAAGATAGAAATGGGTCGGTAATCCGAGATCATCGATTTGTCACCCTTTTTAAAAATGGGAACTATCTTGGACCGTTTCCAAACTGAAGGATATATGCCCAAGTTTGCGGAAACATCAAATATGTGTGCCAGCGGGACAGAGAGCACTCCTATGCATATTGCATATGATATTGATGGTTTAATGCAGGAACTTAATATTGAGCATTCCCCTTCTGAGTGGCGTTTATTTATAGATTCGATTGAATACATTTTAAAATCTGTGTTATTGCATAAGAGAAATGTAAAATCCTCTATATCAGTTGCCCATTCAGTGACGACGAAAGAAAGTTATGAAAATATTCGCACTCCTTTGGATAAAATAAACTACAGATATGTGGCACCTAAAAGTTATAGAAAGTTTAGTGGAACTTCAGGGAGGATTAACAAAATATTGCTGTTTTTTTGGTCTATTAGACAGTCGTGCAGTAAATCAGCATTATATAACAAAATTTGGCCAGAGAGGAGTGTGCTTCAACCGGCATCTTAAAATGTTGAGTCTAGACCCCAGAAATTACCTTCTGCTTCCTCTTCACATTAAGATGAATAAAGGTAGTGATGAATTCAAATACTTAAAACAAGTTAAGTGATGCCAAATCAAAGAAAGACATTTTTACCACAAATCAGAAAATTTCTCGACGACGTTAATTTTACAGAGAAGCTTACCAGGCAGGAACTCAGAGCATGGAACTCATTTGTTAATTAGTGTAATAAGGAGATTTTTTGTGCAACAATATGGATGCAAACTACCAACAGTTAGTTAATGAACTATTAGACGCCTACAAATCACTTGTTTCCCGAATGTCATTAAAAATTGATTTCCCCCATTCAAATCTGTAATTTTTCCTGAAAATCAGGGAGCTGTCAATGACGAGCAGGGTGAAAGATTTCACCAAGATATTAGAACAACGGAAATTCGATAGCAAGGACGATGGAATCCAGCAATGATGAATAATTTCTGATTGGTTTTGAAGAGAGACGATATGACCCCTCATATAAGGAAAAAATAGAATTTAGTCAGTATTTTGAATCAACATTCTTGATCTTTGTGTTTTTCTTAAATGTATGGTACATTTAGTAATTTATGATAGATTGGGCCGTTGCTTGGTAGAAATCAGTTGTAATTGTCATTATAAAATAAAACACTTGTTTAAATTTTCTACTTTATTTTTGGTATTGACGTACGTTTCGTCTTTGCTAGAAAGACTTCATCAGAATACGAAGTAACAGTTGTTGTACAATGAATTTATAAGATTCTTTACAGAAGGTGTACATGTGTTTTTAATTGTTCGTCGGGTTGGTTTTCTCAAAGAATATTCCCTTCAGAATCGTGTTCACTCGATCCCTTGTAAATATTGAATAGAGGGGTGTAATAAAAATCTATTTGTTCATTTACTAGGTTATTGCTGTTTTTATGTTTATTTATTTCGTAAATTTCCCATAAGTTCAATTTTAGACCTCTATTTTCAACATGTAGAATTTCTATTTCTTTTGTGAAAGAATGGTTATTTTCAAGAAGGTGTTTAGCATAATGTGAATCTTTTTTATTTTTATCGAAACTTCTTTTATGTTCTGTTAGGCGTGTACCGAAATTTCTACCTGTTCTACCAATATAAATCTTTGGGCAATCTGGGCAAGTGAGTTTGTATACACCTGATAATTGAAGTTTATCCATACTGTTTTTATTGTTTTTGATGTATTTGCTAATAGGATTGTTTGTCTTGAAAGAGACTTTAATATTTTCTTTTTTGAGTAGGTTTTTTAGTTGAATACTAATGTTTCCGAGATATGTGAGGCTAACGTATTTGTGTTCAGATAGATCAGATGTTACTGGATAAATTTCTTTTATTGTGTTTTTGTGTATACGTTGGTTAATTAAATTATCTATTAGAGATGTATTATATCCATTGTTGTAAGCTATTTGTTTAATTATACATTTTTCTTTTTGGAAATTGACTTGGTTTAGTGGAATGTTCAATAAACGGTATATCATACTATGGAGAGCTGCTAGTTTGTGTTGGAATGGATGAAAAGAATTACGGTGTATAATGGTATCTGTTTGTGATGGTTTATGATAAATTGCGAAGTTATGTTTATTGTTTTCTCTAGTTATCGTGAGGTCAAGAAAGTTGATGGATTCATTATGTTCTATTTCTGAAGTGAAAACTATTTTTGGGTGGAGATTATTTATAAAATTCTCAAATGTTGATATTTGTCTGTTAGTACCTACGAAACATGCAATTATATCATCCACATACCTATACCAATAAAGGATGTATTTTTTGAACGGATGTTTATGAATTTTGTTTTCTAGGAAATCCATGAAGATTTCCGCGAGTAAAGAGCTTAGTGGATTTCCCATGATTAAACCTTCTTCGCTAGTATATAAAGTATTGTTAAATTTGAAGAAATTTTGGTTTATACAAATATTTAATAAGTGTATTATTTCTGATTTTATGACGGGGTTTACTTTGTTATAATTTAAAAGTTCTTCTATCAGTTTTAATGTTTCCATTGGGGGGACACTAGGAAAAAGGTTTTTAACATCCCACGAAATCAATTTTGCATTGTTAGGTAAAGTTAAATCTTTAATTTTTTTAGTTAGTTCTGCTGAGTTTTTTATGGAATATTTAGATGAAAATTTGGTGTGTTTTTTTATTATTTCAATGAGGTGTCACACCAAATTTTCATCTAAATATTCCATAAAAAACTCAGCAGAACTAACTAAAAAAATTAAAGATATAACTTTACCTAACAATGCAAAATTGATTTCGTGGGATGTTAAAAACCTTTTTCCTAGTGTCCCCCCAATGGAAACATTAAAACTGATAGAAGAACTTTTAAATCATAACAAAGTAAACCCCGTCATAAAATCAGAAATAATACACTTATTAAATATTTGTATAAACCAAAATTTCTTCAAATTTAACAATACTTTATATACTAGCGAAGAAGGTTTAATCATGGGAAATCCACTAAGCTCTTTACTCGCGGAAATCTTCATGGATTTCCTAGAAAACAAAATTCATAAACATCCGTTCAAAAAATACATCCTTTATTGGTATAGGTATGTGGATGATATAATTGCATGTTTCGTAGGTACTAACAGACAAATATCAACATTTGAGAATTTTATAAATAATCTCCACCCAAAAATAGTTTTCACTTCAGAAATAGAACATAATGAATCCATCAACTTTCTTGACCTCACGATAACTAGAGAAAACAATAAACATAACTTCGCAATTTATCATAAACCATCACAAACAGATACCATTATACACCGTAATTCTTTTCATCCATTCCAACACAAACTAGCAGCTCTCCATAGTATGATATACCGTTTATTGAACATTTCACTAAACCAAGTCAATTTCCAAAAAGAAAAATGTATAATTAAACAAATAGCTTACAACAATGGATATAATACATCTCTAATAGATAATTTAATTAACCAACGTATACACAAAAACACAATAAAAGAAATTTATCCAGTAACATCTGATCTATCTGAACACAAATACGTTAGCCTCACATATCTCGGAAACATTAGTATTCAACTAAAAAACCTACTCAAAAAAGAAAATATTAAAGTCTCTTTCAAGACAAACAATCCTATTAGCAAATACATCAAAAACAATAAAAACAGTATGGATAAACTTCAATTATCAGGTGTATACAAACTCACTTGCCCAGATTGCCCAAAGATTTATATTGGTAGAACAGGTAGAAATTTCGGTACACGCCTAGCAGAACATAAAAGAAGTTTCGATAAAAATAAAAAAGATTCACATTATGATAAACACCTTCTTGAAAATAACCATTCTTTCACAAAAGAAATAGAAATTCTACATGTTGAAAATAGAGGTCTAAAATTGAACTTATGGAAAATTTACGAAATAAATAAACATAAAAACAGCAATAACCTAGTAAATGAACAAATAGATTTTTATTACACCCCTCTATTCAATATTTACAAGGGATCGAGTGAACACGATTCTGAAGGGAATATTCTTTGAGAAAACCAACCCGACGGACAATTAAAAACACATGTACACCTTCTGTAAAAAATCTTATAAATTCATTGTACAACAACTGTTACTTCGTATTCTGATGAAGTCTTTCTAGCAAAGACGAAACGTACGTCAATACCAAAAATAAAGTAGAAAATGTAAACAAGTGTTTTATTTTATAATGACAATTACATTTAGTAGGTGAAAAACTGAATAAAGTCGATATATACGGTTGAAAAATTTTGAAATCATTTTTATAAATACACATCAGACATTCTAACATTGAATGTGGTTCTACAAATAAAACAAGAAAACCTGTCGTGTTACAACTTTTTTTATCATTTTCGTATTTGGATACTTTCATTCCACCATAATATGGGATTCAGCTTTATGTTACAACCAATAACGAAATAAACATGTTGCTGTTGAATTGTCATATTTTTTTCAATATAACAATAAAAAAGGCTATTGATTATGCATCATGATTATGCGTAAAATATAATTCAAGACGTTGAAATCGAAATTTGCATTCCTCATTTCTATTTTTTACGAACAAATCTTCTTATGCCCGACGATCAACGACTCCTATTCGGCTGTTTTCATTTTCGAACTATAACATGTATGTTGCACTACCCCTATTCAAAAAACTTTCTGTTTACCATGTTCATACTCGTCATTATATGAATTAATGAATATACGCCGATTCAGTTAAGCCATTTAGAGAGAAATGCTACTTATTGGCATAGCGACTTAGAAGGAAATTACTTGAGCATGAGAAAGCTTATGTGACGCTTGAAGTAATAGGGAATACAGTTCGATTCTTGGCTTGCCCTGGTGTAGTATGCTGCGTTTGTGTATTCGCGTGGATTATATGGCTCTGTTGTTTGGCAAAACATATGAGTTTTTATGCAGAACGATTAAGAGCATTACAGTATTCCAAAAAGCTATGAAACATGTATATCTGCTGACTATACCCGACGATCAACAAAACCTTTTTGTATGTGTTTAAGTTTCGAACTGTATTATTATTTATAGTGAGCGGGTGTCTCTCCACCCTACCACTGCGTCGGCGCGGACTATTGTGGTTCATCCCTGATTCATATTTCTCCAACGAGATCCAGTTTTTGGATAAAAGCGATAGTCTTGTTCGAGGGTAATTTTTTCAGATCGCAGTGGGCTATAACAGCCTGACTAAAGAACTCTAATCTTGTGCGACTCACTGCTGGACACTTTGAGACGATGTGCATGGCTGTTTCAGTGTCCTTAAGGCAAAGCCTATATTCATCGTCTTCAGCCAGGCTGATTTTGTGCAAACGCGCTTTCAGCCTGCAGTGACCTGTCATAATTCCGACCAGTATTCTGAGTTTGGCCTTGTTCAGGTCTGCCGTCTTTTGGTTCGAAGCTGCTCTAAGAAACGCCTCCGAATGTTTCAGACCAGAATGGCTCAGCCAGAAAGACTCTAGTCTGGAGTTCATTCTGCCTGTTATCGTCCGCTTAACCACCTCATGTGGTATACCCAGGAATGATTCCGGGCCTACCAGCAAACGCCAGTCGATCTGCATCTTCGTTACCCAAATATGTTTTTTTAGGGGGATAAAACTTGCGATAGAGATAACTGTGATTTGATAGAAGGTAGAAGCCATGTTGTTTTGAAATTTCTGCTTAGTAAGCATTGATAAATTATTCTGGAAAGACTCACGCCGTAACAACGTTTACAAATTGTTGGAATTTTCAAAATCAGTGTTTTATTCGCCAAACTTATAGAGCACTTCGTGAAAATTATGGTTTACATATTCGTTCATCAGAGCAGCTTATTCGTCGAACTATCGATTGATTTCGGACAAAATTTTCTCTACTCGATGCAACAACAACAACAAGACAAAAAACTGTAGGTACAGAAGAAAATATCGCTGCTGTAAGTCATAGTGTTAATGATGATTTGTCTATTTGTCGACGTTCACAACAAGTTGTATTCTGTGTACCCACCACATGGAAAATTTTGCGTAAAGATCTTGGTCTACACCCATACAAGATCTAACTGGTTTAAGAACTAAAGCCACTTGACCATAATAAGTCTCGATGTTTGCTGATTGGGCCCTAGAACAGCTTGAAGTTGATCCACTTTTTTATTGTAAAATTATGTTGAGTGATGAAGCTCATTTCTGGTTGAGCGGCTATGTAAATAAGCAAAATTTGCCGTATATTGAGTGAAAACAATCCTCAAGAAGTTCTGCAGGTTCCATTATACCCTGAAAAATGCACTGTATGGTGTGCTTTACACGCTGGAGGCATCATCAGTCCATATTTATTTAAAAACGATACTGGAGCTAATGTTACAGTGAATGGTTCTCGTTACAGATCCATGATCAATGATTCTTTGTTTCAAAATTTAAATGGTATCGACCCAGAAGTGTTTTGCTTCCAACAAGATGGTGCTATACCTCATGCTGCTACCGTAACAATTGATTTATTGAAAGAAATATTTGGCTATAACATTATTTCGATAAATGGTCCAATTAATTGGCCTCCAAAATCATACGACATAACTCCACTGGATTATTTTATTTGGGGTTATGTCAAGTCATTGGTTTATGCTGATAAACCAGAAACAATAGATGCTTTGGAAGCCAACATAACTAATGTTATTGATGAAATAAGGCTTGAATTACTCGAAGAAGTGGTCCAAAATCGGTCTGGTCGAATGCGGTTCCTCAGAGCTAGTCGTAGTGGAAATATGCCGGAAATTATTTTTAAACATAAATGTCATAAAATTATCTTTGCCAAATAAAAAAAAATTGGCTTCAGTCTTATTAAATGTGTTTCATTTCAATTTGAAATCTATCACTCTAAAAAACACTTATATCAAAAAAATGAAATAATCAGAAAATCAACAATATATCTTCACAAAATTAGGTGGAGTTTACCCAGAAATCGGAGAACTCATTTGTAATAGCTATAAACATTTAAGAATAATTAATTAAAAAGAAATTTGTAGAAAGAAATCTCTGAAATAATCAACAGCTAGATATGAATAAAATGATATTTCAAATAAGGTTGTACTACTTACGATATTTATTATAAATATAACAATTGTTTCGCTTTCACGGTAGCAACGTCAGATGTTTTACATTTTGAAAAACTGAACTTATTTTGCAACACATTCATTTTATACTATCGTAGGTATATTATTCAAATAAGGTCTGAGGTAATTCTCAAATGAGGCTTTACTAGGAATTGGTAGCAACAAAAAATATTCAAAAGCAGTTAACTGCCAGATCTGTTTGTTCTTAGACTAAAATTCAGATTTTTTACATCTATTTATTTCTAGTGATTCTACCAAAGAGATTATAGCTCTCAGAGAGTATCTTCATTACAGTGACTATTACAAGATGGTGACAATAAACTGTGTAGTTTTTGATTGATTGTCTCCGTCACGTGGTATCATGATGTATCGAAGTATAGTTGACTATTAGCGAACAAGAATACATGATATCCATCTAAGCTCATTGTATTTTAAATAGTAATAACAAATCAGAAAACCATTTTCAGAAAACAATACCTGCTTGTATAGCAATTATTCTGAAAAAGGAGGTTCCTAATGAAACGCTTTCTAATGGATTCTGAAAAAAGGCAGTGACAAAATAAAATAGGGAGGGATAAATGGATCCCCACAAACAATTGCTATCATAGTTACTTTTCGATAGTTCAAGCATGTATCAACAAATCTCTAGTACCATTTCGTCCCGAAAAATGCACTGTACGGTGTGATATACACAGTGGGGGCATCATAGGTCCATATTTCTTTAAAAACGATGCTGGAGCTAATGTTACAGTGAATGGTGCTCGTTACAGATCGATTATCAATGATTATTTGATTCAAAATTTGAATGGTATCGACCCAGAAGTGTTTTGCTTCCAACAAGATGGTGATTAACCTCATGCTGCTACCGTGAAAATTGATTTATTGAAAGAAAGATTTGGCTATAACATTATTTCTTGAAATGGTACAATTAATTGGCCTCCAAGATCATGCGACATAACTCCACTGAAATATTTTCTTTGAGGTTATGTCAAGTCATTAGTTTATACTGATAAACCAGAAACAAAAGATGCTTTGGAAGCCAACATAACTCGTGTTATTGATGATATAAGGCCTGAATTACTTGAAAAAGTGGTCCAAAATTGGTCTGGTCGAATGCGGTTTCTTAGAGCTAGTCGTGGTGGACATATGCCGGAAATTATTTTTAAAACATAAATTTCATAAAATTATCTTTCAAATAAAGAAAAAATTGGCTACAATCTTAATTTAAATGTGTTTTATTTCAATTTAAAGTTCTGACACTCTACAAAAAAACACCCGATAGTTTGAGTGGCTCGGTATCCAAACAAGATTGATTTTGTTTGCATACCGAGCCTGTTTGTAGCCGTGCGCCAACTCCACACTGTTTTCAATGTACAACAGCTCGATTTTAGAGCGTTCAGTACTGACTGACTATCGCTAAATATTTTGATTTTCGAACTCTAACACAGATGCAGGTTGCAATATACTGATTCGAAACACTTCCTGTTTACCATATTCATACTCAATATATTTTTTCGGAATAAATATCTGCCGATAGACTTGAATCATTTCGTATCTCATTTACTAAATCTTCAAAATTTACATTTCAGTTAAACACAGATATTGTTCGTCGACATGTAAACGCAGCGAATGAAAATGTTTGATCAGTATAACGAATTCTAAAAGACAAATTCCAACAAATTCAACGTAATGTAGTGTAAGGTCCCAAACGTGTTAACATGTTTTCCGAACGCTTTATCCGAACTTTTAATGACTTCAAGTCTAACGTCACGAAACCACTAAATCTCACTGCGAAACGAATTTTCGGTACCTACCACCCTTCGTTTGGACTTATCTCGGAAATACTTCCTTTGAATACTCACATTTCAATCTTCCTGAACCTGAAGTCGGGCGTGACATCATAGTCCTCCTGCATCTCTTCGAGAACCCTCGAGTTGTTCAGGTTGAAAGGGCAGTTCAGGAGGGTGTCGAAAACTTCGTTGAGCTTTTTCTCCGCCAAAAATGGCGGCTGGGTGCATCCGATCTCCTTGTATTGGGAAGGCAGAGAAAGTCGTTCGTTGAAATATCGTTTTAAGGGTCTCAGGAAGCAGTCGCAATGCAGGGGATTTCCTGCGGGAAAAATTATTAAATTTCAGAATATTCAAAATTTGATCTTTTCGATATGTTGGGAGTCTAATCGAAAAAAATATTGGGTTAAAATAATAATAATAATATAATATAGAAATTGTCGACTGAAACAAATATGGGATAACAAAAATACAATTCAATATACAAACTGTAAAAGCAATTGTCAATCAGCATCGATTTCAAATTGATCTTATATTGTTTAACATAAATATTCTTATAATTTTTGGGTGAGGTCATTATATGTTTTCCTTCCTGTGAAGGTAAGAGATGACTCTTTTTTTTATTTTACGCTTGGGAATACATTATGTATCCTCATGCCTAAATTTGTAACTATGAAACTCTGTGCGTTTTAAAATTATTGAAATTCTGGTAAACATAAATAAGACAATTTGAGTATAGAGGGACATGTTAATAGTTTATTTTTCTTCAGTATGGGACGACAAAACTCCGAAGGCTTGAGGTTCAATATGAGACGCAGTAATTTTTTTGTGCAATAAATATGGGGTGGTTCTGAAAGTAATATCGTTTTTTTGGGAAAATGAAGGACAATTTTCGTATAATGAATAAATATTTTATCGAATTATATATTGGTCATTCTAGCCCAAGACCCTTTGGCCTCTTTCTGGTAGTAGTAGTATGATTCCACGCTCATCGCGTCTATGCTGGCAAAAAACTGATCCAGGTGATTTTTGACCCATTCATTTGAAGTAAAGTCCAAAACAATTTTGAAATGACCGGAACAAATAATCCAATGACGCTAGATATGGATAATATGATGGGTTTGGCAGTGTATCCCATTCAAGCTCTTAAAGCTTTTGGCGAGTGACCTAACTTGTATGAGGTCTCGCATTATCTTGGTGGAACTCTACACCTTTTCTGTTGATTGATTCTGGCCTTTTAGAAGCTCAAGAAATCTTCAATAATTTTTATGTCAAAGATGCACCACGTTCGGAAAGGCTGGTTGAAGCTAATAAAGATGTGATAAAGGCGTTAGTTGATGCAAATCGGCGAAAAACAACACGAGATATTGGCGAGAGGTTGAATTGATCGAATTCAACTGTTTTGGACCACTTGAAAGGCCTGGGTTTAATCTCGAAGCTTGATATATGGGTTCCCATATTCTCACAGAGACGCCCCCAGGTATTAGATCTTGTCGTCATAAGGGTGCTTGCCTTGACTAGGACCCTAGTTTCGTCCCGGCGAAATGGGTTAAGTCTTGGTGCCTAACGAAATGCCATTTGCGCCAGTCACTGGACCTGTATGGTGAAAGATCTCCGAATGGGGCTCTAGTTTTGCCGTTCTGGTGAAATGGAGGGCTGAGCCAGTTGATTAACTCAGTGACAGTGAGTCTGTCGCAGCACAGGGCTTCTCCCTTAAAACTGGCGTACTCTACCCGATCGCAGTATGAATCTCTGGATTTAGCGTACTGCGTTACCTCGGGGGGATGGTTTGCCCACAGGTGTTACTTGCACCATCTAGCCACCCCATTGGTGTTGGACTCGAGGGGGCAGTGGTTGAAAGTCCGCATGTTGGACTAGGAGGGTATTTCATTTATCTGTTCGCAGACCCCCATGTTCTAGCCCCGGATCAATGCGTAACAATTTAGGGCTTGTGGATCACGACTAATGGCTCTGCCATTCCATTAGTGCTTGATGCCAGGATCAATCAAATGACTTCACAAGGGTTCGGTAAGTCAAGACGTACAGACCGTTAGACGGTGATCGTACCAGGATCAAAAGTCGTCATCAATCTTGAGACTATCTTAGTTCATGGGACTACGTTCGGATGGATGGATAATAATTCCTTCCGGCGGGTGAGTTGCGTCTCAAACCAACTAGGGTCAGACGGTTCTTGCTTTCGAGTCGGAGCCCAAACTGGAATTTGGTACGTTCATCTCTTCGGAGGGGTTCTTGCTTCTCGCGATGATATGGCGTAATCCTTATCACACTTTCTACCTCTTGGGGTGGACTGTGGAGACTGCTGAGTGGTCACTTGGATAAGAATTATGCTCACATGCCAATACAATCACCTGGTAGAATTCAAGTGTTCTCACGGAGAGAAATTAGTGTCGTCGCATTAACGTCTGCGATTCGCTTCTCAAACGTCACGAAAATGATCAATTTTTGAAGCTCATCGTTACTGCGGAGTGTATATAACAATATCAAACGCAATAGATCATGGAGCAAAAAAGATAAACCGGATCAAAGCATTTTCTAAGTCAATATTCATCAAAAAAAATTGATGCTGTCTCTTTGGTGGGATTTCAAAGGAATCGTTTTTATGAGCTTTTATCGGATAACACAACAAATAATTCGGAAGTCTTCTGTCATCAGTTGAATAAACTGAATGATGCACTTCAATAGAAAAGGCCAGAATTAATCAACAGGAAAGGTGTAGTGTTCCATCAAGATAATGCGAGACCTCATACAAGTTTGGTCATTCGTCAAAATCTTTTACAGCTTGAATGGGATACACGGCCACACCCACCATATTCTTCAGATCTGACGCCTTCGGATTATTATTTGTTCCCGTCATTGAAAATTTGTTGTATGGTAAAACCTTTACTTCGAATGAAGAGGTCAAAAATCGTCTGGATCAGTTTTTTGCCATCAAATACCTAAAATTTTATGAGCGTGGAATCATGCTACTGCCAGAAAATTGGCAAAATATGTTGAACCAGAATGGCCAATTCATAATTCAATAACATATGTATTCTAAATCTTAAAATTGTCTTTCATTTTCCCAAAAAAAAATCGAAATTACCTTCCTAACAACCCAATTATATTTCAGGTACAACCGAAACATTCCATAGGAACTCGGATGTACTCTACTTACACTTCTGAAAATATTATCACCTCAAAAATATCTATTGTTTATCGGACGAGATATTCAATCTGAATTAAGCTCCTGTCGATATGTCACGACCACAAATTAAGATCGAATGAAAAACGAAGCAGAAGGGCGGAATCTCGGACGGATTTTTCCGCAGGAACCGGTTAAAAGAATGGCGATTAATCTAACTTTCCCAAAAAATTAATCTCTTTAAAAGTATCCTCAAATCCTCCCAACTCGTCCATTGATGAATCTCTTCAAGCCGTCCGACCCATCTATCCTGGAGTCTTGGGGGATGAATCAAAGTTGGCTTTGCTTGCGGTCCCGTCTTATCTCCCCCTATCGATTTGGGGGCGGCAAACGAGCAACGGGGATGGAGAACTTTGGCGTTGAGGAGGAACTCAACCGCCTAATTATTTGACGAGAGAATAGGGTTCTGGGCTATGAATATTATGGGGGTATATAGGGAAATGATCGACCAAGAGAACGAAAACCGTATATCTCGGATTTAAAGCATACGTAAGTAGAGGGTGGGCTACCTAAGGTTTGCATTTTGGAGTAGTGGTTATTTCAAGTGCGGCAACATTTCTGTCATTCATGGTTTGACAGAAATTTAGTTTAATATTTGAAATTAACGAAATGGGTTGATTTATGCTTAAACAAAACTTGTAAATATGAATAAAAACAATATTCTAATTCCCGCTAATATTTTATTAACACTAACTAACTACGATCGTTACGATCGTAGTGTTAATAAAATATTAGCGGAAATTAGAATATTGTTTTCATTCATATTCTCAAGATGAATTTCCGTCAAGTAAAGACCGAAACAATCATAAAACTTGTAAATATCAGAAGTTTTTTATTTTTAGCCGGTACAAAATGCAAATTTTATATGTCTTCCTCTACATGGCGAATTGTACAATAATTTGCTGGATTTCAAACAAATCCATCAATATTCATTATACAGGCTGTCCCAGAAGTCGACGTCAAGCCGGAATCGGGTAACAGACTGAGTCATAGTAGTCATCAGAAAAAAAAATTAAAATAACCTAAGCCTTGAACTTTCCAAATTATATTGCATTTTTTATTACTCGAGAAAATGCACAGCCTGTGATGATTTTGAACTCCTGTTGCTACAATTTCTTCCTTTCTCCAAATTTTATTTTTCCTATGTTATCTGGAATAGTGCTTCTGTAACCTGACATCTTCAATTCTTAGCCAATTACTTCAGCTTGGAAAACAATGCCACTTTTTGCCGACCAAGTATTCAAAATTAATATTTCGCACAACTTTAACTGACTGGACTGAAGAAAACTGTTCTACATCAGTTTGGCAAATTACTCAAAAGTTATAACATTTATTAGGGAATCCAAAATGTTATAACACTTACTACATTATTTCTTAGATCGGTCAAAAAAACGGTCTTTCTTAAAGAAACACAGTTTCGAACAATTTCTTCGAACTTTCTAAAAATGATTCTAGTGCATCTAATACTTTAAGAATCTGGCTTGAATGAGATGGAGTAAGTCCTTCCATGAAGTATGAGTGAGACATATAGTGACACCATTATTTGGTATTGGCACACGTAAACGGAATACAGATCTGTACGCTAAATGCTAATATTTATTGAGATTTTTCACGAAATCAGTTGCCAAATTTACTTGAAGACGTGCCACTTAATATTTTCAGAGAAATATGGTTTCAGCAGCCCAGTATGCCTTCTCAGTTAGAGAATATCTAAATAAAGATTATCAGAGCACATGGAAAGGGCAGTCTGGTACAATCTCTTGGCCAGCCCGTTCACATGATTTGAATCCTTCGATTTTTTTTACTGGGAACAGTGAAGGAAAAAATGTATTCAAAATAAATTGAAAATGTAGCTGAGCTTCGGGAGAGAATTAGGTAAGCAATGCAATTCATCAATAACGGAAGATTCGCCCTTCTTTTTCAAGAAGATGTCGAGCATATATTGGGGCTGAAGTTTGAACATCTCTTGTGAATTTATTAAATCTTGTCATAAAACGAAACTGAATTTCTTTAAGGAAAACCTTTTTTGTCTAATATAAAAAAGAATGTAGTTACAGTATTTTATAATCCATATTAAATGTGCTAATTTTTAAAGTAACTTGCCAAACTGATGTAAAGTTGAGCGAAATTTTAATTTCGAATACTTGGTTCGGCAAAAAGTGGCATTATTTCCAAACTGGAGCAATTGGCTCAGAATTGAAGGTTACAGGTTACAGAAGCATTATTCGGGATAACATAGGAAAAAAAAAATTTGAAAAAGGTTCAAAATTGTAGCAACAGGAGTTCAAAAATCATCACAGGGTGTGCATTCTATTGAATAAAAGAAAGTGCAATATAATTTGAAAAATACAGGAATTGGATTTTTTTTATAGTTTTCTGTTGACTATTATGACTTAACCTGTTACCTGATTCCGGTTTGACGTCGACTTCTGGAATACATGTATATTCTTCTGTGAATATTACATGAAACTAGTTCAGTGGATAAAAAGTTTTATAATACAGAACTTTTCACGATAAGAGGTTATCAGAAATTTTTGGGGAATCAGATAACTAATCATGTTAGAAATATGAAAATATTTTGGTTCTTAGAGTACATAGGATGGAAACGTTTTATCTCCTCAGTCAACTTGTAGAATTTCTCGATAATTCGGCCACATTCAAAAAGAAGACTTTCAGTGGGTAAATATGATATGGAATTAGGATACAAGGATCAACACATGAAAATATATAACTATTTAACTACTCTTGTTTTTAGAAAAAAAATCCAGGTATTTTATTTTAAAATTATTCTCCTGTCACTAATTTTTATAATCTCGATACTTACCTTCAAAGAAAACGTCAATGTTTTTTGTGATGATGCTGGTTAAATCTCTGTTGATTGTGTTGAAGTTATTCCTTCTCAAGTCTAACATTTGGAGTTGAGTAAGGTTGGTCAGATATTTCCAGGGCAAGTTTCCAAGACGGTTATCGGATAAAATTATTTCCGTTATTTTCGGTGGAAGCTTGAAGAAATCTTTATCACTTGACAGATCTGCCAGTTTGTTATTTGATAGATCCAGAACGCTCAGTTTTGTTAAGTTGCCTATCACCCCTGTAAATGTATGAAGAAGGGAGTTGAAATTTTTGGCAAACTAACATTCAATATTCAAACAAATTAATCCGCCTGATCTGTACCAAATATAATAACTCACACTCCTTATTAAAAAAAAATACTATATCCTGTTTCTGATGAGTTATTTGATTAGAAGTAATTATTTTCATGGTTGAAGTAAATTTTCTGATGTTTGATTCTCTTCTGCAGTATTTTGACTGTTCGTCTTATGTGAACTTGTTTCATTCGATGTTGTAAATTTATTTACTTCCATACCTTATTTAGAAATTAAAAATATAGTTCAAAATTAATTACAGCAAAACCAATCACTCACCTCAGAAATTATAAGAGAAACAATGATTCTACTTGAAATATGCCGCAAACAAAGTTATTTTAAATTCAACCATAAAATTCATCAACAATTAGACCCTATGGGTCTTCCTCATCACCACTTCTCAGCGAAATTTTTATGACCCATCTCGAAAATAAAATCTTTTCTTCTTAAGATAATTTGATAAATGAAGTTCTCTATTGGAAACTATATGTCGATTGTGTATTTTGTATTTGGTTAGGTTCTATTGGACAATTAGAAATGTTTCTTAATTTATTAAATTAATTTCTCAATTCGGTCAAATTCACTATTGAAATCGAAAATTCCCAAAAATCAATAAATTTTTCAGATACTGAAATCGCAAGAAATGTTAATTCCCTCGAATTTGATATATTTAGAAAATCCACGTACACAGATTCATTAATACATAAAAACAGTTTCCACCCTCATAACATAAAAATGTCTCTTTTTCGTGCCTTTGTACATAGCTTACTATCAACCCCTCTCTCAATAGAAAACTTTAACAAAGAAATTAAAGTTTTGAAGTCATTAGCGTCGAACAATGATTACAATACGATAAATTAATTTTTAAAAAACCGCATAAAAAAGCCCTAGCCTCTCTTTACTCTGTTCTGCAGGACAAAGAAAAAGGAAAAATCCATAGTATAAATATCATACCACAAATAAGTAACAAATTTGCAATAAACTAAAACAAAATAATATTAATATTATTTGTACAAATAAGAAAAACTTAAGTTCACTCTTAGTCAACAGCAAAGAAACGTGTGAAAAAAGCGGTATATACCAATTATATTGTAATGAATGAATAATGAATCCATAAACATAAGGGTAGAAGAAAATAAAAAATTATATTAATAAAATACCATCTGGGTTTTCAGAACATTGTATCAATAACCACCATTTCATAGATTTCAATAGAACTGAGATTTGACTCCTAGGTAATAAAAGCAGAAGAATGGACCTTTTCGAAAGTTTGGAAATTTGCTTAGCACTCATAGGAAATTATCAGATTCAACCAATTTTTCGAATTTTTCCAAATAATCGGATTTATTTGGAATTATTACCGTGTTGCCTTTATCTGCTTTTGAAATTATGAGCTGATTTTCTGAAATTTTTCTTTTAATTTGATGAATAATTTTTTTTCGTTCTTATTATTTTCAAGAGTAGACATTGAAATGAAATTTGCAAAGGTATGTTTTTCGTAATTAAGGTTCTCTTTCGAATCAATTTTGTTAAATGTCAATTCACTATTTACATCGAGTTTTTTCGAATCTTTTTTGTTGAGAGTATTGGGACTATATTTTAAACCTTTTTCTAATAAATTGAGTTCTGATGTATCACATTGCGTTTCTGTAAAATTTATTACTCTATCATGAAATTTAACTGTATTCTCATTATTAAGCACCTTTAAGAAAGTTTGGAAATTTGTTTAGCACATGGTAAGAAGCTACCAATTACAAATGAACAACTTCAATTTAATTTATCACCATTGCTCTTACCTGTAAAAGATTAGGAGCAAGCTAACACCATATTTATACATTGTTCAAAAATGTACCTGTGATCTACCCTATCATTATAAATTGGATATCAAATAAACAGTGAAACTTAAGCCAAGTTGTTTTTATTTACTTTATTGATAATATGTAATAAGCTTAAACCAAAATTTTTAATTATTATATATACAATAAAATGATAGAAAAAAGTTTTTTCTTGATAGAGGGATTATTACAAAATTTTAATATGAATAATATGAAGTTGAGCTGATCAGTTACCTTTGTAATAATTCTAAATTGTGATTTTCTACATGTTTGAGGAATTTTTTGAAGGAACTTGAATGAGCAAGTTGTTTATGAAGAAGTTCTTGAGGTTACGTTTTGCTTTTTTGAAAAGGAATTTAGTTTTCATAAAACAAGGAATAAAAAAAAAATTTGTACTCTTCAAATATTTGAATAGTAATTTTTATTTGACAATTTATATTTCTTCGAGTTTCTTTCATTTCCTTTGGTACTGTATAATAAGTATTAATACTATATGTCAACTAAATTGACACACTGTGCTCTAAAGACATTTCTTTAATTTAATTCTAAAAATTTTTGAATAAACATTTTTCTCGAATTGAAATTTATTAGAGGTTTACAGAATAAATCTGTATGATATCCAAAATTCTATTTCTTATTATGTTAATTATAAAATTACACGTGTTGGTAATCCTTCGAATTAATCTGTTCGAATTGGTTAATTTGATTGAATAAAAAAAGTTAAAACATTTTACCTACCCCTGCTGTCAAAATATTACTTTATCTACCCTTACGGTTGAAGTGATACTTTATCTACTCAAAAAAGGTGCAATCACAACATTTTAACATTAGCTATAGAAAAAAGTATATTTATGGAGTTATAATGCACATTTGTTACTTTAACTTTTGAAGATAACTCATATTCATGTCCTTTTCTTGATGTTTCGAACATTGATTCATTCATTAATTTTCTTGAGTTACGTCCGACTATTTTCAATTCCTACCAGGAAAAAAGTTCGAGACATAACTTTATATTCCCAAAAATCCCAGATAAAACCGAATTTCTACAAATCGGCGGCAGTTCGTAGATAGAGACGCTCGCAAAATTTCCAGCGACATAAATTTCATCGGGAACGACATTGCTTGTGTTTCTTTTCCTGCTTTTCACCCCGCCTCGCCCCCACCCGAATCAAGGATTGCAATGTTTGCCCTGCGAGTTTTTCTATCGGTTTCCAAGTCGTTCCGACGATCGAGTTTCTCCCATTTTTGTCCTGTCGAGTGTTGTTTGTAGCAGTTGTAGGGCCGGATCCGTCGTCGATAAATTCGTAACTATAAAAACTGATTTAGAACTCGACAATTTCCGCATTACACGAATCCCGGAGCTGCAAGCGGGAGCGAGGATCGGGAGGATGCGGAAAGACCTCCGGTCTTAGGACGTATCGCCGGGAGCTGACAGGATAAATATTTTCTTCCGGAATCCCTCAGCTCTTCAGAGTAAACAAACGAGACGAGATAGTGTAAGAGCCGACAGAGAAGTTCGTTCACAATTAATTTGATAAATTGGTCCTATATTGGGAGTATAAATTCGTCGTTAATAATAATAATAATCTCATTCATCCTTTCAGACGAAATATATTTGTATATGATACGTTATGAAAAACCAGAAAAGAAAAAAAATAATAATGATAGAAAATTAAAAAACAGACAATTAAATTCATCAAATAAAATAAAATACAGGAACGTTACAAAGAGCAGAAAACATCTGCACGCTAACTCGCTATCCAACTGAAATATTGCTCCCTACTGTCAAAGCACTTCTCGAGCAGAAAGGCCTTAACCTCACTCTTGAATCTTTTGTACTCCAAAATCTTCAATTTGTCTGGAAGATGGTTGAACAATTTTATGCCACTAAACAAAGGTGACTGCTGGAATTTAGAAGTTCGGTGTTATGGAATACAGAGAGTTTCTTTGTGCCTAGTGTTATACTCCTTAAACTCCTCAGTGACAAAACATTTCTACGAGTGTACAAAAGGCAGCTTTAAATATAAATACTAGGAAAACTCATTATTTTGTACCTGAGAAAGAAGGGCCTACAGGACTCCCCAGGTTTCAAATTAAACATTAGACGGATTATCTTTTTTAGGCAATAAACACCGCTCCACTGAATGAGGAATCTCCCCAAAGAACAACGTCATAGTTAAGGTGAATGTACACTAGTGAATAATAGGAATCTATCAGAGATTCAGGAGGCAGCACAAGCTTTATGTGCCTGTGTGCGAAAAACGCACTACTTAACCTCTTACAAACAGAGTCAGCATGTTCCCTCCAACACATAAGCACCCATAAGCCCAGAAACCTTACACAATCAGAAGATTTCAAATCACAGGATTGTAGATTCAGAGTCAGTCGTTGGTCAGAGTCGCGTAATTGAAAGTAGATTAGGTCAGTCTCATTCACATTTAAAATTAGAGAATTTCTGAAGCACCATTCAGAGAAACACCGAACTAATAGTTCACAACTTGCTTTAAGTTCACTAAAAGTGTGCGCAGAAATGATAAATGATGTATTATCGGCAAACATCACAATCTTTTTATTCAACACATAAAGGAAATGAACAAGCATAAAATCTGGTAAGTCGTTAATAAATATAATAAATAAAAGGGGTACAAGTACCGAGCCTTGAGGAACACCCATCTCAACAGGATACTTGGCCGAGCTGTGCTGATCGACTCGCACTATTAATGCTATAAAACTCTTCATCCACTCCAGCAAGTGAAGCAATCAAATGCCCGAAACTGGTCAAAAACAATCCCGACTCCGTCGACCTCCCCATACGGAAACCGTGCTAACACAAACGAATATTTGTCCAAATACTTAGACATCCTGTCATAGACTAGTCTTTCTGTAATTTTGAATAGAGAACTTAACAAAGAGATTGGGCAATAATTATTTATGTCTTCTACAGAATCCTTCTTGTGGATAGGAATAACCACAGCCGTTTTGAGGAGAGAAGGAAACTTCCCTGAAGTGACTGAGAAGTTGATGAGATGTGCAAAGTGCATGGAGATGTGAGGTGTTAAAATCCTCAAAACCTTAACTGGTATCATATCAAGTGCACTACTGTTTTTATTTTTCAAATTTTTTATAACCGTTTCAATTTCCTCAGCCTCGACTGCAAATAAAAAGAAATTGCTCTCAGTCGTAGATCGAGTTGTACATGAGCTGGATGTTCAGGCCAAAATGTTTCCCAATGCTTGTTACGCCTATCGAAGAGAAATATCTACCAAATTCCCCAGCCACCTCTGATTGACTAGGAATCGTTCGTCCGTGAACCGTCAACACGATACTCGCAGTAGATGTAGGGAAACCTATTTCACTCCTTACTATGTTCCACATAGTTTTATTTTCATTATTTGAGCAATCTGGTAAATTCTATTGATGATTTAATTTAGTTGAATTGTGTAGGGCTTTATATTCTTTTTTAGCAGACAAATAAAGGCTTCTACTTTCCTCCGATTTCAAGCTCCGGAACAGCCCCATCAAGGGCTATTGATCGTGTCTGGCATAAGGTTCTTCTGAATAAGCTATCGTCGTATGGTTTTCCCGGGAGTTTTTGCGATTAGATGAAGAGTTTCCTCACCAACAGAAGTATTTATGTGATCACGGATGGTATTTGTTCCTGGGGTATCTAGATGAACGCAGGAGTGTCCCAAGGCTCAGCTCTTCTTGGAGTGACTGAAAATTCTACGGTCCTTTTACGGGGAAACAGGTGACAAATATTTCGGAGTCTGCTGTCAATAAGCTGGACTATTTGTTCAGGACAAGGAAATGTCTCTCCGCAGATCAGGTTCTTCTACTGTTTGAAGCTCAGATGAGACCAGGACTCAAAAACTGCTCTCTTGTTTGAAGGTCAGCACCCAATCATTCACCTTTTGGATTCCATCCAGAACAGTGTAGTACGACTGATTGACTTCCCAACTATAATAATCAGTTTGCAGCCGTTAGGACATTGTGAATTTTACCGGTCAGATTAGTAGCTTGTGAACGTGACTATTTCACCAGGTGACTACTTAGCAGTCTCCACAATCTACCCAGGAAGCAGATAGTGTGATAAGAATACGCCTGATCATCTCGCATAAGCGAGAACCACTCCGAAGAGTTGAACCCACCAAGCTCTCAGTTTCGGCTTTAGTCCGAAAACCTACACCGGGAGTGGTAGTAGCGAAGCACTGTACAACCTCTACTGGCTCTGCATTGTCAGTACCCGAGTTGTTTTATGACGAAACTCACTCGCTGAAGGGGTATCTTATCCACTCAGCTGAACGAAGTCTCATAAACCAAGATAGTTTCAAGATTTAATGACTGCATTTATCCTGGTAGGAGCACTGTCAATTCGGCCTGTACGTCAAGACCCACGAACCCTTGTAAAGTCTTTCAATTGATCTGGCTCCAAGCAGCAACTGTATACGCCGTATTGTCGAGATCCACAAACCCTAAAAACGTTTCTCAATCGATCCTGGTTCAGGATCGTCCAATTCCGCCAAATCCGAAAGCATTTCTCCTGAGCATGTATTTCTGTGAATAGATAGATGGAATACCCGTCTAGTCCAGCATGCGGATTTTCAACTACAGTCCCCTCGAGTCCAAGACCAATTAGGTGGCCAAGTCGTACGAATACTTCCCGAGGGCCTCCACTCTCCCGATGTAACGCATTATGCTAAATAACGCACTCAGCCATTGGACAGAAAAATCCGGAGATTTACTGCAATAAGATAGAGTAGGTTAGTTTTAAGGGATTATCCCTGTGCTGCGACAGACACCCTTGTCACTGGGTTGGACAACGTGGTTCAGCCCTCCATTTCACCTTTACGAAGAAACTAGATCCCCATTCGGTTGAACTTTCACTATACGGATTCAGTGACTGGCGCGAGTAACATTGCTTTAGGCATCAAGACTTAATCCTCCATTTCACCGGGATGAAACTAGCATCTTAGTCAAGACAAGTGCCCCCAGCGCGTCAAGCTACAATGTCATGGGGAGCACAGCCGTTGGAACACGTGAATTCTACTGGGTTATTATATTGGCATGTGAGCATGGCTCTTTCACCAAGTGACTACTCAGCAGTCACCACAGTCCACCTCTACAGGTAGAAAGTGTGATAAGGATTACGCCATATCATCGCGCGAAGCGAAGAGATGAACCCACAAGCTTCCAGTTTGGGCCTCGGCTCGAAAGCCAAAACCGTCTGACTAGTAGCAGCAAAGCACTATTCAACCTCTACTGGCTCTGCAGGTCACTACCCGAGTTGGATTGTGACGCAACTCACCCGCCGGAAGGACTTCTTATCCAAGTACCCGAACTCAGTTCCATGAACTAAGATATTCCCAAGATTGATGACTTCAATTGATCCTGGTACGAGCACCGTTTGTTGACGGTGCAGGCCGTTGCACGTACAGGCCGTGTTCGGCCTGTACGTCATGACCCATGAACCCATGTGAGGTTATTTGATTGATCCTAGCGTCAAGCACTAACAGCTAAGCCATTTCGTCGAGATTCACAAACCCTAAAAAGTTACGCATTGATCCGGGTTCAGGACAAGGCTGGTCGAACCGCAAAGTCCCGCTTAACCCTTAGTCATTTCATGAGAATATCCTGAACATGGGGGTCTGCGAATAGATAAATGAAATACCTCCCTAGTCCAGCATGCGGACTTTCAACCACAGCCCCCTCGAGTCCAACAACAATGAGGTGGCCAGGTGGTACAAGTAACATCTGAGGGTAATCCACTCTCCCGAGGTAACGCAGTAGGCTACATAACGCACTCGGCCATTTGACAGAAAAATCCGAAGATTTACTGCAATAGGTTAGAGTACGCTAGTTTTAAGGGAGAAGTCCTGTGCTGCGACATACTCCCTGTCACTGAGTTAATCAACCGGCTCAGCCCTCCATTCCACCAGAACGGCAAAACTAGGGCCCCATTCGGAGATCTTCCACCACGCAGGTCCAATGACTGGCACGAATGGCATTACGTAAGGCACCAAGACTCAACCCTATATTTCACCGGGACGAAACTAAGATCCTAGTCATGACAAGCACCCCCGCCCCGTCAAGATCTAATGCCTGGGGGGCGCGCCTTTGGAACATCGATAAAGAGTTGCTGACTTGTGCTTGTTCTATAGATATTATCACTGTCGATGGACCACGCAACTGAGATGATAGCAGCTGCCACCGCACGCGGCACTAGGGCTACGCACCTATCCAGTTGAAGTAACAACTCCGAGGACTTCTGTTTATCAGAAGTCCTTCTTTCACCAAACTCTGCCAGTTGTGGAGACGCTTCAAGCTGATGTGTTTCCTTCGATGTATAATCTTCAGTTCAAGACGAGAATAAACAGGACATAGCTCTCCGTTCAGGGCTGATTTATGTTCGTTGGGCTTAACAGCGCATTGACAATTGAAGCCAATAAGCTTCGAAACGGCTGCTTATATCCCAGCGATGAGCAAAACCTATTCGGGCTTGTTTGAGTTTGGAATTGTTATACAGATATGTATTGCACTGTCTCTTTCCGAAGAACTTTCTGATACCATAGCCCATATAACCATTGAACATATTTGGTACAGATTATTAGTCGATTTATTTTCATTTGAATAAAAATGCTAATTATGAACAACACGGCGTAATTGGATCTGGCTTGAGCATGAGAAAACTTTCCTACGTTTGAAATTGGGAATAATAAATGAATATAAAGTGGCTTGAATGAGGTATCTCGTGTTTGTAGATTTGCGTGCACTAGATGGCGCTAGTGTATGATAAATACATTAATGTTTCTATGCAAAGCAAATATAGGTGCGTGGCTAATTGTGTTCATTGTAAATTACAGCGCACTGACGATTGACACCAATAAGCTTCGGAACATGCGCATGTATGCTGCTTATGTCCCAGCGATCAGCGAAACCTACTTGGGTTTCTTTTATTTTGGAATTGTTGTACAGATGTATGTTGCACTGGTCCGGTTCGAAGATTTTGCTGATACCATAGCTCCTCATCAACTCACGTATGAAAACGCCATGTTTCAATAAGCAAATTACTGTATGACGATCCAGTTAACTGACCAAATCTAGAGTCCTCATTCAGGCCGCGATTTAGCTTTAGAAATTCCATAGTATATCAATAACAATTTTACACAGAGAACTATCCTATATGCAACATCCAGTCAAATTCAAACTGAAACAAATGTGATCGAGGGATATTCCTAGGAATATTGAACAGGAGGTTCTTCCATTACAGATACACGGTAGAATATCAGCCGTGACATCGCATCTATCTTTGTATGAAACCAACTATGCCTGCTTTCTTGAGTAATATCTCTCACCTTCTGGAATTCATTAACACCTGGATCTCGTTCCTCATACAGTTAACACCTCAACCTCCCACCACCCATCTGTTTTCCCCATCTCCAGGATTCATATCCACCTCCATTACAGCAACGTGCAGTGTTTCTTTGATAAATACAATAAGGCCCCGAGCAGACGTGCGAGGGTGGAAATTCATCCGTCCCCCTTTTACGAACCCCCGTAAGAAACCCCCTCAAATGAAATACGTTCATAGAATATGAAATCATAGAGCTGCGTCTCTTCGTTTAACAAAAAAAAAGTATCTGTTGCGTCGCTTTCCTAGGTTCCACGTTCCGAACGAAGATTATTACATTATTTTACGGAAAGAAATCCGAGGTGGGACATCGAGAAAAATCTGGAATTCGATAAATTGAGTTCGTGCTAGGCAGAAGCTAAGCTTTAGAGATTCAAGTGCACTCTCGAGAAGCAAAAGGTTGAAAAGCACTGACGGGAATTCAGGAAGCCTTCACGCGCTATTCATATCACTCAAGATCCTTACAAAATAATTTTTTTGCTCTTCTAATTCAATGACCTCCACGAAATTTCGTATGAGCCTTCTTGTCGTTATTTTACATACTTAATTTAACCTCAATCGTGAGACTGTTGCTATAGTTTCTTTAGCCCTCAGCGCTGTTACGCTTACAAAATTTTTATCCTTGTTTTGAATCTTCTGATTATACGATCCTCTTGAGATTTCGCAGAAACATATGCGTTCTCATTATCCTTCCACATCTCAAATTTCAGATCAATGGATGTGTGGATTGAAAATTATTAATAAAAATAGGAAAACATTTCAAATGTGAATAATTACGAAACCATCAGACTGATTTTACGCAGTAACGAACTCAACTGAGGTATTCAGTTTTTAAACCTATATCGAGAGTGTCACGTCTTCATCTCTTTCTGTTCGAAAGTTCTAGTGTTTGAGGAAGAGCTCAACGCTTTGTTTTGTATTGTTCTGAAACTTCTAATAACACAATCCTCGCAAAATATCAAATGAATATGCACGTTATCATCCTACTTTTAAATGCAGAATTTCAGATTAATCGATTCTTTAGTTTCCAAATAATTGAGAAAATATAAAAATTTTTCAAACGTGAATAACTTAGAAACTATTGAACGAATTTAGCCCATTAACGAATTTGGCCGGTCTACTTAGTCCCAAAACATTCCCTGAAGTTGCAAGCTCTAACTGTATCCGTTCTAGAGTTAACGTGCCGGCCATACGGAAAAGTTTTAACCTCGGATTCTTCATCAGTGAGTCCAACGTAGTTGTTCAATATCATTTTGGCTCAAAATTCGAAAATTACAAACATTATGCGAAACGATAGCACGCCGTTTCTTGGAACTAGCGAGCAAAAATTTCGTTCGAAGGAATGAATCGAATTTTGTGTTTTATCGTGAATTTATTCATTCGTTCAAAAGCGTTCGTTAATTGTACTCAGATTTTATTAGAGACTATCGATTCAAAGACTTTGGGATGATGAAAATTATTAGGAAATCAAGATTTTCATCTCTTCATGAGCAAGTTAAAGTCCTGAAGCCCATCAAAGGTCTAAATGTTATCCTACTGGCTAAAAGATATGAGCTAAATCCATGGTTTGTTCTTAAACAGCAGAAGATGCCTAACCTTTGAGGAAGTAGACAATAGATTCAGGTCGGCCTTGCATACCGAAACAGTAGACATAAATGACCAAAGTAGATATCATCATTGTAGTTACTAGCTCTTTACCAGGTGACCATGTAAGTAGTCTCCACAATTCACAAAAATGACTGTGTAATAAGCGTTATTTACGTGTTGCCTTTGATTCTACGTTCAATAATCCTATGAGGACAGCTACTAGGCTCACACTAGGCGATAGTAAGAACTGATGGAGTAAAAGCTCGTCTTTCAAAAACTGTTTTATTTCCGTCAAGTAAAGACCAAAAATATGAAATAGACATGTAATTATTCCTGCCAATATTGCACACCTGAAGCAGAGTGATAATGATATAATATACTCACATCGTCTTACATCTGATATAGCATTATGCGATAAGTTCAGCTTCTCAAGCTTCTTCGTTCCAACAGTCAGATCGAAGGTTATGATTGGCATGGCGTTGTAGCTCAGATCTATGTCTTTCAACTTATACGGTATATAAGGATCGCTCGGAAACATTTTTCTTGTTATGAAACTAATCTTGTTGTGGCTCAGATCAACCTGAAATTCAAGTGGTAAAACAAACTTAGAATTGAAAGAAATATTCCAAATTCGCTATGAAAAAGAAATATTCTTTTATTTTAATCACTCACACGTTCCAAGGATAGGCAATCTTCTAACAGTCCATTTGTTTTATTGTCCAGTTTCTCCAGTTTGTTGTGGGATAAATCCAATGTTCTCAAGGCAACTAAACCTGCAAATAACATGATTTCTGTGATTAGGACGATTTTGATTAATGTTCTTTTTAGATATCTATGTGAAAAAAACCAAAAACACATAGAGTTGCAAATGACAACAATATAGCTGATACACTTCTGATTATCAAGTCAGCTTATCGAATTCGTATTTGATTTTTTCAAATTATTGTCACCAATATGAAATATATACACATCATCGAATGTATTTTGTATCGGGTACTTTTTTGAGACTGATAGAACTTTAAATTGAAATAAAACACATTTAAATTAAGATTGAAGCCAAATTTGTATCTTATTCGACAGATAATTTTATGACATTTATGTTTTAAAAATAATTTCCAGCATATGTCCAACAGGAATCCACGACTAGCTCTGAAGAACCGCATTTGATCAGACTAATTTTAGACCACTTTTTCTAGTAACTCAGGCCTTATTTCATCAATAATACGAGTAAAGTTGGCTTCCAGAGCGTTTTTTCTTCTGGTTATTCAGCATAAGCCAATGACTTGACATAGCCCCAGGAAATAATCTAGTGGAGTTATGTCGTATGATCTTGGAGGCTAATTAATTGGACCATTTCTCAAAATAATGTTATCGCCACATCTTTGTTTCAATAAATCAATTGTCACGGAAGCAGCATGAGGTGTAGCACAATCTTGTTGGAACCAAAACACTTCTGGGTCGATGCCATTCAAATTTTAAAGCAAATAATCATTGATCATCGATCTGTAACGAGCACCATTCACTGTAACATTAGCTCCAGCATCGTTTTTAAAGAAATATGGAGCGATGATGCCTCCAGCGTGTAAAGTACACCATACAGTGAGTGCATTTTTCAGGATGCAATGGAACCTGCAGAACTTCTTGAGGATTGTTTTCACTCCATATACGGCAATTTTGCTTGTTTACATAGCCGTTCAACCAGAAATGAGCTTCATCACTAAACACAATTTTACGATAAAAAAGCGGATCAAAATTAAGCTGTTCTAGAGCCCAATCAGCAAACAAACGACGCTTATTATGGTCAAGTGGCTTTAGTTCTTGAACCAGTTGGATCTTGTATGGGTGCAGACCAAGATCTTCACGCAAAATTTTCCATGTGTTGGATGCACATAGTCCAACTTGTTGTGAACGTCGACAAATAGATAAATCTGGATCATCATTAACACTATGATTTACAGTAGCGATATTTTCTTCTGTACGTACAGTTCTTTGTCTTGTTGTTATTGTTGCATCAAGTAGAAAAAATGTTGTCCGAAATCTATCGATAGTTAGACGAATAAGCTGCTCTGATGGACGATTATGTAATCCATAAATTTCACGAAGTGCTCTATAAGTTTGGCGTATAGAACACTGATTTGGAAAATAAACTTCAATGCTTACTGAACAGAAATATCAAAACAACATGGCTCCTACCTTCTGTCAAATCACAGTTATCCCTATCGAAAGTTTTATCACTCTAAAAAAAACAACCGTTACATATTTGAATAAAATAATTGAAGCTGTAGAGAATTTTAATAAAGAAGACGCAATTTCAGACATTTGGACGAGACGATAGCAAAAAATAACTAGTAAAAAATAAATGAAACTACTCTAATAACACATTATTATAATTTCTAGTTGGGTCGAAATTAACAGTGCTGTGACTTAAAGTGGCGCAAGATCTTAGGGACAAAGCCTACCCAGAACACAACTGAACTCCTAACTCGCACAAGCTGAAAAAGCTTCTGAGGGATCTTCACAGAAAATCTATGAGTATCAGAATAATGATAATAATTCCCTCAACCTTTGGGTGAAACAATCCCAAAATTGCTCATTTTAATATATGAATTTAGGCTGCAAATAAACAGTTAAAGCCAATTATATGTCCCGCTCTTACACCCCATTTTGAAGTATGCTCATCCTAGAATTTGCATACTGAGTGATTGAGGTTAATCAATTACTAGGAAGAATTCATAAAGGAATCTCTACATACCAAACAATTCTTTAACTTTTTTCCATATTGAAATGAAACATCTTATTGAAAACCCCTTCAAAACCATCAGAACATAGAATAGAGAGTTTTTCTGTTGAATTACGTTCTATACACTGTGTTAAAATCAAAGTTGCTCTATTCTTCCCAATTCTTAATCATTTTGTCAATGGAACATAAATCAACTATTATCTTAAACTTCAAATATGAAGAAGTTCCTTCGAATACATCTATTAAGAAATTATCCCTTCGTCTTGTGATCGCTTAAGAAAACACCGCCGGGAAAAGTGGACGGAAAATAACAATTGCCACGCTCTGCTTGCCATTGAGAAAAATTATGGCCGAGTTTATTGGAGCGGAAAACGAGGTCCTCCCCCGCATTAGAAACGGGCGTCACTGTGGAATGACCGTCTAATGTCTTGATTTAGTGATATTATGTCCGATTTGGAGAGAGCGGGGTGGAAATCGGAGGAACTGATGGTCCGAAATTAAAGAAAGGGGGGAAATGTAATTAACATGCCGTTTCGGCAGATGGCTCGAGATTTATAGAATAAAATTCAGTTTTTGAGTTGGAAGAGTGAGAAGTAATCATTAAGGGAATGGCTGCTCAGCTTGTATTATATGGGACCTTCCAACAAGAGGTTTGATATTAAATTTCGCGTCATTTTTTAAATGCGAGAGTTATACTGACGGAGGTGTTGCATTTGGCAAATAGAAATGTAAGTTTATGAGGAATGGATCAATATTTTCTCATACATACAACAACTCGGGTACTGACACTGCAGGGCCAGTAGAGGTTGGATAGTGCTTCGCTCCTACCAGTGAACGTGTAGGTTCTCGGACTGAAGCTGAAACTGGAAGCTTGGTGGGTTCAACTGTTCGGAGTGGTGTTCGCTATACGCGATGATAATACATAACCCTTATCACACTTTCTGCTTCCTGGGCAGACTGTGTAGACTGCTGAGTAATCACCTGGTGAAAGAGCTAGGCTCACATGCCAGTAACCTAACCGGTAGAATTCACCCCTGCGGGCCAAACCACCCACCCTTGGTAGCCTTGTTTTCAAAAGGAGCCAGTAAAGGCTAACGGTTGCCAAGAAGAGTTCAACTCGATGCCAGAATCCAAGAGCTGGAGGAAAGTAACACGTCATAGTATCCTTCCCCTAGAAGCTAGCATAGATCTATTTCTGACGCATTCGCCCTTATGGATAGAAAACCTGCAATTTGGTAGAACCACGCCAGTTCTATGGATGCGCGCCCTGTTTATGAGAAGGATTGTAAGTAGTGAGTTATAGGTACCGGTGCTGCTGCGGGAGGTGCGTTTGAACGTCCTATCTTTCAATTCCAGAATATTTGAAATTTGCTATATACATTTGAATAAAACGAACGCCTCCAAAATCTATCCTGCAACGAGCTACGTGATATTGTTAATTTGTTCAATTGTGGCCATTCTCATTTAAAGTTACTACTTATGAGTTTTTTTGCTGGAATATCCATTTTGTTATTTTTCCCCTCGTACGTACTCAGATGGAAAACCCACCCCATCAAAGAGGAGAAGAAGACTTAATTGGTAAGATTGGTTTTCACCGTTTTATATTTGAAAATGTGAATACTATTTATGGGTTGAAGATCCATGTGTATTCCTAAATAAATGAAAAACGCATTGAAATAATAAACATTCACCATGAAATGGTGAAAATTTCAAGAATGTCGGTCTTTCTGCTTTCGGTCATTATTTCATAATTGGTACAAAAATAGCTCCCATATCCTAGCATGAAATTTCTCTTATATTTTCAAAGACAATAACAACCATCCTACTAATTCAGCAATTTATAAATTGATCAATGCCTTTTACTGATTGAGTGAATTCCATGCTTTTGTAATCCATCGGAATTAAATAATATTATCTGAGCTTTAGCATACTTGAAGTTTTTATTATATAACTATATTTATTGTTTCATTTATACATAATATTGTGTATGCTTTGTCTTGTGTAGGCAATTTATTGTGCATTAACACTACTCTCTCTCCCATCTACCTTTTATTATAATTGGTTGGGAAAAAAATCCATCATTTTTACGTGAACTTCGAGATCATATATGCACCATCATTTGTTGCCATTTTGAAGGTAGCTTCATACTAATAGAAGTGTTGTTTGACAAAAAACTCTTGTAATCGATTTTCAGAATCTCCTCTTGATGCCAATTTTTTACCATCCAGAAATTTTTGCAATGCGAGAAAAAGGTGGTAATCGCTTGGTGTAGGGTCCGTATTATATGGTAGATGCATTAACTTCCCAACCAAGCTTCAGCACTTTCTGGCGAGTTACTAGATTCGTGTGTGACCTGACGTTTCCATGATGGAACACAACACATCTTCTGTCGGTCCATTCTTGCCGTTTCTGTTCAGTCGCTGGCTTCAAACGGTCCAGTTGTTGACAGTAGAGATACGAAGTGTTTGGTCCTATAGAAGCAACTCATAATAAATTATCCCTTTCCAGTCCCATCAATGCACTCTAAATAATTTTACAAAAATGTAAAATATACAGAATTTTCTATTTGTTGACTTCCATTTTTAACACAGTGTGAATTACATCACAACTGAATGGACCAAACAACAAACAGGCAAAAACATTTTTTAGTTTGAAATGTCAACTTGACAACGAGCATGAAACTGAAATTGTTTGATCGATACTTTACGTGATATCGATCACTACAGCTATCTACCAAAAAAATAATGGATTTCTTTTTCCCCAATATATTATGTCAAACAAAACCAAAAATTCAGAGGCTAATTCTATACCCTTACTCTCCAGTGGAAATGAAGGAAAATAATGTTACAGTCTGAATATTCTTTAATAATGAAAGAAAAACCACAGGAATATAGAGTCCGTCTAAAAGGTATCCGGAATGTATTATTTTTCATAATTTTATGATACTTCTTTTTTGAAACATTCTAAGGCAAAAATAGTGTATAAAAAAAGTTCTGCAGAGTCCGCGATTGCCAAATTTGCATGGCAACACTATTTGCCAAATATTGTTGATTGTCAACAGGTAATACAATTTATGAAACAGGTAAAATATTTGTATAGAAAAGGTTTTCGAAACGTTAAAAAATTAGTGCAATTGACTGAACTGGGAATAAGTGCTGTATATGAGACCATACAGAGGATTAAAATGGCATAGATATGAGGCATAAACCAGTTTCAGGAAGACCGCGTAACATTAAAGGAAACAATTTAAACGCTTTATTGGCTTTAGGATGACACAATCCGCGCCTACGGTTTCCCAAATTTGCTAACAGATTTGGAAATCAACGAACATAAAAGCATACCTAGAAACCGTCCGTATGTCATTAAAAGGTAATGGTTTGAGGTGCAATATCTCAGCGTGGTGCTACGCCTCTCTGAATAGTTGATGGTACCATTGATAGTAAAAAGTATTGTGGCATTCTAAACGATTTTCTCCTTGAAACGGCGCATGCTTTACATCCAGACTGGTGAAGTTTTCAGCAGGATAATGCAAGATGCCATACTTCGACCTATACTCAAGCTTGGATGCAAGAACATCAAATGACAACCATTTACATGGCCAGCAGCTTAGTGCCATTGAAAACATACGGGGACTTATGAAGATTGAAGTTGAACAAGCAGCGCCACGAAATAAAGATGATTTTATTCAGGGTGTTTCATAGTCCTGGACTACCATCACAGGAAATTATGGACGTGATCTAGTTTCTGGTGTATCTCGACGTTTAGTCAAGTGTTTATAGTTAAATGGAGGTTGTATAAGTAAATAAGATTAATATTTTGTTATGATTTGCTAATTCAAAAATTAAAAATATATACCAAATAATTACAATTCAGCTCTGTTTTTTCCGGATACTTTCCAGAAGTATAGTCCGTCTAGAAAGTATCCTGAACTATACTTAATCAGATTTTCTGTCTAGAGTACAGTCATAACCGGAAATGCAAGAATATTTTCTAGTAAATTAGGAAGCAAATAGCCCAATACGAAACATAATCTTGAAAACTCACCATGAAATGCTCCATTCGGAATGTATGAAATATTGTTGTTGGTCAGATTCAGAGTCAATAGTTGCAAAAGGCCATCGAATGCCCTCACGCTCACATTACGTATTGCATTGTTGGCTAAATTGAGTTCGAAAACCACAGGTAAATTTCCAAATGCCGCCTTTCTCAGCTCTGTGATGTTATTGTCCTGAAATTGAATAGTGAGAGATTAATAACCGATTTAGTGCAGATAACAATGAGTGATATATGAATGTTTATTGATTTTGTGTAGTTGTAGCCATATTAGCAATTCAGTGAAATGGACAATTGGAAATCATTGGATGGAATGTTTAAACGCTTATCGCGACTTATTTCCGTTTTATTGGGAGTATCAATTAATTCCATCTGTTTTCAAAAGATGCCCCTAAAAATATAAAATTTTGAATGGTAACAGCTGATTGCTGCGGTTTTAGACAGATGAAAGAGTGAGTTTCATACAAGCGTTTCTTGTTACGCTGTTGAAATTGTGATAACTAAACAGCCTCTCCAGAAAGTTGAAATGTTTTGTTTTAATTGGACTGACAAGTCATGAACAGAATAGTTTCAGAACTTCAAAAATAGTGATTTCAGCGTTGAAGAGAGACCTCGCTCGAGACAGCCTACAAAATTGTAAGAAGATAAGTTACAGACATAACACGATTAAGATCCGAGTATAACGCAAGACGAACTCACACTTACGTTGGGGGTGACCCAACAACCCGTGTCTGTACGTTTGAAATCTATAGGGAACAGGGTTCTTTATGAATTGAAACCAAGAGATCTGGAAAGGCGATTATTTTCTTATGAGCAGTTGCTTCAAAGGCAAGAAAAAAAAGTATTTTTACAACAGGTAGTTGCTAGTGACGAAAAGTGGATCTTCAACGACAACTTCAAGAAATAGAATACTACGCTTTGCCCGGCCAATCGTTGCCATCGACCTCAACATCAACCGGAGCTGGTTCGAAAGTTATACCAGGTGTTAAAAAACAAAGTTTCAATATTTTGGTAGCTAATTCTTGTCCTCAAAATAAATAAAAAGTTTCATATAAACATGGGTCCGCAAATGAGCCGTTATATTAACGACTAGCGAAACCAAATACGATAAATTACAGAAGAAATTCGATTTACTTTTGATTTCTGGTGTTCTGCAGAAGATCTTCCATATGACCACCGTCTATTTCAATGCAGGAAGTACAACATCACATGAACGAATTACTTACTCTTTCGAAAAGACCTGGTTGTGTTCGGATCGTTTGACAGGATAGTTCATTCCGATGTTACAACTCTTCGATATTATTCACTGACGATAAGTACACTAAAATTTTCAAATAACCCCAAATACAAAAGTCCAAATGATTCAAATCGGGAGATCTAGCGGACCATGGCACTGGACCTTCTCGTTCTTTCCATCTTCTGGGAAATGTTTGATCCAAATGTTCCCTAAGAGCAAGTATATAATGTGGGGGCGCTCCATCTTGCATAAACCAAATTTTTATCCACTGATTTGAAGATACCGCCATAGGTCTAGAAAATCGGGCAAGGTATTGGTAAGAAAGTTGAGCTACCCGGCACCCTTTAAATTCCCTGGTAAAACTACTTGCCCTAACAAACGATCTCCTAAAATACCTAGCCAGTATGTATACTGAAACGCTGTTGATGCCTGTATTCATGAATAGCGTGTGGATTTTCATCCACCCAATAAGCCTATTATTAAAGTTAATAATTCTCTCTTTGGTAAAGCCTGCTTCATCAGTGAAAAGGATATTAGAAGTAAAATGCGGATGTTCAGCAATCTTTGTTAAAACCCATTGACAGCATGTCCTTCTGGCTTGATGATCAGGAGGATTCAGAGTTTGCACGCGTTGAATATGGAATGGATAGAGAGATTGTTGACGCATGGTTTTCCAGACAAAGGGGGCACTTTATTCCTACTTTCTTTTCTTCAAGGAACCAGTTTTTCTTAATCATCTAAAAACTTGATTAAACGTCACATGAGATCGGATTAAGACTTTGCATAAAGGCGACGTGCTTCAGGACCAGTTCCGTTGGCACACTCATTTCAATATTAGAATAAGGCATTTCAAATTCAGGAATAATAACTTTTTCTTAACAACAAAGTGAAAGAAAGTAGACAACTCGAATCGGATGCAAAATACTCAATAAAAGTACGTAAATGTCATATGAAAACCAAATGTTTGATGCCAGCTGTGATTTTTTTTAATAAACCCACTGAAAAACATTCTAATTATAGGTTCAGTAAACAAGACATCTGAAAGATGAAAATAAATCGAGTATCGTATTTGGTTGCGCTAGTAGTTAATTTCACAAACGGCTCATTTACGAACCGACCTTTAAATGAAACTTTTTACTCATTTTGAGGTCTTTAATCAGCTCCCAAAATATTGATACTTTGTTTTTTAACACCTGGTATAGGTACGTGGTGGAACGTTGTGTACTACGACCTGCTAAAACCTGGTGATAGAGCGCCAAAAAACCATAGTAACAGTCTCACTATCCAGTTTAAATTTAGCATTTAAATGTAATATAACAAAGGGTGATGCAAAAAATCGTGAGGATCATATGATTAAAAGATTAAAAACATGTGAGTAGAGCAGCGTTTAGCACTACCGGATTAATGGCAATATGAATTTGATATTTACGGGTAAATTAAAAGGCATAAAGACGCACATGTTCGTCCAATATATTCGAATCTACAGATTCGTGAGGATCTTTTAATTAAAAGATTCAGAAACTATAACCATTCAAAATTTTCCTATTCAAATATTTTCGAAACTACCAATCAAATTTAGTAATTATGTAATATTGCTATATGAAGAAGCATGGAATATTTTCAGGGAAAAAATTTCTACTATTTTTTCATCTTTTACGAAAGGAGCTGATGTTTGAAATCTTCAAATAATATATTCGGAGTGAAACCAACAAAGTCTCCATCTGCCTTGGGGGGCGTGCAAGTGACCTGCGTTCTTTACAATACATTTCTTTGCTGTGGCTTCGAACTCAGAAACTGAGTAATGATAGTATTTTTGAATTTTTTCGTGAAATTATTGATCTGCTCACAACAATCATGCTATTCAACACTCATGTCACCACTTTTGACGCGCACAAAGTAGCCTAAACTTGTGTGCAGCTCACAACAGTCTTACTAAGAGATTGTTGATGCATTTTTTAAACTTATTTCGCAGGTTTCCTAAACGAAAAACAAAATTCTGAATGAAATGTATGTTTTTTTGAGTTTTCCATAACGATTCCTTAGAAGTAGACGATATTATTAGAAGAAACACCTTATTGCGTCCAAAAGTGGTTCTATAAACTGGCTCAGTCTTCATGGTTTTTGGCGAAGGTTTCTACTAACCCCATCTAGCAGGAGAACTATCCACTACGCATACGAAAGACAGCACGTTTTCAGTACGCTCCTTTCTTGTAGTTTCTCCCGTACAAAAAAATAATAACAGTCGAAGTTAAAACTGCCTCATTTTGTACTCAGATATCACTTATTTCTATAGAGCAGTTTGTTCCAGAAGCCGAAACAATGAAGGCTGTAATATCTTCTTTTCCATTATTTCAAAGAGGAAATAATTCTAACGTAGCTCACCTTCTTCGCTCCTCATCTAGAATTCGGCTTTGCTCTGCTACAGTTTGCCGGCGTATCATATAGAGGACACGACTAGTCATAAACTTCCTCACTGACCGTCTCCGCCGAGTTCGAGTAGGAAAAGGCTCACAGCGTTCGATGACTGTTCTGACGTGAAACACAAGGTCACTGGCGTCACAGGCAGACATGCGCACCACGCCTGTCTGAAGAGTTCAAGTGCGCATGTTCAGAACGAAATTCCGCCCCCCTGGTTAAGTGGTAGAAGCTCCCTCACAACACAGCATTAACCTCATAGCTTCATTGGTGACCCAGACGTTATTGGGAGATTTGCGTCAAGAGCGAACTATCCCATTCATTCGGAGGCCCTAATTGCTCAATCCATCATTCCGAGGCATCCTTTCCTTTCGTTCCAGAGTAACTTCGCTGGAGATGGCACTGCATCCAACCCAGTGGCGGACTGTTTCCCTGCCTGATCCCAACGCCCTATGCCGTGACCTTACCGATGTTTACTGGAAGGGGAGTGTGTGGCGTGTCCGCTCCTTTCGCTGAATTCTACTCTGCTCGGCTGCAGCTTCCCGATATAGCATATAAGGGGCGCGACTGGTAGCAGACAATGCCTTACTCATCCGTTTTTGCTGGGGTTTAGTAGGGCAGATATGCGCACCCCACCTTTCTGAAGAGTTCAGGTGCGCATGGTCGGAACAAAATGCCGCGTCCAGAACTAAGAGGTTGAAGCTCCCTCAAAATACCCGCATTTCACCTCAGAGCTTCATTAGTGACCCCGACGTGATTGGGGGGTTTGCTTCAAGGGCGAACCAGCCCATCCAATATTTCCATGGTAGCCTTCCTTTCGTTCCATAGCATCCCCGTTGGATATGGCACCGCGACCAGCCCAGCGGCGGACTGTTTCCTGCCACATTCCAACGCCCTATTCCGTGACCTTACCGACGCTCACTGGAAGGAGAGTGTGTAGCGACCACCTTCTTCGCTCCTCATCCGGAATTCTGCTTTGCTCTGAAGAGGAAATTGGAGCGTTAAGTCGCTTCATAAAAGCCTGCTACTAAGAGTTTCACTGAGGAACCCAAGTGTTGCTCCAACTTCTTTTGCGCATTTACGTCGAGCTTCTCCGCAACGAAGAAACTTTTGTATGTGATGCTGTACTGTTAGGCACTTTCAGTAGTACTTACAACTGAGTAGATCATCAGAAGACATCAGGTATCCATGAGTCAATATCGTGTGATATATTCTAAATCGTCATACCTAAGTTAAACACTTAGTCACGCAGTTTTAAGTTGCATTAGTCCCATTGATTTTGTTATTTAATATAAAGGTGGTTTTCAGGTATGTACGAGGAAGAATATTTATTACACTAAATTCGAAGTATCTTTATTAGGTATTATGCTAATACTCCGAGATATCTTGTAAAAGTCCCTCAGAAGATTTGAGTGAAGCTTGTGGTTGTTAGAGAATCAGATTGGTTCTGGTTAGGATTTGTTACTGTGTCTCTTCAAGCCTCCTTAGATACGGCTTTGTCAAAATGTGGCCCAACAGTATAATCGTGACCAGTCATCACAGCGCAAAAATGTCTTATCCTGACAAGATGGGAATCGACTCCGATGTTCATCTATGTACAAATTTCATGCTCTCGTCGGTTATAAAACTCACAGTTAATTCTTTATTAGTAAATACGTGTAAGTCTTTAACTGCACTCAATTTGAGTTTTTTTGAGGAAGATACCTGTAATAGAATACGTTTTCACAATAAGATTAGTGTATCTAGGTGAACATACAAAGGATACCTGGTTTAATTGTATTTGCTGAGAACAATTCATCACCGAACTCTTCACAATACATGCAGTCTCTCATTCATCCTGAAACTCGGAGATCATCGAATTAAACTTCAAAGCAGTCCATGTCTTTTCACCCTAAGTGCCTAACACACTTCCAGTTTCCCATTAAATAATCATTACCCCACTCTTTGTCGTGAACATTATGTTAATTCACTGGAAGAACATCGAATTTTCGGGTTGCCCAAATATATAAATTAGCCTCCTCCACCTGAAAGCAGACGCGGAAGAGCTCCCCTAAGGCAATTTCCTGTGATGAACGCATCTGAAGCTGGCTGTTAGAGTGTCTACGCGGAGGCCATACTGATTAGCCCACGCCCAAGTAGAAAAGAGTCTCACCCAATTTGAATTTAAATTGGGCATCAAATTTATGTACACTATTATATTAATATTGAAATTCGCGTGTACGGTCCCACGACTACAGGTTAGGAGAGGCACTTAATGCCCGAAATGAAGATGAGACAGTCGCTCGAACGGAATTTACTGATCTGGCACAATGAAGAAGATTGGAGAGGGGTCGTGAGGTGAAGCTGGCGGAACTCCGCAGTGAATTAGTTTTTCCACCAGTTCGGGGTGGAATTTTATGATTTAGGTGGTGAACGTTCGTTAGAGGTAGACCGTGTTCTTCAAGCGGTTTTTAAGGATGCGAGTTTTATGATTTTCTCATATAAGGCGTAGGCCATTTGAGATTTTCATTTTGATCGACTATAAATAAGAAACTAATGAAAATCTTTCCAAAGTTTTGAGTTCATCAGAAATTTTGAACCTTGACATTTACGAATGGAAAAAATATCATTAAAAAGGCAGTTACGATAGTCGCAGTATTTTTTTAAAGAAGTGTTGCCTGACTCGAAATAACCACTACTTCAAAATGCAAACGCTAGACAGTCCACCATTTGCTATTAATCGCTATGGTTATGCAAAGTTTGGGCCTTATCTGTCATCTAGTTTTTTTATAGTGTTCGAGTTTATCAATTCATCTCAATTGTGCTCTGCAATTTCTAGCAGCATAGATGTAAGTATCGAACAAAGAATCAGTTTTAAATAATATTTAAATAAGGTTGTTCTGATTTTCACAAATTTTTATTGTTATGTTTACAACAAGCGTTTCGCTATCACAGTAGCATCATCAACTAAGCTTGTTTCCGAAATCCGTTGCTATTTATATTACAGTAAGTACAATAAATTTTTATTGAGCACTAAAACTCCAAAAAGGGTCACTGCAAATTCCAGTTTATCTGAATATATTTAACAAAGGTGAGTTATTTAAATCTATTTGTTCGTTGAGTAATATTCCAATTTTATTATGTTCATTTATCTCTAGGGATTCTAACAGATTTAAGGTATAACTTTTACTTCCTCTATGCAGAATTTCAAAATTTTGGTTGAAAGTACATTCTGTCAAGAAAGTACCGGGAATTATCGATTTAAATCTGGCGGGGCAATGAGGCAGGTAAAATTCTTTTTTCCTAGGTTGGTACCACTGTCCTCAATTACTATGGCAAGCTTGAGCGGGATCTGTCAACTAGTGTGTTTGCAACAGCTGATTAAGTCAGTCGATGTCAGAGTGCGTGCCGATTTTTACCATGGGTGATTACGTTGAGCAAAGAATTTGTTTAAAGTTTTGTGTTGCAAATGAATTTTCGTGTGCCGATGCATTGAAAATGTTGCAAAAGGCCTTTGGTGATAATGCTCTATCGAAAACTCGTGCATATCAGTGGTACAGAGCCTTCAAGGACGGTCGTGAAGTGGTCGCCCATCGACGGCTTCGATCGAAGATAACGTCGATAAAATTAAGGAAAGGGTGCTGGAAAACCGTCGTACCAGCTTGAGAGAGATAGCACATGATCTTAAGATACCCCACGAGTCCGCACGTACGATTTTGATTGATATTTTGGGCATGAGAAAGGTGGCTGCACGACTCGTACCGAAAGACCTGAATTTTCTTCAAAAACGTCATCGCGAACAGGTTGCTTCAGACATGCTGGATCGCTGTAATTCCGATTCTACATTCATGGAACGCATTATAACTGGTGATGAGACCTGGGTCTACGAGTACGATATGCAAACAAGCCAGCAATCATCGGAATGGGTGGCAAAAAATGAGCCGAAACCGAAAAAACCAAGCCAAAGCCGCTCGAAAATGCAGGTGATGCTCATTGTTTTCTTCGATATTCGTAGCGTGGTGCACTACGAATTCGTTCCAGAGGGTCAGACGGAAAACAAGGAGTATTACCTAGGCGTTATGAAACGTTTGCGTGAGCGTATCCGTAAGAAGCGGCCAAATTTGTGGGCGAACAACTCATGGATTGTGCATGAGGCCTTCTCACCGAGCTACGACTTTCTCGCCAAAAACTCAACAAACGTGCTTCAGCAACCACCGTATTCGCCGGATTTGGCTCCCTCCGACTTTTTCCTCTTCCCAAAACTGAAATTGCCCCATTGTGGCACCCGTTTTGAGTCGATTGAAGCCATAAAACAAAATTCGGCGCGAGAGCTAAAGTCCATCCCGGAAAGCGCCTATAAAAAATGTTTCGATAATTGGAAGTGCCGTTGGCATAGATGTATTGGAGCAAATGGAGCCTATTTTGAAGGCGACCCAATAAATTTTGACGATTAAATGTAAAAATGTTGTTTTAATTGAAAATTGCCGGTACTTTCCCGTCAGAGTAGTATGTCCTGTTTCTAACAAATGGTTGGAATATGTAGAATAACTCTTATTATTGGGGAAACTCTTCAAATGTTCACAAATTCTATGTCGGAAAGTTCTTCCAGTCTGTCCTATGTATACTTTATATTTATTTTTGAGGTATGTAGCAATTTTCTCAGAAATACCTTTAGTGTATTTCAAGGAAATGTATTTAAAATTTTCTTTTATATTAGGAAACACTACATTTAAAGCTATTTTATTATTATTATTCATCAACAATTTGTCTATCAACTTAGGATCATGGTCGTTATTAATAGCTATTTGTTTGATTATGTTATGTTCTGAAATATAATTATCTCGATTCATGGGAATATCAACTAATCTATGGATCATACAATTGACTGATGATAATTTTTGATTTAAAGGATGATTTGATTTATTGTGTATAATAGAATCCATATAGGTTGGTATGTGAAATATTGAAAAATCATGTAAATTATTTAATCGAGTAACAATTAAATCAAGAAAATTTAGAGAATTTTTATGTTCGGTTTCCATAGTGTATTTTATTGAAGGATATATTTCATTGATAAATGAAAAAAAAAATTTTAATTCTGTCTGTACCTGTGAAATAACAGAAAATATCGTCTACATATTTATATCAATATAAAAAGTATTTCTTAAGGGGATTTTGGTGAATTTTAGTTTCAATATTGTTCATGAATATTTCTGCTAATAAAGGACTTAAAGGATTCCCCGTAATCAAAAACCGTTTTCAGATTTATAAATTTTATTTTTGAATTGAAAATAATTTTGTTTAGTGCAAATATCTAGACATTCTAAAATATCTTCTTTGATTGTATTATATCTCTTGTTCATTAATAGATTATCTACTAGGTCAATTGTTTCGTTTGGTGGTATACTTGGAAATAAATTTTGTACGTCAAATGAAATGAATTTAGCATTATGTGGTGAGTAGATATTCTTTATTTTATTTATTAGCTGTAGTGAATTTTTTATCGAGTATTTAGCTTGGAATATAGTTTCTTTTAAAATAATCTGAATAAGTTCTTTCGAAAGTTCAAATTAAGGTGCACTAACGAACAAAAGAACTGGTCTAACAGGATAATTTTCCTTGTGTAATTTAATCGAAGAATACATTTTTGGTGGTTGTGGATTCATTAAAATTAATTTATTTTTTGGGGTGTTCCGAAAGAGGCTGGATTCCGGGGTTTTTAGGGATTTAATTTAATTTTGGAAAATTTTCGTTGGATTTTGTTTGATTAATCGGAAATTATTTAATTCTAGGAAAGTAACTGATTTGCTAATATAATCACTTTCCGTTAAAGCAATAATAGTGTTACCTTTATCGGCTCGAGTATATCTTAAGGTAATACTCTCAGAATTAACCTGTAGACTCCATAATATCACTTTTGATTGTATAGATAAAAATGCAAGAGAAAAAGTCGCTAATATTTTATATAAAAAATTTTTGATTCAGAAGAAGAAAATAACCAAATTAGTATCAGATAAAATTCATAATAGCAAACAAATTGCAACAAAATCAAAAAAAAATTCAAAACACATATTTTACCCTAGATTCAAAAATATTTCCGTAACAAAATTTGATGAAACAGAAATTGATCTTTTGAATAAAGGATTCAAATATGATATTAATTCAAATAACAAAAAAGAATTAGAATATGTAGCAATAGGTTCAGAACTAGCACTTAAAAATTACAACACAAATATCGACAAACATATCATACCAATATCATTACAAACCATCATAATTTACTTAACAGAAATTTCAGAATTAAAGAGGAATATAAAACTAGTGAAACTTTAAATCAGACAATCACTGAAAATAATTTAATTTTCACCCATGCCAATAAAGGTGACACTATTATTGCTTAACCGGAAAGTGATTATATTAGCAAATCAGTTACTTTCCTAGAATTAAAAAATTTTCAATTAATCAAACAATCCAACAAAAATTTTCCAAAATTAAATTAAATACCTGATAACCCCGGAATCCAGCCTCTTTCGGAACACCCCAAATAATAAATTGATTTCAATGAATCCACAACCTCCAAAAATGTATTCTTTGATTAAATTACACAAGGAAGATTATCCTATTAGACCGGTTGTTTCGTACGTTAGTGCACCTTCATTTAAACTTTCGAAAGAACTTATTCAGATTATTTTAAGAGAAACTAAATCCCAAGCTGAATACTCGATAAAAAATTCACTACAGCTAATAAATAAAATAAAGAATGTCCACTCACCACATAATGCTAAATTCATTTCATTTGACGAACAAAATTTATTTCCAAGTATACCACCAAACGAAACAATTGACCTAGTAGATAATCTATTAATCAACAACAGATGTAATACAATTATCAAAGAAGATATTTCAGAATGTCTAGATATTTGCACTAAACAAAATTATTTTCAATTCAAAAATAAAATTTATAAATCTGAAAACGGTTCGATTATGGGAAATCCCTTAAGTCCTTTATTAGCAGAAATATTCATGAACAATATTGAAACTGAAATTCACCAACATCCCTTTAAGAAATACTTTTCATATTGGTATAGATATGTAGACGATATTTTCTGTTGCTTCACAGGTACAGACAGACTTTTAAAAAAATTATTTTCATTCATCAACGAAATACATCCAATAAAATTCACTATGGAACGAACATAATAATTCTATTAATTTTCTTGATTTAACTGTTACTTGAATAAATAATTTACATGATTTTTCAATATTTCACAAACCAACCTATACGGATTCTATTATACACAATAAATCAAATCACCCTATAAATGGAAAATTATCAGCATTCAATTGTATGATCCATAGATTAGTTGATATTCCCATGAATCGAGAAAATTATATTTCAGAACTTAACATAATTAAACAAATAGTTATCAATAATCACTATAATCCTAAGTTTATAGACAAATTGTTGGTGAATAAAAATAATAAAATAGCTTTCAATATGGTGTTTCCTAATATAAAAGAAAATTTTAAATACATTTCCTTAAAATACACTAAAGGTATTTCTGAGAAAATTGCTACATACCTCAAAAATAAATATAAGTTAAAACCAATTCAAATTTGAGTGACATTATTGAAAATAATAAAGAGTGTACACATAAAGATGACAAATCCGGGGTTTATAAATTAACCTGCGGTGATTGCCCTAAAGTTTACATAGGACAGACTGGAAGAACTTTCCAACATAGATTTTGAACATTTAAAGAGTTTCCTCAATAATAAAAGTAATTCTACATATTCCAACCATTTGTTAGAAACAGGACATAATTTCAACCATAATTTCGAAATTCTACATATAGGAAGTAAAAGTTATGCCTTAGATCTGTTAGAATCCCTAGAGATAAATAAACATAATAAAATTTCTCTTTTGGGTTTTAGTGCTCAATAAAAAATTATTGTACTTACTGTAATATAAATAGCAACGAATTTCGGAAACAAGCTTAGTTATTCAAAATGTAATCTTGCCTGATGATGCTACTGTGATAGAGAAACAATTGTTGTAAACATAAGAATAAAAATTTGTGAAAATCAGAATAACCTAATTTAAATATTATTTAATATGGATTTTCACCAAGTAAGGACTAATTCAATTCAATATCAGTTTCAAAGTTTATATTGCAAGTAGCGAAAATGGTGAAAATGTTGCACAAGACTAACGATGAACTAGTTGAATCAAAAACACGTGCAAATGAGTTATTCGATACATTGAAAAGATGTCAAGATATGGTAAAAGGTTTGCCTCGCCCCAATCGGCTATCAGAAACTCCAACTGAACTTAATATCACTCAAACTGGAGAATGCGACAGAAAATCATCGTTGAAAGCTGATGAATATTCAACAAATCAATTCATATTATTTAAAACGAATTTTTGTACATTAAACGCATTTCTAGTCGACTAGTGCCGAAAAATCCAAGTCTCCAAGCTAACATTGTAAGTGAATTACTGCTCAAAAGCTCAAGAAACCTCATAAAAAAAAATCGCATTTGCTAATAAAGCCCCTAATATTCAAGTTTTATTTCAAGCTATTTTTCAACTAGAAAAAACTTTCGTCATCTACCTCAAATTTGATAGCACAATTCTTATAACTGATAGATCATCACCAGGTATTATATCTAACACTTACATGGATTCGTATGAGGACTATTTTTCTTGCCATAATTATCTTCAGCAACCTGAGTCCTCTGAAGGTTCAAGTTCTACTACTCTGTCAAGAAAGTACCGGGAATTTTCAATTAAAACAACATTTTTACATTTAATCGTCAAATTTTATTGGGTTGCCTTCAAAATAGGCTCCATTTGCTCCAATACATCTATGCCAACGGCACTCCAATTATCGAAACATTTTTTATAGGCGCTTTCCGGGATGGACTTTAGCTCTCGCGCCGAATTTTGTTTTATGGCTTCAATCGACTCAAAACGGGTGCCACGAAGAGGCAATTTTAGTTTTGGGAAGAGGAAAAAGTCGCAGGGAGACAAATCCGGCGAATACGGTGGTTGCTGAAGCACGTTTGTTGAGTTTTTGGCGAGAAAGTCAGTCACAATCGTAGCTCGGTGAGAAGGCGCGTTATCGTCATGCAAAATCCATGAGTTATTCGCCCACAAATTTGGCCGCTTCTTACGGATACGCTCACGCAAACGTTTCATAACGCCTAGGTAATACTCCTTGTTTATCGTCTGACCCTCTGGAACGAATTCGTAGTGCACCACGCCACAGATATCGAAGAAAACAATGAGCATCACCTTCATTTTCGAGCGGCTTTGGCGTGGTTTTTTCGGTTTCGGCTCATTTTTTGCCACCCATTCCGATGATTGCTGGCTTGTTTGCATATCGTACTCGTAGACCCAGGTCTCATCACCAGTTATAATGCGTTCCATGAATGTAGAATCGGAATTACAGCGATCCAGCATGTCTGAAGCAACCTGTTCGCGATGACGTTTTTGAAGAAAATTCAGGTCTTTCGGTACGAGACGTGCGGCCACCTTTCTCATGGCCAAAATATCAATCAAAATCGTACGTGCGGACTCGTGGGATATCTTAAGATCATGTGCTATCTCTCTCAAGCTGGTACGACGGTTTTCCAGCACCATTTCCTTAATTTTATCGACGTTATCTTCGATCGAAGCCGTCGATGGGCGACCACTTCACGACCGTCCTTGAAGGCTCTGTACCACTGATATGCACGAGTTTTCGATAGAGCATTATCACCAAAGGCCTTTTGCAACATTTTCAATGCATCGGCACACGAAAATTCATTTGCAACACAAAACTTTAAACAAATTCTTTGCTCAACGTAATCACCCATAGTAAAAATCAGCACGCACTCTGACATCGACTGACTTAATCAGCTGTTGCAAACACACTAGTTGACAGATCCCGCTCAAGCTTGGCATAGTAATTAAGGACAGTGGTGTATATGAACCTTATTTTGAAAAATTCATTGAGATCATCAGGAAGCAGCCGAAAATGTCACTGCTTATTTTAAGATTTAATTTGGTTAATAAAAATTATGAATAATAATGAGCGCAGATTTGAACCCTAGGGCATCCCATACGTAGATATGAAATTACGGAATTTAAAATAATCAACTGTAACACGAAAGTAGTTCTGTCCTTTACATATTCTAAGGAAGAAGCCAGATTAGATTCAACCGATCCGTTAGTAAAATACCTATGTACCTATGTTGTTCAGAATTATTTTGTTCATAAAATAAATGAAAAGAGTTTTTAAATGTCTGTGATTCTCAAACTTTCATAAATATTTATTTTTTAATTATGCCTTGATAGTTTTCATCCTATTTTAAAATATTGCAAGTATACAAGCGTTTTTCTGAAACAAAAGGGATTCAATGCTCTGCAAATACTTACGTATATACTGCGTGTGGACCTACTGCATTGTTCTTGTCAATCGCTTAGAGTGCGTCATTAAGAGAAAGATTTATGTTGACTTCCACGATTCATATCAAAATTTTCATTCATATATTAAAGTTTTTCTTATCAAAATAATTTTATGGAATCAACTCACACATATAATGTTAAATTTTATAAGACGAAATTATGTTGCTGCAAGGTAATCAATACTGATTTTTGTTGATTCTGAATAAATTTTTAGAATATTTCGTGAAAAATTTGATAAATCGACTAAATCCATTTGTAAGCCTCATTTATCATTAAAATTCAAATTATCTCTATGATTATTCTCGTATTCCATGAGTTTAATTTAAATAATGCTTCAAATCTATTGAGATTTCGTATCAAAAATATTTTAATCATAGTGTTTTGTATACAGGTCACCCAGAAGTCGACGTAAAGCCAAAATCAGTTAACAGGTTCAGTCACAATAGTCATCAGAAAAATATAAAAGGAAATCCAAGTCCTGTATTTTTCAAATTATAGTCCACTCTCTTTTATTCAATAAAATGCACACCCTGTGATGATTTTAGATCTCATGTTACTACAATCTTTTACTTTTCCTATGTTATCCCGAATAGTGCTTATGTAACCTGTTATCTTCAATTCTAAGCCAATCGCTCCAGTTTGGAAAATAATGTCACTTTATGCCGAACCAAGTATCAAAAATTAAAATTTCGACTAACTTCAATTGACTGTTCGGATTTTCTACGTGCCACTCGTTTAAATTGTGTAGGTTCATGTAACCATCTTCTTTAAATGCTGATTGATCCGAACACAAAATTTTTTCTACGAATTGTGGGTCTTCCCGGTTTTTTTGTAGCATGGTTTGGCGAAACGCCACCTGAGATTTATAATCTAGAGGTAACAGAGCTTATACCCGCTGTACCTGATATGGGTGGAGCTTATGTTTTTGCAATAGTCGGTTAGCTGTATTTTTGGACACTCCTGTGCTCCGCTGAATTTCACGTAGCGAAGTAGTTGGATCTTCCTCAACTGCTTGAAGCACAATATCTTCGTAAGGTAAGAAAATTCTTCCTTTACCATGCACTTTGTTTAGAAGCCGGCCCGCTGTGAAGAGAAGACGGTGCATATTCGTAAAAACTCGATTAGCATTAGGATATTCCTCGCGATACATTCTTGAATGAGTTGCATGTTGGCATATTGCTGTGTGGTATACACAGACATGATGGCAATACACAATCACAGGTTAGTACAGGTAAAATCAAAGTTCGTCGTAAAGAGCTCAAAACTATCCAAATACAAGCAAGAAAATCTAATAACCGAAGCCAAAAGTCGTAAGTACACAAATAACACGATTAAATACTGAAAGATGCGCAGTAGACCAAGGGGCGTATCATACAGATCTGTATTCCGTTTACGTGTTCCAATACCAAATAATGGTGTCACTATATGTCTCACTCACACTTTATGGAAAAACTCACTCCATCTTATTCAAACCAGATTCTTAAAGTATTGGATGCACTAGAATTATTTTTAGAAAGTTCGAAAAAATTATTCGAAACTCTGTTTCTTTAAGAAAAACCGTTTTTTGACCAATCTAAGAAATAATGTAATAAGTGTTATACTATTTCAGAATACCTAATAAATGCTTTAACTTTTAAAGTAATTTGCCAAACTGATCTTGTACAGTTTTTTTTCAGTACCATCAGTTAAATTTGTGCGAAATATTAATTTTTAATACTTGGTTCGGCAAAAAGTGACATTATTTTCCAAACTGGAGTAATTGGCTTAGAATTGAAAATCACAGATTACAGAAGCATTATTCGGGATAACATAGGAAAAATAAAATTTGTAGAAAGTAAAAAATTGTAGCAACAGGAGTTCAAAAATCAACACAAGTTGTGCATTTTCTCGAATAATAAAAAGTGCTATATAATTTGAAAAGTACACGACTTAGACTCTTTCAAATATGACTACTATGACTAAGCCTGTTACTCGATTCCGGCTTGACGTCGACTTTTGGGACATCCTGTAATTGAAGGTTGATTATATTTTCCAGAAAAGTGTTAAGGAAATTTCAGTAAACGGAATTTTTTTCAATTACTTAATTTGTCCCTATTTTTTATACTAAATATCTAATGAACTCAATTTTTTTCTGTTACTATTAAACTCACCACTAAATACAAATACTGCAAGGAACTCAAAGTTTTCAAGGCATCATAAGGTGGCTTACTTATTCCATTATTGTTCAAATGGAGCTTCTGTACAGTCAGAAGACCGCTAAAGCTATCACTATTCATATTATCGCCTAGTTGGTTATGACTCAAATCTAATTCCAGCAACGAGTTCATAGATGGCCACAATTTTTCCGGTAGCTGTGTCAGCTTGTTATGCGAGAAGTCGAGGTATGATACCGACTGGGGAACGGTGAAGAGCTCTTCCAACGAATTTCCTTGCATCAGAAGTCTCCTCATGCCATCAAGACGTGTGAACGCTCCTCGAGCTGAAAATGGGATCTAGTTGAAATATTTTGATATCTAATTGATCTTCTTCCACAATTTTTGTTACTAATAAATTATAAAAATAATTTTTATTATTTCATTTATTTGAAACAAACAAGTGCAAAATATGTATTGTTTTGCAATATTCCCTGAGAAATGTCTCGAATTTAATCGATGCTGCGAATTCTTCGACAGTAACTGTGCTTATTTTTTGTTAAATTGATGTTATAGTTACGCAACTATCAAAATACGAAAAATATGTAACTCACTCGCGATATATAAGTATTTTTATTTACCTATCTTCTTCAAGAAATTATTACTCATATCCAACTCTAATAGGGTAGGTAAAGGACCAAATGTACTAGGCTTGATGGTCACCATCTGATTGTGACTCAAGTTCAGGTTCCTCAGGGAGAACAAAGTCTGAAACACCGCGTTGAATATGTCGCTTAGGTTGTTATGGGACAAATCGATGGTGTGAAGTTCGTACAACTTTGGAAAGGTGGCTTTGGGAATTTTTATGAGCTCGTTGTGAGAGACGTTAAGGATCTTGAGCCCCGACATGTTGGCTAGTGGGACCTGAAAAAGGAGAAAAATATTTTGTGTTATAAAGTTTCGAACTCATTTCTTATTTACTATGATGTGAAATCGAGTCCAAATATGTTTCAAGCATTCAAGCGTATAGCTCAGCTTCCTGGATACATTTTATTTATGTTTGATAGTTAATGCAGGACTATGCAATTTCTAACCGATATGGAATCCTCGTTTCAATCACATGCGTAAAAGCGAAGTGTCATACACACATCGTCAAAAGTCTTACCCCCCCCCCCCCAACGTTTCTCAAGAAATAAATAATCTATGTTCTAAAAATGAGATGAATATTTTAAATTGCAATATATTTGATAGAAAATCTTTGTTTTTTACTGTTTGCTTTACGCAGGATGAGACAAAATAGGAAAAACGAGAAAAATTCTAAATTTATCGATTATTTATTTTTGATTAATAATAGTTATTCCACAACCGAATCCAAATTCAATAGTTCGTATTACCACCTCTTCTTTCAATCAACTACCCAATACGCCTAGGCATCCCACGAATCAAGCTCTAATGAAATTTTCAGGCATATTGTTGCGTTCTTCCTGAAGGACTAAAGTGAATTCCAAAGTTGAAGGTGGATTTTGACGATTGGATATTGCTCTTCCTAAGTAATCGCATACGTGCTCAATTGGATTCATGTCTGGTGAGTTTGCAGGCCAGTTCATTCTCTGGATATTGTTCTCTTAAAGAATGTTGTGAACCCTTCGTGTGCGGTGTGGTGGGGCGTTATCATCCTGATAAATGAAATTATCCCCAAATTCGTTGCGCAGAGGACAACGATTGGTTCAATGATGTTTTGTACGTAGATGACACCAGTCATTGTTCGTTCAACGATAATAGGAGGGGTACGGCGACCGAACATCATAGCCCTCCAGCACATTAGTGATCCGCCTTGAAAGGGCACAACTTCCCAGGTAAAATTGAGTCGCTCTAGTCTGCCTGGATCTCTCTAAAGCCTTTCTCGTCGACCATCACTTTGTAAACCGAATCGTGACTCGTCCGAAAAAAGTACGTTGCGCCATCGTGGTAAAAGGCAGTCTTGGTGGTGCCAATTGCCGAAGAGTAGTTCTATGTCCAGGTAATAGCCGGGGTACTCTGAAAGGTCTTCTTGCTCTTAAATTTGAGGAATGCAACCATCTCCTTATGGTATTGGTTGAGACTAACCGTCTATAGTTCCTCAAAACGTGACTTCGAAGGGCTGTTACAGATACCATTCGATTCCTTCGAGTAAAATTTGCGATATAATGGTCATCCCTTGCAGATGTTACTTCTGGTCGACCAGGCACCGGTATCCGGGCAAGGCTGCCGTTTTCCAGGAAAAGGATATCTATGCGCCTTACTGAAGTCCGTGAAATATCCAAACGTTGCGCAATCTAGTGGTTCGACAAAGCATCTTCATGTAGGGCTACTATTCTTGCCCGGTCAAAATGAGGAACTGGATGTCCCGGCATTTTCCACGGATTATTCTCAATATTACAACTCTCGTTATTGGTTAAAACTGATTAACTTCGAATACACCTGTATTCTTCCGAACAAGAAACATTTTTGCTGGATTACTGTTTTCATTTAAGTGATAAGATAGTGAAGATTCCACACACAAAAAATTGTCATGTTACATTCAACAAGTTGAGAGTTCATAGGGTGGGTAACTTTTGACGATGTGTGTACATGTTAAGTTTTAAGTGCCATATTGCATTATGGATCCTTTAACTCATCCTGAAATTTATAAAGTTTTCACCATGTATAGGCAGTGTTTAAATAAGAAATATTGTGATTAATATTTTGGAAAGATAACTTTGTCAATATCTATACCTAGATTAATGTAGGTTGGTTTAGGATAGGTTAGGTTAGCTATCACGTTTTATGAATCAAATTTCAACCTAACAAACTACTGTAGTTGATATATTTTCTTTGAACAGTTCAATGAGCTAGTAGGTCAAATGGAACCGTACGACATTTAAGGCAAGAGATCTTGTTTAAATTCTGTCAACAATCTCAGAAAATTGGGCAGAGTAGAGAGGATTGTCACATATTCTTTCATTCGTAGAAAATGAATGAAATATTGCATCGGAACGAAAATGCTTTAATCAGTTAGATCAGTCTTCCAACTTTCAAACCGTTATCCTTCTTTTTCTGTAGGTCCTCCACTCACAAAAAGATCATTTTTGAGGTTACTCTGTGGTCAGTTGTCATGACGCTTACTGCTTCAATTACCAGTATAGGATAAATTTCGCTAAAAATAAATGACAAATGTGAAACAGTGCTGTAATTTTGTTTGGAAAATTAAGATGTTTTTTAATTCATTTAATTTTCGAAGACTTTTCGGTTAGAAAGGTTCCACCTTGACGTAAACGAATGATAAATAATATTATTCAAATGACCGCCACGGCTATCTATGGAGTACTCCATCTAGTCAACTCAATTTTTCAGTACATTGTCGATTGTTTGGGGCTCACTTTCAAGAATGGCATTCTTGTTTCAAGGCATCAATCATTTCTGGATGGTTGGCGTAATACATCCAGATAAGTCACCAGTACAACCTGCTATATCATACATCAATAGCACCCTTCCAAAAATAGCCTTTAAATTAAATAGAATTTTCAAGGAACAAATACATTTCAACTCACTCTATTTTCGAACGTTCTGCGAAAGAAAATTATTTCCAATATAATAACAACGTTTACAAATGAAGAGATGAACTAGCATCACTTCGCTGAAATCTCTATACTTTTCCTCGAAAATAATAAGATAAACACACTAAAATATCTTTCTTAATGGTTTCTACCATGAAGTCAAATTTACTATGAAACTACAATCTGAAAATGAAATTAACATTCTGGACATAACTTTAATTTATAACAATAATGAGATTTCCTTCGATATATTCAACTTTTCAAATCATCCAAAATCTCATAAACCCCCTGCCTATAGATTTATGATCCAAAGAGCATTTACTATTCCCTTAAATAATATTGCGTTAAAAGAAGAATTGAATACGATCGAACAAATAGCTAAAAATAATAATATCAAAACAGAAATTATAAATTCTCTCATCACCAAAAAAAAATCAACATTCTGAAAGGAATGTACCACACTTCTCAAAAAATAATGAAAACTTTGTAGAATTAGCATAGTTTGAATCGATTTCATAAAAAATTGTTCAAATAATTTAGAAACTAACATAAACATAGCTTCCACATCCACATATGAAATTTTCCACCTCTTTTTCAATGCTGAACACTAAAACAACCAGTTTAAAATAATTCAGCAGTTTATAACTTGAGTTTTCATGAGAGCGGCAGCGTATATGTAAGACAAGCCAGGAAATCCTTGAAACTAAAGTCCAGAGAATAAATAAATAATTTTGCGGAATCTTTTTTCGAAAGAAATTATGTCTTCTTGGAATTTGTTAATCTTTGAATACTACATCTGAAAGCGAAAGACAAAAATCTAGACATCCTGAAATCGATAGAGGTCTTCAAGACTGACCATGAATCGCCTATAAAACTATTTAGCGAGCAGACGGACCTTTGTTATACCCCATTTTCAGAAGTTTTACAGAAGCTGAAGCTTTGACTAAATATAACATGTTTTCTAATGGGTTTCATTTTGATATTTGAAAAAACCAATATATTTCGTCATAAATCGGTGGATGTTTATTTCATTGTAAATATGAAGGTATGCCATTACCAATGGAAAACGATCAGCCAAATATCCGCCACGCCTACGGTTGGAGCTTTTCATGAAATTTTCCACGTCTTATACGCACATTTGTGGCTGTATATCGTCGATATTATTATTATTATCCTGATACTCCTAAATCTTCTGTGAAGATCCCTCAGAAGCTTTTTCAGCTTGTGCGAGTTATGAGTTCAGTTGTCTTCTGGGTAGGCTTTGTTACTGCGATCTTCTTGCGCCACTTTAGGTCACAGCACTGTTAATTTTTGATCCAAACGTGAAATAGTGGTCGACACCCAAGTAGGAAATTTCTTTTCCACCTGAATAAGATTCGAACCCGGACCTACCAGTCATGAGCCCGATGCTCTACCAATGAGCTGTCCGCGCTCATAACTTCCATCTTTAGGATATTGAATCGATTGTGGAGTATTGGAATAGATCTCACCTTTCACGTGGCCCCAAAGAAAAAAGTTTAAAGGTATTTAATCACAAAATTTTAATCGCATCTTCGATAAATAACATGGTTAGGAAACTTTTCAAAACTGCGATTGTTTCGTTGCTTATGTAGCACGCACTGCCATCTCGTTGAAAATATCTTCCAATTCCGGACATTAAAAGAATCATGAATCATAGCTCGGTAGCGCAGTCCATCAATTATAACAGTTGTACCTCAGCGTCATTTTCAAATTAGTAAGTTCAATCACACCGCCAGCCCAAGAACCGCACCAAACATTTTTTCAACAATCATTCTTAGATTTTCGGAGCCCCAAATGCGGCCGAAGTGAAACTGGGCCTGATCATTTTGATGCATTTCCCTTGAAATGCATCAAAATGGAAAATGGAACTCAAGCCGGTCGATCACCAGCAAAAACGTATCTTCGCTGATTGAGTCCTTACTCCATCAGCGAAGATACGACTTGAGTTTTCATGTTAACTGACCTTTGGAAGTCTTAAGACGTAAGTATTTATGCAAAATACAGTGTGATGTCGTTTGTGGAATGCCTAATTCCAAAGATAAACGAGGAATCTACAAACGCGAGTTTTAGTCAACACTACGCAATATAGCAGCAGTATTCTCAGTTCTTCTTCAGCGAAGCACACGGTTTCGATTCTTCACAACATCAACTTGTCCCAACAGTCCAAATTTTTCCACCAGTTCTACTATTACCGGCCGAGAAGGTTTTGCGAACTGTGACTGCAAAGTTTCCACCATTTTTGTAATGAATTTTAACAAATTCAGTGCGTTGGTGAAGTGCCTATCATTTCATTTTTAGTAATCGCGTAGTTTTGTCTTGTGAAGTGGAGAAAGATAACAGCTTCAGAAGTGACAGCTGCACAGATAGCGGGCTATTCAAAATGAAATATCTCATTGAAAAACCCATTATAAAACCTTCGAAAGCAACTTGTTATTCAGTTTGAAAATGTAGTAAAAACTTCGAAACTAAAATCACTGTATTCTCTGTGATGAAAAGTGATCAAATAGTTTCTTATTTATTCCATTTTTAACTGAAGTGGTATAAAATTTTCTCCCCCACAAAATTGATTCATCCATTTCCATCCCCAGTGTAAATTTCTAAATCCAAATACATCCGATTCGACGCTTGCCATCAAGAACCTATCGACGACATACATAAAACATTCTGGGAAACCCTGTTATCAGACATCAAACGAACCGTTCCGAGAAAAACGCGTCGGCATCAGTCGCGATTAAAGAATAGCAAGCAGTTCCGGTTGAAAGAGTTTCGGTCTCCATTAAACAAAAAAACGCGCCATTTCACACACAAAGCCGAATAGGACGGTAATCGAAATGAAAGATCGTCCCTTTCCAACGAATTGAATTATTTTTCGCCCGATAGCTATCTGATTTTCCATTCGATGAAAAACCTTTGGTTACTGAATGCAGACTGAATGCATGAACACAAATGGGAATTTTCGGGTACATTGAGCCTATTCGGGAATTGCTAGTTGATTAATTCCAATAGGTGAAGGTTATGAATGAATGGAAATAACGACGAACAATTCAGGAATTTTTGAATTAAAATAAACGGGAAAAAATTAATTTTTCGACGAGTGTTCAAAATAGACATTATCGGTCGCCAAAAAAATTGAATTTTTATATTCGTCACGAGCCTGAAAAAATTCCAAAATGATTTGATAAATTGGATCTCATTGCAGGAAATTCATTATGATTGAATGAAATAGTGAAAAATTTTCCCACAATTCATTTAATGAACTACAATTATTTCGGCTGTGGCTTTATCAGATTTACATTTTGAACTCACTTTTAGGTGTTGTTTCTATAAGCTCTATGACAAATTCTGTGTGGTAAACCAACCAGATATATCAGAAGTGATAAAACTTCAAATTGAAATAAAACACATTTAAATTAAGATTGAAGCCAAATTTGTTTTATTTGAAAGATAATTTTATGACATTTATGTTTTAAAAATAATTTTCGGCATATGTCCACCACGACTAGCGTCTATTGTTTAGGGTTTATCAGCATAAACTATATAATAATAATAATACTTGACATAACCCCAAAGAAAATAATCCACTGGAGCTATGTGGCATGTTCTTGGAGGCCAATTAATTAAACCATTTCTCCTAATAATGTTATCGCCAAATATTTCTTTCAATGAATCAATTGTTACGGTAGCAGCATGAGGTGTAGCACCATCTTGTTGGAACCAAAACACTTCTGGGTCGATACCATTCAAATTTTGAAACAAATAATCATTGATCATCGATCTGTAACGAGCACCATTCACTGTAACATTAGCTCCAGCATCGTTTTTAAAAAAATATGGACCGATGATGCCTCCAGCGTGTAAACCATACCATACAGTGCATTTTTCAGGATGCAATGGAACCTGCAGAACTTCTTGAGGATTGTTTTAACTCCATATACGGCAATTTTGCTTGTTTACATAGCCGTTCAACCAGAAATTACCTTCATCACTAAACACAATCTTACGACTATTCTAGGGCCCAATCAGCTAACAAACGACAAGTTTGGTCAAGTGGCTTTAGTTCTTGAACCAGTTGGATCTTGTATGAGTTTAGACCAAGAACTTTACACAAAATTTTCCATGTGGTGAATGCACAAAGTCCAACTTGTTGTGAACGTCGACGAATATACAAATCTAAATCTTCATTAACACTATGACTTACAGCAGCGATATTTTCTTCTGTACATATAGCTTTTTGTCTTGTTGTTGTTGTTGCGTCGAGTAGAGAAAATGTTGTCCGAAATCTATCGATAGTTCGGCGAATAAGCTGCTCTGACGGACGACTATGTAAATCATAAATTTCATGAAGTGCTCTATAAGTGTGGCGAATAGAACACTGCATTTTGAAAATAAATTTCAACAATTTGTGAACGTTGTTGCGGCGTGAGTATTTCCATGATCATTTGTCAATGCTTACTGAACAGAAATGTCAAAGCAACATGGCTTCTGTCTTCTGTCAAATCACAGTTATCCCTATCGAAATTTCTATCACTCTAAAAACAACACCCGATATAATTCATGAAAGGGCTGTAATGATACGGGTATTAATCCAGTGGACAATAGCAAATTTAAAAGTTCAATGCCCTGAATTAATTTGTTTGTTCCAATCTGCAGACCAGTTAATGTCAAACTTATTAATTCGCTTTACAGGTACGTAAGCTTCATGAACGGAAATATTTTACTCTGGCCTATATATTGTAATAACAAACTGTAGATCAAGAAGTTCATAAGAACTGAAAGTACAAAACGTAAATATATTCCTTCAGATGAGTAACTGGACGGAAAGTTTGAGAGAAAAATGCTGACGTCGGAATTAACACGTGTGGCTCGACAAGGAGCCGAATCTTTCGAAATGTGCTAAGTTGGAATTTTGAGCGGGTGAACAAAAAATTTTCTGAGTTTTCTCAGACAAATGAACATTTTTGCTCATCTTCAACCATGGGATTATTAGCCCTTTGACAGAAGCGGAAACGAATCGGATGCTCAGCTCACCAGGCTTCTTGCACTAGTTGAACTTTATGCGAAATTCTCCTCAGAGAAGTGCGAGAAATATTCAGCTCTTGAGCACGATGACGAGTTGATGTTTATGGATGTTCAGTCATTCTGGGCTATAGCAGCAATGTTTTCAGGTGTGCTCACTGGAAGAGAACGTGAACGGGTCATTTTATCACATAACTATCCAGTTTTTTCCAACAAATTAATCCGCAAATTACCGAGAAGATATTTAATTTCTATTAAATTTCCCCATAAATTTCTAACAGTTTGGATAAAAGATTCATCACTTTGGAAATAAGTTTTTAATATTTTTCAGCGTAAATCGACCCATTTGGTTAATGTCAAATAATAAACTAACTTTATAGTAAAACACGAATGACAGAAATGTTGCTAGACTACTTCAAAATGCATATACTAGATGGCCCATCCTTTTTACCAGCTCTACAGCGTCGTCAGGTTTACATTTCAAACTAAATCTTAGAAAGTAGTATCACATATCATTCAGGGTTTTTTCATTTAATCTTCAGGACGAAACTGGGGTAGATAATGGCTGTGCTAATATTAAACATTTTTTTCATAGGTCCAATTCGTTTTCGTTTAGAAGATGAAAGCAAAAATATATTTTCATGTTGAAATTAAAAGTTCGCTTACATACGAAAATATCGGTTGATATGACTACTTTTATTATTTCAATTATTCCTTCGACATTTGGCGTACGTTGAATAAACTGTGTACTCTTTCTAAATTCAGGAGTATGCAGATATTCTGTTTTGTATATGGGTATTTTTTTAGAAAAGTAGCGCGAGAATACCGAAGGAAGTATCCAAATAGAAACCAACGTGCCCACACAGTATTAAGTGCATCATTCCTTTGACTTCGAATAGAAACCATTCGCTCAATTGTAGTGAAATAGTGAAATAGAGAAAATGTATTAGAAGCTGTTTTTGGAAACTTTTTAGTTGGTGTTCGGCGTGTACCTACTACTTTACACAGATAAATTTTGCATGCATTTCAAATATTTGCTCGTTTAGGTTAAATTTAAGGTTCATGTACTTGTTAATTTTTACTGCTTGCAATAGTGTGATTTCACTATAGAAAATTTCATAGTTGTTCTTGAAGTCATGTCCAAATTCTTTCAAATGACTGGCATAAGTTAAGTGCGAAAAGCCTTACGCATAATTCCTCTGGCGTTCATGAATTCTTCGTTTAATGGATCTACTTTTTTGACCAATTTTACAACATAGAGCAATAATTGCAAGTCAACATATAAACCCAAAATTTCTTGTCTTTATTCGTTTTATCTATATTTTTTATGAATTCTCAAATTACTAATCGTTCTAATAGCTACATTTGAGTCATATTTTATTTTGAAATATATATCCCGTCTAGAAAGTATCCGGAATTTATTATTTTTCATAATTTATATATACTTTTCTCGTGACATTCTCAGACAAATGTAATATATAAAATAGGTTGTGCAGATAGTCGGTTATGGACAAAGTTGCATGGCAACACTTTTCGTCAAATATTGTTGATTGTCAACAGGTACAGAATTTATGAAATAGAAAAAAGAAAACAGCTAGAATATTTGTATATAAAAGTTTTCGAAACTTTAAAAAATTAGTGCAATTGACTGAACTGAAAAAAAGTGCTGTATATGAAACAATAAAAAGGATAAAAATTGCCATGGATATGAGGCATAGACCTGTCTCAGGAAGACCGCGTTAGATTTAAGGAAACAATTTAAACGCTTTATTGGCCCTAAGACGACACGATACGCGCCTGGGATTCCGCAAATTGGCTAACAGATTTGGAAATCAACGAAATATGAAAATATGTCCAGAAACCGTCCGTGTTTTACTGAAAAGACAAGGCTACATATCAAGAAAACCAAAAAAATCCCTATAATGACACCTTTCCAAAAGGAACAAAGGATAAAATTTTGTCAAAGTTTTCAAGAGGATAATTCTAGTAATTTCTCCATATCTGATTGAAGTTGTTCCCAACTTGGCAAAAATCACTTAAAAATCCTATCAAAACAACCTGTTACCGTTCAAATTTTCCACCAAAATAATGGTTTGAGGAGCAATATCTCAGCATGGTACTACGCCTCCTTGTATAGTTGATGGTACTATCAATAGTGAAAAGTATTGTGGTATTTAAAACGATTTTCTCATTGAAACGGCGCATTCTTTATACCCAGAGGGGTATAAAGCGTCTTCCTCAAAGCCAGTGCCCGAGTCGGTAAGAGTAAAAATCAAAAGGGACTCAAAGAACTACCACTTCCAGGGTCCTGAAACAAGATAGAAGAGGTTTCCAAGGAAAGGGTAAATCCATCCCTGGAAAACCCCTCCTTAAGAAGTCGGCCAGCGGCCAAGGGGCCATGCTAAGGCTGCATCGTTCATCTTTAGCAGGAGATTCATAGAGAAGCAGATAGACATTGCACTAATCCAGGAACCCTAGATATCATCCTCGGGTAAGGTAAGTGGACTCGTAGGAATTCCAGGAACTATTGTGATCGGGGTCTCAGTTGGGAGGCTGAGATCCTGTATAGTTGTAAGGAAAAAGATAAATTTTTTCGTTCTTTCAGAGTTCTGCACTGGGGACATGACATCCATTCATGTCCGCTGCCAGGGGGTAAGGAATGCGACGGAGTTTATCGTCTGTTCTGCGTACTTTCTTGGAGACAGAGCTGCCGAAGAACCCCCACCTACAGCCTTGCGGGATTTATTCCGCCACTGTAGAAAGAAAAATATCCAGCTGATAATTGAATGTGATGCCAATGCTCACCACACAGTTTGGGGCAGCACGGACATCAACCATAGAGGTGAGTCACTTCTAGATTACTTACTTCAAGAGGGCTTAACAGTAGTAAATAAAGGTAACAAACCAACGTTTATTACTCCTTATAGACAGGAGGTTTTAGACCTCACTATAAGTACTAATTTTATTAACACTAAAAAATTAACAAATAAACAATAAGGTTTCCGATTGGACGGTATCCACTGAACCATCATGTTCAGACCATAGACATATACTCTTCAGTATAAAAACAGATCCTAGACCATAAGAATACTACAGAAATGCTAAGGAAACAGACTGGATTGGTTATGTAGAAACCCTCCGGGCTAACCTTAGCACGTGTATATATAAAATATTCAAACAGAATCACTTGGAGATCTTGGCGGAGCAAATCAAAACCGACATGGTCTCCGCTTATCACGAAACCTGCCCACTAAGATGTAAAAAGGATAACCGAAATTCATCTTGGTGGAATAACAACCTAAATAAACAAAGAAAGGAGGTTCGGAGATTATTCAACCGAGCCAAAGTGACTGGTCAATGGGACAAATCCAAGGAATCTCTAACCTTCTACAATAAGAGCATTAGGAGGATCAAGAGGGACTTGTGGGGTAAGTTCTGTGAGGGTATAAATGATGCCCCCGGAACTGCCAGAATACACAAGATTCTCTCAGAATGGGGGCCAGAATGGGTTTCTGGACTTGCAGGCGGATCTGTGGTAAAACCTGGGGCCTTAAGCCCAGGCAGATGTACTGGATATACACTATGGTAATTAGACCACGGATAGTGTATGGCGCTGTAGCGTGGTGGAAGAAAGGCCAACAAACGGTTGGCGAACAAAAGCTCACCCGACTACAGAGACAGGCTTGCCTTGCAATTACAGGTGCGTTTCGAACCACACCCACGGCAGCCATGGAGGTCCTACTAAATCTACCACCTCTGTACCTACTTGTCCAGAGGGAGGCGGAACGGACCACATACAAACTATATCAACTGGCGATTGACAGGCCAGAGGGAATAGTGATGGGAGGCTCAGGACTGCTGGACGATCTTTTAACGAACAGTATCCTATCGATGCCCTCGGATCTAATGTCAAAAATCACGAGCCAGAAACGGAATTTCAATGTAATCGTCCTCAGCCGGGACGAATGGACCCAGCATGCTGAAGTTCTATTGAGAATCGATCTTGGCTTGTTCACAGATGGCGCGCGAACGACGAACGGGACAGGAGCGGAAGTCTATGGGAGCAAACCGAGAATTAACATCTCATTGTGTCTCGGTCAAAACGCAACCATATTCCAGGCAGAAATATTTGCCATTGAGACCGCGGCAGAACTGCTGATAAAACGGAAAATGCACCACAGTAAAATCAAAATATTTACTGATAGTCAGTCAGTACTAAAAGCTCCGGAATCCAGCTGTTTTACATCCAAAACAGTCTGGAGTTGCCGCACGGCTTTAAACAGGCTCGGTATGTATAACGGAGTCACTTTGGTTTGAATACCGAGCCACTCAAACTATTTGGGTAACGAGGAGGCAGATCGGCTGGCATTTGCTGCGCTGCCTCTGGTAGGACCAGAACCATTCCTGGGAATACCACATGACGTGGCTGACGAGGCGATAACAGGCAGAATGAACTAAAGGCTAGAGTCTTTCTAGCGGAGCCATTCTGGCCTGAAACATTCGAAGTTGATCCTTGGAACAGCTTCGAACAAAAAGATGGCGAACCTAGCGCTAGGTCTGGATAGGGCCAAACTAAGAACACTTGTCGGAATTATGACAGGTCACTGCAGACTGAAAGCGCATTTGCACAAAATCGGTCTGGCTGAAGACAATGAATGCAGGCTGTGTCTTAAGAACACTGAAACAACCATGCACATCGTCTCAGAGTGCCCAGCGGTGCATCAGATTCGAGGACTTTGGCCAGGCTTTTATAGCCCACAGCGAACTGAAAAAATTACCCCTGAACAAGATTATCGGTTTTATCCAAAAACTGTATCTCGTCGGGGAGATATAAATTAGGGGTGAACCACAATAGTGTCCGTGCGGACGCAGTGGTAGAGTGGACAGACGCCTGCTCGCCATAAATAACGAATAACAAACGTCAACCAAAATTATGGAGGTTATTATCTAATTTCGGGTATACCTCGACGTTTAGTCAAATGTTGACAGTTAAATGGGGGTTGTATAAGTAAATGAGATGAATATTTTGTTAAAATTTTTTTATCTGATTTCCCCAAAAACTATGAAAATTAGATTTTTGTTCAATAAATTTTTTCCATATTTTATTTTACTTATATACTGGAGCCGATCAAAGGGAGAAAGGTGGAGACTCTTAACTGGATATTTTTTTAGTTTCATAAGTTTTTCCGCTTCTTCAGGAGTTCGCGTCAGTGCTTTTAACCATTTTTTCACCTAAAAATCACTTTAATTTTTCTCCCAAAACAAATACTCACCTCGTTCAGTATAGTCAATTTGTTGTAGGACAACCTCAGCTCCGCTGCATAAGTGGTCTCGTCGAAGGCCTTCTTTGCTATACTCTTGATGGAATTATGGGAGAGGTCCAGAAGAGATATATTTGCGCAGTTCTCGAAGGCGCCATTCTCAATCACACTTATGTTATTCCTGGAGAGATCGATTTTCGCAAAATAAACATCCTTGAACGCCAGTTTCTGGACCTCGGTAATGTTATTCTGGGAGAGATCGATGATCTGTAATAAAGACGGAATTTATTCAGCTTATAGACCGCGAAGATGCCGAGAGAAATTCGCTCTTGTTGCTAGGAAGCCATCAATATCGCCAGAGATGAGATGTAGGGGGTGGTGCAGGATGTACGGGGTTGTGTGGTTAAGTAAATGATCTATATTTGATTTTCAGTTTATGCGTTTTTTTAAAAAATATATCTGTGACAGTATTTTATTTCCACAAAAATGTTTGTACTACTACAACAATTGTTTCACCATAATGTGGCTTCTTCAGATATTACATTGTACTGTCTGATGGTTTTCACTGTAACCAAGTTTAAATACATTTTTAAGTACGTGATCAAATAATGGAAGCACAAGTCATAAAAACTCTAGATGTTTATTGGAGTTTGCCGCTAAAAATGCCATTAAGGAAAGATTGTTGCAACATTTTTGTGGGAATGAAAACCTGACTCATATATATTTTTTAATTAGAATGACTTTCCACCAAGTAAAGACCGAATCAATGAAATAATTATGCGTTTATGTAGAAGAGACATTTTAGAATCTGAATTGTACTTGATTATTTAATATTATCATGTCTTCAATTACCAGTTTTGTTCTCTTTGAATTACCTAGCAATAATCAATTTAATTGAAACAATTCCCTACTATAATAACTCGTTAGCTATGATTTTAAACTTATGCCCATCATGAGTTCAGGTGTTCTACGGCTTCACAACTGGAATATTTGTCGACTCCCACTTCATATTCAATAATAACAATTTTCTCGGACACAGTTTGTCTGCAACACTATAAAAGTTCAGCATTATTCACAGGCAATTTCACTAATTAATTAACCCCACAGGTCAAAACAAAAATCCCACGCCTCTTCTAGAGCTCTACACATTCCCGGTACTTTCTTGACAGAATGTATAATCCATCTAGAAAGTATCCGGAATTTATTATTTTTCATAATTTTGATATACTTCTTTTTTGTAACATTCTAAGATAAAAAGAATGTATACAAAAGGTTGTGCAGATAAGCGGCTATGGCCAAAGTTCCATGGCAACGCTATTTGTCACATATTGTTGATTATCAATAGGTATACAATTTATGATATAATGTCGCAACTAGAAAAAAGAAACAGGTAGAAAATTTCTATAGAAAAGAATTTCGAAACGTTAAAAAATTAATGCAGTTGGCTGAACTGGGAAAAACTTCTGCATATGAGACAAGAGGATAAACAAATAGTATGCATATGAGGCATAGACTAGTTTCAGGAAGACCGCGTAAAGTTAAGGGAAACAATTTAAACGCTTTATTGGCCTTAAGACGACCCAAACCCGCGCCTAGGGTTTCGCAAATTGGCTAACAGATTTGGAAATCAACGAAATATAAAAGTGTGTTCGAAAACCGTCTCTATGTCACTGAAAAGACAAGGCTACATATCAAGGAAACAGAAAGAAATCCCTATAATGACACCTTCAAAAGGATAGAATTTTGTCAACGTTTTCAAGAAGATAATTTTAATAATGTCTTTATATCTGATGGAAGTTGTTTCCAACTTGTTGGAAATCACTTAAAAGTCTTATCAAAACAACGTGTTACCGTTCAAATTTCCAAATTTCCCACCAAAAAATGGTTTGGGGAGCAATACCTCGCGTGGTGCTACGCCTCTCTGTATAGTTGATGGTACCATTAATAGTGAAAAGTATTGTGGCATTCTAAACGATTTTCTTCCTGAAACGGCGCATACTCCATATCCAGAGGGGTGGCGTTTTCAGCAGGATAATGCAAAATGCCATACTTCGGCCTATACTCAAGCTTAGATGCAAGAACTCCAAATGACAAACATTTCATGGCCAGCAGCTTAGTTCCATTGAAAACATACGGAAACTAATGAAGATTGAAGTTGAACAAGCAGCGCCACGAAATAAAGATGATTAAATTCAGTCAGTTTTACAGTCCTGGATCTTCTCCTTGCAACGGCGCATGCTTTTTATCTAGAGGAGTGGCGTTTTCAGCGGGATAATGCAAGATGCCATACTTCGGCCTTTACTCAAGCTTGGATGAAAGAACACCAAGTGACAACAATTTCATGGCCAGCAGCTTCGCCTGATCTAAGTCCCATTGAAAACATATGGGGACTAATTAAGAAGTTCGTTATAATTTTCTAATTCAAGAATTAATGATATATACTAAATAATTACAATTGAGCTTTGTTTTTTCCGGATACTTCCTAGATGGACTATATTTTCAGTATATGAGCAAATACGAGTACTTTTCCATTACTTTGAACTTATTATCTCTTTCGCATTCCACAAAATATCCCATATTTTTTTTCGTAATATATTTTGCACTTCTTGGGAAATGGAGCCGATCACGTACTCTTTGAGAAAATGTCGTAATCTTTTTCATCTGACGTCCAGGTAAAAATTTTAGATATGTTGAACCCAGCTAGAAGCAGAGTTGCATAGTTAGTCCGAACCATATTTAAGTCAAGTGGACACCGAAGACTTTATCAATGACCTAAACTAGTGAACGTCCAGGAGTTGACCATTAAGTTTAATAACTTATTCAGGGAGTTTGTAACTATACAAAGTAAAACATTATCAAATTTTGCTCTTGGAAGAAGCGTCCACAAAGTTCCAAACATGGTAGGGTGTTTGAGTTTTAAACCAAGTTCGCATACAAAAGTAATGTTAAGAATATGCATACGTTACAGACGGGTAATGTTATTGATAGATAGAAAGCTGTGAATGTAGAAAACATGGTTTTGGATATTTATTCCATCGAGGCAGCAATTGACTCATCTGCGATTATCATCGACTGCCGCTAATAGCAATTGTGCCATCTGAAAGAACTCTCTTGTTCAAAGAGCTTGTATAGCTCCAATAAGTGGAATAGATGATGTGAACTATCGATTCGAATACAGGTCTTATTATATAATTACATGAGAAACTATCCTGTTAAAACTATATAACTTTGAGAGCGTAACAAAACAAGGTGCCATTTGTGATTGATTATTTACTGAATCTGGACTGAGTGTTAAGAGAAGAATACTGTAAGCGTATCGGTCCAAAGTACACAGGGTTTCAAAATTGGAAAACGATAGCACCAAATTTTCATTTCCACTGTAATGTTTCAAGATAGGGAGGCAATGTTGCCAAGAGTCACTTCATAAACTCTGACCCAACTTTCAACTTGAATTTAATTCAAGTCTTGCACTCTCACTGCATCATCAAGCATTTCATACAGAAATGCCCTCGTACTTGTTAACATTGAGTAAAAACTCCTAATTTAAACTTATCACGTTGAGACGACTCGAGATGTCATTTCCGCAAAGTTTCATGCACTTTTGACAAATGGTTATTGTTTGGCGGGTCCATTAGTATATTATACGATGTGCATCTTCAATATATCGCCTAACACTTCCATTTGTTTCGGAGTACATTTACTACCATTCCAGAGATGAGACGAATTCCTTTTACGCTGAACTTCATCTTAATATTCATCTAAACTTCAGGAATTGAATGTGCACAAGTATGCTAGTAAGATCGATACAGCTGTGAATATCCCGTTGTTATTTTGAAGCTCAAAACTTTTTGGTTATGAGTTTTGAATTAGTACAATTCACACTTAACTACAGAATATGTTGTTACCTTTAGAGAAAATTATCAATATTAAATACATAATAATATCTCAGCAATACACATTTTATTTTCAATTTAAAAATATTTAAATTATGATTATCCTTTACACAGATCTATGTTGCACTGTCCCAATTCGAGAAACTTTCTGTTACCATAGTTCATACTCCTTATTAATCATATTTTGAATAGATTCTCAGCCGAATTAATTCATTTGAATAAAAATTTTAATTATGAGCATCACGGTACAATTGGATATGACTTGAACATGAGGAAGGTTTCCTACGTTTGTAAGATTAAAAAAATCGGGAATACAGTTCTTTGCTTGAATAGGCTCGCTCGGGTATATCGTGTATGTATATTTGCGTGCACTAGATAACGCTAGTGTATAATAAATACATTGGTGGTTCGGTGCAGGGAAAATATAGGTGCTTGGCGAATATAGTGTCGTGGTTGACACGTATTTGTTAGACATTATAGCGCACTAACGATTCCAACTAATAAGCTTCGAAACATGTGCATATCTGCTGCTTATATCCCGGCCATCAACAAAACCTATTCGGGCTTGTTGAAGCTTTTAACCGTTCGGCAGATGTATGTTGTTGCACTGTGCCGATTCGACTGTATATTGCCAGAGTAGATTCTTATTGTGACTGAAATAATATGTATTGAAATAAGGAACAAAAGTGAAGGAAGGTAAAATGTTTGAAAGTTGTTAAAATTTGCAGTGTCTTTTCATGGAAATTTACTCACCTCCAAATAATTCAGTTGGTAAAACATTTGATAATCTACTTTCTTCAGCAGATTTCTAGCCAGGTCAATAGTGCCGATTCGAGTTAGAGATCCGAAAGTTCCTCTGGCAACCTCGCTGATCTTGTTATCTGATAGATATATTCTTCGTAAAAATCTCATCCCTCTGAAAGTATTTGAATCCAGCTTGCGTATACCATTGTAGGACATATTTAGGACTTTGAGCAGTGTATTACGCGCAAAAGCGCCCCTGTAAAATAGTATTCGACACTTACGAGAGAATTGCTCATTACAGAGGATAAAAAAAAATTATTTTAAATATTTGCAATGTCGTAGAACTTTGATCCAGCCATTTTTTCTTAATCTGGTCATACGATTCAGACTATTTTCCATCGTTGGCTACTACTTTTTCCCGCGAGAATTATGTAGATTTTTTTCATCTGCTTTCGATAAAAATTATGAAAAGTAAATGATGTTTTGTTCAATATATTCCTTTTCTTGCCAATATGTGACAAAACAGGTTAAAGCAAGGAAGATGAGCCTTTCAACAATATATTTTTCATTTCAATTAGATTTTCCGTTGCTTCAGGAGAACAATTCTAAAATGATCAAAAATAGCCTTTATTTAACTTTCGTTGATGACATAACAAGGAGTTATTCGAAGATTGGAAATTTGCAGGTCAAACGGACGGTTAAACAAGCGTGCAAAGGCTCTTGACTTCACGTCAGTGTTTTTCATAATTGTTTAATATGAATAATTGTAAAGGAAGGAAGTTTTTTAAAGCCACGTAGTGGTCAGATTTTTATCTTAGGAGAAAGTTCAATTATTATTTACGTTTCAAGTTTCGTAGAACTCCCTTTTTCAGGTGGTTCCTTTAGCAAAATGATGCCGAGCATTGTTAGCTTGCAAAAGCCCTTTGTTGTATTATGGTCACTTGTCCCTCAGTATTTGGCTCAAATGCATTATTTGTAAAAAGATCATCAGTAATTGTTTCACTTAATTCTAACCCTCGTGATACATTACGCCGAGCTTGTCTATCAAAAAAAAAAACAGGGTGTTGGGGACATATTTTAAAGATTCAGTCGAAACGCGAGATAGAAATTTGTATATTTGCAATGAGGTCATGTTTCATCTCTTTTTACAATACCTTCTGTCTCAGCTTTTCAATCATCAATTCACAAGAAAGCAAATGCCGTTTCACATCTTTGTGTTTCTACTCGTATGGGTTCAATTCCCTTACTCCTAAAGCATTATTGTGTCTTTAAAAAGTCTTGAAGTTGCTTGTTCAATTACCCCCAGGGATATATTATTCCAATTGTTCTTGGATTTGACAGGAATCCTGACTTCATTATGACTCTGACAATGAGTCCAACTCCTTCTGCATTGGCCAGACTTCCGCTCTGCTTAGTTACAGCTTCACGCCGTTTCACAGAGGGGGCACGACCGCTTCTTCAGTCTTTAATTCACCGGCCTCTCCAGATTCAAGTGCGAGCCTTCGAAGCCGGCGTTACGACTGGAATAAGGTCACAGGTGTCATTGGCAGGCTTGCACCAATCTGATGAGTTCAGGACCTTGCAAGCTGGAACGAAATGCTCACCTCCGCAATTAAGAGGTTTTAAGGCTCCCTCACAACACAGCATCGCAAAAGAGATTCATTGGTAAACCCCGACGATCGCATCCAACTTTGCCGAGATAACCTTCCTATTTCGGGCCCCCCAGTTTCCCTCTCTTGAAATGATACTGCGTCCAGCTCAACGGCGGATTCCTTGGTCTGAAACCCTAACGATCCATCGTGACCCCTATCACGCTCACTGGGGAGGGAGTGTGTGGCGATGAACCCAACTCCTTGACCATTACCCAGAATTCCGATCTGTAACAGCTTCTTCGCGTTTTGCAGAGAGGGCATGACCACTTCTCCAATCCTCAATTCACCGTCCTCTCTGGCTTCAAGCAGAGCAGAGTTTCGATTGGAATAAGGTCACAGACGTATTTGACAGCTTTGCTCCTCATCACCAATCTGTTGAGTTCGGGGGCTTGTACGCTGAAACAAAACGCTCACCTCCGCAATTAAGATGTTTTAAAGCTCACTCACGACACAGCATCGCTAAAAAGAGCTTCATAACTATTCAATGGCTCTGGAGATTTCTGCAACAACTAATATTGCTGGACTGAATACAACAAATATTTTTTCATGAGATTATACTGATATTTGCCCAAATTTATTGCATGATTCATTTATTTCAAAATTAAAATAAATAAAATTACAAAATAGTACATCTTTTATTGTTATACATTTGAGGCGAAAATAGAAACAGCTACTCACCTTGTGATTTCAGTGAGCGCGTTATGAGACACGTTCAACCATCCCAGCTTCGTCAAGTCAGCCAAATGAGATCCGTCGATCTTTTTGATTTTGTTGAAACTCAAATCTAAACTCTCAACATCTCGCAAACCTCTGAACTGGTTCCTTTGAAGAGTCACCATATTGTTGCCATGGAGATCTACTGTCTTTACTTTCCTCAATGGTTGTAAAGCCTCTACAGGTGGCGTTTCTAGCTGGCCGTTGCTCAAGTGAAGTCTGAGAAGAGCACCAGTCATTGAGCTATCAGCAAGTATATCCTTACCAAGATTCGTCATTCTGTGTTGATCTATGTTAAGAATGGTAAGTTGACCTAAAATCTGAAAGGAAACATTTCAATTTTCGATACGTGGTTCATGTACTATGAGTGCCGATAGTGGTTAAGGCCCTGGGTTGGAAACCGAAAGATCCCGGGTTCACACCCCGGTTTAAGTAGGAAAGAAATATTCTAATTAGCGGGTTTCGGCCATCATTGTATTGTTTGATCGAAAATTACCAGTGCCTAAAGTAAGGCGTAAGGATACCGTAGCAAAGTCCAACCAGAACACAACTGAACTCCTAACTCGGACAAGCTGAATATTCCTCTGAGGAATCTTCACAGAAGACTGAGGAGTATAAGGATAATATCATATCAACACTCATTTTAGGTAATAGCGTGCTATCATTTTGGCAAAATGCCGGTCCGACATGAAAATTTCAGGGTAGGTTAAGAGCCGCAGTTACTCACATTTGTAACTTTCATTATTTCCCCAATATTTCTGAAACTACTGGTCTGCTAGAAATGAAGTTTGGTATTCAGGTGTATAATAATAACCGAAAAATTAGTGCCAAATTTCTTGAGAATATGTGATCCGGATGGACAAATGAAGACAAAATACAAATTTCTGAATGACCAGACCTAGAGACTTGAGATTTTCAAGGTCGATTTGAACTCTAAATATATCAGTTATTATCTAAAATGTATTCAAAGGTTCCTGAATTATTTTCATCGGAATTTTTCAAATATTTCCGAAACCACTAGTCCTACTGAATTCGAAGTCAGCATTCAGACATGAAATAGCGACACAAGGACTTACGCATAATTTCCTGCAGGTAATTCGCGTTTTACATCTTCAAAAATGAACTGTTGAAACCGGCTAATATATCTATGAAGAAACCGAACATTTCTAATAGCTTAGGCAGCCAAATGGCCCACTTTTCGCATTTCGAAATGTTCGAATCTAGGAACAGAGTGATTTTGATTTATCATATATAGCTTCTTTAAGAATTAATTTACAGGTTAATAATTATAGAAAAAGGATAAGCGTGAAAAAGCTCCACTTCACGTCAATTCCATTCAGTGAAATTCGGAAATTAAATAAACACTACATTCTAATTAAAACCGGTGAAGTACCACGTGAATGGCAGTATTTCAATACCAATATTTAAGATTGAGGCAGTAAAAAGGAACCCGATAGCTATAGAAATACAACACTACTGAAGTCCACTCAAAAATTATTTACTAAGATATTGGCTAATAAAATCCAATCAAGTGAACATTTCCGAAAAACAACAGGGATTCAGACGTAACAGTTCCACAGTGGACGCAATTTTCATTATGTGGCAATTGATAGAGAAATGAATTGAATTCAATAAACCCATCTTCACGTGTTTCCTCGACTTAACGAAGGCTGACTTAGACTCTACGATGTCCTGGCTTTTCCAATCTAAGAACATAGGTAAAAAGATGTTGAAAATAATAAAAATTATTAACACCGATTACACTAGAACGATTAAATCAAATTGTGGGTTATCTGAAGAGGTCAGCATTTCCACCAGCATACGACAGGGAGTTAGCTTGGGTCCATTGCTGTTTAATCTCGTAATGGATCGAATAATTGAGAGAATCAAAGAAAATCAGAGCAAGCTATAAGATAAGAAATCGATCTTTGAAGATTATGTGCTATGCTGATGACGCCGTCCTATAGCAGAGCACGAAGACGACCTAAATCGCCTCGTGTATGAGTTCAAAATAGCCGCAGAAGAATTAAACATGAGTATCAGGTGTGAGAAATCTATGACCATCCAAAGAGCCAAAGAGCCTATCCGATGTATTATAGTAATCAACAACAAAATAATAGAACAAGTGTAAGGATTCAACTATCTAGGAGTAACAGTATCCAGTGAACGATGCGTTGTAGAAGAAGTACGAGCACAAGCACACAAAGCTGATAATATCGGAGGATGTCCGAGAGATGTGAATTCTACCATTTCGTGTATTCGCATGTGAGAGTAGCTCTTTCACCAAATGACTAGTTAGCAGTCTCCATAGTCTGCACCAGGAGACAGAAAGTGTGATCAGGGTTATGCCTTATCATCGCGCGTGGCGAGAACCGCTCCGAAGTGCTGAACCCACCAGCTTTCAGTTTGAGCTCCAGTTCGAGAACCTACAACCGTATGAGTGATAGCAGTGAAGCACTATCCAATGTCAGTCAGTACCCGAGTTGTTTGGGACGCAACTCGTACGCCGAAGGGGCTTCTTATCCAACCACCCGAACGCAGTCCCATGGACCAAAATAGTCACAAGATTCATGCCTCAATTGATCCTGGTACGAGTACCGTCAATCCGGGCTGTACGTCAAGACCCTTGTGAAGTCTTTCAATTGATCCCGACTTCAAGTACTTACGAACCATCCGTATCGTCGAGATCCACAAACCCCAGAAACGTCTCCCAATCGATCCTGGTTCAGGACGGGGCCGGTTGAACCTTTGAGTACCGCTAAACCCTGAAGCATTTCTAGAGATATCCTGAACATGAGCGTCTGCGAACAGATAGAAGGAATAACGTCCTAGTACAGCATGCGGAATTTCAACCACTGCCCCCTCGGGTCCAACGCATTAGCCCATTGGACAGAAAAATCCCGTGGTTTACTGCAATAGAGTAGATCTAAATGGATTCCTTAGAGTGGTAGAGTATCTTCAGCTCTTATGTACTCACCATTATAAATTAAGTTGGTACGTTAGTTTCAAGGATGTGGTCCTGTGCTGCGACGGACATCCTTGTTTTGAATTGATCAATGCGGCTCAGCCCTTCATTCCACCTTTACGGTGGAACTAGGGCCTCATTCAGTCGATCTTCCACCACACGGGTCCATTTACTGGCGCAAATGGCATTACTTAAGACATCAAGACTTAACCCTCCATCTCACCGGGATGAAACTAGGGTCATAGTCAAGACAAGCGCTTCCAGCGCGTCAAGCTATAATGCCATAAGGGGCGGCTGTCTGAGAGATGTAATCTGGATCAACAGAACCATGAGCCGTAAAGCGAAATCTTGCATATATTAAACGTTTGTGAGACCAGTGCTCGTATATGCCCGCCCCCCCAGGCATTAGATTTTGCCGTGATGGGGGTGCTTGCCTTGTAAGACCCTAGTTTCGTCGCGGCGAAATGGAGGGTTAAGTCTTGGTGCCTAACGTAATACCATTCGCGCCAGTCACTGGACGGACCTGTATGGTGCAAGATCTCCGAATAGGGCCCTAGTTTTGCCGTTCTGGTTAAATGAAGGGCTAAGCTGGCTGATTAACTCAGTGACAGGGCTTCTTCCTTAAAACTGGCGTACTCTACCATATCGCAGTATGAATCTCCGAATTTTTATGTGTAATGGCCGAGTGCGTTATGTAGCATACTGCGTTACCTCGGGGGGTGGTTTGCCCACATGTGTTACTTGTACCACCTGGCCACCCCTTTGGTGTTGGACTTGAGGGGGCAGTGGTTGAAAGTCCGCATGCCAGACTAAGGAGATATTTCATTTATCTGTTCGCAGACCCCCATGTTCGGAATATTTTCATGAAATGACTCAGGATTTAACGGGACTTGATGGTTCGACCGGCCTGTCCTGGCCTCGGATCAATGCGTAACAATTTAGGGTTTGTGGATCTCGACGAAATGGCTCTGCCATTAGTGCTTGACACCAGGATCAATCTACTGACTTCACATGGGTTCGGTGGATCAGGACGTACAGGCCGTTAGACGATGCTCGTACCAGGATCAATAGTAGTCATCAATCTTGGTATTAAATTAGTTCATGGGACTGCGTTCGGATGGATGGATAATAATTCCTTTTGGCGGGTGAGTTGCGTCTTAAACCAACTAGAGTACTGACCTGCAGAGCCAGTAGAGGTTTAATAGTGCTTCGCTGCTACCAGTCAGACGGTTCTGGCTTTAGAGTCGGGGCCCAAACTGGAAGCTGGTGGGTTCATCTCTTCGAAGGGGTTTCTCTCTTCGCGCGATTATATGGCGTAATCCTTATCACACTTTCTACCTCTTGGGGTGGACTGTGGAAACTGATAAGTAGTCACTTGGATAAGAGTTATGCTCGCATGCCAATACAATTACCTGGTAGAATTCACGTGCCCTATATGCCGTCGAAACGAGGTCAGAATCATCAAGAGAATGGCAAGAACAACAGAAATGGGGAATTCAAGATGCATTAAAAAAAATCATGTTAGGAGTACAGACATAAGGAAGGAATTGGAGACGCAGAAGGTTCTGGAGAGGCCATGTACAGAGGATGCCAGCGGAAATACAGATTCCAAATACACGTAGGCCATTGGGGCACCCCCCAAAGAGATGGAAAGAAAGCTGGAGCTCGAGATTAAAGGGACATAACAACAACAGGAGGAAGGCAGGAAAAAACAGTACACAGTCCTATTGAAATGAGGAGGAAGAAGAAGAAGAAGAAATAAAACAACACAACGTTTAGATGTTCTCAAAAAATTATATGAAATTAATGGGATAAATATTTCTTCATTCACTTTGAGTTATTTAATTATGAGAAAACAAGTGAGCCAATTTTCTGGCTAGTCCATCCAACTAAAGCGTAGATTTCTATCCCACAAATCTCCATCACAAGAGTATCTACTATTCAAATAACAAAAGCTTTCAGTGAAATCTATAGGCATCCGTAAGTTATGCAAACGGAATTGCAGTGAGGAAGCTCGTTCATTTGCATTCAGTAATCGACAATCGATGGGAGTACCTGCGTATGTACGTGATATCAATACTTCCAATTTGGGAACATGGCATTATGCCGAAAATGAAGCGCTGTTATAGATAAGATATCTGAAATGTGTATAACAGTTTGTCGTGCTCAGCAGCGAGCGGAAACGGGATAATTCACCTATCATACCGCAGTATGCATAATACGCTTTCCCGGCTACGAACGGAACCCCAGGATCGGGTGAGGAACAGTTTTTAGAATGTTATACTAATGTACCATCAACTAATGGTATCTAGAGAAGGAATTATTTTCTAACTCCACCAAAAAGAAATTACGAAACTGAAAGTCATTAAAACTATATATTTATATAACGAAAAGTAATAAGAAATGAAACAATCAATTGGCCACCTTACTGTATGGTTCTAAAAGATTTCTGAAAGAAGGCTGGAAGAGAAATCTCTGCGATTATCAGCAGTGAAAATTAACTCAATAATTCGTTCCTACTTCAAAAATTAAATATGACTAAGATACTCATTCAGATGAACAGTAATGGATATTCAAAAAAATTAAACCTATGCTCAGTAACTATTGAATTTATTGTTGAGAGCAAGTCTTGAAAAAGTTTGAATAAACATCATCATCATAAACTTCATGAGTAAAAGTTTAAACTTGAATTTAATTAACTTCCCATGAATAAATTGGAAAATATAAGCATGCCATGCATTGTTTCATTATATAGTAAAGAAACAAAAAACTTGTTGAGAACGTTTTTACCATGGGATTTCAAAATATTAGGCTACACAGATCTTATACATAATGAATCATATCAACATATATAATAACTAAATCAATGTATTGGCACCTGATGTATACTGCCGACAATAACTTATGTATAACTGATAAAGTACTTCAAGCATATGGTAAATGCCGGAAATTTCATCATCTTCACGGACAGAAGCTTTGATTTGCCTTATGAAATTGTCACCCAGAGATCAGAACGTCGTGAAGAACTCTTCACTGCATTAGACCACTCAACGTTAGCCATCTACTAGACAACACGGAGGTTAATCAATTCTTACAAGGAGATCGTGAACTCTAGCAGTTGATGTATTGGCATGTGAGTATAGCTCTTCAACCAAATGACTACTATCAGTCCCTACAATCTGCCCCAAGAAGCAGAAAGTGTGATAAGGGTTACTCCTCATCATCGCGCATGGCGAGAACAACTCCGAAGAGCTGAGCCCACCAGCTTCCAGTCGACTTTAGTTCGAAAACCTACACCGTGACTGGTAGCAGCAAAGCACTCCTAACTCCTACTGGCTCTGCATGATCAGTATCCGAGTTTTTTGGGACACAACTCACACACCGAAAGGGGTTCTTATCCAACCACCAGAACGCAGTCTCATGAACCAAAATAGTCTCAAGAGTAATGCTTCAATTGGTACTGTTACGAGCCTTTACGTCAAGACCCACGAACCCTTGTGAAGTCTTTCAATTTATCCTGGCTTCAAGCAGCAACGGTCTAGCCGTATCGTCGAGATCTACAAACCCCAGAAACGTCTCGCAATCGATCCTGGTTCAGGACTAGGCTGGTCGGACCGTCAAGTCCCGCTAAACCTTGAACTTGCTGTGAAGAGATTGATGGAATACCCTCCTAGTACAGCCTGCGGACTGTCAAACACTGCCCGTTCGAGTCCAACACCAATTGGGTGGCCAGGTCGTACGAATATTTCCCTAGGGTCTCCACCCTCCCGAGGTAACGCAGTATGCTACATCACGCACTCGTCCATTGGCAGAAAAATCCGGTGATTTGCTGCAATAGGGAAGAGCACATTAGTTTTAAGGGTGAGGCTCTGTGCTGACACCCTTGTCACTGAGTTGATCAACGCCGCTCAGCCCTCCATTCCACCTTTACGGTGAAACTAGGGCCCCATTCGGTCCATCTTTGACCACACGGGTCCAGTGACTGGCGCGAGTGGCACTGTTGTAGGGATCAGGACTTAAACCTCCATTTATGAATGAAACTAGAATCCTGGTTAAGATACGCGCCCTCAGCGCGTCAAGCTTCAATGCCATGGGGGCGTCTCACAAGAAAATACGGGATTGTCATTAGAATTAGTGAAAATCTCCAAGGTCTACTGCAACACAAATTTTATGAGTCCCTTCATCACTAACCCATTCAAAAAAGCAGCGATCGAAAGACACACAGACTCTTGCATTCGGGCACCAAGGAAATGTTCAAGGTATCCTAACACCAGTTTTTAGGCTGCAGAAAGTGGGTGAGAACCTGTCCCAACTGCCATTAAACTCAAACCTCACGTCTCCCAACCGTCACGCATATTCGAGCACTCCACTTTGGCATCGTTATCATGCCACAATCACGTGTGTTTATCTCTTCATTTATTCACTCATTACAAAACAAGGAAGAGTCCACTATTTTCAGATAATTCTACTCCTACTGGATCCTACTGGATGTCTAAATTCGCCACTCCGTTACAACAGAGAAATAAAGATACTTCGAATCATGCCTATTCGGTGAGCTCTTTGAATGAATCATCACGAAACAACGACCGTGTAACTCATACATTTCATTATAATTGATGCTTTATGACAGTAGGTATTTTAGGATACTTTTCGCTTGCACAGGTTATTGTTTCAATTATAATAATTTTAAACCCAACTTCATGACGATGGTCATAAAGTTCTTCCTCTAACCCTCTTAGTAACCCTTGCTCCTGACTCTATTAAATCTTGAAATAATTCATGTTTACGAAAATAGGCTGATACCTTGAAAAGTCAATATTATTTTATGGATTAGTATCTCCCCTTTCGAAGAAGTACTTGCCATATCATCATTGGACAAATAAGGACTACTTCAATGGCTTCTAACTCAGAGGTGACAGACTACCTACGTAAGATTAACGTAAAGGATTCTACAGTTTTTATGTTATGTAAATCGGCTTTTAGTAACATCTAAGCACATTTTACAAAAGGTTTCTCATTATTTTAAGTTAATTATATGGTTGACGTGGTCTGGAATGAAAAACAAAGGCGAGGAAAAACTAACTACATACGGCCCTGTCTCTCCCGGAAATCGATAGCTACTTACTTTGAATGCCAATTTCGGGAACTCGACCAGGCTCGTGTTGATCAGATGCAGCTCCTTCAAGGATCCATTAACTCCGAGGAAAGTGTGCTCTTCTATCCTCTCTATCGGCGTGTCCTTAATCTCCAGAACCCGTAATTGCAGTTTGTACAGCAGACTACCGAATAAGCGCCCTGCAAGTAGCAAGATCATATCAGATCTCATTGTAACAAGTTCGTTCTGATGTTCTAGTGACACGCTCATAATAGAGCATTGTCGTCGACGGAAATTGAGAAACCATTTTCCATTTCTATACCGTGAGATCTCATTGTGATGATAACTTGAAGTCGTTTTCGACCGTTTGTTATGGAGTTTTGATTACTGGTATTTCAACAAATAGATTATTCTGATAAAAATTCATTTAATTTAATATAAAAGATATTACAATAATCTGAGATGAACCCTTATGCAATTAGTTCTTATTCAAACTCTTGCATGTACGAAAAACCATTCAGAGTAATCGTACACTGGTGATATTCAAGCAAAAAAACGTTTTTTATTGGTACTTACTAATGTGACATTTGAATATGCTCAATCTCTCTAAGGGCATATCGTAAGTGGCCAAGTTGTTCAATGCCACGCTCATTCCGGCTAAATTAGTGTTATTGCAAGCTATCTCCAACCCTTCATCAGATTCTTTTGTACACCAGCAGGGATGAAGAAGAAGACTTTCTTTGGGACATCGATACTTTGGACCAGGTGGAATGTACCCTCCATAAACTTGGAGCAAGAAGAATATGGCCACTGCATAAATTGTATTCATTTTCTGAAAAGAATTCATAACTAGATGAAAATTTTATGAATAATATAATGAAGCCATCATCAGAAAATATTAATTATTTTGGTTTTGAAACATATTTCATCCACAGCTCTGAAAGCTCATTCGGATTGAAACTTTTTCAACGCACGATGTATCATGGATAGTTAAGGTTTCTTCTAAATACTTGTATTAGAGAAGTTACTAAACAAAAGTTTTATAAAATAAAATAGAAAGGCCTTTTACTTGATAGAAGAAATATAACAAAATTTGAATAACAAAACAAATTAAAATATGTTCATCTTCTACAATTTTAATTTCAAAAAAATTTTTCATTCAAAAAACTCTTAGAATTAAATTAATGTCTAAAATAAGCTTACATTTAATAGACGTATATAATCAGTTTTGATTATATACGTCTATTAAATGTAAGCGGTGCTTATTTTAGACATTAATTAAATTCTAAAAGTTTTTTGAATAAAAAATTTTTTTGAAATTAAAAAAAGAAAGTTTTATAGTCCAGCGATTGTGCGTTAGAAGCTCAAACTCACCCGTATATGAAGGAGTATCTTTAAATTGCGAATAAAATATTCTAACTTCTACAATATATACTGCAACTATATACAAAAAAATATTTTGTATTAATTATATATGACGATATCATTTTGATAGTTTTTTTATATAGTTTCAATATATATTGTAGAAGTTAGAATATAGAAGTCTGAATTAAGAGTCATTTAAATTTTACTTCTATGAAGTATTGACTCATATTCGAATTGATTATTAAATTATGAAATGAATTCATATAAAGTCTAAATATCCACAAAATATTCCTAAATTTTTTAGTATTTTTGAAATTCTGCTTATTTTTCTTGTCAAATGATCAACAACACGTTGCTCATTTCTGTTTTTCATATAGAGTCTAAACATCCTCCAAATATTCCTTAATTTTTTATTATTTTTGAAATTCTGGTTACTTTTCTTAGCATGTCAAATAGTTATATGTTAAACGTAACAACACGTTGATCATTTCTGTTTTATTTGGGATACTTAAATCTTACTTCCAGTTTATTCGTTCCAGGTTTTATCTTATTTGGTATTTGTATGTCAATATACATACTTATATAGTTTTTGTTAATACATTTGTATTAATACGTTTCATGTCGGGATGTAAAAAGGTTTGACATTGAAAATTATTTTGATAGTTTTTGTATCGGTTGTTTTGTTTAGAGTGAGGACTTTAAATTTAAATGAAAAATATTTAAATTAAGATTGAAACCAATTTTTTTTTACTTGAAAGATAATTTTACGACATTTATATTTTAAAAATAATTTCCGGCATATGTCCACCACGACTAGCTCTGAGGAACCGCATTCGACCAAACCAATTTTGGACCACTTTTTCGAGTAATTCAGGCCTTATTTCATCAATAACACGAGTTATATAGGCTTCCAAAGCGTCTATTGTTTCTGGTTTATCAGCATAAACCAATGACTTGACATAACCCCAAAGACAATAATCCAGTGGAGTTATGTCGCATGATCTTGGAGGCCAATTAATTGGACCATTTCGAAATAATGTTATCGCCAAACCTTTCTTTCAATAAATCTATTGTTACGGTAGCATCATGAGGTGTAGCACCATCTTGTTGGAACGAAAACACTTCTGGGTCGATAGCATTCAAATTTTGAAACAAATAATCATTGATCATCGATATGTAACGAGCACCTTTCAATATAACATTAGCTCCAGCATCGTTTTTAAAGAAATATGGACTTATGATGCCTCCAGCCTGTAAAGCACACCATACAGTACATTTTTCAGGAGGCAATGGAACCTGCAGAACTTCTTGAGGATTGTTTTCACTCCATATACGGCAGTTTTGCTTGTTTACGTAGCCGTTCAACCAGAAATGAGCTTCATCACTAAACACAATTTTACGATCAAAATGTGGATCAACTTCAAGCCATTCTAGGACCCATTTAGCAAACAAACGACGGTTATTATGGTCAAGTGGGTTTAGTTCTTGAACCAGTTGGATCTTGTATGGGTGTAGACCAAGATCTTCATGCAAAATTTTCCATGTGGTGGATGCACAAAGTCCAACTTGTTGTGAACGTCGACGAATAGACAAATCGGATCATCCTTAACACTATGACGTACTAACACATACACTCCTTTGTCTTGTTGTTGTTGAATCGAGTAGAAAAAATGTTGTCCGAAATCTTGGATGATTATATAAACCATAAATTTGGCGAAGTGCTCTATAAGTTTGGCGAATAGAACACTGAATTTGAAAATAAGTTTCAAAAATTTGTATACGTTGTTGCGACGTAAGTCTTTCCATGATAATTTGTCGATACTTACTGAACAGAAATGTCAAAACAACATGGCTTCTACCTTCTGTCAAATCACAGTTATGCCTATCGAAAGTTCTATCACTCTAAAACAAACACCCGATATATAGTTTCAATATATATTAAAGAAGGTATTATAGCATATATAATTCTGAATTTAAAGTCATTTAAATTTCACTTCTATCAAGTATTGACTCACCTTCAAATTAATTTTCTAATTTTTTTATATCTTATGTATCAAACAGATTCATTTTTATAACCTCACTACAAATTTTAATTTAATGAAAAGTTTGTGTCAAAAACTTTTTAAAATTAAATTAAATAAATGTATTAGAAAATACCTACAGTTTCCATTTTGTAGAGATAGCTTTTTAAAGAGAGTTATTTTCGAAGAAATTCTTAAGAGTATTTTGTGCATTTTTGGAGAGAAATTCAGTTTTCATAATACCGTTATGAAATAAACGTTTGTATGGTTCAAGTGTTTTATGTGATCATTTTAATTAATATTCTATATCTTCTTTGGATTCTTTTATTCCTTTTGATACAGTGTAATTAGGGTTAATTCTTTATGTCTACTAAATTGGCCCTGTAAGTTTTTGAGAAAAAATTTCTATAAAATTGTAATTTATAGTTAGGTTAGCAGAATTAATCTGTTTGATATTTAAGATATTGTAAAATCCTACTATCCAATGAAAAACACCCTTTTTATTATTTTATTTTATATCTTTTTTACCCATTAAAATCAATTATTATATATTTTTAACCATGATTCCGAAATTTTACGTACATATATCGCGTTTTTTTTAGAGTTATAGAACTTTTGATAGGGATAACTGTGATTTGACAGAAGGTAGAAGCCATGTTGTTTTGACATTTCTATTCAGTAAGCATTGACAAATTAATTTTGTTCTACACGCATACAAGATCCAACTGGTTCAAAAACTAAAGCCACTTGACCATAATAAGCGTCGTTTGTTTGCTTATTGCGCCCTAGAACAACTTGAAGTTGATCCACTTTTTTATCGTAAAGATGTGTTTAGTGATTAAGCTAATTTCTGGTTGCACGGCTATGTAAACAAGGAAAATTGCCAAATATGAAGTTGAAACCATCCTCAAGAAGTTCTGCAGGTTCCATCCTGAAAAACGATGCGGCACGCTGGAGGCATCATAGGTCCATATTTCTTTAAAAATGATGCTGGAGCTAATATTACAGTGAATGGTGCTCGTTACAGATCGATGATCAATGATTAATTGTTTTAAAATTTGAATCATGTCGTCCCAGCTGGATTATTTGCTTTGGAGTTATGTGAAGTTATTGGTTTATGCTGATAAACTAGGTACAATAGACTCTTTGGAAGCCAACATAACTCGTGTTATTGATTAAATAAGGTCTGAATTATTCGAAAAAGTGGTCCAAAATTGGTCTGGTCGAATGCGGTTCCTCAGAGCTAGTCGTGGTGGACATATGCCAGAAATTATTTTCAAAACATAAAGGTCATAAAATTATCTTTCAAATAAAAAAATGGCTATAATCTTAATTTAGATGTTTTTATTTAAATTTAAAGTTCTATCACTCTAAGAAAAAAAAAAACCTGATACCTCGAACCTGTTAGAATTCCTATAGATCAATAGGTATAACAGAAATTAAATCTTACTCAACCAATATGAACAATTTACCACTCTTGAATATTTGCGGAATTTACGCTGATGAGATAGTGAACCTTAATACAAAATTTGCAGCGTCTTTTCATTCAGTTGCTACCATTCATCACCACTATCTTCCAGATCTTGTGAATTTTTGTCGAATTATTCCTAAAAAGACATTTCAACCGCAGACTTGCTTTCAGAACAAACATTCCTAATATTTATCGAGTCAGTCAAACATTTAATACGTACAAATAACGACAACCGACCTTATCCGAACTCACACAGTCAAAAACAATATCCAACAAATTTATTTCTGGTGAATTGTGTTTGCTTTGCATTCCAGTAACCGAATGGTAAATGATATGCTTTATTTTCGCAGAAATCAGATTGAAATATCACATGCGGAATTTTATGAATGCACCAGTTAATCAATAAAATAATTTGAAACATTTATCAGTTACTGAAGAATGTACCTATTGACTCTATTGCACAGAACACAAAGAGAATAACTTCTGTCAGCATACGATTTGGCATTTGGATATATTTTCCGAATGAAAGATGTATGTCATTGCAATGTCCATTCATATGGTTGGAATAATATGGAAACACTCTTCAGAAGGAGATATAGCTATGCTGATGAGGTAAGGGATGTTCATTTTTGAACAGTTCAAAATTTCATGATAGAGAGACATCAATTAAATTTTGTCGAAGCAATAATCGGGTATTAATGAAGAGTATGAGCTATGGTAATAGAAAGTTCTAGAAATCGAGAGTAACATACATCTGTATAAAAATTCTATACTCAAACAAACTCGACAAGGTTCTGTTGATCACAGAGGGAAATTACAGACATGTGCACGTTTCAAACTGATTGATTTTCATCAGTACAATGTATGCTAGTGAATCCAAATCTGTCAAGTATCTATATTCGCTATACACAGAGACACTGAGGTATTAATAATACACTAGCGCCATCTAGAGTATGTAAAATACATACAAGACATACTTTTGGGAGTTAAATCAAGTACAGAAATGTATTCTCTATATTTTCCCGTTACTAACTCCGAAAATACTGTCCTCATGCTCAAATCAGATCATAATTTTCCGTAATGCTACTAATTAGCATATTCATACTCATAATAAATTAATTCGGCTGATCTGTACCAAAAATAATTACAATAATTTTTGGAACAGATTAGCCGAATTCATAAATTTATTTGAATATCCTGTCAATTTCTGAAATCTATGAAAGTTGATTAAATTTATAAGCATATGTGAAGTCTACCACGAATGTCAGATGGATGTATTGGAATAAAAAAATTCAAAGAAATTTAAATATTATAATTAATTAAAATTACAAAATAAATACTTGCAGGAAACAAAAATTTTGTGTCCGTCTAGTATTTATTTAGTAATTACAAATTAATAATTTTTATTTATTCGAATTCTTTTATTTCCTTTTGTTACTGTATAATGAGAGTTAATTTCAAATGTGTACCGAATTGAAACCGTGCTTCTACGATATTTATTTAATTTAATTCTTAAAGTTTTTGAACCAAAAATTTTTTATGAAATTGAAATTTGTAGGAGGTTAACAGAATAAATCTGTATATTTAAAATTTCATAATACCTCTTTGACTTCTTTTCCGCCAGCATTTCGAGAAACATGCAGCTGTGAAATAAGACGTTACTGTCGGAATGCGTTTAAAGGGAACGTTTTGGGATTTATGACTTAGCGATGTGTCCAAGGTATTTCCCAAGAAAGACCCTTCTAATGGTTTCTTCCAGTAAAATGTTTTTAGCAAATAAACGGGGTGAGCGGATGTGCTAACATAATACTAGATTCAAATAATACTGATAATGATGATAAGGATAATAATATATTCACCATTAATATTAACATGGTTTGTCAATCATATATACGCACATTTATATTCAATCATGCCAAATTAGAACAGAGAAATTCTTCTGAAGAATGAAATGTGCCTTTCAAAGTCTTTTGTATTTTCCTTTTGAAGCATCTTTCTGATGTCTCTTAGTTCGACGGGAAAATTCTTAGAAAGTTGAGTGCCCTAGTATTCTTTGTTCTATGTAGTGGAGTGACGACGAGTTGTATTATCTCATTAAAATCAGATTTAGACTTCGAATGCACAATTATGGACGTGTTATCACAGTAAAAACATAATTAATTACTGTTCATGATGTCGATCAAAAAAAGATGATGGTCAAAAAAAGTATGGGCTCCAATATGGATCCCTGTGGTACCCCATGACATACATTCTTTTCTGAGAAGGTAACAATTTTAATAAACTCTATATATTTATAATAATATTATAATTGAATTAATGAAGTATGCCAACCTCTAGGTGAAACATTATAACAATTTTATTTAAAAGTAATTCACACAGCTATATATAGAGAACAGTTACATATATAGCCAATGTTTACAACATAGAATAAAAGAACATAGGATGTCCATTTTGAAAAATCAGAAATCAACCGGTTTTGCAGAATATTGTATTGAAAGTAACCATTTTTTAATGATAAAAATGTCACTTTACTATATAATGTGATATTACAATAATATAATTCTGCATTCTGAATACAGGTCGAAAGCTTGCTGGAAGATAATTAAGTCTCTTACAGGGAGGAACAGTTCCATTGAGGTCCTTATTCTCATTGTGACCCTTCTTCTCTGGCGAAAGATTTCAACAACTGTTTTGCAGATATCCCAACAAGGATTACTGAAAATCTGACCAAATCACCTATGGGGGATTTAGTGAGGATACTTGAGAAATATTTCTATATATTCGATATTTCTCAGGGTGAAGTTTTGTCTACTATAAAGTTTTTGAAGAACAAAATATCTTGTGGGTATGATGAGATACCTATGCAAGTATTGAAGGCATCAATTGACTATATACTTGAACCATTAAGTTTTATTATAAATCGTTCGTTCAAGGAGGGGATATTTCCAGATAAATTAAAGATAGCCCAAATAAAACCGGTATTCAAGAAAGGCTTGAATAACTTTAGACCTATAAGCATTTAACCCCCATTCTGTAAGGTATTTGAAAGGATTTTATGCAAGAGATTTCCAGTTTTTTTCGTAAATTCAATATACTTTCACCTAACCAGCTTCAAAAAGGATAAAAATGATTCATGAAATAACTGTTGCTCTGGAAAAGGAAGAGATTCCATCCGATGTTTTTAGATCTCTACAAAGCATTTTATTGCGTTGACCATGGAAGGCTTTTAAACATTCTTGAGGAATGTGGGGTAAGGGATACTCAGCTGGAACTTATGAAGAGTTAAGTGTAATAAACGAACCTTTTCAATTTTAAGTTTACTTCTTGTACTCCTTTGAAGATGGTCGAAAGACCGAAACACGTGAAAGGATTCTGAATAAATTGTGAGATATAAAAACTGTGTGATTTTTTTTTAATAAAATTGAAATAGTTGGTCTGTAATTATCACAGTTATTTTTATTTCCCTTTTCTTTATAGATGGGAATTATTTTAGTAGTTTTCAGGTCAGCAAGAAAACAACCTTCACGAAAAACGTTTGGCCACAATTATAGAGATGGGCTCGGCGACTCTTTATTGACTATATATTCAAGAAGTTCATCTTCCTTCCACTTATTTATTTGACTTGTTAACTGCGCTTTTGACAACGCCGCCATCTTTCTCTAATTATCACGTTATCTGGAATATTCAGATATGTTATGTAATAGAGGAACCGTAAAGTAATGTTGCTTCTGCGAATGTCGATATTTGATTGCCATTTGTCATCTCATTGTGTACTTCGAAGTGGTGTCAAAGACATTTTAAGGTTAATGTGACTTGTTCACTTCTTACTTATTTAATATAATATTAGCCTTTTTTACAATTTGTGGTGAAATGGCCAGCCAAATACCAGAACAGCAAATCGGGCATTGTATGTTTTTTAAGTTTCGAAAGGATAGTAACGCAACAGTTGCGACCAAAAACTTTTGCGATGTTTATCTAAGTGCATTAGATGTTCGTTAATGCCAAATATGGTTCTTTAGGCTCAGATCCTGTAAGTTTGACCTCTCTGACTCCTATCGATCAGGAAGACCAACAAGTGCTGAAACCTGGACAAACTGTCATGCAGATATTTATTGTGAACAATTGGATCGAGTGAACTAATCTTTAATCGAAAAGTATATGAGTGAAACATTGATTTCCTACACTTATAGGTAAAGTAATATGAAACCTGAGAAAAACTATCGATATAGGTATATCTTTACGTCGGAATTCAGTCGGTTCTATACGTGGACGAACGAATTCCGGCATCAGGCGCTCCTGGAGCCTCCCTCACGCCATGCGGCGTTGAATATGCATAACCTATCTCCGATCCCCGTAAATTCGACGACTCCGGGGCCTTTTAGCCGCAACTGTAAATCGTAAATTTTCCGAATAAACTTAAACGTGTGTCCGCGGACGCGCGCCACGTAGCCTGTTTTCCATTCGCAGTTCTCCCCCGACAGGTAATTTACTAGCGCGCCTGCCTTCGTCTAAAAAAACACCCGGAATGGCACAACGTGAGTCCTGGTCCATTCACACGGGTATTTCTTCATTAGGGCGATATTTGTCGAAATTAGTTCGCCCGCCTCGGTTTCGGCCCGTGAATTTCCCAGCTGATTGGGTTTATTCGGAAAATCCGGAATGAACATTTAAGGGGACAGCTTGATGAATGAAAAAGAAAAAGGTATCGAGTTTGTTCGTGGATTTGATGAAATCCACGGAATTAGATAGACTGAGGGGTTTTGGTGTGTTTTATGCTCCATTTCTGAAGCACTTTGCGTTTTTCAAACGTCTGTTTCTCGGACCGCGATTAGTTTATCGCAGTTTTTTTTCGGAGAAAGTTTCTAATAAGAGGTTTTGCGGTGAATAGCACGCTATCTAGGCAGCTGTCACCTTTGAAGCTGTCATCTTATAACATTTCAAACGCATTGAAATGGTGAAAATCACAGTTTGCAAAACTAAAGTACTTTTGAATCGTCATTAAAACACCTTCTAGGCCGGCAATAGTGAAACTCGTGGAAAAATTTGAGCTGTTAGGACAAGTTAGTGATGTGAAGAACGGAAGCGTGTGCGTTGCTCAAAAACAACTGAGAATATTGCTGCTGCAGTGCGTAGTGTTGACGAAAACTTAGGTTTGTGGATTCGTCGTCCATCTTTGGAATGAGGCATTCCACAAACGATATTACAGCTTATTTTTTATGATGACTTTTAAAATTCAGTTAACACAAGAATTCCAGCCGATCAATCACCAGCAACGTCGTATCATCGCTAATTGGGTTCTTGAAATGCATCAAAATGATCCGGATTTTTATCGAAAAGTCATCTTCAGTGAATTTCACGTTGGAGGCTACGTTAATGAGCTGAATTGTCGCATTTGGAGCTCGAAAAATCCAAGAATGATTGTTGAGAATCATCTCTATCCTCAACGTTAATCAATATTAAAATATTTAAATAACTAATTCAATTTCAAAATAAAAAAAGGGCTTTTCACTTGATAGAAAGGATATAACAAAACTTGAATATCAGAATATCAGAAGACGGACAGATTAAATCTGTTTTGATATTCAAATCATTCAGTTTCAATTTTCTTAATGTAATTAGATGACAGCTTAACCTCGTTTATATTAGAAATGTTTCAGATATTTTATTGGTACGCTTTTTCATTAGAATTTAACCCACTCTCAAACTTTAGATTGAATTGAAAATCTGCAAACTTATCAAGAATCGACCACAATAAAATAATTTCATGAAAAATCCATTCATCTGTCTAGGATTAACTATTTATCAAATATATCAAGGTAAGGAAGTATATGGAACCTGAGATATCTACCACATCCAAGGAAGGTAGTAGAGTTTTCAAGTTATAACAAGCTAAAATTCGTTTGAAAATGTAAAAATGAATAATATTTCTAAAAAACTCGAAAATACGATTTTATGAGAAATTAAACTGAAAATAAAGAACTTACTCGATAAAATTAAATATTTTTCAGAGAAGGTATGATACCGGGTGATAAACAAAAACAAATTCTCACACAAAAAGCGCGAACAGCTTTACATCGAATTTCCACATTTATCCATTGATATTTTTCAAATACGATTTAAATGCGGTTTGGATGACTGAACAAAATTTATCTGGAAATTCGTATACATTAAGTCAAGTAAGTACCGTGAATTGACCATTTAGAAAGCCCGTTTAATATTGATCTGTAAATCGTCTGAATTGGCTGGATGATTGCTGTGAACCAATGACTCAATATAATCCCAAAGAAATTCCAATGGAGTTAAATCGCAGGAACAAGGCGGATAATTTATCGGTCCATTTCTTGGAATGATCGAATCACTTAATTTTGTTTTTCTGTTGGTTTGAGTTCTTTGGTTAAAACAATTGTGTATGGATGTAAACCAAGGTCTTTCCGTAAAATTCGCCACAAAGACGTCTGGGAGATGCCTAGTTCTTGTGAACGTCGAGAAATCGATAAATTCTTCACGAACACTTTCACGCACGGCAGCTATATTCTCTTGAATTCTTGCATTTCTTTATCTCACGGGCATTGTAACATTATGAAGTGTAAAATTTGTTTTAAACTTCTTTACTAAACGTTCAACAGTTTTTTTTGGTTTATTTATAAACGTTGTTGGAGTGTGTACCTTTCCACGATTAAATGGTAGACATTGATAAATACAACTGTCAATGTCATAAATAGACAATCGCTCCCATTCGTGAATAAAGTCAATTTAAAAATGGGGCGTTGCCATTGAAAGACCTTTCATAACCCAATATGCTCAGAACACCTTAAGGAACCTGTCAACGTGTTTATGTGGGAGAGGGGACAAATAAAACAACGTTCTCTCCTTATCTATCAGCATTGATCTACACTTCCTCCTATAACCAATCAGCAACTTCATATCACTTATTTAGTCAACTGATGAATATCATTTTTGATCAATTTTGTTTTCCCTCTTTTTGTTACAAGGAATGCATTCAGACATAGATGTTTATTAATTTTTAAATATCCTTCGTATATGGAGGCGTTGAAATTATTATTGAGAGCTCATGGTGAATCAACTTTATCAAAACTACGAAAGTATGAATAGTACATAGCATATAAAAGCTATAGAGATGTGGTGTAAGATTTTCCTTTCTTCGGCCAGGCAACCGTGTTTCAAATTGAACTAAACATCGCTAAATTGGAGGAAATTGTTACTGGAAATCATTCATTTAGTTTTGAATGATGGCCTTTAATGAATCTGTCCCAAGAATCAATGTCTAGCATTCCAAACAATTGTGTGAATAGTGACTAGCACCGAAAGAGCTTAGTCACGAGGCTACCACAACCATCGCACTCCTTTGATATGATTCCGATAGTTTTTTTTTCTCTTCAAAATTCAAATCACCACTTCGAAACACCAGCTTTCAAGAGATAGAAAACATAAACATAATTCACGGTATATATTCTAGTAGATTCCGTAGGCTGCGTTTAAAAATTGTTTGGATGGCTTATTCTTTGCGGTAAGTTTATAATTTCGAAAGGAGTCTACCTTTAAGGCGGTAAAAAAATTGTTGAATAATACATGTTTTGTGTCTCATTGATCGATTCCTGGTACGTTTACGACAGTATAGAGTAAATATAGAGTAGGTATAAATTGAATCATCCAAATAAATCAATCTGTTTTTGCTATTTCACTACAAGAGAAAATAAAGTTGACTTCGCTTTAGTCACTAAATGATTGAAACTATATGAATAATTAATACAGTGTAGAATAAAATTCTTCTTGTACTTATGTTAGGAAATTATAAAAACACTGAGACACATCAACTTTCAAATTCAATGGAGCGCCTTTTAAGCATATATTTACATATACAGGGTGATTCCAGTACAGTCCGTCCTTTTCATTCTAAATGAAATATCTTGCATATTTGTATATTTTCAAAGCTCCTTATCCAGCTGATTTCAACTAATACATGGTCTACTTTTTATTATACCGGGTGAAATAATGAAATTAATAAGTTTTCACGCGTTAAGTAGTGGTATTTTTTGAATAACCCAAATAAAGACTTATGAAATTTCTGAATTAACTATCAACTATGTTGTGAAAATTTTTAGAATCTATTCTCGATACGCTCATGGATCTTGGTTTTGTTAACATTTTTTGTCATGAATTCCTAAAAAACTATCTACATATGCCAATACATGAAAAAAATCTGCAAACAATGTGGATTGTTATCAGTCAGAAGTTGCAATGTTGAGATTTACATTGAAATAGTAAAGTCCTAATTAAAAATGTATTTCTTGTAGAAGTAATAATGAAATATTCAACTGAGAATACTGCTGATCGGTTACGGAGATAATTGCAGAAGTCAAGTTGAAATGACAAACTTATTTAATCAGAGGTATCCTTAGTTCCCTAGTACTATATTTCACAAGGTACTGTGTCTTATATTCTTGCACAGATCAGAGAAGTTGAAGATACTGTAAAATTGGATATTCTGTTAGGTGTTGCAGAGGATCCAACGACAAGTACACGTTAAACTGCCCGTGCAAATAATGTGAGTCATACAACTGTCATAAGGTGTCTCCACAAAGAAAAACTTCATCCATGTGAAATAACTTTTGAGCAGGAGCTAACATAGGACGATCCAGATCGTAGAATTCATTTCTGCGAAATAATGATGAATAAACTAAATAGAAATGAAATAGCTGCTGGTACAATCATTTCTTTTGATTAATCAACATTTGGATTGAACGGGGAGGTAGACCGACAAAATTGTAGACACATACGCAGTATCCTCAAATGGTGAACGTTTGTGCAGGTATCATATTATTGGTCCGATATTTATAGACGGTATTTTGACAGCCGAAAAATATTTGAGTTCCATCAGGGACAAAATTGGTCCTGCGTTAGTCAACTTATTTCCTAATGCAATAGATCCACGCCTTCCGAATGAGAATGTCTGGTTCCAGCAGGATGGAGCTCCATCCCATTATGCTTCAATGGTCAGAACTAACTTAGACGCAATCTTCCCCAATAAGTGGATTAAACTAAGAGTTACTATTGGGTGGCCAGCTAGATCGCGATATCTTACGCCGTTGGATTTTTTCTGTGGAGTTATCTCAAGAACAAAGTTTATACAACACAGCTGACGAGCATCGCAAACCTCAAAGAAAGGATAGCTACACATATACCAAATATTTCAACTCAAACTTGGAACAAAGCTAGGAACAAGTTTTAAAGCAGACTGTGTTATTGCTAAGAACAAGGATGAGAATATATTGAGCATTTATTTTTATATATTAAAATCAAGTACATCATGTAACTTAAGTATTCAGTTCTTGGAACCAATTATAAATACTTTCGAAATTTCATCCTGTATTATTCATAATAGACCATACATGATATAGTTCGGTGAAATCAGGTTATTTAGGAGCTTTAAAAATATGAAAATATACAGTCAGTTCCATTTGAAATAAAGAGGAATGCTGGACTTGCGCGAATCATACCGTATATTTAAATTTATGTTTGAAAAGCACACTATTGCATTCAAAAGTTAACGTGTTCCAGTGCTTTTTATGACTTCTGAACATAAGGACACAAATAATTTTATTCCATCAGTGATTTCCACACTGTATAAATATTTTATAATAGTTGGATTTACTTCTAGTAGATTGTTGGCAACAATTAAAAATGTTCTGAAGAGTTCAATGAAATTAAAATCCCTGAATTACAAATTCATATAATATATTTTCATAATTCTTGAATGTTGTTGAAATAAACATTATTAACCAAAAAAATTAAAAAGATTAAGAAAAATAATGAGAATTTCAAATTTCAAAACAATATTGTATGAGAATCGTTGAAGGAAAATGTACTATTGATATTAAATAAAATAGATCAATAACCTAAATGAAATAGAATGCTTATCGTCAAATTATTGATAGCCGTAGAGTTAAGACAAAGTGAATTATTTTAGATACTTACTTCACCTTCAATTCTTTTTCAGGAATATTTTAACAAACGATATATACACTAGCACTTCACTTAGTTTGTTCGTCATCTTTCACGTAGAAAGAATGTCACCAATTAATCACAGTTATAAATGCACTTTAATCGAACAGGAAAGACATTTTTCCCGAAGAAATCACTGCAATATTTCCCGAATATCTGACATTCGACAAAAGGTTAATCATCTGTTGGTTCCACTAAACTGTTACTTTTACTTCGCCAAGGCGAGTGGCTCTCTTGTTCAAGACAGCAGTGGTGGTACTTGATTATTCCAAGGTGCTTTCTCTTCGATAGACGGTGCACTAGGAGTTGACGACAGACGTGCACAAGGAGATGACTACGGTACAAACGTAATAGCAATTGTTTTCAAGATTCGGACTTCCTGAAATATCGCCTTTTAATCAAGGAGAAAATTTCTGGTTAATCGAGAAGGAAATCGCTAACAAATTTATTAATTTTCGTAACTAATTAGTGCATTTGAGAGAATTGTTTCGATAAACACAGGTGAATGAATCGTTGGTTTCGCTTCCTTTCTCGTCAGAATATACCCAGATGAGCATTTCCTCAATCACAAGGCCAAAGTTTCAGCACTAAAGAAAACTAAGTTCCTTTTCAACGCTTGTGAAAGGTGGACTACCTAGATCTTGCATTTTGAAGCATGGTACCCCACTCACCTGACGAAGTCATGTTGTCATGGCGAAACAATTGTTGTGAAATTAAATAAATTAGCGGAAATTAAGTTGTTTTACTTTTAATCATCAAGATGTATTTCCCACAAGTAGAGACCCATACAAACAAACACATATTTTTATACTTCAAATATATCTTCTATTCTTGATTTAGTGTAGTATTCATTTATACAGTCCACTTATTCTATTATCTTTAATCATCAGTTTTTTGCTCTATTTATATAAGTTTTAGCTAATAATAATAATTCCTGACACAAAGTCAACACACACACTATTCTATTGGTTATACGTTAAGGAATGGAATGCAACGTTGATTCAGAAATACATAGGTTATTTTGATATATTGGCTATATTTCTTAACAACATATACCGTCAAGAACTTCTTCGACAATAACTCACTATAAATAATTTCCTTCAAAAAAATTCTTCAAACATGCAGCACATCTTTAAAAAGCAATTCAGAATTACAACAAAAAGGTAATTCTTCAGTCCCACTTCATATTCAAAAAATGAAAATAATTAACATAAAATATTCCACCAGACAAGCCTCTTGTCTCCCTTTAAACAAATACCAGAATATAGTGAACATTTAAGAATCCCACGTACTCTATGTTCGTCACAGAAATTACACAAAACTAGCAAGGTATTTTTAGGACTCAGTTAAATTCAAATGATAATATGTAGAGGGATAAACCAAAATATAATTATTATGTAAACAATAAAATGATGAGAAGTTTAGGAGGTTAACAGAATAAATCTGTGTGATATTTAAAATATCTTAATTTCATACACTCAAACTCTTAAAAAAATTTGAATATCAAAACAGATTTAATCTGTTAGTTCTCTACAATTTTAATTTAAAAAAAAATGTTTATTCAAAAAACTTTTAGAATTAAATTAATATCTACAATAAGTTCTGCTGATATTCAATAGACGTATATAAGCAAAACTCAATATCTAATGTCAAATGGAATAAATAAACCAACAGATATAAAAAAGTTTCGACTTTTTTTTAGAATCAAATTCAGAATCTCCAAAACTACCTTATGTGTAGTTGGGCAAACTTCCCTAATTTTCAACTGAGAATCGAACCGACTATAGAGCACCATCTCTAGAATAAGGATCACAACAAAGGCCTCTATGAAACTGTAATGTAACAGCAATCATTTCAGTAACTTTTACTTTTCCTCCATAGATGGCAGTAAGTGGACTGCAAGTGGCGTAATGTGAATCTCTTGAGAATTATGATAATTCTTACATTATTCATATTGCCTCAATTGAAAAACTTCAATCAAACTGGAAAATATAGAGAAACTAAGTGGGATCTATGATGACCAATAATTTTCGGTAGTATCATTTCAGCTTTGTTCTCTTTTACAATGATAGCAGGCAACCATACATTGAAAGATAGTTTTCTGTAATCTTGAGTTGAAACACGAAAAAATAGATGGCGCACGCCTTCTCATTTTTCATGAATCTTGCAAGAATGTTTTCCTTTTTCGAATTCTCCCCTGAATACTTTTCGTTTTAATGAAAGGAAATATAAAATATGAGCTTTTATTCTTGCCTCGTTCATACAAACAACACGGCATGTTTTCCGTTGGAAATCGCAACAATTAGATAGATATATTGTTCGTTTATTAGACTAAATAAAAAACATAATATAATAAGCAATATTTATAAACATATGAGAGTTTAATAAACTAAGTTTCATTGCGTATTAATTTTGGTATGTTCTGTTTGATCCATGAAATGCAGGTTTTTATTTCTGCACCTTCTTCTGCCAAGTCAAGTGTATCTCGATTCCCTAATATTTCCTTCATTATTGTTGAGTTCAGTCTCTTCAAATCCTTGACAACCGCTGTAAAATAAATAAAAATATTGAGCACTTTATTTTAAAATATTTTAAATATCAAACAGATTTATTCTGTTCACCCCCTACAAAATTTTATTTCATAACATTTTTATTCAGAAACTCTTAGAATTAAATTGAAAAAATTTCTTTAGAACACACTGTGTTAATTAAGTAGTAATATAGAATTAACACTTATTACATAGTACGAAAGGGAATAAAAGAAATTTAGAGAAATTTAAATTGTCAACTGAAAATTATTAAATAAATACTTGAAGAGTACAAAATTTTTTTTCGTTCTTTGTTTTATGAAAACTTAATTCCTTTCCAAAAATGCAAAACATAACCTCAAGAATTTCTTCAAAAACAACTTGCTCAAAATAAGTTCCGTTGAGAAAATTCCTAAAACATGCAGAACATTTTCAAAATAATTTAAATTAATAATTTGGTACTCTTTAAGTATTTATTCAATAATTTTCAGTTGACAATTTATATTTCTTTGAATTTATTTTATTCCCTTTGGTACTATGGAATGAGTGTCTACTAAATGGACACAGTGTGACATTCATTTAATTTAATTCTAAAAGTTTCTGAATAAAAATATTTTGAAATTAAAATTTGTAGGAGTTTAACAGAATAAATCTGTATGATATTCAAAATTTTATGATAATCCTTCTATGAAGAAAAAACCTCTTTTTCTTATTTTATTGAACACTTTCAGCTATTCAGGCTATTTGATAATTGTACACAATTTAAACAAGTTTTCAGGAATAACATACTACTAAAATAAGTCAAATTTACATTCTTTTATGACTTCAGTTTTGACGAATTACCTCGTCATCGAAAAACTGAAAACTCAACATAATGCTAAGGGTATTAATACACATCGGGTGCAAAGAATAGTTACAAAAGTATAAGTGTAAGATTTTCAACGGTACAGATTTTTTCCTCTGTTTGGCATAGACTACTTATTCATCATAATTTGATTTCAAATTTCGTTCGATAATGAATGTTCGATTTTGCCATTTTGTTCATTTATTGCATTCTGTATATATTTGGAACCATTAGATAACTGTGAAAGTATGCGACAAAATAGTTAGTTATTGAGAAATCAGTTATCAATCATCCAGAAATATTTTTCTTAATTTTTGTCATTTAATTGGGATGAAAAATACCCACCTTTATAGATGTAATCAACATCCTCATGTAAAGTCACTCCTTCAGAGGCAAAAGAATTGATATCTGTATAGCAATCGGGGTATCTTGGATTCCTCAAGCAGAAAGCTTCAAGTACTTCCATCCTCAATAACCTAAACATTATGACTTGGAATAAAATTTCAATTTCGGTGAAAAACTTATAAATAACACTGCTTAAATACAGCTCACCACTGAAAAATAAAGGCCTACCCAAATATCGAGTGTTTTTATACTGTGATAGAACTTTCGATAGGGATAACTGTGATCTGACAGAAGGAAGAAGCCATGTTGTTTTGACATTTCTGTTCAGTAAGCATTGACAAATTATTATGAAAAGACTCACGCCGCAACAGCGTTTATAAATTGTTGAAATTTATTTTCAAAATCAGTCTTCTATTCGTCAAACTTATAGAACACTTCGTGAAATTTATGGTTTACATAATCGTCCATCAGAGCAGCTTATTCTTCCAACTATCTATAGATTTCGGACAACATTTGGTCTACTCGATGCAACAACAACAACAAGACAAAGAACTGTACGTACAGAAAAAAATATTGCTCCTGTGAGTCATAGTGTTAATGATTATCCAGATTTGTCTATTCGTTAACGTTCACAACAAGTTGGACTTTGTACATCCACCACATGGGAAATTTTGCGTAAAGATCTTAGACTACACCTATACAAGATCCAACTGGTTTAAGAACTGAAGCCACTTGACCATAATAAGCGTTGTTTGTTTGCTGATTGGGCCCTAGAACAGCTTGAAGTTGATCCACTTTTTTATCCTAAAATTGTGTTTGGTGATGAAGCTCATTTCTGGTTTAACGGCTATGTACAAAAGCAAACTTGCAGTATGTGGAGTGAAAACAATCCTCAAGAAGTTCCTCAGGTTCCATTGCATCCTGAAAAATGCACTGTATTGTGTGCTTTATACGCTGGGGGCATCATCGGTCCATATTTCTTTAAAAACGATGCTGGAGCTTATGTTACAGTGAATGGTGCTCGTTACAGATCGATGATCAATGATTATTTACTTCAAAATTTGAATAAGATCGACCCAGAAGTGTTTTGATTCCAACAAGATGGTGCTACACTTCATGCTGCTTCCGTAACAATTTATTTATTGAAAGAAAGATTTGGCGATAACATTCATTCGAGAAATGGTCCAATGAATTGGCCTCCAATAATGCGACGTAACTCCACTAGATTATTTTCTTTGGGATTATGTCAAGTCATTGGTTTATGCTGATAATCCAGAAACAATAGACGCTTTGGAAGCCAACATAACTCATGTTATTAATGAAATAAGGCCTGATTTACTCGAAAAAGTGTTCCAAAATTGGTCTGGTCGAATGCATTTCCTCACAGCTAGTCGTGGTGGAAATATGCCGAAAATTATTGTTTAAACATAAATGTCATAAAATTATCTTTCAAATAAAATAAATTGGCTTCAATCTTAATTTAAATGTGTTTTATTTCAATTTAAAGTTCTATCACTCTAAAAAAACACTCGATATATTATCACTATTTAAGATCTGTGTCCTTAATTATTTTCAAATCCAAAAGTAGGAGAATAATATCCGGTCATATTTCAGCATATAGCTGAAATGTCATTCTTACAACAACCGAATAAAAATATATAACCAAGAAAAAAAACATTGATAATAAAAATCCTAAATAATGAAATTAAACAAAATTCCCACACTTTACCGTTAAAAGAGAATGATCTTAAAATTCGAAAATATTTTTTTGTCCACTACTGTGGTTCTTAGGCATCTGATTTCATTATTTGTTTTTTTAATCAAGTTTCTATTTCAATAAACAAAATAGCGTAAAATGTGATCTTCTTGATAAATAAAATAAAATTTTTGTACGGTCTTCGACTGGTAGTTCACCACACGCAAAATATAAAAGAATTTTACTAACCTTTCCTCCACACTTTCTCCTTCTTTCACGGTCCACGAAACTTTGTGGTAAAGTTTTCCAAACAGATCGGTGAAATAGGACTGAAAGAACATTTTGAAAACACCAACAATTCTCTTAAGAATAAATCTTACCCTCAAGATCTTCGTGACTGTTGAATCATCATAGAAATTCCGCTTAAACAAAGTGAAAGACCTACTGGCATATGTGAATGTGAGAAAATCCATATTTTCTATTGACCTCAAATTCTCAATCAATTTAAGAGGAATATCACATGGTATTTTTCCCAATGATGCCAAGAAAAAGGCGTCTTCGATAAAGGGGCCTACGTCGATCCGTTTCAATTTCTGTAAACAAATGATTATGTAGTGAAATCTTCCTCGAATATCTCTTATGCTCTAGGAACTTAAGGAAGTTTTCGAAATGATCAAATAATTTTTTTTCACGTGCTTTTTAAGCTTGAATAAGAAACAGTTTTTTTAAATCAATGGAGCGGAGTATACCCGATTCAGAAGATTTTTGAAACCTCTGTGAAAAAATATGAGAAAAGTAATATTGACTAGTTTTACGAAGTGATTTTTGTTACTATCAATTTTCCGATATATATTATAATATCCACTGAAGGAATTTCGTATTTTTCAAAAATATTATTCATTTTATGTATTTGTATGATTATATATAAGGGAACGCTACAAGGCAGAATTAATTGCATTTAATTTCGACATGGAGAGCCCAGTGGAATATCTATGGATCAAGTTGCGTATAAAAAAATTGTCTATAATTATTGGAATGGTTTATAGACCTCCAAATCGTAAGGGTAGGGAATCGAGATTTCAATCTTTCTTGAATGATGTTGATTTAATGCTGAACCATGCATGTCCAGTCGGTGATTACATTTTCTGTGTTGGAGGTGTGAAAGTAAATTTGCTCAATTGCAGAAGTCCATTGAGTGAATGCTTCTCATCATATGGGTTTGAACAAATCATTGAAGATGCCACAAGCGTAGCTAAAGGATCTAGAACACTTCTCGATGCAATTTTTGTAAGGTGTTCCCTCCATATTGTGACGGCAAAGGGTGTCAAGAACGTGGATCATATGAGTGATCATTGCCTGGTTTTTTGTGAGCTGGATATTGTGAGGTTGAAAAGTGAACAAAAGTACGTTTCCTACAGGGATTTCAGACTTGTCTTCGGAGCGGTGGCATACTTTCACCAATGAACTGAATGTAAGTAAAAAAGTGTAAATTTTCAACGAAATTCTGATAAGATCTTAGGACCGCCACGCGCCTATTAGACGTAAGAGAGTTTCCAAGCCTAAAACACCGTGGATGACTGACCAGCTAAGGTGCTTAATGCAACAACGTGTTATTGCCCTTGCTTCATTTAAGCGGTCAGGATTTACAGCTGATTGGTGTTATTACAAGAAAATACGCAACAGGGCTCTAGCAGAGATTCGAAGTAGCAAAAAATCATTTATTTTTTCTGCGACGTCTGACGGTAGTGAAGCTGCATGGAGAGCATTGAGATCGCTCAATGTTACTAGGAAGAACTCTAAAGAGATTCCGAGCGATTTGAGTGACCCTAGCTCTAATGGTACCTTTTTTTCCACATGGTGTGGCCAATGATAGTCTTTGTACAGATAAAATCAATTACTATAACAACAATATTTACAGATCTGGACTATCATTTCATTTCAAAATAGTTACTCTAGATGAGGTGAAATCTATTATGAGTGGTATACATACTAAGGCCGTGGGTGATGATGATATTACGTTTGACCTGCTGCTTTTTGCTTCTACCATTATAGAATTGTATATTCTTCATCTTGTTAACAGTTGCATATTGGTTAACGTGTTCCCCATGCAGTGGAAGTGTGCGATCGGTATTCCACTTCCAAAGAAGCCTGCACCGACCTCATTTTCCGATCTGAAGATAATAAGTATCCTACCAATTGTATCCAAAGTTTTGGAGAAAATTTCGTTTAATCAAATGTCAGCTTTTTTTGAGGAGTTTGATATGTTGCCGTCGTATCAGCCTGGCTTTCGCAGGTGTCGTAGCACTACTACTACTTTGGCGTCAGTAACAGAGAGGCTATTTCGTGATTTGGATAGGGGTTTTCTGTTTTTCATGTCCTTCTTGATTTTTCAAAGGCATTTGATACGACTAATCATCGCCTCATGTGTGCTAAATTGAAATATTTTGGCTTCTCACCCAGTGCAGTGTCAATGATAGAGTCTTTCCTGTCATTTCGATACATGAAGATACTTGTTAATGGTGTACATTCGTCTCAGAGGGCTATTTTGGCAGGTGTTCCTCAGGGTTCTATTTTGGGACCTTTATTATTTATAATTTATATCTCAGATCTTTTTTCCCGGCTTGAATATTATATTCCGGAGGCATATGCTGATGACATTCAATTACTGTTTAGATTCAATATGATGGACTTTAGTCTTGCTTCGGATAAGGTTAATCAGGATTTAGATTTGATTAATCGGATGTGTGTATCGCATAATTTGTCTGTCAATGCATCGAAGAGTCTTTGCATTATATACTACAGAAGAAAAAATACGGACTTGATTAAGGCCAACTTAGAATTTCGAATGGGTAATGGCAGGTTGAAGATGTGTGAAAGCGCTAGGAATTTGGGTGTTCTGTTCGATGAGGATTTGAGGTTTGGTGGGCATGTCTCAGGACTGATCAGGTCTGCATTTTATAGACTCCGAATGCTTTATTCTGCGCGTAGATATTTGACGTTTCAAACGAGGAAAAATTTGTCGGAGGTGTTGATTTTCTCCATTTTTGATTATTGTGATTTAATCTATGGTCCTTGTTTGGATGCGTATTATAAGAGAAGGATTCAACTCGTGCCGAACTGGTGCTGTCGGTTTGTATTCGGTCTTCGTAAGTTTAATCATGTGTCGCAGAAGATTCGAGATCTGGGTTGGCTGAGCATGGAAAGTAGAGTTAAACTGCATCTGGGGTGTTTTGTTTTCAAACTGGTGCGAAATGCGGTGGGCAATCGACTTATGGATGGGTTGGTGCCTAGATTCAATGTTCATACTGTCAACATCAGACATTAATATAAACTTTCCATTCCTGCTCATCGAACGGCTGGGTTCTGTAGGTGTTTTTCATATAATGCTGCAAGAATTGGCAATGCTTTGGATATTGATATTAAATCTGTCCCTTCTTTGCACATTTTCAGGTCACATCTGAGGTCCTTCTTACTTTCTGGTGATTAATTTGTGAAAAGTCCTTCCTTTCATCATAGTAGTCTTTTTTTTGTTTGGCATGTATTTATTTTTATAGTATTAGATTCAAGACATTTATATTATGACGTTCATTTTGGATTCAATTGAATTGTGATGCATGTATAGTTTGTTTTACTTTTCTTTTACTGTACAATAGGAAAGTCGTTGGAGTTAAGTGTACGAGTAGTCATTCGACTAAACTTCGCTCCAGCTGCTTTTCTTGAAAGTTGAAATTGTATCGTATTGGTTTTTTTTGTCAATAAAGTCACTTTATTATTATTATTATTTAAATTCAAATTAATTTTCCATCCCACGTAAAAACAAGCCAGCCATAGCGAAATATTAGATGATAATTTTTTACCTTATGGTAAGTTTTACCTAGTTGCAAAGTACAAAAACAGAAGACGGATTTTGAGAGGGTGTTTTTTTAGAGTGATATAACTTTCGATAGGGATAACTGTGATTTGACACAAGGTAGAAGCCATGTTGTTTTGACATTTCTGTTCAGTTAGCGTTGACAAATTATCATGGAAAGACTCACACCGCAACAACTTTTACAAATTGTTGAAATTTATTTTCAAAATCAGTTTTCTATTCGCCAGACTTATAGAGCACTTCGTGAAATTTATGGTTTACATAATCGTCCATCAGAGCAGCTTATTCGTCGAACTATCGATAGATTTCGGACAACATTTTCTCTGCTCGATGCAACAACAACAGGACAAATAACTGTACTTACAAAAGAAAATATCGCTGCTGTAAGTCATAGTATTTATGATGATCCAGATTTGTCTATTCGTCGACATTCACGACAAGTTGGACTCTGTGCATTCATCACACGAAAAATTTTGCGTAAAGATCTTGATCTACACCCATACAAAATCCAACTGGTTCAAGTACTAAAGCCACTTGACCATAACAGGCGTCGTTTGTTTGCTGATTGGGCCCTAAAACAGCTTGAAGTTGATCCACTTTTTGACGTGACAACGTCTTATAAATTGGTTTGCCGGGTGACACTTCAAGAAACTGCGTTACGCTCCGCTCACGTTATGCGCTCACAATGAGAGCGAGTGAGAGGCACGCGTCCCTTCCACTCGGGCATGGTTAGCCCGCCTAAGAGCGAGAGAGACAGACATAAAAAGTGAAAGGCACGCGTCCCTTCCACTCGAGCACAGTTAGCCCGCCTAAGAGCAAGAGAGACAGAGCGAGAGAGAGAGAGAGAGTGAGAGAGATAGGCATACACACCGGTTCATGTCTTGCGCTTCTATTTCGCTTAGGCGCCTGCATACAAGTTTACACGTTGCCAGTTAATTGTAAAACGATTGTGTAGTGATAATGTGAAGGTAGTTTCGTCCATCGCAACAATTCAAACAGCAAAGGTAAATAATTTCAGACTGATAATATAACATGATGAAATAAATGACTAAGACATAAGTGAATAGGTTATGTTGTAGTAATCACAATGTTGTGGTAGTTTTCAATCAAAAAAGTAGTAGAAATCGTTTCTCAACCAATAATAATTTGTTTAACTTGAAAAAATGAGCGCGACTTGCTATGTGAAAAATTGAAATAACAATGTTTAACCTCCAACCTGTCAAATCGAAACTTTCAAACATTCAAACCGAGACGACTAATCACTGCGCAAGGTCGTAAGCGCGCGATTTACAAATTCAAAGATCAAATGTGAATTAGTTTTCTCCTTTTAGAAAATACACTTTGAATTAAAATCGATTGATATTAACAATTAATGTGATTTAAATAAATGTTCTAACTTTTAAATTTAGTTTTTATATTTATAACAATGTAAAACAAGTTAAATTTATTAATAACTTATAACAACTGATTGATAAATAAAATTTTGTTAATATGAAATTCAGTGCGAGATCCTTTGTATAAATTAATGTTTTAAATATAATTCTTTGTATAAATAAATGTTTTAAATTGTTACTATTATTTCATCCTTCTTCCAACTATACGAATGAATATTCACATTAAAATTATTTTACCACTCAAAGTCGTTGTCACGTAAAACTTTCGCCCGTATACCGACTTTACAGGCAACAAATTTTTTATCGTAAAATTGTGTTCATTCATTTCTGGTTGAACAGCTATGTAAACAAGCAAAATTGCCGTATACGAAGTGAAAACAATCTTCAAGAAGTTCTGCAGGTTCCATTGCATCCTGACAAATGCACCATATGGTGTGGGGTCCATATTTCTTCAAAAACTATGCTGGAGTTAATGTTACAGTGAGTGGTGCTCGTTACAGATCGATGATCAATCATTACTTGTTTCAAAATTTGAATGGTATCGACCCAGAAATGTTTTGGTTTCAACAAGATGGTGCTACATCTCATGCTGCTACCATAACAATTCATTTATAGAAAGAAAGATTTGAAGATTAACATTATTTCAAGAAATGGTCCAATTAATTCGCCTCCAAGATCATGCGAAATAACTCCACTGGATTATTTTCTTTGGGGTTATGTCAAATCATTGGTTTATGCTGATAAACCAGAAACAATAGACGCTTTGGAAACCAACATAACAACGTGTTATTGATTAAATAAGGTCTAAATTACTCGAAAAAGTGGTCCAAAATTGGTGTCTCGTCAAATGGGGTTCCTCAAAGCTAGTCGTGGTTGATATATGGTGGAAATAATTTTCAAAACATAAATGTCATAAAATTGGATTCAATCTTAATTAAATTTGTTTTATTTCAATTTGAAGTTCTATCACTCTACAAAAAAACCCAATGCCTTAGATTTATATAAAAATGCTCTGCCTTTCACAGAAATACTACGTTTTTCCCTTCAATTCGAAATGAAAATTATTGTTGAAAGACCTCTTCAGATTTTTATATCTTGTGAATAAATATTAACAATAAATCTATCATCTTTCGTGAAGGCTAGTATTTGAACATAAACACAATTTTACTAATCTGCAAAATCCCCAAGGAAACCTCACCTCGAAGTCATGTCCGATTGCCTTGTACATTTCTCTCGTATATTTTACACGATATAAACCAATACTCATATGGTTGATTTGTATCCAAGTATCATTCTGAGTTCTTGGTATTGCCACTGTAAAAAAACATTTCAGATTCTTTCTAACTAAATAAATTATTAGTTTTGTCGAGATGATTCAAACGCTCACCATGGGTCATTTCTCTATCAAACCAAGCAAGCCTGGAGATCTGGTTACTGCTGGTAATGTATCTTATTGGAATAGTCCATTTGTCTCTGTCAGTAAAGATAAATTAATATTTGATCATTCAATAACTTATTAATTAATATTATGTGATCAAATATGGACAATGGCTATAATACATAAGAATAATGATATCACATAAATGTGAAAAGAATAGTTTATCATAGGGTAATATAAAATTATTAATGAAGATGATGTTAAATTATTATTCAACAGGAAATATGACCTAGAAATTACATTCAGATATCTTCCTAACTCACCCAAACATCGATTGAGTTCCATCGTAACACAGTGGTGATTGTTTCAAAATAAAAAAGTCATCATCCATGGTTACATTTACCAAAGGTAGTTTGTTTTGAAACAAGTAAGACATCATTACATCTCTGATGTTCAATGTTGGCGTGGTATCTTGCATTACATTAATGAATTCTCCTGTAGTGGAAAAGCTGAACTCATGTTTCTGAAGATTATTTTTGACTGCTTCCCTGAATTTTTCCTCACCCATAAGGTCCTCCAGCATCATTAATAGTGCCGCTCCCTGAAAAGTAATACTATGACATTAGAACCTCAAAGTTCAATTCAATTTATTATTTACCCTCAAAACTTATAGGTAATTTGAGAGAAACACCATTGAAATACTTGTTTACACATAAAGGGTCTTTCAATGGGAACGCCCCATTTTTAAATTGACATTACTCACGCAGGGAAGCTACTGTTTACTTGTGATATTAATAGCTGTATTTGTCATTATCTACCATTTAATCATGGAAAAGTACGCTTTCCAGCAACGTTTAAAAATGATCCAAATTCATTATGAAAAATCGTGATTTGCTTCTCTCACTTTACGTGCTTTTACTCCAATTTTTGATCTTTATAATCTCCGGATGAAAAAACAGTTTAATGAAGAAGTTTGAAGCGAATTTTACACTTCGTGATGTTACAGTGCCAGTGAGATTTAAGAAATGCAAGAAGTGAAGAGAATATTGCTGCCGTACATGAAAGTGTTCGTGAAATTCAAAATTTATCGATTTCTTGACGTTCACAAGAACTAGGCATCTCCCAGACGTCTTTGTGGCGAATTTCACTAAAAGAACTTGGTTTACATCCATACAAAATTGTTTCAAGCCAAGAACTCAAGCAGATTATTCAAAGCGTCGTGTATTCAGTAATTGGTGCTTAGAAAGAATCGGAAGAAATGGACCGATAAATTATCCGCCTCGTTCCTGCGATTTAACTCCATTGGACTTCTTTCTTTGGGGTTACATTAAGTCATTGTTTTACAGCATGCATCCAGCAAATTTGAACGATTCACAGAGTGAATCACAGAGTGACCGAGTAATTGCTAACATACGACCTGATTTGTGTGAGAGAGTCATGGAAAATTGGGTTCAAAGACTTCAATCATGCCACCTTTTTCCTGGTGGACATTTAAATAAAGTTTTGTTCCATAACTAATGGTATTCATTATACATTGAAACGAAATAAAAATTTCAATAGTTTTCAAATAAATAATGTGTTTTGTTCACAAAACAAAATTGGAAGCTCTTAATGAAAGATCCTTCACATTCATAATAAATAATAATATAAAATAACAATATTCTAGTGACTAGGTACCCTAAGTTCATCGATTGAATCAAATGCACACTCCTTTAGAATCGATTTGAACATCGTTTGAAAACTTTGCTCTGTAGAAACGTTATGTGCAGTGGAAATTCATTGTACGTTTTCATTCCATTGAAAATATGCGTATTTTGCGTCCTTTTGCCATGTTAAGGGCTGTATATTTATGTCTGAACCTAGTTTCATGGTTGTGTACTGGTGAGTGTTGCTAGATAGTGTCCCTGTTTTGTGATTATTAACAAGACACTCGAGGATAAAGTAGCATGTGAAGGTAAGTATACCATATTCCATGAAAAGATGCCTGGTTAATCCCCGCCACCATCTCAAAGCCCTTTTCTGTTCCAGGAACATTCTCTGCCTCTGGAAATGCACCCCATGAAATAATGCTGTATATCATCCCACTGTGAACTGTGCGTTTGGTCAACGAAAACTTAACACCTCGATTTTCCGGCTTTAAAATAAAAATGTGGAAAATTGCTCAGACTCGTCAATTTCTGATTCGAGGGGAACAACTTTTCCGCTATTTTCATCCCTGTAACTTCAAACTCCTAACGGGGGTGAACAGAATCCTTGATTTTGAAAAGGGATGAGGGGTGTTGAATAGAAAGCGAAAATTCAGGATCAGATAGTACTCGATAAGGTCTTCAAAATGAAGTATTGCAACACCCCTCACCCCTATTCAAAATCAAGGGGTTGTACTCACCCCCGTGAGGGGGTTGCAGTTACGGGGATGCGAAGAGCGGAAAAGTTGTTTCCCCTCGAAGTATAAATTGGCATGTCTGAGCGATTTTCCGCATTTTCATTTTAAAACCGGAAAATCGAGGTGTTAAGTTTTCTTTGGACCACACTATATGTAAGTACCGCTTCTTCTTCGATTATTAAGTTTTGTATTCGTCGTATTGCGAACAGAACCGTATAGAGCTTTTGACACAACTTATCGATACCCATCATTCAAGTTAAGTTGCCACTCATTGATAACGCAAGCATTGAGATACATTCTTTAGTATGTTGTTCAATGCTGGCAATAAACACTTGTGTTTTTTCTGAGTTTACTTTCATGTCATTCCATTCAAACTATTTGGTAGTTCGTTTTTTACTTAGCTGTGTTGTTCTATTATTTGTTCCGTTCACGAATGAAAAAAAGATTTTGTCATCTGTATTAACGTTATGTATCAGATCGTCAACATAGATGAGAAATAGAATTGGTCTGAGTACTGAGCTCTGGGGAACACCTGACGTAATGGGTATTCTGGTAGACCTCTTACCTGTCAACTCTACTATCTGACTGCGATCTTTCAGATAGGATCCGAATAAATTTAAGGCTGATTCTCTTATTACGTAACACTCAAACTGGTGCAAAAGCTTGCCAGACACAATCGGAGGTCCATTCAAGTTAGCATTACTTCCTCTCCATCATCCAGTGCCTCCATGATAAATTCAACAGTATGTTCTAAGACTGTGGCAGACGATCTTTCTTACCTAAAGCCATGTTGGAAATTTCCAAGCAATAAATTGCTTTCTAGGAACGATATCATCCTTGTTTTAAGAAGAGATTTAAAAATTTTTGATATATCTGGTAAGATGGACATTAGTCTATAGTTTTCATAGTGCTCCTGATCGCCCTTCTTGTAAACTGGCATTACCCTCGCAACCTTCAGTTCCTCGGGAAAATAATCCTGCTGGAAGAAAGCATTTATGGAGCTTGAGATGGGATCAGCAAGGCAGTCGACTTCTATTTTCAGTGTTTCAGAGGAAAAGCCATATACATCTTGCGTAATTTTTTTTCTCATCTTGGAACGACTTTTTCTGGTGTTCTTAGGTTGAGAAAAAAGGAATGTGATGTTTTAAACTTTTTGCTTTTCAATAGATTTTCGCTTCTTTTTGTTTTATAAAATGATATAAAATTCTTTCCAATAAAGCGATCTATTTATTAGGAATGTTTTCGCGATGGTAAATCATGATGGCTGTGAGTGGCACAAGAAGAAATGGTCCTCCCAACTCTTTTTGAGAAAGGTTTTTGGAGGAATATTCAGTGTAATCGTACACTCTTGTAGGTCAATTTACATCACGAAGGAAAAACATTACCATGATACTTATTCACTAGTTGTATAATATTTTATCGAATCACCTGATGCACAACAGTTACTAAAAATGTGTAAGTTTACTCAAAGTTGTTTTCTTGATCTGATGAATTATATTTTCATCTTCTAGTGAAAATTCGTTTCAAACTATCATTTGTCTTGAAACATTAATTGTTTTCAGACGAATATATGATTAAGAATTATTCGAATAAATAATCTGAAATATACAAAGACTTGATTAATGACTCTCTTTACCTGATCGTAAGTACTTGGGCTGTATTTCGACCTGATTTGACTGAGTTTCCTAGGAAAGCTAGCAGTCTCTGCTGCATCTCCATAGCATTTCTCTTGGGATAGTGTAAGGAATTTACTTTCTTGAAACAAATAAGCCTACGAAAGAAGAAGGAATTCAAACTTTCTTTTTGATAAGGACAAAATGGTTACCACAAAAGGCTCGCCTAGTATAGCCACACCGGCTTTGTACTGCATATATCTTGCAAATCCCTCTGTGAGCCACAGGTCATTGTACCACTGGTGAGTAACTGAAAAGAATCATATTCTTCAACGTATTCTAAAAATTAAACCGTATTAATTTTCCACAGTTTTATTCACATAGCTTCTCATTTTTATCCTAAGACTTACTCAAACTATTAGACTGGTGCTCAATCAATCCTTATATTGAAACGCTTTTCATTAGTGATAGTCGGTGTTCCACCAATTTTTCAATAAGAATAATTATCTCCATTCCTTCAAAAAAATGTGGATCGAAAGTCGTACGACGATTGCTATTCATGTTTCGAAATATGGCAACACTGATGTCAGTTGTCGAATCTGACTTTGTCATAGGGAAGTTTGACATTTTTAATGGTGAACATGGTCGGAACGTGTTGCCATACGATTGCTCTTTGTGTTGTGTACAGATACTTGATACATTTATGCTGGTCAAAAAATGGAATTCAAAGGACGATAATTTTCTATGAATTTCGACGTGTTAAACAACAGCTACCGATCAACTCGCTTCGCTTAGACACTATCCAATATAAACCGGGGTATATTCAGACGTTGACAGCATTAAGAACCTTATCATTTTGTTTTGAATACGATGCTTCATTTAAAGCTACTTTTATGTTCTACGGCAAAAATCAGTACACACCAAGATTTCCAAACCACATATGCGATATCTCATGGCACATTAATAAGATAGCGTCCAATGCGTGGAACAATTTCGAAATGAAAGGACTAGATTGGAGCATGGCATAATCCTGATATATAATCAAACCATAGTGTTCCATTCCTTTACTTCTATAGAATGGCATCGAGACGGAATCTGAAAATGGAAAAATTTATGGAGTAAATAAAATATTCTGATTCATATTATTTGTTAAGAACCCTATTGCCTTCGGTAACCTCCTCAGCATACAAGAGTTATAATTCTATGTAAGCTTTTTTATTAATTATCTAATGTTGTGATTGATTTCTTGCCTATATTTTATCTTTATACTCGCTACTATCAACTAATCTGATGTACTTTATACAGTTATATTTACAGGTATTTACCCCTATTTATCCAATATCGACCAGCTAAGGAGTTTCAAAATAGAATATGTACTTCACCATTTTAGAGTCTATCGTTTACACTTATAGTCTTGAATAGTACGTACTCTCGTCTAAGGTACATAGTGAACTACGTAAATGCCTCGTCTTCATTTGTATATCCACGTAGTTTTTTGGAAACCTCTTGAAAATGGGCACTATGAAACTTTCTTCAAACTATATGCTCTATAACTCTAAAGTCTTCCGTTTTATAGCATCGTGCGCAAATTTCACCCCTCTTCTGCTGTGGACGTTCCACCCCTTTCCTTAGACAGGTTTGGCTATCCCGTAAGTCATATACGTCTTGACATATCAGGTATCGCATTCGTCTTTTCTACTCTTTCAAGTGAAATTCGAATTCACCTAAAACGTACGTCTTAGATCTGAGGCAGCATTCCAAGAGACATTTGCGTGGAATGCGTTTGAAGGCAGCTTTCTGGGATTCATGTGCCTTCTAATGTTTTCTTCGAGTGAAACGTTTTTAACAAATAAAGAGGATAACCCTTGTCGAGTTACTCTAAGAGTGACACCCCATTGTTCGTTTTTGCTATAGGATCAAAATATTGTCCTTATCAATGTCAAGGCTAACTAAATATCCACACATCCTCCTAAATAAGTATAGGAAGATCGGTTGAATCATGGACTATCCTAACAGTACAAGAATTGGCATTGCCTTAGACAGTCGGATGACACTGAAACAATTGATGTTCGTTGAGCGTAACTCAAGAACCGTCTGGCTATAGAGAGTATCCAAGTTTGTTTGACCAGACATTACAAGCAAACTAGAATTATTATTGCCTCAGATTATCAGTCAGTGAAGCAACTGATGACCGTTGAATGTAAATCAAGGACCATCTTGACCTGTGAAAAATCCCTTGTATTACTGGTGAAAAGCAAAAAACTAGTCTTACTTTGGGTATCAGCTTGACGGGGCTTGACGGGGCAGATGTCTTTGCAAAGAGGGGAGCAAACACTTCCTTTGCCAGACCGGTACCTCTATATTTGTTATTATCCACACTTATTGGGGCTGAAGTTGATGAACGGAAAAAAGAGAATAATTTCGACTGGCCAACGACAAGCCAAGACACTCATCGCACCCTCTAAGGATGATGTCTAGTTGGCTCTATCGCTGTCAAAGAACTAGCTAAGCTAACTTCTCATTCGTCACTGGATCGTGAGATACTATTAACAAAATATCGGTAAAGAAAACTCTGATATTTGTACATTATTGCGATTGCAGTTTCGGATTAAAGTACCCTTCCCACTCTAGGGTTTACGGCCAGTGCCCCCATTGAAGCGGAATTAAGATACGCCAAATTAGCGCGCAAACGAAGTTGCACCCTTTTTGCTTCAGTAATGGCTGGTAGCTCCGAAGCACTATCCTAACTCTACTAGCTCTGCAGTGTCAGAGTCCTAGTTGGATGGGACGCAACACCACTCACCTCGAGATCTTGAAATCGTCGTAGATATTCCCAGTCGATCAAGTTTCAGACTCAACGCCTAGCGTATGGTCAGGACCCTCAAACATCCAAGAGATGCACCGGAGCATCCTGATCCAAGAACCACGAACACAGATGACTGGAATATTCATGCAAGCCCTCACGAATCCAACGTCAATTAGGTGGCAAGAAGTACAAGCATTCTTGTGAGCTTTAACCCTTCCTTGGTAGTCTTGTTATCATTTTGTACGGCGTATTAGCAATGTTCTTAAGCAGTTCTTTGCTTTCTGGTGCCAAAAAATATTTTGATGGTCTATGATATATGTGATTAATTTTCGTAATTCGTTTTAGAAATCTCGCCGAATTATTGAAATGAATACATTTAATTATCAATAACTTACCCAACTTAGGTAATGGATATGGTATTTCAGTATAATTTTCGAAAAATTTCAGGATCTTTGCAGTGTAGTTTAGTGCTTCACGTATAATTAAAGGTTTGTCTGCACCAGTGTAAAACCTCAAGGGTATAGTTCTATTATATGAAGTGTAAAATATTTCGTCATACTTGAAATTAATGTAAGCCCAAGCTACTAGATATGTGGACATAGGAACTGTACTTTCGAAATCAACAGCTATTCCTTCGGTTGTGTTGTATCTACTCTGCAAAAAAAATTAGCTCATATATTTGAACAATTTAAGGTTTCTAAAATCTGAATTATATCACAAATTCAACAAAATCTTAAAGAATATTCCATAAATTCCCTAATTGAATATGGTTCTATATCTATACTAATCTTAGTTAATTCGATTCTGAATTTTCTTATATTAGATACATTGATGAACTCCTTTGGTAGGTGAACAATCTTATACACACATACTACGTCTAGAAAGTATCCGAAATTTATTATTTTTTATAATTTTAATATACTTTTTTTTTCGTAGCATTCTAAGACAAAAGTAATGTATGAAATGGGTTGTGCAGATAGCCGGCTATGGCCAAAGTTGCATTGCAACACTATTTGTCGAATATTGATGCTTGTCAACAGGTATACATTTTATTAAATAATGTCGCAACTAGAAAAAAGAAAATAGGTAGAATATTTGTGTAGAAAAGGTTTTCGAAACGTTGAAGAATTCGTGCAATTGACTGAATTGGGAAAAAGTGCTGTATATGAGACAATGAAGAGGATAAAAAATGGCATGGATATGAGGCATAGGTCAGTTTAATTAATTGACTGAACTGGTAAAAAGTGCTGTATATGAGACAATAAAGAGGATAAAAAATGGCATGGATATGAGGCATAGGTCAGTTTAAGGAAGATCGCGTAAGATTAAAGGTAACAATTTAAACGTTTTATTGGCCTCAGGACGACACAATTCGCGCCTGATGTTTCGCAAATTGGCTAGCAGATTTGGAAATTAACGAAATATAAAAGTATGTCAAGAAACCATCCGTTTGTCACTGAAAAGACAAGACTACATATCAAGGAATCCAAAAAAATCCCTATAATGCTACAAAAGCAACGAAGGATAGAATTTTTTCAACGTTTCCAAGAAGATAATTTTAATAATGTCTTTATATCTGATAAAAGTTGTTTCCAACTTGGTAGAAATTACTTTAAAATCCTATCAAAACAACCTTTCACCGTTCAAATTTTCCACCAAAATAATGGTTAGGGGAGCAAAATTTCAGCGTGGTGCTACGCCTCTCTGTATAGTTGATGGTACCATTAATAGTGAAAATTATTGTGGAATTCTGAACGATTTTCTCCTTGAAACGGCGCATGCTTTATATCTAGAGGGATTGGGTACTTCGGTCTATACTCAAGCTTGGATGCAAAAACACCTAGTAACAACCATTTCATGGCCAGCAGCTTCACCAGATCTTAGTCCAATTGAAATTATATAAGGACTAATGAAGATTGAAGTTGAACGAACAGCCTCAATTCAATTCAGTCAGTTTTACAATCCTGGACTACAATCACCGAAAATAATGGAGGTGATCTAGTTTCGGGTGTACCTCGCATTTAGTCAAGTGTTTACAGTTAAATGGAAGTTGTATAAGTAAATAAGATGAATATTTTGTTATAATTTCAAGAATTAAAAATATATACTAAATAATTACAATTGAGCTTTGTTTTTTCCGGATACGTTCTAGACGGACTATCTTTTGTGTTTTGTCTTTTGTGTTTTGTGTCAGTACGTGTTAAGGAATGCCTCGGAAAGTGGTATGGAACAGAACGTCTTGTATGATTTTAATTCAACAGATCATTAAAATATTGAGGATGTTTTCTCACAAAAAGCAGACATTCCAAAACATATGGTCCCGGAAGTGTGAGCATGGAATTATTTCTAAAATGACCTATGCATGATTCTTCTTATTTCAATCCTATTATTGTCCTCAAGGCGTATTTCTACAGAATGAATAATCTATTTATATCATTGCTTCCACTCCATTTTCAAATATCACATTATTTCAAGATGATCCTCAAAGCAACACTTACTATTTCTCTCATATTCGAAATGATATCCCAGGAATTATTAGGCTTCACTAGACGTAAATCGAAAATTGACTTGAAATAGGGTTCGTCGAAACAAGGGAAAGCTGATCTTGCATGATTCGCTGAGAATTTAGTTGTTAGTATGGTTCTGAAAAGAGAAAATTCCAGTAAGTTAATGGAAAAAGATCTTCCTTCACCTGACTTCAGTAAGGAATTAAAATTGGCTTAAATTTGTTTTAGTTAAAATGTATTTTGCCTCTAACCAAAGTTGATATCAAGGTCTACTAAAGACCAAAGGACAATATAATCTAATTTGTTATTTACCAACTTACTGATAATTGTATTCAACAGATCGAAATTTGTAGAATCCAAAGAACGATGCACCATATCTCCCGGTGTACTTAATATGGAGGATATGTTCTCCAGGATCTATATCACCACTATCAGAGTAAAATACATACAAAGTCTCATGAGCGGGATCCAAAATATAACTGGTGCTATCATAGTTTTGATCCAGTGTTATTTTGTTGATCACTAGGTCCCTTGAGTTCAGAGTAACGTTAGTGATGGGCTGGTCAATCTTCAGATATATAGTAACATCCCCTTCGAACGTTTCACCATCAATATCAGGCACAATTTTAAGAGAGTATGAGGTGGGTGAAACATGCCTTTGTAGACGGAATGTAGAGAATTCAATAGCTGAAAAATAACGTAATGAACTATTAGGGCATTTTTATTCCACTAAATATGCATTTAATTAAAGATGCTCGTAATTTGAGAACTAACACAATATTGATGAAGCTGGAAGTAATTGTACCAACCTGTTTTCCTAATATTCAAAACTGTTCGGTTAACTTTATTTCGGGTGTTAAAGAACAAATTTCCAATATTTTGGGAGCTGATCATAGACCTCAACATAAGCAAATATTTCCTATAATAAGCCGTTTTGGAGATATAAGCGATTTCGATTTTCAAATTAACTACTGGCGCAACCAAATACGGTATTCGATTTATTTTCATCTTTCAGATGCCTTGTTTACTGAACTTACATTCAAAATGTTGACGATCAGTCGAGTTTTTAGACGATTGAGGGAAACTGGTTCTTTAAAAAGAACGCTCGTGATACTGGACGTCCAAGATCTGTAAGTACTCCAGAAGTTGAAGAGCAAATGTTAAATATTGTGACAGAAAATCCCTCACAAGTGTAAGACGAATTTCAGTGGAAGTAGGAATAAGTAGCCCCCTTGTATGGAGACCAATGCATCAACAACTTCTCTATCCATTCTATATTCAAGCGTGCAAACTCTTAATCCTCCTGATCATCAAGCCAGAAGGACATTCTGTCAACGGGTTTCAATAAAGATTGCTGAGAATCCTCGTTTTACTTCTAATACTCTTTTCACTGATGAAACCGGCTTTATCAAAGATGGAACTTTTCACGTTCATAATAGTCATATTTGGTAGGACGAAAATCCACACGCCATTCATGAATCCAGGCATCAACAGCGTTTCAGTAAAAATATCTGACTATGTATTTTAGGAGATCGTTTGTTAGGACCAGTGGTTTTACCACGAAATTCAGCAGGAGCCGCATGCCTTAACTTTCTTCAAAATACCCTGCCCGATTTTCTAGATATGGTTCCTTTAAATCAGTGGATGAATATTTGGTTTATGCAGGATGGAGCGCCCCCACAGAGAGTGTTTAAAGTACTAAGAAATCGATATAAAGATGAATATACGAGTATGTGCTCTATGGAGTGTTAAAATAACATTAAAAAATTTTGAATAATGTAAATTCTTGTTACTAATGAAAAAATCTTCCACTCTTCAATTTCCTGATTTCCGAACTTACATTAACTTTACGCATACTCCAAGAATTTATAGAGTCCATCATCAGTTTTACGAAAAGGTACTTAGAAATGTTTTCTCCTCTCCCTTACCAATGTACAGAGTGGTTCATTAATTCTGTAGTTTATATTTCTAGTATGGTAGTTCAAAACAAGGTTATTTTTCCAAATTTTTTGCGCTTCATTACATGAGTTTCATTTAATATAATTGAATTTTGAATTTCCAGCACCTGATAATTTCATTTCACCTACGCAATTGAAAATTATTATCCGTGGCCACTTTATGAAATAGTTTGAAAGCTCATTACAGAATTATACAAATTGAAAATATTAAATCGAAAGAATTTTGGAAAAGAATGAAATTCATAAAAATTGATTATTTAAATTTCGATATAAAAGCTGCTGTTGAGACAATTTCATCCTGCAATCCTCGTCAAATTTTCGATTTAAATCGTGTTCTTGAAACAATCAAGCGTATTTTTTATTACATTTTCTGAATTTCAGAAATTGCATGTTAAACTAGAAGTTAAATAAAATGATATAAGATATTTCCACAATTGATTTCCAACAACAATTGTTTCACTGTAAGTTTGTCAAGTTTACATCTTGAACTAACTCTTAACATCACACATCACCTCCTGTATAGCCAAAAACTTGAAAAAAGTAGCTAACAATTTTCGGAAATGAAGATAAGAAAAAAATTACAAAAGGGGTATACAAATAAACATTAATTCACATATATATAAATGTATTAATATACATATATATTGACAACAATGGTCGACAAGATTTTTGTCACACAAAACAGATCTTTATTTTTTTATGGAAATACCTTTCTCATAATAGGAAAAATATTCCAAAAGCCGACTTTTCAATAGCTCAATAAGACTATTTTACATTAGCAAGTAGTCAATTTTAGTGGGACTACAAAATATGGCTGTTTTCTTTGTCTGTGGAACAGTCATGCAGTAAATCAGCATTATATGAAAAAAATTAGCTAGAAAGAAGTGTATTTCAAACGGGATCTGAGCGGGCGTGAGTCTTTTCATGATAATTTGCTTACTGAACAGAAATGACAAAACAACATGGCTGCTACCTTCTGTCAAATTACAGTTATCCCTATGGAAAGTTCTATCACTCTAAAAAAAACACCCTATAGATATATTTGTATTGATTGTTTCTATTTAATATACAAATTATTTCCTACTGATAAGAAAATGTGCTATAATTGAAAAAAAAATAATGAAAAACTTTTTTTTTGTCTTTCTGGAGTTTTTTCGGCAACTCATTTTTTTTTATATCTAAACGAAACTGCTGTCTCTCATGATGTTTGCTAATTAATCGAGGTCGATATTGTATGTTTTTTTTTTATTCTGAATCAGTTGACTATAGCACATATGTGTTGATAATTCTGTGTCTATAAAAGAAGACATCGTTTCTTAGAGATATGATTTAATCTTAGTCTGAAAAATTTTAAGTCATTTTTCAGATTATATTTGTAGTGGTTTTATAGAAAAAAAATTCCAATTAATATTTGAAACAACGATAATTCGTCAAGTGCAAACTTGCTATCACTGAAAAAATGAATACACCTGATTGATAGAACCTACCTCATCGATTGCAATGGTTAAACGCGACATAACAATCACGTGGAAATATAAGGAAACCAGCTTTCGCCCGTATTATGCCCAAAAACGTGTTGAGATTAAGACAGGCGGCAACGTGTTGAAGATGATATTACGATTGCAATCAAATAGTGTCATTAAAGTGATTATACACAAGCCATTGGAATGTTACAGTATAAACACGGTTTTTCACTAGTTGGAAAAACAGTCTAAAGATACTTTAAAGTAATTTTTCGAACTCATTTTACATCCTTATTTAAACAAATTATGAGTTTGAGTCTACTTGATGAAAGCTCTAAGTAAGAATTAAAAATATCAAAAATCAGAAATTTCAACTAGGATGTTTAGAGAACAAATAAAGTTTTTTAACTTAAACACATCCGCCATCTCTTTCCTATTAAAAAAAAATTGGGGGTTGTTGCCACCCTCAAGTGGTTTTTTCGGAACAATGTCGTCATAGGAATTCTTTCTTCCTATAACAGAACTTAAAAATTATTTTTCAATTCTTCAAAACTCTTAAGTTCTTGAGTTTGAGCGGCTCAACTATTTATTCAACATCACCTTTTGACGGAAAGTTCAATATTACATTACTTCGTGAATAGTGAACCGACTTTGAAAATTTTAAGTGTGTTGTGCTCAGAACATAAATAACTTTCAAACTAACCCACATTCGACATCTCTTCCCGAATAAAAAAATGTTGGGACTTGATAAAATAATATAAGGTTAAAACAAATTGTAGAAATTACTGTTTCACTACAAGACAACTTGTTGTCTGATGATGGGATAGTTCACTTCCCGAAACTCGTGTCACAAGAAAGTGTATAATATATCTCTTTATTGGTAGTAAAACATAGTAATTTCTAAAATTTGTTTCAATTATGATCAACTACCAAATAGTAACGGCTGAAACAATTCAGTATCTAATATGAGGTTGTTCGGAAAGTAGTTTCGTTTTTTTCCCGACAGAGGATTTGATTGTATTTTTTCGAAACCAACTTCAAACTGAAGCCGCATGATAGCAAGGTTCGTGTCTGGAAAAGTTCAATTTATTCTACGCAGTAGCTTTTGGTTGGCGCCTTTTGAAATATGCAGAGCAAAATGCAGCATTTTCTTCATATTTTACTTCTGTTCAAGAAATTAACTGATGTGTATGAAGGAGATGTGTTGACAGTAGGCCAGTGCCAGAACTGGTTCGCAAAATTTCGATGCGGCAATTTTGATGTTAAAGATGCACCACGTGACTAAGGCATTAGTTGATGCAAATCGGCGAATAGTTAATAATTATTCAATTGAATTGAACGTTATTTCTGTCAGAGTAGATATATAGAATTCTCAAGTATTTACAATATTCAAAAATATAAGGGAATCGTTAGAAAATAAAGAACACGATTCGAAGAAACAATATTCCTGAGAGAGTTAATTTTAATTTTTCTAATTCAAATTATGTGTAGGTTTTACAGCATTATTTTATCTTAATATTTTGATTTTAAAATGTGATCTTAAAAATCAAACAGATTATTTTTGCAAACCTCAACAAATTTTAATTTCATAAAAATTTTTCCCAGAAACTTTTCAAAATTGAATTAAATAAATGCCTTAGAGATCACTGTTTCAATTTCGTAGACATATAGAATTAACACTTATTACACAGCATCAAAAAGAATAAAAATCCAATTAAAATAAAAGTTATTGATTAAACTTACTTATTATTATTAAACAATTGATGGATACAAAGTTGTTTCATAACGTTATAAAACCCAAATTCCAAATTTTTCAAGGGTTTTTTAAGGGGATTTTTAAAAAGAGTTAATTCCGAATAAATTCTTGAGGTTATGTTGGACACTTTTGGAGTGAAATTTAGTTTTCATAATACCCTTGTAGAACAATATTTAATCCGTTAAGTGTTCATTGAGTAAGTTTAATTCAATATTTTATATTTTCTTTGGATTATTTTATTCCTTTTGCTGTGTATTGAGTGTTAATTCTATATGTATTAAATTAAAACAGCGTTTTATAGGCATTTATTTAATATAAATTCAAAAAGTTTTTGAGAAAATTTTTATGAAATTAAAATTTGTAGTGAGGCAAGCAGAATTAATCTTTTCGATATTTAAGATATTAAAAAAGCCTTCCTTCAAGTTAAAAACCCCCGTTTTCATTGTTTCATTGCAATATTACCTTCTTCAAAGGAATATAGCTTTTAAATTCATCTAATTTTCAATTGTTACCAAACTGAGGGTGTACAGATTCACTTATGGATGACCTTTGCTTATTTGGTACAACCTACTCCCCATACAAACTAAAAATATTTTTGTTAAACATACCCTAAAAAATTGTTCGGCTATGTATGAACAGAAAACTCAAAAATTTCAAAACAGATAACTTAAAAATTCATCCATGATATTAAATTCTTATTTTAGTTCCATGGATTATCGTGTGTTGAGCTTATGCTCAAAGCGAAAGAACAGTTTGCTTGGCAGTTAGGAGAAGAATTATTATTTCAGAGAAAAAGTTCATTATTTCATCCAAGAGGAAGAAAGAGCGCAGTGAAAATTTAGTTAATTTTTTTTCCCGTTTCCAGTAAGAATTCGTAAAACTAGAACAATATATATAATACAGATGACAGTTACATGAAATATTTTGTAGAAATATTTCACGCAAAAATATAGTTTGATGTTGTTCCAAATCAATCAAACAAGGAGGTTCATGTATAAACTTTATCTTCCATAAAATAGAAAGGCCTTTTACTTGATAGAAGAAATATAACAAAATTTGAATATTGAAACAAATTAATATATGTTTATCTTCTACAATTTTAATTTAAAAAATTTTATTCAAAAAACTTTTAGAATTAAATTAATGTCTAAAACAAGCACCGCTTATATTTAATAGACGTATATAATCTAAACTCAATATACAATGTCAAATGGAATAAATAAACCAAAAGATACACGAAAGTCCCTAAAATTAATAAATAAATATTTAAAGGAGACAAAATTTGTTTCTGGTATTGCCCTCAAAACGCCACTTGTATCTTAAAAACATGAACACACTTAAAGGACCTCTCAAAGAATATAATTTATTTGAAATATTTAATATATTTAAATATTCGAATAAGTAAATTCAGAAATCTCTCAAAGCATGCACTATATCTTCAAAAAACAAATATAGTTCAAAGCAATTCCGTCTTCAGTCCTGAAATATATTCAAAATATTAAAATCAAAAAACTAACCTGTACCAAAGCACTCACCACGTGTAAATGAATAATGTTTCGAGACATAGATCATCTTTATAATTCAGGATTTATCTATGCTCTAACAGAATCAAAGAACAGTGTGAGCTATTTTTAAGGTTTACCTAAGTTCATTGACACTGCATAATGAGATTTATTGAAGCCAAGATATAATTATATATTATATATAAAATAAAATAGAAAGGCCTTTTACTTGATAGAAGAAATATAACAAAATTTGAATATTAAAACAAATTAATATATGTTTATCTTCTACAATTTTAATTTAAAAAATTTTATTCAAAAAACTTTTAGAATTAAATTAATGTCTAAAACAAGCACCGCTTATATTTAATAGACGTATATAATCTAAACTCAATATACAATGTCAAATGGAATAAATAAACCAAAAGATACACGAAAGTCCCTAAAATTAATAAATAAATATTTAAAGGAGACAAAATTTGTTTCTGGTCTTGCCCTCAAAACGCCACTTGTGTCTTAAAAACACTGATAAATTCAGAAATCTCTCAAAGCATGCACTATATCTTCAAAAAACAAATATAGTTCAAAGCAATTCCGTCTTCAGTCCTGAAATATATTCAAAATATTAAAATCAAAAAACTAACCTGTACCAAAGCACTCACCACGTGTAAATGAATTTTGAATTTTGAGGGCAAGACCAGAAACAAATTTTGTCTCCTTTAAATATTTATTTATTAATTTTAGGGACTTTCGTGTATCTTTTGGTTTATTTATTCCATTTGACATTGTATATTGAGTTTAGATTATATACGTCTATTAAATATAAGCGGTGCTTGTTTTAGACATTAATTTAATTCTAAAAGTTTTTTGAATAAAATTTTTTAAATTAAAATTGTAGAAGATAAACATATATTAATTTAAAAAAAATTTGAATATCAAAACAAATTGAAATATGTTTATCTTCTACAATTTTAATTTCCAAAAGAATTTTTTATTCAAAAACTTTTAGAATTAAATTAATGTCTAAAACAAGCACCGCTTACATTTAATAGACGTATATAATCAAAACTCAATATACAATGTCAAATGAAATAAATAACCCAGCAGATATACGAAAGTAATTAAAATTAATAAATAAATATTCAAACGAGACAAAATTTTGTTTCTGGTTTTATCTTAAGAAATACTACTTGCCTTATAAAAACATGAACACACTTGAAGGACTTCCCAAAGAATATAATTTATTTGAAATATTTAATACATTTAAATATTCGAACAAATTATTTCAAAAAACTCTAAAAAATGTGCACTATATTTTCAAAAAACAAATATAATTCTAGATAATCCCTTCATCAGCCGTTTTTAATAATCCAAATATCAAAATCAAAAACATAACCTACATCACTCACGTGTTAAAAGACTTAAGCTTCGAACTACAGATCAACTATATATTCAAGATTGATCTATGTTCTAACAAAATCAAAGAACAAAGTGAGTTATTTTAAGGTTTACCTAAATCCATTGACACCGTATAAAGAGATTTATTGAAGCCAAAATATAATTATATATTATATATAAAATAAAATAGAAAGGCTTTTTACTTGATAGAAGAAATATAACAAAATTTGAATATCAAAACAAATTGAAATATGTTTATCTTCTACAATTTTAATTTCCAAAAGAATTTTTTATTCAAAAACTTTTAGAATTAAATTAATGTCTAAAACAAGCACCGCTTACATTTAATAGACGTATATAATCAAAACTCAATATACAATGTCAAATGAAATAAATAACCCAGCAGATATACGAAAGTAATTAAAATTAATAAATAAATATTCAAACGAGACAAAATTTTGTTTCTGGTTTTATCTTAAGAAATACTACTTGCCTTATAAAAACATGAACACACTTGAAGGACTTCCCAAAGAATATAATTTATTTGAAATATTTAATACATTTAAATATTCGAACAAATTATTTCAAAAAACTCTAAAAAATGTGCACTATATTTTCAAAAAACAAATATAATTCTAGATAATCCCTTCATCAGCCGTTTTTAATAATCCAAATATCAAAATCAAAAACATAACCTACATCACTCACGTGTTAAAAGACTTAAGCTTCGAACTACAGATCAACTATATATTCAAGATTGATCTATGTTCTAACAAAATCAAAGAACAAAGTGAGTTATTTTAAGGTTTACCTAAATCCATTGACACCGTATAAAGAGATTTATTGAAGCCAAAATATAATTATATATTATATATAAAATAAAATAGAAAGGCTTTTTACTTGATAGAAGAAATATAACAAAATTTGAATATCAAAACAAATTGAAATATGTTTATCTTCTACAATTTTAATTTCCAAAAGAATTTTTTATTCAAAAACTTTTAGAATTAAATTAATGTCTAAAACAAGCACCGCTTACATTTAATAGACGTATATAATCAAAACTCAATATACAATGTCAAATGAAATAAATAACCCAGCAGATATACGAAAGTAATTAAAATTAATAAATAAATATTCAAACGAGACAAAATTTTGTTTCTGGTTTTATCTTAAGAAATACTACTTGCCTTATAAAAACATGAACACACTTGAAGGACTTCCCAAAGAATATAATTTATTTGAAATATTTAATACATTTAAATATTCGAACAAATTATTTCAAAAAACTCTAAAAAATGTGCACTATATTTTCAAAAAACAAATATAATTCTAGATAATCCCTTCATCAGCCGTTTTTAATAATCCAAATATCAAAATCAAAAACATAACCTACATCACTCACGTGTTAAAAGACTTAAGCTTCGAACTACAGATCAACTATATATTCAAGATTGATCTATGTTCTAACAAAATCAAAGAACAAAGTGAGTTATTTTAAGGTTTACCTAAATCCATTGACACCGTATAAAGAGATTTATTGAAGCCAAAATATAATTATATATTATATATAAAATAAAATAGAAAGGCTTTTTACTTGATAGAAGAAATATAACAAAATTTGAATATCAAAACAAATTGAAATATGTTTATCTTCTACAATTTTAATTTCCAAAAGAATTTTTTATTCAAAAACTTTTAGAATTAAATTAATGTCTAAAACAAGCACCGCTTACATTTAATAGACGTATATAATCAAAACTCAATATACAATGTCAAATGAAATAAATAACCCAGCAGATATACGAAAGTAATTAAAATTAATAAATAAATATTCAAACGAGACAAAATTTTGTTTCTGGTTTTATCTTAAGAAATACTACTTGCCTTATAAAAACATGAACACACTTGAAGGACTTCCCAAAGAATATAATTTATTTGAAATATTTAATACATTTAAATATTCGAACAAATTATTTCAAAAAACTCTAAAAAATGTGCACTATATTTTCAAAAAACAAATATAATTCTAGATAATCCCTTCATCAGCCGTTTTTAATAATCCAAATATCAAAATCAAAAACATAACCTACATCACTCACGTGTTAAAAGACTTAAGCTTCGAACTACAGATCAACTATATATTCAAGATTGATCTATGTTCTAACAAAATCAAAGAACAAAGTGAGTTATTTTAAGGTTTACCTAAATCCATTGACACCGTATAAAGAGATTTATTGAAGCCAAAATATAATTATATATTATATATAAAATAAAATAGAAAGGCTTTTTACTTGATAGAAGAAATATAACAAAATTTGAATATCAAAACAAATTGAAATATGTTTATCTTCTACAATTTTAATTTCCAAAAGAATTTTTTTATTCAAAAACTTTTAGAATTAAATTAATGTCTAAAACAAGCACCGCTTACATTTAATAGACGTATATAATCAAAACTCAATATACAATGTCAAATGAAATAAATAACCCAGCAGATATACGAAAGTAATTAAAATTAATAAATAAATATTCAAACGAGACAAAATTTTGTTTCTGGTTTTATCTTAAGAAATACTACTTGCCTTATAAAAACATGAACACACTTGAAGGACTTCCCAAAGAATATAATTTATTTGAAATATTTAATACATTCAAATATTCGAACAAATTATTTCAAAAAACTCTAAAAAATGTGCACTATATTTTCAAAAAACAAATATAATTCTAGATAATCCCTTCATCAGCCGTTTTTAATAATCCAAATATCAAAATCAAAAACATAACCTACATCACTCACGTGTTAAAAGACTTAAGCTTCGAACTACAGATCAACTATATATTCAAGATTGATCTATGTTCTAACAAAATCAAAGAACAAAGTGAGTTATTTTAAGGTTTACCTAAATCCATTGACACCGTATAAAGAGATTTATTGAAGCCAAAATATAATTATATATTATATATAAAATAAAATAGAAAGGCTTTTTACTTGATAGAAGAAATATAACAAAATTTGAATATCAAAACAAATTGAAATATGTTTATCTTCTACAATTTTAATTTCCAAAAGAATTTTTTATTCAAAAACTTTTAGAATTAAATTAATGTCTAAAACAAGCACCGCTTACATTTAATAGACGTATATAATCAAAACTCAATATACAATGTCAAATGAAATAAATAACCCAGCAGATATACGAAAGTAATTAAAATTAATAAATAAATATTCAAACGAGACAAAATTTTGTTTCTGGTTTTATCTTAAGAAATACTACTTGCCTTATAAAAACATGAACACACTTGAAGGACTTCCCAAAGAATATAATTTATTTGAAATATTTAATACATTTAAATATTCGAACAAATTATTTCAAAAAACTCTAAAAAATGTGCACTATATTTTCAAAAAACAAATATAATTCTAGATAATCCCTTCATCAGCCGTTTTTAATAATCCAAATATCAAAATCAAAAACATAACCTACATCACTCACGTGTTAAAAGACTTAAGCTTCGAACTACAGATCAACTATATATTCAAGATTGATCTATGTTCTAACAAAATCAAAGAACAAAGTGAGTTATTTTAAGGTTTACCTAAATCCATTGACACCGTATAAAGAGATTTATTGAAGCCAAAATATAATTATATATTATATATAAAATAAAATAGAAAGGCTTTTTACTTGATAGAAGAAATATAACAAAATTTGAATATCAAAACAAATTGAAATATGTTTATCTTCTACAATTTTAATTTCCAAAAGAATTTTTTATTCAAAAACTTTTAGAATTAAATTAATGTCTAAAACAAGCACCGCTTACATTTAATAGACGTATATAATCAAAACTCAATATACAATGTCAAATGAAATAAATAACCCAGCAGATATACGAAAGTAATTAAAATTAATAAATAAATATTCAAACGAGACAAAATTTTGTTTCTGGTTTTATCTTAAGAAATACTACTTGCCTTATAAAAACATGAACACACTTGAAGGACTTCCCAAAGAATATAATTTATTTGAAATATTTAATACATTTAAATATTCGAACAAATTATTTCAAAAAACTCTAAAAAATGTGCACTATATTTTCAAAAAACAAATATAATTCTAGATAATCCCTTCATCAGCCGTTTTTAATAATCCAAATATCAAAATCAAAAACATAACCTACATCACTCACGTGTTAAAAGACTTAAGCTTCGAACTACAGATCAACTATATATTCAAGATTGATCTATGTTCTAACAAAATCAAAGAACAAAGTGAGTTATTTTAAGGTTTACCTAAATCCATTGACACCGTATAAAGAGATTTATTGAAGCCAAAATATAATTATATATTATATATAAAATAAAATAGAAAGGCTTTTTACTTGATAGAAGAAATATAACAAAATTTGAATATCAAAACAAATTGAAATATGTTTATCTTCTACAATTTTAATTTCCAAAAGAATTTTTTATTCAAAAACTTTTAGAATTAAATTAATGTCTAAAACAAGCACCGCTTACATTTAATAGACGTATATAATCAAAACTCAATATACAATGTCAAATGAAATAAATAACCCAGCAGATATACGAAAGTAATTAAAATTAATAAATAAATATTCAAACGAGACAAAATTTTGTTTCTGGTTTTATCTTAAGAAATACTACTTGCCTTATAAAAACATGAACACACTTGAAGGACTTCCCAAAGAATATAATTTATTTGAAATATTTAATACATTTAAATATTCGAACAAATTATTTCAAAAAACTCTAAAAAATGTGCACTATATTTTCAAAAAACAAATATAATTCTAGATAATCCCTTCATCAGCCGTTTTTAATAATCCAAATATCAAAATCAAAAACATAACCTACATCACTCACGTGTTAAAAGACTTAAGCTTCGAACTACAGATCAACTATATATTCAAGATTGATCTATGTTCTAACAAAATCAAAGAACAAAGTGAGTTATTTTAAGGTTTACCTAAATCCATTGACACCGTATAAAGAGATTTATTGAAGCCAAAATATAATTATATATTATATATAAAATAAAATAGAAAGGCTTTTTACTTGATAGAAGAAATATAACAAAATTTGAATATCAAAACAAATTGAAATATGTTTATCTTCTACAATTTTAATTTCCAAAAGAATTTTTTATTCAAAAACTTTTAGAATTAAATTAATGTCTAAAACAAGCACCGCTTACATTTAATAGACGTATATAATCAAAACTCAATATACAATGTCAAATGAAATAAATAACCCAGCAGATATACGAAAGTAATTAAAATTAATAAATAAATATTCAAACGAGACAAAATTTTGTTTCTGGTTTTATCTTAAGAAATACTACTTGCCTTATAAAAACATGAACACACTTGAAGGACTTCCCAAAGAATATAATTTATTTGAAATATTTAATACATTTAAATATTCGAACAAATTATTTCAAAAAACTCTAAAAAATGTGCACTATATTTTCAAAAAACAAATATAATTCTAGATAATCCCTTCATCAGCCGTTTTTAATAATCCAAATATCAAAATCAAAAACATAACCTACATCACTCACGTGTTAAAAGACTTAAGCTTCGAACTACAGATCAACTATATATTCAAGATTGATCTATGTTCTAACAAAATCAAAGAACAAAGTGAGTTATTTTAAGGTTTACCTAAATCCATTGACACCGTATAAAGAGATTTATTGAAGCCAAAATATAATTATATATTATATATAAAATAAAATAGAAAGGCTTTTTACTTGATAGAAGAAATATAACAAAATTTGAATATCAAAACAAATTGAAATATGTTTATCTTCTACAATTTTAATTTCCAAAAGAATTTTTTATTCAAAAACTTTTAGAATTAAATTAATGTCTAAAACAAGCACCGCTTACATTTAATAGACGTATATAATCAAAACTCAATATACAATGTCAAATGAAATAAATAACCCAGCAGATATACGAAAGTAATTAAAATTAATAAATAAATATTCAAACGAGACAAAATTTTGTTTCTGGTTTTATCTTAAGAAATACTACTTGCCTTATAAAAACATGAACACACTTGAAGGACTTCCCAAAGAATATAATTTATTTGAAATATTTAATACATTTAAATATTCGAACAAATTATTTCAAAAAACTCTAAAAAATGTGCACTATATTTTCAAAAAACAAATATAATTCTAGATAATCCCTTCATCAGCCGTTTTTAATAATCCAAATATCAAAATCAAAAACATAACCTACATCACTCACGTGTTAAAAGACTTAAGCTTCGAACTACAGATCAACTATATATTCAAGATTGATCTATGTTCTAACAAAATCAAAGAACAAAGTGAGTTATTTTAAGGTTTACCTAAATCCATTGACACCGTATAAAGAGATTTATTGAAGCCAAAATATAATTATATATTATATATAAAATAAAATAGAAAGGCTTTTTACTTGATAGAAGAAATATAACAAAATTTGAATATCAAAACAAATTGAAATATGTTTATCTTCTACAATTTTAATTTCCAAAAGAATTTTTTATTCAAAAACTTTTAGAATTAAATTAATGTCTAAAACAAGCACCGCTTACATTTAATAGACGTATATAATCAAAACTCAATATACAATGTCAAATGAAATAAATAACCCAGCAGATATACGAAAGTAATTAAAATTAATAAATAAATATTCAAACGAGACAAAATTTTGTTTCTGGTTTTATCTTAAGAAATACTACTTGCCTTATAAAAACATGAACACACTTGAAGGACTTCCCAAAGAATATAATTTATTTGAAATATTTAATACATTTAAATATTCGAACAAATTATTTCAAAAAACTCTAAAAAATGTGCACTATATTTTCAAAAAACAAATATAATTCTAGATAATCCCTTCATCAGCCGTTTTTAATAATCCAAATATCAAAATCAAAAACATAACCTACATCACTCACGTGTTAAAAGACTTAAGCTTCGAACTACAGATCAACTATATATTCAAGATTGATCTATGTTCTAACAAAATCAAAGAACAAAGTGAGTTATTTTAAGGTTTACCTAAATCCATTGACACCGTATAAAGAGATTTATTGAAGCCAAAATATAATTATATATTATATATAAAATAAAATAGAAAGGCTTTTTACTTGATAGAAGAAATATAACAAAATTTGAATATCAAAACAAATTGAAATATGTTTATCTTCTACAATTTTAATTTCCAAAAGAATTTTTTATTCAAAAACTTTTAGAATTAAATTAATGTCTAAAACAAGCACCGCTTACATTTAATAGACGTATATAATCAAAACTCAATATACAATGTCAAATGAAATAAATAACCCAGCAGATATACGAAAGTAATTAAAATTAATAAATAAATATTCAAACGAGACAAAATTTTGTTTCTGGTTTTATCTTAAGAAATACTACTTGCCTTATAAAAACATGAACACACTTGAAGGACTTCCCAAAGAATATAATTTATTTGAAATATTTAATACATTTAAATATTCGAACAAATTATTTCAAAAAACTCTAAAAAATGTGCACTATATTTTCAAAAAACAAATATAATTCTAGATAATCCCTTCATCAGCCGTTTTTAATAATCCAAATATCAAAATCAAAAACATAACCTACATCACTCACGTGTTAAAAGACTTAAGCTTCGAACTACAGATCAACTATATATTCAAGATTGATCTATGTTCTAACAAAATCAAAGAACAAAGTGAGTTATTTTAAGGTTTACCTAAATCCATTGACACCGTATAAAGAGATTTATTGAAGCCAAAATATAATTATATATTATATATAAAATAAAATAGAAAGGCTTTTTACTTGATAGAAGAAATATAACAAAATTTGAATATCAAAACAAATTGAAATATGTTTATCTTCTACAATTTTAATTTCCAAAAGAATTTTTTATTCAAAAACTTTTAGAATTAAATTAATGTCTAAAACAAGCACCGCTTACATTTAATAGACGTATATAATCAAAACTCAATATACAATGTCAAATGAAATAAATAACCCAGCAGATATACGAAAGTAATTAAAATTAATAAATAAATATTCAAACGAGACAAAATTTTGTTTCTGGTTTTATCTTAAGAAATACTACTTGCCTTATAAAAACATGAACACACTTGAAGGACTTCCCAAAGAATATAATTTATTTGAAATATTTAATACATTTAAATATTCGAACAAATTATTTCAAAAAACTCTAAAAAATGTGCACTATATTTTCAAAAAACAAATATAATTCTAGATAATCCCTTCATCAGCCGTTTTTAATAATCCAAATATCAAAATCAAAAACATAACCTACATCACTCACGTGTTAAAAGACTTAAGCTTCGAACTACAGATCAACTATATATTCAAGATTGATCTATGTTCTAACAAAATCAAAGAACAAAGTGAGTTATTTTAAGGTTTACCTAAATCCATTGACACCGTATAAAGAGATTTATTGAAGCCAAAATATAATTATATATTATATATAAAATAAAATAGAAAGGCTTTTTACTTGATAGAAGAAATATAACAAAATTTGAATATCAAAACAAATTGAAATATGTTTATCTTCTACAATTTTAATTTCCAAAAGAATTTTTTATTCAAAAACTTTTAGAATTAAATTAATGTCTAAAACAAGCACCGCTTACATTTAATAGACGTATATAATCAAAACTCAATATACAATGTCAAATGAAATAAATAACCCAGCAGATATACGAAAGTAATTAAAATTAATAAATAAATATTCAAACGAGACAAAATTTTGTTTCTGGTTTTATCTTAAGAAATACTACTTGCCTTATAAAAACATGAACACACTTGAAGGACTTCCCAAAGAATATAATTTATTTGAAATATTTAATACATTTAAATATTCGAACAAATTATTTCAAAAAACTCTAAAAAATGTGCACTATATTTTCAAAAAACAAATATAATTCTAGATAATCCCTTCATCAGCCGTTTTTAATAATCCAAATATCAAAATCAAAAACATAACCTACATCACTCACGTGTTAAAAGACTTAAGCTTCGAACTACAGATCAACTATATATTCAAGATTGATCTATGTTCTAACAAAATCAAAGAACAAAGTGAGTTATTTTAAGGTTTACCTAAATCCATTGACACCGTATAAAGAGATTTATTGAAGCCAAAATATAATTATATATTATATATAAAATAAAATAGAAAGGCTTTTTACTTGATAGAAGAAATATAACAAAATTTGAATATCAAAACAAATTGAAATATGTTTATCTTCTACAATTTTAATTTCCAAAAGAATTTTTTATTCAAAAACTTTTAGAATTAAATTAATGTCTAAAACAAGCACCGCTTACATTTAATAGACGTATATAATCAAAACTCAATATACAATGTCAAATGAAATAAATAACCCAGCAGATATACGAAAGTAATTAAAATTAATAAATAAATATTCAAACGAGACAAAATTTTTTGTTTCTGGTTTTATCTTAAGAAATACTACTTGCCTTATAAAAACATGAACACACTTGAAGGACTTCCCAAAGAATATAATTTATTTGAAATATTTAATACATTTAAATATTCGAACAAATTATTTCAAAAAACTCTAAAAAATGTGCACTATATTTTCAAAAAACAAATATAATTCTAGATAATCCCTTCATCAGCCGTTTTTAATAATCCAAATATCAAAATCAAAAACATAACCTACATCACTCACGTGTTAAAAGACTTAAGCTTCGAACTACAGATCAACTATATATTCAAGATTGATCTATGTTCTAACAAAATCAAAGAACAAAGTGAGTTATTTTAAGGTTTACCTAAATCCATTGACACCGTATAAAGAGATTTATTGAAGCCAAAATATAATTATATATTATATATAAAATAAAATAGAAAGGCTTTTTACTTGATAGAAGAAATATAACAAAATTTGAATATCAAAACAAATTGAAATATGTTTATCTTCTACAATTTTAATTTCCAAAAGAATTTTTTATTCAAAAACTTTTAGAATTAAATTAATGTCTAAAACAAGCACCGCTTACATTTAATAGACGTATATAATCAAAACTCAATATACAATGTCAAATGAAATAAATAACCCAGCAGATATACGAAAGTAATTAAAATTAATAAATAAATATTCAAACGAGACAAAATTTTGTTTCTGGTTTTATCTTAAGAAATACTACTTGCCTTATAAAAACATGAACACACTTGAAGGACTTCCCAAAGAATATAATTTATTTGAAATATTTAATACATTTAAATATTCGAACAAATTATTTCAAAAAACTCTAAAAAATGTGCACTATATTTTCAAAAAACAAATATAATTCTAGATAATCCCTTCATCAGCCGTTTTTAATAATCCAAATATCAAAATCAAAAACATAACCTACATCACTCACGTGTTAAAAGACTTAAGCTTCGAACTACAGATCAACTATATATTCAAGATTGATCTATGTTCTAACAAAATCAAAGAACAAAGTGAGTTATTTTAAGGTTTACCTAAATCCATTGACACCGTATAAAGAGATTTATTGAAGCCAAAATATAATTATATATTATATATAAAATAAAATAGAAAGGCTTTTTACTTGATAGAAGAAATATAACAAAATTTGAATATCAAAACAAATTGAAATATGTTTATCTTCTACAATTTTAATTTCCAAAAGAATTTTTTATTCAAAAACTTTTAGAATTAAATTAATGTCTAAAACAAGCACCGCTTACATTTAATAGACGTATATAATCAAAACTCAATATACAATGTCAAATGAAATAAATAACCCAGCAGATATACGAAAGTAATTAAAATTAATAAATAAATATTCAAACGAGACAAAATTTTGTTTCTGGTTTTATCTTAAGAAATACTACTTGCCTTATAAAAACATGAACACACTTGAAGGACTTCCCAAAGAATATAATTTATTTGAAATATTTAATACATTTAAATATTCGAACAAATTATTTCAAAAAACTCTAAAAAATGTGCACTATATTTTCAAAAAACAAATATAATTCTAGATAATCCCTTCATCAGCCGTTTTTAATAATCCAAATATCAAAATCAAAAACATAACCTACATCACTCACGTGTTAAAAGACTTAAGCTTCGAACTACAGATCAACTATATATTCAAGATTGATCTATGTTCTAACAAAATCAAAGAACAAAGTGAGTTATTTTAAGGTTTACCTAAATCCATTGACACCGTATAAAGAGATTTATTGAAGCCAAAATATAATTATATATTATATATAAAATAAAATAGAAAGGCTTTTTACTTGATAGAAGAAATATAACAAAATTTGAATATCAAAACAAATTGAAATATGTTTATCTTCTACAATTTTAATTTCCAAAAGAATTTTTTATTCAAAAACTTTTAGAATTAAATTAATGTCTAAAACAAGCACCGCTTACATTTAATAGACGTATATAATCAAAACTCAATATACAATGTCAAATGAAATAAATAACCCAGCAGATATACGAAAGTAATTAAAATTAATAAATAAATATTCAAACGAGACAAAATTTTGTTTCTGGTTTTATCTTAAGAAATACTACTTGCCTTATAAAAACATGAACACACTTGAAGGACTTCCCAAAGAATATAATTTATTTGAAATATTTAATACATTTAAATATTCGAACAAATTATTTCAAAAAACTCTAAAAAATGTGCACTATATTTTCAAAAAACAAATATAATTCTAGATAATCCCTTCATCAGCCGTTTTTAATAATCCAAATATCAAAATCAAAAACATAACCTACATCACTCACGTGTTAAAAGACTTAAGCTTCGAACTACAGATCAACTATATATTCAAGATTGATCTATGTTCTAACAAAATCAAAGAACAAAGTGAGTTATTTTAAGGTTTACCTAAATCCATTGACACCGTATAAAGAGATTTATTGAAGCCAAAATATAATTATATATTATATATAAAATAAAATAGAAAGGCTTTTTACTTGATAGAAGAAATATAACAAAATTTGAATATCAAAACAAATTGAAATATGTTTATCTTCTACAATTTTAATTTCCAAAAGAATTTTTTATTCAAAAACTTTTAGAATTAAATTAATGTCTAAAACAAGCACCGCTTACATTTAATAGACGTATATAATCAAAACTCAATATACAATGTCAAATGAAATAAATAACCCAGCAGATATACGAAAGTAATTAAAATTAATAAATAAATATTCAAACGAGACAAAATTTTGTTTCTGGTTTTATCTTAAGAAATACTACTTGCCTTATAAAAACATGAACACACTTGAAGGACTTCCCAAAGAATATAATTTATTTGAAATATTTAATACATTTAAATATTCGAACAAATTATTTCAAAAAACTCTAAAAAATGTGCACTATATTTTCAAAAAACAAATATAATTCTAGATAATCCCTTCATCAGCCGTTTTTAATAATCCAAATATCAAAATCAAAAACATAACCTACATCACTCACGTGTTAAAAGACTTAAGCTTCGAACTACAGATCAACTATATATTCAAGATTGATCTATGTTCTAACAAAATCAAAGAACAAAGTGAGTTATTTTAAGGTTTACCTAAATCCATTGACACCGTATAAAGAGATTTATTGAAGCCAAAATATAATTATATATTATATATAAAATAAAATAGAAAGGCTTTTTACTTGATAGAAGAAATATAACAAAATTTGAATATCAAAACAAATTGAAATATGTTTATCTTCTACAATTTTAATTTCCAAAAGAATTTTTTATTCAAAAACTTTTAGAATTAAATTAATGTCTAAAACAAGCACCGCTTACATTTAATAGACGTATATAATCAAAACTCAATATACAATGTCAAATGAAATAAATAACCCAGCAGATATACGAAAGTAATTAAAATTAATAAATAAATATTCAAACGAGACAAAATTTTGTTTCTGGTTTTATCTTAAGAAATACTACTTGCCTTATAAAAACATGAACACACTTGAAGGACTTCCCAAAGAATATAATTTATTTGAAATATTTAATACATTTAAATATTCGAACAAATTATTTCAAAAAACTCTAAAAAATGTGCACTATATTTTCAAAAAACAAATATAATTCTAGATAATCCCTTCATCAGCCGTTTTTAATAATCCAAATATCAAAATCAAAAACATAACCTACATCACTCACGTGTTAAAAGACTTAAGCTTCGAACTACAGATCAACTATATATTCAAGATTGATCTATGTTCTAACAAAATCAAAGAACAAAGTGAGTTATTTTAAGGTTTACCTAAATCCATTGACACCGTATAAAGAGATTTATTGAAGCCAAAATATAATTATATATTATATATAAAATAAAATAGAAAGGCTTTTTACTTGATAGAAGAAATATAACAAAATTTGAATATCAAAACAAATTGAAATATGTTTATCTTCTACAATTTTAATTTCCAAAAGAATTTTTTATTCAAAAACTTTTAGAATTAAATTAATGTCTAAAACAAGCACCGCTTACATTTAATAGACGTATATAATCAAAACTCAATATACAATGTCAAATGAAATAAATAACCCAGCAGATATACGAAAGTAATTAAAATTAATAAATAAATATTCAAACGAGACAAAATTTTGTTTCTGGTTTTATCTTAAGAAATACTACTTGCCTTATAAAAACATGAACACACTTGAAGGACTTCCCAAAGAATATAATTTATTTGAAATATTTAATACATTTAAATATTCGAACAAATTATTTCAAAAAACTCTAAAAAATGTGCACTATATTTTCAAAAAACAAATATAATTCTAGATAATCCCTTCATCAGCCGTTTTTAATAATCCAAATATCAAAATCAAAAACATAACCTACATCACTCACGTGTTAAAAGACTTAAGCTTCGAACTACAGATCAACTATATATTCAAGATTGATCTATGTTCTAACAAAATCAAAGAACAAAGTGAGTTATTTTAAGGTTTACCTAAATCCATTGACACCGTATAAAGAGATTTATTGAAGCCAAAATATAATTATATATTATATATAAAATAAAATAGAAAGGCTTTTTACTTGATAGAAGAAATATAACAAAATTTGAATATCAAAACAAATTGAAATATGTTTATCTTCTACAATTTTAATTTCCAAAAGAATTTTTTATTCAAAAACTTTTAGAATTAAATTAATGTCTAAAACAAGCACCGCTTACATTTAATAGACGTATATAATCAAAACTCAATATACAATGTCAAATGAAATAGAAAATAGAACATAGATCAATCTTGAATATATAGTTGATCTGTAGTTCGAAGCTTAAGTCTTTTAACACGTGATGTAGGTTATGTTTTTGATTTTGATATTTGGATTATTAAAAACGGCTGATGAAGGGATTATCTAGAATTATATTTGTTTTTTGAAAATATAGTGCACATTTTTTAGAGTTTTTTGAAATAATTTGTTCGAATATTTAAATGTATTAAATATTTCAAATAAATTATATTCTTTGGGAAGTCCTTCAAGTGTGTTCATGTTTTTATAAGGCAAGTAGTATTTCTTAAGATAAAACCAGAAACAAAATTTTGTCTCGTTTGAATATTTATTTATTAATTTTAATTACTTTCGTATATCTGCTGGGTTATTTATTTCATTTGACATTGTATATTGAGTTTTGATTATATACGTCTATTAAATGTAAGCGGTGCTTGTTTTAGACATTAATTTAATTCTAAAAGTTTTTGAATAAAAAATTCTTTTGGAAATTAAAATTGTAGAAGATAAACATATTTCAATTTGTTTTGATATTCAAATTTTGTTATATTTCTTCTATCAAGTAAAAAGCCTTTCTATTTTATTTTATATATAATATATAATTATATTTTGGCTTCAATAAATCTCTTTATACGGTGTCAATGGATTTAGGTAAACCTTAAAATAACTCACTTTGTTCTTTGATTTTGTTAGAACATAGATCAATCTTGAATATATAGTTGATCTGTAGTTCGAAGCTTAAGTCTTTTAACACGTGAGTGATGTAGGTTATGTTTTTGATTTTGATATTTGGATTATTAAAAACGGCTGATGAAGGGATTATCTAGAATTATATTTGTTTTTTGAAAATATAGTGCACATTTTTTAGAGTTTTTTGAAATAATTTGTTCGAATATTTAAATGTATTAAATATTTCAAATAAATTATATTCTTTGGGAAGTCCTTCAAGTGTGTTCATGTTTTTATAAGGCAAGTAGTATTTCTTAAGATAAAACCAGAAACAAAATTTTGTCTCGTTTGAATATTTATTTATTAATTTTAATTACTTTCGTATATCTGCTGGGTTATTTATTTCATTTGACATTGTATATTGAGTTTTGATTATATACGTCTATTAAATGTAAGCGGTGCTTGTTTTAGACATTAATTTAATTCTAAAAGTTTTTGAATAAAAAATTCTTTTGGAAATTAAAATTGTAGAAGATAAACATATTTCAATTTGTTTTGATATTCAAATTTTGTTATATTTCTTCTATCAAGTAAAAAGCCTTTCTATTTTATTTTATATATAATATATAATTATATTTTGGCTTCAATAAATCTCTTTATACGGTGTCAATGGATTTAGGTAAACCTTAAAATAACTCACTTTGTTCTTTGATTTTGTTAGAACATAGATCAATCTTGAATATATAGTTGATCTGTAGTTCGAAGCTTAAGTCTTTTAACACGTGAGTGATGTAGGTTATGTTTTTGATTTTGATATTTGGATTATTAAAAACGGCTGATGAAGGGATTATCTAGAATTATATTTGTTTTTTGAAAATATAGTGCACATTTTTTAGAGTTTTTTGAAATAATTTGTTCGAATATTTAAATGTATTAAATATTTCAAATAAATTATATTCTTTGGGAAGTCCTTCAAGTGTGTTCATGTTTTTATAAGGCAAGTAGTATTTCTTAAGATAAAACCAGAAACAAAATTTTGTCTCGTTTGAATATTTATTTATTAATTTTAATTACTTTCGTATATCTGCTGGGTTATTTATTTCATTTGACATTGTATATTGAGTTTTGATTATATACGTCTATTAAATGTAAGCGGTGCTTGTTTTAGACATTAATTTAATTCTAAAAGTTTTTGAATAAAAAATTCTTTTGGAAATTAAAATTGTAGAAGATAAACATATTTCAATTTGTTTTGATATTCAAATTTTGTTATATTTCTTCTATCAAGTAAAAAGCCTTTCTATTTTATTTTATATATAATATATAATTATATTTTGGCTTCAATAAATCTCTTTATACGGTGTCAATGGATTTAGGTAAACCTTAAAATAACTCACTTTGTTCTTTGATTTTGTTAGAACATAGATCAATCTTGAATATATAGTTGATCTGTAGTTCGAAGCTTAAGTCTTTTAACACGTGAGTGATGTAGGTTATGTTTTTGATTTTGATATTTGGATTATTAAAAACGGCTGATGAAGGGATTATCTAGAATTATATTTGTTTTTTGAAAATATAGTGCACATTTTTTAGAGTTTTTTGAAATAATTTGTTCGAATATTTAAATGTATTAAATATTTCAAATAAATTATATTCTTTGGGAAGTCCTTCAAGTGTGTTCATGTTTTTATAAGGCAAGTAGTATTTCTTAAGATAAAACCAGAAACAAAATTTTGTCTCGTTTGAATATTTATTTATTAATTTTAATTACTTTCGTATATCTGCTGGGTTATTTATTTCATTTGACATTGTATATTGAGTTTTGATTATATACGTCTATTAAATGTAAGCGGTGCTTGTTTTAGACATTAATTTAATTCTAAAAGTTTTTGAATAAAAAATTCTTTTGGAAATTAAAATTGTAGAAGATAAACATATTTCAATTTGTTTTGATATTCAAATTTTGTTATATTTCTTCTATCAAGTAAAAAGCCTTTCTATTTTATTTTATATATAATATATAATTATATTTTGGCTTCAATAAATCTCTTTATACGGTGTCAATGGATTTAGGTAAACCTTAAAATAACTCACTTTGTTCTTTGATTTTGTTAGAACATAGATCAATCTTGAATATATAGTTGATCTGTAGTTCGAAGCTTAAGTCTTTTAACACGTGAGTGATGTAGGTTATGTTTTTGATTTTGATATTTGGATTATTAAAAACGGCTGATGAAGGGATTATCTAGAATTATATTTGTTTTTTGAAAATATAGTGCACATTTTTTAGAGTTTTTTGAAATAATTTGTTCGAATATTTAAATGTATTAAATATTTCAAATAAATTATATTCTTTGGGAAGTCCTTCAAGTGTGTTCATGTTTTTATAAGGCAAGTAGTATTTCTTAAGATAAAACCAGAAACAAAATTTTGTCTCGTTTGAATATTTATTTATTAATTTTAATTACTTTCGTATATCTGCTGGGTTATTTATTTCATTTGACATTGTATATTGAGTTTTGATTATATACGTCTATTAAATGTAAGCGGTGCTTGTTTTAGACATTAATTTAATTCTAAAAGTTTTTGAATAAAAAATTCTTTTGGAAATTAAAATTGTAGAAGATAAACATATTTCAATTTGTTTTGATATTCAAATTTTGTTATATTTCTTCTATCAAGTAAAAAGCCTTTCTATTTTATTTTATATATAATATATAATTATATTTTGGCTTCAATAAATCTCTTTATACGGTGTCAATGGATTTAGGTAAACCTTAAAATAACTCACTTTGTTCTTTGATTTTGTTAGAACATAGATCAATCTTGAATATATAGTTGATCTGTAGTTCGAAGCTTAAGTCTTTTAACACGTGAGTGATGTAGGTTATGTTTTTGATTTTGATATTTGGATTATTAAAAACGGCTGATGAAGGGATTATCTAGAATTATATTTGTTTTTTGAAAATATAGTGCACATTTTTTAGAGTTTTTTGAAATAATTTGTTCGAATATTTAAATGTATTAAATATTTCAAATAAATTATATTCTTTGGGAAGTCCTTCAAGTGTGTTCATGTTTTTATAAGGCAAGTAGTATTTCTTAAGATAAAACCAGAAACAAAATTTTGTCTCGTTTGAATATTTATTTATTAATTTTAATTACTTTCGTATATCTGCTGGGTTATTTATTTCATTTGACATTGTATATTGAGTTTTGATTATATACGTCTATTAAATGTAAGCGGTGCTTGTTTTAGACATTAATTTAATTCTAAAAGTTTTTGAATAAAAAATTCTTTTGGAAATTAAAATTGTAGAAGATAAACATATTTCAATTTGTTTTGATATTCAAATTTTGTTATATTTCTTCTATCAAGTAAAAAGCCTTTCTATTTTATTTTATATATAATATATAATTATATTTTGGCTTCAATAAATCTCTTTATACGGTGTCAATGGATTTAGGTAAACCTTAAAATAACTCACTTTGTTCTTTGATTTTGTTAGAACATAGATCAATCTTGAATATATAGTTGATCTGTAGTTCGAAGCTTAAGTCTTTTAACACGTGAGTGATGTAGGTTATGTTTTTGATTTTGATATTTGGATTATTAAAAACGGCTGATGAAGGGATTATCTAGAATTATATTTGTTTTTTGAAAATATAGTGCACATTTTTTAGAGTTTTTTGAAATAATTTGTTCGAATATTTAAATGTATTAAATATTTCAAATAAATTATATTCTTTGGGAAGTCCTTCAAGTGTGTTCATGTTTTTATAAGGCAAGTAGTATTTCTTAAGATAAAACCAGAAACAAAATTTTGTCTCGTTTGAATATTTATTTATTAATTTTAATTACTTTCGTATATCTGCTGGGTTATTTATTTCATTTGACATTGTATATTGAGTTTTGATTATATACGTCTATTAAATGTAAGCGGTGCTTGTTTTAGACATTAATTTAATTCTAAAAGTTTTTGAATAAAAAATTCTTTTGGAAATTAAAATTGTAGAAGATAAACATATTTCAATTTGTTTTGATATTCAAATTTTGTTATATTTCTTCTATCAAGTAAAAAGCCTTTCTATTTTATTTTATATATAATATATAATTATATTTTGGCTTCAATAAATCTCTTTATACGGTGTCAATGGATTTAGGTAAACCTTAAAATAACTCACTTTGTTCTTTGATTTTGTTAGAACATAGATCAATCTTGAATATATAGTTGATCTGTAGTTCGAAGCTTAAGTCTTTTAACACGTGAGTGATGTAGGTTATGTTTTTGATTTTGATATTTGGATTATTAAAAACGGCTGATGAAGGGATTATCTAGAATTATATTTGTTTTTTGAAAATATAGTGCACATTTTTTAGAGTTTTTTGAAATAATTTGTTCGAATATTTAAATGTATTAAATATTTCAAATAAATTATATTCTTTGGGAAGTCCTTCAAGTGTGTTCATGTTTTTATAAGGCAAGTAGTATTTCTTAAGATAAAACCAGAAACAAAATTTTGTCTCGTTTGAATATTTATTTATTAATTTTAATTACTTTCGTATATCTGCTGGGTTATTTATTTCATTTGACATTGTATATTGAGTTTTGATTATATACGTCTATTAAATGTAAGCGGTGCTTGTTTTAGACATTAATTTAATTCTAAAAGTTTTTGAATAAAAAATTCTTTTGGAAATTAAAATTGTAGAAGATAAACATATTTCAATTTGTTTTGATATTCAAATTTTGTTATATTTCTTCTATCAAGTAAAAAGCCTTTCTATTTTATTTTATATATAATATATAATTATATTTTGGCTTCAATAAATCTCTTTATACGGTGTCAATGGATTTAGGTAAACCTTAAAATAACTCACTTTGTTCTTTGATTTTGTTAGAACATAGATCAATCTTGAATATATAGTTGATCTGTAGTTCGAAGCTTAAGTCTTTTAACACGTGAGTGATGTAGGTTATGTTTTTGATTTTGATATTTGGATTATTAAAAACGGCTGATGAAGGGATTATCTAGAATTATATTTGTTTTTTGAAAATATAGTGCACATTTTTTAGAGTTTTTTGAAATAATTTGTTCGAATATTTAAATGTATTAAATATTTCAAATAAATTATATTCTTTGGGAAGTCCTTCAAGTGTGTTCATGTTTTTATAAGGCAAGTAGTATTTCTTAAGATAAAACCAGAAACAAAATTTTGTCTCGTTTGAATATTTATTTATTAATTTTAATTACTTTCGTATATCTGCTGGGTTATTTATTTCATTTGACATTGTATATTGAGTTTTGATTATATACGTCTATTAAATGTAAGCGGTGCTTGTTTTAGACATTAATTTAATTCTAAAAGTTTTTGAATAAAAAATTCTTTTGGAAATTAAAATTGTAGAAGATAAACATATTTCAATTTGTTTTGATATTCAAATTTTGTTATATTTCTTCTATCAAGTAAAAAGCCTTTCTATTTTATTTTATATATAATATATAATTATATTTTGGCTTCAATAAATCTCTTTATACGGTGTCAATGGATTTAGGTAAACCTTAAAATAACTCACTTTGTTCTTTGATTTTGTTAGAACATAGATCAATCTTGAATATATAGTTGATCTGTAGTTCGAAGCTTAAGTCTTTTAACACGTGAGTGATGTAGGTTATGTTTTTGATTTTGATATTTGGATTATTAAAAACGGCTGATGAAGGGATTATCTAGAATTATATTTGTTTTTTGAAAATATAGTGCACATTTTTTAGAGTTTTTTGAAATAATTTGTTCGAATATTTAAATGTATTAAATATTTCAAATAAATTATATTCTTTGGGAAGTCCTTCAAGTGTGTTCATGTTTTTATAAGGCAAGTAGTATTTCTTAAGATAAAACCAGAAACAAAATTTTGTCTCGTTTGAATATTTATTTATTAATTTTAATTACTTTCGTATATCTGCTGGGTTATTTATTTCATTTGACATTGTATATTGAGTTTTGATTATATACGTCTATTAAATGTAAGCGGTGCTTGTTTTAGACATTAATTTAATTCTAAAAGTTTTTGAATAAAAAATTCTTTTGGAAATTAAAATTGTAGAAGATAAACATATTTCAATTTGTTTTGATATTCAAATTTTGTTATATTTCTTCTATCAAGTAAAAAGCCTTTCTATTTTATTTTATATATAATATATAATTATATTTTGGCTTCAATAAATCTCTTTATACGGTGTCAATGGATTTAGGTAAACCTTAAAATAACTCACTTTGTTCTTTGATTTTGTTAGAACATAGATCAATCTTGAATATATAGTTGATCTGTAGTTCGAAGCTTAAGTCTTTTAACACGTGAGTGATGTAGGTTATGTTTTTGATTTTGATATTTGGATTATTAAAAACGGCTGATGAAGGGATTATCTAGAATTATATTTGTTTTTTGAAAATATAGTGCACATTTTTTAGAGTTTTTTGAAATAATTTGTTCGAATATTTAAATGTATTAAATATTTCAAATAAATTATATTCTTTGGGAAGTCCTTCAAGTGTGTTCATGTTTTTATAAGGCAAGTAGTATTTCTTAAGATAAAACCAGAAACAAAATTTTGTCTCGTTTGAATATTTATTTATTAATTTTAATTACTTTCGTATATCTGCTGGGTTATTTATTTCATTTGACATTGTATATTGAGTTTTGATTATATACGTCTATTAAATGTAAGCGGTGCTTGTTTTAGACATTAATTTAATTCTAAAAGTTTTTGAATAAAAAATTCTTTTGGAAATTAAAATTGTAGAAGATAAACATATTTCAATTTGTTTTGATATTCAAATTTTGTTATATTTCTTCTATCAAGTAAAAAGCCTTTCTATTTTATTTTATATATAATATATAATTATATTTTGGCTTCAATAAATCTCTTTATACGGTGTCAATGGATTTAGGTAAACCTTAAAATAACTCACTTTGTTCTTTGATTTTGTTAGAACATAGATCAATCTTGAATATATAGTTGATCTGTAGTTCGAAGCTTAAGTCTTTTAACACGTGAGTGATGTAGGTTATGTTTTTGATTTTGATATTTGGATTATTAAAAACGGCTGATGAAGGGATTATCTAGAATTATATTTGTTTTTTGAAAATATAGTGCACATTTTTTAGAGTTTTTTGAAATAATTTGTTCGAATATTTAAATGTATTAAATATTTCAAATAAATTATATTCTTTGGGAAGTCCTTCAAGTGTGTTCATGTTTTTATAAGGCAAGTAGTATTTCTTAAGATAAAACCAGAAACAAAATTTTGTCTCGTTTGAATATTTATTTATTAATTTTAATTACTTTCGTATATCTGCTGGGTTATTTATTTCATTTGACATTGTATATTGAGTTTTGATTATATACGTCTATTAAATGTAAGCGGTGCTTGTTTTAGACATTAATTTAATTCTAAAAGTTTTTGAATAAAAAATTCTTTTGGAAATTAAAATTGTAGAAGATAAACATATTTCAATTTGTTTTGATATTCAAATTTTGTTATATTTCTTCTATCAAGTAAAAAGCCTTTCTATTTTATTTTATATATAATATATAATTATATTTTGGCTTCAATAAATCTCTTTATACGGTGTCAATGGATTTAGGTAAACCTTAAAATAACTCACTTTGTTCTTTGATTTTGTTAGAACATAGATCAATCTTGAATATATAGTTGATCTGTAGTTCGAAGCTTAAGTCTTTTAACACGTGAGTGATGTAGGTTATGTTTTTGATTTTGATATTTGGATTATTAAAAACGGCTGATGAAGGGATTATCTAGAATTATATTTGTTTTTTGAAAATATAGTGCACATTTTTTAGAGTTTTTTGAAATAATTTGTTCGAATATTTAAATGTATTAAATATTTCAAATAAATTATATTCTTTGGGAAGTCCTTCAAGTGTGTTCATGTTTTTATAAGGCAAGTAGTATTTCTTAAGATAAAACCAGAAACAAAATTTTGTCTCGTTTGAATATTTATTTATTAATTTTAATTACTTTCGTATATCTGCTGGGTTATTTATTTCATTTGACATTGTATATTGAGTTTTGATTATATACGTCTATTAAATGTAAGCGGTGCTTGTTTTAGACATTAATTTAATTCTAAAAGTTTTTGAATAAAAAATTCTTTTGGAAATTAAAATTGTAGAAGATAAACATATTTCAATTTGTTTTGATATTCAAATTTTGTTATATTTCTTCTATCAAGTAAAAAGCCTTTCTATTTTATTTTATATATAATATATAATTATATTTTGGCTTCAATAAATCTCTTTATACGGTGTCAATGGATTTAGGTAAACCTTAAAATAACTCACTTTGTTCTTTGATTTTGTTAGAACATAGATCAATCTTGAATATATAGTTGATCTGTAGTTCGAAGCTTAAGTCTTTTAACACGTGAGTGATGTAGGTTATGTTTTTGATTTTGATATTTGGATTATTAAAAACGGCTGATGAAGGGATTATCTAGAATTATATTTGTTTTTTGAAAATATAGTGCACATTTTTTAGAGTTTTTTGAAATAATTTGTTCGAATATTTAAATGTATTAAATATTTCAAATAAATTATATTCTTTGGGAAGTCCTTCAAGTGTGTTCATGTTTTTATAAGGCAAGTAGTATTTCTTAAGATAAAACCAGAAACAAAATTTTGTCTCGTTTGAATATTTATTTATTAATTTTAATTACTTTCGTATATCTGCTGGGTTATTTATTTCATTTGACATTGTATATTGAGTTTTGATTATATACGTCTATTAAATGTAAGCGGTGCTTGTTTTAGACATTAATTTAATTCTAAAAGTTTTTGAATAAAAAATTCTTTTGGAAATTAAAATTGTAGAAGATAAACATATTTCAATTTGTTTTGATATTCAAATTTTGTTATATTTCTTCTATCAAGTAAAAAGCCTTTCTATTTTATTTTATATATAATATATAATTATATTTTGGCTTCAATAAATCTCTTTATACGGTGTCAATGGATTTAGGTAAACCTTAAAATAACTCACTTTGTTCTTTGATTTTGTTAGAACATAGATCAATCTTGAATATATAGTTGATCTGTAGTTCGAAGCTTAAGTCTTTTAACACGTGAGTGATGTAGGTTATGTTTTTGATTTTGATATTTGGATTATTAAAAACGGCTGATGAAGGGATTATCTAGAATTATATTTGTTTTTTGAAAATATAGTGCACATTTTTTAGAGTTTTTTGAAATAATTTGTTCGAATATTTAAATGTATTAAATATTTCAAATAAATTATATTCTTTGGGAAGTCCTTCAAGTGTGTTCATGTTTTTATAAGGCAAGTAGTATTTCTTAAGATAAAACCAGAAACAAAATTTTGTCTCGTTTGAATATTTATTTATTAATTTTAATTACTTTCGTATATCTGCTGGGTTATTTATTTCATTTGACATTGTATATTGAGTTTTGATTATATACGTCTATTAAATGTAAGCGGTGCTTGTTTTAGACATTAATTTAATTCTAAAAGTTTTTGAATAAAAAATTCTTTTGGAAATTAAAATTGTAGAAGATAAACATATTTCAATTTGTTTTGATATTCAAATTTTGTTATATTTCTTCTATCAAGTAAAAAGCCTTTCTATTTTATTTTATATATAATATATAATTATATTTTGGCTTCAATAAATCTCTTTATACGGTGTCAATGGATTTAGGTAAACCTTAAAATAACTCACTTTGTTCTTTGATTTTGTTAGAACATAGATCAATCTTGAATATATAGTTGATCTGTAGTTCGAAGCTTAAGTCTTTTAACACGTGAGTGATGTAGGTTATGTTTTTGATTTTGATATTTGGATTATTAAAAACGGCTGATGAAGGGATTATCTAGAATTATATTTGTTTTTTGAAAATATAGTGCACATTTTTTAGAGTTTTTTGAAATAATTTGTTCGAATATTTAAATGTATTAAATATTTCAAATAAATTATATTCTTTGGGAAGTCCTTCAAGTGTGTTCATGTTTTTATAAGGCAAGTAGTATTTCTTAAGATAAAACCAGAAACAAAATTTTGTCTCGTTTGAATATTTATTTATTAATTTTAATTACTTTCGTATATCTGCTGGGTTATTTATTTCATTTGACATTGTATATTGAGTTTTGATTATATACGTCTATTAAATGTAAGCGGTGCTTGTTTTAGACATTAATTTAATTCTAAAAGTTTTTGAATAAAAAATTCTTTTGGAAATTAAAATTGTAGAAGATAAACATATTTCAATTTGTTTTGATATTCAAATTTTGTTATATTTCTTCTATCAAGTAAAAAGCCTTTCTATTTTATTTTATATATAATATATAATTATATTTTGGCTTCAATAAATCTCTTTATACGGTGTCAATGGATTTAGGTAAACCTTAAAATAACTCACTTTGTTCTTTGATTTTGTTAGAACATAGATCAATCTTGAATATATAGTTGATCTGTAGTTCGAAGCTTAAGTCTTTTAACACGTGAGTGATGTAGGTTATGTTTTTGATTTTGATATTTGGATTATTAAAAACGGCTGATGAAGGGATTATCTAGAATTATATTTGTTTTTTGAAAATATAGTGCACATTTTTTAGAGTTTTTTGAAATAATTTGTTCGAATATTTAAATGTATTAAATATTTCAAATAAATTATATTCTTTGGGAAGTCCTTCAAGTGTGTTCATGTTTTTATAAGGCAAGTAGTATTTCTTAAGATAAAACCAGAAACAAAATTTTGTCTCGTTTGAATATTTATTTATTAATTTTAATTACTTTCGTATATCTGCTGGGTTATTTATTTCATTTGACATTGTATATTGAGTTTTGATTATATACGTCTATTAAATGTAAGCGGTGCTTGTTTTAGACATTAATTTAATTCTAAAAGTTTTTGAATAAAAAATTCTTTTGGAAATTAAAATTGTAGAAGATAAACATATTTCAATTTGTTTTGATATTCAAATTTTGTTATATTTCTTCTATCAAGTAAAAAGCCTTTCTATTTTATTATATATTAATTTGTTTTAATATTCAAATTTTTTTTTTATCTTCCATTATTGTCAAGTTCCCTCTTTCCTAAATCAAAGCCTACTTAGAGTTGAAAGTATCTCTTTTTCGTGCATAATTTGGTTATATAGAATAAAAAATAAATATATTTACTCACCTTGGACCAAGCAGAGCACAAGGCTAAACCACAAGCATATTCCCGATTTCATCCTGCCTTGACCACCCTTGACCAAACAAGCCCAACCGAAACAAAACTAGGATATTTTATGCGAGTCTAATAAAGCCAACCAGGTACAAACTCCCTTTTTTATGTAAATTCTATGAGTTCATGCATAAGCAAGTTTTGATCGTCATTCGATTTATAGTACGGATGTTTCGGCATTTCGAATTGTTCCATTTCATTTAAATACAGTAGGTGGCGTAGAAATTAAATTTCGAGAAGATAAGAAATATGGCGAGAAAACTGAATAATTGAAAATGATTTTTCTGGTTAACGCTGAAAATTCTCAATAGGAAACATTAATTGATTGGAATGGTTTATTGAGAAATTAAACTCGTGAAAACGATTAATAGATAATCTGCGGGATTTTATACGGTTTAACCGAACACAGTGGCGTATGGTTTATTTAAAGCACATTTTCAATTTCCATGTAGCATAGGTGAAGGTTGAATAACATTAGTCGGCAGACTAGTAGATTAAACATCCAAAGGTGTCCATTATAATTCTATTATATCTGAATATACAGGGTCAGTTATAACTATTGGGACATAAACAGGTTTCCCAGAAGTCGACGTCAAGTCAGCATCAGGTAACAAGTCAAGTCATAATATCCATCAGAAAGATATAAAAGAAAATCTCAGCCCTGTTATTTCAAATTATATTCCACTTTCTTTTATTCACTAAAATGCACACCCTGTGATGATTCTTGAACTCCTGTTGCTACAATTTTTTACTTTTTTCAAATTTCATTCTTCCGATGTTATCCCGAATAGTGCCTCTGAAACCTGTAATCTTCAATTCTAAGCCTTGAAAAGTAATTTGCACCAAGTATTCAAAATTGAAATTACGCCCAACTTCAATTGACTGCACTGAAAAAAAATTGTACTACATCAGTTTGGCGAATTACTTCCAAAGTTAGCACATCCAATAAGGATTCTAAAATTTTATAACACTAACTACATTTTGTTTTAGATTGGACAAAAAAAGGTTTTTCATAAAGAAGTTCAGTTTAGTTTTATGACAAGATCTAATAAATTTACAAAAGATGTTCAAATTGTCCTCCTTCAGCCGCAATACATGCTCGACATCTTCTTGAAAAAGATCGGGATATAAGACGGGCGAATCTTCTGTTATTGACGAATTGCATTGCTTACCTAATTCTCTCCCGAAGCTCAGCTACATTTCCAATTTGTTTTGAATATATTTTTTCCTTCACTGCTCCCCAGGTCCTGTGACTCTTCCGTTCAAAATTCCATTCCATATGTTCACTTTGAAATGATATTGAGATCTATCTATGTTGATTCATCCGACCACAAAATTTTTCATGAGAATGGTTGGTCTTCCCGGTTCTTTTATGGCATGGTTTGGCAAAACGCAACCCGAGGTTCATAATCTCGAGGTAACAGAGCTTGTACTCGCTCTACATGATATGGGTGGAGCTTATGTTTTTTAAATAGTCGGTGAGCTATACTTTTTGGCACTCCTGTGCTTTCACGTAGCGAAGTCCTCGGATCTTCCTCAACTGCTTGAAGCACAATACGTCGTAAGGTAAGGACATTATTCCTTCACCATGCACTCTGTTTGGAAGTCGGCCTGCATGTGAATAGTAGACGGTGCACATTCGTAAAAACTCGATGATCTGGATAACGATCAGCATTGGAGTATCTCTCACGATACATTCTCGAAGCTTCACTAGCGTTACATTTGCATTTCTCATAAATGAGGTGCAATGAGGTGTTGGTATATTCCTGTGTGATATATACAAACATATTGGCAATACACAATCATTGGTTAGCACAGGTAAAAAAGTAGTAAAGAGATGAAAACTTTCCAAATCACGAGCAAACAGATCTAATAAACGAAGCCAAAAGTCGTAAGTACACCAATAACACGATCAAATACGGAAAGATGCGCAGTAGACCAAGTGGCGTAGCGTACTGATCTGTATTGCGTTGTGCCAATACCAAATAGTGACGTCACTTTCTGTCTCACTCACGCTTTATGGAAGGACTCACCCTATCTCATTCAAACCAGATTCTCAAAGTATTGGATTAACTAAAATCAGTTTTAGAAAGTTCGAAGTTCGAAACTGTGTTTCTTTAAGAAAGACCGTTTTTTGGAGCGATCTGAGAAATTATGTATTAAGTCTTTACCATTTTAGAATCCCTAATGAATGAACTAACTTTTAAAGTAATTTGTAAACTGAGGAAATACAAGTTTTTTTCAGTATATTCAGTTGAAGTTGTGCGAAATATTAAATTTGAATACTGGGTTCGGCAAAAAGTGATTTTATTTTCCACGCTGGAGCAACTGGCTTAAAATTGAAGATTACAGGTTACAGAAGCACTACTCGGGAAAACATAGAAAAAATAAAATCTGAAGAAAGTAAAAAATTGTAGCAACAGGAGTTCAAAACTCATCATAGGTGTGCATTCCTCGAATAATAAAAAATGCAATATAATTTGAAAAATACACGACTTAGATTTTTTTAAATATTTTTCTGATTTTACTGATTACTACTATGACTGAGCCTGTTAACCGATTCCGACTTGACGTCGACTTCTGGGACACCTGTATATGACGACTAGACCAAATATACCTCAATAAAATATTGCTGTGAAAAAAGATACAGGGCATTAAAGTAAATTTTATTTTTCGTTTTCTGTTAATAATTTCACTGTTTATTTCTAAATTGTTATCTAAATCGACACAGTGGTACACTTTGGATAGGGAATAATATTATTTTGATTTTACTTCACTTTTTGTAATAGGGAATCGATCCTCATGGTGATAGTTGTTTTTGACGAAACTTAATAGGGATTTAAATAAGAAAATAGAATGTTAAAATAATTTTTACGTAATATTGATACTCTTGTTTGAATACAATTATTTTACCCGTTTTTGAGAAAAGCTCATTCGAATAGTTCATTTTCTGAGAAGGGGATTTCAAATAACAGACATTAAAGAAACTTGTAACGTAAAGAAGAATAAAAAACAATTTAACAATTGAGCAAACTCAAATCAGATATTCTACATGGCCTCCTCTGGCATTTTTTATTCTTGCAATAAAAGGTTTTCGGATCTCGAAGAGAACATAAAATTAGCCGCATTTTATATTCTTCTCTAGAGTTCATCTTACGAATTAATTTCATAGGCTTAAACTAAGGACTTCATTGTCCCCAAATATGAAAATCGAAAGGGTTATAACCTGGACTTCTTGCTGGCCATTCGAAATCACCTCTGCCAATCCATGGATGGGGATATGTCACTTAGATGATTTCTAACGATGCATGTGAAAAGGGTGGAGCACCATTGAACAGTTAATTACCACAAAAAATAGTCCTTCGAGGTGACAATGAGCTTGATCGCTAAAGATGATTTTTCTAGGAAAATGCTCATCTTTGCCCATGCGATAATTAGCCCATTGAGCGAAGAGAAATACATCGGATGATCACTTCTACCACTAATTGAACTTTGTAAGCCTTAAGGGTTTCAATGCAAAATCTCCTCAAGGAAGATCAAGAAATGTTCACTTCTTGAGCACGATCCGTGGTTGATATTGATGGATATTCAGCCACATTTTGAGCTACAGCAGCAATGTTTTCAGGTGTGGTCACTGGACGAGAACGTGAATGTGTTGTTTCATCAACTTACAGTCCAGTTTCACGAACTCACTTCACAAATTGATGTTTCATTCGTATTAAATTTTCCATGTAAATTTCTAACAGTTTGGATAAAAGGTTTACCAATTAAGAAATAATTTTGTAATGGTTTCCAGGTTTATTCAAGCGTTAATCGGCCCATTTCGTTAATGTCAAATATTAAACTTACTTTAATCTGTCATAACACGAATAACAGAAATGTTGTCATGCTCAAAATAACCACAGCAAACACTAGATGGTCCAATCTTTATTAAGTGTCTTAGATATCCGTCTTAAAATACGGACTGATGAAATCATAGACGTATAAGGATAATAAATAAAATCATGTCATGATCTACACCGATAAAAGAGGAGATATAGAATTACCAGAAAACTAACGCCCAGTATCGATACTTTCTCTGTTCTCAAAATTGTTTAAGATAAGAATAAAAAATAGATTTCGGAGTTTCTTGAAACATCACAAAATTTTCTGCAAACAACAGCATGGGTTCTTGATGGGCAAATCAGTGGAGACGGTACTGAAGGAGGTGCTTGAAAACATAGGAGAAGCTTTTGATGGGGGACAAAAATCAAGTTTACAGGAATGTGACTTATCTAAGGCTTTTGATAGTATTTCACACTGTGTGCTTTTATACAAGCTTGATTACTATGGAATCACGGGTGAGGCTCTTGACCTGATGAAAAGTTATCTGACAAACAGGATGGAGAGACTGTGAGTCGTGGTGTACCGCAGGGTTCTGTGTTGGGACCCCTTCTGTTTGTGATATACATGAATGATTTGCCAGCTAATGTGAAATCAGATCAAACCGTCCTCTCCGCTGATGACACTACTTTTCTGAATAAAGGGATGGACAACCATAAAATGATGAAGAACAGTGATAAAACACAGAGACTACTGTTTGCACCAAAGATGTCTTCGGACAATAACATGAGGCAACTTGGTGTCTTTTTGCAATCAAATCTCAAGTTTTCTGTCCACATTGTTGAAATGGTTCCTAAGTTGTCAAGAGCTACCTATGCAGTTAGGAGAATGAAGCAAATAGCGTTAGTTGAAGCAGCCAAGATTACTTTACTTCAGCTACTTTCATAGTGTCCTTAACTTCGGCATTCTTTTCTGGGGGAACTTATCTGAAAGTAAGAAAGTATTCATAAAACAGAAGCAGGTACTGAGAATACTATGTGGCATAAGTAGTAGATATAGCTGTAGAGAGCTATTCCCCAGATAAAAAATTATTACCGTGCCATCCATTCTTATACTTACCTGTGTTTTGTACATCCATGATAATGAGAGCATACTATTGAAAAACAACTATAATCACAACTATGATACTAGAAACAAAAACAATTTTATCATACCATACCATCGTATAAAAGTATCACAGTTAAATGTAAGTCATCTAGTTATAAAAATTTTCAACAAACTGCTGTCCAGAATGAAGGAATTAAATCGAATAAAGCTTAAAAATAAACTGAAATGTCTTCTAATGAAGAAAACATACTATTCAATACATGAATACCTGAATGACACTTTTAAAAAAAATAAATTTTTATGAAATACGTTGTCGGGCCCAATTTATTTATTTATTGTTTGTTTGACTAATGTTCTGTTTCATTTTGTTTTATACATTTTTTATTTATTTATACTTATGTGCCTTTTTAGATAAAATTGTACCTGACTCCCCATAAAATTTTTGATGGGTCAAAAATTTATTCATATTCTGTGATATGTACTGTATTGGGAATGAATAAATTATTATTGTTATATTTTGACAACATGGAACACAATTCCTGGCCTTTTCTATCGATCTTCATCTTCATCTTTCAAATCTTGTAATCCAATTTTTCATGTTCCCATACAAACGAAATTGATTGTCCAAAGTATTGAGTATATCTTCTTGAATCTGCTCATCTTTTAAGCACTACATTCGAAGGGATACTTGACTATTACTCGATGCTCAATTTCCCGTTTTTCACTATTTCGTTTTCTTCTTATTTTATTGCGTGGCTTTGGTATGTTCTTATGGCGTGAAACGTCGAGACTAACTTCATATCAATACATATAATACATATTGCGTACTAAATTGAACAAATTTCCTGAAAAAATTTCCTATTGCGTATATTATTTTGTGCGCTTTTGGGGTAGCAAAGCAAATATTCCTATATTTTTTAACATTTATTGAAAAATAATCATATTTTGGAACAAAAAATATACACCTTTTATTAGAGACTTTCAAACTAAATATTCAACTTTATCCAATGCATACATTTTTCCACGTATGAATCATTCTTGAAAACCTCGGGTAGAGACGTTGAATTCGTATACTTTCCAACAATTGGAAGATATTTGTTATTTTGCAGATATATAAACCACGCTGGCAAATCTGAAAAAAATATGATAATTTTACGAAAATTATAAATGATGATAAAAAAATATTTCGAAGCAATCGAGAAACAAAAAAAAATTTAATGTTGAAATATTCAGTTACATTAGAAGGTGAAATTACAAAAGAAAGAAGTTTGTATTTTAGTTTTTTGATAGAGTGGTGAGAAGATACCAGGCATTTATTCAGAAAGCAGCGAAAGTGTAAACTTTTCGTCTCGATTTGTTTTTCCAATAATTTACATTAGGGTGTTTTGTAGGACCCTTTCACCCAGCGCATCATAGATCACAACTGATCTTTCACTTCTTCACCTCGTTATAAGGTGAGTATCCCACTAAATTAATCTTTGAATATCTGAAGAAGGATCAGGCCTTAAAAAAAACAAATATCAGGTGTTTTTCTTAGAGTGTTAGAACTTTAATTTGAAATGAATCACATTCAAATTGAGATTGAAGCCAATTTTTTTTATTTGAAAAATAATTTTATGACATTATGTTTTTAAAATAATTTCCGGCATATATCCACCAGAATTAGCTCTGAGAAACCATATTCGACGAGGCCAATTTTGGACCACTTTTTCGACTAATTCAGGCCTTATTTCATCAATAATAGAAGTTATGTTGGCTTACAAAGCGTCTATTGTTTCTGGTTTATCAGCATAAACCAATGACTTGACATAACCCCAAAGAAAATAATCCAGTGGAGTTATGTCGCATGATCTTGGAGGCCAATTAATTGAACCATTTCTCGAAGTAATGTTATCGCCAAATCTTTCTTTCGCTAAATCAATTGTTATGGTAGCAGCATGAGGTGTAGCACCATTTTACTGAACAGAAATGTCAAAACAACATTGCTTCTACCTTCCTATCGAAAGTTCTATTACTCTAAAAAAACAGCCGATATTACGGTCATCTTTGACAAAATGCAAAGTAAAGATTATCCATCAGCTTCAGAAAAAAAGGATTCAGTGACTGTTGTAAAATTATCAGAAGCATAAGTTGGAGTATTTGAACTAAAAACTCAACACTCAGATTCCATGTGTTCCTACCTCAACATCAGTTGAAAGTTGGTAAAGGAGTCTTTGAACTCGTTCTTTACAACAAAATTTTCAAGGATTCAGCCTTGAAATGCACTCCCCCACAGAAACCAGAAAAAGGGCTGGGAATGGAAATCCACTACCCATTCTTCCTCCTAAAATCAGAACAGAACAAAATCTTGATACTCCTATATCTTCTGTGAAGAACCTTCAGAAGCTTTTTCAGCTTGTGCGAGTTAGGAGTTGTCTTCTGGGTAGGCTTTGTTACTTCGATCTTGCGCCACTATAGGTCCCAGCACTGTTTATTTTCGACCCCAGTGAAATGGTAGCCGACTAGAAATTTTTTTTCTCACCTGAACAGGATTCGAACCCGCGACCTTCCAGTTACGAGCCCTAAGCTCTACAACTGAGCTACTGGCTTACCTTAGACGGATAAATGACATTGCAGTATATTTTTAGAGGGACTTAAGTAATCCTGAATAATTCATCTAGCTTACTTGTCCATATAGAGGCCACATCCACGTGAAGATTTCCGTCTTCTGCCTTCACTTTTGCAGCATCATTGAGACATTTTTCATAAAAAATACTTGGGGAACACATGACGTCCAGTAATTTAGCACGGAGCAGCCTAAAACATAACCATCATTTATTTACATGAAAGACATATATATGCTTATAAAATATAAATTAAGTCCACATTTCATCTGTCACTTTCTCAGAGCATGCTGATACGCAGTATTCCTGTCGTAGACCTTTATTGATAGTGAATTATCGCGATAGTTTGTTGCCGGATTTTGTCTGTGACTTTATGCTTAATAGCCCTTCACTCTCACTGTAAATTCTATAAGGCTCATTGACTTCACCGACTGCGATAAACGGATTGTTGTGCGTTCTTGAGTATAGGATAAGTAAATGTTACTGCTGATATGCGTATTGGATAGATGTGTATCATTTTGTCGAAAGTTTTCGAAAGAATCATCTTTGTTAGAAAGTTGTAATATCTACATGAATACAAAGCACTTAATTCAACTCAGCACGGCTTTAGAAGTGGTCGATTAACACAGACAGCTACACTCGAATTCATAGAATCCGTTTACGAATCTATGGACCACAACTTACATGATGCTGGCTTGTTTTTTAATTCATCTTGTACCTTCAACACTCTTCCATTTGAATTAATTTTGCAAAAATGCTGCAACTTAGGGATAAGGGAATATTTCTCCATTGGTTGTGTATTTAGTTCAACCAAAGAACTATCATGCGAAGGCTGGATCCACTCGGCCCTATTTCATATCGATTTGAGGGTTCCTCAAGGCTCTGTGTTGGAACTACTATTAGTTTTACTTTTCATAAATGATTCAACCATACAGTTGGCTCCCTTTCTGCTTGTGTGTTTTGCCGATGATAAATTGATTGTGATCAAGGCTCGGAGTTGAGAGAGACGTCTCTGCGCTCGCCAAAAAATTATGAGCCAGTTGGTGGGTTAGTTCAAGTCGAACGGAGTAGTGGTAAATGTCAATGAAACAGTTTGAATTTACTTCGGTTTCGAAAATAATCCTATCGACATCTTGGAATTACAATATTCAAACTTCTCAATAACATCTGTTGACAGCTGTATTTTCCTACGTATATACTGGGTGTTAAAAAACAACGTTTCAATATTTGGGGAGATGATTAAAGACCTCAAAATAAGTAAAAAATTTCATATAAACAAGGGTCCGCAAATGAACCATTTCGGAAATATAAGAGATTTTCGATTTTCAAATTAACCACAAGCGCAACCAAATACGACATTCGATTTATTTTCATTTTTCAGGTGTCTTATTTGCTGAACTCACACTTAAAAAGTTTTTCAGTTAGTTCATTGAAAAGAACAGAGCCTTGAGGAACCCTCAAATCGATATGAAATGGAGCCGAGGGGATCCAGCCTTCACGTCATATTTCTCTGGTTGATATAAGTACACAACCAATGGAGAAATATTCCGAAAACACCCGGTATATTGAAAGGTATTTGAATTGGTCCAAGAATATTGATATACTTTGCAAAACACTCAAAAGTTCTTTTTTTGACATCATAGAGTAAGAAGATATGCTATCTCTCAGTTCATCAATACTGGTCTACTATAGCTTTGTTTATAGTAACTTTCTACTATGGAGTAACTATGTTGACTTCAACAAAGCTTTCATTACTCAGAAGTGTATCATTCGTGGTACTTAACTTGACATTTTCTTTGGGTGAAAAATAACCAAGGTGACTAGCACAAACCAGACTTACTCTACTGGACAACATGACTCTCACTCCAATAGATATACGAGTAAGAGGCAATTCTCCCAGACAAATAATCAACTTGAATAAGGAGATAATCTCCCTATAAAAAACTTAGTGGTATGATAACGAACAAAAGACTTATTGGTCGAAGTGCAGAGAACTAATATAATGGACGTACCTTTAAACTGAAAAATGCTCAACAACTTGAGCTGTCCAATTTAAATTGACCCTGAAAAGTAATGATTTTGGAATATTCGATTATAAATTTTTTGAATCCATCATCATAGATGCATAATTGGAATATTCAAAGGATAACAGCGTATTTTTGGAATATTGTCATCTTGGTTCAGATAGGATTGTTTTTGTTTTCATATTTCAGCAAAACAGCTAATATCATTTCTTTTACCTTGTAACATGTTCATCTTTTGCATTAACTCTCCATGTTAGCTTCTCGTACAGATCTTTGAAAATGTCTGTGAAATATTTCTGCAAATATTAAACTAATGAATCGTTTTCATTCGAATGATAAAAATCATGCATATATACCCTCAGCTTCTCAAAAGTTGTTCGATTTCTACCAAAGCGAATCATTTGATCCATAACCTTGAAAGCAACCAATGAAGGCAACAATTCTTCTTTTCCTTTCAGTTTTCCTATCAATTTTAAAGGTATTTCACATGGAATTTTTTCTGCATAAACAAGGAAAAAACTTTCTTGTATCAAGTCCGCTTGGTCTATTGGATGCATGTCCTGAGGAAAAAAGAATTAATGAAATGGGTTTTTCGAATGAAGACCGTGCAACTTGCAATAGTAATAGGATATTACTTAAGCTTAAGGAAGATTTCTTCGTCTGTGATGTTTGCATTAATCGGGAATACAGTTCAATTATTGACTTGGATTGATGTGGTATGCATATTCACATGTATTAGATGGCGCTGTTGTTTGGAAAAACCTTAGTACTCTATGCAGGACGAATATAGATGGGTGGATGTGTTGCATTCGTCGGAATTATAGTATTGCACTGACGATAACCCCAAAAGCTTTGAAATGAACATATCTGCTGCTTACGCCCGGCGATCAACAAAACCTAGTCGGCTACACTTGAGTTTTGAACTTTAACACAGGTACAAGTCGTGGTGCCTAACGTAATGCCACTCGCGCCTGTCACTGGGCCTGTATGGTGGAAGATCTCCGAATGGGGACAAGGAGACAGGGAGTCTGTCGCAGCACAGGGCTTCTCCCTCAAAACTGTTCGCAGACCCCATGTTCGGGATATTCTCATGAAATGACTCGAGGTTTAATGGAACTTGACGGTAGGACCGGCCTTGTCGTCGCCCCGGATCAAAGCATTTGATCCGGGTTTGTGGATCTCGACGAAATAGCTTAGCCGGTAGTGCTTGATGCCAGGATCAATCAAATGACTTCACATGGGTTCGCTGGGTCAAGACGTACAGACCGGTTGACGGTGCTCGTACCTGGATCAATAGAAGTCATCAATCTTGAGATTATCTTAGTTCATGGGACTGCGTTCGGGTGCTTGGATAAGAATTCCTTCCGGCGGGTGAGTTATGTCACAAGGCAACACGGGTACTTACCTGCAGAGCCAGTAGAGGTTGAATAGTGCTTTGCTGCTACCAGTCAGACAGTTCTGGCTTTCGAGTCGAGGCCCAAACTGGAAGCTGGTGGGTTAATCTCTTCGGAGGGGTTCTCGCTTCGCGCGATGATATGGCGTAATCCTTATCATACTTTCTACCTATAGGGGTGGACTGTGGAGACTGCTGAGTAGTCACTTGGTGAAAGAGCCATGCTCACTATGCCAATATGAAAACCTGGTAGAATTCACGTGCATACCATAACCCACCCATCATGGCATTAGAGCTTGTCGCATTGTGGGCACTTGTCTTGACTAGGACCCTAGTTTCATCCCAGTGAAATGGAGAGTTAAGTCTTGGTGCGTTATGTAACATACTGCGTTATCTCGGGAGAGTGAAGGCCCTCGGGAAATATTCGTACGACCTGGCCACCCAATTGCTCTTGGACTCGAGGGGGCAGTGGTTGACAGTCCGCATACTGGACTAAAAGGGTATTCCATCTAACTGTTCGCATTTTCAGGATATCTCCAGAATTGTTTCAGGGTTAAGCGGGACTTGACGGCTCGACCGGCCTCGTCCTGAACCAGGATTGATTGCGAGACATTTCTGGGGTTTGTGGATCTTGACGATACGGCTAGACCGTTGGTGCTTGAAGCCAGGATAAATTGAAAGGCTTCATAAGGGTTTGTGGGTCTTGACGTACAGGCCCGATTGACGGTGCTCGTACCAGCATCAATTGAGGCATTAAATTTCGAGAGTATCTTGGGTCATGGTGCTGCATTCAGGTGGGATGCCCCTTCGGCGAAAGAATTGCGTTACAAAAAAACTCGGGAACTGACATTGCGGAGCCAGTAGAGGTTGGATAGTGCTTCGATGCTCCCAGTCACGGTGTAGGTTCTCGGACCTAAGCCGAAACTGGAAGTTTGGTAGGTTCAATTCTTCGGAGTGGTTCTCGCTAATGCGCGATGATAAAGCGTAACCATTAATATACTTTCTAATACCTGGGCAGATTGTGGAGACTGCTGAGTAGTCACCTGGTGAAAGAGTCATGCTCTCATGCCAGTAACCTTCCCAGTATAATTCACGATGTATACCATAGCTTATTCCCCTTATCATATTTCGAAACATGAATCCTTGTGGCGTGAGGAACTCTCATCACATAATGAGATTTTGGTATATCTCGAAATCTTTGTCCAATGACAAAGTTTATATTATTATTTACTTTGAAGTAAAGATATTATTTCTTGCATGTGGAACGTTTTACTTACATTGAAATTATTGAGAAGTTGGTCATACTGTTCATCACTATAAAGTACCCTATAGTAACCCTTTGCTTTGTGATTGAATTTTGTCCATTTTTCGGCTTCACATATGGGAATTCGTACTGAAAGAAAGATTTTTACATATGTTTATTTTTAAAAAAGAAATAATGATTAAAACTAGAATATTTAAAAAAATTTAACTGATAATAGGCAATTTCAATAAGCCCCGTTCACTCCTATCGATTTTGAAAATGTAAATACACAAGAACAATTAAATTTTTCCAGATAATATTGATGATTCTATTGTATATTATGTATGAATATAGTATACGAGGGGCGTTCAATGTATTCTCGATGAAAGTAAACTCAGAAAATTTTGGAAAAATTCTATTTTTCTATGTAGTCCCCTAAAACTTCAATATATTTGTTAAATCGAAACATAAGCTTCTCTCAACCTTGTGAGAAATATTCTTCCGGCTGTTCCTCAAAATACGTATTAATTGCTACCTTCAGTTCTTCATCGTCGGAAGATCACTTTTTACGAAGATATTTTTCACATTTGGGAATAGCTAGTAGTCACTGGGGTCCAAAATCTGGACTCTACGGAGGATAAGTAATTTTTTTGAAGCAACATTCCCCCACAACAGCTTTCGCCACGAGATCCTTGTGAACCGGGCGTTGTCCTGAAGCAGCAACACCCCCGATGTTAGTCTTCCTCGCCCTTTTTCTTTAATTGCTTCTCTTAAATTACCCAAAGTGGTTTCGTATGATGCTGCTGTGATGCTTTCACCTTTTTTAGTGTATTCTATCAATAAAATTCCTTTAGAATCCCAAAACACCGTAACCCTTACTTTCCAGCGGATGATGTGGCTTTAAACTTATTTGGAGGCTTAGCACCCTTTTAAATCCACTGCATGGACTCTTGTTTATTCTCAGGGTAATAGTGATAAACTCACGTCTGATCCCCAGTAACCAGCCGGTTGAAAATAGTGGATGGGTCGTCTCCACAGAGCTCTAAAAACTCGACTCGCACTTGCTTCTGAGGTGCGTTGAGCATTCTTGGTACCCATCTTGCACTGACCTTTGAAAGGTTAAGATAGTCATGAAGGATGGCATGTATAGTACCCACAGATTGGTTTGTCATCTCTAGATTTTTTATTCTAGCATCTTCTAGTACCAGCTTTTCCAGTTTTTTCACATTTTCTTCAGTGCTGCAGCTAACGGGCTTGCCCGAGCGAGGGTCATCTTCTATGCTTTCTCTCTCTCTTTTGAATTCACTTCACCACTTTTAAACGGTGGATACCGATAGGCCCCAGTCTTGGTAAACAGCAACAAAAAGACTAATGCCAAATTTCGTGAGGATCGTGGGTGATACGAACAAGCTCGCAAAAGCTCCTGACTTTACCTTAGGACTTCTCATAATTTTTAATATGTATAATGAAGGTATTCAAAATTCTGATTTCAATTTGAATTTTAATTGAAAATCGTCACCACCTTTACCATGTTTATTGATAACTTGTCAACTTCTGTTCAAGGAATATACCATTTGAATTTCATGGAATTGTTGTTTCGTAAACGTTTTCGACTTAGTAAGTTTTTAACCTTGTTCAATTTCAAATGTTGGAGTCACTTGAAAAGTAAGAATATCTGTAATTATATAAATTTTATAGTGAAATTATGAAAAGTCATAGATATTCTAAGAGAATCATAGAATTAAGCGAAGCTTATTTATTATTATAAGCTCTGAAAGAACCATGGAGAATGATTTCATTTGGGAATGTACTTTCTGTGGATACTTCGAAGTTGGTCAGATTGTTGTCATTGGAAATTGTTAGGTCTAAGAAATTTAATCTGTTGTTTGTTTCCTACAGTCTTTAGGATTTTTGTCAATCAGAGTCTCAAACTTCTTGAATATAATATTACTAATATGAAATTAAAACAAGTTTTTAGAATTACTATGTTTCACTACCAAAAAATTTGAGAACTCACAAATTAATGTGATTGCGGTTTTGAGATATTTATCCCATCTTCAGACGATTAAAAACTTAAAACTTGTTTTAATCATGATCAACGGGCGCAACACTTCAAAATCTAACAAAATTGATAGTTTAAGGACCTTCTGCACAATCTTAAATATTACTAGAGAAAATGACAAAAACTCCGATGTTGTTGGCGAAATCAATTGGTCAAGAAACTAAATTACAATTCACTCGAAGATTTTCTGTTAACACTTACATTCTTCGACATCCCTATCAAACCAAATTACATCTTCTTTGCAATTGCTGATGAAGTTTATAGGAATAGTCCATTTGCTCCTGAAAAATTCATAATGAAATGGTTTCTTTCTCGATAAGACACGGCGATATTAATTTATTTTTAAAAAAGGTCAGTTTGGATACCTGACGATCCTTTAGTATTATTTCTTTGCTTTTATAATCGTGTATTATGAAGACGTACCAATGTTGCAAAGTGGATTTTATCGGTATGACCACTTAATTTTTTTTTAACATCCCGGTAAAAGTAGATTTGTTCAATTAAGAAATTGGATGTTAAATAGCGATTCAATTATTTATGCAGAATTTTATGAAAATAAGAAAAATGAATAGTATTTGCAGGTCAATTACTACAAACTTTTTGTGTATAAACAATTGTTTTATTCAACCTTCATAAATGAAATGATAATTAATCAGCGAAAAAACTTGGGTTACCTCACGAAACTTTATCCAATTATTTCATATTTGTAGAATATCTGAAGATATTGCCAATTATTCAAAAAAAATATTTGAATTATATAGTAACTTTTAAAACTACTTACAATAAAAACAATAAAGACAAATTTGAAAGATAATATATCAGGGGTCTACAAATTCTCTTTCAATGACTTCCCATTAGTTACTATTGGTCAAATTGGAAGATTTGAAGTTACACTTAAAATACACTACTTTCAATATTTTCCAGCCATTTGAAAAAATTTGGACATAATTACAGCAATGACTATGAAATGATCCAGATCGACAGTAAAAGATCTAGACTGACACTCTTAGAATCACTTGAAATCGACAGATATAATTTCCCAAAATTCACTTAAATGAACAGATCAGCGTCACTAAATATCTTCGTGTAATTCAAAAAAACCAGCAGCAAACCCCAATGACTTTTATAACCATATCCAGTTTCTTTTATCTTCTGCAAGTACTTTAGAATACCAGGGACAAACACCAATTAAGTCCCTTTTTCTGCAGTATTTACCTATTCATGAATATTAGGCCATCTAGAGTCTGCATTTCTATGTAGAGGTTATTTTGAGTCTGGCAAAACTTCTGCCATTCAAGTTTTGACGCATGTCCGAAGATGAGCATTTTCCCAGAAGAATCATCTTCAGCGATGAAGCCCATTTTCACCTCGGAGAACTATTTTTGTGGGCATCCTTTAAGAATAAGTATTACACTAACCATCCAGAAACGATTGATGCCTTGCAACCTCGCCCCCCAGACATTAGATCTAGACGTGATGGGGAAGCTCTCTTGACTAGGACCCCAGTTTCGTCCCGGCGAAATGGAGGGTTAAGTCTTAGTGTCTAACGTAATGCCATTTCGCGCCAGTCACTGGACCTGTATGGTGGAAGATCTCCGAATGGGGCCTAATTTTACTCAGGTGAAATGGAGGGCTGAGCCGGTTGATGAACTCAGTGACAAGGGAGTCTGTCGCAGCACAGGGCTTCTCCCTTAAAACTAACGTACTCTACCCTATCGCAGTATGAATCTCCGGATTCTGTGTAATGGCCGAGTGCGTTATGTAGCATACTGCGTTACCTCGGGGGAGTGGTCTTGCCCACAGGTGTTACTTGTACCACCTGGCCACCCCATTGGTGTTGGACTCGAGGGGGTAGTGGTTGAAAGTCCGCATGCTAGACTATGGGGGTATTTCATTTATCTGTTCGCAGACCCCCATTTTCGGGATATTCTCATGAAACGACTCGGGGTTTAACGGGACTTTACGGTTCGACCGGTCTGTCCTGGCCCCTGGATCTGTGCGTAACTATTTAGGGTTTGTGGATCTCGAAGAAATGGCTCCGTCATTAGTGCTTGACGCCAGGATCAATCAAATGACCTCACATGGGTTCGGTGGGTCAGGACGTACAGGCCGCTAGACGGGGCTCGTACCAGGATCAATTGTAGTCGTCAATCTTGAATTTATCTTAGTTCATGGGACTGCGTTCGGGTGGATGGATAAGAATTCCCTCCGGCGGGTGAGTTGCGTCTCAAACCAACTCGGGTACTGACCTGCTGAGCCAGTAGAGGTTGGATAGTGCTTCGCTGCTACCAGTCAGACGGTTCTGGCTTTCGAGTAAGAGCCCAAACTGGAAGCTGGTGGGTTCATCTCTTCGGAGGGGTTCTCGCCACGCGCGATGATATGGCGTAATCCTTATCACACTTTCTACCTCTAGGGGTGGACTGTGGAGATTGCTTGGTAGTCACTTGGAAAAGAGATCTCCCTCAAATAGCCAATAACTTTTTTGGTAGAATTCACCTGATGCCTTGCAACCCAGCCCCAACTGTCTCTGTAATTTGTCGTGGTGGGGGTGCTTGTCATAATGAGTATCCTAGTTTCATTATGAAATGAAGTACAGGCCAAATTGATGCTGCTTGTACCAGGATCAATTGAGGTATTAAATCTTGAAACTATTTTGGTTCATGGGACTGCGTTCAGGTTGGTGGATAAGAAGCCCCTTCGGCGAGTGAGATGCGTCACAAAAAACCGGGTACTGACACTGCAGAGCCAGTAGAGCTTGGATAGTGCTTCGCTGCTACCAGCTCGGTAGGTTCAAGCCAGTATTGGTGGTCCTTTGAATGATTTTGTTTTTCATCAATAAATTTCAAGGTTCAGTCTCTCTAATAAATTGACAACTTTGAGTCTTAGCCTCTCAAATCTCTCACTGCCGTGCTTACTAAGATTGCCAGTGACGGCATCCTTCCATCTACTTCTGGGTCGGCCCACCGAGCTTCTATCCCAATATCTTGTATTAATGAGGCGCTAATCTCCACTTCTCACAACATGTCTTGCCCATCTTAATCTATTACCCTTAATATATCTCACGATATTCTCTTTTCCGAAGAGTTCCTCCAGTTCCTGGCTGTATCTTCGTCTCCACTCGTTGGTATGCAGATCTTGACCTTAAATAATGCGTTAGATCTTTCTTTCCTATACCAGTAATGTATTTATTGCCTTCTATTTAATGTCCAAATCTCACTATAGGTAATAATAACTGGTCTAAACATGGTCTCATATATTTTATATTTTGGTCCTTCTACCAAGAAGCTTAGACCTAAATATATGTTGCAGAGAGAACATTAATAGTCGTTCAAAAATGTGAATTTTGAGTGGCCCAACCCTTAGAACAATTTAATCATATACACGTGATGTTGAACGCTATATCTGTGCATGATGATCTGGCATAACATACTGAATAAACGACAGCCAATTCTACAGATCTAGCTTCAACAATATGGGAGCTATCAAATTGGAAGACCCTATATTAAGTTTGATTACCACAGGAATAATTAAAATTGAAATTAAACCGTTTCATGGTTACAAATTGTACTCAATTCTCATCGAAACGTAACAAACAATGTTTTACCCAAAAATTGAAGTTATATTCGAATCCTTCAACAAACTCGTTTGCTGTAAGATGTAACTGTTGGAAGCGTTGTCTCTTTTGACTGTTATCACCGGAAATTTGTCTTGATGCAGCCAGGTTTCTAAGAACCCTCTTATGTTCAAATGGGGTGTTAAAGACTGCATTATATTGATGAAGTCTCCTGTTGCTGCAGAATTGAAATAAAATTCTTTCAGGTACCGTCTAATGCCGATTTTGAAGAGATCTCCTTCCATAACTTGTTCTAACATGTTGAGTATATTACTACCCTAAAAATGGAAAAAAAAATGTGATAATGTTAGGATTTTTTGAGAAATGGCATGTATATTCATAAACACACTGGTCGCTAGTTACGAAAAATAGTAGAGATAATTTAAAAAATTTCGTGTGTCAAAAAGTTCAAGAAGTATTTATGCTTCATTAAGATATTTTGATCTAAAAAATAAAATAAAATAAGTTTCAGAGTATAACTCTACTTATAACTCCTACAACACATATCTGAATAGAGCAATCGCCTTATTGAGTAGTCAAAAATAATGAAATTCATTATGACGAAAAAAATGTTCAATATATTAAAGATTCAATCTAATCTATTGTCGGTACAAAATAATTCGCTCCGTTTCCAAAAGATGGCCCTAAAAATAATCAATTTTCAGATAGTGACAGCTGATTGCCATGGTTTTAAATAGAATGGACATCTGCGGATAACATTCAGTTCGAATGGTTTCATACAAAACGTTTTTTGTTATGCTGTTGTCATGTAAAGAATGCAGAACCTCTACAGATTTTAATCTAAATAAATCTCATGAATACATTCAGAATTAAAATTTAAAATATGTCCTAAATACACTGTATTTATAGACATATATTTTTTGATCACATGTGAAAATTAACTAATAAAGGATAAAAAGTTAAAAAAATTAACAAATTATTTAGACATCACCTTATACCTATCGGGTGTTTTTTTAAGAGTGATAGAACTTTCGATAGGGACAGGTGAATTCTACCAGAATAGTTATTGGCTATTTGAGGAAGGCCTCTTTTCCAAGTGACTACTAAGCAGTCTCCACAGTCCACCCCTAGAGGTAGAAAGTGTGATAAGGATTACGCCATATCATCGCGCGTGGCGAGAACCCCTCCGAAGAGATGAACCCACCAGCTTCCAGTTTGGGCCCCGACTCGAGAGCCAGAACCGTCTGACTGGTAGCAGCGAAGCACTATCCAACCTCTACTGGCTCAGCAGGTCAGTAGTCAGTACCCGAGTTGGTTTGAGACGCAACTCACCCGCCGGAGGGAATTCTTATCCATCCACCCAAACGCAGTCCCATGAACTAAGATAAACTCAAGATTGACGACTACAATTGATCCTGGTACGAGCACCGTCTAGCGGACTATACGTCCTGACCCACCGAACCCATGTGAAGTCATTTGATTGATCCTGGCGTCAAGCACTAATGGCGGAGCCATTTCGTCGAGATCCACAAACCCTAAATTGTTACGCACAGATCCAGGGGCTAGGACAGGCCGGTCGAACCGTCAAGTCCCGTTAAACCCCGAGTCGTTTCATGAGAATTTACCGAAAATGGGGGTCTGCGAACAGATAAATGAAATACCCCCCTAGTCCAGCATGCGGACTTTCAACCACTGCCCCCTCGAGTCCAACACCAATTGGGGTGGCCAGGTGGTACAAGTAACACCTGTGGGCAAGACCACCCCCCGAGGTAACGCAGTATGCTACATAACGCACTCGGCCATTACACAGAATCCGGAGATTTATACTGCGATAGGGTAGAGTACGCCAGTTTTAAGGGAGAAGCACTGTGCTGCGACAGACTCCCTTGTCACTGAGTTAATCAACCGGCTCAGCCCTCCATTTCACCTGAGTAAAACTAGGGCCCCATTCGGAGATCTTCCACCATACAGGTCCAGTGACTGGCGCGAAATGGCATTACGTTAGACACCAAGACTTAACCCTCCAATTCGCCGGGACGAATCTAGGGTCCTAGTCAAGAGAGCGCCCCCATCACGTCAAGATCTAATGCTCGGGGGGGCCTTTCGATAGGGACAACTATGTTTTGACAGAAGGTAGAAGCCATGTTGTTCTGACATTCCTGATCAGTAAGCATTGACAAATTATCATGGAAAGACTCACGCCGCAACAACGTTTACAAATTGTTGAAATTTATTTTCAAAATCAGTATTCAATTCGCCAAACTTATAGAGCACTTCGTGAAATTTATGGTTTACATAATCGTCCATTAGAGCAGCTTATTCGTCGATCTATCGATTTCAGACAACATTTTCTCTACTCGATGCAACAACAACAACAAGACAAAGAACTGTACGTACAGAAGAAAAGATCGCTGCTGTAAGTCATAGTGTTAATGATGATCCAGATTTGTCTATCCGTCGACGTTCACAACAAGTTGGATTCTGTGGATCCACCACATGGAAAATTTTGCGTAAAAATCTTGGTCTAAACCCATACAAAATCCAACTGGTTCAAGAAGTAAAGTCACTTGACCATAATAAGCGTCGTTTGTCTGCTGATTGGGCCTTAGAACACCTTTAAGTTGATCCACTTTTTTATCGTAAAATTTTATTTAGTGATGAAGCTCATTTCTGGTTGAATGGCTATGCAAACAAACAAAATTGCCATATATGGAGTGAAAACCATTTTCAAGAAGTTATGCAGGTTCCATTGCAACCTGAAAAATTCACTGTATGGTGTGCTTTACACGCTGGTGGCATCATCGGTCCATATTTATTTAAAAACCATGCTGGAGCTAATGTTACAGTGAATGGTGCTCGTTACAGATCGATGATCAATGATTATTTGTTTCAAAATTTGAATGGTATCGACCCAGAAGTGTTTCGGTACCTACAAGATGGTGCTACATCTCATGCTGCTACCGTAATAATTGATTTATTGAAAGAAAGATTTGGCGATAACATTATTTCGTGAAATGGTCCTAGTAATTGGCCTCCAAGATCATGCGACCTAACTCTGCTGGATTATTTTCTTTGGGGGTTATGCCAAATCATTGGTTTATGCTGATAAACCAGAAACAATAGACGTTTTGGAAGCCAACATAACTCGTGTTATTGATGAAATAAAGCCTGAATTACTCGAAAAAGTGATCCAAAATTGGTCTGGTCGAATGCGGTTCCTCAGAGCTGGTCGTGGTGGACATATGCCGGAAATTATTTTTAAAATATAAATGTCGTGAAATTATCTTTTAATTAAGAAAAAATTTGGCTTCAATCTTAATTTAAATGTGCTTTATTTAAATTTGAAGTTTTATCACTCTAAAAAAAACACCCGAGACATATATATGTTTCTATTGGATGTTGAAGAATCACAAGTTCCATCACCAAAAAATGTTCAACATATAATTCAAAAATCCTTTTTTTATTTTCCTTTTTATAGAATATATAGCACATTCTCCAGAGAAAGACCCTGATAAATTTGGAGCATAAATCTGAAATTGTTTGATAGATACTTAACGACATATCGATATCTATAGCCTACTACCGAAAAATAACGAATTTTTTCCCAGCCTTTTATTGAAAAAATCACCAAACCAAATAGATATGAAACCAATCAGATACCGCAGAGATACTCACTTTTGAATAAGTTATATCTGAAAATTGTTTCTCTACTTGGTCATTATTTTCCGGAAAATTCACAACTGGTGCATTATCATTCCTGAACGTAATTTCGTGGCGTAATACTGCTTCCATACCTTCCTGGAAAATGAAAATATTCATCAGTACAGCACTATGTGAAACTTCTAGAGATATTGCACAAAAATGGTAATAATCTTCAAACTGCTCAAAGTTTGCTTTGTCGGAAGACGATGAACGCCGATTACGCAGAATACATTCTTGTACTTAGATAGGAGATATGACCTAAAGTTTTTGAAGGAAACATTCTAATATTTTTCCATTTTTTTAACTGCATGTAAACCGTATCTTATAAATGACTCGTCATATAACAGTTCTTACCTCAGCCACTGTTTTGCAGACCACGAAAGCGCAAGTAAGTTTTCTTTCTTCCTTACTTTAAGATGTGAATAGAATCTGCAGTCTAGCGATATTATAATTTCAACAGAAATATATCCGACTTCAAAAAAATGTGCTACTCTAAAATTCCACTGAACTCACCAATTGCCACTGAGGATACTGATTTTGAAGACCTTTGATCTCCATTAACTCTGCGAAACCTTCAGCCAACCATAAATCGTTGTACCACAAAGGTGTCACTGAAAGTTTCAGTAATCGAAAAATAATTATTAACTTACTAGATTAAATTGATATTACCTATGTCTCCAAACCACATATGAGATATTTCATGCACTATTAATTGAGCTGCGTTTCTGAGATGCTCAACCTGTGATTCATGCAGCGATGAATTGAAAGAAACGGAATTATGCGTTAAAATAACTAACCCGATGTTTTCCATGCCCTCGTAGATGAAACTTGGCACTTCTATGAAATCTGAAACAGCATTTATTCACAAATTTTCATGGCGGAAACATTCAAATTTTGGTTGGAATCGATCTCAATTCATAAATTTCGGACATCATGATTACCTAATTTAGAAGTTGGATACGTCAGATTGGTGTACTCTTCGAAAAACTGCAGTGCATTCTTGGCCACTTCGAGCAGAAATGGTACTTGATCCAGATATTCATCCAGTAAAAAAAACCTGAGCGATATTTTTCTTCCATCCCTACTCAAATATTCAGAGGCTCTGTATGAGTACTGGGTGAAAACGAAACATACTAAATAAGGAGAAATTCGAGGAGTTGTCTGGAAATCAACAGCTATGCCATCCTTCAATTCGAACGAACCCTGAAAACATAACTAATTTATGGAAGAACAAATTCTTGATTGTCTCGGTCTTAACTTGATGGAAATTCATCTTCAATATCAAAAAACAATTTTATTGATTCACACGACAATTGTTTCGTCATACCATGACTTCATCAGGTGAGTATTAAAACTGAGGTATACAATGCAAAGCATGACATTAAGTACACAATTTTGGGTACAAAAAATAGAGGGGTGGAAAGAGGCGGTTTACAATAAATAGAAAATTTTGAGTAGGGGGGATCTGTTTGAATCTATTTGATCATTAAATAAAATTTGTCTTTTATTTTATCTATTGATCTCTAAAGTTTCTAACAGATTTAGATTCTGACTTTTTTTTCGATATGTAATATTTCAACTTCTGTACCACTCTTAGGTGTCTATTGAAATATTCAAAATATTTATCACTTTTGTTCAAATACCTCTGTACCACTGTTACAGTCTTCAGTTGTCTGATGATGGGAAAGTTCATTTTCCGAAACTCGAGTCACAAGAAAATGTGTAAAATATATTTTTATTGGTAGTAAAACAAAGTAATTTCTACAATTTGTTTCAATTATGATCAACTACCAAATAGTAACGGCTGAAACAATTCAGTATTATATTCCTTGGGTTCTTCTTAATTCCATTTGATATTGTATATTGAGTTTCGATTTTATACGTCTATAAAATATAAGCAGTGCTTATAAGACATCAATTTAATTTTTAAAGTTTCTTGAATAAATTTTTTGAAATTAAAATTGTAGAAGACTAACAGATTGAATCTCTTTTTATATTCAAATTTTGTAATATTCCTTCTATCAAGTAAAAAATCGCTTTCTCATTATTTTATTTTATATACATTCTGTCAAGTAGGTACCGGTAATTATCGATTTAATTCTGGCGGGGCAATGAGGCAGGTAAAAAATTTTTTCCTAGATTGGTACCACTGACCTTAATTACTATGCCAAGCTTGAGCGGGATCTGTCAACTAGTGTGTTGGCAACAGCTGATTAAGTCAGTCGATGTCAGAGTGCGTGCCGATTTTTACTATGGGTGATTACGTTGAGCAAAGAATTTGTTTAAAATTTTGTGTTGCAAATGAATTTTCGTGTGCCCATGCATTGAAAATGTTGCAAAAGGCCTTTGGTGATAATGCTCTATCGAAAACTCATGCATATCAGTGGTACAGAGCCTTCAAGGACGGTCGTGAAGTGGACGGCTTCGATCGAAGATAACGTCGATAAAATTAAGGGAAGGGTGCTGGAAAACCGTCGTACCAGCTTGAGAGAGATAGCACATGATCTTAAGATATCCCACGAGTCCGCACGTACGATTTTGATTGATATTTTGGGCATGAGAAAGGTGGCCGCACGACTCGTACCGAAAGACCTGAATTTTCTTCAAAAACGTCATCGCGAACAGGTTGCTGGATCGCTGTAATTCCGATTCTACATTCATGGAACGCATTATAACTGGTGATGAGACCTGGGTCTACGAGTACGATATGCAAACAAGCCAGCAATCATAGGAATGGGTGGCAAAAAATGAGCCGAAACCGAAAAAACCACGCCAAAGCCGCTCGAAAATGAAGGTGATGCTCATTGTTTTCTTCGATATCCGTGGCGTGGTGCACTACGAATTCGTTCCAGAGGGTTAGACGGTAAACAAGGAGTATTACCTAGGCGTTATGAAACGTTTGCGTGAGCGTATCCGTAAGAAGCGGCCAAATTTGTGGGCGAACAACTCATGGATTTTGCATGACGATAACGCGCCTTCTCACCGAGCTACGATTGTGACTGACTTCTCGCCAAAAACTCAACAAACGTGCTTCAGCAACCACCGTATTCGCCGGATTTGGCTCCCTGCGACTTTTTCCTCTTCCCAAAACTAAAATTGCCCCTTCGTGGCACCCGTTTTGAGTCGATTGAAGCCATAAAACAAAATTCGGCGCGAAAGCTAAAGTCCATCCCGGAAAGCGCCTATAAAAAATGTTTCGATAATTGGAAGTGCCGTTGGCATAGATGTATTGGAGCAAATGGAGCCTATTTTGAAGGCGACCCAATAAATTTTGACGATTAAATGTAAAAATGTTGTTTTAATTGAAAATTCCCGGTACTTTCTTGACAGAGTAGTACAATATATAATTATATTAAGTTTTTAACAAAAGAAATTTATTATGCAGTGTTGAATGTTTTAACTAAGATTATTAAAATGCCTTATAAACTTTGTGTGATTTTGTTGTGAGCATAGAACATAGATAACCTTGGATATTAGATATACCTAGTTTGAATGTTTCAACAAACACATATTCCTAGACATCGTATTGGGTGAATTTATTTATTTTTTATTGATTTTATCTTTTAAATGTGAAGTTGAACTGGTCTTATCTGAATTCTAATTAATTTTTGAGGATTTACTACATGTTTTGAGAGTTTTTGAAGTAATTTATTTAAATATATTAAATATTTCAAATAAATTAGTTTTTGTGAAGTTCTTAAAATTATGTTGTATATTTTTGAGGAAGATTTAGTTCTTCATAAATATAAGATCAGAAAACAAATCATTTTGTCACAAGCAAAGCTGCGTTTCCGCTTGTCTGAAGAGTTCAGTACGCATGCTTGGAAAGAAACAAAAAACATTTATTTATTTATTAATTTTAATTGACAATTTATATTGGTTGGGTTTTTTCTTAATTCCGTTTGATATTGTATAATGAGTTTCGATTTTATACGTGTATTAAATATAAGCAGTGCTTATAAGACATTAATTTAATTCTTAAAGTTTTGATATGCAAATTTCAAATTTATTAACTGATAATATTGATCAATTGACTACACTAGTCACAACCATATTAAATAAAATATTAAGAAGTGATTTTTTACTTGATAGAAGGATCATCACAAACTTTGAATATCAAAACAGAAAAAATCTGTTAGTCTCCTACAATATTCATTTCAAAAAATTTTAGAATGTATTATAAGCACTACTTATATTTAATAGACGTATAAAATCAAAACTCATTAAACAATATCAAATGGAATAAAAAAACCCATCAAATATAAAATGTCGATTAAAATCAATAAATGAATGAATATTTTAATATTTAGTTCCGACCATGCGCACCTGAACTCGTCAGACAGGCATGGTGCACAGCTCTGCCTGTGACAAAATGTTTTGAGGCCGTATGGGTAAGTAATTTATTGTCAATTGATTTTATCTTTTAAATCTGAAGATGGAGTGACCTTATCTGAATTCTAATTTTTTTTGAGGATGTGCAACATGTTTTGAAAGTTTTTGAAGTAACTTATTTAAATATTTGAATATATTAGATATTTTGAATAAATTAGTTTTGGAGAAGTTCTTAAAATTATGTTGAGTATTCTCGAAACAGATTTAGTTTTCATAAATATAAGATCAGAAACAAAATATTTCGTCACAAGCAGAGCTGTGCACCATGCCTATCTGACGAGTTCAGGTGCGCATGCTCGAAACGAAACATTCAAATATTTATTTATTTATTAGTTTTAATTGCCAATTTATATTTGCTGGGTTTTTTATTCCATTTGATATTGTATAATGAGTTTTGATCTTATACGTCTATTAAATATAAGCATTATATTATAAGACATTAATTTAATTCTAAAAGTTTTTGAATAAAAATTTTTTTAAATTAAAATTGTAGTATATTCACAGATTAAATCTGTTTTGATATTCAAAGTTTGTAACACCCATATTAAATCCAAAACATTTAGGTTATTTGAATACCATCTGTTAACCAACACTCTTTATTATGTAGACATTTTGAAACTTTCATTCTTGTTATAATTATTTTTACATGAAAATTTTTTTCAATTATGTTAAACGACCAAATAATATAGTTAAGCCTTAAAAATTTCAACATCAACCACAAAATTCTTTTTTCTCTCTCACTTTTTTCAGTCAGTAGTGAATTTTCGATATGATAACCATCAACTGCAGCTGACATGTGATTTTATCTTTAATAGATTCTTGCTATGATGATTTTGTCCACAAATTCGAGAACTAAATTCGAATATCAGAACAGATTTAATCTGTTTGTCTCCTACAATTTTAATTTAAAAAATTTCACACAAAAATTTTAGAATTAAATTACTGTCTTATAAGCACAGCTTATATTTAGTGGACGTATAATATCAAAACTCAATATAATATATCAAATGGAATAAATAACTCAACAAATATAAATTGTCAATTAAAATTAAAAAATAAATATTTGAAGGAAACACAATTTTGTTTCTGATCAAACAATTATGAAAACTAATTCCTTTTCAGAAATTCAAATTATAATTTTCAGGACTTCTCAGAAAATATAATTTATTCGAAATATTTCATATATTCAAATAAGTTACTTCAAAAATCTCTTAAAAGATATATTAACAATTAGAATTCTGATAAGGTCTTCATCGGTCCCACTTCACATTTAAAAAACAAAATCAATTAACAACAAATATAACTCACCTACAGACTTGTGATATCCTCGTTTAAACACTCACTTCAAAATCCAAGATATTCTATGTTCGTCACAAAAATCACAGAAAGCTGTAAGATATCATATGGTTTTCTTTAAACCGCTTGATATATCATAGTGACATTTTTTATTCAAACCTATGTATACAAATTTTGTAGTATTCCTTCTATCAAGTAAAAAACCTCTTCTTATTATTTTATTCAAGAACTCAATATACATTCTGTCAAGAAAGTAGCGGGAATTATCGATTTAAATCTGGCGGGGCAATGAGGCAGGTAAAAATTTTTTTTGTAGGTTGGTACCACTGTCCTTATTTACTATGCCAAGCTTGAGCGGGATCTGTCAACTAGTGTGTTTGCAACAGCTGATTAAGTCAGTCGATGTCAGAGTGCGTGCTGATTTTTACTATGGGTGATTACGTTAAGCAAAGAATTTGTTTAAAGTTTTGTGTTGCAAATGAATTTTCGTGTGCCGATGCATTGAAAATGTTGCAAAAGGCCTTTGGTGATAATGCTCTATCGAAAACTCGTGCATATCAGTGGTACAGAGCCTTCAAGGATGGTCGTGAAGTGGTCGAAGACTTGCCTCGTTCCGGATGCACATCGACGGCTTCGATCGAAGATAACGTCGATAAAATTAAGGAAAGGGTGCTGGAAAACCGTCGTACCAGCTTGAGAGAGATAGCACATGATCTTAAGATATCCCACGAGTCCGCACGTACGATTTTGATTGATATTTTGGGCATGAGAAAGGTGGCCGCACGACTCGTACCGAAAGACCTGAATTTTCTTCAAAAACGTCATCGCGAACAGGTTGCTTCAGACATGCTGGATCGCTGTAATTCCGATTCTACATTCATGGAACGCATTATAACTGGTGATGAGACCTGGGTCTACGAGTACGATATGCAAACAAGCCAGCAATCATCAGAATGGGTGGCAAATAATGAGCCGAAACCGAAAAAACCACGCCAAAGCCGCTCGAAAATGAAGGTGATGCTCATTGTTTTCTTCGATATCCGTGGCGTGGTGCACTACGAATTCGTTCCAGAGGGTCAGACGGTGAACAAGGAGTATTACCTCTTTAAGGCGTTATGAAACGTTTGCATGAGCGTATCCGTAAGAAGCGGCCAAATTTGTGGGCGAACAACTCATGGATTTTGCATGACGATAACGCGCCTTCTCACCGAGCTACCATTATGACTGACTTTCTCGCCAAAAACTCAACAAACGTGCTTCAGCAACCACCGTATTCGCCGGATTTGGCTCCCTGCGACTTTTTCCTCTTCCCAAAACTAAAATTGCCCCTTCGTGGCACCCGTTTTGAGTCGATTGAAGCCATAAAACAAAATTCGGCGCGAGAGCTAAAGTCCATCCCGGAAAGCGCCTATAAAAAATGTTTCGATAATTGGAAGTGCCGTTGGCATAGATGTATTGGAGCAAATGGAGCCTATTTTGAAGGCGACCCAATAAATTTTGACGATTAAATGTAAAAATGTTGTTTTAATTGAAAATTCCCGGTACTTTCTTGACAGAGTAGTTTACACTAATAAGGTGCACGAAAAGATTTCTTACAATTTTCTCCATGTTTGAAAGGGCAGTGAATGTTTTATTTGGTTCCACTAGACGAACACTGAATCTTGATTTGTAGGCCGGTTCATCAAAGCAAGGAAATACCATTCTGGCATAAGGAGCTGAAAACATGGTGGCAGCAGCTACACTGGAAGAAAATTTGTAGGAAATTGAAAAATGTGGTCTCAACCATTTTTAATGAAGGAGAATCTGTGTTCGAGTATATTCCATAATTTAGGAGTGAAATTTACATACACCCGAATTTTGTTTATGAATAATACTGAATGGTTTATTTAAACTCAATTAAAGGAAATCACCTCAATACTTACAATTGTTTTCCTTTTGATTCTACGACACTTTTGAAAAAGCCAACACTATCTGATCTCATATTTCCGGAGTATTTTACATGGATCATATGTTCTCCTGGATCTATGTAAATTTGATCTTTGTGGTAGATATTGATCAATTCGTTTTCCGTCTGAATTTGGTATCCTGTTTGATCCACGTAGTTGTCCAAGACCAAACTTTGTACAACTAAATCCTTGATATTGAGTGAAATGTGTTTCAGAGACTGTTGTAATTCCACGTATATTGTGACTTCGCCATAAAAACTATTGTTAGTGATGTTTGGTTGAATTCTAATACTATAAGATTTTGGAATGGCATTGTTGGGAAGGCGGAATTTCGCTGGCAGTTCTGAAGAAAAAGAGAAATATCGGTAAAATCTAAATGAACAAAGTATACCTTTGAATTTTAATTGGTTGTTTATAGTTTGTGATAAACTCATTTACTCCTATTAGAAGTGCAGGCAGCTCAATGGTGTAGAGCATAGGGCTCGTAATCGGAAGGCCACGGGTTCGGATCCCGCTTGTTCAGGTAGGAAACAAATTTTCTAGTTAAACGTGTGTCGGCCACCATTTCACTGTTGGGTTGAAAATCAACAGTGCTGTAACCTAAAGTGGCGTACGATCGCAATAACAAAGCCTACCCAGAACACAACTAAACTTCAACTCTGAGGTATCTTCACAGAAGATTAGGATAATAATAATTTATTTCATTGATTTGAACACTCTCATAAACGACCATACTGCTCAATATGTTTTATTTCAAAATGTGGCAGTAGATTGACTTAATATTCTGAACTTTTTCGGAAAATATCGCAATTTTATTTCAGTATTTGAATATCTTTGAATTGCAGTGTGATGTAAAATAAATTGCACTCAACTTGTTGAATGTAACATGAAAATTTTTTATGTGTGGAATCTTCATTATCTTGTCACTTAAATGAAAACAATAAATCAGCAAAAATGTTTCTTGTTCGGGAGTATACAGGTGTATTCGAAGTTAATCAGTTTTCAGGGAATAACGAGACTTGTAATATTGAGAATATATTTCGTGGAAAATGCCGGGACATTTCTCAGTTTGACCGAGCAAGAATAGTAGCTCTACATCAAGAAGCTTTGTCGAACCACCAGATACCTATAGACGGGTAGTCTCATCCAGTACCATAAGGAGACGGTTGCATTCCTCAAATTTAAGGACCAGAAGACCTTTAAGAGAACCTCGGCTATCATCTGGACATAGAGCTACCTGTCGGCAATGGGCAGACCACCACCAAGACTGGCTTTTATCAAAATGGCGCAACGTACTTTTTTCGGACTAGTGACGATTCGGTTTACAAAGTGTTAGTCGACGAGAAAGGGTTTGGAGAGGTCCAGGCAGTTGTGCCTTTTTGAAGGCGGATCAATAATGTGCTAGAGGGTATAATGTTTGGTTGCCGTACCCCTCTTTTTATCGTTGAAGGAACAATAACTGGTGCTATCTACGTAGAAAACATCAATGATGCAATAATTGTTCCTCTGCGCCACGAATTTGGGGATGATTTCATTTATTAGGATGATAGGGCGCCACCACACCGCAGACAAAGGGTTCAAAACATTCTTCAAGAGAACAATATCCAGAGAATGAACTGGCCAGCAAACTCACCAGACATGAATCCAATTGAGCACGTATGGGATTACTTAGAGAGAGCAATATCCAATCGTAAAAATCCACCTTCAACTTTTCAGTAATTGAGTTTAGCCCTTCAGGAAGAATGGAACGATATGCCTGAAAATTTCATTAACGACTTGATTCGTAGGATGTCTCGGCATATTAGGCAGTTGATTGAAATAAGAGGTGGTAATACGGACTATTGAATTTGGATTCAGTTGTGAAATAACTATAAATAATCAAAAATAAATAATAGATAAGTTTAGATTTTTTTCACATTTTTCTTATTTTGTCTCATCCTGCATAAAGCAAAGAGTAACAAAAGAAGATTTTCTATCAAGTATATTGCAGTTGAAATAGAGAAAAATATTCATCTCATTTCCAGAACATAGATTGTTTATTTCTTGAGAAACCTAGGGGGCCAAGACTTTTGACGATGTGTGTATACAAACCATGAAAAATTCAGAAGTTAATTGATTTCACAATATTTTCTACAATGATCTCTTGTATAAAAATAAAAATTATATGACTCACCCTGTAGAACTACCAACCCTATAGAGGCAAAACAAATCAAAACGACTGTAGTACCCTTCATTTATGTTCATGTGTTTAACAGAATTATGTATTTAACATTGTGATCCGGCTATATCGAAAAGTGAATTTCGATTGTCGAAATGAATATTCAAATAAATTTCTATTGTCTAGGGATTTTTATTTGGAGGGCCTTCGACCTTGACAGTAAACGTTTAAACATACTCTGAGTAATCAGCATTCTTCCTTGTTGAATTTTCTTTGCATGGTTAAAACTCGCTGGATTTACATTCCATTAAATAATGGATTGAGTCAATTTTTAATTGATATAAACTCATTTGAAATTGAGAAAAAATTATATTATTTCTAGTAGAGAATATCCTTTGTAAAACTAATGAATTTAAAATTTTAAATGAATTATTTCGGCTGATCTGTACCTGTTCGAGTATGTTTGTTTGAGTATAGAATTGTTATACAGATGAATGTTACACTGTCTCGATTTCTAAAACTTTCTATTACCTTAGCTCATATACCTTATTAATGATTTTTGGTACAGATCAGCCGAAGTCATTTATTTTGAAGTGAAAGCTTTCTTCGATTTTGCTGAATGATATTATGAAAAAAGAAACATAAAAATACAGCGGAAGCATATTCAAGTGTTCAATTATTGCTTTCCATTTGCTTCGAAGATCAATGGGCAAAGGTTTTGTTGCTGTTTTTAAAAGCAATCCACTCATTCACAGAGATCAACAAATCCTCAAAATCGTATTAAATGTGATTCTCCTTTCAGTTTTCCATGGCAAAGAAATAGCTGTTCTTAAAAGAAATCCATTCATTCACTTAGGTCAACAGATCCTCAAAATCGTCGCAAATTTTAGTCGCCTTTCGGTTTTTCAACCAATTGACGCGGTAGTATGTGGAAGCTATAGTATGTGGTAGATATAGTAGCAAATACTATCTCTTATTGGCAACAGATTAAACAAACGTTAAAACATACTCTGAGTAATCATCATTCTTCCTTGTTGGATTTTCTTTGCATGGTTAAAACTCTCTGGATTTACATTCCATTAAATAATGGATTGAGTCAATTTTTAATTGATGTAAACTCATTTGAAATCGAGAAAAAAATATATTATTTCTAGTAGAGAATATCCTTTGTGAAACTTATGAATTTAAAATTTCAAATGAATTATTTCGGCTGATCTGTACCTGTTCGAGTATGTTTGTTTGAGTATAGAATTGTTATAAAGATGTATGTTACACTGTCTCGATTTCTAAAACTTTCTATTACCTTAGCTTATACTCCTTATTAATGAATTTGAAATTTATTATAATTTATTTTTATTTACCTAGAATTTTTTGAAGTTTCGTAAACGTTGGGATTGTCAATATTTATTTATTTAAATTGGCGGTTGGCTCTAGGTGAAACATTATAACAATTTTGAAAAAAATTCACAGTTTTTCAGAATCCTGATACGTGTTTCGGTTTTTCGACCATCTTCAAAGGAATACAAAAAGTAACTGAATTTAAAATTGAAAAGGTTCTTTCCTTACACTAAGGACATCTGTGTATTTTTATGGCGCACGGAAATAACAGCATCCAATATAGAGGTGTTCCCAAAAAGTATTTGGGAATTTGTCGAATTCTCCTTTTTCTCAATGGCTTTTTTGACTCAAATAATCTCAAAATAATCCATCAATTTACCCTCTTTAACATTATATAGTAAAATGACATCTTTCTCATTACTATTGCTGAAACCTTTTATATAAGCCATTGAAAACCATTTTTTTTTGGTTCATAAGGATAATTTATATTGATATAATTTTTGGTATCTTGGTAAATTTTCTTTTCAATCATTTTGTCAATAATAAAAATGAAAACTTACCACAATATTAAAAAAAAATTATGTCCATATAAATGATCCTCAATATAAGAAAAGCAAATGTTAATTTCCGCTATTTTATTGATTTACACGACAATTGTTTCGTCATACCATGACTTCATCAGGTGAGTACTCAAACTGAGGTATACAATGCAAAACATGACCTTAAATACACAGCTCTGGTACAAAAAATAGAGGGGTGGAAAGAGATGGTATATAGTTAATAAAAAATATTAAGTAGGGGGGATCTGTTTAAATCTATTTGATCATTCAATAAAATTTGTCTTTTATTATATCTATTGATCTCTAAAGTTTCTAACAGATTTAGTTTCTGACTTTTGACATTCCAAACAAGGATACGAGAACATGAAAAATGTTGCATTAATAATAAACCGAATTCAACTTATGCCAACCATTTGTTAGAGACTGGCCATAATTTTAATATGAACTACGAAATATTACATATTCAAAACAAAAGTCAGAAACTTAACCTGTTAGAAACTTTAGAGATATAATAAAAGACAATTTTTATTGAATGATCAAATAGATTTAAATAGATCCCCCCTACTTAATATTTTTCATTAATTGTATACCATCTCTTTCCACCCCTCTATTTTTTGTACCAGAGCTGTGTATTTAAGGTCATGTTTTGCACTGTATACCTTAATTTAAATACTCACCTGATGAAGTCATGGTATGACGAAACAATTGTCGTGTAAATCAATAAAATAACGGAAGTTAACATTTGTTTTTCTTATATTGAAGATGAATTTCCGTCAAGTAAAGACCAGGACAATCAAAAACAAATGATCCTTATAAAGAAAAGAAAATATGGTTTTCAATGGTTTATATAAAATGTTTCAACAGTTGGCTCTCTAATGATCTTCATAAAACGGGAATTAATTCTTTAGCAGTAAATAGAAATAATTCAGCTAAGATGGTGAACAATAAAGAAAGTAACCCGTCCTGCTGAGTATGTTGATGAGTTTTTTGAACGTTCCAGAGCTATTCTTGAACGATATTCTATAGGAAAGTCTACATACATTCTGCTAGGAGACTTCAATTTTGATATTTTATCTAAAAAAAAGTATATAAGACAGTAATTTATTTCCACAAAAATGTTTGTACTAATACAACAATTGTTTCACCACGATGTGGCTTCTTCAGGTATTACATTGTACTGTCTGATGGTATTGAGTGTAACCGAGTTTATATACATTTTTAGGTACGTGACCAAATGATAGAAGCACAAGTCATAAAAACTCTAGGTGTTTATTGGAGTTTGCCGCTAAAAATGCCATTAAGGAAAAATATTCAGTAATGGAGAATGATCGACATCTGCTTGTTCGTTCAAAAGGATTTTACGGGCATTATACCTATTGATTTCAAGAAATTCTATAAGTGTTAATCTAGAACTTTTGCTTTCAACGTGGATAATCTCATAATTATTGTTGAAATTATGCCCGAATTCCTTAAGATGATTAGCATATGTCGAATGTACAGAATTGTATATATAACCCCTTTGGTGTTCTTGGATACGTTTCTTGAATGATCTACCAGTTTGGCAATGTATACTAAAGGGCAATCTTTGCAAGTTAACTTGTAGACTCCGGACTTATTTTCTTCATTTGTACGATCTTTATTGTTTTTTATGTAGGTACTAAGGTTATTAATTGTCTTAAAAGCCGCGTTATAATTGAAACAACTTTTTAAAATATTTAGCAATATTTTCAGATAATCCATTGACATAAGACAACGAAAAATATTTCTGTGTATTGTCCTCTTTTATGATTGGGTACACGAGATTTAATGCCATTTTCTTTTGTTTATTGGATACCATTTTGTCTATAAGAAAGGGATTGTAACCGTTGTTTGACGCTATTTGTTTAATAATATTTAATTCTTTCATAAAGTTTTCTGAATTTAAAGGGATATTCAATAATCTATGAATAAAACTATTATATGCTGACATCTTTTGGTTAGTGGGGTGGTTTGAAGTTTTATGTATTGTGATGTCTGTATGTGTTGGTTTGTGAAAAATACTAAAAACATGTAAATTATTTAATCTTGTTATAGTGAGGTCAAGAAAATTAATACTTTGATTCTTCTCTTCTTCGATTGTGAATTTGATTTTTGGGTGGAGTTTATTAATGAAATTCGTGAAGATATGTAGTTGTCGGTCGGTGCCTTTGAAACAACAAAAAATGTCATCAAAATAAGAAGGAATGGTTTTTTACTTGATAGAAGGATTATTACAAATATGAAAATCAAAACAGATTTAATCTGTTGTCTTCTACAATTTTAATTTCAAAAAATTCTTTGAAGAGACTTTAAGAATTAAATTAATGTCTTTATAAGCACTGCTCATATTTAATAGACGTCAAAATTCATCATACAATATCAAACGGAATTAAGAAAAACCAACGAATACAAACTGTCAATTAAAATTAAAATATAAATAAGCAAACATTTTTTGTTTCGTTCCAGGCATGCGTAATGAACTCTTCAGACAAACTTACGAAGCCCTGTTTGTTACAAAATGTTGTTTTCCGATCCCATATGAATGAAAAATAACCCTTTCTCAAAAATATAAAACATAATTTCAAGAACTTCTCAAAAACTAATTTATTTGAAATATTCAATATATTTAAATAAATTACTTCAAAAAATCTCAAAACATGTAGCACATTCTCAAGAAATAATTAAAGTTACGATAAGATCAGTTCAACATTACATATAAAAAAATATAATAAAATCAAATAAACAATGTATAGACTTACTCGATATTTGTAATAATCCTTCTATCAAGTAAAAAACCATTCCTTCTTATTTTATTTTATATATAATATATAATTATATTAGGTTTTTTAAATAAAGAAATTCATTATACAGTGTTGCACGGTTTTAACTGAGGCCAAGTGCCTTATAAGCTTTGTATGATTCTGTGAACGTGGAACATAAGTACCTTGGATCTATGAAAGTGTTTACTTTTATTTTCTATTGAGGGCCGTGTATTCCTAAGATTCACCGAGTAAGTCTATACATTGTTTATTTGATTTTATTATATTTTTTTATATGTAATGTTGAACTGATCTTATCCTAACTTTAATTATTTCTTGAGAATGTGCTACATGTTTTGAGATTTTTTGAAGTAATTTATTTAAATATATTGAATATTTCAAATAAATTAGTTTTTGAGAAGTTCTTGAAATTATGTTTTATATTTTTGAGAAAGGGTTATTTTTCATTCATATGGGATCGGAAAACAACATTTTGTAACAAACAGGGCTTCGTAAGTTTGTCTGAAGAGTTCATTACGCATGCCTGGAACGAAACAAAAAATGTTTGCTTATTTATATTTTAATTTTAATTGACAGTTTGTATTCGTTGGTTTTTCTTAATTCCGTTTGATATTGTATGATGAATTTTGACGTCTATTAAATATGAGCAGTGCTTATAAAGACATTAATTTAATTCTTAAAGTCTCTTCAAAGAATTTTTTGAAATTAAAATTGTAGAAGACAACAGATTAAATCTGTTTTGATTTTCATATTTACAACAAAAAACGTCATCTACATATCTGTACCAATAAAGAAAATATTTGCTTATAGGATTCAGGTGTATTTTTGATTCCGGATCATCCATGAATATTTCAGCTAAAATTGAACTGAGTGGATTTCCCATTATTAAACCTTTGTCAGAAATATAGACGGTTCCGTTAAATTGAAAGTAGTTTTGTTCGAGACATATTTCCAGGCAATTAAGTATATCATTCATTTTGATGGGATTGGTATTATTTTTAATTAATAGTTTTTTTACAATTTGTACTGTTTCAATTGGAGGTATACTAGGGAATAAATTTTGTACATCAAAAGAAATTAATTTACAATTTTTGGGTAATTGGATGGATTTAATATTGTCTATAAGTTGGGTGCTATTTTTAATAGCGTATTTAGCTAAAAAGTTTGTTTCGGTTTGAATAATAGAAATTAAAACTCTAGATAATTTTATACTTGGTGATGTGACGAATGAAACTACTGGTCTAATTGGATTATTTTCTTTATGAAGTTCTATTAATGAATATAATTTTGGGATTTGTGGGTTCATTAAAGTGAGCAAATGTTTTTTTGGGAAATTATTGAAAAGGCTAACAGATTGGTCTATTATACTTTTTATTTGTTTTTGGAAATGTTCAGTGGGGTCTTTAGTAACGGTTTTACTGTCTTATATACATTTTTTTAATTAAAATGAGTTTCCACCAAGTAAAGACCGAATCTATCAAATATGATATTTTATCGGATTCGCGAAATATTAGGGAATTTTAGTCTTTAGCGGAAAATTTCAATGTCAATATTACAAACTTTGAATGTTCTAGCCCCCTTTTTGAGTCTTGCTTGGACAGTGTATTCACCTCAAATGCGAATATCACTGAGGTCATGGAATACTAGTGATTACTTGGGACTAAAATTTACTCGTATCTCCAACCTGAATATCAATTTTAATGATGAATCAAACAAGAAACGAATTATAAAAGACAAAACTATAAGAAATTTTCTTCGGGGACTGTCTCATTTAGTGAGAAATAATATTCAAAACAGTCAACTTAATCCTAACCAACTCCTTAGAGTGAAAAAATCTAAATTTTTTCATCGACGATACTTGAGCGTTGTTTCCCGAAAGTTACTTGTAGGTCTGCCTCATTGGAACGAAATTTAAGGTTTAATTATTCAATATTTTAATATTTACAGATATATTCTGTTAGCCTTCTACTCGTTTAATTTCAAAATATTTTATTTAATATTATAACTTCAGGAATTAAATTAATATCACATAAGTACCACTTATATCAAACGACATATAAAAAACATTCATTATAAGACATCCAAATGATATAACGAAATCCAATAAATATAAATTGTTAACAAAAATTTCATAAATTAAATATTTTGAGTAGACGAAATTTTGTTTCTGCTCATCCCTCTTATGAAAACAGATATCTTTCAAAAATGTTTAACATAATCTTAAGAATTTAATCATAAAACTAACTCACTTAAAATATTCAATATTATTGGATATCTAAGTTACTTTTTAGGAAATTTCAAGATATGTAAAATCATTACTAAAAACCAAATTTTAAGAGAGACTTTGCTTCGTCAGTACTCAATCATATTCATATTCAATAAAATATAACATCAATCAACAAAAAATATTTTCTCACCTTTCAACAATTCAGAAAGCTTCTGGTAAATGAACACCAAAAATTCAAATGGGCCGTAATGTTAACTCGAAATGAATAATTCTGTGGTTTACCATTGATGTGAAATTTATTGGCCTATGTTATAGCACAAGGACCATCTCTATTAAGAATGTTAAGGAAACCAAATAATTATATATTATGAATAAAATAAAATAAATGGAGGCTTATACTTGATAGAAGGTATATAAAAAACTTGAAAAATTTTATATACCTTCTATCAAGTATGAACCTCCATTTATTTAATTTGATGGAAATCACTATACATAAAAATTAATTACGTATAGAGCCATGAAAAAAAATATGATCTTTTACCCAAGTTAAGATGAATATTTCAATAATAAAGGGTCTTTCAATGGAAACATCCAGTTTTTAAATTGACATTTCTCACGCATGGCAGCCATTGTGCATTTGTGACATTGACAGTTGTATTTATGAATGGAAATCATGGAAAGGTAAACAGTCCAAAAGCGTTTACAAATAATCCAAATTTATTATGAAGAATAGCGATCTTTCACTCTAACTTTACATGCTTTAACTCCAATTGTACAGTTGTACGTTTAGTGAAGAAGTTTGAAACAAATTTTACACTTCATGATGTTACAATGCCAGAGAGATAAAGAAATGCAAGAAGTGAAGATAATATTGCTGTCGTACGTGAAAGTATTCATGAAGACTAAAATTTCTCTTTTTCTCGACGTTCACAAGATCTCTAGACATCTCCCAGACGTCTTTGCGGCAAATTTTACGAAATGACCTTGGTTTACATTCATACAAAATTGTTTCAACCCAAGAACTGAAACCAACAGATCATTTAAAGCGTCATGTATTCAGTAATTGATGCTCAGAAAAAAAATTTGTTGCCTGTAAAGTCGGTATACGGGCGAAAGTTTTACGTGACAACGACTTTGAGTGGTAAAATAATTTTAATGTGAATATTCATTCGTATAGTAGGAAGAAGGATGAAATAATAGTAACAATTTAAAACATTTATTTATACGAAGAATTATTTTTAAAACATTAATTTATACAAAGAATCTCGCACTGAATTTCATATTAACAAAATTTTATTTATCAATCAGTTGTTATAAGTTATTAATAAATTTAACTTGTTTTACATTGTTATAAATATAAAAACTAAATTTAAAAGTTAGAACATTTATTTAAATCACATTAATTGTTAATATCAATCGATTTTAATTCAAAGTGTATTTTCTAAAAGGAGAAAACTAATTCACATTTGATCTTTGAATTTGTAAATCGCGCGCTTACGACCTTGCGCAGTGATTAGTCGTCTCGGTTTGAATGTTTGAAAGTTTCGATTTGACAGATTGGAGGTTAAACATTGTTATTTCAATTTTTTACATAGCAAGTCATTTTTTCAAGTTAAACAAATTATTATTGGTTGAGAAACGATTTCTACTACTTTTTTGATTGAAAACTACCACAACATTGTGATTACTACAACATAACCTATTCACTTATGTCTTAGTCATTTATTTCATCATGTTATATTATCAGTCTGAAATTATTTACCTTTGCTGTTTGAATTGTTGCGATGGACGAAACTACCTTTACATTATCACTACACAATCGTTTTACAATTAACTGGCAACGTGTAAACTTGTATGCAGGCGCCTAAGCGAAATAGAAGCGCAAGACATGAACCGGTGTGTATGCCTATCTCTCTCACTCTCTCTCTCTCTCTCGCTCTGTCTCTCTTGCTCTTAGGCGGGCTAACTGTGCTCGAGTGGAAGGGACGCGTGCCTTTCACTTTTTATGTCTGTCTCTCTCGCTCTTAGGCGGGCTAACCATGCCCGAGTGGAAGGGACGCGTGCCTCTCACTCGCTCTCATTGTGAGCGCATAACGTGAGCGGAGCGTAACGCAGTTTCTTGAAGTGTCACCCGGCAAACCAATTTATAAGACGTTGTCACGTCAAAATCGGAAGAAATGGACCGATAAATTATCCGCCTCGTTCCTGCGATATAACTCCATTGGACTTCTTTCTTAGGGGTTACATTAACTCATTGGTTTACAGCAATCATCCAGCAAATTTAGACGATTTACAGACCAATATTGAACGTGTAATTGCTAACATGCAACCTGATTTGTATGAGAGAGTCATGAAAAACTCAACGACTTCATTCCTGCCAGCATTTCCGTGGTAGACATTTAAATTATGTTTTTTTTCATAACTAATGGTATCCATTGTACTTGATAATGGAATAAGAATATCAATAATTTTCAGATAAATAATGTGTTTTATTCTCAAAACAAAATGGAGTGCTGTTAATGTAAGACCCCTTATTATTCTGAAAACTGAAAATAAATCGAAGGCTTCCTGGAAGATAATTGAATCACTTACAAGAATATTGAAATCGTTCAAGAACAAAATGTCATTTGAGGCTTGATAAGACTCCTGAAATCATTAACTGACCATATACTTGAGCCACCACTCTTATTATAACTCATTCTTTGAAGTAGAGTACATTTCCTGATAACTTAAAAATAGCTATAACGAAACCCAGACTACAAAATGGCAATGTCAATGATTTGAATAACTATGCTATAAGCTTCTTATTCTCGTTTTCCAAAGTTTATGAGAAAATTCTATACAGGTGATTGTCCAGTATAGTAAGTATACTTTCACTTCATAAAGGAGTACTGCAATTTTCGAAATGTAAAATAATAACTGTCTCTTTGAAGTAAGGAACTATCCCATTAGGTAAATCTGAAGAATTGTAGCTCTCTACTTAACAGTATTCTAGTATCATTTGATTGTCCAAATATGTTCCCGAGTATACCAAATGCCGAATATATGAATTTAAGCGAAAATATCTACAACAAATAATATCAGTTCGGACATAAAAAGTGAAATTTGAAACCTTCGAAAGAGTCGCATTCGGTAAGTCTTTTTATTGTTAAATGATTTTATCTTTTATATGTTAATTTGAACTGGTCTTATCTGAATTCTAATTATTTTTTGAGGATGTGCTATAGGTTTTAAGAATTTTTGAAGTAATTTATTTAAATATATTAAGTATTTCAAATAAATTGGTTTTTGAGAAGTTCTGAAAATTATGTTGTATATTTTCGAGAAAGATTTAGTTTTCATAAATATAAGATCAGAAAATAATACATTTTGTAACAAGCAGGGCTCGTACGCTTGTCTGATGAGTTCAGTACGCATGCCTAGAACGAAACAATAAAAATATTCATTTATTTATTAATTTTAATTTACAATTTATGTTCGTTGCCTTTTCTTCATTCCATTTAATATTTTATAATGAGTTTCGATTTTATACGTCTATTAAATATGAGCAGTGCTTATAAAGACATTAATTTAATTCTTAAAGATTCTTGAATAAATTTTTTTAAATTGAAATTGTATAAGACTACCAGATTAATTCTGTTTTGAGATCCAAATTTTGTAATAATCCTTCTATCAAGTACAAAACCGTTTCTTATTATTTTGTTTTCAGTACAATATTAGGGGTATGAATAATTAAGTGCATTGCCAATAGCTTTGTCGTGTCCATCGGCGTCTTACTTATTTGGACCAATTCCACAAAAAAATAGCTCAAATAATTTCAAAAACTAACAAAAAAATATCTTTCGCAGCCTCCTATAAAATTTTCTTTCTTTTTGATGGTGAAGATATAAAAAAGCTTATTAATTCAGGACTTTATAAATTGTCATGAGTGCTGCTTTTATGTAGAACAAACCTGGAAAATTTTCAAACATCATTTAAGAACCGAAAAGATAACTTGCAAATCTTATTCTCGAAGCAAATAATGTCTTCCCAGAATAAAATAATCTTAAAATACTTCAGCTGGGAGCTAAAGGCATGAAACTAGACATCCTGGAATCGATAAAGGTTTTCGAGAATAATTACGGTTCCGCAATAAAAATGAGAACAATGGAACTTTAGTATTCCCTTTTTTGCATAAATATATGAAACCTTTGACATAACAACTTGTTTTTCAGTTTGAAAATGTATAAAAAACTACGAAACTCCAGCTACTGTATCCTCAGCATTGATGAACGAACCGATTTCTAATTTTTTCCATTTTTAATACTAAATGTACCACCATGTTTTTAATACTAAATGTACCACAATTGAGATTGTGGAGAATTAATTTTTGCCCTGTGTTGTTGAAAAACATAAAATTTATCAAGGAATAAAATAATGTTAAAATAGCCCATAGAAAAACTTCGTGAGTTTATGCACTATACATTCTGTATATTGAATAGAAATATCTGAACTCATGTAGAAAAATCGTCGATACCGTGAAACCAGCCACTCTGACGCCTCCGACGTAATGTCTCCATCCCAGCATCGCAATAGATACAAGATCTAGCTGGCGCCGCTTCCGAGGCGCCGCGACGCCCCAATTCCACCTCGAAAGGAAGCGCCCTGTCAGTTGATATGATCGTAGTTGGCAGGTGACACTCGGTTTGGAGAAAAAGCCGGTAGTGGGCTAATGTCCACTCAACACGAACCTGATATATTGTAGTGTTCTAACATGGCGATAGTTGATAGAAATGCCAAAAAATCTGATTTATTATTTTTCTTCACTTTCAAAGTTAAAGAAAACTGTAAAATAATTTCTTATAGGAACAACACAGATTGTTTCAGTTACTACCCAGACCATTTAGTTTATTTGATAAGCATGTAGGTATCGGTTTATTAGAAAATATAAAGATTTCAAACCATTTAATTTTGATAGTGACCACAGACGGCTGAGGTTGTCCATTCGAATAACTGGATAAAGGGATAGAAAGAATGGTTCAAGAAAAATAAAGTGTTGTGAATCGAAAACATAGACAAAGAAAAGTTTAAAACTAAATTAACAAAACTTCTACATCATCTCGAACAAAAACAACTACGCAATATTTATAAAAAAACTAAAACAAGCAACTAAAAAATGTAATAAAATAAGAAAGAAACAATTGATTCGATAAATCCTAGAGAAGAAACGAAGAACTCAGAGACCTCACTGATTAAAATAAAGTTGAATACGCTGAACTTAACAAACTGACAAAAAGAACTATAAGAAATGATTTTAGAAAAAGTAAATATGGAAATGTTAAAATTATAACAGAATCCTTCAAATCCATAAAGAAAATCCGAAAAGACCTTTCACAAAGAAAACCATGGCTTCAGAAATTAACAAGTAATGGGGGCCAAACAACTGGAAATAGAGGAGAAGTACTCAATATTGCAACTGAATTTTATCGAAACCTTCACAAGAATGATGGTCCTAATACAGAATAGAGGATACTATAGTACGGATGAACTACCACCAATTATAGAATCGGAAGTAAGCACCGCACTTAATGATCTCAGAAACGGAAAATGTCCAGGTGAAGATGAAATATCAAACGAATTTTTGAAGTTTGTAACAGGAGAACTCACAATAACACTGACTGAGATACTTAATAATGTCTTCCAGAGCCAAAACCTACCAAAAGAATGGACTACTTGCGAAATTTCAAATCGTAAATTACATAAAAAAGGGCCAAAAAAAAACATTTAAAATGATCGCCGAATCAGCTTAATGACAACTGTCTACACAGTGTCCTCAAAAATCTTTTTGAGAAAAATAACCAACATTTTTTATGAAAAGCAACCACCTGAGCAAGCAGGATTTAAAACTGGCTACTCAATTACGGACCACCTATTCACTGTAACCCTGTTCATTGAAAAATACAAAGCACACAACAAAAACATTGTACCTAGCATTTGTAGATTACAATAAGGCCTCCATCCATAGTTTCTGATCATATCTGATGATTTGTTCTTAGAAAAAAGCATATTATACATCAAATCTAAAATAGATCATTGGTCAGATTGTAACTCATTTTAAGTATTTTGAAGACTCATTTGATAATATTGCTCTCTTCAGAAAAAGACCAAATCGGTTAATTAACTAGCATATTGCGTCCATTACAATGTACTGCAAATGGCTTATTTTGTAAATGTTGACAAGTTGAAAGAGTTCGTTCTATGAGATATGTCGGTTTGGTTCAAATAGATTGCATATATTTAGTAAGAATTGTTTATCTCACCTAGTTGAGAACTATTTTTGGTTTGAAAAAATCCCAATTTTAACGGTAAATAGTGGAATATTTCAGCCGTTGCCAGCCAGTAATGGTCCCCAATCAAATGCCTAACCAAATGTCTATAATTTTGAGTCGAAAATGGTCTTAAACGTTGGACTAACTGATGGAGAATCCGAGGTCATAAGTTATTCTGACCTGCCGATCCGTTCGTTAGCACTCTAACTTTCGAACGGAAAGAGTAAGTGACTTGAAACTTTCAGGTAGGTTTGGGATCTGAATCGAATCAAATCAAGAGCTTGATTCATATGCAGTATTAAAATTAAAGATTCTCTAGTTCAATCAATGTCGGTGTTTTTCATTTCATTTTTTTTTATTCTACTATTATGTGTTCAACTTCTTCACAGGTATTTGAGGTGAAAATTTGTGCTATATCAACAGCATAGGAGGACGTATATGTTTTTCATATATGGCCCAAAGGTTGATCTCTTATTAGAACAAAAGCTGCACCACGAAATATGTTGGCCATGAAAAATATCATGAATGAAGATATGGATCTATGTGAAACCAAAACACTTGAAAAATATGAATATTACCTAGTTACCAATTCTTTCCATTTTATAACATTAGATTTCTTATAACATTAGTATTCTTGTCATCATTAATTCGTATTTGATCCTGCATAAATACCATATACCTTTTGTCAGATTTCCAGTTGTAGTCTAGTCAACAAGTGCCTTTTGGGTCAACTTTTTTCAGCAGTCTCCGAAAATTATGATAAAGATGTCATTCGATACGGAATGACATCTAGATGATTTTTGAAAAAAATTAAGTTCCGCTTGCAAAAATTGCAAAAGTTATTAACAATTAACTGAAAAAAAAGAGGGTTTAGATTTTTGTAAATATCTCAAAATCTAATGAAGATTTTTTGAAATCAAAAAGAAGATTCAAAAAGAGGAGGAAATTTCCTAAAAAAAGTGTCGACTCCCGGAATTGTAGTCCCAATATTAATAATTTTCCCAGAGGGATGAAAACGGGTACTCTGGCTTTTGTAAGCCACGCCTACTTTGGACACTTTATTAATAAAAATTATTTTAACAGATTAAATATGAAATTTAATAAATGAAAAAATTCAGGGGCATACTGGATAGATGAATGAGCAATAATCCGTCAAAATCATTATTTGCATCAAAGACTGATATTCCTTAAAAAAAATTTCAATTTTTTAAACAATAAGAGATAAAAATTTTAAAAAAATATTTCTATGTAGCTTCCTACAACATAAAAATGGACCATTAATAATATTTTGAAAAAAAAATTTTTTTTCGATAATTAATCTAAGTTTTTAATTTTGCAACAACAAAAATTGTTGATAAAAAACTGAAAAATAAACATTTGTGAATTTTTCCAACGGGGATCTATTCTGAAGTCGTCCAAAAATTACTCCAAGAGAGAAAAAAAAAACCTCAAGTTAATAGTTCAACAACTATCACACTTGCAATGTTCATGTCCAAGCAGAAAAAAATTATTAATTAACTATTGCATAACTAATTGAAAAATTGAGATAAAGTTTTTTTTTTGCCAGATTATTGTTCACTCATCTATCCAGTATGCCCCTGAATTTTTTCATTTATTAAATTTCATATTTAATCTGTTGAAATAATTTTTATTAATAAAGTGTCCAAAGTAGGCGTAGCTTACGAAAGCCAGAGTACCCGTTTTCGGCCGTATTTTCATCTCTCTGGGAAAATTATTAATATTGGGACTACAATTCCGGGAGTCGACACTTTTTTTAGGAAATTTCCTCCTCTTTTTGAATCTTTTTTTATTTCAAAAATCTTTATATCTTTATCTTGATAATCCTCTTAAATTGGGGTTCGCAACTTGGCGAGGAAGAAATTTTCTCGCTAGAATGGCCGGCTACCATTTCACTGTTGGGTCAAACTATTAATAGTGCTGGGCCTAAGGTGTGACAAGGACACAATAATAAGGACTAACAAGGACACTATTGATCTATTAACTCGCACAAGCTGCACTAAAACTCCAGAGGGGTCTCCACAGTAGATCTAAGATTATCAGAATAAATATCAATTATTAAAAGTAATAATTCGAAAATGTACTTGAAAAAATGTATAATAATAATCTAAATTTGTATGGAAGTTACAGATAGCAGATTCTTGAAATTTGTTCCAGTTTTAACTGTGTGTAAATATTGTTACCTTATATCTGTCTCAATAAAAAAGTGTTGTTAAAAAAAGTATTCTTCCTAATGAAAATAATAAGTGAGTTTTATTTATTTCCAGTAATATTTAATTTTAGATTATCAATTATACTGACTTTATATTTATTAATCGCTTCTTGTGTACTATACACGATGTATATGAATAGTTGCAAAAAAATTTAGGAGTGATTCCTGGTTCAAAAATAGGGTGGGTCTTTCATATAAACTTTTTTTTTTGAACACCCCATGCTTAGTTACAGCCCCCTTAAGATGGCGGCCAGAAAACAGTTTTTAATTTTTTTCCTAAAAACCAACAAACTGACAATAATTGTACCTGAATCAAAGTTAATCAAAACAAGTCAGTTGTCATAACAAAATGACATCCTCTAACTACATAAATTCTTGTTCGGAAATAATTCCAACCGCTACGACACACGCTATCATATTGATAAATTATTTTTTTTCTCAAAAACCTCGAAATTTAGGAAGAAATCACAGGAGACCTTATTTATTTAGAATGGATCAGGATATCCAAAATTAATTTTTTTATTGTAAAATGGGAATATGGAAAAAAGTTTCTTGCAAAAGAAGGTTTAGGGGTGGCTTTTCTACCCCTGGCAATCATAGAGGAACACCACCAAAATTTTTTTGAGTGCCTTCTCGCCCGCATAAAATATTTGCTTAATTTTATTCTTGTCAGTTTTTTGGTTTTTAATAAAAAAATTAAAAACTGTTTTTCGGGCGCTATCTTTAGGCGACTGTAACTAAGCAAGACGGCTCAAAAGAATAAAGTTTATATGAAAGTCCCACCTTATTTTTTGATAAGGAATAAATCACCCTCTGAATTTTTTGGCAACTATTCATATACACCTTCAATATAATTTCAGGTACCTCTGATGTATGTGTTTGAATTTTAGTGATGCAATTTTCATCACATTGTATTGCCTACAATTATAAAACTGAAATATTTCAAGTAAAAAGCCAAAGACTCATAAAATTGCTTGAACACATACTTAGTCCTTGAGTACTCAGGTCGTATGGAGTAACTATTCTGTTGCGTTTGTTCATGTAGTATTGATAATTGGTTAAATTAGTACTTTGAGTATTCTTGATGAAAGTTCTAATCCAACACTGAAAAATTATTATCGGAAATCTGAAAAACTTTCATAATATATGTCAAAAAACAACAATTAGATTAATATAGAATCAATGCTTGTGTAGAAAAGCATCTGAAATTTCTTCTTAACAATTTCTACGAAAGTTTAAAATCTTTTCTTTAATCTTTAAATACTTAAAAGGTTACACTACGAAAGTTTTTTGGCTCTAAAGAAGATTACACTCTTGTTTAAATAATCACTTGATTACGGATTCGAGTCTATTTGGTGAAAGCTTTAATCTAGAATTGAAAATATCAAAATCTGAAAAACTTTCGATATATTAAAAATATATATTATATTAATATAATATTAACCTATGTCTATGAAAACATTATTTTTTCTTCATATGACCTTATATAGAACAAGTATACGTATTTTTTTCCTTAATGTGAAACCTAAAAATTACTATAGATATGATATATTTAATTCAAAATATAAGCTATTATACATATTTCATGGTTGATCCCAACTATCAGACAATTCTAAAACTGAGGACTGAAACAATAAATAGATTAAAACTTACTCTTCAAGAATAAGTTCGAAACAAAAACCCAAATGTTTGATTGGTTCGGTCTTTACTTGGTGAAAACCCATGTTAATTAAAAAATATTTACAACAATTATTTCACCACGATGTGGCTTCTTCAGGTATCTACATTCTAGTAGCTGATGGTGTCCAGTGTAACCGAGTTGAAATACAATGTTAGGTACGTGACCAAATAATGGAAGAACAAGTCATAAAACCTCAAGGTGTTTATAGGAGTTTGCCGCTAAAATGTTAAATTTTAGCTGAAATTTTCATGGATGATCTAGAATCAAAAAAACACCTAAATCCGATATGCAAATATTTCCTTTATTGATATAGATATGTAGATGACATTTTTTGTTGTTTCAAAGGCACCGACCGACAACTACATATCTTCACGAAGTTTATGAATAAACTCCACCCAAAAATCAAATTCACGAACGAAGAAGAAGAGAACCACAGTATAAATTTTCATGACCTCACAATAACAAGACTAGATAATTTACCTGTTTATAGTATTTTTCACAAACCCACACATACAGATATTACAATAAATAAAACGAATCACCGTATCAACCAAAAGATGTCAGCATATAATAGTTTTATTCATAGACTATTGAATGTTTCTTTGAATTCAGATAACTTTTTCAAAGAATTAAATATTACTAAACAAATAGCGTCAAACAAGGGTTACAACCTCTTTCTTGTAGACAAAATGGTATCCAATAAACAAAAGAACACGGCATTAAACCTCGTATACTCAATCATAAAAGAGAACAATACATAGAAATATTTTTCGTTATCTTATGTTAATGGATTATCTGAAAATATTGATAAATATTTCAAAAATAGTTTCAATTACAATGCAGCTTTCAAAACCATTAATAACCTTAGTACCTACATAAAAAACCATGAGGATCGAACAAGTAAAGAAAATAAATCTGGAGTCTACAAGTTGACTTGCAACGATTGCCCTTTAGTATACATTGGCCAGACAGATAGATCATTCAAGAAACGAATCCAGGAAAACCAAAGGAGTTATATATCTGATTCCGTACATTCGACATATGCTAATCATCTCAAGCAATTCAGGCATAATTTCAACAATAACTTTCCATGTCGAAAGCAAAAGTTCTAGATTAACACTTTCTTTTCTTGAAATCAACAGGTACATTGCCTGTCAAATCCTTCTGAATGAACAAACAGATGTTGACAAGTCTCCATTACTGAATAAATTTCCCTAATGGCATTTTTTAGCGGCAAACTCCAATAAACACCTTGAGTTTTTATGAATTGTTCTTCCATTATTTTGTCACGTACCTAAAACTGTATTTAAACTAGGTTACACTGGACACCAACAGCCAGTAGAATGAAGATACCTAAAGAAGCCATATCGTACTGAAACAATTGTTATATTATAAACATTTTTGTGGAAATTAAAATACTGCCTCATATATTTTTTCACAAAAAAACCCAAATGCTGTTAACCCGTATTTATAACTAGTAATAACCTTGAAATTGAAACACACAATTTCATTTTGAGGTTATAAATAGATATGCCACAGAAGCATCTGAATTCTTCTTTAATATAGTAGCTCATACTTTGAATTGGGTATATTATAATATCAGTATGGGGTTTTTCACATTTAGGAAAAATATTAACGTATACATGTTGTATGTAATGTCATATAAAGAAAAATTAATGTTTTTTCTGACAAATATTAATGTTATATTAAAAAAATATATATTTTCAATATATATATATATATATATATATAGTAAAAGTTTTCGGATTTCTGATAGTTTTAATTCATGCAATATTTAATGAATTATATAATAAAAGCTTCCATACGTACCTTTTCTGTTCGATGAATATCTAGTATATATTGAAATTGCTCCTGATTAATTCATCCATTCAAAATTATTGTACCACCTTTTACTATTTTGGACTGTTAACCCTGGTCTCTATCATATGTATATATAAATGTTAATACATGCTTTCCCATAATGAATCACCAATTTCCATACTGTCTTAAAGAGAATGTGCTGTAAGATTTTATTAGAAAAAATATTGTGTTAGTTAAAGTTAAATTGTTTAATTGATAGCAGAATATATAAAATAATTAAAAAGGATACAGATCACAAATTCATACATAATATTTTGCTTTCCAAATATCACAACATTTGCACATAGATTGTTCGTTTTATATATGGTTGAATGCAGTTCTGGCCAATCTCCATGGTAATACGTTTGATTCTTGGGTGAATATAAACAACAACCAAGAATATCAAACATATCTTACGGAGATCAACTTGTTCATCCTGAAGGACAAGCTCTATAAAAAGGGTAAAATAAGTTATGAAAAAACTCCTTACCTTTTGTTTTATCCAAATGTAGTTGGCCAACGAGCTTCTTTCAACTGAGAATATTTGAGCTCCGTTCCTTCTTGGATGATGTGCCATGTCGAAACCTGAAACCGAGAATGAGACTAGAAATTCTTTCTAAGATTTCAAGTTACTGTTGAAAGTTTTCTCTGCTGGAACATCCACCACGTGACTTGAGAGGCGGCTTGTCAGCTTGTGCAGTTCTGCAACACTAAAGTTCAGTGACACAATGTGCTTTCCTGCTGTGCTTCGGGGGAAGTACATGTTTCACGCATGCGCCATGGGACCACCCTTATTATGCACATGGCAAACATTAAGGGTTCTTCTCCCTATAATCTTGTCATTTTAGGGTTCGGGAAAAATTGATTCCCCCCTAATTTGAGCGCCGATTTCTTTTCATCAATGAAGATATCGGGACGGGCGACGCTATTGAAATACGAAAATTACTGTTTTGTTTTTCTTTGGAAATTTTTGCTGTACATTTATTTAATTATCGTCCAAAACATATTATACTTAGTCGCTCACCATGAGATTTCGTATAAAAAAATTATAAAAGCATTGACACAGCCCCTGTAATTTCAATCTTTTTATACATTAATATATAAAGCGATTCTAACAATTTATCATATGTTACATAATAAATTTGCAGAAAGGTAAGTGAAAGCGAGTTTATAAGAATTATCATGTGTAACTATAATAATTTCCAAAAATTAATGTTCTTTTAAGTGTGAATTTAATTGATGCTAGGTTTTAGAAAGATCGTGGTCTACACCCATTCAAGATCCAACTGGTTCAAAAACTAAAGCCACTTGACCATAATAAGCGCCGTCTGTTTGCTGATTGGACCCAAGAACAGCTTGAAGTTGATCCATTTTTTAACGTAAAATTTTATTTAGTGATGAAGCTCATTTCTGGTTGAACGGCTATGTAAACAAACAAAATTGCCATATATGGAGTGAAAACCATTTTCAAGAAGTTATGCAGGTTCCATTGCACCCTGAAAAATTCACTGTATGGTGTGCTTTACACGCTGTAGGCATCATCGGAACATATTTCTTTAAAAACGATGCTGGAGCTAATGTTACAGTAAATGGTGCTGATCAATGATTATTTGTTCAAAATTTGAATGGTATCGACCCAGAAGTGTTTTGGTTCCAACAAGATGGTGCTACACCTCATGCTGCTACTGTTACAATTGATTTATTGAATGAAATATTTGACGATAACATTATTTCGAGAAATGGTCCAATTAATTGATTCCTCCAAGATCATGCGACATAACTCCACTGGATTATTTTCTTTGGGGTTATATCAAGTCATTGCTTTATTCTAATAAACCAGCAAAAATAGACGCTTTGAAAGCCAACATAACTCGTGTTATTGATGAAATAAGACCTGAATTACTCGTAAAAGTGCTCCAAAATTGGTCTAGTCGAACGCAGTTCCTCAGAGCTAGTCGTAGTGGACATATGCCGGAAATTAATTTTAAAACATAAATGTCATAAAATTATCTTTCAAATAAAAAAATTGACTTGATGAAGCTCATGTTACAGTGAACGGTGCTCGTTACAGATCGATGATCAATGATTATTTGTTTCAAAATTTGAATGGTATCGACCAGAAGCCATTTGGTTCCAACAAGATGTTGCTACACCTCATCCTGCTACCGTAACAATTGATTAATTGAAAGAAAGATTTGGCGATAACATTATTTCGAGAAATGGTCCAAGTAATTGGCCTCCAAGATCATGCGACCTAACTCTGCTGGATTATTTTCTTTGGGGTTATGTCAAGTCATTGGTTTATGCTGATAAACCAGAAACGTGTTTTATTTCAATTTAAAGTTCTATCGCTCTAAAAAAACATCCGATATAATAAAGAGAGGTTTTTTCTTGATAGAAGGATTATTACAAAATTTTAAATATCATACAGATTTATTCTGTTAACCATTTACAAATTTTGATTTCACAAAAAATTTTTTTAAAAAACTTGTAGAATTAAATTACATGTCTTTAGAACACAATGTGTCAATTTAGTAGACATATGGAATTAACACTTATTACATAGTATCAAAGAGAATAAAATAATTCAAACAAATAAAAATTGTCAGTCAAAAAATTATTAAATAAATACTTGAAGAGTACAAAATTTTATTTCATTCCTTGTTTTATGAAAACCAAATTCCCTTCCAAAAATGCAAAACATAACATGAACGTTGGATTTTTAAGAGTTCACTTCATTCTAGTTTTTGTCTGAATACTGCATTCAGTTTTGTATGGTAAGATTTGTTTTATTAATTATTTTTTCACTATGAAGCTTATGAGTTTCCGTTGTAATAATTCTAAATGGCTTTTTGAAGATATTCTGCATGTTTAAGAAATTTTTTCGAAAGAAGTTCTTGAGGTTATACTTCGCATTTTTGGAAGGGAATTTGGATTTCATAAAAAAAGGACGAAACAAAATTTTTTACTTTTCAAGAATTTATTTAATGATTTTTCAATTGATTTTTTTGAATTCTTTCATTCTCTTTGGTAGTGTGTAGTATGTGTTAATTCTATATGTCTACTAAATTAACACAGAGTGTTCTAAAGACATGTATTTAATTTATTCTAAAAGTTTTTGAATAAAAACTTGTTGAATTTAAAATTTGTGAGAGGTTAAAAGAATCAATCTGTATGATATTTAAAATTTTTTAGATTATTTATGTTCTGATATTATTTTGATATTTTATCTTCAATATATCTTGTAAAAGTCTCAAGATATAATATTTTTATTATTATATAGGTTAATTATCAATTTATGACTAATTAATCAATTTTTGACAAAGTTTCCTTATGTATGCTTTCATAGATATCGGGTGTTTTTTTTTTTTGAGTGATAGAACTTTCGATAGGGATAACTGTGAATTGACAGAAGGTAGAAGCCATTTTGTTTTGACATTTCTGTTCAGTAAGCATTAATAAATTATCATGAAAAGACTCACGCCACAACAACGTTTATAAATTGTTGGAATTTATTTTCAAGTGTTTTATTCGCCAAACTTATAGAGCACTTCGTGAAATTTATGGTTTACATATTCGTCCATCAGAGCAGCTTATTCGTCGAACTATCGATAGATTTCGGTCAACATTTTCTCTACTCAATGCAACAACAACAAGACAGAGAACTGTACGTACAGAAGAAAATGTCGCTGCTGTAGGTCATAGTGTTAATGATCCAGATTTGTCTATTCGTCGACGTTCACAACAAGTTGGACTCTGTGCATCCACCACATGGAAAATTTTGCGTGAAGATCTTGGTCAACACCCATACAAGTTCCAACAGGTTCAAGAACTAAAGCCACTTGACCATAATAAGCGTCGTTTGTTTGCTGATTGGGCCCTAGAACAGCTTGAAGTTGATCCAGTTGTTATCGTAAAATTATGTTTAGTGATTAAGCTCATTTCTGGTTAAACGGCTATGTAAACAAGCAAAATTGCTGTATATGGAGTGAAAAAAAATCCTCAAGAAATTCTGAAGGTTCCATTGCATCTTGCACTGTATGGTGTGCTTTACACTCTGGAGGCATTATCCGTCCATATTTCTTTAAAAACGATGCTGGATCTCATGTTACAGTGAATAGTGCTCATTGCAGATCGATGATCAATGATTAGTTTTTACAAAATTTGAATGGTATCGACCCAGAAGAGTTTTGGTTCCAACAAGATGGTGCTACACCTCATGCTGCTACCGTAACAATTGATTTATTGAAAGAAAGATTTGGCGATAACATTATTTCGAGAAATGGTCCAATTAATTGATTCCTCCAAGATTTCGAGAAATTCTCCAATTGATTGGCCCCTCAAAATCATGCGACATAACTCCACTGGATCATTTTCTTTGGAGTTATGTCAAGTCATTGGTTTATGCTGATAAACCAGAAACAATATACGCTTTGGAAGCCAACATAACCCGTGTTATTGATGAAATAAGACCTGAATTACTTGAAAAAGTGGTTCAAAATCGGCCTGGTCGAATGCGGTTCCTCAGAGCTAGTCGTGGTGGACATATGCCGGAAATCATTTTTAAAACATAAATGTCATAAATTTATATTTCAAATAAAAAAAAATTGGCTTCAATCCTATGTTAAATGTGTTTTGTTTCAATTTGAAGTTCTATCACTCAAAAAAAACACCCGATACTTACTCAAATAACTGACTTGGTTTTTATGAGATCTCGCAAACAACTACGTTGCGAAACTTGGCACTTGTTCAGATTTTACGTTTTTGATTGGATGGAGTTTTGAGAAAGTGTTCAAATTATAAAAGGTCGTGCTGGTGTTTATTTGTTTCTGTCCCATAAGTTACGCCACAAAAATTTAAGTTAGGCGTAATCGAAGATTTTATCGACCAAAGACGAACGCTATAATTCCATGCGTTTGAATTGATAAAATATCCTCGTAGACGAACATAACTCTATCTTCTCTGCCTCTCCCTTCGCTCCATCCTCCAGCTTCTCCTCGCTCCATCGACTCCAGCCATCTCTAGGAGTATAATAGTTTTATTTACTTTATTTATGGATGTTTTCGACTACTCTCAGAAAATGACATTTGTCAAAATAACAAAGCGCCGTAAAGTGAAGCGTGGGAATCTCCGGAGCAACGTCATTGTTTTACACTGCCCTCTTGGATTTCGCGATATAGAAGAAGAAAGGCCCTTGCTGAGGGACCGTTGTTTACATAGCCATTTTTGCGGGGTTATTAGGAAGAACGACGTTGTTATTTTTGGTGTGCGATAGGGTTGAAATTTGATAATACGGATATACGAAATATCGATATCGACGCCTCATACAGGATGTCCCACAATCCAACGTTAGTACAAAAACTGATGATAGAGACCGTAGTAATTGTACTTAGAAAATTAACACAATACAACTTGATGACAAATGATTAGCCAAAAGCCTATACAAAATTTGTAGCAACTGAATTTTTTTCTAATTTAAGTGATAACATAGCAACAATCATACCGTTTGGAAATCCAGAAAAATACGCCATCTTTTTAACCTGAAGGGTATCATTTGGAGAAGAGGGTGATTTCAAATTTGTTCCTTGTTCGTTGCAGCCAATTTGAAAGTTTTAAATTTTCAAGTAAATTTGTAAGAATTACCTCTCGTTCTGTCATAAGGGAAATTCCTTAAATTAAGGATATATTCGAATGAATTAATACGGCTTATATGCTTTTTCTAATATTATTAATAAGGTGTATAGTAATAGAGTAGGTATCACCATCATAGTTACTGGCATGTGAACATTTGAGGTGAACACTAAGTAGTCTCTACAGTGCCCTAAATCAGGTTGTGTGATAAGCCTTATCATTGCGCATAGCGAGAACCACTTCAATGGAATTTAACCCACCCTGCTTCCAGTTTCGGCTTTAGTTCGAAAACCTACATAGTGATTGGTAGCAGCGAAGCACTATCCAACTGATACTGGTTCTGCAGATCAGTACCCTAGTTGTTCAGGACTCAACTCAGCCGCCAAAGATGCTTCATTCTACTGTCAATAATCATGAACCCTTGTAAAGTCTTTCAATCGATACTGGTTGGAGCACCAATCTTTGAGCATATCCCCTGGACCCAAAAACACCAAAAATGTCTCACAAACAATCCTGGTTCCAGACGAGATCGGTTGTATCTGAAGCACTTCTCAAGCAATTCTGAGACAAAAATTACGCGCGACCAGAATAATTAAATACCCTTCTAGTGTAGCATGCAGACTTTCAACCACTGACCCCTTGAGTCCAACACCAATTGAATAGCCAAAACTACAGATACTCCCGTGGGCGAGGTAATGCAGAAGATTACATAACGCACTTCGGCTTTATACAGAAAAATCCGAAAGATTAATCTGCAATTCGTGCCTCCGTTAGGCATCTCGACTTATTCCTCCATTTTACCTCAGTGAAACTAGGAACTTAATCGTGGCAAGCTTCCCTACCGCAACAAGGTCCGGTAACAAAGGAAAAAGCTATGATGAACAGAGTAAATACTATCATTGTAGTTTTTGGCATTTGGTCATGGCTCTTTTAAAAAGTGATCACTAAGTCGTCTCTGCAACGTCCGAAAGCAGGTTATATGGTAAGTTCACGTCTTATCATCGCGCAAAGCGAGAACCCCTCCAATGGAGTTGAAGCCATCCCACTTCCAGTTTCGGCTTCAGTTCAAAAACCTACACCATGACTGAAAGCAGTGAATCACTTACCCAATTAAATTGAAAATTAACAGTGCTGTGACCTAAAGTGGCGCAAGATCGCAGTAACAAAGCCTACCCAGAACATAATTGAACTCCTAACTCACACAAGCTGAAAAAGCTTCTGAAGGATCTTCACAGAAGATCTAGGAGTATCAGGATAATAATAATAATATTAATAATAATAATTCCCTAGTCACATTCGCATAAAAATGACAGGGGCTGAATAAAAATTTGGATGGATAGAGCATGAGGGATCGGTATTATGGCCTGCACGTTATCCTGATGTAACTTATTTATTATTATTTCATTTGGGGTTATTCGAAAGATAAGGTCTTCACAGTTACTATGGAACCAAGAAAATACCTTGTTAGTTGCATTCAAAATGGATGTGCCAAATAACAATGTCATTGTATCCACACAAAGGTCTTCTAGTAGACTATATGTATTATGTATATGACAGAGTGATTCATATTTCGAATATTTACTTTAATTTTCCGTTGAAATTTTAATGTTAAGCTTTTTCGGGATATGTGAATAATAAAATAATTTCGTAAAGTGAAATTTTCTGAATAATATGAATTCTCACGAGTACGAAAAGATTCTCAAAAAAATCAAATAATGAAATCACACTATGGAAAACGGTAAGTTTTGTGTTTAAAAAAGGTGGGTAGCCTTGAAAACAGTATTGACCTGTAGATTATAACAACAATTCGGATCATCATTCTATTCAAACCACTTAAAACACCTCATCGTCCAAGTCTGATTCTAATTCCTCAGAAACAAAAACAAAAACAAAAAATCGAAGAATGCCTCAGAACTAGAACGAACACACAGAAAGTTATGTTTATAGGACACTTCTGTTCTATCGACTTCTAAAGATATTTTACCAAAAAGTGGACACCTGGTATATATTTCATAACAATAAAATTTACAACTTCGGTTGATGATCATCGAAATTGGTAAAAAAAATAATGCCAAGTACTGATCGCAATCATCTGAAGACGATTATCAACATATAAATTAATTTAAAAATATCTTTTATTACTATGTTTTACTACTAACAATTTTCAGCGTTTAACAATATGTAAGGATTACATTTTTACTAGTTTCAAACTTTCGTTCATCTTCAGGCAACTGACCCTTAAGCACATGGTACAGGGGAGTTTCAGGAATTTTGTCTCGATCAGATGTTAGACAAAAAAAATTTTTTTGGATAATTATGAGGGTAGGATGCTATTTGAATGTATTGAAAATTTGGGAATTACATAGATCAGTTTGATCATTCATTATCTCAAAAATATTTTTCTTCGCCAATTTATAAACTTCAATGGACTCCAGATAGATATATTTTTATTCTGCTTTGGAATTCAGAAGTTTTGTTCTCTTGTGACTACAGTATTATTTTGTTAGATTGTATAAGAGGCGCATCAACATGGAAGAAAGAAAATCATATACTGCTAACTAATAAATCTGCAAAACGTTGTACTTAAAACTAAGGAATCCCAAGCAAATAAATTAATTCGGCTAATCTGTGCTAAATATCATTGATAAGGAGTGTGAACTAGGGTAACATAAAGTTCTACAAATCGAGACAGTGTAACATACATCTGTATAACAATTCTATACGTAAACAAACCCGATAAGGTTTTGTTGGTCACTATTAGCACATCTGACACTCCTTATTACTGATCCTTATGAATCCCAGGCAATTCAATCCAACTGAGAATATACTTGTAATTTGAAAGAAATCACAAACGAAATCTCTTCTATTTCCAAGCTTGAGACAATAAGTATACTAAACTGTGGCTACTCTGGCCACACTCTGGGATACTTGTATAAGCAGAAACAGAGGATAATTCTAGCTTATGTCAATAAGAGCGCAAGATTTCAGTGTTCAATAAAACACAAAGTATTGTAATATTTATTGTCTTAGAAAATATACATTTGAAGAATTTTTCAAAACACTGAATGATGAAATATATAAGATAGGAAAAACCAGAGAAGTCATTATACTTGGAGACCTGAATAGTAGAGTAGGACGAAAAATGCAGGACAAAGTAGTTGGTCCATATGGGGAAACAACTCAGAATGATAATGGAGAAAGGCTAATAGATATATGCGAGAGTCACCAACTGAAAATACTCAATGGATTTTTCAAACACAAAGACATTCACACGTATACTCGGGTACAACATACGAGAAATTTAAGATCTATAATTGACTATATAATAACAAAACAGAACAGTGGAGTACAAGTGAACGATGTCAGGGCGTACGTGTTACATGTGGGTCAGAACACTACCTAGTTAGGGCCAAAATGTTTTTTCAATACAGACATACGAATCCTAATAAAACACCGATAACTGATGAGACAGAAAAAATAACGACGAAAAAATATAATACAGAAAGCCTGATACACGGCAACATACGAACACTATACCAACAGAGATTGAACCAGAAACTTGAAGATCCAGCCGAGAAATCTGCGAATGAAGTATACGAGAACATAATAAATAGTATACAAACAGCAGCGGAGGAATCTCTCGGTGTTAAGACTAGATTTCAAAATGATAAACCTTGGTGGAATGATCAAATGGAAGAACTGGTACAGAGAAGAAGCAACTGTACCCAAAATGGATGAGTACAAAATCCGAAGAGGATAAAAGAGCATATCTGGAAGTAAAAAGATCAACTAGGCGAACCATTTCAGCCGCAAAAACGCAAATGTGGGATAAAAATGCATGGAGATCAATGCACACCTGGGGGGAACTAAGTGTTCTGAGGCATGAAAATTCATTAAAAAGGTTAAATCTAGTGAAAGAAATCATGAATGCATAGAGATGATACCCATAAAAACATGGATAGGCCATTACGAACAACTGCTAACAGAAAACAGGACAAAATATTCCTCGATTACACCCTCAGAAATACTGATTGAAGGAGAGGAAATAAACATCAACCTTACCACACTTGAAAGAGCTGTAAGAAAGTTGAAAAATGGCAGAGCGACAGGTCCAGAAGGAATAGCAGCGGAATTGATAAAATGTGGAACAAGAAAACTCTTCGAGGCTCTGACCTGGTGCATGAATAAGTTCATAAATGGCGCTCCAGTACCGAAACAATGGAAAGTAGCCTACATTTCCTCAATCCATAAAAAAGGGACTAAACAAAATTGTGCTAATTATAGGGGAATTTCAGTGACAAGCACGATGAGTCGTTTCTATGGAAGGATTCTCAGAGATCTTATAGAATCCGAATACAGCTGTCAAGAGGAAGAGGAACAGTCTAGGTTCAGAGCTGGTAGAACATGCACGGATAACGTTTTCTGCTTGAAACAACTGGTAGAGAAACGACTGAGCACAAACCAAGAAACGCATCTTATGTTCATAGACCTTCACAAAGCGTATGATACAGTACCCGTTAAAAAACTATGGAATGAATTACAGGAGTCGAATATTAATCAAACTCTAATTAAGGCCCTACAAAATCTGTATGAGAATTCAGAATCAAGAATAAAAGTAGGTAATAGAATATCAAGAAGTTTTCCGGTCAGCAAAGGATTGCGTCAAGGCTGCTGTGTATCAACCACGCTCTTCAAAATCTATGTTGCCAGAGCTCTTGCTCTTTGGAAGAGAAAATGTAGGGAAATCGGAATAGACTTAGGCAAAACTTGTCTTTTTACGCTCCAGTTCGCTGATGACCAAGTCATAATTGCTAGTGAAAAGGATGACTTGGAATATATGACCTGAAAGTTGCAGGAAGAGTATAAACAATGGGGCCTAGAACTTAACACCGAAAAGACCAAATATCTTCCCATCGGAGGGGAATTAGCAAACATTCAACTCGATACAGAAGAAATCACTTCCCGCACTAGCTACACATACTTGGGGGTTGAATTTGATATTACAGGCAACTACGATCGGGAAATTCAGAAACGGATAAACCAAGCCAGGGGTCTTATCTCATGTTTGAACGGAGTCTTTTGGAGTAATGAAATAGGAAAAAAGCGAAAATACAACATCTACGAAACAATGATTAAGAGCTCATTATTGTATGGATCGGAAACGTGGCGAATCACAGGAAATTACAAAAGGAAACTGGAGGCCACAGAAATGGATGTGTTTAGACGAACATTAGGGATATCTAGAAGGGACCGAATACGGAATGAAGATGTTCGAATGAGAATGGGAATAGAAGAATCGCTCATGACAGACGTTGAACGCAGGCAACTTGTTTGGTACGAACATGTACAGAGGATGGATGATGCTAGACTACCAAAGCAGATGATGGAGTGGATACCATCACATCGTAGAAAACGAGGAAGACCGAGAAAAACTTGGATGGAGAGGGTTTCTAAAGCGATGAGTTCGAGGAACCTGGCAGAAAACCAGTGGAGTGACAGGAGATCATGGAAATTAGGCATCGGACAACGACGAAAGACGTTTTAAAACTGATATATATATATAAACAAATATATATATATACTAGCTTTTTACCCGCGGCTTCGCCCGCAGTGGAGTCATTAAATAAGTATGAAAGATAAAGGGTAAGGGTATAATAATAGTAAAACTTCATTACTGAAGTAGCTAAATTTGACGATTTTTTGACAAACAATTGTTTTATCTTTCGTAAAAAATTTTTTTTTTTTTAAATATAAAGTACCCTATGTTACTTCTAATACCTTCAAGAGTATATGTACAAAGTTTCATGATGATCGGTTCAGTAGTTTTTGCGTGAAAGCGTAACAAACAAACTTACATTTGCATTTATAATATTGAGTAGGGATAGTAGGGATAGTAGGGATTAGTAGGGATATATATATATATATATGAAACAGAATACAGAAATGGATGTGTTTAGACGAACATTAGGGATATCTAGAAGGGACCGAATACGGAATGAAGATGTTCGAATGAGAATGGGAATAGAAGAATCGCTCATGACAGACGTTGAACGCAGGCAACTTGTTTGGTACGAACATGTACAGAGGATGGATGATGCTAGACTACCAAAGCAGATGATGGAGTGGATACCATCACATCGTAGAAAACGAGGAAGACCGAGAAAAACTTGGATGGAGAGGGTTTCTGAAGCGATGAGTTCGAGCAACCTGGCAGAAAACCAGTGGAGTGACAGGAGATCATGGAAATTAGGCATCGGACAACGACGAAAGACGTTTTAAAACTGATATATATATAAACAAATGTATATATATATATATATATATATATATGTATATATATACATTTGGGAATTATGTACGAAACAAAAAATGACTGCCACGGCTTTGCTGGCATATGCAAATTGCATATGACGAAATTTTCAATAACGTTATTGAATACACGGTGCTATTTCAATGATACAACATCTAATGTCGGTTTTAATACTTCGATAGTTAAAGGCTTAATGGCATAAGCCTGTGACTTCAGATAACCCCACAGCCAGCAACCTAAAGGCGTTAAATTGCAACTGCGTGGAGGCCAATTCTGGTCACCAAATCGGGAAACGGCATGATCAGGAGCAAACTCGTTCAAGATCGTCAATGTTTCACGGGCGGTATGACATGGGGCACCGTCCTGCCGAAACTACATGTCGACAAGATCAATAGCTTCCAAATGAGGCCCAAAAAACTGTGTTATCATAGCAGGATAACATTCGCCATTCACCGTTACTGCATTACCTTCTTCGTTTTCGAAGAAAAACAATCCAATTATTCCTCTAGACCATAATGCACACACTATACAGTGATCCGTTGTGGATGCATTGCTTTTGGTTGAATCATTCGTGTATTTTCTAAGCCCCAAATGCATCAGTTTTGCCTTTTAACAAAACCATCGAAGTGAAAATGGGCCTCATCACTGAAAATGAGGACTATCCGTATAAAGAATGTTAAGGAAACCAAATAATTATATATTATGAATAATTGTATATACCTTCTATCAAGTATAAACCTCTATTCATTTTATTTTATTCATAATATATAATTATTTGGTTTCCTTGGCATTCTTTATACAGATAGTCCTTGTGCTATAACAGAGGCCGTTAAATTACCTTTCAATCTTTTAGATCAATGATAAACCACAGAATTATTTATTTGAGTTAACATTACATTTCATTCAAATTTTCAGTATTCATTTACCAGAAGCTTTCTGAATTGTATGAAGGTGAGAAAATATTTTTGTTGATTGATGTTATATTTTATTGAATATGAATATAATTGAGTACTGAGGAAGTAAAGTCTCTCTTAAAACTTGTTTTTTAGAAATTTTTTACATATCTTGAGATTTTATGAAAAGTTACTTAGTTAGATATCCAATAATATTGAATATTCTAAGTAAGATAGTTTTATGATAAAATTCTCAAGATTATGTTAAACATTTTTGAAAGATATCTGTTTTCATAAGATTGATGAGCAGAAACAAAATTTTGTCTACCCGAAATATTTAATTTATAGGATTTTTGTTAACAATTTTTATTTATTGGATTGTGTTATATCATTTGGATGTCTTATAATGAATGTTCATTTAATATGTCGTTTGATATAAGTGGTACTTATATGACATTAATTTAATTTAATTCCTGAATTTATATTATATTAAACATAATTTTTTGAAATTTAATATGTAGAAGGCTAATGTTAAAATATTTAAATAATTTTATATACCTTCTATCAAGTATAAACCTCTATTTATTTTATTTAAAAAACGATTTGTATGAACCTCAAAACATTTCAAACTGGATGTTATCATCATGTCGCATCTGTCTAAAACTGCGACAATCAGCTGTTACTGTTCAAAAAGTTTATGTTTTTAATGTCATCTTTTGAAAACAAGCCGATTCAATTAGTACCCTCTATAAATGTTGAAATTTTTAACCATCTTTTTGGCTACGTGATTTAAAAAACGATTTGTATGAAACTCAAAACATTTCAAACTGGATGTTATCATCATGTCGTATCTGTCTAAAACTGCGACAATCAGCTTTTACTATTCAAAAACTTCATGTTTTTATTGTCATCTTTTGAAAACAGGCCGATTCAATTAGTACTCTCTATAAATGTTGAAATTTTTAACCATTTTTTTGGCTACGTGATAAAAATTGAGAGTTGCCATTAATTGATATAGCAGGTGAGAAGTTTATAGATCAGTCTTGTATTTCAATTGACTCTACAATTTCTTTCTTGAATTTTTCATTGATTCATCATTATTAAATAATATGTTTAATAATAATAATTAATAATTTAATAATTTGTTTAATTTTTCCTATTATATGACCTATCAACGCCAGGGTATTATAATAATAATAATAAAGTTTATTTGATGAATAAACAGTTTACATCACTGAGATACATAGGAGGGTATTGCAACGTGTACGTGACATTAAACACAACATAATATTCCGAAAACCCAGTTCTATGAAGAGAAAGCAAAATATAACTTATATTATATTGTTTCTATAAATCATTCAGCACCTAAAATTTATCATTCCTGAAAACGCTACCAAACAACGTTGTCTCTCATTAATACGTAACTAAATCTTAAAGTTCCGGCTATATTTTTCTGTGGAAATATCCTTCCTCCAAAACACGACGATGTTCATTCCATCAGAGTATCCTTTTCATCTGGCAACAAACTCCTTATTTTTTCGGTTTTAGCCGATCGAACCAAGACTGGCGCCATTTTTCGGGACAAACGTGGCGCCATCCCCGTCCTCCCGTTCCTAAATGCATCGCTTCTCTCCATCCATTCCCGGCATTGAAATAACAAATTGTTATAATCGGGATGGCACAAAAAGACATTTACTTTTTGCAGAAACTTCTCTGTTTGCTGGGCAGATAATTGTTTTGGCGTACCGTTAAGGGAACGAGGAAAAAATGAAATGATTTATGGGGCCTGATGTTTTTGCAGTTGGAGGGGGCACACAGATTTTAGCACTCTAGATGTAACATGTCTTTATTGGTTCATTGAAAAAAATCATTAACAACTCACTTATTTTTTCCAAAGATGATAAAGGTAATTCCATCAATTCAACAAATAAAGAACATATATCGAAAAGTTAAAAATTTTTATCGATTCTGTCTATTATGATATAATATCATAAAAATGCCAAGGATAAATTTCGAAAAATCAGTTAAAGTGCATTGAAAGGGACCCGAATTTTTATCACACAAATTCATAATCAGTAATCCCCAAGAACCAGAATTAATTTAATTACAGCATCAAAGAAAAACCAACTACATGCCAAGACAAAAGAGAAAAAATGTAGTTTTAATATATGATGAATTTATCTAAGGCAAAATTTGTATTATTGAGAAGAATTTTTTTGAAGCTGTTCTTGAACCTCCTTGCAGGCAGTTGCTTCGCGAAATCTGAGAGCTTATTGTAGACTTTGGGACCCCTGCTAACAGAATTTCCGGCTATGATGCGAAGTGCTAAGTTTGTCTCTTCTCCTTGCGTGGAAATATTGAAACAAATCATTTGATGGAAACTTGTCGAAGTTCTTATGGACGTAAGTGGCAAACTGCAAGACATACATAGCCGATATGGTAAGTCTAGCTCAAGAAAAGCATATCTACAACTCTCTGTTTGTTTTAGATTCAGGATTGCTCGAACCGCTCTCTTCTGCAGAACCAAATGGTCCTTCGTGAGTGCTGGCGTACACAACAGAAGAGTTCCATATGTCGGAACCTAATGGAAAGTGGCAAAGTAAGTTATGAGGCCTGCATGTCTAGAGAACACTCTTTTGACTGTTAATAGATTATATATAGTTAATAGATAGCCCATTTTTCATCATCTCTTCAATCTGTGCTTCCCACGACAGAGCTCCATTAACTGATAATTCAAGTAGTTTAAAGTTCTATTTCCTATTATTCCTTATTCGCAGGCTTTGGGTCTTGGACTCATTGACTGAAAGGGCGTTGTAGCTGAACCTCCTTTCAGTTGTCGGGTGCACATATCTCTCAATCTCAAGTAAGATTCAAATTCATTGGATCTCAAATCAAGGTCTTTCATAAAGATAATGAAGAGTAGAGGCCCCAAATTTGATCCTTAAAGAACTACAGAGTTTAAGTTACGTTTTTCCGATATCACATAGTTCCACTCAACTAATTGTTGCCTGTCCAGAAGGAAGCCGTGTCCTTTTGGACCATATTTTACAGCCCCTGCATTAAATTTGGACACCTCATAGATATTAGTGAAAAATGTACGAAATTCAAGGATAAATATCGGTTGTTTTTAAATGATTTAAAGTAAAACACTTTATTTCCGCTTATTTTTATTTTTCAACGACAATTGTTTCGTCAATTACATATTGACTTCGTCAGGTGAGTATGGTAACAAACTACTTTTACAAAATCTTTCTCCTTAAATACAAGTTTCACTAAAAATACGTGATAAAATGAAGTTTACAAGGAATTTATTAAAAAAGTTTCAACAACGGAGAACGGTTCACATCTGTTTGGTCGTTCAACAAAATATTCATTTTATGATGCCGGTTTATTTCCATTGCTTCTAAAAGGTCCAATCTATTGCATTTGTTTTCAAAATGGAGAACTTCCAAATGCAATAGATTGGACCTTTTAGAAGCAATGGAAATAAACCGGCATCATAAAATGAATATTTTGTTGAACGACCAAACAGATGTGAACCATTCTCCGTTGTTGAACCTATTTTAATAAATTCCTTGTTAACTTCATTTTATCACGTATTTTTAGTGAAAATTGTATTTAAGGAGAAAGATTTTGTGAAAGTAGTTAGTTACCATACTCACCTGACGAAGTCAATATGTAATTGACGAAACAATTGTCGTTGAAAAATAAAAATAAGCGGAAATAAAGTGTTTTACTTCAAATCATTTACTATGAATTTCCGTCAAGTAGAGACCGAAACAATCAAGAATTCGGTTGGTTTTTTTAGAGTGATAAAACTTTCGATAGGGATAACTGTGTGTTTTGACATTTATGTTCGTAAGCATTGACAAATTATCATGGAAAGACTCAGGCCGCAACAGCGTTTGCAAATTGTTGAAATTTATTTTCAGAATCAGAGTTTTATTCGTCAAACTTATAGAGCACTTCGTGAAATTTATGGTTTACATAATAGTCCATCAGAGCAGCTTATTCGTCGAACTATCGATAGATTTCGGACAACATTTTCTCTACTCGATGCAACAACAAGACAAAGATCTGTACGTACAGAAGAAAATATCGTTGCAGTGAATCATAGTGTTGATGATAATCCAGATTTGTCTATTCTTCGACGTTCACAACAAGTTAGACTCTGTGCATCCACCACATGAAAAATTTTGCATATGGATCTTGGTCTACACCCATACAAGATTCGACTGGTTCAAGAATAAAAGTCACTTGACCATAAGAAGAGTCGTTTGTTTGCTGATTGGGCCCTAGAACAGCTTGAAGTTGTATCGTAAAAGTGTGTTTAGTGATTAAGCTCGTTTCTGATTGAACTGCTATGTAAACAAGCATAATTGCCGTATATGGAGGGAAAACAATCCTCAAGAAGTTCTGCAGGTTCCACTGCATCCTGAAAAATGCACTGTATGGTGTGCTTTACACGCTGGAGGCATCGTCGGTCCATATTTCTTTAAAAATGATGCTGAAGCGAATGTTACAGTGAATGGTGCTCCTTAGAGATTGATGAACAATGATTATTTGTTTCAAAATTTGATTAGTATCGACCCAGAAGTGTTTTGGTGCCAGCAAGATGGTGCTACACCTCATGCTGCTACCGTAACAATTGATTTATTGAAAGAAAGATTTGGCGATAAGATTATTTAGAGAAATGGTCCAATTAATTGGCCTCCAAGATAATGCAACCTAACTCCACTGGATTATTTTCTTTGGGATTATGTCAAGTCATTGGTTTATGCTGATAAACCAGAAACAATAGACGCTTTGAAAGCCAACATAACTCGTGTTCTTGATGAAATAAGGCCTGAATTACTCGAAAAAGTGGTCCAAAATCCGCCTTCTGGTCGAATGCGGTTCTCAGAGCAAGTCGTGGTGAACATATGATGAAAATTATTTTTAAAACATAAATATCATAAATTTATCTTTTAAATATAAAAAAAAATTGTCTTCAATCTTAATTTAAATGTGTTTCATTTCAATTTAAAGTTCTATCACTTAAAAAAAACACCCGATATTTCATAAAAAATTCATAAGAATTGATAACAAAAATTATTGATATAACAATATTTGATTTTTAACTTCTCATAATTTTTCTAAGATCTAATGAAAAATTTTTTTTAATTTATATTCACGAAATTGAACGTGTCGTCACTGAACATCTTAAAACTAGATTTGAAATCAATTAGATTTCTAAATTCAAAAATATTTGAGGAACAAAATTTCAAATAAGAATAACTCAAGAACCACTGAGCTCAGTTTGTCAGTTTTTGAACACAACTGATATTCAAACACCAAACCCACCTTGTACAAACCTGGAATGGCCGAAGATGAGCATTTTTCCAGAAAAATCAACTTTAGCGATGCAGCTCATTATCGCCTTGGAGGACTATTTTTTGCGGGTATCCGTTAAGAATAAGTGTTACGCTACAAACGACAGTGTACTGAAAAATTGAGTTGACCGGATGGGGTACTCTTTGACCAGTCGTGGCGATCATTTTAAGGATATTGTTTTTCTTTCGTAAAAGACAAGGTTCAGCCTTTCTAGTATACTCACAATCTTGATAAAATATTCATTAGTTATTTGCTTATAACCGAATGACCCATCCCTTATAGGAAAAAAATTTATGTCGTATTATTAAGGAAGGACGTCTTATGCTTGATTATGATCGCCCTCATAAATCCCCTTGCCCATCCATGGTTAGTCTGCATGGACAATAAATGAAATTTATTTTTGACAATACCGGAATCAGATCGAACTCTGCCATCTCCCTACTGGCAATTCTCGAACTCACAAACCAATCCATAAATTTTCCTTATCATACGCAATTTCCTCAGATTTGTCTGCGGCATAAATGCACTCCGATATACACAAGGCACAATATCCGAAATTGCAATTGCTTTTATCTACTTATCTTGTTGTTCTGAAAAACAACATAAACTTCGATAGGGGTTGGGGTGCAACACTGCGAGATACTTTCAATCAATCTGTAGACGAGGGTAACGTTTCCAGTTTATATCTTTACCCACTGGCCATATATCTTCGAGATGGTTATGATACAAATTATTTTATGTACTCTTTCGCTGAGGTTTTTGTCCTCACCCCAAGCATTGAGGCAGTTCCATCTTGAGAACCCCAGATATTACAGAATTATCTTGATGAACTGTGAAATTCGATTCTGTATGGATTCATGACTTTGCATCAATACAATTCATTTTCGGTTCCATTGAAAACCAAAGCTGTGGATGGGAAAAAGCAATCTGAATATTTCTAATAATTCCATCATTTCCTACTCAAAATCTACCCTTTTCACATTTTCTTCAATTTGAAACCTGAATATTTTGTAACATATTCATTATAAATATCATCAATTAAATCAAGATAATGATAGAATTTCTATATATCTTCTTAACGTTAGAATGTTTGAAATATATTTAATTTGTTCAGTTTCAACATGCTATGTTTTAAACTGAAGGAAAAATTCAATTATCGGAAAACTATATTTGAAATTCCGCCAAGCGAACACTTTCAAACATCCAAAAATCAAGGAAATAGTCAAAAACAATAAAGATAATATGAAAAATTAATATTATCCGTACGTTTGATTATTGAAAGTAGGAAATTTTCAATTATATCTATAATTCATAACATTACCACTGCTAAAGGCTGATAAATGGCAAACGGGTGGTGAATCTGCAGGCTAAGAAATTTAGAAGCTATTTTCTTTAGAGCGTAGAACAGGATTGAACACAGAATTAAGTTATGATATTAGTTCGAAATTGAAAACGGACTTGCTAAATATCTAGTGTTTTTTTTAGAGTGATAGAATATAGAACTTTTAATTGAAATAAAACAGATTTGAATTTAGATTGAAGCCAATTTCGTTTTTATTTGAAAGATAATTTTATGACATTTATGTTTCAAAAATAATTTCCGGCATATGTCCACCACGACTAGCTCTAAGAAACTTCATTCGACCAGACCAATTTTGGACCACTTTTTCGAGTAATTCAGTCTTATTTCATCAATAACACGAGTTATGTTGGCTTCAAAAGCGTCTATTGTTTCTGGTTTATCAGCATAAACCAATGACTTGACATAAAACCAAAGAAAATAATCCAGTGGAGTTATGTTGCATTATCTTGGAGGCCAATTAATTGGACCATTTCTCTAAATAATGTTATCGCCAAATCTTTCTTTCAATAAATCAATTGTTACGGTAGCAGCATGAGGTGTAGCACCATCTTGTTGGCACCAAAACACTTCTGAGTCGATACCATTCAAATTTTGAAACAAATAATCATTGATCATCGATCTGTAACAATAAAATAGAAAAAGGCCTTTTACTTGATAAAAGAAATATAACAAAATTTGAATATCAAAACAGATTTAGTCTGTTAGTCTTCTACAATTTTAATTTAGGGCCGATGAAGTGATTATCAGAATTCTAATTGTTTTTTGAAGATAAAGTGCATGTTTTGAGAGATTTTTGAATTGACTTATTTGAATATTTAAATATATAAAATATTTCAAATAAATTATATTTCCTGAGAACTCCTCAAGTTGTGTTTCATGTTTTCAAAAAAGAATTGGTGTTCATAATGGTAAGATCAGAAACAAGATTTTGTCTCCTTTAAATATTTATTTATTAACTTCAATGACTTTTTTTATATCTGTTGGTTCATTTATTCCATTTGACATTATATATTGAGTTTTGATTATATACGTCTATTAAATATAAGCGGTGCTTACTGTAGACATTAATTTAATTCCGAAGGTTTTTTGAATGAAAATTTTTTTGAAATTAAAATTGTAGAAGAATAACCAGATTAAATCTATTTTGATATTCAAAAAGATCTGTAACGAGTACAATTCACTGTAACATTAACTCGAGCATTGTTTTTAAAGAAATATGGACCGACGATGCCTCCAGCGTGTAAAACATACCATACATGCATTTTTCAGGATGCAATGGAACCTGCAGAACTTCTTGAGGATTGTTTTCTTTCTATATACGGCAATTTTGCTTGTTTACATAACCGTTCAACCAAAAATCAGCTTCATCACTAAACACAATTTTACGATACAAAAGTGGACTTCAAGCTGTTCTAGGGCCCAATCAGCGAACAAACGACGCTTATTATGATCAAGTGGCTTTAGTTCTTGAACCAGTTGGATCTTGTATGGGTGTAGACCAAGATCTTCACGAAAAATTTTCCATGTGAAGGATGCACAGAGTCCAACTTGTTGTGAACATCGACGAATAGACAAATCTGGATCATCATTAACACTATGACATACAACACTGATATTTTCTTCTGTACGTCCAATTCTTTGTCTTGTCGTTGTTGTTGCATCGAGTAGAGAAGATTTTGTCCGAAATATATCGATAGTTCGACGAATAAGCTGCTCTGATGGACGATTATGTAAACCATAAATTTCACGAAGTGCTCTATAAGTTTGGCGAATAGAACACTGATTTTGAAAATAAATTTCAACAATTTGTAAACGTTGTTGCGGCGTGAGTCTTTCCATGATAATTTGTCAATGCTTACTGAACAGAAATGTCATAACAACATGTCTTCTACCTTCTGTCAAATCACAGTTATCCCTATCGAAAGTTCTATCACTCTAAAAAAAACACCCGATACAATACCTTCTAAAAATTTATAAGAATTCAAAAACAAAATGAAAGTTGATCTGTTATTCTGATAGAAATTAAAATTAAATTAAACTTCGAGTGTTTCTACTTGGAGGAGTCTTTCAAATGAATTGAAAATTAAAAAAGCAGAATTTCTCCTTTTCAACGTAAACAAACTCAAAGTTTAATTCTATTTGAATTTTTATTGGATTTAAAGAAAGAATTCCTTGGAGGAGTGTAATATTTTAAAATTCAAGGATTAAAACAAAATACTCCAGTAATAAAATAATGAAAAATTAAACTAAAATAATAATTAATTAAAAAAATGCAATCGAAATACCGTTTCTATTCAAGTGGACAAATAGAATTCTCAAACATCATACAAAACTCGAAAATATAAAGGTATACATACAAAATAGACAAATTCTGGAGAATGTGTTATATTTGTTAACTTTACAACACAGAGCATTTTGTGGAATCGATTTTCTTATTTATGAGGTTCATATAAAACAGCTGTATCGGCCAATTATCAAATGCAATTTCAGTCAGTATTGTGTATTTTTTAAATATTTTTTCATATTTTTGAGTGTCGTGTGATATTTGAGAATTCTATGTCTACTCAAATAGAAACAGTATTTTTAAGACTTTTTCGGTTCCATAGAATATTTTTCATGAAATATGATGAATTTTTTGGGAAAATCATTGACAGATGAATTATGTTGAACATATACAGGATGTCTCAATGGAAATTTGACCCCCCCAGAACTCAGGAAAGAAGAATTTTCGAAGATTTTAAAAAGACAGGTCTACTCCCCTTTTGAGGGGGATGAATTTCCATCATAAGTGAACCCTCAACATTTTTTGAATAGGAGAGAGATGTCGAGTGTTGGTTAGTTTGAAAGTTATTTATGTTCTGTGCACAACCCAGTTAAATTTTTCAAAATAGGTTCACTATTCACGAAATAACGTAATATTGAACTTACCGTCAAAAGGTGATGTTAAACATACATTTGAGCCGCCCAAACTCAAGAACTTAAGAGTTTTGAAGAATCTAAAAATAATTTTCAAGTTCTGTATTAGGGGGAAAGAATTCCTATGACATTGTTCCGAAAAATCCACCTGAGGGTGGCAACAACCCCCAATTTTTTTTAATACAAAAGAGATGGGGTTATGTTTTAGTTAAAAAGCTTTTTTATCGATCCGATATTGAACATTATCAGAAGGTTAACTCAAACCCGAAACCCAATACATTCAAATACACCAGATCTGTAAGTAATGATAGGGAACGTCCAGAAAAAAATGTAAAGTATTTGGAGAACTAACATATGTATTATTCAAAATGACCACCACGAACCTCCAGACAATGATCTAGTTTACTTTCCAATCTTTCCCTAACATTTTCGAAAATGTCGGGTGTCAGTAATTAGCATTTCGTGATGATTTTTTGTCGCAGTTCTGCAAGATTTTCAGGTGGAGTTGTATAAACTTTGGACTTCAAATGTCCCCACAAAAAAATCTAATGGCGTTAGATTGGGTAATCTTGCTGGCCACTTTATAGGATCCCTCCTGCAAATCCAACGTCCTGGATAACTAAAACAAAATGTAAAAATTACTATGTTTTACTACCAATAAAAATATAAATTACACATTTTCTTGTGACTCGAGTTTCGGGAAATGAACCATCATCAGACAACTGAAGACCTAACAGTGGTACAGAGGTATTTAAACAAAAGTGATACATATTTTGAATATTTCAACAGAGGTTTACAAGCGGAACGTGATAAAAAACCGGGTTAAAAAAGAGGGGCCTTCTAACAGATATCAGAATGTCGGCAATCGACAAAGAAGGTTGTTAAACAGATGGTACCCATTTAAATATCTCAAATAATTTTTGGGGTTACATAGCTCCGTAGTCATTCATTATTTTTACATTATTTTGTTGTATATCTCAAATATTTGGATTTACATAGCTCCGTACATTCATTCATTATTTTTCACATTATTTTTATTGTGAACTAATTAAAAAATTTCAATAATCAAGTTTCTTTTCTTTTGAATCTACATCTAAAATTTTCTTAAGATTTATATATTTTTATTGGTAGTAAAACATGGTAATTTTTACAATTTGTTTTAATTATGATCAACTTCCATATAGTAACGGCTGAAAAATTCAGTCCTGGATAACGTTCGTTCAAAAATTGTCGAACACGGATATCGAAATGTGGCTGTGCAGCATCCTGGTTTAATGTGAGTTCACGCGTTTCACACATTTTTCCATCATGAACGATAAGTAAATCGAATGTTTTCAAAGTGAAAACAACAAAAAACTCAAATTGTTCTGTCATTAAATAAAAATATTTTGAAATTTCCACTGCGATATTTAGAGAACAGAGAAACCTTCTCAACTAAACCATATCCAACATCTCCTCCCTATTCAAAAAATGTAGGGGGTTGTTGCCGTCCTCAGGTGGATTTTTCTGAACAATGGCATCATGGGAATTCTTTCTTCCGCATACAGAACTTGAAAATTATTTTTGGATTCTTCAAAATTTCAACTGTCTGTTCAACATCTTTTTTTGATGATATTACATTATTTCGTGAATAATGAACCCTCTTTTGAAAATTTTAGCTGGGTTGTGCACAGAACATGAACTTTCAAATTAACAAATACTCGACATCTCTTATCTATTCAAAAAATGTCGGAGGTTGATGCCACCTTCATGAGGGAGTTTTTTTCGGAACAAACTCATGATAGAAATTCGTCCCCCTCAAAACAGAAGTTGTCCTTTTTTTTAATCTTCGAAAATTCTTCGTTTCTGAGTTCTAGGGGGTCTAATTTTAGTTGGGATAGCCTGTATATTCAATTCAATAATGCAATATTCACAAACCAATTTAAAAGCGTGTTTTATTGAGGTTTTGCATCGAATCAATGGTGCGTCCAATAGTTTGGTCAGGGATTGTACGTACAAGAGCTTTGCGAGGTAATTCGAGTGAATAAATGTATTCCCGATATTTTCACGTTATAAAAGAAGAAAAAGCTTTCCTCGTGCTCAAGTCAGATCATAATATCCCGTAATGCCCATAATTATTATGTTAATATTCGGCTATCAATTCGGCTGATTTTTAGGAATTAATTTATTATCGTCGAATTAATTTATTTGAAATCTGATTTGTTATTTTCAATTTTAAATCCTTATATTATGTCATTTTCTTAATGAACATTCCGATAAAAATCAAGTTAGTTTTTTTACATGATCTGAAGAATTACACGAACTCCAGTCATAAAATGATTGATGGTCGTCGCCTCATATCCAGAGTTTGACCATTTCGGCGCATAGTGAAGCGATATAGTCATTAAAACCCACCCCTGTCCACAGCAAGCTGCATCTTCACGCATTCAGATGCGAAGTTATTCATATTCGTTCCCAAATTTCGCATTGTTATTCATAATTCACCGACATTCATGGCTCGGCACTTAAAGGACTGTCGAAATTACATAGTCGATCGCGTTTTCTCCCCAGGATCTCCACCCCTGACATTCCGACATCCCGCGATATTATATATCATTTTTATTGTAGTTGTTTATGTGAAGAGAGGCCGCTTTAAGTTTTATTGTCCCCCTTGTTCCGAATATTAGAGATAGGATCTTCACTTTGTTCCGAATATTCGGGTGGGTCCACTCGTTGATTGAGTTGAAGCCATTGAGGCGAATTGCTGTCACAATTCATTTATTTTATGGTAAGGGTTGTTGGACTGATCTCTGAAAGTTTTAACTGGAGTTGGCACCTCATCAAAAAAAATTGCAATCGAATCGTACAGATTTAAATAAATCGCCTCAAATCCTCAAGCTGTCATAAATGAATACTTGTATTTTACTCGTCTTGCATTTGACGAAGAAATTACTTTGACCTTATATACAAAACTTGTAATAATTCGTGAAACCAATAAATGTTAAATTGAAGATAAACCATCGATATTTCGACCATATGTTATATGACATTTTTGTTGTAAATAAGTTGTATGATCTTCCCTTGAAGTTTAGCCCTTTTAAAAGCAGACACCCTGTATTCATCTAAGAGTTTGTGCTTTTCTGAAATGCCAAAATCACATATTTTTTCTTCACGCATTAAGTGGCTGCGATACAACATGAACATTTTTCAAGAGATGTAAAACAACGATTTCGATATTGTTCGAGGAACAAAATTCAATTAATTGTGCTGAAGTTTCTAAATAAAAAAACTCTACTCCAGAAGTTATGATCACTAACGGAATTCGCTTTCTTCTTTCTATATACGGAGTCCCAAAAAAAGTTACCTGCTTGGATAAATTACGATACTTACCTTTTGCAAAAGAACTCTGAATAAAAAACCTTGTCTTTTCCCAACCTCTGCTCTGCTCAACAACATTTATTCCAGTTATATTGTCAAGTTCAAGTGTGGCTTAGTAATAAATTGGATCCAGAAGACTGTGGTTGGAAGTTAGTTGACAATACATACTCCCACCAGCACCAGAAAAACTCCTCAATAGTATTACAGATAATAGCTGGAATTAATTCTCCGGAAGCTCTACAGATTTAAATCCACATAAATCTCATGAAAACATTTAGAATTAAAATTTTAAAAAACATGCCCTAGATAACACTGTATTAAAAATTAACTAATAAAGAATGGAAAAAAAAATAAAATAATTACAAAATTATTTAGATATCACCTTATACATACATGCTTCGATTGGATGTTGAAGAATCACAAGTTCCATCATCAAAAAATTTTCAACATACTACTCTGTCAAGAAAGTACCGGGAAATTTCAATTAAAACAACATTTTTACATTTAATCGTCAAAATTTATTGGGTCGCCTTCAAAATAGGCTCCATTTGCTCCAATACATCTATGCCAACGGCACTTCCAGTTATCGAAACATTTTTTATAGGCGCTTTCCGGGATGGACTTTAGCTCTCGCGCCGAATTTTGTTTTATGGCTTCAATCGACTCAAAACGGGTGCCACGAAGGTGCAATTTTAGTTTTGGGAAGAGGAAAAAGTCGCAGGGAGCCAAATCCGGCGAATACGGTAGTTTCTGAAGCACGTTTGTTGAGTTTTTGGCGTGAAAGTCAGTCACAATCGTAGCTCGGTGAGAAGGCGCGTTATCGTCATGCAAAATCCATGAGTTGTTCGCCAACAAATTTGGCCGCTTCTTACGGATACGCTCACGCAAACGTTTCATAACGCCTAGGTAATACTCCTTGTTTACCGTCTGACCTTCTGGAACGAATTCGTAGTGCACCACGCCACGGATATCGAAGAAAACAATGAGCATCACCTTCATTTTCGAGCGGCTTTGGCGTGGTTTTTTCGGTTTCGGCTCATTTTTTGCCACCCATTCCGATGATTGCTTGCTTGTTTGCATATCGTACTCGTAGACCCAGGTCTCATCGCCAGTTATAATGAGTTCCATGAATGTAGAATCGGAATTACAGCGATCCAGCATGTCTGAAGCAACCTGTTCGCGATGACGTTTTTGAAGAAAATTCAGGTCTTTCGGTACGAGTCGTGCGGCCACCTTTCTCATGCCCAAAATATCAATCAAAATCGTACGTGCGGACTCATGGGATATCTTAAGATCATGTGCTATCTCTCTCAAGCTGGTACGACGGTTTTCCAGCACCCTTTCCTTAATTTTATCGACGTTATCTTCGATTGAAGCCGTCGATGGGCGACCACTTCACGACCGTCCTTGAAGGCTCTGTACCACTGATATGCACGAGTTTTCGATAGAGCATTATCACCAAAGGCCTTTTGCAACATTTTCAATGCATCGGCACACGAAAATTCATTTGCAACACAAAACTTTAAACAAATTCTTTGCTCAACGTAATCACCAATAGTAAAAATCGGCACGCACTCTGACATCGACTGACTTAATCAGCTGTTGCAAACACACTAGTTGACAGATCCCGCTTAAGCTTGGCATAGTAATTAAGAACAGTGGTACCAACCTAGGAAAAAAAAAATTTTACCTGCCTCATTGCGCCGCCAGATTTAAATCGATAATTCCCGGTACTTTCTTGACAGAATGTATAATTCAAAAAGAACCTTTTTTATTTTCCTTTTTAAAGAATAAATAGCACACTCTCCAGAAAAAGAGCCTGATATAATAAATTTTGACCCAAATGTCTTCAGTAAGGAGTTACTTGAAAAAACAAAGTAATCAATAAAAATATAAAAACACTTTTTTTCACCAGACAATTCTGCAACAACTAACCAATAATGGGATAAGCGTGGTTTAACCGAATATTAGGTTATGTCACAGAAATATACAATGAAAGAAGATACGACTTAGACTCAGAATCAGATAACTGTCACCTGCAAGATACAATACAAAAAAATTTCTCAGTTATTGATATCGGGTACTCTTTTTAGAGTGATAGAACTTTAAAATGAAATAAAACTCATTTAAATTAAGATTGAAGCCAAATTTTTTTTTATTTGAAAGATAATGTTATGACATTTATGTTTTAAAAATAATTTCTGGAATATGTCCACTATGACTAGTTTGAGGAACCGCATTCGACCAGACCAATTTTGAACCACTTTTTCGAGTAATTTAGGCCTTATTTCATCAATAACACGAGTTATATTAGCTTCCAAAAACTGTATTGTTTCTGGTTCATCAGCATAAACCAATGACTTGACATAACCCCAAAGAAAATAATTCAGTGGAGTCAGGTCGCATGATCTTGGTGGCCAATTAATTGGACCATTTCTCGAAATAATGTTATCGCTAAATCTTTCTTTCAATAAATTAATTGTTATGGTAGTAGCATGAGGTGTAGCACCATCTTGTTGGAACCAAAACACTTCTGGGTCGATACTATTCAAATTTTGAAATAAATAATTATTGCTCATCGATCTGTAACGAGCATCATTCACTGTAACATTAGTTCCAGCATCGTTTTTAAATAAATATGGACCGATGATGCCTCCAGCGTGTAAAGCACACCATACAGTGCATTTTTCAGGTTGCAATGGAACCTGCAGAACTTCTTGAGGATTGTTTTCACTCCATATACGGCAATTTTGCTTGTTTACATAGCAGAAATGAGCATCATCACTAAACACAATTTTACAATAAAAAAGTGGATCAACTTCAAGCTGTTCCAGGGCCCAATCAGCGAACAAACGACGCTTATTATGGTCAAGTGGCTTTAGTTCTTGAACAAGCTGGACCTTGTATGGGTGTAGACCAAGATCTTCGCGCAAAATTTTTCACGTGGTGGATGCACAGAGTCCAACTTGTTGTGACCGTCGACGAATAAACAAATCTGGATCATTATTAGCACTTACAGCAGCGATATTTTCTTTTGTACATACAGTTCTTTGTCTTGTTGTTGTTCTTGCATCGAGTAGAGAAAATGTTGTCCGAAATCTATCGATAGTTCGACGAATAAGCTGCTCTGATGGACGGTTAAGTAAACCATAAATTTCACGAAGTGCTCTATAAGTTTGGCAAATAAAACACTGATTTAAATAATTTTTAACGTTGTTGCGGCGTGAGTCTTTCCATGAAATTTCAAAACAACATGCCTTCTACCTTCTGTCAAATCACAGTTATCCCTATAGAAAATTCTAAAAAATCTAAAAAAAACACCCGATATATATATTGAAAATTTACCATGAAGAAGTTGTTGAATATTACAGATAATAGCTGGAATCACACAAATGACATATACTGAAAAAAAAAGTCTAATGGTGACACTTCAAAACGAAGATGTTGCCAGGTGATATTATGTAATGATAAAATAGTTATCAAAAACCGTACGAACTAATTTATAATCCTAAAAATTTTTGAAATGATTAACATTATTGTTGTTATTAATGAAATATATTGACATTAAAATTTTGTTTGCTTCTGTAATAGGCTAATAATTATTCAATACATATTTTTCGTATAGTTTTTTTTGCAGCTATTTATAGTCCGTCTAGAAAGTGTTTGGAAAAAACAAAGCTCAATTGTAATTATTTATTAGTGTATATTTTCAATTCTTGAATTAGAAAATTATAACAAAGTATTCATCTTCTTCACTTATTCTACCTCCATTTAACTGTAAACACTTAACTAAACGTCGAGATACACCCGAAACTAGATCACCTCCATAATTTTCCGTGATTGTAGTCCAGGTCTGTAAGACTGACTGAATTAAATCATCTTTATTTCGTGGCGCTACTAGTTCAACTTCAATCTTCATTAGTCCTCATATGTTTTCAATGGGACTAAGATCTGCTGAAACTGATGTTCTTGCATCCATGCTTGAGTATAAGCCGAAGTACGGCATGTTGCATTATCCTGCTGAAAACACCACCCCTCTGGGTATAAAGCATACGCCGTTTCAAGGAGAAAATCATTCAGAATGCCACAATACTTTTCACTATTAATGGTACCATCCACTATACAGGGGGGCGTAGTACCACGCTGAGATATTGCTCCCAAAACCATTATTTTGGTGGAAAATTTGAAAATTTGAACGGAAACAGGTTGTTTTAAGTGATTGGAAACAACTTTCATCAGATATAAACCATTATTGAAATTGACCTCTTGAAAACATTGACAAAATTCTATTCTTCGTTCCTTTTGCAAAGATGTCATTATAGGGATTTTTTGGTTTCCTTGATATGTAGCCTTGTTTTTTCAATGACGTACGGACTATTTCTGGACAGACTTTTATATTTCATTCATATCCAAATCTTTTAGCCAATTTGCGAAACCCCAGGCTCAGATTGTGTCGTCCTGAGGCCAATAAAGCGTTTGAATTGTTTCCTTCAATCTTACGCGGTCTTCCTGAAATTGATCTATGCCTCATATCCTTGCCATTTTTTATTCTCTGTATTGTCTCATATACAGCACTTTTTCAGTTCAGTCAATTGCACTAATTTTTTAACGTTTCGAAAACATTTTCTTTACAAATATGTACCTGCTTTCTTTTTTCTAGTTGCGATCATTTCATACCTGTTGAGAATTAACAATATTTGACAAATAGTGTTGCCATGCAACTTTGGCCATAGCCGACTATCTGGACAATCTATTTCATACTTTACTTCTGTCCTAGAAGGTTACAAAAAAGAAGTATATTAAAAGTATGAAAAATAATAAATTCCGGATACTTTAGACTTCACCAAGTGCGAAAATCATTTTATCCTTAATCCGACCCTTGAATTCAATGCGAGGAGGCATTAAAATCATAAGGGTTTACTACTTTACGATATTGCTGGGGTCGAACTGTTTATTACATTAACTATTCCACTCGTTATAATTACGTAGTCGTGGGGTCGACGCTTAAGCCCGCCGCCGCGAATTAGGCACCGAAATACCGGAGCATGGATCGCTCTTCCTGTTTCCTGATGTGTATGTTGCAATTATCCACTGTTTGCCCTGCTGAACTCGGCCTATTGACTTACGTCCGATGGAGGATCTAGATCAAGTGCGATTGTTTTCTTGTATACTGTTCTCTATTACGCATCCGAAATAGTTGTTGTTGATTAATTCTATGAGATTATTTACAGAAATGATCGAAGTCTAAATGGATAGAATCAGGCCCCTCTTCCCCACTGGGCACTATGGGCACGTGCCCAGGGCCCCGCGATCGAATGGGGCCCCCTAGTTCCTGCCAGATTACCAAATGATAACCGATATTTAGGTATTACCGAAAAACATTAATTTTGAAAAATCTGATGATAATGACTTACTACAATACCTGCGCTTATTATATTAATAAAATTAATAAATTTAGAACCATGTTTGTCTTTCTTTATCTATTGTAACTAAATAGTGTTTTCTCAAGGTCATAGGGGCCCCATGATCCTAATGTGCCCAGGGCCTCAAATAGTTTAAAGACGGCCCTGGATAGAATAGCCGAGTTGTTATTTAAACAAGTCGAGCATGCATTGAACAGTTCCTATCCTATTATAAATTAATAATAATAATAATTAATCATAGATGTGGCCATCCCCTCTAACTAAAAATAACACAGAAGGAAGCTGAAAAGATGCTTAAATATAAAGATCTGCAAATCGAAATACAGCGCATGTGGAACCTGAAGGCAAAAATAATTCCCGTCATCATTGGAGCAACATTATGAAGGAAGTTCCTGGAAAGCATAATGTTCTACAAATGCAAAAAGCAATGGTCTTGGATGCCGCTTATACCGGGTGTCAAAGAACAACGTTTCATCATTTTGGAAGCTTATTCTAGACCTCAAAATAAATGAAAAGTTTTATATGAACAGGGATCCACAAATAAGCTGTTTTGTAGATATGAGTGATTTTCGGTTTTCAAAATATCAACTACTGGCGCAACCAAATACGATCAATTACAGAAGATATTCAATTTATTTTTGACTTGTAGTGTTTTACAGAAGATGGTCCTTATAACCACCGTCCATTTCAATGCAGGAAGCACATCGTCGCATGAAGGAATTACGTACTCTTTCGAAAAGACCTGGTTGCGTTCGGATAGTTCAATCCGATGTTGCAACTCTTCGATGTTATTCACTGACGTTGCATAACTTTTCAAATAACCCCAAATACAAAAATCCAAAGGATTCAAATCGTGAGATCTAGCAGACCATGGTTCTGGACCTTCTCGTCCTATCCATCTTCTGGAAAGAGTTTGATCTAAATGTTCCCTAACACCAAGTGTATAATGTGGGGGCGCTCCATCTTACATTAACCAAATATTCATCCACTGATCCAAAGGTTCTAAGTCTACAAAATTGGGCAAGGTAATTTGAAGAAAGTTAACATATGCGGCTCCTGTTCAATTCCGTGGTAAAACTACTGGTCCTAACAATTGATGTTCTCTAATACCTAGCCAGATATTTATACTGAAATGCTGCTAACACCTGGATTCATGAATGGCGCGTGGATTTTCATCTGCCCAAATATGACTATTATGAAAGTTAAAAATTCCATCTTTGGTAAAGCCGGCTTCATCAGTGAAATGGATATTAGAATTAAAGTGCGGATGTTCAGCAATCTTTATTAAAACCCATTGACAGAATGGCCTTCTGGCTTGATGATCAGGACGACTAAGAGCTTGCACGTGTTGAATATGGAATGGATAGAGAAGGTGTTCATGCATAGTTCTCCAGACAAGAGGGCTACTTACTACTAGTTCTACTGAAATTCTTCTGACACTTGTACCGGGATTTTCAGTCACAATATTTAAAATTTGATCTTCAACTTCTGAAATACTTACAGATCTTGGACGTCCAGTATCACTAGCGTTTTTTGTAATAAGTTATTGTCATTTGCTATAGCATCGTAATATTTTTTCTGTCTATAGAGACTGTCTATACTAGCTAGATACCAACTCATAGTTTTTCTTCTTCTTTTGGTGTCGTCTCCTAAGCTATACATGTCAATTATTTGTAGTAATTGCTTCACAGAGATATTGAATCAAATCTCAAATTTCGCATCTGTAAGTGAAACCTTATTCCTATACTTCTCCGTCCTTGAATTTAAACCTTTATTACCAATTACAGTAAGTGTTACCTTTTTACCCCTGCAACAGATCCGAAGTATTGGAGTTTTCGTTTCCTCAAAAATGATACTGACTTCTTTCTTACCCATTCTTCTCGTAATTTAGGCTATTATTACTCTATAGGTCTCTTAACCCTCAGTATTTTTCGGCAAAGTCACAGCTGGAAAGTCTCAATTTCAATTTCTTGAGAGATCCCGCTTCTTTACCATAAAACAGCACCAAATTAGTTTTTGCCTGCTCTATTCTGGCTTTCATTCCTTTAGATCATTCGTTGTTTTTGTTTATAATGCTACACAAATATTTATTTTGTCAACTACTTCGTCAGATATTATGTTGGACACTAAAATTACCCCTCAAAAGAAAACTAACTGATAATTAATATTTTAGAATTAAAATAGCCATACAACTGTAGATATAAGATAGTATTTTATTTAATCAAATATACCATAAATACTTGAAAAAGGCTTGAACAGAAGCATTTGACAGTGGAAAAATGTTCAATAATGAAAACATTTTTCATCAGTTCTATGAAATTCATAAAATATTTTGATTAAGGTTAAAATAAGAAATTCAAAATGCAGTCAGAAAGATTAAATATTCCTCTTGTAACGTAGAACAGCACTGCACTCAATGTGCAGCTTAAATATTTATAAGCTAAGTATTACAAGAATAACAAAGTATTAGGAAGGAACTTCTATGTATTGTATTCATAATATCAAAATTTGAATTTCAAAACAGTCTTTGAGAGATTTTTTAATCGAATTATTTAAACATTTATTAAATATTTTGAATATTTCAAATGAATTATATTTTGTGAGAAGTCTTTAAATTATGTTTTATATTTCTGAAAAGGAATTGATGTTCATAATGGTAACATCAGAAACAAAATTTTGTCTCCTTCAAATGTTTATTTATTAATTTTAATTGACAATTTATATGGGTTGGTTTATTTTTTCCATTGGATATTTTATATTGAATTTTGATTTTATACGTCTATCAAATATAAGCCGTGCTTATAAAACATTAATTTAATTCTTAAAGTTTTTTGAATAAAATTTTTAATATTATATCTTCAAAAAACTATTAGAATTTTGATAATCTCTTCATCGACCCTAAATCATATTTTAAAATCAAAATCAACCAACAATAAATATAACTTACCTAAAAGTGGTGCCTGAATGAATGCTTGAACAACTAACTTTAAAATCAAGATATGCATATTTTGAGAGATTTTTCAATTAACTTATTTAAATATCTAAATATATTGAAAATTTTAAATAAATGAATTTTGTGAGAAGTCCTAAATTATGTTTTATATTTGACGTTATATGGGTAAGCAGAATTTTTTGAAATCGCAACCCAATAATTTTTCACATGAATGTTTTGATACAATGTAAGATCATTTCAGTGAGTTTTTCTTTATGATTATAATTTTTCCAACAATCTTGAGAATATTGGAGTATAAGCTTCTAATTATTACTTACGAGTATAATTAATTAGAAAAATTGAAAATATTGAATTGAATCAGTCCTTACTTGGTGAAATTCCATTTGAATAATATTTGAATAAAATTTTCACAATTTTTATTGTTATGTTTACAACAATTGTTTCGCTGACACATTAGCATCATCAGACAGGTTTACATTTAATTATTCAAAATGTAAACCTGCCTGATGATGCTACTGTGATAGCAAAACAATTGTTGTAAACATAACAATAAAAATTTTGAAAATCAGAATGACCTTATTTAAATATTATTTAATATTGAAGATATAACTCATAATATTTCAATTTGGAATGATATACTAAGCAGAGGACTTTAGAGTAAGATGTATTCAGTAAATTAGAACAATATATCAGTCATGAACAATCAACTTTTCAGCTAAATCATATAGAGATTCAATGCAAAAAAATATTCATAAAAATGACGAAGGTGAGCGAAGCACCTATCATATCCTTCTTCTGTGAAAATTGAGAACAAATCCGATGACTGTAAGTAGATAAAAAGCTAAATATTTGTATTATATCTCATTTATAGTGTTAAATTTTTTGTTATAGCTTATTATCAGACCACGGGATTTTTCACAAACAACTACTAAAATTCCATTTGGTAACAAAATGGCGAATTCGCTGGTACCTATATGAATAGAATAATAATATTAATATCAAGATTTTTAATTACTATGACAATACTGATTACTTCCGTAAAGTAATCTCTACTATAACTTCAAAAATAATGAATAAATAGGAGAGTTGAAGTAACAGATTCATTTATGGCTTCACTATAATCTTTTAAATTTCTTCAAATCTAAATGATTGTTTGATAAATGGCAAGCTACGACTAGTTATTAGTTCAGAAAGTATAAATTTTATGAAATTATAGTAACGATCAGCACTACCTGAAGTCGAAAGCTTTTACGCGCTTGTTTGACAGTCCATTTCCCCTGAAAATTTTTAATCTTCAAATTAATACTCAACGAAGCTATAAGGTTGTTCGGAAAGTAAGTTCGTTTTTTACCGACAGATGATTTAATTCTATTTTTTCGAACCTAACTTCACACTTAAGCCGCATAATTATTATATGTTTCGAGAGCTGATATAGTAAGGCTTGTGCCCATTTAAATATGGAGAGCAATAAACAGTATTTTCGTCATATTTAACTTTTTTACTATAGAAAAGGTAAAAATGTTGTTCAAGTCAGAAAGAAATTAACCGATGTGTATGGAGAAGATGTGTTGACGGAGCACTAGTACCAAAACTGGTTTACAAAATTGCGATCCTGCAATTTTGATGTCGAAAATGCACTACGTTCCGGATGGGTGGTTGAAGCTGATAAAGACACGTATTAGTTGATGCAGATCGGCGAATAACAACACGTGAGATTGGCGAGAGGTTAAATTTATCGAATTCAAATGTTTATGGCGACTTGAAAGGCCTAGGTTCAACCTCGAAGCTCGATATATGGGTTTCCCATATTCTCACGGAGATGAATTTGTGTCGTCACGTTGTCGTCTGTGATTCGGTTCTCAAACGTCACGAAAATGATCCAATTTTGAAGTGCAATCATTACTGGGGACAAAAAATGACATTGTATATAACAATGTCAAACGCTAGAGTAAAAAAGATGAACCGGCTCAAAGCATTTCGAAAGCCAATATCCGTCAAGAAAAGGTGATGCTGTCTTTTTGATGAGATTTTAAAGGGATTTTTTTTGAGCTTTTACTGGATAACACAACAATTAATTCGAAAATCTATTGTCATCAGCTGGATGAACTGAATGATGCACTTTAGCAAAAAAGGCCAGAATTAATCAACAGAAAATGTGTTATGTTTCACTAAGATAATGCGAGACCTCATACAAGTTTGGTGAATTGTCAAAAGCTTTTACAGCTTCACACCATATTCTCCAGATCTGGCACCTTCGGATTTATTCCGGTCATTGCAACATTTTTTGGACAGTAAAACTTTAACTTCAAATGGATAGGTCAAAAATCACCTGGATCGATTTTTTGTCAGCAAAGACCAAAAATTTGATGAGCGTGGAATCATGTCACTACCAAAAAGATGTCAAAAGGTCTTTGACCCGAATGGCTTATATATAATTTAATAAAATATTTATTCATTATACGAAAATTCTCTTTCATTTTCCCAAAAACACGAAATTACTTTCCGAGCAACCCAATATATATGATGAATAAAAACATAGAATTCTATGTTCTGTCATACGAAAATCAAATATACTTCACAATTTGATAATTTAAGAACTCCTACACTGAAGAAACTGAAAGTCTCATAAAACTAGAAAATAAATGGTTGGGAAGAGGAAAAAGTCGCAGGGAGCCAAATCCGGCGAATACGGTGGTTGCTGAAGCACGTTTGTTGAGTAGCTTCCACCTCTTGCGAGGGAGCTTGGTTCGGGAGACGGCGTTTCGTTTCCGAGCATGCGCATCTGAAACTCGTCAGGCTTGATGCGCAGGCTCTGCCTGTTACGCCGGTGACCATGCGTCCGCTTAAAACACTGACTTTCAAACGCATTGCCTTGCTCCATTTGAACCTAGCGGGGACGGTTAGTCACGATTCTTATGACTGGTCGGATCCTCTATCGGTACGCCGGTCAAACTACGATAGAGCAAGGCAGGTTTCTGGACGGGGAGCGAAGAAGTTGTTCGCTACAGTAGTTTCGATATAATTAGGAAAATAAGAATAAAGAAGAAGTTTCAGGTGCGGAACCATTAGACCGTTCGAAAGTTTGATTATTTAAGGATGGCCGGCTGGACAGAATTACTTTTCACCTCGAGTTTTTCATCAGTGTATCCAACCTACACTGTTATCCAAAACAAGCGCGCAAAATATTTATATAGTTTTTAATGAGGCTGGGTAGAAAAAAGAGATACTTGTCTAATTCCAAATTATTCAACCAAAACTTGATAAATAATTGAGAATATGAAGAAGATATGCGCTAAAGTAAGGTGGGCCTTTTAAAATTTTCATTTTTGAACGGCTATAAATAAAAAACTAAGGAACATTCTGTAAAGTTATGACTTTATTAGAAAGGTTGAACCTTGAGACTTCAGGATTACTTTTGACCTCGTATTCCACATCGGTCAGTCCCACCTAGTCGTTTATAACCATATTTGGTTCACAATTCAAAAATTACAGAAATTTGGGTAAACGAGAGTACGCTGTTCCCTGAAACAAGCGCGCACAAATACATAAACAGTTAGGTAGTAAAATTCTTTACCTGGCTGAATACAGTATTAAAAACTTTTTCAAATATGAAATAAATGGATATCTGTAAATATTAAAATATTTAAATAATTTTATATACCTTCTATCAAGTATAAACCTCTATTTATTTTATTTTATTCATAATATATAATAATTTGGTTTCCTTAATATTCTTTATACAGATGGTTCTTGTGCTATAACACAGGCCGTTAAATTGGCTTTCAATCTTTTAGATCAATGGTGAACCACAGAATTATTTATTTGAGTTAACATTACACTCCATTTGAATTTTCACTATTCATTTATAAGAAACTTTCTGAATTGTTAAAAGGTGACAAAATATTTTTTGTTGATTAATGTTATATTTTATTGAATATGAATATGATTGAGTACCGACGAAACAAAGTCTCTCTTAAAACTTGTTTTTTAATAATGTTTTCACATACCTTGAGATTTTCTAGAAAGTATCTCAGTTAGATATCCAATAATATTGAATATTCTAAGTAAGATAGTTTTATGATGAAATTCTTAAGATTCTTAAGCAGAAACAAAATTTTGTCTACTCAAAATATTTAATTAATAGTATTTTTGTTAACAATTTTTATTTATTGGATTTTGTTATATCATTTGGATGTCTTATAAATTAATGTTTATTTTATATGTCGTTTGATATAAGTAGTAATTCTATGACATTAATTTAATTCCTGAAGTTATAATATTAAATATAATTTTTTGAAATTAAATATTTAGAATAACAGAATATATCTGTAAATATTGGAATATTTAAATGATTTTTCAATTATAAACATTAGAACCTTTTCGAGCGACAAAAAACTTTTCTTTCGTTGCCCGAAGCAATGAAAGTGTGAAGGCTCAGTGTGATGCAGCACAATGTTAAAATACTTCTTTACGAAAGATGGCCAAGTACCGATTATTCTCAATCATGAACATCTCCAACTGGAAGTGTTAAGTAGATTATCTTGATCCAAAATCCTCACTCAGCAATTTTTATCAATAAACGGCAATTAATCGGGAAAAAGTCGAAATTCCGGAAAGTCATGCAGAAACCCCTAAGCGGCATCGACTGCGGCAGTTTCTCTTTCACAACAGTAAACAAGTCCATAAAAGAAATCGTCTAATATCAATCTATCCTAGACTTCCACCCCGAAAGAGAAGATGAAACTTTTGTTCGTTTCTTTGCCGACAGAGTCATCGATGTTTCCGGTGCTGACGCACTTCCGGCGTCGTGACGGCGTAGTGGGCCGTGAATAACGAATTTTCATATTTTGGCTATTCATCAAGCCGCCGATACAGCACGGGGATGATGCATGGGGTTGTTAGATGTTTTTGTTCGTTTCGTTTCGATGATGAAATTTCAGTTTTGTGATTGATTTCTGTTTGGGAAACGGGTTGCGAATTTGGCAGGCTATTTATGGTCGAGAAACAAGTCGTGGATATTTCGGAGCCGTTATGGTCATTTATTTATATATTATTTTATTTTTCATTTGATAATCATTAATTGATTATGTCTAGTAGGAGAGCTGTTTCAACATATTCATTAGGATCGAAGCTTAATGAAAAGGCGAAGTCGATTCATCATGCTATAAATATTTCATTAATACTGATGAACCTTTTTATTGGAACGAAGTTCCATATCGCGCGTTGCGAAAGGGCGCTAGACGGAAAAAATTAAGACCAAAAGTTGTAACGACCCTTTTTGCCATTGTTTCAATCCGTGCGGTGTGCACGTGTTTTTCTCTCTCTCTCTCTCTCTCTCTCCCCCCTCCCCCCTCTCTCTCCACCCCTCTCTCTCTCTCTCTCTCTCTCTCTCCCCCTCTCCCCACTCTCTCCACCCCTCTTTCTCTCTCTCCCCCCTCCCCCCTATCTCTCCATCCCTCTCCCTCTCTCTCCCCCTCTCTCTCTCCCCCTCTCTCTCACCCCCTCTCTCTCTCCCCCTCTCTCTCTATCCCCCTCTCTCTCCCACCCCTCTCTCTCTCCCCCCTCTCTCTCCCACCCCTCTCTCTCTCTCCCCCCCTCTCTCCCACCCCTCTCTCCCCCCCCTCTCTCTCCCCCCTCTCTCTCCCACCCCTCTCTCTCTCTCTCCCCTTTCTCTCAACATCAACTTCAGTAATGAAAAAGATTGTATCTCAAACGCTTAGCAGATACAACAGAACTTAAGATAAACGTCAACTCATTTTGACCGGTGATGTTAACATAAACTTCCATAATAAAAAATCTAAACCATTGCTACAGTTTCTAGAGGAAGAATTTGATTTAAGAATAAACAATAATCCAGCAGAATCAACAACAAAATATAAAACTACCATCGATGCAGTTTTTTCAAGACATTTAAATAAAATAGATTCCCAAACATATGTTTCCTACTTCAGTTACCACAAGCCAATTATTACTAAAATTGAGCCTACTAATTAAGTTTATATTACATTATATTTGTTAATAATAAAAGAAATATTATTATAACTTAAAAAAATAAAATTTTATTTAATTCCTTCACTAATTAATCGAAAGGAACTTCGTTCCATCCGGGTGTCCCTTGACACCTCTCAATTTTTTTTATTTAAATTCATCCCTTACAATAACAAAAATCACAATTTTTATAAAGCTCAGTAGAGATTCGTATATAGATTTTTATCACTTCATTAATCATCGCCATTTTATTTCATTGGCAACAGAGTTTTCTGTGACAGTCGATTTGGCAGTTCTCAGTTGTTTTGAGGTTAATTTGGCTTGGAAATTTGTCATAAGTATACTCACGTCAAATCAATTTCATCGGATTGTTTTCTGTGGGGATGAGTAAAGTTACATTTCTTTGCATACAAATCAGAACTGAGTTCTGACAGGCCAAAACTTGAGATTAAATTGCCGAAATAATGATTTACTTTAAAGATTGGTGAATATTGGGCCAGAATATACCATGCTTGTCATAAAATTATCTATCAAATAAAGTTAATTTTATGGATATTCATAACATGTTTCTCTTTTTTATTACAAACTTTGAATATCAAAACAGATTTAATCTATTGGTCTTCTACAATTTTAAATTCAAAAAGATTTTTATACTTCTATTGAATATGAGCAGTGCTTATTATTAGATATTAATTTAATTCTGAAAGTATTAAAAAAAATTTTTTAAATTAAAATTGTAGAAGACTAACAGATTATATCTGTTTTGATATTCAAAGTTTGTAATTATCCTTCTTTCAAGTAAAAAACGGCATCTTATTATTTTATTTTATACATACTATATAATTATATTAGGTTTTTGAATAATGAAATTTATTATACAGTTTCCAGTGGTTTAATAAAGGCCATAAAATGCCTTACAAACTTTGTGTGATTTCTGCGTTTAGCATAGAACATATTATAAGTGTAAAGTTGAACTGACCTTATCTGAATTCTAATTGTTTTTGAGGATGTGCTACATGATTTTGAGAGTTTTTGAAGTAACTTATTTAAATATTTAAACATATTAAATATTTCAAATAAATTAGTTTTGGAGAAGTTCTTAAAATTATGTTGTGTATTTTTGAAAAAGATTCAGTTTTCATAAATATGGGACCAGAAATTGAACATGTTTTCAAATGTTTGCCAAAGGCAAAACATACCTTTCTGACGAGTTCAGGTGCGTATGTTTGGAACGAAACATTCGATATTACTTATTTTTAATTTTAATTAATAATTTTTTTTGGGTTTTTTATTCCATTTGATATTGTTTAGTGAATTTTGATTTTTATACGTCTATTAAATATGGGGAGGGCTTATTATTAGATATTAATTTAATTCTAAAAGTTTAAAAAAAAATTTTTTTGAAGTTGAAATCGTAGAAGACTAACAGATTAAATCTGTTTTGATATTCAAAGTTTGTAATTATCCTTCTATCAAGTAAAAAACCTCATCTTATTATTTTATTTTATATTTTGTTACAGTTTAAATTTCTCATCTCTCGAAGAACACACTTTAAAGCCCTCATCTATCTACAATAAGTTACTAGGCAAAATAGAAAACTACATTAAGAATTTTTCAAACATGTTTTCGGTTCACTAGAAATATTCACCTTTTCGTTTCCAGTTCGATATTTGATTTCTTGAGGAGAAATCTATTACGGAAATTATTTCGTACTTGTTTCAATATCTATTCTAAAGACAGATTTCAGATGTTGCAAGTATATGGTACATTCAGTGATATTTTTAATATTCAGTTTTGGGTACCACAAGGAACGGTAATGAGACCTGTTTTATTCACGCTCAATATGAATGACATCTGGGAGTCAATTGCATGGGATAAATTATTACTTTGTGGGTAATAGAGCCATCCCTTACAGAGATCTAAACTAGAGGGATTTACAGTGCAAGTTGAGAAAGACACGAAAAATGTATTCAAAGCTTTTAAGGACACATACTTGACAATGATTACGAGAAAACCAAATATGTACTTCCTCCTAGCCATATATTGGATATCAAACATTTGAGGATGTTCTACCAGGAACTCATAAAGTCCCGCCTCTGGTATGGCATTTTGGCTTGGAGTGGCCTATATGAGGTACATCTAAACTTGCAGGTGCTACAGAATTTTTTTATGAGAAATGTTGCGTAGGGAGATATTGTACTCTACGGATAAGAAGTTCTAGACATGAGAAAAATATACTACCGCACCTTACGTGCATTGCTTTAAGAATAATAATATTTTCACCTACCTTGATTACGGATATACAATTGGTCTAAGGAAAGAACGCAGAGTTCCGACTCGTAAGACTAAAACAACTATCAGACAGCGTACCTATACCTACATTATACCATGCAACGTTTAGGAAGCGGAATTTAGAGTGAACTCATGGCTGAAGAAAATTTCATAATAATTTTTTCATTTGCCACCCTATAATATGTAAGTGTTTCATAAAAATCTCCATAAGATCACCCTAGTCTAAGAAGAAATTTTCGCTCTTTACAATGGTGTACTGAATTTTGATTAAGGTGATGGTTTTCCAGTTATGCTATTATATGTTTTTAGTGAAACGTTACAAAATAATAGAATCTGGAATAACTGCACAACGGAAGATAGTTACATCATAATTTATAGAAAATTTTGTTCAAATAAATTAGTTTGGCTGATCTGTACCAAAAATCATTGATACGGAGTATGAGCTATGGTAATAGAAAGTTTTAGAAATCGAGACAGTGTAACATACATCTATATAAGAATTCCATAGTCAAACAAACTCGAGTTTGTTTGAGTATAGAATTGTTATACAGATATATGTTACACTGTCTCGATTTCTATCTATTAGCTATGGTAATAGAAAGTTCTAGAAATCGAGACAGTGTAACATACATCTATATAAGAATTCTATAGTCAAACTCGAGTTTGTTTAAGTATAGAATTGTTATATAGATGTATTATATGTTATACTGTCTCGATTTCTAGAACTTTCTTTTACCATAGCTCATACTCCTTATCAAGAAAATTTTGTGTTGCTAATTGCCTGTTAAATCACCTTGTGAGATAATTTGAACATCCTGTAAAGTAATCAACATATACGCCCAAAGTCGCCCAAACTCAAGAAAACCTAAGTGTTTTGAAGAATCCAAAATTAATTTTCAAGTTCTGTATTAGGGAGAAAGAATTTCTATGACGACATTGTTCGTTATTGGATGAGGATGGCAACAACCCCCAACATTTTTTGAATAGGAAGGGGATGTTAGATGTGGTTTAGTTGAGAAGTTTTTCCTGTTCTCTTAACACCTCACTTAAATGTTCAAATTTGTTCAATTAATGGCAGAACAATTTCAGTTTTTGAATGTTTTTACTTCAAAAACATTCGATTTTCGTATCGTTCACGATGGGAAAATGTGTGAGATGCATGAAATTAATTACAATGTATACTATTTTTTTCAAGATTCTTTCTCAAATGTGTTTCAGTCTTACGTTTCTGCATCATAATTAGGTTTGAGACTCACTTACGTGGGCAAAAATGGTCTATTCTATGGAAAAAGAATAGAAATTCTCAAATTATAATATCGGAATGCAAAAATTCTAGATTAAGTGTAAGATTGGTGGTGGTCATTTTGAACAGTACATACGTTAGTTCTTTAAATAGTTTACATTTCTTTCTGGATGTTCCCTATCATTACTTACAGATCTGGTGTATTTGAATGTATTAGGTTTCTGTTTGAGTTACCCTTCTGATAATATTCAATATCAAATTGTTTAAATGAACTTACCGAATTTGAAAAATTCAACTAGGATGTTTATACAACAAAAAGAGCTTTTTAACCAAAACTCCTCCGCCATCTCTTTCCTATTCTAAAAAAATTGGGGGTTCAACATCACTTTTTCACAGTAAGTTCAAATTACATTATTTCGTGAATAGTGAATCGATTTTGAGAATTTTAACTGGATTTTGCACAGCACATAAATAACTTTTAAACTAATGAACACTCGACATCTCTTCCCTATTCAAAAAATATTGAGGGTTGATGCCACCTTCATGGGGGTGGTTTTTCGGAACGAACTCATGATGGAAATTCGTCCCCCTCAAAACAGAAGTTGCCCCTTTTTTAAAATCTTCGAAAATTCTTCATTTCTGAGTTCTAGAAGGGGTCAAATTTCGTTGAGACTTCCTGTATGTTTATTATTTAGTTAGTGTACGGCGGATTATTGGAAGGAACTCAAAAATGCTTTACCGGACATGAGTCAATTAGTGAAAAATCCATTCTGTACGGCCCTGACTAGTGGAAAGTCGTAACGCATCCCTTAATGGGTTATTTATGGTTGCCATTCATTGGAAACTCGACGACATGGTTCTTTATTGCTCATCGTGGTGCAGTCGGGAGGTCTATATAGCATCCATATAGAAGAAGTGCGGGGGAACACCGCACTCGAGTAGATCGAAATTGTTTTATAATACGTGCCGAAACTTCGTTCCCGATAGATATTTATCTCAATTACGTTCTGAATCATGCAGATTCTTTTTGACGATTAAACGATGCATGATTTCGGGGGTGAGGGTGTTTTAAGGTTTCACTCCAGTTGGAGGATCGAAGGAGAGGAACAACTCTTTGAAATTAATTCTAATTAATGAAAAGTGTTAAGAGATAACGTGCGGGGCAAATCAGATAATAGCCTTTTTGATCAGAGAAACTCTTGAAAAGGGCGAAACTTCAAGGGGAGATCATACAAGTTATTTGCAACAAAAAATGTCATATAACACATGGTCGAAATGTTGATGGTTATTCTTCAATTTAACATTTCTTGATTTCACGAAATATTTCAAGTATTTTCATAAAATCAATTATACTTCAGCTATCCTGGCAGCCTCATCAAATTTGACTACATATCTGGAAACGGCATTAAATTTGCTACAAGATAAAAAGTTCTGGTTGCCAAAAAATTCTTATTGCGGGCGTGATGAGGAGATGAATATCACTATTCTGAAGTGAACAAAATCAGTCATAATTATCCAATGGTTTTATCGATGAAAAATTGTTAATTAGGAACATGTTTTCTTTCCAGAATGTTCTCATTTAGTGAGCTTTCGAATGACATATCAACTTTTGAGCCAGTTGCTTGTACTCTACCATAATATCATGGCTTAGGAGATAAAAACGAAATATTCCAAACCTAAATTTGCTCTATCTTGAAGCTCTTTAGGATTGAATATCAAAGTAATTCTCATGGAAATCATGAATTTATCTGTCGGATCAAAGTTATTCAAACGAATAAACTAAATTTCAATAATACAGATTTCATGAAAAAATGTGAAGAAAACAGACTATAACAATTGTTCGAAATGTCCAGCACCTTGTTAAATACATTTCTTACATCGTTTTCGCACTGAATCTACAACACTGCAAAGCTCTCAACGTTTCTGACGCATTTCTGCACAACACAATTTTATTCTTTCGATCAAATCCTCTCGAGTCTGAACTCGAATGTGATATACTTTTTCTTCCAAGGTATTTCAGGTACATACAAAGCCTAAAGCGTAAGGTTGGGGCTCCTTCGTGACCATCTTACCGGACTGTACCTTCCAATCCATTGCACCCCAAAATATTCATTCATTGAGTCCCGTACATTCCGGCTATTATGAGCTGGGCTTTTCATCTGAAACCTGACATTTTGTCTGTTAGCCAGGGGCATTTCATCCAATATGTCAGTTAAGCTGCTTTGGATTAATGTAACGAATTCTTTAGCGTTAGGCGATTGGTGTTGTTATTTGTCTTCAATTTGTGTTGTCGCTTCCTATTTCTTATCATTAATTGAAGTTTCCTTCAATCCATTTGTGGTGTTTCTTAAGGTTCGCTGTAATAAATATTTCCGATGATTTTCTATTATTTTTGATAGTTTTCTTTATTACTTTATTTGTTTATCGGGATGGCGGCGCGAGCTGGTGCATGTGATTGCATTTTGAATTGTTTCGAATTAATTATTGCGCACATATTATTAAAACGTTTCTTTTTACAATCAGTCTTTGAAGATAATTGCTTGGAGAGATTACGAAATTTACCTTGTCTTTGTCATTATGAAATTTCGTATTCGGATTAATATTTCTCTAAGAAAAGTTGCAAAATTATAATAATTTTCACTTCTACCTGAAGATTGAAGTGAAATTATTTTTCAATTCGTTGGATTCAGCAACAAAGAAATATCTTCCATTCTTTAAGCCTGCTCAACATCTCGTAAGTGTTAAATCCATAAAGTTTTCCGTTATGAAACAATAATTTTATTTTAAGGAAGGCTTCTACATATTTTTCTCGCCCTTTGTGTGCAGTGAAGAACTTTCTGTTATTTAATAATAATTTTTTTTGTTTTGACCAAATTAGACATCATATATTCATTAATTTTTTTGGAACGAAGTTCCTTATCGCGCGTTGTGAAAGGGGGCTAAATGGAATAAATTAAGTCTCTCTCTCTCAACAGTGTGGTGTCGCGACGATTATTTTTGTTGAGTGTATTAGGTTCGTTACATTTGATGATGATGAAAATGAATTTCGATTTCATCATAATCTAGTACAAGCTTCATCAACAATATGTCGAGTACAAGAGTTTCAGAGATTGTCATTAAATAAGCTTGAAACGAATGCAAAATCAGACATTGATTTCATTACTAGAGATAAATTGTGTACGTTCAACGTCCAAAACCTTCGTAAACATTCAGTTGATTTAATCGACTCTGTTACAGAAAAAACGAACATTTTGTTATTATCAGAGACATGGTTGGACAAACAAGAAAAATGTGATATACCGAATTTTAATTGTATAGCTCACTTTATACGTGATTTTGTTCGTTCAGGTGGAGCTGCGATTTATCATAACACAAATGATACGATCAATATTGTAACACCAAATATGTCGGTCATTATGAACAATATTCAGGACTTGCACGTAAGACGTACAAGTGTTGCAGATTTATGTGCAGTAGAGTGTGTAATGGAAAACGGCGTTACTTTACTCATGGCAGTCATATATGTCTCACCAAATAACAAATTAAGAGATATTCAGGAGTTCTTTCGTCGAGCACTGCTAGAGTATTCTAAAGATGTATCTCAAACGCTTAGCAGATACAACAGAAATTAAGATAAACGTCAACTCATTTTGACCGGTGATGTTAACATAAACTTCCATAATGAAAAATCAAAACCATTGCTACAGTTTCTAGAGGAAGATTTTGATTTAAGAATAAACAATAATCCAGCAGAATCAACAACAAAATATAATACTACCATCGATGCAATTTTTTCAAGACATTTAAATAAAATAGAATCCCAAACATATGTTTCCTACTTCAGTTACCACAAGCCAATTATTACTAAAATTGAGCCTACTAATTAAGTTTATATTACATTATATTTGTTAATAATAAAAATATCATTATAACTTAAAAAAAAATAAAATTTTATTACAATTCCTTCACTAATTAATCGAAAGGAACTTCGTTTCATCCGGGTATCCCTTGACACCTCTCAATTGTTTATTATTTTGATCGACGCAGAACTGATAAGAGAGAACATTGTATTGTTCTAGGTTAATTTTTTTCATATGCAAACATTTGTATGCACTCTGTGAACCATTTATTTGCGTACGTAGGTTTATATATAGGGTGAATCTTTTGAATTGAAAAGTATTTTGTAATACTTGGAGAGATTTATGGTATTACCACGATATTGATTTTTTTTGTATCATTAAAGCAATATCCGCACTGTACATTTATTCTCGTGATTTTAATTTCTCGGCTTACCAATACTCACATCTATAAGTAAAAGGTAACTTTATTTGCGGATTAATAATACTTGTGTACAATAAGGCACATTCAATTAAACAAAAATCACGTAGCGCCCAAAAAAACATAATTCCTTTAATTGAAAATAGCTAGCTGTTGGATTATTCTCACTTAATAATTTGTATGTTCTTTATCTTTAAAATAATTGGTGATAGTTTTAAAAATAATTGCCGGCATATGTCCACCACGACTAGCTCTGAGGAACCGCATTAAATTAGACCAATTTTGGACCACTTTTTTGAGTAATTCAGGCCTTATTTCATCAATAACACGAGTTATGTCAGCTTCCGAAGCGTCTATTGTTTCTGGTTCATCAGCATAAACCAATGACTTCACATAACCCCAAAGCAAATAATACAGTGGAGTTATGTTGCATGATCTTGGAGGCCAATTAATTGGGCCATTTCTCGAAATAATGTTTTCGCCAAATCTTTCTTTCAATAAATCAATTGCTACAGTAGCAGCATGAGGTGTAGCATCATCTTGTTGGAACCAAAACACATCTAGGTCGATACAATTCAAATTTTTCAACAAATAATCATTGATCATCGATCTGTAACGAGCACCATTCACTGTAACATTAGCTCCAGCATCGTTTTTAAAGAAAGATGGACCGATGATGCCTCCAGCGTGTAAAGCACACCATACAGTGCATATTTCAGGATGCAATGGAACCAGCAAAACTTCTTGAGGATTGTTTTCACTCCATATACGGCAATTTCGATTGTTTACATAGCCGTTCAATCAGAAATGAGCTTCATCACTAAACAAAATTTTACGATAAAAAAGTGGATCAACTTCAAGCTGTTCTGTTCTGATTTTGAAAATAATATAATATAATAAATGCTTATTTTGGTCAAGTGGCTTTAGTTCTTGAACCAGTTGGATCCTGTATGAGTGTAGACCAAGATCTTCACTCAAAATTTTCCATATGGTGGATGCACAAAGTCCAACTTGTTGTGAACGTCGACGAATAGACAAATCTTGATCATCATTAATACTATGACTTACAGCAGCGATATTGTCTTCTGTACGTACAGTTCTTTGTCTTGTTGTTGTTGCATCGAGTAGAAAAAATGTTGTCCGAAATCTATCGATAGTTCGACGAATAAGCTGCTCTGATGGACGATTATGTGAACCATAAATTTCACGAAGTGCTCTATGAGTTTGGCGAATAGAACACTGATTTTGAAAATAAATTTCAGCTATTTCTAAACGTTGTTGCGGCGTGAGTCTTTCCAAGATAATTTGTCAATGCTTACTGAACAGAAATGTCAAAATAACATGGCTTCTAACTTCTGTCAAATCACAGTTATCCCTATCGAAAGTTCTATCATTCTAAAAAAAAACACCCGATATATGGAAAGCCACTGAAATTTTCTAATAATTTACATCATGAGGGGGGTGGACTGATGAATGTGAGACAGCTATTTTGCACCAGCATGCTTGTGGATGTAGGGATGGAAAAATACCTTTCAATCCGATCATTCACGGCTACAGCACCAGAAGGAAGATCGATTTGGTTAAATCACGATTCACCAAATCTAGGGGACAGCGTTGTTACACCGAAACTGTTTTTCCAACTTCCATGTGAAATAAGGTGTCAATTTTAATGGGCTGTATAAGATCAAGGAGTGGATTAAATCATGTTGGAGGAGAATAATTGAGGATTTTTTCAGGGGAAAAGTTGAGACAAAAGAAAAAGAACTTGTAATAGGTGTGTGTATGAATAGGAGATAACAAATAAGAGGAGATAAATATTGATTCAGTACCAACCTCTTTTTCATCAATAATGAAAATAATCAGATTTGTATCCCTGTTTACATTAAAAATGTGTTGATAACCTCTGGAGGTTCGGTAACAGTCTAGGAGACTATAACTGTTCGATATGAATGCTCTCACAGAAAACTCATAAAGAAAATGAGTTATATGTTATTCAGTAACCAATTTTTTTTTTCTTTTAGCACGTTGGGGGCAGAAGCTGGTTTCATCCGAGAGCCCTTTTGAAACATTGAAAAAATAAATTATTAGAATATTTATTTCATAACATCAACTTATTGTTTTGTCTTTTAATTATTTTTATTCTTTTTAATACTTTACAGTTATGTGTTCCTAATATTTATTATACATTTGACAAAATATTTAAAGCTCACAAATGTTTTCGAGAAAAATAATTTGACCTGCTGTTATTTCATTGTTATGAATACAAAAATGTGAATAAGTTATTTTTATTTATATTGTTTTCCTTAAAATATACTTCACACATGGAGAGAGTTTGAGGCGGTTTGAAAATTGAGTGTTTATTATCTATTCGCTCAATTTAAACTGGATCGAACTCTAAGCCGGAGTCTTACATTCTGTGAAATTATGATACTATTTGAATTTGAATATGGATATTTCGAAAGGGGCATACTCAGAATTGTACAAGTTAAAATATGAGCAGAGCTCTCTAATAACATTAATGTACCATTGTCATCATTGTTGTCCCGGGTTTCTGCTCAAGTTTTGACTCTCCAGCAGAGCCCCGAAAAGCTGAAAGAGGAAGAAAGGAGTTTTTTGGAGAAAGGATTATAGAACACTCCGCGCCAGCACAACTAGGTGAGGGACCCCCACAAGTCACCTTTCCCACACCAAAGAGGATCGCCGTAGCGATCCCACCACTCAATCATTTGAGCAGAGTGTCTATGGATTATGAAAGACTGAAGCAACGAATCAACACAAATAACAGCTTGTCAGCATGGACCCCACGCGCCACAGGATCGCTGTTGCTGTTCGCCGCCAAAAGCGAGGCTCCGAAGCATCATAGGATTGGGCCTTAGGATCAAAAGGGCGCCAGAGTTTGGGGGAGAGCAGAGCGTATCTTAAAGGACCCTCAAACCTTGTCGAAACGTCGTAGTCTCCCTTTTCCTCTAACAGACCACTTCCGAACCCGCAGCGGAAAAAGATAAGCTTAAGGATCCACGAATGGGGCCGGAGTTAGGGAAGAGCGCAGCGAATATCCCAAGGTCCCACACTTGTTCAAAACGTCGTAGTCTCCCTTTGTCCTCCAACGGACCAATCAGGACCCCGCAGCAGGAACTTCAGGAACTAAAAATGGAGCCAAATTTGGGGGCGAACAGAGCGAATCTCCCAAACCCCCCAGCTTGTTCGAAACGTCGTAGTCTCCCTTTGTCATTCAACAACCATTTAAGATCCTTCAGCGGGCTAAGAGGACGAAGGTTGGAAACCCACGCTAAGGACTAGCGGGGATCGCCTTCGCCAGTGAAAGGAAAAACAGAACTCTAATCGATCGCAGGGTCGCAGATTCTGGTCGTCAATCAGAGCCAGCTTCCCCGTACGATTTCAAGTCCTGCGGCAGGAAAAGATAGGATTGGGACAATATGATGGAAAGGTATTATGCAAGAAAGAAACAAAGAAAGGAAATTAGGATTGCGAGTCTCTGCTTTGGGCATCATAACCATATCCTCCATCTCATAAATGAAACTAGGACACTCGTTATGACAAGCTCCCCCACCACGACAAGGTACAGAGACAGGGGGGGAGTTTCGAAAGGGCCATGTTGTTTTGACATTTCTGTTCAGTTAGCATTGACAAATTATCATGGAAAGACTCACGCCGTAACAACGTTTACAAATTGTTGAAATTTATCGTCAAAATCAGTGTTCTATTTTCCAAACTTATAAAGCACTTCGTGAAATTTATGGTTTACATAATCGTCCATCAGAGCAGCTTATTCGTCGAACTATCGATAGATTTCGGACAACATTTTTTCTACTCGATGCAACAACAACAAGACAAAGAACTGTACTTACAGAAAACAAATATCGCTGCTGTAAGTCATAGTGTTGATGATGATCCAGATTTGTCTATTCGTCGACGTTCACAACAAGTTGGACTCTGTGCATCCACCACATGGAAAATTTTGCGTGAAGATCTTGGTCTACACCCACACAAGATCCAACTGGTTCAAGAACTAAAGCCGCTTAACCATAATAAGCGTCGTTTGTTTGCTGATTGGGCCCTAGAACAGATTGAAGTTGATCCATTTTTTTATCGTAAAATTGTGTGTAGTGATGAAGCTTATTTCTGGTTGAGCGGTTAGGTTAACAAGCAAAATTGCCGTATATGGAGTGAGAGCAATCCTCAAGAAGTTCTGCAGGTTCCATTGCATCCTGAAAAAATCACTGTATGGTGTGCTTTACACGCTGGAGGCATCAGCGGTCCATATTTCTTTAAAAACGATGCTGGAGCTAATGTTACAGTGAATGGTGCTTGTACACTGATGCATTAGATAGCGCTGTTGTTTGGTAAAACAGTAGGGTCGCTATGCAGGACGAATATAGGAGCGTGCCTGTGTAGCATTCATTGGCATTCGAGAAATGCACTGATAAGTAGCCAAAAAAATATGTTTGTTGCTTATGTCCGGCAATCTATTCGGCTTCATTTAAGTTTCGAACTATAACATAGATGTAAGTTGCACTGTACCGATTCGAGAAACTTCCTATTTATCATTTTCAAGTTCGTATTAACAATTGTTTCTAACTTCAATAAACATTAGCGAAAAAATTTTCAGATGAATGAAAGGGTTACTATCATTGTATCCATTTGCAGCTTCATTTCATTCCGGATTCCTGCAATCGAAACGTACGTAAGTGTCTCAATTTGAACCCCCTATATCATTGGTCATGAAAAATCGCGTATAATTAACATTCACGACAATATTTCTAGCGTTTCCGCCTCTTGTCTGCTTCTCGGATAACGATCAGGGACGGGAACTTGGCGTAAAAACAAATCGGACAGGGCGAGCGATGACTATGGCGATAACAATAATTTATCGCTCGGGCACGGCATCCATTTTACCAGCGGAGCCGCTGACAATCCGGGACACCCTAAATTTCCACATGAGCGCATTCGGAGGGCGCTAGTTTGTCAAAATAAGGCCCGACGCCTGAAGACGTCGCGGGGATACAGAAACGGGCCGGAGATTTGCACGAGGGTCTCCAGATGAACGAGATAGACTAAGAAGATCACGATCTGTGAAAAATATATATCATTATTCAACATTGTTCAGGGAAATAAATTCGAAAATCTCTAGAATTATTACTAATATTAGTTGATAATGATGTCTTAGAAATACTATTCTGGGAAAATGAATAAATATTTTATTAAATTATATTACTGGCCATTCTGGTCCAACACCTTTTGCCATCTTTCTGGTAGTAGCATAAAATGTTTGGTTTTTGCTGGCATAAAACTGATCCAGGTGATTTTTGACCTCTTCATTTGAAGTAAAGGTTTTACCGTCCAAAAAATATTGCAAAGACCGGAACAAATAATGATCCGAAGGCGCCAGATCTGAAGAATATGGTGGGTGTGGCAGTGTATCCCATTCAAGCTGTAAAAGCTTTTTAGTGATTTTCCAAGCTCTTCGTTTCTCATGTCAAAATCAGTGGCGGCTCGTGGTACTTAAAACAGATGAGGCCCCAAGAAGGAATAAATTTTTACGCCACCTTGGTGCTTAGACACCTGAGGAATTATTACTTGACGTGTTGAGCTTTTATATGGAGGCCAATAACCCTACTGTTAGCACTTCGGTAGAAAATTAGCAGACTGTATGTGTAAATTTGATAATGATTAGAAATACACCACAAATCTCAGATGGACACTCACCCTCATCCACTGAATTCCTGGTTAGTTGGGGATCCCCTTGTCTGGAACTCTGACACCAACACCTTGTTGAACTATCGTTCTTGTAATAAGAAATTCTGAACACTTTTTGCTTTGAAAGAATTAAAAAACTCATAAGCCGGAAAAATATCGAACGTAATGTCGATCCGTGATCATTAAGATTCTGGTCGAAGAAAAAGTCTCTCGCATGCGCACAGTGTCATCTGAAAGATGAGTGGTGCATATATGCGCAATTTCAGAAATAAATTAGGGAAACTTGAATGCTGCACTAACATAGCCGCCCACAAAAACCCCTATGGGTTTTTCTAAAGAAAACAGAAAAAAAAAGTTTCCTCCTTTTAAAAAGAACACCATGTAAGTCACCAGAAAATTAAATTTAAATAATAGAAAAGAAAAATAATAACAAATATAGAAATACATTATTTTTATAAAGGAAAATAATTTGAAAATCAATTTCTCGGAAGTGGACAAAGCTTCACAACGGGTCTACGGAAAATACCATTAGCTGTTTTCACCGCAGCTACCCTATTGTGTCCATCCTCTCCCGGAAATAATTCCACAATGCGACCAACCGGCCATTTAAAAGGCGAAACGACATCGCTTTTGATCAAAACAAGATCGTCGAGCTCAATTTCTTTGGCCGGCTCAGCCCACTTGAAACGCTGCTGAAGTGTATTAACATATTCCGCGAAGTACCTTTTCCAAAAATCTCGCTGCATTTTCTGTATAAGCTGCCATCTAGACAGTCTGTTTAATTTCAAATGAGAAACATCAACATCAGGAATTGTTGAATTCAAGGGTTCTAAAGTGAGAAAATGCCCTGGTGTGAGCGGAATTAAATCATTAGGATCTGAGCTCTGAGAACATAATGGCCTCGAATTCAGAACAGCTTCGATTTGACAAATCAAAGTTGTAAATTCTTCATAGGATAGTCGCTGATCTCCTACCACTCGTAGTAAATGAGATTTAACCATTTTTACACCCGCTTCGGCAAGGCCATTAAAATGTGCACCCGTAGGGGGATTGAAATGCCACTGGAAACTTAGAGTTCCAGAAGTTTCTTGAGCTAACTTCAAAAATTCATTTTGAGCTCCAATGAAATTCCGACCGTTATCGGAGTAGCACGCATGAATCATGCCACGTCGAGAAATGAATCGACGGAATGCCGCGATAAAACTACACGTAGAAAGCTCCTGCGTTAATTCTAAGTGAATAGCTTTGGTTGTAGTGCACACAAAAACGCATATATAAGATTTTAAATATTTTGCACCCTTTATGCGATGCATAGTTACGAAGAAAGGTCCGCAGAAATCAATAGCAACGTGAGAAAATGGCTTTAATTTAGAAATTCTGAAACTTGGAAGATCAGCCATTTCAGGTGGTTTGTAAGTATTTGGACGGGCACGAAAACATTGAAAACAATTAGAAATAACTTTTCTTATTGTTCGACGAGCTGATAGTATCCAATATTTTTGAAGAAGTAAATTATGTAACGTTTTTGAACCGGGATGTAAATATTGCTTGTGAACCGACTCTACAATCAAAATCGTTAATTTATGTGAGCTAGGCATCAAAAGAGGGTGTTTTGCGGCATATTCAATATAACTGGATTTCTTTAAGCGGCCGCCCACCCTGAGAAAACCTAGAGAATCTAGAAAGAGTGAAAGTTTCCGAAAGGGTTTAGGTAAAATTTTGTTTTTGTTAATAATTTCTATGATATCAGAAAATACCGAATATTGCGTATGTTTTATTAAACACATCAACGATTCATTCAACTCATGAATTGTTAAAATGCCTGTTTGTTTAAGGGAACCGGGTTTTGAAATTTTCGAAAATCGTAAACAGTAACTTAAAATTCTTTTTATTTTTTCAAGAGAGGAAAATTTATTTAAAAGGTTATCTAAATCGTCCATTGGAATATCTACATATAAAGATATACTTTTTTCTTCGGCAGAGACTACATCATTATTAAGTTCTGAAGTTTGAGCAGAAAAATTTGGCCACTCGGTTTTTGGGCTGGATAGGAATTCCGGTCCATTCCACCACATTTCGAAACGAATCAATTGCAATGGGTTCATTCCTCTAGATGCACAATCGGCAGCATTTAGAGATGAAGGAATATACATCCATGAATCGGGAGATACCAGTTCCTGAATATGGTGTACTCGATTGGCAACAAAAGTTTTCCAACGGCTCGGTGAAGCATTGAGCCAAGAAAGAACTACCTGTGAATCAGTCCAGCAAGTGATTTGATCGAATAAGAGTCGACTAGAAAATGTGTCAGTCACAAATTTGACCAAATCAGCCAAAAGCTTTGCAGCAGTCAGCTCAAGTTTAGGAAGAGTAATTGTTTTTAAGGGGGCAACTCTCCCTTTAGAACAGATTAGAAATACGTGAATAGAATCGCCTCTCTGTAATCTGAGGTAAATTACCGCTGCGTAACCTATGCTTGAAGCGTCACAAAATCCATGTAACTCACATCTCTCATATTGATCAAAGGTGATTCGCCTAGGGAGACGTAATCCAGAGAGTTCTGAAAGTTCACACTTCAATTGTGTCCATGAATTTTTAATGGACTCGGGAAGTTCTTCGTCCCAATCCTTTTTCAAGGACCAAATACATTGCATAATGTATTTTGCCTTTAAAAGAATGGGACACAGAAAACCCAATGGATCGAAAATCCGACCTATATCGGACAAGATGCCTCGTTTTGTGAGGTCTTTTGATATATTTTGGCACTTGTAAGAAAATATATCGAGAGAAGGGTACCACTGAAGACCTAGAACCTTCAGAAATGGTGGTTCATCCTTATCAAAGGACAAAGGAATCTGACAGTCAGAATGGTCTAAGGAAGAAAGCAATGCTGGAGAATTACTAGCCCACTTCCTCAACATAAAACCTCCGCGACTAAGCAGATCGATTAAATCCTTTTGAAGAGACAAAGCTTCAGAATCAGATGATGCACTACCCAGCACATCATCAATATAAGTTTGATCCTCTAGTATCTTACTAGCCATTGGAAAGTTTTCTCTCTCTAGGAGAGCTAGCTCACGAACGGTACGCATTGCCAAATACGGGCTACAATTGAGTCCGAAAGTAACTGTATTTAAGGTATACTCTGAAAGTGAATCGTTTGGATTAAAACGCCATAGAATTCTTTGGAAATTTCTATCAGAAGGAGATATTAAAATTTGTCTGAACATTTGCTTTATATCAGCTATGAATACCACTGCGTCTAAACGGAAAAGTAAAAGTAAAGAAACTATATCCTTTTGTAATTTTGGACCAGGAAGTAAAGTGTCATTTAAGCTCACACCTCTCGAGCCTTTTGCCGATCCATCCCAAACTACACGAAGTTTTGTGCTTACGCTCTCAGGCTTCAGAACACAATGATGGGGTAAGTAACAAAAATTATCATTGGGTATAGCTTCCGATGTGGCTAAAGACATATGTCCACTGTCAAGATATTCTTTCATGAAATCGGAATAAGAAGAATACAAAGATGGATTTTTTAATAAACGTTTTTCAAGTAAGAAAAATCTACGATAAGCTTGAGTATAAGTATCTCCTAGAAATGGTTTCGAATTTCTGAAAGGAAGCGAAACTATGAATCGACCGGTGGAATCACGAGTGGTCGTTTCTTTGAAAAAGGTCTCACACTTTTCATCTTCGACGGAGTAAAAATGCTTATCAGGAATTTGCTCTAATTCCCAGAACTTAGGAATACAGATGTCGACACGAACATCGGATTGAAGAAGAAAAGTTTTTGTTTCTGAACTTGTAGACGGATTGTTAACTTTACCCAAAAGAACCCAACCGAAAATAGTTTCAAGGGCGGTAGGCTGGCCTAATTTTCCAACGATACGTCCATTGATTAAAATATGAGTGAAAAGCTCAGCACCAATCAGAATGTCTATTGGACTTGAGAGAAAATAATTTTCATCTGCGAGAGGTAAACCCTGTAAATGGTCCCATTGTCCCTTTTTAATAGAAAAAGCAGGTATATTAGAACATAATTTTGGAACAACAATAGCATCGAAAGAAAGTACAGGGCTGTCGGAATTTGTAGGTTTGATATCGCATGCAGTAATACCTTTTGAAGAAAATGAAGTCATTTCGTTCAAACCAAAAATAGTTGTAGAAAATTGATGTCTCTGTAACCCAAGATTACGAAAACATTTTTCGCTTATGAAATTTGATTGACTTCCTGAATCAATAAGAATGCGAACACGTTGAAATGTGCCATATCTATCACGGATATCTACCGCCGCAGTAGCCAATAATACTGTATTTTGTTCGGAAAAGGTGTTACCTGATACAGTTGAAGAATGTGGAATATTTTCTATGATAGTTGAACTATTAATATGGATCAGAGAGTGATGACGGTTATTACAAGTGCGACATTTGTACGACGAAAGACAATTATTTAGATTATGCGAATGATGTAAGCAATTCAAACACAGTTTATTTTGTTTGACGAAAGAAAAACGATCATTCAAGACAAGAAATCAGAGCATTTCGATAATCCATGTGAACCTTTGCAAAGGTAACACTTAACATTGGAATTATAATGAGTATTTTTTGTTTGTAATGAAAAACTATTGCTGGTCTTGGAATTATATTTATTATTACACTTCTCTTTGCTTACTGCAAATACTTTATTTTTAGAAGTAGTCAAATGTTGAACGGATTCTAGGGCCTTGCATTTAATTTCAACAAAATTATAAAGTTCCTTATATTCTGGAATTTTGCTAGAATCAGTTTGAATTTCAAAATTAGTTCGAGTCTCAATATCTAGTTTCCCTAGAAGTATATAGAAAAGTAAAAAATCCCACTGATCTGTATTGAAATTTAAAGCATTAAGAACTGCCAATGATTCGGAAAAGGTATTGAGTAGAATACGAAAATCTTTTGCAGTATTGCCTTTTAGTGAAATGAAAAAAATTGAATCTAATGCATTCGAAGCTATAAGTCTTTTATTTTGATATCTGTCAATAAGTTTTTTGAAAGCGGTGTTATAATTGTCGTTATTTATGGCGATACCATTTAGTAATTTCAAAGGCTCGTCTTTTAGGAAGGAAAATAAATATCTGAACTTTTCAACATTTGAAAGATTGGAATTATCATGAATTAATTTCTCGAACAGATCATGAAAAGTTGACCAAATTTTTGGATCACCGTCAAAAGTGGGTATATTAAGAGGTGGGAGTTTTGCAGAAGCTTCAACACTAACCGACGACGAATTAGAAGTATCATTTTTACTCATGTTATGATAAATAGACAAACCTTCATAATAAAAGTTTTCAGTCTCCCTTCTTATTTTCTCATGTGTATCAAATTCCGCCTCATCCTCAATCAGCATTATAATCTCATTATGACATTCTGAAAACCGCTCAAATAATTTTTTAATATCATCATACCTAGCCTTTAATTGCCCTCTTTTCGACGTATCAGTTAAGCTTTGCTTTGCAATAATGTAAAATTCCGAAATTCGACTAACGTATATTTTACGTTTGCTTTCAAATCTTTTGATGTTACTCATTTTTTGTGAAATATTTTATTGAATGAATGTAAATATAAAGTGATATATGTAAAGAACCAAATTATGCGAAGAAAAGATAATATAAAGAAAGTTTATTAGAACAGAAAGGGTGTCAACGAAAACTTTGGAAGTTGTAATCGTATTTGAGTTTTAATTATTTTCCAATATGAATTGAAAGAAGAAATATGCGGAATGAAAGAATATGTTTATATCGATTGAAGTGAACCTAAGTTGAACATATGGTTTTTTTGTATGAAGCGATAAGCGTATACTGCTTGTACGGATTTATCGATTTCCTACAATCGATATGAATGAAAATTAATAATAATTTGATGGTGACCCACGTGGAAATCTCGAAATGAAAAGAAAGAAAATAAGAAATCACTAGTCAACCGGTTCGAATGGACCAAAATGTTAGCACTTCGGTAGAAAATTAGCAGACTGTATGTGTAAATTTGATAATGATTAGAAATACACCACAAATCTCAGATGGACACTCACCCTCATCCACTGAATTCCTGGTTAGTTGGGGATCCCCTTGTCTGGAACTCTGACACCAACACCTTGTTGAACTATCGTTCTTGTAATAAGACATTCTGAACACTTTTTGCTTTGAAAGAATTAAAAAACTCATAAGCCGGAAAAATATCGAACGTAATGTCGATCCGTGATCATTAAGATTCTGGTCGAAGAAAAAGTCTCTCGCATGCGCACAGTGTCATCTGAAAGATGAGTGGTGCATATATGCGCAATTTCAGAAATAAATTAGGGAAACTTGAATGCTGCACTAACACCTACTAAAAACATGAAAAAACTTTTGAACTCTATAATTTATTAACAAGAACTAATAATCAAAAAACATAACATTGTGTATGTATAAAACTAACAAATATAACGTTTTCTGCTTCTTTGGAGTAGAATGAAAAGTTAAAAAACACAAAATAATTTCCTTATTATAAATACATATTGTGTACATATATACAAAAAATAATAAGTAACAAATAAGGAGGCCAACAAAATAAACACATTGCTCCTATTTGTTATTTTCTTGAATAAAATACAAACCGATATAAAAACATGTTTCATTATTTTTTACTTTTTGTACATCAAGTCTATTCGACGATTTTTTGAAATTGCAAATTTATGTATAATATCTTCATAAAATTGGGGATCCCCACTAACACTTTGTACTATTCCTTGTTCTATAGCCAAGATTGACAAACCTGTTAGCCGCTCTTGTGTCATCGTATTTCTTAAATACGTTTTTATGCGCTTAAGACACGAAAAATTTCTGTCGACCGAAACACTTGTTGCAGGAATAGTTAACACTAGGCAAAGCAGCTTGTATGTTACATTTTAATTTCCTTGTATATAATCTCTAATATTGGCTGAACGTCTAGATTATAAAACTGTTCGTCCCTGTATAAAACACTAAGTTCGTTTTTCAGCCGATATATCTAGGACGAGCCGCCACTGGTCAAAATCATCACTTTTGAATTTTTTGAACTACCCGAAAAGTTGTGTTTCACCAAGAGCATATTCACCGTACGCTTCGAAAAGCATTCGAAGTGATTCTGTAGCAGTTTTTTTCGTGAACCAGTGTTGTGCGCAAATTGTAGTTCTTATGCATAAAATTCGACATATTTAAGTTTGACGAAAAGATACGGGTGTATGAGACTTGGGTTGTTTGTTTTGGAAATCTGTGTCAGCTGTTAGAGGTAGATGATGGCGCTGCAAAGCGATGTTATGGTACCCAAACTGGTAGCATCATCTATAGGAAAATTCTGGTTTCCTACTTCTACACTGGTTTTCGTAAATTGATGAAATTTTCATTTTCTCACTCGTAAATTCTCTAAAATACCGATTACCTTGGCAGATAAAAAAATTTTTTGGTTGTAACATAAGTCTGAATAGCATATTATGGTGGAATAGACGTATCTAAATACGAAAATGAGGAGAGAAAAAAGTTGTAACGCGTAAGGTTTTCTTGTTAAATTTATAGAACCACATTTATTGTTACAATGACTGATGTGTATTGAAAAAAATGAGTTCAGAATTTTTTGACCGTATATATTGACTTTATGTAGTTTAACACCTACTAAACGTACCTTACATTTAAGTAAAACACAAAGATTAAAATTATTTACTTAAGAAACTCATTAAATTCTATTTTTTCCTTTTATGAGGGGTCATATCTTCTCTCTTCAAAAACCAGAAGTAATCACCCATCATGGCTGGACCCAACGTTATTTATAGCGAATTTCCATTGTTCTAATATCTTGGTGGAATCTTTTACCCTGCTCGTCACAAAATACAAATGTGAATGGAGGACAATAATTTTTAATGACCTTCCGGCACCAAGCGATTTGTAGGCATCTAATAGTTCATTAACTAACTGTTGGTAGTTTGCATCCATATAACAAAAGTTTGGCCAAAAAGAAGTGTATTTCATATCGGGATCTCCAAATGTTAATTTCAGACCTCTTGCAGACCCCAAAAATGTTCTTCTACCTCCCCTTCACATTAAACTTGGGCTGCTGAAAAACTTTGTGAAGGCTATGAAAAAAGATGGTGATGGATTCAAATACTTATAACAAGTCTTTTCCAAGTTAAGTGATGTCAAATTGAAGGAAGGAATAAAATATAAAAAGGCTTTCTACTTGATATAAGAAATCTAACAAAATTTGATTTGATTTAATCTGTGAGTCTTTTATAATTTTAATTTCAAAAAAATTTTTATTCAAAAAACTTTTAGAATTAAATTAATGTCTGAATAAGCACCGCTTATATTTAATAGACGTATATAATCAAAACTCAATATACAATATCAAATGGAATAAATAAACCAAAGAATATAAAAAAAATTCATTTAAAATTAATAAATAAATATTTGATATTCAAATTTTGTTATATTTCTTCTATCAAGTAAAATGCCTTTTTATATTTTATTCCTTCCTTCAATTTGACATCACTCAACTTGGAAAAGACTTGTTATAAGTATTTGAATCCATCAACATCTTTTTTCATGGCCTTCACAAAGTTTTTCAGCAGCCCAAGTTTAATGTGAAGGGGCGGTAGAAGAACATTTTTGGGGTCTGCAAGAGGTCTGAAATTAACATTTTGAGATCCCGATTGAAATACACTTCTTTTTGGCCAAACTTTTGCTATACAGGTGCCCAAACGAAAAGTTGACCCTTCCAGAACTCAAACGAACAACCCCCAACATTTTTTTAATAGGGAGGAGGTGTTGGATGGGGTTTATTGGAGAAGTTTTTTCTGTTCTCTAAACATCGCAGTTGAAATTTTCAAATTTGTTTATTTAATGGCAGAACAATTTGGGTTTTTGAATATTTTTACTTCAAAAACATTCGATTTTCTTATCGTTCATGATTGAAAGTAGACTATATCATTGTATGGAGGTTGGTGATGGTCATTTTGGACAATACATACGTTAGTTCTTTAAATAGTTTACATTTTTTTCTGGATGTTCCCTATCATTACTTACAGAGCTGGGGTATTTGAATGTAATGGGTTCTGTTTGAGTTACCTTTCTGATAATGTTCAATATGAAATTGCTTAAAAAAATCACCGAATTTGAAAATTTCAACTAGGATGTTTAGGGAACAAAAAAATCTTTTTAACTAAAACACATCCGTCATCTCTTTCCTATTCAAAAAAAATTGAGGGTTGTTGCCATTCTCAGGTGGTTTTTTCGTAACAATGTCGTCATAGGAATTCTTTCTCCCTAATACAGAACTTGAATATTATTTTTGGATTCTTCAAAACTCTTAGGTTCTTGAGTTTGGACGGTTCAACTGTCTGTTGAACATGACTTTTGACGGTAAGTTAATAATTACATTATTTCGTGAATAGTGAACCGATTTTGAAAATTTTAACTGGGTTGTGCACAGAACATAAATAACTTTCAAACTAAATAACACTCGATATCTCTTTCCTATTTAAAAAAAAGTTGGGGGCTTGATGCCACGTTCAAGAGGTGTTTTTTTCGGAACAAACTCATGTTGGAAATTTATCCCCCTCAAAACAGAAGACGACTTGTTTTTTTAAAAACTTCGAAAATTCTTCGTTTCCGAGTACTGGAGGGGATCAAATTTTTATTGGGACACCTTGTATAATACTGATTTACTGCACGACTGTCCCAGTGAAAAAGAAAACAGCAAGTCCCACTAAAATTCCTATAACTTTCAAGTGGCCACACATCTGCCATTTATACGTGTTGTAGTTTATTTTATCCAAAAAAAAAACTGCATATTTTCATAACCTTCCTTCATCGTCACTGAATGGGCAGCTGGAATAGAAGGTTTTAAATTTCCATGATGCAAAAACTCAGCTTTCAAACTGTATTTAGACGAATCTATGAATAAACGCCACTCAGAGGGGGAATGCTTAATATCAAGCTTTTGCATTAAACCATAAAAATCAGTGCACGCACACAACGAATTTTGTATACTGTAGAATGCAGAAAACAGGGCATTTCTTTCTCTGAAATTCATAATATTCGTTTCGTTGCCTAATAAGTTTCATTCCTTAAGGCGGGAACTAAGAAGTTCTGACTGTTGCTTTGATAACCCCAAATCACGTACTAAATCATTTAACTCACTTACACAATTAAATGTAGCTCGCCGGACCTGGAATAAAAATAGGGTTGGTGCACTTTTTTTCGGAGCTGCATGATGATGAGTTGTCTCTAATATCTTCCAAAACAACATTTTGTGGATCTAGAGGTGCGGCCAACACTGGTAAATCTGCATTGTGTCCCCTCATAAAATTGACTACTTGATAATGTGAAATGGTCTTATTGAGCTATTGAAAAGTGGTACATGTTAGGGCTTTTAGAATATTTTTCATAATATTAGAAGGGTATTTCCATTAAACAAAATAAAGATCTGTTTTGTTTTACAAAAATCTTGTCAACCAGTGTTATTGAAGATAAATATTTTATTGTTTACACTATTGGGTTGTTTATATTACTGTAATTATTTTTTCAATTCGCATTCATCTGTATGACCTGGGACACCCAGTATAACCCTATGGTATTGAAGATCTCGGGTGAAATGGGGTGTTGTGAGGGAGTTTCCACCTCTTAATTTGGGAGAAGGCGTTTCGTTTGGAGTCTGCGCATCTGAAACTAAACAGACAGGCGTGATGCGTAACTCTCCTGTGACACCAGTTACCATGTGTTCCGCTTGGAGCGGTGGTCGTCAAACGCTATATGCCTTGCCCTCTTTGAACTCGGCGGGGACGGTCACGAATCTTTAGACTGGTCGGGTCCTCTATTGGTACGCCGGTCAAGCTGCAACAGAGCAAGGCAGGTTTCTGAACGAGGAGCGAAGAAGTTGTTCGCTACAGTATCAAAACAAGTTGAAAACAAAGATATAAGAATTGTGGACATTTTGTCTTATCAGAATCATGAGACATTAACAATCTTTCAACGAGATGACATTTCACTCCACAATGATCATAAAAGTATTCAAAAGAGGATATCATTGTCACTGATAAAATCGAAAGAGAACAACAACCTATTCAGATAACTATCTATGGTAGATATTGAAGATAGCTCATATAATTCTCATTAGGTATTCCTAAATATTGGTCAATTATACTTAGTAGTCTGACTAGTAGTCTGATTTTTATCTTTCATCTAACTACTGGTGTTCCAGATTATTTAATTAAGTCAATATCTCGCTTTATGCTATTTGAAAAATTCATAAAATCCCTTACTTGACCTAGGAAGATTTGGCGCTTAGTTATTATATAATAGTATAATTATAATAATCTATTGAATATCTATGAATTTTTTTAATTTGCAATCGTTTGATGTTTTTCGTAATTTATTTATTGGTCGAAAAAATCAATAATAAAAAAATTTGGTTCTGGGATTTGAACCCTGATATTTTGATTGCCAAGCAAACAATCCAACAACAGATAATTATAGAAGTACGTTAAAACCTTGTTCTTAAACATATGTCAAACGAAAAATCATGTTCTTATTCTAATGAATGAAATCATCATATGCAAAAAAAACTAAATCTTTCTTGCAATATTTCTAATGAATAATTATGACCATGATTTTCTAAACAAAATTTCTAATGAATATATTTTTATAGCCCATGGGCAGATACTACTCAATCATGAACTACCTATTTTGATTAAAACTTTATTTCAGAAATTCCTGTTTTAATGAATAGTAAATAGAATTCAATTTCAACAAACGTTCATTAATAAACAAAAATTGTTTCATCACATTGTGACTCCATCGGGTCCTACATCTGAACTGTTAAGGTGAGAGAACTTGCATAGCATCTGATATATGAGTAGGTAGGTATTCTTATGAATTTATATTATTCAATTCATTTTATTTTTGTATTTGATATTAAATTACTTTTGAAATAACATAACTGCGTTAGTCGACAATTGTTATGGATTATTAAATTATATACTTTTATATCCTTATGAATTTGGTTTGCACACGTTGGACTTTGAATTTTTTATGGAATTTACTTGGATACAAATGTGCCCCACCTGAATGGCAAATATCTATTTTCATTCATGAATTCTCGAGGGTCAATATTATATTAATTTGATATGTCACTCTGAAATTCTTTAAAAAATTGATGAATAATGAATGCACTAGTCCTGAAAGTGTAAAAAAACTATTCAACAATTTCCCTGAAATCCAATAGTCGGTGCATTTCCTGATAAAAATTCTAAAGAATTCGAATATATCCCACAATTTCTTAGTCCTTTTTATTCTAAATTTAAAATGCGGAGTTATAACTCGACAAACTATTCCTTTCCCGTATATTTTTATATCTTGAAAGTATGGTGGATGCGCCGTGCTGAAAATTTATAGTCGTATATTTCCTGTTTATCCATCGAAATGATCAATTTTCCAATATTTTTTATGCTTATATACTGATTTTGGTATATTTTCATTATTTCATCAAATACAGCCATTTAGTGAAGGATGAATTCACCCTGAGATTTTGTCTGAAATCAGAGTATTACATTAGGATGATTTCTCCAAGCTCGCTATCAGAATAATTCAATCAAAGGGTAAACAGGAAGCAGATAATTACGAAAAAAATTTGGCGGTACTTAAAATTTGGATATCACTTGTTTTTAAACTAGTTTTCGATACGGGACACTTTTCTGAGGACAATTTCTCTTGATTTGTACTTAATTTTAAAATGTGTACACCAAACATATTATTTTGACTCTACATTTCCCATTATGAAAATCTCGTAATTCGAAAGTCTTCTCTTAAACTTCGGAAATGCAGTATAAACTCCTGTGTATTATACTAAACCATAATTTAATTACTAACGAGTAGAAGGAAAAATATAATCTGATATTTTGAAGCCAACACCTTTATTTCCATAATTCACCCCAGCTACGCCACTGTTATTACCGAATTTAGTTCAAGGCATTCCCTACTAAGGGCGCCACAAACAGTACAGAGTGCGAATCTCAGCTTGCCAAATCTACAACCCTGGGATCCTATGGCAACAATTAAAATGTATTATCAGTTTGTCATTGAAAATAAGAATTATTGCTATATAAACGACCTTCAATATAAGCACTAATTTTGCCAGACATTTGGAAGTGATATACAAACATTGTACTGTATCTTCTAAATGAACTGGTTAGTCACTGTTTGACATCCTATCGGGTAACTCGTGCGACGAAACGTGACAACATCGCCGCATAATCTAGTAAAAGATTCTCAGTGAGCTGGGCGTGTTGGTTTTCACAAATAATCGAACATTTATGTGTATTTTTATGATAATGTGCTAGTTAAATATTAAGAGAAGGTAAGTGAATGTAATTTTGATCTTATTATTTCACGTACATATCAAATTTAACCCCTCGCGATAGTATGTATCCGAGAAAATTATGTTTTTATATTGCATCTGTGCGGTTACTTCACTTCTAATTTCGTCAATAACCGAGTCTGCTCGCGAACCTTGGAATACAGTAATTTTTCGTATTTCAAGAGGTATATTACAAATTGATATGCATTTGACCACGAAATATATAAATTCTGTTTATGCCCTTTTATGGTTTGTGAAAATATCGAACAGCTGACAGCTGGGTAATTTTCTGTGTTTATTTATTGAATGTATCATCTCAATCTCATTTGAAATTCTGGTCTTCATAAGCTTGCGTTTGCCGAATTGATTCGTCGATGCAATCTGTTTTTAAATTGGACGATGAGGTGTTTTGTTAGGAATTTAGGTAATAATCAATAGTCGGCATACTCTTTGAGCCCTATTTCAATTCCGGCAATTCTGTTTTATTTCTGTTTCGTCGTAGATTGCTGGGGAGGTTGTAAATGACACAGTGGTGGCGCAAGGGATGAAGGTTTGGGTTAATCACCGGATTTCAATAACTCCAATAATATTTACGTGACTTCATGATCTTTCCCGATACTGTTCGATGTTTTTTGTTTCGAATATATTGTTATGAATTGTTCGAACTGGTGATACTTCGGTCATAGTTTCTATAATCTGTCATTAAAGAAGCAGAATGTTTACAAACATGATTAATGAATTTTTGGACGACGTTCCCTTAAAAATGCAAGTTAGAAATATCAAAACAAAAACATTTTTAACACCTCCTTTATTGATATTTACACCGATGGATATTAAAATGTCTGTGTATGGCTATCGAAAGTATGCATTATCTAGCTATTTATCACGTGGGTTGACCAGGGGAACTGAATGGGAATAAGAAAAGTATAAATCCAAAAAAGACATGATATGCGTAGGTGATATAGGTTATGTGTGAACGAACAGGTACCATTTTACGCCATGTGGTTCTGACAGTCGTGGGCTAATGAATAGAAGAGTAAATTATGTAAAGTGTATGTAATTCAAATTATGAAGCGATATATTTGTTATTGGAAATTCGAGATGGCGTAGGTGCAATTCCATTTTCTAGTCGATAAAACACTAAAGGTACAAAAAGCACCGCGGAGTGTATTTGGCACAATGGTATCCTGCTCGAAATTATCTTGAAACTTTGCGATCGGGTTTAAAAATTTGTTTATGCAATATAGATTTTTATTTTCCAAACATTTTAAAGGGATCTGAAAGCTAAGTGCTGCATGTTTGGTGTTATAGTATGCAAATCATTGTATAAGACTCCAAAAATGTAGTAGACCGCACTCTAGGCGTTTTCCTAGAATAATTAGAAATTCTTGAAGCACATCAACTACAAATATCGAATATTATCTGCCTGTTATTGTTATTTACTATCAGATTTTGGTCGTTATGGACGAAGAAGGAATAAAACTTTAAGATAAACCGACGTGGCTCTAGTTCAATAGTTTTGTGAGCCTCCCTTAAAATATAAACCGAAATGATCCAGTTTTTTACTTCAGGATTGTATTTTTGGAAAAATATCGACTAGAAATTATCAGGTCGTGCAGTTTCAACAAAATCTCTATTTCAAATATTTCAAGAAACCATACATCTGTTTTATCAATAGAATACAGGGTATATATGAATAGTTGCGAAAGAATTTAGGGGATGATTCCTTGTCAAAAAAAAAGGATGGGTCTTTCATATAAACTTTATCTATTTGAGCCCCCCTTGCTTAGTTACGGCACCCTGAAGATGGCGCCCGAAAAACAGTCTTTAATTTTTTTTCAGAAAAACCAAAAAACTGACAAGAATAAAATTAAGCAAACATTTTATGTGTGCGAGAAGGCACACAAAAAAACTTTTGTTGGTGTTCCTCTATGATTGCAAGGTGTAGAAAAAGCCACCCCTAAACCTTCTTTCCCAGAAACTTTCTTCCATATTCCTATTTTATAATAAAAAAAATTATTTTGGATAGCTTGATCCTTTCTTAACAAATAAGGTATCTTGTAATTTCTTGCCAAAATTCAAGGTTTTTTATCTAGTAAGCGGATGTCATTTTGTTATGACAACTGGCTTGTTTTGATTCAGTTACAATTGTTTTTTGATCTGGCTTATCTCTTCTCAAAAATTGTCACTGGCAACTCAGAAAACTTCCTAATTTATTAATATCTATTTTATAAAATAAAATTCTGCGAATTAGTGGAAAATGGAGAAAATGAGAAATTGAAGGGAATTATTCAACTTTCGCTTCAAATTTGTAGTGATTTTGAACAAAGATAATGTAATTATCTGGAAAGTGCTGAATGCTGGATGGGCGTCATCTTGTAGTTTTAAAGATTTAACGAAACTAAAATAAATAAATAGGTGATGAAATTAATAAAAGATTTGATAAGATGCTTTGTGCATTGGACACGACGTTAAGAATCAATTCTAATTCAGTCCAGTAGGCCTATTTACATTCCAACGAAAATTGAAACAGAATGCGTCATTAAAGCAATAAATAAATAACTTCGCTTGAATACAAATACACAAATGAATGGGACGTGGACACTGACTAAAAATTCACAATTGAATAGCGTCTGGTGGTTGTGAGAGTCATTCGAAATACCCTCTATGCCTGTCTGTAGTTCTGTACCTGTCTATACCTAGAATGGTGTCAACAGTTTCTTCCCGTCCGCTTTTGTATCATTGTCCAGCACGTGACAATAGAATAACCTCTTATTGCTTTCACACTCTTCAGGCAAATATCATGCTAATTTCTGTTTTTCCCATAGTTTACCTGTTGAGACATGATATTGATTTCATTGTAGTATACAGGATATTACTGAGGTATTAAGTTTGAAATTTATTCTTAACGTACATATTTTAGGTGAACAATTATTCTTAATTTCTCATGTTTGGTTCAGTAGCCGTTATTTTGTGATAGTTTGTTTCAAATACATAAGGAAATAATTGTTTATGATAAAGTACCAAATAATTTTCTTATGAAATTAATCTTTTCTATGAAATTCTATCAAAAATCTATCATAATAACGAATGTTATACTTGGAATAGATTCAACTTTATCAACTTGGGAATTTAATTAATTTGCGAATTAATTTCAATTAGAGCTAGGTATTTAGTGAAATTGATTTAATTATAAGAGCCAAGCTCCTGATGTTAAGGTATACGTAACTCTAGAATATGCCCGCAGGATCTCATCATAGCGAATATCAATTAAAAAATTCAGTTTCGTGCGATATTCAGGAAACTCAATATCAATTTGTTGTAAATATTATTATTAGATTCAGTCATCATCGAAACAAATAATGGAATTCTCTTAATTCGTAGTTTATACATTTTTTGGACTTAGGTTCCAAAGTATTACCTCATCTTCATAAAACTAGGTTAACGACTCTAAACTGCACTCATAAAAATGTTTAAATTTCGAACTCTTTGGAAGTAAAACATAAAACTTATAAAAACTTGTCTTAATCATCATCAACTACCAAATTATAAAGTTCAAAACAGTTCAATATCATAAATTCATCCTGTATTATTTTTGTTTATATCTCTTTATACTTTTCCAACTAACACTGAAAAAATTGCCTGAATTACTTTCATTAAAAGTATGCTTCAATATTGGGGAGTTCCATGCTAATTTTGGCGTGGAAATTAAGTAAAACATTTTTGCGCGATTAGTCCAAGGAACGGAGTGCTATCGTTACGGCCAAATGTCTGTTCTTTTCGAATTTTGAGCCGAAAATGATTTTAAACGACTAGGTTGGACTCGCTGATGAATAATCCAAGGTCAAAAGTAATATTTTTCTGCCGGTCTAACGTTCAACGGAAGAAGCTAGAACCTTGACATTTTCAGGGAACTTTTGGGGTCTAAATATCTCGGCTTAGTTCGTTAGCGCTCAAAATCGGTTCAATAGTTTCACAATAATTCATGTTAGAAATTTGCTTTTATTCTTACCAATATTTTCGAAACTGCAGACCGATCGATCTGAAATTCGGCATTCAGAAGTAGAGTAATAACGCGCATGGTCATCCTGAAGCTCGTATGATTAGAAGTTTGAAAAAAAAATTATGGGCGAATCAGCGTTGAACTTAAACACTATAACTTTAGAACGGAAAGAGATCTGAAACTTTCGGGGTGAGCTTGGAGCCTGAATATCTCGGTTGAGTTCGTTATTGGGCAAAATCAGTCCAATGGTTTTGCAGTTATTCACATTTGGACTTTTCATTAATATTTTGCAAACTACAAATATGAATGATTTGAAATTTGGGGTTCAGAAGGACAATAATAACGCATAAGTTCCTGCAAAATTTCATGTGGTTTGTATTATTAGGATATTAAAAAAGAAAAATTGTGAGTGGAGCGGCGTTGAGCACTGACGAAAGCATAGCAACAGTACCATCATCGAGTTTGAATTTAGCATTTAGATGTAAAACAATGCAATAATAGAACAGCGTTAGCATTAAGACATGTCTTCGGACAATCACATCAGGCTACTTGATGTCTTTTTGCTATCCAATTTCAAGTTTTCTATCCACATTGATGAAATGATTTCTAAGTAGTCAAGAGCTACCTTTGCAGTTAGAAGAATAAAGCAAATAGCGGGAATTGAAGCAGCCAAGATTACTTATTTCAGCTACTTTCATAATGTCCTTAACTTCGGCATTCTTTTCAGGGGGGATTTGTCTGAAAGCAAGAAAATATTCATAAAACAGAAGCAGGTACTGAGAATACTATGTAGCTTAAGTAGTAGATATAGCTAAAGAGAGATATTCTTCCGAGAAAAAATTCTTACCGTGACGTCCATTTTTCTACTCACCTGTGTAATGTACATCCATGATAATAAGGACATAGTATTATATTAGAAACAAAAACAACGTCATCATACCATCGTATAAAAGTATCACAGTTGAATGTAAGTCATCTAACTATAAATGTTTTCAACAATCTACCGTTCAGAAAGAAGAAATTAATTCGAATAAAGCTTAAGAATGAACTAAACTGTCTCCTAATGAATAAAGCATACTATTCAATACCTGAATACCTGAATGATACTTCAAAAAAAAATATTTATTTGTATGAAATACGATGTCTGGCCAATTTTATTTATTTATTGTTTGTTTGACTAATGTTTGGTTTGTTTTATACATTTTATATATATATATATATATATATATATATATATATCGGTTGTTTTTTTAGAGTGATAGAACTTTCGATAGGGGTAACTATGATTTGACAGAAGGTAGGTATCGTTTGCGATCTCATCAATATGGGAATTTTTGTTTTAAAATTATGCAAGGAATCTCCTCCTTCAATTTAGGAAAACCTGGTATGTATCGTGTGTTTTGTTTAGAGTGATAGAACTTTCGATAGGGATTTGACTATAGTCAAATGTTTGATTATAGAGCACTTCGTGAAATTTATGGTTACCATAATCGTCCATCAGAGCAGCTTATTCGTCGAACTATCGATAGATTTCGGATAATATTTTCTCTACTCGACGCAACAACAACAACAAGACAAAAAACTTTACGTACAGAAGAAAATATCGCTGCTGTAAGCCATAGTGTTGATGATCCAGATTCGTCTATTTGCCGATATTCACAACAAGTTGGACTCTGTGCATCCACCACATGGAAAATTTTGCGTAAAGATCTTGGTCTACACCCATACAAGATCCAACTGGTTCAAGAACTAAAACCACTTGACCATAATAAGCGTCGTTTGTTTGCTGATTGGGCCCTAGAACAGCTTGAAGTTGATCCACTTTTTTATCGTAAAATTGTATTAAGTGATGAAGCTCATTTATCCTTGAACGGCTATGTAAACAAGCAAAATGGCGGTATATGGAGTGAAAACAATCCTCAAGAAGTTCTGCAGGTTCCATTGCATCCTGAAAAATGCACTGTATAGTGTGCTTTACACGCTGGAGGCATCATCGGTCCATATTTCTTTAAAAACGATGCTGTAGCTAATGTTACAGTGAATGGTGCTCGTTACAGATCGATAATCAATGATTATTTGTTTCAAAATTTGAATGGTATCGACCCAGAAGTGTTTTGGTTCCAACAAGATAGAGCTACAACTCATGCTGCTACCGTAACAATGGATTTATTGAAAGAAAGATTTGACGATAACATTATTTCGAGAAATGGTCCAATTAATTGACCTCCAAGATCATGTGACGTAACTCCACTGGATTATTTTCTTTGGGGTATATCAAGTCATTGGTTTATGCTGATAAACCAGAAACAATAGACGTTTTGGAAGCCAACATAACTCGTGTTTTTGATTAAATAAGGCCTGAATTACTCGAAAAAGTTGTCCAAAATTGGTCTGGCCGAATGCGGTTCCTCAGAGCTAGTCGTGGTGGACATATGCCGGAAATTATTTTTAAAACAAATATCTTTCAAATAAAAAATTTGGCTTCAATCTCAATTTAAATGTGTTTTATCTCAATTCAAAGTTCTATCACTCTAAAAAAAACACCCGGTACATTTTTTATTCATGTATACTCATGTGTCTTTTTTAGATAAAATTGTACCTAACTCCCCATGAAATTTTTGATCGATAAAAAATTTATTCACATTCTGAGATATATACTTTATTGAGAATGAATAAATAAATTTTTATTATTATTATATAAAATAACAACAAAAAGGTTAATGCAAAATTCCAAGAGGATCATACGAGAGGTTTTCAATGTATTCTCGGTAAAGAAAACGATGAAAATTCAGAACATTTTGGAAAAATTCTATTTTTCAATGTAGTCTCCTATAACTTCAATACATTTGTTAGATCGAGGAATAAGGTTCTCTAAACCTTGTAAAAAATATTCTTCCGGCTTCTCAAAATTGGTATTAATTTGTACCTTCAGTTCTTCATCGCCGGAAAATCGTTTTCCACGAAGATATTTTTTCATATTTGGGAATAGGTAGTAGTCACTGGGGCCTAAGTCTGGACTGTATGGAGGATGAGTAATTTTTTCGAAGCCACATTTCCGGACAACAACTTTCGCCACGCGGACCTTTTGAACCGACGCGTTGTTGTTAGGCAGCAATACTCCCGCTGTTTGTTTTCCTCGCCTTTTTCCTTCAATTACTTCTCTTAAATAACGCAGTCATCTTATATGATGCCGGTGTGATGCTTTCACCCTTTTTAGTGTATTCTATCAATAAAAGATACCTTAAGAATCCCAAAAGACCGTAGCCATTATTCTTACAGCGGTTGGGGTGACTTCAAATTTCTTTGGAGGCTGTGCATCCTTTTCAATCCACTACATGGACTCTTGTTTACTCTCAGGGTCATCCCCAGTAACCATCTGGTTGAAAATATTCGATGGGTCTTCCCCACAGAGCTCTAAAAGCTTCTTACAGCACTCGGCTCCCACTTGCTTCTGAGGTGTGGTGAGCATTCTCGGTACCCATCTTGCACTGACCTTTAAGAGGTTCAGATGGTCTTGAAGGATAGCATGTATGGTACCCACGGATAGGTTTGTCATCTTTGCTAACATCTTAATTTTTATTCTGGCATCTTCAAGTACCAGCTTTTCCACTTTGTTCATATTTTTTTCAGTAGTGCCGCTAACGGGCCCGCCCGAGCGAGGATCGTCTTCAATGCTTCCTCTGCCTCTTTTAAATTCACTTGACCACAGTCCTGTTAAACACCAACCATCTCTTCATGAATGATTGTTTAACTTTTCCCTGCTTAGTGGGGAACTTTATAACGGCGCGATGCTCGATTTTCTTCATCATTATGGCGTCAGTCGATGACCGTAAATCAGTGAGGTTTTATGTTTATACCTCTATACAGTGTCATTAGTAAATGAGATAATTTGATTACTCCTGCTGACGTCAGTGCTTTTCACAATTTTTTGCATCAGAAAAAACTTGCCAATATTAGGATGGAAATTATGTGAAAAATTTTTTCAGTGTCAAAAACACACTTATATATTGATTTATTTACGGACAGTGGAAAAAATCACCTTGGAAATGTGAAAGCTCACATAATAATCCAAAAAAAAAAAATAAAGAAAATTGTTATTTCCGAAAGGTATAATATTTTGGACCAAATTTACAAACCGTGTGAACTTCCTGTTTGAATCAATCTTCCCAGAATTCCTGATAGAAGTATTTTCAACGCCAACAAAAATTGCAGGAACTTTTGGGTTTATGCCAGTAGAATTTCTGGCGCCTTTGATAATAAAATTTACGTAATAGAAAATTACGACTTGGGGGGGTCACGGTAGTATTTTCTTTCTGAAGTAATAATAATTTTGTTTATATGAATAGAATAAAATATTGACGGCAATTTGTAATTTATCTCTTTCTATTACACTTATATTCATACTATTAGTAGTGCAAATAAAAAACACTTATACCACTTATACCATTTAAAATGTTAAACTTCACGATGACATTGTAAGAGCTGACATATTCACATCAGTATTGCAATACCTCAAATCTTAAATGAAGTCGTTTCCTGAAAACGCGTTTTGACAATCGGGTTATTCTTGGTATCGGACATTTTCTCTACTCGATGCAACACCAACAACAAGACAAAGAACTGTACGTACAGAAGAAAATATCGCTGCTGTAAGTCATAGTGTTAATGATGATCCAAGATACAAGATCCAACTGGTTCAAGAACCACTTGACTATAATAAGCGTCGTTTGTTTGCTTATTGGGCACTAGAACAGCTTGAAGTTGATCCACCTTTTTATCGTAGAACTAGCTTTTTACCCGCGGCTTCGCCCGCAGTGGAGTCATTAAATAAGTATGAAAGATAAAGGGTAAGGGTATAATAATAGTAAAACTTCATTACTGAAGTAGCTAAATTTGACGATTTTTTGACAAACAATTGTTTTATCTTTCGTAAAAAAATTTTTTTTTTAAATATAAAGTACCCTATGTTACTTCTAATACCTTCAAGAGTATATGTACAAAGTTTCATGATGATCGGTTCAGTAGTTTTTGCGTGAAAGCGTAACAAACAAACTTACATTCGCATTTATAATATTATAGTAGGGATAGTAGGGATAAAGTAGGGATAGGGATTGTATCAAGTGATGAAGCTCATTTCTCGTTGAACGGCTATGTAAACAAGCAAAATTGCGGTATATGGTGTGAAAACAATCCTCAAGAAGTTTTGCAGGTTCCATTGCACCCTGAAAAATGCACTGTATAGTGTGCTTTACACGCTGGAGGCATCATCGGTCCATATTTCTTCAAAAAAAAATGCTGAAGCTAATGTAACAGTGAATGGTGCTCGTTACAGATCGATGATCAATGATTATTTGTTTCAAAATTTGAATGGTATCGACCTAGAAGTGTTTTGGTTCCAACAAGATGGTGCTACAACTCATGCTGCTACCGTAACAATTGATTTATTGAAAGAAAGATTTGGCGATAACATTATTTCGAGGAATGATCTAATTAATTGGCCTCCAAGATCATGCGACATAACTCCACTGGATTATTTTCTTTGAGGTTATGTCAAGTCATTGGTTTATGCTGATAAACCAGAAACAATAGTTGCTTTGGAAGCCAACATAACTCGTATTATTGATGAAATAAGGCCTGGATTACTGGAAAAAGTGGTCCAAAATTGATCTGGTCGAATGCGGTTCCTCAGAGCTAGTCGTGGTGGACATACGCCGGAAATTATTTTTAAAGCATAAATGTCAAAATTATCTTTTAAATAAAAAAAATGGCTTCAATCTTGATTTAAATGTGTTTTATTTCAATTTAAAGTTCTATCACTCTAAACTCGATACTTCTTGGACATTGTAATATGTGCTTTTAATTTTTTTATACATTATAGTGTTATGCTGCAGTTCTTTTCAAGTCAACTTCAGACTCGAAGTATGCATATTTTAAGAGTTGTTCAGGACGATGTCATGAGTAACCGTTTTTTTTTGAAATTCCATCCTTAGAATCCAGATAAGACCACCGTGGTTTATCTGTTCCGGTTTACTCACGCCGCGGAAAGGAAATAGACACTTATCGAGATAACACAAAAACTAACACATGATACATTCATGTACCTAGTACAGAACAGAACACATCGACGCGACTTAAGGCAGTCCCCACACTTGTTGCCAAGTTTGGTTAACTTGAGGTTAATTATCGTACAGCTGATACCAAATCGGTCAGTTTATGGGACGAAATTTGAATTTCTCAATCAGTTACCCAATAAAACGAAGTGGGCTAACAGAAGTTACAAAACCACCTCCAAGTTGAAGGAACAAAATATAAAATTGTGAGGTGAAATCGGAAACTTTCGCTAATTTGTTCAAAGCTTCATTTCCCCTTGAAAATTTCAATTTCCAAAGAATCCACACGTTATTGTAGAAAAGCCGATGTGCACCCACAACATTTAACTGTTTGGTGCGGTGCCATCAGGAGTCACCTCCAATGGGAACATAATCGTGTCATGCTGAACCAATTACACTAAACGACAAAAAATTTTTTCTTGTTGTGACATGAAACTGAATAGCATATAATGGTTGAATGGACATATCCAAATACGAAAATGAGAAAAAGTTGTAACACGTAAGGTTTTCTTGTTACATTCATAAAACCACATTGAATATTACAATATCTTGTGTGTATCAGAATATATCGGCTTTATTTACTTTTACACCTTCTAAACGTACCTTATGTTCAGGAAAAACACAAAGATTAAAATGATTGACCTAAAATACTAATTAAATTCTATTTTCTTCCTTTTATGAAGGGTCATATGTTCTCTCTTGAAAAAACTAGCAGTAATCACCCATCATGTCTGGATCACATTGTCCTTAATAGCGAATGTTCATTGTCCTAATATCTTGGTGGAATCTTTCACTCTGCTCGTTACCTACAGCTCCCAAATTTACCAGGAAAAAATTACAGATTTCAATGAAGGAAATTAATTTTTAATGACATTCAGGCATCAAGCGATTAGTAGGCATCTAAAAGTTCATTAACTAACTGTTGGTAGTTTTCATCCATATTGTTGCCCAAAAATCCTCTTACTACTCTAACAAATAGGTTCCATACTCTCCTGCCCGGTAAGCTTCTCTGTAAAATTAACGTCATCCAGCAATTTTCTGTTTTGTGGTCCAATAAAAATGCCCCCATTTAATTTGGCATCACTTAACTTGAGAAAGATTTGTTTTAAGTATTTGAATCCATCGCCATCTTGATTCATAGCCTTCACAACGTTTTTCATCAGCCCAAGTTTAATGTGAAGAGGAGACAAAAGGACATTTTTGTGGTCTACATGATGTCTAAACTTAACATTTTGAGATTCCGGTTGATACACAATTCTGTCAGGCCAAATTTATGATATATGATGCTGATTTACTGCACGACTGTCCCATAGACAAAGAAAATAGCAATATTCAGTAAATCCTTCCTGAAGTCTCATTAAAATTCCTATAACTTAGTCCCCACATATCTGCCATTTATGTGTTGTAGTTTATTTTATCCAAAAGAGTGCGCATATTTTCATAACGTTCTTTCATCGTCACTGAATGGCCAACTATTATAGAGGGTTTTAAATTTACATCATGCAATAACACAGCTTTTAAATTGTATTTAGACGAATCTATAAATAAACGCCACTCAGAGGGGGAATGCTCAATATCAAGTTCCTGCATTAAACCGTCAATATGAGTACACGGACACAACGAATTTTCCATACTGTAGAATGCAGAAAACGGGGTATTTATTTTTCAGAAATTCGTAATTTTCGTTTCGCTGCCTAATCAGTTCCATTTCTTAAGACGGAAACCAAGAAGTTCTGACTGTTGCTTTGATAACCCCAAATCACGTACTGAATCATTGAACTCATTTTGAACAATTAAATGTGGCTCGCCGGAACTGGGACCTGGAGGTCGGTGCACTGTTCTTTGCGTTGTCTCCAATATCTTCCAAAACCTTCCTTTCGATCTGCAGCGTTACATATTGGCAAGAAAGAGTGGAAAAAGAATATATTGAGCAAAAATCACTTCGCCTGGATTCGATCCACTTATCCGCAATTTTGAAGTATGATCCGCTTACCATCTGTTAAAATAATTCTCGCAAGTTATTACCTTGAGCATTGTTTCTTTATTTCACATCTAAATACTAAATTCGAAATCGACCGCAAATGTACTTTCGCAAATATTTGCTGCCTTAAAAATTGTTAAATTTCTAGGTCTTTTCTTTCGGAAATGGTCCTTTTTACCTGCAGTCGTCCACTCTGGTGACCACGGATTCTTCATCAGTGGGTCCAACCTAATACTTCAAGTTCATTTTCGGCCCGAAATTCGAAAGTTAAATATATTTAGGGTGTTTCCTGGAACGTTAAAACCTAAAGGATTGATAGTATGGATTTTAGTGCAAAATACTTCGTTTAACCTTCAAGGTTGACGCAGATAAGTCCCCTCGTGTAGAACTCTCCTTAGTCTTCTGCATGCATTTAGACTTCCAATGTAAATATCCTAAGTAAACACATTGCATCTTGAATATACTTCTTCCATCAACAACGCTGTTAATAAACATCGAGAGTAAAAAACACCATTCTTCCGATGGGATATATCAATTTCAAGTTCAACCAACTCGCCGAGAGTAATGGAAATACGAGGGCTGTGAGAAAACAGACTTTTAATTGGGCATTACTTTTCAGATTTCAATTGCACGAACGCGTGGAAAGTTCTGGAAGATATAAACTTTTTTGTTAAATTGGTGATGTTCCATTTGAAACAATTAGAATATTCTTCGAAAAACGGATTGAAACTGTTGAAAACTCATTTTACAATTTTTTTCAGCGTTATTATTATTTCGTCATATTGTCTGTTTACATTATAAGTCACACCTAATACTGAATAATGTCTCGAATGTTTTGTGATAGTATGGTAAATTTTCTCCTTTACTGTTTTTATAAAATTGGGAAGATATTTTTGAATTACGATCATTTGCAATTTGACTTTCAAGAAGCTCTCAAGAAAATGTTATTCTGTTGTATATGTGGTGTATTATGAATGTTTTACATGTTTTTCATCTGTAGATCCAATAGTTGAAGTATACAATGAGCATACTTCTAGCTACTAGGTGTAGGATTGCGCTGAAAATTTGGTGCTTTTGACAGATAATCTATTTATCAAAAAATATTTTTCATAATGCGGTATTCTAGTCACTTTAGTTTTTGCGAATAAAACACACTGTATTTCAATAACATCACTTCCTCAACAACTTTGTATCGAATTTCCCTATGACTATCTATTATCGTTCGTGACATAAGGGATTTCCAAACTATTTCGACTAAAATAAACCTCAAAAACGCTAAAAGTTTCATACCGCATTAAAGATAATAGCTGAAATAATTCTCTGAAATCTCAACAGATCTCTTGATAATTTTTTAGATTAAATTGAATGAAAAATTAGATAGATTGTTTCACTTCATAGACATTTAGAATCAACACATATGAGCGGCAGGTAACCAATACAGAATTAAAGGAAAACATATAGTAATAAATAAATGTGTTTAGAACACACTGTGTCAATTTAGTAGACATATAGAATTAACACTTATTACATAGTACCAAAGGAGTCCATAAAATACCTTGCAAAATGTATGTTATTTCTGTGACGAACATATAATAAGTAGGATATTTAGAAGCTCACTTCATTCTAGTTTCTGTCCTGTAAACAGCATTCAGTTGGTTTGGTAAGCTATTTTTTGTTAATTATTTTATTTCCGTAATAATTCTAAATTGCTTTTTGAAGATGTTCTGCATGTTTTAGGAATTTTTTTGGAGAAACTTATTTTGAGCAAGTTGTCTTTGAAGAAGTTATGTTTTGCATTTTTAGAAAGGAATTTAGTTTTCATAAAACAAGGAACGAAACAAAATTTTGTACTCTTCAAGTTTTTATTTGATAATTTTTAGTTTGCAATTTATATTTCTCTCAATTTCTTTTATTCTCTAGTATGTAATTAGTGTTAATTCTATATGTCTACAATGTGTGTTCTAAAATTATAACAGTTTTTGAATCAAATTTTTTTGAAATAGAAATATTTAGGAGTTTAACAAAATAATTCTGTATGATATTTAAAATTTTGTATTAATCCTTTTATCACAAAACCTATTTTTATTATCTAAAAAGGGCTTTTTTATTTCTGTTTTAAAAAATAGATAGCACATTCTCGAGCAAAAGAATCTGGAATTGTAACCATTATTCTCCTTAGTTGGAAGTTATTTGGGTGCTGGACAAAAACAATCAATAAAAACTATATCTGCATACACCTACATTCACTAAATATACTGTTTGAAAGCGAACTTGTATAAACATTTCAATTAATTGAGCACTATTTAAAAAACTAGGCTGTTCCACAATAAAATTTTGAAAAGAAGACACTATCATAGACGCAATATCTGAAAACCTCCGTGGTCATACGTGAAAATATAAATTATAAATTAAATAAACAAATATAAATTGAAAATTTACTTGGGAGTGTTTTTTCAAATATTTTAGGTATTAACTGGATCAATTCTCCAAAACATCTACTTTAATCTAAACGATCTCTTGAAAACTTCTTGAAATTAAATTAAATGCAGTGTTTTAGAAACACTCTTACTTTATTGACATATAGAATTATTAACACATATGAGCGTCAATTAACCAATAAAGAATCAAAAGAAATCACAAAGTACCTAGAAACCATCACCCAACAAGACAGGCCTGTTTCGATTGGATATTCAGAAAAAATAAATTTCTTTACCAAAAAATGCTCACCAATAGAACTTGAAAAGATCTTCATTTGCATAAATTGATTCTTCAGAAAAAGAATCAGAAATTATTCGTCTTCAGAATAGCCCAGTTTTTAAGCAGTGCCGATAGCTCAGTGTAGAGCATTGAGTTTGGAACTGAAAGGTCCCGGGTTCAAACCCGGTTCAGCTAAAAAAAAATTTTAATTGGTTCGATTTCAGCAACCATTTCACTGTTGGGTCAAAAATTAACAGTGCTGTGACCTAAAGTGGCGTAAGAATGTAGTAAGAACCAGAACACAACAAGTCATTCACCCCAATATCTTATTCGAATATACATCTTCAGAGCCTATAATTTATATCCTCAAAAACTCCACTGAAATGTTTCCCATTTCCTGTATCATCTCTGTCCATACATTGGCTTCTAATTTCAACAAGAAATACGCATAGCTACTTGAAAACGTACAAGAAGCCAGGTGCTTATTAATATATCCGATATCCGAAAATAGTGATTTGAAATTGTTCTTCTAACTGATTGTTCTATTTTAAGAGGTGATTCAGTGGAATCACTACGCTAGCATAAACAAAGAATTTGTGCCAAAGCTATGAAACTATAAATTGAGACGGACTCGTCATGTTTATCATACATTGGCTAAAATTTCTAATGTAACTTCCTGATTTATTCATCAGCCAGTGGTGTTACTTTAACCGGGAACTTATCGCTAGTAATGTCTTAAAATGGCGGTTTATACTCTGATAATGCCAAATACGGTGTAAAGCAAAGTTGCCCAGTTATTTTCTGCATTTCTGGATTCGGTATTCAAAAACATTGATTATTTCGTTTAAAACTATGTATATACAGCTTGTTTATATTTCAGCCGCGTTTTAGTTTTATAAAACAAATGGAGGTTTATACTTGATAGAAGGTATATAAATTTTTTTTAAATATTTTAATATTAAAAGATACATTCTGTTAGCCTTCTACATATTTAATTTCAAAAAATTATATTTAATATTTTAACTTCTGGAATTAAATTAATGTCATATAAGCACCGCTTATATCAAACGACATATAAAATAAACATTCATTATAAGACATCCAAATGAGATAACAAAATCCAATAAATATAAATTGTTAAAAAAAATCCTATTAATTAAATATTTTGAGTAGACAAAATTTTGTTTCTGCTCATCCCTCTTATGAAAACATATCTTTCAAAAATGTTTAACATAATCCTAAGAATAAAACTATCTTACTTGGAATATTCAATATTATTGAATATCTAACTACTTTTTAGAAAATCACAAGATATGTAAAAACATTACTAAAAAACACGTATTGATCGTCAGTACCCAATCACATTTGAAAAATATAACATCAATCAACAAAAAATATTTATTCACCTTAACTTTTATTCATAATATATAATTATTTGGGTTCCTTTACATTCTTTATACAGATGTCCTTGTGCTATAACAGAGGCCGTTAAATTGCCGGTCAATCTTTAAGATTTATGGTGAAATACAGAACTATTTGTTGGGGATCACCATTTAAATGTTCAGTATTCATTTGCCAAGAAGTTTCTAGATTGTTGAGGTGAGTAAATATTTAATGTTGATTGATGTTATATTTTTTGAATGTGATTGGGTACTAACGAGTAAAGTCTCTCTTAAAACGCGTTTTTCAGTAATGTTTTATATATCTTGAGATTTTCTAAAAAGTTACCTAGTTAGACATCCAATAATATTGAATATTCTAAGTAAGATAGTTTTATGATGAAATTCTTAAGATTATGTTAAACATTTTTGAAGGATATCTGTTTTCAAAAGAGGGATGAACAGAAACAAAATTTTGTCTACTCATAATATTTAATTTATAGGATTTTTGTTAACAGTTTATATTTATTGGATTTTATTATATCAGCTGGATGTCTTATAATGAATGTTTATTTTATATTATATGTCGTTTGATATAACTAGTACTTATAGACATTAATTTAATTCCTGAAGTTATAATATTAAATATAATTTTTCTAAATTAAGGTACTTGACTGATTTGGAGTCACTAGCATGATGCCTCTGTGATCATCAAATCCTTGTCGAGTTTGTCTGAGTATAGAATTGTTATACAGATCTCTAGATCTCGATTTCTAGAACTTTCTAGTATCATAGCTCGTACTCCTTATCAACAAAAAAGTTATAACATATAAATATTTTGTGAGGATTGTGGTTAATATGAACTACCTCGCTGACTTCACGTCAGTGCTTTTCACCTTTTATTATGGTAATGATTCATCGTTTACTGTGAAGTTTCTACTGAAATGGGTGTATTAAGACACAAAAAAGATTAAAGGAATTGTCGAAATTCTTAATGTACTTAAATTAAGTCAACTGTCCTCTTTATATTCACGCGAAGTTTGAGTGCTATTCGTCATTTAGTTTGTTTAAAGTGCTCCAATTTGTCAGTTCATCGCAAGTGTTAGTTGTTATTTTTACAAAGGTTAAAAATAGCGAACAAATACTTAAATTTTGCAATGCAAATGGAATTTCGTGGGCGGAAGTGCTGAAAATATTTGAAGAGTCTTCAACTTGATCTCGTGCAGAGGGAGGCGGAACGGACTGCTTGATGAGCTTTTAAAGAACAGTACCCTTTCGATGCCCTCGGATCTAAAAAAAGTCACGAGTCAAGAACGACGGCATTTCAATGTAATCGGGGCCTATTGGACCCAGCATGCTGAGGTTTTATTGAGGACCGACCTTGGCTTGTTCACAGACGGCTCGCGAACGAGGAACGGAACGGGAGCGAGAGTCTATGGGAGCAAATCGAGAATTAACATCTAATTGAGTCTCGTTCAAAACGCAACCATATTCCAGGCAGAACTATTTGCCATTGAGGCCGCGGCAGAACTGCTGATAAAACGGCAAATCCACCAAAGTAAAATCAAAATATTTACTGATAGTCAGTCAGTACTAAAAGCTTTGGAATCCAGCTCTTGTACCTTGAGAACAGTCTGGAGTTGCCGCACGGCTTTAAACAGGCTCGGTATGTATAACGGAGTCACTCTGGTTTGGATACCGAGCCACTCAAACTATTTGGGTAACGAGGAGGCAGATCGCCTGGCGGTTGCTGGAGCTGCGTTGCCTCTGGTAGGACCGGAACCATTCCTGGGAATACCACATGACGTGGCTAACGAGGCGATAACAGGCAGAATGAACTCAAGGCTAGAGTCTTTCTGGCGGAGCAATTCTGACCTGAAACATTCGAAGTTGTTCCATGGAACAGCTTCGAACAAAAAGAGGGTCACTGCAGACTGAAAGCGCATTTGCACAAAATCGGTCTGGCTGAAGACGATGAATGCAGGCTGTGTCTTGAGGACACTGAACTAGACATCCACATTGTCTCAGAGTGCCCAGCGGTGAGTCGCATCAGATTCGAGGTCTTTGGCCAGGCTTTTATAGCCCACTACGAACTGAAAAAATTACCCCCGAACAAGATTATCAGTTTTATCCAAAAACTGGATCTCGTCGGGCAGATATTAATTAGGGGTGAACCACAATAGTCCGTTCGGACGCAGTGGTAGGATGGACAGCAGCGTTACCACCTTTTTTTCAAGGAATCTACTAACTATCCGCCAAAAATCTACCGAAAATCTACTAAACAACTTTCACAATCTACCAAAAAATCTACGGAACCGTTCAAAGAACTGAGATTGATGGAAATAAAAAAAAATGTGATCTATTAATGAAAATTAGGCACTTTAGAATTAATGGTAGTAATTCTACCTTTGTGAAAAGTATATCGGTAACCTATATCTGCAATAATTTCATACCGTTACAGAGTTCTACACCAAATTAACCTACCAAATACAGACGAAGTATAAGTTTGTTCTACTAGATCGGAACAGCTGCAGTACTCAAGCAGATCGGTAGAGGGAGAATGTTAGCGAAAAGCAGGAATTCATGAAATTTTAAAATCAGAGTATGAATGAAATAATTGATTAAACCATAGACGTTGGATAATAAGTCTGTGTATTAAACACACATACTCTGTGGTCCACATACCATAGACTCTGTGGTCCACATACCACAGACTCTGTGGTCGGGCCATTATTTAGCATTTTCATTAGGATCTAAAATCTACCATAAAAAGTTGAGTACTAAATTTTGGACGGATTTGCCGAAAATCTACCAAGAAAGTAGAAATCTACTAAATGTGGTAACGCTGGTGGACAGACGCCCGCTCGCCATAAATAACTAACAAACTTCAACTTGATCGCGAGAGAAGTGAAGGAGTATAGAGTTTTTTAATTTTTAATGAGGAAAGCGCTGCTTGGTCAACAGTTTCAATCTAGGAGAGACAGTGGACGTTTTTAAAATCTCAATTTCGACAGTGCAAAAGTGCTCTTGGTGGAGCATGACTTCGAAAAACACTAAAGTTTTTAAAAGCTATCTATTATATTTTTACAGATCTATCCGGAAAACTTAAAAGACAGCCCTCGTAAAAAATCCTGCATTGCCCCCCACTCAAATTCCACTATATATTTCCCAAACGCGCGGAGTACGTACAGCATCCAGAGCTCCAGGACGCCGTAAAAACGGACCGTAAACCCGGCTCCGGGCGCCCGACGGGGACGCCCGCCTGACGGGCGCCGTCTCCAGCGATTTTTTTTCGAGGATTCTCCCTGCGGTGGGACAACTCCAGGGGGTGGTGGCGCCCTGGTGATGAAGGCGGAGGACGCCAGCCCGACGCTATCTCGTCTGTACTCTCCCGATTATCCCTGTATCGGCGTGCGTGCAGCGCGATCCACTTTGGGAGAGGAGATCGGACGATCCTGTAGGAAGGAGGTGGAGACCAAACCTGAAAAAAATGATTGGAAGAATTCGAATTGAATGATGCAATTTCTGGTCCATTTTCGTGATATGCACTTAATATTGCAGCAATTTTCACAGTTGCCCCTGCGTAATAGATCTTGTTCAATCAGCAGATGAAAATTGTCATGTGGACCTCTTTTTCTTTCCATAAGAATCATTCAATTGGACCACAGTGTCAAATCCTTACCGTCACATCACAGATTAATTAAATTCAATTCTTGATTAAAATGATTTATATTTATAATTTTAATTAAGAACTGAATTTAATCAAACAAATACCAACTAATAACGGTTATTCGTCATCAATAATAGAAAGTATGACGGCCAAAAACCTACTCTGTCAAGAAAGTACCGGGAATTTTCAATTAAACCAACATTTTTACATTTAATCGTCAAAATTTATTCGGTCGCCTTCAAAATAGGCTCCATTTGCTCCAATACATCTATGCCAACGGCACTTCCAATTATCGAAACATTTTTTATAGGCGCTTTCCGGGATGGACTTTAGCTCTCGCGCCGAATTTTGTTTTATGGCTTCAATCGACTCAAAACGGGTGCCACGAAGGGGCAATTTTAGTTTTGGGAAGAGGAAAAAGTCGCAGGGAGCCAAATCCGGAGAATACGGTGGTTGCTGAAGCACGTTTGTTGAGTTTTTGGCGAGAAAGTCAGTCACAATCGTAGCTCGGTGAGAAGGCGCGTTATCGTCATGCAAAATCCATGAGTTGTTCGCCCACAAATTTGGCCGCTTCTTACGGATACGCTCACGCAAACGTTTCATAACGCCTAGGTAATACTCCTGTTTACCGTCTGACCCTCTGGAACGAATTCGTAGTGCACCACGCCACTGATATCGAAGAAAACAATGAGCATCACCTTCATTTTCTAGCGGCTTTGGCGTGGTTTTTTCGCATTTTTTCGCACGAGTTTTCGATAGAGCATTATCACCAAAGGCCTTTTGCAACATTTTCAATGCATCGGCACAAGAAAATTCATTTGCAACACAAAACTTTAAACAAATTCTTTGCTCAACGTAATCACCCATAGTAAAAATCGGCACGCACTCTGACATCGATTGACTTAATCAGCTGTTGCAAACACACTAGTTGACAGATCCCGCTCAAGCTTGGCATAGTAATTAAGGACAGTGGTACCAACCTAGGAAAAAAATTTTTACCTGCCTCATTGCCCCGCCAGATTTAAATCGATAATTCCCGGTACTTTCTTGACAGAATGTAAAAATGCTGAATAAAATAAATGGAGGTTTATACTTGATAGAAGGTATATAAAATTATTTAAATATTTTAACATTTACTGATATATTCTGTTGTATTCTACATATTTAATTTCAAAAAATTATATTTAATATTATAACTTCAGGAATTAAATCAATGTCATATAAATACCACTTATATCAAACGACATATAAAATAAACATTCATTATAAGACATCCAAATGATATAACAAAATCCAATAAATGGTAATTGTCAACCAAAATCCTATAAATTGAATATTTTGAGTAGGAAAATTTTGTTTCTGCTTATCAATCTTATGAAAACAGGTATCTCTCAAAAATGTTACACATAATCTTAAGAATTTCATCATAAAACTGTCTTACTTAGAATATTCAATATTATTGGTTATCTCAATTACTTTTTATAAAATCTCAAGATATGTAAAAGCATTACTAAAAAACAAGTTTTAAGAGAGGCTTTGCTTCGTTAGTACTGAATTATATTCATATTCAATAAAATATAACATCAATCAACAAAAATATTTTCTCACCTTTTAACAATTCAGAAAGCTTCTAGTAAATGAATACTGAAAACTTAAATGGAGTGTAATGTTAACTCAAATAAATAATTCTGTGGTTTGCCATTGATCTAAAAGATTGAAATGCAATTTAACGGCCTCTGTTATAGCACAAGGAATATCTCGATAAAGAATATTAAGGAAACCAAATAATTATATAATATGAATAAAATAAAATAAATGGAGGTTTATACTTGATAGAAGATATAAAAAATTATTTAAATATCCCTATCGAAAGTTCTATCACTCTAAAAAAAACACCTCATATTATATTAGGCTCACTTAAACGTCTATTGTTGTGAATAAAGTTTGAAGTAATTTCGTCTTATTTAATATTTTCATATTGCAACCGTTAGATATCAACAGGTAAAGAGTCTAGTATCTTATTCATTATGTGAACGAAACAATTTCTAAATACGTAAAAATTGTTAAGAAGTGTTCACGTATCGTTCAAGGAACCTGGAGTCGAAGATTTAGGTTCACAATTTCGAGGGAAATATCTAGAAGCAGTTAGATCCCAACTATCACGTTTTTTGGCGCAATCAATCGATTGCGTCAATCCCCAAAATCATCATCATTATATGACAATAAAGACAATAGAGAATCATAACGTCATCACGTCCTTACGGAGGATAAAGGACAGATAAGGATATGACGATCAAAAAGTATTCTCTAGATTAGTGAAACCCACAAGAACTTTTCGTAGAACTCTATAATAAGAAAAAACAAAAGGGTTACGCGATTAATTCTTATCCCATCGGCCACACAGCAATAAAGACATCAACCCATTACCGCCTTTCTTACCCCATTAAAAACTCTGCACGAATTACTCCCCCATTGTCTAACATAACTAAAACATCGTGTCATCGACATCAAGAAGCACCATCCACCGGATCCCATCTCTTCTCCATACGGACATTAATTATCAAAACTATCAACCCCTCAACTTTCAACCCCTCTATAGCCGCCCTTATTATCATATTGCAGATCATACTGTTTGTTACTCATCTGCGCCACATTGTGCGTCCGTAGAGCCTCGTTTTAGGTTTGCTTGTGTACGAGGCGTATTTACACTATGATTACTCGCGCCCTGAAATTATCAACGGGGGGACGTTGGTCACGTGGGGGCGGTTTTCGAGCTTGAAGCTAATTAATTGTGTTTCGAATCTGGACGGCGTGCGCGCCAGTTCTGGTGTGGGTCCCCAGAGCGGACCTTCAATTGACATTGAGTAGCCCAATTATCTTCGATTCTGGCGGAAAGGAAACCGATTCTAGAGGCCTGTAATTACTTACTTGGGGTTGAAGGGGTGAATGGGATATAGAGATGATGCAATTGGATATCTTCATTCATTGAGTTACGTCCGCACATATACATGAAGCGGTAGAATGCACCAATTTCTCGTAGAAAAATATCCAACCTTTCCAATGTCTTACACCTCCTTATTAGGGCTGTGCCATTTAAAATTAGTATTTTTGATCGGTTATCAGTTTATTAGAAAGGTTGAACCTTGACATTCACGAATGAAAAACAATATCATTAAAATGATCGCCACGACAACAGCACCCCATACGACCGACCCAATTTTTCAGTACTTTGACGATTGTTTGGGGCTCAATCTCATGAATGACAACTTCGATTTTGTGTTTCAAGACACCAATCGTTTCTGAATGGTAGGCGGGACCCCCACAGGCAGCTGTCATTTTTTGACATTCGACAAACTACGCCATTGCTAAAAATGGAACTATACACGGTTCAATAACGCATTGAAATTGTTGAAATTCACACTATACGGGAGTTTTGAATGAACCAAATTCTTTGGTGATACGAAATACTATTTTGTACCAGTGGCGGACGTAATTGTAGAGGCTTTCATGAAATGACTCTTAATTCCTGAGCTGGGATCTGATGAGTTTTGAATCAGAAAATGAGATTCATTGAACGTTTTCAGAGAAACTTGGTTGAAAGCATTATGAAGCGCCATTTTCGATAAAGAGAAAAAACTTTTTGATGTGATACTAACAGAGCCACAGATCATCTGGATTAATTAAGGAATCGCCTATGATTTCGTCAATGATTCTGTCATGAATATATCATAGCATATAACCATTTTTTAATGAAAATAGAGATTTCTAAGGCTTTCACCATATGTTTGGGAATCTTATGCTTTTAGGTCTATTTAAAATATAAGACTAGCCATCTGAGTAAGATTCCACATATACCAACCTCTGCAAGATTTCCAATCAAAACAAGTTGATTGATCTTGTCAACGGCCTTAAGGAAGTCCATGAAGACCATGAAGAAGGCATATACATTCTGTCAAGAAAGTACCGGGAATTATCGATTTAAATCTGGCGGGGCAATGAGGCATGTAAACATTTTTTTCCTAGGTTGGTACCACTGTCCTTAATTACTATGCCAAGCTTGAGCGGGATCTGTCAACTAGTGTGTTTGCAACAGCTGATTAAGTCAGTCGATGTCAGAGTGCGTGCCGATTTTTACTATGGGTGATTACGTTGAGCAAAGAATTTGTTTGAAGCTTTGTGTTGCAAATGCATTTTCGTGTGCCGATGCATTGAAAATGTTGCAAAAGGCCTTTGGTGATAATGCTCTATCGAAAACTCGTGCATATCAGTGGTACAGAGCCTTCAAGGACGGTCGTGAAGTGGTCGCCGATCGACGGCTTCGATCGAAGATAACGTCGATAAAATTAAGGAAAGGGTGCTGGAAAACCGTCGTAGCAGCTTGAGAGAGATAGCACATGATGTTAAGATATCCCACGAGTCCGCACGTACGATTTTGATTGATATTGTGGGCATGAGAAAGGTGGCCGCACGACTCGTACCGAAAGACCTGAATTTTCTTCAAAAACGTCATCGCGAACAGGTTGCTTCAGACATGCTGGATCACTGTAATTCCGATTCTACATTCATAGAACGCATTATAACTGGTGATGAGACCTGGGTCTACGAGTACGATATGCAAACAAGCCAGCAATCATCGGAATGGGTGGCAAAAAAAGAGCCGAAACCGAAAAAACCACGCCAAAGCCGCTCGAAAATGAAGGTGATGCTCATTGTTTTCTTCGATATCCGTGGCGTGGTGCACTACGAATTCGTTCCAGAGGGTCAGACGGTAAACAAGGAGTATTACCTAGGCGTTATGAAACGTTTGCGTGAGCGTATCCGTAAGAAGCGGCCAAATTTGTGGGTGAACAACTCATGGATTTTGCATGACGATAACGCGCCTTCTCACCGAGCTACGATTGTGACTGACTTTCTCGCCAAAAACTCAACAAACGTGCTTCAGCAACCACCGTATTCTCCGGATTTGGCTCCCTGCGACTTTTTCCTCTTCCCAAAACTAAAATTGCCCCTTCGTGGCACCCGTTTTGAGTCGATTGAAGCCATAAAACAAAATTCGGCGCGAGAGCTAAAGTCCATCCCGGAAAGCGCCTATAAAAAATGTTTCGATAATTGGAAGTGCCGTTGGCATAGATGTATTGGAGCAAATGGAGCCTATTTTGAAGGCGACCCAATAATTTTTGACGATTAAATGTAAAATTGTTGTTTTAATTGAAAATTCCCGGTACTTTCTTGACGGAGTAGTATATCTTCCAGCCCTAAAAAATCATAATCTGTTAAGTCTCTCAAATGCTGGTCATTCCACAGCCTACTTAATTGGTTCTGGTCTATACCAACTGTGCGAACTGTCTGGTGCTGAAAATGAATGTTCTTGATTTATGTTACTTTTATGAAAGACTATAACGTATTATTTGTTATCCTTATACTGTTCGATATCTTCCAAGGGCATGGATTTGGAACTGTGAAAAGCATATTCAATCATTTCTGTGTTTGTTTCTTCTACGGATTTGGGATTAACGAATACTCTGATGAAAATCAGTTGACCCTCTGAAATAATTTAACTTGGCTTCCTGTCTGTGCTGAACTTATCGTTTGCTCATCTTTGTTTTTGAAACTCAATGACAGTTTAGTATGAAGTCTAATTCATGTAGTCCTCTGCGAATTTTTTGGAGAATCATGTTCTTTGCGATCTATTTAAGATTCGAGCCATCTGAGCCAAATCCCACATATGCCAACCTCCGCAAGCTTCCCAATCAAAACAAGTTGATTCATCTTGTCAAAGGCCTTAAGGAAGTCCGTATAAACCACGTCCGTTTTTTGGACGTTCCAGGGTACATATAAAACTAGTTTCAAGGTTTCTGCCCCTCATAAAGCTAAGATATTTTTCAGTAACTATAATTCAAGATTTTTGACGTATGCGGTTTAGACAGAGATCGGGAGGTGACCTCTAGCTCCGACTTATCGACGCTAACAATTCCAAAATCTCCAACAAATCTCGCTAGACGAAAGCGAAATCTGTAACATACTTTGAATGGCCATAAATTCGAACCGCTTCATTACGTAACCTTTAATGACCGCATACGCAGAGGGGGCAATCGATACATATCTATTTATACCCTTGCACGCGCGACTCGAGGGACGGCAGCATCCCGACGACATACAATTCGTACGTATCAATTATTCCCTCCCCCCCGACCACGGTCCCATTACCGAAAAATATCCGCCGTCCACCCCCGCGAAAGGCAACCCCCGAGGGCGTTTGTTATACTTCGCCGCTACATAAACACGCTAAAACTTTTCAAAATCGAATTATAACCCCTGTCTATTTGTTGTTTTGCAATAGCACTGCTCGGGCGAACATTTGAGCGTGGCGCCTCTTTGGCGCCAAGTTCGGCATTGGTCCAGAGTCGCGTAGATCTTCCCCCACTACTGTACGCCGCCGCCAATGGGAGAACGCCGTGTATTTACCCCATATCTAGGGGATGCTGACTGTCGTAGATAGTCTTGATAGTTCGTTGTAGTCTTGAAATTGCATCATTCTGATGGTGAACCCTGTGGTGTGCAAGATCGTCTGAAGCATTCTTGGCTTCAGTTGAGAACAGGGAGCTGTTTCTGTCTGGCGGTCTTCACCTTGAACTCTTCGAACCAAAGTTAGTCTCTTTCCGGAAACCCTTCGTACATGGCGCGACAGGACGGTGCTATGGTGTTCTAGTAAGTATTTGGTTTTTCTCGTTGCCTGATTGCATGCAATGTTTCGATGTGTAATAACTGACCTGAATACTGTGGATTTTTTCATTGTGTTTTGCATCGTTCAAGTTTGTAGAAAAAAATGGTTTTATATGTACGTTCGAATTTCGGCTTTGAAATATGTCGAGTACTCCTGATATATCTTCCTTTGAACTTCCTTCGAAGAGTTTCTGTCATCAAGGTTCAATTATGAAATGAGTTTATTTTGTCATTATATAAAATCCTAAAAAAATTCACCGTATATTTTGTGAATTACTCATTGTTGGATAATTCTTTGATGTGATATTCAACAAGAGATGATATATTATTCATACCGCCAAATTAAATAATAATAATATAGTGTGGATACCTTTTCGAGAATCAAGTTTTATCTGGAATAGACTAAAACTTTTCGTGCAACACCTGTACATTTGAGTACGGAAAATACCAGGGGTTGATAGTTAACTTTTCAAACTGGAAATTCATCTGAATTTGTCTAAAATGTTCTTTCTCTTATTTATTTATTCTGAATTTTAAATGATTTTAACAAGAAATACATAAATGCTAGTGAAGGACAACGACATTTGTTCTGTGTAAGCTCCGCTGTCCTGATTTCCAAGGTCAGGCCAATTATATTTTCCTGCAAAAATATCAAATGTCATTTTCGTGAAATCAAGAGATTTGTCGGTTGTTATTAAAAGTTCCGTCGTAAATTTTGGAAAACGAAAACGAAATCCTAAATATAATAATTTTATTTGGAAAATAGGCACTGAACGAAGATAGCAATGGTTCGCGTTAGCAAATTTCGCTAATTACAGAGAGGGTATTTTATATTTTTGTAAATGATAGATACACAGACTCACGTTCTACCATACATTTCCGCATTGGTACCTCCTTGTACAACATCGCCATTGTTGAAGATGTCTCGGATTCGATTTCATTGAATAATTTGTCGAAGGGAAACTCCGCACCTTTTTGCTTCGTCGAAAAGTATTCGATCTCCTGAACACCTTGGTCTATTGTAATGTCTTCATTCGATGTGTCGGAAGCTGATACATCTACATGTCTACTAGTGGAGGTTGTTATATTCTTAGAAACGCTGGTATCATTGGTATCCTCCAGTATTAATTGAATTTCTGTACCAGTTTGATTCGTACTGACTTCGTAGTTTTCTACAGGATTTTCATTATCGGTATTTATCATTTGCTCTGGAATAATTCGCAACAATTCACTAAACTCTTAAATTTACCGATGCTGGCTTTCCTCAAGGATCCGAACTTGGCCTCTCTCGAAAAAAACTTTACCCTACTCACCTAGAGCTCTCAGAACTTCCGCCCTTTCCTTAAAAATCCTCTTTTCATCTTCCGTGGCAGCACACAAACCAAAATATTTAATTCCACATTTTCTATTGTCTGGGCAGCTTGAACACGTCAAACCTACATTATAAACCTTCGCGCCTTCGATGTTGCCGGCCGGTCCGTAATTGCAGACCATGAAGAAGGCGTAGACATCTTCCAGCACTAAAAACTCATCATCTGTTAAGTCTCTTAAATGCTGAGGAAGAATTTACATCTGGTCATTCCACAGCCTACTTTATTGGTTCTGGCCCATACCAACTGTGCGAACTGTCTGGTGCTGAAAAGAAATGTTCTTAGTTTGTGTTGCTTTTATGAAATACTATAACGTACTATTTGTTGTCCTTATACTTTTCGATATCTTCCAAGGTCATGGATTTGGAACTGTGAAATACATATTCAACCATTTCTGTGATTGTTTCTTCTACGGATTTAGGATTAACGGATACTCTGATGAAAATCAGTTGTCCGATGTCCTGTGCCTCTGAAATAGTTTAACTTATCGTTTTCTCATCAATGATCGGTATCAAACCATTTGTGGCGATCAAAAAGGAGACTATTCGCATTTCCGACTCGAAGATGAAAGTGTCTCGAGTTTTCTCATGGTTTCAGATACAGATTTGGCATTTCTCGCTTCGATAGTAGTTATCTTAAATAGAAAAAAAGGAATCGACGCTGGTCCAAGGAGAGTTATAAAATGTTCTGCGCGATACGGAACCAAAAAACTCCAAGATCTTCATTAGAATGGGCCATATATTTTACTGAAGTTAGTTCAGGCCAAAATACAGAATAATACAAATGTGCGTGAAGCGATTCATGCAACTCGGAGCCTTTGCATCATAGAAGTGAAGTCTGGCATGGATTTGGAAGACCTACCACAGAACAAGATTATCCCCGTACAACGATATCAGTAGTCTTCCATGGTCGCAGGCTAGTGACTGACTCATTGCTTGATAAAACTTACGTAGACGGTCAAGCGACTCTAGCTTGCTTCAATCAAACGATAGCCCGGAAGCTAAACATGAGATCACATCTCAGTCGGCGATCTTGAAATAAGGTTGAACCGAAAATACAGAGTCTCTCTTCATACACAGGACGGGTGGGACCCTAAGGAATGCGAGTGACCCAACGTTGTACCGCCTCCAACTGCTCCATGTCAGTCTTTAAGACAGAGCACCAGGCAGGACCATCAGATTCGAGAATTAGTCTTATATAAGCTAGAACAGACAGTGGTAGAACAACCACGAGACCATAAAGACGAGGCTGGATGTTACCTCCTTTACATGAGAGCAGCTCAAGTCAGGTGTGATGGTCAATCCTAGGTCATCATATGACTCTGTTGTCCAGCTGATGTCCATCGAGAAAGTAGTGAAGCCTCGGGTTCCGCTTGCCAAAATGAAGAACCAAGCACTTCTCAAGGTTCAGTGAAAGCAACCAATCCTTGGACCAGTTGGAGAGAATATTAAGGTCCGTCTGGAGCAGTTCATAATCAGAGGTAGGGTTGTTAAAAAGCTTCGTGTCGTGCAAATTATAGGCAAAGTGACCTCAAACTTCGGAGTAAATCGGCAGTGTAGACCGAGAAAAGGAGAGGTCCTCTGAGGCATACCACTGGCCACAGGTCTAGGCGAAGATTCATGCCGATTTTTGATCAAAATGCTTGAATGTTTAGGGTCTGCCGGGACGAGATAATAATTGAGCGCTCTAATTTGTATTTATTGTTAACCCCAAGCTAACACCTCTGGTTCAAGCGCGTCAAAGAAGATATAGATGTCGTGACTGCCAAAATATCTCTCGGAAGTTCGAATCATAAATCGCTGACATCAAGCCCTTGGTAGTAAGTAAAAACATTGTGGTCGGAAAATAAACTATCTTAGACCATGGTCAATCATATGATAGTGGAACGCTCTAGTCTGTATTTATCTTTAGCCTCAGACTCGCACCATTGGTTTCAAACACTTCTAAGAAAACGGAGTACATAGATCAGTCTAGATGTGGTGGCTGCTGAAATATCTCTCGGAAGCAAACTCTCCCTCGTGGAACAAAGACCTTAGAGGGATTTTCTTAATTCAATTCGAGCCGAGCAGCTCGTCCGAACCTCCTCTCGGCATTCCACCAAATCGGACCCCATAAATCGCCGGGATCAAGCCGTTGGTGGCGGACAAAAAGCCGGCGATCGGAAAATCAATGATCAGTGTGTCACGTCGCCGGTGAGCGCGGATGAGTTACGATCTCGATGCCGCCTTCGACGTGGATAGGACGCCGGACCGGTGCGTTTTATCGTCATACCTTACCGGAGCTCTGCCTGCACTTGTCATATTGAAGTATGCATTTGTTCGCGTAGCACTGCGCGAAATGGGCCAATTCCTCATCCCAGACCTGGAAAATGAGATCGGGTCGATTAATGCCGGTTTTGGTAGAAGGGGTATCATCAGACCCGAGATAGGATCGTGATGAGGATGTGGGATTTCGGGTTTCGGAGCTGTAGCACTTAGAATAGCCACAATTCGGTCCTTATATCGTTTTTCATGTGATGAGACACTGACGGATGGCGGGTAAACGCTAAGGGATAATGTTTGTGTTGATTCATGCAAAATTGAGCACGCTGCTTCTTCATTCATGGTATGCATCTTATACGCATTGGGCAACATGAAAAATGTCAAAACTTCCTGTATATTAGAAGTTGTTGACTACACAAACTCATTCCATGCATGCATGCGGTATGATACAAGCGACAGCTTTGGTCATATGAAAATCAAAGGTTTTGCTTTTAACACGAACTCTCTCAACTCGGCTGCTTTCATTTATGAATGTAAAGTAATTAGTGGCTCTGAAATGAACTTTTTCTGATATCCTTCAAGAATATCTACTTTCTCGGAGCAATTTCAGGCCCCAAAATACGCTAATCTAGTGTTTTAGCCCGTTGCTAACCATTTAACATTTTTTACCGGCCTAGGCCCTCTAAATCTGCTCCTACCTGTTTTGTATTATATAAATTTAAGACAGTTAATAGATACACGCAAGCAACCAATTCCCATGAATAACATTTATTATATATTATTACATATATGGAGCGTTTAACTAGTTTTATATGTTTTTAGTTATATTGCACTTTATACAATTACTAAGCATAGTCTGAACTCTACCTGAATAGTCATTATCTTAGTTCCCCTTTTAAAGTGATCTATTATGTAACCTCAATAGTCAGTGACGTTATTACTGTTTTCACCAATAATACTAATAGTGTTCGCAGATTTCTCTTTGTTACTACCACAGCTAAAAAATTGAAGAGGATATTGGAGAGAAAACTTACTTTTTGCACTTGCATCAAACTTTCAGGATTGCTGTACATACCATGTGGAGAGACGTACGTTTACGTATTACACACACAAAGTATGGTCCTTGTGACACGCTCAATTACAAAAAACCTATTTTTTTGAAGGTCTCCTCTTTCTTTGTGGCCCGTATTGCAATCGATCTGGTGTTGTGTAGTATCAATTGTGGATTGATTGAAACGAGTTTAACATGCTTTTAAAAGCCGACCAACTTGATTAATTAGTTTAAACGAAGGTTTAGCTTAACAAATTCTTAACCGTCTCCGGGTTTCGCGAAGTATAGTTAGTAGAGTGGAGGTGTTGCATCATGAGGATGCACCCATTAGGATGGAAGGGCAAGAACTACAACTGTCGGCTAATACGGTTAACTGCACGACGAAATCCCTTCTTCACAGCATCCGGAATAAATATCTCATTCCGGCAAGCTACCGGTAGGATTTTCAAAGAATGCGAAATATGTTGCACAGTTTCAATTTGAGGGCAAGAAGATCCGCCAGGGCCCGCGATTTAGTAGGGAGCACCGGGCTGACAAGATATCATTGGGCTCTTGAACATGAGAACTGGAACGCGCACAGCTGGAGGTCCTGGCTGTTAACGGATGAGTCCAGAATTCGTCTGTATCAGTCTGATGCGAATGTTGGTGTGGCGAGAACGGGGTCAGCGGTATAATGAACATTTCATGGCGCCAACAACTCTTTTCGGTGGTGGCACAAAAGTACTGGTACGGGTCGAATTTCGAAGGACCGATCTAACTTATAAAAGCATTTTCATTGCTGTAGGATTTTTCATTCATTTGCTACTAACGAAAGCAAATGTAACATTTCTCAATTTTGCACAATTTTCAGATATCAGTGACAACTTTCTGGGCGAAATCCAACATATTTTCTATGGAATAGCATATAAGATTCGTTTATCACAAATGATCTTGGTTTATTCGTTTTATTATCGGTTATTTTAATCAAGAGCTTAGACCAAAAATATTTAACGTCATTCAACGTTAATTTTTACTTTCTAAATGTACCTTATTCATTAAGTATGATCTGATGCTTTAGAAATAAACGGTTAACCTTGTACATCTGACAAAACTTTCGAACGTTTTGTTAAGGTCTCCATATTTTCCCTTGGATTTTGTCGATAATGAATTTAAGATGACATTTTCAACAGCATTTACTAACTTTAGTGGTGTCTCGCACACCTGGACATCAGCACTGTCAAATTTTGATGAAATAATAGCAAAAAACAGGTTTTTGGGAGTTATGATGGAAGTTTTATCCATACTTCAACTTCTAGAATCACGTCGTGAAATATATTAACGTTAAATTGGCACACCTTGTATCTTATGAATATTTTAATCTCATTGATTTTTTAATAATCAACATCAAGGATAATAATTTAGTTTTTGTTATAATCTGGTGAAGTTTTTTCGGGTTATGTTTTAATCAGGAACTCAAAATGGAATGCTTCTAATAATATTGTTTCAATGTACCTTCCAGCCCATTTATCGAAAAATCATTGATCGGATTTGTCTTCATCTTGAGTATCAGAATATTAAAATGATACCTGAGGCCATACCAAGCGTATAAGATGAGTAAGATTTCGATAATTTATATGGTTAGAGCAGCCTGAATAATATTGTCAGAAAATTGGTTTGCATTTATACCAAAGAAAACATGGACGTAGGTAGGTTTGTATAGTACCTGAGAAGGCTGAAATTAATAACCTAAAAACGAAACGTATTTGTGAACTAATCTACCAAGTTATTTCAGTTGATTGTTGAAAGATGCACGAATACATTAATAGCATAGCATTAGAAATTCGCTGAACCTGTTTGATTTAGAAAAATATAATACTCTTTAACAATCGTTAAAAAGTCCAAGGAATTCGAAACTGCAACTCGAAATAGAATATACTGATTAAACTCACCATTTCTAGCATATCTGCAGCTTGAGGCAAATTGCCTTTGTGTTGCCCCAAAGCCTCGCCGAAAGCAACTTTATTCCTGAAGTAATTGTGCATATCTAACGTGAAACTTTTCAAGTCTGGATTGTAGTCGAATTTCGTTTTCACTTTGCATTCAGGTCCTACGCTACAATCCTGAAAATGACAAGTCATTGAGATTAAGAAGATGAACTCTGAAAAGAACTCACGTTTTTTAAAGTGCACATAATATGTTCCACGGTTTTATTTTTTATATGGCAGGGTAGTTGGCAGTAATCTACGTTTAAGGCATCTGTTAGGTGGTAGAGTCGTAGAAATACATTCAATACAATGTACAATTTCATTGTCTAACAGTTGTGTAAATGACAATTCGCCATAGAAAATTATTCATCTACAAATGTTATGAATCTGACTTTAAATATGATTAATAATAATAGAAATAAAATCACAGAAATAATCCAAGTTGACTAGCATGTTAGTAATCCTAGCATCGCCCAAGAGCTAAAGATAAAACATAAAATAGTTTTGAACCATTTGCGCAAAGCTGGATTCAATAAGGAGGTGTTTGGAAACCATGCCAATTAACACCAGAAAAAAGGATGGATCGAATTTCCATCTGCGAAGCTTTGGCCAAACGGAATGAAATCGATCCATTTCAAGTTACTGGGATGAGAAATGGGTCACATAAGTCAATATTGTGCGAAAATAATGGTGGTCAAAGCACGGTCAAGCAGCTCAAACGGTGGCCAAACCAGGACTAACACCAGGAGGTTCTACTGTGCATTTGGTGGGACTTGAAAGAAATAATTCATTATGCGTTGCTTTAATATATCCAAACACCAAATTCGTATCTCTACTGTCAGTAACTGGGCCGTTTGAAGCTAGCGATTGACCAGGAACCACACATCAGGGTAACGCCAGGACACACACATCTGTAATGATTCGCCAGAAACTCCGGGAGCTTGGTTATGAAGTTTTAAGGCATCTACCATGTAGTCCGGACCTGGCACCAACTGATAACCATCTTTTTCTCGCATTGCCAAACATCCCGAGTGATAAGAAATTGGCATCAAGAGAGGATGTGAAAATCGATTACTAGAGTTTTTCGCCACTAAGTACCAGGATTTCTATGAGAGAGACATTATGAAGCTACCTTCAAAATGGCAACAAATTATAGCGGTTATAACAGTGCATATTTGATCCAAATCGGACGATTCGAAACATGTTGAATAAAGTCTTGAAATTCACGCAAAAATAATGGATTTTTCCTTAATCTATTATTAAGAAAACGGAATAGTTTATTGAAATTAAGGCATTTCGTAGGTACCCAGGATAACTGTTTACAGTTTGCAAATACATATTTAGTTTGAGTTTGATACCTTTTATATCTTTCACCAAACACCTCCAACTAATCTTCTAATATAGCAGGTTCGTCTTTGAATGTAAAACCAACATTATATTTTCAGTTCACCTGTTAAAACAATGATATCGTTAATTTTCTAACATATCACCTTGTATATTACAGTTTATGATGAGTTTAGAATATAATAATTTTTCAAGAACGTTTCTCTACTGAAAACCTAAAACAGAGTGCTATGTGTCATTCATGGTATAACATTCTAGGAATGTTGAAGGGTTGATCCCTGGGGAATCCCAACATTCACTGCCAAACCCTCATAATCCATATCATCAACAACTTCGCCAGCTAGACTGCAATTAAAACTTGTACAAAGTCCGTCCGAAAATTACCCAACCTTGAAAAAATTTATTCGATTCTCGGGCGTGTATTCCACAGAGGAATTTTCATTTAATGATCATAGTGGGTTTCGTCCCGTGGGATGGTGTTGGTCGTAAATAAAACGTGATCCTCTGGTAAACCCCAAATTCACCCCCAAAAATCCAACCTCGGGAGATCCACTCTCCCATCTGCGTTCCAAATCTGGACCCCGTAAATTCCCAAACGTTATTCCCGGATAGGAACGTGTCGTGTGGTTGAGGACTCCGTAAAGCCGCGTTCACACAAAAGCGATACGTATAGATAAATTTTAACGTTTTTTTCTGTGTAATTTATGGGTATTTTCGAAATTTATGTGCGTTATTGAGAACTGAGGAGAAAATCAGTGTTTTTCTTTTCTGCAACAAACATGTGAAAAGAAAATCACATTGATTAATTTCATTACGTACCACGGAATCTTTTTACCATAGATAGGATTCTGAATGAGCTATTGAGCTTTTCATGAATAATTGCGTTAGAATTTTGAAAAAGTGGCACTTGTCCTTGGAGTTTTGACAGAAAGTTGGTTTGATATTTGACATTAACGAAATGAGTCGATTTACGCTTGAACAAAGCTGGGAAATATTAAAAATTTATTTTCAAAGTAGTGAATCTTCTATCCAAACTATACTAACTGACAGAGAAACTGCAACACCCAGAAGAAGCTTTTAAATTTTTTTTGGTAAAACATAGGTAGTATAGCAAGGAGTAAATGATTGAAATTTCAAGAAAAAAAACAAGAATTCACAATTTTTTTTTAATAAATTTGTTAATAATGGGTTTGTCCACCACGATCATCTATACACACCCCAACACGTCTTGGCATTGATGGTATAAGATGGTCTATTTCTTCTTGAGGGATACTATCCCAAGCTACCTGTAGTTCATGTCTCAGAGCCGCCAAAGTCCTTGGGGGCTGGGGTATATTTCGTAGCATTCTACCCATGATGTCTCAAACATGCTATATGGGCGAAAGATCGGGGGATCTGAGCGGCCCAAAAGATTCACATGGATCGCTTCAAAAAAGTTTAAACTAACTCTGACAACATGAGGTCGAGCATTATCTTGCTGAAATATTGGATTATCGAGCCGGTTAAGTTAAGGGAGAACATATGGCTCCACTATTTCTTGAAGGTAACGTAGCGCTGTCATGTTACCTCGAATAAAGACTAAAGGTGACCAACTTGCATGTGCAATAGCACCCCATACCATAACGCCTTCTGTCCGGTGTACATGACGCTCAATATCAAACTGAGGTTCATGTCTTTCCTCCCGACGTCGTCTAACCCTTCTTCGGCCATCATGTGCACCCAAGGAGAATCGAGATTAATCAGAAAAGACGACCTGATGCCATTCCACATTCCACTGTTGACGTTCTCGGCACCACTATAATTGTTGCCGATGCTCAACCGTCAGAGGTAACACAAGATGGGGTCGATAAAGCTGCAGTCCAAAAAAACTTATCCGGCGGTAAACCGTTCGGGCAGTTACAGGATGTTCTCCTAACCACTCATCAACCAAAGATCGAGTTGTCGCAAATCGGTCTCTAATAGCCATAAGTCTTAGACGTCGATCTTGAACTTCATTTGTGCCCCTTCGACGTCCGGTGCCTACTCTTCTTTTTGAGCATTATCAAACCACGCTTGACAACATCTCATAACAGTAGTTGGAATTCTGTTCGTACGGTTACCGATTTCTCAAAATTACAACCCCGTCTCTCGTAGACCAATAATTCGACCTCTTTCAAATTCACTTAGCTGGCGATAAATTCCGCGTGATCGTGCTCTAGGCATTTTAACAATAACTAAACATCGACTTTGGATTTCCTCGAACAGCTGGTTTGTTGTAAACTTTAAAAAATTTGCAAAAAACGACTACATATTTAAGTAACAAAAAATGTTTACATGAAAAGACCTTCGCGATTTTTTTCTCCAAATTTTAATCATTTACTCCTTGGTATACTACCTATGTTTTATCAAAAATATTTAAAATTTAAACAGCCCCTTGTGGGTGTTGCAGTTTCTTTGTCAGTTAGTATGTTAGAAATTTACGTGGAAAATTCAATAGAAGTGAAAAAATGACTGTTTAACCAAAAGTGTGCCTGTCTCCTTTGAAAATATGAATTTAAAATGAAAATTGGGTTTGCCTTTCAACATCTCAAGGGCCCAAACACCAAATTCTCGGCTTGAATCAATTAAGTCAATGATTTCAGTTAAGTTTGAGCCAATATCATCTTGTAAGTCAATATCCAATCATAAAATTCGCACTTACTATATCTTAGGTGATGCAATTACATGCTTGTTCCAGCAGTAGCAATATTTTCTGTCCTGTTACCACTAAGGTGTTTGTTGGCGGTCTACTATAGCATATTCCGCATAGCGTTTCAATTACAAGACCATGTTTTGCACGAAATGCTCTTTCAATAGCAACAAAACTTCTTGAATTATGATAGGATGTTTGAAGGATTTACAAACGTTGTGGCGAGATGAAAACATTTAGTGTTGAAATGTGAAATGTTACTAAGCCTAAATCACTTTAAATACTGATTGATAAAAAAGGTAAACCATATGTTCCTTCGATTTCAATAATTTTTGGTACAGTGCTTCTTATTCAGTAAATGATTAGAATTAAGGTTTCATTAGACAATGCACTGATGAAACTGTTTTAACAGTGAGTTACCACCGGCGATTTCTGATGATACCCTAGGATCGGTTCTGTGTTTTGATGTCTTCTTGAGGGATCGTTCCAGTCGACCTCAACTTCATTATGAAGAACTGCTAAAGCTTGTGGAAGGTGCTCCAAAATCACCAGAGTCCAATCATGTCCCAGACATGACTGGTTGAAGACAAATCAGATGATCTTGAGAGCCAAAGTAAACGTGATGTCGATCCAGGATCGTTTTTTTATCAACATGCGGTCTAGCTTTATCTTGTTGAAACAGCGTTTTGGATAGTGTGAAAGTATAGACCCACATATGGTTCGATTACTTCCTGGATGTATTACCAGGCTCTGTTGATGTCTTCTTGTAGGATCATTCCAGTCGACCCATACATAAGTCTCGATCCACGATGTTGGTGCCGTGTGGACGTCCTAGGCTCCCATTCTGTGTTTTCGGTCTTCTAGTCGTTCACCTGCAATGCGTAAAGATCTACTGATTCTTCTGGAACTACTCTTGTCGATAAGTCCACTTCACCTCTAAGTCATTAAGCTGGGAGACCAGGAAAATTGTACACACTCTAGGCATTCCGATAAATTCAAAAAATACTTGTCGAAAAGCTGAATCTGCTCTTTTGCCATTTAACGATCTGCAGTCACCTCAAACACTCAACAGAACCTGAAAATTGAATGACCTCGATATGTAGAAAATTATTCCAATCGGATAAACATATCGGTGTTCATCTTTTTTTGTCAATCAGAATATGTCAAATATCTGAAAACAAACATCACCGACAAGAGCTGTCAAAATTCGTCTCTATTGGGAGGCAGGTGGTAGCTAGAGTGTCTACCATACAATGTGATCGCACCCTAAAGCGACCCTAGATTGGAAGTAGTTCACTCGGACAAACGTCAAGTGCGCTTACGCTAGCGTACTAAGTTGCCCCCGAGCACGTGCCAAACCGCGTGGCGTATCGATTGGCGGCGACACGGCGCGAACATCGGCGCCGCTCGGTTGGACGCTCTGGTTGCCTGGCGACGCCGCCTTCGGGCGTCCCGCGGATATGATCTCAGATGCCGTGTACAAACGGGGTGCGCCATTGAGAGGGTTTTCTTCCCCAGTGAAAGCCGATATGCAGTGGTAGAATGTCGATAAATGGAAGTTGTGTCGAAATGTTGCGTTTTTAAGTTCCATGCAGTGTTTGTTGTGCTCTCCTATGGGGTTTTAGATGGACTAAAAGCCAATTTGATCGTATTATCCATTTAAAAGTGTTCTATCTAATGCATGTACGTTATTAAGAATATCCAGCTGAGTTCACGTATAATTTCATCAAAATGTTGGCTACTTTGTTGTTCTTCGAAATAGAGGGGTGAGTTTTTTATGAATCATCTATAAATATAATTCTGTCAGCATTTGTTGGTCGATATATATTTCATCGGAGTCTGCAGCAGATTAATAGAAAAAATCAATGAAATAACTCGTGAAACAAAAACATTTCAAAGTTCTGCTAATTAGATATTGCTAATTTATTGAAGAAGTTTTTGTTCTTACGCAATAATCCTCTATAAATTTCATTTATTTATTGAAATCGTTCTTACATGTACGGAAGCTCTATTATTTGGATCAAAATTTTATAATTTTTTTAATTTCAACTTGAAAGTAGCCTGAAACGATTACATTGGACCTACTAGATCAAATTTGGCATTTGTAAGCACTATAATTTTCGGAAAAATCAACTAGCACAGTTTAAATGTACAGGATAGTTTTTAAGCCCAAATTGGAAAATGAAGTTCGTGACTGGTTAAAACCTGCTGATTGATTTCAGAAATATGCCCCTTAATGTTTGTCTAATATCTGAGTTGCAATCATACAGTTATAAGGGATGGGCTATTTAAAATTTGCAGTTTGGATCGGCTATGAATAAAAAACTAATGAATATTTTTTCAAAGTTATGAATTTATTAGATAGGTTGAATATTAAAATTTACGAATGGAAAAAAATATCATTCAAATGACTGTTTACCGTATTCCATCCGATCGGCCCCATTTTTCAGTACATTGTTTGGGTTTCAATCTCATTAATGGCAACTGCGATTTCGCATTTCAAGGCATCATCGTGAATTCTACTGGTAAGGTTACTGGCATGTTAGCATGACCACTAAGTAGTACAGACTACTTAGTGCCTGAACGCCCGAAAGCAGCTTGGATAAGGATACGCCTTATAATCGCGAATTAGCGAGAACCACTCCGAAGAGTTAAACCCACCAAGCTTCCATTTTCGGCTTCAGCCTGAGAACCTACACCGTGACTGGTGACAACGAAGCACTTCTACTGGCTCTGCAGTGTCAGTACCCGAGTTGTTTGGGGCGCAACTTACACGAATGGGCTTCTTATCCACCCATCCGAACGTAGTCCCATGAACATGAGTTTCTGCTAACAGATAGATGGAATACCCTTCTAGTCCAGCATGCGGACTTTCAACCACTGCCCCCTCGAGTCCAACACCAATTGGGTGGCCAGGTCGTACGAATACTTCCCGAGGGCCTCCAGCCTCCCGAGGTAACAGTATGCTACATAAAGCACTCGGCCATTGGACAGAAAAATCAGGAGATTTACTGCAATAAGGTAGAGTACTTCAGTTTTAAGGGTGAAGCCCTGTGCTGCGACAGACTCCCTTGTCCCTCAGTTGGGCAACGCGGCTCAGCCCTTCATTTCACCTTTACGATGAAACTAGGGCCCCATTCGGTTAAACTTCCACTACACGGGTCCAGTGATTGGCGCGAGTGACTTTGCTTTACGCATCAAGACTTAATCCACCATTTCACAGGGCTCATCTTCGCCCATATGATCATTGCGCGTTTCGTTACATAATAACTTCTTCAAATGCTTGTAAACAACTATAGAAATGAACAAAGGTGCCAAAGTTTCTTACGTCAAGTAGATGCTTTCTGATTTTTTCCTTTCGGAAGTTCAGTGCCTGTTAGTACTTAGTGTTCGTATCAGATATCTTTCCCTCCATTGATATAAGAGAAAGGATAAGAAGTTCGGAGGACGAATTGTTCGTGTCTAAATATTGAACCTTCGTGATCGTGCAGCGAAAACAAATTATGCATTACTTGGAAAAGAAGACAAAATAAAGTGCAACAAGAACCCCTGATAAAGTGCAAAGATTAGCATCACCGGAACTATGAGAAACTGTCCAAACATATTTGAGCAAATACTCTCATCAGCTAACTATCTGCTGAAACTGTAAAGAGATTTGGCTTTTATAGGTACTTCACCATAATGCTAAGCGAGAGAAGAAATTGGGAGGGAATACAATACCCCTTCTTTCAAAGAAAATATCATCAAATAGTATAGAGATCTCTGTAGAACCGCCACAGATACTGCTGGAGTATTCAGACCTCGAACAAAATACTTAGATTCGAGGAGTTTCTGCTTTATCGTCTTTCAAGCGGAAATTACTGCAATAGGAAGATGTATATGCATCAATTCAGAGATAGAGGCGATCAGAAATGCGACATAGCGATCCACTCTAACAGTCGAGCTGCCATCAAAACAGTAAGTTGAGTCATCAATTCAAAGGATCCAAGAGTATCCTTAGTTTGGATTCCCGGACACTCGGAAATGGTGAATTGGAAATCAAGGGTAACAAGGAGCTCAACTTACTACTCAGAAAAGGGGTTCGAACTCCCTTTCTAGGTCCAGAACCTTTTTGTGAGCTTAGGTAAACTCATATACGAAGAAAACTTCAGAAAGTAAGGAGAAACTGATAAAGACAATAATTGGAGGAACATTTTAGATTTGGAGCACTCCAAAAAGTTCATTCGGAACTTTAAGTCTGAGAGACCAAAAACCCATCTTGACCTTTACAAAATATGCTACATTTTCTCAAGAGAGACTAACTTGAGCTAAATGACTGATTCTCTGGGAAGAAATAGGAAACTCCTCAACACCTTGTGGCAGTTGGTGTCACTGGAAACCAACACAAGAAATACTCGGGCAGTGATATAGAACGGAGGATACTCTCCTTGAAGTCGTTACAGCTCTTGGAGTTCATTGGAACTCGGAATTAGATGAGGAGTTATAGGTAGAGATGTACAGCTCAAAAACGGAGTTAGGGAGGGGCACAATAGATCATTAGGTCACAGTGCACCACTCTGTAATAATAAAACTTTCGTATAACCTACCCTTGTAAAAACATATTACTACCGATTTCTCACTTTCAATTCGAACGTGGAACAATTAAGCACTCCTCCACATCTCAACCTATACCGTCGCCGACCCAGGCGATATATTATTCAGGCACGATTAACCTGATTACCTCCGAACCAACTCTGCCCGTATAACTTCCGAACGTTCCAGACCCCCGCACGAACTCACCCCATATCCACCCCCTCGTGGCACGGAGCTTGATTGAATTATGTGACACGTAGCGAGTTCTCTGTGTGGACTTATCAGTTTATTGACTCGCCAGCTTGCACACGAACGAGTTGCTTGCTTTCTTTATTCAATTGTGTCTTCTTGTATCGCTGCTAACAAGCCCCAGCAAGCGACCGCGTCGACCCTAAAGGCGCCGTACGCTGTTGGATTTCTAGGAGGACGTCCCGCACGATTGTTTTCGGAAGTTTGGAATCTTGTTATAGGATGTAATGGAATCTAATCTGCATAGGGATTTGAATGTTGACCTTAGAATAGTTCTGAACTTTCCAAAGTGTCATTCATGCCTATTCTGTAAATCCGAATCGAATAGGAATACTCTTCGTAAAAATTGAATCAATGAATCAACTTCTACCGTTGAAATCTAAAATAGAAATCGATTTCCACTCGCCCCGATCTCTTGGAATTATATTCCGATGTTGAAATTCTCATAGTGAGCATGCGCTCTCTTTAAGCTTGTTGTTGAAGAACATTCTTACATTTCTGAGTTATGCTTTTTCGTAATTCGCGTAGTTTGATAATATCGAGGATACAAGTAATCAATATGAAGATCCAGAAGGACTTTTCAGGAGACTTTAACCACGAAGACTAGCTCTCGATGTTATCAATGAAGTTGGCTCCCATAAAGAATTTAAATTTTAAAGCAAATTTTTATTAATTTTCTTCAACTCCATTATAACTTTATTGTATATTTATGAAATGCATTAAATGTATTTTATACTTTAGACCAAGAGTTCAAAACTATTCTCTCTACTAAAACAGAATTTAAGACTCATCTGTAATGTATCGGATGTTTTTTTAGAGTGATAGAACTTTAAATTGAATGAAACACATTTAAATTAAGATTGAGGCCAAATTTTTTTTATTTGAAAGATAATTTTATGACATTTATGTTTTAAAAATAATTTCCGGCATATGTCCACCACGACTAGCCTTGAGGAACCGCATTCGACCAGACCAATTTTGGACCACTTTTTCGAGTAATTCTGGCCTTATTTCATCAATAACACGAGTTACGTCGGCTTCCAAAGCGTCTATTGTTTCTGGTTTATCAGCATAAACCAATGACTTGACATTATCCCAAAGAAAATAATCCAGTGGAGTTATGTCGCATCATCTTGGAGGACAAATAATTGGACCATTTCTCGAAATAATGTTATCGCCAAATCTTTCTTTCAATAAATCAATTGTTACGGTAGCAGCATGAGGTGTAGCACCATCTTGGTACCAAAATACTTCTGGGTCGATACCATTCAAATTTTGAAACAAATAATCATTGATCATCGATCTGAAACGAGCACCATTCACTGTAACATTAGCTCCAGCATCGTTTTTAAAGAAATATGGACCGATGATGCCTCCAGCGTGTAAAGCACACCATAGCATTTTTCAGGATGTAATGGAACCTGCAGAACTTCGTGAGGATTGTTTTCACTCCATATACGGCAATTTTGCTTGTTTACCTAGCCGTTCAACCAAAAATGAGCTTCATCGCTAAACACAACTTTACGATAAAAAAGTGGATCAACTTCAAGCTGTCCTAGCGCCCAATCAGCAAACAAACGACGCTTATTTTGGTCAAGTGGCTTTAGTTCTTGAACGAGTTGGATCTTGTATGAGTGTAGACCAAGATCTTCACGCAAAATTTTCCATATGGTGGATGCACAAAGTCCAACTTGTTGTGAACGTCGACGAATAGACAAATCTTGATCATCATTAATACTATGACTTACAGCAGCGATATTTTCTTCTGTCCCTACAGTTCTTTATCTTGTTGTTGTTGCATCGAGTACAGAAAATGTTGTCCGAAATCTATCGATAGTTCGACGAATAAGCTGCTTTGATGGACGATTATGTAAACCATAAATTTCACGAAGTGCTCTATGAGTTTGGCGAATAGAACACTGATTTTCAAAATAAATTTCAACAATTTGTAAACGTTGTTGCGGCGTGAGTCTTTCCATGATAATTTGTCTATGCTTACTGAACAGAAATGTCAAAACAACATGGCTTCTACCTTCTGTCAAATTTCAGTTGTCCCTATCGAAAGTACTATCACTCTAAAAAAAAAAAGATAGTTTACATTCCTCCATTTTTTTTTAGTTAATCTTAAATGTGTTTTATACTATTTACAATGGATTAAAAAGTCGAACAAGAATATACAATGTTCTTTTATGCCAAGAAAGAGATTATGCAGTTGTTCTTAGGGAAATTTACTCCAGTATTGCTTAAGCGCTTGAAGAAATTTCTGAAGCACTACCAAGCGCATTCCATTGAATTAAGATCAGGCGGTAGTTGGGGCCACTCAAAAACCTCGGGAGGTTGGAGGACCTCGCGAAGTATTCGTTCAACCCAATTGGTGTTGGACTCGAGGGTGCAGCGGGTGAAAGTCCGCATGCTGGACTAGAAGGGTATTCCATCTGTCTGTTCGCAGAAACTCATGTTCAGGATATCTTGAGAAATGCTTCAGGGTTAGCGGCACTTGACGGTTCGACCGGACTCGTCCTGAGCCGATTCTGAATCATGATCGCTTGCGAGATGTTTCTGGGGTTTGTGGATTTCGACGATACGACTGAGGCCGTTGTTGTTTGAAGCCAGGATCAATTGAAAGGCTTCACAAGGGTTCGTGGGTCTTAACGTAGAGGCCGGATTGACGGCGCTCGTATCTGCATCAATTGGTTCATGGGACTGCGTTCGGGAGGGTGGATAAGAAGCCCCTTCGGCCGGTCAAGTTTTCACGAACAAAATGATCCACAAATGGTCATTTAATTTCTACTGAATTTTTCACGTAAATTTCTAACAGGATAGAAGATTCACCATTTTGGAAATAAGTTTTTAATATTTTCCAGTTTTCTTCAAGCGTAATTTCAAATATTTTACTAACTTTCTGTCAAAAGACGAATGACAGAAGAACCGCTCCTTAAAAATGCAAACGCTGGATGGCTCATCCTTTATAAATCAGAGAATTCGTAAAAGCAGCATAGAGCTAAAGGAACTGTTCAAATATCGGTTCGTCCGAGTCAGATCATTTAAAATTTTTTTTTATGGAATCATAAACCTCTATTCCAAATTTGCAGCGTTTTTTTTATTGTTTAGATATATAACAACTCTTCCTCCCCTAAATCTAACTCCAAAGCATCATTTTGCGCTGGGGTTCGCGCCGATGAGCGCCCTTTTGGCACGCCAACTCCGATCTTCTCTTCTCGTGCACGTTCCTGTACATTTTCGATTTTAGCGTCCCGATGCTAACGTCGCTCCCGTACGGTTTACGTTCAGGGATCTATCTATTCATCATATCGTTTTAATCGGTTTCAGAAACGGATCGGATGTAACTTTGTGAATGTCCCGTGTGTTGTGGTTGGGGTGGGGGAAGTGTTTAAAATTCCGATTTGTGGAAGAGAACTGTTTGGTGGTTTTTGAAAAGAAGTGGATGGTGAGAATTATCCCGGAGTGGAGGGGACAGATAAAATAATTGAATTGGAATCTTGTGTCTGGTTTGGAGCGCTGAAAAACCGAGATTTGAGGATATCAAATTATCCGCTTCGTTGGATCGCTGCGAAATACAGAAGGAAGTTATTAATCAAAGGAAATCTGAGAAACGTTTATCAGTAAAGGCCGTCGGAAGACGGATCTACTTTAGAGCTATCAGGATGTTGGTGTTATTATCTTCTAATATTAAGTCCTGCGTGAAATCACCACAGGTTACGAACCGAAAGTTCTTTCAACCAGAGTTTAATTTTGAATTTTCTGAGATTTTGAAGTTTCAAAATAAAACTGGCAGGGATATTCATATGTCAGATGAAATTTGACAGGTAATTGTGATAGAATCGATATACGCTCGATCAATGCATTGAAATAATGAAAATTCACCATAAAAATGCTGAAATTTTCACGAATACTGCTTTAGGTTTCTGTTATGGCGATATCAATCAGTAATGTATATGTGGACTATGCTTATTTTTAGCAGGATGGCGCGATATGCTACACGGCTCGTAAAACAATGACTATTGCGTTAAAAGCTTCCTGAACGTTTAATTTCTCGAAATTTCAAAGACAAGGCTGCAGCAACGGTTTAAGCTGTGTAATATAACACAAGAGCTATTATTCTAGAAATAGAACCACAATTATACGAAAATGTGGTGAACAACTTTATCAAAAGGATGTCCGTCTGTAAGAACAACCAAGGCACACATTTGGTAGATGTGTTCCATTCTTAATATCAGAGTTAATACTTTGGATTGAAATGAAAATATCTTTGCCTTCCACAAAAATAGTGGGTTTTCCTCTCAATTTAAGATGAAATATCGTGTTGAAAGACCTCTATATTCAAAAACGATGATAAGTCGGAAACTTGTTCAACAGTCCATTTCCCTTGAAAATTTCAAATTTATTAATTCTTAAATAACCTACATAATGGGAATGAAAAACGGTAAAAAGCATTGACGTGAATCCAGGAATCTTTTGCGCGCTAGTTCATATCACCCACGATCCTCACGAATTTTTGCACGAATGTATTAACAAAACTATATAAGTATGTATATTAAACATACAAATACAAGAAAATCCACTATTCCCAAATTATCTAAAATTCTCAAAATAAAGAATAAAATAAAAATAATTGAACAAGAACATTTTATAGCTATTTCGGTCTCTAGACCTCTTCAGAAATCTATTGAATTCAGATTCAAATATATCAAGACGATCAAAATTTAACTCATCAAACGAGATGAAACCTAGAACAAATAAACTTGTTCCCTATAATTCTGAATTTAAAGTATTATAATTTAAATTACTTCTATCAAGTATTGACTCACATTTTAATATGTTTTTTATTTAAGGTTATAGAAAAATATATCATTGTATTGGGTTGTTGTTGCGTGTTAAAAATCTTCTTAACTGATGGTTAGCCCCGCCTATAGAAAAATTTCGATTTTATTCTTCTGCACTGGCGTAAAGATGCTTCCAATATGAAATTGCTAACACTTCCTTTAATGGCAGTACGTAATAAACAAAACTTTCAAATTGCTGTATTCATGATCTCAATGATGCAGGGCATCATCTATAAGGAAAGGCCGCTTTGATAATTTAACAAATTTTCCTTGTTAGGAAAATAGGCAATTCGGGTATTTTTGATTAAACATCCGTTCAGAACGAAATATGTTTGAAATTATCAAATAATGCACATCACTTCCGTGTCAATCAATAACTCAAGTTTTCGAATTGTCATTTCGCATAAACATTTGGAAAAACGAAACACGCCACTTGAAATTTTCCTTTAAAAAAAAGTTCACTATCCGAAATAATCAAAACTAAAAATAAAACGTTTATGAATTTTTTTTGGGAATATTATAAAGGGTGATTCATTTAGAGTTTAGTCCGGTCAATTTAGACAATTGAAATAAAGAAAATTCCGATAGAGCCAAATCTTGGTAGAGACCTTAGCTTTACCACAATCACAATCAGTCCCATGTGCGCTAAGGGACTTATTCGGGGCCCAGGGTCAAAATTTTTGGTTTTTGGGATTTTTATCGAAAACGGTAAGTTTTATCGAAAAAGTACTACAAAGCAAAGTTATAGATCTTAAAATTCTCTATAAAAATGGTCCTTCGTTTTTTCACTGAGACCCACGGGCGAAAGTTTTACGTGACAACGACTTTGAGTGGTAAAATAATTTTAATGTGAATATTCATTCGTATAGTAGGAAGAAGGATGAAATAATAGTAACAATTGAAAACATTTATTTATACAAAGAATTATATTTAAAACATTAATTTATACAAAGAATCTCGCACTGAATTTCATATTAACAAAATTTTATTTATCAATCAGTTGTTATAAGTTATTAATAAATTTAACTTGTTTTACATTGTTATAAATATAAAAACTAAATTTAAAAGTTAGAACATTTATTTAAATCACATTAATTGTTAATATCAATCGATTTTAATTCAAAGTGTATTTTCTAAAAGGAGAAAACTAATTCACATTTGATCTTTGAATTTGTAAATCGCGCGCTTACGACCTTGCGCAGTGATTAGTCGTCTCGGTTTGAATGTTTGAAAGTTTCGATTTGACAGGTTGGAGGTTAAACATTGTTATTTCAATTTTTTACATAGCAAGTCGCGCTCATTTTTTCAAGTTAAACAAATTATTATTGGTTGAGAAACGATTTCTACTACTTTTTTGATTGAAAACTACCACAACATTGTGATTACTACAACATAACCTATTCACTTATGTCTTAGTCATTTATTTCATCATGTTATATTATCAGTCTGAAATTATTTACCTTTGCTGTTTGAATTGTTGCGATGGACGAAACTACCTTCACATTATCATTACACAATCGTTTTACAATTAACTGGCAACGTGTAAACTTGTATGCAGGCGCCTAAGCGAAATAGAAGCGCAAGACATGAACCGGTGTGTATGCCTATCTCTCTCACTCTCTCTCGCTCTGTCTCTCTTGCTCTTAGGCGGGCTAACTGTGCTCGAGTGGAAGGGACGCGTGCCTTTCACTTTTTATGTCTGTCTCTCGCTCTTAGGCGGGCTAACCATGCCCGAGTGGAAGGGACGCGTGCCTCTCACTCGCTCTCATTGTGAGCGCATAACGTGAGCGGAGCGTAACGCAGTTTCTTGAAGTGTCACCCGGCAAACCAATTTATAAGACGTTGTCACGTCAAAAATGAGAACCTTCCTCGTCAAGAGAATATATGATCTCTTCTTCCGTCTTAAAAATCAATAACTCTAGAATATTCCTTTTCATTTGTTTAGAATCAATTTTCTTATTCTCTTTTCTTTTTTACAGTGAACCGAAACCTGCTTCAACATGTCCCTTTCACTACGTATCAATCTCATCGATGGAAATGTCACCAAAACAATTGTTTTCGATTCTTCAACGACGGTTTACGATGCCTGTAGGATCATCAGAGAAAAATGTACGGAGGCTAACATGGGACAACGTAAGTATTATTTAACTTTGAGATAATAGCTGGATTCAATAATAGAAAGAGATTTTTACTTTATAGAAGGATTATTACAATATTTTAAATATCTAATAAATTAATTCTGTTAACCCCCCACAGATTTCAATTAAAAAAAAAATTATTCAAAAACTTTTCAGAATTAAATATAATAAATGTGTTAGAAAACACAGTTTTGATTTATTAAACCTATAGAATTAACACTCATTACACAGTATCAAAAGGAATAAAAGAATTCCAAGAAATATAAATTATTGATTAAAAATACTAAATAAATACTTGATGGATACAAAATTTTGTTTGGTATATTGTATTATGAAAACTGAATCCTTTTCCAAAAATGCAAAACATAACCTCATAACTTATTTTGAATAAGTTCCTTCAAAAAATTACTAAAACATGCAGTACATCTTCAAAAAGCAATTTATAATTCCCACAAACGATAAACTCCTCAGTACCACTTCATATTTAGAAAATAAAACTAATTAACAAAAAATATTCTACCAGACCAGCCAAATATCTTTCTGAAACAAACACCAGAATATAGTGAACTTTTAAAAAAATCCTACGTATTCTATGTTCGTCAGAAATTACACAAAGCTTGTGAGGTATTTTATCGATTCAGTTAAATCCAATAAGCAATAAAATAATAAAAATAGGGTTTTTAATTCTAGTTTTTTAGTAAAAATTTTCTTGAAATTAAAATCTGTAGGAGGTTAACAGAATTAATCTGTTAGATATTTAAAATATAGCTGGATTAATTCTCCAGAACCTCTACAGATATTAAATAATTAGTCCTTTTCGCTGAATGTTTGATGAAAGATGGTATGCATATTTTTATTGATTATTTTATTTTTATTCAAATAACTCTTAACTGACGAGACGTGGGTTAGAATTTTTCAGGTTCTTTTTTCTATCTATTTTTTTTAAAGGAAAATAAAAAAGACCTTTTTGAATTATATGTGGAACATTTTTGGCGATTGAACTTGTTATTCCTTAATATCCACTCGAAACAATTGTATTAGAAGATGAAATTAAAATAACGAAAGTTAGAGAAACTCCCAAGTCCATGGAATATTTACATCGAAACTGACAGAACCGGACTTAAATTGTTTAGAATCGAATTCTTTTAAAAGGGCTTTCAGCTCTATACCCTTTAATATTTTATATAGATGATTTTTGTTGAAATGGTTTATTTTGATGACTTTTAACTTGTATTAAAAACAAACTCAATTTTTATGCTAGAAAAAATAATTTCGAAGTTATAGGTTTTTATTTAGAAAAATAGAACTCTTTAAGAGACAAAGTTTGTAACACATTGATCATTCCGGTAGACTCATTAGATTCCACGGAAAATTTCACTTCATTGATGCTTTTAGGTCATCGCTATAGTACTAAAAGTATTGAGGTTATGATTTTGAGAAAAATTGAGATGTGTGGTTTTCAGTTTTTGGTTCCCAGAAGAAAAATTCGAAAAGCTACCATCCATTTAAGTCTAACTCCACTAGTTTGGAGATCTCAATACCTAGACATCGAATTTGGACCACTCGGTACAGAGCCTAAGCGCATAATCGCCGAGAAAAGACTTTTTACGCTGGATAATCCGAATTGGAAGCGAGAACTGAACAGCCCGAGATAAAAGTGACCGAAATCGTTGAACAATAAAACCGCCGGCTCTCTGGATATCTATTCTCGACTCCGTGAAGGTTTATTTATCGATGTTCGGGGTAGTTTGAGACGAATGGCCTCCAGAGATGTGCGGAAATGCGAGTTGCCTCGCAGAATTTACTCGGAAGGGGAGCTTTCCGTGCAATAAAGGAATTTCGGGGTGTTTATCGACATTTTTTCATCCGCGCTACGAAAAACTGAACAAGATGGTGTTAGAGTCTCGGGAATGACATTCTTGAGAACGAGGGGATGAAGAAATTTGGACACTATTTGAAATATGCATTGTTCGTTTCTCTGTTCAGAATGAAAAATTGTCAAAGCACTTGTAGATCTTACAGCTCACACTGTCATGATTTTATTTCTTTTCTTGCGCGACATTATTCTTTCTGACTATCTATCTCTCACACATACACACACACACACACTTTTTGTCTCACATATCTTATTTGTTTTTTCTAATGTCTAAGCTTTGTTTCTTTTTATTTTTCTCTCTATTTATTGATTCTCTATCTACTCAATATAATCGTCATATCTGCTCTCGCTAAATCTATAGCGGCGTTTTGTATATGTCGTAAACTCTATATATCAACTATGAAGTGATTATTATAGGTGACCGCATGGAAAGGTTAAATTAAATTACGCAAAAATCATCTCATCTGGTATACTGCCCCCTAGGGGAGCAAGGACCAAGAATAGGCATATAGGCTCCCAAGTACAGGAAATCACTGCTTCTAAGAAAACCTATAACAACGCTCCAAGCTGAAATTTTAAAGATAAAGAGATGTGTCCAAGTCTGTACGTCCGGGAACTAGAATTTGTGCTGCCTCAGACAGTCAGATGCCACTGAAGCAATTTATAGCCGTATGAGTCAAGGACTCACTGGATCAACACCTCAAGCCAACGACAAGTCAAGGCGTTCATTGCGCCCTCTAAGCCAAATTAGCCCTATCGCTGCCTAAGGACGAGCTTAGGTTGCTTACTAATTTTCTCACTGATCACTGGGTCTTGAAATACCACCTATGCAAAATGGGTAAAGAAAACTTTGATATCTGTAGGTTATAGATAGATAGAAACCACTGAACACATACTCTGTCAATGCGAAGCGCTGACATAAACCAGACTTACTCTACTGGAAAGCATGACTCTTGCACAAAACACTATAAAAGCTAAGCCTAACAGGAAAATAAATCACAAAAGACCTTATTGGTCACTGAGCCAAAGAGCCACAACTAATCTAATCGATTTAATCTTTTCCCCGCTGATCTTACTTTCGTCATTCACCCTATTTTTCATTTTATTAAATTGATTTCCCTGCATTAATACTCAATTTTTATATCTCTGAAACATCCATCTTTCTCTCTTATATTTAGTTGTTATAGAATTCAAGGTTTGCATATTGTACAAGGATATATTGAAACTGCTATAGACGTAAACAAATTATGAATATGTCATCGGTTTTTGATACTTGTGCAAAATTAGTATAATTATAATTGTTCCCAAGTTGAGAGATATTGTTAATATATATATGTAATGTAATAATACTCTCATTTCAGCAAAAGACTATGGCTTATTCCTCACAGACGAAGACAGCAAAACTGGAGTATGGCTAGAACCTGCGCGACAACTAGAATATTATCTACTGAGAAACGGAGACCTGTTGGAATACAGAAAGAAACTGAGAACTTTAAGAGTTAAAATGTTGGATGGTAAGTCAAATTTTCATGAATACTTTTTTTTTCCTAAAAATCGCCTATTTAAATGATTCAATCTTCAAACTCCTCTGGCAGAATCTGTGAAGACAATGCTGGTAGATGACTCCCAAATCGTGGCCAATCTCATGGTTGTAATCTGCACAAAACTCGGCATCACAAACCACGATGAATATTCCCTGGTTCTACAAGAACTACCAGACAATCAGGAAAACCTAGACAATCGTAACTATGGTACCCTCACTTTGAAACGAAAAAAAGAAGAAAAAATTGAAAGGGACGCGAAAATGGAACAACTCAGGAAGAAGTTACATACAGATGATGAAGTGCCATGGTTGGATCCTGGTAAAACTTTAAGGGAGCAGGGGATAGACGAAAATGAAACTGTTATCCTGAGGAGAAAATTCTTCTTTTCTGATCAGAATATTGATTCCCACGATCCAGTTCAACTCAACTTGCTTTATGTGCAAGCTAGAGACGCCATCTTAAATGGTACTCATCCCATCACAGAGTCTAAAGCTTGCGAATTTGCTGGAATACAATGTCAGATACAGTTTGGCGATTATGTGGAAAACAAGCACAAACCAGGATTCCTAGAGTAAGTTTTTTCCACTTCTCATGACAATTTAACTGACTTTAAATTCAAAATTATATACAATTTAACTTTTTAATTCCTTCATTCTAGACCTAAGGAATTCTTACCCCAATCTTACGTTAAGGTAAAAGGAATAGAAAAGAAGATTTTTGCTGAACACAAGAAACATCAAGGTTTGGATGAACTAGAAGCAAAAGTGCTTTACACCAAAAATGCAAGAGCTTTGAAAACATATGGAGTAACCTTCTTTTTGGTTAAAGAGAAAATGAAGGGCAAGAATAAGTTGGTACCCAGATTGTTGGGAGTGACCAAAGATTCAGTACTAAGATTAGATGAAAAAACAAAGGAAATACTTCAAACTTGGCCATTAACCACAGTAAGACGTTGGGGTGCCAGTCCAAATACTTTCACGCTAGATTTTGGTGATTATTCAGATCAGTACTACTCAGTGCAGACAACTGAAGGTGAACAAATACAACAGATTATTTCAGGGTATATTGACATCATACTGAAGAAGGTAATGAGAGTATTATATCTGATCAATGATAATTTTTAATTAATGTTTTACAGAAACAAGCTAAAGATCACTTTGGTATAGAAGGAGATGAAGGTTCTACTATGTTTGAAGAAAGTGTGGCACCACACAAGTAAGTCAATCTCATGTAAGTGAAGTTCTTTTTAATTCTCACTTTTCCCATATTACAGAGCTACTATTGTTCAGAATGAAACTACAAAAGTGGGTAAAATCAATATGGAATCCCTTGCCAAACCTGCAATTATAAGAGCTGGAACAAATGGTCAGTATTTCATTATAATGTTCTTATCTATATTTTTCTTTTATCCTTATTTTTGTTTCATTTATTTTATTTGTATTAAATAGGGGAGAAAACTTTTATTACTGGGGTTATGAGTAGTCCGCAAATACCAACGGTAGGGGGACAAGTGAATTTAGGACATGCCCCATCAACGGTAAGGAACAATATATTATTCCCAATAACTAAAGACAAAACTGACAGGAACCCAAAGTGAAAAAACTGTCGTCATATTAATTTCATTCATCTGATTCAACATTTAACCCAAGATAACATTAACATCTTATCTGCCTGTATATTAAATTCATAAAACAACACCTAAGGTTTAATAAAAATTGATATCTAGTGAAGAAACCTTAATATTAACACTAAAACAGCAAACTAACCTTTCAAACATTATACTCTATATTCTTATCAGTTAATCAATTGAACTCATTAAATTCACCAGGATTTGATTAGGCCATATTTTATTTGAGCATTTAAATGAAGGTATAGAAAGTCTCCATATTCAAAGCTATTATTGATGCACAAATAAAAAATCAAAGAAATTGTTTTAAATTCACTGTCTCAAAAAAAAATGGATGCAAAGAAACAATATATGATACTTTTGAAATTCGAAAGAAAAATCACTAATTTGTTGTTTATTTCATGCATTTGACATGGAACCTCAGGCAGAGTAGGTACATAGAGATTTGTACATACTTAGATTTAGTTAGTACTGTAAATAATTTATATTTTGAACTACTCATCTAACCATGTACGTAAAGAGTGGAACAAATTTCTCCTTTTCTTTGAAAATATTTCCTTTGTTCAATTCGCAGAACAAAATTCCATTCAAAATAGTTTTTTTCAAAATCTCTAAAAAAAATATCCACAATTAAAGTTCTCATTTTTTTAGAGCATAAGCCTCCCTTCTTCGAACACTGTTCGATTCACATAAAATCTTTTTTATTGTTTTGTTGCAAACATTTACTTTCATTAAGTTGAAATATATTTCACTCTTTAACATGCTTTAAAAACTCCCTCAAACAAAATGATTTGCAATATTCTCATGAATCCCATATTATAGGCACAACAGACAAAAGTAACCTCTGTTTTAACGGAACCACAAAGAGCCTTAGTCTCCACCATAACTCAGACCCAGACAAGAATCAAAGAATCCGAATATGAACTGGAAACCAGAGCCCAAATACCAGAACTTGGTACAGACGCCTCCTCTATGAAGTGGAAACAGGTAACACTCGATACCAGAAAGCAGAATGTGGGATCTTCCATTGCTGCCATGAATGCAGCCACAGCTCAAGTTGTAACATTGACAGGTGGATCTCAAGATGAAGTTGATCATACTGCAGTAGGTGCCGCTATAACCACTATTGGAAGTAATTTGCCTGAAGTTACTAAAGATGTTAAGATGATAGCTGCACTCATGGAAGATAGAAATATGGGTGAAAGATTATTGGATGCTACAAGAAAGATGTGCTTCGCTTTCAGTGATTTGTTAAAAGCGGCTGAACCCGAATCCAAAGAGGTACAAACTATCATTATCAAATTGTCCCAAGCGTTTCATGTATTTTCTTAATTTTCAGACAAGACAATCACTTCTCAATGCTGCTACTAGAGTTGGTGAAGCCAGTACTCAAGTCTTGGCAACAATTGGTGAAGATACTGTGGAAAATAAAGAATTGCAGGATATGCTCTTGTCATTGGCCAAGGCAGTTGCTAATACTACAGCTGCTTTAGTTCTCAAAGCTAAGAATATTGCATCAACCTGCGAAGATCAACAAACTCAAAATAGAGTTATTGGTGCAGCCACACAATGTGCCCTAGCCACCTCCCAACTGGTAGCCTGTGCAAAGGTTGTAGCACCAACCCTTACATCTACTGCATGCCAGGAACAGCTCACCATGGCAGTAAGAGAAGTAGCCAAGGCCGTGGAGAATTTGGTTGCAGTTTGCAACGAGACTTCAAGGGATGAAGAATTAAATGGTCAGCTAAGACTTGCCGCTTCTGAAGTGTCAAGGACTCTTAACGACTTGCTGAATCATATCAAACTCGCTTCAAGAGAAAAGGCAAAGGAAAGTGTTCAGGAATACAGCGTAGAAGAAATATATACTGCCACTGATAAGCTAACAGCGGCTTCAGGAGATCCTAATGAGATGGTTCGTCAGGCAAGACGTTTAGGGCAAGCTACAGCTCAACTTATTCAAAGCATCAAAGGCGAAGCTGAGAGATTGCCAGATTCAGACATTCAAAGACGTCTTTTGGCTGCAGCGAAAACGTTAGCTGATGCAACAGCTAAGATGGTTGAAGCTGCTAGACAGTGTGCTAACTATCCTCAAGACATAGATGCCCAAGATGCTTTGAGACGTACAGCTGAAGAACTGAGAGATGTCACAATTGTAGCTGCTACCACACCTGCCTTGAGAGCTAAGATGGTTGAAACAGTGCAAGTTTGTGCTAGGAAAGCTGTTTCATCCGCAACACAGTGCATTACAGCTGCACAATCTAGTAATAAGTACAATGCTAACACCGCAACAAGGGAAACTTTGATCAGTGATACCCAGGAATTGGCTGAGCATATCCCTCCTTTAGTTGATTCCATCAAAGCCAATGCTTCTAGTCCTCAAGACGCTTTTAACCAAAGTGAACTTATGTATGTAGCTGAAGTTTTCGTACATGTAAGTAGGAATTTTACTAGTAGTTTGATCTTTATATGGTCATGGTACTCATTATTTTATTCAATTTCGTTTTTTTTCAGCCTGCTGTGAGGTTTGTCCAATCTTCCCGTTCTGTACTGCCAACTTTATCAGATCAGGCAATCACTGAACGTCTGTCTATTACTAGTCAACAATTGAATTCTGACCTCAGTGAATTGAGAGACGCTTTAACACGGGCAAAACCAGCTTGTCAAGGTCTTGGATTCCAAGCTGCATCTCAATTAATCGATAGTCTGCAAGAGGAACTCAAGGAATTCGAAAGGGCGCTCCAAATGCATTCTTTGAAGCCACTCCCAGGAGACAGCTCTGAAAAAGGAGCCCAACTGATGTCAGCCAGCAGCAAGGCTGTGAACCAAGGAGTTGCTCAACTCATGAGTGCCGCAGCTCAAGGAAACGAACCTTATACTTCTCAAGCAGCAAGAGATACAGCTGAAAGTTTAAGGGCATTAACTAGCTCAGTCAGAACTGTAGCTGCAACTTCAAACAACATTGATGTACAGAGGAAGTTGATTGGTTCAAACAAAGAAGTATTGAGCCATTCAGCTAAGTTGATTGAGGAGGCTCAAAGAAGTTTACATACTGTCGGTGTCACAAATGGTCTACAAACTGCTGCAAGAGGTAAGAATAACATTTTGATTTTATTTTTATTAGCTGATTTTTTTATGGTACTTCTGCTGGGCTCTAGCTTCACACTTTATACTCACCTATTATATCCTTTTTCTTTTCTTGTTAACTTTTTGTTTTTATTATTGTGTAGAATTTCTAGTAGAAACTTTCACACTTTCTTTTATTTCCACTTATTTAGTTGATTTTAGTTCATGCTTCATTAGTTGATTCAGTTCAACATAACTCATTTAAAATATTATATTTGTAGATGGTTGGTTTCTGCTGTGCTTTTTCCTCTGGCTTACACTTTATTTCTCTGTTTCAGATGTCTTTATTGTGAATTTTTTCCTTTCAGACATTGCTGACTCTTTAAATAGAACTGTCAGCTGTCTTCCAGGTCAAAAAGACGTTGACACTGCTATAACTAATATAATTGAATGGACTTCTACCATTAGTCTCAATAATTTGCCACCAACTTCCAAAAGTTATGGTGAATTGCAACAGGAACTCAATACAGCTGCAGCAAATCTTAATGAAGCAAGTTCTAGTGTTGTAGTTTCAGTAAGGAGCCCTACTCAATTGGCTTCTAGTTCTAAAGATTTCTCTGCTGCGTTCCACGATTTGCTGAATGTTTCTCTTGAGATGGCTGGTCAAACTACAGAAGTGGAGGTTAAAGGTCAGATGGTTCATTCTTTGAAGAGTGTCTCCACAAGTTCAAGCACGTTATTGACTACAGCCAAATCTCTATCGGCTGATCCCAATTTGCCTAATGGCAAAAATCAATTGGCTGCTGCTGCTAGAGCGGTTACAGATAGCATCAACTTCTTGGTCAATGTTTGTACATCAGCTGCTCCAGGTCAAAACGAGTGTGATAATGCTATAAGGAAGATTCAGGCAACAAGACATCTTCTGGAAAATCCTGCTGAACCTGTCAATGAATTTTCATATTATGAATCATTAGATAGTGTTATTGAAAAGAGTAAAGTCTTGGGTGAGTTCTTACCTACTTATTTTTATTTATAGTAACAATTTGTTTATTCTTTTGTCTTCATGATATATTTCAGATCTCAAAGAGACATAACTTTATCTTGGCATTTTCAGGTGACGCAATGACTGGTATAACTAGCAGTGCCAAAATGTCAGAGCATGAGAAGTTCTGTGATAATATCAAGATATTCAGTGGTGCCATATGTAATCTCATTGAAGCCTCGGCTCAAAGTGCCTACTTGGTAAAACAAAATATTTTGTCCTCCTTACATTGTCTTACATTTTTTTCTTTCAGATTGCTATATCTGATCCCACTAGCATAGCGGGTCGACCAGGTTTGGTGGACCAAGCCCAGTTCGCCAGGGCTTCACAAGCTATCCATCAAGGTTGTGCGGCCCTTGCCTCTCCTTCAAGCCCACAGAAACAAGTATTGGATGCTGCAACTCTCATAGCCAAACACACAAGCGCCCTGTGTAACTCTTGCAGAGTAGCTAGCGCTAAAACTTCGAACCCTGTGGCAAAGCGTCAATTTGTGCAAAGCGCAAAGGCCGTTGCCAACTCTACTTCAGCTTTGGTGAAGCAGATCAAGGCCCTAGATCTCACCTACTCTGAGGAAAACAGACGAAACTGCGCAGAGGCAACAGGACCTCTTCTAGGTACCTTCAGTCGATACTGATTTGATTATTTGACTGTACATTTAATTTCTCATTTCAGATGCCGTGAACAGTCTGTGCATTTACGCTAGTTCTAGTGAATTCGCCAGCATTCCCGCCAAAATTTCTCATCAGGCTCGCCTTTCACAGCAACCGATTCTAGATCCAGCAAATAGACTCATTGACAGTTCAAGTTCTGTCATCAACACTGCCAAGAATCTCATCGTAATGCCTAAAGATCCATCCACATGGCAACAGTTTGCCAGCACATCTAAACAGGTTTCGGATTCTATGAAGCTGCTTGTTACAAACATTCGGTAGGTGCTATTTTTGTTTTCATTTCATTTTCAATATTCTTTCAATTGGCCTTCTGTCATGCCCAAAAAGGTTAACATTCTCTTGCTTTGTTCTATCCTAAGCTCTTGGACATTTTTATATCAAATTTTACTCCACAATCTTCTCCCACATTAAACTTCAATCCAATTCCTCACTTTTCCACATGCCAGTTCTCACCGCACCTACGTTGTTTCCTTAATGGTTTTTATTTTTTTTCTCAATTACCATTCTTTTTCCTTGAATAATCATTCCTAAACTAGCCTCAAATATGCCTAACTTTACTCCAGAAATCTTTCACATTGTTTCCATCTTAACAACTTCAAATCTCTTTTTTGTGTCTTTGTAATAGTCATCCCATATTTATATTACATTATTCGTGAAAGGCCTGATTACTATTTTTAATTTATTATTTTCAAATAATCAACCTGTGTAAATCCTGAATGAAAATTCACCCAGAACTTTCTTCCTAATTGATAGGAAATAAAATCAGTAAACTTTATAAAAGAATTAGAGTTGATTATACAAACTAATTGTGAGACGTAAATGTTCGGAAAGCTGATCTGTTTGGATAATCCAACTGAAAACTTATTCAAACATATATAAGAAAGCATCAAACAATATCTCTTTTATTATATTGGCAAGAAGGGATCAATGTACAAACAAAAGTAGGCAAAAAGCCTAGCTATTAAATTACATATGTAATATGCTCCACTGGATTAACTTTTAAAGAAATCCTACTCATATAAGCAGTTTCGTTAAGGGATCCTTCAGTTAAACAACATGAGATGATCCTCCAAACTTTTCATCTGTATCATTTAAAGAGTAGAAATTGAGGATTGGAATGGGAATAAACTTCTCTCAAGAATTTATCTAATGTTTTAAATATAATACCTCACACATCCTTTTTCAATAATTTTTCATTTTCTTACAGCAACAATGCACCTGGTAGAAACGAATGCGAAATCGCTGCTAATACTCTGAACAACCATTTGAGAAGTATTGATGCTGCTTGTATGGATGCTGTTTCTCAATCTCTGGCACCAAGAAGAGGGGCAACACTGCCTGTTTACAGCCAGCAGGTGGAAAGAGCGGCTGCCGGTTTATATGATACTATCGAACCTCTGAGGCATGCTGCTAAATCTGAGGCTGAAAATATCGGACACGCTATCAATCAAATGGTAAAATGTGGTTTATTTGTTTTGTCTTCGACTTGAACTTGTCATTCTTACAGGTACAATACTTTGAGCCTTTAATTCAAGGCACTGTGGGAGCTGCTTCCAATTTGAACAACTCTAAACAGCAAGAACAGATTTTGGATCAAGTTAAGTCGGTAACCGAATCGGCTCTCCAGCTTATTTACTCGACTAAAGACTGTGGTGGTAACCCCAAAGTGAGTTTAACACATTAATAACAAATTTTGCCATTATTAGTACTTTCTTCAAAAATGGTTAATGTCTGTTATCAGTAATACTGTATTATGAAGCTCTAGTAATTTTTATTACGTATTCATTCTGAAAACAATGTAACACCAGTTGAAATTTCATGTGGCCCATCATTGAAATTTGTCTACGAGGGAATTATTTATCCAAATTTGTTGTAGTTATTATATTACTCATTCCCTTATGAAAAATTCTAAAGACCAAGGTAGATAATTTTTATATTTTTAGGCGATTAACATCCATCCTGACATCGATGAATTCGCCAACTGTACCAAAGAAGCCCTCCAAGAGCTAATGGGCAGTTTAGAAGCTATTTCCACCCAGAGCGGCATAGTATCTGGAGTTGTAGATAACCTCACAAGAGCCATGACCCGCCTTTCTGATCAGAGAGCTTCTTTGATCATATCAGACAGTGACAGTTACGTTGACTACCAAACCCGTATGGTAGAATGTGCCAAGGATATAGCCAAAATAGCCGGAGAAATGGTAGTAAATGTTCACTTCTACAATATTTCACAAAACTAACTTAGATATTTCATAGGCTTCTAAAGCGTCTACGGACACACAGAACTTGGCACCACTTTCAGCTGATTTGTCACACAAGTACACCCAATTGGCCAACGACAGCATTGGTGCTGCTGCAGCTGCTACGAATGGTGAAGTGGGTCTACGTCTAAAAGAGGTTGTACAGCAACTTGGTGGAGCCTGTGTCGATTTGGTACAAGCTGGAGGACACTGCCTGATCCAGAAAGACGATATTGTGCTGAGGGAATTGGGAGACTATTCCAGGAATGTTACAGAAAAAGTTGCTAGAGTTCTTGCTACCTTGCAGTCAGGATCTAGAGGTACTCAAGCTTGTATTAATGCTGCTTCCACTGTGTCTGGCATCATTGGCGATCTAGAAACAACTATTATGTTCGCTACTGCTGGCAATTTGAACCCTGAGAATGAACATGAGAGTTTTGCTGACCATAGGGAGAATATCTTGAAAACTGCTAAAGCTTTGGTTGAAGATACCAAGACTTTGGTTGCTGGTGCTGCTTCTACTCAAGAGCAATTGGCAGTCGCTGCCCAAAATTCAGTGTCCACCATAGGTAAGCAACTGATTTATTATATCAGAGTCATGTAGTTTTAAGAATCTTACAATAACACAAAATTGTTGTACCATAAGTTAGAGCTAACCTAAAATTTGGATGTTATCAGCAACATCTCACCAACTCTGGTTGAATTTCGCTTTGCAACATTCTCAAGTATTCATTGCACTCGAATGTTTTCTAATGAAATTTTACTGTATTTCTAGTCCAATTGGCGGAAGTTGTCAAATTTGGAGCCTCAAGTCTGGGCTCTGATAATCCAGACTCTCAAGTCATGTTGATTAATGCAGTCAAAGATGTGGCTAGTGCTCTTGGAGACCTGATTCACGCCACAAAAGCCGCTAGTGGCAAGCCAATCAATGATCCGGCAATGGCTCACTTGAAGGAAAGTGCTAAGGTACGGTCTTTGCTTCGTGTTTTTCATTGAATGTGTCTGCTTGTCCAATTTTTTTTATTTCCGTATTTAACAGTTTTTCCTATTCTTATCCTAGTTTTAATCAATATATTATAGATATTTAGATAGTTCTTTAAGTCATATATTCATACAATTTTTTTAAATGTTTTCAGTTTGTATGAAAACTTTAGGTTAGCATTTTAACTATTTAAAGAAATGTATATAGTATAATATACATTGCATTTATTCCCTGACTTTGTATGATCATCATACTATTCTAACTTCCCATATCATTAATTAAATAAACTTTTTCAGCAAGTTCCTTATTTATAGTTTAACATTTAGCATGTGTTTTGTGCTTGTTTTTGTTCGATGTTTTTAGTGAAGTGGGGTGGACTTTAATGAAAATTATGTCTAATAAATTATGAAAAAGTTAATGAGATTGGTGTTCATCGATTTGAACAAGTACAAACACATGGAATGTGTTTTATCAGGTTCTCTATGTGGTCACTCTAATCAATGTCGGTATAAAGTCCACCTTTATTCTTGGAATGGCTTCAATCATTGTTTTCCACATTAATAAAAAAGAACATGAAATGAAAAAGGAAGAACAAAAAAAAATTTCTGGACATTGGAGATTTACATGATCTGAAATATTATTTATATCTGTTCAGAAAATTTAATTGGGAATGTTAAAATGTTTAGAAAAAGACACAGAAGGTAAAAGACGTCACATCTATTGAAAATAATTTGGCGTGAAAGAAGCTCAAATTTATCACGAATTTTTCATATTTAATTTACATTAGTCCATCTTCCTTTTTGTTTTCTTGTCTACCGTCAGTTTTGAAGTGTTCAGAATGATTGATTAACCAAGGTCGAGAAGAATTTATGAGGTGGATTTTAAACGATATGTTTTTGATGAAATTTGGCAGATGCCAGGTGATTCTGACACTGATTGGTGGATTTCTGATCAAGAGGAGGAGCTCATCAGACTTTTAAGTGACAGCAAAGAGAACTTGAATTCTGACAGTGGATTGCAAACAGACATTACGCAATGTTTAATTTCTACTGCTTGATTTGTCAGTTCTGTGTTTATGTTTTGATGAAACAGAGGAGAAATTCGTAGTTAATCATTAGATTTCTTATTTCATCTCATTCAGCAGAAAACTGTTTTGTTATTGAAATTATATTTACTCAATTTATCCTGTATCCTAAGATATTATTTCATTTGAATTTCTCTTTTGCTTGGTCTTTCTTGTGTCTATCAAAACCTATGTTAAATTTTATTTTTTTAAATTTTCTATACCGATCTTTATTTTTGTAACTTTTGTGTAAGTTCATCCTTTTGTGCCAATAAATTGTGTGATTTAGTGTAATTAATTCACTGTAATTTGAGAGGTACCACTACTCCAAAGAAAATATATGTTGGTATGTATTATTAGTTTTGTCTTAGGGTATATTATATACCTGGTGGTTTAGAATGGGGTGCCTTCTCAGTCATTGTCATCCTTGCTGAATGTTTATTTTCACTAACTCATTTCTTCCATTTCAGCTATATCTGGGGTTTTGGAGAAAATATAAAATAAAGAACATGATACTTATGGTTCACCGATAATTTAAAAGTACTTGAGTAATTTTTTTTATATTTCTTGCTATTTCTGTTCTAACCAAATGTTTTCATGCTACAGTACCCAGGATAAAATTCATATTTTAGATGATAAAAAAAATAAATGTTAATTCTATATCTGGGCAGTTTCAAAGATATATTCTCTTCTGTTTGGCTTATTCTGATTCCATAATGCATTATTGTAAGTGTCCAACATTTTATGTATATTTTAATCCATACATACATTCATCATCTTGTTGAGTAGGTATTTTTTTTTTTAAACTTGTGTGGTCTTCCATTGCAAAATTTTTGTGCATTTACAATTCAACAAATGTTTCCTATTTCTTTATATTATATTTTCTCAACATAAACATCTAAACGCATGTTTGTATATCGACGAGGGGCTTCTGTGGATGTGTTGTTACTATCATTTTCTTTCAGGTGATGGTTACTAATGTGACTTCATTATTGAAGACTGTCAAAGCCGTAGAGGATGAGCACACACGTGGTACCAGAGCTTTAGAATCCACTGTCGAAGTTATAGGTCAAGAAATGAGAGTAAGTTTTGATGTCCAATAGTTTTTTAGCTTTTATTTCAATTCATGTATCTTCCATTTTTTTTATTTAATTCTTTTATTTCTGTTCAGGCTTTGTATTCAACAGACGGTTTTAAGAAGGAGGCCACTGCGGAAGATATTATAAGGAGCACAAAGGCCATAACAAAAGCTACAGCTAAGGCAGTTTCAGCCGGAATCAGTAATAAACAAGAAGACATCATTGCAGTCGCTAATTTGGCGAGAAAATCAATTTCTGATATGTTGGTTATTTGCAAAGTAAGAATTTTAGAATTTTCTTTCTAAAACACAGTACTGGTGATATTTCTTAATGCTTAGCAGAACCATGTTTATTGTTTTGCGCAAAATTTTCAACTCTGCTCGAGTCAGAAACCGGCTTAAGTAAGCTCAAGACAGAAAATGATTAATAGGAAGGTACGAAAAATAAAACAAATTATATTCTCTTCTTTGCAGAGTGCTGCTCATTTCATAGCAGAAACGCCTGAACTCAAGGACAGGACCCTGAATGCTGGTAATGATTGTGCGCAACAGTTCAGAGAACTACTTCTGGCAATCCTACAAGGAAATAGTGCCGATGCAAAACATGTACTTCCACCAATATCCCGAAGAATAGCGCAGTGCGTTACTGAACTTGTAAGCGTTGCTGAACTTCTTAAAGGTAAGTTGTGATAGATGTGATGCACAACTAGTACAAATAATAATTTTGGATCACATTTTCCAGGTTCCGACTGGGTAGATCCTGATGATCCAACTGTTATAGCGGAGAATGAGCTGCTAGGAGCTGCAGCGTCTATAGATGCAGCAGCAAAAAAACTTGCCAATTTGAGGCCTAGGAAGTCCCTTAAGGTTTGTGATAATTTTAATAAGATTTATGTGTTTGTGTTTTGGAAGAAGGAAAGGGATTGGTTGCTTGATTTGTTTGAAAATTAATTCTATGAAGAAACTCTTCCTATGAATAGCAAAATATTTCAATTTTTATGATAATTTTCAAGCATACTATTTCCATTTCTAAAAAAGCGATGTAATTTTGAATAGTTTCAATAGAAATGTAAATTATTCAGTTGAGGGCATCGAAAAGTAATTTAATTTCTGGGCTTGTCGATATATTTTTGTCATTTATCCCCTCATTGTATTCTTCAGATGCGTATTCTGATGACTTGTTTACAAATAATTGAATTCAAAATATTTTTGCAATTTATGATGAAATGGCCAGTCAAATACCAGAAGGTTTAGAGTCTTGGGAAATCTGTTGCTACTACAACATTCGGTTTTATAGAAAAATTCCTTCCAGATCATTTATTTAATATAATTTTTTCAGTAGTGTGCTAATTTCTGTAAGATATGTTTGATATTCTTGGTTGTTGTTTTGAATGCACCCAGGAATCAAACATATTATTATAGAGGTTAGCAAAATCTTCATATGCAGAGGTAAAGCATCATTACACAGTTAATCTATTTTTGTTTAACTAAGATCAATTTGACCTCATTATTTTTTCGTTTTTTAGACTCAAGACTTGGATGAATCTCTAAACTTCGATGAAATGATCTTAGAAGCTGCTAAATCCATTGCTGCAGCTACATCAGCGCTGGTGAAAGCAGCAAGCGCTGCACAAAGAGAACTAATCGATAGCGGTAAAATGTCAAGAACTCCTGTTTCATCATCTGATGATGGACAATGGTCCGAGGGGTTGATATCAGCTGCAAGATTAGTTGCTGCTGCAACACACAGTCTGGTAGAAAGTGCCAATGCACTTGTTAAAGGTAATTATACTAAAAAAATCTATTGGAAATATTTACCCATGAGATGCATAGGATTTTACATTTTCAATTTTAATTTTACCTATTTTATTTGTGACTACACAAATATTTAAATAATACATAAAATTTTCAATCTTACTAAACCACTTTCTCTCTTCAGTGGATTGAGAAAGTTTAAATTTTACTCATTACAGAAATTCTCTTATAATTAATAATAATAATAATATATAATTAATAATAAGTTCAAAAACAAAACGAAATCCTCATTTAAAAAAATTTAAGTTAAATATCCAAACTTTCCTCAAACTCTAAATGATCTTTATTTAATTCACTGCATTACTTTTATCGTGTCATCTGAAAGAAACTATAGTAATACATTCTTCAAATAAAACAAAATGAGTGAAATTATTCTTCAGGACTTGGCAGTGAGGACAAGCTGATATCTTCAGCAAAACAAGTAGCCAGTTCGACCGCACAACTTCTTGTAGCCTGCAAGGTAAAAGCAGAGGGTGACACTGAAGCTACTCGTAGGCTTCAACAGGCTGGCACAGCTGTAATCAGATCCACCGATAATCTAGTTCGTGCTGCACAAAGAGCCCAAAGTGTTGAAGAGGAAAGGTGTCTAGTACTCAACAAAAGAATGGTGGGAGGTATTGCACAAGAAATCAATGCTAGAAGTGAAGTGTTCAGGATTGAAAAAGAACTTGAAGAGGCTAGAAACAAACTTACGGCAATCCGTCAAGCAAAGTACAAGTTGAAGACTATTGATACTTCTGGAGAAGATACAGATGGCTATATCAGTTCAACACAAGAAGGAGAGGTGTCGCGGTGAGTCAAAGGTGTGTGGTTAACAATACTAATTTCACTCTTTCTATTCAACAAAATTAGATTGAACAAGTCGAGGAAGCTTATTTTTGCATATTATGCCATTTCTGAGATATTATTAAAGAATTTCATTGAATGTAATCTCAAAAGTACAGAAATTTGACATAAATTATTTATCTTATGACAATTTAAAATGACTACAATATATCAACTATTTTCGTATGGTGGTACTCATTAATCGATCCTGACATAACCTCGGTATATTATCATGTCGGAATATATATGATAAAAGACAATCGAATTTTGTACAAATATTATTCTTTTATCTTTGCACACAGTTGTATACTAATAATGTACTTATTAATAAAGAATATTGAATATATTATGGTAGTTTGAAATGGCATGTCTTTGATAAGCATGAAATTTTCCTTTCAGAATTATACTTGGTTAAAGGATTTGCAGCATGATCAAACTTTGCTTTTACCTAATTTTATTTTGAATGAGTTATTGGGTGATTTGATATCTAACAACACCAAAAAACATCATTTTGCATGGAACAATTCTTGAAAATATTGAAGTGAGCACAACATGAAATTTCAGTGTGGCTATTCTCAAGTGTGATAATTTATCTGTATTTCCAAATCTCTAATAAATTAGCTTTGGCGACCTGTATTAAAGATAGAGACGTGATTGACTGTTTAAAATTTCCAATCGATTTTGCCTTTTCAATATTAATAATATTGGATAAATTTACCATGTTCTTTTGTATCATTTGCATAGTCAAGTCTTTCAGTCATTAAATCACCCATAATACACAAAAGAATGTGTTGACCAAGGAGCAAAATGGTAAACATAACTATAACAATTGCTTGTAGATATCGATAATGTATTTATATGTATTCGATTTGACCTTATGAAGATAAATCTCCAGTTGAAACTCAACAATTATTATATTTGTCCTACAAACAGTCAACATTAATTAAAAGGCAAGACAAAATATATACTAGGTATTTTTAAAGCATTATAATTTTGTTGGGCAAACAAAATGAATACAACAAAGTGGTAATTTCATAACGCATTAGCCAATTTTTGGTAGTTGCCAATGACCCAAAACGATAGTAATGTTGTTTCCTGAATAATTTTCGGAAAAAATGTGAAAAATTACGAAAAAAATTATATCATCCAAAATTCTCACCAACAAATCAAATAATTTACTCAAAACTGAATTTTGGAAAATTTAGTGTTTTCATCGAATTAAAATCATTTTGTGTATTCCTCATATCCCAGATCAATTCAGAGATCATTCATGAACCATGAAAGAATAGACAAATAATTTTGCTGGGAGGAAAATTTTTCTTTCATTAAAGCTTAAATTGCTGGCTTCAGATTAGTGTTCAAAAGATTAAATTAAGGCAATATTAACATCATAATATGTTGTTACACTTGGAAGGGATTGTTATGACGATACTTATCAAAACGCTAAATTTATTATATAGCTCATGCGATAATATCTTGAAAAAGGCAGTAGAGACATTATGAAGAATTTGCATTTGGTGTGCAATCGGAAATGATTTGGTTAAATACTTAGACAAAAGACTCAGTTTTTTATAAACCTTTCTAACCATGGAACCACCAGAATAGCCACTCTAGAATACAGCAACAAATTTTCGGTTGCCCTTGTCATCATTCCAACTTTTATTCCAGATTGTACCAGCCTGACTCTCTACACAACACCTATAAATACAGTCAGTCTCCTTACGCAAATACCTATAGTCATTTAGAAAGCCCAGAGAAGGTAAATTCCCTGGAACGTAATAAGAAAAACCACAGCCTGCTTCAAACACAAATGAATGAATTGGATAGTGCGGTATATGGAAGCAACGTTTATGGTCAAAACGCTTATGATGATCAGAAGTATAGTTCGTACACTAGCAAAACTCAAAACTTTCCCACTTCTTCACATTATGATAGGAACTACGGTGAACCTCTATATAGTTCCAATACGTATTCATCTTATAATCATCCTACTTCTCCAAGCTATAATACAGGTTATCTACCATCTCCAAAAGTATTTGATAGTGCCATATATAGTTCAGTGAACAAATCTCCAGTTCCACCTATAAGTCCTGGTCACAAACAACTAAATTCACCAAAAACATTCGGCAGTCAACCTGCAAGAACTTTTGATTACACTAGTAGCCCTTCGCCAAGTTATGACCAAAAATATCGTTCATTTGAACTAAAACCGCAGTCTTCTACTGATGGTTATTCAAGTTCGGAATACAGTGCAAATATGTACAAAACACCTACTGGTTATAAAACCGAATCTTTCAAATATGAAACATATAAAACAGCTGATCCAGTGTATCAGACAATCGAAGAAAAGTATTACACTAGTACTCCAAACAAAGATCACCCTGCATCTTCGAATGCAAAATTTGAGAGTATTAAGAATGGTATGGACACTCAGTACCAGTCTTCTTATTCGTCTAATATTGAGTATATAAATGAACCCCCAGTTGTGAAAGATAACGACACTCTCGAACAAAAAATGTTAAGGAAATCTGTTACCCAGCAAGTGGTCGAGAAAAAAACCATTTCTACTATGAGAAGTAGTAAACAGGAAACCTCCACAAAAACTTTTGGATTTAAGTAAAAATTTTCTGATGACAAAATAATTGGATGAACATGCACATTTCAAATACATGAAATTAAAATTTTGAGGAAGTGCAAATTATAGAAACAAGAATTAACAACTTTATTTATAGAAAATGAAAAAGCTTTTTAGTATCTTTTTATAACGAAATGAGTCTAGAGGCTGGAATAATACCAATCAAATTACTTGCCATACATAACATCATTTGAAAAAATTAATCTAGTTGCTTCCATAAAGTGACCTTATTTTGTACATGGTGCTAGGATTCGAAATAGTCAAAACTAAACAAACGAGTCATAAAAAACTGTAAATACATGTATAGAACACCTGTGTTTTCCGTTAAAATTGTACTTTTTATGTACAGTATACTCTGAAAGCTTTGCTAGTACAGCTTTATTTTTTAGATTATTTCAAAATATACCACATTTATATTGAATTGTAGTATGTGTGCCAATTCATATTATGATAAGCTTCTCGAATATTTTATCTTTGTTGTATAAACTGATTTTATTTATATATTGTACTTATAATATCTTTTAAATTTAAGTTATAGTCTAATCCTATATTGTTTTCATTGAATTTTTGAAAATTTCACGAGTGCCTATGAATCTACATGAAATCAAAATTTTTTTGGAGAATTTTTCGATCTTTTACATTTAAATGCATGGTGCCTACACATTAATGCTAACCAGCATAGATTGTTTTAACATAGATATTTGGAATGTTTTACTCATATCTATGAATTATGTTTCATCATTATGTAATTTTTAATATGTACAATAAAAATACTAATTATAGTAAATATTTGGTTTTATTCTGGTATGTTATTCCCCAGTAATATAATAACGAAGAAAGAGTAACACGAAAAACAATTTATTTTTATGATAATTATGGAATGTATAATAGTGAGGGAACGGAAGGTAATGTCCAAAAAGATTTGCAGCAGATTGGAAAAATAATTCAGAGCAAGTGTCTGAAGAGAACAAAGCCAACCGATTCATCGCATGCAACATGTTGCTTCAATTTCACCGTTTTTTGATCGCTTGATCACTGGGGACGAAAAACGGCTCCTACATGATAATCCAAAACGCAAAAGGCAGTGGCTCTCTCCAAATGATTCACCACGAAGCCGGTTTACATGCCAGAAAGACGCTTCTGTGTGTTTGGTGGAGTATACGCGGAATCGTTAGACCAGAAAAGACGTTATTCTGCAACACGGCAATGCAAGGCCGCAATTTTCAAGATGAACCTTGTAACAAATTAATGAATTGGGGTGGGAGGTATTGCCTCACCCACCTGATATCGCACTCTTGGATATTTCCATTTATTTTCGATTAACTCAAAAATCAATCCATTTTTTTTTGGTCCCGCATTAAAAATTTGCACACTAGATGAAAAAGGTTGTTGATAATGATAGTGATAACATTAAAAATAAAAACTTGTTCATAATTTATTGGTTTGAATTAAATTTAAGAAAACGACACTTTCCGGTCCATTCCCCCTAATATATACCTATATGTGGTGCACAACAATAAAACTTCTGTTAAGTCTTAGAAGCTCTCCCAAATGCAATTCGATTTACCCTTCAAAATTATCTCTTCGAACATGTAGGTTTTTGGGGGAGTTGTAAGGAAATACATATATCTTAATTCATCGATTAGGGGCGACAATTGTGTTTTGTTCTGGTTTCTATTCATATAAACTCATCAGTATGGCATACTCCATTGCGACTGAATGATATAAATCGCTAAACAATGAAATCAAATGAACTACAACAAAATACAAGGGATAGTTAAATAAGACTTTTAATGATTCATCAAAAGGAAATAATAAGTTAAAATTTAATTCACCAGCCCACATGGAGATTATGAGTTTCAATAAAATGTTTGAGCCATTTGTGTACAGGTTCATAGTACTGTAGTAAAGGTCTTGTTGTAATCTCGCTGTGACCGGTTAACAGGTTCAACACTACTTTCCAGTGTACGCTTGATCCAAGAGATAACACTTGTCTGAAAATACAGAAATTGTTTTATTGGTATCATGTTCATAAAAAAGGTACGGCAGGAGATCAAGAACTATCTAACATTTAGTGATATGAATATTTACCTTAGGTGCTTTCCCGCTTTTTTGGAACCATAAATATCACATCGTTGGAGAGGTAGTATTTTATCCTCTTCTTCATTCCTAGAGTTTCTACCCAGAACAGTTATTTCACACATGCTTTTGAAGAGATCCATTTGTAAGATGCCACTGAGGAAATACCTAAAAATGTTTGAACAATTTATCATGTTATTCTGATGACGATTTGAAGCTTTCTTAAGGAACGCTGCAATTATCAAACACATATCTGTCTAAACTTTGGAAGAAGAAGCTGTATTAACACTGAATGAGGTAAAAAGTTTTCGTAACATCCATATTTAGTCAAAGGAATATTCTCAGATCCACAAAAGACAAATTATAGCAAATATTTTTTTAATGTTATACACTTATTAGCACAATTAGCTGCCCAACCATACTTTGTAATTCAACTCTTGTTTTTTTTAGTAGTGCTTATCACATTCAGGGTTTTCAGCCAAGGGGGTAATTTCAACAAATATTAAATGATCTCTGCTCATGTTTGTTCAGTTTTTTATGTACACAATGCGTTTTCGTGATTCAACGCTCTTGGTGATTCTATGTCTAGACATTCAGTAAAGTCTGTGATGCTGATATATAAGGAGAAATGCCATTATACGCAATTGGAGCAGCTAGGGCTACACTGTAACCGATGCTGGGCATAGCCAACGTCAGATCAGTTAGACACTTGTTACTTGTGCCTCAAACCACTGTCTGAGATGCTACCAAACGTTACAGGGAGACTGGTTTTTACATCAGGACAGGTCAAGGCAGACATCGATGCATGTCTGCTCGAGATGACTGTTTTGTTGCCAATTGTGTGCTGAAAGACCACTTTTGTAGAGCTAGTGAAGCTCGTACTTACCTTTTGGAAGTGATAATGTTAATGTCAGCGAATTGCGGAAAGTATTCTTACAGCACTTCAGCTCAGGAATTCGAACTTCTTACACAACATTGAGCAGCTAGACATCTTGTTTTCAGATGACAGCAGAATAACCTTAAGAGGTCCCGATGATCGTCAGCCTTTGTATTGACGACTTAATGAAAGATTTGTTTCATGTTGAGAATGTGGGCTATTATGGAGAATCGCAAATGGTATGGTCGTGATCTTCAATAGGGGAAGTTTTAGGGAGAAGATATGCGTAGAAAAAGTTCTTCAAGAATACGTTTAAGATTTTTCGCCGTTTATTGGTAAAAATTTCATGTTGATCGATGATAACGCACGTTGCCATGTCTCCAGAATATCCGCTGATTATAGATCATATATGAATCAATCTGAGAAGGTGGATTCGATCAAGAATATCAGCTCCAACAACTATTCTGAACTCCAAAGCAGCTCTGGAAGAGAAATGGCACAATATCCCCCCGCTGGATATCCAAAACATAATGTAAGGACTACCAAATATATTTCAGGAAGTCATTAAGCCACATACACATTATTAGACATTAAAATATAATATAATTATTTAAAAAAAATCAAAAACTAGAATTAAATCACAATTTTATAAATACTGCTTATAGGAATAAACTGGATTAAATAAATATTACGAAAAAGTTGAACAGTTGTTCCAACCTGTTAAGCAGTATTCACTATATACCGTATCTTCAATTCATTAATACTGAATAAAATCTACAAACATCGTAAAAAACATGGAGGCACTTAATTGTGTCGGTAAGTGTAGTTCAGCTTACTGTGATTACTCTTGGTTTCACCTCAAAAGTAGGCTGATAAATGTTCACATTTCTTCCGGAACAACTTGCCCAAGCTATTCGAAAACGTTTGCTTAAATATACCAAGGTCTTAATAAGCATTGTCCGTCGCTAGCCACCACTTTATCCCTGGCAATCGACGGATCACATCGTGGCTATGTGGCTATTTTCTTCATATTGAATAATGAAATAAAACTAACCGCAAAAAAACATTATACAAAAGTTGATATTTTCAGAGCACACAGAAACTAAGTTCTTTGCATGAAGCTCTTTAGGGATGCGGTGTTATGAGGAAGCTTTCAAATCTTTAACTTCGGGAGTCATTTCGTTCCAGCATTTCAAGCCCCTGAACTCATCAGATTGACAATGGAATGCAAGCCTGGCAATGACCCCTGTGACCTTGATCCACTCTTGGAACGTCGGTGTCGAACGCTGGTGCTCTGATCTACATGAGGACGGTGAACTAAGTATCGGAAAGCGGTCGCGTCCTCTATGTGATACACCGGGATGTTGTAGCAGAGTAGAGCGGATTTCTGGCGAAAGAGCGGGCACGTCGCCGCACACTCCCTTTCCAGTGAGCGTTGGTAGGGTTACGATATAAGGCGTTCTAATTTGGCATGGAGCAGTCCTCCGCTGATCTGAACTCAGTGTCATCTCAAGCGAGGGATACTGTGGGATGAAATAGGAATGTTACCTCGGAAATGTTGGATGAGATCGTCGGTGGTCATCAATGAAGCTCCCTCATAACACTGAATCACAAAAAGCTTCATACGAATAGTTAAGTTTCGCATTACCTTATATAGGGCGTACCATCTGGTATATGGAACTTTGCTCCTACATCGAAATATTCCTCACCCCTTCTTTCAGGTGGAACAACACCTCGATACACCCTATTTAACTCCCAGTATACCTCATTCAGTCTTTCATATGGAATTTCGCCACCGAATATTTTCCATCTGTATTTATCGATCACGAGAGCAAATGGTATTTCTGGTATTTTTTCCAGTGCTTGCAGTAAATTAAGAGCAAAATCTGTGTTATCATCATCGAAGAGTTCTTCGTCGTTAAGAAGACTTATCCTGTGGAGGTGTTGAGGTGTCATGACTCCATGCATGATGGCATCTCCTATACTCTCGTGGAAGGCTGTGTTTGTTCCCTCCTACAAAAGCAAATTAATCCCTAATATTTTTATTATATAATAATAATAATAATATATTTATTATATTCAGCCGAAAACTTTTACATGCGCCTTAAGTATCAATAAGGTGATATACAGTGGCCTACCCAGACATGAGCCTTGGAGGGGGATAAAAAAAGTTATAAACGAAAAAAAAATTGTTTATTCGGAGGATATACTTTTATAAAACAAAATCTAGTCGCCTAGGTCTTTTTGAAAGTTCATGAATAATTTCATCTTCGGAAATAGGGAACTCCCTCTGAAAAGACATCATTGCTACGCCGTTGAGCCTGTTTTGAGAAGTAGAATTTCGAAGATAGTTCTTTATTATTTTCAATGTTGAGAATGATCTCTCTGAAGTGGCTGTAGAAACTGGTATTGTACAGAATATTATTAATAGCTTGTACACATTAGGAAAAGCTTGTGTTTTACATATTTCCAGATGAGCCAAAGTTGGACTATTACTTTTGATATCTGGATGATAACTTAGATGAATGTGCCACAATGTAATTTCAGTTTTTGAAATACATCTGGGTACATCAGGTATATAGAAATCTAGAAGTTCGTCATACTCGTCGGCAGTTGTTTTTTCTCCTGTCAGCAGATACATAAAGCCCTTGAAAATTTGTTAATTGTTTGCAAATCTTTCCTCTAACTGGCTGATGAAGTAATCAATGAATGGAATGTAAATGGTAACCCCGAAATAGTTCACTGCTGGTGCTTCTGAATCTTGCAAAATGATAGAATTTGCCCTATTTTTTTGGCGTGAACAACTCTTTTTACCTTAATGTTGGTTCCAATACTTGAGGCAAGAGCCTGAAATATGCAAGTAAATAAAAAACTCACAAACACATTTTATATTCTAACTTTTACCTGAGCTTTATTAAAGATCGAGTCGAAATGTGTTTTGGCATCGTGACGTATGATTTTCAGGCAAGAAATAGTATTTTGCGTCATAGTTACAACTTCTCTGAGGTCGATTCCAGATTTTTGTAGGAATCGGTAAAGGGATAAGGCATAACAAAATATTTGATTCACGACTTGAAGTGCGACCAGATAGTCGGAATCATTCAGTGTGTTTCGCAACATATTCGTATCTCCAGAATCTTTCCAGTTTGATATCTCCTCTAAACTTTCAACGACGTAATCAAATAATTCCAAAAAATCTTGTACTGCTTCAAACTTAGATGTCCACCGAGTTGCACATTAACTTTTGAGAGTTTTTGCGGAAGGACTTTCATTAGACTCATCAATATTTTTCAGAACAGTTGTTCCTTTGGAGTGTTGAAGAAATCATACAATTTTTCTATGGTATTGAGGCAGTTTCTAATTTGTGGAATTTCGCAAGCTTTTAATATGGCCAAATTCAAAGAATGGGCAGCACAGTGCACATAAATCGCCTTAGGGTAGTTATACCCTTGCCCGACAAGATTCTTGAGTTCTATTCCAAATTTTTCCAAACTATTTAATATTAAATTAGATATACTTTCGGCGGTTACACTTTCTGCTGGAACGAACTGTAAGAAATCCTCGTGGATTTTGTTTGCATTGACATATCTTATACATAAAGTAACTTGCTCAATTGTCGATATATCGGTTGTTTCATCTACTAGAATAGAAAACGCTCCTGTCTCATTAATTCTTGATACCAATTTATTCATCATGATAGTATTTATACTGTTAATAATTTCATTCTGTATTCATGGGCTTACATAAGTCTCCCTTTTACTTGATTTTTCAAGAGTCTCCCTTAGCTTAGTGTCACCCCTAACTCTATATTTCAATATCGCACGAAATTTTCCCTCATTTACGGAACTATCATATATTTTTAGTTCTCCAGAATCTCTATGTCCTCTAAGTGGCATTTCTCTCTATCGCATACAAATACAGCTTCTATAATCGGTTTAATTCTAGCTCTATTTTCTGATACCTGTCTTTTTCTCTATCTCTATTATACTCTCTTGAACTTCCGTTTTTATTTTAACTAAATTATCGTATGCACATATGGATTCTTTATGAAATTGAGTATTCTGATGTGAATTGAATATCTACAAAAATGAATCATAGCTTATCTTATAGTTATAAAATAAAATTCAATGAAATTTCCCTCTTTTGCCTTTTTCCAGTTATCCATTTTGGTTTTCACCAAAGCACCTAACGCTTGGCTATTAGACTCGCCTGTTGTGGCGAAAAATACACCAAATTTCAAAACGCTCCGTCTTCTTTTGCTGAGTATGAGGGCCAATTGAACTCTACGAGCCACTTATGTTGAAAACGAAGTTTAACTCTTTTATCACTGTATTTTTCGAGTAGAGGAAACTTGTATGTCGGTGGTGAAACCCAAAGTGAATTAATCACATCTTTTATATCGCTGACATGTTGACCCACAAAGTTTCCAATGTCCTTTGAATTTACAGACACTTCTTGAGATTTATGTTCATCTGTCGAAGTGTCAGCTGTTGTATTCAAACGCGAATAACTTGAAGATTCGCCTGCATCAATTTTCCTTCTTTTGAAGATGTTTTCCAAAGAAGTTTGCTTATTCATAATGAGATTTTGATTATTTTGGAGATCACGGAACACACGTTAAAAGTTAAACACTGAATCTAATAGAAAAATTTCACGTAATCCACCTCAAACAGAATATACTAAAGAACTAAACCTACTGACCTATCGTCCTATCTTTGTGAGTGAAAATGTTGACGCAGTAATGGAATCCAAAGTGCCGACAAAGATATTCTTCGCGACAAAGAGATTATTTATTTACTTAAGGGAGAACTTGCTATGAAGGGTGCCGCCGATTCAATTCGAGTAGTTCGGAGCTTTTACTTCAGAATCTCGTTAATTTTTACGAGATAATTTTTCATCAATTCGGCATTTATAGTCCGTGTGTAAATAATGATTGTGCCGACGACGTCGGATCGGATCGAGCTCTTTGATATAACCGCTGGTTGATGAATTCGTTGATTCAATTTTTGCAGGATTAAATTATGGAGCCTTGTGACTTATAATGGATATTCCTCCTGGGGGATATATCCCCCCTATCCCCCCCCTGGGTACGCCACTGGTGAGATACCCGAGAATTTAAGGCTACAGTTATTTTACCATAAAAAATATAAGTTTTGGTGAATATTTTCTTCTTTTCGGAGTTCATCAGATATATCGAAAAATTTGGATTCATACGAATATAATAATTAACATACTAAACCTAAATCTGAAATCAAACCAGTACGATCTGTCTTAGTTTGGAAGTTATGGGTACCCAAAGTTTTACAAATTTAGGTCAGTTTTGTCACCATAAAACAATCATTTTACACTTTTATATAGTTTCTAAATTATCTTTCAACCTTTCCTGAACTATTAGCGTTGTGTTAGTTTCAATGATCTCATTTTTAATACAAAAAAACCGAAATTATCGTACAGTCTTATAGCTGTTTTTCTACGGAATTTTACCAATTCTCTAAGTGAAGTTTGTCATTAGCGTCAATTTCATGGCAATATGACAGAATATTAATAGGTAAACAAATACACTTGGCTTCAGTTTCACATAAGTTCAATTTATTGACATATACAGAGTGTCCCAGAAGTCGACGTCAACCCGGAATCTGGTAACAGACTGAGTCATCAGAAAAATATTTAAAAAAATTTAAGTCGTGTACTTTTCAAATTATATTGTATTTTCTATTATTCGAGAAAATGCACACCCTGTGATGATTTTTCAATTCCTGTTGCTTCAATTTTTTTACTTTCTTCAAATTTTATTTTTCCTATGTTATCCCGAATAGTGCTTCTGTAACCTGTGATCTTCAATTCTAAACCAATTACTTCAGCTTGGAAAATAATGTTTTTTTTGCCGAACAAGTATTCAAAATTAATATTTCGCACAACTTTAACTGACTGTACTGAAAAAAAACTGTACTACATCAGCTTGGCAAATTACTTTAAAAGTAAGCGCATTTATTAGGCATTCTAAAATGGTATAACATTTACTACATTATTTCTTATGTCGCTCAAAAAAAAAAGGTATTTCTTAAAGAAACACAGTTTTGAACAATTTATTCGAACTTTCTGAAAATGATTCTAGTGCATCCAATTCTTTAAGAATCTGGTTTGAATGAGATGGGGTGAGTCCTTCCATAAAGTGTGAGTGAGACAGATAGTGACGCCACTATTTGGTATTGGTCTATTTCAAATTTTGGTACTAATTTTTTTAATTTAGTTGATACTGTAAAATTCTCTTTTCTTTTTCTTGAAGAAGGCGGATATATAGATCCTAGTGATTTTTATGCCGTTTTTTGGATTTTCGTTATAGCCGTTAATTGAGGCTAATGTTTTTAGAATTTTAATTTATTTTTTAAAATTATCAATTGAAAGTTACTTAAAAAAAACAACATCAACACCATATGTACAAATAAGAAAAATCTAGGGTCAATTTTGGTTAAAAACAAATATTGTCTGCAAATTGGAGAAAAAAGTTGCATATACAAATGGCATTGTAGTAATTGCCCTGCTTTTACATAGGTCAAACTGGTCGTTCAATCAACATTAAAATAGACGAACATGAAAAATCTATACTCCAAAATAAAATAACTACAGTCGACTCTAGTTAATTCAAACCTGCGATAATTCGAACCTCTCTATAATTCAAAGTTATCACGAGTTCCCTACTAAATCTCTTTATATTTCGAACTAAATCAATACATTTTCATACACTTGGTAATTCGAACGAAAAAATCATTACTATTTAACAAAACGAGGCGTTCATTCGAACTCATCAGCGTCCAACACTCGACAATTCAAAGTTGCAGAGAGAAGAGGCGGAAAGATTGTAAGTACATTTTGCGACAAGTTCAAACTTGTATCAAGATACACGAGCCTTTGTTTTTGTTATGATTAGTTTGACTATTTGACGCACACACTTCTTACGAATTGGTTTGTTTAATTATTCAGTTACTGTTACTCTTTCGTTGGTATGCAGATTAAAAGTTAGTGTTAGTTATGAGCCCTAGAAAGTATAGATGTTTGACGATTGCTGAAAAGAAAAAGTTAATCGAAAAGGTAGAAGAAGGTGAGAAGAAGAGTGATGTTGCAAAAGAATTTAAGATTCCTCTGAGTACTCTCTCAACAATAATAAAGCACAAGGAGAAAATGAATGCTGCTCAAACTGTTGGAGTACGGAAAAGAACTACTAAAGGTGAATTTCCTCGTCTGGAAGAAAGCCTGGTCATTTGGCTAAGACAGTGCATAGGACAAAAAGTGTCTATTAGCGGGAATTTGTTGAAGGAAAAAGCTGCGACAGATACGCAAAGTAACGATGAAGATGAGGACGATACATCGGAACCTTTGGCAGAGGTGTCAGTTAAGGAAGCAAGATCCTCATTTGATACCTTACAAAGCTTCTGTCTACAAAACGAAAGTGATGAAAAAGCATTTAAGGCACTTTTTCTCTTAAAAATAGTTATTGAGCAGTGTGAGCAGCAGAATTGTGCTTTAAAGCAAACCAGTATAACAAAGTTCTTTCGAAAGATTAATTAATTCACATTACGAATACATGTATGTACACGAATGTACCTCTTAATTCTTGTCATTTTTATATTAATAAATAAAAATTAACCAACACTTAATAATTCGAAGTTTTATTTATTTTCTCTCACAAATTTCAAACCATTTGATATTTCAAACACTCGATAATTCGTAATATTTCAAGAGTCCCTCGAGTTTCGAATTAACGAGAGTCGACTGTACTGGTTTTTCTGCTCATTGCATAAAAGAAAACCACTTCATTGACTTCGGTGAAACCGAAATTCTACATGCAGGTAACAAAAGCAAAAAGTTGGACCTACTCGAATATCTGGAGATCTCTTCAGCCCATAAAAAACATTTGGCAAAAATGTTGAAATTTCATCTATCCCCATTATTGCCATCTGTTTATATCTAATTCCTTAGAGAAAAAAGTAAATATCGTGAACAGGTATAACTTACTGTTAACATCCTTAATATAAACTGTAATGTTGAGTAAATTCCCCTTAGTTTTGAAAATGGGTTGAAACCCGAAACAGATATGTCAACAACATAAATTAAACTTTTGTGGAACTTAAGCCAAGTGTATCTGTTTACCTCATTAATATCCAAAATGTTTGATCAAGTAGTTTGCGAGAAATCAATATATTTAATATGACAGAAGTTCTATTTAGGCGGAAAGTACGAAATGTTTAAGCCAATAGTTTAACAGCTCATTAGATACGTCAATATTTTCAAAATTTTTTCGACTTGATATTATCTTACCTGAAATAAGGCAGGCTGCTCATCATAGGCCATGTAATATTCAATATGACCCATCTCATGGTGAATGACATAAAAATCATCTATGCTTGGTTGTCCACACATCATTATTCTTAAAATATTTTAATTCAATTAGAAATAATGCATTTGTTCAAAAAGAATATATTTCTTAGCTTCATATAATTTGGATGCAGTTTGAAAATGTAGTAAACACTATGAAATTTTGGTCACTGTATCTTCAGTAATAAAAGGTGATAGAAAACGAAATAAGTTCTTATTTCATTCCATTTTCAACTACAATGTTAGGTGTAAGATGTATTCCCAAACAAATTAATTATCTGCCTGAACTATTGATAAAATACTAATTAAATTATACCATTCACCCTCAAAACTTTACCTTAATTTTTATTTGTAGAGGGTGTCCCAGTGTATGTGCAACAAATTTGTAGGGTAGATAGTACTAAGGGAAATAAGAACAAATTTCCTACAAACGTGGTGTTCGATTTCTTCGAAAATGATTAAAATATTGTCCATTTACTTGGCAGGTAATGAAGGTTCCTTCCCAGTAGTGGCCTTTTCTCTGTTACATTCTGTCACTTCTCGAACAAAGCTGAAACGGTCACTAAACCAACATTCTAAAAATCCGCATTCCTCGTAGAAATTTTAATCCGACATTAGTCACCCCAAAAGCAGTTGTAGCCCCGACTGAGTGGCACCACGTCGAGTTGCATAAGGTATCCACTATGGGAACCCTCAGTCACCAGAAAATCGTACCTACGGTATTAACCGAAAAGACTTCGTCCAGTAAATCAAAAACCCCTATCTCCGACATTAACTCTCTTCAATTTGCCCCAGTGAGTTGAAAAATGTATTCTCTCGTAATAAAATAGAACAGTTTTTCTACGCATTCAAGAACAGAACTCTAGCTCGCACTCATTTGTAACTTCTGAAATTCCATCTCCAAGAACATTTTCCTTCACCCTCTCGTGATAATACAAATCCGCAACTGAAAGGCCTTTGAGTGAATACATTATGATACTTACACTTGTAATTAATATTAGTGAATTTATGAAGTGGAGTCAGTGAACTGAAGTGAACAACAGTGAAAAAAGTCCATCGATTTACATTTCTACCAGCAATATAGTATTTTCACTATAACGATGGATAAAGATATTTCGATGCGCCTCAAAATAGCCACAATGTTTGTTAAAAGTTAACTTTTAATATTTTTTGCCACTTCCAGTGGCATAGATAAAAAGATTATTCGACCTTACACCACCCCCTACATGAAAAGCACTGAAATTTTTGCAATTTTCTTGACGGAATTGAAATTATCTTGGATGAAAGCTCTAAACCTTACTCCTTTTCAGAAAATCGACACCGAATATGGTAAAGTTTGATTTTTCATAAAAAAGGAATATTTGGAAATTAAATTATATGTACAACAGATCGTGGTGACCAAAATATCTTCTTGTTCTATCCAACGATGACTATAAGTATCATTCAAGTACCGTCGAACAATTTTGATTTTTCTATTTTGAGACATCTTATATCGGGTGTTTTTTTAAGAGTTTTGACATTTCTGTTCAGTAAGCATTGACAAATTATCATGGAAAGACTCACGCCGCAACAACGTTTACAAATTGTTGAAATTTATTTTCAAAATCAGTGTTCTATTCGCCAAACTTATAGAGCACTTCGTGAAATTTATGGTTTACATAATCGTTCATCAGAGCAGCTTATTCGTCGAACTTTCGATAGATTTCGGACAACATTTTCTCTACTCGATGCAACAACAACAAGTCAAAGAACTGTACGTACAGAAGACAATATCGCTGCTGTAAGTCATAGTGTTAATGATGATCCAGATTTGTCTATTCGTTGACGTTCACAACAAGTTCGACTCTGTGTATCCACCACATGGAAAATTTTCCGTGAAGATTTTGGCCTACACCCATACAAGTTCCAACTGGTTCAAGAACTAAAGCCACTTGACCATAATAAGCGTCGTTTGTTTGCTGATTGGGCGCTAGGACAGCTTGAAGTTGATCCACTTTTTTATCGTAAAGTTGTGTTTAACGATAAAGCTCATTTCTGGTTGAACGGCTAGGTAAACAAGCACAATTGCCGTATATGGAGTGAAACAATCCTCACGAAGTTGTGCAGGTTCCATTGCATCCTGAAAAATGCTATGGTGTGCTTTACACGCTGGAGGCATCCATCAGAGCAGCTTATTCATCGAACTATCGATAGATTTCTGGTTCAAGAACTAAAGCCACTTGACCATAATAAGCGTCGTTTGTTTGCTGATTGGGCCCTAGAACAGCTTGAAGTTGATCCACTTTTTTTATCGTAAAATTGTGTTTAGTGATGAAGCCTATTTCTGGTTGAACGGCTATGTAAACAAGCAAAATTGCCGTATATGGAGTGAAAACAATCCTCAAGAAGTTTTGCAGGTTCCATTGCATCCTGAAAAATACACTGTATAGAGTGCTTTACACGCAGGCATCATCGGTCCATATTTCTTTAAAAACGATGCTGGGGCTAATGTTACAGTGAATGATGCTCGTTACAGATCGAGGATCAATAATTATTTGTTTCAAAATTTGAATGGTAACGACCCAGAAGTGTTTTGGCTCCAACAAGATGGTGCTACACCTCATGCTGCTGCCGTACCAATTGATTTATTGAAAGAAATATTTGACGATAACATTATTCCGAGTAATGGTCCAATTAATTGGCCTCCAAGATCATGCTACATAACTCCACTGGAATATTTTCTTTGGGATTATCAAGTCATTGGTTTAGGCTGGTAAACCAGAAACAATAGACGCTTTGGAAGCCAACATAACTCGTGTTATTGATGAAATAAGGCCTGAATTACTCGAAAAAGTGGTCCAAAATTGGTCTGGTCGAATGGTTCCTCAGAGCTAGTCGTGGTGGACATATACCGGAAATTATTTTTAAAACATAAATGTCATAAAATTATCTTTCGAATAAAAGAAAAATTGGCTTCAATCTTAATTTAAATGTGTTTTATTTCAATTTACAGTTCTATCACTCTAAAAAACACCCGATATTATGCAAATCAATATTTATCGAACTGAAAAGATTAATTTTTTTATTCGAATATATATATATATATATATATATATATATATATATATATTCATGAATATATGAATTTTTCTGCGAAACTAACAGAAATTTCATTTCTTCTATTCTATATATTCTATATTACCAAACTATTCACCTGAAGTCACCATCGTTATACAAATTAGCAGCTGTGCCATGACAAATTGATGTGTTATCCTTTTTTTGAAATATAGAATATTTCCAGAATTTTGGCGTCATCTTAGGCATCCCCATAGATACATAAAAATCCTCAGCTTCTGAAACCTGTAAGTAATGGTCATCTTTCTTAATATCCGAACGTTCAAATCATCTCACCATATGTCTCATTGTAGTATTCTTGGACTGAAGTCTCTCATTTAACAAAACCTTGTAGTTTTTGGATATAAGTAGGCCCAGAAGGTAGGACCAATCTTGGCCCCACATATTTCCTGAAAAAAAAAATGGTTCGATATTTTTTCAAGAATTTCCTTTTTCCATCAATTTCAATTTATGGACCCAATATTAATTCTTTATGGATCCAACTTTAATTATTATGCAGTGCTTCTGTTAGGGAATGAACCAACGTTAATATCCGTTGATCGAAAGAAAATTCGCAAAGAACAAAAAATGTATAAAGCATTTTTTGGCGCTTGTTCATATCGGGTGTTTTTTTTTGAGTGATAGAACTTCAAATTGAAATAAAACACATTTAAATTAAAATTGAAGCAAATTTTTTATTTGAAAGATAATTTTATGACATTTATGTTTTGAAAATAATTTCCGGCATATGTCCACCACGGCTAGCTCTGAGGAACCGCATTCGGCCAGACCAATTTTGGACCACTTTTTCGAGTAATTCAGGCCTTATTTCATCAATAACACGAGTTATGTTGGCTTCCAGTCTATTGTTTCTGGTTTACCAGCATAAACCAATGACTTGATAATCCCAAAGAAAATATTCCAATGGAGTTATGTCGCATGATCTTGGAGGCCAATTAATTGGACCGTTTCTCGGAATAATGTTATCACCAAATCTTTCTTACGGTAGCAGCATGAGGTGTAGCACCATCTTGTTGGAACCAAAACACTTCTGGGTCGATACCATTCAAATTTTGAAACAAATAATCATTGATCATCGATCTGCAAGGAGCACCATTCACTGTAACATTAGCCCCAGCATCGTTTTTAAAGAAATATGGACCGATGATGCCTGCGTGTAAAGCACACCATACAGGGCATTTTTCAGGATGCAATGGAACCTGCAGAACTTCTTGAGGATTGTTTTCACTCCATATACGGTAATTTTGCTTGTTTACATAGCCGTCCAACCAGAAATGAGCTTCATCACTAAACACAATTTTACGATAAAAAAGTGGATCAACTTCAAGCTGTCCTAGCGCCCAATCAGCAAACAAACGACGCTTATTATGGTCAAGTGGCTTTAGTTCTTGAACCAGTTGGATCTTGTATGGGTGTAGGCCAAAATCTTTACGGAAAAATTTCCATGTGCTGGATGCACAGAGTCGAACTTGTTGTGAACGTCGACGAATCGACAAATCTGGATCATCATTAACACTATGACTTATAGCAGCGATATTTTCTTCTGTACGTATAGTTCTTTCTGTTGATGTTGCATCGAGTAGAGAAAAATGTTGGCCGAAATCTATCGATAGTTCGACGAATAAGCTGCTCTGATAGACGATTATGTAAACCATAAATTTCACGAAATGCTCTATGAGTTTGGCGAATAGAACACTGATTTTAAAAATAAATTTCCACAATTTGTAAACGTTGTTGCAGCGTGAGTCTTTCCATGATAATTTTTCAATGCTTACTGAACAGAAATGTCAAAACAACATGGCTTCTACCTTCTGTCAAATCACAGTAATCCCTATCGAAAGTTCTATCACTCTAAAAAACACCCGATAGCTATGTATGCCAAAGAGAAAACCCCAATGTGACCACTGTTTCTCATTTCCTACATGAGTTGAAGGTCAACGTGTGGTTGGGAGTCATCAGATGTGAATTTTTCTGATCAGTAATACTTCCGATCGCCTCAAAGCTGAAAAATTCATTACATCAATCCAAAGAAGCTTAACAGACATATTGGATGAAATGCCCCTGGCTAACAGACAAAATGTCTGTTCATGTTCATAATTAATAATTTTTCATCGATAAAATCATTGGACAAATTTGACTGATTTTGTTCACTTCAGAATCGTGATATATATCTCCTTACTATTATACGTCCGCAACAAGAATTTTTTGGCACACAGAACTTCTTATATGGTAGCAAAATTTAATGGCGTTTCCAGATATCTGGTCATATTTGATGAGGCTACAAGAAACACTGAAGTATAATTGATTTTATGGAAAAATTTTAAATATTTCGTGAAATCAAGAAATGTTCATCAATTGAAGAATAACCATCAATATTTCGACCATGTGTTATATGACATTTTTTGTTGTAAATAACTTGTATAATCTCCCCTTGAATTTTGCCCCTTTTAAAAGTAGACGCTGCCTATCGTCTTAAGTCTTTAGTGTTACTGGCTTTTGTAGTCTGTCTGGCTTAAGGCCACGTCTTGTACTAAGTAAGTTTCGTTTATAATACAGTCGACTCTCGTTAATTCGAAACTCGAGGGACTCTTGAAATATTACGAAGTATCGAGTGTTTGAAATATCAAATGGTTTGAAATTTGTGAGAGAAAATAAATAAAACTTCGAATTATTAAGTGTTGGTTAATTTTTATTTATTAATATAAAAATGACAAGAATTAAGAGGTACATTCGTGTACATACATGTATTCGTAATGTGAATTAATTAATCTTTCGAAAGAACTTTGTTATACTGGTTTGCTTTAAAGCACAATTCTGCTGCTCACACTGCTCAATAACTTTTTTTAAGAGAAAAAGTGCCTGAAATGCTTTTTCATCACTTTCGTTTTGTAGACAGAAGCTTTGTAAGGTATCAAATGAGGATCTTGCTTCCTTAACTGACACCTCTGCCAAAGGTTCCGATGTATCGTCCTCATCTTCATCGTTACTTTGCGTATCTGTCGCAGATAAAATTTCGCCATCGGTTAGTGAACCTGAGACGGCAACATTTTCATCCACTTGAACAAAATCAGAAAAACTCACACCGCTGATGTCAACTAATGGTTCTATTGCTGGTTCTTCATCATCTATAAGTATTGGAAGATTTTCTTGATTTTCTTTTAAGAAACCGGATTTTTTGAAGCAGTTGAGAATTGTTAGGGGTGTTACAGCTTTCCATGCTTTGTCAATTAGTAAAATAGCTGTCAGAACCGTGATATTTGCAGTTAGCTGTTTGTCGAAAGATTCTAAAACGATCTTAACAATTTCTTTGCGATAGACCGTCTTAAAATTATGGATAATCCCTTGGTCCAATGGTTGCAATTTAGAAGTTGTATTTGGCGGAAAGAAGTAGAGTTCCACGTTAGACAATGTAGGAGGACTGTTGTGGACAGTGCAGTTGTCTAAAAATAGTAAAATTTTCCGCTTTTGTCGTTTCATGTCCCCATTAACTGTTATAAGCCAATTGTTAAAAAGTTCTGTCGTCATCCAGGCTTTTTTGTTAGCACGATAATCAGTTGGAAACGATTTCACTCCTTTGAAATATCGCGGTTTCATTGCTTTTCCTATCACTAAGGGTTTAAGTTTTTCCGATCCATCCATATTTACTGCAAGTAAAACTGTCAACCTCTCTTTACTATGTTTTCCTCCGTGACATTTTTCATCTTTAAAAGTGAGCGTCTTGTCCGTTAAACATTTAAAAAATAGGCCAGTTTCATCAGTATTAAAAATGTCTCGGGCATCATAGTTTTCAATCAAGGTCTTCAATTTACCGTGCTAATCTAAACAAACTGCATCATCAACACTTCCACTTTCCCCACAAACTTTTTTAAAAACAACTCCATTTCTCTTTTTGAAATTTGTAAGCCACCCTTCACTTGCCGCAAAGTTTTTGATGCTTTGAGTAGACGCGAACTCTTTTGCTTTTTTCTTCAACAAGTTCCCGCTAATAGACACTTTTTGTCCTCTACACTGTCTTAGCCAAATGACCAGGCTTTCTTCCAGACGAGGAAATTCACCTTTAGTAGTTCTTTTCCGTACTCCAGCAGTTTGAGCAGCATTAATTTTCTCCCCTTGTGCTTTATTATTGTTGAGAGAGTACTCAGAGGAATCTTAAATTCTTTTGCAACATCACTCTTCTTCTCACCTTCTTCTACTTTTTCGATTAACTTTTTCTTTTCAGCAATCGTCAAACATCTATACTTTCTAGGGCTCATAACTAACACTAACTTTTAATCTGCATACCAACGAAAGAGTAACAGTAACTGAATAACTAAACAAACCAATTCGTAAGAAGTGTGTGCGTCAAATAGTCAAACTAATCATAACAAAAACAAAGGCTCGTGTATCTTGATACAAGTTTGAACTTGTCGCATACAAGTTTGAACTTGTCGCAAAATGTACTTACAATCTTTCCGCCTCTTCTCTCTGCAACTTTGAATTGTCGAGTGTTGGACGCTGATGAGTTCGAATGAACGCCTCGTTTTGTTAAATAGTAATGATTTTTTCGTTAGAATTACCAAGTGTATGAAAATGTATTGATTTAGTTCGAAATATAAAGAGATTTAGTAGGGAACTCGTGATAACTTTGAATTATAGAGAGGTTCGAATTATCGCAGGTTTGAATTAACGAGCGTCGACTGTATATTAGATTCACCTTCATTTCTATTGTTGAGAATAAAGGTTAAACTAATTTCGTCTATTTAATATTTCCTTACTGCAACAATCAGATACCGACAGATAAAGAGCTAAATATGATATTTATATTTAGTAAACGAGGCAATTTTCTAAATACTTATAAATTATTAAGAAATGTTAACATTCGTTCTATTAAGGAGCCTGGAACAGAGGATTCAGGTTCAACATTTCGAAGGAAATAACTATAGGCAGTTGACGATGCATGCGTGTGCACTCTTCAGTTTGCTGACGATCAGGTGGTGGTTGCTAAGAGCAGGGATGACATGGTGTATATGATGGACAGGTTAATCGAGGAGTACACTATTTGGGGTTTGACAGTTAACATCGATAAAACGAAGTATTTAAGTGTAGGAGCCGAATCCGCAGATCTGGAACTAGAAAATACACAAAAAATATCCTCCAGTAAGAGTTGTGTTTATTTGGGGATAACTTTCGATGAAACCGGTCCAGACGCAGAGGAAATTGAAAAACGTATCGTCCAGGCAAAAAAGGTAATTGGCTGTCTCAATGGAATATTGTGGAGTAAGGAAATATTGAGAAGAACTAAATTTAATATTTATGAGACGATGGTCAAGAGTACACTACTATATGGTGCCGAAACATGGAGAATAACGGAAAAACACAAGAAAAAGGTAGAGGTAGTGGAAATGGACGCGATACGACGATCTTTATGTATTTCAAAAAAAGACCACATAAGAAACAAGAACATCAAAGAGATTATGGGAATCGAAGGTAAAATAACACAGGATATAGAAAATAAACAACTAACATGGTACGGACATGTAAGACGTATGCCTGAAACAAGACTCCCGAAACAAGTACAATCATGGCAACCTGCACAATCGAGGAAAAGAGGGAGACCCAAAATTGAGTGGCACAAATCCGTACAAAAATCCATGAGTGCAAAAAACTTAAGAGAAGAAGACTGTGCAGATAGGAAGAAATGGCGATTAGGCGTCGGACAACGTAGAAAAACCTTTTAAACCGACTTATATATATATAGTTAGATCCCAACAACCACATTTTTTGGCGCAATCAATCGACTACGCCATTTCAAGATATGTAGGGTAATATTTTTTTAAATAAAAGACCGAATATTAATTATTAACGTGAAATTCGTTGTTTGTCTTACCCAATAAATGTACAGGTATAGGACCTTTCAAATTTATCTCAGAAGGTCCATATTTCTCGTAAAGTTTATACCTAACTACAGAATGGAGCATTTTGTATAATGGCTCTATTTCTGCATTAAGTTGCTCTGCAATTTCCACAAGATTAGGTATTTCAAGCTCTTCTCTCCACACTTCTCCGTTGTCCAAATATCCTGAAATGTGGATGCAAAACTGAAATCTAAATGAAAACTGGATATACGTTTTCTTACCATTTGATCTTGCCGCTGTATTCAAGACGTCAACCACGGTGAGAAAAGGTGTTTTTACCCTGGGTCCCACTGAATTATGCCAAAGAGTCCAGATCCATCTCAACTGATCGGCAGTCATATCCTGTCTCTTCATCAGAGTTTCTAAGTCTGGCTCGCCAGACACACAATCTCCTGGTTTTGGAAGGGTTAACTGAGTTGAAATGTTCGGAAACAGTACAGAGTAGAACTCAATGAATTCTTCGTCTAGAGGAATACATATTTCTGCACTATATTCCTCAGCTAATGTTCCCATGGTTTCAATATATTTCCTGAAAATATACAGAGAGAATCTTCGATTAATACCCGTGTAGAAAGTATCCGGAAAAAAACAAAGCTCAATTGTAATTATTTAGTATCAATTTTTAATTCTTGAATCAGAAAATTATAACAAAATATTCATCTTATTTACTTATACAACCTCCATTTAACTGTAAACACTTGACTCAACGTCGAGGTACACCCGAAACTAGATCAACTCCATAATTTTCGGTGATGGTAGTCCAGAACTGTAAAACTGACTGAACTAAATAAACTTTATTTCGTGACGCTGCTCGTCCAGCTCCAATCTTCATTAGTCCCCATATGTTTTCAATGGGACTAGGATCTAGTGAAGCTACTGGCCATGAAATGGTTGTCACTTGGTGTTCTTGCATCCAAGCATGAGTATAGGTCGAAGTATGGCATCTTGTATTATACTGATGGAAACGCCACCCCTCTGGATATAAAGTATGCGCCGTTTCAAGGAGAAATTGGTTTAGAATGCCACAATACTTTTTACTATTAATAGTACCATCAACTATATAGAGAGGCGTAGTGGTGTAAAATTTGGAAATTTGAACGTTAACAGGTTGTTAGGATTTTTAAGGGATTTCCACCAAGTTGGATAAAACTTTCATCTGATATAAAGATATCATTAAAATTATCTTCTTCTATCCTTCGTTCCTTTTGTAAAGGTGTCATTATAGGGCTTCTTTTTAGTTTCCTTGATATGAGCCTTGTCTTTTCAGTGACATACGGACGGTTTCCGGACCTAATTTTATATTTCGTTGATTTCAAAATCTGTTAGCCGATAAAGCGCTTAAATTGTTTCCTTTAATCTTACGCGGTCTTCCTTAAACTGGTCTGTGCCTCATATCCATGCCACTTTTCATTCTCTTTCTTGTCTCATGTACAGCACTTTCTCCCAGTTCAGTCAATTGCACTAATTTTTTAACATTTCGAAAACTTTTTCTAAAAAAATATTCTACCTGCTTTCTTTTTTCTAGTTGAGGCATGATTTCATAAATGGTATATCTGTGGACAATCAACAATATTTGACAAATAGTGTTTCCGTGCAATTTTGGCCATAGCCGACTATCTGTACAACCTATTTTATACATACATTACTTTCGTCTTAGAATGTTACAAAAAAGAAGTATATTTAAATTATGAAAAATAATAAATTCCGGATACTTTCTAGACGGACTATATAAGTCCGTCTTCAGTTAAAGAAAAGGGATAGAAAACTAAACAATTTTTTATTTCATTCATTTAAAAATATATCTGCCTTTCACAAAAACGTTCTCTTAATTCCCAATGAAACCTCTTGTTGGAATACTCTATAATTGATTTTTTTTTGGAATACCCATTATGCGTCAGCGTTATCTTCTAATATGGACGAATTTAAAATCGAACTGAATATCTGAAAATTGATGGATAAACATACTCACTGGAGAATTGGCTGGAACGATATAAAAATATGAAACTTATTTCTCAGAATCCCACCGCAACATGATGTTTCGAGAAAATGACTTCAAAAGGAGAGAGTAGGCGGAAATAAATGGAAACACCCTTTTTAACTCTCCATTTCCAAGAATGTTGCCATATAAATCCACAACAGGAAATGAACTGTCTTACAAAAGTAGATCCTCTTGTAAGGTTTAAGAGCATCAGGGAACGGAAAGCATCGTTAAAAAAAGGGTTACGCAAAAGACTCAGGGATTAATGTCATATACTACTCTGTCAAGAAAGTACCGGGAATTTTCAATTAAAACAACATTTTTACATTTAATCGTCAAAATTTATTGGGTCGCCTTCAAAATAGGCTCCATTTGCTCCAATACATCTATGCCAACCGCACTTCCAATTATCGAAACATTTTTTATAGGCGCATTATCACCAAAGGCCTTTTGCAACATTTTCAATGCATCGGCACACGAAAATTCATTTGCAACACAAAACTTTAAACAAATTCTTTGCTCAACGTAATCACCCATAGTACAAATCGGCACGCACTCTGACATCGACTGACTTAATCAGCTGTTGCAAACACACTAGTTGACAGATCCTGCTCAAGCTTGGCATAGTAATTAAGGACAGTGGTACCAACCTAGGAAAAAAAATTTTACCTGCCTCATTGCCCCGCCAGATTTAAATCGATAATTCCCGGTACTTTCTTGACAGAATGTATGTCTCCCGTCATTGATTATGCATGGTAATACACTGAATGACAAAAACAGCAAACGCCCATATACAGGGTCTTTCATAAAAAGGTTACCCCGTCTCTAGGATACGTAGGAAACTGAAAAATAATTGGGGTTTGTTCAGTGAAAAATTTTCATAACGCAATCCGTATTCAAGATAAAAGGCGTTGAAGAAAAAAAATTTATACACATTTTTTAAGATTTTGCCGAAACTACTGGCAAAATTGTAATGAAATTTAATACGAATATGTTTTGGAAGCTGATACATCCCATGAATTTGTTTTTATATCTGACTCTCATAGAGGATGCTAGTTACACGGTTCGTACCAAGTAGTATTGAACATAACTTTTTTGAGGTTAGATTTATCAATCAAAATTTTAAGTGAAATTAAACACCATTAAATTTTACACCAAAAAGGTACTCTTGGTGAAACTCGATGCTGTGTACTGTTTTCGGAATATTTTGATTTAAAAATTATTAAGTAATAATCGATGCTGTAATGATAAAGCTAAAGTGTTCAAAATGTCCTCCGTTTTCACGAATACATAAGTCTATCTTTTTTTCTAAAGAATCCGTTAATCTTCTTAACGGTTGGGGACCAGCTATGAGGTCATTAAAGTGACATTGAATTCTGTCTTCCAATTCTTGACGTTAATTCACCAGCTATGAGGTCATTAAAGTGACATTGAATTCTGTCTTCCAATTCTTGACGCTAATTCACCTCAGCATAGACTTTTTCCTTAAAATACGATCAATCTCTGTAGTCCAAAGGATTAAAATCGTATGACTGGAAGGCCAATGAATCGGAGCTTCTTCACCTCTATCAATCCATCGATTCGGAAAATGGTTACTCAACTAATTTCGACATCTTCTATCACAGTGTGGTGGAGCTCCATCCAATGTTCAGTTATTGAGCATGATGACGTGTTGATGTTGAAGGATGCTCAGCCACATTCTGGGCTACAGCAGCCATGTTTTCAGGTGTGCTCACTGTATGAGAAAGTGAAGGGGTTGTTATATCAAATTACGATCCAGTTTTACGAACTCACAAATTGTACCACTTTGGAAATGAGTTGGAGAGATCCGTATTCTCTAAGGGTCATACGAGTGACAGAATCCCTTATAGATTATATAAATTACATCATTAAATCACGGTATTTACCCGCGTTACTTATGTGTCAAATATTCTATGGCACTATAATTTGACACGTATGTGATAAGTGACAATAACAAAAAGAAGAACTACCTTATGGCGTTCCCATGGTGTTTTGAAGCTGTCGAGAGGTAGGTTCTTAGAAATAAACGTCCTGAGCGACTTAGAAACATACTCGAGATAATAGTACTTATAACTGTCCCCCTTGGTAACTCTTAGTAAATAATATTTAAATAAGTAAATTAAATAATATTTAAATAAGTAAATAATATTTAAATAAGATTATTGTGATTTTCACAAATTTTCATTGTTATGTTTACAACAATCGTTTCGCATCACAGTAGCATCATCAGGCAAGATTACATTTTGCATAACTAAGCTTGTTTCCGAAATCCGTTGCTATTTATATTACAGTAAGTAAAATAAATTTTTATTGAGCACTAAAACCCAAAAAAGGGGGTCTCTGCAAATTCCAGCTTATCTGAATATATTTAACAGAGGTGAGTTATTTAAATCGAATTGTTCATTAAGTGATATTCCAATTTTATTGTGTTTATTTATCTCTAGGGATTGTAACAGGTTTAAGTCATAACTTTTACTTTCTATACGTAGAATTTCAAAATTATGGTTGAAAGTATGTCCTCTTTCTAACAAATGGTTAGAATATGTAGAATTACTTTTATTATCGAGGAAACTCTTCAAATTTTCACAAATTCTATAATATTTCGGAAAGTTCTTCCAGTCTGTCCTATGTAAACTTTAGGGCAATCATCGCAGGTTAACTTATAAACCACCGATTTATCATCTTTATGTGTACAGTCTTTATTATTTTTAATGAACTTACTCAAGTTTGAAAAGGTTTTAAATGAAATTCTTAAGTTATATTTATTTTCGAGGTATGTAGCAATTTTCTCAGAAATAAATTTAGTGTATTTTAAGGAAATGTATTTAAAATTTTCTTCTATATTAGGATATACCATATTTAAAGCTATTTTATTATTTTTATTCATCAACAATTTGTCTATCAACTTAGGATCATAGTCATTATTAATAGCTCTTTGTTCAATTATGTTAACAACATTCTGAAACATAATTTTCTCGATTCATGGAAATATTAACTAATCTATGGATCATACAATTGAATGCTGATAACTTTTTATTTAAAGGATGATTTGATTTATTGTGTATAATAGGATCCGTATAGGTTGGTTTGAGAAATATTGAAAAATCATGTGAATTATTTATTGGAGTAACAGTTAAATCAAGAAAATTAACAGAATTATTATGTTCGGTATCAGTAGTGAATGTTATTGAAGGATGTATTTCATTGACGAATAAAAAGAATTTTTTCAAAAGTCTGTCTGAACCTGTGAAGCAAGAGAAATTATCGTCTACATATCTATACCAATATAAAAATTATTTCTGAAGGGGATCTTGGTGAATTTTAGTTTCAATATTGTGCATGAATATTTCTGCTAATAAAGGACTAAAGGGATTTCCCATAACCAAACCGTTTTCAGATTCATAAATTTTATTTTTAAATTGAAAATAATTTTGTTTAGTGCAAATATCTAGACATTCTAAAATATCTTCTCTGATAATTGTATTACATCTGTTGTTGATTAATAGATTATCTACTAGTTCAATTGTTTCGTTTGCTGGTATACTTTGAAATAAATTTTGTACGTCAAATGAAATGAATTTAGCATTATGTGGTAAGTGGATATTCTTTATTTTATTTATTAGCTGTAGTGAATTTTTTATCGAGTATTTAGCTTGGAATTTAGTTTCTTTTAAAATAATCTGAATAAGTTCTTTCGAAAGTTTAAATGAAGGTGCACTAACGAACGAAACAACCGGTCTAATACGATAATCTTCCTTGTGTAATTTAATCAAAGAATACATTTTTGGAGGTTGTGGATTCATTAAAATTAATTTATTTTTTGGGGTGTTCCGAAAGAGGCTGCATTCCGGGATTATTAGGGATTTAATTTGATTGTGAAAAATTGTCGCTGGATTATGTTTGATTAATTGAAAATTATTTAATTCTAGGAAAGTAACTAATATAATCACTTTCCGGTAAAGCAATAATAGTGTTTGTTACCTTTATCGGCTCGGGTGAAAATTAAATTATTTTCAGTGATTTTCTGATTTATAGTTTCAATAGTTTTATATTCTTCTTTCATTCTGAAATTTCTATTAGGTAATTTATGCTGGTTTGTAATCATATTGGTAATGATATGTTTGTCGATATTTGTGTAATTTTTAAGTGCTAGTTCTGAACGTATTGCTACATATTCTAAGTCTTTTTTGTTATTTGAATTAATATTATATTTGAATCCTTTATTCAAAAGATCAATTTCTGCTTCCTTAAATTCTGTTCCGGAAATATTTTTAAACCTAGGGTAAAATATGTGTTGTGAAAATTTTTTTGACTTTGTTGCAATTTTTTGTTTTTATGAATTTTATCTGATACTAATTTGGTTATTTTCTTCTTCTGAATCAAAAATTTTTTAAATATATTATAATATTAGCGACTTTTTCTCTTGCATTTTTATCTATAGAATCAAAGATGATATTCAACTCGTAGTAAGTTGACTTCTTTTGAATGCTTCTGATGAATTGCATGCTTTATATTTTTGAATACCACCTCAGTGTTAATGTGAAATTAGTGATTGCACGCTCGTTCTTTGTACTTCCATTCATCGCTTATCATTCTTGTATTTTTGCTTCAATGTTTTTTAATCAAACCGGAATGTTTTAACTAAAATGCATTGCCTATTTTTCATTCAAAAAACTTTTAGAATTAAATTTATGTCTACAAGAAGCACCGCTTACAGGTGCTTGTTGTAGACATAAATTTAATTCTAAAAGTTTTTTGAATAAAAAATTTTTCGAAATTAAAATTGTAGAAGATAAACATATTTCAATTTGTTTTAATATTTAAATTTTGTTATATTTCTTCTATGAAGTAAAAGGCCTTTCTATTTTATTGCATTGCCTATGTATATAACTAAAGCGGCACGACCCTCACAAGTTATGTATTTGTATTGTATACTTTCTCTCGATGCCTGGTTGCTGTTTGTTGTATTTATTAATAGTGGTTCTTTGTTTGTACTGTTCCTGGTATTCGCCAAGCCTGATATGTAACTGATTTGCATGTACTCTTATGTGATCCCCCGGTTACCTATTTATTTGTTTACTTTTATTGTAACGTTCATTAACACGCCTAGGTGATTGGGTACCGTATCTTTTTTATAATGTCCTAGTCAGTTTGTGTTACATATCTGCTATATGCATGTGCCCGCTTACTTTGAGAGATTGTATTCCTTGTGAACCAGTGGCGTTCTTTAGGGGAAATCGCTGAGTAGTCCTGGTAGAGGACGACGTATCGTATAAAGACAGTGAACAGCTCCGGATATTTGGATATCCGGAGTAGCGTTGGCGCTACTGTGAGAATGTGTGAGTGATTGCTTGATCATTGTTCCGAGGTATTGTGATATCCCCAGGATTAGTTTTCGTGACCCTTTAGGTAGGGGTCGGTTCGTTTTTCAGTAATATATTAGCCTTCCTGGGCCTTGGCCACCCCGAAGAGGCCAGATACAGTCCATTTGATAGTAACTTTTCCGGTCGACTCGAATTATGTTAGATCCCCTCTTCAAGAATGTTTTCTGGGCATACCACAGTCACCCTTATCTTACTGTCCAATCAAACTTACCCCTTGTAACGGTTAGGTTCTGCACTGGTTACCGGAAGTGCAGTTGAAGGTGCATGCTGCGTGTATCCTGTCCTCTCTAACCCTTTCCGCTGTATAAGAATGATATCTGATTTTAGCGAGTTACCGACCTAACGATATGAAGAAATAAGTCATTTAGACCCGGGGCGCTATGATATTCACTGTTGAGCTTTGTGAACCACTGAGTAGAGTAGATTAACCACAGGCTGATAAATGTTTGTTTCCATTCATTGAGGATTGTTGATCGAGATTGATTGTTGTTCAAGATTACTAATATAAATATATTATGCTAAGTTACTGTGTTTTGAATATTTGAACCTACCGTCACTGTTTCCTTGCTCTCGTTAGGTGTAATTTGGGTTGTCTACACAACGTAATGTCCTATTCTCCCGCCACTAGACGATCACGATAAAAAGCTAGCGTTCTTTAGAGTATTCCGTAAAATCCCAGATATTTTAGGGTACTGCGTATAACACGGGATAGCTTAATACTAACATCTGAATCAGTTCTAATCCTCATAATAACATCAAGTCAAGCATGTCACGCTTCCATCAAAACGATGTCTATCGAATATTGATGGATTGATACTTACACAATTCCCCCATCGCTAAATTTCCCACCTCTGCATAGCAAAAACATTTTCCTCTGTTGCTCCCCTGTCAGCCAGTCTCTCTGGATTTCATAGCCACATATCTCATTTCTCCATCTATTTTTGAGCAACGTCAGCTCCCTGCCGTAGTCTGAATATTTGTCGTTTTCGGGATCAACGATCACCTCCCACGTTAAACGGCTAGCCAGGGAGTTGAATTTGAGAAAATTGGCATCGATATCCTTCAGCCACTTCTCTATTTCGTATCTATACTCTGCTGTAATCAGAAGAGTGCTTGTTTAATTATGATAGGGTGAAAGATACCGAATTCTCTTTGATGTCTTTGGAAGCTTTATGTACGACCTAAATTGATTAATTCGAACTTTTCTCTGCGTCCCTTTGTGGGAGACTGTTTAGAGTAGAAATATAGTCAACCCTTGGGAATGATTCCTTTAGCTGATTAAATTTCTTGAAAAATTTTTAAAATTTGAATCAAAATGTCTTAGAAACACTGTTTCTATTCATGTAGATATATAGAATTCTCAACATAACCCAACATACAAAAACATAGAGGAATCTATAAAAATATAGAGTATTGATTGAAATTAAATAACATACTTAGCCTAAATTTCATGTGAACCTTATCAATAACAAATTCTATTTCAAAAAATGCTCCATATAAATTCAAAAGATTCAAAAAAATTTACCGGGTGTTCTTAAATTGAAGGTACAAAGGGCGGAGGGAGATTCCTTGCATAATTTTAAGAGAAAAAATTCCCATAAACATAGACATGTCACCTGTTTTACTCCAGAATTTTTTTTTGCTGAGACACTGTTGGTTTGAAAAATTTCAAAAAGAAGCTTTGTTGTTATACTAAACTTTATGGTCCCTTGTAGTTTTGTCGTATATGCTACCTACTTCGAGAAAAAAATTTTGAACGAATTATCATAAAAATTCAGTTAGTAAGTTGTGGTGAATAAATTCATTGTTAGTTTTGACACATCAAATTGAACTTCTGTGTTTTGAAAAGTAAAGGTGGTTGCAATTTAATATCAAACATGCCGAATTTCGCGAATTTTGAAAAGGCTGAGATGCACTTCATGTATGGTCTTGCAAATGGAATTTCAAGAGAGGCTAAGGTTCTTTAGATGGAACGCTACCCCAATAGAGTGATGCCTGATCATCGAATGTTCTCTCATATTCACAGGCGTCTTTCAGAAACTGGATCTTTTTCTACGAAAAATATTAATGCAGGTAGACCACGGCAGTTCTGAAGGAAATAGAAGAACATCCAAGAACCAGTACAAGAAAAATTAGTGTTACTTTAAATACAAGTCATCAAGTTGTTTGGCGGATTTTGCGGGATTCTTTGCTATATCCTCACCACATTCAGAGGGTCCAGATTTTCATCCCAGGAATATTCTTTTGTCAGTGGTGCCTCAATAGACTATTGAACAATTTTCATTTTGATAGCTAAATCCTATTCATAGATGAAGCCTGTCTCTCAAGAAGTTCCATTATAAACTTTCATAATGAACACATATGGGCTGAGGATAATCCACGTGTAATTGTAGAAGCTCATTTTCAAGAGCAATTTTTATTAAATGTGTGGGGCGGTAATATTATCGATTATTTGATTGGTCCATCCTTCTTGCCAGGTCGACTTTCTCGGCAATCATACAGACATTGTTTAGAAAACGATTTGCCCTTGTTATTGCTCTTATGCTACGACGTGAAATGTAGTTCATGCACGTCGGGGCTCCTACTCATTTTTCAGTTTTTGCAAGGTAGTATTTGAACGAAAATTATGAAAACAGATGGATTGGACGGGGTGGACATCAGTCATGGCGCACCAGATCCCCAGAATTAAATAATTTTGATTTATTTTTATGGGGCCATCTGAAATCTCTAGTGTACTTAACGTCAGTGAACACAATATAATAGGCGCGTTTGATACACGTGAATTCTACAAGGTTTTCGTATTGGCATGACGAGCATAGCTCTTTCACCAAGTGACTACTCAGCAGTCTCCACAGTCAACCCCTAGAGGTAGAAAGGGTGATAAGGATTACCCCATATCATCGCGCGAAGCGAGAACCCCTCCGAAGAGATGAACCCATCAGCTTCCAGTTTGGGCCCCGACTCGAAAGCCAGAAACGTCTGACTGGTAGCAGCGAAGCATTATTTAACCTCTACTGGCTCTGCAGGTCAGTACCAGAGTTGGTTTGTGACGCACGCAACTCACCCGCCGGAAAGAATTCTTATCCAAGCACCCGAACGCAGTCCCATGAACTAAGATAATCTCAAGATTGATGACTTCTATTTATCCTGGTACGAGCACCGTCTAACGGCCTATACGTCCTGACCCACCGAACCCATGTGAAGTCATTTGATTGATCCTGACGTCAAGCACTAACAGCTAAGCCATTTCGTCGAGATCCACAAACCCTAAATAGTTACGCATTGATCCGGGGCCAGGACAAACCGGTCGAACCGTCAAGTCCCGTTAAACCCCGAGTCATTTCATGAGAATATACCGAACATGGGGGTCTGCGAACAGATAAATAAGATATCTCCCTAGTCCAGCATGCGGACTTTCAATCACTGCCCCCTCGAGTCCAACACCAATGGGGTGGCCAGGTGGTACAAGTAACAGCTGAGGCGATCTTCCACTAAACGGGTCCAGTGACTGGCGCAAGTGGCATTACGCTACGCACCAAGACTTAACCCTACATTTCACCGGGATGAAACTAGGGTCCTAGTCTTGACAAGCGCCCACAGCGCGCCAAGTTCTAATGCCATGTGGGGCGCTTATCCGTGAACAGGCAGGATCTCCATCTGTGCGCGTTCCAGTTGTCATGTTTAAGAGCCCAACGATATCTTACAGCCTGGTGCTCCCTACCCAATCGCGGGTGCCTGGCGGATCTTTTTGCCCTCAAATTGAAACTGTGCAACCTATTCCGGAATATTTGACCAGAAACTTTCCTACCGGCAGCTTGCCGGAATGAGGTATTAGTTCGGGATACTGTAAAGGAGGGATTTCGTCGTGCAGTTAACCGTATTAGCCGATCTTGTGCGGCGGTTGTAGTTTTTGCTCTTCCACTCCCATGAGTATATGCAACATTTCTACTAATATGATAGCGATTCAACTCTACTTAACTATACTTTGCGAAACCAGGAAACGGTTAACAACTTGTTGTTGAGTTAAACCTTCGTTCAATCAACACACTAATTAATCAAGTTGGACGGACGGCTTCTAAACACATGCTAAACTCGTGACAATTAATCCATAAATGATACTACATAACACCAGATCGATTAGCACATTATCGTATATACGGACCACAAAGAAGAAGTTCACGCATAAGAAATGAGTTTCTTGTAATTTTTTGTAATAAGACCATTCAGTGTCCTGAGGACCATAAATTGTGTGTATTTAATATGCAAACATACATCTCTCCACATGGTATGTACAGCAATCCTGAAAATTTGATTTGAGTACAAAAAAACAAATTTCCCCCGAATATCCACTTTCATTTTTGAGCAGTGTAGAAATTAAAAAAAATTAGTTTGAGGCTAACCCAAAACATTTATCGGATTCTATGTTCTTTCACAGAAAAATACATAGGGAGAGGCATGGTCCGGATTAAAACACGTTCACCTATATTTTCAATTTAAAGGCAAACTTAAAAAAACGCTTTCACTAGTATTTCGGTATTCTCATTAAGGAGATTGTGAAATCCACCCATTATTAATACGACTGAAGAATTATTCAGTTAATACGGAAATGCTGAACAAATCTTTGAATCACTAACTGAAAAAATAGATTTCTCTCGTTAATGTCGAATAACTGAGAGAAGTTTTTCGAATTTCTTATTTTAAAGTTTCCTTGATTCCTTATCAGTCAGCGAGTTATCCAAATTGATCTTTTGGCTGTTTTATCTTAGAAATTAGTAAAAATGATCTACTCAAGGAAACACTTGATTAGATAATACTATGTTTCAATCAAAATTAACCACCAAATATTAACGGTTCAAATGAAAATTAATTTCAATATTTATCATTTATCCTAATTATAATTAAAACAGAATTCAAGGACTCTCGAAAATTAATAGCTTTCCTATCTTTTCATTTTCGTATTCAGAAAATTCGATTATACGAGTATAACATCGCAATAATGCTAACTAGTTCGTAGATATAAATAAAACTATACAGAGAAATGAATTTCATGCTTATCACAAACTCAATTCACACATTTTCCATCAAGAACACTTGAATTTCAAAGAATCGACAAAAAGTAAGAATACTGCTTCTGGGAAATGAAATAGAGCTTGATCCAATACACGAATATGAATGCACAGATTTCAATTAATTTCTTTTATACACCTGTTCGTAAGGATTTTATTTCTACCGGCAATTTTTCAATCATGGAATATAGAAGGGTGTGGTATATTTAATTTAAATCTCATGAAAAAGAACAAGAAATATGGTGTTTGTTAGTTTTTAAAATGTGGTGTAGCGAATCACCCACCACAGTCCTGACTTCTCGACTTCCAGATATTCCTCGGCACAAGCAATCTCCAGATAAATCCACATATCAAGAAAGCACCTTCTGGCTTACGGCCAAAACCATAAATCTATCATCGCTTGCTGACTAGTAGTTTCGATGCTGTAGTACCGGTCTACCGTATCCTGTACTGAAATCGCACCATCGAGGCGCCAAAGACATTCGCTTGTGAGGTTCTGAAATCGATAATTCTTCAGTGCTTTTGGAACCGATAAATACTGTCACATTTATATTTGGAGAAATACATCTGTTTACGTTCCTGTTGAGTCATCTTTGATTTCCACGGAACAGACCCCCACAATACTTTTCACTTCTTTTCTTCAGTATACAAAGAATGGATTGATATATTCATTATATAACAAAATTTTATTAAACTTACTTGTTGGATTTCTTCGAAAATGAGCAAATAACTTTTACCTGGCAGGTAGTATGATCACTTGCAGCATCACCTTCTTCGGCCTCTGTCCGTTAGAGTGACGATCAGCTCTCTAAACTCAACTTCCTAACAATCCGTCGTTTTAGTAGAAATCTTAAGCGGCATTAGTCAACCGTAAAACCATCAGACAAATGCCGCTTCGACATTAGTCGCAGTAGAATTTTTACCTGTCTTACTAACACAACATCAAGATAATTAGAAATGTCTCCTCGCTTTTACTCGGTTGTCTTTGTCGCAGTCACTTGGTACCCGTCATTCTCCAAAAGTATCGGGTGTTTTTTTTTTAGAGTGATAGAACTTTCGACAGGGAAAACTGTGATTTGACAGAAGGTAAAAGCCATGTTGTTTTGACATTTCTGTTCAGTCAGCATTGACAAATTATCATGGAAAGACTCATGCCGCAACAAGTTTTACAAATATAGAGCACTTCGTGAAATTTATGGTTTACATAATCGTCCATCAGAGCAGCTCATTCGTCGAAAAATCGATAGATTTCGGACAACATTTTCTCTACTCCATGCAACAACAACAACAATGTACGTAGAGAAGAAAATATCGGTGCTGTGAGTCATAGTGTTAATGATGATCCAGATTTGCCTATTCGTCGACGTTCACAACAAGTTGGACTCTGTGCATCCACCACATGGAAAATTTTGTGTAAAAAAGATCTTGGTCAACACCCATACAAGATCCAACAGGTTCAAAAACTAAAGCCAATTGACCATAATAACCGTCGTTTGTTTGCTGATTGAGCGCTAAAACAGCTTGAAGTTGATCCACTTTTTTATCGTAAAATTATGTTTAGTGAAGCTCACTTCTGGTTGAACGGCTATATAAACAAGCAAAATTGCCGTATATGGAGTGAAAACAATCCTCAAGAAGTTCTGTAGGTTCCATTGCATCCTGAAAAATGCACTGTATGGTGTGCTTTACACGCTGGAGGCATCATCGGTCCATATTTCTTTAAAAACGATGCTAGAGCTAATGTTACAGAGAATGGTGCTCGTTACAGATCCATGATCAATGATTATTTGGTTCAAAATTTGAATGGTATCGACCCAGAAGTGTTTTGGTTCCAACAAGATGGTGCTACACCTCATGCTGCTACCGTAACAATTGATTTATTTAATGAAAGATTTGGCGATAACATTATTTCGAGAAATGGTCCAATTAATTGGCCTCCAAGATCATGCGACATAACTCCACTGGATTATTTTCTTTGGGGTTATGTCAAGTCATTGGTTTATGCTGATAAACCAGAAACAATAGACGCTTTGGAAGCCAACATAACTTGTGTTATTGATCAAAAATGGGAGCTAGTCGTGGTCGACATATGCCGGAAATTATTTTTAAAACTTAAATGTTATAAAATTATCTTTCAAATAAAAAAAAAATTGGCTTCAATCTCAATTTAAATGTGTTTTATTTCAATTTAAAGTTCTATCACCCTAAAAAAACACCCGATTATCGGTCCAGTAAAAGTTAAAGATTATAGAAAAAGATTTTAAATTTGCGTGGAGACTGTTTGAAGAAAGAATTCAGATGCTTCTATGACTTGTGACATATCGGATGGTAACCTTGAAGCAAAATTTTTTGTTTCATTTAAAAATTTTGAAATTTGCTCATAGCTAATTGTGTTTGAATTTTTGTTCCGAACTTTCTTGAACTGGTTAGTTTTAATGTTAAATTTAAGTATACATATATGTATACAATGTCATAAAACGAAAAATAAATATTTGTCTAGACAATTATTGGTTAAAGGTTGAATTTTCATTTCATTATTTTTGAATTTTTACTTAATTAGCTTATAAGGAGCGTGATGTTGAAGATATCAAGGAAATTATTACTTTTTGAGTATTTATGAGATAAAATCTTTTTTATAATGAAAATATTATGTTAATAGAAATATCAACACTAAGTATTAAGTTAGAAGCTTTAAATTATAGTTCTTTAATTGGAGAATTTTCGACGAGAAACCATTTCTGATTGTTAGCTGTGATCTCCGAAAATCAGATAAAATTGAGAAATGTTATATTTTCTTTCGCTTGTAGCAAACGGAAAATCTTACGGCAATGAAAATGCTTTTATCAGTTAGATCGGTCTTTCGAATCGTACCCACCCATTGTTTTGCAGGCTAGTCTTCTATGGTCGGTCATCAGGAGGCTTACTTCTTTAATAATACACAGTGTCTCAAGATTCACTCGCCAGCAGTAATGTATTTTACAGTTAAAAATAAGACAAAAATAAAGTATTGCAAAATCCCGAAAACGGGTTTGCATTTAAAATTTTTTATTTGATCTGAATAAACAAAAAACACTAAAAGTTAGCAAAAATATTAAAAAAAATCATGAAATATTCTAGCAACAGAATAATAATAAACTTCATTTAATATTAATAAGATAGACAATACACTTGGCTCAAGATTCACGAAAACTTAATTTATGTTGTTGGCATATTTGTTTCGGGTTTCAACCCATTTTCAAAACTAAGGAGCTTAGTAAGCAACATGAAATAAATTTTCGTGAAACTTAAGCCAAATGTATTTGTCTACCTCATTAATATCCGATATCTTTCATAAAGCAATTTGCGAGAATTCAATATATTTAACTTCATTTAAGCCTCTAACTGCTTCGTGAATACAGACAATAACAAAAATGATAATTAATAGACAACAATAATACTTCTTAATCGTATCAACAAATTATAACATCTGTGAATTCATGTAGAAAGAGTACGAGCAGTTTTTCATTTAATTGAACTAACAATTCCAGTAGAAAAAATCAAGACACAAAAGAGTTGCCTATTGAATTTACGTTCTTTGATCAATTTTCCAATTTGAAAACTATTGATATAAAAAACGAAGGGAGTGTTTCTTTGACAAAAAATAGTGTGGGGTCTTTCATATAAACTTTATTTTCTTGAGCCCCCTTGCTTAGTTACAGCCCCCTAAAGATGGCGCCCGAAAAACAGTTTTTAATTTTTTTCTTAATAACCAAAAAACTGACAAGAATAAAATTAAGCAGACATTTCATGAGGGCGAGAAGGCACCTAAAAAAATTTTTGGTGGTATTCCTCTATGATTGCAAGGGGTAGAAAAAGCCACCCCAAAACCAACTTTTGCAAGAAACTACTTCTATATTCCTATTTGACAATAAAAAAGTTAATTTTGAATAGCTCGATCTATTCTTAACAAATAAGGTCTCTTATAATTTCTTGCTAAAATTCAAGGTTTTTGACAAAAAAAAATTACCAACATGATGTTTGATTAAAAAAAAAATTAAAAACTGGTTTTCGGGCGCCACTCCCTAAATTTTTTCTCAAATATTCATATACATATATTAACTGATACTATGTTCATATAAATTCACACAATCGTTATAATTCGCTGAAAAAATCAAGGCTGCTTTCCAATGTGGTCAAATTAATGAATAAATATCAAATACATTGCTGTCAAATAAAGTTTCAATGACAAATAATTTTATTATTCAGATTTTTCTAATGTTAGAGGTTACATTGAAATAAATACCGATATTTTTTTCACTCAAAAAAAAATAATAATTGAATATTTCTCACTATAAACTATATTCGACAGCTTTCTACTTAATTTATTAACAAATCATAAAGTCAGTGAATTCATGTGTGCACAGTCTGAATAGTGTTTCATTTATAGTAATTAAATTAACCAATTTAGTAGAAATTTTCAAGATAAAAAAAGGTTGCTTCTTGAATGTACGTTCTTGATTAAATTTCAAATTTGAAAAATATAAATGTATATTAACTGATACTCCTCCCACATAAATTCACACAGACGGCAAATGTAATATAAAATCTTTTGGAAAAGAGTTGAGTTCATTTTGGACATTTCTGGATTGGATTTTTTCATGATGCCGGTTTGAAACAGTGCTGCATCCACTAACGTTTGTTGAGCAAATTTGGTTAATATTCTATAGTTTCTTTTGATTTGAGTGTTTCTAAGACATTTATTTAATTCAATTTTAAATTTTCTGTAATAAAATTTATAGGGACGTGTAACAGAATTGTTCTGTTTGATATAAAGGATATTAAAAAACCCTTTACCAAATAAAAAATTCTCTCTACTTCATCTTAACTTTTCTATGAACACATCTATCCTGAAATTTTTAGTAGTATTTTTTTCAATTATTCTCATAATGAAGGAACAGACATATCTGAATATAAATAAGAGTTTACAATTGTGAGTTCAATCTAATATTTTGAAATCATTTTCAGCTCAAAATTGGCAAAAAACAGGAATTTGGAAAAGATGACAGGTGTGAGCGCGCGAAAAAATTCAATAAACGTGCATTTCAAAATAATACTCACTTTTCTTTGGAACATCGCCAGCAAAACAAATGCAACAATCAAAAAATAATATCAGAACAATCAGTGAAAAGCCGCATCTCTTCAACCAGTTCATGTCAACTGCTACTTCTAACTGCCATTTAGAATTTTCCGCCTTTCATTCTTGGGAACAGGAGCGGTCATGCGTGATGAAGCTGTTCCATTCAGAAGTGAAATTATCATGAAAACCTCATTTATGTTCGTTTAGTATTTGTATTTCTGTTTTTGTTTCCGACTCATTCACCCTGGAATATGCAAAACGGAATTCTCCAAGAGGTCGGTGTCGGACGTACTCATTAGCAACGTCTCTTCGGTAGGCATACAAGATATGAAAATTAAATTGGGCTTGTTTTATTTTTGTTGGACTCTTAGTCCAAGACGGGAGACGTTTTTTGCGATAGAGTTTGTTTGTTGTGATAACTGTTCGTCTCAAAATTTACATATTTTTTATATTGTCACATTTTTGTCCTCTCACATGCGTAGAATATTTATTTGATACAATCGGGTCAGGACCATGATTTTGATCTATATATTTCTATGATTGTACATAGAATTGATAAATGTTTTGAGTTAACCTCAAACATTCCGTCTTAAATTTTATTTTCGGATCATGATCTTATACAGTGTGGTCCAACGAAAACTCAACACCTCGATTTTCCGACTTTAAAATGAAAATGTGGAAAATTGCTAGGACCCATCTAATTTGAGGGGGAACAACTTTTCCGCTCTTCGCATCTCCGTAACTGGAACCCCCTAACGGGGGTGAGTACAACCCCTTGATTTTGAATAGTGATGAGGTATGTTGCGATAGCTCATTTTGAAGATCTTATCGAGTACTATCCGATCCTGAAATTACGCTTCAAAATTTTCATCGATAACGAAATGACAGGTGAAATAGTGAAAGAGTACTGACTTTTGTGATTGGTTTATTAAATGCTGGAAAGGGACACCATTCAGTGAGTAGTGTAATTCTTGGATTTCAGGTGAGCCCATAGAAAAAAGTTCAGTGGAGCCAGATGAGGTGACATACGATCTTCAAAATGAGTTATCGCAACACCCCTCATCACTATTTAAAATCAAGGGATTGTGCTCATCCCCATTAGGGTGTTGAAGTTACGGGGATGAAAAAAGCGAAAAAGATGTTCCCCCTCGAATCTCTCTCTCTCTCTCTCTCTCTCTCTCTCTCTCTCTCTCTCTCTCTCTCTCTCTCTCTCTCTCTCTCTCTCTCTCTCTCTCTCTCTCTCTCTCTCTCTCTCTCTCTCTCTCTCTCAAAGACAGCAAGCCACATTATTTTTTACATTTGATGATGATGAAACTAAATTTCGATTTCATCATAATCGAATACAAGCTTCATCAACAATATCTCTAGTACAAGAGTTTCAGAGATTGTCATTAAATAAGCTTGAAACGAAGGTAAAATCAGTCATTGATTTCATTACTAGCGATGAAGGCATTTCATTGTGTACGTTCAACGTCCAAAGCGTTCGTAAACATTCAGTTGATTTAATCGACTCTGTTACAGAAAAAACGAACATTTTGTTATTATCAGAGACATGGTTGGACAATAAAGAAGAATGTGATATACCGAATTTTAATTCTATAGCTCACTTTAAACGTGATTTTGTTCGTTCAGGTGGAATTGCGATTTATCACAACACAAATAATACGACCAATCTTGTAACACCAAATATGTCGGTCATTATGAACAATATTCAGGACTTGCACGTAAGACGTACAAGTGTTTGCATATTTATGTGCAGCAGAGTGTGTAATGGAAAACGGCGTTACTTTAATCATGGCAGTCATATATGTCTCACCAAATAACAAATTAATAGATATTCAGGAGTTCATTCATCGAGCACTGCTAGAGTATTCTAAAGATGTATCTCAAACGCTTAGCAGATACAATAGAAATTTAGATAAACGTCCACTCATTTTGGCCGGTGATTTTAACATCAACTTCAGTAATGAAAAATCAAAACCATTTCTACGGTTTCTAGAGGAAGAATTTGATTTAAGAATAAATAATAATCCAGCAGAATCAACAACAAAATTTAATACTACCATCGATGCAGTTTTTTCGAGACATTTAAATAAAATAGAATCCCAAACATATGTTTCCTACTTTAGTTACCATAAGCCAATTATTACTAAAATTGAGCCTACTAATTGAGTTTATATTACATTATTTTTGTTAATAATAAAAAAAATATTATTATAACTTAAAAAAAATGAAATTTTATTACAATTCCATCCGGGTGTTCCTTGACATCTCTCAATTTTTTTTCAATTTGTTTTTTGGTATAGAATTTGTAATTCATATGAAACAGCTATATCAGATAAGTACGAGGGGTGTTCAATGTATTCTCGGTATCGGGGTGATTTGCTAATAATGTGAGTAATCTAAGTATAAAATGTCACTTATTTACGATCATTAGTTTTCTAGGTAATCTCAGTGAAAGACGACCAGAATGATGAAGAACATCGAGCATCGCGCAGTTATTAAGTTCCCCACTAAGCAGAGAAAAGTCAAAAAATCATTCATGAAGAGATGGTTGCTATTTACCAAGATTGTGCCCCGTCGTTATCCACCGTTCAAAAGTGGTCAAGTGAATGCAAAAGAGAGAGAGAAAGCATTGAAGACGATAAGCTGGTGCTTAACTTCATACGCAACCACTTTGCGTAATTTAAGAAATGCAATTAAATGAGAAAGGCGAGGAAACCTTACACCTGGGGTGCTTAACGACAACGTTTCACAAGGCCCGCGTGGTGAAGGCAGCTGTGCAGGAATGTGGCTTCGAAGAAATTACTTATCCTCCGTACAGTCCAGACCTGGCCCCCAGTTACTACTACCTACTCAAAATGTGAAAGAATATCTTCATGGAAAGCGATTTTCCGACGATGAAGAACTGAGGGTAGCAATTAATACCTATTTTGAGGAGAAGCCGGAAGAATATTTTTTAAAAGGTTTAGAGAAGCTTATTTATTTCTCGATTTAACATATGTATTGAAGTTTTAGGAGACTACATTGAAAAATAGAATTTTTCCAAAATTTTCTGGGTTTTTCTCATGTCTATACCGAGAATACATTGAGCACCCTTCGTATAAGGGTGGGGGAAAAGAAAGTATGAAGTTCACGAAAAAATAATGGGTTTTTTTCTTCGTCCTATTGAGTTATTTAATTTCGATCAATATCCTATATTTTCTATCAATTACGTTATATTTTTGCGTGTTGTATGATATTTGAAAATTCCATATGTCTACTTAAGTGTTTCTAAGACATTTTGATTTAGGTTTTTTGAAAAAATGGAGTTATGTAGATATTTTAGGGAATTATTCCGTTTTAAAATTCAAATTTTAAAATATTACCCTCTTCCAAAGAATAAGGGCTGGCTCATTTATAATAAAAAGTTGGTAAGTATTAACTAACTGTTGGTAGTTTGCATCCAAATATTTGCCCAAAAATCCTCTTACTACACTAACAAATGAGTTCCATGCTCTGAATTCTTGCGTCGTAAGCTTCTCTGTAAAACTAACGTCGTCCAACAAATTTCTTATTTGTGGTCCAATAAAAATACCTTCCTTTAATTTGTCATCACTTAATATTAATATTAACATTTTGAGATCCCGGTTGAAATACACTTATTTCTGGCCAAATTTTGTTATATTATATAATGCTGATTTACTGCACGACTGTCCCATAGATGAAGAAAACAGCCATATTTTGTAAATGCTGTCACAGAAATATCACAGAAATTCCTACAACTTTCAAGTCCCCACATATCTGCCATTTATACTTGTTGTAGTTTATTTTATCCAAGAGTGCGATTATTTTCATAACTTTCTTTCATCGTCACTGAATGGGCAACTGGTATAGAGGGTTTTGAATTTCCATTATGCAATAACACAGCTTTCAAACTGTATTTAGACGAATCTATAAATAAACGCCACTCAGAGGGGCATGCTCAATATCAAGTTCATGCATTAAACCATCAATATCAATACACGCACACAACGAATTTTCCATACTGTTGAATGCATAAAACGGAGCATTCCTTAAGACGGGAACCAAGAACTTCTGACTTCTGCTTTGATTACCCCAAATCACGTACTAGATCTTTTTTTTTAAACATGTCGAATCCTCCCTTTGGACGAATCCACCCCACTGATAAGGAGTGGAAACAGTGTGGGATTCACTACATTTCAGTTTCCAGGGTTCTCCCAAACTAGCTCGTGTGAGCTAGTTTGCAAAAACTCAGCAAAAAGAAGGAGTCTACCCACTAAAAGTCCTGTTTCGAGCTATCCGAGTCTTAGACTCCTTTAACTCTATCGGGATAGAGAATGGCAATGTTAGTGGATTGGGCGTCTGCCTCCTCTAGAGCGATTTTCAGGAGGAGGTTTCAGACAGTTGGGACTGTGGAAGGTGTGGCAACCTTCCATAGGGGAGTTATTTATCGGACTTTCCTTGGAAGTTTTTGCACTAGGTGCTGATTTAGGAGCATCACTGATTTAGTGATGGTTATTGGGGGTTGGGTTGGAGTACAAGTTTGAGTCGCCTGTATCTGGACGATGAGTTATCATAGTCGACGGCTTGTCTTACTAGTGGGTCAGTATGGCTCGCTGCTTTAGCGAGTGTTTTCAGGGCGGTTTTGTGGAGTAATTATTTTAACGGTGGTAAGTTCGCCTCGTGGTGGAGTTGGGAATTGCGAACAAACCAGAACTAAAGCATTCAACTCAATTCGAACAATTAAATATGGCTCACCGGAACTGGAACCTGGAGTAAAAGTAGGGTCGGTGAACAGTTTTTCGGAGCTGCCTGATGATGCGTTGTTTCCAATATCTTTCCAAACAACATTTTGCGGATCTAAAGGTGCTATCGTCGCTGGTAAATCTGTATTATGATGAACAGGTCTTATTGCAGTCTGCAAATTTAGATAGTCGATTTTGTGCTTTCCCTTTTGGGGATAACCCTCAGTCTTTATCAGGCAAAAATAGCAATCGTCTAAATGATTAGTGGGTTCTCACCATACCATAGGTACTGCAAAAGGCATGCTTTTTCCCTTTCCATTCATCTACTGCACCTATGCTACGCTACAACTAACACATACACATGGGGAGCCCACTTCTTCTCTTGTTCTCCAATTAAAACACCAAAATATTGGAAGTAGGCTTTTTTAACATTTTCAGAAAATGGCTTGCGATTTCACTATAAATTCTCCACAAATATAACAAAATTTGTCAAGAGAGATTTTGCAACTATGACACGTCTGTCTCGTCCTTTAAACACTTTCTTATCTACACACAGGGACCACTCACTTCGAAACTCAACAGAAGACTGATTTTTAATCTTAATTTCATCTCTTATATTGTAAACAACACAGTTTGGGTACTTTTCCTGTTATAAAATGTATCAAATTTAACCGTCTCTTCATAAAATTGACTACTAGCTAATGTAAAATGGTCTTATTGAGCTAGTAAGAAATGGTTTGTGTTAGGACTTTAGGAATATTTTTCCTATTATAAAAGGGTATTTCCATCAAAAAAATAAAGACCTGCTTTGTGTTACAAAAATCTTGCCGATCAGTGTTATTTTTCTGTACGATCAGCGTTATCGTCCTAAATTTAAGCCTAACAGACAGTTGGAACGTACTGAAATATTCTCAATCTATCTCTCATCCCGAATATATCCCAAACCTCAACTTGTCCAAGCTACAACATGCTAATGACTAAATCCTTCACAGCGCACCCATCAGTTACGGAAGAGAAATCAACAGGTTTAATCGATAAAGTTAATTGATGAATTATATGCTGACAGCACGAACTGAACCGCCGCCATATGGTTCGATTTCATTAATTCACCCGTTTGCCATGTCATGAACAGTCGATCATTTTGATTATTATCACATTTTACACTTGAAACACACCTCACGTGACTCCATTACCCATAATTTGTGGAAGCTTCCACAGGTTTTCCCTCACATTTAGCGATTCTTGCCTTACAGCTTACACCAAGCTTTGTCCGCCCGTGAATGTTACATATAGAGTATTTGCATTTCGTGGAAGCCGTCTGTCTGTTCAGGAAATCGCGGTTCTTCCTGTCTTCTTCAAATTTCAATTTAGCTCTCTTTCTGAACTGAGCTCCCCAGGGCTTCTTTGGTTGATTCATTTCAATATCTGAAATAAATACAAAAAAATTAACACCTGCTATGCCGTGGATATCTTTCATGTAAATTGTTTTAATAAAAAAAATTGAGAGGTTTCAAGGGACACCTGGATGGAACGAAACTCGAATTAGTGAAGGAATTGTAATAAAATTTTATTTTTTTTAAGTTATAATAATATTTTTCTTATTATTAACAAATATAATGTAATATAAACTTAATTAGTAGGATCAATTTTAGTAATAGTTGGCTTGTGGTAACTGAAGTAGGAAACATATGTTTGGGATTCTATTTTATTTAAATGTCTTGAAAAAATTGCATCGATGGTAGTATTATTAATTTTGTTGTTGATTCTGCTGGATTATTGTTTATTCTTAAATCAAATTCTTCCTCTAGAAACTGTAGCAATGGTTTTGATTTTTCATTACTCAAGTTGATTTTTAAATCACCGGCCAAAATGAATGGACGTTTATCTAAATTTCTGTTGTATCTGCTAAGCGTTTGAGATACATCTTTAGAATACTCTAGCAGTGCTCGATGAATTTGTTATTTGGTGAGACATATATAACTGCCATGATTAAAGTAACGCCGTTTTCCATTACACACTCTGCTGTACATAAATCTGCAACACTTGTACGTCTTACGTGCAAGTCCTGTATATTGTTCATAATGACCGACATCTTTGGTGTTACAAGATTGGTCGTATCATTTGTGTTGTGATAAATCGCAAACTCCACCTGAACGAACAAAATCACGTTTAAAGTGAGCTATACAATTAAAATTCGGTATATCACATTCTTCTTGATTGTCCAACCATGTCTCTGATAATAACAAAATGTTCGTTTTTTCTGTAACAGAGTCGATTAAATCAACTGAATGTTTACGAACGCTTTGGACGTTGAACGTACACAATGAAATGCCTTTATCTCTAGTAATGAAATCAATGACTGATTTTGCCTTCGACACGACCAGAACCAAACTCACTGTTTGTGGTCTACTGGCAGAAGTTGTTGAGTCAGTTGAATTTTGTAGGCATGCAGCTTTAAATCTTTAGTGGGGATTCGCTGAAGAGTGCCTGTTGAAATGTCCAATTCTTGTGCCCGATGGTGAATTGACGTCTCTGGCCTTTCTGTCACACTCTCGCAAACTGCCGTGATGTTTTGTTCCGAACAACCTCTACGAGCTCTTATCGTATATTTCACATCACTACCCGAACCAGTACTTTCGAATTTTTTTATTATTCTTTTCACAGTAGATGAATTAGGCACATTATTTAGACCGAACATTGGACGCACTTTACGAATAGGGGCAATTAAACTTTCACCATTTTGATTATAATTTTTGACAATCAGGACGCGTTGTTCTACCTTGTAATGCTCCATGTTTACCAACTCCCATCTGTCAACTTTCGATCTGTCACGTCATAATCATGTGACCTTATGACTGTAAAACATGGCGCGCAATTCAAATCTTGCGCTCTTATTGAAACACACATCATTATTGAAAGTTGAAATAATTCAATCATGTTAGATATGGAACTACATAAAGGGTGAGCCATCTAGAGTTTGTATTTTGAAATAATGGTTGTTTCGAGACTGGTCACACTACAGTCATTCGTGTTTTAACAGAGTGTTACTTTAATATTTCACATTCACATTGTTATGTTCAATATGGCTATTCCTTTTTTCAGAAGAATTAAAAGAAATGCACTTTATTTTCACTTACTGGTGAACAAAAAAAAACCTGGATATCACGATAAGAAGAAATGATATTACTTCTTGTTTCGTACCACGGTAAATTTACTGCAGCATTTTGCCTATTATTTCAGTATTTTGAAATAACAGGCAATTGCAAAATTAATTAATTTCGGTGATTAATTTCCATGGGTTTAGTGGACTGTATTTGATGTAGTGTAGCGAAGAGTTGTACTTCAAGAGCACTTGTATGTATCTGTATGTATATATCTCGATGATGAACTAGCTTTGTTTATCTAATAAGTTAAACCATCGAAGATGATAAGGAAAGGACATAAAGTAAAACACTCGTAATACACTAAAATAACAACGAACTATAATTCTTGGTTTACTGTATATAAACCAAGTCAAAAGGTATGATTATTACACTGACAACAAATGTAATGAATTTGCCAATACTTTCGCGATCGACTGGATTACTATAGTCCGTATTGAAAGTATCCGGAAAAACAAAGCTCAATGGTAATTATTCCGTATATATTTTTATTTCTTGAATTAGAAAATTATAACGAAATATTCATCTTATTTATTATACAACCTCCATTTAACTGTAAAGACTTGACTAAACGTCGAGGTACACCCGAAACTAGATCACCTCCATAATTTTCTGTGATGGTAAACCAGGACTGTAAAACTTACTGAATTAAATCATCTTTATTTCATGGCGCTACTCGATCAACTTTAATCTTTATTAGTCCCCATATGTTTTCAATGGGACTAAGATCTGGTGAAGCTGCTGGCCATAAAATCATTGTTACTTGGTGTTCTTGCATCCAAGCTTGAGTATGAGCCGAAGTATGGTGTATTGCAGTATCCAGCTGAAAACGCCACCTCTCTGTATATAAACCATGCACAGTTTCAAGGAGAAAATCGTTTAGAATACCACAATACTTTTCATTATTAATAGTATCATCAACTATACAGTAGCGTAGACCACGCTGAGATATTGCTCCCCAATCCATTATTTTGGTGGGAAATTTGAACAGTAACAGGTTGTTTTGATAGGATTTTTAAATGATTTCCATCATGTTGGAAACGACTTTAATCAGATATCAATACATTATTAAAATTATCTTCTTGAAAACGTTGACAAAATTCTATCCTTCGTTCCTGCTAACAATCAACAATATTTTACAAATAGTGTTGCCATGCAACTTTGGCCATAGTCGACTATCTGCTCAACCTATTTTATACATTACTTTTGTCTTAGAATGTTACCAAAAAGTTTATCAAAATTATGAAAAATAATAAATTCCTGATACTTTATAGACGGACTATATATTAACAATAATAACCGCGATAGCTTGGACCGGAAAAATCACAAGCAACTAGTTTGACTATCAGAATGTTAATGCATAATGTAGCAAAAGCTACATACGACAAGTTTGACTATCCGAATGATAATAAATCTGTTCAAAGACTGAATGTTAGAGGTGCTCAATGCATATTCCTTCTAATAAAAAGAGGGAAATTAACGAAATTGATTATAAGGTCCATTTTTAGGTTGACTGAATGAATGATATAAAACTTCTTAATGGTTATAGAAAAATAATGCGATCAATGCTAGTAGATAAGAATAGGATGACAGTTCACAATACCGAATGCTGTGTCATGTGAATTAACAGGCATAAATAAATCAAATTGCTCTAAAATACTCTCCATGTTTTCTAAGGCCATATATAATCATTAGGAAACAAATAAGCTGAAGTGTCGAATAACACTAAACAGTTCGAATAACAAAACCCAACACTGCTAGACTGAAACTGTCAACACGGAAAGACCTAAGTATCGATAATAAAAGAATGAATTCTGTCGAACGCAGACAGGGTCATTTATAATGAGACGGAACGCTTCTTTTTTGGAAAATCGCTCACGTGCTTCAGCATGCGCTAAGAAATAACAATCACAGTTTGCTATTTATATGATTTCTCAAGTGAACAAGTACAAAAATGCAGGACAGATAGATTGAATAAAGGTTCAATAGGGCATAGTAATAAAGTAATTTACCAATAGTGAAAGATTTGAATCTAATTAAACATTTGGAAGGTTGCAAGAGCATTTGTGTTGATTTGTTCAATACTGAAAATATGCCAGCACAAACATTCCTGGAACTTCTTAGTTACTAATCGTATTTAAATCTTTCACCCTCGTTAAATTACTGTTTTACTAATAAAATAATAAGGAACGGTTTTTTACTTGATAGAAGGATTATTACAAAATTTGAATATCAAATCAGATTTAATCAGTTAGTCTTCTACAAGTTTAATTTCAAAAAATTTATTAAAGAAAGTTCAAGAATTAAATTAATGTCTTATGCTCATATTTAATAGACGTATAAAATTGAAATTCATCATACAATATCAAATGGAATTAAGAAAAACCAATGAATATAAATTGTCAATTAAAATTAATGAATAAATAAACATTTTTTGTTTCGTTCCAGGCATGCGTACTGAACTCTTCAGACAAACGTACAAAGCCCTGTTTGTTACAAAATGTATTGTTTTCTGATCATATATTTATGAAAACTAACTCTTTCTCCAAAATAAAAAACATAATTTTAAGAACTTATCAAAAACTAATTTATTTGAAATATTTAATATATTTAAATAAATTACTTCAAAAAATCTCAAAACATGTAGCACATCCTCAAAAAATTATTAAAATTCAGATAAGACCAGTTCAACTTTACATATAAAAAATAATAAAATCAGTTAACAATAAATAGACTTACCGGATGAAATATCCAGAAATATGTGATTTTCAGGAACATTCATCAATTTATATTCACTGGTTTTTCTTAATTACATTTGATATTGTATGATGAATTTCGATTTTATACGTCTATTTAATATGAGCAGTGCTTATAAAGGCATTAATTCAATTCTTAAAGTTTCTTTAATAAAAAATTTTTGAAATTAATATTGTAGAAGACTAACAGTTTAAATCTGTTTTGATATTCAAACTTTTTTACTATACCCGATTTGAGCTTTTTTAAATAGATTTATCATATGTTTCCTACATTTTTTTACATAAATCGCATTTAAATGTCTTAATATGCTAGAAATATATTATTGGGCTGTTCGGAAAGTAATTTCGTTTTTTTGGGAAAATAAAAGACAATTTTCGTATAATGAATAACTATTTTATCAAATTATACATTGGCCATTATGGCCCAACACCTTTTTCCATCTTCCTGATAGTAGCATGATTCCACACTCATAAAATTTTTGGTCTTTGCTGGCAAAAAACTGATCCAGTTAATTTTTGAAATCTTTATTTGAAGTAAAGATTTTACCGTCCAAAGAATGTTGCAATGACCGAAACAATAATAACCCGAAGGCGCCAGATCTGGAGAATATGTGTATTTCATTCAAGCTGTAAAAGCTTTTGGCGAGTGACCAAACTTATATGAGGTCTCGCATTAACTTGGTGGAACATTGCATCTTTTCTGTTGATTAATTCTGGCCTTTTCTGTTGAAGTGCATCATTCAGTTTGTCCAGCTGATGACAGTAGATTTCCGAATTAATTGTTGTGTTATCCGCTAAAAGCTCAAAATAAACGATTGCTTTGAAATCCTGCCAAGTTTGGCATCATCAAAAAGGTGATGCTGTCAGTTGACAGCATCACCTTTTTTTGATTTAACCTTTCACCGATCTTACGTGTTGTTATTTGCCGATTTGCATGAACTAATGCCTTTATCATGTCTTCATCAGCTTCAACCGGCCTTCCACGTGGTGCATCTTCGACATCAAAACTGCCAGATCGGAATTTTGTAATAAATCAGTTCATTTCTTCTGGGCTTGAACAGCATTTTTATCTTTTCTATAGTAAAGAAGCAAAATATGACAAAAATGCTGCTTATTGCTTTTGCACTTAGTTTATTTCAACATTGATTACATCATTGATTGAGAAAAAACACTCGTTAAAATTTTATGTTTGAATATAATTCAACAAACGACATTTCATACAAGTTTTTCTATTATAAATATACCGAAGAGCTTAAGTTACTGATGCCGCATTCCATTTAGTATTTCGTCCATGCAAAAATAACCATAAAATATCCAATTCAATCTGGATTGAAAGACATTCCATTTTCATTATTCTTAATCCGGCGAAAACAGCCCAACATTTGTGTCGCCTACTGGGATGAAAGAGAGAAGCAATATAAGTTAATTTGTTTGATCTTCTCTAAGAACACCTGCAGCTTCCAGCTAAATTAACTTGAGGCATGTGGACCACTTTTCTCTTCTTATCTTATGGACGGCTTCTGCCCTCCTGATGAGGTAGAAATGAGATATGAATATAGCAGGATAATATTTCGAAATACCGTCAACAAAGGATTAATCAGCTACATAAAAACAACAATGTTGAATGTTATTTACAAAACATATTATTTGAAATGGAAAATAATGAAAAAAATCTAGAAAATCACTGACGTGAGCTCTTGTACCCCTGTTCATATCAGTCACGATCCTCACGAAATTTTGCTTTAAGCTTCTTGTCGTTATCTTACATCAAGATTTCAGGCCTTATCGTTCGAAGATAAGCTCCAGTTGACCAGCTGTTCCTCACAAAATTTGTCATTAACCCTTCTTTGGCTATTTTACATCTAAATGCTAAATTTTAAATCGTTATCAGACCTGTTGGTATGAATCCGGTAGCGCTCGGCGCAACTCTGCTCACAATATATTGTTTTGAATCTTCTAATTTTCGGATCCTAACTAAATCCTGCACGAATATGCTTGTCATCGTGTTTTTTCTGAGTACCAAATTTCAAATCGATCAGATCTATAGTTTCGATATATAGTCGGACAGAATTGCGTTTGGCCTCAGATTCTTCATCAGTGACCATTTTCGGCTCATAATTCCAAAATTACAAACATTTAGGCCTAACAATAGCACGCAGTTTCTTGGAACAAGTACACAGCTAGTCTCATTATTATTATTATCCTGATACTCCTAGATCTTCTGTGAAGATCCCTCAGAAGCTTTTTCAGCTAATGCGAGTTAGGAGTTCAGTTGTGTAATGTGTAGGCTTTGTTACTGCGATCTTGCGCCACTTTAGGTAACAGCACTATTAATTTTTGACCTAACAGTGAAATGGTGGCAGGCACCCGTCCATCTAGAAAATTTCTTTTCTGCCTGAACGGGATTCGAACCCGGACCTCCCGGTCACGAGCCCGATGCTCTCCCGCTGAGCTATCCTCCACTATTTGTTGACATTTAAAAATTCGCATCTATATTCGCCCTTCATAGGAACACTAATTTATTGGCAAACAACAGCGCCATCTAATGCACGCGAATACACATACGCAGCAAACCAAATGTAACTCCCGGAATTTAAGACAGCCAAATTTCCAGAGTCCATGGGCTGATTTTGCTCCTTTACGAACTTAATCCTTCAATTTAAGCTTTAAATCCACCTTATAAATGTCAAAACTTCAAGCTCAAAGATATTGCGCTTCGAAACGAAGTATAGAAAAGAATTTGAGCATGAATTATTCTTCTGTACGATCAGCGTAATCGTTTAATATCATTTTCTATCATAAATTTAAACCTAATGGACTTTTGGAATATACTGAAATGTTTTCAATCTATCCCCACATTTATATCAATATTCGCTAACCGAAATTTCAATAAATCTCCTCTCAATGATTTTCAACGCCCATAACTTAGCAACAGCGCATTTCCATTCAACACGCAAAACGACACTTAAGTCACCTTTGCTTGCAGTAAAAAGTGGTAGCTTCGAAGCCCTATCCTACTTCTCTTGGATATGCATTGTCTGTGCCCGAGTTGTTAGGGACGCAATTTACACGCCGTAGACACCCCAGTCGATCTAGATTCAAGCCCAGCACAATGCATGGCAGATACCCTTAAACCTCCAGGCCAGTATCGGTTATCTAGGCACAAGAACTACGACCCTGAACAGCAGAGTTCCCTTCTAGTCTAGCATACAGGCTTTCAACCACTGCCCCCACCCCAATACCAAATTGAGTGGCCAGGAGTACGAATATTCCTCCGGGCCGATCCACTCTCCGTGCTAGCCTTGTTTCCAAAAGGAGCCATTGAAGGCTAACGGTCGCCAAAATGAGTTCAACTCGATGCCAGAATACGAACTCGCTAACACTAACACTAACTAACACGTCATAGTATCCCTCCTCTTAAAGCTAGCACAGGTCTAATTCTGAAGTATCGCCCTTATGGACAGCGTAATCGGGTAGAACCACGTCAGTTTTATGAGTGTGCGCCCTGTGTTACAACGCCTAACCCGACAAAAATAGTACCGTTAAAATCGGTGAAAAAATTTTCAATTAAAACAACATTTTTACATTTAATCGTCAAAATTTATTGGGTCGCCTTCAAAATAGGCTCCATTTGCTCCAATACATCTATGCCAACGGCACTTCCAATTATCGAAACATTTTTTATAGGCGCTTTCCGGGATGGACTTTAGCTCTCGCGCCGAATTTTGTTTTATGGCTTCAATCGACTCAAAACGGGTGCCACGAAAGGGCAATTTTAGTTTTGGGAAGAGGAAAAAGTCGCAGGGAGCCAAATCCGGCGAATACGGTGGTTGCTGAAGCACGTTTGTTGAGTTTTTGGCGAGAAAGTCAGTCACAATCGTAGCTCGGTGAGAAGGCGCGTTATCGTCATGCAAAATCCATGAGTTGTTCGCCCACAAATTTGGCCGCTTATTACGGATACGCTCACGCAAACGTTTCATAACGCCTAGGTAATACTCCTTGTTTACCGTCTGACCCTCTGGAACGAATTCGTAGTGCACCACGCCACGGATATCGAAGAAAACAATGAGCATCACCTTCATTTTCGAGCGGCTTTGGCGTGGTTTTTTCGGTTTCGGCTCATTTTTTGCCACCCATTCCGATGATTGCTGGCTTGTTTGCATATCGTACTCGTAGACCTAGGTCTCATCACCAGTTATAATGCGTTCCATGAATGTAGAATCGGAATTACAGCGATCCAGCATGTCTGAAGCAACCTGTTCGCGATGACGTTTTTGAAGAAAATTCAGGTCTTTCGGTACGAGTCGTGCGGTCACCTTTCTTATGCCCAAAATATCAATCAAAATCGTACGTGCGGACTCGTGGGATATCTTAAGATCATGTGCTATCTCTCTCAAGCTGGTACGACGGTTTTCCAGCACCCTTTCCTTAATTTTATCGACGTTATCTTCGATCGAACGAGGCAAGTCTTCGACCACTTCACGACCGTCCTTGAAGGCTCTGTACCAGTGATATGCACGAGTTTTCGATAGAGCATTATCACCAAAGGCCTTTTGCAACATTTTCAATGCATCGGCACACGAAAATTCATTTGCAACACAAAACTTTAAACAAATTCTTTGCTCAACGTAATCACCCATAGTAAAAATCGGCACGCACTCTGACATCGACTGACTTAATCAGCTGTTGCAAACACACTAGTTGACAGATCCCGCTCAAGCTTGGCATAGTAATTAAGGACAGTGGTACCAACCTAGGAAAAAAATGTTTACCTGCCTCATTGCTCCGCCAGATTTAAATCGATAATTCCCGGTACTTTCTTGACTGAATGTATGTTTCACGCTAACCCGATGCTCGGATAAACTCATGTCATAAACTGCATCGATATTCTTGGGACGGACACAGAAACTGACTTTCCCGATCAGTCTTCAGCTCTTTTGAAATTTGCAACTTAACTTTTAATGGCCGCACACGAAGCGCATTGATAATATTAATCAGATCTTCAATCTGTTTACCTTATAACCCCTTCAAATATAATTATTAGAAGTAGAAATAAGTTCGTACGGTTTTGATAACAGACGTCGCTACTAGTTTATTATTTCACTGTTTTATCTGGCAACACTTTCATTTTGAAGTGTCATCATTAGGCTTTCTTTTCATTATCTGTCATTTTGCTGAAGTGTAAAAAACATACTTTCTGTGTGCTATGAAAATGTCAACTTAGTACCGAATAATGTGTTTTTGCTGGAAGTTTCACTTTATTACTTCCATATGAAGAAAAAGACTGCCGAAAATCATCGTATTTAAGTGGATTTGGCCGAATATTCGTGGCGAGAAGATCATGCTCTGTATTTGGTCGCATCAGCTGGGTGTGGTATATTATGAGCTGCTACAATCAGGATCACAGGAGGTCTGCTGATGACAATTGCTGCATTTGTACCGAGCATTCCGAGAAAAACGGCCGCAAAACGCCGACAGATACAACAAAGTTATTTCGCAGTATGACACATGTTCCTTCGCCCGTTAAAACTTACCTAGGAACGCTCAAATTATTTTATTTTATTCTAATATTCTTCAATGTATTCTGGGTATAGGCATAAAAGAAAATTTTGGAAAAATTCTATTTTTCAATGCCGTCTCCTAGAACTTCAACGCATTTGTTAGATCAAGAAATAAGCTTCCCTGAACCTTGTAAAAAATATTCTTCCGGCTTCTCCTCAAAATATTGCTACCTTCAGTTCTTCATCGTCGGAAAATCGCTTTCCACGAAGATATTTTTTCACATTTGGTAATAGGTAGTAAAGGGTTTGTCAATGGAAACGCCCCATTCTTAAAGTGACATTACTAACACATGGTAGTCACTGTTTATTTGTGACATTGACAGTTGTATTCGCCAATGTCTACCATTTAATCATGGAAAAGTACACACTCCAACAACGTTTACAAATAATCCAAATTTATTATGAAAATTCGGGATCTGTTACTCTAACTTTACGTGCTTTAACGCCAATTTTTGGTCGTTATAATTTGGTCGGATAAAAGAACAGTTGAACGTTTCGTGAAGAAGTTTGAGACAAATTTTACACTGCCAATGAGACAAAGAAATGCAAGATTTGAAGAGAATATTGCTGCCGTACGTGAAAGTGTTCCTGAAGACTAAAATATATCGATTTCCCGACGTTCACAAGAACTAGGCATCTCCAAGTCGTCTTTGTGGCTAATTGTACGAAAAGACATTGGTTTCCACCCATAAAAAATTATTTTAACTCAAGAACTCAAACCAACAGATCATTTAAAGCGCGGTGTATTCAGTTTGGTGCTTAGAGAAAATCGGAAATCATGCAGATTTTCATGAGAAAATCATTTTCAGCGACGAGGCTCATTTCTGGTTAAACGGTTATGTTAACAAGCAGAATTTCCGTATCTAGAGTGGTGATAAACCTGAAGAATATCAAGAACCACCATTACACTTTGACAAACTTACTGTTCGGTGCGAATTTTATGCTGGAGGAGTCATTGGACCTTATTTTTTTTCAACGAAGCTCATGAGGCGGTAACTGTCAATGGAAATCATTATAGTTCAATGTTGACTGATTTTTTATGGCCTGAATTGGTTCGTCTTGATTTGCAGAACATGTGGTTTCGACAGGACGGCGCCACTCGTCATGCTGCCAATGACACAATGATTTTATTGAAAATAAAATTCGGTGATTCGATTATTTCAAGAAATGGATCGATAAATAATCTTTCTTTGGGGTTACATAAAGTCATTGGTTAACAGCAATCATGTAGCAAACTTAGACGGTTCACAGATTTGTGTGAGAGAGTTATGGAAAGTTGGGTTCAACGACTTCATTCCTGCCAGCGTTTCCGTAGTGGACATTTAAATGATGTTTTGTTTCATAACTAATGGTATTCGTTTTACTTTATAATGAAATGAAAATTTCAATAATTTTCAAGAAAATAATGTGTTTTGTTTACAAAACAAAATGGGGCGCTGTTAATGAAAGACCCTTCAGTATTGAACTCTCCAAACTAGGGACATTGATAATTCCTGATTATGCATGTGAAAATGCATGAATTAAATAGTCGACAATTGAATGGCATTAAGTGAGTGCGGTACTTTTCCAGATCAACTTAGAAATTTATTATCCTCTACAACCACAGGGTATAACTTTTTCATTTGTACGATCGATGAGATGAGAAAATTGGAAAAGCTGGTAGTCGGCACATGTTTCACCTGGATCTCAACGGAATCGAATATCAGCATCTCATTCAGTGTTGAATTTCTGTTTGCATTCAGGTCAACGAAACTACGCGTACCAAAGTTTGTTCAACTCGGGATGATCTCCATTTTTCGCGAAATCCAATAATGGCTTTTATTTCCATCAGGAATTACTTATAATGAGTGTCTTGTTCTTCGCACGCAAAAAACAGACCATTCTGTATGCATACCGCTTTACAATCTAATGAGAAAGCAGAATCATATTTATCAATTTTGTAGAGAATTGCTTGGTATGTAAAGATAGCTTTTTGAATTATTCGGAAGTAATTGATTAAACGTTAACCAATTAGTATGCAAATTCTTGGCTAAGCATACTTCAAATGGGGGTGAAAGAGATGTCTAGACTTTAATACTTTATTTACAGCCTAAATACATATATTACAAGTTTACAGATTTGAATTATTCACACAAATTGAGGGAGTTCTTTCGGTGTAGCATCGAACTCTAATTACGGTGAAAACACTATCTCGTTCGTCGATAAGCAGTTCTTCTTTGAGCTTTTTCATCGTTGTTCATGTCACCGGCCTCACTTTTACTGGTTTCATTTTTGGGTTCATTTTTCACAAATTTATATCTAATTACAAATAAATGATGTAGATAAGACATTCACTTCCAGGCCTTTACTGCGTTATGGGTTAAAAAGAGAGAGAGAAAGAGAGAGAGAGAGAGAGAGTTCATTGGAAGGTTGAAGTGAAATGCGAATATAAAATAATTCAAGAGTAGAGATAAATGTGTTTCATGAGTTAAGAGAACTTAAAACTCGCGAGTGGTTTATTTTGTGCTTTTTGGGCAAGCGACAAAATGCGACTATTTTGGGGATGTTTCTTCAAGGGTGCTTTGTGGGTAACTTAGATTAGAGGACAGTTTGATTATAACTTAAGAGACAAAGAGAAATGTGATTAGAACTTACTTTTAGAGAATGTGCGTGGGATCAGAGCTGCATGTTCGAATATTGCGTGACCGTTTGGTCGAGGGAAAGTCTTCAACTCACCTTTTTGCTAACTGTAGTGAGAGGATTGTTGTAATTGGTTTCTACGAAAAATCTGAAGGACAAATATTTTCGTTGGAGTTCAAGCCTGTTTAGGTTTCTAGGAATTAAATGAGACATATTTGAAAGGACTAAATTGTTGAACCCTGGGGACGTAATCGTTATGTACCTGAAGAGTGAATTGAAAATTCTTTGTTCAAAGTAAATTTGAACAATGTTGAACTTCAAAAATAATAGGTTGGGGAAAAATCCATTGTTTTTTCGTGAAATTCAAGACTTGTTTCGGATTGTCAAAGTTAGGTCAAATATGCACCGTTTTGTTCTATAATTTTTTTGAATGTTTGGATGATGGAGGTCAGATTGATGTGGTGTATACTGACTTATCCCGAACCTTCGACTCTGTCGATCACCATATCCCGCTGAAGAAAATCTGGTCTTTCGGTTTCAGTCCGGCATACGTAAAGCTCATCAGATCATACTTGGAGGATAGAATAAATTATGTCTTCTACAATGGTTATAGATCACTTGAGTATGTTCTTTCATGTGGAGTGCCTCAAGGGTCAAATTTGGGACCATTATTTTTTATCATGTATATAAATGATCTTACTTCTCTCAAATGTCCTGTTTTAGCGTTTGCCGATGACCTGAAGATTTACTTGAGAATACGCAGTCCTGATGATTTGGTACTGCTCCACTCAAGTTTGGAGTATATTCATAGTTCGTGTTTATGCAACAAACTCATGCTGAATATGGAGAAGTGTTTTAAAGTTACATTCAGTAGATCACATCGATAGCTATCATATAGCTGACAACTATGTTGGCGATAAAGATCAAATATATGATCTTATCCTCTTTGATTCCACGTTCAGTTTCATACCACATGTTGAAGAGCTGTGTGCGTCTGCTAGCCGCACTTTGGGCTTTGTGTTAAGGTGTGGCAGGGACTTCAGTGAACTTTCAATTTTGAGGAGTTTATATTTCACGCTGTTCATCAGTAAGTTGGAGTATACACACTTGATATGGTTTCCTATTCACGACTGTCATTTGGTATCACTGGAGCGCAACCACAGAATGTTTTTCAAGTTTGTGTTGTTTAGGCGAACTGGCATATATCCCGAGCGTGGTACTGATCTGTCTTTTATCATGGATGAGATGAGGATATCATCGTTGCTTGCTAGGCATGAGAATCAGTGTACAAAGTTTGCTCACAGACTGTTGACCGGCAGGATCGACTCACCTTATCTGCTATCGAAAATTCATACTGCCTCTCTCATAGAAGTCTTGGAAAAACTCTAGAAATCGATTTTCACAATCTTCACTTGATGCCAATTTCTTATCACTCAGAAAGCTTTGCAATGCAAGAAAAAGATAGTAATCGCTTGGTAACAGGTCCGGACATATGGTGGAAGCATTAAAACTTCCCAACCAAGCTCCCGGAGTTTCTGGCGAATCAATACAGACGTGTATGACCTGGCGTTGTCCTGATGGAACAAAACACCTCTTCTGTTGGCCAATTCTGGCCGTTTCTTGCCAATCGCTAGCTTCAAACGGTCCAATTGTTGACAGTAGAGCTATGAATTTAGTGTTTGACCGTATGGAAGTAATTCATAATAATTTATTCCTTTCTAGCTGTGGGAAGTTTTATTGATTTTTTTCATAATTGGAAAAAAGTGCACCTGAAGCTCATAATATGCTTGTGGAAGTTTACGGTGACAGTGTTCCAACTGACAAGCCATGTAGATAATGGTTTCGGAGATTCAAAAGTGATTATTTCAGAGTTGAAGATAGGTGTCGCTCGGGACAGCCAAAAAAATACAAAGACGATGAATTACAGACATTATTGGATTAAAATCCGAGTCTAACGCAAGGGGAGCTTACACTTACATCTGGGGTGACCAATCAAGCAGTGTCTGTACGTTTGAAATCTATGGACCTGATTCAAAAGCAAAGCAATTAGGTACGTTATGAATTAAAGCCAGGAGATTAGCAAAGGCGATTATTTTCTTGTGAGCAGCTGTTTCAGGCAAAAAAAAGATTTTTCACGCCGGGTAGTGACACTTCTATGACAATCCCAAGAAAAAATGCAAATCAAATCGTTGCCATCGACCTCAAAATCAACACCAAAGCTGAAGTCCGAGGGATCGTTGTATACTACGAGTTGCTAAAACCTAGTGATTCCATTACGGATGATCGGTAAAGACTGCAATCACTTCGTTTGAACCGCACATTACGAGAAAAACGCTGGATATAAGGACACACATGAAATATTTATTCTTTTGTATGGCAACGCTTAACCTCACGTCGCAAAAGTTGTCAGAAAATATCTATGACTATCACTTCTTTCGAAGAAATCGAAAATTGGCTTCAAAATTTGAACGCTTCAAAAGACATGAAGTTTTGCCGAGGCAGGATTTGGAAATTACTTAAGAGGTGGGGAAAATAGTCAGCTATGATGGACAATATTTCGATTAAATTGTTAATTTATCATTTTATGAACTAAATGCATTTCTCGAGCAAAAAAACGGATCGAATTAATTTGTACTTAATTTGTGAATTATAAATGTTATACTAAATACAAGAAAAACTCGCAAATAAGCCTAACAAAGATACTAAATTACATTGGAAAACGCATTTCACAATCACAAAACAGCAAATTTTGTAAATGACATCCTCCAGCCCTAATACAAAATTTTGTTGTTCTCCTCAAAGGCGATCGCACTCTTCCGAACATTGAAGTTTTTCTTCAGGTTTCATCACTAAAGAATACTTTGCAACCAAAATGAGGATCAACAACTAGTAATAGTCCTTTGAGGTACAATTGACAAAAATGAATCCTTGGACCAAAATCTCCAGGTTATTTGTTTCTTCTGTCTCTGTCCCCTCTTACTTAACCCAATTTCTTTATTTTTTGTATAAACATTATCTTCATCGTTATACATCGTTATCATCATCTTTATACATTTTTTCCTTTGGAAAAAAGGAGAACGTATACAATACGAAATCAATGCCTTATAATATAAAATAATAAGAAGAGGCCTTATAATAAAAAATAATAAGAAGAGGCCTTATAATATAAAATAATAAGAAAAGGCCTTATAATACAGTTTCAAACAGAAAAAAATTGCATTGCTTCACACAGCCCTAAAGAACAGAAGCACTTGGAAGATTTGACGATTGGTCCAAGATTATCTCAAGTTCTACAGAGTCTTTCCTATAAATGGCGAAATAAATTTATTTTTGGATATTCTCTTCAAGTTTACAAGTGATAGAGAAAAGGCAAGTCTAAACTTTCTAATAAATTTGTTAAAGAAGGTGAATAACATCTATTATCACACATGAAAAGCATTGTATGCCATCCCAAACGGTATTCTACAGAAGTTCCCAAAGTTGTTCTGTGTGAGAGGGGCCTAACAGATTCCATAATATGTCGAAATTTGAATGGCAGTTTCCTGCAGCAGGAATACATTACCTCAACAGATGACGCTGACGTGCGCATGACAGTTTCCAAAATTTGACAACAATTCAAATGATATCAAGAAGCTAACAGTCTTTCTTGTTTTTAGTTTTTTGTTTGAAATTGTTGATTATTTTTCAATTTTTCATTGTAGGATATATAAGAAGGCTGAAGAAACTGGAAAAATCCATATAAAGTAAGTAGGTGTTACGCTGCAAACTACTCATTCAAGATTTCCAACTTCAAAATTCAGTTAAAATTCGATATATAAAAAAATTCAATTTATATGCCGTTTAAAAATATCAAAGATTTAATGCGATTTGTCCGATCTTACCTTCTTAAACAAAAACTTAGAAATATAGATTATATATGAATTAAGAATCTAACCTTACTTTGGGAGTCAATAACACTTGCATATTACTGAAATAGCATTATTAATTGATACTGCTTTATGTTTATGCTGAATATGGTGTTTTTACCTATTCAACTTTTCTTTCCACCATTTCATTTATAATAGGAATATTTGTTAATTCTTTGATTACAGGCAAAATGTACATAGCATCTTCTTCCACATCAGTCAAATTTCATTCCTTCCCAGAGGGTGATCTGGTCTATAATTACCAACCCGGCTCTAAAGTTGATGGACCGGTCAATAATATCTCATGGAGTAAAGATGGAAGCTGGTTATCAGTCGTTCCAAAATCAGGTTTAGCTGAAATTATCAGTGTTCGAAATCAGCTCAAATTGATACACACCATCACTGATGTGGAAGAGCCTTCTTGCACAGCATTCCAAAACACAACTAAGAAATTCATTGCCTTTGGTACTAAGAATGGGCAGGTCCTTATTTATGATGTCAAACAGAAGAAGATAAAAAATAGGTGGGTATGAAGGAAGGGTGATTTCATTTGTTTATAAAATTTTCTTGAAAGACTGAACTATATCTGAGCTGTGCTTTGTTTTTTATTGTAGAAATGAAGGTTTAGAAAAATTCATTATTTATATTCATCCATTTCTTGAAACAATATTTAGCCAAATAAAATATCCAAAATACACTGGCAAGCAGAAAAAACGGGTCACTTGTCATTACTGTTCAAATATCTTTCTTAGTTAAAATTTTTACGAGAATCATGAAATTTCTGAAATGGTAGGGAAAATAGAATTGCCCAAAGAAAAATGAAACTTTTTATTGGATTTGTATAAAACTAATAAGCTTTCTTTTTTAAATATTGAATTGTATCAGTTCTTACGTGGTGAAAATCCATATTAAATAATATTTACATAAGGTTATTCTGATTTTCACAAATTTTTATTATGTTCACAACAATTGTTTCGCATAACAATAAAAATTTGTGAAAATCAGGATAACCTTATTTAAATATTATTCTTTTTCAAAATCAAAAACTTCGAAATTGAAAAAGTTATCGTAACTGTGAATATTTCAGTATCAGTATGACGTGCGACCTCCCCTAACTCCGATTTTGGTTTCCAAACATCTTTGCATGCTCGTGATGAGTCTTCGAATATTCTCTATTGGAATATTCTCCCATTCATGACAAAGGGCTTCACGCTGTCACTATTCGAGCAATATGTGGGCATTGTTATGCATAAAAATTCCCCACTATCCCAGAAATGGCATATAAGGTACAAAATGGTCCATAAGAATTTCCTCTATGTATTTTACCAGGTCGTCTGGTCAGCCTGTCTCCTGATACCTTGTCAATATTCTTTGGACTGTAGATTGGGTAATATTCATTCTTCTAGCAACAGATTTCTGGCTGCCCATTTTCAATAAGTGCTACTATTCTCGCCCAATCTTCAATTGGTAAACTCGTTTTATGAAAATGTTTTCTTTGAGAGAGTCTAAAACAAACTTTTCAATATTGAACGCAACTGGTAAACGATGAATTTATCGTGAAGACTTATTCGAAGATGGTTTCTGTTATCAAGTATTTTAGCCTAGATGTCTATATTTTGTGCATATTCAGTTGATTTTTTAATGAAAAGTAGATGATGAACAAAATACTATTCAATCAATTTGAACACGTGAGTCTATTGGAAAAAATAATGTAAAATCTTAGTGACCCGTTTTTTTGCTCGCCAGTGCATTATATAATGAAACTGTGATGGTAGAGAATGTGAGAAAAACTGTGTCTTTCAGATACCCCAGAGCTTCATCATCAATCTCTCATATTGAGTTCACGGCAAGAGACACCCATTTAGTAGCCGGCTGCCTCAATGGGGAAGTCAACTTGTACACTACAGTCACACATGTGCTGTCTGCCACACTTAAGGTTCCAAGATCGGAGAGTATAAGCGCATTGAGAACCAACCCGGTGAAGAGGAATTTTGTTATTGGTGGTAGCAATGAAGGAATAGTTGTTGTATGGGACACTAATATAAATAAACATAAATTCTCTGTTGAGTCACATAAGGCTCCTGTTACTGGTGTGGCTTTCTCTCCTAATAATCCTGATTTGATAATTTCTACAGGTAATATACACTGAATAACATAACATAAAAAGTGGCAGACATAAAACACTCTTTTTAAAATATTTCCAATGGAGTTTTTTGGGAAAACTATGAGGTATACCAATTTTTATTATAAATGCCAAAGAGTCAAGTAGCATGTTATTTTGGAGGTATTTTAATTTTATTTCTGACAAGATTACAAGATTCCTATTTTGAATTGGTTTCATTGCTTAAAACTTGTTAGAAGTAATCAGTGAAATAAAGAGGGGGCCAACTAGAGTTTGCATTTTGAGGTAATGGTTATTTCGAGCGTGGCAAAACTTCTGTCATTAGTGTTTTGACAGTTGGTTTAATATTGACATTAACAAAATGGGTCCAGTTACGCTTGAACAAAACTGAGAAATATTGAAAACTTATTTCCAGAGTGGTAAATCTTGTTTGTGAAAACTAGATCATTATTTCCAAGTATTACTTTATATTCAGATAACTGAAAACTTAACAAAGGTTGAAGTGTATTTATGCAGATTTAACCCGAAACCGATGTAACTATTTTTGTAAGAAGTGCTCCTTTTGTGTTTTGGTAATTTATAATGTAGCTTCCATCAACGGTATTCTTTTTTTCATCCATTATCACTCAATAAAATAGATTTATATAAATAAGATTTCTCACTCCTACAAGCACTATCGAAAAGCCTGCAAAGAAAACAAAACAATGACTCAGAAGTATCACTCCATAAGTCAGTCACTCCTAACACTGTGGAAACAGAAATTTGATAACATACGATGCTCACCATGTGTAGAAGAATGAAACCGGGATTTTTTTGTAGAAATGTTTCAAGAATGATGAAAATATGTCATTCAAAGTTATCATCTTTGCTATTTATACATTTTTCGCACAGTTCTTCTTATGAAACGAACCAGTTATTAAGCCATTTTCCTATGAATTGAAGCGTTGTTCGATGAAACCATGTTCCAGTAATGCGAATAGATGATAATCGGACAGAACAACATCTGAAGAATAAGTCACATGTACTAGTATTTCCCAACTGAACGCCTGGAATGTTTACCTAAATCATTTTGCTGTGTGATGAGACATTATCGTGGAGAGGATGACTTTGAGTTTCCTTTTTCTTTATTCCACTCGTTTTTCATGTAATGCTCGATTTAAAACGATAAGTTGCTGTCGGTAGTTATCAGTGTTAACGGTTTCACCATTTTTAGCAACTCTTAATAGATTTCACAGTTCTGATCCCACCAAACACAAAGCATTGTCTTCTTTTGAAAGTGATTTGGTCTTACATTGGATGTCGATGATTCTCCTGGATTCATCTATGATTTATGATGCTTAAGATTCTTGAAATGTATCTATTTTCATCACTTGTAACAATTAGTTGAAGAAATGACTTTCTTTTGTACATGCCGAGTAGTATTTCTGCTACTCTCTACTGATCAATCTTATAAGATCTCATAAGATTGATCAGCAGAAACAAAATTTTGTCTATTCAAAATATTTAATTTATAGAATTTTGGTTAACAATTTTTATTTATCGGATTTTGTTATATCATTTGGATGTCTTATAATGAATGTTTATTTAATATGTTGTTTGATATAAGTGGTACTAAATTTGAAAATCAAAACAGATTTAATCTGTTGTCTTCTACAATTTTAATTTCAAAAAATTCTTTGAAGAAACTTTAAGAATTAAATTAATGTCTTTATAAGCACTGCTCATATTTAATAGACGTCAAAATTCATCATACAATATCAAACGGAATTAAGAAAAACCAACGAATATAAACTGTCAATTAAAATTAAAATATAAATAAGCAAACATTTTTTGTTTCGTTCCAGGCATGCGTAATGAACTCTTCAGACAAACTTACGAAGCCCTGTTTGTTACAAAATGTATTGTTTTCCGATCCCATATGAATGAAAAATAACTCTTTCTCAAAAATATAAAACATAATTTCAAGAACTTCTCAAAAACTAATTTATTTGAAATATTCAATATATTTAAATAAATTACTTCAAAAAATCTCAAAACATGTAGCACATTCTCAAGAAATAATTAAAGTTACGATAAGATCAGTTCAACTTTACATATAAAAAATAATAAAATCAATTAAACAATGTATAGACTTCCTCAGTGAATCTTAGGAATACACGGTCCTCAACAGAAATAAAAGTAAACACCTTTATATATCCAAGGTACTTATGTTCCATATATAAGTGGTACTTATATGACATAATTTCAATTTAATTCCTGAAGTTATAATTATTAAATATAATTTTTTAAAATTAAATATGTAGAAGGTTAATATTAAAATATTTAAATAATTTTATATACCTTCTATCAAGTATTAACGTCTATTTATGTTATTATATATATATATATATATATATATATCAACTTTATTTAGCACCTGGCTAGCAGAAATATTACAAAAAAAATAATTCACTTCACATTTACAAATCTTCACCTTACGAAGAAACAATAATTAACAACTATGTTAAATTACATTTACCTTTTTTCTATTACTTGTTACTTGATCTTTTTCCTAAAATGGTAAACCATCCAAGCAAATGAATGATAGATACTTTATCAATTTTTCAGGTGCTGATAGACAGTTTTGCTGTTATGACATAATCTCCAATAAATGCATAGCTAGTGTTCCTGTGAATAACAGTATGACATCTGTCGACTTCTCTTATGATGGTACCCACTTTGTCCTGGCCTCCCAAGAAGGCAATATTAGTTTGTATGATTCTAGGAGAATTCTAGAACCAGTTCTTGTTTTTGAGGCTCACAAAAGTTCAATAAAAAATGTCGCTTTCCAAAAACAAGAAATGGTGAATTCTAATAGCAGTCTATTGGAAGATATTGCCATTTGTGAACGACACTCGAAGAACGATGATGAGATAGTTCAGAATACTTCCTTCGGGGCCCTTCTTCCAAATGGGTTGGAATCGGGAGATGTGCCTGATTTTGAGAGGGCAAAATCACCAAATATGGTAGACTCATTTATGGCAGGCTTGGGATTAGATGGAAATATAAGCAAATACGATAATACAGAAAACGGGGAAGGTAAGCAGATATTCATTGAATTTACAAATGAAAATAAGGTCAAGAGAATCAAGTTTTTGTGACTGACCGATCCTTATACGAGGGGTGTACAATGTATTTTCGATATAGGCATGAAAGAAAACTCAGAAAATTTTGGAAAAATTCTATTTTTCAATGTAGTTCCCTAGAACTTCAATACATTTGTTAGAAGAGAAATAAGTTTCTCTAAACCTTGTAAAAAATATTCTTCCGGCTTCTCAAAATAGGTTTTAATTGCTACCTTTAGATATTCGTCGGAAAATCGTTTTCCAAAAAAAATATTTTTTCACATTTGGGAATAGGTAGTAGTCACTGGGGGCCAAGTCTGGACTGTATGGAGGATGAGTAATTTCTTCGAAGCCACATTCCCGCACAGCGGCCTTCGTTACGCAGGACTTGTGAGCCGGCGCGTTGTCGTGAAACAGTAACAATCCCGCTGTGAGTTTTTCTCGCCTTTTGGTGGATAATGACGCAGTCTTGGTAAACAGCAACTATCTCTTCATGAATAATTTTTTGACTTTTTCCATACTTAGTGAGGAACTTTATAACGGCGTGATCGTAAATTAGTACAATTTTATATTTATACTCTGAAATAGTGTTATTAGTAAATGAGATAATTAGATTACTCACATTATTAGTATACCGATACCAAGAATACATTGAACGGCTCTCGTATATAAGATGATAGGTTTCCGAGGAAAATATATTTCATTTTTTGTGCCTTTGTTCTAGGGAACAGCATGCTATCGTTTTGCCCAATTGTCTGTAATTAAACAACTGAGTTGTAATGTCTATAAACAATCTAACTTTGGAACGGAAAAAGCTGGAGACTTGAAACGTCTACAGTGTCTTTAGAGCCTAATTATTTTGGTTAAGTTTGTTAATGGGCAAATTCCTTCCAATGGTTCCGCAGTTATTGACATTTAAATCTCTTCTTATTTTCTTGATAGTTCCTATACGAATTTGATATTTATGGAAGGTGGATAATAACAACTCGAAGATTTATGCCAAATTTCGTGAGGATCGGTCGTCCGTGCGGACGATTGGGGGTAAAAATGCTATTTTCCAAACGCCATCCCCACTTCGGAATTTTTTCAACGACTTGAAACACCGTGTTTCACCTCGAGCATGTTTATCGTAAACTTCGACAAGCACTCATTGTGATTTTGCAGCAGTTTTTTTCAAATGATAACATAAAACCAAGGTTGTCCTCAAATCATAGTTCAATAGTAGATGCAAAACTCGAAATGTATAAGGTTATAGAAAAATATACCGGTTTATGGAACTTTGGTTGTTGTGAGAGTCCAACCCAGTTGTTTGAGATCGTTTTCTGCTTGAAATTCGAAAATTACAGGCTATTGGGCAAAACAATAGTACTCTGTATGTAAATTTGAAACTTTTAGGATTGGCTTAAGGCCTAAATATCTTAGTTGAGTTTGTCAAGGGACGAAATAGGCCAAATGGTTCCATAGCTCGAGTTTAAATTTAGCATTTAAATATAAAATAACAAAAGGCTAATGCAAAATATTGCGTGATTCATAGACGATTTGAAAAAGCGTGCAAAAGTTCCAGTTTTAACGCCAGTGCGCTTCTCAAATGTTTTCTTATTAAATCTTTCAAACCTTCACAGGTGACAACTGTAGTGATTATAATTCTTATAATAGAAGACGAAGTCAGGACAGTAATGGGGAACCAGAAAGACTAAGTTTGTACAAGAGGAGGTCGCTAAGTACGAAACAAGTATCTACGTCTACACCAACATGTCCCCAAGTTGTTGTTTCAAAATTGGATGCCGTGTCCCCTATAGTGAATAATATGAATGAAAATAGAAAAGAAATACCCATTTCTCTTGACTGCATGAAAAAAATTGTGCAAGAAGCTGTTGACCATGAGATAACAGAAAAGTTCAATCAGTTTACAAAAGAAATCAAGTATGAGTTTTCCAATACAAATGCACAAATGAGGAGAATGAATCTGGATCTGATGATGGCAATGATGAAAGATTTCATTAAAATGGAAAATAATATGAATGTTTTGAGAGAAGATCTGGCATCAAATTCGCCTTTGTCCGATAATTATTTGATGGAAGAAAATTTGAGATTGAAGAAGCAGATTGCTCTTTTGGAAGAGCAGTTATCTAAGTCAAACTTGGAGCAATAATAAATCAATGAGTATTTCTAATGCGGCTGTGAATATTTTTGGAATTATATATATGTAGGTCACAATATTTATGCATAAAATATAATAAATCATTTCCACATGATGAAAGTGTATTTTTAATAGTGAAACATTGGATATTTTTTTAGCACAAAAGTCTCTTCTGTCTGCCCAGTTGACTAAAAAATAAAATTAATGTATACATAAAATTGTCATCATAAGCCTTAGAGTGCTTGTACACTAATAGTTAAATAAATTCCACTAATTTGTAATAGGTACCACTAATTAAATTTCATTAAAATATTCAAAGTATTTGTTGATGAACAACTTTATTTATTGGAAGAGACAGTCCCTTATTTTGTGATGGTTCATTTTAAAATAGAATAAATATGAAATTATTCTTTTTTCTATCATTATTTTCTTGTTGAGAATAGAGTGCCCTGAGTTTCCTAGTGTTTTCGAAAAAAGGTCGAACATTATCAGTCACCACTTAAGTATCCAAAGGATGACTATAATTTTGCCAGACAAGTCATGTTTTTGCAGAATTAGATAATCCTGAAATACTACACCCAAGGTTAGTTGGAGTATAATCCAGCAGTAAAACTATTAAATGAACAGACAGACCCATGGGATTTCCCACTTTTCGAAATTCTACACTAATTGGAAGCTTCCATAAACGTATAAAAACCTTTGAAACACAACTTGTTATACTCTGTATGAAATGTACACTATGAAACTATAGGTTTCTGTATCCTCAACAATTAAATAGTGATAGAAAACGAAATCATTTCTTTTTTATTGCCACTTCAATTTATTTGCAGCATAAATTTACGGAAACTGTTATTTATCTATAATTTTGAATCCTGTTCTGTGACATGCAAAGTAATTCTGTTTTTCAACATGTTGTCAACTAACTTCAGTGAGTTGTTCTTGAGACATTCGAAATTTATTGAAATGATTCATCACGAAAAATTTCGTATGAACATTTAAATCATTCTACCTCATCTTCGATTGATCTTTTTGATACATCGAAAAATCAAATTTCCGATTGCAAACTTAAAAATTTCTGACTACAAAGATTGCTACTAAAGTTCTATTTTTATTTAACACTTATTCTATTAACATATGTGTGATTAAGATTTCGTCATAATAAATTTTCATTAGATTTATCAATAAAAGTAATATAAAATAATCTTTAAATAAAATTTGAAAGTAATCTTACATATAAACTGCAAAGTTTGTAATGAGAAGAAAAACGCATTAAGATATAGTTTTCATTCTGTAACATACAGTAATACAACAATTCATTAAGTTCGGTATATATATACTTAAGTTTTATAATTTTCAGTAAAATCTACATTTTAACATATAATACAAAAAGGAATGCCTTTTAACTATTAAGTAAATAATTTTTCTCCACGGTACTATGAAATGAAATTTCAAAGAATAAATAACAAATTATTTAAGCACGGTAGTTCTTATGTAATTCGGGCTTGATAGCATAAACAAGGTCCAGAACTCCTTGGATTACCTGCAAAAAAATTATAATATTGAATAACTTGTAAGATATAACTGGGGAGGATAAAATAAAAATCGAGGACATTCAAGTAGACAATGAAATCTTACTGGAAGTTTTTGAGATGAAACAGCCTTATTCATGTCATCAACACGAATCTTGGTGTCTTGATCAATTTTGGAAGCAACATCTTCCCTTGATCCCATGTGTTTTGCCTCGAACTCCCTGAATTGACGTTCACGTTCTTTACGATACTTCTCAATTTCATCCTGAGCTTCTTCTTTGGCCTGCTTCAACCTCCTAGCTTTTCCTGGTAAAAAATGGTCAATTTGAACATATAAAGTACAATAATATAATAGCATCTAATTTCATGAAAGTGTATTAATTGGATAACTTCAGAGTGAATACAATTATAATAAAAAACTTTCAAGAATACACTTAAACATCAATATTAAATTTAAACTCGTGACTTAAAACTACACCCATGGACATATCAATGTTGACAATCAATAAATTTTGTGGGAATTCTTACGTTTTCTGGCTTCTGAAACTTTCTCAGCTGCACGTTTTTCTGCTGCTAATAGTTGTTGAATTCCTTGAGTTTGACTTGCCATGATTACTTTAATCAATTTCCAAACCTCGATTCACCACTACCGTTCACAACAAATCTAACAAAAGTGTAACACGAACGGGTAGAGTAGAACAAGTCATATGATACTTGACACTTATGATGACAATTACTTCATTGAATGGAATAATTAGATCGATGTTCTATGACCGCCACGTTTCATTTCTTATTTTCGATTTTATTTGATATTCATATGAACATTTATTTCTAATTCTAACTAGTGTTAAACAGCAATTGAAATTGTTGCGGGAAACATGAAGACGAAAAACGTCACTCTAATTCTGTAACGTAAGAGCAAAGGCAACAAACATATGTGTATTGTTTGTTGCCTGTTCATAAATATAATACGTACTTTCAAATAATTGAAAGCCTCCTAATGGGATCAACATGTTACGATATTTGTTTTATTTTGGCCATCCCTGGATGACGATGACAGTTCTGTTAGGAACATAACCTAATTATGTTAATGTTTTTTGATAAGATATTTGTATGGAATTAATAAGCAAAGACCTTTCGGATCTTATGTAATTGTATGAGAAAAGTTTTCGGAAATTTGTTCATTACCTCTTGCAGTAGCCTGGTTTTAGTTTTTATAGCATTCTTTATTATTATATGTTCAGAAGATAAACCTTCATCCTTAAATCCAAAAATGGCAAAAGACAGCGAATCTAGTGATAAATACACAATACTTTTGCCAACTTATAATGAACTTGATAACATTCCTATTGTAATTTGGTTGATAAACAAGTATATGGAGGAAAGGTATCCTGAATAAGCTTTCTATTCTTGTTTGCACAGCTTTTTTATCGGCATTTGCATTTCAGCGGTTACAACTTCGAAATTATTGTAATAGACGATGGAAGTCCTGATGGTACATTAGATGCTGCTAAGCAACTACAGAAAATTTATGGTGAAAAAAAAATAGTTCTACGTCCTCGAGCAAAGAAGCTCGGCTTAGGAACTGCTTATATTCATGGTTTGAAGCATGCCACTGGAAATTTCATAATCATCATGGATGCTGATTTGAGTCACCATGTATGTAGTACCTTTGAAAATTTGAAATATGAGGTGTTAATTGAATTACTTTATTTTTGAATTCATATTACTATTACAGTTCATATACTGGGTGTTTTTAAAAGTAAGTCTTTGTTTTTAACGGTTGGATACCTACTCTGTTGCATAAAACTTTTTGGGTTTTTTTGTGGGAGATGCTTTATTTAGATGTGTTTTATGATCAGTTGAAAAGAACACACATTTAAAAACATTCTTTATAGTTATACTGCTATCCTAAACAAGAAGTTTGTATCTGAGAATATGATCTAAATGGAGTTTATTTATTAACATATAATAAAAGCTTTGTTTTCTACCCATCTGGTAAAATTAAATGTCATATTGCTACTATATTATATATATATATATATATATATATATATTTTTTTTTTTTCTAAGATTACACATTGCATCAAACAAAAATATAATTACTAATTTTCCAACTCTTGCATAATTAGCATTGCACTTTTTTAAAGAACTTCTAAAATTTCAATTCAAATTTATTGTTTTAAAAATGTTAAACCTTAACTCTTCAGAAGTTTGCACCTACCTTCTAAATATTGTGTAAAATGTTTGTCCACATGAGAATTTCTCTTAACACCATATGGATCAAATTTCATATGAAAGTTTAAGTCAACAGATATAGTGTAAAAATAGAATTTTTTAAATGTTTTTTTATAATTTTGGTTATTTTACTTAATGAATGGGGAATTTTGAAGATACAAATTTCATGTGATGATGTTTCATTGGCAAAAATTATCACTCAGGTTTTTTCTTATAGTGATGTAAGATAAATGAGAAAATTAGCTTGTCTAGAAAATTGTCTATATTTTTAAAAATATTTTAATAAAGATATAATCTTTTTGACTAGGGTGGCAGAATAAATTTTTATTTGTCATATTTAAGTACTATTTACCCTTTTTGTACAGCCCAAATTCATTCCTGAATTTATCAAGAAGCAAAAGGAAGAAGATTTTGATCTTGTATCTGGTAGTCGATACATAGGAGATGGTGGAGTCCACGGCTGGGATTTCAAAAGAAAACTTATTTCAAGAGGAGCAAACTTCCTATCCCAAATTTTATTGAGACCAAGAGCATCAGATTTAACTGGATCCTTCAGATTGTATAAAAAACCTGTATTAGAAAAATTGGTTAGTAGTTGTGTTTCAAAGGGTTATGTCTTTCAAATGGAAATGATTGTAAGAGCAAGACAGTTGGGATATAGCGTAGGCGAAGTTCCGATTACTTTTGTTGACAGGGTATATGGAGAATCAAAATTAGGTGGATCTGAGATTTTCCAGTTTGCCAGTGCCCTTCTTTATCTTTTTGCAACAACTTAGTTGTCTCAAGCAGAAACTCAATTAATCTAGTGTTTTGTATATTTAAGAGGAATGACTGCAATTTCAGAAATGATAATATATTAATTCCGTAATGAAATAACTTTAGATTACACTATTGAAAAATGTTTGTGCTCAACATAAAAACACAATTTTAATTCAATATTTTAAATTATAAGGTAACATATTTTGTACTTTACAAAAATATATGTGTGAAAATGTTAGTTTTGATCATAAATATACCTATTGTTCTCTTCCTAATTTGTTTCATCTGTGAATGATTTTAACTATTCTGAGAGAGCTAATATATGGACATTATAATATTTTATATTTAAATGAAAATTCACAATGGTTATTGTTTTTAGGATTTTATAGGAATCTGAAATTGTATTATTAGAATTCTAGTTAACTTTCCTTCTTTAAAAAAATCTTAAATTAGCACAAGTGTCATTTGTGTGAGTTATTTTTGAAAATAATTTGTTAGGAGGAAGACATAAGAATTCATTGAATATTTATTGTGAATAACTGATTAAATGGACATGTTTTTAGAATATGCCTAATAATATTTATATGTGATATATTTTATTATAACACATCATAATGGCACTTGTCTGCTGATAAAGTATGTTTCCTTTTTTGGAACGAGAGTGAATCAACAATGGAACAACTGAATAATAATAAAAATAATGTTTATTAATTTTATTATTAGGAGTACAAATAAGTTTCCGCCGTTTTTTAACACAAATTAAATATTTATTATAGAAGAAATGATTTTAAACGACGTGAGACTGCTTACTGAGTGACTTCTAATGTTAGAGCAAGTTCTTTTTTTGTTTGAGATGAATCTTCCTCCAATAATTCCTCCAATTCTGCATCCTCGTAAATTTTTGGCCTTCCACTGCGAATTTTGTCTTCTACGTCGAAATCACCATTTTTAATCTTTTGAAACCACTCTCGACACGTTCTCTCACTCAAAGCACCCTCACCATATGCTTCTACGAGCAATTGATGCGCCTCAGCAGCAGATTTCTTTAAATTAAAGAAGTAAACTAATGTTTCCCGCAAATGACGCTTACTTGGCTCAAATTTTGACATTTTCCACTTATAAAAATTATATTTTACCAATATAAAATCAATGATATTAATAGGTTATGTTGTTCTTGAATGTCCAAACTATTTTTTAAGCCAGTTATCATCTGCGAAAGCTAACCGAAACTCCGTGCCGCGCCATCTACAATAAAACGGCGGAAACTTATTTGTACTCCTAATATTATTATGTTAATATTTAATAACATACAATATTCCTGTTTGTTACAAACAAATACAAAAAAACGAAGATTAGGTTCTACTCTAGGTAAAGAAATAAATATTTATTTGAGAAAACCTCTAAGGCAGTTACAACCAAGGTTGGATAAAATTATTTCTAATACAGTAGTTAATGTCCAAAAAGAAAAAGTATCGAAAGCTAATACTGATAACTACAAGAATATGTTAAACATATTTAATATCTACAAATCAGAAATTGAAATCCTCACAACAGCACAAAATAAAGTTAAAGAAGAGTCTGAAGAACTACCTGTAATGTGTTATGCAGGAAAAAATATAGAGAGAAGGTTTTTCTCTGAGATAAGAAAGGTAGAATCTGTTCAATCTACTGATAAGTCCTCTAGCTTGTACTCCGGGTTCCAAATTTTTCATCTTAATTGCTTTTAAATTTATTAAATAAGTATTCAATAGAGTATATTAATAAAGTTATTCACCAACTTTCTCAGTTACTAATCATATTTAAATCGTTCACTCTTGTTAAATTGCTTTATTATTACACCCTAGTTGAACCTTAGTTAATAGATTTATTATATGTATCCTACATTTTTCTACCTTACTCCCATCAGAGTGCGCCTTTGCCTTAATGTACTAGGAATATATTATATTCCTGATACTTATAGAGAGAAAGACAAAATATGCTAATAAGTAGCAGCCTTTGTGTCTACTCGACAGTACGTGTGTTTGCTTATAGTTTACATCGCGCAGGTTTTTTTATACATGATAGAGCAATAAAATATATATTTATTTAATAACTCATTGTTCTATGATGCAGATAGGCATGGAACTAATATGTTAGTAAATTAAAACAAATTGTAGAAATTACTATGTTTTACTACCAAAAAAGATATATTACACATTTTCTTGTGACTCGAGTTTCGGTAAATGAACTATCCCATCATCAGACAATTGAAGACCTAACAGTGGTACAGAGGTATTTAAACAAAAGTGATAAATATTCTGAATATTTCAAAAGATTCTAGATAACACCTAATGGTGGTACAGAGGTTTACAAGCGGAACGTGATAAAAAACCGGGTTAAAAAAGAGGGGCCTTCTAACAGATATCGGAGTGTCGGCAATCGACAAAGAAGGTTGTTAAACAGATGGTACCCATTTAAATATCTCAAATAATTTTTGGGGTTACATAGCTCCGTACGGTCATTCATTATTTTTACATTATTTTGTTGTACATTCTGTCAAGAAAGTACCGGGAATTATCGATTTAAATCTGGCGGGGCAATGGAGCAGGTAAAATTTTTTTTCTTAGGTTGGTACCACTGTCCTTAATTACTATGCCAAGCTTGAGCGGGATCTGTCAACTAGTGTGTTTGCAACAGCTGATTAAGTCAGTCGATGTCAGAGTGCGTGCCGATTTTTACTATGGGTGATTACGTTGAGCAAAGAATTTGTTTAAAGTTTTGTGTTGCAAATGAATTTTCGTGTGCCGATGCATTGAAAATGTTGCAAAAGCCCTTTGGTGATAATGCTCTATCGAAAACTCGTGCATATCAGTGGTACAGAGCCTTCAAGGACGGTCGTGAAGTGGTCGCCCATCGACGGCTTCGATCGAAGATAACGTCGATAAAATTAAGGAAAGGGTGCTGGAAAACCGTCGTACCAGCTTGAGAGAGATAGCACATGATCTTAAGATATCCCACGAGTCCGCACGTACGATTTTGATTGATATTTTGGGCATGAGAAAGGTGGCCGCACGACTCGTACCGAAAGACCTGAATTTTCATCAAAAACCTCATCGCGAACAGGTTGCTTCAGACATGCTGGATCGCTGTAATTCCGATTCTACATTCATGGAACGCATTATAACTGGTGATGAGACCTGGGTCTACGAGTACGATATGCAAACAAGCCAGCAATCATCGGAATGAGTGGCAAAAAATGAGCCGAAACCGAAAAAACCACGCCAAAGCCGCTCGAAAATGAAGGTGATGCTCATTGTTTTCTTCGATATCCGTGGCGTGGTGCACTACGAATTCGTTCCAGAGGGTCAGACGGTAAACAAGGAGTATTACCTAGGCGTTATGAAACGTTTGCGTGAGCGTATCCGTAAGAAGCGGCCAAATTTGTGGGCGAACAACTCATGGATTTTGCATGACGATAACGCGCCTTCTCACCGAGCTACGATTGTGACTGACTTTCTCGCCAAAAACTCAACAAACGTGCTTCAGCAACCACCGTATTCGCCGGATTTGGCTCCCTGCGACTTTTTCCTCTTCCCAAAACTAAAATTGCCCCTTCGTGGCACCCGTTTTGAGTCGATTGAAGCCATAAAATAAAATTCGGCGCGAGAGCTAAAGTCCATCCCGGAAAGCGCCTATAAAAAATGTTTCGATAGTTGGAAGTGCCGTTGGCATAGATGTATGGTTAGGTACTGTAAGTACAGTAGTTACAGTAACCATACTCACCTGACGAAGTCAATATGTAATTGACGAAACAATTGTCGTTGAAAAATAAGCGGAAATAAAGTGTTTTACTTCAAATCATTTACATCTTGTTTAGTTGAAAACTTATTCGGAGTAGTTAGTAAGCTTAGAATAGATCATGAGATGAAATTCATAACTCTCAGGTTAATTTTATAGCCGAACTCCTCGACGTTAAAGATTGCTATCAGATTAAATTGGATTATGTCAGGTGGGTACTCGTGAATAATGAATTGAGTAAACAACTTCTGCTTTCCTGCTCCAGGATTTCGGGTTCTCTCGGAGGAAACGCAACTGATGCATCCCTTAATGAAACTAACTTGAGGGTTATATTTTTAAGGGATAAAAAATATATTACAAACGCGTTAATGTATGGAATACTCACAAGCATAAAAACTCAATAGGGAAGGGATGCCGAAGATGATGCGTCTAAGCCAGTTTTTTATTTACGAGTAAAAATTAACAGATATAATTTGATTGTCATTGAATTATTCACTAGATTTTTTTTTCAAAATTAAATAGTCCATTATATTTACTTGACTTTTGAAAAAATTCTGATTTGCATAACTTTTCCTTCATTGAGAATAAGATGACGCACTGTCCAGGGAAAAATGATGCAGGTACGGCAGTTCAACAATTGCAACATTAATTATTTAGAAACAAATATATTGTTTGGTTCTCAAAGTCCAAAAAAAAAATAAAATTAAACTAAAAACACAATACTGTATCTTAATGAACAGAAATCTCAATCTTAATATATTAGCAAAACTCAAAAATGTAATTTGCGGGACTTTCAACACTGCTGCGTTCCTTATGAGCTCACTTTCTACAACTTGTACATCGTTTCGGTTTTGCTAGTGAAATCTCCACATAATATGCATATGTCAGTGGTGGATTCCCCGTGTCCACTAATTCATCATGACACGTTGCTTTCGTCGCTCTCACTACCTGCCATGATTTTTCTGGAAAGTGCTTTGCACATTAGTTCAAGCTAAAAATACTTTTTTAGTTATATTTTTCTTGGCTTCTTGTAGTTTTGTCATTTTTCCTTTGTTTTTATAATGTCTCATTATTAAATCTTTTTTTAAAGGAGTGATGGTTAGAATATCAAAATGTGCTGCTTTTGGTGACAGCGGACAATATCAGCAACAAACAAGTTAAATGAGTGTGCAAGTGATTTATAAACAACAAAATAGTAGAGGCCCCAACACGGAGCCCTGAGGAACTTCTAGTTTCCTACTGTATTCTTTTATTCATCAATTCTAACAGAAATCAATCTATTTTGGAGAAAGCTACGAAATCCATCGTAAAATAAGTCTAAAACCCAGACTGTAACATTTACCCATGAACTGAAAGCAAAAGGTGTCAAAGGCTCAGGAAAGGACAAAAAATATTCCTGCTACATGTGTATAGTCCGTCTAGAAAGTATCCGGAATTCATTACCTTTCATAATTGTAATATACTTTTTTTTGTAACATTCTGAGACAAAAGTAATGTTTAAAATAGGTTGTGCTGACAGTCGGCTATGGCCAAAGTTGCACGGCAATACTATGTCTCAAATATTGTTGATTGTCAACAGGTACACAATTTATGAAATAATGCTGCAACTAGAAAAAAGGAAACAGGTAGAATATTTGCATAGATAAGGTTTTCGAAAAGTTAAAGAATTAGTGTCATTGACTGAACTGGGAAAAAGTGCTGTATATAAGACAATAAAGAGGATAAAAAATGGCATGGATTTGAAGCATAGACCAGTTTCAGGAAGACTGCGTAAGATTAAAGGAAACAATTTAAACGCTTTACTGGCCTTAAAAAAAAACAATCCGCCCTTGGGGTTTCGAAAATTGGCTAATAGATTTGGAAATCAACGAAATACAAAATAATGTCCGTATGTCACTGAAAAGACAAGACTATATATCAATAAAATTAGTATAATGATTCCTTCACAAAAGGAACGAAGGATAGAATTTTGTCAACATTTTCAAAAGATAATTTTAATAATGTTTTTATATCTGATGAAAGTTGTTTCCAACTTCGTGGAAATCATTTAAAAATCCTATCAAATCAAATCAACTTGCTACCGTTCAAATTTCCAAACTTTCCACCAAAATAATGGTTTGGGGAGCAATATCTCAGCGTAGTGCTACGCCTCTCTGTATAGTTGATGGTACCATTAATAGTGCCAAAGTATTGTGGCATTCTAAGCGATTATCTCTTTGAAACGGCGCATGCTTTATATCCAGAGGGAAGGCGTCTTCAGCAGGATAGATAATGCAAGATGCCATACTTCGGCCTATATCCAAGCTTGGATTGCAAGAACACCAAGTGACAAGCATTTCATGGCCAGCAGCTTCATCAGATCTTAGTCCCATTGAAAACATATGGGGATAATAATGAAGATGATTTAATTAAGATAGTTTCACAGTTCTGGACTACAATCACCGAAAATTATGGAGGTGATCTAGTTTCGTGTGTATCTCGAGAATTCTCAAGAATTAAAAATGTGTACTAAATAATTACAATTGAGCTTTGTTTTTTCCGGATACTTTCCAAACGGACTATAAGTCTCTATCCAAGCACTCCTAAATTGATTCAGTAAAATTACATAATGGTGATTGAGTAGAACAACGATTTCTGAAACCATGAAACATGGTCCTCTAGCATTCCAGAAAATGTTCCCTCTAAACTTAAAAAGTCTGTTTCATTTCTTTTAAAAAATATAAATAGCATGTTCACCAGAAAGCGTTCAAAATTCCCGTCCATTCTCATCAGTCGGAAATTATTTGGATGTTGAATAAAAATAATTGTTGAAAAAAATATATATATCGGGTGCTTTTTTCAGAGTGATAAAACTTAAAATTGAAGTAAAACACATTTAATTTAAGATTGAAGCCAAATTTTATTTTTTATTTGAAAGATAGTTTTATGACATTTACGTTTTGAAAATAATTTCCGGCATATGTTCACCACGATTAGCTCTGAGGAACCGCATTCAACCAGACAAATTTTGGACCACTTTTTCGAGTAATTCATGCCTTATTTCATCAATAACACGAGTTATGTTGGCTTCCAAAGCGTCTATTGTTTCTGGTTTATCAGCATAAACCAATGACTTGACATAACCCCAAAGAAAACAATCCAGTAAAGTTATGTCGCATGATCTTGGGGGCCAATTAATTGGACCATTTCTCGAAATAAAGTTATCGCCAAATCTTTCTTTCAATGAATCAATTTTTACGGTATCAGCATGAGGTGTAGCACAATCTTGTTGGAACCAAAACACTTCTGGGTCGATACCATTAAAATTTTGAAACAAATAATCATTGATCATCGATCTGTAACGAGCACTATTCACTGTAACATTAGCTCCAGCATCGTTTTTAAATAAATATGGACCGGTGGTGCCTCCAGCGTGTAAAGCACACCATACCATTTTTCAGGATGCAATGGAACCTGCAGAACTTTTTGAGGATTTTTCTCACTCCATATACGGCAATTTTGCTTGTTTACATAGCCGTTCAACGAGAAAAGAGCTTCTTCATATACACAATTTTACGATAAAAAGTTGATCAACTTCAAGCTGTTCTAGGGCCTAATCAGCAAACGAACGACGCTTATTATGGTCAAGTGACTTTAGTTCTTGAACCAGTTGGATCTTGTATGGGTGTAGACCAAGATCTTTACGCAAAATTTTCCATGTGGTAGATGCACAGAGTCCAACTTGTTGTGAATGTCGACGAATAGACAAATCTGGATCATCATTAACACTATGACTTACAGCAGCGATATTTTCTTCTGTACGTACAGTTCTTTGTCTTGTTGTTGTTGTTGCATCGAGTAGAGAAAATATTATCCGAAATCTATCGATAGTTCGACGAATAAGCTGCTCTGATGGACGATAATATAAACCATAAATTTCACGAAGTGCTCTGTAAGTTTGGCGAATAGAACACTGATTTTGATCCTTGATTTGTCAATGCTTGCTGAACAGAAATGTCAAAACAACATGTCTTCTACCTTCTGTCAAATCTATCGAAAGTTCTATCACTCTAAAAAAAAAACACCGTGTTCCGACCTGTAGCCAACTGAGACATACTTTGCAAGGCGAGCCCCACTTCATTGAAATTCTTCAATGAATGACACTTCATTCTTCACAGAAAAATCCAGAAGAGGATACATGGTAACACATTCAAATCAGAAACGCACCAGACGCATGTCGATATTGGAAAAAACCTGGAAGTAATATTCAGTTTATGTTCAAATATTTTTTTTGGAACTTATTATATAATTACACGATTCTCACCTAACATGAACATGCGCGTTGCTATTCTATTTCGGAATGACCAACACCAGATCGTTCGAGTCTGTGCTTCTGAAAATATTGGAAGAAATATGAAAAATTTCTAGCGTGTCTGCGAAACTTTTGAACTGATTTTGCCCATTAACAAATTAAGCCGAGATATTCAGACCTTGAACCTTACCTTTCAAGGCTTTAATTATTTCCATTCAAAAATTAGCCTGTTTACTGACAGACCAGCCGGACAGAATTACTTTCAACCTCGGATTTTTCATCAGTGACTCCTCGTTTATGATCATTTTCGGGTCAAAATTCTAAAATGATATACATTTGGGTGAAACGATAACACGCTGTTCCTCGATGATTTAGAATGAAGAGTTTCGTATGGAACCAAATTTAGCGCAGTATACGAAATGAACATCCTGTATTTTGTTAAAGAAAACTGCGCTTACTGTAACAAAGTTACATTCAAAGTAAATAACTACCAACCATTTATAGCGCAGTTAATGACACCTTGAAAGGAATATATCCTATAGGAATATTATATTGAACCTGATCATCCTGTCAGAAAGAAATAATTTTTATATTGTCTAGGCAGTATTTATTATATCATTTACAATGAGTAATGATTTTTTCAAAGTGAATATAATTAATATCTGCCAGACTGGAATGTATTCATGGAATGTAGATGACTCCCTTATAAAAATGACCGTTCCATTATGCTAAGGTCCCAGTTGATTACTGAATCAATATGAATGATTAAGATATTTTTCCGTTCAAATGAAAATGATAAGGTGACAGTGAATGATGTTGATTTTAATGGTAGAAGTGAAAAAAAATTTCCTGTTTGAAAGGAATACGAGAATTGGTGTTTAAGTTTTGCAATATGATAACACTGTGGTGAGTATGTCAAATCTGACATTTATATCGCAAATTCTGATATTTTCAATGGTAAACATACTCAGAAGTGCATTTTCTATTTGTATTGTTTACTGATACAATGCTTCATATTTTCAACAAGCATCAACAGTTCTGTAGGTTCATTGAAACAATTACCACTCTAAACTGCAACTGGACCACTTCTGAAAGGATGAACTTCTTACACCAATCTACTATCATTTCTGGGTACTAAAAGAAGAGTCCATACGGGAAGACGTCGATTATTCGAGGACTGTCTGTATTTTGATTGATCTGTTCATATCACCCACGAAACCTCACGAAATTTTGCATTAGCCTTCTTGTCGTTATTTTACATCTATATGCTAAATTCTTTTGTTGTGAGTAAAAGTTGAAGTAATTTCGTGTATTCATTATTTGCCTATTGCAACAATTAGATACCGATAGATTTAGTGAACAGGACAATTTTTTGAATATGTATAAATTGTTAGAAATTGTTCACATATCGTTTGATTAAGGAACCTGAGGCTGAGGATTCAGGTTTGGGCATTTAGGTCCCAACTACCATGTTTTGGGCGCAATCAAACGATTACGTGTGTTCTTGATATCTAGGAGTTATTTTCATAATATACTATCACTTTGTATCGGGTGTTTTTTTCAGAGTGATAAAACTTAAAATTGAAGTAAAACACATTTAATTTAAGATTGAAGCCAAATTTTATTTTTTATTTGAAAGATAGTTTTATGACATTTACGTTTTGAAAATAATTTCCGGCATATGTCCACCACGATTAGCTCTGAGGAACCGCATTCAACCAGACAAATTTTGTACTACTTTTTCGAGTAATTCATGCCTTATTTCATCAATAACACGAGTTATGTTGGCTTCCAAAGCGTCTATTGTTTCTGGTTTATCAGCATAAACCAATGACTTGACATAACCCCAAAGAAAACAATCCAGTAGAGTTATGTCGCATGATCTTGGAGGCCAATTAATTGGACCATTTCTCGGAATAAAGTTATCGCCAAATCTTTCTTTCAATAAATCAATTTTTACGGTAGCAGCATGAAGTGTAGCACCATCTTGTTGGAACCAAAACACTTCTGGGTCGATACCATTAAAATTTTGAAACAAATAATCATTGATTATCGATCTGTAACGAGCACTATTCACTGTAACATTAGCTCCAGCATCGTTTTTAAATAAATATGGACTGATGGTGCCTCCAGAGTGTAAAACACACCATACAGTGATTTTTTCAGGATGCAATGGAACCTGCAGGACTTCTTGAGGATTGTTTTCATTCCATATACGGCAATTTTGCATGTTTACATAGCCGTTCAACTAGAAATAAGCTTCATCACTAAACACAGTTTTATGATAAAAAAGTGGATCAACTTTAAGCTGTTCTAGGACCCAATCAGCAAACAAACGACGCTTTTTATGGTCAAGTGGCTTTAGTTCTTGAACCAGTTGGATCTTGTATGGGTGTAAACCAAGATCTTCACGAAAAATTTTCCATGTGGTGGATACACAGAGTCCAACTTGTTGTGAGCATCGACGAATAGACAAATCTGGATCATCATTAACACTATGACTTACAGCAGCGATATTTTCTTCTGTACGTACAGTTCTTTGCCTTAAATCTTAAATATATCGATAGTTCGACGAATAAGCTGCTCTAATGGACGATTACGTAAACCATAAAATTCACGAAGTGCTCTATAAATTTGGCGAATAGAACACTGATTCTGAAAATAAATTTCAACAATTCGTAAACGTTGTTGCGGCGTGAGTTTTTTCATGATAATTTTTCAACGCTTACTGCACAGAAATGTCAAAACAACATGGCTTCAACCTTCTGTCAAATCACAGTTATCCCTATCGAAAGTTCTATCACTCTAAAAAAACACCCGATATATCACAATGAAGATTGTTTTGCTTTTGTATGAAATGTTTGTATTTTATCTAATTTTTAAAACATCGTCGTTATTGGGACGATATGTGAATAGAACAGACTACTGAAATATAATATGTAATAATGGGCATTCATAAAGAACCTGCACAATCTTGTTAATTACCTGCACAATCTAGTTAATTTTCTGTTGATTCATTTGTACGTCCTACATCCATTTGGAACAAATAAGAAGGGGCCAATTGGAAACTCGGCCCATTCAAGACATATTTCCCAGGAACCAATATTTAGGCTTTTTCTATAACCAATTAGCAGCCTTTTTCTCGATCTTCTATTTGCCCTTTCCATCTGCCCAACAACGAACATTCGCTCCAGTTTTTGCTTTCATCCTACAGAAAAATATTTATCACGTTTCGTGAGCTCGGTCCAGACTCCCCTTTTTCACCCTCCACGGTTTTTTATCGGGTAAAATGTGAAACTTGGATGGTTATCAGTAATGAGAAATGCGTTGCTCTCACTGGAGATATACAGGTTGCTTTCGAATGTAACTTTCATTCAAAAGGGGAGAAACTCGTAAAAATGAAATATTCCATTAAAAGATTGCTTGTTTAAAATTAAATGATCTTTTATTTTCTATGAAACCAAATGAATTAAATTAATGGCGGATTTTTCCAAATGAAATGAGCTATAGTTACAGAAAATTCTTTGAATCGGGATACTACAACTTATATCTATGTAACAGTTCAGAACTCGATCGTCGGGACCTAAGCAGAAGATACTCATGTTTCTATAGTTGTTGGCTTCATCATCAATGTCTGCTCAAGTGACCAACGAATGCAACATGGCCACGCATACGATCGCAGAAGATGTACAAAATATTACTTTCTATTAGGTATTAGAACTGGAATTAATGATGAAGCCAACAAGGCTAGAAACATGCATGTCTGCTGCTTCTGTCCCGACCATCGAAGACACCTGTTCAAGGCAGTTTAAGTTTTGAACTGTTACACAGATATCAGATGTAATGTTCCGATTCGAAAAGCTTTCTACTGAGTTTTAATACTTATTTATTGTCGAAGTGTTAAAAAAAAGGTATTTCTGTATTGGTTGACACCAAAGAGCCTACACAATAGCACAAATTAAGATTTGTGCTCAAAACATGCTCAAAACATCGGAATTTTGAAATAATTCATATCAAGTAATAATTGTAATTTAGCCTATTCCCTTCGATTTTTGAACCTGGGAAAGTACGTGAATGTCATATGAAAACTAAATGTTTGATGCCAGCTGTGATTTTTCTAATGAACCGACTAAGAAACATTTTAATTGTAAGTTCAGTAAACAAGACATCTGAAAGATGAAAATAAATCAAATAATGTATTTGGTTGCTCTAGTAGCTAATTTAAAAACCGAAAATCGCTTATATCTCCAAAACCACTCATTTGCGGACCCACATATGGAAACTTTGTTTTTTTACCACCGGGTATTTGACCTTCAACATGAGGAAGATTTTTTCGTCTGTGAAGGTAGAACTAATCGGGAATACACTTCAAATAGTTTGATGTGGTGTGCTGCGCATGTGTATTCGCGTACATTAGATGACACTACTGTTTGGTGAAACATTAGTGTCACTATGCAGAGTGAATATGCATTGGTCGGCCGGATCGATACGATTGTTCGTCACAAGTCACAAGACTTTCCGGTGGCCGTTGTGAATTTTAATGGAGTCGTTTTACGAAGATGGTTTGGGATTTTTTGAGACTAGTTATATAGATCAGAATTTCCAGTTGAAATCGTCTTGGAACTAGCTTTTGGAGGGCTGAGTCGAGTTGAAGTTTTTAGAGGTCTAGTGGTCCAGTCTACATAATGCCGTGGACGGATATTTCAGCGCATTCTTGCACAACGTTAACCCGTGCTTGGAAGTTTAATACATTGAGTACACTTGTTGAGTTGGAATTTTTATTGTCATGTCGATTGGAAATGTATTGAAAACCTGGTGAAGGTATAGAATGCCTGCTGTAGAAGAGTTTAGAAGAATACTGGTAGCGTCTTCACTTACGGAAGTTGCCCTCGTGAAAGAACATCAATAGAGGAGACCTCAGAATATTATAGGTGGGACAGTAGTATTGCAGTAAGTGATATATGCATGGAGCTTTAATTGCATTTTCGTTATTACATATGACGATATGATAACTATAGGTTCATATTTACATTTTACGAACATCAGTACAATTTATTTCAGACCTGATTTACGAAATATAAGAAGGCTTAAACGAAACTTATTTCGATTTTGTTGCCTTTGAGATATGTTGCGAAAATGTATTAACGAAAATGGTTATGTTTGTGAGGGTTAACAGCAGTTTGAGAGTTCTTTGTCTTTAATATTTCTACTACCCTTCAGTGTATTTGAGTTTGTCCATATCAAATTAAAAATTCATAATGCGACTTTTTTTTTCATTAAAAACGAAGACGAACTCGTTTGCTGGATTTTGGTATTCTTTATTTTTGTCTTATGGGGAGAAATTTTCTAGACTCCCTTTATTATAATTGAAGCAGTAAGCGTCATGACAGCCTACCGCAGAAGAGTAACCTCGAAAATGCAAAGAATTTGAGAGGAGTTTCTATAGTTTTGAGTGATAGAATCCCGAACATGTTTTCGAAATCTACTTCTTTATTTTGAAAGTTTAAAAATTTGATTACGTATGTATTTTTGAAAAAATTCATATATTTATCTCAGATAAATGACAGTTGAGGGGTGCTAAATTCATCACCTGTTCCTACTTCACTGTCTCATTAGAGGTATATTTTTTCTTAACCTCACAACACAGAAGGAAAATTCCAATTTTCCGAGACTGACGCGAAGCAAATTTCAACTTGCCCCGGGAAATGTTTTGCAAGGAGATTTTGTCAAGTGGAACCGTTATGAGTTTCTCTAGAACGGCAAATATTGGAATATTTACTCGCATGGATAACGAATGAGTCAGAGAAAATTGTGATTGCGACTGAGCCATCCGATTGTTACAGTTCTCTGAGGTTTAGAATACGTTTGGTGATTACGAAATCGGAGAAATCTATGATTCATGTCATCATTCATCAGGATTTATATTTTCATCCATATGACATAGTAATTTTACTGGACAAGGATTGAGACGAATTCTTTCGAAATAAAAGATTGGGGATCGATATCTCGTAAAGTATCGATCAAACAACTTCAGATTTCTGCTCTTTTCAAGGTGATATTTCACACTAAAAAAACTTTTGCTGTTTTTTGCTCGGTCCATTCAGTTGTGAGTAGCAGGATGGGAACTGGCGGAGCAAATCAAAACCGCCATGGTCTCCGCCTATCACGAAAACTGCTCATTAAGATCTAAAAAGGATAACCGAAATTCATCTTGGTGGAATAACAACCTGAATAAACAGAGAAAGGAGGTTCGGAGCACGTCAAAAAGGCATAGATGTGTTGATTCCGCATCTGCTGAAATCATTTAGAACAAGCATGGCTGGGGGGGGGGGTTTGGTTCCCTACAAGCTGGACACTAACTAAAGTGGTCTATATACCAAAGGTGGGACGAACAGAACTGGAACTGTTATCGTTCAGGCCAATAATTTGAACATCGTTCTTGCTGAAGAGTCTGGAAAAGGTGATTGATCTCTATATCAGGGGGAAGGTGCTAATTGACAGTCCACCTGGCCCTGATTAATACGCCTACAAGTCAGGAAAATCGGCAGAACTTGCATTACACAATTTGGTTGGAAAATAAAACCAATCTTTCCATAATCGAGGGACAGCACTAACAGCGTTTATAGACCTTGAAGGTGCTTTTAACAATACGCTGCCGACTTCTATCGCTAAGGCTATCTCTGCGATAGAAATCGACCCGATAATTTGTAGATGGATACAGGCAATGCTATGGGGCAGAATAATTACGACCTCATATCAGGATGAGGTCTTCGAGTTCAAGGCTCTTCGCAGGGGGTAGTCTCTCACCCTTACTGTGGGCCCTTCTCGTTTATGACCTGCAAGCGATCAATTCGCTGTGGGGAGTCGACGTTCAAGCATTTGCTGATGACCTGGCAATCATAGTGAAAGTTAAATCAGAGGTGACGATATCGGCCGTCCTTCAAGAGATACAGGCGGATTTGTGGTAAAACCTGTGGTTTAAACTCCAGTTAGATGTATTGGTTATGCACTATGGTAATCAGACCACAGATAATGTATGGCGCTATAGTTGTGGAAGAAAGAACTTAAGTTCACCCGACTACATAGACAGGCTTGCCTTGCAATTACAGGTACGTTTCGCACCACACCCACGGCAGCCATGAAGGTCCTACTAAATCTACCACTCCTGCACCTACTCGTGCAGAGGAAGGCGGAACGGACCACATACAAACTATATCAACTGGCGATCGACAGGCCAGAGGCAATAGTGATGGAAGGCTCAGGACTGCTGGACGAGCTTTTAACGAGCAGTACTCTATCGATGCCCTCGGATCTAATGTCAAAAGTCACGAGCCAAGAACGGCATTTCAATGTAATCGTCGTCAGCCGGGACGAATGGACCCAGCATGCTGGGCAAAACCAAAATATTTACTGATAGTCAGTCAGTACTAAAAGCTGTGAAATTCAGCTGTTGTACCTCGAGAACAGTCTGGAGTTGCCGCACGGCTTTGGACAGGCTCGGTATGTATAACGGAGTCACTCTTGTTTGGATACCGAGTCACTCAAACTATTTGGGCAACGAAGAGGCAGATCGGCTGGCATTTGCTAGAGCTAAGTTACCCCTGGTAGGACCGGAACCATTCCTAGGCATACCACATGACGTGGCTAAGCGCGCGATAACAGGCAGAATGAACTCAAGACTAGAGTCTTTCTGGCGGAGCCATTCTGGCCTGAAACATTCGAAGGTGTTCCTTGGAACAGCTGGATAGGGCCAAACTAAGAATACTTGTCGGAATTATGACAGGTCACTGCAGGCTGAAAGCGCATTTGAACAAAATCGATCTGGTTGAAGGCGATGAATGCAGACTGTGTCTTGAGGACACTGAAACGGCCATGCACATCGTCTCAGAATGCCCAGCGGTGAGTCGCATCAGATTCGATGTCTTTGGTCGGGCTTTTATAGCCCACTGCGAACTGAAAAAGTTACCCCCGAACAAGATTATCGGTTTTATCAAAAAATTAGATCTCGTCGGGGAAATATAAATTAGGGGTGAACTACAATAGTCCGTGCGGACGCAGTGGTAAGGTGGACAGACGCCCGCTCACGATAAAATAATGATAATAAACAGGATGTTAAAAATGGAAGTCAATAAAGAGAAACTCCGGGAGCTTGGTTGGGAAGTTTAAGGCATTCACCATATAGTCCAGACCTGGCACCAAGCCATTACCATCTTTTTCTCGCATTGCACAACTTTTTTAGTGATAAGAAATTGGCATCAAGAGAAGAGATTGTGAAAATCGATAACTAGAGTGTTTCGCCAATAATGACCAAGACATCTATGAGAGTGGCATTATGTAGTTACCTTTAAAATGGAAACAAATTATAGGACAAAACGGTGCATATTTGACCCAAATCGGACAATCCGAAACATGTTAAATAAAGTCTTGAAATTCACACAAAAATAATGGATTTTTTCTCCAACCTATATTTATTTGTTTAACTAATGATAAGGGTTGAGGATAAACCTATAAAACCAACAAGAATATACATTTTAAAAAGAATACAATCTGTATATTGAATATTATGCAAAAATTAAATAAAAGAAACACCGTTATAAACGTAGGAGCCATTCATCCAGTTTGTTTTTAAAAACTTTCAGAGAAGGAACCTCTACAACAGTTGTTGTAAGCTGATTCCAAGGGTTGAACACTCTGTTAGTGGAAGCATCTGGCGTAGAGAAGATCATAAAGCCTTCTTTGACAACTTATAGCGATGACCTCGTAAATTGTTCGTATTCAAAGGATACAATGCCCTGATATCGTCACCAAAATGTCCATTTAGTGCTCTTAATGTGAATATCAGATCGCCCCTATTTCGGTGTTTGGCAAAACTAGGTAAACCATAGATAAAAAGGCGATCTTCATAATATGGGCATTGGAAACGGTATGGCATACGAGTGGCCCAACGTTGTACAGATTCTAAGAGATTTTCATCGTACTTGGATGATGACCACCACACCTGTCCAGCATACTCCAAAACCGGTCGAATGTACGTCTTGTATAGAAACCTCCACGTTGTTATATCGTTAATTGGTTTACTTAGTAAGTACGCTATTTGTTTCGCCCTTCCCGTGATGGTTGATACATGATCAGACCAGCTTAGGTCAGAATTTACAATAACTCCAAAATCGACATAACGAGTCACCGACTGCAAGCGATTGCCGCCGATGCAATAGGACACCTTCGGGTTATTTCTGCCAATATGAAGCACGCAGCTATTCTGGATGTTGAGTAACATCCAGTCATGACACCATCTGGAAAGGACATCCATATTCTCCTGAAGGATATTGGCATTAAGAAGGGGAAGGTCGAAGAGTTTGGTATCGTCGGCAAACGAAAACAGGACAGACTTGAGAAGTGGGGGTAAGAGGAAAAGGACCGGACCCAATACTGACCCCTGAGGAACACCCGAGGTTACAGTCCTTTATACCGAAGAGAAAACATCGCCTGCTCTCACACGAAACCTACGATTGGACAAAAAAGATTTAATCCAGCTCAGAAGACCTCCCTATCATAATCATGAATGGAATAAAGTTATGAAGGAATCTAATTAAGAGAGAATGTTGATTCATCAGATATTTTGATATTCAAATTTTGTTTTCTTTCATAGCAGGCTGAGAATATTTCAATATATTCACGGAGATTTATCATCAATTGATTTATTTCGGAGCCTTTGTTTGATGAATGTGCCAGGTTTAAATATCATAATTCTGGAAATGCAACACGTCGATAGCGCATAATCAACACATATTTGTTTAATTTATAACCCACATATAAAATTATCGTATCAGTGAACATCTCGAAAATGGGTTAAAGCTATATTTTATTCATTTAAACTATATTCGGGCGAATAATACGTGGTTTCAACCGTGGATCATCCTATGGTTACCGGTATTTATTATTCCTGCTTCATTGGCCTGCGGGTGTACTTTGACATTGTTGCAATTTTTCCGGAAATATATTGCTCAATAATTCATGTGCTTTATGGGTTCACTGATAATGTTCCATTGTACACGAGTAGGATGTATGAAAGAAGAAAGATGTTTAATGTGCTGGGAGAGAATAACATGAACATTATTTTTAAATGACCGGGATAAATCAAGATTGTCGAAATGTTTCGTCTGGTCCAGGGTTAACTATTCAATGGACGACAAAATCTAAAGAAATGTTATCAGTTGATTTTATATATGAGCACGAAAGATTTGTATGATATAGTTCCAATGTTTCTATAACGTAAAATCACTCTACTGAATCGATTTGTGTTCGTTTCTGTCCGTTGTATGAGTAATAAGGATACTGGGGTATTTTATTCAGTTCAGGGAACGGATAAAATCGTTGAATATTGGATCCAGAAAATATAAGTGGCGATAAAGCAGCTAAATTTAAACTATGCACTTTTTAAATATCATACAGATTTATTCTATTAACCCCCTACAAATTTTAATTTCAAAAAATTTTTATTCAAAAACTTTTAGAATTAAATAAATGTCTCTAGAACACACTGTGTTAATTTAGTAGACATAGAATTAACACTTATTACACAGTACCAAAGGGAATAAAAGAAATTCATAGAAATATACATTGTAATAAAATACAAAACATAATTTAAGGACTTCTCAGAAAATATAATTTATTTCAAATATTTAATATATTTGAATAAGTTACTTCAAAAAACTCTCATAACATGTATTATATCTTCAACAAACAATTAGAATTCCGATAAGGTCTTCATGGGTCCTAATTCACATTTAAAAAATAAAATTAATTAAAAACCAATAGCGCACCTAATGATTTACTGATCGTAAAATTAGACGAAATATAAGGATATGAATGAAATAATTATCTCTGATCTGAAATTATCTGTTGATTTTATTGCCAGATATTCAGTTGCGAATAATGATAGAAATAAGTTTTTTGATTTTACTTAATCGAAATCAACTCATCATATGTGTATAATCAACCAATTCTCCCTGTTGCTAGTGATATCCTTGTTTTGAACATACAAAAAATATTATTTCATTCCTTGGTTCATTAAAACTAAATTTTTTTCCGAAAATGCAAAACATAACCTCAAAAACTTCTTCAAAAACAACTTGCTCAAAATAAATTCCTAAAACATGCAGAACATCTTCAGAAAGCAATTTAGAAATATTATTTCAAAGGAGTTCATCAAATACCTTGCACACTTTATGTAATTTCTGTGATGAACATAGAATACGTAGGATTTTTAAAAAAATAGTTCATTCTAGTGTTTGTCCAGTAAGCTGCATTAAGTTGGTTTGGTAAGATATTTTTTGTTAATTATTTTAATTTTTTTAAACATGAAGTAGAGCTAAAGAGTTTCCGTTGTAATTGAATTGAAACGAATTTTTTATTACTATGTTTTACTACCAACAATTTCCAGATGTTTTACAATGTGTAAGGTTAACATTTTGCAACTAGTTTCGAATTTTCGTTCATCTTCAGGCAACTGACTGTTACTGCACATCTAAATACTAAATTTGAACTCGAACGGATTTGTAATTTGAAAAATATTCGAAAAACATAATTTCAGTAACTCAGGAACCACTGAGCCCAGTATATCAGCCTTTGAACATAACTGATATAATAATAAAAAGAGGTTTTTTCTTGATAGAAGGATTATTACAAAATTCGAAATATCATACAGATTTATTCTGCTAACCTCCTAAAACTTTTAATTTCAAAAAATTTTTATTCAAAAATTGTTAGAATTAAATTAAATAAATGTCTTCAGAAAACACTGTTTCAATTTAGTAGACATATATAATTAACACTTATTACAAAGTATCGAACGGAAATAAAAGAATTCGAAGAAATATAAATTATCAATTGAAATAACTAAATAAATACTTGAAGGGTACAAAATTTTGTTTCATACCTTTTTTTATGAAAACCAAATTCTATATGTCTACTAAATTGAAACAGTGTTTTCTAACGACATTTATATAATTTAATTCTAAAAGTTCTCGAATACAAATTTTTCGAAAATAAAATTTATAGGAAGTTAACAGAATAAATCTGTATGATATTTCATAACTGATATATTCAGACCACAAACCCACCCTGAACATTTTAAGTGTCTAGGGCTTATTGTTCGAAAATTGGTATTCTTAGCTCAAGTTGTCCGCCTGGAAGTTGATCGTCCCGAACTTTGACATGAATTTTCCTCTTATTATTATATGTTTTAATACCAAATATCATTTTCATATTATTGCTAGTTTCGGAACTACTAAAACAGAACGAAATACTTAAAGTGAATATCTGCGAAGCCATCGGATCAATTTTGCCCAGAAATTGACCAATATATTTCACTAAACCTACCATAAATGTTTGAAGTCTCTTATTCTTTCCGATCGAAAGTCGATTCTTCATCAGTGAATCCAACCTAGTCGTTTTAGACACTTTTGGGCTCAAAATTCGATGGAAAATAGAAGTATTAGAAAGGGTTGTTGCTTCTGTAATATTTCTCTATTCTGCGATTAAGCTTTAATTTATCAAAACAAGACACAAACAATCATAAATCTCATTTACTCTTATTTCTAATATCATTCATTACAACTGTTATGAAAATTATTTCGCGAAAAAATTCAAAATTTTTTTTATTTCGTACCTGGATTCGAACCCTCCGCATACAGATGCATTGTAGGAGTACAGAATAGAGCCCTCTCTTTAACCTACATCCAATGCTGGAGTTGGTATAATCGCTGGTTTCCTACTACAATCATTTCATGATTAAACATCAGTTTTTGAAGATTCGTGAATTAATTACTCTCGATTCTCACAAAAATTTTCCTTAATCTTTGTGTCGTTATTTTACGACTAGATGCTAAAACTGAACTCGTCTAATCATTATAGCCTCATAAAATTTTGCAGGAAAATGTTAGTTTTCAGTTTTCTTCCAACCAACCCAGATTTCAGATCAATCAGATTTGTTTGGGAAATATTAATAAAATCAAGGTAAAACCTCTATCAACATTTCGACAATTTATTGATTCACAACAATTGTTTCGTTTCGTGTTGGTGAAATAATTGTTGTTAATTAATAAATTCTGAGAATATTCCTTATTATTTTATTCAATTAAATGAATTTCCATTAAGTAAAGACCGATTCAATTGAATACTTGATTACATAAGGTTGTTTCACGATGAAACACCTGAGTGCATGTTCATGTTCATTGGTGCAGAAGTGTAATACAATTTGTTATTTTTGTACCTTCACTTTTATATTTAATCGATATTTTTCCTTAAGATGCAAATTTGAAAGAACACATAAAATTTCTTTTTGAAACCATTAAGGTGAAGGCCAAACTGTATATTCCAGCTAAGCAATTATCTTAATGTCATAAAATTTAGTTATCTATCGGATGAAAAAAGTTTTTCAATTTGTTTATATTTCCTGAGTGGAAGTTATACGAGCTTTCACTTTTTGTTAGAAGCATTTTTACATTTTACTAATCTGTGGCACATTCCGTTTGGACATTGAAGTAATTTTAAGTTGCCACCTTCCATTCAATTGAATGATTCGATTTTCCTCTACGGGTAAAACAGCTATGAAGCTGATTTTTTTTATTCTGATGTAATTTTATTTCAATCTGAGATATTATATTTTTATGTATAATATAACAATAAATTGAGAATTACTTCGAAGGGTTTCTTAGAAATATTACAGATAATATAATAGCTATATTAATTCTCTGAAATCTCTAAAAATTTAATCCGAATATTGTCTTAAAATTTTTCAAATATGAAATTGAATCTAAAAACATAAAAAATCATGTTTCACTCTACAGACATATAGAATTATCAACACAGATATATTGATATAACAATAATAATAATAAAAATATGGTATGTATTTTTAAAAGGGAAATAAAAAAGACCCCTCTGAATTCTATGTGAAACATGTTTTTAGAGATGGAATTTGTTATTTATGAATATCTAATTGAAACAATCTTAAAATAAAATTATAAGGAACGGTTTTTTACTTGATAGAAGGATTATTACAAAATTTGTGCATGTTTCTGAAGATCATATATTTTTGAAGATTGCATTCGATAAGTCTATTTATTGTTTAATTGATTTTATTATTTTTTAAATGTAAAGCTGAACTGATCTTATCGTAATTTTAATTATTTTTTGAGGATGTGCTACATGTTTTGAGATTTTTTGAAGTAATTTATTTAAATATATTGAATATTTCAAATAAATTAGTTTTTGAGAAGTTCTTGAAATTGTTTTATATTTTTGAGAAAGAGTTATTTTTCATAAATATAGGATCAGAAAACAATACATTTTGTAACAAACAGGGCTTCGTACGTTTGTCTGAAGAATTCAGTACGCATGCCTGGAACGAAACAAAAAATGTTTGTCTATTTATATTTTAATTTTAATTGACAATTTATATTCGTTGGTTTTCCTTAATTCCATTTGATATTGTATGATGAATTTCGATTTTATACGTCTATTAAATATGAGCAGTGCTTATAAAGACATTAATTTATTTCTTAAAGTTTTTTCAGTAAATGTTTTGAAATTAAAATTGTAGAAGACTAACGGATTAAATCTGTTTTGATATTCAAATTCTGTAATAATCCTTCTATCAAGTAAAAAACCGTTCCTTATTATTTTATTTTATATATGATATATAATTATATCAGGTTTTTAAATAAAGAAATTCATTATACAGTGTTGAATGATTTCAACTAAGACCTTTAAAGTGCCTTATAAGCTTTGTATGATTTTTTGTGAGCATAGAACATAGAGTACCTTGGATATTAAATGTACCTATGTGCATGTTTCTGAAGATCATATATTTCTGAAGATTGCATTCGGTAAGTCTATTTATTGTTTAATTGATTTTATTATTTTTTATATGTAAAGTTGAACTGATTTTATCTCAATTTTAATTATTTTTTGAGGATGTGCTACATGTTTTGAGATTTTTTGAAGTAATTTATTTAAATATATAGAATATTTTAAATAAATTAGTTTTGGAGAAGTTCTTGAAATTATGTTTTATATTTTTGAGAAAGAGTTATTTTTCATAAATATAGGATCAGAAAACATTACATTTCGTAACAAACAGGGCTTCGTACGTTTGTCTGAAGAGTTCAGTACGCATGCCAGGAACGAAACAAAAAATGTTGGTTTATTTATATTTTAATTTTAATTGACAATTTATGTTCGTTGGTTTTTCTTAATTCCATTTGATATTGTATGATGAATTTCGATTTTATACTTCTATTAAATATGAGCAGTGCTTATAAAGACATTAATTTAATTCTTAAAGTTTTTTCAGTAAATTTTTTGAAATTAAAATTGTAGAAGACTAACAGATTAAATCTGTTTTGATATTCAAATTTTGAAACAGTCTTGTCTTGGAATATGGTTTCCGGATGATCAAGGTCAGTACTTTGTGTCCTCTTTTGATTCATTATGGGTTAACTGCTCCTCATACATGTTTACGATTCTATCTATATGTCTATAAAGTGATACTGTCTTTCTAAGACATTTCATTCAATTTAATTTAAAATTTATTTTAGAGATTTTCTGGTTTAAATTTGTAGAGGTTTAGGAGATTTAATCCAACTACTAGCTTCAATATTACAAAAAAACATTTTGATATAATTTTCAATTTATTTTTATGTTTGTTCATCATAATTATAATTTGTATTTTCACACGTGGGCGTAGCAGTTTTATGATCAAATTGTTTTATGATCGTAATTTCTTTTGATCATTTTTCTGTGAAATAGCAAAGTTTTATAAATAATGTTCTATAAGTTGACCATAAGTAGTTTCGTAAGGGGGCTATTAATGTATGAATTAGTATATTGGTGATTTATTTTTATGAATTATATTATAATAAGATCTTTAAAGAAAAACCTCAAAGAACATCAATGATCATTTAGAAACCGAAAAGGTTATTTTAATTTTGTGAAACATTTTTTCGATACAAATCACGTCTTCCCAGAATTAGACAATCCTGAAATTCTATATCTGGAAGCGAAAGATAAACACCTAGACATCCTGGAATCGACATAAATATTCAAGAATAGACAAGTTTTGGAAATAAAATTTTTGAACGAACACTTCTCGAAGTCTTCGATGAATGTATTTAACCTTGGAAATACAATTTGTCTATTCAATTTGAAAAAGTAGTAAGCACTACAAAACTACAAAACTCGGGTCACTGTATTTTCAGTAATAACATTTCTTCATTTGTAGATATACGATGTTCTCCAATTTGCACTAACACTTGGATACGCTTTGTCGATTTGAAAAAATATGATGAAAATCCTGAAAGTGTTAAGAAAAAAACTTTAACCTGTTGAATTAAACTGCACGCATTACTTAAAACCAAATTGAATACGTGACCATAGCAATCAGTAAACATTGCTTGTGGTGCTATAGATTTGATTTTTTCCTGTAAACCGTTTACTTCTCCCGACATTACATTAGCCACATCGTATGTTTGAGCCACTTATTTTGAATGCAAGTCAAATTTTCCGAATTTGGCAGCTACAATTGAAATAAATCTTCAGCAGAACGCCCAGAACTCACATCATAAAATCCCATGAATCGCTCAACAAGTTGGTCATTAATTACATAACGAAAAATGACGGACAATTGTGACAGCTTATGTCGGTTGTTTCATCAACTTGCCAGAAAAAAACAAAGATTTAGAAATTTCGTCCTCAATTTTTTTTTACAACAAAAGCAACCGAATCGATTGATTCATTCAGTATGGTTTCAGATGTACCAGAAAAAACTGATCCCTTAATATTATTTCCTCAAAGGGTTTTAAAATTAGTGTCAAATTTACTAACAAGAATAACCAATTCTTTGAAATTCTCGCGATTTGATGATTCATTAGATTCATCGTGCCCCCTAAAAGTTAACTCTAGCATACAGAGGTTCATCGTATGACGCGCATTGTCTACAGCTGTGGCGATATTTTGGTTTTGTTTCCTCATAAGGGTAAGCTTGCAATTCGATGAATTATATTGAGCACTTTCATTGTGTAACCATAGATCCCGAGACAAATTTTTCAAATCGCTAAAAACTTCTTTTTGACCAAACTTTGTCGGAATTTGTATCATTTATACGGCGGTCAAAGGCGTAGAAATAATCTCGATTTCTCATCGCGTCGATGTAGATAACGCGCTAGACAAGGAAGCGCGTGAGGCATGGCTCGAACCGTTTACTTCTTAAAAAGGAAGTTAGACGAATATACAAGAATCGTAAGATTAAGTATGGATATTATGGAACAGAGACCAAGTGCCGTACCGCATGATGTGAAATTGAGGATTAAATGGATTAATGAAATATTCGATTAATTCGTGTAATTTCCAGAATTTATTTGGTGAGGCACTGCCTCACCTGCCTCATAGGATAAGCCGCCATTGGTTAGCACGCTGTTCCCAAGCCCAAAACTTAATTGCTGCGAACGGTTGACGTACTGTCAAAGTTTATTCATTTTTCGTCTGACCTTAGGAACTTTTCTGTTACAATTATCGGAAAAGTTAAATCAGTAGAGGCGTCGGGGTGAATCTTGAAATAATAGCGGTTCCTGAATCTCGAATAGGGACAGGAAGGCTGAAGGAAATCACGATGGATGAAACTTTTTCGACGAATCATTTCTTCCATAATTATGGCCAACATCTCACTTGAACTGTGGCGAAAGTTTCTCTCGGTCTTCCTTTAACTGGATGTTTCGGATGTAATCAGCATTAAACGCCGAAAACATTAAAAAGGAGTTAACGAAACTTGGGACCAAATGGAAAATCAATGAGGCGGTATCCATTACTTTCCAGTCGATGTACGACGGACAAGAAAGGTTCTAATTGAGAGGGATTTTACCGTTATTCACATTCCCAATAAGACACTGATTACAGATCAGTAGTTAGATGGACCTGAAGACTTTTTCTGTGTAGTTGTTTTACATCAAAGCTATTCCAATCGATACGAATAAATATTAGATGAATTTCCGAGCTACTAAGGAGTGGGCCATTTAATATTTGCATTTTTGATCAGCTATGAACTGTGTTTGAAGATATTGAAGCTGTCGATTACCCTATACATCAGCACAGACACCCACAATAGATGTCGAGAAGGATTAAAAATGAAAATAATTAGAGTCCTTGGAAATAAACAGACTCTACAAAGATCCAGAATTTCTAACACCGAACAACCAATTTTAGATTAATTATTTCCCACTCCTTAACATATTCATTTTGTTTTGATTGATTTGGTCTTTACTTGGTGGAAACTCATTTTTATTGAAAAATATAAAAGAGACAATATTTTATTTCCACAAAAATGTTTGTACTAATACATATGTTTCACCACGATGTGGCTTTTTCAGGTATTTACATTGTACTGGCTTATGGTGTTCAGTGTAATCAAGTTTAAATACATTGTGACCAAATAATGGAAGAACAAATCATAAAAACTCAGGGTGTTTATTAGAGTTTGCCGCTAAAAAATACCATTAAGAAAAGATAATCACTATTGGAGACTTGTCAACATTTGTTTATTCGTTCAAAAGGATTTTACGGACATTGTATCTGCTGATTTCAAGAAATTCTAAAAGTGTTAATCTAGAACTTTTGCTTTCAGCGTGGATAATTTCATATTTATTGTTGAGATTATGCCTGAATTCCTTAAGATGATTAGCATATGTCGAATGTACGGAATCGGATTATAACTCCATTGGTGTTTTTGGACTCGTTTCTTGAATGATCTACCTGACTGGCCAATGTATATTAAAGGGAAATCGTTGCAAGTCAACTTGTAGACTCCAGATTTATTTTTTTTTATTTGTTCGATCTTAGTGTTTTCATGTAGGTACTAAGGTTAATGATGGTGTTAAAAACCTCGTTATAATTGAAAATATTTTTGAAATATTTAGCAATATTTTCAGATAATCCATTAACATAAGATAACGAAAAATATTTCTGTGTAATGTTCTCTTTAATGATTGGGTACACGATATTTAATGCCATTTTTTTTGTTTATTGGATACCAATGCATTTAAACTCGGTTACACTGAACACCGTCTGTCAGTACAATATAAATACTTGAAGGAGCCACATCGTGGTAAAGCAATTGTTGTAGTACAAACATTTTTATGGAAAAAATATTGTCTCCTATAAATTTTTTACTCAACATATTCCTCTACTCCTTTCGATTCACAACATACACCCTATATATCTCAAAGCATTCTGTTCTTGTACATACTTGAAGATAATGCTATGATAGAAACGTGTCGTGTACACATTCTTAGAGAATAAATTGTGACAATTTTGATGAAATATATTGTTTTATTCCCCAATACACAATGGATTTTCATAAAATAAATGAGTCATCAATATTATTTACTTGTGAATATTACTACACCAAATAATGAAAATAATTCATAAAAAAATCAACTATTAGTGATTGTTTTAATACTAATGTGAATATTAATAAAGAGTGTTTCAATAAGAGCGCAAAATTTGAATTGCGGGCCATGTTTGGCAGTCGTAATATCGCATGATTATGACGTGACAGATCGAAAGTTGACAGATGGGAGTTACTCATGGAGTATTACACGGTAAACAACGCGTCCTGATTGTCAAAAATTATTATCAAAATGGTGAAAGTTTAATTGCCACTATTCGTAAAGTGCGTCCAATGTTCCTTCGAAATAATGTGCCTAATTCATCATCTGTGAAAAGAACAATCAAAAAATTCGGTTAGTGATGTGTACGATACGAGCTCGTAGAGGTCGTTCAGAACAAAACATCACGCCAATTCGTGAGAGTGTGACAGAAAGGCCTGAGAAATCAATTCGCCATCGGGCACAAGAATTGGACATTTCAACATGCACTCTTCAACGAATTCTCACTAAAGATTTACTGCCCATGAAACATTGACGATCTTGCACGAGTTTAATCCTGGTCGTTCATTTCCCGAATTGGCCTCCACGCTCTTGCGATTTAACGCCTTTAGACTTCTGGCTGTGGAGTTATCTGAAGTCACAGGTTTATGCCAATAAACCGTCGAAGCATTGAAAGCCGAAATTAGACGCTGTATGAATGAGATACCACAACATGTATTCAATAACGTTATTGTAATTTTGTATGCTTAAATCAATAAATATTTGAGTACTTTGCTACGGAAAACCATGTCTCAATGAACACTGAAAACTTGCCCTCTTATTGAAACACCCCTTATAAAACAATTAAGATACTATCTTCATGATTCAAGTTGGCTATAGTTTCCTAGGGAGTGAAAATCTCACTCTTCTTACAAAAAAACATATTTTTTCAGGGGAACACTCAAAAAAAATTCACTTCCAAATACATTTTATTGAGTAAAAATAAATAAAGTTTCGGGATACAATTTGGCAAGCGAATATTTTCAACATTATCACATATTTAATAAATATATCTTACATACTGTATGTACAAATATACAGATTTTTAGAGAATTGCGCCATACTTGTACCCAATACAATTTTCAAAATATAACACACTCAACAATCTTCAACATTCTCACGGCCAATTTTCATTAAAATGTTATCACATCCATTATATTATACTCAAGATGACTTTTTATATATTTATTATATCTCAAGTCTTTTCCCAAAGGGCGGATTCAGATGGAGAAAGGCAGGTTATTTGCCAGGGAATAGATAGCAGATATTTTTTATTAGTCAATTTAAATTTAATTTTATGCCCTGAATTTTTCGTTTCCATCTTGGGGTTAAGATTCGGCTAACTTTCCACCAAACTATAACACTGCCCTTCAAATCCAACCATGCTTTGAGTGAATAATGGACAATGAATATGAACAAATTTAACCACAACAATCTCATTTCAGTTTTCGCTGTCACATTCTTCAGACCAACATACTTCATTTTGAAATAGTATCAGCAGCTTTTTCTCCACAAGGAATCAACAGTCCCGCGAAGAAAATTGCTCACTGTGATTTATTGACATAGTTCATTTCTCAACTTCTACACTTGAATCAATATTCACACCGAATCGAACTCAAATTGTGTAAAGTACATAAAAACTCGGAATTTCCAGTGACGAAGTGGAGGCACATCCTTAGTGCTGCTGGAATCACGTTATTGGATAACTGGATACCATCACCATTATTAAAAGGCCGTATTTAATCACTGTCGTAGAAAAAGAAGAGCTGGCATTTGCGTGCTGCATTGCTGCTGGTTTCTCTTCTGGAAACAAAATGAAAATTAATATTCAGGAGATGGCGTTCAGGAGAGAAGACAAATAGCGTCTTGCGCTAGCTTTTATGTCAATAATAACGTCTGCTGCTAAAGAGTTGTTATTGATTGAAGAATTTCCGTCAAGAAAATAGAGATATGTGTGATTAAAATTGCAATTTAAGCTCAGTATTTCAGCAAATGTATAGAAAGACATAAAGACAATAATCTTGGAAGACTCACAAAATATCAAGGGAACTTATAGTAGCTCTTCTGAACAATGCTGAATTGATTCAGCCGTTACTATTTGGTAGTTGATCATAATTGAAACAAATTGTAGAAATTACTATGTTTTACTAAAAATAAAAAGATATGTTACACATTTTCTTGGGACTCGAGTTTCGGGAAATGAACTATCCCATCATCAGACAACTGAAGACCTAACAGTGGTACAGAGGTATTTAAACAAAAGTGATAAATATTTTGAATATTTCAATAGATTCTAGGTAACACCTAATAGTGGTACAGAGGTTTACAAGCGGAACGTGATAAAAACCCGGTTAAAAAAGTGGGGCCTTCTAACAGATATCGGTGTGTCGGCAATCGACAAAGAAGGTTCTTAAACAGATGGTACCCATTTAAATATCTCAAATAATTTTTGTGGTTACATAGCTCCGTACAGTCATTCATTATTTTTACATTATTTTGTTGTATATCTCAAATATTTGGATTTACATAGCTCCATACAGTCATTCATTATTTTTTACATTATTTTTCTTGTGAACGAATTTGAAAATTTCAATAATCCAGTTTTTTTCCTTTGAATCTACATGTAAAATTTTTCTTAAGATTTTTTTTTGTCGAAAGGAATTACTGTTTTCTAAAGAATGAGTGGCAAAAGTTGAATTTTTGTTTACTTTTCATTAAATTCATTTTATGTTCGTTGAAAAAGGTTTTAAACAGATGTTACTTTTTGAATATCTCAAATATTTTCGGTTTACATAGCTCCGTACAGTCATTTATTATTTTTACATTATTGTTATTGTGAACTAATTTGAAAATTTCAACAGATTCTAGATAATCGAGTTTCTTCTATATATTTATTACTGCACGTAGAACAAGATAACTCATAAACTCCTAATTTGTGTATGTTTGGAGTAGGGTCCTTTGCGTTAAATAATAACGATGATAATTTGTTCTGCGTTTTGAAGGCAATATTGACATCTGATTTTGAAAAACTATTGGCCACTTTTTGACTTATGCTACCAAAGTACGATGGAGAAATGAATTTTTTATTTTCTTCAGTTTTTATGATGGGATAAATTTGGCTCATAGCTATTTTAGATAGTGTCTGTCGAATTAGATTATCTATTATATTGGGGTTGAAACCATTGTTCGCGGCTATTGATTTTATAGTTTGGACTTCAGCTTCGCTTCGCTTCACCTTGTCAAAAAATACCGCGAAGCTGAAGTCCAAACTATAAAATCAATAGCCGCGAACAACGGTTTCAACCCCAATATAATAGATAATCTAATTCGACAGAAACTATCTAAAATAGCTATGAGCCAAAATTATCCCTTCATAAAAACTGAAGAAAATAAAAAATTCATTTTTTTTTATTGAAACGAATTGAAATATGTTTATCTTCTACAATTTTAATTTCAAAAAAATTTTTTATTCAAAAAACTTTTAGAATTGAATTTATGTCTAAAACAAGCACCGCTTACATTTAATAGACGTATATAATCAAAACTCAATATATAATGTCAAATGGAATAAATAAACCAACAGATATACGAAAGTAATTAAAATTAATAAATAAATATTTAAAGGAGACAAAATTTTGTTTGTGGTCTTACCTTTAAGAACACCAATTGCCTTTTAAAAACATGAACACACTTAAAGAACTTCTCAAAGAATATAATTTATTTGAAATATTTAATATATTTAAATATTCGAATAAGTTAATTCAGAGATCTCTAACAAAAATGCACTATATCTTCAAAAAACAAATATAATTCTAAGCAATTCCGTCTTCAGCCCTCAATAATATTCCAAATATCAAAATCAAAAAACTAACCTAACACAACACGTGTAAAAAGACTAAAGCTTCGAAACACAGATCATTTATATAATTCAAGATTGATCTATGTTTTAACAAAATCAAAGAACAGTGTGAGTTATTTCAATTTGTTTTAATATTCAAATTTTGTTATATTTCTTCTATCAAGTAAAAGGCCTTTCTATTTTATTTTTATTTAAAAAATTCATTTCTCTATCGTACTTTGGTAGCATAAGTCAAAAAGTGGCCAATAGTTTTTCAAAATCATATCAATATTGCCTTCAAAACGCAAAACAAATTATCATCGGTATTATTTAAGGCAAAGGATCCTACTCCAAACATACACAAATCAGGAGTTTATGAGTTATCTTGTTCTAGGTGCAGTAATAAATATATAGGACAAACAAGACGTTCCTTCAAGACAAGGTTCAACGAACATAAGATGAGTTTTATAAAAAATAAACAAAATTCTACTTTTGCCACTCATTGTCTAAAAAACGGTCATTCCTTTCCCACAATAGATAATCTTAAAATTTTACATGTAGAATCAAAAGGAAAGAAACTCGATTATCTATAATCTGTTGAAATTTTCGGATTAGTTCACAATAACAATAATGTAAAAATGATGAATGACTGTACGGAGCTATGTGAATCGAAAATATTTGAGATATTTAAAAAGTAACATCTGTTTAAAACCTCTTTCAACGAACATAAAATGAATTTAATGAGAGTAAACAAAAATTCAACTTTTGCCACTCATTCTTTAGAAAACAGTAAGTCCTTTCGATAAAAGAAAATCTTAAGAAAAATATTACATATAGATTCAAAAGAAAAGAAACTTGATTATTGAAATTTTCAAATTCGTTCACAAGAAAAATAATGTAAAAAATAATGAATGACTGTATGGAGCTATGTAAATCCAAATATTTGAGATATACAACAAAATAATGTAAAAATAATGAATGACTGTACGGAGCTATGTAACCCCAAAAATTATTTGAGATATTTAAATGGGTACCATCTGTTTAACAATCTTCTTTGTCGATTGCCGACATTCCGATATCTGTTAGAAGGCCCCTCTTTTTTACCCCGGTTTTTTATCACGTTCCGCTTGTAAACCTCTGTACCACTATTAGGTGTTACCTAGAATCTATTGAAATATTCAAAATATTTATCACTTTTGTTTAAATACCTCTGTACCACTGTTAGGTCTTCAGTTGTCTGATGATGGGATAGTTCATTTCCCGAAACTCGAGTCACAAGAAAATGTGTATTATATCCGTTTTTTTTTGGTAGTAAAACATAGTAATTTCTACAATTTATTTTGATTCTTCTAAACAAGGCTATTCAATTATATGATACTTGTCCAGTTTTTCACGGTTTCACTGAAAATATAGGATGCACCAATATTTTTCTAACATTTCAAATGGTCATAAAAATAAACACATGTTAATCATGTACGTTTATTGTATTTTAAAGTATACAAGCTGGAATTTTGTACTTTCTAAAAGCAACTCTTTTGTGTGGGTCCTGTCTTATCCTTCATTTTCACAAGATTATGTTGATAAACGTTTTATTTTTTGAGTATGCACTGCATATTGAAAAATAAAACAGTAATTGGACTGTTTTTGCCATTTGGTAGATGACCATAATTAAAACAAATTTTAAAAATTTCTTCGCTTAACTACTAAAAAATTAAAAAATGTTCACATTTCCGTAATCGCAATTTAAAATATATTCATATCATCTATAAACTGAACAAAAGGTTTGTTTGCATCATTGGAATTTCTATGAAACTCTAAGAAATCTCAGAACTTTGACTAAAAAAAAAGAAAAAAAAAGACATTTTTTGAAGCTCAATTTAAAAAAAACACCAATGTTTGGAAAAAGTTAAAACAAATTTTTCATTACTATGTTTCACTACCAACAATTTTTAGATGTTTTACAACACGTAAGGTTTACATTTTTGCAACTAGTTTCGTAATTTTGTTCATCTTCAAGCAACTGACCCATAAGCACATGGTACAGAGTATTTTATGTAGATTCAGGTACAACGTAGTGATAATAAAAAAGTGAGAGTTACAGGAATTTGGTCTCGACCAGATGTTAGAAAAAATTTAAATTTTTGGGTAATTATGAGGGTAGGATGTTATTTGAATACATTGCAAATTTGGGAATTACATATATCAGTTTGATCATTCATTATCTCAAAAATATTTTTCTGCACCAATTTATAATCTTTCATGGACTCCAAATAGTTGAGTTTCGTTCCTTTTGATTCCACATGCAGTATTTTAAGGTTGTCGATTGTTGAGAATATGTGGCCATCATAAATGCAATGAGTTGCGACGGTGGAGCTTCTTTTATTTTTCGAGAAATCCATTCGATGTTCATTATACCTTGTATGAAATGTTTAAATAAGGTTATTCTGATTTTCACAAATTTTTATTGTTATGTTCACAACAATAGTTTCGCTATCACAGTAGCATCATCAGGCAAGATCACATTTTGATTGCCTGATGATGCTACTGTGATAGCGAAACAATTGTTGTGAACATAACAATAAAAATTTGTGAAAATCAGAATAACCTTATTTAAATATTATTTAATATGTTTAATATTCCAAGTAAGGACTGATACAATTCAATATTGTATAAAATGGCCTATATATTTGAAAAAAAAAATTTTAATATTAAAACAAATTGAAATATGTTCATCTTCTACAATTTTAATTTCAAAAAAGTTTTATTCAAAAAACTTTTAGAAATAAATTTATGTCTAACAAGCACCGCTTACATTTAATAGACGTATATAATCAAAACTCAATATATAATGTCAAATGAAATAAATAACCCAACAGATATACGAAAGTAATAAAAAATAAATAAATATTCAAAGGAGACAAAATTTTGTTTCTGGTTTTACCTTTAATAAATACCACTTGCCTTATAAAAACATGAAAGGTGAAACATGAAACTTAAAGGTAAAACCAGAAACAAAATTTTGTCTCCTTTGAATATTTATTTATTAATTTTAATTACTTTCGTATATCTGTTGGGTTATTTATTTCATTTGACATTATATATTGAGTTTTGATTATATACGTCTATTAAATGTAAGCGGTGCTTGTTAGACATAAATTTATTTTTAAAAGTTTTTTGAATAAAACTTTTTTGAAATTAAAATTGTAGAAGATGAACATATTTCAATTTGTTTTAATATTCAAATTTTGTTATATTTCTTCTATCAAGTAAAAGGCCTTTCTATTTTATTTCATATATATTTTTTTTGCAAGTTGAACATGTTGACTCATAAACTTCTGATTTTAGTAAATTTGGGGTTGGACCCTTCGCATTAAATATTAGAGACGACAATTTATTTTCTGGTTGAAAGCTATTTTGATATCAAGTTTTGATATATTATTGGCTATTTTTTCATTTACGTCACCGAAGAGCGAAAGAGAAATGAACTTTTTGGTTTTTTCTATATTAATAGAAAGGTTAATTCGGTTCATGGCTATTTGGGACATTTTGTTATTATTTTATCTATTATTTTATGACTGAAACCATTTTTTGCGGCTATTGTTTTGATAGTATCAATTTCAACTTCACGGTTGTTCTTGGACTAACGAGTAATCAATTTATCAGAAACTGAATTTTCAACCGTAGAACTGAATTTTCTTGAAAAAGGACACAAATTTTCACCGAATATTAATAATAATAATGCAAAGAAATATTTGCAGAAAGAGACAAAAAATTGCACTGAAACACTCATATAATAATATAGACACGATTACCTCAAAATTACCAAAGTTCTTAAAAATTTCACCCCTAAAGCAGACCTCAATAGTTTTAAAATAATAAAATCTTTAAAAGAAAAAATTAAACTCAATGAACTCACTATCACAAAAGTAGATGAATCAGATGCCACTGTTGTAGTCCCAACATCGGAGTACATAGAGAAAATGAATAACTGTATTGAAACACAAGAACTTATTGAAATTACCGATGATCCAACACCTAAAATTAAAAAAATCTGAAAATCAACTCTAAACGACATAACTTCTCCCGTTTTATAGAAAACTGAAAATTATTACATAAATATGAATCCAAGCTCACCAAAACTTTACGGTCTAATGAAAACCAACAAAGAAAATATTCCTATTCGGCCAGTAGTATCCTATGTTAATCGTCCCACATATAAACTAGAAAAAGAACACTATATTCAAAACAATAACCGGTTTCACACCAAAATATACCATAAAAAACTCCATAGAAGTGACAAAAAAAATTAGAAAATTTCACTATGCCCAACAAATCATATTTATTGAGTCTTGATGTGGAGAATATGTTTCCAAATATTTCGAGAAAAGAGACGATATATTTAGTTTCGGAAATATTAGAACAATCTCATGTGAATCCATTGATCCACTGTGAGTTCATTATACTTTTGGAACTTTGTTTACAAAGAAACTATTTTCAGTTCAATAACAAAATATTTGAACAACTAATCGGCCTAGCTATGGGCTCGTCCCTGAGCCCATTTCTCGCAGATATTTTCATGAATTACATAGAAAATGAAATGTTCACTTTAAAATTACCTATAATAATACACTTTTGGTACCGATTTGTAGATGATGTATTTGCCTGCATATCTGGAACATTTAGACAATTGGGAAAATTTCTAAATTTGATAAATAACATTCAGCCAAAAATAAAATTTAAGTTAGAAAAAGAATTGAATAACCATATAACACTTTAAGACCTATCAATATCACATGTAAACCGAAAAATTGAATTTAACGTCTTCAGAAAACTCATATCAACCATATACTCAAACCACCCATACTCACAAAAAATTTCAGCCTAGCGATCGATGATCCATAGAGCCTTTTTTTCCCCCTGTCCAAGAACAACCGTGAAGTTGAAATTGATACTATCAAAACAATAGCCGCAAAAAATGATTTCAATCATAAAATAATTAAACACAAAATATCCCAAATAGCCATGAACCAAATTTATCCTTCTATTAAAACAGAAAAAACCAAAAAGTTAATTTCTCTTTCGTACTTCGGTGACATAAGTCAAAAAATAGCTTGATATCAAAATAGCTTTCAAATCAGAAAATAAATTGTCATCTCTGTTGATCAATGCGAAGGATCCAACCCCAAATTTATTAAATCTGGAGTTTATGAGTTAACATGTTCAACTTGCAATAAAAAATATATGTCAGACAGGACTTTCATTTTATACAAGGTATAATGAACATCGAATGGATTTCTAGAAAAATAAAAGAAGATCCACCCTCGCAACACATTGCATCGAGAATGGCCACATATTCTCAACAATCAACCACCTAAAAATATTACATGTGGAATCAAAAGGAACGAAGCTCAACTATCCATGGTCCATTGAAGTTTATAAATTGGTGCAGAAAAATATTCTTGAGATAATGAATGGTCAAACTGATCTATGTAAATCCCATATTTTCAATGCATTCAAATAACATCCTACGCTCATAATTACTCAAAAATTTTTATTTTTTCCAACATCTGGTCGAGACAAAATTCCTGGAACTTCCACTTTTTTTATTATCACTACGTTGTACCTGAATGTACATAAAATACCCTGTACCAAGTGCTTAGGGGTCAGTTGCCTGAAGATGAATGAAAGTTCAAAACTAGTTGCAGAAATGTAAACCTTACATATTGTAAAACATCTAAAAATTGTTGATAGTAAAACATATTAGTAAAAATTTGTTCTAATAATAATAAGAAGATTTATCAGAAATTTTTTCAGTCGCCGAAGCATATTATATAGGTTACAGTATTATTCTATATAAGAATTGACTAGCTTCTATTTGGAATTTTTTCCTCAGTTCATTTCTGCAGTATACAAGCTTGTAAAGTTATTACTGAAATTCACCCAGTCGGTATAGACCTCTAAATTCCCGAAATGTCATAATTGCCTGAAATTATAGGAATAATTGCTGAATTAGCTCCAAAATGAACATAATCTATATTATATTTCACATAATTATAACTGATATCATTACAAGGTTACCAGTTCGATATACAATGGTTAATTGTTCATAATTTCATTATAATCAATTGAATTTTTCTACCTTTTATCGTATAGTTATTCAAAATTCGAGGTTGAATTAATTAAACATATCAGTGTTTATAGCATCAGTACAAACCCTATAGCAATAATGTAGATTTGAAAACAAAACGATGTTGATAATTTCGAATTCCAGTTATTGTTTACACTGTGAAATATATTGTTACATTTTTTAATTCAAATGAATTACGAAAGAATATCAAGGAAATGTATTGTTTCATTTTACCTATTCGTAGAAATAAAATCGATTAATATTTATTATTTCAGATAGAAACATAATATTAAACCAATTTCATGATTGTAGATAATAATGTTGCCTATAATGCAACAATAAATATTCAATTTCAACTCAGGCGGAAAAAAAAATTAATTTATTGTTTATTTTTCCACAGCAATATTTGATTGAGGTATATTTAGTCTAATTGTTGTATTTTGGTTCACATAATTCTCATTCTATTTTTAGTGAATAAATTGTGAAATTTGATTAAAACATAGTGTTCTTTCTCCAACATACTGAGTGAGACCTTTATTACCTTAACATGTTTTCGTGTAATACCAGAGAAAGAATTGATTGAATCTGCTGATATTTACCACGAATATGTTAACACCAATTTGAAAACGTAAAATAGGAATTTTTTCGAATCGGGATGCTCTAGCTCACATCTGTATTACAGTTCAAAACTTAAATGAAGCCAAAAAGGTTTCAATCTAAATACATCTTTTGAAAACATTTAGAATTAAATTTTATAACATATCTCAGATAACTGTATTATAGACATATATATTATGAGCACTTGTGGTGGTAATTAAATAATAAAGAATCAAAAGAAACATAAGATATTGACCATTACCCAATACAATTGTTTCTCGTGAATGTTAGGGAGCAGAAAATTCGATCACCAAAAAAAATTTCACATAGACTTCAAAGAGGTCCTTTTTATTTCCCTTTTTAGAATATAGATAGCACATCCTCCAGTAAGAGAACCTAAAAAATTTTGACCCACGTCTAGTCAATTGGGAGTTATTTGGATAATTAAAAATAATCAATTATAATAGCATAGATAATATTCGATTATACGTCGAGTGAAGAGCTTCGTATAATCGAAATATATTGTCTATGCTCGAGATGGTATTTGTTACGGTTATACAACGAATATTTGTAATTTTTTATTGATTAATATTGATATTGAAGGTACAATTATTATAATAAATATTTGATGTATTGTCTTTTTGGCAATTTGTTGTGTTGGTACTGTTGGTGACGTAGGAGCTGGATGGATTATGTGTTTCTCATTTTTCAATTATTTTTCTATGGTGTTCCTCAGTAAGTTTCAAATACGGTTTCAGAAATTCAGTGATGAGTGGCCTGTTATTTTAGTAGTGTCTTGTAAGTTTGCTCCCGAGTGTGCCAAGATACTCACAGCAGGGGAGCGATTTGAATGATTTGTTATTCTTCGTTTTTTCGTATCTATTCTGATCCTTTCGTTCCACAGATCCCGTTGGAGATGGCACCGCGACCAGCCCAGCGGCGGACTGTATCCTTGCCTGCTCCCAACGCCCTATTCCGTGACCATATCGACGCTCACTTGAGGGGGAGTGTGTAGCGAACAACTTCTTCGCTCCTCGTCCAGAAACCTGCCTTGCTCTATCGTAGTTTGACCGGCGTACCGATAGAGGATCCGACCAGTCAACAGATTCATGACTAACCGTCCCCGCCAGGTTCAAATAGAGTAAGGCATTGCGTTTGAAAATCAGCGTTCCAAGCGGACGCATGGTCACCGGCGTAACAGGTAGAGCCTGCGTATCAAGCCTGTCTGACGAGTTTCAGATGGCATGCTCGGAAACGAAACGCCTTAGATCAGGAGATCTAAGAGGTGGAAGCTCCCTCGCAACATCCACATTCAATCGAGAGCTTCACATTCATAGAAATTACACAAAGTGTGTAAAGTGTTTTTAAGGACTCAGTCATATTCGAATTATATCGTGTATCAGCAAAAAACCAGAATATAATTATTATATATAAAATAGAATCATAAAAAAGGTTTTTTTACTTGATAGAAGGTTCTCAGGATATCCGAAAATATCGCACAGATTAAATCTGATAACCTCACTACAAATTTACATTTTTTCTCGAAGAGTTTTTTGAAATTGAATTGAATAAATGTCTTAGAGAAACGAGTTTCAATTAAGTAGACATATAAAATAGAATAATATAGAAAAAGGCTACTTGATAGAAGAAATATAACAAAATTTGAATATCAAAACAGATTTAATCTGTTAGTCTTCTACAATTTTAATTTCAAAAAAAATTTTATTCAAAAAACTTTTAGAATTAAATATTTTGAGAGATTTCTGAATTAACTTATTTGAATATTTGAATATATTAAATATTTCAAATAAATTATATTTTTTGAGAAGTCCTTAAGTTGTGTTCATGTTTTTAAAAGGCAATTGGTGTTCTTAATGGTAAGATCAGAAACAAAATTTTGTATCCTTTAAATATTTATTAATTTTAATGACCTTTTTTATATCTGTTGGTTTATTTATTCCATTTGACATTATATTATATATTGAGTTTTGATTATATACGTCTATTAAATATAAGCGGTGCTTATTGTAGACATTAATTTAATTCTAAAAGTTTTTTGAATAAAAATTTTTTGGAAATTAAAATTGTAGAAGAGTAACCGATCAAATCTGTTTTGATATTCAAATTTTTTTATATAAAATAAACACTCATTACAAGTCATCGAAAGGAAAGAAAGAATTCAAAGAAAATATGGAATATTAATTGAATTATTTCATATATGCTCGAAGGATACAACCTTTTTTTCATAACGATGTATTATGAAAACCAAATTACCCTCTAAAAATGCACAACACAACTCAAAAATCGTTTCGAATATTGGATGGAGTAGTCCGTTACTTAGTGATAGTTCATTTTAATGAAATGAAATAAGAAATTACTTTGTTTTCTATCACTTTTTTTCATTAGTGATATACAGTGACTCGAGTTTCGTAGTAGTAACTACATTTTGACACTAATAACGTAGTAAATACTACGAAACTCGAGTCACTGTATATCAGTAATAATAAAAAGTGATAGAAAACAAAGTAATTCCTTATTTAATTCTATTAATCGTTTCGAAAATAACTTTTTTAAGGAGTTGCTTAAAAAAACTACCCAAAAAGATGTCGAAACTCTTCAAAAAAGCCATTTCGAATTCCAGCAGATAATTCTCAGTCCCACTCTGTATCCAAAAAATAAAAATTTTTAATGAAAAATACATCGAATTCTGGAATATGATACAAACTAAGTACAAGAGCTCAAATGGAATTAAAAACTCAACAAAAATAAATTATTGATTGAAATTAAAAATAAGTAACATCGAATGTTTCGTTCCAAATATACGCACCTGAACTCGTCACAAAGGCCGTGGTACGTATGTTTTGCCCTTGAAATACATTTGACAACATGTTTAGTTTCTGGTTTTATATTTATGAAAACTAAATCTTTTTCAAAAATACACAACATAATTTCAAGAACTTCTCCAAAACTAATTTATTTGAAATATTTAATATGCTCAAATATTTAAATAAGTTAGTTCAAAAACTCTCAAAAACATGTAACGCATCCTCAAAATCAATTAGAATTCAGAAAGGTCAGTTCAACTTTACGTTTATAATATAAATTCAATTAAAAATAAATAAACTTGTAATCTTACCAAACAATTTCTGAAAACTCTGTGAATGCAATTAAAACTAGGTAGATACATCTAATATCCAAGATGATGTGTAAGGCATTTTATGGCCTTCATTAAACCACTGGAAACTGTATAATAAATTTCATTATTCGCAAACCTAATATAATTATATATTATATAGAAAATAAAATAATAAGATGCGGTTTTTTTTGCTTGATAATTACAAACTTTGAATATCAAAACAGATTTAATCTGTTTTGATATTCAAAGTTTGTAATTATCCTTTTATCAAGCAAAAAAAACCGCTTCTTATTATTTTATTGTTTGGTAAGATTACAAGTTTATTTATTTTTAATTGAATTTATATTATAAACGTGAAGTTGAACTGACCTTTCTGAATTCTAATTGATTTTGAGGATGCGCTACATGTTTTTGATAGTTTTTGAACTAACTTATTTAAATATTTGAGCATATTAAATATTTCAAATAAATTAGTTTTGGAGAAGTTCTCGAAATTATGTTGAGTATTTTTCAAAAAGATTCAGTTTTCATAAATATAAGACCAGTAACTGAACATATTCTCAAATGTTTTTCAAGGGCAAAATATACGTGTCACGGCCTTTCTGACGAGTTCAGGTGCGTATGTTTGGAACGAAATATTCGATGTTACTCATTTTTAATTTTAATTAATAATTTATTTTTGATAGGTTTTTTATTCCATTTGATATTGTATAATGAATTTTGATTTTTATACGTCTATTAAATATAAGCAGTGCTTATTAATAGACATTAATTTAATTCTAAAAGTTTTTTTGAAAAATTTTTTGAAATTAAATTTGTAGAAGTCTAACAGATTAAATCTGTTTGATATTCAAAGTTTATAAACGAAAAGTCCAAAAAAAATATTAGGAGTACAAATAAGTTTCCGCCGTTTTATTGTAGATGGCGCGGCAAGGAGTTTCGGTTAGCTTTCGCAGATGATAACCGGCCTAAAAAATAGTTTGGACATTCAAGAACAACATAACCTATTAATATCATTGATTTTATATTGGTAAAATATAATTTTTATAAGTTGAAAATGTCAAAATTTGAGCCAAGTAAGCGTCATTTGCGGGAAATATTAGTTTACTTCTTTAATTTAAAGAAATCTGCTGCTGAGGCGCATCAATTGCTCGTAGAAGCATATGGTGAGGGTGCTTTGAGTGATAGAACGTGTCGAGAGTGGTTTCAAAAGTTTAAAAACGGTGATTTCGACGTAGAAAACAAAGATCGCAGTGGAAGGCCAAAAATTTACGAGGATGCAGAATTGGAGGAATTATTGGAGGAAGATTCATCTCAAACACAAAAAGAACTTGCTTTAACATTAAAAGTCACTCAGCAAGCAGTCTCACATCGTTTAAAATCATTAGAAATGATTCATAAACAAGGAAATTGGGTTCCGTACGAATTAAAGCCGAGAGATATTGAACGCCGATTATGCTTAAGTGAAATGCTGCTAGCTAGACATAAAAAAGGGTTTTTTACATCGTATCGTAACTGGTGATGAGAAGTGACAATCCAAAAAGAAGAAAATCATGGGGATTACCTGGCCACGCGTCAACATCAACAGCAAAATCGAATATTCACGGAAATAAACTTATGCTGTGTATTTGGTGGGATCAGCTAGGTGTAGTGTATTATGAGTTGCTTAATCCGAGCAATTACTGGAGCCCTCTATGGCACACAATTGATGAGACTGAGCCGAGCTCTGAAGGAAAAACGCCCTCAATACTATTCTAGACACGTAAATAGAGGTCATTCTTGATAGAAGGTATATAAAATAATATAAATATTTTAAAAAATTTTAAACAATTTTAAAAAATTAGCCTTCTACATATTTAATTCCAAAAGATTATATTCAATGATTATAACTTCTGAAAATAAATTAAAATAATGTCGTAAAGTACCACTTATATCATGACAAAATAAACATTCATTATAAGATATCCAAATGGTATAACAAAATCCAATAAATAAAAATTATTAACTAAAATCCTATAAATTAAACATTTTGAATAGACAAAATTTTGTTTCTGCTTATCAATCCTATGAAAACCAATATCTTTCAAGAATATCCAACATAATCCTAAGAATTTTATCACAAAACTATCTTACTTAGACTAATCAATATTATTGGATATCTAACCAAGGTACTTTATACAAAAACTCAAGATATGCAAAACATTACTGAAAAACAAGTTTTAAAATCGACTTTGCTCATCAGTATTCAAATATTTATATTCAATAAATATAAAATCAATTAATAACACATATTCAAACTCACCCTTCGTCTTCGAGAAAAAGTTCTATTTAAAAATGAGAACCTTAAATAGGTATCCACTACGCACAGAAATATCTCTGTGGTTTAACCTGATCTAGAAGATTGAAAGACAAATTTAACGGCCTTTGCTATATTACAAGGACTATCTGTATGAATGTTTGGGGAAACCATATAATTATATATTATAAATAAAATAACGTAAATAGAGGTCATTCTTGATAGAAGGTATATAAAATAATATAAATATTTTAAAAAATTTTAAACAATTTTAAAAAATTAGCCTTCTACATATTTAATTCCAAAAGATTATATTCAATGATTATAACTTCTGAAAATAAATTAAAATAATGTCGTATAAGTACCACTTATATCATGACAAAATAAACATTCATTATAAGATATCCAAATGGTATAACAAAATCCAATAAATAAAAATTATTAACTAAAATCCTATAAATTAAACATTTTGAATAGACAAAATTTTGTTTCTGCTTATCAATCCTATGAAAACCAATATCTTTCAAGAATATCCAACATAATCCTAAGAATTTTATCACAAAACTATCTTACTTAGACTAATCAATATTATTGGATATCTAACCAAGGTACTTTATACAAAAACTCAAGATATGCAAAACATTACTGAAAAACAAGTTTTAAAATCGACTTTGCTCATCAGTATTCAAATATTCATATTCAATAAATATAAAATCAATTAAATCAATTTTTATTTATTGGATTTTGTTATACCATTTGGATATCTTATAATGAATGTTTATTTTGTCATGATATAAGTGGTACTTATACGACATTATTTTAATTTATTTTCAGAAGTTATAATCATTGAATATAATCTTTTGGAATTAAATATGTAGAAGGCTAATTTTTTAAAATTGTTTAAAATTTTTTAAAATATTTATATTATTCTAGACACGAAAAAATTATTCTTCTGCATGACAATGCTCGTCCACATGTTGCGGCTCCCGTGAAAAAGTACTTGGAAACACTTGATTGGAAAGTGTTACCCCACCCGCCGTATTCACCAGACATTGCACCGTCCGATTATCTCCTGTTCCGGTCCATGGCACATGCTTTGACGGCGCAGCGGTTCACATCTTATGAGGATACCAAAAATTGGGTTGATTCGTGGATAGCCTCAAAAGACAAGGAGTTCTTCAGACGTGGGATTTGAATGCTGCCTGAGAGATGGGAAAAAGTGGTTGCAAGTGATGGGCAATATTTCAAATAAATTTATATTACCGTTCTTCTATAATAAATATTTAATTTGTGTTAAAAAACGTCGGAAACTTATTTGTACTCCTAATAGCAAGATATTTAAAGAAAAAGAGTAACTGTAACATTTCATTTAAAATAAAAAACACGTTAGGAAATTTGATAAAAAATTAAGATTTGATCCATAAAAACAAAAAGTCTGGAGTGTATAGGTTAAACTGCGGTACTTGCCCATTTGTATACGTTCGTCAGACAGGTAGATCTTTCGGCACTAGGATACGTGAACACCAGAAAGCATATCTTGGTGAAAACGGAAATTCAACATATGCTGATCATCTTTTGGAGACAGGACATGATTTTGACACTAACTACAAATCTTACACCTAGAAAACAAGAACCTCAGGTTGAACTACCTTGAAGCCCTCGAAATTAACAGATACAATAAAAAACAGATTCCCCTAAACGACCACACGGACCACAATAAATCCCCCTTACTTAACCTTTTATAAAACTTTGTGTAATAATAAAAAAAACAAATTACTGTAAATTACCACCACCTTTTTTTTGATATGTTTTCAATATTTATAAGAATGTAATCAATTCTTATTTTTTAATTGAAGAAATAGACAATTTTATGTCATGATTCTGGAAGAATTTATTTTCTTTAGTTTAAAATATACCAGAATAACATACAGAAAATAAAAAATAACATAAAAAGAAAAAGAAATGAAAAAATAGCTTACTAACCTGGAAGAAATCAAAAACAATGCTATTTCTTCCGGTTCCTCAATTCACATTTCTAACAGCTAACTGAATATGACATGTGACAGTTTTAGGTTAGATATAGAACATAGATCATAGAACATGGAACATAGAAGTTACAAAGTTGTTTTCCCTAAAAATAACAGTTTTATTTTTACATATTTAATACTCACCTGACGAAGTCATGTTGTCATACGAAACAAGTGTTGTGAAATTAAATAAATTAGCGGAAATTATGTTGTTTTACTTTTAATTATCAAGATGTACTTCCGAAAAGTAAAGACCGATACAATCAAACATTTAAATAATTACAATTGAAAATATGAATAAAAACAATATTCTAATTTCCGCTAATATTTTATTAACACTACGATCGTTACGTCATACCATGACTTCTTCAGGTGAGTATTACAAGATATACCATGAACAAGAATTTCATTTTATAGAACATGGATATAACAAAAATAGAGGGGGTGAAGAGAGTTTTACAATTTTTTTGGAAATCTGAAAAATATTGAAATAAGGTTATTCTGATTTTCATAAATTTTTATTGTTAAATTCACAACAATTGTTTCGCTATCACAGTAGCATCATCAGGCAAGATCACATTTTGAATAACTAAGCTTGTTTCCGAAATCCGTTGCTATTTATATTACAGTAAGTACAATAAATTTTTATTGAGCACTTAAACCCAAAAAAGGGTCCCTGCAAATTCCAGTTTTCTGAATATATTTAACAGAGGTGAGTTATTTAAATCTATTTGTTCGTTGAATAATATTCCAATTTTATTATGTTTATTTATCTCTAGGGATTCTAACAGATTTAAGGCATAACTTTTGCTTTCTATATGTAGAATTTCAAAGTTATGGTTGAAAGTATGTCCTGTTTCTAACAAATGGTTGGCATATGTAGAATTGCTTTTATTATTGAGGAAACTCTTCAAATGTTCACACATTCTATGACGGAAAGTGACATGGGTATGTTGGCTAATCTATATATCATATTATTGTATGCTGCTAATTTTTGTGAGTATGGGTGGTTTGATGTGAAGTGAATTGTGCTATCTGTATGGGTTGGTTTCCGGTATATTGAAAAAACGTGTTTATAAGTTAACTTGCGGTACTTGCCATTTTGAATATGTTGGTCAGACAGGAAGATCGTTCCAGACGAGACTTAGGGAACATGAAAAATGTTATTGTAACAAAAATGGAAATTCAACCTACGCAGAGCACCTTTTAGAGACAGGACATAGTTTTAATAGTAACTTTGAAATTTTACACACACAAAAAAAAGTTTTAGATTAAATTTGTTAGAAACTTTAGAAATTAATAGATATCATTAAAGAAAAATATTATTGAATAACCGAACAGAATTAAGAAGCTCCCCTTTGTTGAATCTTTTTTGAATCATTTCTCAGATTTCCAAAAGAATTGTAAAACTCTCTTCACCCCCTCTATTTTTGTTATATCCATGTACTATAAAATGAAATTCTTGTTCATGGTATACTCAGTATCTTGTAATACTCACCTGAAGAAGTCATGGTATGACGTAACGATCGTAGTGTTAATAAAATATTAGCGGAAATTAGAATATTGTTTTTATTCATATTTTCAACATGAATTTCCGTTAAGTAAAGATCGAAATAATCATAAATTACAATTGAGCTTTGTTTTTTCCGGATACTTTCTGGACGAAGTACAGTATCCTGAATCATATTATGTAATAAGTCAAAATAACATTCAAATATGAATTGAAATTATTACCATATTCCGAAGGACGCGGAGAAACGAGACGCCATTTTTCCGGATATATTGTCCGGATACATTAATAGGTCCATTTCTATGCAACAGCACGAAACTCCCCAGTTTGACATCGCTATGTTAAGTGCGCCTATTGGCACATATTTTCTAGGCGGAAGTCCTGTTCAGACGATTATTTCCGCCAAATCATTCATATTTTCATGTTCTGGCAAGACGAAGGCAGCGAACGTGATAATAGTACTTTGGGTTTGTGCCAAGCAATTATTGGAATTCATATTTCAAATTAATCGTCGAGGAAAACTTTATTGTAGATGTGAACTGAACAACATAAATACCGAATAATTAGATTGTTTCCCGGAATTATTAAATGGAAATTCATAAATACGTTCGAATTAGATTTATTAGTTTTCTGTTCAACGAAATGTGGAAGGCGAAAAAAATTTATGCTTTATCAGAACCGATGAAATATTTAATATCTTCAGGTTAAAAATGCCAGGATGGTTAGGTTATGAAGTTTGAAAGAATCCCTCTTCTAATGAATACCAGAAGAATTTCAAGATTTAATGAGTACAACGGTTTTCGATAATATAATATCTGGCACTGAGTTGGAAGTCTGTACGATTGGATGAGTTTTCTAACCAGCAGGAACATTATGTGATCGTGGATGGTGTCAGTTCCCATGATTTCATGAACGCTGGGGTACCTCAAGGCTCAGTTTTGTCGCCCACCCTTTTCCAGATCCACATAAACGATCAAGCTCAAAGGTTTGTCACTGGTGAAAGAAGATATCATCGAAGCTCACAATGTGGTTTTTTCCCACTTAGAAGATCGTTTATGTGGATCTGGAAAAGGGTGGGCAACAAAACTGAGCCTTAAGGTACCCCAGCGTTCATGAAATCATGGGAACTGACACCATCCTCGGTCACATAATGTTCCTGCTGGTTAGAAAACTCATCCAATCGCACAGACTTTCAATTCAGTACCAGATATTATATTATCGAAAACCGTTGTACTCATTAAATTTTGCGATTGGATGAGTTTTATAACCAGCAGGAACATTATGTGATCGTGAATGGTGTCAGTTTCCGTGATTTCATGAACGCTGGGGTGCCTCAAGGCTCAGTTTTGTTGCCCACCCTTTTCCAGATCCACATAAACGATCTTCTAAGTGGGAAAAAACCACATTTTGAGCTTCGATGATATCTTATTTCACCAGTGATAAATCTTTGAGCACTCTTGAGACTCATCTACATAGATGCCAGCAAATAGATTCTCTGAACGGAAATCTCAAAGAGATAAACGATTGAAATTAAGGAAATCTGTTGTAATTTAATGCATCGAAAACCGAAAAAACACCTTTCTCTCGAAAAACTCCAAGTGATTTCATGCATCTTATCGGAGTGAATGTCAACTCTTCAGTATGTTGGGGGAACATATGAACATTGCGAATTCGTCTGCAAATAAGATGGGATATTTCATCAATTTTAGGAAATATTATATTTCTCTGCAGATCAGATTCTTCCACTGTATAAGCTTCGATCAGACAAGGACGCGAATACTGCTCTCATGTTTGGAGCTCAGCACCCAAGCTTTCGTTACTACTTTTGGATTCCATCCAGAAAAGAGCAGTACGACTGATTGACTGCCCAACTATAAGAGCCAGTTTGGAGCCGTTAAAACATAGACGGAGAGTTGTCGAGTTGTGCTTGTACTATAGATACTATAGCCCGTCTCGAAAGTACTCAGGACAAATAAAGCTCAATTGCAATTATTTAGTATATATTTTTAATTCTTGAATTAGCAAATTATATCAAAATATTCATCTTTTTTACTTATACACCTCAATTTAACTGCAAACACTTGACTTAACGTCGAGGTACACCCGAAAATAGATCACCTCCATAATTTTCGGTTATGTTAGTCCAGGACTGTAAAACTGACCGAATTAAATCATCTTCATCTCCCGTTGTTTTTGTAAAGGTTTCATTATGGGAATTTTTTTTGGTTTTCTTGATATAGCCTTGTCTTTTCAGTTACATAGGGACGGTTTCTGGACATACTTTTATATTTGGTTGATTTCCAAATCTGTCGTCCTGAGGAAGACAGTTGGAGAGTTGACGACTTGGGCTTGTTCTATAGATACTATAACGGTATATGCTGCATGCAAGCAAGCAGCACTAGGTTTGCCCAACAAGTATATCCCTATGCAGTTCGATTAACAACTCCGAGAACTTCTATTTATCAGAAGACCTTCTTCTATCGAACAGGACAGTTGTAGAACACGCTTCCAGCTGATGTGTTTCCTTCAGTGTATAATTTTCAAAAATTGAAGACGAGAGTAAGCAGGACACAACTTTCCGCTCGGGGCACCAATTAGGTTTTCCTTTCCTTGGGCAGTCAAACATAAAAAAGTCTATGTTTAAAATTAATAATTTGTAAACGTAATATAATATTATGTGTAAAATTTAATCTACTTCAAATGCCTTTAAGTAACTTTGTAATTATTGGAATTGAATTTAAGTATAAGTTTTATATATCATTTAAATAAAGCGATTTCCAAAAAGAGTTGTTATTCTGTATAACCCGCTATCTGGGCAGCTGTCACTTTTGACATTTTACAAGTAAAAACTACGCCATTACTAAAAATGTAACGATATACTTCTCAACAACGCATTGGTATTGTTAAAATTCACTGAAACTGGTGGAAAAATTTGAACTGTTGCAAAAAGTTAGTAATGTGCAGAATAGAAACCGTGTGCGTCGCCCAAGAACAACTGAGAATATTCTGCTGAAGCCCGTTATGTTGGCGGAAACCCAGGTTAGTCGATTCCTCGTCGATCTTTTGAATTAGGGATTTCGACAAAACATCGTATTTTGTATAAAGACTTGGGTCTTAAGGCTTTTAAAGTTTAGTCAACACAAGAAATCAAGCCGGTCGATCACCTGCAACGTCGCATCTTCGCTGATTGGCTCCTTGAAATGCATCAAAAGGAACCGGATATTCATAGAAAAATCATCTTCAGTGATGAAGCTCATTTTCACCTCGGAGAGTACATAAATAAGCAGAATTGTCGCATTTGGGCCTCAGAAAATACAAGAATAATTGTTGAGAATCCTCTCCATCCTCAACGTGTCACTGATTGGTGCGGGGTTTGGGCTGACGGTGTGATTGGACCTTACTCATTCGAAAATGAGGCTGGTGCAACTGTTACGGTGAATGGATTGCTCCACCGAGCTATTATTTTCGATTTTTTATGGCCGGAATTGGAAGATATTGATGTGGGAGATGTTTATTATCAGCAAGACGGCGCTAGGTGCTACACAAGCAAAGGAACAATCGCAATTTTGTAAGAAACGTTTCCTGGCAGTGTTATTTTTCGAAGAGATGATCAGAATTGGCCATCGAGATCTTGTGATTAAACACCTTTAGTCTTTTTCTTTGGAGCCATGTGAAAGATGAGGTCTATGGCAATGCTCCACAAACTATTCAAGACCTTATAGATGGAATTCGATAAGTTATCGAGGACATACAGCCGCAAATGTGGCGGACATTTGAATGATATTGTTTCTATTAATAATGACATACCTTCCTCTTTAAAATGAAATAAACTTCAATTGATTTCTTTTAAAATATACTCTTTTTTTTCAAACCTCTTATTGGAAAACCGCAAATTGAGTGCGCATGTCATTGCTTCCATGATTTTTCAGTTCCATTCCAGAAAATTTGAATCATAATTTCTGAAAACTTTCCGCAGAGTGCTCATGTAGGCGTGTATCTGTATAGTTTGAATTGGAATTTCATCGCATCATATCTCGATATATGAATTTTCGGATCGTTCCAGTTTCTGAGCACCATCAATTAAAAGTTTCCAGGGCGAAGTTTTTCGATACGATGCAGACCGCCAGCGTCGAACTTTGGGAATTCGTTGGAATTACCGAGGAACTACATGGAATTTCGAGCGGAATCTCTGTCTAAATTCCAAATTAGTATTCCGCAACCACAAGGACAATTACTTATCTTCATCGATTGAGGCTTGTGGAGTCTGGCGAAATTAACAATACAGTTGCTAGGTTGATGAGGATGTTAGCCAGAAGTCTATAAGCAATTGATCAGGAATTTTTGTCCTTCAAATGAAACAGGAGAGAAAAATCCTTTATTTAATTCATTCCTGAGATGATTTCAAAATTATTGGGTTCGTGAATAATTATCTGGAGTTTATGTTTGCATATTTTTAGTAAGTGATAAGTAAGGAAGTGATAGAAACGCTACAGTTTTTACTAATCATCAGCGCCATCTAGGCATGTGGATACACTCCACGGCTAATTCAAGCAGTGAATTTGTCACGCTTTCAAAATGACAGTAGGAATGTCCTGAGGTTGAACTGGTGAGTAAGCGTGGTACGTTTATCGGAGTATAAACCTTCTAATAAGAAACATTCACAAATGGCATTTGCGAATGGTGGAATGACGATGATGGGGGTCAAAAGAATCAGATTTTGAATAAAATGGCATGCCCTAATTCAACATCAACAGCGACGTTCACCTGGCTCAACTCGAACGTCAACAAGCGTTACCACAAAAAGATCGCGCAAATAGAACCATATTGTTTGTTACTATGATAATGCACTTTCCACTTGTTGAGCGTCATGCTGTCGAATAGATCGCCCAAAAGGGATGGGATCTGCTACCTTATCTGCCATATTCATCGCCCGACGCTTCCACAGACCACTACGTCAATAGCTCTCAGAAAAACTGGCAGGCGAATAAAATTTAGGATGATTTGGATGACCTGGTGACCGATGTTGAAGCATGGATTTCCTTTAATCGTTTAAGTCTTTTGGAATCTTTTGTTTGCCAAGAAATGACATTGTAGCTTGGGATTAAGTATTGATGCCTAAAGCAATGTCACTCGGGCCAGTCATTGTACCCGTGTGGTGGAAGATAAACCGAATGGGCCCCTAGTTTCAGCGTAAAGGTGAAATGGAAGGCTGAGCTGCGTTGTCCAACTCCGTGACAAGAGTCTCTGTCACAGCACAGGTCTTCACCCTTAAAATCAACGTACTCTACGCTATTGCAGTAAATTTCCGGATTTTTCTATCCAATGGCCCAGTGCGTGGAGGCCCTCGGGAAGTATTTGTACGATCTGGCCACCTAATTGGTGTTGAACTCGAGGGGACAGTGGTTGAAAGTCCGCATGCTGGATTAGGAGGATATTCCATCTATCTGTTTGCAGAAACTCATGTTCAGGATATCTTGAGAAAAGCTTCAAGATTAAGCGGGACTTGACGGTTCGACTAGCCTCGTCCTACACCAGGATCGAACGCGAGACGTTTTTGGGGTTTTTGGATCTCGAGAATACGGCTTAGACCGTTGGTGTTTGAAGCCAGGATCAATTGAAAGACCTCACAAGGGTTCGTGGGTCTTGACGTACAGGCTGGATTGACGGTGCACGTGCCAGGATCAATTGAGGCATTAAATCTTGAGACTATCTTGGTTCATGGGACTGAGTTCGGGTGGGTGGATAAAAAATCCCTTCGGCGTGTGAATTACGTCCCAAAACAACCCGCGTACTGACACTGTAGAGCCAGTAGAGGTTGGAGAGTGGTTCGCTACTGCCAGTCACGGTTTAGGTTTTCGGACTGAAGCCGAAACTGGAAGCTTGATAATTTCAACTCTTCGGAGTGGTTCTCGATAATGTGCGATGACAGGGCGAGTATCCTTATCACACTATATGCTTCCTACCTAACTGGAAGAATTCACGATGTCTGCCAAGCAAATGGAAGCAATAGTTGAAATAGATTCTGCATGCGCTCAAGAATGAAGAACTAAACTCGTTTTTATTAAATTCTCACGTTTACATGCTGAGATTTGAAAAAGTCAAATATTTTTTCCATCTCGATAGAATAAAGAAATGAATCGGTAGAATTTTTAGCATTTTAGAATCACCAGGTGTATGAACACAAATTTGTGATTCCTATAGGTTGCAAATTTATAGATATTTAAAACAATTCTGTGACTGTCAACAATGGATTATTCAGGAATCTGGACGAGACATGTACAAAAGAATAAACGAATTCGTAGAATTCAACGAAACCAATTTGTTTATTGGTTTCGTGGTCATTTGACTGTATGTCGTATCGAAATGCAACTGAAATGCATTGAAATATGGGGAAAAGAGATTTTACCGGTAAATTCTGGCATACTTTTCATCTGAACATGTTTTCATTATTGATTCTCTCATCGGAATTCCGTCTGTCGGTGAGGAATAAAAATGTTTTGAAATCTGTGAATGTAAACTGCCTGGACACACGCCATCTGATAACTGATGAGTCGATTGAATTGTTCTAGAAATATTCAATATGGTGAAAGAAATTTCGAAATAGATTTATATTTTTCGATTGATTATGATTCTATGATGTTGTTTACTTCATTAGGAATTGATTATTGAACTATTGTAGTTATTTTATCTTCAATAATTATTCAAATGGAAAGGTGTATAAAATCGTAATTGTTCACTTATTCTGGAAACGTTAGTTGATTTCCACTAGATACTTTATCAAACCAATGAATTCCTTCTCAATATAAATGAAGAATTAAGTCTACGAAACAATTCTGGGAAAATAAATAGGCAACTTTGCACAAATTAAAGACGTCATAAACAATAGCAAAAAAGATTGCACCACACAACATTCTATTAGGTTAGGAGATAACAATACATGGGTAACAAGTGAGTCTATTAAAAATCAAAATCAGCGTGAGGAGTTTTATGTGAGCTGAAATACACTGAAAATATTCAAAACAGTAAAAAATGAGCTGAACAGAAATATGGAGGTCTTAAACCAATTTAATTTTGATAGTGACCACAGATTGCTGAGGTTGTCCATTGGAATAACTGGACAAAGGGATAGAAAAAAATGGTCCAAGAAAAATAAAGTGTTGGGATTCGAAAAAATAGACGAACATAACTTTGAAACTGAAATAATAGAACTTCTGCACTATCTAGAAGAAAAACAACAACTCGGCAACTGCGCGATATTTAAAAAACAACTAAAACAAGCAATTGAAAAATATAAGATTAATAACATCAGAAATAAAAAACTAAGTAAAGAAATAAAGGACTCGATAGATCTTAGGGAAGAAAAGAAGAAATTCAGAGACCTCAATTTCAGAAATAAAGTTGAATACACTGAACTTGACAAATGCACAAAAGAACAATAAGAAAGAATTTGAGAAAACGTAGATATGAAAATGCTAAAATAATAATGGAATCCTCCAAATCCATAAAGAAAATGAGAAAACATCATTCACAAGAAAAACAATGGCTTCAGCAGTTAACAAGTAAGCGAAACAACTAGAGATAGAGGAAAAGTACTCAATATTGCAACTAAATTTTATCGAAACCTTCACAGGAATGATGCTTCTAATATAGAAGAAAGGATACTACATCACAGTATGAATGAAGTATAATCAATTATAAAATCGGAAGTAAGCATCACATCTCAGAAACGGAAAATGTCCAGATAAGATGGAACATCAGAAACGATTTGCTGTAATTTATAGCAAGAGGGCTCACAATACCACTGACTCATATATTCAATTAAGTCATCTAGAGCCTAAAACTACCAGAAGAGTGGACTGCTTGCGAAGTCGTAAATTAACATAAAAAAGACCAAAATCAGATATCGGAAATTATCGTCCAATCAGCTTAATGACAACTTAATGAATATTGCAGTAGGAAAAAACACTAGAAAAAATATGGAGAAAATCACTGACAGAGAAGAAAAAAGGTACAGAGTTGGTACAGATATAGCATTTTTCAACAATACGTGAAAAACTAGCATTACAAATGAATGAAAAAGCTGTACCCCCGCAGGTTGAAAAAGGCGCAAGCCCTTCAAATTATCTCTTCAGAAGTCATTAGGACAATCCAAGAAACTAAGAGCAATAAAGCGCTGGGAGAGGATCATATGACGGCAGAGCACTTTGAACATCTTAGTGAAAGAGCTATCTACGATATTACTGGCTTCTTCAGTGAAGAAAACGAAAGCGGAGGTATAACTTTCGATTGGCTTAAGGTTACATATGTGGCACTACCAAAGAAAAAATAAAGCTCCAAAGTGCGAAGAACAATAAGTTTGATAACTTATGTAGTTAAAGTCTTGATGAGGATTATATTTAACTGCATCCAAAACAAATGTGAAGATTATTTGAGTAGCTTGCAAAATGAGTTCAGGATGAGGACTGGCACAAGAGATGCTATATTGGCTTTATCACTGATGACAGATATCTACTTTGAAGTTCAAAAAGAACTGTGTGTTTGTTGTCGACAACAAGAATGCTTTTGGCTGTATAGAACACCAAAGTTTGATTGAGGTTTTGAAACAGATTGGACTGGATGGATTAGGTATAACGATTATATTGGGATTACAAAAGTTGCGTCCGAACAGAAAGCGGCAATACTAACAATATCGACATACAAAGGGGGGCACGTCAAGGCAGTCAGTCTTTTTCTTACTCTTCAATGTGTATCTTGAGCCAATAATGAGATTGTCACTTCGGAATCGAACAGAAGGCGCAAAAATCAACGGAATAATAATTAATAACATCAGATACTGTACTACTGAACCAGTAGAAAAGTCACGAGTAGAAAAGCTACTGGTGAAGATTTATGTCCTAGTAGAAGAGAGTAGAAAGGCCGAATCAGAACTTTGGGAACGTGCACAGCTACATTTATCTAGGTACCGAAATGAACGCAGATGAAGATCATTTTAAAGAAATCAGATGCTGAATTGAAATTACCAGATCTGGTTTCATCAGAATGAAGAACTTTTTATGCCATCCAAAATTGTCTATAATAACTTTAAAATGCCACATATGGTCCCTACATCTTATTGGATATGGAATCATGGACACTAAGGAAGGATGATATTAAAAAATGTGGATGTACTGAAAAATGCTAAGAATAAGCTGGAAAAGCAGAACAACCAATGAAGCCGTTTTGAATAGAATGAATACCTACCCACATCTTACCAGCACTTTATAATTCAGAAAAACGGGTTATCTTGAATATATAATGCGGCATAAAGAACTCGAACTGATTCAGTTAATGCTGGGGGAAAAAACTGACCACTGCCGTGGTATCGGGGCAAGGAAAAAATCTTGGCTCAGAAATATTCGAGACTCGACACATGTAAGTGGAAATAACTTGATTTATGGAGCCCAAGACAGAGAGAGTTATGCCATTTTGATCGCCAAACTCAATTAGAGAGGGCATTTGGTAGGAGAGAGGATTTATACTTTTTTGCCAGAAAAAGATTTGGTTCAAATGAGGATCGCCGAACCTTAGTTCCTAGTATTTGAGGTCAAGGATGAATCGTTCTTCAAGAAAGGTATGGAGAGGTTAGAGAAGAGCTAAGGTAATATATCGCTGTGGAATGAGACCTTGTTGAAGTCAAATTTGATTAAAAACTGTACTGTACTGCTTCAATAATTGAACATAAAACTCATATGGCTATGTGTTATTTTTGTCATTCAGACTCGAAGAACATCAAATAAATTGTACCAAAAATAAATGAACCCTCTATTTTACGGAACCAAAAAAGATTCATTTGGTTCATCTAGCCTTTATTATTACCTGCCACAAATACTCAATTCTGTTCACACTAATACACTTTTCGTACGAGGATAACTGAAAGTAAATAAATTGAGCAGCTGTGCGACACGAATACCACATATCCTGTTATTTGCACTGATGCCTGTTTGTGATATTTACTCTAGATAAGCTAACCATGTTAAAACGGACCGTGTTGAATGAACCCTACTACATAAAACCCCCGGATATCGTCCGTGCTTTATGAAAGCCAAAAATTGAATTATCGAAATGTCACTCATGCGGCTTTTTGGAAGGTAGAGGAGGCGTACCTCAATGGAATTACTAAACTTTGATTGATGTTTATTTCGTATATACCGAGTTTATCATATTCGTCACAGATATCAGCAGACCGTAACTAAAATCGCCAGAACCGAAGGAAACTATTCCCAATAGCTTTCAGCGAGCAAACTGTATCCGCTTCCAAATCTCCATAACTCACTATCGTAATGGATTAGATTTAGATCCCCGAAAACTCATCACACTCAGGGGTATACGTTTCTAGCTCACAAAGGGCTCAACTTGTCGACGCTTTGAACTCGGTAACAAACTGGCCTTCGAATGAGGAAAGTGATTATTGGGGAAGGTGCCTGTGGTTAACTACGGAGTGCACTTCCGGACCTGGACAGGAAGAAAGGTGCAGTTAGAATGGGGAGGGACGAATTGCGGGATATACGTATATGTATGAACGTTTCCGGTTTGATCTTCGGAGCGGAAGCAGGGATTTATTTGATGTTTGGTTCGTGTTATCGTTATAATGGTGCCTTTCATTTCAGAATGATAATAGCTGGAAATTTCATTTGATTGAAAATAAATGAGAATTTTAAGAGTGATTTAAGTTTTCATGTGTGAGATGAATGCCTTCTTCACCAATTTTAATGACACAGCAATCACTATAAATGAGGTTTCGGTGAAAAAATTGAATTTCTCCATAAAAGTTGAGGAAATTCACAAATTCTGATGATAGAAGAATTTTCAGTGTTTTATGTGAGAACTCTACTTGTACAACTCTGTATTCACTGAAATCAATGGTTTACTCGAGCATCAAGTGGTTTTGTTCGCATTATCTCCAAAGTTGAGGTTGAAGCTTCCCGAGTTCTTTGAATGCCTGTGGAGATAGCTGACGCAAATTAAACATTTGTTGTAGCTGGTCCAAGCCTGCTCAATCGGACTGAGGGCAACAGAAGCGGTAATACCATGAGGTTTCATGACATCATCGACAATTCTGACACGTTAAGGGTGGACACAATAGTCTAACAAAAATTTGGCCATGTAGCAGCATGAAACAGACATTTGATGACATTTTTGATGACTTGGTCGATACCAGTCTATGCATACAGCATATGCTCATCCAATATCAACAGTTCTGCACGTTCATTAAAACAAATGCCCCCCAATCAGTAACTGTACCATCTCTGAACGCATGATCTTCTTATACCAATCAACGATTTCTGGAGATCGGAGGAAGATTTCATACCTGAATACACCAACTATCTGAAAATCGTTCACACCTCTATTAATCTATAAAGAAGACGCACCTCTATTCCTCATTTCATTTCATGTGTTCTGTAGCCTATGCCATATGATCATGGCTTTGAGCTTGACTGAGTGGAACTCGCCTTTGTAGTCATCCTAAGCTTAGACTGACCTCATGAAGTCTTCAAAGCATTGAAAACGCAACACTAGAAACACGCAAGAGCCACTCTGTAGTTTTCTGCTGATAGCCCTGTCATAAACTAATCTTGTGCAAGTATGATACATCTTTCTGGTAACCCATTTCTGGATAGCGATGAACATGGGTGGAAATCACGCTTTCACTTATCTGAAATTAGTTTGCAACTTCCCTCTGAAGACATGCTCCTTCAATTATACCAATAGCCCCCTATTTTGCTTTCACTTACACTCTGTCTATTTCAGGGCAGTGGTAAGAAACTAAACTCTCAAATCTGGAATCCGAGTTAACGACGAGAAACGTAAAAAAATATCTGATCCTAAGTTTGAAAAAAGTATTCAAACCTGAAGCCAAAAATACTCAGATAAGAAGGAAAACATTGCATATGCTTGTTTGCATATCGTACTCGTAGACCCAGGTCTCATCACCAGTTATAATGCGTTCCATGAATGTAGAATCGGAATTACAGCGATCCAGTATGTCTGAAGCAACCTGTTCGCGATGACGTTTTTGAAGAAAATTCAGGTCTTTCGGTACGAGTCGTGCGGCCACCTTTCTCATGCCCAAAATATCAATAAAAATCGTACGTGCGGACTCGTGGGATATCTTAAGATTATGTGCTATCTCTCTCAAGCTGGTACGACGGTTTTCCAGCACCCTTTCCTTAATTTTATCGACGTTATCTTCGATCGAAGCCGTCGATGGGCGACCACTTCACGACCGTCCTTGAAGGCTCTGTACCACTGATATGCACGAGTTTTCGATAGAGCATTATCACCAAAGGCCTTTTGCAACATTTTCAATGCATCGGCACACGAAAATTTATTTGCAACACAAAATTTTAAACAAATTCTTTGCTCAACGTAATCACCCACAGTAAAAATCGGCACGCACTCTGACATCGACTGACTTAATCAGCTGTTGCAAACACACTAGTTGACAGATCGCGCTCAAGCTTGGCATAGTAATTAAGGACAGTGGTACCAACCTAGGAAAAAAAAATTTTACCTGCCTCATTGCCCCGCCAGATTTAAATCGATAATTCCCGGTACTTTCTTGACAGAATGTATATCAATATTTGAAATAGATCAAGAATTTCTGAATTTTTTTGTGGAGCAGTTTTTTTTTAGGAATCAGAGGTCAACCTAAAGGTAGTTCAGTAAACTTGAAGGCACTAATTGAACAAATCCAAAGGTAAAATCTGCGGTATAGTGCATAATAAAAGCTCTTATTTTCTCTTCGAACCATTGCTCAGCGATGTGATCCATAGTAGCAAAACGGTCTGGTACAACTAGCTATCTAAAGTCTGATACTGTGTGGTGTGCTTTGGTTGACCAGTTGTATTTTATTGTCCTCTATTTGCTCCTGCCCACACACGACATACACCCTTTACCATAATTGCAATAAAATTAACACGGCGTCCACTGTCGCAATAGGTCAAACCAACATCTCGATATGCAACAGTTCTATTATAGTAAAAAGTCGCCAAAATGATGATAATTTTGACGTTCTCAAACTCGTAGAATTTTCAAATGAATTAATTCGGCTGATCTGTACCAAATACCATAAAATGAACTAATAAGAAGAGGTTTTTTACTTGATAGAAGGTATATTACAGAATTTGAATATCAAATCAGATTTGATCTGTTAGTCTCCTATAATTTAATTCTAAAAGTTCTTGAATAAATTTTTTTGAAATTATAATTTTAGGAGACTAACAGATTAAATCTGCTTTGATATTCAAATTTTGAAATATCATAAATAAATATTGTGATCTATGGCAATAGAAAGTTCTAGAAATCGAGACAGTGTAACAAACATCTGTATAACAACTCGATAAGAGGCAAATTGCAGATATACGTACGTTTCAAACTTGGTTGGTTCTCATCAGTACAATGTATGCCGATGATTACAAATCTTTCAAGTATCTATATTTGATATACACTTCGATTTTTTGAGTGTGTAATCAATTGTACGCTCAGCTGGACGATTATGTCGACCATAATTTGACCGTTATACACGAAATGTTTTTACTACAGAATCATTATTTAGTAGTAGTAAGTTTTCACAATTTCACGTGTTCAGTAGTAGATAAACTGTCCATATTGTTAAATGGCTAACTAAATATAGTGTGACATTAAATTCAGAATTATATATTCTAACTTCTACAATATATATTGAAACTATATAAAAATTAATCAAATTGATATCCTTATATATAATCAACATAAAATATTTTTCAATGTCTCGGAAAAAAACTTTTTACATCCCGACATGAAATGTATTAATACAAATGTATTAACAAAAACTATATAAGTATGTATGTAGAAAATCCACTATTCCAAAATTATCTAAAATTCTCAAAATAAAGGATCAAATAAAAATAATTGGTCAAGAATTCCAACATTTGAATATTGATATTGATATTGAATTCAGATTCAAATATATAACAATATCAAAATTTAACTCACCAAAAAAGATAAAGCCTGGAACCAATAAACTTGAAGTAAGCGTTAAAGTATCTAAAATAAAACAGAAATAATCAACGTGTTGTTACGTATAACGAATAACTATTTGTACTCGGAACACAGAAAAACATAACAAAATTTATTCACCCCAGATAATGTCTCATGATGAGAAAAATAAACAGAATTTCAAAAATAATAAATAATTAAGGAATATGTTGTGGATATAAAGAGACATTGAAAAATATTTTATATTGATTATATATGCGGATATCAATTCGATATAGTTTCAATATATATTGTAGAAGTCATAATATAATAGAATATATAATTCTGAATTTGATGTCATTTAAATTTTACTTCTATCAAGTATTGACTCACATACAAATTGATTTTTAAATATATGAGGCTTGGGTCACAGTTCTGTTCGACCTTTGTCATTGAAACAGGGCTGTGAAATCCGGACCACGAAATGGATAATCCGTTACTAAGCGAGAAAATGTTATGCTATATTATTATTACAATAATAATATATGGAAGAATCTCCGGTAGTATTTAAAAAAAGCCTTTGTTCAAGAAATAGAGACTAATATATTCGGTCTATTTTATCCGTTGCAAATTACATCCTATTGGCGAATATACTATGAATATACTATGATTATACATATGTTACACACATGCTATCCTTCGTTTGTTGACACAATCGAATTCAGAACAAAAATTTAATGGAAATTAATCAAATATTATTATTATTACCAATCCGAATTACTTCGTCCAATTCCTACCAATCAGTGTATGAAAATGAATCATTTACTTTAGGGAATGGCAGTATTTCAAATAGTGTAGCAATATTTAATATGAAATTCATCTGTTATATTAAATCAGTTTTCCGTCGGTAAAATGTCATGATAATTCTGATACACGTATAAACATGGTTAATATGTGATATTACCGTAAAATATATAGACAAGTATTTATTGAATGAGCAAAGTTAACAGATATATAATACTCATTACATGGTTGTCCTGATTTAGTCGTCGATAATTTCAGTATTGCAGTAATGTCTAGTGAAAGAAAAGGTATTTCGATATATCTTTTAATGATTATTTTGTTTATTCAACTTCTTACTGAAGAGATATGGGTCTGAATTTATCAGGTTCTTTCTCTGGAGAATGTGCCATATATTCTTCGAAAAAGGCAACTAAAAAAGGCCTTTTTGAATTATATGTTGAACATTTTTTGGTGATGGAACTTCTGATTCTTTAACATCCAATCGAAATATATATGTATGAGGTGATGTCTTAATAATTTGGTCATTATTTTATATTTGTTTTGATTCTTTATTAGTTAATTTTCACCATATGTGATGATAATTTATGTGTCTATAAAGTGATACAGTGTATCTTGCACATGTTTTTAAAATTGAATTTTAAATATTTTCATCACATATTTTTTATATTTAAATCTGTAGAAGTTCTGAAGAATTGATTCCAGCTATTATCTGTTATATTAGAGATCTTTTTCAAACGGTTTAGATCTTATTGAAAAAAATTGCTAAAAGTCCTCTACCGATTGCCAGAAGCATAACGTAACAGGTCTCATCAGAAATTTGTTTATCTGAAAGATTTGTCTACTCCTCATTCCTAAATGATCCACTTGTCATATACACGGTGTCCGTTAATATGAAGGAATTCAAATCGTTGAAACAGTGAAACCTGCGGTAAAAATTATTCAGATAATATTCAGTACATATTCCTTTATCCAAGAGATGTTCAAAGAGTTATCTGCTTTCTCTCGAACACAAATCAATCCGATCGTGAAATGATCTACTTACCCTGGCCAGCAAGGCTGGAGTAATGGTCCGAAAAGCTTTCACTATTCTCAACCGTATTTTGAGGGTTGTTATTGGAACTTCATCATACACAATTCCCTTTATGTGATTCTACAAAAAACTATGGTTATCTAGCAGGTCATCTTGTCAGTCCGCCCCTGCCAGTGAATGTATTTGGAAACTGGTGATCTAGAAAATCTCTCCAGGACGAGAATAATGAGCGGGTACCAAAATTGTGAATCCTGAATAAAACGAAATCCAAAAATGCACGGTTCTGTTCAATTTGAAGCACCCGGTACATCTGAATGTGGTAGGTGTGAAACTTGTGCTTTTCGAGGATTTTTCAAACAGAATGCTCACTTACACTGCACCAAGTTTCCTTTGGATTGTATCTGGAAGACTAGGCAAATCTTTCAGTTAAAAAAATTGTTCATCAAATTCGTCTTAGGATTGCTTCTGGTAATTAGTAGAAGACCACTGTTCCCTCAACATTTTGCAATTTTTTCTAAATATCTGTATCGTTGGATTAATTCAAAAATCACCAATTTGTCAAATGATTTTTTATTGGTAGCCTGCTTCCGAACGAAATTTTTAAGATGTCTGATTCGTCAGCTATGGAAGCGAAACGCACTATTGCAGCACCCTGTATATATACTTGGGAGAAGTGGCATATAAAACATACTCTCCAAAATGCTGAAGACAAAACATTCTCTGAATCCTTCAAATGACTTTACCGTAACTGGAAGAACTCCTCACAAATAAGAATAAATGAACCGAAAGGATTTGCTGATATGACCTAAAACTGAAAATACGGCATATCTAGGTATTTTCCGTCGGGGATCAAGATGAATATTCACATAGATTTCGGGAAAAGCGCCTCGCTCCACTACCGTCTGAGGGCGTCCTCAAAATACGTATAAACCTCACATTCATCTCTCTGGAGTGAAAAGTCTGAAAAAAAAAAACAATCATGCCCAGAAAGCAACAGAAATATTACCCTTTTCCGCATCCGAGGACGTCAGATTTTCCAATGAGAGGGAATGTCACCGAGGTTTCGGTGAGCCGTCGAAACAAAAAGAAAAATTTTCATAACAATATGGAAATATTTCGCTGAAAGTGGACGGACGAAAACGTAATTCCACGCCACGTGTGTCTAAAACTCCGGGATTAATTTTCAACGAAACGGTATGATGAATAGCAACGCCTGTCGGAATAAACAAATGGAAACATTTTCTATATAGGGTGTTTGTGAAGGTGACTCTTTTTTCTTTCAATCTTAAATTTTATCAGTATTCTTAGAATTTTAGACTGGAACTGCTCTTAAATGATTAAATAAGGGGCTCTGATTATCTTTATGGACAAATTTGTTTTTTTCTAACCGTCTGGATAAAAAAGTGCAAGAATGGTACGTGGAAATACCTTTATGAAATCTTCGTAGTAATTGATTAACGTCAATCAATCAATTATAGGATGAGCATACTTCAAATGGGAGATTGAGAAAGATGTATATCAGACATCAGTTGGTATTTTTGCGGCCTAAATAAATATATTACAATGTACAATTTTAAATTGTTTCACCCTAAAGTTGAGACAGTTGAAGCGGTGTAATTGAACTCTAATTGCGGTGAAATCAACATATTGCTCCTGGAGGAGTAAATCTTGGATCTTCTTCACCGTTCTTGTCTTTCACTGGGTTCACTGTTAGGTTCATTTTTCGATTAACTTCACATAATTACTATCTAATTACAAACAAATAATGTAGATCATACATTCTTTTCTAGGCCTTTTTGTGCGTAATGGGTTATTATAATAGGGTGTTCCTTGGAAAATTGAAGTGATTTCGAATTGAGAGAGTTCTTTCGTTAGGATGTGTAAAATCGAGAGAGATGAAGTTGTGTCTTGACTGAACGTAAACTAGCGAGCGTTTTTATCTTGCGCTTCGTGGTAAAACTAGACTGTCCTAGGGGTTAAAATGTGGTGCAGCTAGCAAGAAATCTATCCCAGGTCTCGAAAATTATGCGTTTTTTTTCGTTAATCTGATTTGAATTCTTCTGAACAATTTTCTAAATTTTTAGCTCTCCATGAAGTGGTTTGAGTGGGTACGACCCTGGCATTGTTTCTTTCAACTATGAAACCTTTCAGTTTGAGATTAGAGTTACAAATAACAATTTCTTAGTGATGAAATGAAAATCAAAGATAAAGTTGAATTGAAAGAAAATTAATGAGTCATGATTCTATAACAACGATGTGAAGTAAATGAGTCAATATATAAAACCTGATATAAATTCAACAATTGTGTAAAAGAAAATAAGTGAAGTAAGAATATAATTATATAGAGATATTATTATAAAAATCTTTTTTCAATAGAGTTAAATAATAAGAATGTGAAAATAGAGAATGACACAAAGTGCAGAGATATTTTTCAAACAATCCGTGTATTCCTGATCAGTTAATTCATCAAGGAATTAACTGGAGATGTATGCCTGTAATTTGAACTGCTGTATTTCAAGGGCTTGTTTTTCCTTTCCTGCGATTTCGAAGGATCGTGATGTGAAAAAATCCGGCTGGTATGGATCAGGTGTGATATGTAAATATCAGACTCCTAAGATTTGCTTGGTACGTAGAGATACCTTTATGAACTCTTCGTAGTGATTGATTAACGTCAATCAATTAATATGCAAATTCTAGGATGATAAAACTTCAAAATGGGGATTAAGAGAGATGTATATTAGACTTCTTGGTTTATTTGCAGCCTAAATACATATAATACATTTTACAATTTTGAATTGTTCCACCCAAAAGTTGGGAAAAATGTTGAGTTGTAGTATTGAACTTTACTTTCAGTAAAAACGCTATACTGCTGGTGGAAGAGTAGATATTTGAGCTTTTCCACCGTTATTCACTTTCAATGTGTTCACTGTGAGGTTCACTTTTCGATTAACTTTATACAATCACTATTTAATTACAAACAAATAATGTAGATAATACATTCATTTCCAGGCCTCTTAGTGCGTTATGGGTTATTAAGAGTTCCTTGGAAACATCAACAACTTTTCTCAAAAAAAATCAGTAATGAATTGAGTAGAGTGTGATTAGGATGGATATAAGATACGAGTAATATTGTCAAAAGGAAGGGATAGGTAGCTAGCCGATTAGGCGCTAATTCAAGGTATAACATGTACATTTTCACCTAAGAATAAGTTTTTATTTTTGTACTCATGCATCAGAATTAAATAATGATATCACTCAGGAGGATGAGTTATGGTAATAGAGAGTCACACAAATCGAGACAGTGCACAAGATACATCTGTAGAACAATTCTAAACTCAAACCAGCCCGATAAGGTTTTTTTGTACACTGCGACATAAGTAAAGACATGCGCATATTGCAGACAAATCCTTATTAATGGTATTCGGTATAGATCAGCCGGATTAATTTATTTGAATATAAATTATAATACCCTGCATTTCAAAATTCAGGGATAAAAGAAGGTGTCTGATGAAATTTTTTGAATTATAACAAAAACAAGATAAATCAGTTCGTTGCTTCCAGGCACCTAAAAAATTAATTTTGTTCTTCTTTTTATTCCTTAACAGCATATCCAACTCGAAGGACCATAAGGATGTTTCCGTTCCTTCTATTCACAACGCGAGTTGAAATTGAAACAGCCCCATTCGGATCCAAATTAACAACCCAACGAATTTATCACGGCAGAAACATCGGCGAAGATTACCCATAAAGATGATCAAAAGGATGCTGTGTTCGCGAAAATCAAGCACCGCCGGTTTGTGAAATCCCATTGAGCAAAACCGGCGGCCCTTGAAGTATCGCCACAGCACGGCCTCTTGCAAAAAAAACGGCATTAAGGCTGGATTACACGAGTTCAATCCGTTCCTCAAATTTCGAATCGAAGATGGATTTGAACGGTCTGCGGTATTTCCAGCCGGCGGAGCTTATCCTGTCAACCCCATTGAGAGTTATTATAGCGTCGAGCATTTTCGGGATGAAAACGGGGTTATGTTTTCATAGCGTCGACTTCCCTCAGGAGCGTCACGGTGCGAACGAAATGATCAACAGGATGATCGCTTGGAATTTTACATTGGTAGTTTACCTTTCTGGTTTAGTAAATATTTTCGGCCAAGTGAGAATACGATTTCTTCTGTAACCAGTGTCGCAGCTGAGTTGGGAAACGCTCGGAGGCCTTCAAAGAATGCCACTATATGCTATTAAGTTACATACTTTTTGTTCTGGAAGGAGTGCCATCTAGAGTTTGCATTTTGAAGCAGTGGTTGTTTTCGAGTCTGTGTTTTGACAGAAAGTTAGTTTACTTTTGACATTAACGATTTATGTTTGGACAAAACTAAGAAATATTGAAAACTTATTCCCATAGTGGTGATTTTCTATTCAAAGTATTAGAAATTTACGTGAAAAGTTCAATAGTAATGAAATGCCCTTACGGAAATTTGGATCAGTTTATTCGTGAAGATCAAGAAGCTGAAAAAAAAACGTTCCCGTTTTTGATCTGATAACAGGAGAGATTCTAAAAAAACTGCCACAGAAAGCTTTAGTATTACTGAATACATATATCGGATGATTTTTTTTAGAGTGATAGAAATATCGATAGGTATAACTGTGATTTGACAGAAGGTAAAAGCCATGTTGTTTTGATATTCTGCTCAGTAAGCATTGACAAAATCATCATGGAAAGACTCACGACGCAACAACGTTGACAAATTGTTGAAATTTATTTTCAAAATCAGTGTTCTATTCGCCAAACTCATAGAGCATCAGAGAAGCTTATTCGTCGAAGTATCGATAGATTTCGGACAAAATTTTCTCTACTCGATGCAACAACAACAACAAGACAAATAACTGTACGTACAGAAAGCAGTACACATTTAAATAATTTGAAATAAGGTTATTCTGATTTCCACAAATTTTTATTGTTAAACTCACAACAATTGTTTCGCTATCACAGTAGCATCATCAGGCAAGATCACATTTTGAATAACTAGTTAGTTAGTTGAAAATCAGAATAACCTTATTTCAAATTATTTAATATTGATTTTCACCAACTAAGGACTGATACAATTCAATATTTAAGTACACATTTGTCTATTCGTCGACGTTCACAAGTTGGACTCTGTGCATCCACCACATGGAAAATTTTGCTTAAAGATCTTGGTCTACACCTATACAAGATCCACCTGGTTCAAGAACTAAAGCCACTTGACCATAATGAACGTCGTTTGTTTGCTCATTGGGTCCTAGAACAGCTTGAAGTTGATCCACTTTTTATCGTGAAATTGTGTTTATTCATGAAGCTCATTTCTCGTTGAACAGCTATGTGAAGAAGCAAAATTTCCGTATATGGAGTGAAAATAATCCTCAAGAAGTTCGCAGGTTCCATTGCATCCTGAAAAACGCACTGTATGTATGGTGTGCTTCACACGCTGGAGTCAACATCGGTCCATATTTCTTTAAGAACGATGCTGGAGCTAATGTTACAGTGCTCGTTACAGATCGATGATAACATTATTTCGAGAAATGATCCAATTAATTGGCCTTTCAAGGTCATACGACATAACTGCATTGGATTATTTTCTTTGGGGTTATGTCAAGTCATTGGTTCATGCTGATAAACCAGAAATAATAGACGCTTTGGAAGCCAACATAATTCGTGTTATTGATGAAATAAGGCATGAATTACTCAAAAAAGTGGCCCAAAATTGGTCTGGTCGAATGCGCTTCCTCAGAGCTAGTCGTGATGGACATATGCCGGAAGTTATTTCTAAATCATAAAGCTCATAAAATTATCTTTAAAATAAAAAAAAAATTGGCTTCAATCTCAATTTAAATGTGTAAACTTCTTCCACAACCCTACAGTCTGATTCTTAAATCCTACCAATCGATACTTTTCTGTAAAATATGGTGATGCTCTATCTACCCCAATTGAAAGTAGGGGTTCCACAGGGAAGTATATTACTTTAACTGATTTATACATCCGACATTCCAGAAAAGCAGAACACTACAATAGCCACTTTTGCAGACGACATAGCGACATTGATATCCCATGATATTGCAGCAACAGCTTGCAAAAACCTTCAGGAATATCTGAATGTTGAACTGGAACACGGATACCGAAAATGGTGTCTTACCATCAACGAAACAAAATCCGTACGACTTACATTCGCCAACAAAAGAGATAAATGTCCTCCAGTTAAAACACTAACAAATTCCAGTTAAAACAGAGGCAAAATATCTAGGTATTCACTTGGACCACCACCTCACTTGGAAACAACACATTCAAGCTAGGAAGACACAAATAAATATCGAAATTAGACAAATATATTGGCTAATTGGACAAAAAATCGAAACCATCTGTCCAAAATAAGGCATTGATCTATAAAGCCATTACAAAACCAATATTGACATACCGTCTCCAATTCTGGGGATGTGCAAAGACTTCTTATGTTCGAATTATACAGCGACTTCAATAAAAAATACTGCGTTCATTAATGCATGGTATGTTTTTAATTTGACAATTCATAATGAAAATAAATTAAGTCGGTTGATCTGTACCAAAAATCATTAATCAGGAGTATGAGCTATGGTAATAGAAAGTTCTAAAAATAGAGACAGTGTAACATACATCTGTATAACAATTCTATACTTAAAAAGACTCCACAAGGTTTTGTAGATTACAGAAACAAATTGCAGACATGCGCAAGTTTTAAACTGATTGGTTTTCGTCAGTGCAATGTATGCTATTGACTCCAAATCTGTCATGTTTCTATCTATATTCGCTATACACAGAGACTCTAGGATATTAATAATACACTAACGCCATCTAGAGCATGCAAAAAACATAGAAGACATACTTTTGCATGTTAATTTAGGTAAATAAATATATTCTCGAAATTTTCACGTTACCAACGCAGAATAAACTTTCCTCATGCTCAAATCAAACCATAATTTGCCGTAATGTTCATAATTAGCATATTCATATCAAAATAAATTAATTCGGCTGATCTGTACCAACCATCATTAATAAGGAGTATGAGCTATTGAAACATGCGCATGTCTGTAATTTGCCTCTGTGATCTACAAAACCTTGTGGAGTTTGTTTGAGTATAGAACTGTTATACAGATATATGTTACACTGTCTCGATTTCTAGAACTTTCTATTACCATAGCTCATACTCCTTATTAATAATTTTTTTACAGATCAGCCGAATTAATTAATTTTAATACGAGTATGCTAATTATGAGCATTACGCCAAATTATGGTCTGATTTGAGCATGAGGGAAGTTCATTCTGCGTTGGTAACGTGAAAATATCGAAAATACATTTCTTTACTTGAATTAACTCGCAAAGGTATGTCTTGTATGTATTTTGCATGCTATAGTTGGCGCTAGTGTTTATAGTTGATCAAAAGTCTGAACCGAACACAATTTTTGGATTCAATGGAAATGATACAATGGAATAACCTTTAACAAATGATTGACTCTGATGAAATTGCCGACTCCTTGATATCAGGATTATATAAGCCATTTAATCATCTTAATAATAATATAATTTTTTAAAGAATTAATTACCTACAAAGATGAAGGAATCCGTGGATCATAAAGGGTTCAATGAAGTCGGGTGAAAGGAAACAACGTAGTATAGATTAGTGCTGCAGAATCCACGTAATATAAGTTTATTGAGGAAATATAAAAAACATCAGAATGACTTGACGTATCTGATAAAACCAGCAAGGGAAAACTCTTGTGCTGGAAAATCGAGGGAAACGGTAACAACTTCAGTTCTTTGTGAAATAAGATCAAAGACTTTCCTGGAAAATCACAGACGAGTATAAGTCAGTTCAATGATGGAGACATTACTGTCACATGCAAGGAAGAAACAAATCGACGGTGTTTGCAAGCTTAATTTTTGAATGTAGGCGAGAGAACTTACACATTATCGATTGGCTGGCTTCGATATTTACAGAAGAGAGGATAGTCTTAAATTTTTTTGAGGTCAACTGGCAGCATAGAAGCGATCAACGTTATGAAGGGACTCAATAATCATAAATTCATTAATAGCACCCCATTTTTTTGTGGATAAAACACATTACTTATTTGAGAATTATTAAAATTCTCATTTCATTATAAAGTTCAATGGATATCATTAGTTATGAAACAAATGTCCACTAAGGAAACGCTGGCAGGAATGAAGTCGTTGAACCCAATTTTTCATAACTCTCACACAAATCGAGTCGTATGTTAGCAATTATTCGTTCAATATTGACCTGTAAATCGTCTAAATTTGCTCGATGATTGCTATGAACCAATGACTCAATGTAACCCCAAAGGAGAAAGTCTAATGAACTGAGAATGATTTTCTTATGAAAATCTGCATCATTTCCGATTTTTCAATGACTCTCTCATACACAAATTACTCAACAAATTGCTAGATGATTGCTGTGAACCAATGACTCAATGTGACCCCAAATAAAGAAGTCCAATGGAGTAGAATCGCAGAAAGGAAGCGGTCCATTTCTTGAAATAATCGATTCACCGAATTTTGCTTTCAATGAAGTCATTGTGCCATTGGCAGTATGACAAGTGGTACCGTCCGGTTGAAATCATATGTTCGGTAAATCTAGACGAACCAACTCAGGCCATAAAAAATCAGTCAACATTGAACGATAACGATTTCCATTAACTACCGCCTCATAAGCTCGTTGAAAAAAAATAAGGTCCAATGACTCCTCCAACTAATAACTGCATACACGACGCTTTCAACGATCTGTTGGTTTGAGTTCTTGGAATAAAACAATTTTGTATGGATGTAAACCAATGTCTTTTCGTAAAATTCGCCACAAAGACGTCTAGGAGATGTCAAGTATTCGTGAACATCGAGAAATCGATAAATTTTGGTCTTCACGAACACTTTCACGTACGGTAGCAATATTCTCTTCACTTCTAGCATTTCTCTGTTTCACTGGCATTGTAAGATCATGAAGTGTTAAGTTTCCAACTTTTTCACTAAGCGTTCAACTATTCTTTTATCCGTTCGATTATAACGACCAACAATTGTAGTTAAAGCACCTAAAGTAAGAGTAACAGATTTTTCATAATAAATTTGGATCATTTGTGAACGCTGTTAGAGAGTGTACCTTTCCAGGATTAATTGGTAGACATTTACAAATACAACTGTCAACGTCACAAATAAACAATGGCTGCCATGCGTGAGTAGTGTCAATTTAAAAATGGAACGTTCCCAGTGAAACACCCTTTATTATACCGATAGTCCCAGAACGGAGAAGATTTCTCTGAAGCTTTTTCAGCTTGTGCGAGTTAGGGGTTCAGTTGTGTTCTTGTTAGGCTTTGTAACTGCCTCTTTAGGCCTTTTCAGGTCACAGCACTGTTAATTTTTGATCCAACAGTGAAAAATGATGGTGGAAATCCGTTCAACTAGAATTTGAGTGTCAGATTGTTCGTAATCTTATGTTGTCTTAAAATTATACTTGAGAATTTCAATATCTACATACAGGGTGGTGATATGTCATAAAAACAAGTTCATTCAAATAATGTCAGTTTTTTTATTGCTAGAAGTGAATGCTATCAGCCAAATTTGAGCTGATTCGACTAAAAGATTGAAAGAATATTTGAATTCAATGTTCTGTCAAATTTTGATGAATCACTTTATATATCCGAAGGAAAGACATGTGTAGCATACGAGTTTATGCTCTCTAATCTCATACCAAGTTTGTCCCTCTCGACATGCAACACCCTATATCATATGAAAATTTGTTCATAATAATCAAACAAAAAATAAGGTTTGGAATGAAATCTAACGTACGATGCAGACACCACTCTTCTAAAGAAACTTAGTTGGCAATTATAGTTTCATTAAAATTTCAACTACTATATACTGTTTTAAATATTAAGAAGAAAAATTATGTGAAACCTCTACAAAATTCGATAACGAGTATGAGCATGGTAAACAGGAAGTCTTTTGAATCGGGACAATGCAACTTGCATCTGTGTTACAGTTCGAAACTCAAATACAGCCAAATAGGCATTGTTTATGTTCAGGCATAAGCAGTAGTCATGCAAGTTTCATAGCTTTTTGGTTACTTATCAGTGCAATGTTGTAAAGCAGACGAATGCAATATAGCCACACATCTATATTCGCCCTTCATAAGGGCACTAAAGTTTTGTCAAACAACAGCGCCATCTAATACACACAAATACACAAACGCAGCATATCATATTCTTGATTACTTCAAGCGAAATCTTCCTCTTGCTCAATTAATATCCGATTAAGCAACTATGCCATTTATCTCCAAATGAATTAATTGAATCAGCATATATTTCTTCGGAAATATGATAACGACCATGGTGAACAGGAAGTGCTTTAAATCGGTACAATGTAACTTGCATTACATGTATGTAATCTCACAATTCGAAGCCCAATAGGTTTTGTTGATCGTTGGGCATAAGAGGCAGACATACATGTTTCATAGCTTTTTGGCTACTAATCAGTGCAATGCTGTATGCAGGGTGAATATAAGTAAATGGCTTTATTGAATTCCTCGGTATTACAGCATTACACTGATTCATACGCAAAAACTTAAGAAATATGGATTTCTGCTGCTCGTGCTCGATGATAAACGAAACATATTCGGCAAATATCGACAGATCGACAGGTTTCATTGTTTCAACTGTTTTTAATATCCCTTAAATTTTATGTTTATTATTCAAATCAAATTATCAGTTGTGATGTAATTTTTGGAAACCAGGAGTGAAAATTACCCTAAGATTACTTCTGAAAAAATGTTAGACATTCAATTCTGTACATTTTAGTGAAAAAATAAAGGATTTCATTTTTGAAAAATTGACAAATTATAACTGGAACTTCTTTATATTTGGCCACTAATAACAGACACCCTGTTAAAGACGGATGGATCATTCAGGAAAAATGAATAGTTAAATATTTCACTTAAAATAAATTCTGACCAAATTCCTGTTACGCTTGTTTCTGGTAATCGGTAGAGGACTTTTATCGAACTACAAGATTTGCTGTTTTCTGTGAATAAAATTTGTACGGTTGAAAAAATGTTTCTAATATTTGGCGTCAGGATAGAGATATCAAAGGAATTAAAAAATTTATGAGGTGATCATCCATTTAGAAAATCACCTGTTTGTTGAATAATTTTGTTTAGGAACACTCTGTATATGAAAAAGCTCCTTGAAATGCAGTATAACAGCCGACAGCTCCTATCATGAAACATTCATCCATAGTTATTGATTAATCCATTCACAAGGTTATGCTTGTAGGTGCATGTCCCAATCCTTGAATATTGAATAAAAACTCAAGTTGAAAGCCAGATAAAGAGAAATAATAGGATACTACTGGAACACCATACTATGACAGTATTGTTCAAGTTCAATCCTGTAGGTTCTTAAACCGACATAAAACTTCTCCTCATCTCATCAGTGTCTGCGCTTTGCTTTTACCCCTTCAGCATGTGCGAAGAACTATAATCTAACCAAAAACATCACAGCAGAAATGAAAGTATAAGCTTGCTTCAGAACGAAATTTCTAAGATGTCTTGTACGGCTGCTGTGGAAGCGGAACGCATTATTACAAGACCTGTATATCCCGAGTCTTGAATGTTCAACCCCCATATCAACTGTGAGGTTCATTCGCTATTTACGCAGCAACACCCATTGACCCAGACTCATCGCACCCCACACAACATTTGGACGGATATTAAACCAGCTGGAGAACCGATGCAAACTTCCCAAACTACCCGCATCGGCAAACTGTCAAATACCCAATTGATACCCGCGAGATAAAGTAAATCATGCCGACTTCGTGACTAGGTAAGGGTGGGTCGGATATAACCTGCCAACAAGTGGAAATAATAGCTTAATTTCGCGAACGTACCAGGTAGCAGCATCTCTGGAAATCGGATGGATCTGCGGCAATTTGGACGACAGACGGGGAATGAAATATGCATGTCTGGCTGGCAGTTGTTTCTATTAGGCATCATCGATCTGGAATTGTCGGTCTAGTGGTTTTGGTGCACTTCATCGAATCGAAGTCGAACGTCGTCTCGATTAGATGTATGTTGCTTCAGAATGCACTGTGATGTGAAAGCTTCCTTTCCTTTCTATTGATCCAATAATGCAAAACAACGAATTTTACTTGGAGGACTGTTATATTGCTATTATGTAACTTATTGTGATGTTCATGGAATCACACAAAACTTACGAAGATGCCTCAAGAAAAATACATAAAGATCGAGAACTGCTCCACGCAATAAATAAGAATTTACCTCGGAGAAAATTGAGAAATAAAAAATATTACCTATACCAGCTTATAAGTCAGGAAAAAATTGAAGGTAGACGTGGAATTGGCAGAAGAAAACTATGATGGATGCGGAATATCAGAAACTGGACCGGTTTGAACTTTGAGAATCTTATTAGAGCTGCTACAGATCGAGAGACCTAATGAAGTGGTCGCTGACCCCCTATTACGGAGAAGGCACGAATAGAACAAAATATAATATATTGAAACAATAAAAAGAGGTTTTTTCTTGATAGAAGGATTATTACAAAATTTTAAATATCATACAAATTTATTCTGTTAATTTCCCACAAATTTTAAATTTCAAAAAAATTCTCATTCAAAAACTTTAAGAATTAAATAAAATAAATGTCTTAGAAAAACTACTGCTTCAATTTAGTAGACATATAGAATTAGCACTTATAACACAGTACCAGAGAGGAATAAAAGAATTCAAAGAAATATGAATTAAATAAATAAAAACTTGAAGGGTACAAAATTTTGTTTCGTATCTTGTTTTATGAAAACCAAATTCCTTTCAAAAAATGCAAAACATAATCTCAAGCACTTCTTCAAAAACAACTCGCTCAAAATAAGTTCCTTCAAAAAAATTCCTAAAACATCCAGAACAATTTAAAATTACCAAAAAGGAAAACTCATCAGCCTAAAATTAAATAGAAAGGCTTTTTATTTGGTAGAAGAAATATAACAAAACTTGAATATCAAAACAAATTAAAATATGTTTGTCTTCTACAATTTCAATTTCAAAAAAATTTTTATTCAAAAAACTTTTAGAATTAAATTAATGTCTAAAATAAGCACCGCTCACATTTAATAGACGTTGGTTTATTTATTCCATTTGACATTATATATTGAGTTTTGATTATATACGTCTATTAAATGTGAGGGGTGCTTATTTTAGACATTAATTTAATTCTAAAAGTCTTTTGAATAAAAAGTTTTTTGAAATTAAAATTGTAGAAGACAAACATATTTTAATTTGTTTTGATATTCAAACTCATCAGCCTACTTCACATTTATAAAATGAAAATAATTAACATAAAATATCTTACCAGACAAGCTGAATATATTCATCTGAATAAATAGTAGAATGAAGCGAACTGCTAAAAATCCTACGTATTCTATGTTCTTCAGAGAAATTACTAAAGTTTTTAAGGTATTTTATGGAATCCTTTAAAACCAAATGACAATATGTGTAAGTGTAAACCAAAATGTGTAATTATTATATATATAGAATTAAATAATGAAAAGAGGTTTTCTCTTGATAGAAGGATTATTACAAAATTTTAAATATCATACTGATCACAGATTTATTCTGTTAACCATCTACAAATAAAAAAAAATTTATTCAAAAACTTTTAGAATTAAATTTAAAAAAATGTCTTAGAAGAACACCATTTCAATTTAGTAGACGTATGCGAAGTAGAGCTGATGAGTTTTCCATTGTGGGAATTCTAAATTTCTTTTTGAAGATTTTCTTCATGTTTTAGGAATTTTTTTGAAGGAACTTATTTTGAGCAAGTTGTTTTGACGAAGTTCCAGAGGTTATGTTCTGCATTCTTGGAAAGGAATTTGGTTTTCATAAAATAAGTACGAAACAAAATTTTGTACCCTTCAAGTATTTATTCAGTTATTTTGATTAATAATTTATATTTCTTTGAATTCTTTCATTCCCTTTTGGTACTGTGTAATAAGTGTTAATTCTATATGTCTACTAAATTGAAACAGTGTTTTTCTAAGACATTTATTTATTTAAATTCTAAAAGTTTTTGAATAAAAATTTTTTTGAAATTAAAATTTGTAGGAGGTTTACAGAATAAATCTGTATGATTTTTAAAATTTTATATAATTTATTGTTATTTCCCAGTATTAATCAGAATTATTTTCTGAAACCTCCACATATTTTAATCTGCAAAATCTCTTAAAAATTTTTAAAAATTAAATTAAGTGCCTTAGAAATACTGTTTCTTTAAGTAGATATATAGAATTACCTATCATATGCGCGTTGAAAAATATTCAGCAAACTTCATCGAAGAGAGCTGTTTCAAATGGAAATTATCAATAGAAAATTTCATTCCAAAAAATGTTACATATACATTTAAGGAGACTTTTATATTTTTACAAATTCTACAGAAAATTGTTAGAACTTCCACCCATTCTCATCATTTGGAAATTATATGAATGTTAAATAAAAACAATAAATAATATATTCAAATTGCAATTGTAGGCAAACCCTACAGCATTTATTAAACTATGCTTCTATTAATATTTGTGAATATTGAACAACAACCCTTCGAATTATGTTTATTTATAATATTGATAACTCATTTGCTTCAGGAAAATCTATTGTATATTGGAGAATAAAATAATATATTTTATCGAAATATTCAAAACTTATTCAGTAAGGATGTTATCCAAGACGCGTTTCGATCATAATATCATATTTAAGTTTAAGTATAGGATTGCAGGATATATAATAATATACTACTCTGTCAAGAAAGTACCGGGAATTTTCAATTAAAACAACATTTTTACATTTAATCGTCAAAATTTATTGGGTCGCCTCCAAAATAGGCTCCATTTGCTCCAATACATCTATGCCAACGGCACTTCCAATTATCGAAGAATTTTTTATAGGCGCTTTCCAGGATGGACTTTAGCTCTCGTGCCGAATTTTGTTTTATGGCTTCAATCGACTCAAAACGGGTGCCACGAAGGGGCAATTTTAGTTTTGGGAAGAGGAAACAGTCGCAGGGAGCCAAATCCGTCGAATACGGAGGTTGCTGAAGCACGTTTGTTGAGTTTTTGGCTAGAAAGTCAGTCACAATCGTAGCTCGGTGAGAAGGCGCGTTATCTTCATGCCAAATCCATGAGTTGTTCGCCCACAAATTTGGCCGGTTCTTACGGATACGCTCACGCAAACGTTTCATAACGCCTAGGTAATACTCCTTGTTTACCGTCTGACCCTCTGGAACGAATTTGTAGTGCACCACGCCACGGATATCGAAGAAAACAATGAGCATCACCTTCATTTTCGAGCGGCTTTGGCGTGGTTTTTTCGGTTTCGGCTCATTTTTTGCCACCCATTCCGATGATTGCTGGCTTGTTTGCATATCGTACTCGTAGACCCAGGTCTCATCACCAGTTATAATGCGTTCCATGAATGTAGAATCGGAATTACAGCGATCCAGCATGTCTGAAGCAACCTGTTCGCGATGACGTTTTTGAAGAAAATTCAGGTCTTTCGGTACGAGTCGTGCGGCCATCTCTCTCATGCCCAAAATATCAATCAAAATCGTACGTGCGGACTCGTGGGATATCTTAAGATCATGTGCTATCTCTCTCAAGCTGGTACGACGGTTTTCCAGCACCCTTTCCTTAATTTTATCGACGTTATCTTCGATCGAAGCCCTCGATGGGCGACCACTTCACGACCGTCCTTGAAGGCTCTGTACCACTGATATGCACGAGGTTTCGATAGAGCATTATCACCAAAGGCCTTTTGCAACATTTTCAATGCATCGGCACACGAAAATTCATTTGCAACACAAAACTTCAAACAAATTCTTTGCTCAACGTAATCACCCATAGTAAAAATCGGCACGCACTCTGACATCGACTGACTTAATCAGCTGTTGCAAACACACTAGTTGACAGATCCCGCTCAAGCTTGGCATAGTAATTAAGGACAGTGGTACCAACCTAGGAAAAAAAAATTTTACCTGCCTCATTGCCCCGCCAGATTTAAATCGATAATTCCCGGTACTTTCTTGACAGAATGTATATGTTATATAGAGTGTCATATTATGCAGGCGAAAGGGTGTGTTTATAGGAGGAACGAAAGGAGTGGCCATATATATATTGAGTAATGGGGAATGACTCATTTCTTCTTCTCTGTCTTGAAACAATGCATGTCAACAGCATTATTTCTAGTTTGAAACTTTTAACCTAGGTATTTTCTCCTCTTTTCATATTTTTTCGGAACGTTACTTCACAGGCGTAGCACTTTTTTTCGTTCTTTAGGGGGATATCGCAGATAATATTCTCCTCTTTCCTATTATCCCGTTTTCGCCAAGGAGCTCAGTGAAATTAGGATACTGACTTCAAAGTAATTAGCTACCTGCGTCGGGAAACAAGTGAGGAAATGGCAGTTGATGTTTCGCAGCCAATCCAGAAGCCCAAACTAGGCGATAAATCACCTGTATGTGTGTACATAAAAGAACATCGAGGGTACTCGACAATGGGGTCCGCCCATTTCACGAACGGCTTAATCCATTATATTCCTATACCCTTTCATATTTTGATATGCAAATGGGTAGCAGTTAACAAGATATATGCCGCTCAATACAACGCTAAGGGGGCATCAAACATAACTGCGGGATGGAATTCCGGTACACCGGATTCGGTCGTTTGGGCTGTTTTTTCGGACCGAATCTGGGCTAGGTAGACGAGCTACCGGATAATTTGTTGTTCGGTAGCGTTAAAATTCGGGGGCTGCTTCGTTTAATAGTTGCTCGTTATTGCAAAGCAGCGCTTTGTAGGCTTTGATTGTCGGTAGACCGTGAAATTGTGCTTCGTTCTGCTGACATATTTGTCATTAAAAACGCTGAAATTGAAGCTATACGAAAGAGAAATAAGAAAAATTCGATGTGAATGTGATTTGGATATAACGTTCCGAGTTTGAGAATAAAATTATAGTCCGTCTAGAAAGTATCCGGAATTTATTATTTTTCATAATTTTTATATAATTCTTTTTTGTAACATTCTAAGACGAAAGTAATGTATAAAATAGATTGTGCAGATAGTCGGCTTTGGTCAAAGTTGCATGGCAACACTATTCATCAAATACTGTTGATTGTCAACAGGTATAAAATTTATGAAATAATGTCCTAACTAGAAAAAAGAAAACATGGATATGAGTCACAAACCAGTTTCAGGAAGACCGCATAAGATTAAAGGAAACAATTTAAACGCTTTATTGGTCTAGGACGACACAATCCCCGTCTGGACTTTCGCAAATTGGCTAACAGATTTGGAAATCAACGAAATATAAAGGTATGTCCAAAAACCGTCCGTATGTCACTGAAAAGACAAGGCAATATATCAAGAAAACCAAAAAAATTCCCTATAGTGACAACTTTACAAAAGGAACGAAGGAGAGAATTTTGTCAATCTTTTCAAAGAAGATAATTTTAACAATGTCTTTATATATGATGAAAGTTCTTTCCAACTTGTTGGAAATCACTTAAAAATCCTATCAAAACAACCTGTTACCATTCAAATTTTCAAATTTCCCACCAAAATAATGGTTTGGGAAGCATTATCTCAGTGTAGTGCTACGCCTCTCTATATAATTGATGCTACTATTACTAGTGAAAAGTATTGTGGCATTCTAAACGATTTTCTCCTTGAAACGGTACATGCTTTATATCAAGACGAGTGGCGTTTTCAGCAGAATAATGCATGATGCCATACTTCGGCCTATACTAAACTTGGATGCAAGGACACCAAGTGAACACCATTTGATGGCCAGCAGCTTTACCAGATCTTAGTTCCATTGAAAACATATGGGGAATCATGAACATTGAAGTTGAATGAGCAGCGCCTTGAAATAAAGATGATTTAATTCAGTCAGTTAGTTTCAAAGTTCTAGACTACCATCACAGAAAATTATTGAGGTGATCTAGTTTCGGGTGTACCCCGACGTTTGGTCAAGTGTCTACAGTTACATGGAAGTTGCATAAGTAGATGAGATGAATATTTTGTTATAATTTTCTAATTCAAGAATGAAAAATATATACTGAATAATTACAATTTAGCTTTGCTTTTTCCGGATACTTTCTGGATGAACTATAATTTAATTGATTCGTTAGACCCAACCTAGGCTTGAACCGAGAAATAACTTATGTCCAGTAATATAAATTTTCATTCAAATAAATACATTATGCGGACTTGTCAGAAATTATGGACGGAAATTCACGAGAGAAAAAATTTTAATGAAGTATTAGTCTGGGAAAAATAAAATCCATTATTTTTTAAATGGCTGTAGTGATCGATGTCTCGTATGAATCGATCAAACAATTTTAGATTTATGCTCATTCTCAACGTGATACTTCACACAAAAATTTTGTTTTGCTGGTTTTTGTGTGGTCCATGCAGTTGTAAGTTACAGGGTGTTAAAAATAGATGTCACTAAACATGGAAACGGTGGAACTGGAAAGGAATAATTTAATATAAATTCGTATCTCTACTCTTAACAACACGTCTGTAGTGACTTGAGTGGGAAGTTTTAATGCATTTACCATTGGTCCGAACCTGGCACCAAGCGTTTACTATCTTCTCGGGTTGAAAAACTTCCTGAGAAAAATTGGCATCAAAATAGGATTGTGAAAACACCTTACTGGAATTATCGTCAATAAGGGCGTTATGAAGCTATGAATAAAATAATGAAAAATGTAAAAAAAAATAATATTAATACTAACGCCTGAAACAGTTCAGTAGAAAAAAGAGAATTTTTCTTGAAAGAAAAATTATTGCATTCTGTTAACCTCCTACAAATTTTAATTTCAAAAAAATTTTATTCAAAAACATTTAGAATTAAATTGAATAAATATCTTAGAACACACTGTGTCAATTTAGTAGACATATAGGATTAACACTTATTACAGAGTACCGAAGGGAATAAAAGAATTCAAAGAAATATAAATTATCAATTGAATCTACAAAATATATACTTGCAGGGTACAAAATTATGTTTCGTAGCTTGTTTTATAAAAACCAAATTCCCTTCTAAAAATTCAAAAGATAACATCAAGAACTTCTTCAAAAACAATGAAGGAAATTATTTTGAGCAAGTTGTTTCTGAAGAAGTTCTTGAGGTTATGTTCTGAATTTTTGAAAGGGAATTTGCTTTTTATAAAATAAGGTACGAAACAAAATTTTGTACAATTCAAGTATTTATTTAGTAGATTTAAAATAAAATGAAAAGAAGCGGTTTTTTATTTGATAGAAGGATTATTACAAACTTTGATTATCAACACAGATTTAATCTGTTAGTCTCTCACAATTTTAATTTAAAAAAGATTTATTCACAAACTTTTAAAATTGAATTAATGTCTTATAAGCACTGCTTATATTCAATAGACGTATAAAATCACAACTCATTATACAATATCAAATGGAATAAAAAAACCCAACAAATATAATTGTCAATTAAAATTAATGAATAAATAAATATGTGAATATTTCGTTGCGAGCATGTGCACATTAACTCTTTAGACAGACATGGTGAACAGAGACAGAGGTCTGTGTCTGATCTTATATTTATGAAAACTGAATTTTTTTTCAAAAATACACAACATAATTTTAAGAACTCCAAAACTAATTTATTTGAAATATTTAATATATTTAAATATTTAAATAAGTTACTTCAAAAATTCTCGAAACATGTAGCACATCCTAAAAATACAATTAGAATTCAGATAAGGTCAGTACAACTTCACATTTAAAAGATAAAAATCAATTAATAAAAATAACTTACCCATACGACCTCGTGGAATTTTCGTTTGATCAACATTAAAACTAGGTACATTTAAAATCTGAGGTATTATATGTTCTATGCTTCTATGTTGATCACACAAAGATTGTATAAACAAACCTTGTAAAAAAGCGTTTTACTCATGAAGTTTTTAAGCTATACTCATTTAGTAAAACTTTGCTTTTCCGAACTTGTTGTTTAATATACTATTAATTTGATATTCTTTTTATCGAATTCTTATATTCAATTGAAACTTATTGCATGAGTATAAATTCTCCCAAAATTGAGTCCCAGCGTGAACAAATTAGAGCATTTTACATTCTCAGAATTAAAATAAAACAACATGTACATTTTGGGAATGAAAGTTTTGTAAGTTCCATAACGGTTACCGTTTTCCGATGATGAAGTGATGATTTTAAACTGCAGTCACAAAAATGTCTAAACTTTTTGATATTAAAACAAAATAATTCACAGAAATTTGTTCTGGGTGATTTAGATACGATGTACGGAATATCACCCGTGAATTATTTAGGAGATTTGAAGTTGAAGTTCACATCCAAAACTTGGTGGACAATTGAAAATTCAGAGGAATGAACGGTTGTCCTCCCTTCTCTACTAACGTTTCTAGGTATCTTCCTTCAATTTCCTGGAATAATACACGAGGACAGGTCAAACTAATTAGCCTCTCAATTTTCCACAGTCTTGTGAATTATTCGCGTACATGATTCCCATACAGATCTCTGCAAATCTCGCATTCAGCATCCGTTATTGCGTTTCACATAGGATACCGAAGTTAACTCATCACAACGATTGAATTACAAATAGGAAATTCACCAGCGTGGATATTTCGCTGGTCTAATTAATGGCACACCTAATCATCATTGTGTCAAGCATGTTTACCGATGCTACAAAATTAACGTTCAGTTTTCAGTATATCATGCGTCCCGACGGAAAATGGCTGCCATTCGATCGTACCACTCTTTGGACGCTGCTGATTGGCTATAGTAAATTAGTTGCGAGCACTCAACAGTCGACTAATTTATCCCACTGTTTTGTTCTGTGAAATAACAGCATATTCTTTATATTTAATAAACCAACCAAATATGCGCGTTTCGCTTCAGTATTTCAATTGGAATTCGATGAAATAATATGTATATAACAACATTTATATGAACTTATCGTGTGAACTCTATTATTGGTTTCATACACATGGAATAGTTCGAAATATTGGATGATTGTGGCTCGTTTGCAGGCTATTTCTAGCTCCTCCATATATATCCGCGCTTAGAAGTGCAATGCAATACTTTATCAAATGAGAGTAAAACTCATTGAAATTTACGAGCCCAATGAACTTCTTACCTGTTAGTCTTCTGAAAACCAGTGCATCAATACCGATAAAACCATTTACCCATATAATCAATAGAATAATAAAAATAGGAAACCATCCACAAGCTCTTAAAGAATCTTGGATAAATCCTAATCCACAAAAAGGGAAATAAGAACAATTGTGACAATCACAGACCAATATCTCTACTTTCATACATTGATAAGATCTTCGAGAAAATAAGTTTTCATGAAACTACCAATTTTCTTGAGGCTAATATATTCTAGCAAAACAACTATGTGATTTTAGACCAGGAAAATCAATAATGAACGCTTTATACCAGGCGTTCTATTCAGTAATGAAATCAGTGAATAAAAACCATGTAACAGAAACACTCTGCCTCGATCTAACAAAGGCTTTTGACAAGGCGAATCAGAAGATCATAATGAAGAAAATGAGAAGATATGGCATAAGAGGTGTAGCTCTGAGATTTTTTGCGTCCTATCTAACTGGAAGAATTTAAAAAATATTTGAAAGGACTAAGAATGTTAAACAAATAACATCAGACGCCTTATTTATAGAAAGAGGTGTGCCCCAAGGATCAATACTGGGTCCCTTGCGGTACATTATATATACCAACGATCTGATCCAGGATACATCTAGCGGTACCGTTATGCATGTTGACGACGTATGGAACCACTGCAGATGAACACTAAACAAAACTAAAAGAAAATATGCAGAAATAATCCAAACTACTGACCTGGTAATAAACATCGTTAAAACAAAAATACTGATATATTTATCAACATGCTATAAATAGATGTTATAATGAGAGTATCATTGATCAGCAATAACTACCTTTCCTGGGAATTCAGATTCACTACATTTTGAATTGGGAACCGTAAATTAACAATACCGTTAAAAACCTGGCTAGGTACTTGAAAGTATGTGAAAAAAAAAAACAAACCTCAATTATAATCATTAAGCATATATTTTTAATTATTGAATTAGAACATTGTAACAAAATATTCATTTTATTTACTTATACAATCTCCATTAAACTGTAAACACTTGACTCGAGGTACACCTGAAACTAGATACCTCCATAATTTTAGGTAATGGTATTCCAGGACTGTAAAACTGACCGAATCTTTATTTCGTGGCGCTGCTCGTTTAATTTCAATCTTCATAGTCCCCATATGTATTCAACGGGACTAAGATCTGGAGAAGCTGTTGGCCATGAAATGGTTGTCACTTGGTGTTCTTGCATTCAAGCTTGAGTATAGGCATGCAACTGGCAACTGAGGTATCTCAGTTTAAATACTCACCTGATGAAGTCATGGTATGACGAAACAATTGTTGTGAAAATCAATAAAATAGCGGAAGTTAACATTTGTTCTTCTTATATTACTGAAATTATCTTCTTGAAAACGTTGACAAAATTCTATCCTTCGTTTCTTTTGTAAAGGTGTCACTATAGGGATTTTTTTTGGTTTCTTTGATATCTAGCCCTATTTTTTAGTGACATACAGACGGTTTCTGGACATACTTTTATATTTTGTTGATTTCCAAATCTGTTAACCAATTTGCGACACGCTAGGTGCGAATTGTGACGTCCTAAGGCCCATAAAGCGTTTAAATAGTTTTCTTTAATCTCACGCACTTTTTTCCAGTTCAGTCAATTTTTCCACAAATTTTTTAACGTTTTTAAAACCTTTCCTGTACAAATACTCTACCTGTTTTCATTTTTCTAGTTGTTACATTATTTCATAAATTGTATACCTGTTGGCAATCAACAATAGTGTTGCCATGCAACTTTGGCCATTGCCGACTATCTGCACAACCTATTCTATACATTCCTTTTTTCTTAGAATGTTACAAAAAAGAAGTTAATTAATATTATGAAAAATAATAAATTCCGGATACTTTCTAGATGGACTATACTATGCTCTGAGAATGTTAACAAACACTGTCGGTTTTGATTCGGCCCTGACAGAATACTATGGTTAGGTGCATTAAAGACTCAGGTATGGGATTATTCTCTGGGGGAATTCAGTTGGGACTGATAGGATTTTTATACTTAAAAAAGGGTGCTTAAGGATTGTCCTCAAGATGAAACCTGTATACATTTTTATAATATCTTAAAATAAAAAACAGAGTTTTTCTGTTATACTTCGCTACAAATTTTTATTTCATGAATTTTCTTGAAATTTTTCGAAATCAAATGAAATAAATGTCTTCGAAAACACTGTTTCAGTTTTAGAAACAAAAGGGGTTGACACTCATTAGATACTTTCCAAAGAAAATATAGAATATTTATTGAACTATTGAACTAACTCAGCAAAATTTTAGTGGAAACAGCAGTGTTTTTATAAAGGTATGAAAACTAAATTCTACTCTAAAATGCCCTACATAAACTTAAGAAATTCCTCGAAACAACTTCTCTTTGAAAATTTCTTTCAAAAAAGTCTTCAAAAATATGATGCACATCTTCAAAAAGATAATTTGAGATTCTTACCGAAAATACACAGAGGCTGTATAAAGTAGTTTTTAAGACCCAGTTTGATTTATTTATTATCCTGATACTCCTAGATCTTCTGTGAAGATCTCTCATAAGCTTTTTCAGCTTGTGCGAGTAAGGAGTTCAGTTGTGTTCTGGGTAGGCTGTGTTACTGCGATCTTACGCCATTTTAGGTCACAGCACTGTTAATTTTGGACCCAACAGTGAAATGGTGGTCGAAGCCCGTCACTGGAACAATTATTTCCCATTTCTTTGGATATAACTGAGCTATCAGCACTCAGTTATATCCAAAAGATACCGTGTGCATGAGTGAAACACCAAATTGTAATTATTATATATAAAATAAAAGAATAAAACATGTTAGAAGGCTTTTTCGAAATCACAAGTATAAAACAGAGTTAGACCCCGCTATAAATTTAAATTTTATTTTTTATTATTGATTGTTTTTATTCTCCTGGCATTTGAAGATGTGCAGTATATTTTTGAAGAGTTTTTTGAAGGAGCTTTTCAGAGAGAAGTTGTTCGGAAGAATTTCTTAAGTTTACGGTGGGCATTTTTAGAGTGGAACCTGGTTTTCATGATATCGTTGTGGAATAATTTTGTTTCCACTAAAAGTATGTTGAGTAAGCTCGATCAATAATCTATATTTTCTTTGTATTCTTCTGTCTCCTTTTGATACTGTGTGATTAGTGTTAATTCTATATGTCTGCTAAAAATGAAATAGTTTTTCAATGCATTTTTTCAATTTAATTTCGAAAATATTCTAGGACATTTTATCTCAACATTTATATCTCAACATTTGTAGCGAGGTATATCAAACAAATTACTCTGTTTGATATTTAAGATATTGGAAAAGCTTTTTCCTTTCGCTTTCACGTGCAATATTTCGAGATTGTCCAATTCTGGGAAGATATGATCAGTTTGGAAAAAATGTTTCGGAAAATTGGAGTTATCTTTTCGGTTCCTAAATGCAGATTGATGTTCTTTGTACCTTTTGTGGAAAGTTTGTCCTATATATACGCTACTGCACTGCTGACAACTTAATTTATAGATTCCAGAATTATTCAGCCGGTAGTTTTTGTCTTTTGCATTAAAAAAATGGTTGGAAATTTTATATGAGGGTGTGAAAGTTGTTTTTCTGTTAATTTTTGACAAAACTTGAGCTATTTTTTGAGAAACTGGTTCTAAATATGTTAATCTTATGAATTTCTTCTCTACATCATCTGATATGGAAATGGGGTATATTTACTTACCATTCAAGTTGTTCTTGTTTTTTATTTGTGAGAGAATTTATGATTTTAGTTTCGAAATGATTATTTGTGGCTATGTGTTTGATTGTATTCAGTTCCTTTTTTAACGTAATATTATTTAAAGTAATTGAAAATGCTCTAAGTATCATTGATCTGTATGCAGTTTATGAGTGTTCGGATGGTTTGAAAACTTGGGTAAACACACTAGAATATCTTAATAGCCTGCACCATAGGGTAAAATTCACTATGGAAACACAATGTGATTACAAGATAAATTTTCTGGACATGACTTTAACTAAAAATAATGATGAAATTGCCTTTGATATATTGAGAAAACCCATATCGACAGACACAACCATATCCAAGTTTTCAAACGATCCGAACATTCATAAATTCGCTGCATACAGATCAATGATACATGGAGCATTTTTAATTCCTTTGAATAATATTACGATAAAAAAGGAACTGAATACAATCAAACAAATAGCCACAAATAAACATTTCAAAACTAAAATCATAAATTCTTTCATAAATAAAAAACAAAAACAACTAAATCGTAAGTAAATATACCCCAATTCTATATCAGATGATATAGAGAAGAAATTCATAGAATTAACATATTTTGGATCAGTCTCACAAAAAATAGCTCAAATTTCGTCTAAAATTAACAGAATAACAACTTTCACACCCTCATAAAAAATTTTTAACCTCTTTTTAATGCAAAAGACAAAAACAACCGGCTGAATAATTCTGGAGTCTATAAATTGAGTTGTGAACAGTGCAGTAGCGTATATATAGGACAACCCAGAAGATTTTTCCTCAAAAGGTACAAAGAACATCAATCTTCATTTAAGAACCGGACAGATTACTCCAATTTTGCGAAACATTTTTCCGAAACCGATCATATCTTCCCAGAATTGGACAATCGCGAAATATTGCACGTGGAAGCGAAAGGATAAAACTAGACATCCTGGAATCCATAGAAATCGACAACTACAAAAAGCACGTACCGATAATAAATTTATTAAATGAGCAGACGGACCTGTGGCAAATCCCACTTTTTGAAAGTTTTGCAGAAGCAATATATATATATATATATATATATATATATATATATATATATATATATATATATATATATAACAGTTGAGACATAATGGGTTGATTCAGTTTGAAAATATAGTAACACTACGAAACTCGAGTCACTGTATAATCACTAAATAAAAGTGATAGAAGACAAAGTATTTTGTCATTCTATTCCAATTTAGTGTTATTTTTTTCGGTTCTTACATTCAGTAAAGGAAATGTTTCTTTAAAACCTGCTCTGTAATATATCCACGGTATAAATGGCTGAAAATCGATACATTCAATCCAGGGAACCATAAAACGTACCTCATTGAACTTTATCGGATCTCGAACCCAATGAAAACCGACGTGAATTAACGACAGCATAAAATCTCATATCGGCACTACCTCAGTCTGATGAAAAATATAAACAATGCCCAGCGAAATCGGGCGATTCATAGCGTCGGCGAACTTTTTCCATTCCACATGCCATGACGACATTCGACTATTTTCTGATCGAGGCCTTGATTAATTGATTAGATTCGAAAAGCCGCAAGCTGCGCGGCGCGGAAATTGACGAAACCGGGAAAAATGTTGACTGGAAGAAGCGAAGACGGGATATTAAATCAAGAGGAACAAAAAGCGAAGCAATTTGAATTGTCAACGTCGCGTTAACCCGCTTTTTGCGACTGCACAGATGCGAGAGACGTTTCTGAAGAATGTGATTAGTCTGATTGCACAGATCAGCGCCAAATTCAATTTATTTTTTAATCCTGGAGAAATATCGACGATGTCGCCTTCCGAAGATCTTGTGTCGAAATTGCTTATTAGAATGCACGATACGAAGTTTCTTCGAGACGCAATAGCATCTTCCGTTCTATGCACAAATCGAACAATCTTGTATTCTGATTTGAAAAGATTGTTTCCGACTTGAACTTTCTACGACAGGAAAAGGAAATATTTATGAAGGGACATGTAATTTCAGCTGTAAATTGAACAAATTTACTGTTTATCTAGTTTCATTATTTCATGATAGATTTCCAACACGCAGGTGATCGATTTGTAGTGGTGTAAACAGTTTTTGCGAGCTAATTCCATGGAACAGCCTGCTATCACCTCCTAAATGTCTGTGATCATCGAATTTGCAGCCGAATGTAGTCTGAAATGACCATTATGGACTTACTTATGAAAAACGTGAGCTCAAAAATAAATGGGCGTGCGTAAACACGCTTACTTATGAATAGAGTAGATTCATTTATGAATCAAATTAAAGTTACAAAGATGTGGACTTTGGGAAAGCCGGTCACAAGGCAATTAGGCTCGCGGCTATAACTCAGAAAAATGGGCGTGAGTTTCTCAGACTGGGAAAATGAGCGCCAGGAAGAGATATGCGTTCTCCTCTATCAGAGTGGCAGAAAAAAAATTACCTAAAATCCAATTTCAATACAGTGCATTGGTCGATATGACACAAAAGGAATCACAAAATATCATAAGCTACTAATAATTAAAAGCTATTTATTCAAGAAATGATAATAAATAAATATGTTTACAAATATACCGAGAGCCAGAAGCGCCACTCGATATCCCTTATTAAACCAAATACCCAATAATAAATGAATCAGTTAACTTTCACCGCATATCAGCCTATAATTGGCTTAGATTCTCAACTGATAAAACCTAAACCTGTATCAAAGTTTTAATAAAGAAGAGGGATGGCTTCAACGGAACCTTTTCGCTAACTGGCGGAATGAGAGACTTTACTGGGATCAAAATGTGATCAGGTGAATTTCGATACGACATTCGACTGTTGTTGTAATGAGTTTCTAAGAAAACTACGAAGGACAAATATTTTCGGTCCTTAACAGGCCCAAAAGTTTCTAGAAAAAAATGAGGCATATTTGAGAGGCCTAGACTCCTGACTACAGGATCATAATTGTTAGGTACCTGCATATTAAATTAAAAATTCCTTATTATTTAAATATTTCAATATTAGCCTTCTACATATTTAATTTCAAAAAAGTATATTCAATAATTATAACTTCAGGAATTAAATTGAAAATAATGTCATATAAGTATCACTTATATCAAACGACATATAAAATAAACATTCATTATAAGACATCCAAATTATATAACAAAATCCAACAAATAAAAACTGTTAACCAAAATCCTATAAATTAAATATTTTGAATAGACAAAATATTGTTTCTGCTGATCAATCTTATGAAAACAAATATCTTTCAAAAATGTTTAACATAATCTTAAGAATTTCATCATAAAACTATCTTACTTAGAATATTCAATATTATTATATATATATATATATATATATACATTCTGTCAAGAAAGTACCGGGAATTATCGAATTAAATCTGGCGGGGCAATGAGGCAGGTAAAAATTTTTTTTCCTAGGTTGGTACCACTGTCCTTAATTACTATGCCAAGCTTGAGCGGGATCTGTCAACTAGTGTGTTTGCAACAGCTGATTAAGTCAGTCGATGTCAGAGTGCGTGCCGATTTTTACTATGGGTGATTACGTTGAGCAAAAGAATTTGTTTAAAGTTTTGTGTTGCAAATGAATTTTCGTAAGCCGATGCATTGAAAATGTTGCAAAAGGCCTTTGGTGATAATGCTCTATCGAAAACTCGTGCATATCAGTGGTACAGAGCCTTCAAGGACGGCCGTGAAGTGGTCGCCCATCGACGGCTTCGATCGAAGATAACGTCGTTTAAATTAAGGAAAGGGTGCTGGAAAACCGTCGTACCAGCTTGAGAGATAGCACATGATCTTAAGATATCCCACGAGTCCGCACGTACGATTTTGATTGATATTTTGGGCATGAGAAAGGTGGCCGCACGACTCGTACCGAAAGACCTGAATTTTCTTCAAAAACGTCATCGCGAACAGGTTGCTTCAGACATGCTGGATCGCTGTAATTCCGATTCTACATTCATGGAACGCATTATAACTGGTGATGAGACCTGGGTCTACGAGTACGATATACATACAAGCCAGCAATCATCGGAATGGGTGGCAAAAAATGAACCGAAACCGAAAAAACCACGCCAAAGCCGCTCGAAAATGAAGGTGATGCTCATTGTTTTCTTCGATATCCGTGGCGTGGTGCACTACGAATTCGTTCCAGAGGGTCAGACGGTAAACAAGGAGTATTACCTAAGCGTTATGAAACGTTTGCGTGAGCGTATCCGTAAATTTGTGGGCGAACAACTCATGGATTTTGCATGACGATAACGCACCTTCTTACCGAGCTACGATTGTGACTGACTTTCTCGCCAAAAACTCAACAAACGTGCTTCAGCAACCACCGTATTCGCCGGATTTGGCTCCCTGCGACTTTTTCCTCTTCCCAAAACTAAAATTGCCCCTTCGTGGCACCCGTTTTGAGTCGATTGAAGCCATAAAACAAAATTCGGCGCGAGAGCTAAAGTCCATCCCGGAAAGCGCCTATAAAAAATGTTTCGATAATTGGAAGTGCCGTTGGCATAGATGTATTGGAGCAAATGGAGCCTATTCTGAAGGCGACCCAATAAATTTTGACGATTAAATGTAAAAATGTTCTTTTAATTGAAAATTCCCGGTACTTTCTTGACAGAGTAGTATATATATATTTATATATATATATATATATATATATATATATATATTATATTATATAGTTATATATATATATATATATATTTATATATATATAAATATATATATATATATATATATATATATATATATATATATATATATATATATATATATATATATTATGCACGATTTAATCATTTGGGGCCTTTTCAGTCGGTTTGAAGTCCTGTTTAAAACGGTTTTGTATGGACTGATGAGATGATTCTTTGTGTTGGCAAGTCCTCTAGTTCACAAACGTTGACGAGGGGTGAATCTAAACTTTCAGCATTTGTAGAGACTTCTGAAGATGAACAATGACTGATTGAGTTTGGTCATTTGATAGTTGGGGTAGTTTGAAGGTGATGACTTTTTTGTGGCATTTCAGCAGCTACTGTATTCGATCGTTTCGTTACACAATACCGAATCTTGGGTATCGCATAAAATTTGCGTAGCGAATAACTCCTCCATGTTTTTCAGACAAATAGAAGACATACTGATAGGGGTGATAAGATCTGAACTATGAGGAGGCAGTGATGGTTCGCCACTTTGTCGATGTGAATTGTGGGGGATCGAGAGTTGCTGGGTAACTGGACTCTGATGCCGAGTTTATTCACATATATGTTGTTATTTTCAAAAAAAATTTGATGGCAGTTATATTGACATTTGACTGTATGCGTTCGCTTGGAAGTGAATGGATTTTCTTCTCGATAAAGGATAGATAATCTAGATAAATATCAAAAAATATGTCGTGTTATTTTATTTCAGAGTCAATACCAAGTCCTTGTTCTTCCATATTGTTTTCAATTTTGAATTGGATACTTTCATATTTTTTGTATGTCTCAGCGAGTAATCTTTTGTGAGCAGTTAATATGATTTCATTTGAACAAGTTTCCAAATTTTCATATAGCCATGAAGTGGCTTGAGGGCATTATTTCTTTCAAGTATTAAGCCCTCCATTCTGAGATTAGATATAAATTCCAATAAATTTCTTAGTGATGAGTAAAATGAAAGATAGAGTTGCATTGAAATAAAATCAATGAGAAATGATTTCTTAAACAACTATTTTATAGCGATGTGAGGTAAATGAGTGAATATATAAAACCTGATATGAATTCAACAGTTGTTTTTAAGAAAATAAGTGAAATGGGAATATAAACATAAAGAGATATTATTATGAGATATAAATGAATAGAGCTAAATAATAAAAGTGTGAAATCGAGAATAATACAGAGGTTTAATCTATGCAGATATATTTTCGAAACAACAAATACCTGTGTATTTAATATCAGTTGATTCGTAACGGGATGCACTGGAGCTATATGTCTGAAATTTTCAAGGGTTTTTTTTCTTTCTTCAGAATTCCGAAGGACCGTTTGTGAGGATATCCAGCTGGTATGATCGCATATGGAAATGTAATGCGGCTCGTAGGGACCATGTGAACAATTGTCAGTCTAAGTATATATCCGGTGTTTTTTGTTAGAGTGATCGAACTTCAAATTGAAATGACAGATTTAAAATGAAATAGAAAAAGGTTTATTTATTCCATTTGACATTGTATATTGAGTTTTGATTATATACGTCTATTAAATATAAGCGGTGCTTATTGTAGACATTAATTTAATTCTAAAAGTTTTTAAATAAAAATTTTTTTGAAATTAAAATTTTAGAAGACTAACAGATTAAATCTGTTTTGATATTCCAATTTTGACACATTTAAATTAAGATTGAAGCCAAATTTTTCTTTATTCGAAATATAATTTTATGACATTTATGTTTTGGAAATAATTTCCGGCATATGTCTACCACGATTAGCTCTGAGGAACCGCATTCGACCAGACCAATTTTGGACCACTTTTTCGAGTAATTCAGGCCTTATTTCATCAATAACATGAGTTGTGTTGGCTTCCAGAGCGTCTATTGTTTCTGGTTTATCAGGATAAACCAATGACTTGACAAAACCCCAAAGAAAATAATCTTTCTCTCAATAAATCAATTGTATCGGTAGCAGCATGAGGTGTAGGCACCATTTTGTTAGAAACAAAACACTTCTGGGTCGATACCATTCAAATTTTGAAACAAATAGTTATTGATCATCGATCTGTAATGAGCACCATTCACTGTAAGAAATATGGACCGATGATGCCTCCAGCGTGTGAAGCACACCATGCAGTGCATTTTTCAGGATGCAATGGAACCTGCAGGACTTATTGAGCATTGTTTTCACTCCATACACGGCAATTTTGCTTGTTTACATAGCCGTTCAACCAGAACTTCAAGCTGTTCTAGGGCCCAATCAGCAAACAAACGAAGCTTCTTATGGTCAAGTACCTTTAGTTCTTGAACCAGTTGGATCTTGTATGGGTGTAGACCAAGATCTTCACGAAAAATTTTCCATGTGGTGGATGCACAGAGTCCAACTTGTTGTAAACGTCGACGAATAGACAAATCTGGATCATCATTAACACTATGACTTACAGCAGCGATATTTTCTTCTGTACGTACAGTTCTTTGTCTTGTTATTGTTGCATCAGGTACAGAAAATGTTGTCCGACATCAATCGACAGCTCGACGAATAAGCTGTTCTGATGGACGATTATGTAAACCATAAATTTCACGAAGTGCTCTATAGGTTTGGCGAATAGAACGCTTATTTTGAAAATAAATTTCAAGAATTTGTAAACGTTGTTGCGGCGTGAGTCTTTCCATGATAATTTGTCAATGCTTACTGAACAGAAATGTCGAAATAACATGGCTTCTGCCTTCTGTCAAGTCACAGTTATCTCTATCGAAAGTTCTATCACTCCCGGTACAAAACAAATTACAAGTTTGAATTGTTTATCTGAATTTATGGAGTTGTTGCGGTATAGTTCAACTATAATTAGGGTGAAAATACTATCTGGTTCGTGAATTAGTTCTTCTTCGAGCTTTTTCACTGTTGCTCACTTTTACCGAATTCACTTTCATTGGTTTCTTTGTTGGGTTCACTTTTCACAAATTACTACCTTATTACAAATAATGAAGATGATACATTCACTTACATGCCTTAAGTGAATTATGGGTTATTAAGATAGAGAGTTCCTTGGAATGTTAAAGTGAAACGCGAATATAGAATAATTCAACAGTAGGGAGAAATGTGTGTTATTTCTTGAGAGAACAAAGAGAAATGTGATGAGAAATTACTTCTAGAGAATGTGTGTAGGATCAGAACTTAATGTTCGAAGAGTAGAGAATATTGCGTGACCGTTTGGTCGAATCACGCAGAGAGGGCCAACTAGCGACTTCGAGGAATGTCTTCAACTGAACCTTTTGGTTAACTGGCAGAATTACAGACCCTCTTAGGGCTTGAAACATCGTCAGGTAAATTCCGATACGATTTTCGACTGCAGTCGTCTTGAAATGTCGTCGGCTCTAATGGGTTTCTCAGAAAACTGTGAAGGACAAATAGTTTCGGTCCTTAACAGGCCCAAAAGTTTCTAGGAAAAAACGAGACATATTTGAAAGGCCTAGATTCTTGACTCGGAGATCATAATTTTTAAATACCTGCATAGTAAATTAGAACTTCCTTGATGTAAATTCGAACACTAAGTTAACTTGAAATAATTCTATTGAAAATTGAATTATGTAGAGGTTGCACAGAATTATTCAGTTTCAATATTTGAATTCAAGAATTGTTGTATCTATCACATAGTTGTTATTCATAACAAGTCATACTGCCACAAACGTTTTGAACCCCTGTCCTGTTTAAATTTATATTGAGAACTGTACAGAATTCACATAACGAATCAAATCATACAATGTTTGATTTAATCACTCTGAGGGACGTAGATAATAATATAAATATCCACTGGAAGCCGAACTCGTGAAATAACTCACACATTGTGATAATGTTATTCACCGAAAATTAATTATTGAGATGTCACTTACCCTCAGCAATGTATTTCCGGGGCCCGAGATTATAATAACAAGTAATAGCTCGTCGAGGTAGGATTTTCTCATTTGATATTCCATTCATTCTTCATCTTTTCTAAATTTCACTTTTCCGACAAAAATCCATGGAAAATAAATCCGCAGAACGGTTCAAATTCCATTCGAGAAATTCGAAATCAAGCTGTTATTTGAAAAAGTTGGAACTGACAGCGGCGTAACGAATTCTGAAAGGGAAGCATGTAATCTCGGAAAAGCTCCTTGTTATTAGAGGCACGGTGGACTTTGAGTAAAGTAAATAACGAAGGCTACCCGCGCCGATAGCATGTCACTACGTTTTTTTTTCATTCTGATGCAGTACCGGACTGCAGCAAGAGAACTATAATGTGGTAGTTTCTCACCAAGTGACCTAACCTATTTCTGTTCAGGAGATACTGAAAAATTGAGATGCATGATGGTGTTCCAATGAAAATTTGACCCCCAGAACTCAAAAACGAAGAATTTTCGAAGATTTCAAGAAGCAGGTCAGCTTCTGTTTAGAGGGGGACGAATTTCCATCATGAGTTTGTTCTTCCATGAAGGTGGTAACCCCCAACATTTTTTGAATAGGGTAGAGATGTCGAGTATTGGTTAGTTTAAAAGTTATTTATGTTCTGTGCACAACCTAGTTGAAATTTACAAAGTCGGTTCCCTATTCACGAAATAATGTAATATTGAATATTGCTAAAAAATGTTGCTAAAGTTCTCATAGATTGCCGCTCATCCATCTGTAAATATCCTAATACTACTGCTACTACAACTTCGTGTTTATTATTTTGAATGAAACCAGTGGTTTTCAATTTATTCATCAAATGATTAACATATTGGAGACCTACATTTCTTTAATTATTTCTTTAGTTATTAAAAAACCTTGCAGTTAAACTAGAACTTTCGTCATTCCGATAGTATAGTTTGAGAATTTCTATTCTTTGTTCCATAGAATAGACCATTTTCGCGAACGTAAGTGAGTCTTAAACCCAATTATGATGCAGAAAGAAAAGACTGAAATACATTTGAGAAATGAAATAGAAAGGCCTATTACTTGATAGAAGAAATATAACAAAATTTGAATATCGAAGCAAATTAAAATATGAATAAAAACAATATTCTAATTTCCGCTAATATTTTATTGACACTACGATCGTTACGTCATACCATGACTTCTTCAGGTGAGTATTACAAGATACTCACCTGAAGAAGTCATGGTATGACGTAACGATCGTAGTGTCGATAAAATATTAGCGGAAATTAGAATATTGTTTTCATTCATATTTTCAAGATGAATTTCCGTCAAGTAAAGACCGAAACAATCATAAATTAAAATATAATTATCTTCTACAATTTTAATTTCAAAAAATTTTTATTCAAAAAACTTTTAGAATTAAATTAATGTCTAAAACAAGCACCGCTTACATTTAATAGACGTATATAATCAAAACTCAATATATAATGTCAAATGGAATAAATAAACCAAAAGATAAACGAAAGTCATCAAAATTAATAAATAAATATTTAAAGGAGACAAAAGTTGTTTCTGGTCTTACCTTCAAGAACACCAATTGCCTTTTAAAAATATGAACACACTTAAAGAACTTCTCAAAGAATATAATTTATTTGAAATATGTAATATATTTAAATATTCGAATAAGTAAATTCAGAAATCTCTCAAAGCATGCACTATATCTTCAAAAAACAAATATAATTCTAAGCAATTCCGTCTTCAGTCCTGAAATATATTCAAAATATCAAAATCAAAAAACTAACCTATATCATTATTCATTTGCACGTGGTACGTTGTTTGATATAGGTTAGTTTTTTGATTTTCATATTTTGAATATATTTCAGGACTGAAGACGGAATTGGTTAGAATTATATTTGTTTTTTGAAGATATAGTGCATGCTTTGAGAGATTTCTGAATTTACTTATTCGAATATTTAAATATATTACATATTTCAAATAAATTATATTCTTTGAGAAGTCCTTCAAGTGTGTTCATGTTTTTAAAAGGCAATTGGTGTTCTTGAAGGTAAGACCAGAAACAACTTTTGTCTCCTTTAAATATTTATTTATTAATTTTGATGACTTTCGTTTATCTTTTGGTTTATTTATTCCATTTGACATTATATATTGAGTTTTGATTATATACGTCTATTAAATGTAAGCGGTGCTTGTTTTAGACGTTAATTTAATTCTAAAAGTTTTTTGAATAAAAATTTTTTGAAATTAAAATTGTAGAAGATAAACATATTTTGATTTGTTTTGATATTCAAACATTTGAGAAAGAATCTTCAAAAAAATTGTATACATTGTAACGAATTTCATGCGTTTCACACATTTTCATATCATAAACGATAAAAAAATCGAATGTTTTTAAAGTAAAAACTTTCAAAAACTCTAATTGTTTTGCCATTGAAATGAACAAATTTGAAAATTTCCACTGCGATGTTTAGAGAACAGAAAAACTTCTATATTAAACCACATCCAACATCACCTTCCTATTCACAAAATGTTGGAGGTTGTTGCCATCCTCACCTGTTTTTTTCGGAACAATGTCGTCATAAGAATTCTTTCTTCCTTATACAGAAATTGAAAATTATTTTTGGATTCTTCAAAACTCTTAGGTTCTTGAGTTTGAGCAGTTCAGCTGTGTGTTCTACATTACCTTTTGACGGTAAGTTTAATATTACATTATTTCCATTATTTCGTGAATAGTGAACAGATTTTGAAAATTTTAACTGGGTTGTGTACAGAATATAAATAACTTTCAAACTAACCAACACTCGACATCTCTTCCCCTTTTCAAAAAACGTTGCGAGTTGATCCCAACTTCATGTTCACCTGTTTCTTTAAAATCATCTTGAATTCTTCGTTTCTGAGTTTTGGGCGGGGTTAAATTTTCATTGGGACAACCTGTATAGATACTTTACAGATTTGTACTTACTGGCATATATTGCACTGATGAAAAACCAACAAGTTTGAAACGTGCGCATGACTGCAATTTTCCCCTGTGATCAACAAAACCTTATGATGTATGGAGCTGTTATGCAGATGTATGTCACACTGCCTCGATTTGTTGATCTTTCTATTACCATAGCTCACAGCCCTTATTTATGATATTTGGTATAGATCAGCCGAATATAATTCATTTGAACTTTTTACATTTCTTAATCGAAAGTTCGAAGAATCTACTCAAATCTTAGCTATATTCTATCAGGAAATCCCTTTGAATTAAGAGCGAAATTATCAGAAATTTATAATGTAAAGAACCTAAAATTAATTTCATTTGATATGAAAAACATCCCAAATATTCCATCAAAGTTATTGCATATCTCTTATAAACAACCCTCTAGAAAAAAATAAAGTTCATTAATATATAGAGAACTTCAAGAACTCTTCGAAGTTTGCCTCACTCCAAAATCTGGTTCATCGATGAGATCACCTCTAAATCCCTTTCGTCAGAAGCTTTTGTGGATTATTTAGAGAATAATTTAGTCTCAAAACATTATTGAATGTAAAACATACTAGATTTTGGTATAAATGAGTTGATGATATCAGGATCTTAAATATATAACTTCGGGAAATTTATCCACCAAAATCCTCAACTATTTCAATTATAATTCAAATTAAAAAGGGCCTTTCCAATTCGTCATAATATAGGAAATATTTTATTTAACACAATACAAAGACGAAATAATTCAAAATGTTAGCGACTTGACAGAATCACTTTTAACGTAACTTAACGTCACAACAAACAGTGGTTTTAAAAAGGACTTAAGGAGCATCAAATAGATAGTCGTAACCTCAAAATCCTCCAAAGATGTCGAAAATCGATTCGATTTCAAATTTAAGATGAATTTTCGTCAAGTAAAGGCCGATTCAATCAAGAATAATTTTGTTTTCATATTTGAAATTGAAGAGTATCAAGAATATATATTCCTAGTGAATTAACTTTCATTACATATATTGATTAATGTTGTTGTATAAAAGAAGATGTTTTTTCTGAGTCGTTTCAAAATAAAAATCCAAAATTGTTTTAAAATTTTTTTATTTATTATTTTATTATCTTATTACTTTTTATAATTTATAGTTCATCTAGTTGTGAATAATTAAAAACTAGAAACATCGATCAATAAAATTGAAATGCTGCAGAGAACAAATGGAACATTCTCAAAAATTACATTACTTGTTTTGATTTTTGGTCTTAGTCCGACACTGTTCAGATGACGGCCTTTAAAAATTCCAGAGAAAAACGCGAGGCGAATAAATTTCCCGACGAATACCCTGGCGATGATTATAAACTCGTGAATTTCTCGTGAAAATTAAGAGTTATGTAAATATTTTCGATTCCAGGAGTTGATTCTGTACTAGTCGAGATAAGCATACATAATTTCGAAAGGTATTACGTGATAAATGAAAGAATATCAATTAATCAATCAACATGAATGAAATTATGTGAAGTGAAACAACTTCAATTTTCGCTTTTGTTTGATTAGACAATAATTGTTCGTCATAAAATGACTCCATTTGTTCGTTAAATACTAAACAAGAAGAAAATGAGAAAAATTATTCTGTGAATAATAAGGTAACTTCTAATAATCGTCCGAAAAATTACACGGAGGGAAATTGTTTGAGTTTACTGGGATATTTAAAAATATTTGAGACATATCTATCAACACTAATGATAAAATAAAATAGAAAGGCCTTTTACTTGATAGAAGAAATATAACAAAATTTGAATATTAAAACAAATTAATATATGTTTATCTTCTACAATTTTAATTTAAAAAATTTTATTCAAAAAACTTTTAGAATTAAATTAATGTCTAAAACAAGCACCGCTTATATTTAATAGACGTATATAATCTAAACTCAATATACAATGTCAAATGGAATAAATAATCCAAAAGATACACGAAAGTCCCTAAAATTAATAAATAAATATTTAAAGGAGACAAAATTTGTTTCTGGTCTTGCCCTCAAAACGCCATTTGCATCTTAAAAACATGAACACACTTAAAGGACCTCTCAAAGAATATAATTTATTTGAAATATTTAATATATTTAAATATTCGAATAAGTAAATTCAGAAATCTCTCAAAGCATGCACTATATCTTCAAAAAACAAATATAGTTCAAAGCAATTCCGTCTTCAGTCCTGAAATATATTCAAAATATCAAAATCAAAAAACTAACCTGTACCAAACCACTCAACACGTGTGAATGAATAATGTTTCGAGACATAGATCATCTTTATAATTCAAGATTTATCTATGCTCTAACAGAATCAAAGAACAGTGTGAGCTATTTTTAAGGCTTACTTAAATTCATTGACATTGCATAATGAGATTTATTGAAGCCAAGATATAATTATATATTTGTTATTTGTTTTTTGAAGATATAGTGCATGCTTTGAGAGATTTCTGAATTTACTTATTCGAATATTTAAATATATTAAATATTTCAAATAAATTATATTCTTTGAGAGGTCCTTTAAGTGTTTTCATGTTTTTAAGATGCAAATGGCGTTTTGAGGGCAAGACCAGAAACAAATTTTGTCTCCTTTAAATATTTATTTATTAATTTTAGGGACTTTCGTGTATCTTTTGGATTATTTATTCCATTTGACATTGTATATTGAGTTTAGATTATATACGTCTATTAAATATAAGCGGTGCTTGTTTTAGACATTAATTTAATTCTAAAAGTTTTTTGAATAAAATTTTTTAAATTAAAATTGTAGAAGATAAACATATATTAATTTGTTTTAATATTCAAATTTTAACACTAATGATTCTAATAGAACGAGCTATACACTTTTTGGTCCATATGAGAATTTTTATAATTATTTGCTGAGCGGTATCATAGTACATTCAGTGTAAAAACCTCAAAATGTTGGAATATGTCCTGTAGCAGAATCAATTGGTTCTTGGCGCGATCTCTAACTCTCATCTAAGTGTACTCTCTTAGTTCTTTTCGCGATCTGCCCTTAGAGTTTCTCTTCGATCTCATACTCTGGCTGCACTCTACCTATACCTAAGTCGAAGGCGTAAGCAGCCACGCTCGACTTCTACTTACTGGAAAACTCTCCGATACTCTAGCGATCAGGGCAAAAAATAGAACAATGGGGATGGATCTCAAGACACCCCATCGAAGATATGTTCTTCCAGTAAACTGTTGACGTTTTTGGTTCAGCAATAAGTTTCTATTCTTTATGACCTCCAAACTTTCTATGATAACATGACCCATTTCGAATCATCTTGAAGACGCATGTCGAATAATGGCTAGTACTTCAATACCCCTGAGGTAAAATAACCCACACACGTAAGTTTTATCTATTAATCATCTACATATTATTTACAAAGTAGAAACTAAATTTCTACTCTCTATATTTCAATATTTTTGACTTTTTCACAAAATATTTCTATTCCATTTCATGATTTTTGTCCAAATTCTCCATTTTCATGCAAGTTTGTTATTTAAGAGCTTGTCCTCATTGAAATTTATTGTATACATGGAGTCTGGCAGTGAAACTTCTAAATCAAAATAATCGACTTACTTTGTCATCAACATTTGAACTAATACCGACAACTATCACTGCTTAATTCATAATCTTCTGATGAGTTAATACTCATTTTTTGGTATTTTTATTCATTGAACTTTTCAGTGAAGTATCAGATTTATATAAGAGATTATTATTTTTTTTGAGATAACGAGTAATCTTCTTTAATGAGTTAACAAATAACAATTTTCTTTTCATTTTGAGTTGGCGCGTTTTTCTTACTCTTATACGCCTTCGTATTACGATACTACTATTCCTCCAAAATGGGACAATTCTGTTGGTTTTCATTTGAAAATAGCAAAAAAATTCGACAATTTCGCAACCAACATTGAATTCTGTCCGTTAGTTTGTGAGTAAGACAATTGTCGAAAGAACTTCGACAGATTCAAAACTCTAATAATAAACTCAAGTTATAGAATTTTCCATTCTCTCTCTACGCTACTGAGCCCAACCTGGGGCCAGTGAAAATAATAAGGAGTACTCTTTCAAGATTAATATCAAAGGGTAACCTTCATAAAAACGTTTTTCAGGTTTCACAATTATATCCTAAGCACATATTGATATAAAAATTAGAAGTCAAGTTCGACCCGAGAAAAAATTGAATTTAAACAATTCAACGAAGTACTTGCCCTAGTTAGTGAATCGATACAGGTATATTGGCTCGCGTAGGGATACCTTTGTAAATGGAAAGTAAACTCTTACAGAAATTATTGAAATTTTTCTGCAAAAATTCTTGTCTTGAATATTTAAAAGTAAAAGGCTACCTATACATTTCAAACTGATCTAAATAGAACTAAAGAAAATATTTTGAACGTTTTCATTTTCATGAATCATTTCTATTTAGTCTTTAATTTATATTTCATCTTGATAGTATCAGCGATTATAAAACAAATGTGTTGCAAAATGGCGAAAGCGCGCGATGTAAACGGATTTGAAATGATGGAAAAAATTTGAAAAAAGATGTTTCATTGAATTACTATATTGTTATCAACTCCCAATATATTCCTTGAATACATTTAGCAGGTCGATATTGATTTTTAATATTTTATCCCATATACCGGGTGTCAAAAAACAAACTATCAAGATTTTGGGAGCTGATTGAAGACCTCAAAATAAGTAAAACATTTGACATAAACATGGATCCGCAATCGAGCCATTTTGGAGATATAAGCGATTTTCGGTTAACAAATTAACTACTGGCGCAACCAAATACGATATTAGATTAATTTTCATATTTCAGATGTCTTCTTTACTGAACTTAAAATTAAAATGTTTTTCAGTCGGTTCATTAAAAGAAATCACAGCTGGCATCAAACATTTGGTTTTCATATGACTTTTACTAAATTTTACTGAGTATTTTGCATCTAATTCGAGTTGCTTTCTTTCTTTCACTTTATTGTTGAGAGAAAGTTATAATTCCTGAATTTGAAATGCCAAATAATGCTCCTGTGTTCAACAAAACCTTGTCGAGTTTGAGTATAAAATTGTTATACAGATGTATTTTGTCTCGATTTCTAGAACTTTCTATTGCCATAGCTCATATTCCTTATTAATGATTTTTGGTACAGATCAGATGAATTAATTTATTTGAATATGGATCTGAAAAGTTTTCAAGAGATTTTTTTAGATTTAATCTGTGGAGATTCCGGATAAATCAAGATTTTATCTGGTATATTTAAAAAATTCCGTTCTGAGTAAATTTTTAATCTATACTTGTTTGAAGTCTTGGTGAATACATCATGTCGATTGCAATTCGTGTATCATCGTACACTCCCGACAACCGAAAGCTTTCAATTGCTTTCATTTATTATAGCAGTAAGGGGCGATATCAGTACAAAATATACGAATGGTGGCGTTTCAATATAATTTTGAACGAGTGTGCATGTATACTCTAACGTTAATCTTCAGAAAAATCGGCCTTGCACTTCACAAAATGATGCTATATCTCCTCATTATATCCACAAGTCGGTATCCATCACGACCCAGACTTAAACCTTACGGTTCAAAACGAGTTCGAAATCGCGACGGCATTTTATTGCTACCCGGTTTATCAGGCAGTCTCAGCGTTCCTTGTACTGGAAGCTCGAAGGGAAGGATTTGGATTGCTAGGCACTCCGTTACAATTTTAGTCCATTATCTCTGACAGCTTCTATTTTATTTACTTAACCTTAGGCGCTATCATTTCACTGTGTAGCAGTATACATTTAAGCTGGCGTGCAGAGGGGGTAGGATGTGGACTCCTTGTGATATCATTATAAGTTTTGTGTGTAACTTTAAATACATCATGCAAATTTGCGACTATAAACATCATTAAAATTACGCGGGAACTTTGTTTCAAACTTCGGGTAGTTTAAAAGTTTGGATGAGGAAGTTGAGATCAAAGTGAATTTTTATAACATGTTAATTCACGAAGACGCCAGCTAATTCTCGTTGTGATAGAATGAGCTTCGTTAGGAAGGACGGAATTCAGGATTTGATAAAAAGCATTTTCGATCGAGATAGTCTGATACTCCCTAGTGATTATATCGAGTCTGACATCACTTCTTTCATTTGTGTTTTGACAGATAGTTGGCAAATATTAAGAACTAATTTCCAAAGTGGTGAATCTCCTATCAAAACTATTAACAAATAAAACTTAGAGACAATTTTGACATCTAATTAATCAAAATTCGTTCAAAAACTCACCACTCAACTTCACTCGACTGCACTCATCAATACCAACGATTTTATTGACCGAAACGACGCCAAATAGGAACCTTGTAGTATATTCATCGAAAGAATTCTAAAACCTTTTACACGATATGTCAGTTGATGCCTATTGCCGTTTAAAATTCTTAAGGGGGTTACCACAACGCTTCAGGGAGATTCTGCACCTATGAATTTGCAATAAAGATGTATCACTCAAATAAAAATTGATCTGTCTAGGCGTTTTCCGAAAAAACTTATATTTACGGAAGTATTCCATATTCCATGATTAAATCGTCAACATTGACAAATATAACTGTGAATGTCACAAATAAACAGTGGCTGCCATGCGTGAGTAAGGTCAATTTAAAAATGGGGCGTTACCATTGAAAGACTCCTTAAAATAAAATATAGAATATTGATCGAAATTACATAACAAATTTTATTCGAGGCAACTGTGTTGTATGGACATTTATGAATTACAAATTCCATTCCTACAAATGCTCCATATAAATTTAAACAGAGTTTTTCATTTCTTTTGAAAAATATCATAATGATAATATCATAATCACATTCTCCAGAAAAACATTTGAAATTTCCACCCCTCTTCAGTGGGAAATTTATTTCGACGTTAAATAAAAACAATCAATAAAAATATATCATATAAAGAGAGTAGATCGCGTTTTTAATGTTGAACAATATTTCAAAACTAATTAAAGTTCACAGTCACCATCAGAAAATTTCGTGCCTAAGCATGGAAAGAAACGACAGAACAGCTATTTTGATATGTTGCTCTTTAGTCCTTTACTTCAAAATAAGTTACTGACTCATCCTTCTAAAACTTCATTGATAACGTATTCAGATGTTATTTAAATATTTTAATATTAGCCTTCTCCATATTTAATTTCAAAAAATTATATGAATGATTATACCTTCTGAAAATAAATTAAAATAATGTCATATAAGTACCACTTATATCAATTGACTTATAAAATGAACATTCATTATAAGACATCCGAATGGTATAACAAAATCCAATAAATAAAAATTATTGACCAAAATCCTATAAATTAAATATTTTGAATAGACAAAATTTTGTTTCTGCTGATCAATCTTATGAAAACCAATATCTTTCAAAAATATCTAACATAATCTTAAGAATTTCATCATAAAAATATTGAATATTCTAAGTAAGATAGTTTTATGTTGAAATTCTTAAGATTATGTTAGATATTCTTGAAAGATATTGGTTTTCATAAGATTGATCAGCAGAAACAAAATTTTTTGTCTATTCAAAATATTTAATTTATAGGATTTTGGTTAATAATTTTTATTTATTGGATTTTGTTATACCATTCGGATGTCTTATAATGAATGTTTATTTTATATGTCAATTGATATAAGTGGTACTTATATGATATTATTTTAATTTATTTTCAGAAGTTATAATCATTAATATAATTTTTTCAAATTAAATATGTGGAAGGCTAATATTAAAATATTTAAATAATTTTATATACCTTCTATCAAGAATTAACCTCTAGTTATGTTATTGTATTCAGGTGTTTTGAATATCAGTATAGTTATAATCTTAAATAGATAAATTTCCTATGCGTCACACACTTCCTGCGCTATATCTATGAATTAACTGGAAATTTACAGCTTATTGAGTAAGTACTTGATATCACATAGTTGGTATGCGATGTAACAAAAAATATTTATTCTCATCCATCAAAATCGAAGTAAACATACGTGCGCAATTATTCAAATGTCCAATTGACATGGTAAGCTCCAATTATTCAACATCAAAACCTGAGTCATTAAAATCGAACACTGGTTTTGATGAATTATCGAGCAATAATAGAGTTCGAAGTTGAACATATCGTAAAGATAGAACTATCAAAGCTAAGACAAATAACCGGTAGGGGAGGATGTTGACGGAATTAGTGAAGATTGATGTTTTATCAACATTCGGAGGAACTGAATCGTTAGTCAAGTTTGGGGGTTGATTGAGGGATAATTTTCCAAAATGATAATTTCCATAATTCGGGCGGGTATAAGCGTTATAGGTTGATTGCAGGTTGAAAATAGTGTTAATTTCTGCTACTGCGAGTTTGAAACTAAGTATGATGAGTAACTGTAATGAGGAGTTTATATTTTTCTGAAAATGTGCAGTTTTTATATACCCGCTTGCTTTTGTGGGTCATCCGGATAACTAAGTTGACTTCAGAGTATTCACAATTAAATTAAATGTGAATCAAAAAATTGAGAAAAGCAAGGGTCTATTTTGCGTACTTGTTCTCCCAGGTGATATGGAAATCGACACACTTTCTGAATCTTACAAGAAGCAACATAATGGAAATATTTCTGAAGCGAAAAAATATTCTATAATACAATAAACAGATGTCACAGTCTCCTAACAATATGAAGACTATATGGTAGATTGTTGAAGAAAGAATGAATAAAAGTACTACAGACCGAAAACCCACTAAACTACCAGATGATGATGGTGTAAAGAAGGAAAATTTTAAATACCTAATATTTTTACTACGTAACTTCATCTTGTTACTTGATATGTATCAAGATATCAAGAAAAATATTTGTTTTTGTTAAAAGTATTCAAGTTTTCCTCTAATTTATTACCATCTTTGCGTTCGTTATCGGATTATTAGATATAGGCTTAAGATAAATTAATCTTTATAGAATCGAAGTTAAACATTTAACGCTATTGTTACAAATACATGATAATTAATCATTTCCATCAATGAAGCCACGCTCAGTAGTATAACAATGAGAGTTCTGGTTCACTTTTTGAACATAATATCAATCTGCAAATATAATTAAGTTTGGGCGCCATTATGGAAGCCTTAATTCTTGTGTTCTCTATGAGCAACAAAAAATTACCATGCATGGTAATCTGTAGGTGGTTCGACCACGGACGAATGACAGATGAAAAAACATCTGTTCTTCATTATAATCGAATTTTATCCCCCGTTTATCCAATTGTCTCCGATCAAACAGGCATCATTTCATTTCTCGACAGGGTGGAGTTTGTTTAACTGGAAAAGCATGAAAAATAAACTGGTCCATGTAATAATTCCTGCATATTAATAGTTCATTCATTTCTTACAAAGTTGGAACACAAAACATAATGTAGTCAGTCAGGCCATGTTAAAATATGCCAATACACTGCCCGGACATCCTCTTTCCAGCATTTTGTTCGAAAACTATTGAACAACTATGAAGAGTTTGAAGCCATTACGATTGAGTTTGAACGAAAATTAATTATGCGTGCATACCGCCAGAAACTAATTCCGTGTTAGAGTTTCAGTTTCTGGAAGAGACCGCAATTAATCACGAACACGGGTTCATATTTGGAGAGAATTCTTATTGAAACTACTGAACTTGATCGACAGAAATTCTTTGTCGTATTGATAATTGGTTTTCGTCCATTATGATCCGGTACTTTAAATAAAAATATATGATGAATTTCCACAATAAGTAAGTTTTTTTCAAAGTTTGAAAAGATATTCGGGATAAAAGGAATAGAGTGCTATGATTTCGTCCAAATGATCTTCAACGACTTGTATGAACCAATGATGAAGAATCCAAGGTCAAAAGTTATTCTGTCGAACCGGCCGTAAACACGTTAACTTCCGAACGGAAAGAGTTAGAATCTTCAAGTTTTCAGGGAACGTATGGAGACTAAATTCTACGACTAAATTTGTTAATAGGCGAGATATGTTTGACAGTTGCGCAGTTATTCACGTTTGACTAATATTTTCGAAACTACAGATTCAATCAATCTGAAATTCAGCATTTAGAAATAGAATACTAACGAGCATGTTCGTGCAGAACTTAGTGTTGATCCTATAATCATCAGACAAAAAATGTGTTAGGATCGTATGTGATAAACTAGCACGTAAAAGCTGTTGACTCTAGGTCAGCGATTTTCACCTTTTTTCATTCTAGAACACAATTTATGACAATCCGTAGTATTATCTAACAGCTTAGTATAATAGAACTGGAGGAAATGTAGAAAATTTCTGCTGACTTGATAATATAAATCAGATATAATTTTATTAGTGCAAACTTTTAATGTTTTATTAAATACCTGTATGTTGATATTGGTTGATTTGTATACACCCACGGTGAGAACTATCTCCAAAAAATTCATTAAAAGATATTAAATTCCAACTTGGAGTCAAATATCTGCAGATTATACATTCAAGAAACCTCTCTTACCATAATGTCTTAGTGATATAGATATTTGATAGTATCTAGATATTTCTAGATCCCCTACAAAAACTGACTGCACAAAATACAATGCTACACACGCAAATAATATATTTGTATAATGGTATCTACTATTTTTTCTCATCTGTGATTTTGTTCGTTTTTAGGATTCAAGTTTTGTATAAAAGGAAAGAAGCTCTGGTATTGCCTGTATAACAATGAGAGATATATACAATAAAAACGTAGATTATTGCAATATTACAGGAAACCTTTGAAAGTTTTCGATATAGAAATATTATAATGATATGCAGATTTTCAACCCTATATAAAGAAATTATTAAATGCGAGTTTTAATGGGCAACGAGAGGCAGAAGTGTAAAAAAGCTGCCAGCTGTGGTAATTCAGCTTGAAGGATTACTAGTGCACCCAAATTCAAATGGATGGATAAAGTAGAAAAAAGGTCCGAGTAAGGGCAAACCGACGTAGAAGAATTAGCTTGAATACCACCCTCAATAAGAGGGGAAACCTGCGGTCAATAAGACCGGTTGGACGATAAATGTTTCCATTACTCTTTAGTGATATTATTTGTAACAACTCTGTTAATTAGGTTCTGATAACCCATTACGTTCAAGCATGTTTATTCGTCACAGCCCATAACTTGGTAATTTAGTTATTCTGTTTTAATTGCACTTAATAAGAAGCAAATATTCAAGTATGTTTTATATATACAAGATATAGTAATACATTCATTATCAATAAAGTGAAGCTGAAAAGAGGATCGTGGACCAAAAATCATCCTAATTACCCTCTTTTGACATATAAACTTTCACCAGATCTGATGAACTGCCCCATATGATAATATTTTTGGCTGAAAGGGAATAATTTGAATAATAATAAATATCCAGTAGCATCTTGAGCAAACAGATTTTCTATTTTATTGGTTGCCGAATAGGAGGAATTCAATTTTTCTAGAAATATATCTATATGCTGGGTCCACCGTAAGCCATCGTCTATATAAAAAACGTCTGCGTTGAGGCCACTACTGAAGTATCATCAGAAAAAAGTACAAGTAACACTGCTGTCAAATGATTAGTTGAATTATTAAAGAATGATGAGAACAGAAGTGGCCCTAGAACCAAACACTGAGGAACTCCCAGGTCCACCCATACTTATCTGAACGAGATTAATTGATTTTGATAGACATAGTAACTTTTCAACTAAACAGAAAAAATACTCCATCATTCCAAATTATTATAATAAGGAAACATAAAAGAAAAATGCAACGAATCAAACGCTCTGGAGAGATCGAAAACAATGCGGACATACTTTCATTCAGATGTACATATTCATCTTCGACAAACAAAAATACCGCAATTTCATTAAAATTCTCTTATCTAAAACGATGCTGAAAATAAATAATGATGATGAAATTATTCAAATAATCAAGCATTTTCTTCACAACTATTCTCTAAAATAATTTTGCGAAACAACTCAGAATTGATATAGCGTGATAGTTTGCGATTTTTTGTGGATCACCTTTCTTGTAAACTGGAATAACTGTGCTTTTCTTCAGAATTGCTGACATGTTTCTTCAAATAAGCTAAATAGTCGGAAATGGATTAATTTATCAATTTCAAAACGCGATTTTCTGTGGATCACCTTCCTTGTAAACTTGAATAATTGTGTCTTTCTTCAGAATCGCTGACATGTTTCTTCAAATGAGCTAAATAGTCAGGAATGGATTAATTAATAAATTTCAAAACCTGTTTTGAAAGAGAATCCAGTCCTGCAGTATTTTTGGTATTTGTATCACGTTCACCTCCCTTGAAACTGGATAAGGGAGAATTTGAAGTACAATATCCTAGAAGTGCCAGAGTGCCAGAATGAGCTTCGTCAACAGCTATGATATAATAACGAAAAGAGGGCTCATATTTTTAATGGCAGAGAAAAACCATGAACAATTTTAAACGCAACCGAATTCAGAGGATAAAGCAATGAATGCAAATGGTTCCCAACATTCATTCAATCAAATTCATTTGAAATTTGTTCCCCAAGAATTTTTCTGTTTAAAAAATGTTATATCAATAGAAATGACGAATTAATTTTCCATCAAGGTAAATGACAATTATATGCTTCCTCTTCCTCAAATACTCAATTCTTTGAAGACAATACTGAATGGATGTATTATGCGGTAATTATTCTGGAAAGATCCTTCCTCCGAGCGATTAAAAGTATTCACCCACAAAAGCCCTTGACCTCCAAAGTGCCTCTCTGCGCCATACCATGCGACTCCCCCGTGTATACTAGAAAATTAATTGTTCCAACCATTGTCAAGGAACCATTCTTCATTGTCGCCGACCGAAGGAGTAAATCAACTTGAGGAGAATTTTCGTTTAGGCTTGCGAGGGCGTGGCAATTTGTTTCGTATCGTCCAAAATTTCTGCATTTCAGGATAGCCAAATTTGCGGAATAAAGCGATGGAAGGACCCTCTCGAAATAGTTGTCCTTCTATCATTTTCTCTCCGTAATATATAATAGATATTCCCGAATATTTGAGGAAAATACGATGGGCTATAAACAGAATGTGAAGAATTTCTCATTTAGAATGGAATAAGTGACGCAAGTTTGATTCTCACACGTATAAAAGAGGAATGGATATCGAATGTAGGCTGCTACAGGTTTAGTATGTTTGTTTCGGTATTAACTTGGCAAAAATTCATTTGGATCATCATTAACCTGAGGAAGCACTTTGATTTCTTTTAATATTTAGTTGGTTCCACAACGACTGTTGTCATGAACTCACCAACTGAGTATGGTGCTTAAATACAGGAAATTTTTCAATATTTTTCAGGGAACAGCATTCTTTCGAATGAAGAATCCGGGGTTCAGTGAAGCAGTGGAAGAATCAAAACCTCAACGCGATGCGATGATGAATAAACGACTGTTCTCTTCAATGCCAGTGGTAAGTGAGGATCGAAAGGCTTTGCAGTCAAACGTGAGTTGCGTTAGACCATATCGGTTGAAAATGAACGCAACACTCTTATTATATTGTGTGCGAGGAATTTATTTGCCAGGATTAATGACACAAATTATTTCCTCTGTGAAAAGGAGTACTTAGGTTCTTTTTCGAAAAAACAAGAACAAATTCTGAAAAATGCGAAATCGGAGGTCGACAAATTCAAATTTAATGTTCAAATAATCCACCTTAATGAGCCAAACAATAGCCAAATCTATTGTACAGAGATAATCTCATATCTCTGAGCAGATTAGGCATAGTCCCTATTTTGGCACAAAGTTGGATTATTTTGAACCTTAATTCATTAATATTCGCCGCTCTATCAATGTCATGCCCATAAACCAAATTTTTCAGATATACCCAATGAAAAAATCATTGGGAGATAAATCTGGTGATCTGGGGGGCCATTTGTAGAAATGACACGGTTCGAAAAAGTTGTTTTGAGATATTCTGTGACTATTTACTCTTGCGTTGTGACTTGGGCAGCCATCCTCTTGAAACCAGACATAATCGAAATTAATTGGTAGCTGTTGAACTGTCGGAATAATTTGATTCTCTAAAAGCTCCAGATATTTGGCATTGTTTAGGTTACCATCGATAAGAAATGGCTCTATGATGTAATTCCCCAGTATTCTGGTCTAAATCCCCACAAGATTTTGGAGATACTGGGTACGCACAGGAATATTCAGATGCTTATTATTCCTAGACCAATATCTTAAGACTGATGGGTTATGTTTTCTATTCAAAGAAAATGAAGATTGATTAGTGAATAAGATATTATTAGGAAATTAATTATTTTCATTTTTTTTCATCATAGATCCACAAAATTTCATTCATTTGATATGGAAATAATATATATATATATATATATATATATATATATATATATATATATATATATATATATAATATGAAAAATTTCTTGGTTTGTTTGAACCTTATAACATCGGTTACCATTCCTTTTCAAAATATTTCGAACACTTCTATCGCTCATATCGACTTGTTCAGCAATTTTTTTACTCGAACAAGGTGCACTGGTTTCAACAGTAGTACACAAATCTACTTTTTTTCTCAGACGATTTTCACTAATGGTTTTTGGTGGTTTATCATTCTTGCAATGCCTGCATGTTCATAAACACCCACATTTCTCGAATTTTTGGATTATTTCAGAAATACCGAACTTGAAGGAATCGACCTATATTCAAAGGCAAAAATAAATGAATTTATTGTCTCTTGAATTGATAGACCACCAAAGTACCATTTTATGGTCTTAATTTTTTCTTCTATACTGAACATTTATTTCGATTTTCTTTATTTTCAATCGATATGGTATAACGCATCTCACGTTTGAAGTGTGAATGAAAGCAGACTGCAGAGCCTTTCGATCCCCATTCGCCATCGCCACTGAGATAGAACAGTCGTTTATTGGTCATCGAATCGAAAGATTTTGATTCTTCAACTGCTGCACTGGACCCTTGTCGTCGTTTTGATAAACATTGAATTTCGTATCTTTCCGACTGTCTTTTCCATACCTGTATGGTAAATATAGCAAACTTTTTTTATTATTTTTAATATTTTTTGAAAATTCAAGTCTTCATGACAAAATACGAAGTGTATCTTTATAAAGACACCAAACAATGTGTACTGTACTAATAACCCTCCCTGGTCGAGATTATTTCGTATAAAAAAAATACAAAAAAGTTCGCAAAGTCTTTAAATTTGCAGGAAGCTTCAAATAAAATTTTCATGAGTGTTAATACCTAATGTTTACCTTGAGCGAAATGAAACTTTACGTAAGGAAAATAAAGCTATTTACGCAGCTTCTCTCTGATTTCAACTTCCCGGTTCTTTCCATTGGCCAATATAAAGATGGATAACTCTTTACGAATCAGTGCTCTTCACAAACCGAATATCGACTCAATTATCAGTGTTTGCACACATCGATTAATCTTTTATTGCCCCCATAGCTTTGATCTGTAATAATTCATCGTGGAACGTTTGAACTCTGGATATTATGTACTTTGTCGATTCAGACAGTCATGAATTCTTTATGATAGGGAATGGAAGAAATAAGATGAGTTCAATCGAGGCGAAACTTTTTCAACTGCTGATCGAACTTCTGCGATACATCTGGATTTTTTTATGCTTTTCTGAAGGTTAACTGTTTTGAATTTTAAACTCCTCATGTATATTGAAAATTTACTATGAAAAAGCTTTTTTGAATATTACAGAAAATAGCTGGAATTAATTCTCTGGAACCTCTAGAGATTCAAATCTAAATAAATCTCTTGAAAATATTTAAAATTAAATTTTTAAAAAACATGTCCTAGATAACACTGTATCACTTTACTGACATATATATTACACATGTGGTGGAAATGAACCAATAAAGAATCACTTTGCATTATCGATTGTGGTAATGTTACTGTAAATGTTGTATAGAAACGAAAACAATGGCGATCCTTGAGGTACATCCTACATAGGAGTGAAGAAGCTGGATAATGTCTCATTCATTTTTATTTTCAATTTTTTATCTTCTACCCATGATCTCATTATACGGCTAAGGAATGCAGATTTGCCTGTTTTTGAAGAATTTGTATAACAGCCCTTTTATCCACAAATTAAAAGCTTTATTGATGATCAAATGAATTGATTCGGCTGATAATTTGTACCAAATATGAGTAACAAGAAATTAATGATAATAGGTTATTGAAAAATTCTTCAAATCTGGACAGTCCAACATACATCTGTATGTTCTGAATATTCTGAACTCACACAGAATCTGACTTGAGCATTAGAAAGATTTTCTGCGTTTGTAACGTAAGGAAAAAATAGGGAATATAGTTCTCTTCCTGAATTGGCTCGCTGGGATATGTCGTTTATGTATGTTTGCGAAACCTAGATGACGCTAGTGTATGATAAATACATTAGTGTTCCTATGCAGAGCGAATGTAGTTGCATAGCTAATTTGTATTCGTTTGGCATTAGAAGTACATAAGTTTCTAAACATTCGCAGATCTGCAGCGAACTGCATATTTCTGGGAAAATTCGATTATTAACCCCATGAGTACATCTTTATTATGTATTCAAGTATGTGTTGTTGCAATTATTTAATGACACTCGATGATAGGCTATCTGCTCCTGGTGTATTGTTTTTGGTGTTATGCAAGATATCATAGTATGTGGCTTCCCCTATTTCTACTGAGTTTTAGTCCTCAGAATTGGTGAAGTAATTCTTATAACCAATTTTCCATTATTGTTTCTGTTTCCGTATCAAAGTTGATTTCTTTGTCGTATTGGAATGCCTGTTTAAGTATGGTACAAATATTTTTGCTTCCTCTTATCTTCTATTCATTACTGTTGACTATAATAGTAGGTATCTTGTGAAATTTATTGTTCTTAGAGAGTTTTTGGATTTATTGGTGGAAATTTTTCCCGTTGGCTTCACCGATTGACTTACAAGCTTCAATACATCTATTGGAGAATTGTTTGGTATGTGGAGATACATTTTCGAATTCTTCGGAAGTAATTGATTCAATGTTAACCAATTCGTATGCAAATTCTTGGTTAAGCATACTTCAAATGGACTGAGAGAGGAATGTATATTAGACTTCAACAGGTTTAAACACTATTTTGATCGTGAAATAGTTCTTCTTTCAGCTTTTTGACTTGTTGATAACTTCAACGAATTCACTTGTATTAGTTTCACCTTTGGGTTCACTTTTCACAAATTATTATCTAATTTCCATTAAATAATGTAGATAATACATTCACTTCCAGGCCTTTACTGCGTTATGGGTTACTAAGAGAGAGATAGAGTTCCTTGGAAGGTTAAAGTGAAATGCAAATATAAAATAATTAGATAATAATAAGTAGATATAAATGTATTTCATAAGTTAAGAGATCTTAAAACTCGCGAGTGGTTTATTTTGTGCTTTTTGGGCAAGCGACAAAATGCGACTATTTTGGGGATGTTTTTTCAGAGTGCTTTGTGGCTAACTTAGATAGGACTGTTTGATTATAACTTGAGAGACAAGGTGAAATGTGATTAGAAATTACTTCTAGAGAATGTGTGTGGGATCAGAACTTAATGTTCGAAGAGAGAATATTGTGTGACCGTTTGGGCGAAGCACGAAGAGAGGGCTCACGAACGGCTTCAAGGGATATGTTCAACGGTTAACCTTTTGGATAACTGTTTATAGAGGGAGAGTATCGTGTGACCGTCTGGTAGAGGGAATGTCATCAACTGAACCCTTTTGACTAACTGACCGAATGAGAGAGTGGATTTGGGCTCGAAATGGTAGCCCAGGTAGATTCCGATACGACATTTGACTGTTGTCGTCTTGAAACGGCTAAAACGATTCTAATGGGTTTCTACGAAAAATCTGAGGGACAAATATTTTCTTTTCTCAACTGGTGTTTAGGAAAAAATAAGACATATTTGAAAGGCCTACATTGTTGATCTCTGGGGACGTAATTGTTATGTACCCGCATAGTAAATTAAATTCCTTGTTCGATGTAAAATCTGAACACATCTGTTGGATCATTCTGTGTATATTAGCATTACACTCGTTAAATTTGGTTTTAAAGCTTGGATTAGGGTAGCGACGTTTCATTTCTATTGAATTTTCTACGTAAATTTCTAGCAGTTTGAATAGAAGGTTCACCACTTTGGAAACAAGTTTTTAATATTTTCCAGTTTTTTTCAAGCGTAAATCGACCTATTATTATTATTATTGCCAAATATCAAACAAAATTTCTGTCAAAACACGAATGAGAAAAGGTTGACAGACTCGAAATAACCACTACATGATAATGGAAACTCTAGAGGGCCCACCCTTTAGAATGGAATAATAACTCTGGTGTGCTATGAAGATTATTGCCCATTGAATATGTTGGTGGTGAAATATATTTTTTGAAGTATACATGTTGAAGGAAATTATTTATTTGCTTTTTTTGTCTGGTTAAGGTTGAAGTCTCCTATAATTATTGAATTTTTGTGAAGAGCTGCTTTTGTAAATATTGTTTCCTGAATTTATATATATTATTATATATAAAACAGATGTATAATTGGTCCTCCTGAAAAGGCATTGTGAAATGCGTTGTTTCATGGAAGCTGTTGGTACTTATTTTAAAGAAACATCTTGCTACCTTGTTTCGTCAATTTAGTCTCAATGTTTCATAAAATAAGACTTGAAACTAAAACTTTTGACATACACCCTATATAATCGGTAAATGTTGCTGGTTTCCCCTAACTTGTACGTCCATCTCCGGAGGGTTTAACGGTGACAAATGAAACCCTGGAAATACGGGTCGCAATAATGCGCAGAACTAATTGAATTATTTTCGAACAATTAAAGGATGTTTGTACATTTATTTCGCGAAAACTCAAACACACCCTGGGTGACATTTCGCTATTTACGACGCCCCCAGGACGGTTCTGGAAGTTGAACACAACAAATTGAGTTTGATTAAGGACGGTCGGCAGTTTGTTATTTTCTTGTTTTAATGAGGGCGGTTCACGCGTCGGTTGTACCTCGCATGATGGCGGTAACGATTAAGACTGCTTATGAAAACATCCAATTTGTAAACGGGAAATATGGACTTTTTTATATATTCAAGCATTAATAACCTATATTTGTGAGTCTCTTTGTAGGAGGTCATCGACTTGGATTGCTTCTTCGAACATTCAGTGTACGCGATTAAAGCTAGCATGTCTTCCATATACAAATTTAGTACGGTCTTGAAATGAAATGAATGAGGATAAATCAATGTCCCTTGTTATGTTTGACCCCCCGAGGAAAGGACTACCTAGTCACCTAGTTGGTGACCTGATATATCACATAGGTGCTGGGTGTTGTATAAAACATAAGTAATTGTACTGGTCAATACACGTAGTTCTTCTTTTTGAATGTGAACTCGTTGTTGTACGTTGTTACTTTGAATGTACACTTGGGCAATTTCTGGCTTGAATTACTTGTCGATCTTGAATGATAATATTACTTGATCACAGGACAGACAGACATGTGCAATTTGCGATCAACAAAATCTTATCGAGTTTGTTTCAGTATGGAATTGTTATACATATGTATGTAACACTGTTTCGATCTGTAGAACTTTTTATTACTTAAGCTCATAATCCGAATTTTGCGGTATAATTGCTGCAACGTTAATGACTTAATATTCAAATTCTGGCACAAGCATATTTCATGTGGGCAGTAGAGATATATTAGACTTTAATGAGTTTATTTACAGTCTAAATATACAGGTATGGAAACATAGGATATTCAGTGTTAAGCAAGAATGTAGTGGAGCAGTGGAAGAATAAAAAACTCAGCACGATGCGATGACGAACAAACAACTGTTCTCTCTCAATGGTAGTGGGGAGTGAAACTAGACTGCACAGCCTTTCGATCAAAGCATCAACACTACGCATTGCCATTGAGAGAGAACAATAATTTATTCGTCATCGCATCGCGCTGAAGTTATGATTCTTCCTCTGCTCCACTGCATTCTTGTTTAACACTGAAATTCCTATGTTTCTGACTGCCTTTTCCATACCTATATATTTCACAAATCTACAAGGTTGTATGGTTTTACACATGATTGAGTGAATTGATGTGGTGTAGTTTTGAACTTGAATTGCGGTGAAAACACTATCTAGCTCGTACAGGGATAGATCGATGAGCTTTTTCACTGTTTTTTTACAGGGTTAATTTTTCAGTTCGCAATACATTCACTTCCAGGCCTTTTAATGTGTTATCGTATGATCATGAGAGGGTGTTCCTTCAGAAGTTGAAAGTGAATGCAAATATAAACTTGTTTAGGAGTAGGGAGAGAGAGTGTGTGTATATAGAACTGACTCATTCAATAGCAGAGAGATAGCAAGAGAATTAGAGAGTGTGTGTGGAAGTGAATAGAACTTAACTGTTCGAGAAGTAGAGAAAGTTGCGTGACGTTTGGTCGAAACACAACGACAGACTGTTTAGGCTGAGCGCCAAAGAGATACTGTTGGATGTTTAGCGCATGGTTGGCAAAAACCGACTGTCTTAGGAATCAAAATGTGTGGCAGGTAGAAAATCTCGAAGAGGCGTTCGTTTGTGAATGCGTTTCTGGCTCCTGTTTTCAAGAGTTCTACGAATACTATCAAGGATAAATATTTTCCATCCTAAGCTGGTGTGATGGACTAAGTTCCATTTCTCATTTTATACTTTTAACTCTATTAGTTGTTTCTTCCGATGGTTCAGGTGATTCTAAAAAGGCAGTGACTCCTGTAAAATCGTTTGAGGTTATTTTCATAAAAAATATAAGAAAGGAATTTGGGGAAGATAGCACTATGGTACGAGCCAAAAAAGCAAAAGTTACGTATCCACTGTATGATTCAATAAATCACAGAATATGCATATACTGGAAGTAACAGCCCAGAAACGGTTATTCACCTCTACTGCAAACCTTTTTACTCATCTTGAAGTTATGTGTCCCGGACATTAATCAGAGAAAATCTGGAGGACGACTCCAAGAAATTAATTTGCCGGCGACCTTCTCCAGTAACATTTTCTCCGAATTTACCCTGCAATTATCTGGCACGCAATTCGAATTATGAGATTAGACGTTGATTCTATGGAAAATTAATTTGAAACTCTTCAAGGTGGAAAGATGAAAGCAACGAGGAAATATAAGACCTGACCGTCACTTAATGCATTTTCCGTTCTCGTGAGGATATAATGAATTTCCCCGTTGTTTCTCTTTCTACTCTCATTAATCTAGGTCGGACTGGAAAGCTCAAGTGCTCCAGACAGATTAACTCGGTTATTACTGTAGTCCTGGAAATGAATTGGAGAATTCTCTTTGTTAATAAACGAAAAACAATATCCTTGTTCAAAAAAATTCTGTTAGTCCTCATTACAAATCTTAGTTAGTTAAATTGAACTAAGGCCTTAGACAATACTGTTGCCTTTTTATGGACATATAGAATCAATACTAATCACACAGTACCAAAAGGAGATAAAAAGAATCCAAAAAAAATGGAATATTGATCGAACTTGCCCAACAAACATTTGGAGGAGACCGAACTGTTTCATAACGGCATTAGACTAAATAACTATTTACATTCTATGTTTGCTCAAAGAATATCCCCACAGGCTGAATGAAGTCTTTTTCAAAAATTAATATATGTATTATTGATTCTTTCATTTACAAAGCATAAAAAATCTTCAACTTTTCTATGGAAGGTTAACCTTAAAGAGGTTAACAGATATTTTAGTACCAACGATTTTCGATTACTTCTAGATTATTTTTGGGTGCAGAAGCTAAAGAAGTCATTAAATTTTGTGTAAATTTTCTAAAGGTAAAACCCTTCTTCCCCAAATTTCCAGCTATTAATAGCTTTTGGAATTGCTCATATGGATACTATGAATTTCCCATTATTGATTAATGGAAATCGAATGTAACAAAAGTTCCAATTTGAGAACCAGTATCTATCAATATTCTCATTTTTAACGAATTGGTGTGTTTATCTTCCTACAATATTCTAGAATAACAAAAAGCTCCTACAAAAAATACTTCATTACAACAAATATGTTGACAATACCTCCTTTTGTCTAGTGAAAACAAACGACTTCTTCTTTCTCGGGAAAACATCAGATAAAACATCACAGAAAATACTCGAATTCCTTCAGGGACCGTTCTAATATAAAGTCAACAAATATCAGGGTCAACGTGGTATATCGGAAACATTCAAAAGAGCAGGAGATAGATTGTATATAATAAGAGGAGGATCGTGCTGGAACATATGATCTAAAAAATATTCACATCGATGAACGAATAATTTATTTGCTCGCAGAAGCGTCTCTATTGTTTGAAGAGAAAACGGACGTATGAATTCGTCAAGATTTTATCTGCATATATATTGAACTCGTTTGTTTTTCTCGAGTAGCAATACGATGTATGTTTTTCCAAACAAGAATTAATGGGATAATTCTGAGCCAGCTTTCTGACTTTTTCCAATTTTATCAGAAATAGTTCACTTGCAATCATTTCCCTATATTGGTGAAAAAGGTTGATCTTTTAAGAGAAGAATTCACGAACATCAGCGTTGTTGCACGTCCGACATCGCGCACTCAATATATCTCACGCATTTGAAAGAATTTGGATGTAATTTCAACAATAACTATGAAATTATTCATGATGAAATGAAAAAAAAACCAGACTCACATTCTTGGAATCAGTAGAAATATTTGGGTACAAGAACTTTAAAATTCTTCCCAACGACCAAACAGATGTCGGCAGATGTCCATTGAATACTTTAACTTATTCATATCCTTTTTTTCGCATAGTTTTGTTCATAGGTTTTTGTGTTAATTGGTGGTTATTTGTGTTTCTTTTTGCATATTTTTCCAATCTTTATTTGCGAAAATTGTAAGTTATTTCCCTTCCGCTTTTTTTAAGTTGTCAGCTATATAAAAAGTGAAGGTGTAATTTTCAGAGATAGTTCCAAATGTAATCTTGAAGAAGGAAAAGTGAGGGTGAAACAATTGTTGTGAATTAATAATTTTTTTGAATATTCTTTATTATTTTATTCCACTAAATTGAATTTCCACCAAGTGAGGACCCATTTAATTGAATCAAAAATATTTTCTATTAATTATATACATTATGATTCAGTTTCAATATTTGAAAATATAATAATCAAAATATTTTGCAATAGTTTCCAAAAATACTTCTCAATTTAATTTTATATAATATGTTTATATCAAGTACGACTCAAACTTCATTTTATTTCGTAATTTCGTAAATAGGATCAGGTGTAAGTTAACAGCAGAGAAAGTGATAATAATATATTTCACTTTATATCGCTATTAATGAATCCGCCATATGGCTCCGTTCCGAATATTGAGTTAATCTATTTTGACTAGGAATTAAAATTTTTGCCAAATTTGGATATCCCAATTTTTTTCACTTTCAACGTTTATTAGGTGTTTTTTCCTGATATATTTCATTCTGATGAGTTAGACCCTCTGACATAAAAAATAATTGAATTGAAACCACCATTATCAAAAAATTGAAAATTATTAAATTGCTCTACTGAAGTATTGAAGAATTTTCTAACGGATATCTTTCTGCTGCATTTTACTCAAAATCCCCAAATATTCAATATTTTAATATTGGCAATAAATATCTTAAACAAACACAGCTGTAGAATTCCACAATTATGAAGTTTTCAATAAATTGAAACATCCCCAAATATATACAATCATGAACCACAACTTGAGATGCACAAGTGTGAAATTGTAGTACGTACACTACACACAACTAAACTCGAGTCATCTTGTCAATGAAAAGTGATAGAAATCACATTAATTCTTCTTCACTCAATATCATTACTTTCTACATTTTGAGATGAAAAATTTTATCATTATGTTTAAAAATCAGGAGTTACCTGCATACTCTGACAACTTTTAAAGTGTTAGTTCAACGCTTTTTCTGTATGAACAAGCTTTTTAATCAAAAATCTTTCGAAAGGTAATTCAATCCGATGGATACATATATCTATATCTTTTTTCAAAGAATCTACAAAAGAGTTTTCTAATATCACTTATAGATAATTCAACTCCTAATAAGTTATAGACACGTTAATTAAACAGAGTACCTATAAGAACATTGTATGGTTATTACAAAATGGCGAATGCGCGAACTCTCTGCAGTCTTTTTGGGACAATACGCTTAGAATTCAAAAGGTGATCTATTTTTAAAATTTATCATCCATTCTTGATTGAATGTCAAAGTTCCAAGCCTAGATGGGTGCTGAATGGGTTGCAAGACTCCATTAATTTCATACAGAAAAGTTGATTTGATGTTAAGCGTGAATTATATCGAGCTCTCAATCATTAGAGAATCACAGCAGTAACTAATTTTCGTCTCCCCTATTAGGATATTATGATTCTCAATTTGACCTTGATAACACACAAATAAGTTTCTGTGTCAACTAATAGAATACTCGTTCTGTAACACTTAGACTCTTAGGCATGTTGCGTCTATTTCATTCTGCCACTACTGGTAGAAGAAAGAATATTATATTTCGAAACACTGTTAATCAGCGTCAAGTCCCGAAAAATTAATAAATCGATAAATAAATGAGAATAGAGAGGTGTTTTTATCCTTGATGTTGTAGAAATATAACTGAAAACTTATTACGCCTTTTCCAGAAAAGTTAACTACTATATTCTGTAGCAGTAAGAATAAATAATTTCGAAAATTTATTCAGATGAAAGGACCATATTTCTCACACCTAATAACCCAGAACAATATAATGAACACAATTCACGCTGTACTTTGCCTATTGTACCTACTAGTTAAAACCAAATGACATTTTTATAATGAGTCAGGAGAACCAAAGTATAATTATATTATATATAATAAAATAATAAGAAAAGGTTTTTTACTTGATAGAAGAATTATTACAGAATTTGAATATCAAAACATATTTATTCTGTTAGCCTCCTAAAAATTTCAATTTTCCTTCTATCAAGTTAAACGCCTCTTATTATTTTATTCTGTATATATTATAACACATAATTATATTGTGGTGTTCCTGACTCATTATCTAAATATCATTTGGTTTTAAGGTCATAAAATACCTTACAGGCTTTGTGTGATTTTTGGGATAAACATAGAATACATAAGAATTTTTGAAGTTCTCTAATTTTATTATAAGAAAAACAACTGTTTAAATACTCACCTGATGAACTCATGGTATGACGAAACAATTGTTGTGAAAATCAATAAAATAGCGGAAGTTAACATTTGTTTTTCTTATATTGAAGATGAATTTCCGTCAAGTAAAGACCGAGACAATCAAAAAAATCTAATTTTATTGTTTGTTCAACAAGTACACCACGAGATCATTTTTTGTTAATTGATTTGATTTTTTAAATGTGAAGTATGACTGATGAAGATCTTATTTGATTTCGAATTGTTTTTAAGAATGTATAGGGTGTTTTTTTTAGAGTGACAGAACTTTCGATAGGGATAACTGTGATTTGAAAGAAGGTAGAAGCCATGTTGTTTTGACATTTCTGTTCAGTAAGCATTGACAAATTATCATCGAAAGACTCACGCCGGAACAACGTTCACAAATTGTTGAAATTTTTTTTCAAAATCAGTGTTCTATTCGCCAAACTTATAGAGCACTTCGTGAAATTTATGGTTTACGTAATCGTCCATCAGAGCAGATTATTCGTCGAACTATCGATAGATTTCCGACAACATTTTCTCTACTCGATGCAACAATAAAAAGAAGACAAAGAACTGTACGTACAGAAGAAGATATCGCTGCTGTAAGTCATAGTGGTAATGATGATCCTGATTTGTCTATTCGTCGACGTCCACGACAAGTTGGACTCTGTGCATCCACCACATGGAATATTTTGCGTAAAGATCTTGGTCTACACCCATACAAGATCCAACTGGTTCAAGAACTAAAGAGACTTGACCATAATAAGCTTCGTTTTTTGCTGATTGGGCCCTAGAAGAGCTTGAAGTTGATCCTCTTTTTTATCGTTGAATTGTGTTTAGTGATGAAGCTCATTTCTAGTTTAACGGCTATGTAAACAAGCAAAATTGCCGTATATGGAGTAAAAACAATCCGCAAAATGTTCTGCAGGTTCCATTGCATCCTGAAAAAATGTACTGTATGGTGTGCTTTACACTCTGTAGGCATTATCGATCCATATTTCTTTAAAAACGATGCTGGAGCTAATGTTACAGTGAATGCTTGTTACAGATCGATGATAAATGATTATTTGTTTCAAAATTTGAATGGTATCGATCCAGTGTTTTGGTTCCAACAAAATGGTGCTACACCTCATGCTGCTACCGTAACAATTGATTTAGTGAAAGAAAGATTTGGCGATAACATTATTTCGAGGAATGGTCCAATTAATTGGCCTCCGAGATCATGCGACCGACATAAATCCACTGGATTATTTTCTTTGGGGTTATGTCAAGTCATTGATTCATGCTGATAAACCACAAACAATAGACGCTTTGGAAGCCAACATAACTCGTGTTATTGATGAAATCAGGCCTGAATTACTCGAAAAAGTGGTCCAAAATTGGTCTGGTCGAATGCGGTTCCTCAGAGCTAATTGTGGTGAACATATGCCGGAAATTATTTTTAAAAAATAAATGTCATAAAATTATCTTTCAAAGAAAGAAAAGTTTGGCTTCAATCTTAATTAAAATGTGTTTCATTTAAATTCAAAGTTCTATCACTCTAAAAAAAACACCCGATACTACAGGTTTTGCGAGAATTTTGAAGTAAATTATTCAAAAATTTGAATATATTGAATATTTCAAATGAATTAGGTTTGGAGAAGTTCTCGAATTATGTTTTGCATTTTTGAAAAAGATTTAGTTTCCATAAATATAAGATCCGAAACAAAATTTTGTCTCCTTCAAGTATTTATTTAGTAATTCCAATTAATAATTCATATTTCGTTGGGTTTTTTATTCCATTTGATATTAAATAATGATTTTGATTTTATACATCTACTGAATTTAAGCAGTGCTTATAAGAAATTAATTTAATTCTAAAAGTTTTTGAATGAAAAATGTTTTGAAATTCAAATTTGTAGGAGGCTAACAGAATAAATCTGTTTTGATATTTAAATTTCACATAGAAAATATTCTTTTATTTTTGAGCAACAAAAAGAAAATATCGAATATTTGGAAAACCGAAGGATTTTTACTATTAGAGTGAATATTCTTCTGAACCTATAATCCCTCTATACGTAGGTATCCTACCATCCAATCATTATGTATATTAAACCTTGATAAATATTCGACATTACTGAAGTATTTTTTTATGTCAGAAGACGTGAAGAATCTATAGTACGTTTTCTGATCATAATGAAACTCCTGTCCTAGCCTTTGATGTAATTGATGTAAATACTTACATCAGCTTTTAATTCAAGCTTTGTAACAGGATAATCATTTTATACTCACCTACTGAATACAGAACGTGTAGTCAAAATTTGCAATCTAAATCGAATCATTCTCTAATAACAGAATGAAATGAATTTTTAGATTGATATATCTCTTTTGTTTTTTCTTTCTTTTACGAACGGAAGCCGCAAATATGCGCCACTAGCGAACAGACCGTACTATAAAACTGCGAACCTGCATAAAAAGCAGTCGAAATTGGCCGGATGAAGCATGTACGATAGAAGCAATAAGTTTTCGGGACTTGGGTACTTCGTTACCCTTTTTGTTTATCCTTCATAAAAGCACACATTCGCGTGTGTATGCAAATACATTGGTGGGAGGCTGTAAGGTAACTTTATTGCGGGTTTGGCGGGGGATAGAATCAATTATTCCGGCCGGCTTTCAGCAATGAAATTGGAAAAAAGTGTCATTTGGAGGAAAGTGGGTGGCTTTGTATTAAACTGCTGGCGGCCGATGGCCAGCCAGTAACAATTGACGATCCATTTGAGGCAGATTGTATCCTATAATCGATCAGCTGGTTTGGAAGCTTTACACGAAGAATGAACACAAGGTTTTATCGAAATTGTGTGTTTAGTATCTGAATGAAATATTTCACGAAAAAAACAATTCAAAAATTGCTAATTCCAATTAGCTCTTTAGTACAGCCACCCAAATGTCAAGAATTGCGTCCGTGTGAATTATTTTCATTGAGAATCGTATTTTATCGAAATCTATGCATGCATCATACAGTCTGCTTCGTAACACGGTTAGTTTTGAAATATAGTCCGCCCAGAAAGTATTAGGAATTTATTATTTTTCATAATTTTAATATACTTCTTTTTTGTAACATTCTAAGACAAAAGTAATGTATAAAATAGGTTTTACAGATAGTCGGTTATGGCCAAAGTTGCATGGCCCTACTATTTGTCAAATATTGTTGATTATCAACAGGTATACAATTTATGAAATAATGCCTCAACTAGGAAAAAGAAAACAGGTAGAATATTTGTATTGAAACGGTTTTCGAAACGTTATAAAATTAGTAGAATTAACTGAACTGGGAAAAAGTGCTATCTATATATGAGACAATAAAGAGGATAAAAAATGGCATATATATGAGGCATAGACCAGTTTTAGGAAGACCGCGTTAAATTAAAGGAAACAATTTAAACGCTTTATTGACCTTAGGACGACACAATCCGCGCCTGAGGTTTCGAAAATTGGCTAACAGATTTGGAAATCAACGAAATATAAAAGTATGTCCAGAAACAGTCCGTATATCACTCAAAAGACAAGACTTTATATCAAGGAAACCGAAAAATAATCCCTATAATAACACCTTTACAAAAGAAACGAAGAAAAGAATTTTGTCAATGTTTTCAAGAAGATAATTTCAAACATGTCTTTATATCTGATGAGAGTTGTTTCCAACTTGGTTGAATCCATAAAAATATTCAAGCACGAGCAAGATTCAAAAATAAAACGATTAAATGGGCAGGTGGACCTTTGGCACACCCCTCTTCTCGAAGTATTGCACAAGTCGAAGCCTTCAACGCATATATACAATAGTTGAGATGCAATTTGTTTATTCATGTTGAAAATGTAGAAACACTAAGAAACTCCAGTCACTGTATATTCAGTCAATAAAAACTGAGAGAAAACTAAGTAATTTTCTATGGGCCAGACAGGTCTCGCGACTGTATAAACAGTCAGTTAAGGAAGCTCAATTGAGGACAAATTCTTATCCCGTGTTTATTTTCTGGATGAAAGTTCTATTAACTTATGAAACATTTTTATCTCTACGCTTGAATTATTGTATATTCGCATTTTTCATTTTAAACTTCCAAGGAACTCTCTCTCTCTCTCTCAGTTACCCATATCGCACTAAAGGCCTGGAAGTGAATTTATTATCTACATTATTCATTTGTAATTAGATATTAAGTTGAGAAAAGTGAACTCAAAAGTGAAACCAATAACATTGAAGTCTGTGTCGTAAACAACAATAGAAAAAACCCAAAGAAGAACTATTCCAGGATCAAGATAGTATTTTCACCGTATTTGTTGTTAAAACCACCGAAATAATTCAAATCTGTAAATTTGTATCATATGAAGGTATTTAAGGCTATGAGTAAAGCATCAAAGTCTAATATACATCCCTCTTTCACCCCCATTTGAAGTATGCTTAACCAAGAATTTGCATACTAGTTGATTAACGTTTAATCAATTAACTCCGAAGAATTCAAAAAGCTATCTCTACATACCAAGCAATTCTTTACATCAACAAAAAACTTTTATAAAATGATAAGGAACGGTTTTTTACTTGATAGAAGAATTGGTAAAAATTTTGAATATAAAAAGAGATTTAATCTCTTAGTCTTCTACAATTTTAATTTAAAAAAATTTATTTGAGAAATTTCAAGAATTAAATTAATGTCTTTATAAGCACGGCTCATATTCAATAGACGTATAAAATCGAAACTCATTATACAATATCAAATGGAATTGAGAAAAACTAACGAATATAAATTGTCAATTAAAATTAATAAATAAATAAACAATTTTTGTTTCGTTCCAGGCATGTGTACTGAACCCTTCAGACAAACGTACGAACCCTGTTTGTTACAAAATGTATTATTTTCTGATCTTATATTTATGAAAACTAAATATTTCTCAAAAAGATAAAACATAATTTTAAGAACTTCTCAAAAACTAAATTATTTGAAATATTTAATATATTAAAATAAATTACATCCTCAAAAAATATAATCAGAATTCAGATAAGACCAGTTCAACTTTACATATAAAAAAATAATAAAATCAATTAACAATAAATAGACTCACCGAATGATCTCCAGAAATATGTGAATTGTTGAACATTCACATAGGTACATCAATACGTCTACATGTTTTAGATGTACATATGTGAATGTTCAACAATTCACATATTTGTGGAAATAATTCGGTGAGTCTATTTATTCTTAATTGATTTAATTATTTTTTTATATGTGAAGTTGAACTGGTCTTATCTGAATTCTAATTATATTGTTTGATGATGTGCTAGATGTTTTGAGATTTTTTGAAGTAATTCATTTAAATTTATTGAATATTTCAAATAAATTAGTTTTTGAGAAGTTTTGAAAATTATGTTTTATATTTTTGGGAAAGATTTAGTTTTCATAAATATAAGATCAGAAAACAATACATTTTGTATCAAACAGGGCCAGTACGTTTGTCTGAAGAGTTCAGTACGCATGCCTGGAACGAAACAAAAAATGTTTATTTATTTATTGATTTTAATTGACAATTTATATTCGTTGGTTTTCCCTAATTCCATTTCATATTGTATAATGAGTTTCAATTTTATACTTCTATCAAATATGAGCAGTGCTTATAAAGACATTAATTTAATTCTTGAAGTTTCTTAAATAAATTCTTTGAAATTAAAATTGTAGAAGACTAACAGATTAAATCTGTTTTGATATTCAAATTTTGAAAAAACTTTCAATCGTTAATTGACGAATACGTTGATATTCCTGATGCCATGCCAGTGCTTCATAATTTTTTATAAGGAGTGAGCGAATCTCTGCATCAAATTGAGATCCGTGCGCATATTCATTGAGATAAGGACACACACCCACGTTACTATCATATCGACTAATCTCTCAGGAGTGCGTGTTTGCTCCAGATAAAAATCTGCAAGGCATTAGAAAGATGTCTCCGACACTGATATTGTTTACCTTGAACTCCCACATTCTCTGGAACCCTTTGTCGCGGATCGCGAAAGGATATCTCCCTGATGCATTTTCGTAGTTTCTCTTTGTTCTAGCTCTAAGGGATGTTTTCACTTCAGGGAAGTGACCCTTCTGTGTGTGGCAAATAACTTTCACCTCGTGCATGGGACCTTAGTCTCATTACCATCTGAATAGAAAAGAAACACGAGTATGTTACGTCAGTCCTTTTGTATGCTTATTCTTGGGAAAATGATATTTCAAGGAGTGTCCATATATTAATGGGATATATCGCTTAGTCAATATAAGCTTAATCACAGTTGTTAATTGCCATAATTCTAATCATAAAGTATTGCTGTTCTAATGATTATTTATTCGTGTTTCTGAAGTTTGGTAATAGAGGGTCTTTCAATGGAAACGCCCCATTATTAAATTGACATTACTCACGCATGGCAACCATTGTTTATTTATAACATTAACAGTTGTATTTGTCAATATCTACCATTTGGTCATGGAAAGGTACACACTCCAACAATGTTCATAAATAATCCAAATTTATTATGAAAAATCGCGATCTGTTACTCTAACTTTACGTGCTTCAACTCCAATTTTTATTATAATCGTCCGGATAAAAAACAGTTGAACGTTTAGTGGAGAAGTTTGAAACAAATTTTACACTTCATGAGCTTACAGTGTCGGAGACACAAAGAAATACAAGATGTGAAGAGAATATTGATGCCGTACGTGAAAGTGTTCGTGAAGACCAAAATTTATCGATTTCGCAAGAACTAGGCATCTCCCAGGCGTCTTTGTGGCAAATTTTACGGAAAGACCTTGGTTTACATGTATACAAAATTGTTTTAACCTAGAAACTCAAACCGACAGATCATTGAAAGCGTCGAGTATTTAGTAATTGGTGCTTAGAAAAAATCGGAAATGATGCATATTTTCATAAGAAAATGACTCTCAGCGATTTAACTCCATTGGACTTCTTTCTTTGGGTTTACATTAAGTCACTGATTTACAGCAGTCATTAATTGCTAACATACGACCTGATTTGTGTGAGAGAGTCATGTAAAATTGGGTTCAACGACTTCCTGCCAGCGTTTCCGTGGTGGAGATTTAAATGATGCTTTGTTTCACAACTAATGCTATCCAATTTACTTCATAATGAAATAAAAATTTGAATAATTTTCCAATAAATAATGAGTTTTATTCAAAAAATAATATAGGGCGCTGTTAATGAAAGACCGTTTAGAACAGTGAGATAACTTCAATAGGTGGGTTCGTGCCTTAAAACACCTAGAAATGATTTCATTTTGTAGACAGCACTTTGATCCTTAGTATGAATTGCGAACCCTTATTTATGTTTACAACATAAAATTCAAGATACTTTGAGAACCTTCACGAAACGATTAATACCAAAATCAACACTTCAATGGGGAGAAACTTTTTTCGTTTAACAACATGAAAAATTTATCCATTATTGTAGAATTATAAGAATTAAATATATTTTCGTCGAACTAAGTAAAGGCTTCGTCAATCATCTCGCTCTTTCTCAAATATGTTAATCAAAAAACTGAATAATCTCAATAAGAAATATAGTGAGAACAAAATCAAACAAGCAGTTTCCGTACTAGGTTATACTATCGGCTGTTTTTTTAGAGCGATAGAACTTTAAATTAAAATAAAGCACTTTTAAATCAAGATTGAAGTGAAATTTTTTTTTATTTGAAAAATAATTTTATGATATTTATGTTTCCTATAATTCCGGCATATCTCTATCACGACTAGCTCGGAGGAACCACATTCGACCATACCAATTTTGGACCACTTTTTCGAGTCATTCAGGCCTTATTTCATCAATAACACGGGTTATGTTGACTTCCAAAGCGTCTATTGTTTCTGGTTTATCAGCATAAACCAATGATTTGACATAACTCCATTATTTTCTTTCAATTGTTACAGTAGCAGCATGAGGTGTAGCACCATCTTGTTAGAAGCAAAACACTTCTGGGTCTATACTATTCAAATTTTGAAACAAATATCATTGATCATCGATCTGTAATTAACACCATTCACTGTAACATTAGCACCAGCATCGTTCTTGGAGAAATGTGGACCGATGATGCCTCCAGCGTGTGAAGCACAACATACAGTGCATTTTTCAGGATGCAATGGAACCTGCAGAACTTCTTGAGGATTGTTTTCACTCCATATACGGTAATTTTACTTGTTTACATAGCCGTTCAACCAGAAATGAGCTTCATGACTAAACACAATTTTACAATGAAAAAAGTGGATCAACTTCATGCTGGACCCAATTAGCAAACAAACGACGCTTATTATGGTCAAGTGGCTCTAGTTCTTGTACCAGTTAGATATTGTATGGGTGTAGACCAAAACCTTTACGCAAAATTTTCCATGTGGTGGATGCACAGAGTCCAACTTGTTGTGAACGTCGACGAATAGACAAATCTGGATCATCATTAACACTTTGACTTACAGCAGCGATATTTTCTTCTGGACGTCCAGTTCTTTATCTTGTTGTTGTTGTTGCATCGAGTAGAGAAAATGTTGTCCGAAATCTTCCGATAGTTCGACGAATGAGCTGCTCTGATGGACGATTATGTAAACCATAAATTTCACGAAGTGGTCTATAAGTTTGGCGAATAGAACACTGATTTTGAAAATATTCAACAGTTTGTAAACGTTGTTGCGACATGAGTCTTTCCATGATAATTTGTCAATGCTTACTGAACAGAAATGTTGAAACAAGATGGCTTCTACCTACAGTCAAATCACAGTTATCCCTATCGAAAGTTCTATCACTATATCTTACCGCGGTTAGTTCATCACCGTATTTCACAAGGACAGTAATCAATTACACCGTGAGAACAAAATCCAAGTAATTTGATGGCGTTCCAACTTCGAAAATATTTCCTTCATAAACTAGCTTATAAAATTGAACATTTCAACGATACAAATGTATTTTTTGGATCACTGCATATAATGCTAAGCTGTAAGTATTATCAGTAAAATAAGAATAAAGGTAACATGTCTGCCAAAACTCAGTAAATGACAATATATGAATTACAACGTTGTAAATAATCGCTATAATTCTTGACCTACAGGCCGCAAGTGACAAGAATTATTATGGTATCCTAATACTCGTAGATGTGAAAATCCCCCTTATAAATGAAAATGCGATAATATAAGAGCATAAGTTACAAAATTGATTACAAGTAGGGTTTTTCACATGTGTTACACGTCAGTGAATCTCTTATTATTTTAGCCCCCATAAACTATAAAGAGAAAAAATTATCTTATGATTTATCCATGTTCCACATAACTTAAAATTATTGAACACACCCGGGGAGGAATAATGATTTGATAAATTATAAGACACAAATAAATTAATCACATCATAAGTATTCGAGAAAGAAAATGTGAAAAAAGTGGAAAAGCTAGTTCTGGAAGATGCTAGAATAAAAATCAAGATGTTAGCTGAGATGACAAGCCTATCTGTGGGTACCATACAAGCTATAGTTCATGACCATCTTAATCTCTCGAAGGTCAGTGGAAGATGGGTACCGAGTAGGGACTTTTAGAGCTCCGTGAAGAAGACCCAGCGACTATTTTCAACCGGCTCTTTACTGGGGACGGGACGTGGGTTCGTCATTATGACCCTGAGAGTAGACAAGAGTCCATGCAGTGGATTGAAAAGGGTGCATAGCCACCAAAGAAGTTTGAAGTCACTTTATTCGCTGAAAAATAATGGCTTTTGGGATTCTGAAGGTATTTTATGGATAAAATACACTAAAAAAGGTAAAAGTACCACAGCAACATCATACTCAACCACTTTATGTATTTGAACAGAAGCAATTAAAGGAAAAAGGCGAGGAAAACTCACCCTCCGTACAGTCCAGACTTTGCCTCCAGTGACTACTTCGTATTCCTGGATGTCAAAAAATATCTACGTGGAAAGCGATTTTCCGACGATGAAGAACTGAAGGTAGCAATTAATACCTTTCTTGAGGAGAGGCCAGAAGAATATTTTTCACACAATTTAGAGAAGCTTATTTCTTGATCTAACGAATGTATGGAAGTTCTAGGGAACTACATTGAGAGATAGAATTTTTCCAAAATTTTCTGCGTTTTCTTTCATGCCTACACCGAGAATACATTGAACGCCCCTCGTAACTCTCAATCCCATCCGGAATTTGGGTAAATCAGCATCTGTTATCAAGATAACCCAACGACTTTTCAAAGTTCTTATCGCGGATATCCCTTATTATCAAATCCAATTCACGCTTAAAGTTCCTAACTGTCGAAAGTTCGCCAGAGATCTAAGTTTGGATCACTATTCTAATCGTGAAGTCAACGTAACTTCGGATCATATCTCACTATCGACATGGAGAATATTCCCTTCAGACATTGATGAGATGGTTAAATTTCAATGATGCCTGTAGAAATTTAGGGTAATTCAGACCCTGAGCCTTTGTATCAGATTTGGGTCAAGAATTTCGGGTGGAACTTATTTGAGGGATGAAAACGTGGATGTAGGTACTGGTTAGATTGCTTGGATCGATTGGTTTTTTCTCTCTGAAAGAATTTTCTGTGACGAAAATAGAATAATAAAAAGAGGTTTTTCATTTGATTAAAGGATTATTAAAAAATTTAATAATCGAAACAGATTTATTCTGTTAGCCTCCTATAAATTTTAATTTAAAAAAATTTAATTAAAAAACTTTTAGAATTAAATTACTGCCTTATGAGCACTGCTTCAATTTAGTAGACATATAAAATCAACACTAATTATAAAATATCACAAATAGAATAAAAAAACTCAAACAAATTCAAATTATCAATTCAAATTACTAAAGAAATACTTGAAGGAGACAAAATTTTGTTCCTAATCTTATTTTTAGGAGAACCAAATCTTTTTCAAAAATGCAAAACGTAATATTAAGAACTGCTCCAAAACTAACTTATTTTAAATATTGGATATATTTAATTATTTAAATGAGTTACTTCACAAAATCTCTTAAAACAATTAGATCATCATCAAACAAAAATTTGAAATTAAATGAGATCGTCCTGAGTCCTATTTCACATTTAAAAAATAAAATCAATTAACAAAAAATATCTTACCAGACAAGGATCAATAAGGATACCACCAGGTCTCTCTGGTAAGATAATTTTTGTTATTTGATTTTATTTTATAAAAGTGAAGTAGGACTGACGACAATCTTATTTAATTTCAAATTCTTTTTTGAGGATAAACTACATGTTTTAAGATATTTTTTGAAGTAACTTATTAAAATATTTAAATATGTTGAATATTTAAAATAAGTTAGTTTCAAAGAAGTTTTTAAGATTATGTTTTGCATGTTTGAAAAAGATTTGGTTTTCATAAATATAAGAGTAGAAACAAAATTTTGTCTCCTTCAAGTATTCATTCAGTAATTTTAATTGATAATTCATATTTCGTTGGATTATTTTATTCCATTTGATATTATATAATGAGTGTTGATTTTATATGTCTACTGAAAGTCTAAAAAATTTTGGATAAAATGTTTTGAAATTAAAATTTGCAGGAGGCTAACAGAATAAATCTGTTTTGATATTTAAATTTTGAATATAGAATACGTAGGATTTTCAAGATTTCACTTCATTCTAGTGTTTTGTTCAGACGAATACATTCAGCTTGTCTGGTAAGATATTTCTGGTTAATTATTTTTATTTTTCAAGTATGAAGTGAAGGGCTGATAAGTTTTCCATTGTGAGGAATTCTAAATTGCTTTTGGAGATGTTCTGCATGTTTTAAGAATTTTTTGAAGGAACTTATTTGAAGCAAGTTGTTTTTGAAGAAGTTCTTGAGGTTATGTATTGCTTTTTTATGATAGATTGGGCCGTTGCTTGGTAGAAATCAGTTGTAATTGTCATTATAAAATAAAACACTTGTTTACATTTTCTACTTTATTTTTGGTATTGACGTACGTTTTCGTATTCTGATGAAGTCTTTCTAGCAAAGACGAAACGTACGTCAATACCAAAAATAAAGTAGAAAATGTAAACAAGTGTTTTATTTTATAATGACAATTATGTATTGCATTTCTGGAAATGAATTTGGTTTTCATAAAACAAGGTATGAATCCCAATAGAGTACAGCGTGTGGTCGATTTTGGAGCTCAGGGCGTGTGCTAAAGTCCACAAAAGTGTGAAGTCACTGAAGCAATGCCTGCGCCGAGAATGGGACCAATTTACCCGAAGAGCTGCGGCCTATTGCCGAAAATTTCAAGAAGCGTCTGAAGCTACGTATCGCCGCCAAAGGAAGCCACTTCGAAACCGCTCAACTATATTATTAACAAATGTTGTTTTTATTAATTTCTTTTGTTGAATAAAGTTAAATGGAAAAAAGTTTATCTGAGGTTTTTCCTGTCACCCTGTAGATGATACAGGTTTCATAACAAAAAATAGAGGGGATGAAGGAAGCTTGAAATTTCGTAGGGAATTTCTTAACATTTGCTTTTCATAATTCCTCTTAATTTCTAACGTTTCTAATAGGTTGAGTTTGAGACATTTGTTTTCGACGTGTGAAATTTCAAAATTATTCAGCAACGCTTTTTAGTTTCAAATGTTTCATTTTGTTTTGTAATAACTTCATTTTGGCCTACCTATCTTTATGAAACTCTATAGTTTTTATCTTGAAATTTCTAAAATATGGATATAAATGAGTTTTATTATATCGGGTGTTTTTTTAGAGTGATAGAATTTTCGACAGGGATAACATTGATTTGACAGAAGGTAGAAGCCATGTTGTTTTGACATTTCTGTTTTCTGTTCAGTAAGCATTGACAAATTATCATGGAAAGACTCACGCCGCAACAAATTTTTGAAATTCATTTTCAAAATCAGTATTCTATTCGCCAAACTTATAGAGCACTTCGTGAAATTTATGGTTTACATAATCGTCCATCATAGCAGATTATTCGTCAAACTATCGATAGATTTCGGATAACATTTTCTCTACTCTATGCAACAACAACAAGACAAAGAACTATATGTACAGAAGAAAATATCACTGCTGTAAGTCATAATGTTAATGATGATTCAGATTTGTCTATTCGTCGACGTTCACAACAAGTTGGACTCTGTGCATCCACAACATGTAAAATTTTGCGTGAAGATCTGGTTCAAGAACTGAAGTTACTTGACCATAATAAGCGTCATTTGTTTGCTGATTGGGCTCTAGAACAGCTTGAAGTTGAACCACTTTTTCAACGTAAAATTGTGTTCAGTGATGAAGCTGATTTCCGGTTGAACGGCTATGTAAACAAGCAGAATTGCCTATATGGAGTGAAAACAATCCACAAGAAGTTCTGCAGGTTCCTTTGCATCCTGAAAATGCACGTATGGTGTACTTTACACACTGGAGGCATCATCGGTCCATATTTCTAAAAACGATGCTGGAGCTAATGTTACAGTGAATGGTGCTCGTTACAGATCGATGATCAATGATTATTTGTTTCATAATTTGAATGATATCGACACAGAAGTGTTTTGGTTCCAACAAGATGGTGCTACACCTCATGCTGCTACCTTAACAATTGATTTATTGAAAGAAAGATTTGGCGATAACATTATTTCGATAAATGATCAAATCAATTAGTCACCAAGATCATGTGACATAACTCCGCTGGATTATTTTCTTTGGGGTTATGTCAAGTCATTGGTTTATGCTAATAAACCAGAAACAATAGACGCTTTGGAAGCCAACATTACTTGTGTTATTGATAAAATATGGCCTGAATTACCCGAAAAAGTGCTCCAAAATTAGTCTGGTCGAATGCGGTTCTCCAGAGCTAGTCGTGGTGGACATATACCGGAAATTATTTGTAAAACATAAATGTCAGAAAATTATCTTTCAAATAAAAAAAAATTGGCTTCAATCTAAATTTAAATGTATTTTATTTCAATTTAAAGAGTGGACCATCTAGAGTTTGCATTTTGAAGTAGTGGTTATTTCGAATCTGGAAATACTTCTGTCATTAGTGTTTCCACAGAATGTTAGTTTAATATTTGACTTTGATGAAATAGGTGGATTAACGCTTGAAGAAAACTGGCAAATATTAAAAATTTACTTCACCAAAGTGGTGAATCTTCTATTCAAACTGCCTGAAGTTTACGTAGAATATTTCAATAGAAATTAAATGACAATTTATTCATGACCTATATTGTTATTTGATCATTTTCATTTATAGCGGATCGGAAATGCAAATTTCAAATAGCTCAGCCCTTATTTCACATATTATACCTTCATTGAATAAATGAAAGAGCAACTCAGGTGTTTAAAAAAAAAATTCAATGATATTCATCTGACAAATGAGCAGATCAAGTTTTACAGCCATCAAGGATAGAGATCCTCTCGAAATGTAGGTGAAAATATCAACAAAGTTTACGGAGGGGAGCATTCTTAAAAAGGTTGTAAATTCATGACCTCAAGGATACTGCTAGAAGCAGAAAGGGAGTTTTTCCTAACTTTTATTTTCTCTGTCAGTCCCAAAACAGTCCCTCTTACAAACGCGATTTCATGCAATCGAGAAAAACTGTGCAAAAACATTTTGCCAACTTTCAACTAGTTGAAATAAAGCAGAAGAGAATGACGTGAAAATGTTCGTTCACGACCAGGTGACGTTTTCCGTGCTGCTGAAGTCCGAAATTGGAGAAAATGAAATATAATTCCGTTGGAAATCCCCATTTCATCCACGAAATTCCGAGGTTTCTCCGCCAGCCCGAATGAGGGATAGTGATTAATACCCCCCGGGGACAGAAAATTTCCCTGACTTTCCCGCACTCATGTTTATTTATAACGCTGACAAATTTTCGGCGGCACTCTGGGTCACCTGCCGTTGTTGCATTCAGGACGTGCGGGATTGCAGAGGCTGGCACGGAGTTTGAAGTGGATGCAGGTTTATAAACGACAGAAGGCTGTAATTTTAAAGGGATGATGTATTTCAGTAATCGAAAAACCCTACAACTTTCATATAAAGCTCATCAATTCCTCCAAAAAAATATATAAAATATTTTAATTTCCGATTGACATATAATTATTTCAGTTAAGCTAGCTGGTGGCTTGTAAAGTATTTTTCAATAAGAAGAGTCAATTTGAATAGCCTGCTATCTGGGCAGTCTCATCTTTTGACATAAAGACATTAGGACTTAGATATTTGATTGATTCGGTCTTTACTGGGTGGAAACTCATTTTAATTAAAAAAATATATATGAGACAGTATTTATTTCCACAAAAATGTTTTTATCCAAAAATTAAATTCACAATCGAAGAAGAAAAGAATCAAAGTATCAATTTCATTGACCTCACAATAACAAGACTAGATAATTAATCACCCCACCAACGAAAAGATGTCCGCATATAATACTTTTATTCATAGATTATTGAATGTCCCTTTGAATTCAGATATCTTTTTGAAAGAATTAAATATTATTAAACAAATAGTGTCAAACAACGGTTACAAACCCTATCTTATAGACGAAATGGTATCCAATAAACAAAAGAAAATGGCATTAAATCTCGTGTACCCAATCATAAAAGAGGACAATACACAGAAATATTTTTCGTTATCTTATGTCAATGGATTATCTGAAAATATTGCTAAATATTTCGAAAATTGTTTCAATTATAACGCGGATTTTAAGACCATTAATAACCTTAGTACCTACATAAAAAACAATAAAGATCGAACAAATAAAGAAAATAAATCCGGAGTCTACAAGTTGACTTGCCCTTTAGTATACATTGGCCAGACTGGTAGACCATTCAAGAAACGTGTCCAAGAACACCAAAGGGTTCATATATCCGATTCTGTACATTCGACATATTCTAAGCATCTTAAGGAATTCAGGCAAAATTTCAACAATAATTATGAAATTATCCACGTTGAAAGCAAAATTTCTAAATTAACACTTATAGAATTTCTTGAAATCAACAGGTATAATGCCCGTAAAATCCTTTTGAACGAACAAACAGATGTTGATAAGTCTCCATTACTGAATATCTTTCCTTAATTGCATATTTAGCGGCAGACTCCAATAAACACCTAGAGTGTTTATGACTTGTGTTTCCATTATTTGGTCACGTAACAATGTATTTAAACTCGGTTATACTGAATACCATCAGACAGTACAATATAATACCTGAAGAAGCCACATCGTGGTGAAACAATTGTTTAAGTAGTACAAACATTTTTGCGAAAATAGAATACTGTCTCATATATATTTTTTTAATTAAAACTCATGTCTTAAGGCTTTTAAAGTTCAATTAACACAAGAACTCAAGCCGGCCGATCACCAGCAACTTCGTATTTTCGCTGATTTGTTCCTTGAAATGCATCAAAATGATCCGGATTTTCATCAAAAACGCATCTTCAATGATGAAGCTCATTTTTACTTGAGAAGCTACGTCATCAAACAGAATTGTCGCATTTGGAACTCGGAAAACCCAAGAATGATTATTGAAAAGCCTATCCTTCCTCAACGTTTCACTGTTTGGTGCGGTTTTTGTGCTGGCGGTGTGATTGAACCTTACTTATTCGAAAATAAGGCTGGCGTAACTGTTATGTGAATGGATTGCGCTATCGAGCTATGATTAATGGTTTTTTATGGCCGGCATTGGAAGATATTGATGTGGACGACATTTACTTCAAACAAGACACACAAGTAACGAAATAATCTCAATTTTGCGAGAAAATTTTCCTGCCTTTTTATTTCCCAAAGAGTTGATTAGAATTGTGAAACCAAAATCGGTAACTCACCGCAGCGAAGACTATAATAAAAAAATTAAAGGAAATGAAACTTAAACGCTCTAGCTTGCGCTAGCGGTTTTATCCGTCCACACATGAAAAATTCTACTTCCTAAAATGACTCATAGTGTGCCAATGAAAATATAAATGAAACGTGTCTTTCCTGAATGAATCCCAAATTGTCAACCTGAAAGTGAAAATGTCAACTCTTACTCCCTATCCATTTATTTTAAATTTACAATTAAAATAGTGACTCTTTTTTACAATAGAAAACAATTTTACAGTTAGATTGAGATTCGAGATTTACATAAGGTCTTATCTTTGAGGTTATCCCGGCATATTGTTTTCCAAGGTGTCTGAGTGATAGTGCTTTCTCCAACGATAGTTAATAGTCTGCATATAATCAGTAGGTCTTCAGTTTCAAGTTGTTCCAAATGACAAGTAGAGCGTCCGGAACTAAGATAGCTCTGTATTAAGATACTCTAAATCCGGCACAAGGAAGATTGTCTTGTATTGAGATAATGCGAGCGAAAAGGCACTCCAGCAAAAAGAAAGTCCCAAACCAAGATTGTCCAGTTCTGAGATCATCTGGTACTAAAATCATACGGTACATAGATGGTTCGGTACAAAAACGCCTTCTGATTAGACGTCTCATAAGAAACAATAAAAATTCAATATTAGGTATCTGGTGTTTTTTAAGAGTAATAAAACTTTAAATTAAAATAAAACACATTTAAATTATAATTGAAGTCAATTTTGTTTTTATTTGAAAGATAAATATATGACATTTATGTTTTAAAAATAATTTCTGGCATATGTCCACCACGACTAGCTCAGAGGAACCGAATTCGACCAAACCAATTTTGGACCACTTTTTCAAGTAATTCAGGCCTTATTTAATCAATAACACGATTTATGTTGGCTTCCAAAGCGTCTATTGTTTCTGGTTTATCAGCATAAACCAATGATTTGACATAACCCTAAAGAGAATAATCTAGTGTAGTAATGTCGCATGATCTTGGAGGCCAATCAATTGGACCATTTCTCGAAATAATGTTGTCGCCAAATATTTCTTTCGATAAATCAATTGTTACGGTAACAGCATGAGGTGAAGCACCATTTTGTTGGAACCAAAACACTTCTGGGTCGATACCATTCAAATTTTGAAACATATAATCATTGATCATCGATCTGTAACGAGCACCATTTACTGTAACATTAGCTCCAGCATCGTTTTTAAAGAAATATGGACCGATGATGCCTCCAGCGTGGAAAGCACACCATACAGTGTATTTTTCAGGATGCAATGAAACCCGCAAAACTTCTTGCGGATTCTTTTCACTCTTTATATGGCAATTTTGCTTGTTTACATAGCCGTTCAACCAGAAATGAGCTTCATCACTAAACACAATTTTACGATAAAAAAGTGGATCAACTTCAAGGTGTTCTAGGGCCCAATCAGCAAACAAACGACGCTTATTATGGTCAAGTGACTTTAGTTCTTGAACCAGTTGGATCTTGTATGGGTGTAGACCAAGATCTTTACGCAAAATTTTTCATGTGGTGGATGCACAGAGTCCAACTTGTGAACGTCGACGAATAGACAAATCCAGATCATCATTAACACTATGACTTACAGCAGTGATATTTTCTTCATCTTGCTGTTGTAATTGTTACATCGAGTAGAGAAAATGTTGTCTGAAATCTATCGATAGTTCGTCGAATAAGATGCTCTGATGGACGATTATGTGAACCATAAATTTCACGAAGTCACTGATTTTGAAAATAAATTTCAACAATTTGTAAACATTGTTGCGGCGTCAGTCTTTCCATGATAATTTGTCAATGCTTACTGAACAGAAATGTCAAAACAACATGGCTTCTACCTTCTGTTAAATTACAGTTAACCCTATCGAAAGTTCTATCACTCTAAAAAAAACACCCGATATTTTCACGATAACGATCGATAAAGATATTTTTCGATTCGCCTCAAAATACCCACAATGCTTGTTAAAGGTTAACTTTGAATATTTCTTGCCATTTTCAGTGGCATAGATAAAAAGATTATTCGACCTTACACCACCCCCTACATGAACACCACTGTCATTTCTACAAATGGTCCCCAGATCACTGGATTTATCTCCCAATAATTCTTCTTTGCAGCAAAATAAAACGGAGCGTTTTGCAAATTTTGTGTATTTTTCGCCACAAGAGGCGGGTCTAATAGCCAGGCGTTAGGTGCTTTGCTGAAAACCAAAATGAATAACTGGAAAAAGGGAAAAGAGGAACATTTTCATTAAAGTTTATTTTATAACTGTAAGATAAGCTTTAATTCATTTTTATAGATATTCAATTTACATCAGAATACTCAACTTCATAAAGAATCCATATGTGCATATGATAATTTAGTTAAAATAAAAACGGAAGTTCAAGAGAGTATAATAGACTTGATAGACGAAAATCGAAAAAGACAGGTATCAGAAAATAGAGCTAAAATTAAACCTATTATAGAAGCTGTATTAGAATGCGGTAGAGAGGAAATGTCACTTAGAGGACATATAGATTCTGGAGAACTACAAATAGATAATAGTTCCGTAAAGGAGGGAAAATTTCATTCAATATTGAAATATAGAGCTAGGGGTGACACTAAGCAAAGGGAGACTCTTGAAATATCAAGTAAAAGGGAGACTTATATAAGCCCAAGAATACAAAATGAAATTATTAACAGTATAAATACTATCATGCTCAATGAATTTGTATCAAGAATTAATGAGGCAGGAGCATTTTCTATTCTAGTAGATGAAACAACCGATATATCGACAATTGAGCAAGTTACTTTATGTGTGAGATATGTCAATGCAAACAAAATAAACGAGGATTTCTTACAGCAGAAAGTGTAACCGCCGAAAGTATATCTAATTTAATATTAAATGGAAAAATTTGGAATAGAACTCAAGAATCTTGTCAGGCGAGGGTATGATGGTGCAAGTAATATGTCAGGCAAATACAATGGCGTTCAAGCGATTATTCGTCGTAACTAATGAAAGTCCATCCGCAAAAACTCTCAAAAGATTATGTGCAACTCGGTGGACATCTTAGTATGAAGCAGTACAAGATTTTTTGGAATTATTTGATTACGTCGTTGAAAGTTCAGAGGAGAGATCAAACTGGAAAGATTCTGGAGATGCGAATATGTTGTGAAACACACTGAATGATTCCGACCATCTGGTCGCATTTCAAGTCGTGAAGCATATATTTTTATTCAAAAAACTTTTAGAAATAAATTTATGTCTAACAAGCACCGCTTACATTTAATAGACGTATATAATCAAAACTCAATATATAATGTCGAATGGAATAAATAACCCAACAGATATACGAAAGTAATTAAAATTAATAAATAAATATTTAAAGGAGACAAAATTTTGTTTCTGGTCTTACCGTTAAGAATACTAATTGCCTTTTAAAAACATGAACACACTTAAAGGACTTCTCAAAGAATATAATTTATTTGAAATATTCAATGTATTTAAATATTCGAATGAATTATTTCAAAAATCTCTGAAAAAATGTGCACTATATCTTCAAAAAACAAATATAATTCTAGACAATCCCGTCTTCAGTCCTCTTTTAACATTCCAAATATCAAATTCAAAAACATAACCTATATCACTCACGTGTTAAAAAACTTAAGCTTCGAAATACAGATCAACTATATAATTCAAGATTGATCTATGTTCTAACAAAATCAAAGAACAGTGTGAGTTATTTCAAGGTTTATTTAAATTCATTAACATTCTATAATGAGATTTATTGAAGCCAAAATACAATTATATATTATATATAAAATAAAATAGAAAGGCCTTTTACTTGATAGAAGAAATATAACAAAATTTGAATATTAAAACAAATTGAAATATGTTTATCTTCTACAATTTTAATTTCAAAAAAATTTTTATTCAAAAAACTTTTAGAAATAAATTTAAGTCTAACAAGCACCGCTTGCATTTAATAGACGTATATAATCAAAACTCAATATATAATGTCGAATGGAATAAATAACCCAATAGATATACGAAAGTAATTAAAATTAATAAATAAATATTTGAAGGAGACAAACTTTTGTTTCTGGTCTTACCGTTAAGAACACCAATTGCCTTTTAAAAACATGAACACACTTAAAGGACTTCTCAAAGAATATAATTTATTTGAAATATTTATTATATTTAAATATTCGAATAAATTATTTCAAAAATCTCTAAAAAAAATGTGCACTATATCTTCAAAAAACAAATATAATTCTAGATAATCCCGTCTTCAGTCCTCTTTTAACATTCCAAATATCAAATTCAAAAACATAACCTATATCACTCACGTGTTAAAAGACTTAAGCTTCGAAATACAGATCAACTATATAATTCAAGATTGATCTATGTTCTAACAACATATTTCAATGTGTTTTAATATTCAAATTTTGTTATATTTCTTCTATCAAGTAAAAGGCCTTTCTATTTTATTTTATATATTTTGTTATGCCTTACCCCTTTGCCAATTCCTACAAAAATCTGGAATCGACCTCAGAGAAGTTGTAACTATGACGGAAAATACTATTTTTTGCCTTAAAATCATACGTCAAGATGCCAAAACACATTTCGACTCGATCTTCAATAAAGCTCAGGTAAAAGTTATAATATGAAATGTATTTGTCAGTTTTTTATTTTCTTGCATATTTCACGCTCTTGCCTCAAGTACTGGAACCAACATTAAAGTAAAAATAATAGTTTCACGCCAAAAAAATAGGGCAAATCCTATCATTTTGCAAGATTCAGAAGCACCAGCAGTGGACTATTTCAGGGTTACCATTTACATTCCATTCAGTGATTATTCCATCAGCCAGTTAGAGGAAAGATTTTCAAACCATAAACAAATTTTCAAGGGCTTTATGTATCTGTTGACAGGAGAAAAAACAACTGATGCCGACGAGTATGATGAACTTTTAGATTTCTATATACCTGATGTACCCAGATGTATTTCAAAAACTGAAATTAAATTGTGGCACATTCATCTAAGTTATCATCCAGATATCAAAAGTAATCATCCAACTTTGGCTCATCTGGAAATATGTAATACACAAGCTTTTTCTGATATGTACAAGCTATTACTACTATTCTCTACAATCCCAGTTTCTACAGCCACTCCAGAGAGATCATTCTCAACATTTAAAAGAATAAAGAACTATCTCCGAAATTCTACTTCTCAAAACGGCGTAGCAATGATGTCTATTCATAGGAAGTTGCCTATTTCCGAAGATGAAATTATTCATTCAACTTTCAAAAAGACCTAGGCGACTAGATTTTGTATTATAAAAGTATATCCTCCGAATAACCAATTTTCTTTCATTTATAACTTTTTTATCCCCCTCCAAGGCTTATGTGTGGGTACACCACTGGTCATCGCATCGCGCTGAGGTTCTGATTTTTCCACTGCTCCACTGGAAGCTGGTCGTCGTCTAGATTAACATTGAATTTCGTACCTTTCCGTCTATCTTTTTCATATCTGTATAAAAAATATAGAAATAACAATTTGAAATTCTTCATATTTTGACATCGGAATCGAAAATCCTGTATGACAGGTTTATTATTTAGAAATGATGACTAGGAAATCTTTCTTGTTAAATTCGTGTTACGATTGATTCTAGTAATCTGAAGAGGACTTTCATCGAACAACTGTTTCCTCAAATTAATTTCTCGTAGAAGTTCTTCAACCCTAGCATAATGGGAAATGTCAAACTAATGACAGATTTATGTCCTAATTCTCACCTGCGGTTGCGTTCAGGACATGTACGATTATGGAGGCTGGCACAGCGTTCGAGGGACTACAGGTGTAGTTACCGTTATGACTTTTGTCGGCTTCCTGCATCTGGAGTACACTAGAAGCGCGGCCTTCTTTGACCTCTACACCAGGGTCGTAGTTAATCATGTGCTCCTCGTGGTACCAGAAGACGTAAGCAGGGGGCTCGGTGGAGTGTTGGAGGGTGCACACGAGGCGGAGAACGGAACCAGCTCGAAGGTAGAGATCAGGCGAGCCTTGGATAGCCGCTGAAGCCTCTGGAAAAAAATTAAATTGTTACTGATATTGGAAAATTATCCGAAATGTTAACTGTCTAAATCTAACAATATGTTATAATAAGATTACTACAACGCATTTGTCTTTTGGAATAGATATTGCCTTGCTGCACTGCGAACAAATTTTTGTGCCCCCCCGTGTTAACTTTCATAAGAAAAATATATTCTTTGAAAAGTAGATGAGTTCTTCAAAAAGCCGAAAAGATTTGAAATGGAATTGAATAAATAATTACTTTGTTTTATATCACTTTTTCATTAAAGGCATATACAGTGACTCGAATTTCATATTGTTTAATACATTTCCAAATTGAATAAAATAAATTGTATCTCAACGATTATATATATTCGTTGAAGGCTTGGGCTAAACTACGAGGAGTGGGGACGCCAAAGGTCCGTCTGCTCATTCAATAGTTTCATTTCTAAAATGTGCTTGTGCTTCAATATTCCTTTGGATCTTTGGTCTTTTCTTTTCCTTTCGCTACCAAATATACTATTTCAAAATGGTCCAATTTTGGGAAAATATGATTGATTTCGAAAAACTGTTTTACAAAATAAGTTAGCCTTCCGGTTCCTAAATGAAGATTTATGACCTATGAGCGTTGCCTGTTTTCTCCACCAAGATAACGAGCCAGCCTAATCATCGAACATTGTGCAACAATTTTTAGCGAAACACAAGATTGTACAGCTTCGCCAGCCTCTGTATTGTGTCGACATAGCTCCCTTTGACTTCTGGATGTTTCCAATATTAAGAATAGCGGTCAAAAGAGAGCGGTTTGATGATTCAGAGCATTCCAACGCCAGCTGAAAGGCATTCTAAAATCTACGCTAGAGGACTGCTTTAAGATGTGGAAGCACCACTGGGAGCTTGTGGTCCAATCAAAGGGGTACTACTTGGAAGGATACCATGGGTCCGTACGAGGAAGAGTAGCATCAACGCGGAGGTATGGACTCAGGTTGGATACCTTTTGGACACACCTCGTATATATTTATTTGAACGAGACGAAAATTGCCGATAACTTTGTAAATGTGAATTCTTTTTATTTCCCAACAAAATACGCACGATTTGGAATCAAACATATCCGAGGCTTTTATCTTGTTCGTGGAATTCGCCTTTGTGTATAATTCTGAAGGGTCGAATAGTCTACCAATGTTCTGTATATAGTATCTCTATTTCTAACTATGAAATAACGAGCTGGTTCAATGATTTATTCCCATTGTCCTTCAGGTCGGATGCTCTAAACCAATATCAGGCTTAAGCTGGACAAAGCTACATGATGAATTTAGAACGCTCCATATGTAAAATATCTCAGGCAGCATATCCATAGCGATCGGTGTGAATGTGAATATGTTCATGTATTATTGTTTGGCGAAGATATTGTTAGGTATATTGAATTTCCCAATAGGGACAATATCATGTGATGTCCTGACAGCCATATTTGAAATGGTAGACTTCGTTCGTATGTACTTCATCAATATATGAATATGAAAGTTTGCTTACTCTTGCTTGAACCTAGACTTATAGTTGGTATTTAAAGTAATTTTTTTGTATTAAGTTTTTTTTGTATTACAGAGTTTCTGAAAACTCCTACCTTTCTATCATAGCATTCTTCTCTCAGAACACTACGTTGTATAGACAACCCAAATTATATCACAAAGAAATAGTGGCGGGAAGTTAAAATATTACAAACACAGGAAAGTCAAATAACATAATATATTGGTAATAATGAAAGGAAATAGCTCTTAATGAACTGAAATAAATATTTGTCAACCTGCTGGGACATGTACTCTACTCAGTAGTTCGTGAAGATATAGAGTGAACCCCGGTTATGAGTGGCTACAATAATAATACATATTGTTAGGTCGGTAAATATCTCAAATAGGATATCATTCTTACACAGCGGAGGTATCTTACAGCCAGCATGCAACTAAAACTGTAACTCCTGTAGCTAGTGCTGAACCATCAGCTATTAGAGTTGCGTAGGATGGGATCTGGATCGACAGAAGAGGGAGAAATGTTACCTTGAAGAGGGAATCTAATATAGCTCGTGTCAACATAAAACGTAACTTCCGGGAGGATTGAATCTGGTCTCCTGGTTCAGATATCAATGTGAAGAACCTACACACTACCTGAAGGGTCGCACGGACTAATAATGGGTCTATCAACGATGTGATCACTCCAGGTCTCATGGTCTTTCACATAAAAGTGAAGCATAATTTTAATTATGCCGTTACTTGTTTCAGTTGGATCGCAATGAGGACTATAGAGAGAGGTTAAAATATTGCGAACCTGATAACTGTCACATAGTGACTTGAACTCTTTACTCTGCATCTGAACTCCATTATCAGAAATAATGAATGTTGGAACTCCAAACATGAGACATACTTGCTCTTCCAATATTTTACAAAGAGTTTTTGCATTTGTAGCACGAATAGGGATAGGAAGTACAAACTTAGAGAAAAAGTCTGTAATAACCAATATATATTTAAATCCACGTGATGAAGGCAATGGACTAACAAAATCCAAACTGATTATCTCCCAAGGCCCCACGTTGGGCGCCAATTTAATATCACCAATTATTTCAGAGACAAAGAACATAAAAATTATTATATTAAGTTAGAATAATCCAACGGCTAGCTATTTTCAATTAAAGAAGTTATGTTTTGTTTTGGGCGTCACGTGATTTTTGGTTAATTGAATATATCTTATTGTATACAAGTATTATTAATCCGCAAATAAAATTACCTCTTACGTATAGATGTGACTATGGGTAAAATGAGAAATTAAAATCACGAAAATAAATGAACAGTGCGAATATTGCTTTATCGATACAAAAAATATATATATTCAATATCCCGGTAATACCAAAAATCTCTTCAAGTATTAAACAATACTTTTCAATTCAATTTTTGCATATGAAAAAAATTAACCTAGAACAATACAATGTTCTCCGTCAATCAAAATAATAAAAAAAAATGAATGAAAATATGATATTTAATTTGGACAAAATGATGATGTTGATATAAATAAAAGAAAGTTCTTCACTGCACTCAACTAAAAATCTAAATTGGTTAAATCTGACCTTATCAAGTCCAATTTAAGTTTCCTCAAACTTTTGGAATTTTCTTGTCTAAGCGGCTGTAGGTGTTGATGTAGTACGCAAATATAGTTATAGTTTACAGTAGGAACAGGCGAGAAAAATAGAGAGGCTTCTGTAACATGAAATTATTGTTTCATAACGGAGCAGACTTAAAGAATAGAAGATGTTTCTTTGTTGCTAAATTCAACGAATTGAAAAATAATTTCACTTCAATCTTCAGGTACAAGTGAAAATTATTATAATTTTGCAATTTTTCTTACAGAAATATTAATCCGAATACGAAATTTTATAATGACAAAGGCAAGGTAAATATAGTAATCTCTCCAAGCAATTATCTTCAAAGACTGATTGTAAAAAGAATCGTTTTAATAATATGTGCGCAATAATTAATTCGAAATGCAGTCACATGCACCACCACCTTGCGCCGTCATCCCGATAAACAAATAAAGTAATACAGAAAACTATTAAGAATAATAGAAAATTATCGAAAACGTTTATTACAGCAAACCTTAATAAACACCAGAAAATTTCGTGGAATGAAGGAAACTTCAATTAAGGATAAGAAATATGAAGCGACAATACAAATTTAAGACAAATAACAACACTTATTTTAACACGTAATAAACAAAACCTTGTGAGTAATGATCATCCAGTGACATATCTTACACAACAGTGGTGAATATCCGGAATATCTATAAAGTCTTTATAAATATGTTGTCCTCTACAGGACCATTCCAGATTGACCCTAAAGGTTGCAAATGTACTGTTTCGAACTTTAAGGTTTCTACTGAAAACCCCATACCTTTCTATCGTGATCATCTAGTGGCGGAAGAATCGGAAGTTACGTTGTGTAGACAATCCAAGTTACACTTGAACGAGACCGAGAAAATAGTGGCGGGAAGTTCAGAATGCAAGGTTAAGTGAAAATTCAATATTTAGTTTCGGAAGGCATGATTCCGCACCTGTCTCGATGTATGGAAGCAAGGTTGCACTTTAGGAGAAAAAGAGTCAGGGAGAGAAACTTTGACCTTTCTTTAGCTCCCGAACATTCTTCAATCCTGTCCTTTCATTTATTTATGAAATTGAGGTTCCAGATATCGACAACCCTTATTATATCCTAAAACTTGTGCAAGCAAAGCTAAATACAGGAGTCAATTAAGTGAATATACAGGTAACATGGCAATATGAACATGTAACAAAGATTTTCGAGGTAGTTTAATGTTGACCCTTTGGTCAAGAATTCCTCATTCACACACTTACTATCTAATTAGATTATTATAATCTGGACATATAATATCGTTGTTCGGGAACGTCCAGCATTGCTACATTTTGATGACATAGTTTGTGGTATCAGTCATTCAACTAACTATTCATTATAATATTTATATCTAATAATATCGTTGCTCAGGAATGTCATGCTGTGACATTCTGAAGACACAGAGGTTGTTGTGTATGTGGATCCATATTTCATTAACTCTAAACACTCTAAATTCTCAAACAAAGTATCATTTTGAACCACCTCTAGATTCAAATGAATGTAATGAAGATAGAGACAGTTACATGTATGAAATATGTTGAATAGTCAATTCAGATTGAAGAGAACAGGTTTCCTCCAAATGGAGCATCAATGAAGTAAAATCCACAAATGAATAAAGAATACATGATACAAATAATACTCATGCTGATATCAGGTAATTCAATATAACAATAACTTTACATGTTAGAGTAGCTCAGTCAACTTCCCCTTGTACCTATTCTTACTTTCCAATGGACAATGAACAGTGATTTCTGATGGACAATGAACTATTTCTTATAAAGGAAAACTGGACGCTCTTAAGTCGGCCTTCAGTTTCTGACGATCAACAACACTCATCATCATGAATGACAACCCTCACCGAGGTTATGTTTACACACGCGCACAAGTCTATGAAGCGACCATAGACTCTTCCTCCTGGTATTGACAGTGACAAGTAGGCCTAGGCAGATTTTCCCACCTAATTCTCTCTTATCAAAATATGTGAATCTCTTCACAAGGAATACAATTGCTAAAAATAAGTGGACGCATAAATATTGCAAACATATTTCATTAGCTGCCTACGAGAATATAAAATAGATAAAATACCCTCATGAACTGTTAGTGAATGTTACAAGGAAAAACCACACAATAGAGCATGCAAATCAGTTATATGTCAGCCACTGTGAATAAAATGAAATCATAAATAAGAAACCAATAATAATCAATACAACAAAGAAATATATAAGTTATATACAACAACAACGCATGTAAGTATAACATTCCGGTTCAGTAAATAAATATCATTTATGCAAAAATGGAGACTGATAATTTACAGGCAAAGAGTGGGATACACCGAAAGAGCATTCTATAACCGAGAATCTCACATTAAAACTATAATGAACATTCAAAAGCATAAGCACGCAATTAATTAAAACAGGTACTTACCAAGAGCTACCAAGGGGGACTTCTGTATGTAGCTATCTCGAATACGTATAATTAGTGTCGCTCAGGAGGTTCATTTCGGAGAACCTTCTTCTCTGTCTGCTTAAAATTGAAAGAGACGCCATACGGGCGTCCATCTTTTTTGTTATTGTCACAGAACGCATGCATAAAGTTCAAGTACCATAGAATGTTTGACATAGGCGGTTACAGCGGGTGAATAGTGACGTAGTCTGTATGATTTCTGAGGTGTTATTTCAGTCGAATGATCTTAAGAGAATGAGGATCTCCTTAGAAACCTCAAAAACAATCATCACATATTTCTTCATATCAAGAGCTACAAAACTGCAAAAATGAAATCTATTAAAGCTCGGTATAAAAGAAGATACGCCGCTGTGAGTGGGACCACCAGATCCACAAACTGAAATGGAGTCTCGTGCGGTTGAGCCCTACATTCATTCGACATTGCACAATGGAGATCGCATTACAAAGGTCCTCAAGTATGTCACTCCATATTGCATCAGGGCGAACGGCGGGAAATATCTAGCTCTCAAAATAATGAAACGGAGGGTTTATAGAAACGCTTCGACCCTCCAAGCTAACAGCGGTCGTATCAGTCTTGAAAACGACGGCAAATATTAGTGTCACGTAGTCCGTACAATCACGGCCGGCTATTTCCAACGTTCCTCAATTAATAATGACGATGTGGCAAGTTCGAACCCGAATACGAGATTTTCTCGTTGGAAATCGGGAAACGGGACTCGAACAGTGTTTCCTGATTGCGTTATTGGGTTAATATGATGGCCGAAAGGGAATCTTCAAGTCGGATTGAGGTTAAGTTGAGAGTCTGTGAAATTTAATTGGGTCATTGATTTTCATAAGAGGGTAGAATGAGTAGAGATGGACAACCTTTTATGAAAATCAATTTTTATTCATTGTACAAAGTACAACTCTGGTAATTATTGTGTAAAATAAATAAACTTTGATACTCATTTTGGAACAGTTACAAAGTGAAGAACATTCAGCAACAAGATTTCTTGTGATGTTGGAAACTTTCGCACTTTTGTTCAACATTCCATTTTCCCAGAAAATTTGGAATCACCACACTTATATATCATGAGGAAAAACACGGACCATTGCATTATTATGTCATCCGAAATTCAAAAAGGATACAGTATTTGTTAAAATATATAAATTGAAAATTACTATGAAGAAGTATTTGCATATTACAAAATAATAGCTGGAATTAATTCTCCAGGACCTCTACAGATTTCAATCTAAATAAACATTCAGAATTAAATTTAAAATATATCCTAAATACACCGTATCACTTTATAGACATATATATTGTCAAAATTTAAATATTAAAACATATTCAATCTGTTAGTCTTCTACGATTTTAATTTCAAAAAAATTTTTGTTCAAAAAACTTTTAGAATTAAATTAATGTCTACAATAAGCACCGCTTATATTTAATAGACGTTAAATTTTTTCTATCAAGTAAAAAGCCTTTTTCTATTTTATTTTATATATATTGTCATCACATGTGGTGGAAATTAACTAATAAAGAATCAAAAGAAATATAAAATAATAAACAAATCATTTAGACATCACCTTATACATATATATGTTTCGATTTGATGCCGAATTTTCGTATAGGCCATGCCTATCCTGGTTAGTTGTTGCAGAAATGTCTTGTGATAAATAAGGAATTTTAATATATTTTCAAACTATTGTTTTGTTTATTCAAATAACTTCTTACTGAACAGATTTTGGGTCCGGATTTAATGAAAAAAGACCTTTTTATATTATATGTTGAACATTTTTTGGTAATGGAACTTGTAATTCTTCAATATCCAATCGAAACATATCTATGTATAAAGTGATGATTAGTTCATTATTTTATATTTATTTTGGTTCTTTATTAGTTAATTTCCATCACATGCGATGATGATTTATTTGCCTATAAAGTGTATTTAGTACATGTTTTAAAATTTAATTCTAAATGTTTTCATGGGATTCATTTAGTTTAAAATCTGCATAGGTTCTGGAGAATTAATTCCAGCTATTATTCTGTAAGATACAGTACTTGTATTCTATGCCAGAAAGTTCCACGTACTTTGACTGAAATAATTGAGCAAAAGAAAGTTTTTCATTCAGGTGAGTGACAAAATTGTTAGGTATGTTATTTCGATCAAATTTAGGGCTTGAATTGCCTAGGTTCTCGGTCATCCATCTCGAGCAGATACCTCGGAATGAATTAATTCTGGCCTTTTCTGTTGAAGTGCATCATTCTGTTTGCCCAGCTGATGACAGAAGACTTTCGAAATAATTGTAGTATTATCCGGTGAAAGCTCAAAAAAACGATTCCTTTAAAATCCCACCAAACAGACAGCATTACCTTTTTTGAGAGATGTTGGCTTTCGAAGTGCTTTGCGCTGCTACATCTTTTTTGCTCCATGATCTTTTGCGTTTGACATTGTTGAATTTTTCGTTCCCAGTAATAATGCGCTTTAAAAATGGATCATTTTCGTGACGTTTGAGAAGCGAATGAAAGACGTCAACGAGACGACACAAATTCATACCCGTGTGAACACGGGGAACCCGTAAATCGAGCTTCGAGATTAAACCCAGGCCTTTCAAGTGGCCATTATATTCACACTTCAATTAGATAAATTTAACCTCTCACCGATCTCATGTGTTGTTATTCGCCGATAAGCATCAACCCATGCCTTATCATGTCTTTTTCAACTTCAACCGGCCTTCTGGAATGTGGTGCATCTTGACATCAAAATTGCCGGATCGAAATTTTGCAAACCAGTTCTGGCACTGGCGTACTGTCAACACATCTTGTCCATACACATCGGTTAATTTCTTTCTGACACTGGCGTACTGTCCAAACATCTTGTCCATATACGTTCTTTAATTTCTTTCTGGCTTGAATAGCATTTGGTATTTAGCATGGCAAATAAGTAAAATATGAGGAAGATGCTCTTCATATTTAAGAGGGTACCAACCAAAAACTACTGCATATAATTAATTCAACTTTTTCATACACAAGCCTTACTATATCAGCTCTCAGAACATATAGTGATTATGCGGCTTTTGTGTGAAATTGGGTTGAGAAAAATACAACTAAATCCTCTTTCGGGAAAAAACGAAATTACTTTCCGGACAACTTTATAACATTAGGACCATCATCACATTATTTTAAAATGGACCAGTAATAAGTTCACCTCAATGTGAGGAAATAATGGAAAGTCTCTTTCAGTTTTCAACGAGAGCTCAGCTTTTTGAAATACCAACAAAGGAATTCAAGTAGCACATTTTGAAGCTAAAAATATCCTCTATCACATTTGCGACTGCATTTTATGTTCAAGAGTTTCTTGATATGTGCGAGGCAATTGGATGCACTTGAATGATTTTATATATGTGATATTACTTATTTAATTTCGTGAAAATATAAAGGAAATGCGGGCCTTACTACAATCAGGAATTTCTCTCTCTGAGAACCAATAAAAGAAAATATTTGATTCAGCCAAAATCATTTTATTAGGGCAATAACATCGCCTTGATGTTGCCGTTTAAATTTCAAGTCAATTTATGTATTTTATATACTATTTTATTTACTAATTCTGAATGAGTTCACTGTAAGAAAATTCCTCATTAAATGTTAAATAGTAAAAGAGGAATGTGAGTATTCCTTTATTGGGTCTATTTTGAAGTATTTTTCTATTTATATCGGATTGTCATTCAGTTCTCAAAGCCAAAATCCTGGCTGCGTCACAAGCACTGAGCAATATTTTGATTGCGTATTCGCCATTTTGCAACCGCAAAATGATACATCCCTACTATCCCTACTTCCCTACTAATATTATAAATGCGAATGTAAGTTTGTTTGTTATGCTTTCACGCAAAAACTACTGAACCGATCATCATGAAACTTTGTACATATACTCTTGAAGGTATTAGAAGTAACATAGGGTACTTTATATTAAAAAAAAATTTTTTTACTAAATTATGTAGCCTGTTCACGTGTATCTAATGCCAGGAATTTACACATATTTGCACGCGACAGGAAAACTTATAACATTGTCTACAAAAATATCTTAAATTAATACTTTGTATTTTATTTTTTTAAATTGTTAGAATTCAGAATTATTTATTTGTGTTACGGTGAAATATATTTTAACATTTGTTGATGCATTTCAATAAGCATATATTAAAGTGTTGAAACTTCTGTCTGTAGTAGATTTTAAAAATTGTTGATCTCAGCCAAACAATAAAATTCAGTTATCATATTGACTCATTACTATTATTATACCCTTACCCTTTATCTTTCATACTTATTTAATGACTCCACTGCGGGCGAAGCCGCGGGTAAAAAGCTTATCCCTACTTTCCCTACTTAATCCCTACTAATATTATAAATGCGAATGTAAGTTTGTTTGTTACGCTTTCACGCAAAAACTACTGAACCGATCATCATGAAACTTTGTACATATACTCTTGAAGGTATTAGAAGTAACATAGGGTACTTTATATTTAAAAAAAAAATTTTTTACGAAAGATAAAACAATTGTTTGTCAAAAAATCGTCAAATTTAGCTACTTCAGTAATGAAGTTTTACTATTATTATACCCTTACCCTTTATCTTTCATACTTATTTAATGACTCCACTGCGGGCGAAGCCGCGGGTAAAAAGCTAGTAATATTATAAATGCGAATGTAAGTTTGTTTGTTACGCTTTCACGCAAAAACTACTGAACCGATCATCATGAAACTTTGTACATATACTCTTGAAGGTATTAGAAGTAACATAGGGTACTTTATATTTAAAAAAAAATTTTTTTACGAAAGATAAAACAATTGTTTGTCAAAAAATCGTCAAATTTAGCTACTTCAGTAATGAAGTTTTACTATTATTATACCCTTACCCTTTATCTTTCATACTTATTTAATGACTCCACTGCGGGCGAAGCCGCGGGTAAAAAGCTATATCCCTACTATCCCTATCCCTACTATCCCTACTTCCCTACTATAATATTATAATATTATAATATTATAATCCCTACTTAATAATAATAATAATATTATAAATGCGAATGTAAGTTTGTTTGTTACGCTTTCACGCAAAAACTACTGAACCGATCATCATGAAACTTTGTACATATACTCTTGAAGGTATTAGAAGTAACATAGGGTACTTTATATTTAAAAAAAAAATTTTTTTTACGAAAGATAAAACAATTGTTTGTCAAAAAATCGTCAAATTTAGCTACTTCAGTAATGAAGTTTTACTATTATTATACCCTTACCCTTTATCTTTCATACTTATTTAATGACTCCACTGCGGGCGAAGCCGCGGGTAAAAAGCTATCCCTATCCCTACTTCCCTACTATCCCTATCCCTATCCCTACCCCTATATCCCTATATCCCTATCCCTACTATAATAATATAATAATATAATAATATAATAATAATAATATAATAATAATAATAATAATCCCTACTATCCCTACTTAATAATATTATAAATGCGAATGTAAGTTTGTTTGTTACGCTTTCACGCAAAAACTACTGAACCGATCATCATGAAACTTTGTACATATACTCTTGAAGGTATTAGAAGTAACATAGGGTACTTTATATTTAAAAAAAAATTTTTTTACGAAAGATAAAACAATTGTTTGTCAAAAAATCGTCAAATTTAGCTACTTCAGTAATGAAGTTTTACTATTATTATACCCTTACCCTTTATCTTTCATACTTATTTAATGACTCCACTGCGGGCGAAGCCGCGGGTAAAAAGCTAGTAATATTATAAATGCGAATGTAAGTTTGTTTGTTACGCTTTCACGCAAAAACTACTGAACCGATCATCATGAAACTTTGTACATATACTCTTGAAGGTATTAGAAGTAACATAGGGTACTTTATATTTAAAAAAAAAATTTTTTTTACGAAAGATAAAACAATTGTTTGTCAAAAAATCGTCAAATTTAGCTACTTCAGTAATGAAGTTTTACTATTATTATACCCTTACCCTTTATCTTTCATACTTATTTAATGACTCCACTGCGGGCGAAGCCGCGGGTAAAAAGCTAGTCGTTATATAAAACTGATTCAATAAGCGAACCTCAAAATAATTTTTCCTTGAATTCCAATTTGAACCGACTGGAAAATGACTGCATATCAAGCAATCTACCAACTCAAACTCAGGATCTTCCGTCCTTCTGTTACCGTGACAATAGCACCAAGTTTTCACTTTCATCATGCAACTCATACGAGCCATTTTAGGTGAAATTATTTATTTTGAAATTTGTATTTCCCAATGGAACAAATTTTGCGCTCAAGATTCAAGTTCAATTAATTTATGCTGTAGCCTGTAGCATTAGAACAAATATGTGGTTTGAAACAGGTCCCATATTACACATCAGTTCTCTAAAACAAAGTACACTGCTCAAACATAGAAGTGGATATTCGAGAGGAAACTGGCTTTTGGCACTTGATGAATCAAATTTTCAGGATTGCTACCAGAGAGGCGTATGTCTGCATATTCACATACATTACATATGGTCCTCAGAAATCTCATTTCTTGTAGGCATATGATTTTCTTGTTTGGTCAGTATGTACGATAATGTGTTATTGCAATCGATCTGGTACTGTGCATTAATTTTCGCGAGTTCAACGTGCGTCTAATTTGAACCATAATTGTGTATAGGTTGAACGAAAGTTTAATTTAACAAGAAGTTGCTTCCGCCTCCTGTTTCGCAAATTATAGTCAGTAAAGGGTGAAATCGTTATCTTATTAGTAGAAGTGTTGCATTTACTCACGAGGGTGGAAGAGCAAGATCTACAGCCGTTGCACACGATCGGTTAATATGGCTAACTGCAATACGAAATTCTTTCTTTTTAGCATCTCGAATTAATAACTAATTCCGGTAAGCTACCTGTAGAATAGTTCCTGATCAAAAATTCCGGAATAGGGGGCACAGCTTCGATTTGAGGGCAAGAACATTTGCCCGCGATTGAGCAGGGAGCACCACGCTGTAAGATATCGTTGGGCTCTTCAACATTCGTCTTGACCGCAATAAGAGGGGATTCTGCCTATTAACGTATGAGTCCGGATTTCGTTTATATAATTCTGATCGGTGAATTTTGGTGTGACGAGGACGTGGCCAACGGTATAATGAACATTTCATTACGCCAAGAACTCTTTTCAGGGGTAGTTTAGTGTGCGTCTCAGAAGGCATTTGTTTTAATGAGCGCACAGATCTTATCATCCTCATTATCTTAACCATGACAGTGGCAGGGTATCGTGACTTGATTGTAGAACTAATTATTGTTCCCTTTGCAGCAGCCATTGGTGACAATTTTACAGTCTTTATCACTAGGATGGACGAAAGTTTATGTGGGGCGGACTCAACGATATAATGAGCATTTATGACGCCAACAACTCTTTTCGCTGGCGGCTCAGTGTGCGTTTGAGAAGGCATTTGTTTCAATAGGTGCACAGATCTTATTATCCTTATTAACGCAACCATAACAAGAGCAGGATGTGCTTATTTTATTGTAGAACTAATTATTATTCCCTTTGCAGCAGCCATTGGTGACAATTTTACAAAAATTGACGATGATGCTCCTCCATAACGAGCAAGAATTATCAACGACCACACAGAAATGCATGGCAATAACTGAATGGAATGGGCCGCTTTATCTCCAGACCAAAATTGTATTGAACACGTCTGGTCTGCAATGTCACAGCAATTACACCCCTTATCTGACCTACCGCAGACACTAAAACAGCTGGATTTGGCGCACGTCTGACAAAACATTCCTCAAACTTCCATTCATAACCTCAGTGAAACAATGCCGCATAGAGTTAGAGCACTACAAAGAGCTTGAATATCAGGCTCCACCTGATATTAAACCTAGATTTCAGGGTATTTCTAACAGAAGGAACTTTTTTCTAAGCCTGCAGAATCTTCAATTTGTTTAATTTTCTACTATGTTGTCGCTCTAAAGCAGTCTTCCTTAATGTTGCCATTTCAGGCAGGTTAACCTTATGCAGATACCTAATTGAACATCAGTACATATACAAACTCGCTTTTTCATTTCCCTTGATAAATTAGTATATGTACGCATATCCACTTTTTGAGCAGTGTGTCGGGTGTTTTTTTTAGAGTGATAGAACTTTCTATAGGGATAACTGTGACAGAAGGTAGAAGCCATGTTGTTTTGACATTTCTTTCAGTAAGCATTGAAAAATTATCATGGAAAGACTCACGCCGCAATAACGTTTACAAATTGTTGATTATTCATTCATTGATTATTTATTCATTGATTATTTTCAAAATCAGTGTTCTGTTCGCCAAACTCATAGGGTAATTTGTGAAATTTATGGTTCACATAATCGTCCATCAGAGCAGCTTATTCGTCGAACTATCGGTAGATTTCGGACAACATTTTCTCTGCTCGATTCAACAATAAAAACAAGACAAAGTACTGTACAGGCAGAAGAAAATATCGCTGTTGTAAGTCATAGTGTTAATGATGATCCAGATTTGTCTATTCGTTGACGGTCACAACAAGGTGGACTCTGTGCATCCACCACATGAAAAATTTTGCGTACAGACCGTGGTCTACACCCACAAAAGATCTAATTGGTTCAAGAACTGAAGCCACTTGACCATAATAAGCGTCGTTTGTTTGCTGATTGGGCCCTAGAACAGCTTGAAGTTGATCCACTTTTTTATCGTGAAACTATGTTTAGTGATGAAGCTCATTTCGGGTGAACAAGCAAAATTGCCATATATGAAGTGAAAACAATCCTCAAGAAGTTCTGCAGGTTCCACTGAATTCTGAAAAATGCACTGTATGGTATGCTTTACACGCTGAATGCATCATCGATCCATATTTCTTTAAAAACGATGCTAGAGCTAATGTTACAGTGAATGGTGCTCGTTACAGATCGATGATCAATGATTATTTGTTTCAAAATTTGAATGGTATCGACCCAGAAGTATTTTGGTTCCAACAAGATGGTGCTATACCCCATGATGATACCGTAACAATTGATTTATTGAAAGAAAAATTTGGCGATAACATTATTTCGAGAAATGGTCCAATTAATTGGCCTCCAAGATCATGCGACATAACTCCATTGGATTATTTTCTTTGGGGTTATGTCAAGGCATTGATTTATGATGATGAACCTCAAACAATAGACGCTTTGGAAGCCAACATAACTTGTGTTGTTGATGAAATAAGGCCTGAATTACTCGATAAAGTGGTCAAAAATTGGTCTGGTTGAATGCGGTTCCTCAGAGATAGTCGTGGTAGACATATGCCAGAAATTATTTTTAAAACATAAATGTTATAAAATTATCTTTCAAATGAAAATAAAATTGGCTTCAATCTCAATTTGAATGTGTTTTATTTCAATTTAAAGTTATATCACTTTAAAAAAAAACACCCGATATATCTCCACAGAACTTCTCACTTTAATTCATTGATTTCATGTTTTTATCACAATTAATTGGATTCAGAGTATATTTTATCGAATCTACCTCGCTTCTCCAACATTTCTCTTATTATTTTTCACTTGTCGCCAGCAGCTGGATGCCGCCGGCAGTGCTCTTTATATTTTTTATTCAATGCATTGTTAAGCAGGAATTTTCGATACTGCGCATACTTCAATCATTTCGAAATATGCTGAGCATCCTTGAAATGTTACTGCGAAATGTCGAATTCGAGTATAAATCCCGCCATACAATCCCCTTCTTTACATTCCGCATGAGTGTAATCGGAAAAATATTAGAGAGAAATCGGAATGGAATATTGGTTTCCCAATATACTTCCAGAAAATGAGGAAATTCTGAACACAAACCACTGGAGAGAATATGGAACGACGACATGACGTGAATAATGATTTGTTTTCAAATGTTGAATATGAAATGTCCCTATTGCCACAACATCATATTCTGTAACATATGGTAATATATCATATGGGAGATATCAAGTTTGTTGATGAGATCGAAATCACTTTCTGCAAGAGAACTATGTAGCTTATGAAAGAATGGTAATGATCATTCTTTCATTAACAAACTTCTATAGTAAAATATAAAGGGTTTTCCAATAAGAGGTTTCATTCTGATATTGACGAAAAACGAGTATATTTTAAGATAAACCAATGGATGTTCATTTCATTGTAAAGAGGAAGCACCATATACTTTTCATGAAATTTTCAATGTGTCCAATTCCCACATTTGGAGCTGTATGTCCTCGATAACTTCACGAATTCCATCTTTAAGATCAAGAATCGATTGCAGAGCATTGGCGTAAACCTTATCTTTCACGTGGCCCAAAAGAAAAAAAAGTCTAATGGTGTCAAATCGCAAGAACTCTGTAGACAATTTTGATAAAATGTTCAATAAATAATACTGCCAGAACACTTTTCTTGCAAAATTGCTCTTGTCTCCTTGAAAATAAACTACATCCACTTCAATTTTATGATAGATTGGGCCGTTGCTTGGTAGAAATCAGTTGTAATTGTCATTATAAAATAAAACACTTGTTTACATTTTCTACTTTATTTTTGGTATTGACGTACGTTTCGTCTTTGCTAGAAAGACTTCATCAGAATACGAAGTAACAGTTGTTGTACAATGAATTTATAAGATTTTTTACAGAAGGTGTACATGTGTTTTTAATTGTTCGTCGGGTTGGTTTTCTCAAAGAATATTCCCTTCAGAATCGTGTTCACTCGATCCCTTGTAAATATTGAATAGAGGGGTGTAATAAAAATCTATTTGTTCATTTACTAGGTTATTGCTGTTTTTATGTCTATTTATTTCGTAAATTTCCCATAAGTTCAATTTTAGACCTCTATTTTCAACATGTAGAATTTCTATTTCTTTTGTGAAAGAATGGTTATTTTCCAGAAGGTGTTTAGCATAATGTGAATCTTTTTTATTTTTATCGAAACTTCTTTTCTGTTCGGTTAGGCGTGTACCGAAATTTCTACCTGTTCTACCAATATAAATCTTTGGGCAATCTGGGCAAGTGAGTTTGTATACACCTGATAATTGAAGTTTATCCATACTGTTTTTATTGTTTTTGATGTATTTGCTAATAGGATTGTTTGTCTTGAAAGAGACTTTAATATTTTCTTTTTTGAGTAGGTTTTTTAGTTGAATACTAATGTTTCCGAGATATGTGAGGCTAACGTATTTGTGTTCAGATAGATCAGATGTTACTGGATAAATTTCTTTTATTGTGTTTTTGTGTATACGTTGGTTAATTAAATTATCTATTAGAGATGTATTATATCCATTGTTGTAAGCTATTTGTTTAATTATACATTTTTCTTTTTGGAAATTGACTTGGTTTAGTGGAATGTTCAATAAACGGTATATCATACTATGGAGAGCTGCTAGTTTGTGTTGGAATGGATGAAAAGAATTACGGTGTATAATGGTATCTGTTTGTGTTGGTTTATGATAAATTGCGAAGTTATGTTTATTGTTTTCTCTAGTTATCGTGAGGTCAAGAAAGTTGATGGATTCATTATGTTCTATTTCTGAAGTGAAAACTATTTTTGGGTGGAGATTATTTATAAAATTCTCAAATTCACTTCAATATATTTCGACTGCGACCATAACAAATCATTATTATTAATATTAACTCGATAGCGCAATCCGTTTATCGTAAAGGTTGTTTTTCTATTTCTATCGGATTATCATTCAGTTCCCAAAGCCAAAATCCTGGCTGCGTCACTAGACTGAGCAACATTTTGGGCGCGCATTCGCCATTTTGCAACCGGAAACGATAAATCGTTATATAAGAGTGGTTCAATATGCGAACCTCAAAATACAGTAAAAATTCGGGACAATATTTCCAATTCCTCAGTTTTCATGAATACAATAACGCCACTACTGGCTGTTTCAGTTCTTGAATTCCAATTTGATCCCACTGTAAAATGACTGGATAATAAGCATATCGGCGGTGCTTATATGACATTAATTTAATTCTTGAAGTTATAATATTGAATAAAATTTTTTAAAATTAAATATGTAAAAGGCTAACAGAATATATCTGTTAATATTAAAAGATTTAATAAATTTTATAAACCTTCTATCAAGTATCCATTTATTTTATTTTATTCATAGTATTTAATTATTTGGTTTCCTTAACATTCTTTATACAGATTTTTTGTGCTATAACAGAGGCCGTTAAATTGCCGGTCAATCTTTAAGATCTATGGTAAATCACAGAAATATTTGTTGGAGGCCACATAGGACACTATTTAAATGTTCAGTATTCATTTGCCAAGATGTTTCTGATTGATAAGTTGAGTAAATATTTTTTGTTGATTGATGCTTTATTTTTTTAAATGTGATTGGGTACTGACGACTTAAGAGAGTAAAGTCTCTCTTAAAACATGTTTTTAGTAATGTTTTTACGTATCTTGCGATTTTCTAAAAAGCAACTTAGTTGGATATGTAAGAAGAACAATTCTACCATGTGCTGTCATAGTTCTATGATCATTTTTAACCTGATTGTCAGCTCGATGTAGGGCATCATTATCATTATTAAAATGTAGACCTCATGATGTAAGTACATATATTGTTATTCGTTATCAGTTATACTTGTGTTCAATATTAGTTTCATTGATTATATTACATAGTTAAAACAGTTCCGCTGTGTTATCCCGAACCCATCGATTATAGGATTTTCAATAACATTGAATATTCCAAGCAAGATAGTTTTATGATGAAATTCTTGAGATTATGTTGAACAGTTTTGAAGGTTATCTGTTTTCATAAGAGGGATGAGCAGAAACAAAATTTTGTCTACTCAAAATATTTCATTTATGGGATTTTTGTTAACAATTTATATTTAGTGGATTTTGTTATCTCATTTGAATGTCTTATATGACGAATGTTTATTTTAGATGTCGTTTGATATAAGCGGTGCTTGTATGACATTAATTTAAGTCCTCAAGTTATAATAGTAAATATAATTTTTTGAAATTGAATATCTAGAAGGCTAACAGAATATATCTGTTAATATTAAAATATTTAATAAATAAAAAAAATAATCATATCTATTAACTCAAACTCAGGATATTCTGTCATTCTGAAACCAATAGCATTAAGTTTTCACTTCTATCGTGCAACTCATATGAGCCATAAATCCAGCCTTAAAAAAACATTAATCATAGCGCCGTAGCGCAATCCATTCATCCTAATAGTTGCATCAGTCTTATTTTCGAACGGAGGATGAATATTTTGAAACGATATCTATTTGTCTAGTTTCTTTCAAAATCATAATGATGATTTTGAATCTTAAGGACTATGGAGGTACACCTCACTGAACGAAAGATTTTGGAGAATGCTGAAGGTAATTTTTCGTGCAATATAAAAATCACTAGGTGAGATTCATTAAAGTTATTTCAACTATCATCTGTTTCGTAGTATCATGACGTGAATGTGGAATAGACTTCTAAGAAACGTGAAAAGGTAGAAAAAGCTTAATGAGATGAACTGATAAAATGGTCAAACCAGGAACAAAAACGAATATATAAGCTTGCCAAGAGGAAATTTAGAACTTCGGTTCGTCAAGACTTCCTATCCAATAGGATATTTGAGCATTGCAATCGATGACCACCTGATGTTGTTGGTACGCCTTTAGTTAACGGATTCAAGAATCACTTAGACAATTTGATCTTAGCACATTAATTGTATTATCAACTTTTGTTTGCGAGTTTATAGGCTTAAACCTCAACTATAATAACAGTAAAATATACCTTTTCGTGGTACTAGATGAGAGCATACATTGGGATTTTATTCGCAAGATCGACCAAAGGTACCCTTCCTCGAAAACTACTCCACACCGATTGCGGGGATAGGTCTTTTGCCCGTATTATCGATATACCGAAGGTGGCGTTGAATAACTTGTATACTTGCTAATAAAAGGTGGTTCGGATAGTAATTTCGTTTTTTCTCGATATAGGATTTAATTGTATTTTTTCGAACAAAACTTCACACTTAAGCCGCATAATCGTTATATGTTCTGAAAGCTGACGTAGCAGGGCTAGTGTGTGAAAAAGTTCAATTAATTCTACTCAGTAGTTTTTGGTTGGTACCCTTTTAAGTATGCAGAGCAATAAGCAGTATTTTCCTCACATTTTTCTTTTTCAGAATAGAAAAGGTATAAATGTTGATCAAGCCAGAAAGAAATTAACCGATATGTCTGGGAAAGATGTGTTGGCAGTACTCCACCGCCAAAACTAGTTTGCCAATTTACGATCCGGCAGTTTTGATATCGAAGATGCACCACATTCCGGAAGGCCGGTTGAAGCTGCTAAAGACATTATAAAGGCATTAGTTTATGCAAATCGGCGAATAACAACACGTGAGATCGGTGAAAGTTTAAATTTATCGAATTCAACTGTTTATGACCACTTGAAAAGCCTGGGTTTAACCTCTAAGCGCGATATATGAGTTACCGATATTCTCACGGAGAGAAATTTTTGTCTAATATCCATCAAAAACAGCTGATGCTGTCTGTTTGGTACGATTTTAAAGGATTCGTTTTTTTTGAGCTTTTACCGGATAACATAACAATTAATTCCGAAGTCTACTGTCATCAGCTGGACAAACTGAATGATGCACTTTTACAGAAAAGGTCAGAATTAATCAACAGAAAAGGTGTAGTGTTCCATCAAGACAATGCGAGACCTCATACAAGTTTGGTCACTCGCCAAAAGCTTTTACAGCTTGAATGGAATACACTGCCACACTCACTATATTCTCCAGATCTGATGCCTCCGGATTTTCATTTGGTCCGGTCATTGCAGAATTTTTTGGACGGTAAAACATTTACTTCAAATGGAGAGGCCAAAAATTTTATGAGCGTGAAATCATGCTACTACCAGAAAGATGGCAAAAGGTGTTGGACCAGAATGGCCAATAAAATATTTATTCATTATACGAAAATTGTCTTTCGTTTTCGCAAAAAAAAAACGGAAATACTTTCCGAACAACCCAATATTATTATTATTATATTATTACAAATTTTCCTATAACATCTGAATAACAGTATTTTATACTCATTTTGACTTGCTTTCTCGATGAATGCAAACTTTTTTCGAATGATCTTCAGTTTCTATAATTAAATGAAGCTATCCTGATTTCTCAAACTGATAATGTTTTCCTCAACTTTTATTTATTCTGAGATTATCTAGTAAGTCTTAAAGCTGGTAAAAATATTAGACAATCCATATCCGAATCTTTTTTCGGAAACAAAACGACGCATTCTAGATTTAGAGATTACTATTCTGTTTTGATGGAAACGATTACAGACTGGAGGAGCTCAATTTACGGAGGTGACAACTGGAAAATCTCCAATCTGAAATGTAGAAAGTTGTCATTAATCATCTTGATGGGGTAGGCTGATGAGCGACATCCTCTCTTCAACTCTATTATCCTAATACGATGAGTAGCACTATACACAGATGTTTCAGATTTGTGGTAAACACACTGACAGCTGAAGTAAAGATTTTTTTCAGAAAATTTGTATGGAACATGAATTGATGAGTAAATCATGATTATTATGAAAATATTAAAACTAAACAAACTTGATGAAACGTGCTATAGTGGACCTTTTCTGAGGTAAGTCTTTTTTTACACAACAAAAAAGTCATAAATTATACTAACTCATCACAAATCGCCTATAAAAAACATTCAAGGGAACACATATATGAGTCCTTGAATGTCGGGAACTTTAAAGTTTTGTTATGTTACCTCAAACTCTTCGCGTGCCGCATATTGGGCCAGATGTCTCACTTAAAGAACGATAAATAGTGAATAAAATTCAATTTGCATAAACTTTTTGTTAATGAACAAGATTCGTTTTACCACAATGTGGCTTAATCAGGTTTTTCATTTGAACTGATTAGGTGTAGGAATTTACCGAAGATCTATACATTCTGTCAAGAAAGTACCGGAAATTATCGATTTAAATCTGGCGGGGCAATGAGGCAGGTAAAAATTTTTTTCCTTGGTTGGTACCACTGTCCTTAATTACTATGCCAAGCTTGAGCGGGATCTGTCAACTAGTGTGTTTGCAACAGCTGATTAAGTCAGTCGATGTCAGAGTGCGTGCCGATTTTTACTATGGGTGATTACGTTTACCAAAGAATTTGTTTAAAGTTTTGTGTTGCAAATGAATTTTCGTGTGCCGATGCATTGAAAATGTTGCAAAAGGCCTTTGGTGATAATGCTCTATCGAAAACTCGTGCATATCAGTGGAACAGAGCCTTCAAGGACGGTCGTGAAGTGGACGAAGACTTGCCTCGTTCCGGACGCCCATCGACGGCTTCGATCGAAGATAACGTCGATAAAATTAAGGAAAGGGTGCTGGAAAACCGTCGTACCAGCTTGAGAGAGATAGCACATAATCTTAAGATATCCCACGAGTCCGCACGTATGATTTTGATTGATATTTTGGGCATGAGAAAGGTGGCCGCACGACTCGTACCGAAAGACCTGAATTTTCTTCAAAAACGTCATCGCGAACAGGTTGCTTCAGACATGCTGGATCGCTGTAATTCCGATTCTATGGAACGCATTATAACTGGTGATGAGACCTAGGTCTGCGAGTACGATATGCAAACAAGCCAGCAATCATCGGAATGGGTGGCAGAAAATGAGCCGAAACCGAAAAAACCACGCCAAAGCCGCTCGAAAATGAAGGTGATGCTCATTGTTTTCTTCGATATCCGTGGCGTGATGCACTACGAATTCGTTCCAGAGGGTCAGACGGTAAACAAGGAGTATTACCTAGGCGTTATGAAACATTTGCGTGAGCGTATCCGTAAGAAGCGGCCAAATTTGTGGGCAAACAACTCATACATTTTGCATGATGATAACGCGCCTTCTCACCGAGCTACGATTGTGACTGACTTTCTCGCCAAAAACTCAACAAACGTGCTTCAGCAACCACCGTATTCGCCGGATTTGGTTCCCTGCTCCTTTTTCCCCTTCGCAAAACTAAAATTGCCCCTTCGTGGCACCCGTTTTGAGTCGATTGAAGCCATAAAACAAAATTCGGCGCGAGAGCTAAAGTCCATCCCGGAAAGCGCCTATAAAAAATGTTTCGATAATTGGAAGTGCCGTTAGCATAGATGTATTGGAGCAAATGGAGCCTATTTTGAAGGCGACCCAATAAATTTTGACGATTAAATCTAAAAATGTTGTTTTAATTGAAAATTCCCGGTACTTTCTCGACAGAGTAGTATAATTTGGTAACTATTACAGAAACTGGGTCTTAATTACTGTTTATCACTGGTATTCCAAAATACGTGGTGAAGATAAAAAAGCACTTCAGTGTTTTTCAACACCTTTTTCCATTTTACGTTTGCCATGGACACTATTCAGTGAGTATAATATATAGATTATCCGTGAATTATATAGCTTGATCAAACAGCTAAAATGATCTGTTGATTTTTTGATATTTCTGAAACTTTAATGAAATATCGAGTTGCAGTTTTGAGGAAAGGCCCTGAATATCAGATGGATTGTTAGCTAATAATCTAAGCATATTGTGGAAAGAGTTTTTACATTGATTTTGAAATAGTAATACACTTTCTGATTTTTATGTGAATCTGCCCATGAGTTTTCAAGAGATTTGTTTCTTATTCATTCGTTGATTCAGATAAGAAAATTATCCTTTATGAAAAAGAATGTTTCAGATCTAATATCAGCCTTAACCAATAACAGAAATTGAAAAGTTATATTAATTGAATCAAAATCAGAAATAATATTCCTATATAGTCAAAGAATACTGAACATTATAACATGGGTCTAAAGGGCTAAAGAAATAATTAGATAAATGTATCGTTTAGTCACTCTTCAAACGATTATTTTGACATAAAGAATCCTCAAGATATGCATTATTATTTTCCACTATAAATTAAACCCCAGCGAAATGAAACAATACATTCTTCAAAAAATGGTTCCATCAAATGTCCAGAAAAATGAACACAGGAATGTCCATTATCGACTAAGAGAGAAAAATCCATCTTACAAATAGAGATAGAAACAAAAGTCAAGTTCAAAAGCGAATGATAAATTTGAGGCAATCTGTCTGTAAGGAAATATCGAATGAACCTTCACCCACGTAGAGTTCGGTGCTCTTCCAAAAAGTTACGTTCAGGGTAATAAATAGAAGATAATTGTACCAAAGAAACCCAGAAAATTGAGATATTGATACCGTAAAGAGATAAAACAGTGAAACATTGTTTCATTCCATCCAATTGCCATTTATTTTAATCGGTGAGAGAACCATATATAATTACAGAGTCCATACACATTGCGGTCAATTATTCCAGCGGTCTACGCTTACTCCCATTCTATGGACCATAAAGTGGTTATTATTGTTTATTGTAGCAGAAGGATGACATGACTGTAACTTTGAGTGTTTCATGGACTTCAAAGTTACTTTTTATATCAAGAAACATTCATTCGAATGAAGAGTGGATGTGAACAAATAAACACCACGAAAATTGTTCTCGTAAGAGTGATCACGTGATAGTTTTTTTGTGAAAATGATATTTTAATTTTGTGATTATGGTTTAAAATTTTGACTTGACTAATAATGAAATGATAAAGAAAGAAGTGCTCTTATTTGATTAGTTCAATTCTTGAATATTAGACACTGACTGATCCTCTGCAATTTGAAGTTCTTGAAAAAATTGAAGATTCCACAGCTTACTTTAGATATGAAAAAATTCTCCAAAATGATGCTCAGGATATTTTCATCAAATCAGTAGTTTTTCTTGATCTGAAGGTATTATAAGAATATGCTGAAATTTTTAACTACAATTTAACAGCATTTCTTTTGAAGATCTCAGAAAATAACAAGTTAAATTCACAGAAATCTGCTAAGATTTAATCTGAAAAATCTACATAAAATTTTCAGAAATTAAATTGAATAAAATATTTTAGAAACTCTATAAATATACAGAATAATCAACAAATATGTACGTCAGTTAACGAATAAAGAATCAAAAGAAAATATGATATAATGACTCTGATCATCCAGCAAACATCCAAGACAGCCTGTTTCGATTGGATATTAAGAAAGAACAAATTCCATGACTAATAAATGTCCCACATTGAATAAAAAAGGTGTCTTTTATTTCCTTTCAAGAAAAGTATTTTTAATTTATTGTTTTTATTTAGATTACAAATAATTTCAAACTAATGAATATTTTTCAAAAAAGGAAATACAAAAGACCTTTACGAATTCTATGTGGAGCATTCTTTGATAATGGAATTTGTTATTTCTAAATATTCAATCGAAACAGGCTGTCTGTTTGTTGGATAATCGCGGTCAATATATATATATATATATATATATATATATATATAGATATAATAGATATATATATATATATATATATATATATATATATATATATCTATGTATATATATATATATATATATATATGTATATATATATATATATATATATATATATATATATATATATATATTTTTTTTTAACCACCGTGTCTTTTACGGGTCCTATGCTATGCACGTCGGGTTATTTACCAAGGCGTGCACCGCCGCTACGGGCCTTGGAGAAATTTTCTTACTATTCTTATCGTACTCAGAATTATTTGTTTTTGCGAACCGGAAATCACGCGCTGATCCAGGCAGAGTCTCCGAGTATTCTCAGGTAAGTGCTTTTCTATCAACCCATTCACCGATATAATCAGTGGGAGCACGTTTACAGATTTCAACCGGTGCATTTCACGGAGTTGGAAGGCGAGATCAGAGTATTTTGTTATCTTCTCCGAGTATGCCCTCGCCAAACTATCATCTGCGGGTATAGTGAAGTCCAGCAGCAAACATGTTTCCTTTTCACTGTCGAAGATGGCAATATCTGGTCTGTTGTGAGCCACTCCTCTGTCGGTCACCAGCGTTGCGTCCCAATACACCTTATAGCGCTGATTCTCCAGGAGGACTTTAGGTGAGTATAAATGTTGTTCCACTTCATTCTGAAGCAATCCTAACCTTAGGGCAATCTGCTGGTGGTATATCTTTCCCATCGCGTTGTGCCTATCAAGATATTCCCTAGGAGCGAGTATGGGGCACGAGGAGGTGACATGCTGTATAGACTCCGCGCCCTGGGCGCACCTCCGACACGGATCTGATGGAATCGCTTGTTTGGCGATATGCTTCATGTACATCCTGGTGGGCATCACTTGATCTTGAATCGCCAAAAGCCTTCCTTCCATTTCCGGGTATAGATAGCCCGCACGCAGGTAAGTTATCGACTCTGTTTTTTCTACCTCTCTACTTTGCAGGTGAGTAGGGTATCTGCCGTGCAAGGCCTTGGCGCTCCACTCTTGGATACGTTCCTCCACAGAGGGCCAGGAGAGCTGATATGTCGGTTCAGCGAGCTTCAGCGCGGACATTTTATCATCAGCCTCACAGATTGCTCTGAAGAAAGGTGAGTTGTTCCTCAGGAAGTGTTCTCTTAGATCACTGACGTTTTTTCCGTGAGCTTCCTCTAAGCTCGTTAGTCCTCTTCCTCCTTGATGTCGCGGAAGGTAAAGCCTGATTGTAGAGGAGTGGGGATGGTGAACTCCATATTTTGTCAGCATTGACCTGATATCTTTATCCAGCGCGCGGAGGTCAGTTGTTGACCAACTGAGGATTCCGAACGAATACGTCATGCTTGGGATTGCCCAGATGTTAATGGCCGTAAAGAGGGACTTTGAGTTAAGCTTTGCCTTAAGGAGCAGGGAAACTCTGGTCAGCAGCTTTTCTTTGAAGCATTGTTTCATTTCAGGGGTTTTTATTTCCAATGCCTGCTTGATTCCCAAGTATTTATATGGGACTTCCTTACTCAGAGCTGGTATGGTTATGTTATTGCTCAGTGTTGTCCCCTCCTTATTGTCCTCGATCTTACCCCTTCGGACATCCAATACGGCGCACTTATTGATCCCCAACTCCATCCCTATTGACTCGCTAAAAGCTGTGACCAACTCCAGCATTCTTCTTAGTTGTTCTGGGTTTGCTCCATAGAGTTTCAGGTCGTCCATGAACATGCGATGCGAGATAGCTATCTGTCTGCTTTTGTTCACAACATATCCGTACTTGGTCTTTTTCAGGATAATGCTAAGCGGATTGAGTGCTAAACAAAACCAGATGGGGCTTAATGTGTCACCCTGAAATATTCCCCGGCTAATCTTTATTTGTTCTGATTCTATAAGCATTTCTCCCATTCGCACTAGCAGCGATGTCCTCCATGTCTTCATCAGGTGTCTCAGGAGCTCTATAACGCTTCCAGCTACTCCATCCATCTCCAGCACCTTCAAGAAACACGTATGTGGGATGGATTCGAACGCCTTTTTGTAATCCACCCAAGCGATAGATATATTTCGAAGTTTCTTTCGAGCCTGCTTGGTGATTACATGGTCGATTAGTAGGAGTTCTTTGCATCCTTTCGTTTTTTCTCGGCATCCCCCCTGTTCTTCTGTGATCAGGCTGTGTTCCCTGATGTGTCTGCTGAGGTATTTGGTAATGACTCCAGTGAGGATTTTATATAACGATGAGAGGCAAGTGATCGGCCGGTAGTTTTTCGGGTCTTTCCTGTCGCCGTCCTTTGGTATAAGGTATGTGATTCCCAGTGTGAGGAAGGCAGGCACAGACGCGGGGTTGTTCAAGGCGTCCTGTACAAAAAGTGTCAGTTTTTCATGCACACTATCGAAGTACTTCCACCAATAATTGTGGAGCTTGTCTGGGCCTGGAGCTGCCCAGTTGTTAGATCTTTTGAGTGTGTCGATTATGTCTGACTTCTGCACTTGTATTTCCCCCATTGAGAGTTTGGGGATCTTCTGCTGGGCCTCCCCTATCCAATAGGCACTCTCATCGTGGGTACTCTCTCTCGCCCACACACCAGCCCAGAAATCATGCGCTGCCTCAGGTTCTAGATGTTCGTCATCCTTTCCACTTACAGTTTCCAGAGATCGAAAGAACTGCTTCTGGTTTTTATAGAACATGTTGTTGTTTCTATATCGCTTCGTTCTTTCGTTATATCTTCTGATACGGTTCCCTAATGCCTTGATTTTTTGTTTCAGGTGATCACAGACGACCGCCAATTTTTCTCTGAAGGCAGGGTCCCTTCGCTTAATGCAGGATGCGGAAGCTACTTTCCTGACAGCTTTAGTGAGTTTTGCAGTTGGTGATGCTGTATTGAGGTAAGTATGAATGACCCCAATTTCATACATATATATATATATATATATATATATATATATATATATATAATATATTTATATACATATATATAATAGATATATATATATATATATATATGAGATATATATATATATATATATATATTTTTTTTTTTTCTCACTAAGTTGCACTAACAATATCTATGAAAAATTCATTTAGGCGCAACAAGTTTCATTCTTTGAATTCTGATGGTTATAATTCAATAATTAGTATTAATTACAATTCTGTTGCTTAGAATTCACTTTAAATTCGTCCATGCCAAAAACTCATTAGATCTTGGATCATTTATACAGTTTTCAACAATTGTTGATAGAGAAACATCATGAAATTCTGATTATTCTTATAGAAAAATCATAGGTTTATATGATTTTGCTCACATACTGTCATTATTTTTTATAATTATAACATACTTTTCATAATAATAGCAAAATTCTGATTCTTTTTCTTCTCCAACATCAGAATAGATACTATTTGGTGGTTGATCATAATTAAAACAAGTTGTAGAAATTACTATGTTTAACCACCAATAAATTGATATTTTACACATTTAATTGTGACTCGAGTTTAGGGAATTAACTGATTAATCTTTAGTTGTCTGAAGATGTGATAGTTAATTGTCTAAACTCGAGTCACAATTAATTGTGTAAAATATCAATTTATTGGTAGTAAAACATAGTAATTTCTACAACTTGTTTTAATCAGAATGGATGGTTTCAATAAAATTTCTTCCCACGTTTGAATATTTGGCTCTTTTGAATATTTGCGTTTTAGTTGTAGATGAACTTCCCAAAATCTTTTTTGATTTTAACTATTGTTCCAAATATTATTCGTTAAATAGTTTATATTCACTTCAAAAAGGCTATTTCTTAAAAGTTTTGACGTGCGAGTGAGTTTAATCATAGATAATTCTGTCAGAGTTTATCTCATTCTAACGATCAAGTAACTCTCTACGAGTCAGCTTACAATCAGTTTCATTTCAGTATATTTGTTTATTTTAATGCTATATTCCATAACGATATACAGGTATGGAAAATACAGTCGGAAACATAGGAAATTCAATGTTAATAATCTATAAACAACGTCGGTCCAGTGGAGCAGTAAAAGAATAGAAACCTCAACGTGTTGCGATGACTAATAAACGATCGTTCTCTCTCAATGTTAGTGGCTGGTGGGAAATGTTTCTATCGAAGTGATCTGCAGTCTATGATTAATTCGCACTTCAAATGTGAGATTCGTTTGTCCATATATGTTAAAATAAAGTAAATCGAAATGTTCAGTGCGGAAGAACAAATTAAGATCATAAAATTGTACTTTGGTGGTCAATCAATTCCAGAGACAATAAATTCATCTATTGTTGCCTTTGAAGATAAGCCGATTCCTTCAAGTTCACCTTTTTATAAAAAAATTTAAAAATTCGAGAAATGTGAGTAGATGTGTGTGCTGCTGTTGAAACCAGTGCACCTTGTTCGAGTAAACAAATTGATGAACAAGTCGATATGAGGACAGAAGTATTCGGAATATTTTGAAGAAGAATGCTTACTGAAGTTCTAAGGTCAAATAAACAAGAAAATTCTTCCAGAACACCATATCGAACGAATGTAATTTTGTGAAACTATGATGCTTAACAATATCTTATTCACTAATGAATCATAATTTTCCTTCCATAGAAAACATAACCCATCAGTAGTAAGATATCAGTCTAGGAAGAAGAAGCATCTGAGTTATTCTGTGCGTACCCAGTATCCGCAAAAACTTAATGTTTGGACAGGAATATTGAGGAATTACATCATAGGGCTATTTTTATCGATGGTAACCTAAATGCTGCCAAATATCTGGAGCTTTTAGAGAATCAAATTATTCCGGCAGCCATTTGCATGCATTATTTTTAATTAAGTACATTATTGCATCTTTTACAATCTAGTTATCATAAAATATAGGGTTAAACCCTAATTTCAAAGGAATGGTCGCAGAAAATAAATACGGCAATACGAAATTTGTCTGTTTCATCACAACCCCCACCGGAGGCGACCTAACACCACCTAGCCCATTTTTTTATGGCAGCCCAAAAATATATGAATATAAACAAGCTCCACTCCATGGCGTCACATTCACATTCGAGGCGTCGTTAAAATTTTATCTTTTCCATTGGTAGGGAATAATTAATTCCCACTGACATCTCAACATATTTAATTAATGAGGATATTTACAATAGTGAGAAATTCACGTATCAAAAACGTCTGTTATATCATCTTTATACATGAGGTACGTTTATTTGTGGAGTATTCTTTTTCATAATCAGGAGTTTTTTATGTGTTTCTCTTTAAGTTTACATTGGACCGGCTTTTCAGCTTGAAGAGGAGCTTTTTTCACTGCAACCAGTAAAATACCATATTCTTCACAATGCTTCAAGTTGCGCATATAAAGGTGCCCAAGTTATCTCTGGAAAATTTCACAGAGTAATTCTGCAGGCAATTTGCAACACAAAAGTTTCTATAGAGCATGGTCCAATTATCTTCCGTTGTGGAGTTATAAAGTTCCTCAATTTTTCCACCAAAATCATAGCATAACTTCAAAACTGTCATTTCAATCAAAATTCAGTGTAGAATATCAAAGTATCACATCTGTTGTCCTATGGAAATAAAGATTCAATAGAATATATTATATGTCGTTGAAAAGTCATATTAATAAGACAGTTTTTCCACATAATTTGCATGGGGATTAACGAAGCGGAATTTAGAGTGATTTCAGATTTAGGTTATGGCTGAAGAAAATTTTATAATAATTTTTTCCTTAACCATCCTATAATAAGTATCTTATAGAAATCTCCATGAAACCATCCTAAAATATACGTTACAAAATAGTAGAATCTTGAATAACTTCGCAATGAAAGATAATTGGACCATACTCTAGAAGAACTTTTATATTGCAAATTGCCTGTAGAATCACCCTGTAAAATTTGGCCAAGGATTACTTGGGCACCCTGTATAATAATTTTCCTGGGCATCATTCCGATTAGAGAACTCCTTTTCAGTATTGATTTCGGAGTCGTTTAGTGTTGCAATTAAAATCCTGAATTCAACAATAACAAATGTGTTTTAAATAGTACGACATCGTAATATCTTCAGCCATTTTGTAATAGCCGAGTTATTTTTCCAAATTTAACGCCGTGTATCTCGGAAGCGAAAAGAGTAAGTGCCCATGTTTTCAGGGAATTTGTTCTTATTTTCATTAGGACTATCTACCCTAGGAGTTTGTTGCACCTTTTCTGGGACACTATTTATAATTTTATTAAAAATAAAATGATAAGAAAGCAGTTTTTTACTTGATAGAAGAAATATTACAAAATTTGAATATCGAAACAGATTTCATCTATTAGTCTTCTACAATTTTAATTTCAAAAAATTTTCATTCAAGAAACTTTAAGAATTAAATTAATGTCTAATGAGCAATGCTTATATTTAATAGATGTATAAAATCGAAACTCATTATACAGTATCAAATGGAATTAAGAAAAAACCAACGAATATGAATTGTCAATTAAAATTAATAAAGAAATAAAAGTTTTTTGTTTCGTTCCAAGCATGCGCACTGAACTCATCAGACAAGCGTACGCAGCTCTGCTTGTTACAAAATGTTTAGTTTTCTCATCTTATATTTAGGAAAAATGGATCTTACTCAAAAATATACAACATAATTTCAAGAACTTCTCGAAAACTAATTTATTTGAAATATTTAAATAAAATGGGAATATTATTTTGGACCGATGAAGAGATTACCTAGAATTATATTTGTTTTTTGAAGATATAGTGCATGTTTTGAGAGATTTGTGAATGAACTTATTCGAATATTTAAATATATTAAATATTTCAAATAAATTATATTTTTTGAGGAGTCCCTTTGTTGTGTTCATGTTTTTAAAAGGCAATTAGTGTTCTTGAAGGTAAGATCAGAAACAAAATTTTGTCTCCTTCAAATATTTATTTATTAATTTCAATGACTCTTTTATATCTGTAGGTTTATTTATTCCATTTGACATTATATATTGAGTTTTGATTGAATACGTCTATTAAATATAAGCGGTGCTTATTCTAGACATTAATTTAATTCTAAAAGTTTTTTGAATAAAATTTTTTTTGAAATTAAAATTGTAGAAGACTAACAGATTAAATCTGTTTTGATATTCAAATTTTTTTATATTTCTTCTATCAAGTAAAAAGCCTTTTTCTATTTTACATTTTATATAATATATAATTATATTTAGACTTTAAAAAATCTCATTATGGAAGGTCAATGATTTAAATATAACATTAAAAATACCTTACACTTTTCTGTGATTTTGTTAGAACATAGACCATTTTGAATTTTAAAGTTAGTCTGTTTGAAGCAATCATCCTGTAGACATGTGGGAGGTGAGATATAGTTATAGTTATCTGATTCTGATATTTGGAATATTATGTTGGACCGATGAAGATATTACCTAGAATTATATTTGTTTTTTGAAGATATAGTGCATGTTTTGAGAGATTTCTGAATTATCTTATTCGAATATTTAAATATATTAAATATTTTATATAAATTATATTTTTTGAGAAGTCATAAAGTTGTGTACATGTTTTTAAAAGACAATTGGTGTTCTTAAAGGTAAGATCAGAAACAAAATTTTGTCACTTTTAAATATTAATTTATTGATTTTAATGAATTTTTTATATCTGTTGGTTTATTTATTCCATTTGACATTATATATTTAGTTTTGATTATATACGTCTATTTAATATAGGCGGTGCTTATTTTTGTAGACATTAATTTAATTCTAAAAGTTTTTTGAATAAAATTTTTTTTTTAATTAAAATTGTAGAAGACTAACAGATTAAATCTATTTTGATATTCAAATTTTGTTATATTTTTTCTATCAAGTAAAAAGCCTTTTTCTATTTTATTTTATATATAATATATAATTATATTTAGGCTTTAATAAATCTCATTTTGGAATGTCAATGATTTAAATATAATTTTAAAAATACCCTACACTTTTCTGTGACTTTGCTAGAAGTTTTTTGAATAAAATTTTTTTTTGAAATTAAAATTGTGGAAGACTAACAGATTAAATTTGTTAAGATATTTAAATTTTGAAATATTTAATATATTTAAATAAATTACTTCAAAAACTCCCAGATCATGTAGCAAATCCTCAAAAAATAATAAAAATTCAGATAAGACCATTTCAAATTCACATTCATACAAAATGTTTAGTTTTCTGATCTTATATTTATGAAAACTAAATCTTCTCAAAAATATACAACGTAATTTTAAGAACTTCTCAAAAACTAATTTATTTAAAATATTCAATATATTTAAATAACTTACTTCAAAAAATCTCAAAACATGTAGCACCTCCTCAAAAAATAATTAGAATTCAGATAAGACCATTTAAACTTCACATTTAAAAAATAAAATCAAATTAACAATAAAAACAAATACATATTCCTAAAGAAGGTACTGAGTAAGTTTAATTATTGTTAATTTGATATAATTTTTTTAATGTGAAGTTCAAACGATCTTATCTGAATTATAATTATTTTTTGAGGATGTGCTACATGTTTTGAAAGTTTTTGAATTAATTTATTTAAATATATTAAATATTTCGAATAACCTAGTTTTTGAGAAGTTCTTTGAATTATGTTGTGTATTTTTGAGAAAGATTTAGTTTTCATAAATATATCAGAAAACTAAACATTTTATATGAAGGTGAAGTTGAAATGGTGTTATCTGAATTCTAATTATTTTTTGAGGATTTGCTACATCTTTTGAGAGTTCTTGAAGTTATTTATTTAAATATATTAAATATTTCAAATAAGTGAGTTTTTGAGAAGTTCTTAAAATTATGTTGTATATTTTTGAGTAAGATTTAGTTTTCATGAATATAAGATCAGGAAAATAAACATTTTGTTACAAGCAGAGCTGCGTACGCTTGTCTGATGAGTTCAGTGAGCATGCTTGGAACGAAACAAAAAACACCTATTTATTTATTAATTTTGATTGAGAATTTATATTCGTTGGTTTTTTTCCTAATTCCATTTGATATTGTGTAATGAGTTTCGGTTTTATACGTCTATTGAATATAAGCATTGCTTATTAGACATCAATATAATTCTTAAAGTTTCTTGAATAAAAATGTTTTGAAATTGAAATTGTAGAAGACTAACAGATTAAATCTGTTTTGATATTAAAGTTTTATAATTTTATTTTATTCATAGCTGCTGAAACATAATAATTTGGACATTTTTTTTCGTTACTCTTAAAACAATTAGACAGTTCAGTATCTAAAAATAAACTGGAGAAACTATCTTAGATGAATATACTTGTAGTCATAACATGATTCAGATATTTCATACTATACCAAAAATCAAGTTGAAGAATGTATTCCCTGTTGGTGTAACAACTACTGTCTTTGAGTATTTTCCCTTTTAAACCAAATATATATATTTATAAGTGAACAAATCAGTTTCAGACATCTAATTCGTAATAAAAAAATGCTATTTAATTTTTATGCAAAAATGGTAATACTTAGTAGTCTAGCATCAGCTAACCTGCAAATTCCTACTATCAATGAGATATAAAAATGACCATAATATAATTCCTTCCTTAAACACCCCCCGTTAATGTTAGCCATTTACATAACATAATTTTGCGTTTAATGCGATACTTCATCTTTTACAACCGAATAATCATAAAAGGTTGAGTATTACGGGAATTATGAAGAAAAGGTCCCAGGAAATAACAACAGCAGAAAGAACAGTTATCCAATTCCTCCCGCTCCATCACAACCCTCAACGGAGACGACCTAACACAAACTCTCTCAATTTTTTACGACAGCCCAAAGAAGATCTGAATATAAACGAGCTCCACCCAATGGTGTCACGTCCATATTCCAGGCGTCGTTAAAATTCCGCCCATTCCATTGGCAGCGAACATTAATTCCCAATGACATCTCTAAATTTTCCCATCAACCTGAAAAAATCTAATTTTCAAATATTTATGGCGTCCTCGAAACCCATAACGGAAATTATGGCAGACCGCTCTCTCCCAAAATAAATCTGAACGATGGAAGAAAAAGAATAACGAAGTTCCACTCTCAACGGAATGAATAAATTATTTCAAAGGTTTTTACAAATAACCCTCGGAGAGGGTGAGGTTGGTTTTGTAAGTATTCAAAGTTCTCTCAGGAAGTCACACCTGAAAGATTGAGTTACGAAGTGAATATTGTTTTCGGGAAACGATTAAAGGTATGGTTAAAGCATCTTCTTGATGGTGGAAGTTTTAAAAGTCTGGAGATTCAGATATGAATTATTATTTCTCTTTGTGATAAACAGGGATAATCTGAACTGTCTTCGAGAGTTGATCTCTTTGATCCTGCAACTTGAAAGGGAAATGTTCGAGGGTATCGTATACTGTTGACCTTTGAGGTGGTTATGAAATATCATTTTTCATACATCTATTTTTTTTACCACCGCTACGGAAAAAATATGACGTTTATCTTGTTCTGAGGGGCCTTTGTCATATCCTTTATTTGTGAAGGACAGTTAGGTCTGACAGTTGACGAATACAATATGTGGATAATGTTTGGAGCAAAATGCTGCGGTAATTCCGTACGGTAAACGAGAATTAAGAAAAGAATGGGAAACAAATAAAAACTGTTAAAAGCCCGGGGATGAAGTCAGAATATTTCCGGCTCTTTTTCATAGTTTATTTCCTCTGAAAATTTAAAATCTGTGAATTATTCCTTCAAGAAGCCATAGGGTGTTCTTTAGAATGATAGTACTTTCAAAAGGGATAACTGTGATTTGACAGAAAGTAGAAGCAATGTTGTTTTGACATTTCTCTTCAGTAAGCATGAACAAATTATCATGGAAAGACTCATGCCGCAGCAACGTTTACAATTTGTTCAAAATTATTTTCAAAATCAAAGTTCTATTCGCCAATCTTACAAAGCACTTCGTGAAATTTATGGTTTACATAATCGTCCATCAGAGCAGCTTATTCGTTGAATTGTCGATAGATTTCGGTCAACATTTTCTTTACTCGATACAACAAAAACAAGATAAAAAACTGTACGTACAGAAGAAAATATCGCTGCTGCAAGTCATTGTTTTAATGATGAGATTTGTCTATTCGTCGACGTTCACAACAAGTTGGACTCTGTGCATCCACCATATGGAAAATTTTGCGTGAAGATCTTGGTCTACAGCCATACAAGATCCAACTGGTTCAAGAACTAAAGCCACTTGACCATAATAAGCGTCGTTTGTTTGCTGATTGGGCCCTAGAACAGCTTGAAGTTGATCCACTTTTTTATCGTAAAATTGTGTTTAGTGATGAAGCTCATTTCTAGTTGAACGGCTATGTAAACATGCAAAATTGCCGTATATGGAGTCAATCCTCAAGAATTTCTGTAGGTTCCTGCGCATCCTGAAAAATGTATGGCGTGCTTTACACGCTGGAAGCATCATCATTCCATATTTCTTCAAAAACGATGCTGGAGCTATTGTTACATGGTGCTAGTTACAGATGGATGATCAAAGATTATTTGTTTCAAAATTTGAATGGTATTGACCCAGAAGTGTTTTGGTTCCAACAAGATGGTGCTACGCCTCATGCTGCCACCGCAACAATTGATTTATTAAAAGAAAGATTTGGCGATAACATTATTTCGAGAAATGGTCCAATTAATTGGCCTCAAAGATCATGCGACATAACTCCACTGGATTATTTTCTTAGAGGTTATGTCGAGCCAGAAACAATAGACGCTTTGGAAGCCAAGATAACTTGTGTTATAGATGAAATAAGGCCTGAAATATTCGAAAAAGTGGTCCAAAATTGGTCTGGTCGAATGCGGTTCCTCAGAGCTAGTCGTGGTGGGCATATGGAAATTATTTCTAAAACATAAATGTCATAAAATTATCTTTCAAAGAAAAAAAAATAATTTGGCTTCAATCTTAATTTAAATGTATTTTATTTCAATTTAAAGTTCTATCACTCTAAAGAAAACACCCGATATATATGAGATAGTGCGGTTTTTGGTCGAAAATTGAAGTTTTATCGTAAAAATTTACATTCAAAGTTTAGGGTATTGTCCGTTGCTAGCCACTATTTTTTCTCATCTTTCTGGCAACTGACAGATTCTATCGCAAAAAAAGCCGGCCTTTTGGCCGCTATACATGCATCGATCTATTTTTTGACTTCGTCGTAATTGGAGAAGTGATGGTTAATGAGGCCATATTGCATCGATTAGAAGATATGGTAATCGGATGAAGCAATGTCTGGATTGAACGGCGGATTGAGAAGTGCTTTCCATTTGAGCGTTTCGAAGCGTTCCAAGTTTCCGGGCGAAGCAACATGCCGTGCATTGTCATGCTTAAAAATGACTTTGTGTGTCTGTCGGCGTATTGCGGCTGTTTTTTCTACAATGCTCAATCAAAGGCACCTTTTGTCATCGATAGACTTCCCCCGTGATCCTTTCGTTCTATTGAAGCAGCTCATAATGCACCACACCCATCTGGTCCCACCAACTACACTGCCTTATCTTCTCGTCATGAATATTCGGCTGGACAGTTGATTATGAGGCATTCGTGCGTCGTCTAACGGTTTGGTAACAACCGTAAGAGCTGTTTTTCACGCTTGAAAAAATTGCTTCGACCTCTCTTGGCTAGATCTTAGTCCGGTTCTTTGTCTGCTGCACACATCGGATCTCTCTCATTTAATTCATTCAAAAAGTCTTCCCTATTAACACGGGGTGGGTGTTGCAGCACAGGGTGCTTACCCATAAAACTGGAGTAGTTCTATCCGATTGCAGGTCTATGAAGTGTTAGTTTATTCAAGTTCGTTGAATTCTTCTTGGCGACCTTCAATGGATCAACAAGGCTACCACGGGTGGGTGGTTTGGCCTGCAGGGATGTAACATTTCATAAGAGAATTTCGCGAGCAACAAGGTCAGCCTGTCATGGTGTCAGTTTCGTGGGATACATGCGGTGTCATTGACATTCATCACTCTAAAAATAGCCCAAAGATCATCTGAAAATACTAGTGGGAGCTATTTCAGAAATTTAACATTAATTTTAATCGGAAATGATCGCATCTGGCAAACACTAAGGTGATCAAGGCAATTCACGGATGCACACGTATGTAGTCACTATAGCAAAACTCCATATCTTGGGCTATGGAGTGCTATCCCATCCAGCACATTCTTGTGATCCAAGCCCTTGCGATTATTTTCTGTTTCCAAACCTGAAGAAATGAATTAGCGGTAAGAGATTTGGGACTCAATCTCATGAATGGCAACTGCGATTTCATGTTTCATAGCATCAAAGTGTGGATAGCTCAGCGGGAGAGTATCGGACTCGTGACCGGGTGGTCCGGTTCGAATCCTGTTCAGGTAGAAAAGAAATTTGACCCAACAGTGAAATGGTTCTGCCACCATTTCACTGTTGGGTCAAAAATTAACAGTGCTGTGAACTGTAGTGGCGCAAGAGCGCAGTAACAAAACCTACACAGAACACAACTGAACTCCTAAGTCGCACAAGCTGAAAAAGCTTCTGAGGGATCTTCACAGAAGATCTTGGAGTATCAGGATAATAATAATAATAATAATAATAGTTTTATGATAGATTGGGCCGTTGCTTGGTAGAAATCAGTTGTAATTGTCATTATAAAATAAAACACTTGTTTACATTTTCTACTTTATGTATAATATAATAATAAAGTAGAAAATGTAAACAAGTGTTTTATTTTATAATGACAAATAATAATAGTGTCTGGATGGTTAGCGAAATACTTATCCTTGAAAGATTCCTATAAAAAATAGTCCTCCGAACTGAAAATGAGCTTTATGGCAGAATATGATATTTCTGGGAAATGGAAGTGAAAACGCATCGGATGATCACAAAACTTCATTTCATGCGCTGGTCGAACTTTGTGAGCCTTCATGCCGAGGTGTTCATGCAAAATTCTCTTCAGATAAGTGCGAGAAATAGTCAGTTCTTGAGTACGATGACGAGATGATGTTGATGGATGTTCACCCATAACAGCAATGTTTTCAGGTGTGCTCAGGGTACGAGAACGTGCGCCCCAATGACATTGTAGCTTAACGCGCTAGGTTGCTTGATCCATCCAGGTGAAATGGAGGGATAATTCTTGATGCCTAAAGCAATGTCACTCGCGCCAGTCAGTGGACCCGTGTAGTGGAATTTCAACCCAATGGGGCCCTAGTTTCACCGTAAAGGTGGAATGGAAGGCTGAGCCGCGTTGTCCAACTGAGTGACAAGGATGTGTGCTGCAGGACATGACTTCACCCTTAAAACTAACGTACTCTACCCTATTGCAGTAAATCTCCGGATTTTTCTGTCCAATTGCCGAGTGCGTAATGTAGCGTTGAGGTAACTGCGTAACCTCAAGAAGGTGAAGGCCCTCGGGAAGTATTCGTACGACCTTGCCACCCAATTAGTGTTCGACTCGAGGGGCAATGGTTGAAAGTCCGCATGCTGGACAAGGAGGCTATTCCATCTATCTGTTCGCAGAAACTTATGTTTAGGATATCTCAAGAAATGCTTCAGGGTTTAGCGAGACTATCTTGCTTAATTGGAATGCGTTCGGGTGGGTGGATAAGCAGCCCCTTCGGCATGTGAGTTGTAAACAACTGGGTGGTGCAACTTCAGATCCAGTAGCAGTTGGATAGTGCTTCACTGGTACCAGTCACAGTGTAGGTTTTCGGACTGAAGCCAAAACTGAAATCTTGGTGGGTTCAACTCTTCGGAGTGGTTCTGGCTGATGCGCGATGGTAAGACGTATCCTTATCACGTAATCTGCCTCCTAGGTAGATTGTGGATGTTGCTGAGTAGCCACTTCGTCAAAGAGCCACGCACACATGCCAGTACCCTAACCGGTAGAACTCACAATATAAGAGAACGTGAACGGGTTGTTTTATCCAGTTTTCACGTTCAAATTGATCCAGGAGTTCCTCTGTGGATATTTGGGTTTGGATGAAAGATTCACTGCATTGGAAATGAGTTTTCAATATTTCCCAGTATTGTTCAAGCGCAAATCGATCCATTTCGTTAATGTCAAATATTTAACTGAAGTTCTGTCAGAAACGAATGACAGAAATATTGTCAGATTCGAAATAACAACTTCTTTAAAATACAAACTCTAGATGGCCCACCCTTTATATGGAGCCTCCAACCTGTTCCTTTCGAAAAGTACGTCTCATCGATCAGCAACAATAGCAATACTCGATATCTCACTCCCACGACCTGGATACAACTCGATCTGCTGGAAAACATAAAATAATTTAACGAAAAGCCTATTACCCTGGAAGTGATCCAAATAAGCCAGATATCCAATTCCGTCGAACGGCAAGATGCGCTTGGGCTTATCTTCCGCATGCAAACTCGTTTTTAGCCGAAACAAGGGACCAGACACGGGCGAAGCGAGAGAGAACCGGTGGAAAGGCGCGCGTTTGCACGAAGAGAGCATTCTATCTGGAAAAGTTATAAATAAACAGCGTGTAACACGCGGAATTCGAACGGCCGATAACGCGAATGGAAACGCGCTATAATTTTCAAATAAACGCGGGTCGAAACCTCCAAACCTTCGGTTCTGTACACAATGGATGCAGAAGAGGATTGATGTTATATAGTCTCTAATATATGGTTACAGTTGAATAGTAAATGGCTGGAATAGTTGGTGAGGTGTGCACTAGAGATAAGCGTAGAAAAATGTGAATACTATAACACGAAACCAGCAATATTCATTACTAAAACAAATTTCAACATCGTCAATTGCAATAGATTTTTTCTAATTTCTGTCGTGACCAGTACAAGTCACGTAAATGATACCGTGTATGGTACAAATGCATGCCAGGCGGCTGAACTTGCGAATGGTGTTTACAGTCTCGATACTGTAACAGCTAGTCACGTACAATTTTGGTTTAGTAGATTCTGTTTTTGATGTTAAAGATGCACCTTGCACAGACTGGTCCGTCATTGAAAATGTCGATAAAATCACAGAAATAAACAAAGTTACGACCATGTTAGTGGTCGTAGCATAGTCCAGGGGCTGAAGATCGACCATTAAGCTGTTTCAAACCATTTGCGCAAAGCCAGATTAAAAAGAGCTCGATTTTGGGGTGCCATAGAAAAAAACATGATGGATAGAATTTACATCTGCGAAGCCTTGGCCAAACGGAATGAAATCATTCCATTTCTTGAACGGATGGTGATCAAGGAAGAAAAATGGATCACACTTTTTCTCGCATTGCAAAACTTCCTGAGTGATAAGAAATTGGCATGAAGAGAAGATTGTGAAGGATTACTAAAGTTTTTCGCCAAGGAGGACCAAGACTTCTATGAGAGAGACATTATGAAGCCGTCTTCAAAATGGCAATAAATTATAGAATAAAAAGGTGCATATTTGACCCAAATAGTACAATTCGAAACATGTGTGAACTTTTGAAGTTCACGCAATAATAATTTTTTTTCTCCAAACCTATATTAATATATTATCATCATAATCTGGAGACACTACAGAAAAAATATTCAAATCATACACTGGCGAGCAGAAAAAAATTGATTATTACTGTTCAAATACCTTTCTCAGTTAAAATATTTACGAGAATCATGAAATTTATAAAACCGTAGATGTATAAAAATAATAAGCTCTTTTGAAAAAATCAAGAATTGACGTGTGCCTCCCTTAGGTCTGATTACAGCTTCCAAACGTCTTCGCATGCTCATGATGAGCCTTCTAATATTCTCCCATTCATCACGAAGGGATTCACGGAGCTCTTTCAAATTATTGGGCGATGTAACAATAGTTCTGACTCGCCTTCCAGTTAGTCTCATAGATGTTCGATGGGATTCAAGCCAGGACTTTGTGCTGGCTAGTTGAACCTGGAAAGTCCAACCTCATTCAAGTATAAGAATAACAAATATTAACTTCCACTTTTTTATTGAGTTTCACGACAATTGTTTCATCATACCATGACTTCATCAGGTGAGCATTAAGACTGAGGTATAAAATGCAAAACATGACCCTAAATATACAGCTCTGGTACCAAAAATAGGGGAGTGACAAGAGGTGGTTTATAGTCAATGAAAAATGTTAAGTAGGGGTAGTAGTACAAACATTTTTGTGGAAATAAATTACTGTCTCATATACATTTTTTTTTTTAAATGAGTTTCCACTAAGTAAAGACCGAATCTATCAAATATTTAGGGGGTATCTGTTTAAATCTATTTGCTAATTTATTACTTATGGTATGACGAAACAATTGTCGTGAAACTCAATAAAATAGCGGAAGTTAATATTTATTTTTCTTATATTGAAGATGAATTTTCATCAAGCTGAGATCGGGACAATAAAAAAAGATCATTCAAGTACGCTATTCAAGCAGTATGTGGGCGTGCATTGTTATGAATAAAAATTCCCTGCTCTCCCAGAAATGGTATAAGGTACAATATGGTTCATAATAATTCTCTCTATGTACTTTACTGCTGTTAAATATACATTTATAAAAATCAACTCAGTGCGGCTCTCTTGAGATACTGGCAAGAAAATATCGTCTTCATATCTATACCACTTCACTGGTATAGAAAAAAAATTCTTTTTATTTATCAATGAAATACATCCTTCAATAACATTCACTATGGAAACCGAACATAATATTTGTATTGATTTTCTTGATTCAACTGTTACTCGAATAATTAATTCACGTGATTTTTCAATATTTCACAAATCAACATATACGGATTCTATTATACACAATAAATCAAACCATCCTTCAAATAAAAAATTATCAGCATTCAATTGTATGATCCATAGATTAGTTAATATTCCCATGAATCGAGAAAATTATATTTCAGAACTTAAAATAATTAAACAAATAGCTATTAATATTGACTATGATCCTAAGTTGATAGACAAATTTTTGATAAATGAAAAAAATAAAATAGCTTTAAATATGGTATATCCTTATATAAAAGAACATTTTAAATAAATTTCCTTAAAATACACTTAAGGTATTACTGAGAAAATTGCTGTATACCTCAAAAATAAATATAATTTAAGAACTTCATTTAAAACAAATTCAAACTTGAGTAAATTCATTAAAAATAATAAAGTCTGTACACATAAAGATGATAAATCAGGGGTTTATAAGTTAACCTGCGGTGATTGTTCTAAAGTTTACATAGGACAGACTGAAAGAACTTTCCGACATAGAATTTGTGAACATTTGAAGAGTTTCCTCAATAATAAAAGTAATTTCACATATTCTAACTATTTGTTAAAACAGGACATACTTTTAACCTTAATTTTGAAATCCTACATATAGAAAGTAAAAGTTATGCCTTTAACCTGTTAGAATCCGTAGAGATAAATAAACACAATAAAATTGGAATATTACTTAACGAACAATTAGATTTAAATAACTCACCTCTGTTAAATATATTCAGATAAGTTGGAATTTGCAGAGACCCTTTTCTAGGTTTTAGTGCTCAATAAAAATCTATTGTGCTTACTGTAATATAAATAGCAACGGATTTTGGAAACAAGCTTCGTTATTCAAAATGTGAACGTGCCTGATGATGCTACTGTGATAGCGAAACGATTGTTGTGAACATAACAATAAAAATTTGTGAAAATCAGAATAATCTTATTCAAATATTATTTAATATGGATTTTCACCAAGGAAGGACTGATTCAATTCAATATTTAAAATATTATTTAATCAATTCGAACACGTGAGTCTATTGGAAAAAACAGTGTTGAATCTTAGTGAAGAGTTTTTTTGCTCGCCATTGTGTTATTTAATGTATTATTCAAAATGATTTTACATCAAGTCAAGACCGAGTAAATCAAATATTTGACACAACAGAGTGAATTATTGTGTTTGGAAAATAATGAACTAGGGAGGTCAGTCATTTTTTTTCCTCACTTACGCACATATATCAGTTGAAATGCAGTTCCGTACACCTGACTCCGAAAAGCGTACGAATAATTTTCAAGAAAGCAGGGCTCGTGTATTCCCGCTTTGCCACTAACGAATTGGCCAACGTTTCGTGCTATATACGAAACGTTCATAGCTATAACCGGAAAGAACGTCGGTTCATAATATCATGCAGCAATTGTTTTCAGTGGAGGCTTTCACGTCGCTGGCGAAATATTCTCCACTACATTTAATGTTGGGGCATTCATTCCGACGCGGTTTTGTACGCCGTTGCACTTCGCTAATGCATTATGGGACTTTTTAGCGGCGCTTTGACCGACGCTGCGATCGTCAATTTTTATCGGAAGGATGAGATGGGACGAGTCGTAAAAACCAACCACTGGTATTATGGTCGCGTCGATCCGATTGGAAAAAGAGAGAAAAACGCTGCAAATTTACACCAAGCTTTATGATAATGCATAATTATGCGCTGCTTTTTACCATGTGAAATGAAACAAAAAAATTCCGGTCGATTTCGTATTGCTTTACATTCAGCTTGAATACGATTAATCAGATACTCCCTGTCTATGATTCCTTCAGAGTAAAATTCATTTTTTAAGTGCTCCCAGAGAAAATAATCCAAGCATGTAATATCTGGAGATCTTGCAGGCCAGTCATGAGGTTCACCTCTTACAAACCAATGATCTGGATAAACTTCATTCCAATGCGCTACAATTTCTCGGGTGAAATGTGCTGGAGCTCCATCATGTTGGAAATACACTCCTCTTGGAATATTGCTCCCATCATTTAAGAGCCCTGGCAAATGCTCGATTAAAAATTGTAGATATGTCACTCCATTCAGCCTATGTGGAAGAATATATGGTCCAATTAGGCGATTATTGTAAATTCCACACCAAATATTGACCGAAAAACGATGTTGTGAATTGCGTTTCCTAGTCACTTTCGGATTTACTCTGGATCAAATATGTGCATTGCGAACAAAGGTTTGGCCGCATTGTAAATGAAATGGATGCCACTTTTCACGGTGCAGAACTCGCCAGACCTAAACGGAACCAAGACGCCGAGTGCTGGTTGAGGGGTTTTCTTGGACAGCTTCTATTATCTCTTCATGGTTTATCATCGAACTTGCTCTTTCTCGTTTACGTACTGACGGAAAATGTCCAGTTTCACGAAGTGGGCGATTAACATGTTCGAATGTTTGGTGGTTAGGAATTCGACGATCAGGATATAGCCTTCGATATTCCCTAGCAGCTTCACGACCATTGCACTTCCATAAACTGACAACATATCATTATTATATTCCGCATTCGTAAATAACAGCATTTCGATAATTCTCTTAAAGAAAATTTTATAAAAACAGAACAATCTATCACTTGCGTATTTCTATATTTCAATAATTACCCGACAATGGTTTGAAATGTCAAAATTTTTAGCATAAGTCACTTAGATTTTGAAATGGGTTGAATTCAGAGTAAACGAATTTCTTCTGTGATCTTTCACAGAATAAATGATATCTTGAGCTTCATATCGATTCAAGCAGCATGTGAGAAGATAAATAGTGGATCAGAAAGAAAGGCTAATGAAAGCTGCAGAAAACAAGAGTAATACAAGAGCTAACAGGTGTCAAAAAGAAATAGGGAAATTTTCGAGAACAAATCACATACGAAAATTGATGAGGGAAGGGGTATGAGAGAATTTATTTGCAAAAGTGTAAATAAGATGTCGAAAAGTATTTCGTTTGGTATGCGTGTGTTTGATTTCAGTCAGTTATTCATTTTTTTAAATATCTAAAATTTTTCCGTTCGGTATGCTTACAACCCTTAGGGGGCGCCCCCACAGGTTAGAAATGCTACCTTTAGTCATGATACTGAGAAATTAAATTCGTTCAATATGAATTAACGCATTTTTCGGAGAAACACAGGTCTGCGTTTACTATGAATCGAAAATTCCAGATATTCAATAACTCATAAAATATTGATGCGAAGTGTGCCATTATTTTAAATGAGCTTGTTTGAAAGAGTATTCATTGTAGATTCTGAGGATTATTTCACTTTTTCGAAAATTCGATGTACAGGGTGTTTTACAAGATTAAGAATGTAATTTTCTCAGTCCGGACCTGGGCTATCGATAAGTCATTATGGGCAAATATTTTGCAGATCCAGGCATTCAAGAGGTATGCCGATTGAAAGTTTTTGATAAAATACATAAAACATCCAGTAACTCTTAAACGAATATAGTTGGGACATATTTGGAGCACTGATTCAGACTCACCAAAATGTCCTGCATTTGCCCTGAAAGCCTGCACAATTCGTGAAACATCTTGTATATCTGAATTCCTATTCACTATTATGTGTTGAACACATGACGTGTTTCGCTATAATATATCTTCTTAAAATGTTCAAGAAAGAGTCGAATATTTGGTGAAATGTTGAATTATTTCAGATTACGATTCAATATGATTTTATTACTTTTGAAAATACCATTGAGTTCCTACGAGAATAGAGCCAATAGAAGTGAATTCGATAACTCTGTTTGGTCAGGCAAAATTCTCAGAATTCGCTTTATTTCTAAACCTTCTCAGAAGTTTAGCTTTGGGCATCCATTTTCATTATGCAAAATCTTGATACGCTCATCAAAATTATTTAATATTTTTCTGTTTTCTGTAAGATATTCTACATAAGCAGAATTTATCTTTGAGGAAATATTAATTTATTTCAAGGGGAGCGCCATTTGAAATTTGCATTTTTAATTCTCTATAAATAAAAAACTAATGAATATTTTGCCGAAGTTATAACTTTATGAGAAAAGCTGAATCTTGCCATTCACAAGAGAAAAACAATATCTTTCCAACGACCGTCATGACTGGCCACAGTCATGATCAACCCAATTTTTCACTACATTGTCGATTATTTGGGGCTCAATCTGATAAATGGCGACTTCGATTTCGTGTTTCAATGCATAAATAATTTCTGGATGGTTAGATTAACACTCAGCTTTAACGTACCTCCACAAAAAATAGTCCAACGGATTTAAATCACAGCTTCGAGGCATCAAGGTTGAGACTAATTATTCGATTTGAAAGACGGAACGATTTGAAAATCGATGGAGTTCTGGCAAGTAACCCAGCCCTGTTGAAATCAAATATCTCCACCTCCATCTTTTTGAGTTTTAGGGAACAAAAATTGGATGAACATGGTACGATAACGTTTTCCATATATTCCAAAGTTAGTTTAATGATTTCGTACGTGAACTTCTTGGTTTCCGTGTTAAGGAATGAAACTTATTAGGAAACGAAAGAAAATTACGAATTTCAGAAAAAAATGCTTGGTTTTCTGCATTCTACAGTATGGAAAATTCGTTGTGTTCGTGTACTGATATTGATGGATTAATGCAGGAATTTGATATTGAGCATTCCTCCTATGAGTCGCGTTTATTTATAGATTCGTCTAAATACAGTTCAAAAGCTGTGTTATTGTATAAAATAATGTCTCCTTTGAATATTTATTTATTAATTTTAATTACTTTCGTACATCTGTTGGGTTATTTATTTCATTTGACATTATATATTGAGTTTTGATTATATACGTCTATTAAATGTAAGCAGTGCTTGTTAGACATAAATTTATTTCCAAAAGTTTTTTTGAATAAAAATTTTTTTGAAATTAAAATTGTAGAAGATAAACATATTTCAATTTGTTTTAATATTCAAATTTTGTTATATTTCTTCTATCAAGTAAAAGGCCTTTCTATTTTATTTTATATATAATATATAATTATATTTTGGCTTCAATAAATCTCATTATAGAATGTCAATGAATTTAAATAAACCTTAAAGTAACTCACACTGTTCTTTGATTTTGTTAGAACATAGATCAAACTTGAATTATATAGTTGATCTGTAGTTCAAAGCTTAAGTCTTTTAACACGTGAGTGATGTAGGTTATGTTTTTGATTTTGATATTTGGAATGTTGAAAAAGGGCTAAAGACGGGATTATCTAGAATTATATTTGTTTTTTGAAGATATAGTGCACATTTTTTGAAGATTTTTGAGATAATTTGTTCGAATATTTAAATATATTAAATATTTCAAATAAATTATATTCTTTGAGAAGTCCTTTAAGTGTGTTCATGTTTTTATAAGGCAAGTAGTATTTCTCAAAGGTAAAACCAGAAACAAAATTTTGTCTCCTTTGAATATTTATTTATTAATTTTAATTACTTTCGTACATCTGTTGGGTTATTTATTTCATTTGACATTATATATTGAGTTTTGATTATATACGTCTATTAAATGTAAGCAGTGCTTGTTAGACATAAATTTATTTCTAAAAGTTTTTTTGAATAAAAATTTTTTTGAAATTAAAATTGTATAAGATAAACATATTTCAAGTTGTTTTAATATTCAAATTTTATTGTATAAAGGAAATTAAACATTCTCTTAACCAGTTGCCCATTCAGTGACGATGAAAGAATGTTATGAAAATATGTGCACTCTTCTGGATAAAATAAACTACAACCTGTAGAGATGGCAGCTATGTGAGGACTTAAATGTTGTATGAATTTTAGTGGTACTTCAGGGAGGATTTACAAAATATTACTGTTTTCTTTGTCTATGGGATAGTCGTGCAGTAAATCAGCATTATATAACAAAATTGGGCCACAAAGAATTGTATTCCAACAGGGACCTCAAAATGTTAAGTTTAAACCCCAAAAATGTCCTTCTAACTCCTCCTAACATTAAACTTGGGCTGATGAGAAACTTCGTGAATGCTATGGATAAAGATGGTGATGGATTCAAATACTTAGAACAGATCTTTCCCAAGTTTAGTGATGCTGAATTGAAGAAAGGCATTTTTATTGGGCCACAAATCAGAAAATTGTTGGACGACGTTAAGTTTACATCTCTGTAAACTGTAGCTTCTCAGCTAACCTGGCAATAACTCAAGGCATGGACCTCATTTGTTGGTGTATTAAGAGGATTTTTGGGCAATAATATGGATGCAAACTATCAACAGTTAGTTAATGAACCATTACATGCCTACAAATCGCTTGGTGCCCCAATGTCGTTAAAAATCCATTCACATCTGTCATTTTTTCCTGAAAATTTGGCAGCTGTCAGTGACGAGCAGGGTGAAAGATTCCACCAAGATATTTGGACAATGGAAATTCGCTATCAAGAACGATGTAATCCAGCCATGATGGGTGATTACTGATGGTTTTTGAAGAGAGAAGATATGATCTCTCATAAAAGGAAAAAATAGTATTTTATTAGTATTTTAAGTCAATCTTTGTAATCTTCGTATTTCTCGTAAATGCGAGGTACGTTTAGTAGGTGTAAAACTAAATAAAGTCGATATGTACGGTTAAAAAATTCAGAAAGCATTTTTTTCAGTACACATCAGAATATTGTAATATTAAATGTGGTTCTATAAATGCAACCAGAAAACCTTACGTGTTACATCTTTTTTCCCTCATTTTCGTATTTGGATACGTCCAGCTATCCAGCTTTATGTTACAAAAAAAACATTTTGTTTCGTCGGCCAGTGTTAGTAGCCAGCAATACTCACCAACAATGTCATGGATTGACGAAACAGTTGATGCAAAATGAAAAGAATAATGAAAATTAACATTACTTTCAATTTATGAATTCTATTCTCGAATCGCCGTCCTCCTATTTCAATTTAGATTCAGACAACACTCAAGATTTGTTTCCGTTTATTTATGGAGAAATATGTTGTTCCAACAGCTGTAAAATTACTGTGCACCAAGATCTAGAACATATCCACACGAAATGTTACATTAGGTCAGAAGCCCACTCGATAAAAAGTTGGTAATAGCGAATGGGATCACCAGCAATGTTGGGCAATGAAAAAAACCAATTCGGCGTGAGAGTGGAATGCCAGATTCCATCTGAAATATCGAGGAGGATCCAGCAGCCAAGAACAGAGCAAATAATCCTTACGTTTTACGGATCTTCCTTCGCGCCCTGGTAATTGGCATTCTTATGAATTCAGAGATCGTGACAGCGAATAGGGCTGTATCGCGTTTAAATTCTCACGTTATCTGTTTCCAGGCTATAATAAACTATTTGAATGGGGAGAGAGCAGGCGAGAATGTTTAAAATGTTACTCCATGTTGAATCTTATCTAGGTGAAAAGTTCGCGCCTAGCGCAGTTATGCGATTATTGTCAAAGATTTTTCTGCAATGAATTTATAAGATTGTAGATGTTCTGATTTTCGAGTAGAAATGGTTTCGATAATGTTATTTATTTGCATATTTATGAAGAGGGTATTGACTGAAGCCATTAGACTAAAGGAATCTACACATGGCGTGGGTTATCTTTATATTTTACATGCCTTACTGAAATATGTCAACATCAGCCGATCTTAAGGTGCTTTCTTATCGAATAAAAGAAGCAATTAAATTGAAGCTCTGAAGGGAATGCGGTGTTGTAAGGGAGTTTCTAAATCTTAACTTGGGAGGCGGTGTTTCGTTCTGAGCATGCGCACTAGAACTCTTCAGACAGGCGTGGTGCTCATGCCTGCTTGTGACGCGTGACATTGTGTTTCAAGTCGGAACGGTCGTCGAACACTGTGAGCCTTGTACTTTCGATAGGGATAACTGTGAATTGACATAAGGCAGAAGCCATGTTGTTTTGACATTTCTGTTCAGTAAGCATTGACAAATTATCATGTAGAGACTCACGCCGCAACAACTTTCACAAATTGTTGAAATTTATTTTCAAAATCAGTGTTCTATTCGCCAAACTTAAAGAGCACTTCGTGAAATTCATGGTTTACATAATCGTCCAACAGAGCAGCTTATTCATCGAACTATCGATAGATTTCGGACAGCATTTTCTCTACTCGATAAAACAACAACAAGACAAAGAACGGTACATACAGAAGAAAATATCGCTGCTGTAAGTCATAGTGTTAATGATTATCCAGATTTGTCTATTCGTCGACGTTCACAACAAGTTGGACTCTATGCATCCACCACATGGAAAATTTTGCGTAAAGATCTTGGTCTACACCTATACAAGATCCAACTGGTTCAAGAACTAAAGCCACTTGACCATAATAAGCGTCATTGTTTTGCTGATTCGACCCTAGAACAGCTTTAAGTTGATCCAGTTTTTTATCGTTTGGAATTGTGTTTAGTGATGAAGCTCATTTCTGGTTGAACGACTATGTAAACATGTAAAATTGCCTTATATGGAGTGAAAACAATCCTCTAGAAGTACTGCAGGTTCTATTGCATCCTGAAAGAATGCACTGTATGGTGTGCTTTACACGCTGGAAACATTGGTCCACATTTCTTTAAAAACGATGCTGAAGCTAATGTTACAGTGAATGGTGCTCGTTACAGATCGATGATGAATGATTATTTGTTTCAAAATTTGAATGGTATCGACCCAGAAGTATTTGGTTCCAACAAGATGGTGCTACACCTCATGCTGCTACCGTAAAAATTGATTTATTGAAAGAAAGATTTGGTGATAACATTATTTCGAGAAATGATCCAATTAATTGGCCTCCAAGATCATGCGACATAACTCCACCGGATTATTTTCTTTGGGTTTATGTCAAGTGATTGGTTTATGCTGCTATACCATAAACAATAGACGCTTTGAAGCCAACATAACTCGTGTAATTGATTAAATAAGGCCTGAATTACTCGAAAAAGTGATACAAAATTGGTCTGATCGAATGTGGTTCCTCAGAGCTAGTCGTGATGGACATATGCCGGAAGTTATTTTCCAAACATAAATGTAAATAAAAAAAAATTTGCCTCAATCTCAATTTAAATGTGTTTCATTTCAATTTAAAGTTCTATCACTCTAAAAAGAACACCCGATACATATGAGAAACAGTTATACGATCGGTTCCTTCGTTTCGTAACAAAAGAAAAAGAGTCAAATCTGAATAACTACAGAAACATTTGACCGATTATGTCTATTAGCGGACACTAGTGTGATATTAAGGCCCCAAATCTGCTGTGAAAGTTTCAAATCACTGTCTCTTTTTGTTCGAGAAGACTTTCGAAAGGACGACTAGCATTTTGGTGGGAAAATAGTTACAAGATAACGGTTAGAATGGAAAATGAATACCTTTCAATTGGAGGGAATCATCTGTGAATTACTGTATTAGGTTATTAGAATTATTGTTCAAAGGTGCTTGTCAGAGTTTCTGAAGATACACTCCAGCAATACATCAGTGAATCCAGTAATAACTACGAGATATGAAATCTCTGAAGTTTAATATCCAGTGATATCTCTTGTCGTTAGGGTTCTATGGAACAAGCACGTTGAAACTACTGAGGGTAAAGTAGTAAGGACTTTGATGAAGTGTAGAACTCTGAGACTGAGACTTTGAGCTGTAACACTAATATACTGAGTTGTTTGTACGTCATGATTGTGAGGGCTTATTATTACATACGAGTCAATAGTTTGGCATCGATAAAATATGAAGACTTGCCCGTGTATGCATCATTGGTGCTGTGAGGACAAGCCCAACTAGTGCATTGGAGGTCATTACTGATCTCATATCTCTTCATCTAGTGAAAAATAGATTGGCTCCTGAGACAATTCTCAGAATATTCAGGAAAGGTACAGGTATTGAGGGAATTACAAACCAGAAATCTAGATCCTCTTTCACCAAACATATGTTATCATCCAATCAACCCTGTGACGTTTGATAAAAAAAGATAGCATCGAAAAGCACTTTGTTGAGCAGGAAGAAAAAATGGAGAAGGTAATCCACTAGCCAAACTCTCAGAACACATCCCATCAAATGGTACACAGACGGTTCAAAAACCACCACAGGAGTTGGCACTGGAGTGTCTTGGTCAGGCATCATATACTCACTATCGTTAGGTTTCAGGCAGGAGTACTCGCAAACGAAATATGCGTGAAAATGAATTTAGAAAATAAATATCAAAATGTAATACAACTATCCATTCTGATTCAAGCTACTATTGAAAATTGAAGCTCCCATATCACTGATTCAAAATTGATATAGGAGTGCCGAAGAAAACATAATGGGGGTCTCTCTAGGCCAGGTTCTCGGTCATACGAGATTAAAGGAAATGAGGAGGCCAACGTACTTACCAGAAAAGGAGCATAGACGCCCTTCAATGGCACGAAACGTTTTTATGGTATAGGGAAATGCTCCTATGATGAAGAGTTTGGAAACAAATTAGAAACCGAAAAGAACACTTTGGCTGAATCTTCAGACACTGGATCACTAGTTGAAGTTTTTTGGCAACTTCGATACTGCTAGTTCCATCTCCGCAAAAACATGCTTCATCTCCTTGCTAGTTTTCTTACTGGCCATAGCTTATCAGAAAACTATTTCTGTACACTTCAACACCTCCGTTGTCGATTCGAGCTTTTTGCGATGTATGACCGAAACTCTATTTTGGTTGGATTAACACTAAATCCATCCTACAGACACCCCATCGATTGATGATGTCAATGATGTTAGGATAATCGTTGTTCCTTCGAACTTTCCTCTAATTCTGATCAGGAGGTCATCGCCATAACCGTTGCAGCTAAGAAGAGGCAACAGAACCCCGGCTTTTCCCTTGCTAGCGACTATGACCGACAAAGATCCTCAGTGACTCTTCGTGCCACAAGTACGAAATGAATCCATTCGATAGTGGCAGGGTTCACCCCTTTTCTTCTCGAGGCCTTCCCTATGGCCTGGGCCTTATCGTTCTTATATAAATCACCTTCCACATCCACAAAGGTAAACATTGCAACCTCCCTGGATTCCAGCGATGACTCCAGCTTCGATATTAGCTTGTGTAGGGCATCCTGGATTTACCAGGTTAGCATGTGGACTATCGCCCACGCAAGTGGTTCTTCTTCAAAACATTTCTCCTCAAGGTTTTCTGTGGAGCTACCGCCCGCCTTTTCAATAAAGCCTCAGCTTTTCGAATTGATCCATGTCAATGGAACACTTTGCCAACGTTGCACCGACCTTAGTATTTTATTCGTGATGAATTGTTGAACGAAAAACATGCGTTCACAGAACCAGGCAATTTTATACACGAGTTTCACGACTTCTCAACTGGTATTAAGACCATTACCAAAAGATACAGTGCAATATATAATTAAGGAGGAGAACTACAAGACTCCGGGGTCATTCCTATTCTCGAAACTTCGGAACCCCGCCCCTCACGTCGTCACTCGTCGAATTTCGCAGGATCGCAGTTCATCCAGAGGATTCTCAAATTTCGAGAGAAGCATACGTGTAATCCGGTCGCCAACATGAACCCAGCGGGTGGTTTCGGTATTATTTGCTGACAGAGGCCCGTCAGCGCTCGGGCCGCAACAATTAAACAGCAGATTATACTTCTCCCTAATTATATGCAAATGCTCGTCGGAAAATGGAGGTGCCGCGCCTTTGTAGTCTTGTATTCTTTCGAAGGAAAGTTTTATTATCCTGTTTGCGAATAATGACGCGTACTTTAACACAAAGGATTCGGAAATTATGCTGTTCTTCCGACAGAAGAACTTGGCGCTCACGTAATTTCTTAATGGGAAAGTTGAATTCCAGAGTTGGCATTGGATTAATTCGGATTACGGGATTTGCAAAATCGGATCGATTCAGAGTAGACGTTTTTTTTAGTTTTTTTTTACTGTCGTTGAGATATCTCCGAAGTTTTATATTTTGAGTGAAGTGCCTTTCTCTCAAATTGAAAGGGGGGTTAGGTAATCAAGAAAATAGGTGGGAGAAACATTCCATTATTTTTGAATGAATTGCAAAACTTTATTTAACATGTTTCGCATTGTATATGGTGTGGATAGCTCAGCGGGAGAGCATCGGACTCGTGACCGGGAAGTCCGCGTTCGAATCCTGTTCAGGTGGGAAAGAAATTTTTCAGTTGGACGAGTGTCTGTCACTATTTCACTGTTGGGTCAAAAATTAACAGTGCTGTGACCTAACGTGGCGTAAGATGCAGTAACAAAGCCTACACAGAAAACAACTGAACTCCTAACTCGCAAAAGCTGAAAAATCATCTGAGGGATCTTCACAGAAGATCTAGGAGTATCAGGATAAATATAAAAAAAAAATTGTCCGATTTGGGTCAAATATGCACCGTTTGGTTTTATAATTTGTTACCATTTCATGATGCCTCTCTTTTAGAAGTCTTGGTCCTCATCGGCGACAACCCTAGTTATCGATTTTCACAACCTTCTCTTGATTTACATTTTTCATCATTCAGGAAATTTTGTAATATGAAAAAGATGATGAACGCTTAGTGCCAGGTCTGTACTATATGGTCGATGCATTTAAACTTCCCAATTAAGCTCCTGGAGTCTCTGGCGAGTCATCTACAAACGTGTATGGCCTGACGTTGTCTTGGTGCAGCACAACACCTCTTCTGTTTTTCAATTCTGGCCGTTTCTAATCAATCGCTACCTTCAAACGGTCCAATAGTTGACAGTAGAGATACAAATTAAGTGTTTGGCCATATGGAAGCAACTCATAATAAATGATTCTTTTCCAGTCACACCAAATGCATAGTTGGACATTGAACATCTTGAGCTTTGCTCAAATGGTTTAAAACTGTTTTGTAGTCAATCGTCTTCAGCTCCTGGGCGACTACTAACATGTCGGTCAACTTAGATCATTTATGTGATTTTATCGATAGTTTCAACCAATGAACTAACCGAATTCTTGATTTCTTCTAACGTAGAAGGTCAGGTCATTTTCACTTCAGCTGTGATGTTACTATGTAGGGCAACTTTAGCTTCATGGTTAGCTGAATTTTGAATTCTATCAAGTAATTGTTGATAAGATATGATTTTCACACGATAGACAAATGCCTTCGTATGTTCCCCCAAATTCAAATCTAAAGGATTAAGATACTATTAGTCCACCAGAAACAATTCATTCAACCAAGAAATCATTCATCTCCTTCTATGTAGTTGTGCATCATCGTTCTGATACCATATATTTCCAAAAATGTGTGACCTGCTACATAACGTGTGACGCATACATTATTCAACAGTTTGGCAGGATAGGTTATTTTAAACAAAATGAAACATTTCACATCACAACAGCGATGCGAAATTATTGAAAATTAGGTTAATAGAAGATTAAGTTCATGTTATGTTTCAACAAGACTCTATACAGGGCGTCTACTTTTCAAAGGGCCAAACTTCAAGAGGGGATCACACAAGTTATTTGCAACAAAAATTGTCATATAGCACATGATCGAAATGTTGATGGTTATCCTTCAATTTAACATTTCTTGATTTCACGAAATATTTCAAGTTTTTATAAAATCAATTATACTTCAGTTATCCTTCTGGCCTCATCAAAATCAACTATAGGATGTTTTTTTGAAATGATAGAACTTTAAATTGGAATAAAACACATTTAAATTAAGATTGAAGCCAAATTTTTTTCATTCGAAAGATAATTTTATGACATATGTTTAAAAATAATTCTGGACTACTTTTTCGAGTAATTCAGACCTTATTCCGTCAATAACACGAGTTATGTTGGCTTCCAAAGCGTCTATTGTTCCTGGTTTATCAGCATAAACCAATGACTTGACATAACCCCAAAGAAAATAATCCAGTGGAGTTATGTCGCATGATCTTGAAGGCGAATTAATTGGACCATTTCTCGAAATAATGTCATCGCCAAATCATTCTTTCATTAAATCAATTGTTACGGTAGCATCATGAGGCGTAGCACCATCTTGTTGAAACCAAAACCCTTCGGGGTCGATATCATTAAAATTTTGAAACAAATAATCATTGATCATCGATCTGTAACGAGCATCATTCACTGTAACATTAGCTCCGGCATCGTTTTTAAAGAAATATGAACCGATGATGCCTCCAGCGTGTAAAGCACACATTGCATTTTTCAGGATGCAATGGAACCTGCAGAACTTCTTGAGGATTGTTTTAACTTCATATACGCCAATTTTGCTTGTTTACATAGCCGTTCAACCAGAAAGGAGCTTCATCACTAAACACAATTTTACGATAGAAAAGTGGATCAACTTCAAGCTGTTCTAGGGCCCAATCAGCAAACAAACGACGCTTATTATGGTCAAGTGGCATTAGTTCTTGAACCAGTTGAATCTTGTATGGGTGTATACCAAGATCTTTACCCAAAATTTTCCATGTGATGGATGCACAGAGTCGAACTTGTTGTGAACGTCGACGAATAGACAAATCTGGATCATCATTAACACTATGACTTACAGCAGCGATATTTTTTTCTGTACGTACAGTTTTTTGTCTTGTTGTTGTTGTTGCATCCACTAGACAAAATGTTGTCCGAAATCTATCGATAGTTCGACGAATAAGCTGCTCTGATGGAATATTATATAAACCATGAATTTCACGAGGTGCCCTATAAGTATGGCGAATAGAACACTGATTTTGAAAATAAATTTCAACAATTTATAAACGTTGTTGCGGCGTGAGTCTTTCCATGATAATTTGTCAATGCTTACTGAACAGAAATGTCAAAACAACATGGCTTCTTCTTTCTGTCAAATCACAGTTATCCCTTTCGAAAGTTCTATCACTCTAAAATAACACCCGATACAAATGTCTTTCTATTTGGTTGCCGTCTGGAAAACGCAAACAGTACTCTCGAACTACTGCGCGAGCATTTCCATTCGAAAATCTATAAATCAACAACATGTTTTATATTTTTCTGATTGTCTCGGTCTTTACTTGACGGAAATTCATCTTCAATATAAGAAAAACAGATGTTAACTTCCGCTATTTTATTGATTTACACTAAAATTGTTTCGTCATACCATGACTTCATCAGCTGAGTATTTAAACTGAGGTATACAATGCAAAACGTGACCTTAAATACAATTACAAAAAATAGAGGAGTGGAAAGAGATGGTTTACAATAAATGAAAAATATTAAATAGGAGGGATCTGTTGAAATCTTTTTGATCATTCAATAAAATTTGTCTTACAGTTACCGTTAATTGTAGATAATTTACTTGTTAAAATAAATTACCTGAAAGCAATATCACTTGTATATCCAGAATTTCAAACGAAACAAAATTTTTTTCATTAATTTATATAGACCAAAAATCTGAAAATATTGCTAGATATTCAAAGAAAAAAAATATAACTTCTCTTTTAAGACCATTAATTCTTCAGGCAGCTTAATAAAGAATAATAAAGACGTCATTCCTAAAAACAAAAAATCAGGAGTTTACAAGTTAACATGTAGTGATTGCCCATGTGTATATATGGGACAGACAGTCCGTTCATTCCAAACAAGGATACGAGAACATGAAAAATGTTATATTAATAATAAACCAAATTCAATTTATGCCAACCATTTGTTAGAGACTGGTCATAGTTTTAATATGAACTATGAAATATTACATATCGAAAACAAAAGTCAGGAACTAAATCTTTTAGAAACTTTAGAGACCAATAGATATAATAAAAGAAAAATCTTATTGAATGATCAAATAGATTTAAACAGATCCCCCCTATTTAATATTTTTCATTAATTGTAAACCATCTCTTTCCACCCCTCTATTTTTTGTACCAGAGCTGTGTATTTAAGGTCACGTTTTACATTGTATACCTCAGTTTAAATACTCACCTGATGAAGTCATGGTATGACGAAACAATTGTCGTGTAAATTTAAGAAAATAGCGGAAGTTAACATTTGTTTTTCTTATATTGAAAATGTTTTATAAATTGAGTTAATTCGTTAGATTCAAGAAAACGCACTACAACCCAAAATTATTAGGCGATAGAAACTGTACGATCTTTGGGAATTATTCAATATAGCTACTTTGATGGAAACATAATTTTTCCAAGACATTTTGATGTAGTTTTTCAGAAATTAATTTATATAGAGATTTAAAAGAATAATTCCGATTTTTCATTCAAAATTATCCAGGAAGAATTGGAAAATAATCTGCATCACAGTGACTGTTAGCTTGTGCTATCTATTGAAGTAAATGGATATTGCTTATTCAGAAAAGCCCAGATAAATTCGTACTTCATTTGTAACAAAAAAAATTAACAAGTCGGACGATGAATAGCTGAACGTATCGCTGCACCTCTTCCGAATTCATGCCCGTCCACTCCACCAACCCTCCGGGAAATAATACTAATTTATCAAAGTCTTCCAATTACCAAGTTTGATTAGAACATAAACGTTCATGACTTTTGATTATTACTGTTCAGACTTTCTAGACGTTCATTAGCAAAGTTTGTAAAATAGGGAATTTCAGATAGGAGAGTTTGGGAAGAAGGGAGTCATGGTCTTATTATTAAGTTTATGGATCAATTTGGATCTGCGTGAGGTTGTATTCAATTATTTATCGGTTAACTTCAACCAGGGAAAGGAGAGAAAACATAAGTATGAAAATTGGCTTAAAATGAATTAAACTGACTGATTTGATTCACTTCTATGTTAATCAATGTATATGCCTCATATCCATACAATGGTATGGATATGAGGATAAAAAATGTTTTATCCTCTTTATTGTCTTATATACAGCACTTTTTCCCAGTACAATCAATTGCACTAATTTTTCAACGCTTTGAAAACTTTTTGTATACAAATATTGTATCTGTTTTCTTTAAACTAGTTGCGACATTATTTCATAAATTATACCCCTGTTAACAATCGACAATATTTGACAAATAGTGTTGCCAAGCAACTCTGGCCATAGCCGACTATCTGCATAACCTATTTTATACATTACTTTTGTCTTTGAATGTTACGAAAAAGAAATATATTAAAATTATGAAAAATAATAAATTCCGGATACTTTCTAGATGGACTATATATTTCAATGTGTGAATTTTCCAGCAATCAAGCAGATTAAAAGTTAAACAAAACCTATACAAAATGATTGATATTCAAATTAATACCGTGTTTAGGAAAAACTTTTTCTACTCAGTAACGTGAAGAAAATATCCGAAACATTGTACTATTATAGCAGAGGTTTTTTTTAGAGTGTTAGAACTTTAAATTGCAAAAAAACACATTTAAATTAAGATTAAGATGCTCTATGAGTTTGGCGAATAGAACACTGATTTTGAAAAAAAAATTTCAACAATTTGTAAACGTTGTTACGGCGTGAGTCTTTCCATGATAATTTGTCAATGCTTTCTGAACAGAAATGTCAAAACAACACGGCTTCAACCTTCTGTCAAATCACAGTTATCCCCATCGCAAGTTCTATCACTCTAAAAAACATACTATGTATATATATTATAATAAAAAACCAAAACTTTAGGCGAACCCTGTACAAGTTTAGAGAATTACTCCTTTCTAATCAGTAATCTGTTTCACCTAGAAATCTGAATAATCCAAATATGAAATGGTCAACTATATATGTTGTTAAATTTCTTAATAAAAAGATTGGAACTTCATTCAACAATCACAATTCTTGGCAGATATTGTAATTGAAAAAATTGTTTATAGAATAGAATAATGAATTGCCAACTAGATGTGAAATCGAGATATGATAATATTTCGAAACGATGAAATTTCTTTATAATTTCAGTTAGAATGATACACCTTGTTTTGAATATGTAATCATATAAATATCGAAATCATCAGCAGAATAAACCTGTAGAACAGTTGAGGAAAGTTGAATAGAGTGAGACAAAAACTATATTTGTCCATACTTATATCAATGTTTTCGCCCTCCTATAGAAATAACTAGGACAATCGATGAAAGGAAAATTTTTATTTCATTGGATTTGTCCCATTGTATGTCAGCAATACATTCTTTCAATATTACATTATCTCTGAATAAATGAACGTGTGATGAAACATTGAATTCTAATGACAACAAATCTATATTGGAAAAAATGAAAGAAGCGCTGACTTGACGACAAAAGTTTTGATGTCTCGATAAAGTGAATCAAACTGACTTTTAAAATTTACCATTTTTCGAAATTTCAATATATCATTTGAAACTGATCCAGGTAATTTTTATCCTCTTCATTTGAAGTAGAGGTTTTAGTTCAAAAAATTTTGCAATGACCGGAACAAATAACAATCCGAAGGTGCCAGATCTGGAGAATATGTTGGGTGTGGCAGTGTATCCCATTCGAGCTGTAACAGTTTTTTGCGAGTGAGCAAACTTGTATGAGGTCTCGAATTATCTTGGTGGAACACTACACCTTTTCTATTGATTAATTCTGTCCTTTTCTGATGAAGTGCATCATTCATATTATCAGCTGATAACAGTAGACGAATTAGTTGAGACAGCATCACCTTTTTTATTATTATTATTTATTGTACATGATACAGTAAAAGTGAGTTCATGCACAAATTCTGACCATCAAAAAAAAAAACAGAATTGTCAAACAAATGTCACGATATCATGCGATACAAATACAATAAAAAACAAACATATTCAAAAATATTAAAGAAAGTGAACACACAAATATAGGGTACGATGTCGCAGTTAATTTAAAAATTCGCTCACTTTGTATATAGTTTTCTCTAAAAGTATCTCCCACTGAACACTGTTACATTAAGCTGTTTCATATGATTTGGAAGCCTATTATACACTTTAAGGCAAGTATGATTAGGACCTTGTTGGGTCTTCCGTATCCTTGCCTAAGGAATAGCAAAGTTTTCACGTGTGTTATGCCGATGATAGTCGGAATTTCTTATGAACTTGTGCTGTTTGTTGTGAACATAGTTGACGCAGGTAAATATAAATACAGGTGTTATTGTCAGAATTCTTTCCCTCTTGAAATAATCCTCACAGCTTTCGGTGCTCTTCATCCCGAATATGGCTCGAACAGCTTTCTTTTGTTGAATGAGAACTCTTTCAGCTTCTGCACTTTGACCCCATAGGATTATACCAAACAGCCAGTCCATGGAATGATGAATGATAAACCATTTAAGCAACCTCCTAGTGGGGAATTTGTCTTATCCTTCTTATCATAAATATTGTTGTTGATAACTTATTGCAGAGATTAGTTATATGATTTTTCCAATTCAAACCCGATTGAAATTCCAATTCTGAATACTTAATCCAGGCAATCATACTCAATTAATTGCTAAACATAATCTTCTGTGTTTTTGGCGGATTGATTTGCAAACCATTAGATGAAAACCAGTTTATCGCTTCCACCTCTGTGGTTTTAGTTTTCTCGTGTAAGTTTGTCCACGAGTTAGGCTTGTTTAGAAATGAGGTATCATCGGTGAAGCTACAGATTTTATCTGAAGGTGCATGGTCAAAAATATTATTCAGGAACAGAATAAATAAAATCAGACCCAGGATGGACTCCTGAGGAACACCTACCTCCATTCTTCGCAAAGACGACACCTTCCCTCTTCCATCTCACTGCCCGATATCTGTCTGACAGGTACGACGTGAACATTTCCAGTGTCTTTCCTCTCACGGCATAATGCTGTAGTCTTTCCAAAAGGAGTTGATGGCATATACTGTCGAAAGTTTTGATCAGATCAACACATTTATACCTCTTCGCCGTTGTTATATGCTTCCAAAATTGTTTCAAGCACGTCGATCATGGCCGTAACTGTTGATTTTCCTCTTCTAAAGCCGTGTTGTGCTTCAAAAAAGATCACAAGTCTTTTTTCAAAAAATCAACTAGCCGTTTTCTCAACACTAACTCGAAGATTTTCGAAATAACGGGTAAAATAGATATTGGTCTGTAATCTGAGCAGTCTTCTGCATTTCGCTCTTTTGGAATCGATATTACTAATGCCATTTTCAGCTCATCAGGAAAATTGTCTTGGTCTTTGCAGTCATTGAGGTTTTTGCATGAGGGTTCGTTTATATGATGAATATTGGCTTTCGAAATGCTTCGAGCCGGTTCATCTTTTTTCTCCATGATCTTTTGCGTTTGCAATTGTTATATACAACCCATTTTTTGTTCGCAGTAATGATGCACTTCAAAAATGGACCATTTTCTTGACGTTTGAGGAGCAAATGACAGATGTCAACGCGACGACATAAATTTTTATCCGTGAGAACATGGATAACCCATATGTCGTGCTTCAAGGTTGAAGCCAGGCCTTTCAAGTGGCCATAAACGGTTGAAATCGATTAATTCAACCTCTCACTGATCTCACGTGTTGTTATTCACTCATCTGCATCAATGCATGGCCTTCCGAAGCGTGGACATCAAACTTGCCGGATCAAAATTTTGCAAATCAGTTCTGGCACTGGCGTACTGTCACATATTATCCATACACATCGCTTAATTTCTTTCTGGATTGAAGAGCATTTTATCTTTTTTATAGAAAAATATTAAAGTATGACGAAAATGCTGCTCATTGCTCTCCACATTCAAAATGGCACCAACCAAAAACTGCAGCGTAAAATTAATTGAACTTTTTCACACAGAAGCCTTGCTAAATCAGCTCTCAAAACATATAATGATTATGCAGCTTTAGTATGAAGTTGGATTCGAAAAAATACAATTAAATCCTCTGACGGGTAAAAACGAAATTATTTTTCGAGAAACCTTATGATGATTCCTTGAGTAATAAGAAACAAAAATGGCAAAAAAAAACAGGCGATGAGGGAAAACACGAAAAACAGTGTATAAATAAAACACAAAATACAATATATGCAAAATAACTCGCTAGAAAAAGGACATAATTTCAATAATGAGCAAAAAATATTTCACATTGAAAATAGAAGTAATCGACTTGACCCATTGGAAACACTGGAAATCAATAAATATATTTTTATTTCTTCTGTGAAGATCCCTCAGAAGCTTTTTCAACTTGTGTGAGTTGGAAGTTCAGTTTTGTTCTGGTTAGGCTTTGTTACTGCAATCTTAAGCCACTTTAGCGCTGTTAATTTTCGGTCAAAAAGTGAAATGTTGGCTGAAACCCGCCCCACTAGTAAATTTGTTTCCCACCTGAAACAGATTTGAAACGCCGACCTTTCGCTTAGGATTCCAAAGCACTTATCACTGAGCTATCGACACTCATAATCAATAATATATAATATCAATCCATACAAGAAGAAAAACAAATTATATTGAATAACATTTCAAAATCCCTCTCAAGTAAATGTAAACTATTTTCATCGCCCTCTATTTTACACTCTCCTCTCTATAATTTTTGTGAAACTATTTTCATCGCCCTCTATTTTACACTCTCCTCTCTATAATTTTTACGGAACAATCATGAGAAAAAATTGTTTTGTAAACATTAAAATCAAGCATAAGTTAAAATATTTTTTCATATATAAATTTCAAGATGAATTTCGATCATATAAAAACTGAAAGAATCGAGTATCGAGTGTAACCTATCAGTAAATAACGTTTCCTTCCTTTATTCTTGCAGAAACGTTCTATTTGTAGATACATCATTATGAAGATGTGAAATTGGTCATATATATCTCGATAAAATTGCATGTCTCACGGAGGACTTGACATTGAGAAAACCTATAATGCACTCTAGATAACGAGCATGAAGTTACTCATTGAAAGATTCATGACAATATTTCGATTATTCTTAGAGTAGAACTTCTATACGTATCATAAAAATCCTTCTACCGTGAACGAATAATTTTAGTTTAAGTGCAGTCGTAAATTCAAGGTAACTAAGAATGTGCCGTAAATCCAGGATTTCTATGAAGGATTGAATTATCAGAGTGGTTGTTCTGAAATTTCATCGATTTCTTGCTGTTTTATTATAAAGGATATAATTTCAACACCTTGTGTGTTGAATCTTTGATTGTTTCAGTTTTTATTAGATGGAAATTCATTTTGAAATTTATAAACTGAAAAGAATTTCAATTTCCGCTAATTTATATGGTTATCGCAACTGTTTCGTCATACCATGAATTCATCAGGTGAAAAATGATGAAAGAAGTGATTCCACAAGATTGTTTTTCGGTATATTTATTGGGTGACTGTGGCATCATCAAAATTAATTCATATGTTGGGGTATTTTCAAAAAAGGCCAATGAGTTACTATGCACAAAGACTCACTTGATAAAGTCATGGCATGACGAAACAATCGTTATGAAAAAAATCAAATTCGGCGTAAGTTGAAAATGTTTTTCATTCATGAAACAACTTAAATTTATATACTTGAAATATATGTCTTTAGCCTGTAAATAAACCAATTAAAATCTAATATACAGGTGTGGGAAAGACAGTCTGAAACAAAGGAAATTCAATGTTAATCTAAAGGACCACGAGGGTCCAGTGAATCAGAATGATTCACACTTCAAACGTGGGATGCGTTGGACCATTTCTGCTATAAATAAATGCGACAATCTTATTCCATTGTATGCGAGGAATTTATTTGCCACTATCATTGACACACATAATTTCCTTTGAGAAAATGAATACTTAAGTTTTTTTTGTTGAAGAATGAACTATTCTCATTTACTTTTTCCATCATAGTTTCACAAAATTCCGTTCGTTTGATATGGTCTTCAGGAAAACTTTCTTGGTTTGTTTGAACCTTCTTTTTCAGATGATTTTCATTAATGATTATTTGTGGTTTATCAATCAAGCAATGCCTGCATGTTCCTAAACACCTACATTTCTCGATTTTTTTCAGTTATTTCAGAAATGGCCGAACTTTAAGGAATCGGCCTATCTTCAACGGGTAACAATAAATGAAACCATTGTCTCTTGAATTTATCAACCTTCGAGTACCATTTTATGATCTAATTTTTTACTTCTACACTGAACATTTCGTTTCATTTTATTTTTAACTGGTATGGACTAACGCATCTCACGTTTGAAGTGCGAATGAATCTGCGTGTTGAAAGAAAAGTGCAGAGCCTCGTATCGATCGAAGAATCCCTCCACTCGTCGCTGCCATTCAGAGAAGGCAGTCGTTTATTCATTATCGCATTGCGCTGAGGTTTTGATTCTTCCAATGTTCCACTGGACCTTGGTCATCCTCTAGATTAACATTGAATTCCCTATGTTTCCGACTGTCTTTTCCATACTGGTATATCTCTGCTGTTTCAATTTGAAGTATACTTTTCCTATAATTTGCATACTAATTGTTAATCAATTACACTGAAGACTTTAAGAATGTATCTTTACATACCAAGTAATTCTTTCAAAAGTTTTTGAGATTGAATTTGTAGAGGTTTCGGAAAATTAATGCAGCCATTTTCTGCAATGTTTGTAATAATATTCAAGCATCAACTTTACCGTGATTAAAATTTTAACTAAGCCCGATGCATTAATATTAACCACGAAAAAAGGTTCGAAGTTGCGTTCGTATTTGAATTCAAAATTGTTATGTCGAAAAACTCAATGTGAAATCAACCTTTCAAGGGTAAAATGTTTCCATCTCCATGTAGAACTCATCAAAATGAACCTTTGACAAAAAATCTTATAAATGTATATGAATTGCGGAATGTAACAAGCGATTTCCAACCAAAGGATCTTTTAGCATTGCCTTGTTAGAAATATTCAATCTGAGCAATGCTGGTTATGTAACATTTCCATAGGCGTACCTCAATTTCGCGTATATCTCTATATCAATACCCTCTCTTATGTTGAGAACGCGATATTTCACCGCGAAAGCCACTTTTATTCAGACCTGTCATTCTTCCGTTTCCTTTACTAATATATCAGCGTCATCTCTGTGCCACGTCCTTATTCAGGTGCTGCATACGCTCGAGATTCCCATTCATAATTCAGACGAAAGGAATATCGTGGGTTGCACCACCAAGCGGCACTTGAAAGGAGAATAAATATCCTAAGGCTGTTTTTCACGTGAACATCACAAATGAAGTCAAGACCGAGTTGCCCAGCAACACAATAGGAGTTTCCAATTTTTTTCGGTAGATGGTTGCAGTGATCGATATCTCTTAAGTATTCTTCTAGTAAATTTAGATTTATTCTCGATGTCAAGGTGAAATTTTGCACCGAAAAAAATTATTTTGCTGTTTTTTGTTTGGTCCATTCAGTTGTGAGTTGAAAAGTGGTGAAAATGAGAAGGGAAAATTCGGTACGTTTTACAGTTTTTCTTTGATAAAGGTGACGATGCAAGCCCGGCAGCTGAAATTGCGAATGAAGTATATGGTGCTGGTACTATAATAGCTACTTACGTGCAATTTTGATTTCGTCGATTCCGTTCAGGTATTTTTGATGTAAAGAAGCACCTCGCACATTCAGGCCCGTCGTAAAAAATGTCGGTAAAATCACAGAAATAATAGAAGTTGACCAGCATGTTAGTAGTTGTAGCATTGCCCAGGTATAACAATAACCATACGTTGCCGGCTTCTCTCGCTGAGGATATCACTGCGAGAGGAATCGACCCGCTAATTTGTAGATGGACACAGGCAATGCTATGCAGCAGAACTATAACGACCTCATACCAGGATGAGGTTTTAGAGTTCTAGGCTGCGAAGGGCTGTTCGCAGATGGGTATTCTCTCACCCTTACTGTGGACCCTTCTGGTTGATGACCTGCGAGCGACCATCTCTCTGTGGGGAGTCGATGTTCAAGCATTTACTGACCTGGCAATCATAGTGATAACTCGGAGGTGACGATATCAGCCGTCCTTCAAGAGATGCTGGATACTATCGACAAATGGTGTATAAGGGAAGATATGTAATAACCCACAAAATATAGTTATAGTACCATTCACCAAAAAGCAGAAATTGGATGGATTAGAACCACCGACAGTCCATGGTGAAACAATACAATTCTCTAATAAGGCAAAATACATGACTGCAGAAGACTCTCAGTTGGAATGCACACCTAAACATTGTGTGTCATAAAGCGAGAATAGGATACGGACCTGCAGGCGAATATGCGGTAAAACCCGGGGTTGAAAGCCCAGGCAGATGTATTGGCTACACACTATGGTAATCACAGATAACGTATGACACTGTAGCGTGGTGGAAAAAGGGCCAACAAACGCTTGGCCAACATAAGCTCACTCAAGACAGGCTTGCCTGCGTTTTGCACCACACCCACGGCAGCCATGAAGGCTCTACTAAATCTACCACCCTGCGCCTGCTCTCGTAGAGGGAGGCGGAACAGACCACATACAAACTGCATCAACTGGTGATTGACAGGCCAGAGGCAATAGTGCTCAGGACTGCTGGACGAGCTTTTAACGGGCGGTGGGTTGTCGACATTCAAGCATTTGCTGATGACCTAGCAATCATAGCGAAAGGTTAATTGGAGGTGACGATATCGGCCGTCCCTCAAAAAATACTGAACACTATTGACAAATAGTGTACAAGGGAAGATATGTTTCATGACCCACAGCAGGTAGTTATATAACCATTCACTAAGAAATGGAAGTTGGATGGTTTAGAACCACCGACTATTCGTGGAGAAATAAAAAAATTCTCCTATGAGGCAAAATACCTGGGAATAGTCCTAGAACAAACTCTCAGTTGGAAAGCACACCTTGACAAAGTGTGTCATAAACCCAAATAGGATTCTGGACCTGCAGGCGAATCTGCGGTAAAACCTGGGGTTTAAAGCCCAGTCAGATGTATTGACTATACACTATGATAATCAGACCACAGTCTGTCGCATGGTGGACAAAAGGCCAACAAACGATTGGCTAACATAAGCTCACCCGACAGGTTTGCCTTGCAATTACAGGTACGTTTCGCACCACATCCACGGCAGCCATGGATGTCCTACAAAAATCTACCACCACTGCACCTACTCGTGCAGAGGGAGACAGAACGGACCACGTACAAACTATATCAACTGGCGATCGACAGGCCAGAGGTAATAATGATGTGAGGCTCAGGACTGCTGTCACGAGCCAAGAACAGCATTTCAATGTAATCGTTCCCAGCCGGGACGAATGAACCCAGCATGCTGAGGTTCTATTGAGGACCGACCTTGGCTTGTTCACAGACGGCTCGCGAACGACGAACGAAACGGAAGCGGGAGTCTGTGGGAAAAAACCGAAAATCAAGATCTCGTTGAGTCTCGGTCAAAACGCAACCATATTCCAGGCATAAGTTTTTGCCATTGAGACCGCGGCAGATCTGCTGATAAAACGGCAAAATCAAAATATTAACTTATGGTCAGTCAGTACTGAAAGCTCTGGAATCCAGCTGTTGTACATTGACAACAGTCTGGAGTTTCCGCACGGCTTTAAGCAGGCTCAGTATGCATAACAGAATCATTCTTGTTTGGATACCGAGCCACTCAAACTATTTGGGTAACGAAGAGGTAGACCGGCTGGCATTTGCTGAAGCTGCACACCCTCTGGTAGGACCGGAACCATTCCTGAGAATACCACATGACGTGGCTAAGTGGACGACAACAGGCATAATGAACTCAAGACCATAGTCTTTCTGGCTGAGCCATTCTGGACTAAAACATTCGAAGGTGTTCCTTCGAACAGCTTCGAATATAAGATGGCGGACCTAGAGCTTGGTCTGGATAGGGCCAAACTGAGAACACTTGTCGGGATTATGACAGGTCACTATAGGCTGAAAGCGCATTTGCACAAAATAGGTCTGGCTGAAGCCGATAAATGCGGGTTGTGTCTTAAGAATACTGAAACAGCCATGCACTTCGTCTCAGAGTGCCCAGCGGTGAGTCGCATCAGGTTCGAGGTCTTTGGTCAGGCTTTTATAGCCACTGCGAACTGAAAAAATTACCCCCGAATAAGAATGTCGGTTTTATCCAAAAGCTGGATATCGTCGGGAAAATATAAATATACATCACTTGTTGTATAGACGTGGTGTCAGAGCGTGGTGTACACATCGGCTCTTCAATAAGTGGTTCAAACAGTTGATTTACTGGAGAATAAAACCTATACTTGTCGAGTTCGGATTCTCAAACTAGCCCTTTCACAATAGTGGTTTGTGTTCATCATTGGAGAGTGAGATTTCCGAGAATTTTGATTCCAATCCAAAATTCCTGTAAAATATCGAAGGAATTCAACGATCAAAGATAAGCACCATATTGATTGAATATTTTGATAGCTGATAGCAAGATGCCTAACAAAATTTCATGTCATTGTTGTCGTAAACAATACGAGGGTCATCAGGTCTTATCGTGTGCCATATGCGGGAATTCCTTTGGAGGCGCCTGTGTTGGTATGGGAAACTCCGAAATACGTATCATAAACACGAAGAAGTCAATGGCGTGGAATTGCCCTGGGTGTGAAGATTTGCGGGATGATGTTAAATCGTTGAAGTCGGTTATTTCTTCTCTGCAGGCAGAAATACAGCAGCTCAAGGTCTCTATTCAGTCTCTGTCGTCACAGCCTCGAGAAACTATTGATGATGGGAAGTTTGAGGAGATTCTCTTGGAGTTCGAGGAGCGTCAGAGACGCAAGAACAATTTAATACTTCATGGTTTGACTGAGCCAATTGATGGATCAAATGATGAAATGATTGCTGCTGACTGTCGGACTGTCAATGAGATGCTCGGGTCTACTCTGCCAGGTTTTCCCATCCTGAGACCATCGGATATTAAGCGTTTGGGAAAGCGACCAGTTGCTAATGATAAGCCAAGGCCTCTCAAACTCATCATGAGTGGAAGTCATCTTGTCTTCAAGGTCTTGGGGAAATTCAGGGTATTCAGAAGGGACTTCAATGTGTTCATCTCCTCAGATAGGACCCCAAGACAGAGAGATTATTTCAACAAGATTAAAGCTGAATTGGAGCAACGAAGATCTTCGGGGGAAAGTGTTGAGTTGAGGTACAAGAGAGGCGTCCCTGTTATAGAACATTTAAACCCAAATCTCCCAATTGCACGATAAGAAGGAATACATTGTATTATCAGAACGTACGAGGCCTAAATACTAAAACTATGGAACTAAAATCTAATGTATTAAGTGAAGATTACGATGTTGTGTGTCTGAGTGAAACATGGTTGCAGGATGGCGTGTATGATTCTGAGTTGTTTCCTTCTAACTACGATGTTTTCCGTTGTGATAGGAACCTGGTTACCACGGGTATGTCAACTGGAGGTGGTGTTCTAGTGGCCGTGCGTAGTGAGTTGTGTGCAGTGCAGGTGGACATTTCAGAACTCGCTGCTCTTGTTCCTTCCATAGATGCTGTGGCTTGTAAGATAATGTACAAAAATCATTATGTCTCTATTTTACTGTTGTATATTCCGCCAAGGACTGATGTTGCATATTATGAACAATTTTTTGATTTGTTGTCCACATTCGACGCATTACAAAATGATAGTTTAATCGTGTTAGGAGACTTTAATTGTCCAAGATATGTTGAGAATTCTTGTTTTGACGGTCGCTCATTGGTTCTCAACGTGTTTTCGGAATCATTACAGGTGAAGCAGTTCAATGAGGTATGTAACTCTGGAAATGCATTGTTGGACTTGGTATTCTCAAGTTTTAATTGTGATGTCATTGAATCATTGTGCTCACTTGTGGCGGTGGATTCATATCATCCACCACTAGAAATATCTTATTGTTCTGAACAGTGTAAAAAGAACATTGAATTCTCACGCTCGAGTCCCTACTATTCTCGTCGTAAATATAATTTCTTGAGGGCGAATTATGTTGATATGTACCGATACATTTGGGAGGCAGATTGGACTGCTGTTATGAATGAAAATAATCCGAACTTGGCATGTGACCAATTTTATTCAATTTTGAATGTAATATTTGAGCAAACGGTCCCAGTCAAGGTCTGCAGAAAAAGACGGTTTCCCACATGGTATTCATCTGAAATCATCGGTATTATTCATCGCAAGGAGGCCGCCCTGAGGAACTATAAAAAATTCAATAATGACTTCAATCGTAACCAATATATACAACTTAGAAGTTTGCTCAAGTCAAAAATCAAAACCGCTCATAGAGATTATTTAATAGCTTCCGAGCAGAGATTGATGACAGATCCTTCGGATTTTTGGTCATTTGTGAGGGATAGCAAGGGTCACTCTCGTATACCCGGAGTTATGAGTGATGGCCAAATTACAATAGATAACCCGCAGGATATTGTTGATGCGTTTGCAAAGCACTTTGGTGGTGTCTATGATGCGCCCTGTGACACTTATACTTTTGGGGGTGGGGAGGATGATGTTAGTCAGTTCATCAACATTGGTGAAATCACGGAAGACGATAAAGTGAGGGCGTCGAAAAAACTTTCCAATAAGCGTACTTCTGGGCTTGATGAGATACCTAGTTTCGTGGTCAGGGACTGCATAGGAGTGCTCTCTGTCCCGCTGGCACACATATTTGATGTTTCCGCAAACTTGGGCATATATCCTTCAGTTTGGAAACGGTCCAAGATAGTTCCCATTTTTAAAAAGGGTGACAAATCGATGATCTCGGATTACCGACCCATTTCTATCTTGTCGAATTTTTCAAAGATTTTTGAGATCATCCTTTACAATTTGATTTTTCCTTTTGTCCGCAACAAAATTGCTGACAGCCAGCATGGATTCATGCCCAAAAGATCGACGACAACTAATCTCGTTTCATTTTTCGAGGAGGTACTAGGTACATTGGATAGATCAGGTCAGGTAGACGTCATATATACTGACTTTACGAAAGCCTTCGACAAGATTGATCATAGTATTTTAGTCAACAAATTGGAGAATAAGTTTGGTTTCAGCCATAAATTAGTCAATTTGATCGGGTCATATCTGTCAGACAGAATTTGTCGTGTTGAGATTGAAGGTTATTGTTCTGTTGAATTTTGTGCGACATCTGGAATCCCTCAGGGCTCCAACCTTGGGCCTTTACTTTTTCTTTTGTTTGTCAATGATGTAGTGGATGTGATTGATGTATCAGTATTGTTATTCGCAGACGACCTAAAACTTTTTCATCGGATACTCAGTCTCCTTGATTGTGCTAAGCTACAAGCAGCACTCGATAGCCTCTCAATATGGTGCGAAGACAATAGATTGAGTTTCAATATATCTAAATGCTGTGCTATGACATACACGAAGAAGAAAATGGTCATTAATTTCGATTATAGCATCAGTGACACAGCGCTGTCTCGTATAACTGAGATAAGGGATCTGGGGATTGTATGTGACAGTGGTTGTTCCTTTGTACCTCATATGAGTCAGTTGATACTCTCATCAAATAGAACATATGGGTTCATAGTCCGAAACACTAGGAACTTCCAGAATTCGGATACCTTGATAGCCCTGTTCAATTGTTTAATAAGAAGTCGATTGGAATACTGTAGCATCGTTTGGAGACCTATATATAACTGTCATAGGAAGAGCATTGAGTCGGTGCAGCGAAAATATTACAAGTTTTTGATGTGGAGGGAGGAAGGTGTGTATCCTCCCATAGGCTATGACAACAATCTTTTGCTCTCCAGGTTCGGTACCATATCCACTACCGACAGGGTGAATATAAGTGCACTAATGTTTATGTTCAAGATTGTTAATGGAAAAATTGATTTTCCGGACCTTTTGTCAGGTCTTCCGTTTCTGGTTCCCCGTTTGGGTTCCAGAGGCGAGATGGTCTTTTACTGTGGGACGGGGAGAACGAATGCCAGTTTTCGGTCTCCCATAGGTTATACATGTGGTATAATAAATGCGCTCGGCAATGCATGCGACATTTTCTTCGACTCTCCTCGGACCATAGTGAATGCCTATTTGTCACAACGCACCTGAATTTTATGGGGATTGTTTTTTATTTTTCATTGTAGTGCTTTGTGCACCATGTCAATATGAAACTGTATTCTGATTTTTTGGGATTTCCTGTAATTGGGAGTGTATCCTGTAGGAAATTACTTACTTATTATTATATATATATAGGGGTGAACCACAATAGTCTGTGCGGGCGCAGTGGTAGGATGGAAAGACACCTGTTCACTATAAAATAATATTAATAATGATAATAATAGACCAGGAGCTGAGGATAGACCATAAAACAGTTTTTAACTATTATTGGAAAACGTTGACTGAAGAAAACTTGCGCGGAAATCTCAACAGAATATGGAACGAAACACAACGCACGAACTTTATGGTGCATAAAATAATTTCCTTCAGACTTTCCTACGGAAATCAGTTGAGTTTCGCAAAATCATAAACAATGTGGAATAACGATGTTGACTTTTTGTGGCTGCCTTTCTTGTTCAGAAAAACCCCTGGAGTCCTTGACGACTTTCTGCTGCTTATTCAATATTTGCGAAGACACTCCGTCTCCTCATCCTTAATATCAAACGTGACACTTCCGGTATTCCTAAAACTCCAGGACAGCTCCTACTCGTAACGATTTTCTCACGTACGCCTTCTAAAGTGAAACGTTTCCAGTTTTATATTTATTTTTCGAGTGACTTGACTTTCTTTCTTTTCACGGTCTAAGAATAAAGACACTTGTTTCAAATGTAGCTCCAGCTACGTATTTAAACAAGCTCGTAACACGTGATTTCGAGGAAACAGCCTTTAATCGCAGCATGCTACCAAACGAATATCTTGTTCAACACGTCATTTCAGCCCCTGTCTAGGATAGTCACGTGTTGTCCTGGTGTGCACAAAATGAAGCAACATGAGGACGGAATCGGAGGATAACGTATAGCAATGCAAGTTTGACTTGAATTATGTAGTCCGACATCTGTTTCGAAACTTCTTCCATTGAAATTGCATTTTCTGATTCTAAAAATGGACCTCCTGTGTTTCAAACTTGTTTATTTGGTTGAAAGAAGGTAATGTTTGTCCAACAAATAAGGATAAAAACAAAATCTGATGATGGTAAGATGTTATAAAAAACTTCTAGAAAAGTACTGACGTGAAATCAGGATCGTTAGCGCCCTTTTTTCAGGATCTTCTGATTATCTGATTCTCACGAAATTTTGCAAGAACTCACGCATCAGAAAACCTTCTTTCAAAAACCGAATTTCATATTGATCGTATTTGAAATCTCGAAAATATTGGAAAAAATTAGAGACAATTTCAAACTTGAATGAACATTTGACATTTTTCCTTCAATTTAATTTTCTGTATCATTTATTATTACATCTCGATGTTCAGATCAATTATTTTGCGAAAAAAACTTGAAAGTACTATCATTATTCAGCTCCTGGGTTTGAATCCCCAGCAAAGAGATGCATTGCAGTGTCAAAGATGTCTTACGCCTTTACTTGCGCGGATACCAAGGCAGTTTATTCAAAATTGGAAAAATTCTTGTAACTTTTTACCACAAAATATTGCATGATTCTTTGTGTAGTTATTTTACATCCAAATACCAAATTGGAACTAGATTGGATTTTCTATTTCGAAAATATACGAAAAGTTAAATTCAAAATGGTTATAACTCTGGAAAAACTGAGCCGATTTTGCCTTAATTGGAGAGTCAGTAGTATATTTAAACGCCAAACTTATCCTCAAATTTTTAAGTCATTAGTTCCACTCAAGTTACTTTCTTGAACTCCAGTCAGCAGCCTGATACTCCACAAAAAAGGCATTAACCTACGGGTCGTTACAGCTAGAAACTAAGTTTTAACTCGATAGTAAGCCTATTGCTATGGTTCTGGTAGAGATTCATGCAGCTCTGCGGTTTATATCGGATGACGCCTCATCTAGATCTTAGTAGTGCTCTTACTCTTTTCGTAATTGTGTCAGTGACGTTATTAATGACAGCTTTAGGAATGTTTTACCAAATTTCTGTCAAAGTATGGGTGAGCTGTTGCATTGCAGACCACTGATCTTCAATACAATTTTGATCTGAAGAGACAGTAGACCGATCCATTAGGTTAATGTTATGTATTTCTATGCGGTCGTTAATAATTCTTGCAAGGTGTGGACGAGTATTATCGTCGATCAACGTAAAATCGTCGCCAATGGCTGCCGCAAAGGAAATAATAATTTAGACAGTACAATGTAAGTAGTCATATAAGGCAGGTTCTGGCTCACAGCGACCTGGTGACGTCACAAGGCGTAGACGTGTAGGCCGTTAGAATTCCAGGAATTGAGAGTCGGTGAGAATTCCAGGAAATATGGCGAGTTCTGGGAAGTCGTCGATTGCGGTCGGGGGTTTTTCCGGAAATGTGATGGGTCCATGGCCTAGGGGCCGGGGGCAGGGGGGTCCGGATCGTGTCTGGACAGGAAAAAAGCATGACATCATCACGCCGCTGCTGGGTGATCTAATCAGGAGGGCGGGGAAAGACCGTAAACGTCTCTGGACAAGCATGCACGCCGGAGGAGTCCGGCGTCAGGGCGTCAGGAGCCAAGCGCCTCAATCTATCTATAAGGGTATTTGAATGTATATGAACTTTCGGACCACCATATAAGATGATGTAATCTTGTGGTATAAATCTGATTCATATTATTACGATGCAATTGGAATTCCTGAACGTTCACATCACCATATAAGATGATGTAATCTTGTGGTATAAATCTGAATCATATTATTACGATGCAATTTTATTTATAATCAGTTTGGAATTTCCTGAACGTTCACATCACCAGATAAGATGATGCAATTGCAATATATCATTTTCTTGTGGTATAAATCTGAATTTTATTCAGATTCATATTTTCCTGAACGTTCAGATGACGAGGATAAGATGATGTAATTCATTTTCTTGTGGTATAAATCTGAATTTCATTCAGTTTCAGATTAGTACTAAGAATGGGTGAGAAAAATTGTGAGAAAGTGCGATAGGTTTATTTCATATATTTTGTTTTATAGATCCTCAATTAAAATTTTTTATGATGTCCAGGTTGAGCACAGTGCTCTCAGCAAATCAAAAGTAAGTTCATTTTCTTAAATTAAATTCATATAATAATTTTTTCAATTCTTCAGATTAAAACCGTTAATAGTCCTCATGGGGGAAGACAGCGGTTCCACTGCCGAGGCTGGGTTCACCCAGTTAGGGCAGTGGAATAATATTAATCTGTATTATCAGATTAATGTAGACTGCACAGTGGTGTGGATTTTAGAAGTAAGTTATTATAAAAGAATTATAAAGTATTATTAATTATAATTGGAAATTTTCAGAGTCCACAATAAAACAAAAATTTTATACATTGTGTTTTTAATTACCTATAGAAAATTTACATTTGAAGTAATCTTTGCTTAATATGTTTATATACAATTATATCATTAGAGGGACTTATATTCCCAGCATGATCATCATTCAATAAATGTCCTTCAATTCCATGATTTAAAATATCCAAAATTTTTTCATGACAAATATTATTCAGAGGATCAAACTTAAAATTAATTCCACGATCTTGAAATTCTTCTAGTAAATCACATATTAAGGTGTGTCTTCCACAATATGATGCTAATTCAAGCATTTTATCCATAAATGAATATAGAGGTTTGTAATCCATCCAAATGTTATACTTTGAATAGTAAGTATGAAATTCTTCTAGACTATTTGGACTTTTATCAGATCCATTTAACAGCATCTGAACATTCACTAAATCATATTCAGTTACATTTCCATAATTTTCCAAAATAAATTTCAATTCATTCAATGATATTTCATCATTAATAATCGATGATTGAATATCTTTAATAAAATTATCATTTTGTACCTTATGATCAAAAGTTTGTTGTATTATATCCAATGGTGCATTATATTCAATCAGTGCATAGAAAATTTTGTTTGGAGTAAATATTCCCAAATCTGATAGACATCTCGAAAATGTTTCACTATCATGATAAATCAGAGCAGTCTCTAGTTCACCACATAGGTAATTATAAAAATTTTTTGATTTCTTGAACTCGTACAGTTCCATATTTATGCTTCTTTAATACTGATTGAATTAAAATACTGAAAATATATTTATACATTTATTTTTTTCTCCTACCACTAATCAGTGTCACTAACAATTATTTTGTTACCTATAATTTCAGTCAAAAGGTTTTTCAATTGGTGTAACAATCCCTCAGAGTAACAGGGTATATCTAGTAATGTACTCAAATCAAATTTATACATATTAGTTGCTTTATCTAGAAATTCATTGAATTCATATATCATGTTATCTTTGAGAAAATAAATAATACTATTAGTATATCTGAATACAGATGAAAAATTAGTTGGTATTCCAGGAAATTGTTGACTAATATATTTAATTGATTTCCTTGTTAATGAACATTCATCAATTTCGGTATATAAGTGATTATCGAAGAAGACATATGTTTTACCTTTATAGGTATTTACAATTCCATTAATTTTTGCATTAGGTGGAATACCTAAATTATGAAGTTTTCCATTGAAGCACAGCAAAATTGTTTGAATCAATTCTATAAAATAGATTTCGATGTAATAACCCAATTTCATTATTAGGTCTCTGATAAATATGTATATCATCACTTTTGAAATTTATGTTACCTAAGGGTATATATTCAAGAGTTTTCAATGGAGCACGTATAATCTTATCTGCGAGAGATATAACCCACACCCACTCTTTATACAGTAGATATATATTATTATTAATAATAACAATTGTTTTAATTTTATTTTTCACTTGACATAAATTGGGTTGAACGATACTTTCAATGTGTTTCTCTGTAGTAGTCGAATTAGGTGTCAATTGTTTAATTCCATATAGCGACTGTATTCCATTTAAATCATCTTGAGGTAAGTTATTATCTGTTAAAAGTTCATCAGAATAATATGGATTCATGATAGCTTTATCAGCGTTAGAATGTCCCAATCCTAAGGTGTGACCAATTTCATGAGTTAAAACTGAATAGAGAGAAGTGAATCCAGGTGTAGGAGCTCCAAGCTTTTTAAACCATTTTTCATCTTGATCAATATGAATTTCAATACATTTATCATTATTTGGAAAGTATGCATGAGCTAATATTGTTCCAACACCGTCAAAGGGTGAATGACATTCTACATTACCATCACAGCTACTACTCATATTATGTTTACCAGAGCTATATTTCATGAGAATATCAGGATTATCATCACTTTTGAAGAATGATAATCCAGAATTTTTACTCCATATTTCAAATGCTTCAGATGCTATAGACTCATCATCCATATTACCTCTTTGAAATTTCCATTTAATATTTGTTTTCTTCCATTTACCGCTAACCATAAAGTTTTGTGTAAAATCTGACATTCCACATCTTGGCTTTTGCATCAATTCGATTGTTTCCTCATTCAAGCTTCCAGTTTCAGACAATCGGAAATACTCTTGAAATTTCAAGATAGCTGTTGATAATTTGGTATTATCTACTAATTCCGTATCTGAATAATTTTTTAGATATCCATAATTAATCAAATATGATCTTGCTATTTCATTATTCAAAGAATAACATGAGATCATTAAACATAAAAATGTTACCAAGAGAATCATTTTTTTCATCTTATCTGAATGAAGTCTAACTGTATACTAATATATTCAATAGATACCTATCATTTTTTGAAAGGAGAGGGGGTTTTAAATAATAAAAAAAATTATAATATTCTATTTAATACAGTACGTTTAGATTTACAATTTAAATTAACAAAACGATTTTTATTATTAAAAACTTTATTCCATTTTTTATCAATAATTTTTCCTTCATTATCTTTAACCCATTCAAATAGTTTCTTACAATTGGGAAGACAACAAATTCTTGTTAATCCATGATGTGCCATACATTCGGGATAACCTTCAGTTATATTGGGTGCATCATAATCCTCCAGATTGATGATTGATTTAAATTTCAATATGTTCGATAATAAATTATATTTTTGATGTCCTTTAACATAAATGGTTTTATATCCACAGGATATTTTATTGATTATTGAATTGAGTTCCTTATAATCAATAAATCCCTCATTATACCATAATCCATGATGAAAATTTTGTAGATATCTAGCTGTTTTTTTATCTTTATCAGATAAAAATTTGAAGTCTATTGGAGGTTTGAAGATGTAATGAAATAGTTGAGTACCATTATATGCTGACAATTCTTTAACAATAAATGAATCATCAATGATGAATCCTTGCATATCAAGCACTAACACACCATTCATTGTGAAGTCAACTTTCGTACTGATTCAGTTAGAGGTCTATACTCAATAAAAGAATCAAAAACAATAATACAGTAAGCTCTCGTGTTGTTGGGGAAACCTTTTCGAGATTCTATCTCAAGTTTGACATCCACAGTAGAAGTTTTAAATGACTCATTATGTCTAGAACAATCTATAACAAATAGACATCTATTCTTAAAATCATTATATTTAAGTAGAGGATTATGTTTTAGGTTATTGTAATTAATTAAAAATTCTGTGTAATTATAATACGCTTCAGCATACTCATTTTTTTCAAAATTCAATCGTAAGTGTTCTTGTGGAATGAATTCTCCATTTAATAGAACTCTAACGTCTGATATATCGATATTGTCAAATAGAGTTGGGTCTTCAGTAGTAATATTCTTCTTATTAGTTTGGAAACAGCAAATAATATGTCTAGGATAATCAACAGCAGAAGTTGTTTTAACAGTCCATATTTCTGATAGAGAATTCGGTGTAAGGGAAGGTAATTCATGAATTTCCCATTTTTTGAATGGTAATAATATTGGTCTATTAGATTTCATTGATTCAAGTAACTCCAACTTCATTACATCATTAGGATAAACATGTTTGACTTTTAATTCAATACTTTCTATTTTAATTTGTCCTTTAGTAGTGTTAGCAGGTTCTTGTGCTGCAGGTGTTATATGCATTACATTATTATCATTTTGTGCTCTAATTAATCTAATAGTTTGCTTTCCACAAATTGCTGATCGATAATCTTCAAAGAAATTCAATAAATGTCTAAGTGGTATTCTAAATATAAAACTACCATCAGTATTTATTTTTGGTTTATCAGGATAAGACCAACCTGCTGTTTCTAGTTCTCTCACAGAATCTTTATCATAACATAAATATCCTTTTATTGTACTGATTAATCCTGGATCCCTTACGGAGTCTATCTCAGTTCCATGTAATTCATAAATAACTGTATCGAAAAGAAAAGCTCCACCATTCGGCACAATGTTGACACTTCCACTTCCAGCAGTTTTTTCAAGTTTTCCTTTAATAATTAGTGCTGCATCATACATTAGAAGCCATGTATCAGTTCGGTTTATGGATATTTCAATACTATCATTATTATTAAAGGATTTAATAAATGGTAGATATGTTCGTGTTTCAACTTTAACAATCGAATCATCATTGTTGTATGGTTGATAAAGATCAAAAACTTTGGCGGACAACATATCCTTGAGAATTTAAAAATATTTTATTTATAATGGAGAGTTTTCCGCCTATCTTTCTATAGGGCTTCTTCACAACTGATCTCTCCTGAGTAGAGTTCTTATATTTATATGTTGAATTGAGTATCAAGACCATTTTTTTAATTCCAGTCTTATTATTATTTCTTCACCTCTAAAATTAACGAGTTCTGAATTCTGATCGAGTACTCTCAAAGTAATATTATATATTCTATTTGTCGATAATGGAAGATATATCAAATTTCTAGGAACTTGATCAATACTATATCCTGGATCGGAATCAACTGAAAATTCATATATTGTATGCGAGGGTGAGCTGTTATAGTAAGCTCCTTCAGTGATGTTACTATCTATATGTATCGTTTGAACCTTCACAATGTTTACAGGTATATCAGATTCATGAATTTTACCAGATTGAAGTAGTCTTTTGGAGAAACCTAATAATTTACCAATTGAATCGTTTTCAGTGAAATCGATATCGTATTCTTTATGATAGATTTCACACTTCAGTGTATTGAGGTTAGGTCTTAAAAAGAATATCTCATTCAAATTCTTCTTCTCCTTAGAGTACTTTTTTGGAATTAGTTTATTCTCCAAGAATTCTTCAATATCACTTATTTCATAGGTTCCTGTAGGAATATTGATGTACGATCTCTTCTTCTTTATTTCATTTTTAGTATCATCATCATAAAAATAAAATTTTTGATTTTCAATGTTTGGAATTGTATTATACGTGTAAAATCCAATTAATGCTAGACCATATTGATCATTAGGATTTAATTCTATTGGAACAGGAAGATCGACTGATAATACTGATGACCGATCTTTCAGAGTGAATAGCATAGACATGACTGACAAATTAAAATAAACAGTTCTTTATTTATATTACATTTGATAGTAAGAATTTCAAGCACAGGTGACCACAATTGTATGGATTTCTTTTTTGATAATCAGTTCTGTTATACATAATTAGAGAATTTTTGAAATATTTGACTAATTCTTTAGGAGGTTTCAAATTTCCATAACTATCAAAATATTTCACGTTTCCATCGTTTTTAACATATGCAACCCAATGAGAACCGGGATTATCACTAGAATCTAAATTGACTACACCGCACTCTTTAGAGGAAATTGATTTTGGTAATGTATTTCGCATGAAAACACCTCTAAAATATGGAATATTTTTAGCATATTCAGCTATTTCATAATCATATAACGGTCGTTTTGGTAAATTATTCAAACATTTTTTTTTTTTAAGAAGAGACCATATCCTTTTTTCGATTTCTTCAGATATAGTCCATGACCTGCAGCTTCCATTGCTCGATTATGACGCTTATCCTCTTCAAGTTTTTGTCTTGCATTCTTAGCATCTATAATTGTCTTTGCAACTGCACTTGCACCTCCAATCATGGTTCCTAATGCGGAAAGTCCAGCAAATATTGGAATGAGTGGAAGAACACCACCAGATTTCGAATCAAAAGGAATTGTACGAGGTACACGTATGTTACGTTTACCTCCAACTTTCTTGATAGCAGCTCGTGCTGCTTTGAGAGCTATTGATGTAGATTTCTTTATACTATTTGCATTCGACTTTTGTAAAATCTTAGTGACTGGATTCAAAACAGCTGATTGAAATGATTTCTTTTTTGTTTGATAACCCATTCCAAATTTTCGTTTTACCTTCATTGCTCCCGTCACGAATAATGCAGCAGCTTTCTCGTTATAACTAGCTTCCTTTGCTTTAACGCGTTCCCAAGCGATATTTTCAAGCGTTTGATCAGCCTTATGTCTTTCTTTCAAATCTGAAGATTTAGAATAGGCTATATCATGAGCTTTACAGGCTGAATCAAGCTTATTTATTCCTGAATCCCCTCGTTTCAATCGTTTCTCTAGATTAGTACCTGGACCACAATATTGATATCCAGGTATGTGTAATTCAATCGGAAGTTTATTGATTATAGAGTTGATGAGACCTCCACCAGTTACAAAAGACATATTACTAATCGTTTTCGATTGATAATCATTGTTATATATACATATTTATATATCGGTATAACGTCAGTTCATAATAAGATGGAAATCGAACAACAACCATCAGTCTTATCTGTAGAAAATTTAGATATATTTGAGAAAAATGAAAGATCCTTGAAACATGGGGAACTATTTCCCAATAGTTGTAGAATTCTATTTGCTGGACCAAGTGGTTGTGGAAAATCTAATACACTGTTAAGTTTATTATTATCACCAAACGGATTACGATTCAAGAATATCTATATTTATTCTAAAAGTCTATATCAACCTAAATACCAATTGTTAGAGCAGGTGTTAAAAGGTGTACCAGAAATAGGTTTCTATCCTTATAAGGAGAATGATGATATTATAGATCCTAATGATGCCAAAGAAAATTCAATAATTATTTTCGATGATGTTGTAGGAGATAAGCAGGATAAAATAAAAGCATATTATTCTATGGGTCGACATAAAGCTATTGATGTTGCCTTTTTATGTCAAACATATGTTATGGCTAGCAAACATTTATGTCGAGATAATTCAAATATTATTGTATTATTCAAACAAGATGATATCAATCTGAAACATGTATTCGATGAGCATGTCTCACCAGACATGACATATGAGGAATTTAAAAAACTATGTGCTTACTGTTGGAATGTAGACAAGTATGGATTCATTGTAATCGTTAAAAACTTTGATATTAATCGAGGACGTTATCGTCAAGGTTTTGATAAGTATATATATCTCTCCCCCTCCGAACGCAACAGAACATATAAGTCTTTAAATCTATGAAATATACTCAGTAGTAGTCAAAATGAAGATTGATCATGAACGAGAAAGGAAACTCAAAATTCAACGACTTATAAGTGACGTGAGAAAGAAATACCTATCATTCAAACTGGGAAAAAAAGATGATGATCAATCAATTTCACAATTATTTGAACCGATCACTAAACGATTGGATCGTATTGAAACTAAACAAACAGTTAGTTTATTGAAAACGATAAATCCAACACAGCTTCATACAGCTCCAAAACAGCTTTATACAGCTCCAAACCAGCTTTATACAGCTCCAAAACAGCTTTATACAGCTCCAAAACAGCTTTATACAGCTCCAAAACAGCTTTATACAGCTCCAAAACAGCTAGCTGTTCCAGAGCTGTTTCAAACTGAGTCACCTGTTCAACGATTTGAACAGAAAAACTATAAATTTACATCATCAACACCTATAAGAAGTTCTGCCTTTAAACCTGAATTATCTTTTGAATTACCTCCAAAATCACCTCGATTTATACCTTCAACGGTCATTGCCGAAACTGAAGAAGAAGAAGTAGAAGGAACTGATAGAACTAAAGAAGAGGAAGAAATTCAACAAATACAAGAAGAAATAAAAGATCCATCTATTATTGATGAATATTTAAACCAATATCCAGCTGCAGCTAGAGCTTATGTTGCCTCAATATGGATGCCTGAGGAAAATGTTTTACTTGATCCAACATATGGTCCAAAATATGATTATAAAATATCCAAATGGTTTCTAGGTAAAAAAACTCTCGGTTTCGATATTAAAACAAGTGAAATCATAATAGATGATAAATATCGATTTCCCGGTACATCTGGACTTTATAATTTATTATTCAGTAAACAACCTACCGACTACAACAAAGAGGATTTGCAATTGTATAAACAAATTTTAAATCTAACAAACGTTCATAGGAGAGGTTACGATGCTTCAAAACAACGACGTGGAAATAATGGATTTAAATGGACTGAAATTATAAAACCTCTTACTTCAAATCAAGGTGGAAGTTTGATGACATATAATGAGAAACCTATTGAGTACGTATATTGGGATGATGTAAACGAATTAGTAGATCGCTTACGATTATTGACTGCATCAAAAGTAGCAGGAAATTCATCAGTTGATAATGAAATACAATCTATAATAGAAGAGCTACGCGAAGCTAATGTTATATATTAATACTTCAGTTTCGTATAGGTTTATTTGAACGATGCCTCTCAGCAAGTTTGGAGGTACCTCCTCTGGTGGAGAAAATAATCTTAAACGTAGATATATTGAATATCAACACTTCCCGCTAACAGAAGAAGGAGAATATGATTTTACGAATCATAAATTATGTAACTTAAAAATACCCACACATATTAATGATGCTGCAAACAAATTTTATGTTGATTCCACCTTGAAAAATATTAAATTGGAAATATATGAAAAAATACATCAGTTGAGTGAAGATTCATCACAACAAAACAATAAATTGAATGAGATATCTATTAATATGGGTGTTATAATAAAAAATGTAGGTAATTCAATTCAATCAGTCTCAGAAATAAATAATCATTTATCTACAACGAAATCAGATATATTACATCTGAATGATGAACAAAATCATATGCCAATTAGAGTAGAAGACATCGCAAAAGATGTGAATAATATAATTAATGATATGTCTGAGAGAAAAATTGATTTAACTGATATGAATAGTCGAGTAAATCTTCTGACAGAAAAACTCTCTGAGAAAAATGAATCTATAAAAACTGAATTGAAAAATCTAAAATCCTTATATAATGATTTGTTAGCTAAATTCCAAGATATTTATGTAACAACCGCTGAATCATGAAGTATTCTAAAGAAAAGTTACAAGTAGTTAAGGAACTTCATAGTCCTATTAAGAAAAAATTTAAACGAAGACGAACAATCATTAAAGGTTTATCTGATTTATGGCAGGCTGATCTTGCTCAGATGGACTTGTATGCTAATTTCAATAAGAAATTCAAATTCATTCTTGTTGTTATTGATTGCTTTTCTAAATATGTTTGGGCGATTCCTTTAAAAACAAAAACTGGTGAAGAAGTATATAAAGCATTTCAACAAATTCTTGAAAAGAATCATCCAAAAAATTTACAGACTGATCAGGGGAAAGAATTTTTCAATAGTAAATTTAGTCAATTAATGAATAAATATAAAATTAATCATTATAACACCTATAGCGATAAAAAAGCTGCAATTGTGGAAAGAGTTATACGAACATTAAAAGAAAAGCTTTTCAAGTACTTCAGTTTGAATGGAACCTACAAATGGATTGATGTTCTCTTAGAAATTGTTGAAGAATATAATCAAACAAAACATAGTACAATTGGAATTAGTCCTACTAAGGTGAATAAAGCAAATGAACAATCTATACTCAGAAGTCGATACAACCATATAAAAATTGCCGGTCGTGGTAAATTTAAGCTTGGTGATATGGTACGAATAAGTAAATTTAAGCACATTTTCAACAAGGGATATCTACCAAATTGGACAACTGAAATATTTAAAATAAGTAAGGTTCAGATAACCAATCCAGTAACTTATCTTCTAGATGATTTACAAGAAAATCCTATTAGAGGTGCCTTTTATGAATCAGAACTCCAGAAGGTTATGTATTCAGATGTATATCTAGTTGAAAAAATTTTACGAAAAAAAGGAAATAAAGTGCTAGTAAGATGGTTAGGATTAGATAAGTCACATGACTCATGGATTAATAAGACAAATCAACTTTGAAATTCTATTTAGTTATGTGAAAACTGTTTGATAAGTAGCATGTTCAATCAAGAAAGTCAATTTAATCCTTCCATCGATTCTAAAATAATTGATATGGAAAAAAATTTCATCTTAAATACAAATCTCTCTATTGGTGAACACGACATCGATTGTGGTTTGAGCAGTATTAGAAGATTTGAACCATCAGTGAAACTGTCTGCTACTGAAGACTCCTTGTTTCTTGAGAAAAGAGTTTCCATATCCTTTGATTATCAACAATGGATTATGCTCATAGAGCTGTTGAAACTTGATGTTGAAAACGATATTAGATACATTGAAGATATATGCCTGAAAACTACAACTATATATGGATTCAAGATACTACAAATTTCAAGAATGACTAATAATGTTTATTTAAACTCTGAAAATATATCAAAGATCTTAGAAGTTCACAATAAATTCATAAAATCTAGGTTAGATATGTTAATAAATATTAATTTTAGAGATTACTATGAAAATTGTTTTTTACATACAATAACTGATATCAAGAAGAATAGTACTGAATCGATTGAAGCTTTGATTGTATCAATTGTTAGTTTGAAACCATCGATTGAGAATTTAATATTAAGTGAATGTATGTTTTTCATCAAACCTAAAATACTTTATGATATTGAAAAAATTATATCGAAATAAAAATCTATGAAATCATTTTGTCATAATTTATTCCACATCCTCGATGATACATCTATGTTTTTCATCAAATGACTTTATATTGAAAAATTATGTTAAAATAAAAATCTAGGAAATAATTTATTCCAATGAGTAACTCGCGTCCTCGATGATAATTTACATACAATAGTTTGAAATCATCGATTGAGAATTCCATACAAGTTTGAACTTGTCGTACTTACAATCTCTCTCTGCAATAATTTTTTCGTTCGAATTACCAAGTGTATGAAAATGTATTGATTTAATTCGAAATATAGTAGGGAACAGGTTTGAATTAACGAGAGTCAACTATGAAATAATTTTTCTTACGTCATAATTTATTCCAATGAGTAATCCACATGATAATATAAATATGAGTGATCATCATCTTTCCTTCAGTCTATCTCGAAATTATTCATGTGTACCACCAAGTAAGTTTCAATTTTTTTAAATAATAATTAATTTGTATAAAATAATATTTTTTTTTTTAGTAAAAATGGATCTATCATCTATTAACATGACAAGCACTCTTTCAGATGTTGGAAAACCAACGGTATCTATGAAAACATTGGAAGTTAATAAGATATATCCAATCTTGAAGTGGAAATTAGTAAATTCATTGTATGGAGAATCAATTGTGGTGGACCTTGAGGAGAACAGCATCTTTCTACCTAAACGAATGACCAGCATTTTAAAACCTCAAATTGAACGTTTCCAGTCTGGAGAATTTGGTCTCAAATATAACGGAGAAAAGCAAATCTCACACTTAATTTCAACACCCCTATTTCAGATTGTTAAAATAAAATAATGGAGGTATGTAACATCACTTCATTTCATGATGCATTTAAACTTCTTATTCGTGAAAAAGATATAATTATAATTAATACTTGGATTAAACTTATAAATAAACATATTCGTTTATTGAATAATTTTAAAAAAAAAAATGTAAACCATGGTCAGAAAGTTAAAATTCAAACTACTATTTGTCATTTGAAACGATATAAAATTCAATTGAAATCTTCAATTATTCATAAGGGTGGAGCAGTATCCAGTAATAAAAGAAGTAATCGAGTAAAATGGATAGATGTTCAATCAGCTTTTGAATCGAGAATACGAACTGGTGTGATAATTAACTTAAAGCATATAAAATTCGATGAATTTCTCCAAGATGTTTTTTTTCTATTGAAAACTAGAATAAAAAATGTGTTAAAAAAATTTTCAGTAATCAAAATGAATACTGTTTTTTGTGGTCAGTTTATTAAAAAAAGTGGCAATGATGAGTTATTAGATTTCAAATATTTTTCAACTAAAAATGAAATAATTGATTTAGGTACAAATTTAAAGGAATTGTTTGAACGAAGTGTAGTAGAAAAATTGAACTTGAAACTAGAATCCTTTCAAGAAAGAGAAAGTGGATTTGCTCTTCACTCAATTGTTTCATTAGAAGTGAATATTAATAAGGTAGAATTTGGAAATGGTGGAACCTCTTATATTCGTTTACCTGAACAAATTCAATTTAAAAAGGCGTGTATAAATATTATGAACGATGATAATCTTTGTTTTATGTGGAGTATTCTAGCATTCTTATATCCATCAAAAAATAGTAATAGAGTTTCATCATATCCTCATCCTAGTACTATCTTCAATACTGATACTATTAATTTTCCAATAGCTATTAAAGATATTTCAAAATTTGAAAAATTGAATGATTTATCAATAAATATATTTTCACTGCAGATGGATAAGAAAAAAAAATTTATAGTAGTTCCTACACGTATTTGTTCATCAGTAAATAAAACAAGACATGTGAATTTGCTACTTATACAAAATAAATATCAACCTGATGAAAATAATTTTGATGAAGATGAGATTAAGTACCATTATGTTTATATTAAAAATTTGTCAAGGTTAATATCAAATCAACTTAGTAAGCATGAAACGAAAAAATTTATATGTAATAAATGTCTTAATTACTTCGCTTCAGAAGAAAAATTAGATAATCATACCCAACTATGTTCGAAACATATACCATGTAAAATAATGTTTCCAGAAAAGTCTCATATTACTTTTACCAATCATCGATTTAAACAAAGAAGTCCCTTCGTTTTATATTGTGACTTTGAATCATATTTGAAACCTATAAACGAAGTAAAGTTGAATTCAACTAAATATCAAAAACATATACCTATCAGTGCTGGGTTTTATCTAAAAAGTATGTATGAAGAATGTGTACCTTCATATTTTGAAAGTTATACTGGAGTTGATTGTATGAATTGGTTTTCATCTAAATAAGTAGAGATAGCAGATACTTTATCACAAAAAATTAAAAATGTTCAACCGATGAATTATTGGGATAATGATGAAGATTCATGTCATATATGCAATATAGCATTCAACTCAAGTGATAAGATAGTTAAAGATCATAATCATTTTACTGGGGAATACCGAGGTCGAGCTCATAATAGTTGTAACCTCAATTATAAGAAGAACTTTATCATTCCAGTAGTATTTCACAATCTTGGTGGATATGATGCGCACTTAATAATAAGAGAGCTTGCTAAACATGGATTTGTTTCTCTGTTACCGATTAACAAGGAAAAATATATTAGCTTCACAAAATATGATTCTAATACTAATATTAAATTTAGGTTTATCGATAGTTTTCGTTTTTTGAACAGCTCACTTGAGAATCTAGCATCATATCTAACATTAGATCAGTTTAATGAATTGAAAAAACAATTTATCGATGAAGATAACTTGAAATTATTAACTAGAAAAGGTGTTTTTCCTTACGATTATATTGATAGTGAAGAAAAATTATATGATAAATGTCTACCTTCTATTGAAAAATTTTATAATCAATTGAATAACGATGGAATAAGTGATGAACAGTACCTACATGCTCAACAAATTTGGTCTACATTTAACTGTCAAACTATGAAGGATTATATGATGTTATATCTGAAGACTGATATAATGCTTTTAGCAGACATTTTTGAACAATTTAGAGATAGTAGCATCAAAGAATATGAATTAGATCCAATTCATTACTTCACTTTACCTGGGTATACATGGGATTGTATGTTAAAAATCACAGATATAGATTTAGAAATCGTTAAAGATATTGATATTTTGCTTTTTATAGAAGATGGAATTAGAGGTGGGTTAAATCATTGTTCGAACAGGTTGAGTCATGCTAATAATAAATATATGGGGTCAAAATATGATAAAAATGAAGAAGACAAATTTCTACTATACTTAGATGTAAACAATTTGTATGGTTGGGCGATGAGTCAATTTCTTCCCTATGGAGGATTTGAGTGGGTTGATGTAAATATTGATATTACTGAGATACCTGATGATGCTCCTGAAGGTTATATCTTACAAGTTGATTTGGATTATCCTAGAGAATTGCATGATATGCATAAAGATCTACCATTTTGTGCTGAAACACGTATACCTCCTGGCTCAAAACAAACAAAATTGTTAACTACTTTATTTCCAAAAAAAAATTATGTTATTCACTATAGAAATTTGAAACAAGCGCTAAAACATGGTCTTTTACTCAAAAAAGTTCATAAAGTACTCAAATTCAAACAATCTGCTTGGTTGAAAGTTTATATTGATAAAAATACATGTTTGAGACAGAATGCTCGAAATGAATTTGAAAAAAACCTTTTTAAATTGGTGAATAATGCAGTATTTGGTAAGACAATTGAGAATATTAGAAAATATCGAATTGTTAGACTACTTAAGCAATGGGATGGTAGATGGGGCGCTAAAAATTTAATTGCTAGTCCACATTTCAAAAATAGAAGGATACTAGATGATGATTTAGTTGTAATTGAAATGGAAAAACGATCGTTGATTTTTGATAAACCTATATATGTAGGAATGTCCATTCTTGATATCTCTAAGGTATGTTTATATGAGTTTCACTACGATTATTTCCTACCTAAATTTAAAGATTGTAAATTAAATTATGTAGATACAGATAGTTTAATATATGAAATATGTTATCAAGATCCATATGAGCTCATCAGACGTGACTGTTATACTCATTTTGATACATCTGACTACCCTGTTGAAAATCAATATAATATTCCTAGAGTGAATAAAAAAGTATTAGGACTTATGAAAGATGAAAATAATGGTTTGATAATGACTGAATTTGTTGGTTTACGATCGAAGATGTATTCTTTTAGGGTTGATTCAAAAGAAAGTAAAAAAATTAAGGGAATTAAAAAAAATGTTGTGAAGAGTCTATCATTTCAAGATTTTTTAGACTGTTTACTGAATCATAATATTAAGATCATATTGTTTCAGAATGTCATAATATCTTCTCAGTTGAACAAGAGAAAATTGCATTATGTTATAAAGATGATAAACGTTACATAATTCCAAATAATCATTATACATTACCATGGGGGCATTATAGTATTAAATAATGTTTTTTAGTTAAACCTACCATTTATATCAGCAATAGGAGAAGGAGCGATTATAGATCATTTTTCACATCGATCAGATCTTGTGGAAAAATTTAAAGATGAATATCCTAATGAATATGAGGAATCTATGAAGATACCAATAACATCATGGATGATCACCGGAGAATTCGTTTCTCACCTACTTGGAATTATTAAATCATTCGGATATATCTATATTCATATTCTTCATAATTTAGATTATGTAAAGGAATACTTTACCAATAACCCAAACTGGATTTTTAAGACTGTTCAGTATACATCATTTGATGTTTTTGAATTTAATAACTCAAAATTAAGGGTTATCCTCATTAATTTATGTCCTATAAAAACTAATAATATGCTTATTGATTATTTTTGTTTTATAGATTTAATTATGGAATGTAATATTATTAAAAAGGCACTTCATATACATTCAAATACCCTTATAGATATAAACTTTAGTCCTGATAGATTTATGTTTCATCATAGAAAATTGAAAATGCAGAAAATGGGTAAATTTGAATACAATCCTCCTTCTCTAAAATATTCAGCTTTATCCAAAATTGTACAACAATTACCTTTTTCTATTGTTAATAATTATCCAGTATTCAGTTATTTTTCTATAATATATAATGACTTACTATGTTATAATGAACCTCCTAAATAAATAAAATCATAAAATATTTATTTTTTTTTATTTTACCATCTGAAAGCAGAACATGAACATTTACCTCCTGAATGAATAAAATATTTATTTTACCATCTGAAAGCAGAGAATAGTCTGTGATCTATTTTACCGACATCTACAAGCTTTCTCATGAACTACTACAATGTAGAACTCTCTACAGCTGACATCTAGAAGCTTTCTCATGAACTAAATGAGGCGCTTGGCTCCTGACGCCCTGACGCATGCTTGTCCAGACACGTTCGCTGACCTAGCAACGGCGTGCATGCTTGTCCAGACACGATCCGGACCCCCCTGCCCCCCGCCCCCTAGTCCATACGGACCCATCACATTTCCGGAAAAACCCCCGACCGCAATCGACGACTTCCCAGAACTCGCCATATTTCCTGGAATTCTCACCGACTCTCAATTCCTGGAATTCTAACGGCCTACACGTCTACGCCTTGTGACGTCACCAGGTCGCTTGTGAGCCAGAACCTGCCTTATAAGACCTGAAGAAGCTACATCGTGGTGAAACAATTGTTGTAGTAGTACAAACATTTTTGTGGAAATAAATTACTGTCTCATAATTTTTTTTAATTGAAATAATAATTAGTTCTACCACCAAATAAGCACATCTTGCCGCTGTCATGGTTGCGCCTATTCACACAATATGGAATAGTTAGATATTTCCACAAAATATACAGAGAACATCAATATTTATTTAGGAACCGGAAAGATTCTTCTAATTTTGCGAAACATTTTTTCTAAACCAATCATATCTTGCCAGAATTAGACAATCTTGAAATATTGCACCTGGAAGCGAAAGGAAAAACTAGACATCTTGGAATCCATCAAATATATAAACACAAAAAGCACGTACCGATAATAAAACCATTAAATGAGCAGACGGTCCTGTGGCACACCCCACTTTTCGAAGTTTTGCCGAAGCCCCCAAAGAACATATATGATAGTTGAGATATAATTTGGTTAATTCAGTTTGAAAATGTAGTAAACACTACAAAACTCGAGTCGCTATATAGTCACTTAAAAAAAGTGATGGAAAACAAAGTAATTTCTCATTTGATTTTACATAAACATACGCCTCTCGAGATGATATGTATAGAAATCCTGAAAATTTGATTCAAGTCAAAAAGTCAGTTTTCTCCCGAATATCCACATAAAAATTCGAGCAGTGTATTAGGACTCATAAAATTTCAATTAATATTTCATTAGGCCGTGATACCAATAGAACTCATGCTGAAGATAAAGCCTACAAGTTTAGAAACATGCATGTCTTCTGTTTATGTCCAGATAATCGATGATACCTATTCGAGTTGATTTGATTTGTGAACTCTTACAGAGATACAAGGTGCACTGTTATAAATTGAAGAACTTCCTGTTACCATCACTTATATACTCTCATTTTAATTGAAGAAATTTTTTCTTCTGGAAGAATTTGTTAATGTCGATGAATATATTCATTAGACAGCTCTCTTTAAAACTTTATAACACATTAATGCTCCTAGAAATCCACATAATGCATCTAGCTTTTGTTGACGGACGGAATCTTTATTAGCAACATTTACAATTCAGTCAGGGCGATAAAGGATTCCAAATCATCACCGGTCTCACATATTTGGGCCACAGGGATTACCTCGAATGGAAAGGTGGGCTGGACAGATTATTGCAGGTGATCCCTGGGATATCAGGGAGATGGAGTTGCCGTTAGTCTGCTCTAATGATTTTCCTCTTTTTGATGCCGATTATAGAGATAAACGTTCTCATGCGCTATGAAAAGCGTATTCTCATAGTGGAATAGGCTTATCCGCCAACTAGATCGATACATGGTTTGCAGTATTGTGGTGAACGATATCGAAAGATATAATTTCATGGAAAAAACATTTTCAAGATTGCTGTTCATACCATGTGGAGAAGCGTATGTTTACATATTACACACACAAAATATGGTCCTCATGACTCTGAATTACTACAAAAAATACAAAAAATTCATTTATTGTAGGTGCATGATTTTCTTTATTGGTCCTTATGTGCAATAATATTCTATTTATATAGAATATCGATTGTGTGTTATGAAGTATCAGTTGCGTTCAACATGCGTTTAGATAACTTGAACAATTAGTGTGTTGGTCAAAGGAAGGTTTAGCTGAACAAAAAAGTTGGTAACCGTCTCCTAATTTAGCAAAATATAGTTAGTAGAGCGTGGAATCGCTATAGTATTAGTGAAAGTGCTACTTATACTCATGGGAGTGGAAGATCAAGAGATACAACCATCGCACAAGATCGACTAATACGGTTAACTCCACGAAGTAATCCCTTCTTCAAAGTTTCCCTAATTGATAGTTCATGCAGCAAATTAGCGGTAGAATAGTTTCTGGTCAAACAATAAGAAATAGGTTGAATAGTTTCAATTTGAAAGCACGAAGATTCGCCAGGCAATGCGACTGAGTATGAAGCACCGGGCTGTAAGATATTATTGGACTCTTAAACATGAGAACTAGAACGCGTATACATGGGGATCCTGCCTGTTCACGGCTAAGTCCAGACTACGTCTGTATCAGTCTGATGGGCGAATGTTGATGTGGTGAGAAGGAAGTGAACGGTATAATGAATATTTCATGCCGCCAACAACTCTGATCTATGGCGTTTCAGTATTGGTTTGGGGAATCCTTTGTTTTGACGGACCTTTTATCCTCATTAACACAACCCTGATAGCGGTAAGGTATCCTGATCTGATTGTAGAAGTGATTATTTTCCGCATCGCGGCAACCATTGGAGATAACTTAACGATGATAATGTTCGTCCACACCAGGCAAGAATTATCAACCACCGCATAGAAAAGCATGACTTTAAGCGAATGGATTGGCCTGCTGTCTCTCTAAAATTGTATTGATCACGACTGGTCTGCAATGTTACAGCAATTACGCCACTTACCTGATACACTGCAGACATTGCAACAGGTCAACAATGCTTTGACGGCCAATTGGCAAAACATTAAGCTTCCATTGATAACCTAATAGTATAACATCGGATAGCTCAGTGGTATAGCATTGAGATCGTGACCGGAAGGTCCGGGTTCGAATCCTGTGCTGTGACCTAAAGTGGTGCAAATTCGCACTAACAAAGCCCAGAACATAACTGAACTCCTCGCTCGCATAAGCTGAAAAAGCCTCTGAGGCATCTTCATAGAAGATCTAGGAGTATCAGGATAATAATAATAATACCAAGAAGATTAACTTGAGTACAACTGGAGATAATAATAAGGTCTGGAGAAGGGCCACCTGATATTAAACCGTGATTTCAATGTGTTTCTAATCGAAGGAATTTTTTCTCAAACCTGCAGAGTCTATATTTTGCTTATTTTTGAGAACATTGTCGCTCTGGGGCAGTTTTGCTTACTGTTGCCATTTCAGGCAGGGTAACGGTTCACCATTAACACTATTACTTACAACAGCGATATTTTCTTCTGTACGTACAGTTCTTTGTCTTGTTGTTGCATCGAGTAGAGAAAAGGTTGTCCGAAATCTATCGATAGTTCAACGAATAAGCTGCTCTGATAGACGATTATGTAAACCATAAATTTCACGAAGTACTTTATAAGTTTCGCTAATAGAACACTGTTCACTTTGTCTTGTTGTTGTATCGAGTAGAGAAAAGGTTGTCCGAAATCTATCGATAGTTCAACGAATAAGCTGCTCTGATGGACGATTATGTAAACCATAAATTTCACGAAGTACTCTATAAGTATCGCTAATAGAACACTGATTTTAAAAATAAATTTCAACAATTTGCAAACGTTGTTGCGGCGGAGTCTTTTCATGATAATTCATCAATGCTTATTGAACAGAAATGTCAAAACAACATGGCTTCTACCTTCTGTCAAATCACAGGTATCCCTATCAGAAGTTCTATCACTTTGAAAAAACCTCGGATATTATGATATGTACGAAAAATATCCACTTCAATTTTTGAGCAGTGTACAAGGTTGAAAGTATCCTTCTTCTTCTGATGTGCATCGTTACATATTGGCAGGATAGAGTGTAAAAATAATATATTTAACAAAACTTCATAAAATTTTTTTTTTTAAATTCTTGTAATTTTTCTTTGCGAAATTATACCGAGCCTTCGTGTGGTTACTACACATTTAACTATTAATTTCAGAATAACTCAAGAACCAGCAAGCCTATTCTGTTAGTTTTTATAATAGCTGATATATTGAGGCTCCAATTCCACCCTGAAAATTCCTGAAGAGTCTCTAGGTGTCATCACTGAATATAAGCATTTTAATCTCTAGTCGTCCACCTGGAACGTAAATCTTTCAGCGTAAGTTGAAATTTTTTTTTCATACATGACAAAACTTAAATTTGTATACTTGTAATATGTGTCTTTAGACTGTAAATAAACCAATTGAAATCTAATATACAGGTATGGAAAAGACAGCCGAAACATAGGAAATTCAATGTTAATCTAGAGGACCACAAGGGTCCAGTAGAGCAATGGAAGAATCAAAACCTCAGCGTGTTGCGATGACGAATAAACGACTTCTCTCAAAGGCAGTGGCGAGTGGAGGGATGGTTTGATCGAAACTAGACTCAGCATATTGCTTTCAGCAATCAGAATCATTCGCAGTTCAAACGTGGGATGCGTCAGTCCATATCGGTTCGAAATAAAGTAAATCGAAATGTTCTGTGCAGACGAAAAAATTCAGATCATAAAATGGTACTTAAGTGGTCAATCTATTCAAGAGATAATAAATTCATTTATTGCTACCTTTGAAGGTAGGCCTATTCCTTTAAGTTAGGCTATTTCTAAAATAATAAAAAAATTCGAGAAATGTGGGTGTTTATGAACATGCAGGCATTGCAAGATTGATAAACCACCAAAAATCATTAATGAAAATCGTTTGAAAATAAGTAGATGTGAGTGCTGCTGTTAAAAATAGTTTATTCGAGTAAATAAATTGCTAAACAAGTCGATATGAGTGATAGAATATTTTGAAAAGAAATTATCTATATTATAAGGTTCAAACAAACCAAGTAATTTTTCCAGAAAACCATATCAAACGAATGGAATTTTGTGAAACTATGATTTAAAAAGTAAATTAAAATAGTTCATTTCTCAACAATATCTTATTCACTAATGAGTTATCGTTCCACTTGAATAGAAAACATAACCCATCCGTAGTTTAGATATTGGTCTAGGAAGAATAAGCATCGAAGTATTCCTGTGCGTACCCATTATCCTCAAAAACTTAATGTTGGGACAGGAATAGTGGGGAATTACATCATAGGGTAATTTTTTATTCATAGTAGACTGAATGGCTCCAAATATCTAGCTTTTAAAGAGTCAAAATATTCCGACAGTTCGACAGCTTCCAATTAATTTCGATGATGTCTGGTTTCGACTTTTTCGGACCGTGTCAGTTTTACAAATGGCATGATCAATTGGCCCCCCAGATCATCAGATTTATCTCCAAATGATTTTATGAGATATCTGAAAAATATGGCTTATGGGCATGAAATTGATAGCGCAACGGATATTAATAAATTAAGTGTAAAAAAATCATTGTGGATTCAAAAATTCCCTGCTTCTGAAACATCTTTATTTTAATATCTCCAAGGGAAAACAATGAAAATTTGTACAAACCTTACACGGTCTTTTTACAATGTACCAAAAATCTTTCTTAATCAGTGAAAACCCCTCAGAGTAGAATTTTACCGAATTGAATATCCAACCGCTATCTCTGAATCCACTGGTATTCCGCTCAATAACTGAGGAGGAAACTTCGACCACAAATCTCATAAAACATTTTTCTCCTTCAGGAAGTGTAAAAGAATTGTTATTCTCCATTTTAACTGGGACAATAAATTTTATAGGCGTCGTGAAAATTGGCCTGCGGAAGAGCTGTAAAAACTAGAGGGCGGCTGAGGAAGACCTGACCTAATTTGCGTGAGGGGGTGTCAGTTCCAAGCTGCACCTTGGACAACAATGGAATGTTATGTATTATTTGCGTACGCCTTGAAGACGAAGGCTATAAATTAATCTACTCCAGAGATCACAGCTGAATCCCCAGGATCGCTACACCACTCACATACACCAGAAGAGTTAATTCCCATTCGCCTGATCTCGATGTCGACATTCCCTTATTCTCCAGTTAGGCACAATTATATCAGGGTAATTAAGCTCTGGTTGATAGGTGGATTTCGATCCAGAGTAATTTCAGCGTGTAGATAGATTATTTATGCATGCAAATTATTCAGGACGAGAGAATGTTTCACAAATTTTGTTGTACTGAACATCGACATTATTTGATTAGTGGCAAGCGATGTACAATACTTTCAACATTGAATGTATAACCAACTTTTCACAATGAAGCTTCAGTTTTCTACAAAAAACCGCACTAACTTGTTTATATTGGGTTGTTCGGTAAGGAATTTCGTTTTTTTTTGGGAATATGAGAGGCACTTTTCGTATAATGAATAAATATTTTATTGAATTTTATAAATATATTGACCATTCTGGGTCAACACTTTTTGCCACCTTTCTGGCAGTAGCATGATTCCACGCTCATAACATTTTTGGTATTTGCTGGGATAGAACTGATTCAGGTGATTTTTGAATTCTTCATTCGAAGTAAAGGTTTTACCTTCCAAAAAATTTTGCAATGACCGGAACAAATAATAAATCCAAGGTACCAGCTCTGGCGAATATGATGGCTGTTCCAGTGTATCACACTCAAGCTGGCAAAGCTTTTGACGAGTGACCAAACTTGTATGAGGTCTCGCATTATCTTGGTGGAACACTACACCTCTTCTGTTGATTAACTCTGTCCTTTTCTGTTGAAATGCATTATTCAGTTTGTCCGCCAGATGACGCTGGACTTCCAAATTAATTGATGTGTTATCCGGTAAAAGCTCAATAAAAAAACGACTCCTTCAAAATCCCACCAAACAGACAGCCATCACCTTTTGTTGTTGGATAGGGCTTCCGAAATGCTTAGATAATTTGAGCATTTGGCATTATTATATACAACCCATTCTTAGTCCCCAGAAATGATGCGCTTTAAAAATGGATCATTTTCCTGACGTTTAAGAAGCTAATCACATACGTCAACGCGATCACACATTTTGTCTCCGTGAGAACATGAGAAACCCATATATTGAGCTTCGATGTTAAATCCAGGCCTTTCAAGTGGGCATAAGTAGTTGAGTTCGATAAATTTAACCTCTCACCCATCTAACGCGTTGTTATTCGCCGATTTGCATAAACTAATGACTGCATCATTTCTTTATCAGCTTCATGCAGCCTTCCGGAACGATATTTCAATTTTGAAAACCAGTTCTGACACTGGCGAACTGTCAACACATCTTCTCCATATACATCGGTTAACTTTTTTCTGGCTTGAACAGCATTTTTACCTTTTCTATAGTGAAAATGTGAAATATGTCAAAATTCTGCTTATTGCTCGTCATATCGTGTGTTTTTTCGGGTGATAGAACTTTCGATAGGGATAACTGTGATTTGACAGAAGGTAGAGGCCATGTTGTTTTGACATTTCTGTTCAGTAAGCATTGACAAATTATCATGGAAAGACTCACAACGTTTACAAATTGTTGAAATTTATTTTCAAAATCAGTGTTCTATTCGCCAAACCTATAGAGCACTTCGTGAAATTTATGGTTTACATAATCGTCCATCAGAGCAGCTTATTCGTCGAACTATCGATAGATTTTGGAGAACATTTTCTGTACTCGATGCAACAACAACAACAAGACAAAGAACTGTAGGTACAGAAGAAAATATCGCTGCTATAAGTCAAAGTGTTAATGATAATTCAGATTTGTCTATTCGTCGACGTTCAGAACAAGATGGACCCTGTGCATCCACCACATGGAAAAGTTTGCATAAAGATCTTGGTCTACACCCATACAAGATCCAACTGGTTCAAGAACCAAAGTCACTTGACCATAATAAGCGTCGTTTGTTTGTTGGTTGAGCCCTAGAACAGCTTGAAGTTGATCCACTTTTTCATCGTTAAATTGTGCTTAGTGATGAAGCTCATTTCTGGTTGAACGGCTATATAAACAAGCAAAATTGCCGTATATGGAGTGAAAACAATCCTCAAGAAGTTCTGAAGGTTCCATTGCATCCTGAAAAATGCAATGTATGGTGTGCTTTAGCCTCTGGAGGCATCATCGGTCCATATTTCCTCAAAAACGATGCTGGAGCTAATGTTACAGTGAATGGTGCTCGTTACAGATCGATGATCAATGATTATTTGTTTCAAAATTTGAATGGTTTGGTTCCAACAAGATGGTGCTACACCTCATGCTGCTACCGTAACAATTGATTTATTGAAAGAAAGATTTGGAGATACAATTATTTCGAAAAATGGTCAAATCAATTGGCCTCCAAGGTCATGCGACATAACTCCACTGGATTATTTTCATTTTGTGGTTATGTCAAGTCATTGGTTTATGCTGATAAACTGAAAACAATAGAACCTTTGGAAGCCAACATAACTAGTGCTATCGATGAAATGAGGCCTGAATTATTCAAAAAAGTGGTCCAAAATTGGTCTGGTCAAATGGGGTTTCTCAGAGCTAGTCGTGATGGACATCTATCGGAAATTATTTTTGAAACATAAATGTCCTAAAATTATTTTTCGAATAAAAAAAATCAGGCTTCAATCTTAATTCAAATATGTTTTATTTCAATTTAAAGTTCTATCACTCTAAAAAAACACTCGATATTTGAAAGGGCACCAAACAAAAACTATTGCGTAGAATTGATTGAACTTTTTCATACACAAGCCTTGCCATATCATCTCACAAAACATATAATGATTATGCGGCTTAAGTGTGAAGTTGGGTTCAAAAAAATACAATTAAAACCTCTATCAGGCAAAAACGAAATTTCTTTCCGAACAAACTTATACTTACCCAGATTTTTCTGTGTTCGCGTTCAGGAATGAATCGTGATATATTTCAGGTTTGCAGTATTTCCTATTGAATTGAGGTTCTTATAAAGGATAAAACCCTAAACTCGCTACAGATATTCGCCACATTCTTTTAAGGAAACCTTACAGTATCTCACGAAACAAATTCAGGTTATCCTGAAACCGTTCTTAGCACGAGCCAAACACCTTTTTTTTCTATAAATATATTTTGTTCACAAATCGAAACAGTCCGGAGATGTTTTCGCACGAACTGACACAATTCATACGCATAAATCCCTATCTTTCCAGCTTTCCAGGCACGAACGGAAAATCTCGAATACGAATTTTCCGGTATATTTTTGCAGCGGGGACTTTTCCCGCTGACCGCAAACGCAGATATCGTTACGAATTCAATTTGCCGCGGGAGCGCTCCGGTGATGTGGATCAGATAAAAGCACAACAAAATAATTTCGAGGACTCCGGCTCTTGCAACTCTTTTGTTACGCAATAGTATTTCCTCGGCCGAATTTTCTATGCAGCAAATCGCCTATATAATTCATTTATTCATTTCGTTGTGAGTGGGAAAAAGGGGTTGATTCAAGTTTTGCGCGTTCTGACTTAACAACGTTCAGTGCAAAGCTCACTCTGTTTATGCCAATTTTGAATTCAAAATGGTCACAAACGCTTTAACTAAAATACAGTCCGTCGAGAAATTATCCTAAAAAACATAGCTCAATTTTTATTATTGGAACAAAGTTCCTTATCGCGCGTTGCGAAAGGGGGCTAGACGGAATAAATTAAGACCTAAAGTTGCAACGACACTTTTTGCTATAGTCTCAAGCCGTGCGGCGTGCACGTGTGTCTCTGTCTGTCTCTCTCTCTCTCTCATAGAAAGCAAGCCAGTTATTTTCGTTTCATCTTTCTATTTAGCATTAAACAGTGTGGTGTCGCCACGATTATTTCTGTTGAGGTTATTAGGTTTATTCATCGTTACATTTGATGATGATGATGAAACTAAATATCGATTTCATCATAATCGAGTACAAGCTTCATCAACAATATCTTTAGTATAAGAGTTTCAGAGATTTTCATTGAATAAGCTTGAAACGAAGGCAAAATCAGTCATTGATTTCATACTAGAGTTAAAGGCATTTCATAGTGTACGTTCAACGTCCCAAACATTCAGTTGATTTAATCGACTCTGTTACAGAAAAAACGAACATTTTGTAATTATCAGAGACATGGTTGGACAATCAAGAAGAATGTGATATACCGAATTTTAATTAATTTAAACGTGATTTTGTTAGTTCAGGTGGAGTTGCGATTTATCACAACACAAATGATACGAACAATCTTGTAACACCAAATATGTCGGTCATTATCAACACTATTCAGGACTTGCACGTAAGACGTACAAGTGTTGCAGATTTATGTGCAGCAGAGTGTGTAATGGAAAACGGCGTTACTTTAATCATGGCAGTCATATATGTCTCACCAAGTAACAAATTAATAGATATTCAGGAGTTCATTCATCGAGCACTGCTAGAGTATTCTAAAGATGTATCTCAAACGCTTAGCAGATACAACAGAAATTTAGATAAACCTCCACTCATTTTGGCCGGTGATTTTAACATCAACTTCAGTAATGAAAAATCAAAACCATAGCTACAGTTTCTAGAGGAAGAATTTGATTTAAGAATAAACAATAAACCAGCAGAATCAACAAAAAATATAATACTACCATCGATGCCGTTTTTTCAAGACATTTAAATAAAATAGAATCCCAAACATATATTTCCTACTTCAGTTACCACAAGCCAATTATTACTAAAATTGAGCCTACTAATTAAGTTCATATTACATTATATCTGTTGATAATAAAAAAATATTATTAGAACTTAAAAAAATAAAATTTTATTACAATTCCTTCACTAATTAATCGAAAGGAACTTCGTTCCATCCGGGTGTCCCTTGACATCTCTCAATTTTTTAAGTATATACTGCTAATTCTTGAATTAGAAAATTATAACAAAATATTCACCTTATTTCTTATACAACCGCCATTTAACTGTAAACACTTAACTAAACGTCGAAGTATACCCGAAACTAGATCACTTATTTTCGGTGATGGTAGTCCAGAACTGTAGAACTGACTGAATTAAATCATCTTTATTTCGTGGCGCTGTACATTCAACTTCAATCTTCATTAGTCCCCATATATTTTCAATGAGACTAAGATCTGGTGAAGCTGCTGGCCATGAAAGGGTTGTCACTTGGTGTTATTGCATCCGAGCTTGAGTATAAACCAAAGTATGGCATCTTGCATTATCCTGCTGAAAACGCCACCCCTCTGGATATAAAGCATACACCGTTTCAAACAGAAGAGCGTTTAGAATGTCACAATACTTTTCACTATTAGCGGTACCATCATCTTTACAGAGAGGCGTAGCACCACGCTGAGATATTGCTCCCCAAACCATTATTTTGGTGAAAAATCTGGAAATTTGAACAGTAACGGGTGGTTTTGATTTTGGTGGGAAATTTTAACGGTAACAGGTTGTTTTGATGGGATTTTTAAGTGATTTCCACCAAGTTGGAAACAACATTCATCAGATATAAAGACATTATTAAAATTATCTTCTTGAAAACATTGACAAAATTCGATCCTTCGTTCCTTTTGCAAAAGTGTCTTTATAGGAATTTTTTTGGTATGTATCCTTGTTTTATAAGTGACATAGGGACGGTTTCTGGACATACTTTTATATTGCGTTGATTTCCAAATCTGTTAGGCAAGTTGCGAAACCCCAGGTACGGATTGTGTCGTCCTGAGGCCAATAAAGCGTTTAAATTGTTTCCTTTAATCTTACGCGGTCTTCCTGAAACTGTTCTAAGCCTCATATCCATGCCATTTTATCCTCTTTATTGTCTCATATACAGCATTTATTCAAGTTCAGTGAACTGCACTAATTTTTTAACGTTTCGAAAACCTGTTCTGTACAAATATTATATCTGTTTTAGTTTTTCTAGTTGCGACATTATTCCATAAATTGTATACCTTTTGACAACCAACAACATTCGAAAAATAGTGTTGCCATGCAACTTTGGCCATAGCCGACTATCTGCACAACCTATTTTATATATCACTTTTGTCTTAGAATGTTACAAAAGAGAAGTATATTAAAATTATGAAAATAATAAAATCCGTATAGTTTCAATAAACTATTGAAATGCTGCAAATTTTGTTCCAATGAATATTTCAAAATGAATCCCTGTAAATTGCTTTGTTTACTATTAGTCCGCTCAATTCGGACAACTTTAGGATAAACTGTATAAAGAGAACATATGAACATTGAGGGAGATACAATAAAGATGCAGAGAGATCTATGAAGAACAAAAAAGCACCAGGCCCAGAGGAAATACCTGCAGAGCTCTTAAAAAAGTACAAATAAACTAATAAATAATCTCTACGAGTTAATGACAAGGTATATTAACGGCTGACAAATTCCTTTCACATGGAAAGAAGCTTGGATAACACCCATTCATAAAAATGGAAGAAAGGATGACGTGTTCTGCCTGAGAATTCTTTGAACTGAACGCTCACTTATACCGCAGGCTACACAAAGCATCTTTTGTTTTGTGTGTGGATCTTCTGTCACATTCAGTAAAACCTTGAGCTTCTTGTCATCGTTAGTGACCAATTTTAGCCTTTTTTTGTAGTTGACATCTCCTGTTTCTTCAATTCTGTTCAAAAGCCTCAGAAAACTCGATTCTTTTGGATGTCTTCTACTAGATATTTTGCAGCATAAGTTCGACTTGCTAATAAACAGTCTCCGTGGAACTAATCCAACATAAAAATCATATCAATCATTTCATCTTTTCCAAAATTCATCTTGATTTATTGTATTCTGTATTCAAAAGTAACTTTGAGATCTAAGGAATAAAAACTTGTTCGAATATTTTAATATTTACAGATATATTCGGTTAGCCTTCTATATATTTAATTTCAAAAAATTATATTTAATATTATTACTTCAGGAATCAAATTAATGCCATATAACTACTTATATCAAACGACATATAAAATAAACATTCATTATAAGACATCCAAATGATGTAACAAAATCCAATAAATATAAATTATCAACAGAAGCCTATAAATTAAATATTTTGAGTAGACAAAATTTTGTTTCTGCTTATCCCTGTTATGAAAGTAGATATCTTTCAAAAATGTTTGACATAATCTTAAAATATTGGATGGAGTAGTCCGTTACTTTGTGATAGTTCATTTTAATGGAATGAAATAAGGAATTACTTTGTTTTCTATCACTTTTTATTATAACTGATATACAGTGACTCGAGTTTCGTAGTGTTTACTACATTTTCAAACTGAACGAACAAATTAGATCTCAACTATTATATATGGGGATTGTAGGCTTCGGCAGAGCTTCGAAGAGAGGGGTTTTCCAAAGTTCCGTCTGTTCGTTAAGTAGTTTTATTATTGGTACGTGCTTTTTATATTTTTCAATTTCTATGGATTCCAGGATGTCAAGTTTTTTCCCTTTCGCTTCCACGTGCAAGATAACAAGGTTGTTCAATTCTGGGAAGGTGTGATCTGTAGTGAAGAAATGGTTCGCAAAATTGGAATTATTCTTCCGGTTCCTAAAAGCAGATTCATGCTCTTTGTACCTTTTATGGAAAGGTCGGCCCGTTTGACCTATATACACACTATTACACTCTTGACAACTTAATTTATAGACTCCAGAATTATTCAGTCGGTTCTCTTTGTCTTTCGGATTAAAAGAGATTAAAAATTTTATGGGAGGGGGTGAAAGCTGTTACTATATTAATTTTTGATAAAATTCGAGCTATTTTTTGTGAAATTGGTCCAAAATATGTTAGTTTTATAAATTTATTGTTATTATGATCTGATTTGGAGATGGGGTAAATTTGTTTACGAATTAGTTGCTTCTGTTTTATGTTTATGATGGAATTTATAGTTTTGGTTTCGAACTGATTTTTTGTGGCTATTTGTCTGATTGTATTCAATTCCCTCTTTAACGTAATATTATCTAAATATTATTATCTATAAGCTTCTTATAGATCATAATAACAATAAATTTATAAAACTAACATATTTTGGACCAATTTCACAAAAAATAGCTCGAATTTTATCAAAAATTAACATAGTAACAGCTTTCACACCCTCCCATAAAATTTCTAATCTCTTTCTTAATCCGAAAGACAAAGAGAACCGACTGAATAATTCTGGAGTCTATAAATTAAGTTGTCAAGAGTGTAATAGTGTGTATATAGGTCAAACGGGCCGACCTTTCCATAAAAGGTACAAAGAGCATGAATCTGCTTTTAGGAACCGGAAGAATAATTCCAATTTTGCGAACCATTTCTTCACTACAGATCACACCTTCCCAGAATTGAACAATCTTGTTATCTTGCACGTGGAAGCGAAAGGGAAAAAACTTGACATCCTGGAATCCATAGAAATTGAAAAATATAAAAAGCACGTACCAATAATAAAACTACTTAACGAACAGACGGAACTTTGGAAAACCCCTCTCTTCGAAGCTCTGCCGAAGCCTACAATCCCCATATATAATAGTTGAGATCTAATTTGTTCGTTCAGTTTGAAAATGTAGTAAACACTACGAAACTCGAGTCACTGTATATCAGTTATAATAAAAAGTGATAGAAAACAAAGTAATTCCTTATTTCATTCCATAATCTTAAAAATTTCATCATAAAACTATCTTACATAGAATATTCAATATTATTGGATATCTAACTAAGTTACTTTTAAGAAAATCTCAAGATATGTAAAAACATTACTAGAAAACCAGGGTTAAAAGGTAAGAAAATATTTTTTGTTGATTGATGTCATATTTTATTGAATATGAATATGATTGAGTACTGACGAAGCAAAGTCTCTTTTAAAACTTGTTTTGTGGTAATGTTTTTACATATCTTGGGATTTTCTAAAAAGTAACTTAGATATTCAATAATATTGAATATTCTAAGTAAGATAGTTTTATGATGAAATTCTTAAGATTATGTTAAACATTTTTGAAAGATATCTGTTTTCATAAGAGGGATAAGCAGAAACAAAATTTTTGTCTACTCAAAATATTTGATTTAAAGGATTTTTGTTAACAATTTATATTCATTAGATTTTGTTATATCATTTGGATGTCATATAATGAATGTTTATTTGATATGTCGTTTGATATAAGTAATACTTATATGACATCAATTTAATTCCTGAAGTTATAATATTGAATAAAATTTTTTCAAATTAAATATGTAGAAGGCTAACAGAATATATCTGTAAATATTAAAATATTTCAATAATTTTATATACCTTCTATCAGGTAAAAACCTCCATTTAATTTATTTTATAATAAAAACTTGAATGATAATCGATTTTTTAGGTGCCAATAAAACACTAACGTCTCATCTCTTTTGCTACACTGAAGAGTTTACGCGTATCCAAAGAAAAAATTATATTCGCACTCATTTGTAACTTCACAACTCCAATTTCAAGGATAATTTTTTTCACCCTTTCGTAATAATATAGTACTGCAATAAAAGGCCTAAAAATGAATGTGTTATCTATAATATTTATACTTAGTAAGTTCAATACATAAGTGAAATCAGTGAAAGTGATGACGATGTAAAGGCCCAGGGAAACATCTCAAAATTGTACTTTGTACTATATTAGATTCAGGTTATAATTGAACGGAATAAACTTTATTTATATATCTCTACAAATCCCTTGAAGTATGCTTACCCTTGAAATTGGATACTAATTGGTTGACGGAAGGTTTCAAAAAGGTATATCTACATAACAAGAAATTTTGTCACAAAGTTCGACCTTTTTTGCCTATAATAACTCTATAATAACTATAACTATAATAACTAATGAAACATTCATGCGAAAAGAGTCTAGGCTTATTATGCCAGACAAACAAGAAAATCTCCTCAAAGGGGAATCTTCGTCCATAACATCCACTACCAGTAAATACAGGACAAAAGCATAATACCTGAAGTAGTCGGCGGAATGTGCTCTTTTCTCTTTGAGTTCGTAAAATTTCCTCGCAAATCGGCTGAAATTATGTATTCATTCTGTCTTATAATTCCGTAACCTGCTTTCCGAAGGACTGATATCTTCTGCTAATTTTCTTTACGGGTTTTCTCCGTGTTCCATTACATGGAATGAGGGCTAGGATGGATGAGAGGATCTCAGAAAGCTGATCTCATCAGATTTACTTTCAAACGCAGTTCCTTGGAAATACTCTTATTTCTTATTCAAGATTTCGAGTTGATCTTTTTTAGCCAAGTTCAAATGGAAGAGAAATGTAGGTATAATGGCTTGGATGAGGAGAGTGATTTTTTATAAGTTTCCGTGAAATTTCTTCAGACTATATCAACATTATAGATATTTGTATCATTATATCGAAATTGAACGATTTTTTAGCCATCTATACTGAAGAGTTGCGCATTCTCTAAGGATCATACGAGTGACAGAATCTCTCATAGATGATATAAATTACATCACTACATCATGGTATTTACCCGCCTATTCCTGTGCCAAATATTCTGTGGCGTAACTTAACGTATGTGCAATAACAACGACGTCTTTATGGTGTCCTCATTGTATTTTGAAGCGGCAGAGAGGAAGGTTCTTGGAAATAAACCTTCTGAGCGACTTAAAAACAGTGTCCCTTGGTAACTCTAAGTAGGTAAACTCCTTTTAAATTCTCCTGATTAATTGCATATTGTACGCTTTGAATACCACCTAAGTATTAATGTAAGATTTACAGTTATTGCACGCTCGTTCATTGTACTTCCAGTCGCTTTTCATTCTTGTATTTTGGATTCGGTGATATTAATTCAGCTGGATTTGGTTTACTAAAATGCATTGCCTTTGCATAGAACAAAAGCGGAACAACCCTTACAAGTTATCTTTCTATATTTTATAATTTCTCTCGGTGCCTGCTTGTTATTTGTTGTATTTATTAATAGTGGTAATTATTTTGTGCTTTTCATGGTATTCGCAGTGCCTGATATATAACTGATATTCATGTACTCCTGTGAGATCCCCCGGTTACCTATTTCATTCTTTGCTTTTATTGTAACATTCATTAACACGCCCAGGTAATAGGGCACTGTATTTAGTTTGTAATGTCCTAGTCCGTTTGTGTTACATGTTTGCCATATGTATGCGCCCGCTTACATTGAGAAATTGTATTCTTTGTGAACCGGTGGCGTTCTTTAGTGTAAATCACTGGGTAGTCCTGATAGAGGACAATGTATCGTATAGAGACAGTAGATAGTTCCGGATATCCAACGCTACTGTGAGACTGGGTGAGTGATTGCTAGATCATTGTTCCGAGGTATCGTGATATTCCTAGGATTAGTTCGCATGATCCTTCAGGTAGTGTTCGGTTTATTCTTTAGTAAAAGCCATCTTGGGCCTCGGCCACCCTGAGGAGGCCACATGCAGTCGGAGGTGACGATATCGGCCGTCCTTCAAGAGATACTGGACACTATCGACAAATAGCTTATAAGGAAAGATATGTCTCTCAACCCACAAAAGGGAGTTATAGTATCATTCACCAAGAAACGGAAGCTGGATAGTTTGGAACCGCCAACAATCCGACAATACAATTCTCTAATGAGGCATAATACCTGGGAATAGTCCTGTGAAAAACTTTCTAAACAAAGAATGTCATAAGGCCAGAATGGGATTCTGGACCTGCAGGTGAATCTGCGGTGAAACCTGGGGTTTATGGGGCAGATGTATTGGCTATACACTATAGTAATGAGACCACAGATAACGTATGGTGCTGTAGCGTGGTGGAATAAGGGCCAACAAATTAGCCACACCCGACTACAGAGACAGGCTTGCTTTGCAATAACAGGTGCGTTTCGCACCACACCCACGGCAGCCATGGAGGTATTACTAAATCTACCACCCCTGCACCTGCTCGTGCAAAGAGAGGCGGAACGGCCACATACAAACTGCATTAACTGGCGATCGACAGGTCAGAAGCAATAGTGATGGGAGGCTCAGGGCTGCCGGACAAGCTTTCAATGAGTTTTTATCGATGCCATCGGATCTAATGTCAAAAGTCACAAGCCAAGAACGGCATTTCAATGTAATTTTTCTCAGCTGGGACGAATGGACTCAGCGTGCTGAGGTTCACAGGTTTGTTCACAGACGGGTCGCGAACAAAGATATGGAAGCAGGAACGGAACGGGAGCAGGAGCCTATGGGAGCAAACCAAAATTCAACATCTCATTGAGTCTCAGTCAATATGCAACCATATTCCAGGCAGAAATATTTGCCATTGAGACCGCGGCAGTTCTGCCGTGAAACGGCAAAATCAACAAATTTACCTTTAGTCAGGCAGTACTAAAAGCTCTGAAATCCCGCTGTTGTACATCGGGAACTGTTTAGAGTTGCCGCACGGCTTTAATCAGGCTCGGTATATATAACAGTGTCATTCTTGTTAGGATACCGAGCCACTCAAACTGTTTGGGTAACGAAGAGGCAGATCGGCTGGCGTTTGTTGGGGCCACGCTACCTCTGGTACGCCCGGAATCATTCCTGGAATACCACCTGGCGTGGCTAAGCGGATGATAACAGACAGAATGATTCTTAAACTAGAAGTCTTTTTTGCTGAGCCATCCAGGCCTAAAACATTCGAAGGCGTTTTTTGGAACAGCTTCGAACCAAAAGATGGCGAACCTAGCGCTCGGTCAAAACTCAGAACCTTGTCGGAATTATGACAGGTCACTGCAGGCTGAAAGCGCATTTGCACAAAATCGGTCTTGCTGAGGATGATGAATGCAGGCTGTGTCTTGGGGACATTGAAACAGCGGTGAGCCGTATCAGGTTCGAGGTCTATGGTCAGGCTTTTATAGCCACTTCAACTGAAAAAATTACTCCCATATAAGATTGTCGGTTTTATCCAAAAGCTGGATCTCGTCGGTGAAATATAAATTAGGGGCGAACCACAATAGTCTGTGCGAAAGCGGTGGTAGGATGGACAGACGCCCTCAATATAAATAATAATAATGATGATCAATTACTAGGAAGAATTCAAAAAGGTATCTCAACATACAATCCTTTAATATGTTGTGAGCACCTATCAGGTTATTGAATTACTTTGAATTTCCTTCGTCTCTAAATTAATTAATTAGTTTTTAATATATATGGTACAAGCTTCTCGATTTTTGATATTTTCAATTCTCAATTACAATTTCCATCGAGTAGGTCCGAATTCATGTATAATTTAATTCTATTCTATATTTCAGAACGAGAAATTGTTCACTGCAATTCCTGAGAAATAAGGTCTATAAAACCAAATATATTTTCTCACGACCTACTCTCCCATTCTACAAATATACCTCTATAATTTCAAAACTTCCAGTAGGAAAATACTTTTGAAAGCAGTATTCAATCGAATAATTCGAGTCATAAAAATTTCCAAAGATTCAAACAATAACGCCTAACCCAATCCCGTTCACAACCTCGAACTTCCTCGGACTAAATCTTTCTTTTCTCTCGCTCTCACAAGAAAAAAACCTTTAATACCCATCTTTTTGTTAGCCCGGGACGGCTTGATGCTCAATAATCCGTGATAAAATTCCATTCGAGGAAACGGTCTCCCGCTACTTAGATCCCCAGAAATATCGTAATAATATTTAGGATGAAGTGTTATTTCTACGAGTGCACGGCAGAAGCAGCGAACCTCATTTCTTGGGGCTTGAAGGGGAATTATTTTTCACGAACGTACGATGGAGATTTTCCGAAGCTTTCAGGTTGGAGGTGTTTTCATACTCATATAATAACGGAATTTCAACTGGCTTAATATTTTTTATTCGATTCTGCATTTGGCTGCGTGATACGGGCTATAAACAAAGGTGAAGGGGAGAATATTTCATGAGACTCGTTATCTTGGTCGTGAGTTTTTAACGATTGCGGCAGCAAGGAAACGTTGCCACAGAGCCACACTGTGGTTCCGTAAACCAGTTATATTAATTCTTGCATTGCGGTTCAAGCAATATATTTCTACCCATTACTTACTCTCCCCTCTTTGTCACTGGATAGAGTCGTGGTGGGAAAACTTGTCACAACTAGGGCCTTAGTTTCACTGAAGAGAGCTCTAGTACTTCCTGGCCACCCGATTTTCGCGATGATAAGTCGTATCCTATACAACAACCTGCTTTTGGGCATTTGTAGATACTGCTTAATGGTTATCTGGTGAAGAGCCTTGCTCACATGCCAGTAACTGCAATGGTGGTATTGACCCACTGCTTACCTGGCAGACACTGTAACAAGGGGCTTCAACCCGTAACACTTGCTTGGTTCTACCCAATTCCAAGTAACTCATCCAACGACGAATACGTCAGTATTCAATCCGGCTTGAAAGAAAGGGAAACTATAACGTGTTAGATTTCTCGAGTTCTTCGTTTCTGGCATGGAGTTAAACTCCTCTTGGCAATCGTTAGCCTTCAATGGATTCGTATTTTATGTGATTATGTAATTTTATGTGAGGGTGTGAAAGCTGTTATTATGTTAGTTTTTGACCAAATTTGAGCTATTTTCTGCGATATTGATTCAAAATATGTTAGTTTTATAAATGTCTTGTCATTATTATCTGATTTGGAAATGGGGTAAATTTGCCTACTTTGTTAGTTGTTTTTGTTTTTTATTTATGAAATAATTTATGGTTTTTGTTTCAAATTGATTGGTTGTGGCTATTTGTTGGATTGTATTCAGTTCCCTTTTTAACGTTATATTATCGGGTATTTCTTTAGAGTGATGGAATTTTAAATTGAAATAAAACGCATTCAAATTAAGATTGAAGCCAAATTGTTTTTTATTTGAAGGATAATTTTATGACATTTATGTTTTAAAAATAATTTCCGGCATATGTCTACCACGACTAGATCTGAGGAACCGCATTCGATCAGACCAATTTTGGATCACTTTTCAACTGATTCAGGCCTTATTTAATCAATAACGCGAGTTATGTTGACTTCCAAAGCGTCTATTGTTTCTGGTTTATCAGCATAAACCAATGACTTGACATAACCCCAAAGAAAATAATCCAGTGGAGTTAAACCGCATGATCTTGGAGGCCAATTAATTGGACCATTTCTAGAAATAATGTTATCGCCGAATCTTTATTTCAACAAATCAATTGTTATGATAGCAGCATGAGGTGTAGCACCATCTTGTCGGAACCAAAACATTTCTGGGTAGATACCATTCAAATTTTGAAACAAATAATTATTGATCATCGATCTGTAACGAGCACCATTCACTGTAATATTTGATCCAGCATCGTTTTTAAAGAAATACGAAGCGATGATGCGTCCAGCATGTAAAGCACACCATACAGTGCATTTTTCAGGATGCAATGGAACCTGCAGAACTTCTTGAGGATTGTTTTCACTCCATATAAGGCAATTTTGCTTGTTTACATAGCTGCTCAACCAGAAACTAACCACTAAACACAATTTTTACGATAAAAAGGTAGATCAACTTCAAGCTGTTCTAAGGGCCCAATCAGCAAACAAAGAACGCTTATTATTGTCAAGTGGCTTCAGTTCTTGAACCAGTTGGATTTTGTTTGGGTGTAGATCAGGATCTTTACGCAAAATTTTCCATGTGGTGGATGCACAGAGTCCAACTTGTTGTGAATGTCGACGAATAGACAAATCTGGATCATCAATAACACTATGACTTAAAGCAGCGATATTTTTTTCTGTACGTACAGTCCTTTGTCTTGTTGTTGTTGCATCGAGTAGAAAAAATGTTGGCCGAAATCTATCGATAGTTTGACGAATAAGCTGCTCTGATGGACGATCATGTAAACTATAAATTTCACGAAGTGCTCTATAAGTTTGGCGAATAGAACACAGATTTTTAAAATAAATTGCAACAATTTGTAAACGTTATTGTGGCGTGAGTCTTTCCATGATAATTTGTCAATGGTTACTGAGCAGAAATGTCAAAACAACATGGCTTCTTTCTTCTGTCAAATCACAGTTATCCCTATCACTCTAAAACAAACACCTGATATTTAAAGGAACTGAAAATGCTCTCTTTATCATTGATCTACAGGCAGCGAATTTATGAGTGTTCGGATGGTTTGAAAACTTGTGTATTGTTGTATCTGTCGTTGTGGGTTTTCTAAATGTATCAAAGAAAATTTTATCATTATTCTTAATTAAAGTTATGTCCAGAAAATTTATTTTGTTATCACATTGTATTTCCGCTGTGAATTTGACCTTATGGTGCAAACTATTAAGATATTCTAGTGTGTTTTCTAATTCTGAATGTTCCGCAGAAGCATGTCAATATATCGTCTACATACCTGTACCGAAAAGTGATATACTTTGGATGTGTGCATTTTAGAATTTTTCTTTCGAAAAGGGATATAAAGATTTCAGCGAGTAGTGAGCTGAGAGCAAATCCATCTTTCTGTTTGTAAAATACTTAATTATTTTGATCAGAACTGGTATGGCCTGGCGTTTCGCTCGCTAAACACTTGACATTGAGTTTTGGCTTGACCGTACATAGCTTTTTTGAAATGAATTTCTCAAACCCAGATTTCATTCGAATGAACTGTTCCAAAATTATATCATGCTTGCAAAGGAATAACCCCTTATAAGACCCCATTTTATTTCAGTTATTTATTTCCAATAATTGAAATTCATTGAACTATAAAACCAGCTGGGTCCGATTCAAGGAAAACCCAGTAACCTTTCCCTTTCCAAAGCGTTGAATGATTAATGGTGGGTCTAAAATGCAATTAATCGATACGAAATGGAAGTTATATCAGCTGACAAATCCCATGACCCCTTTCTTAGGAGAAGTAGCGGACTTGTAATCTAGAAACTTGGAAAACAACTCCCAACTAATTCCTATTCATCTTCATGATGGCCTTCTTGGACTGCAGGGCAGAGGGATAGGACAGGTTCGTGGAGTAGATTTTTTTCGTTTTCTATAACAGCTTCTTACGTCGGGGAGGATGGCAGGGAATAAATGTATTATTTTGTCAGAGATAGAAGTGCTTTTTATTTAATTGTTTGGACTGGCTTTTTATGTACACAATTGGAAGTACACAATCGATCAAGAGCAAGTTATTCTTGAGGATCATTGGGTTGTGGGCCTTATGAAAATAAAATAATTTATCTGATAACTCTTCGGACACGAGAGGATGGATGTAAAAGTATAAATATTCGCGAAATTGGAATATCAAAACAGATTTAATCTGTTAGTCTCCTATAATTTTAATTTCAAAACATTTTATTCATAATCTTTTAGTTAGGTATTCTATGTTCATCACAAAAATCACACAAAGCTTGTAAGTTATTTTAAGGTCTTAGTTAAACCACATGATATTTATATAATGGAATTTTTTAAAACTCAAATACAATTATATATTAAATACAAAAAAAATAGCAAGAAGAGGTTTTCTACTTGATAGAAGGATTATTACAAAATTCGAATAACATATAAGATTTAATCTGTAAGTCTCCTAAAATTTTAATTTGAAAAAAATTTATTCAAAACTTTTAGAATTAAATCAATGCCTTATAAGCCCACCTTATATTTAATAAACATATAAAATCAAAACTCATATAATATAAAATAGAATAAAAAAACCCAACATATATACATTGTCAAATTAATAAATACATATTTGAAGGAGACAAAATTTTGCTTCTGATTTCATAATTATGAAAACTAAATATATATATACATAGACAGGATTTAATTTCCATAATTATAAAATCAGAAAGAAAATTTCTCCTCCTTCAAATATGTATTTATTAATTTGACAATGTATATTTGTTGGGTTTTTTATTCCATTTGATATTATATGAGTTTTGATTTTATATGTCTATTAAATATAAGGTGGGATTATGAGACATTAGTTTAATTCTAAAAGTTTTGAATAAATTTTTTTAGATTTAGTCATAGTGTCCAGATTTGTCTATTCGCCGATGTTTACAAAAAATTGGACCCTGTACATCCACCACATGGAAAATTTTGCATGAAGATCTTGGTATACACCCACACAAGATCCAACTGATTCAAGAACTAGAGCCACTTGACCATAATAAGCGTCGTTTGTTTGCTGGTTGGGCCTTAGAACAGGTTGAAATTGATCCACTTTTTTATAGTGAAATTGTGTTTACTGATGAAGCTCATTTCTGGTTAAACGGCTATGTAGACAAGCAAAATTGCCGTATATGGAGTAAAAATAATCCTCAAGTAGTTCTGCAGGTTCTATTCCCTTCTGAAGAATGCAATGTATGGTGTGCTATACACGTTGGAGGCATCATCGGTCCATATTTCTTTAAAGACGATGCTGGAGCTAATTTTACAGTGAATGGTGTTTGTTACAGATCGATGATCAATGATTATTTATTTGAAAATTTGAATGGTGTCGATCCAGAAGTGTTTTGGTTCCAACAAGATAGTGCTCTACACCTCATGCTGCTACCGTAACAATTGATTCATTGAAAGAAAGTTTTGGCGATAACATTATTTCCAGAAATGGTACAATTAATTGTCCTCCAAGACCATGCGACATAGCTCCACTGCATTATTTTCTTTAGGGTTATGTCAAGTCATTGGTTTGTGCTGATAAACCAGAAACAATAGACGCTTTGGAAGCCAATATAACTCGTGTTATTGATGAAATAAGGCCCGAATTACTCGAAAAAGTGGTACAAAATTGGTCTGCTCGAATGCGGTTCCTCAGAGGTAGTCGTGGTGGACATAAGCCGGAAATTATTTTTTAAATATAAATATCTTAAAATAATCTTTCAAATAAAAAAAAATTGGGCTTCAATCTTAATTTAAATGTGTTTTATTTCAATTTAAAGTTCTATCACTCTAAAAAAACACCCGATATATGATCAGTAATTATAATGATTTAAAAATCTTGCTTCTGAAGCATAAATATAACACTAGGGGTAAAACTTACCTATGTGCAGAATAAACAGACTTTACCTATGTACCAAAAAATTCTAATTATCTTATGCTTCAAATCCGGAATACATTCCCCCCCAACTTCAAAACTAAACATGCTTTATTTCAAAAGCAAATTCTAAAAAAAAATTTAATCAGAAAATGCTATCAGAGTTTCAAAAAATTTCTTAGTGGCAGAGATTTTGAGTAACCGTAGTAATCAACTCTATTGACAGTAATCAACTGGATATCGACCAAAGACTTCCTGCCAGTTAGATTCATAATCAATGTTAAATAAGCTTTATTGTATGGGAAGAAAAAGTTTACTCTAAAGATAACAGGTATTCAAAAATTGGTGGCGCTGGTGATTTGTCAGCGAATCAATCGATGATCCATGGAGCTTTAGTATTACCCTCAACAAAAAATAACCGCGAAGCTGAAGTCCAAAACTATCAAATCAATAGCCGGAACCAACGGTTTCAACCCCAATATAATATATAATTTAATTCAACAGAAACAATCAAAAATTGCTATAAACAAAATTTATCATCATAAAAATTAAAGAAAACAAAAAATTAATTTCTTCATCGTACGGTAGCATAAGTCAAAAAGTGGCCAATAGTTTCTCAAAATTAGATGTTAATGTTGCTTTCAAAATATATATTATCATCCGTATTATTAAACGCAGAGGACACCAAACATACATAAATCGGGGGTTTATGAGTTATCTTGTTCGACGTGCAGTAATAAATATATAGGGCAGACGGGACGTTCCTTAAAGACGAGGTTCAACGAACATTCTGAAACTTATACTTTTGCCACTCATTGTTTAGAAAACGGCCATCATTTTCCGACAATAGATAAACTTAAATTTTAAATGAAGAATCAAAAAAAAGGAGCTTGATTATTTTGGAATCTGTTCAAATTTTTGAATAAGTTCACAATAAAAATAATGAATGACTGTACGGATCTATGTAAACACAAAATATTTGAGATATTTAAGTAAGTACCATCTGTTTACCAGCTTCATTGGCGTGCCGATATTCTAATGGTTGTTAGGAGTTCTTTCTTTTTTAACCTGTTTTTATCACCTCTTATACCTCTGTATATGCATAAATACCCTGCCCTGCTTGTTAAGTCTTCAGTTATCTGAAGATGGGATGGTTAATTCACGAAACTCGAGTCACAATAAAATGTGTTAAATATCAATTTATTGGTAGTAACACATAGTAATTTCTACAACTTTTTTTAATTTATATTTCTTTAAATGAGTAACTAAGATTCAATTCGAACGTAACAATGTAACACATTTAATGCCACTGAAAATATTTTCTCACTGCTACTGAATTATTTTTTCTATTGCCTCCAAAGTGCACCTCGTCAATTTTATTGGATTGTTTCCATATCGTAGCCTAATATTTACGGAAATGGAACGTGTTCGGTCACGTAGCTCAAGGCTTTGTTTCACAGACCGAGTAAAAAATGGGAACAGATTTAGCCGAAACCGAGTTGTGCGTAAAATGAGAAAATGTCGAGAAAGTAGCAATTTATTGTGGAACCATCCAGTTGTGTAACAGAAAAGGGAAATATTCTCTGTCGATTTTCGCATTGAGGGCACGCACCGGGAAAACTAGGATATTTCCTTCCTCATAAAATTGAAGAAATCTTAAGACGAAGTTTACACGATAACACTAGAAATATCACGTACACAACTTTTTCAGAGAAAGGATATTCATTTCAGGTTGTTATCTACAAATTCGATGCCTATTAATTTAGAGCTACGGAGCTAAGAGAAAATGGGTGGCAGATTTTTTACTTTTTCTTGAAGAAAAATTAACGATAATCAGAAAAATACATTTGGAGGAACAGTCGAAATTCACTCTATCGAATACTTTAAAATAAGAAACTACTTCGCTTTCTGTTAATTTTCATCACTAAAGATTCAGTGACTCAAGTCTCGTATTTCTTATCAAATTATTAAACTGTAAAACAAATTATAGTCCATCTAGAAAGTATCCGAAATTTATTATTTTTCATAATTTTAATATATTTCATATTTGTAACATTCAAGGACAAAAGTATGTATTAAATAGCTTGTGCAGATAGTAGGCTATGGCCAAAGTTGCATGGCAACACTATTTATCGAATATTTTTGATTTTCAACAGGTATACAATTAATGAAATAATGCTGTAACTAGAAACAAGAAATCAGGTGGAATATTTGTATCGAAAAGGTTTAAGAAACGTTAAATAATTAGTTCAATTGACTTAAATGGAAAAAAGTGCTGTATATGAGACAATAAAGAGGATACAAAAATAAAATAGAAAGAAGCTTTTTACTTGATAGAAGAAAAATAACCAAATTTGAATATCAAAACAGATTTAATCTGTTAGTCTTCTACAATTTTAATTTCAAAAAAATTTTTATTCAAGAAACTTTTAGAATTAAATTAATGTATAGGGCCGACGAAGAGATTATAGGAATTGTAATTGTGTTTTGAGGATATAGTGCATGTTTTGAGAGATTTTTGAATTAACTTATTTGAATATTTAAATATATTAAATATTTCAAATAAATTATCTTTTTTGAGAAGTCCTTAAGTTGTGCTTTATGTTTTTAAAAGATAATTGATGTTCATTATGATAAGATCAGAAACAAAATTCTCCTTCAAATATTTATTTATTAATTTCAATTGCCTTTTTTATATTTGTTACTTTATTTATTCCATTTGACATGGTATATTGAGTTTTGATTATATACGTCTATTGAATATAAGCGGTGCTTATTGTAGACATTAATTTAATTCTAAAAGTTTTTTGAATAAACATTTTTTGAATTTGAAATTGTAGAAGACGAACAGATTAAATTTGTAAAATAGAAAGGCCTTTTACTTGATAGAAGAAATATAACAAAATTTGAATATTAAAACAAATTGAAATATGTTTATCTTCTACAATTTTAATTTAAAAAAAAATTAAATTTGTTTTGATATTCAAATAAAGAGGATAAAAATGGCATGGATATGAGACATAGACCAGTTTCAGGAAGACCGCGTAAGATTAAAGGAAAAAATTGAAACAGATTTGGAAATCAACAAAATATAAAAGTATGGTGTTTTTTTTTAGAGTGATAGAATTTTGAATTGAAATAAAACACATTTAAATTAAGATTGAAGCTTATTTCTTTTTATTTGAAAGATAATATTATGACAGTTATGTTTTAAAAATAATTTCTGGCATATGTCTACCATGACTAGTTCTGAGGTAGCGCATTCGACAAAACCAGTTTTGGACCACTGTTTCGAATAATTCAGGCCTGATTTCATCAATAACACGAGTTATGTTGGCTTCCAAAACGTCTATTGTTTTTCATTTATCATGATCTTGGAGGCCAATTAATTGGACCATTTTTCGAAATAATGTTATCGTCAAATCTTTCTCTCTATAAATCAATTGTAACGGTAGCAGCATGAGGTGTAGCACCATATTGTTGGAACCAAAACACTTCTGGGTCGATACCATTCCAATTTTGAAACAAATATTCATTGATCATCGATCTGTAACGAGCATCATTCACTGTAACATTGGCTCCAGCATCGTTTATAAAGAAATATGGACCGATGATGCGTGTGAACCACACCACACAGTGCATTCTTCAGGATGCAATAGAACCTGCAGAACTTCTTGAGGACTGTTTTCACTCCATATATGGCAACTCTGCTTGTTTACATAGCAGGTTCAACCAGAAATGAGCTTCATCACTAAATATAATTTCACGATAAAGAAAGTGGATCAACTTCAAGCTGTTCTAGGGCCCAATCAGCAAACAAACGACGCTAATTATGGTCGAGTGGCTTCAGTTCTTGAACCAATTGGATCTTGTATGAGTGTAGACCAAGATCTTCAAGCAAATTTTCCATGTGATGGATGCAGTGTCAAACTGGATGTGAACGTCGACGAATAGACAAATCGGGATCATAATTAACACTATGACTTATAGCAGCGAGATTTTCATCTGTACGTATAGTTCTTTGTATTGTTGTTGTTGTTGCATCGAGTAGAGAAAATGTTGTCCGAAATCTATCGATAGTTCGACGAATGAGCTGCTCTGATGGACGATTATGTAAACCATAAGTTTCAGGAAGTGCTCTATAAGTTTGGCAAATAGAACACTGATTTTGAAAATAAATTTCAACAATTCGTAAACGTTGTTGCGGCGTGAGTCTTTCCATGATAATTTGTCAATGCTTACTGAACAGAAATGTCAAAACAACATGGCTTCTACCTTCTGTCAAATCACATTTTTCCCTATCGAAAGTCCTTTCACTACAAAAAAACACCGGCTATTATGATATGTAGGAAAAATATCCACTTCAATTTTTGAGCAGTGTACAAGGTTGAAAGTATCCTTCTTCTTCGTTACATATTGGCAGGATAGAGTGTGAAAATAATATATTTAACAAAACTTCATGAAAAAAAATTTTTTAATTCTGGTAATTTTTCTTTGCGAAATTATACTGAGCCTTCGTGTGGTTACTACACATTTAACTATTAATTTCAGAATAACTCAGGAACCAGCAAGCCTATTCTGTTAGTTTTTATAATAGCTGATATATTGAGACTCCAATTCCACCCTGAAAATTTCTGAAGAGTCTTTAGGTGTCATCACTGAATATAAGCATTTTAATCTCTAGTCGTCCACCTGGAACGTAAATCTTTCAGCGTAAGTTGAAAATTTTTTTCATACATGACACAACTTAAATTTGTATACTTGTAATATATGTCTTTAGACTGTAAATAAACCAATTGAAATCTAATATGCAGGTATGGAAAAGACAGCCGAAACATAGGAAATTCAATGTTAATCTAGAGGACCACAAGGGTCCAGTAGAGCAATGGAAGAATCAAAACCTCAGCGCGATGCGATGACGAATAAACGACTTCTCTCAAAGGCAGTGGCGAGTGGAGGGACGGTTTGATCGAAACGAGGCTCAGCATATTGCTTTCAGCAATCAGAATCATTCGCAGTTCAAACGTAGGATGCGTCAGTCCATATCGGTTCGAAATAAAGTGAATCGGAATGTTCTGTGCAGAGGAAAAAATTCAGATCATAAAATGGTACTTAAGTGGTCAATCTATTCAAGAGATAATAAATTCATTTATTGATACCTTTGAAGGTAGGCCGATTCCTTCAAGTTAGGCTATTTCTAAAATAATAAAAAAATTCGAGAAATGTGGGTGTTTATGAACATGCAGGCATTGCAAGATTGATAAACCACCAAAAATCATTAATGAAAATCGTTTGAAAAATAAGTAGATGTGAGTCCTGCTGTTAAAAACAGTGAACCTTATTCGAGTAAATAAATTGCTAAACAAGTCGATATGAGCGATAGAATATTTTGAAAAGAAATTACCTATATTATAAGGTTCAAACAAACCAAGTAATTTTTCCAGAAGACCATATCAAACGAATGGAATTTTGTGAAACTATGATATAAAAAGTAAATTAAAATAGTTCATTTCTCAACAATATCTTATTCACTAATGAGTTATCGTTCCACTTGAATAGAAAACATAACCCATCCGTAGTTTAGATATTGGTCTAGGAAGAATAAGCATCTAAGTATTCCTGTGCGTACCCATTATCCTCAAAAACTTAATGTTGGGACAGGAATACTGGAGAATTACATCATAGGGTGATTTTTTATTCATAGTTACCTGAACGGCGCCAAATATCTAGCTTTTAAAGAGTCAAAATATTCCGGCAGTTCAACAGCTTCCAATTAATTTCGATGATGTCTGGTTTCGACTTTTTCGGACCGTGTCAGTTTTACAAATGGCACGATCAATTGGCCCCCCAGATCATCAGATTTATGTGGATCAACTTCAAGCTGTTCTAGGGCCCAATCAGCAAACAAACGACGCTTATTATGGTCAAGTGGCTTTAGTTCTTAAACCGATTGGATCTTGTATGAGTGTAGACCAAGATCTTCAAGCAAATTTTCCATGTGGTGGATACAGTGTCCAACTTGATGTGAACGTCGACGAATAGACAAATCGGGATCATAATTAACACTATGACTTATAGCAGCGATATTCTGTCAAATCACATTTATCCCTATCGAAAGTCCTTTCACTATAAAAAAAACACCTGATATGTCCAGAAACCGTACGCATGTTACTGAAACGACAATGCTACATATCAAGGAAACCAAAAAAAATCTCTATAATGACACTTTTACAAAAGGAACGGAGGATAGAATTTTGTCAACGTTTTCAGGAAGTTAATTTTAATAATGTATTTATATGTAATGAAAGTTGTTCCCAACTTGTTGAAAACACTTAAAAACCCCATCAAATCATCCTGTTACTGTTCAAATTTCTAAATTTTCCACCAAAATAATGGGTTGGGGAGCATTTCTCAGCGTGGTGCTACGTCTTTCTGTATAGTTGATGGTACCAATAATAGTGAAAAACATTGTGGTATTCTAAACGATTTTCTCCTTGAAACGACACATGCTTTATATCCAGAGGGGTGACGTTTTCAGCAGAATAATGCAAGGTACCATACTTCGAACTATAATCACGCTTGGATGCAAGAACACCAAGTGAAAACTATTTCATGGCCAGCAGCTTCACCTTGGTCCCATTGAAAACATATGGGGGACTAATGAAGATTGTAGTTGAACGAGCAGCGTCACGAAATAAAAATGATTCAATTCAGTGTGTTTTACAGTCCGAAAATTATGGAGGTGATCTAGTTTCGGGTGTACCTCGACGTTTAGTCAAGTGTTTATAGTTAAATGGAGGTTGTATAAGTAAATAGGATGAATATATTGTTATAATTTTCTAATTCAGGAATTAAAAATGTATATTTAATAACTACAATTGAGCTTTGTTTTTTCCGAATACTTTCTAGACGGTCTATATATTTCAGAAGTTTTATAGGGGTGGACCATTTAAAATTTGCATTTTTGATCGGCTATAAATAAAAAACCAATCAACATTTCTTCAAAGTTGCGAGTTCATCAGAAAGGTTAAAACTTGACATTTACGAATGAAAAACAATATCTCTTTAATGATCTTCACAACTGGCTACAGTACCCCATCCGTTCAACCCAATTTGTCAGTACACTGTCAACTTTGGTTCAATCTCATTAATGGCACCTATATTTCGTGTTTCAAGGCATCAACTGTTTTTGGATGATAAGCGTCCCACTTATCTGTAATCTATCTATAATGGATTCCCACGAAAAATAGTCCCCCGAGGTTAAAAAGAGCATCATCGTTAAAGATGATTCTTCTACAATTTTAATTTCAAAAAATTTTTATTCAAAAACTTTTAGAATTAAATTAATGTCTAAAACATAAATAACTCACAAAAATAACTCACACTGTTCTTTGATTCTGTTAGAACATAGGTCAATCTTGAATTATAACGATGATCTATGTCTCCAAACGTTATTCATTTACACGTGGTGAGTTGTTTGATGTAGGTTAGTTTGTTGATTTTGATATTTTGAATATATTTCAGGACTGAAGACGGAATTGCTTAGAATTATATTTGTTTTTTGAAGATATAGTGCATGCTTTGAGAGATTTCTGAATTTACTTATTCGAATATTTAAATATATTAAATATTTCAAATAAATTGTATTCTGTGAGAAGTCATTTAAGTGTGTTCATGTTTTTAAAAGGCAAATGGCATTCTTGAAGTTAAGACTAGAAACAAATTTTGTCTCCTTTAAATATTTATTTATTAATTTCAATGACTTTCGCATATCTTTTGGTTTATTTATTCCATTTGACATTTTATATTGAGTTTTGATTATATACGTCTATTAAATGTAAGCGGTGCTTGTTTTAGACATTAATTTAATTCTAAAAGTTTTTGAATAAAAATTTTTTGAAATTAAAATTGTAGAAGATAAACATATTTTAATTTGTTTTGATATTCAAATTTTGTTATATTTCTTCTATCAAGGAAAAGGCCTTTCTATTTTAAAGATAATTCTTCTGGTAAAATTTTCATCTTCGGCCATGCAACCATTAGCCCATTGAGCGAAGTGGAAACGCATCAGATGGTTACGAGGCTTTACTTCTTGCACTAGTTAAACTTAATAAGCCTTCATACCGAGGTCTTTATGCAAAATTATCCTCAGAGAAGTGCGAGAAATAAGAGAGTTGATGTATGTTTAGTCAAATTCTGGGCTACAGCAGCGATGGTTTCAGGTGTGCTCACTGGACAAGAACGTGAATGGATTATTTGATCAAATAGCGAACAAATTGATCCACAAATTGCCGTGAGGGCGCTTCATTTTTATCGAATTTTTCACTTAAATTCGCCAATTTGGATCTTAATTTTCAATATATCCCAGTTTTGTCAATCGTAGAGGTTCATTATTTTATTCTTTGTTAGCATGAAAGAAAAATTATTAATAATCAAAAAAGCCGCCTGTTCACTTAAAAATGTTTCTCTTAAAGATCTATCGGCTACATGGAAATCAAATTCCAAAACACTCTATAATAAAATAACATCTTGGAATCGATGTCCATGATTTAAAGACACAGAAATGTCATAACTATTCCCCGTCATTTTACTGAATTGTTTGAGAGATCATTTTAGTATAATATCGCACATATGATAAATGAGTTTATTGGAGAGTTGCATTTGTCACCAGGAAGATTAAGGAAGCATTATTTTGTACATTGTGGCGGTTTGATCTGGGAGAAATCACTTGAATAGGTTTTTTATTTTTGCGAAAGTGTTTTTTCTTCTTTGTAAAATTTGCTTGCAGTGCTTCTCGTCATTTTGTAACTTTTAATTTCTCTTTTATTGTTACTTCTACCTAGGTAAGCTGAGTAGATTGTAATGTTAAAAATGCTCGACTATTGATTTGTTTGATTCAATCGCTCAAAAATGCTCCCATAATGTGATCACACTAACGGCCAGTTTCATAAACAACATCAAAAGGCTCCTTTATGATAAAGCTCCTTTATGAAAAAGGATCCTTTAAATGGGACCTCCTGTTTCATAAACGCACATCGACCGTCCTTTACTTAAAGCTTCCTTTAATGCGCCGATCATATGTTTCCGACTGTTGGCTATCCTGAGAACTAGTGATTTTACGAATATAGTTGGTGATATTCTGTAAAAATTGTGAGTTATGCGTCGGAACTTGTAAAAAGAAGAAGAAGTATAAATCTGTCTTGCATAAACATGGTTATGTGCAGAAGACAGTATTTATGGTATTTATATCATTATTACATGCGAATTACTAAAATTTTAGTGAACGTGAGTCATATGAATGAATATGGAAGAAAAGAGAAAAAAAAGTACTACTTTCAAACCTGAGGAGGAACTACGTCTCTTGGAATTAATCGAAAAAGAGAAATTTATAATTGAGAACAAAAGTACCAATAAAGTATCAAATGATGAAAAGGTATGTCGAAAGAGTATATAATTTCGCACTAGCACAGCTGATTCATAATTTTAATGTTATAGGATAAAGCCTGGCAGAGAATTGCAACTGCTTTCAATGCAACAGCTCTCCATTGGAGAAGTAGGGACCAGCTCAAATCAAAATACGACAATATAAAAACTAAAACAAGGAAGGTGGTAGCTGCTCAATGCAGTCATATTAAAGGGACTGGTGGAGGGGCTCCTATATTGGATACTTTTGATCCTGTAATAGAGAGCACATTGAAAATTATAAATTTGAAAACTGTACTGGGTTTTAGACCCCTTTTGGATTCTGATCATTTAGTATGTAAGCCCCATTATGAATAATTTGTTTGATACTTTTATTTTGTAGGAAATTTCAACAGAACCACAACCAATGCAGCCCACATATGCTACAATCGAGGATGTGGAAGTGCACAATTTTCCGGTGTGTTATAATTTAAATCGATAAAATTTTGAATAATGTTCTTATGGCTTCTATATTTCAGATTATATCTGTAATTGATGAGAGCAAACTTAATGAGAGCCAGATTCCTCATGAAATTGAAGTTCAGGTAATTCATAAATATTTTGTGATGTCCATCTTCCTATTGAAGTTTTTGAATTTTTAGGCAAATAGTGACGTAGGATGCTCATATTTGGAAGAATCAGTGCCAGCAACCCCTGTTAAGGTATGTTGGATACTTTTTCATTTTAATTGAATTAATATTATACATGTTATAGAAAACCAAAAGTAAATGGTCAAAATATACACCACTGAAATTGAGGGAGCCAATTTCTAGACAGTTGAGGCCAACTGTCACGAACCCACTTATCGAAGCGAAGGAGATATATTATAAAAAAAAACAGCTCTAGTAGAAGCTCCGATAGAGGCTATCAAGAAAGAAACTAGAAGAAAAGAAGAGGAGCATTCCCAATTAAAAATATTATTAGATTTACAAATTAGGGAGATGGAGAGAAAATTAAATAATAATGATTAAATCCTTTTTTCTTTTGAATTCTATTACCCTTGCTCCAGAATCATATGAGAATTATATGACACAAATTTAATATGAAGAATAGTTTCACAAGCAGCAAGCAAATTTATTTTAAATTATCACACAAATTAAAATTATAAATTAGCAAAATGTTCATTAATAATTGATTGTCTCACTTGATGAGCTGCATTGACACTAGTTGAATTTATTTGAACATTCTCTTCCTCTTGCACATTATTCATCCATTCATTTGGAAATATTTCCTTCATATCTAAAGCTATATTGTGCAATACAGCTGTAGCAACAATAATCACCCTTATGGTTGTTAACTTTACATTCATTCCTTTAGAAAGTATAGGCAAACGACGTTTCCAAACTCCATACTTTCTCTCCACCACATTTCTAGTTCGTATAATTGATTCATTATATAGATTTTCGGCTGCAGTTCTAGCTTCCGGTAACTTCGTCATAAGATAAGGCTGCAAACTGTAACTACTATCACCAAGTAACAAATACTGTCTAAATTGACCACTCTCAAATTGTCTCTTCAAAACACTGTTATTAAATATGGTTTGGTCGTGTGTTGAGCCAGGCCATCTAGCTAGAATATTTTTTATTCTCAAGTCTGAATCACACACAGTTTGAACATTAAGGGCAAAATAATGTTTTCGATATCGAAAGATCTCTGCATCATCACCACCAGGAGAAGTAATTTTAATTAATGTGCAATCTATAGCTCCAATAACACGAGGAAAACTAGCAATTGCATAAAACTTTTCTGCTGCTGCTTGCATTTCATGATCACCTTCACACATCTTAATATATTGTGGACAAAGGGATGCAATTGCGAAAGAAACTCTTCGAATAATTCTAGACGCGGAAGGTTTAGAAATTCCCATGAAATCTCCGGCTGTTATCAGCATATTTCCAGTTGCATAGAATCTCAGTGTCAAAAGTAGTTGGTGCATTGGTTCAATACAGCTGCCTCTGAAAATTGTCGATTTAATGATTTGTTATACAGAAAATTATATCAACAAAATAACAAATCGAAATTTGTTTACCTGTTAGATGGAAAGTACAATTGATCTGCAATTTTTTGAAGCAAAGATAAAACTGTTGGTTTTGTCAGGCGAAAACGATCGAAGAAATCTAAATCATCTAAGGTGGAAAAATATTGTTCCCTCCTTCTGTAAATTTTTGGTCTTCTCACAATTATTTCTTCATCATCTGATGAAGAACTAGAGCTTGAATCAGCATTCAAAATTTGGTGCAACATATTTCGCAGTACGCTAAATTATCAAATCTGACAGAGGAAGGTTATGTCCACTGTTCGCGTGTTCATCGAGCACCTGCGTAGTGTCAAACTTCTCGTTAAAGGATCCTTTTCCAGCCGTAAAGTGCCGATTTTCTCACTTTAAGATAAAGGACGCTTTTAACCTCAAAATTTGTTTATGAAACACGTTTTATCATTAAAGGAGACTTTTTGGGAAAAAGGAGGCTTTAATTTCGTTTATGAAACCGGCCGTAAGACCATTAAGAAGTTTGGAGTTTCCGCATTGAAAGTCGACGCTGTTATCGCATGCGCTGTAGAGTTGCATTGTTTTCAAGAAGCGTAGAATTTTCCAGATTTCTTTCTTTCGTATTGTGAGGTTACACGAAGATACACATAGTGGTATTTTTATCGAATTAACGTACCTAATCCGTGACAATCGTCTAATATGGAATTTTTATTGTTTCTTATAAGACGTCTGATCAGAAGGCGGTAAGTAATACGTAGATCCCGATATATATTTTCTGCTTTTGTAAATGACAATTATTATTTCATATGATATTATGCATTTAATTTCCTTTCTAATGGTCAGGATCGAATAACGTGCTCTTATTCCTGTGTTCTGGATATTTCATCTCATATTTATAAACTTGTAGATAATACTAATAATATCTTGAGCCACTGGGAGTGAGATTACGTGTTGTAGGCACTACCTTGTAGATTTGAAAATTACAGTCTTAGTACCGGGGATCTTAGTACCAGAGATCTTAGTACCGGAAGATCTTATAACTGAACAATCTTGCTGAAGTGCCTTTTTGCTTGGATTATCTTAATACCAGACAATATTCCCGGTGCCGGATTTGAAGTATATTATTACCGAACCATCTTGGTTCCGAACGCTCTACTGGTAAACTGGAACAATTTGAAAATGAACACCTACTGATTATATGCAGAATAAGAAATGTTCTTGGAGAAAGTACTATCATTCCGACACTTTGGAAAACAATATTCCTGCAGAACCTCAAAGCTGAGTCCTTACGTGAATCTCGGACCTCAAGCTAACTGTAAAACTGTATTATATTGTAAATAAGAATCAGTATTTTGCATTTTCGCTAGCAGGTTCACAATTTGAATTAATTCAAGAAAGACAAGTTTCAGTTATCTTTTCATTGGCGCACAATGAGGCATTTCACGAAGTAGGATGTTCCATGTGCGGAAGGACAAAATTTCTACCTCAAATTCCTTTTACCTTTCTATCATGGGTTAGCGATTTTGGTTTCAAGATGGCTGTGATAGTGTTGGCAATTAACAATAATATACCTGTTTTGTAAAATCTGAAGGGTTCTCAAAATGTTACTACCATTTGAAATCGCGGATAATCCGCTGATCTGAAATAGCAATTCCTGTTACAGGAGGATCCTATTCATCATTTGGAGCTATTATGTATTCAGTACTCAGCAAGCACAACCGGAAGAATACATTTGAATCTATCGGGATCAACAAGGGAAGAGGGAGTAATCCCAACATTCTCCGAGTGGCAAAATGCATGCACCGCCAGGATCGCTTAAGCTCAATCCGATGTAATCGGAGCAGAATACGGGACCCCCCTTATACAGTTAATTTCTATAATTATATCGTCGAGATTGAGTGCAAGGGGATTATTGGTTTCCATTTTATCCCGTTCGTGCACCGGAAAGTGCCGCTATGTTTACCGCAGGTGGGGAAGTAATTCAGGAAGGCGTTGTGGAAAGTGCATGTAGGAAATACCAGTGAGTGACTGGAGTATTTGGAGATGATTGCTGTACTCAATTTATGATATTGAATTAAATCTAATTTGGGGTTATTTAGGTTGTCGACTAAATTAATGATGAGTTCGTGCGGTTTTTTCACCGAAAATTGAAGCTTTATTGTGAATTATTAGTTATACATTCAAAGTTCGAAGTACTGTCCGTCGCAAGCACAAAGTTATTGACAAGGCAAGGCCACATGTTGCGTCGCCCGTTAAAACGTACTTAGATACCTCAAATGGGAAGTCCCAGCTGACCTGCTCCTTCTGATTTCTATCTCTTCTGATAGATGAAACATGTTCTAGATGACCACCACTTCTCCAATACGTCGAAGTCAAAGAACGGATCGATGCATGGATAGCGGTCAAAGAGACGGCTTTTTTTCGCGATGGGATTCCTCAATAGCCAAAAATAAGGAAAAAGTACTGGCTAGCGACGGACAATACTTTGAATGTGTAATCAGTTTTTTACAGTACAGCTTCAATTCGACAAAATTTCCGAAGGCATAATTTGCACAACGATTATGAATAAAAATCTTTTTGTAGGAATCATTAATGATCATATATCGGGTGTTTTTTTAGAGTGATAGAACTTTCGATAGGGATAACTGTGATTTGACAGAAGGTAGAAGCTATGTTGTTTTGACATTTCTGTTCAGTAAACATTGACAAATTATCATGTAAAGACTCACGCCGCAATAACGTTTGCAAATTGTTGAAATTTATTTTCAAAATCAGTGTTCTATTCGCCAAATGTATACAGCACTTCGTGAAATTTATGGTTTACATAATCGTCTATTAAAGCAGCTTATTCGTCGAACTATCGATACATTTTGGACAACATTTTCTTTACTCGATGCAACAACAAGTTAAAGAACTGTACGTACAGAAGAAAATTTTGCTGCTGTGAGTCATAGTGTAAATGATGATTCAGATTTGTCTATTCGTCGACGTTCACAACAAGTTGGACTCTGTGCATCCACCACATGGAAAATTTTGCGTGAAGATCTTGGTCTATACCTATACAAAATCCAACTGGTTCAAGAACTGAAGCCACTTGACCATAATAAGCCTCGTTTGTTTGCTGATTAGGCCCTAGAACAGCTTGAAGTTGATCCACTTTCTTATCGTAAAATTGTGTTCAGTAATGAAGCTCATTTCTGGTTGAACGGTTAGGTAAACGAGCAAAATTGCCATATATGTAGTGAAAATAATCCTCAAGAAGTTCTGCATGTTCCATTGCACCCTGCACTGTTTGGTGTGCTTCACACGGTGGAGGCATCATCGGTCCATATTTCTTTGAAAACTATGCTGGAGCTAATGTTACAGTGAATGGTGCTCGTTACAGATCGATGATCAATGATTATTTGTTTCAAAATTTGAAAGGTATCGACCCAGAAATGTTTTGCTTTCAACAAGATGGTGCTACACCTCATGCTGCTACCGTAACAATTGATTCATTGAAAGAAAGATTTAGCGATAACATTATTTCGAGAAAAGGTCCAATTAATTGGCCTCCAAGATCATGCGACATAACTCCACTGGATCATTTTCTTTGGGGTTATGTCAAGTCATTGCTTCATACTGATAAACCAGAAACAATAGACGCTTTAGAAGCCAACATAACACGTGTTATTGATGAAATGAGGCCTGAATTACTCGAAAAAGTAGTCCAAAATTGGTCTAGTCGAACGCGGTTCCTCGGAGCTAGTAGTGGTGGACATATGCCGGAAATTATTTTCAAAACATTAATGTCATAAAATTATCTTTCAATTAAAAAAAATTGGCTTCAATCTCAATTTAAATATGTTTTATTTCAATTTAAAGTTCCATCACTCTAAAAAAACACCCGATACTTGCACTTTATTTTGTAACAATTTTTGGTTATCTTGATTAACTTTAAGTGAGAAAATTTTTCAAAAACTGAATTATGTAAGTACCTAAATATGGAATAGGCACACCAAATATGGGATACTATCAAAACTTAACCTTAACTTATATCACACTCTTTGGAAACATTTGTATAACATAGAAAGGAATACTAAGTATTTGCAAAAATCACAAATCCAGTTGTCAGACTCTGGTAGAGCGCAATCATTATGTGACCAGAGCCCACACATATGAGGCCTTGATCCATGTTTCCCCATGTGTATCATCCGAAAATAGCATACCACAGAAAATAAACATTGAATCTTCAGAGTCTTGAGTTCTATATCCTACTAAGGCATCGGGCCCAGTATCTGTATCAAATAGCACCATCTCATCATGGTCTGAATCTACCGTAGGCTTTATCTTCTCGTTTTGCCCTTTTCCTTTTGATTTATTCTCGTTCTGTTATTTGTATTCGTTCTTTGTTAATTTTCTTCTTTTCTTGCGTTGTTCTATGCGATAATTCTTATAAGGTGAAGACGTGATGACTGCATCAAAAGCTTTTCCTCCTTCCTCTATTAGAAGGTTTCCTTTTCTTGTTTGGTGTAAAAGCTTCAGCTGAAGGCACACAGTCATCAGGTGTTCTCAAATTGTGCATCGATAGTCCTTCAGGTTGATGACTTGATGTCATTGATGTAACGCAATGATCTCTGCATCTTGTTGCGCAGCAGGAAAGTCAACCGCGGTAAAAATATTTTTATTCAATGGTCGTAGTCCTGTTACACGGAATCCAGTTGCTGCAATTTCGCCTGTTTGCACTTTCAAATAAGCCTTTCCAAATATCTCGACAACATCATAAGGGCTTAGTGGTCTATTGTTGTCTCTGATCCACATTCGTATTTCTTTACTGTAATATGTTTTTAGTGGTACCGTAAACGTTCTGTCTGATGGCTGGAGCTTGGGGGTTGTTCGAGGAGGTAATGTGATAATTTATACATTATTTTGCCTGGCAAGCTCTATCACGTCGATGTTAAGACTGTGAGAAAAAATGCCCATCTAAGATCAATAATACTTTGGATTCTGAAGTAGGGTTTGTATGTTTGATGAAATGTGTGAACCAGTCAGTGAATATATTCATTTGTATCCATCTTGACGGATGTGCAATGCCAAAGAACTGCCTCTCATTAGCTAATCACTCAAATTCTTACGAGGGAATATAATAAAGGAAAGCACAAAATGACCAGTAGCGTTCATGGCAACAACAATTGTCATTAATGAACCCCTTTCAGCTGAGGTAAATGAAGCTACCTGGCGTTCTCCTTTATGGTATATTGCTCTTTACTACGGCATTCCCAGATTCGTTAACCATGTATATGCGGTTCGGACCAACGTTTTTTTAGCATACATGTCCTCGAGGAGATCAAAGAATGAGTGCACTTTTTCTTTTCGGAATCCAAATGCTCTAGCAAAAGAGGTGCCAGTTGGTCTTCTCATTAGCTAGTCCTTATGGCATTTCAGAAATAGTTTAAGTTATTTTTCTCCAGCCATCCCAGTCTCACCAAGGGGATTCTTCAACTGATTACATCTTTCCAACATTTACGGCGCGATTCTCTGAACATCATTTCTCGTCAAGTCACGAAAGTTGCTCTCCATCGTCAAGATTCTACCAACAGATTCTCATGGGTTTTCACTAATACAGCTTTCCTCCCAAGTGCTTTTTATGGGGTAATTTGTTTTTTCTGGCGTAATCAAAATAATGTAGATCTTGGCATATTAAAGTGTTTTGTAGCTCTCAAAAACCCTTTTTTTTCTTCTACTAATTTTATAGATTCCGCCATATGCTCTGACTATTTGGAGTTTCCAACGACGTCAAACTGACATTCATATTTCTATATTTAAGAAATAAATACAATCAAATACCGCTAAATTCTATAAAAGAATATCTTAACGATCTCTAGAATCAATAAAACAATACTGTGTGCACGTTTTGTACGAAAAAGACGTATTTTCTACACACTACCTACATACTATAACCTTAGAAAGTTATGCAATAGCGATGAAACAAAACAGTCACAAAGACGAAAGGGCTCGCTCGACTGACACTGAACTTCTGCACACAAATTGGGATAGAAAGAGAGAGACAATCAGTGTTTATTGTGTGTATGAGTTTCCGTTTGACAGAAGTGCTGGTATTCCATATTAGAGATGCTATCCCTTAGTTGGTCATTAGATAAAAGAAGAAAACTCAATTGGTATAAAATATCGAAATCTGTGGAGTTCTTCTAAACTTATAACAATTTGAGGAATTATACATTGAGTAGGTAGTATTCGGAGAGAAAAGACTATACTTAAATTATGTCATTGGATCCGAAAATTCAATCGAAAAACAAAAGAAAATTGCTTCCTTACTTGAACATTCTGTAAGGAATAGACATTAATTTCGGATAACATTGCCAAATACTTTAACAAAAAATCAACGGTGATATAAGAACGAATCATTATTTATGAAGTCTCATCGAGAATGAAACTTGCAAGATCAATAACTTTGGAATTTATGGTTTACCCTGTAATTAATGCTCTTAGATATATGTTGGCCCAACTAGATGAATTTGGACATAATTTCAACAACAACAATAAAATTGTCCCTAATAAAAGTGAAAGTACCAGAAAAACACTGTGAGAATCACTTTAAATTGAGAGATATAAGTATTTTTAATAATTAAATTCAATACAATTCCTCTCTTTCAATTTTCACACGAACTATATCTAAACCTATATAAAAAGCGATGTTACTTTTTTCAAAGTTACTCCAAACTGTAAACCTAAAAAAACCATAGTGCAGACGAAGCAACTGTTGTTTATTTCATGAATTTGTAAAAATTATTTTTCATTATTTTAATGAATTAAAATTATTTTTATGGAAGGACCGAAGCAATTGAATAAATATTTTATATTTTATGGACTGATTCCCGTACATTTTGGATAAAAATTTTTAATTAATATTTAAGAAAAGGCACAAACTTTTGCCATAAATGGTCCACCGCATTCCCATGCGATTAGAAGTCGATGTATTTTTTTTATGGGGTTAAGTTTAGTCGTCAATCTATGTCAAGAAGCCAATAACTTAAGAATATCTCCATAACATGCGCGAAAGCGAATTGTTCAAAGACTTGGTCATTGAAAAGTGCTTCCGATAATTATTATTTAAATATTTTAATATTTACAAATATACTCTGTTAGCCTTCTACATAATTAATTTCAAAAAATTATATCTAATATTATAACTTCAGGAATTAAATTAATGTCATATAAGCACTGCTCATATCAAACTACATATAAAATAAATTATAAGACATCCTAATGAGATAACAAAATTCAATAAATATAAATTGTTAGAAAAAATCCTATAAATTGAATTATTTTGAGTAGAAAAAATTCTGTTTCTGCTCACATCTCTTATGAAAAGAGATATCTTTCAAAAATAACATAAATAGAGGTTGATTCTTGATAGAAGGTATATAAAATTATTTAAATATTTTAATATTAGCCTTCTACATATTTAATTTCAAAAAATTATATTTAATAATTATAACTTCTGAAGATAAATTAAAATAATGTTATATAAGTACCACTTATATCAAATGACATATAAAATAAACATTCATTATAAGACATCCAAATGGTATAACAAAATCCAATAAATAAAAATTGTTAACCAAAATCCTATAAATTAAATATTTTGAATAGACAAAATTTAGTTTCTGCTGATCAAACTTATGAAAACAAATATATTTCAAAAATGTCCAACATAATCTTAAGAATTTCATCATAAAACTATCTTACTTAGAATATTCAATATTATTGGATATCTAAGTTACTTTATATAAAAACTCAAGATATGTAAAAACATTACTGAAAAACAAGTTTTAAGAGACTTTGTTTCGTCAGTATTCAAATAATTCATATTCAATAAATATAACATCGTTAACCGTTACACTATTTAAACATTTTTCAGTTTACCAGAAGTTTTCTAAATTGTTGAAGGGTGAGTAGATATTATATTTGTTGTGGATTGATGTTATATTTATTGAATATGAATTATTTGAATACTAACGAAGCAAAGTCTTTCTTAAAACCTGTTTTTCAGTAATGTTTCCACATATCTTGAGTTTTTATATAAAGTAACTTAGTTAGATATCCAATAATACTGAATATTCTAAGTAAGATAATTTTATGATGAAATTTTTAAGATTATGTTAGACATTTTTGAAAGATATTTGTTTTCATAAGATTGTTCAGCAGAAACAAAATTTTGTCTATTCAAAATATTTAATTTATAGGATTTTGGTTAAAAATTTTTGTTTATTGGATTTTGTTATACCATTTAGATGTCTTATAATGAATGTTTATTTTATATGTCATTTGATATGAGTGGTACTTATATGACATTATTTTATTTTATTTTTAGAAGTTATAATTATTGAATATAATTTTTTGAAATTAAATATGTAGAACGCCAATATTGAAATATTTAAATAGTTTTATATACCTTCTATCAAGAATTAACCTCTATTTATGTTATTTTATTCATATTATATAATTATTTGGTTTCCTTAACATTCTTTATACAGATATTGCTTGTGCTATAACAGAGGCCGTTAAATTGTGTTTCAATCTTTTAGATGAAGGGTAAACCACAGAAATATTTATCTATAGTTAACCGTTACACTAGGTTTAAAAATTTTTCAGTTTACCAAAATTTTTCTAAATTGTCGAAGGGTGAGTAAATATTTCTTGTTGATTGATGTTATATTTATTGAATATGAATTATTTAAATACTGACGAAGCAAAGTCTTTCTTGAAACATGTTTTTACATATCTTGAGTTTTTATATAAAGTAACTTAGTTAGATATCCAATAGTATTGAATATTCTAAGATAGTTTTATGATGAAATTCTTAAGATTGCGTTAAACATTTTTGAAAGATATTTGTTTTCATAAGATTGATCAGAAAAAACAAAATTTTGTCTAATCAAAATATTCAATTTATAGGATTTTGGTGAACAATTTTTATTTATTGGATTTTTTTTTACCATTTGGATGTGTTATAAGGAATGTTTATTTTATATGTCATTTGATATATCATATGACATTATTTTAATTTCGTTTCAGAAGTTATAATCATTAAATATAATTTTTTGAAATTAAATATGTAGAAGGCTAATATTAAAATAATCTTTAAAAAATGTTTAACATAATCATAAGAATTTCATCATAAAACTATCATACTTAGAATATTCAATTTTATTGGATAACTTACTTTTTAGAAAATCTCAAGATATGTAAAAACATTACTAAAAAACAAGTTTCAAGAGAACTTTGTTTCGTCAGTACTCAATCATATTATTCAATAAAATATAACATCAATCAACAAAAAATATTTTCTCACCTTTAACAATTCAGAAAGCGTCTTGGCAAATGAATACTGAACATTTAAATGGAGTCTAATTTTGACTCGAAATAAATATTTCTGTGGTTTATCATTGATCTTAAATATTGAAAGTCAATTTAACGGCCTTTGTTATAGCACAAGGACCATATGTATAAAGAAAGTTAAGGAAACTAAATAATTATATATTATGAATAAAATAAAATAAATGGAGGTTTGTACATGATAGAAGGTATATAAAATTATTCAAATATTTTATTATTTACAGATATATTCTGTTAGCCTTCTACATATTTAATATCAAAAAATTATATTTAATATTATAACTTCAGGAATTAAAATGAGGTCATATCAGCCCTGCTCATATAAATTTAATTCCTGCAGTTATAATATTAAATATAATTTTTTGAAATAAAATATGTAAAAGGCTAACAGAATATATCTGTAAATCTTAAAATACTTGAATAATTTTATATACCTTCTATCAAGTATAAACCTCCATTTATTTTATGTGCTTCGGATAGATATTAAGGGCGGGCCATCTAGAGTTTGCATTTCGAAGAAGTAGTTATTTGGAGTTTGGTAAAACTCCTGTCATTCGTGATTTGACAGAAATTTAGTTTAATATTTAACATTTATGAAATGAGTGGATAAATGCTTAAACAGAACTTGAAAATATCAAAAACTTATTTCCAAACTGGTGAATCTTCCATCCAAAATTTTAAAAATCTTGGTGGAAAATTCAATAAAAATGAAATGCTCTCACGGCAATTCGTGAAGAGAGTTTTAGTCCGGTCTATTTAAGCCTAAAATCAGGAGGAAGGTTACATAAATTCCCATAAAGCTGAATATTGGCATAGTTGTTCAAAACATCATTATAAAGAAAATCTCAAAAGTCTTCATCGTTCCGAGGTGTGCTAAAAATTTGGCACGGGGTCAAAGGTCAAAAAAATGAGTTTTTTGCGATTTTTAGTGAAACGGTGAGTTTTTTCGCAAAATTACCCCAGTACAAAATTGTAGATCACGAAATTCTCTACAAAAAATATATTAATAATTTTTTTCCTAAAAGCCACCATTTTGGAGATATAACGTTCCGAAAAGTTGGATCAGTCGTAATCCCTCTATTTTGCACACGTACGCCACATATGAAAGTATTGGGGCAGTTTACGTGTGAAATAGAACAAGAAGAAGAAGAAGAACAAGAGGATGAACAGGAAGAAGAAGGAGAAGAAGATCAAGAAGAAGAAGAAACAGAAATCTTGGACAGTTATGAATCAGACGACTAACTTTTTATTTTAAGTATTTTATTTAATTACACCGCCGTTGTTTTTGCCCACTATAATATATAATATTATTTTGCAATAGTTTTAAAACATATAAAATCTCAGCAGACCCGTGGAATAGGCCTACTGGGGAAACCACGTTAAAAAAAACATGTTTTCGTTCAGTAAGTACACCAGAAAAAATTGCTACTAAAGGCCAGAATGTGGCTAAATATCCATCAACATCAACTCGTCATCGTGCTCAAGAACTGAATATTTCTCGCACTTCTCTGAGAAGAATTTGGCATAAAGACTACGGTGTGAAGATCTACAAAGTTGAACTAGTACAATAAATGAAGCCTCGTTACAATTCGATGCGTTTACACTTTGCCCAATGGGCTGATGATGAGCATTTTCACAGAAAAATCATCTTTAGCGATGAGCTCATTTTCACCTCGGAGGATATTTTTTTGTGGGGATCTGTTAAGCACTCTTGCAATCTCGAAGCCATTGATGTCTTGAAACACAAAATCGAAGTTGCCTTTTATGAGATTTCTAATGAACTCGCAAATTTGAAAAAAATAATCATAAGTTTTTTATTCGTAGCCGATGAAATTTGCCATTTTAAATGGCCTGCGCCTTAGGAATGAAATTCAATTCTATATTTAAACGTAAAGTTAAGGATAGCACCTATAATAAATTTCATTTCAATGTCTCAATTATTCTTTGTTTTATTCAAATAGAAAAGACTCATTACGTCCCTATTAAAAAATCCCTTATAGCCGCAAGCTGCATCCTTTCAACGAGATATCTCGAGTCAAAGTTTCCATTAAGAGAGATGTCCCTAGATCCGCCTTTAAAACTCGTCAAAATTGATTTCATTAAAGCGCTACGGCCATTCGTAAGTCCCCTGATACCGCCATTTGCGAAGAGAGGTCTCGTCGACGGATTAAAGCTACAGCTACTTGTGTTTCATGGTCGGAACAGATGACGCCATGAAGTAGTAGACCCGCCTCAGCTTGATCCAAATATTGCTCGCGGGACTGGTGCATTTGCATGGAGCTTGATGGACCGGGGTGTCTTTGTGCATAAAATGAATGGAGAATTGGCTCATTCGGGCGGAGATGCCGCTATTCTAACCTCTGGTGAGACGAGCCACACCAAGGGTAAGTTTAAACCGACAATAAAACGCGCAAATTCCAATTGCAGCTACAATGTAGTTTCTGCTGTTAAGTGTCTGGAATCCGAAGGGTAAACCGAACGAACGGCAGGACAATAAAATGCTGCAATGATATGGTATACGGATATTACTCAGTCTATTTATCGGTAACGAATAATTGGATCAAGCAGGGCCGAATGAGATGAGATGATTCAAAGTTCTACTGGAAATCACTATTCATTTTACAGAAACAAAAAATTCGCTTGCATGTGGTAGAAAAGAAGTGACAGAAATGGTTTAATTAAGATAAAAAATTATTTTATTCGACCTCGTGTTAATATGAAGTTAATGGTTAATACCGTTCTTCCTATTAGGAGTAGAAATAAGTTCGTGCGGTCTTCTTAACAGATCACCACTGGTTTATTATTCCATTCTTCAATCTGGCAAAACCTTTATTTTGAAGTGTCATTATTAGGCTCTTTTTTCAATATCTGTAACATAGTTTCTGTGTGCTCTAAAAATGTCAACTTTTGTACCGAATAACGTGTTGTTGCGGGTAGTTTTACTTCATTACTTCAATATAGTGAAAAAACCTGCCGAATGTCATCGTATTTTAGTGAAAGTTTATGGTGACCATGCTCTATTTATTTATCTTTTCACAACAAACAGGCAAATGCCTAATTACAGGTGTAAACAGGTAACAAATACATATATTTACATACGTATAACAATGCCTCTAGCCATCGTCAGCTGATGTTATTTAACAAAGTGGAAAAAAAATTATAGTCCGTCTAGGAAGTATCCGGAAATAACAAACCTCAATTATGATTATTGAGTATCGGATGTTATTTTTAGAGCGATAGAACTTCAAATTGAATTATTTCAATTTGAAAACAAATTTGAATTCAGATTGACGCCAAATTTTTTTTATTTGAAAAACAATTTTATGCTATTTATATTTTAAGAATAATTTCCGGCATATGTCCACCACGACAAGCTATGAGGAACCGCATTTGACCAGAACAATTTTGAACCACGCGAGTCATGTTGGCTTCTAAAGTGTCTATTGTTTCTGGTTTAAAGGCATAAACCAATGACTTGATATCACCCCAAAGAAAATGATCCAGTAGAATTATGTCGTATGATCTTGGAGGCCAATTAATTGGACCATTTCTCGAAAAAATGTTATCGTCATTTATTTCTTTCAATAAATCAATTGTTACGGTAGCAGCATGAGATGTAGCATCAACTTGTTGCAACCAAAACACTTCTGTGTCGCTACCATTCAAATTTTGAAACAAAGAATCATTGATCATCGATCTGTAATAAGCAGCATTCACTGTAACATTAGCTCCAGCATCGTTTATAAAGAAATATGGACCGATGATGCCTCCACCGTGTAAAGCACACTATACAGTGCATTTGTCAAAATGCAATGGAACCTGCACAACTTCTTGAGGATTGTTTTCACTCCATATACGGCAATGTTGATTATTTACATAGCCGTTCAACCAGAAATGAGCTTCATCACTAAACACAATTTCACCATAAAAAAAAGTGGATTCACTTGAAGCTGTTATAGAGCCCAATCAGCAAACAAACGACGCTTATTATAGTCAAGTGGCTTTAGTTCTTAAACCAGTTGGATCTTGTATGGGTATAGACCAAGATCTTCCCACCAAATTTTCCATATGGTAGATGCACAGAGTCCAACTTGTTGTGAACGTCGACGAATAGACAAATCTGAATCTTCATTAACAGTTTAACTTACAGCAGCGATGTTTTCTTCTGTACGTACTTTGTCTTGTTGTTGTTTTTGCATCGAGTAGAGAAAATGTTGTCCGAAATCTATCAAAGGTTCGACGAATAAGCTGTTCTGATGGACGATTATGTAAACCGTAAATTTCATGAAGTGCTCTATAAGTTTGGCGAATAGAACACAGATTTTGAAAATTAAATTCAACATTGTGAACGTTGTTGCGGCATGATTCTTTCCATGATAATTTGTCAGTGCTTACTGAACAGAAATGTCAAAACAACATGGCTTTTACCTTCTGTCAAATCACAATTATCCCTATCGAAAGTTCTATCACTAAAAAAAACACCCGATATATATTTGTAAATCTTGAATTAGGAAATTATAACAGAATATTCATCTTATTCACTTATACAAACTCCATTTAACTGTAAACACTTGACTAAACGTCGAGGTACACTCGAAACTAGATCACCTCAATAATTTTCGGTGATGATAGTCCAGGACTGTAAAACAGACTGAATTAAATCATCTTCATTTCGTGGCGCTGCTCATTCAACTTCAATCTTCATAAGTCCCCATATATTTTTAATGGGACTAAGATCTGGTAAAGCTGCTGGCCATGAAATGGTTGTCACTTGATGTTCTTGCATCCAAGCTTGAGTATAGGCCGAAGCATCTTGCATTATCCTGCTAGAAACTCCACCACTATGGATGGCTGTTTCAAGTAGAAAATTGTTTAGAATGCTACAATACTTTTCACTATTAATGGTACCTTCATCATTACAGAGAGGTGTAGCACCACGCTCAGATAGTGCTCCCTGAACCATTATTTTGGTGGGAAATTTGAACGGTAACAGGTTGTTTTGATAGGATTTTCACCAAGTTAAACAACTTTCATCAGATACTACTCTGTCAAGAAAGTACATATGAAGACATGTAAGTATGAAGACATTATTAAAATTATCTTCTTGTAAACCTAGATAAAATTTTATCCTTCGTTCCTTTTGTAAAGGTGTCTTTATAGGGGTTTATTTTGGTTTATTTCATATGTAGCATTGTCTTTTCAGTGACATACGGACGGTTTCTGGACATACCTTTGTATTCGTTGATTTCCAAATCTGTTAGCCAATTTGCGAAACTCCAGATGCGGATTGTGCTGTCCTAAGTTCAATAAAGAGTTCAAATTGTTTCCTTTAATTTTACGCGGTCTTCCTGAAACTGGTCTATGCCTCATATTTATGGAAATTAGTTGTGTCATTAATCGTGACAAATAAATTTCTGGCATTCAATGAAATAAGATTGTTGTATTTATCTTCAACCGATATTGTCTAAGGCATCCGACGTTTGGAGTTCGAATGTTTCTGATTGCTGAAAGCAGAGAGCAGAGCCTCGTTTCGATCGAAGCATCGCATTGCCATTGAGAGGGAAACAGTCATTTATTCGTCATCGCATCATGGTGAGGTTTTAATTCTTCCACTGAACCCATGTCGTCTTCTAGATCAACATTGAATTTGCTATGTTTCTGACTGTCATTTCCTTATCTGTATATAGCCCCTATCGTCCAATTTTAAATTTTTCAATCAGAATTATACTTTCCTGAAATGAAATATTTCAATTCAACACATGCTTCTTAGATTGTATTACCAAGACCAGTATCATTTCAAATCAAATTCTCTGACCGTACACAATGTACCCAAAGATGTCATCCCCTTGTAATCCTCAATGTGAAAGGTAACAATAATAATATACGGAAAATAATCTTGTCTCGAACATACTCGACCAATATTGCGCTTTAATATCTCCCTTTGGAATTCACTAATTTCATTGCCAGTAGAAGGTACAATAGACGCAATAAATGGGACATAACTTACTGGTGACTTTGAGCTCGATGATAATACTGGTGGGTGGATGCGTTGAAATTTGGCACTCGTAGAGACCCTCGTCAGAGGTTTGGACATTCCTGATAAGCAGACCCCAGTTCTGCAGATGGCGGACGTGCTCCACTAGGAAACGGTCGTCTGTGTTGTAGGTGGCTAGGCCTACCGTCAGCAAGTGGTAATCGTGCTTTCGTATCCAGGACACCTGAAAAAAGAGATGAAAGATAAAATTGATGGGAATTTGCTCTTTTTGGGTATCTCTAATTCGCAAGGTATCGGGTGTTTTTTTAGAGTATTAGAACTTTCGATAAGAATACCTGTGATTTGACAGAAGGTAGAAGCCATGTCGTTTTGACATTTCTGTTCAGTAAGCATTGATAATTTCGTGGAAAGACTCAAGCCGTAACAACGTTTACAAATTGTTGAAATTTATTTTCAAAATCTGTATTCTATTGGCCAAACTTATAGAGCACTTCGTGAAATCTATGGTTTACATAATACATCAGAGCAGCTTATTCGTCGAACTATCGATAGATTTCGGACAATATTTTCTCTACTCGATGCAACAACAACAAGACAAAGAGCTGTACGTACAGAAGAAAATATCGCTGCTGTAAGTCAAGTGTTAATGATGATCCAGATTTGTCTATTCCTTGACGTTTACACAAGTTGGATTCGGTGCATCCGCCACATGAAAAATTTTGCGTAAAGATCTTGGTCTACACCCATACAAGATCCAACTGGTTCAAGAACTAAAGCCACTTGACCATAATAAGCGTTGTTTGTTGCTGATTGGGCCCTAGAACAGCTTGAAGTTGATCCACTTTTTTATCGTAGGAGTGTGTTTAGTGATGAAGCTCATTTATGGCCGAACGGCTATGTAAACGAGCAAAATTGCCGTATATGGAGTGAAAACAATCCTCAAGAAGTTCTGCAGGTTCCATTGCATCCTGAAAAATGCACCGTATGGTGTGCTTTACATGCTGGAGGCATCATCTTCTTTCTTCTTCTTTCTTTAAAAACGATGCTGTAGCTAATGTTACAGTGAATGGTGCTCGTTACATAATCAATGATTATTTATTTCAAAATTTGAATGGTATCGGTCTAAAGTGTTTTCGTTCCAACAAGATGGTGCTTCACCTCATGTTGCTACCGTAACAATTGATTTATGGAAAATAAGATTTGGCCATAACATTATTTCGTGAAATGAAAATTAATTGGCCTCCAATATCATGTGACATAACTCCACTGGAATATTTTCTTTGGGGTTATGTCAAGTTATTGGTTTATGCTAATAAACCAGAAACAATAGACGCTTTGGAGCCCAACATAATTCGTGTTATTGATGATATAAGGCCTGAATTACACGGAAAAATGGTCGAAAATTGTTCTGGTCGAATGCGGTTCCTCAGAGCTAGTCGTGGTGAACATATTTAGAACATAAATGTCATAAAAATTTGGCTTCAATCTTAATTGGAATGTGTTTTATTTCAATTTTAAGTTCTATCACTCTGAAGGAACACCCGATATAAACAATATTTTCTGTTAAGAGACTGAAACACGGAGATATGGTAACTAAGTTTCTCAAGAAAAGTGTTTGTAAGAGATACTGATTACCCTTATTGAAATGTAATATGAGTTAATTGCTGAAATTTGTATTTCTTACGTAATTGCATGAAGAAACTTAAAATTGATTTCTAGACTGTCTTGCATGACGAGACTACCTAAGTGTTCTATGTGAATGAAATGAATGAGATGTGAAATCATTTCCAGACTGATTCCAAAACCTCATTTAACACTTGTTTCACATTGTTGGACATAAATAAAAAACCGGTAAAGAACAACTCAAAGAGACTCCTCAGATGGAATCAATGAGAACGTTCCGGATTACTTGTTGGTGCTACAGCAAAATAGAAGTTGAAAAAACAGTTATAGTAGCTGGAATTAATTTTTCAGAACCTCTTTAGATTCAATCTATTTCATCTAAATGAATGAAGAATTATTTCTAGCTATTATCTGTAATATACAAATATAGGGTGTTTTTTTAGAGTAATAGAACTTTAAATTGAAATAAAACACATTCAAATTGAGATTGAAAATTGAATTTGAAAGATAATGTTATGACATTTATTTTTTTTAAATAATTTCCGACATATGTCCACCCCGACTAGCTCTGAGGAACCGCATTCGACCAGACCAATTTTGGACTTCTTTTCTAGTAATTCAGACCTTATTTCATCAATAACACGAGTTATGTTGGCTTCCAAAGCATCTATTGTTTCTAATTTATCAGCATAAACCAATGACTTAATATAACTCCGAAGAAAATAATCCAGTGGAGTTATATCGCATGATCTTGGAGGCCAATTAATTGGACCATTTCTCGAAATAATGTTATCAATTCAATAAATCACTTGTTACGATAGCAGCATGCGGTGTAGCACCATCTTGTTGGAACCAAAACACTTCTGGGTCGATACCATTCAAATTTTGAAACAAATAATCATTGGTCATCGATCTGTAACGAGCACCATTCACTGTAACATTACCTCCAGCATCGTTTTTAAAGAAATATGGACCGATCATGCCTCCAGCGTGTAAAGCACATCATACAGTGCATTTTTCTGGATGCAATGGAACCTACAGAACTTCTTGAAGATTGTTTTCACTCCATATACAGCAATTTTCCTTGTTTACATAGCCGTTCAATCCGAAATGAGCTTCATCACTAAACACAATTAAGATAAAAAAGTGGATCAACTTCAAGCTGTTCTAGGGCCCAATCAGCAAACATACGAAACTTATGGTCAAGTGGCTTTAGTTCTTGTACCAGTTGAATCTTGTATGGGTGCAGACCAAGACCTTTACGCAAAATTTTCCATGTTGGGTATGCACAGAGTCCAACTTGTTGTGAACGTAGACGAATAAACAAATCTGGATCATCATTAAAACTATGACTTAGAGCAGCGATATTTTATTCTTTACGTACAGTTCTTTGTCTTGTTGTTGTTGTTACATCGACTAGAGAAAATGTCTGAAATCTATTGATAGTTCGACGAATAAGCTGCTCTGATGGACGATTATGTAAACCATAAATTTCACGAAGTACTCTATAGGTTTGGCGAATAGAACACTGATTTTGAAAATAAATTGCAACAAATTGTAAACGTTTTTGCGGCGTGAGTCATTCCATGATAATTTGTCAATGCTTACTGAACAGAAATGTCAAAACGAAACGTCTTTCACCTTCTGTCACTCTAAAAAAAACACCCGATAGTTATAAATTATTATTATTATTGTTAAATTACAGTAAGAGTTAAGATACCTATAAACTAAAAGAAAAATAGTCATAAAGAAAGCAATGCTACAATGTGTAAGTCCCGTAAAATATACAGCACAGAAATTAGTCTGCTACCGAAGAAATACGTCCAATCGGTTCTTGAAAACGTTCACGGATGGAGATTCCACCGCACAAGCAGAGAAACTAGTCCTCCGAAAATCCGATTGTAAAGAAAGTTTCTTCTGGGGGTTGTGCAGAAATTCTTCTTATGTAGCTTAAATCGGTGGCTCCGAAGACGTGACTCGTTGCTCAGCAGGAAAAGATTCGATAGGTTCGATATGAAGGAAAAATATGACGCTGCTATCACATCAGCTAAACGGGTTCACTTAGCAAATTAAATAATAACAGCAGAAAGTAAATATAAAAATACTTGGAAAATGATGAATACTTCAACTGAAAAAGAAGAAAAAAAAATATCTATAAACAATCAGGAATCTTAGCAGTTGGTTGAAGATTTTTATCGTTGGACCAGATTTCGTTGAGGATTTCCTCTGAAAAAATATGAGACAGTATATGTTCCTTGCTTTTGACCTGACGTGAGCTGAGGTGATGTCAGTGGTAAAAAAACTTAATAACAAGTGAATTGTAATACCAATAACCCATATCCAGAATAATGATCTTAGAGAAATAGTGAAAGTGGCTATGGAAGCCGCGTCTTCCTCAAAACCAGTGCGAGTCGGCAAGAGTAAAAATCAAAAGGGACTCAAGGGAGGGCGGGGTAAATCCCACTTCCAGGATCCTGAAACAAGATAGGAAAGGTTTTCAAGGAAAGGGTAAATCCATCCCTGGAAAACCCCTCCTTAAGAAGTCGACCAAGGGGAAGGTGGCAAAAAGTCGCCCCCCTAGGACATACCGAAGCTGGCGTAGAAAAAGAGGCCATACGCTGTATACAGGCCAATCTCCAACATGCTAAGGCTGCATCGTTCATCCTTGGCAGGAGATTCATAGAGGAGCAGATAGATATTGCACTAATCCAGGAATCCTGGATATCATCCTCGGGTAAGGTAAGTGGACTCGGAGGAATTCTAGGAACTATTGTGATCGGGGTCTCAGTTGGGAGGCTGAGATCCTGTATAGTTGTAAGGAAAAAGATGAATTATTTCGTTATTTCAGAGTTTTGCACGGGGGACATGACAACCATTCATAACCCGCTGCCAGGGGGTTAGGAATGCGACGGAGTTTATCGTCTGTTCTGCGTACTTTCCTGGAGACAGAGCTGCCGAAGGACCCTCACCTACAGCCGTGCGGGATTTAGTCCGCCACTGTAGAAAGAAAAATATCCAGCTGATAATTGGATGTGATGCCAATGCTCACCACACAGTTTGGGGCAGCACGGACATCAACCATAGAGGTGAGTCACTTCTAGATAACTTACTTCAAGAGGGCTAAACAGTGGTAAATAAGGGTGACAAACCAACGTTTGTTACCCCTTATAGACAGGAGGTTTTAGACCTCACAATAAGTACTAACTTCATTAACTATAAGATTTCCGATTGGACGGTATCCACTGAACCATCATGTTCAGACCATAGGCATATACTCTTCAGTATAAAAACAGGTCCTAGACCATTAGAATACTACAGAAATGCTAAGGAAACAGACTGGATTGGTTATGTAGAAACCCTCCGGGCTAACCTTAGTACGTGTATATCTAAAATATTCAAACAGAATCATTTGGAGATCTTGGCGGAGCAAATCAAAACCGCCATGGTCTCCGCTTTATCACGGAAACTGTCCACTAAGATGTAAAAAGGATAACCGAAATTAATCTTGGTGGAATAACAACCTAAATTAACAAAGAAAGGAGGTTCGGAGATTTTTCAACCGAGCCAAAGTGACCGGTCAATGGGACAAATCCAAGGAAGCTCTAACCTTCTACAATAAAAGCATTAGGAGGATCAAGAGGGAATTGTGGGGCAAGTTCTGTGAGGGTATAAATGATGCCCCAGGAACTGCCAGAATACACAAGATTCTCTCCAGAGAGCCAGTGAGAACAACCGGTTCGCTCAAACGTCCGGAGAGTGGTTTCACTGGTTCCAGAAAAGAAACATTGGAGCTCCTTGCGAACAAACACTTCCCTGGATGTCAAATCTTGGAAGATACAAACGCCAGATTCAACCCTGACCATCTAATCTGGCCAGGGAGGGGCAACTGGCGAACATCCAAAAATATAGTCACTGCACAAGCGGTCAGAGGCACAATAAGGTCTTTCAAACCTTTCAAAACACCGGGGGTAGACGGAATCTTTCCAGCCCTTCTTCAAAAGGGCATGGATGTGTTGATTCCGTACCTGCTAAAATTATTTAGAACAAGTCTGGCTTGGGGGGTTATCCCTACAAGCTGGACACTAACTAAAGTGGTATATATACCAAAGGTGGGACGAACAGAATCGGAACCCTCTTCGTTCAGACCAATAAGCTTGACATCGTTCCTGCTGAAGAGTCTGGAAAAGGTGGTTGATGTCCATATCAGGGGGAAGGTGCTAATTGACAGTCCCCCTAGTCCTCATCAATACGCCTACCAGGCTGGCAAGTCGGCAGAACTTGCGTTGCATAATTTGGTCGGAAAATTAAACCAATCTCTCGATAATCGAGAGATAGCACAGCGTTTCTGGACATTGAAGGTGATTTTAACAATACGCTGCCGGCTTCTCTCGCTGAGACTATCGCTGCGAGAGGAATCGACCCACTAATCTGTAGATGGATACAGGCAATGCTATGCGGCAGAATAATAACGACCTCATACCAGGATGAGGTCTTCGAGTTCAAGGCTGCAAAGGGCTGTCTGCAGGGAGGTATTCTCTCACCCTTACTGTGGACCCTTCTCGTTGATGACCTGCTAGCGATCATTTCGCTGTGGGGAGTCGACGTTCAAGCATTTGCTGATGACCTGGCAATCATAGTGAAAGGTAAATCGGAGGTGACGATATCGGCCGTCTTTCAAGAGATACTGAACACTATTGACAAATGGTGTATAGGAGAAGACATGTCTCTTAACCCGCAAAAGGTAGTTATAGTACCATTCACTAAGAAACGGAAGTTGAATGGTTTAAAACCGCCGACTATCCGAGGTGAAATAATACAATTCTCATTTGAGGCAAAATACTTGGGAATAGTCCTGGACAAGACCCTCACCTGGAATGCACACCTGGATAAAGTGTGTCATAAAGCCAGAATGGGTTTCTGGACTTGCAGGCGGATCTGTGGTAAAACCTGGGGCCTAAAGCCCAGGCAGATGTACTGGCTATATACTATGGTAATTAGGTCACCGATAGTGTATGGCGCTGTAGCGTGGTGGAAGAAAGGCCAACAAACGGTTGGCGAACAAAAGCTCACCCGACTACAGAGACAGGCTTGCCTTGCAATTACAGGTGCGTTTCGCACCACACCCACGGCAGCCATGGAGGTCCTACTAAATCTACCACCCCTGCACCTACTCGTGCAGAGGGAGGCGGAACCGACCACATACAAACTATATCAACTGGCGATTGACAGGTCAGAGGCAATAATGATGGGAGGCTCAAGACTGCTGGACGAGCTTTTAACGAAGAGTATCCTATCGATGCCCTCGGATCTAATGTCAAAAATCACGAGCCAGGAACGGAATTTCAATGTAATCGTCCCCAGCCGGGACGAATGGACCCAGCATGCTGAGGTTCTATTGAGAACCGACCTTGGCTTGTTCACAGACGGCTCGCGAACGACGAACGGAACAGGAGCGGGAGTCTATGGGAGTAAACCGAGAATTAACATCTCATTGAGTCTCGGTCAAAACGCAACCATATTCCAGGCAGAAATACTTGCCATTGAGACCGCGGCGGAACTGCTGATAAAACGGCAAATCCACCACGGTAAAATCAAAATATTTACTGACAGTCAGTCAGTACTAAAAGCTCTGGAATCCAGCTGTTTTACATCCAAAACAGTCTGGAGTTGCCGCACGGCTTCAAATAGGCTCGGTATGTATAACGGAGTCACTCTGGTTTGGATACCGAGCTACTCAAACTATTTGGGTAACAAGGAGGCGGATCGGCTGGCATTTGCTGAAGCTGCGCTGCCTCTGGTAGGACTGGAACCATTCCTGAGAATACCGCATGACGTGGCTAACGAGGCGATAACAGGCAGAATGAACTCAAGGCTAGAGTCTTTCTGGCGGAGCCATTCTGGCCTGAAACACTCGAAGTTGTTCCTTGAAACAGCTTCTAACAAAAAGATGGCGAACCTAGCGCTAGGTCTGGATAGGGCAAAACGAAGAACACTTGTCGGAATTATGAGAGGTCACTGCAGACTGAAAGCGCATTTGCACAAAATCGGTCTGGCTGAAGACAATGAATGCAGGCTGCGTCTTGAGGACACTGAAACAGCCATGCACATCGTCTCAGAATGCCCAGCGGTGAGTCGCATCAGATTCGAGGTCTTTGGCCAGGCTTTTATAGCCCACAGCGAACTGAAAAAATTACCCCAGAACAAGATTATCGGTTTTATCCAAAAACTGGATCTCGTCGGGGAGATATAAATTAGGAGTGAACCACAATAGTCCGTGCGGCCGCAGTGGTAGGGTGGACAGACGACCGCTCATCATAAATCATAATAATAATAAATGCTTTGATTGAATATGCTAATATATCCCTTTATCAGTAGAGTACCTCAAATTAGTTCTAAAAGACATATCCAATACCAAGTGATGCTGTGATAACAAACTTTTACTTCATCGACTAAAAACTGTATGTACTTATTTCTCGACAGATATATCAGAGCGAACTTTCCCTCAAAGTATTAACGTGAACAGCAAGAAATTGCAGTAAAATTATTGAAACATTTTTTGGAAAATTCGAAGTGAAGAAATCATTTTTAACAACTAAGGAAAAATTCAACTGTATAATTTATAGCCTGAATGCATTAAAAAAACAAGTTTATTCAGATATATTGAGGACCATTCACCTTATTAATTTCCAATCTTTTACATCTATTATATATTATTTTCTCGGGTAGTTCGTCATGATTTGATAGAATTTTTGTCACTCAAATATGGACACTTAAAGCCTAAAAGATAGGGAAACCTGTCGAACTTTACTCAGGAAAATTGAAATACCGAATATTTTTTACATATATAATAATTATTCAACAAACATAATAACTACTTCGTGAATTATAGAAATGTAGACTTTTCCATTGTTCTAGCCACGTACTTACAAGTTACGAAAAAATCCTCCCTATGTGGTAAATAAGATGTTCACTGCTTTACTTAAAAAATTAGAAAATATTAAAGAATATTATAGTTTCAGAAAAAGAGTCCATGAGTTCTTGATTGATTGTGAATGAACCTTATCACATTGAAGAATTCGTGAAATTTTATTGATGATACTATTTCTTTGAAACTTTTTCAGCTTGTGCGAGTTGTTAGGAGTTAACTTGTATTCTGCGTAGGCTTTGTTACTGCGATCTTGCGCCAATTTTGGTCACAGCACTGTTAATTTTCGACCCAACACAAATGGTGGTTGAAACCCGTTCAACTAGAAAATGTCTTTCCCACCTGAACGGAATTCGAACCCGCGACATTTCGGTTACGCGCCCTATGCTTCTCCACTGAGCTGATACTTATGTGATCATTCACACAATCTTACTGAAATACATATAATTAACATTTTACACTGTAAACAAACAATTCATCTTCCTCTCGATCCAATCTTAACCTCCTATTTCGTATTCGCAAAAAAATTTCGCTCCAACTTACGTCTCAAATTGGAACAAACGCCCCACCTCGTTTGACGAAGACATAAAAAAATGAATGAGCCTCAATCCATCCTTCGTTGCTTGCGAGATTGCCCCTTCCAATTCTGGAGACATGAATAAAACATGCGAAAGTTATTTTGGTAATAGGTGGAAGGGAATCTTGTTCGGCTATGGAAAACCGCTGTGAAAACAAGGAAAGGCGAAAAGAACATAGATTTTCTAGGGCGGCAACACTTGTTGCTGGAATCAGTATATCTGGACTTTGAATAGCAAAGGAAGGTCCATATTAAGATTATTTTATAAAAGGAATGAATGGAAAGCAAAACGTTGCTTCGGATAGAAGTAACAGTGGTATATTAAGCACAGTCCCTGCTCACTTTATTAAACTCTCTCCAAAGAACACTGTTTTTTCTTATTTTAGATGCATGAAACCTTGATATTGAGCCTTTAGGTATGCAAATATTGAAACATTAGTAGTGTTTATGATGCACAGCCAAATTCAATGTATTTAGTTGGGTTCCTTATCCAGTCGTTAATTCAGAGGTTTCGTTCAAATTCCAGAAAACGGATATTATTTCGTTAATTTTCCTACTAAAGCTGGTGGTGTTCTGTAGCTAATTTCATTGAGAGCAAGTTTTTTCTCATTAAAGTGATTCCCAGATTAGTATTCGTTATTTGTAATTGTATTCAGAATTGTTTACCAAATGAAAATCGTTCCTTCAGCCTGCTACTGCGCTATTTCCTAATTTTAAATTTAGTCAAAGACATCTTGCAAATCAGTATGGCGTATCTCAATCAACATATCGATGCTTGAGTCATAAACTGCACTCATTGAAGCAACTCGAAACAATCATGATGAAAATGCGTTTTAACTATGCGCAAAATACCTTCTCTTGAAGACTGACAGACACTGAGTGATTGAAAATTATTGTTTTTTTGATACATTCTCAGGTTTTCTTTAGCGATGAAGCAAATTTCTCAATAATGAATGACCTAAAGACCAGAAAATAAATGCCATACATACTGTGTAGTGAAAAAAGATCCCACATCTGTAATGATATGTCCGGCAAACAATAGGAAGGGTTTGGGAAGGCTTTATATCATGGAGGGAATTATGCAGTAACATAAGTAATTGATACTATAGATCAACAAAGAGTTTGCATGGTATTTGTATGGTATGAGTTGAAATGTCGATGACCAATTAAAAAGCCAAAACTGCCAACAGCCGTGATCAAGAAGTTTAAACTATGTATAAAATACTTTTCATTGAAGACTGACAGGAACTGAGAATAATACCAAACAGAATGTGTATCCCACATTTGTAATGATATGGTCGGTAATCCATAGGAAGGTTCTGGGAATGCTTTATATCGTGGAGGAAATTATGCAGTCGGGTTTTGCACATAAATACCACAAATCAAGGAACTGTTTGCATAGTATTTACATGGAGTGGGCATAAATGTCGAAGACGAATTAAAATACCAAAACTGATACCAGCCATGATCAATAAGCGTTTGAACTATGCACAAAATACTTTCACTTGAAGACTGACAGACACTGAGTGATTGAAATCAATTTTCTCTTTGATACTTTACAATAATTATTGAACATTCTGAGGTTTGCTTTAGTGTTGAAGCTCATTTCTGCATAGTGGATGAGAGACCGAAAGACAAGAAAAAAAAATTCCATACAGACTGCGTGGTGAAAAAAGATTCCACATCCATAACAATATAGCCGGTAATCAAAAGGAAGGGTTTTGGGAGGCTTTATATCATGGAGGGAATCATATAGTAGAACCAATACAAAAGGATTCTGCACACAAAATTGATACCATAGATCAACGAAAAGTTTGCATGGTATTTGTATGGCATAAGTTGAAATGTTGAAGACAATTTAAAAGCCAAAACTGTCACCAGCCATAATCAAAAAAGCATTTAAACTATGTATGAAATACTTTTTCTTGAAGACTGACAGACACTGAGTGATTGAAAACAATTTTTTTCAATACTTCAGAATGGTAGTTGAACATTCTCAGATTTGCTTTGGTGACAAAGTAACTTTCCAAATAATGGATGATAGACCTAAAGACTGAAAGGAAAATACCAAACAGACTGTGTAGTGAAAAAAATCCCACATCTGTAATGATATGACCGGCAATCAATAGGAAGGTTCTGGAAATGATTTATATCGTGAAGGAAATTATGCACTAGGACCAATAGCAAAGCGTTTTGCACACAAAATTGTTACCACAAATCAAGGAACTATTTGCATAGTATTTATTTGGAATTGGCACAAATGTCGAAGACCAATTAAAATGCCAAAACTTACACCAACCATGATCAATAAGCGTTTTAACTATGCACAAAATACTTTCACTTGAAGACTGACAGGCACTGAGTGATTGAAATTAAGTTTCTGCTTGATACTTCACAATAATTATTGAACATTCTGAGGTTTGCTTTAGTGGTGGAGCTACTTTCTACATAATAGATGATAGAACGAAAGACTAGAAGAAAAATACGATACAGACTGCATGATGAAAAAAGATCCCACATCTGTAATGATATTGTCGGTAATCGAAGGGAAGGGTTTGGGAAGACTTTATATCATGGTGGGAATCATATAGCAGAACCAATACAAAAGTGTTCTGCAGACCAAATTGATATCACAGATTAATTAATTGTTTGAAAATAAATGTTGAATTTGCATACAAGATGAAGCGCCCTGCCATACTGCAAAGCGTAAAAAAATTCTTGGAGGATGAAAATACCTCTTTTACCAAGGATCGGGGACCCTCCTGGCATAAACTAAAAAAAGAATATCTAGTGTGCCTAAAATGCGAATTGCCAAAAAGAAACATTACATACAATTTACAGAGAAGAATAGGTCAGGAAATTTCTTATCTAGTCCTTCGGACCGAATCAAATGAGTAATTCCCTTGAATGGTGGGTGATATACCTCTTAAAATTCTTCAATAGTAATTGAACGTTGAACCAACAGTTCTCAGAGTCCCGGTAAGCGTACTTCGAGGGGAATATAGAAATGTGATAATAGATTAGAACCCGTTTATTTAGAGTCTATGTGTTGCACAATATATTATACAATTTTGCTTACTTGACCTACTTGGGCGGAGAGAAAAGAGTTTATGCAAGAGGGGTAAATATTCTACGGTGCCTGGTTGACTCAGTCGGGGTGACATTCACTGTCTTACTGCTTTTGGAGTGAATTATGTCAGATTAAGGCCCTCTACGAAAACGGACGCATTGTGAAAGATTGAGTTCTAGAAATCCGGATTAAGGGGTTCGTATTTTGTTTTTCTGTAGTTCCGAATGTAATTCATTTCCAATAAAGTTTCCATTAGCCTGACTAGATGACAGGAGCTCAATACGAAGTTTGATTCCTCAATTTGCACAAAATATAAACTTCTTCTCAACTTTAGCAGTAAAATATATTAATTTGCAGAAACTTCTGGCAAACCTAGTTGAATTTATTTGACTTTCAATACACTAACCAAAGCTTCAAAGGAAAATTCCGTGCTTTTATAATGTTTATGGAATGAAATGTTTGTTGATTCTTCCCATCGTACTGCGAGTTCCGAAGATTCCAAAGTGGATTATCTGTTTCTATCGAAACCGCTGCAAACTCATCTTTTCGCCGCCGATTCACTGATTTATCGTGATGAAAAGGTCAATTAAATTGAACTAGAAGCCTCCTTAGGAATTCGATTCTTTGTTTTCGGCGACCTAAAAAAAAACTTGTTTCTAATTCAGACTCCTTATTAGAACATCCTGAAATTCGCTGAGTCCAGAGTCGAATTCACCGAACATAAAGTTCGTATTTTCGGCAAAATGGCGAGCCCATCAGCTTCGAAACTGACACTTTGTAAGACGAATTCCAGGTAACGTTGCTGTTCAGATTAGATATCTCCTGAAACTTCAACGATTTGAAGTTTTATGTGATAGAATCTATGAGGTTTCCAGGGTTTAGGGGAGGAAATAACATGAAATGAGGATTTGTTTCGTAAGTTTTATGGGATAAGAAATTTTCTGATATCAGAATCCTTACAAACTTGGTTTATTATGAATTCTGTTGCTTTCTGTATGGCGAATTTTAATTTCAAATTAATCTTCAACGAGATCAATGTAAAATTTCTGAATAGAAAATATGAAAAACTCTCAAAAGTGTTGCATTTTCTTATATCCAGAAGAACATCTTAAAAATATTGGCATGTCCTATCTTATGTTTCAAGGCTTGTTGGACAGCTCTTGTGCGATTTGAGCATAAAGGTGAATCGTTTTCCTTGTTTATCACCCTGTACATAATTAAAAAATTGATGATGTTCTGGAAAAAATATTCACCTGCGATTGTTCTTGATTCATAAATCAATTCTTCATACACCCCAAAATATTCCTGTCCCACTTGGGTAGAAAGCAACCATTAAAATCTAGTGGCTCTTAGGATGGAGTAGTCCGTTAGTTTGTGATAGTTGTGTATACTATATTTTCAGACTGTTTGAAACAGTTGAACGTGCATAGCAACTTCGATTTCGCGTTTCAAGGCAATAATCGTTAATTAACGTAATACTTATTCTTATGGGATACCCACAAAAAATGGTCCTCTGAGGTGAAATTTATGATTTTTCAGGGAAAATGCTTATCTCCGGTCTTGCAATTATTAGCACATTGAGCAAAGTGAAAACATAATCGAACTTTGTAACCCTTCACACCGAGGTCTTTATTCAAAATTATTTTCAGAGAAGTGCGATAAACTTTCAGTTCTTGAGCACGATGATGTTGAGTTTGATGGATGTTCAGATCTTCTGGGCTACAGCAGCAATATTTTCTTGTGTGCTCACTGGACAAAAGCTTGAATGGGTTATCAAATTACAATTCAGTTTGACGAACTCGCTTCACAAATTGATCCACAAATTGCTATTCATTATTATGAAATTTTCCACGTGAATTTCTAACAGTTTGCACAGAAGATTCACCAGTTTGGAAAAGAGTTTATGACATTTCCCAGTTTTGTTCAAGCGTAAATCGACCCATTTCGTTATTGTCAAATATGAAACTGAATTTCTGTCAAAACACGAAAGACAGTAGTGTTGCTAGACTTGAAATAACCGCTTTTTCAAAATGCAAACTCTAGATGCCTCACCCTTCAAATTGGAGAGTACTTACAATTTTTTATAATAACCTTTTATCATCATTGTAAGTTAACAACAAATTGTTTTTTGTCGTCGTGAATATTTTTAAATATTTTACTTTTATAAGTGAACTACAAAGCAGGTGTAAGTTTCGAAAGTCAGTGAACCTTTAGAATGAAATTAATATTTGAAAGGAATTTATAATAAAACCAGAATTAATCAACAGAAAAGGTGAAGTGTTTCACCAAGATATTTTCACTCGCCAAAAACTTTTACAGCTTGAATGGGATATACAGCCACACCCACCATATTCTCCAGATCTGGCGCCTTCAAATTACTGTTTGATATAATATATTCTGTTAGCCTCCTACAAATTTTAATTTAAAAATATTTTATTCAAAAATTTTTAGAATTAAATTGATGTCTTGCGAGCACTGCTTAAATTTTGTAGACACATAAAATCAAAACTCATTATATAACATCAAATGTACTGAAAAAACTCAACGAAATATAAATTATTGATTGAAATTACTACAGAAATACTTGAAGGAGACAAAATTTTGTTTCTGATCTTATATTTATGAAAACCAAATCTTTTCAAAAATGCAAAACATTTCTTAAGACCTTCTCCGAACTTATTCATTTGAATTATTTAACATATTTGAATAAGTTACTTCAAAAGTCTCTCAAAACGTGTAGTACATCCTCGAAAAACAATTTAAAATTAAATGAAATCTTCATATTCAAATAACAAAATCAATTAACAAAAAATATCTTACCAAACAGACCACGTGGTGTTCTTGTTGAACAAACACTAAAATTCGAGAACTTTGATAAATCCACGTATTTTATGATCATCATAAAAATCACACAAAGCTTGTAAGGTATTTTATGGCTTTAGTTAAAACCAAATGACATTTATATAATGAGTCAGTAAATCCAAAATATAATTATATATTATATAATCAATAAAACAATAAGAAGAGATTTTCTACTTGATGGAAGGATTATTACAAAATTTAAACAGTAAAACAGATTTATTCTGTTGTACTCCTACAAATTTTATAATAATTTCAAAAAATTTGGGCGGTGATTATAAGATATTAATTTAATCCTGAAAGCTTTTTAATGCAATTGTTTGGAATTAAAATTTATAGGAGGCTAACGGAACAAATCTGTTTTGATATTTAAATTTTTTAAAAATCCTTCTATCAAGTAAAAAAACCATTCTTATTATTTAATTGTATATATAATATATAATTATATTTTGGTTTTACTGACACATTATATAAATGTCATTTGGTTTTAAATGAGGCCATAAAATACTTTTCTAGCTTTTTGTGATTTTTGTGATGAACATAGAATACCTAGGATTTTTGAAGTTTTCTAATTTTAGTGTTTGTTCAACAAGAATACCACGAGTCTGGTAAGATATTTTTTGTTAATTGATTTAATTTTTTAAATGTGAAGTAGGACTGATGAAGATCTCATTTAATTTCAAATTGTTTTCTGAGAATGTATAATACTACAAGTTTTAAGAGATTTTTGATGTAACTTATTTAAATATTTCAAATATCGCAAACAAATAAATTTTGGAAAAGTTCCTAAAATTGTGTTTTGAATAAGATTTCATTTTCATAAATAAAAGATCAGGACAAAAATTTGTCTCTGTCAAGTATTTATTTAGTAATTTAAATTGATCATTTATATTGTTTGACTTATTTTATTCCATTTGATATTATATAATGATTTTTGATTTTATGTCCATCAAATTTAAGCAGTGCTTATAAGACATTAATTCATTCGAAAAGTTTTTGAATAAAATGTTTTTATATTAAAAATTGTAGCAGGCTAACAGAATAATGTTTTGGTATTTAAATTTTATAATTTTTTAAAGTGGCAATTCGAAAACTTATATCAGATGTCCGAAAATTATTTAATACACATACAATCACTTTTTTTAATGAAACAATATGAATTTATGAATGCTACATACCCTGAAAGGAATATTTTTCTTGACATGGACCAAAATATTCATTTGACTATCTACACATTGTAACCAAAAACGTGACAATAATATTTTTTCATATAATGACCCATCTATGTTTTACATTCGAGACAATTCAAGGTATTATTTCTATTTTCTTTCACGTTCTACCACAAAGTAAATCAAAGATCACGGGATATTCCATCATTTTTTCATGAAATTCACAGCCTTCTCAACTCTGCGTTACATAAAATTAATGTTTCACTATTCCTTCTTTTATTATTATAAATGGTTTCAAACATCCCAGTCACGAAATTCATGTGAATTTATGGATAGTTATTTGAGAACTATTTATCAAACTTCAAACTCCTATTTTCAACCCTTCAAGTTCGAGCTTCTAATCCATACGTTTATCCTTCAAAGTTTTCCGGACTAATTGAGTAATATTTAATGATGAAATATTGTTTCATACAATCTCGCACTCTCTGTCAAAATATATGGGATGAAATTTGTTACTAGTCGTGGTTTTTCAGCGATATTCATTATGACGCACCCCTTATCCACAACAAACAACCTGAAAGGCAAAATTCATCATTTCTCCTCATTCATAAAAGATTTGCATTAACGCCATTTCAAATTAACACCATCATCTCGTTCAAAAGTGTCCCTGCTACCCCTACTATGTGGTATATCATTTTCTCTCCTGTTTTCCTTGTAGGCCAGCATGTTTCACTGTCTGCTGCTCATCCATTACAAGATGATAAATATGCAGGGCTTCTCGGCTTAACTTATTTGAATATTTAAATATATTTAATATTTCAAATGAATTATATTTTTTGAGAAATCCTCAAGTTGTGTTTTATGTTTTTGAAAAGGAATTGGTTTCACTACGGTAAGATCAGAAACAAAATTTTGTCTCCTTCAAATATTTATTTATTAATTTTAATTGCCTTTTTTATATTGGTTGGTTTATTTATTCCATTTGACATTATATATTAGGTTTTGAATATATACGTCTATTAAATATAAGCGGTTCTTATTGTAGATATTAATTTAATTCTAAAAGTTTTTTAAAAAATTTTTTTCTGATATTCAAATTTTGTTATATTTCTTCCATCAAGTAAAAAGCCTTTTTCTATTTTATTGTTATATATAACATTCGACATCGAATTCCTCCGATTAAATTCATATTCAGAATTACATCTTGAAATTTCTTTAATATATATATTGAATATTATACATTAAAATATCGAAATAATTCCACATAATATAATCAATATAAAATATTTTTCAGTGGAAAACATTTTTCGCTTAACGACATAAAACGTATCAATAAGTATGTATAAAAACATATATATACAAAAAAAAATTCTAATCAAAAATTATATAAAATTCTCAAAATGAAGGATAGCATAAAAATAGTCGAATCAGAATTTCAACATTTGACAGATATAATTGTATCGGCATAGTTATTGCCTCGTCAGAAATGTACTGAATTCGAATTCAAATAAATCATAAAATCAACTTTCAACTTACCAGAAAGATAAAACGTGGAAAAAAATCAACTCAAGTAAAATATTTGATGTACTTGAAGCATTAAAAAATGAATTGTAAAAATAAACCTAACTCAATTTGATTCATATCCAATAATTATGCCCAAACAATTATTCATACTTATAGAATGTTGATTTCAAGAATTTTATCTAATTTTAGAATAAAAACTTCTTATGTATGTTGTGTTCATACATTTATATCAGTATGTTTTATGTCGTAAAACGAAAAATGGTTTTTCTTAGTCACTGAAAAATATTTTATACTAATTGTATAATGTGATATTATTTTGATATTTCAATATATAATTTCGAATATATCTTGAAGAAGTTTCGTTATAATTCTAAATATGAATATTACAGATAATAGCTGGAATTAATTCTCCGAAACCTTAACAGATTTTAATATAAATAAATCTCTTGAAAACATCTAGAATTAAATTTTAAACATGCCCCAGATAACATTGTATATTTTAAAGGCATATATATCATCATCACATGTGATGGAAATCAACTAATAAATAATCAAAAGAAATATATTATTAGTTAATTTCCACCTCATGTGATGATCATATACATGTATTCAAAGTGATACAGTGTTATCAAGGGCATGTTTAAAATTTAATTCTAAATCTTTTCAAGAGCTTTATTCCGATTTAAATATGTAGGTGTTCCGAAGAATTAATTCCAGCTATAATCTGTAATATTCAAAAAACTTCTTCATAGTAAATTTTCAATATATATTCTGAATATGATGTTATTTTAATTATTGAAACAAGTTTGAGAAATTACTATGCTTTACTACCAATAAATTGATATTTCAAACATTTAATTGTGACTCGAGTTCCGGGAATTAACTATCCCACCTTCAGACAACTTATTTTAATTACTCGTGTCTGGTATCGACTACAATTTTAATTTAATTTGTAAATTATGGATTTCATATGGAGTCAAAACAATATTCCTCAATCAAATATTATTTTTGTAATTCTGGTTATTTTTCTTATCATGAAACATTGCTTGGGAAGAATAACATCTAAAATGCTTTTGTTGCATTCTGAGTACACGTGTGTTATGTACATCTTGACAATTAATGTCTTTAGTGCTTCAATACATTGAAAATATTATTTGACTTGATTTCTCTCTAGTACATTTCTGACGAGGCAATAACTATGCGAAACAATTATATCTACTAGTCAAATGTTGAAGTTCTAGTTCTAATTTTTGAAAAGTGGGTTTTTTTTGTATATGTATGTTTAGGCCTATGTAAGTCATCTTAATTCATTTATATTAACACGTTCTATGCCGTGAAGCGAAATCAGTTTTTTTCTAGACATTGATGAATATTTTATACCGATTATACATTGTGATATAATCTTGATATTTAAATATATAATTTTCAAAATATATTGTGAATGTCTCATAATATAATTTTGAATATTGAATTCTTTCAATTACTTCTATCTAGTATCGATTCGCACTTTAGTTTTTCAACGAAGATACATGATTTGAACGACAAAAAATTCTCTAAAATTTCAACAACATACAAAAATGTGAACGATAAAGAGAATTCTTACAAATTTCAATGAATAACGAGTAAATTAGGAGAGTAACATGCAACTATAATTTTGGTCAACTTTTAGGGACATGTCTGGGAATGATTTTCTGGAATGTCGGATATATAAATCAGAAAAAACAGTGGACCCAATATACTTCCCTGTGAAACCTCTGTTTTTACTTCAATTGACGTAGATAGAGTATCGCCATATTTTACAGTAAAGTATCGATCGGAGGTAGGATTTCAGAATCAGATATTAGGGTTGTGGAAGAAGTTTTTTCATTCTGAAGAGTAATCCACTATGCCAAATTTCGTCAAAAACTTGAGATGAGTTTGAAAATACATTGTCAACATCATGTCAACTCAGCATGTCATCTCACTCTGCCGCCCTTCGTATACCGTTCATCGTTCTTTTTAAGCGTGTTTCTAGCGGTGTGGTGTATGTATCAGTGTCTGCCGCCTTCCGATAATAAATACTGGATGAGAAAAGCTACGGCGATGCGTTTCTACCATTATTAGGTTTTATATCATTCGCGTGAAGACATTTTCCCGCAAGAATGCCTGATGTTCCGATAGGTTCGTGCCTCACTCGAAAACATATTAAATTCATGCTGCGTACCACCAACAGACGTAAATATGGCTCCGTTCTGGCTGAATATTTGACAGTTTATCCTCATTTTTCATCGAAGTGGTCTTGCTACTGGGAGAGAAATATCCGGATCTGTCAACTTGCTAGTAACGGAAAACGTACATTACCTCTCGATTTCTACCAGTAAATCCAGAAACCTCGAGAGATATAATTGGTGGAATTGATGGAAAATCGAAACACATGTGAACTGTGTTATAATCGCATGTTTCTGTCAGATATAATCAATCATTGTCGAAGAAAGAGGAACGTTAAAGAGATAACAGGAAACGCTTATTATTTTCTCCGAAATAAAACCGAATGATTTGATTATTTTACCCATCAGTTGGTGAACATGACTCCCAAAATAATAGGTTGGAGAGAAAAATTATTTTTGCGTTAATTTCAAGGCTTCAATTAACATGTTTCGGTTTCTCCTCTTTGGGTCAGATACGCACTGTTTTGTGCTATAATTTTAAGGGTAGCTTCTCTCAAAGAAATTTTGGTCCTTATTGGAGCAAAACTCTAGTAATCGATTTTCACAATCTTCTCTTGATGTCAATTTTATTCAGGAAGTTTTGCAATGCAAAAAAAGATGGTAATCGCTGTCCGGACAATATAGTGGATGCATTAAACTTCCCAACCAAGCTCCCGGAATTTTTGGCGAGTCCCTATAGACGCGTGTGGCCTAGCTTTGTCCTGATACAACATCTCTTCTGTTGGTCAATTCTAGCCTTTATTGGTCAATCGCTAGCTTCAAACGGTCCAGTTGTTGACAGAAGAGATACACATTTATTATTTGGTCATATGGAAATATCTTAAAATAAATTATTCCTTTCCAGTCCCAACAAATGCACACACTAGAACCTTCCTGGCCGTTAGTCCTGGTTTGGCCACCATTTGAGCTGCTTAACTGCGGTTTGATCAAGATTTTTTCGCACAATATTGTCGTGCGTGATCCAACTAATGTATCCCACAGATGTATGTATATGTGGATTAGGTGACGCTAGTGTTTGATAAAATATTTAGAATTCATATGCAAGGCGAATATAGGCTCGTGGCTGACTTGTATTCGCATTGATGATTAAAGCCAACATGCTTCGTAACCTGTGCATGCCTGCTGCTCATCTGAGCGAAAAACAAAACCTATTCGGGCTTGTTTGCTTTCAGAACATTATATAGATGTATGTCCGGATTCGAAGAACCTTCTATAATCATAGCTCATACTACTCATGAATCATATTTGGAAAAGTTTATCAGCCGAATTGATTGATTGTCATTACAATTTCTTAGATTTTTTGGGAGCTCAGTTGACCTTAGGTGACCTCCTTAGCTATGTGACGCATATGTGGACGACGGTTTGAGCGCTATAGAGAATCTAGGATCAGTTGCTCTGGACATATCCAAGACTTTCAATCGTGTTTGGCATAAAGCTCTTCTGTGAATTATTATTATTATTATCCTGATACTCCTAGATCTGTACAGATCCTTCAGAAGCTTTATCAGCTTGTGCGAGTTAGGAGCTCAGTTGTGTTCTGGGTAGGCTTTGTTACTGCGATCTTGCGCCACTTTAGGTCACAGCACTGTTAACAGTGAAATGGTAGCCGACACCCGTCCAACTAGAACATTTCTTTTCCACCTGAACAGGATTCGGACCCAGACCTTCCGGTCACTACCATTGAGCTTCCCGCACGATTTGATGAAGACTTTCCTCAACAACAGGAACATTCATGTGGTCTTCGATGGAGTTGGTTCTTGTGGTTTCAAAGTGAACGCTGGAATGCTCCAAGACTCCTTAGTATGACCACATTGTGAGCTTTTCGGATGATAGCACTGTGATGTCTTCTTTCTCCAGTGACAAACTTTTGAGCCCCATTGAGTTTCACCTTCATAGATGCCAGTAGATCGATTCCCTGAAGGAAGATCTCAAAAAAATTAACGAATTGGGTCAACGGAATCTGGTGCAATTCAATGCCTCGAAGACTCAAACAACATCTTTCACTTGAATAATTCAGTTCGTGGCTTCTGACTTGATGATGGTAAACTAGGTGCTTCAGCCAAGTGACTCCATGCATCTCGTTGGCGTGATTGTCAATTTTTCAGTCTGTTGAGGGAACATGTGACTAACATAGCGAAGTCTGCTGCAGATAAGCTGGAATATTTGTTGGAGGCTAGGAAATGTTCCTTTGGAGATCAGGCTCTTCCAGTTTATACAGTCAAGATCAGACTAGGACTCGAATACTGCTCTCATGTTCGGAGCTCAGCTCCCAAGCATTCGTTACAACTTTTGCATTCCATTCAGGTAAGAGCAATAAGATTGATTGACTGCTCAACTGTGACAGCCAGTTTTCAGTGGTTGGAACTTTGAAGAAGGGTTGCTTGTTTCAAAGGTTCGGTGTATTAATAAATGCTAATTTGGATTGACAAATTAACTGTTCCATGATAATTTTTGTGGGTATGTGGATCTTATTGAGTTATATGAGTGCCGATAGCTCAGTGGTTAAAGCCTTTTTCTGAGAACCGTCTGTCTGTATCCCCGGTGCAGTACCGAAAGGTACTGAGTTCAAATCCTGTTTAAAGAAGAAAGAAATTTTCTATTTGGGCAGGTTTTGGCTACCATTTCAATGTTTAGTCGAAAATTAGCAGTGTTGTGACCTTAAGTGTCATAAGGACGTAGCAACAAAGCCTAATCAGAAAACAACTGAATTCCTAACTAGTACAAGCTGAAAAAGCTTCTGAGAGATCTTCACAGAAAATAAGATCTAGGATTATCAGAATAATATCATATTATTTTGCCATTTTCAAGAGGTCTAATTTCTTCTGTGGAATATATTATAATAAAGAGTGATAGAAAACGGAGTAATTCCTTATTTACTCTGATTTATTCTTGCAAAATAACTGATCATAATTAATCATTAAGAGAAAAATGAATGTGTCGAATGACTACAGTATAATGTAATCTGACTAGGTCCCTGTATGTACGAAACTCATCATACTACTCAAATTACGAGTGAGTGTAAATCAGCATACCCTGTTTATTTAGTTGAAATGTGTTTACAGGAAATAAACGCCATTAGCATTCAAAATTCAATAGAGAAAGATAACTATAACGTCGGATTGGGTCCGTTTGAATCGCTTATGTGGAATTGTGTCAGCTGTAACTCCTGAATTCAAATCAAAATTAATGCCTGTTTGGTGATCATGAGGATTTCCAGTTACAAATACTGTATATTATGTATAATGCATAATTTACAAACGTTAGGTGCCTTATATGGTAACCTATATTATGATCTAGTATTAAAGTTGATTCAGATGAAGAATTGCGATATTCTATATTTTTGTAATTGAATATTGATTTGAAATCTTCTGAAAGATTTTGTTTCGAAATTTTTTATATGAAATTCGAACTGCAACTGGTTTAGTCGTGAACAGGATCGCCATTTGTATGAAAAAAATGTTTCAGCAAATAATTTAACCAATCAGTGCAACTCGTTTGAGCTTGAACTGTCAAATGAAACTCTTTCTGGTGAGTTTAGTTTCAAAATTGTTATTCTTGCGCAACAAGTTTATTCTTGTCCGTTCTTTGGTTTTTAAGAAAATATTTAAAAACTTTTTTTCGGGCGCCATCTTTAGGGGGCTGTAACTACTCAGGGAAAACTCAAAAAAGAAAGATTATATGAAAAAAACCCACGCTATTTTTGGACAAGGAATCATCCTCTAATTTTTTTCGCAACTATTATATACAGGTGTCCCAGAAGTCGACTTCAAGTCGTATTTTTATATTGCACTTTCTTCTATTCAATAAAATGCACACCAGTGATGATTATTTAACACCTGTTGCTACATTATTTTACTTTTTTCAAATTAAATTTTTTTTATGTTATACCGAATAGTGCTTCTGTAAACTGTAATATTTAATTCTAAGTCAATTGCTCCAGCTTGGAAAATAATGTCACTTTTTGCCGAACCAAATATTCAAAATTAAAATTTCGCCTAACTTCAATTGACTGTACTGAAAAAAAATTGTACTACATCAGTTTGGAAAGTTACTTAAAAAGTTACCACATTTAATATGTATTCTAACATACTATAACACTAACTACATTCTTTATTAGTTTGGATAAAAAAGGCTTTTCTTAAAGGAATTCAGTTTAGTTGTATGACAACATTTAATAAATTCACAAAAGATGTTCAAACTGCCCTCTTTCAGCCGCAATATATGCATGACATCTTCTTAAAAAAGATCGGGATATCAGACGGGGGATCTTTCATTATTGACGAATTGCATTGCTTCCCTAATTCTCTCCCGAAGCTCAGCTTCATTTTCAATTTATTTTGGATACATTTTTTGCTTCACTGCTTCCCAGTAAAAACATCTAAGGGTTTCAAATCAGGTGAACAAGCTGGCTACGAGATTGTACCAGATCGCCTTATCCATCTGCCGGATATTCTTCATTTAGATATTCTCTAACTGAGAGCGCATAGTGCGCTCGGCAGCCATCATGCTGAAACCATATTTCTCTGAAAATACTGAGTGGCACGACTCTTTATAAATTTCAGCATTCAAAACCTCTGGCAACTCAAAAGGTCCTATGACTCTTCCGTTCAAAATTCCAGTCCACATGTTCACTTTGAAACGATATTGAGATCTATCTTGTGTCATTTAATTCGGATTTTCTACGTGCCATTCGTGCTTGAACTGCTTGAAGCACTTTATCGTCGTAAGGTAAGGAAATTCTTCCTTGACCGTGCACTTTGTTTGTAAGTCGGCCCGCTGTGAAGAGTAAACGTTGCACATTCGTAAAAACTCGATGATCTGGATAACGATCAATATTAGGGTATCTCTCGCGATACATTCTCGAAGCTGCACAGGCGTTACATCTGCATTCCCCATAAATGAGGTGCTTGTTGGCAAATTCCGGTGTGGTATATATAGACATGATGGCAATACACAATCACAGGTTACTCCAGGTAAAATTCAAAATTCGTCGTAAAGAGATCAAAACTGTCTAAATCACAAGCAAACAAATCTGAAAAGTGAAGCCAAAATTCGTAAGTACACAAATAACACGATAAAATACGGAAAGATGCGCAGTATACCAAGGGGCGTAGCGTACTGTTCTGTATTAAGTTTACGTGTGCCAATACCAAATACACTATCTGTCTCACTCACTATTTATGGAAGAACTCCATAATTCCATCTCATTCAAACCAAAGTATTGGATTCACTAGAATCATTTTTAGAAAGTTCGAAGAAATTGTTCGAAACTTTGTTTCTTTTAGAAAGACCATTTTTTTGACTGATCAGAAAAATAATGTAGTGTTATACCATTTTAAAATCCCTATTAAATGCGGTAACTTTTGAAGTAGTTTGCCAAACTGATGTAGTACAATTTTTTGCAGTACAGTCAGTTAAAGTTTTGCGAAATATTAATTTTGAATACTTGGTTCGGTAAAAAGTGACATTATTTTCCAAGCTGAAGTAATTGGCTTAGAATTATTCAAATATTTTAATATTAGCTTTCTACATATTTAATTTCAAAAAATTATATTTAATGATTATAAGTTCTGAAAATAAATTAAAATAATGTCAAATAAGTAACACTTATATCAAATGACATATAAAATGAACATTTATTATAAGACATCCAAATGATATAACAAAATCCAATAAATAAAAATAGTTAACCAAAATCATATAAATTATAATAAATATTTTGAATAGACAAAATTTTGTTTCTGCTGATCAATCTTATGTTCAAAAAACATCACAAGGTGTGCATTTTGTCGAATAATGAAAAATGCAATATAATTTGAAAAGTACACGACTTAAATTTTCTCTAATATTTTTCTGATGACCACTCTGACTCAGCCTGTTACCCGATTCCGGCTGAACGTCGACTTGTGGGACACCTGTATACCAGTATATAAGTAGGTACTGTTATGTATTGGAAGCAGAAATGAGTTCTTGCGGTTTTGATAACAGATGGCGCTACTTGTTCATTATTTCATTTTAAAATTTCATAATTAGGCTCTTTTTCAGTATCTGTCATTTTTTTAAGTGTGCTTTGAAAATGTCAACTTTTGTGCCGAATAACGTGTTTTTGCGGGGAGATTCACTTCATCACTTCGATAAGAAGAAAGAGATTGTCGAAAGTTAGTGGATGTTCATGGTGAATTAGCTGAAGAAACGTGTCCAAAATGTTTTGCATAATAGTGGCAATTTTGAAGGCGCAGAACGACCTGGAACGCTATCAGAGTTTAAGGATGAAGAATAACAGAGAAGGCTCAATGAAGATCCATAACAAACGCAAAAAGAACTCGAAAAAATACTTGGAGTTGCTGAACCAGCAATTTAGCGTCGTTTGGAAGCAATGCGAATTATCCGAAAGGTAGGAAAATCGTTGACGTATGAACTGAAGCCTAGAGACGTCAAACGCCATTTTATCACGTGTGGACAACTGCTCCAACGCAAAGAGAAAAGGGTTTTTGCATCGAATTGTGACTGCCGATGAAAACTGGGTCCACTACTATAATATAAAACTTCGGGTAACGTATGGTTACCTCATCATCAACTGTCAGCTACTCTCACGTTCTTCTTGTGCACTCCAAAAACAAATTTTGGGTATGACAGTTTTTCGGGTTAACGTTTCGAATTTCTACATATAACATATATATGAAATAACTGATATAATACAAACGTTAAAAAATAAAAATAGGATTTCAAAATTGATAAGTTCAGATATGTGAACACTTACTGCTTATTGCATTAACCCGTCTGTGAGTTCAGGCGTGTTTCTTTCACTTCTCAAAGAAAACTTAGTCTTTTGACTAATGCATGCAAGGGCATTTTATGAATTCTTGATGACCCGGTATCGGTTCACAATTTGAGAGTATTCCACTTTGAAGGAAAGTTATCGATATATACCCATGCAACTTCGCGCCAACACTTAGTCGTTCCAATTTTCAAAAAAATTATATACGAAGTATCACAAATTATAGGCCAATTTCCCTTTCAAGTGTTTTTTCCAAGGAATTCGAGAGAGTTGTGTTCAATAAAATTATTAAGTACCTAGAAAAATTCAACATATTTTATACCGCTCCGCATGGTTTTCGTTCTGGCCATTCAACTCAAACGGCAGCAATTCACTTTGTTGAGTTCGTTTATAAGTGCCTTGACAACGGGTTATATGCTGCAGACTTATTTTTCGATTTTTCATGTGCTTTTGATGGTTTGTCCTTCAATTTCATAATTGATAAATGTTACAACTTGGGCTTCCGAGGTGTGTTTTTGGATTGGATCCTCAGCTATTTTGAGGGAAGATCAATGTTTGTCAAAAATCAGGACTCAGCATCTGCTGAGTAGGATATAACTTTGGGAGTACCACAAGGGTCCGTCTACTTCTATTTCTGCGTTTCATCAATGATCTTTCCGAAAATTTGCGAGGAATGTTCATCAATTTGTGTAACTGTCTTGGATGTCACAGTATATTATCACTCCCAAAAAAGTTATGTATTAGCATATTCGCTAATGATGCTTCAATGACAGTTACGGCGCCTACTTATGAGGAGCTGCAGATGTTTTGTTAGCTGTTAGTACAGAGCTTTGTGAACTGCTGTCACGGAAATAATTTTATGGTCAACATTGATAAGACTGAATGTATTCATTTTACAATTTTTAATTCATTCATTTATTTTTATTATTATCCTGATACTCCTAGGTCTTCTGTGAAAATTCTTCAGAAGCTTTTTCACCACGTGAGAGTTAGGAGTTCAGTTGTGTTCTGGGTAGGCTTTGTTTCTGAAATCTTGCGCCACTTTAGGTCACAGCAGTGTTAATTTTCGACCCAATGAAATGGTGGCCGACACCCGTTCAACCAAAAACAAGATTCGGAACCGGACCTTGCGGTCACGAGCCCAATGATATTAAAGGAATAGTTATGGACCCTACTTTCGAGGAATTTCAGATGCTTTGTGAGCTTTTAGTACAGAGCTTGGTGAGCTGGTGTCAGGGGAATAATTTGATGGTCAACATTGATAAAACTGAATATATTCATTTTATTGGCCATAATGATCGTGTAGTTAGATTCGGTATTCAGATACTGTCAGCTCATCTAGGGATAATACTAAATTTCTTGGTATTTATTTAGTTAACAATTTGAAGTGGTCTATGCATATTGAATATTTGTGTAAGAAATTGAATACTTAATATTATGTTATTAATAGAGTGAAACATTTACTCCCTTCAGAATCTCTTGTTAATAAATATCATAGTTTAGTCTATAGTCACCTCTCATATAGTGTATTGCTGTGGATAAACTCTTCAGAATTTGGCAGGGCTTTCATATTATCGAAACGGATCTTACGCATGGTATTCACTATAACTTCACGTTTCTGTATACTCGTGTTTTTAGAAAATGATATTTTCCTTCATTTTCATTATGAAATGTCTTATATATGTAAAGGAAAATGAAGAAAACCTTGTTAAGTTATCCAGCTTTCATGGATGTTATACAGCCAAGTTTGAAATGTCCCCTATTTATCAGTGCATTAAACTTTATGATCATTTGCCTCATGGTGTTCGATCTCTTAATTTCAAGGAATTTAAGAAAACTATTAAAGGTATATTGTTGGGAAAATATTATTATTCATTGAAGGATTATCTTTCTGACAAATTAGTGAGTAGTTGCTTTTGTATACTCATATTTTTTTTAACTTTTTTATGTCCTATGTATTTAATTGTCAAAAAGGAATCAATAAATTATAATTATTATTTGGCATATTTGATCGAAGGGTTAGAAGACCTGCGCGATAGCTCAAAGGATCTGGGAACGAACTCCGACAGTTACTTTTTTCTTCTGAGATTGTTTCAACCAAAAACAACTTCAGATGACAGTCAATGATATGAAATCCATCCGTAGAAATTAGTGATTCAGCGCCCTGAAAAACCTTATGTTTTTATGGACCTTAAGCATTAACACTCCTATTCGAACTATAGAGCGTATGAAGCGAAAGCACTCCCCTCAAGATATGACTTCTAATATAGTGCTCATTTTCTATGTAATCATGTGAATGTGCCGCGAGCAGTTCATACTCATCGTGGGCCGTTTGATCAAAAGAGCAGTTTCACATTTGCATGAAAAAGAATCCAAAATCGTTTCAATTTTTGAGGGGAACGAGCGTGATGACATAGCCGAGAGCGTTACGGGACGTCCTCGCGATTCCGGAACCCAACGCCAACGAAATATCCCGTGGGCACGGAAATATAATCAACCGCGAAATTCTCCGGGCAGAAACCGCGAACGAAAAGCGTTTTGTCATGGCGAGGTTTAGATCGCGGGCTAGAGACGAGAGAGAAACGCGACAGTATAAACGGAAATGAACAAATGTTCCTTAGTTTTTAGTTGAAACGATCCACACCTGATGGAAATTCATTTTAATTAAATAAAATAATGAAAAGTATTTCTATTCATTATTTATTAACAAAATACTCAGAATTCTACATAATATTATAAATAGACCACAATTTGTAAGTGTTCATGGTGATTGGTCTCGAGAGTTCTTAAACATATCGCGTCTACCTCAAGGTTTTCACTTGGGTCTCCTTTTATTCATAATTAATTTGAATAACCTATCCTCTTGTTTTCGTTATGCGAAGTTTTAGATATACTCAGATGATCTTAAAATATTTTGGAGGCTGAAAAACACTGAGGACTGTATTCTGATACAGCAAGATTTGGATAGATTTAGTGAGTAGTGGAAAAAACATTTCCCCTCTCTAAATTTGAGTAAATGACTGACAATCTCATTAATGATTCGCCTTTTCTTCTGAGTAGGATTAATTTCAATACACCAGTACGATAACATAAATAGAGGTTAATACTTGATAGAAGGTGTATAAAATTATTTTAATATTTCAATATTAGCCTTCTTCATATTTAATTTCAATTTAATTCATGAAGTTACAATTATTAAATATAATTTTCTGAAATTGAATATGTAGAAGGCTAATATTAAAATATTTAAATAATTTTATAGGTATTAGCCTCTATTTATGTTTTCATTATTATTATGCAATTATTTGGTTTCCTTAACGTTGTTTATACATATAGTCCTTGTGCTAAAACAGAGGCCGTTAAATTGTCTTTCAATCTGTTAGATCAAGGGTAAACCACAGAGTTATTTATTTATTCGTAAGATAACCTTATATTACATTTAAAAAATTTTCAGTACTCATTTACCAGAAGTTTCTAAATTGTTGAACGGTGAGTAAATATTTGTTGTTGATTGATGTTATATTTTGTTGAATATGAATTATTTGAATACTGACGAAGCAAAGTCTCACTTAAAACTTGTTTTTCAGTAATGTTTTTACATATCTTGAGATTTCATACAAAGTAACTTAGTTAGATATCCAATAATATTAAATATTCTAAGTAAGATAATTTTATGATGAAATTCTTAAGATTATGTGGAACATTTTTGAAAGATATTTGTTTTCATAAGATTGATCAGCAGAAACAAAATTTTGTCTATTCAAAATATTTAATTTATAGAATTTTGGTTTACAATTTTCATTTATTGGATTTTGTTATATCATTTGGATTGTCTTATAATGAATGTTTATTTTATATGTCGTTTGATATAAGTGGTACTTATATCACATTATTTCAATGTAATTAATGAAGTTATAATTATTAAATATAATTTTTTGAAATTAAATATATAGAAGGCTAATATTAAAATATTTAAATAACACCAGTACGAGATCTGCGAGATAGAACTTTCTTCAACATCACATATCACAAAACAATCACAGAACAGCACTCTCGGATGCGTCGCCTTCAAGCTACATTTAACACCCTGGAATTAAATAGTGCCATAGACATGTTCTCAGATAATTTTGTGAGGTTCAAAAAATTTCTAAGAAACCTTTTCCTTCCAATTTAATGTAAATTTTTGTTTTCCTTTCATTTCGATGAGCTGCTTTACAGTCTCAGATTTATAAATGTAATAAGTGGATTCTCAGTTGGTAATTCACTTTGCTGTCTGCATCCTAAATGGGCAATAAATAAATAAATAAATAACGAGAAATTAAAAAAACACTTAATTTAAATATGAAATAGATCGAACTCGGTTGGCGATTTGGGAGTAACTTCCGACGCTAAGTTGAATTCCATTCAGCATATTGATCACAGACTCTCACCATCAAACAACAAATGAGGCCATGCCGACGATGTAGTTTTCTTTTGTTTTCAGCAAACTGAGTTTCGTATATTTAAACCCCTAATTATAAAGGGTCTTTCGCTAGGAGCGCCCCATTTTGTTTTGTAAGTAATACACATTATTTATTTGAAAATTATTGAAATTTTTATTCCATTATTATTTTCAATGTTAGTTATAAAATTAAACATCATTTAAATGAAATAAATTAATCCGGCTGATCTGTACCAAAAATCCTTAATAAGGGGTATGAGATAGAAAGTTCTAGAAATCGAGACAGTGTAACATATGTCTGTATAACAATTCTATACTCGAACAAACTCGACAAGGTTTTGTATATCACAGAGGCAAATTGCAGACATGTGCTCGTTTCAAACTGATTGCAATGTATGCTAGTGACTAGAATTGTTATACAGATGTATGTTACACTGTCTTGATTTCTAGAACTTTCTATTACCATAGCTCATATATATCCTTATTAATGATTTTTGGTACACATCAGCCGGATTAATTTATTTTAATATGAATATGCTAATTTTTGAGCATTACGGCAATTACGGTGATAATGGACATATTTAGAAAATTCATTAATACATAATAACAGTTTCCACCCCATAAAATAAAAATGTCTCCTTTTCACGTCTTTGTACATAAGTTTTGAGTCATAGGCCTCGAACAATGGTTACAATACGAACGTAATCGATAAATTAATTTTAAAAAAACAGCATGAAAAATCTCTAACTTCTCTTTACTCGACTTTTCAGGACAAAGAAAAAAAAATTCCATAGCATAAATTTCATATCACAAATAATTAACAAAATTTGCAATAGACTAAAACCGAATAATATTAATATTATTTGTTCAAATGAGAAACTCTTAGGTTCACTCTTAGTCAATAAATACTGTCGTGAAACGTGTGAAAAAAGCCGTGTATACAAATTATCTTGTAATGAATGCCCTGCATTTTACATAGGTCAGACAGGACGATCTATAAACATAACATAAAGGATAGAAGAACATAAAAAAGTATATTACATAATAAAATAACATCTGGTTTTTCGGAACATTGTATAAATAACAACCGTTTCATAGATTTCAGTAGAACTGAAATTTTATACTTAGGTAATAAAAGCAGAAGAATGGACTTTTTATTAAGTTTGGAAATTTGTTAAGCACATGCTAAGAAGCTACCAATTACAAATGAACAACTTCAATTTAATTTATCACCATTGCTCTTATCTTTAAAAGATTAGGACCCAACTAACCCCATTTCTTTACACTGTCAAAATTTTACCTGTGATCTACCCTACCGTTATAAATATTTTAAGTTTTTTCTCTTCAGTTTTGAAAATGGGCTAAAAACTCGAAACATTTATGCCAACAGACATCAAATAAACAGTGAAACTTAAGCCAAGTTGTTTTATTTACTTCATTAAAATGCTGAACGTTGTGAAAATTCACTACAAAAACAATGATACTGTAGTAAGTACGTTTCGAGTATTACAGGTAGAATATGGTCGACATAATCGTCCATCTGAGCGTGCAATTGGTAACACAGTGAATAAATTCGAAGAGGCTGGTTCTGATACTGATGTCTTAAGGCCCATACATTATCGAAATGCACGCTCGACCGAAAATATTTGTACTGGAAGTGAAAGTGTCGAAGAAGATCCAAATTTATCCATTCATCAGCGCGCACAACATTAGGCCCTTCTTATGGCACGCTATGGCGTATTTTGCATCAGGATTTGCATCTCCATCCTCATAAGGTTCAGTTGATACAAGAACTAAAGCCAGCTGACCATAGAATGCGCAGAACTTGATGACTATTTTTCGTATCGAATTTTCTTAAGCGACAAAGCATATGTAGTCATGTAAACAAATAAAATTGTCGCATCTAGGGCAGTGAAAATCTTCATGTAACTGCTGAGAGATCATTACATCCACCAAAAGTTGCTGTATGGTGTACAATTTGGTCTGGTGGAGTGATTGGCTCGTATTTCAGTGACAATGAAGAAGATGTCACTCAAACTGTCAATTCTCATCGCTATTGCCAAATGATTACCGATTTTTTGACCTGAAATTCATGATATGGAATTGAAAGGATGTGGTTCCAGCAAGATGGTGCAAAAACTCACACATCACGACCCGTTTTGGCTTTATTGCAAGAAAAATTCCTTGGACGGTGATGTGAATTGGCCACCAATCTCAAGTTATTGGTGATATATTGCCCGAAATGTGTCGGTGAGTCATCGAAAATTACCCCATAAGTATCGAGTCCTGTGAGAGATCACGCGGAGAAAATTGAAATGATGTATTCCACACGTACTGACAAGGTCCACGAATTATATTGAAATAAAAATTTGATCGATATTCTGAATGGAAGAATACTTTATTCACGTTTACTTTCGGAAGCACAAAATGGATAACCCCATATTTGTCGTTTCTAAATAATTTTCGAATTCTTGACCATGATTACTCGGAGGCTCGACAACGATTCAAAATGCCTATCTTAGAGGACCGTAAGTAAATATATGATATGTGTTTATTGTATATAATATTTAATAATGTCCTTTCGGCTCTTCTTATTCTTCAGTCTGTGTCCCTGAGAGGAGCTTGAGATCTAGGGAGTTGTTTTCTGTACCTTTTCGTAGGTTGAACGTTACTAAAAATTTGCCGATAAGTAGAATTCGAGCTCCTTCAATGTTGACCCTTTCAATGAATTCAATTTAAAAAAAAAGTTATTCCTAAGCAGATGTGTTAACTAGGAATGAATTTTTTTTGTTTTCTAAATATTCTGTTTATTTGTCGAACACTTTTGGTAACACCTTCGTATTGAAGTGTAATCATTAGGTTTCCATTTAGTATCTCGCTGAAAAGAAGTCTTTTCGTCATTTCGCTGAGTATAAACAACGTAGTTTCTACTTCAGAACATTTGGGCATCTTGATTTCGACTATATGATGCGGAAATTTCATTCTATCAATGTGTAAATGAAAAAATAATTGTGTGCATAAATGACCGGAAAAAACTATCGTAACTTCCACAGATTCCGAACCAAAATTTCACAAATTTGATTCTTATCTTTCACCATTACAGCAGCCTTAGCCTCTACAATGAACGACTCATTCCCGTCCAATTTACTCTACTTCATACTTTTTCCTAAGCGGGAATGTCAGGAATGCATTATATGCGATTCCTAATTTCCTTCCGTTCTGCGAAACATTAGCAGGTGCTCCGTTACAGTTAATCCCTGCAAAGCCAGATAACAAGTTGAAGGCACACGCTGACAAAATGAGTTGGGGATTGTGGAGGGTATCTAGAAACAATTCCTGGAATCCCCGCAAGTCCTGCAATAAATTTGCGAGAAAATGCAACTCCCTGCAACGTTATGAACTTTCCTGGAGCGCGAAGAAATGGAAATTAAAATTATGTCATATATCTTCCTGGGATTCTGAATTAGGGCGGATAGAGACACTCGTGCTCTTCTTGTTGTATGAAGTGGCTTTGTGAATGTGAGTGACTGATTTATCTAGCTAGGAGCACGTAATAGGAATTTGCTCTCGTACAAATTGTCTCACGAAGCAGGTAGAATACAATAAGTCAATTCAAAGTCGCCACGATAGTTTTGCTATAGTTATTGAAGGAAATATGTTGAATCGAATCAATTAACGCAGGAGACAAATATTAGAATGAATAGAAGAAAAATGATCCAATTATTCCTAACAGAATTGGGTGGTATAATTTCACTAGCATTCACTTCAGAAATATACTTGACTCAATTGCAAGTATAAATATTATAGATCATACCTTCACTTTCAGATCTTTTAATGTGGCATTGTATTATCAAAAGAGGGAGAACGAAAAGGCTCCTTAATTGAAATTCGTGAAGTAACACATGAGTACCAATAGAATTCTGCATTTGAATGCGTCTAAACTCTTTAGTGTAGCGAGAGAAATGAGACACGGAAAACGGGTTAATTCTTCTCTACGGGGTTGAGTGAGTGGAATCGGATTAATGCGTTGACTATGAATGTAGATTTGAACTGTCCTTGAAATGTGACTTGAGTGGATGTAAGCAGGTTCTTCCGGTGATTGCCTTGATCGTAAAGTAACGAGAGACTGTAGACATGTGAATTAGGCGGGTGTAAGCGGGATTCTGCCGTGACTGTCTTGAATAAATGGGAATGAGTTTCAAGCTTACTCAGAGTTATACAGTGAGGCAGGTAAAAATTCTACTGCCTAATGTCGAAGTGACATTTGTCTAATTGCTTTCTGGCGACTACTATCCTATTAAAATTTGTAAAATTACAGATTTTTGAGAGATTTAGTTCAGGGAGTTATAGATGGTGACATCATTAGAGCATGAGAAAGAGCATATCCAACTACCTGCCTGATAAAATACATTCTTCAATTTCGAATTAATCGAAAAATTTTTTCGTTAGACTGTCTTTAAGCATGATAGTTTTTGAAAAATACAAGCTGAAGACTCGTGACTCATGTGTAAGGTTGTGAGTACAAGTTCAATAGAACTAAATAGATGTAGCCTTTAGAATATTGTTGAAGCAATAACTGCCACAATGCACCTACCACTGAAAAGGGCAGTAACAAAAAAAAATTATAGAAAATATTTAACAGAGGAGAAGACCGAATACAATATGATGGAAATAAGGCAAAAAAGTATTTTGTTCCACCAATTTTAAAGAGGAAAGAATAAAACGGATAAAAAACACTTCGTATCATATCAATCCTGATCCAATTCTGAAATAAGAAAAACTAAAATGAATGCAACTTTAAATGAACAAATAACTGTTCGCATTCTGACTGAAAATGTGCTATTTTACTGAATTCAGTATCGTTCAATACGGCGGCATTTTATCACATACATAGAACTGGCACTTTACTGCATAAATACTGTCACTGTAACGATAAAACATAGTTTGACAGAAAATTGTTTATGTATCATTGGAAACATTGTAATGTGTAATAAAAGTACAATTATTCAAAATTAAAAACTTCACAACACCATATTTATTCAATTCTTTTTGTTCTCCCGAAAAACTATCATGCTTCTCCATCTGCATTCCTCAATGATCATGAGGTGCCATTATGCAGTGTCGAGTGGTTTAACCAAGACCATGATGTGTCTTACAAACTTTGAGTGATTTTTGTGGTTAGCATAGAACATAGAGTACCTTGATTATTAGATGTATCTAGTTTGAATGTTCATCAAACAGAGATGCCACGAGGTGGTAAGTTTATTTATTGTTTATTGATTTTATCTTTTAAATGTGAAGTTGGGCTGACCTTATCTGAATTCTAATTGTTTTTTAGGATGTGCTACATGTTTTGAGAGTTTTTGAAATAACTTATTTAAATATATTAAATATTTCAAGTAAATTAGTTTAGGAGAAGTTCTTAAAATTATGTTGTGTATTTTTGAGGAAGATTTATAATAGTTTTCATTAATATAGGATCAGAAACAAAACATTTTGTCGCAGGGAGATATGCGCACCATGCCTGTCTGAAGAGTTCAGGTGCGCATGCTTGGAATGAAACATTTTGATATTTATTTATTTATAAACAATGAACAATTTATTTTTGTTAGGTTTTTTCTTCCATTTGACATTGTGTGATGAGTTTTGATTTTTTACATCTATTAAATATAAGCAGTGCTAGTAAGATATTAATTTATTATAATTCTAAAAGTTTAAGAAAAAAAATTTAAAATTAAAATTGTAGGAGACTAACAGATTAAATCTGTTTTAATATTCAAAGTAAGTAATAATCCTTCTATCAATTAAAAACACCGCTTGTTTTTATTTTATCTTGTTAATGATTAAATTTTCTTCTTCATGAATAGTTTTTTCTGAATTATCCATAAAAATGTCACCTGGAAGTGACAAGGGACTTCCCAAAATAAGCCTTTTGTACTGCTGTAGAATTCACCACTAAAACTGAAACAATTCTGATTTAAGTGCTCAAATCGAAATTATTTCAGTTCTTGAAGTTTGCAAGACGATCCTCGAATATAATTAAAAACTGTAGAATACATATTGTTATTCATAGTTAGAAAATAAGATTACACTAAGATGCTCAAGTCACTGTATATCAGGTGCTTTTTAAAGTGATAGGACTTTCGATAGGGATAACTGTAATTTGACAGAAGGTAAAAGCCATGTTGTATTGGCGTTGCTGTTAAGTAGTCATTGACAAATTATCATGGAGAGACTCACACCGCAACAACGTTTACAAATTGTTGAAATTTATTTTCAAAATCAGTGTTCTATTCGCCAAACTTATAGAGCACTTCAAGAAATTTATGTTTCACATAATAGTTCATCAGAGTAGCTTATTCGTCGAATTATCGATAGATTTCGGACAACAATTTCTTTACTCGATGCATTAACAACAACAAGACAAAGAACTGTACGTACAGAAGAAAATATCGCTGCTGTAAGTCATAGTGTTAATGATTATCCAGATTTGTCTATTCGTCGATGTTCATAACAAGTTGGACTCTGTGCATCCACCACACGGAAAATTTTTGCTTAAATATCTTGGTCTAAACCTATACAAGATCCCACTGATTCAAGAACTAAAGCCACTTGACCATAATAAGCGTCCTTTGTTTGCTGACTGGGCCCTAGAACAGCTTGAAGTTGATCCACTTCTTTATCGTAAAATTGTGTTTAGTGATGAAGCTCATTTCTGGCTGAATGGCTATGTAAACAAGCAAAATTGCCGTATATGGAGTGAAAACAATCCCCAAGAAGTTCTGCAGGTTCCAATTCATCCTGAAAAATGCACTGTATGGTGTGCTTTACACGCTGGAGGCATCATTGGTCCATATTTCTTTAAAAACGATGCTGGAGCTAATGTCACAGTGAATGGTGTTCGTAACAGATCGATGATCAATGATTATTTGTTTCAAAATTTGGAACAGATCCAGAATCGATCCAGAAGTGTTTTGGTTCCAACAAGATGGTGCTACACCTCATGCTGCTACCGTAACAATTGATTTATTGAAGGAGAGATTTGGCGATAACATTATTTATATCTCACGTATGAATACTTGTTTTGTACTCTTGTTGAGATGTGTCATTTTGATATCATATTTCTATACTTCAGTTGTTATAGTAGAATTTTCAACCGGATCCAAATGAGGGGCCAACCAAACATTTCCCCAAGGTCACTAGTGGTTATGAATAATGTCAAGATAACAATCATTATGTATCTGGAACAATAACAGGATCCGATGTTGAAACTCATGTAATTATTCTCCTGGAATTGGAGGGACTGGGAGGTATCCCCGAAAACTCGCAAACATTCCATGAATATCTAATTTCTTGAAGTACCTCCATACACGCTCAGGGTTTCGTTACGCCCACGGACCGAGAAATGTCGTAGGAAGACAATTGGTTTTAATTTTATGGCACGTATACCTGATGGAAATTTTGTCGCCATTTTGTGCTGCAGGTCGAGGAGGACGAATCGATTTTAGAGGTCCTGAATTACATCTTCTCGACTGCAAAGTAATAATAATAATTTGTGTTCAAGCTTTTCATATTAATTGGGTAAGTATGATCCTGTTTTAATATAATATTCTTATTTCATTATGAAAAATAAAGAAAGAGATTCAGCAGAAACAACATTAATTATGCATTCCAAAGTAGATATATCCTGATTTCCTTCAATTACTCCTTCCTTTTTGGTCGGCAGATAGTCGGTTCCATGGGTGAAAGAGTTGCAGTTCTAAGAGGCACCTCATACTTCAGAATCTGCCACCAAGTCAACCAAAACATTTCAAAACATTTGCAAATTTCATTCGTCGGCCACCAAGCTATCGTATTCTATATCACTAGACCCTTCGCATAGACTTTTTCCAAGGGACGTCTTTCTATATTCATTTCGGTATTTCACCTAAAGACACGCAAACCTTGTTGCTTTGAAATTTTTGGAAAATAAACACGTTTCATCGGCAGTGTCAAAAATTCTCAAAAAAATATGGTGGCTTCTTTCTTAACAGCTCTTGGAAAACTTCGGACTCGATCGCTTTCAGCTCGTAGGGAATCCATCCAGAAAATTCACATACCTTCTCAACTTTTAAGAGATAACGCATGATCGTTGAAGAGTCCACATTGAAATTTTCAGACAGAATTCGAGTTATCAAACTTTTGTTATCTTTCACGACCGCTTGTAGGAGTAGGATGTCGAAATCCGAGGATTATCAATCTTCGTCGATTATGAACCACCATGCTAGTATTACGAGGGGCGTTCAATGTCTTGTTGGTATGAGCATGAAAAAACTCAGAAGATTGAAAAATTCTGTTCTCAGTGTAGTCCCCTAGAACTTCCATACATTTTTTAGGTCTAGAAATAAGCTTCTCTAAACCTTATAAAAAATATTCTACCGGCTTCTCCAGGTTCAAATATCTACCTTCAGTTCTTTATCGTCAGAAAATCGCTTTTCACGAAGATATTTTTTCACATTTTGAAATAGGTAGTAGTCATTTTAGACCAAGTCTGGACTGTACGAAGCATGAACAAGTTCTTCGAAGTCAAATTCCCGCACAGCAGGCCTTGTGAACCGGTGCGTTGTCGTACGCAGCTTATGATGCTGCTGTGATACTTTCACCTTTTCAAGTGTATTCTATCAATAAAATATCTTCAGAATCCCAAAAGATCGTAGTCATTATTTTGCCAGCGAGTCACCTTAACTTTAGGAGCTTTAGAAACTTGAAACTTTTGAAGAAGGTTTGGAGTTTTAATATCTCGATTGAGTTCGTTTCTGTGCAAAATGAGTTTAATGCCTTCGTAGTTATTCTTATTTGAAATTTTCTTCGATTTATATCAATATTTTCCAAACTGCATATCCGGTTGATGTGAAATTTGGGATCTTGAGAAAGAATGGTAGCACATGTTCCTTCAAAACTTCATGAAGTTCGTATAATGAGAAGATTCAAAATAAAAACAAAGATTTTGTGAGTTGAGCGATATACGAACCACAGCAACAATTCAATGATCGAGTTCAAATTTAGCATTAGATGAAATGCAAGATTTTCATTCATCATATGTACCTTTTTCAAGAGGCCATTCAGAGATTTGAAATTTTCAGGAGAAAAAGACGGTTGAACAAGCGCAGAAAAACTTCTAACATCAAGTCAGTGCTTCCCTAAATTTTTTCAGATTCCTTTCTGTTACAATCGCATTTTCCAATTAAAATTTTTGGTTCTTGCAAAAATTACTATGTACACCCCGGGTAGTTTGTATCGGGTGTTTTTTTTTAGAGTAATAGAACTTTAAATTTAAATAAAACACATTTGAATAAAGATTGAAGCCAAATTTTATCTTATTTGAAAGATAATTTTATGACATTTATGTTTCAAAAATAATTACTGGCATATGTCCACCGCGACTAGCTCTGCCCCCAGCGTGTAAAGCAAACCAAACCATAAATGAGCTTCATCACTAAACACAATTTTACGATAAAAAAGTGGATCAACTTCAAGCCGTTCTAGGGCCCAATCAGCAAATAAACGACGCTTATTATGGTCAAGTGGCTTTAGTTCTTGAATCAGTTGGATCTTGTATGGGTGTAGACCAAGATCTTTACGCAAAAATTTTCCATGTGGTGGATGCACAGAGTCCAACTTGTTGTGAACGTCGACGAATAAACAAATCTGGATCGTCATTGAAACTATTACTTACAGCAGCAATATTTTCTTCTGTACGTACAGTTATTTGTCTTGTTGTTGTTGTTGCATCGAGTAAAGAAAATGTTGTCCGAAATCTATCGATAGTTCAACGGATAAGCTGCTCTGATTGACGATTATGTAAACCATAAATTTCACGAAGTAATCCATAAGTTTGGCGAATAGAAAACTGATTTTGAAAACAAATTTCAACAATTTGTAAAAGTGGTTTCGGCGTGAGTCTTCTCATGATAATTTATCAATGCTGAACAGAAATGTCAAAACAACAGGCTTCCTTCTGTCAAATCACAGTTTTCCCTATCGAAAGTTCTATCACACCAAAACACCCGATATTGCCTTGGGCTACAAACACAGAAAAATACGCATTTTACTCCTTAGGATACTATTAAAGCAACATTGAAAATGATGGACGAACTTACCAAAGGAAAAAATAATATAAATTAAACTTTCGATTCAAAATTGCTTTCATGCCTACTAGAATTAGATTTAGAGATGAGGTTAGAAGGGAACATAGAACAGGAATGTTTCGTTAGACTAAATTTACCTCGTTTCAATATATTTATGAAAATAAATAAGAAATTTCTATTAGAGAAAATAAAAATTTATAAAATTTGAATTGACAGTAACAAAATTTAAATATAACCAGTTAGCCGGCAGCACACGATAAATTCAACATTATACATGGGTGATTGAAAAAGTATTCGAAGAGTAAAAGTAAATTATAATAATAATTGAAAAAAACATTGATAAAATTCATAACAGTACATATAAGTGATCTCGCAAGAAAATATGTAAATGAGTTTAAATTCAACAATCTATTGTCCTGCACCAGTAGTAAAAGACCTAATTCATATAACATTCTATGAAATTCGTGGCACGTATATGCGTGAAGGAAATTTTGTTGCAATTTCTGATGGTTCGCAATCCTCGTATTGATTTTGGAGGCTCTGCTAAACTACGCCTGTTCGACGTGTGGAAAAAATTGATCATAAAATGGGGCGTTACGGCATTTATGGGGTGTGAAGTGAATTTGAACGTCTTCAAGGTTGGATACCCAATATCTTCGGGTTGTTGAAAAGCTACTCAACAAGAATATAAAATGGCGTTTCTCATGTTTTTTTAAATAATACTTCAATGAGGCCTCTTGTTCAGCGTGTTTCTCCCAAGCGAATCGTAAGGAACCTACCACACACCATGGCACTCGAAACTGAAGTTTTGCGGTTTCCATTAATTCTGCCGTTTTATATTATTTTATATCAAATTTGAATATTACTGAATAATAGCTGGAATTAATTCTCCAGAACCCCTACAGATTTTAATCTGAATAAATCTAATGAAAACATTTATAATTAAATTTTAAAACATGTCCTAAATACGCTATATCACTTTATGGAGATATACATTCTGTCAAGAAAGTACCGGGAATTATCGATTTAAATCTGGCGGGGCAATGAGGCAGGTAAAATTTTTTTTTCCTAGGTTGGTACCACTGTCCTCAATTACTATGCCAAGCTTGAGCGGGATCTGTCAGCTAGTGTGTTTGTAGCAGCTGATTAAGTCAGTCGATGTCAGAGTGCGTGCCGATTTTTACTATGGGTGATTACGTTGAGCAAAGAATTTGTTTAAAGTTTTGTGTTGCAAATGAATTTTCGTGTGCCGATGCATTGAAAATGTGGCAAAAGGCCTTTGGTGATAATGCTCTATCAAAAACTCGTGCATATCAGTGGTACAGAGCCTTCAAGGACGGTCGTGAAGTGGTCGCCCATCGACGGCTTCGATCGAAGATAACGTCGATAAAATTAAGGAAAGGGTGCTGGAAAACCGTCGTACCAGCTTGAGAGAGATAGCACATGATCTTAAGATATCCCACGAGTCCGCACGTACGATTTTGATTGATATTTTGGGCATGAGAAAGGTGGCCGCACGACTCGTACCGAAAGACCTGAATTTTCTTCAAAAACGTCATCGCGAACAGGTTGCTTCAGACATGCTGGATCGCTGTTATTCCGATTCTACATTCATGGAACACATTATAACTGGTGATGACACCTGGGTCTACGAGTACGATATGCAAACAAGCCACCAATCATCGGAATGGGTGGCAAAAAATGAGCCGAAACCGAAAAAACCACGCCAAAGCCGCTCGAAAATGAAGGTGATGCTCATTGTTTTCTTCGATATCCGTGACGTGGTGCACTACGAATTCGTTCCAGAGGGTCAGACGGTAAACAAGGAGTATTAGGTAAAACGTTTCATAACGCCTAGGTAGGCGTTATGAAACGTTTGCGTGAGCGTATCCGTAAGAAGCGGCCAAATTTGTGGGCGAACAACTCATGGATTTTGCATGACGATAACGCGCCTTCTCACCGAGCTACGATTGTGACTGACTTTCTCGCCAAAAACTCAACAAACGTGCTTCAGCAACCACCGTATTCGCCGGATTTGGCTCCCTGTGACTTTTTCCTCTTCCCAAAACTAAAATTGGCCCTTCGTGGCACCCGTTTTGAGTCGATTGAAGCCATAAAACAAAATTCGGCGCGAGAGCTAAAGTCCATCCCGGAAAGCGCCTATAAAAAATGTTTAGATAATTGGAAGTGCCGTTGGCATAGATGTATTGGAGCAAATGGAGCCTATTTTGAAGGCGACCCAATAAATTTTGATGATTAAATGTGAAAATGTTGTTTTAATTGAAAATTCCCGGTACTTTCTTGACAGAGTAGTATATTATCATCACATGTAGTGAAAATTAACTGATAAAGAATCAAAAGAAATATAAAATAATGACCAAATTATTTAGACATCACCTTATACATACATGTTTAGATTGGACGTTGAAGTTGAAGTTCCATCACAAAAAAATGCTCGACATATAATTCAAAAAGGCCTTTTTTATTTTTCCTTTTTAATGAATATATAGCACATTCTACAGAGAAAGAACCTGATAAATTTGTACCCAAAGTCTCTTGAGTAAGGACTTATTCGAATAAATAAAATAATCATTTAAAAATACCTTTTTCATCACTTGACAACTAACCAATTTTGGGTTAAGCATGGCCTATACGAACATTAGGTTATATCACAGAAATAAACAATGAAAGAAGATACGACTTAGACTCTGCATTAGATAACCACCACGTGCATGTGATGTATTACAAAAAAATTTAGATTATTAATATATCAATTGAAAATTACTATGAATAAGTGTATATACATATTACAGAATAATAGCTGGAATTAATTCTCCAGAGCCTCTACAGATTTAAATCTAAGTAAATCTCATGAAAACATTTAGAATAAAGTTATATATATATATATATATATATATATATATATATATATATCATATTTAAAGCTAGCGCAGAATGAAGAGAAATTCATTTGAATAGAAAACGAATCTCCAAAGTTTCAGATATGTGAGATTCCACTTATGAAAACCCAAGTTAATTAATATTAAATAAGGTTATTCTGAATTTGAATATCAAAACAGATTCAATCTGTTAGTCTTCTACAATTTCAATTTAAAAAAAATTTTTTTTCAAAAAACTTTTAGAATTAAATTAATGTCTACAATAAGCACCGCTTATATTTAATAGACGTATATATTCAAAACTCAATATACAATGTCAAATGGAATAAATAAACCAACCAATATAAAAAGGCAATTAAAATTAATGAAGGAGACAAAATTTTGTTTCTGATCTTACCATAGTGAAACCAATTCCTTTTCAAAAACATAAAACACAACTCAAGGATTTCTCAAAAATATAATTTGATTGAAATATTTAATATATTTAAATATTCAAATTAGTTGATTCAAAAATCTCCCAAAACATGTAATATATCTTCAAAAAACAATTAGAATACGGATAATCTCTTCATCGGCCCTAGATAACATTTAAATATCAAAATCAACTAACCATCACTATATCATACTTAACTTAACGCGTGAACTTGTTCAAAGAGACTAACTTTAAAAAACAGGTTGTCAGTTCTTCACGAAATCACAGAAAACTGTAAGGCATTCTATGGTCTTCTTCACGCTATTGACATTCCATAATGAGAATTATTCAATCCTAAATATAATCATATATTATGTATAAAAAAAATAGAATTTTTGGTTGGTTTATTTATTCCATTTGACATTGTATGTTGAGTTTTGAATATATACGTCTATTAAATATAAGCGGTGCTTATTGTAGACATTCATTTAATTCTAAAAGTTTTTTGAATAAAAATTTTTTTGAAATTAAAATTGTAGAAGTCTAACACATTAAATCTGTTTTGATATTCAAATTTTGTTATATTTCTCCTATCAAGTAAAAAGCCTTTCTCCATTTTATTTCAAGGTTATTCTGATTTTCACAAATTTTTATTGTTACTATATTACAACAATTCTTTCGGTAACACAGTAGGATATTCATGTAGGTGGTATATCTTACAATTTTGAATAACTGAATCTGTTCTGGAAATCGGCTTCTATTTATATTTCAGTAGGTAAAAATATACTAAAGGTATTTCAGAAAAAATTGATGCATACTTCAAAAATAAATATAATAAATCGGGATTTCATAACTTAATCTGCGGTGATTTCCAGAAACATTTGAATAGTTTCCTCGATAACAAAATTAATTTCACATATTCGAACCATTAGTTAGAAACGGGACATACTTTCAAACACTTTGAAATTTTACATATAGAAAGTAAAAGTTATGGCTTAAACCTGTTAGAGTCATTAAAGATAAATACAACAAAATTGGGATGATACTTAACAAACCATTAGACCTAAATAAATAAAATAACTCTCCCATTTAAATATATTCAGATGACCTGTAATTTCCAGCAAACCCCTTTTTGTGTTTTAGTGTTCCATGAAGCTGCTACCATATTACCGAAACAATTGTTGTGAAATAATAACAATGAAACTTTGTGAAAATCAGAATAACCTTATTTAATATTAATGAAAGTTTCATATATTTCGTGACTGGTAACCTATATTTTGCAGATTCTTTTTTTATACACAGGTATGCAAAAAAGTTGTATATTTTAATATGGAGGATGTTTCAGCCCTAAAACAAATTTCACCAGTACGGATGGATATCACTACGCTTTTCCGCTAACCACTCTTATAATTTATTTCTGGTGGATTTCCAACAGTTTGGATTGAAGATTCACCACTATGGCAATAAGTTTTTGATATTTCCCATGACATATGTGTTGCCAGACTCCAAATAACCACTACTTGAAAATGAAAACTCTAAGGGGATTTCCGTTCAGAATTGCAGTCGATTGATGAAAATTCGTTCAAAAATCCATTGAAAATTAAATGATTCATTGGGGTGAGTTATTTCACAGGACGTCTGCTCTGAAGGCGATGCAATAAATTCTGATGGAAATACATATTTTGTGTTTCATTGACCAATTATCTATACTTTTTTGACAGTGTAGCAGTATTCGCTCGAAATAATCATGAAATATTATTATCAAATTTAGACAACAAATTTTTTCATACTTTGTAACGAGTTACCGTATCCTTGTACAACGTTGTTTCAACAGGTATTTTGGATATACTGGAACCGAAAGTTATCAGAGTTCCCACTCAACAGAATCGAATTATCACCGGCTCGGCCTAGACCCCTACGATCCTTCCACCGAGATTTCTCTCATTTCCCGAGAGAAATAGACAATTTTCATTGCGCAACCACTTACGGTACATCTTCGTCGGCTTTCCCAAGGGTTGTTCTTGTGAAATATAAATCAATTCCATAGTCATACGCGTAAATGAACTTTCCAGTACAAGCACCTAATAAATACCAATTCAAGTGTAACGCTAGTGAGGAAAGTCGGGAAACTTATGACGCTAATAAAGTGGGAGAATATTAGGACTTTCACACTTATCGCCTGCTTCTCGACACGCCTAAAATGGCGTCATGGAAAAGTTGCCCGCATAGTGGAATCCCTTGACAAATTACCTAGTTTTTCAACTAGCAGTTTTTCATGTAAATTCGAGGAGTGATTCTCATGTCGGAATTCCTTATGTGGGACGCAAATGGAGTGTTTAATTGCGTTGGAGATAGGAGACGGATGAGTGATTTATGCCCTACAATTGTTTCGGGGAAGTTTCAAAGAGAAAATGGAAATTTTATTCGACTGTCTATTCTTATTCTAATTATGCAATATCGAACCATGACGTCGATACCTTTTAATAAGAGGGAACAAGGACTGTACGCGCAGCTTTTCCAACCTCTTCGGCCATTTTACATATGGCACTGTAATGCTCACATGTCCTAAGAGTTCAGCCCCCATTTTTCTTCAACACTACTCGCTTTCAAAGCTTTAGCTACGACGTTTTCTAGTCAATACGTCTATGCCTTTAGCCTTTAACTACCTCACAGTGATGATCCTAGAAATCAGAACGAAACGGATTATTCCTTGCTTCTTGAATTGAACAATCTGAAGCTCCTAGTAGCATTCTTAAAAAGTTGAAAAATGGAGTAGGATTTCTAGAATCGAAATTTGAAAATCTGAATCCTGAAAAAACTATTCACTCAAAATAATTATTTATAATTTGATGACATTGTGAAATGTACCAGTATGTATACTTAAATATGTCCACTGGTCCAAACACTAGCGCAGCTGAAGGACTTTGGGACTATAGACACCGCCCCTCCCCCCCCCAAAGATACCAACAATTCAAAATATTCCTAAATTCTTCTTCAAACAATAAAGATCGAATTTAGTAGTAGAAATAAGTAATTGTGATTATTTCGCATTTTTTTTGGTATTAAACTATCTAAATTTCAATCAATACACATTCACTCATCGTGTTTACTCAGAATCATCATCAAGTTACAATTTGAAAAGATGCTTCTTCAGGTGCAATGCTTCGCTGAATTCTATTCAAAAGATGTATTCTATTTTTTCACTCAAAGTTTTGGAAACATTATTTGGATAAAGCGTCGGCTTAAGTTAAATTCAACAATAAGAAGATTTGGACTTGAGTAAAGCTATTCAGTCAGCATGCTAGTGCTCTGAGAGTTCTCCTGGAAGATTTGAGGAAAAATACTGGTGATCAATTTGGAACGAACTTCAATAGTGACATCTAAATGCTAAAATTATAACATTCCTCCTCATATGCCCAAAATAACAAATAGACAAACAGATAGGACAAATATAAAAACGGATGATATAAAAATTTTATTCAAAAAACTTCTAGAATTGAATTAATGTCTTATAAGCACAGCTTATATTTAATAGGCGCATAAAATCGAAACTCAATATGTTATATTAAATGGAATAAATAACCCAACAAATATAGATTGTCAATTGAAATTAATAAATAAATGTTTGAAGGAGACAAAATTTTGTTTCTTACCTTACCATTATGAAAATTAAATCCTTTTCAAAAATACAAAACATAATTTAAGAACTTTTCAAAATATAATTCATTTGAAATATTGAATATATCTTAATATTTAAATAAGTTACTTCAACAATATCTCAAAACATGTCTCACATCCTCAAAAAACAATTGGAATTCAGATGAGGTCTTCATCGGTCCTACTTCACATTTAAAAAATAAAATCAATTAAGAACAAATAACTCACCTCCAAAACCACGTGGTATCTTCGCTTGAACACACTAACTTTAAAATCCTAGGTATTCTATGTTCGTCACAAATATCACCCAAAGCTTGTAAGGTATTTACTTTCTTCGTTTATTGCTTCTACCTCCATTTATGTACTGAAATATCGCATTTTAATTCTTTCATTTTGCCAGGCTAGAAATTACCACTATTTAAAACATTCACGATCTCGCTTCATGAATTGATTAATAAATTTTCGTCTCATTTATATTGAATTTTCCACGTGAATTTCTGACAGTTTGGATAGTAGATTCACCAATTTGGAATTAAGTTTTCGATATTTCCCTGTTTTTTCAAGCGTAAATCGATCCATTTCGTTAACGCTAAATATTTAACTAACACTCTGTCAAATCATAAATGACAGAAGTGTTGCCAGACTCCAAATAACCACTTTTTTAAAATGCAAACTCTAGATGTTCCACACTTTAGCTCCTACATTTAAAATTGAATATAATAACGAGATTAGAAATTTCGATGATGTATTGAACTTAATTGTCAAGTTTCTTATAGACATGTTTATTTGTGGAGTCTTCAATATGAATTACCTTGATGACGAAGATGTTTGTTCAGTGCTTTTATTGCTTCTTGCAATTTGTCTGTGACTTCTTTACCTGCACCTTGAACTTCCCCTGATTAATCAGGTCGCATATACTCTTCTATGGTTAACTATTATATATATTGAAAAATATTATAGTTGATCTATATGAATGTTGTGTTCTTGAAGCTAATTGAGATGATCACATTAAAACTTGCACCAAGTCAATTCAGAAGTGTTTCTGAAAATATTCTTAGATAGTTCAATGCCTATCTTTCAAATATGAATTTCCTTGTAGTCTTCTACACAAATGCTGAAAAAACTATTTCGATTCTTTGTTAAATATTGATAAGATAAATAAATACACTAGGCTTAAGTTTCACAAAAGTTTAATTATGTTGTTAACATATATGTTTCGGGTTTCACCCTATTATCAAAACTAACTTGACTTTGTTAAATAGTTCGATGTTTCTAATTCGATTTCCTGAAATATAATGCCTCTCAAAAGTAAATGGATTAGCAGTGATGTCAAAGTAAGGAGTCAGCGGCTCAAAAATGAATATAATGTACTGGGTATGTGAATCAAAACTTGAATACTGCCCAATCAATGGCAAAATATGGGGAAGAAAAAATAGATATAGAAAAATGATTCTTGACTCAAAACGTAATTAGTACACAGGATCATTCAGACAACTATTCAAAAGACATCTGGAATCTAGTTAATTATGGAATCGGGCGTGGAAACTCGGCTAAAGCTGTCATCTTGAAGATAAAGACGGAAGAGCAAACTCTGATCAGAAAAAGTTGGTGAAAAATCTCTCACGGGACGAGTATAATGGGTGCTCCATCATGCAACAACCTCATTTCGTTACTTATTTGCATAGGTAACAATGGTAATAATCTAGGAAGAATGTTCTGAAGGAAAATCAAATTTGCATCACCGTCACGATTTCCTTGGAAAAAATGAAGACCTGTCACATGATTGCCGATAACTGCTTTCCAAACAATCAATGACCACTTCTGGTGATGGATGACTTTGCCTATCATTCTAGGATTTTCGAAAAAGTAATCAGGGAAATTGTTTCCACTGACAAAACCAAAACTTACTAATACCGCAGGCTACACTAAGTTTCCTTTGACTCGTGTATGCATCTCCCGATTTTTTTGGGATATTCTCCAGCATAAGATCGACTTGCTGATGAAAAATTCATATGGCACTGCCCCAACATGAAATTCTATCAATTATGTGAATTTTTCTGGAATTATTCTTCGTTATTGTACCCAGAAGTAACTTTGAGTGCTAAAGAACAATAACTTGATTGATAATCAATTTTTAGAATGCCGATGAAACACACAAGTGATCAATATGTGGTGCTCATTCAAAAAACTTTTATCATTTCTGTGTTGACACTCGGAGATTATGATTTTGGGAAAATTCTAAATTTTTGTAATCAGCTCAATGAAAATGCTCCCGTAATTAAAACTAAGATGGAGACGCTAAAATATGATTGAGAGACGGAAAAAATGACACAACGAAGGAAAATAGGGAGCAGCACTTATATCAATGACTTACTGTTCTGAGAGTAGTCAAGGGTGGAATGAGTGGGGTACGTTTCAAGGGTGGAATGAGTAGTATCCTTTCCAATAATTCATCCCGATGCAGTTGGATTAACAACAACATTCTTGCTGATGTTTTTTCTTCGGTGTATGATCTTCAACAGTTCAATACGTGAGTAAACAAGACACAACTTCCTGCTCGGGGACTAATATATCGAGGTAACCGTTTTCCTTTTCCTTGGACGGTCAAACATAAAAAGAGGGAAGTACATGAGTTGATTTCTCTATTTATTTATTTTGTTTCAAACTCATTATTGTATATTCATTATGTCTGTGATCATTGACCCTACTGAGCAATCCCAGAAATATTATATTTCTTGAAGGACCAAGAAATATTTTGTTAGTTTCATAATTTAACATAAATAGAGGTTAATTCTTGATAGAAGGTATATAAAATTATTTAAATATTTTAATATTAGCCTTCTACATATTTAATTTAAAAAAATTATATTTAATGATTATAACTTCTGAAAATAAATTAAAATAATATCATATAAGTACCACTTATATCAAATGGTATATAAAATAAACATTCATTATAAGACATCCAAATGGTATAACAAAATCCAATAAAATAAAAATTGTTAACCAAAATCCTATAAATTGAATATTTTGAATAGACGAAATTTTGTTTGTGCTGATCAATCTTATGAAAACAAATATCTTTCAAAAATGTCTAACATAATCTTAAGAATTTCATTACAAAACTATCTTACTTAAAATATTCAATATTATTGGATATCTAACTAAGTTACTTTATATAAAACTCAAGATATGAATTTTGAGTTTTTATATAAAGTAACTTAGTTAGATATCCAATAATATTGAATATTCTAAGTAAGATAGTTTTGTAATGAAATTCTTAAGATTATGTTAGACATTTTTAAGAGATATTTGTTTTCATAAGATTGATCAGCTGAAACAAAATTTTGTCTATTCAAAATATTTCATTTATGGGATTTTGGTTAACAATTTTTATTTTATTGGATTTTGTTATACCATTTGGATGTCTTATAGTGAATATTTATTTTATATGTCATTTGATATAAGTGGTACTTATATGACATTATTTTAATTTATTTCCAGAAGTTATAATCATTAAATATAATTTTTTGAAATTAAATATGTAGAAGGCTAATATTAAAATATTTAAATAATTTCATAATTATTTCATCCAAACGATATATAGAAATAAAAATTTTACATCAGTAAGAACCAAAGAGTATTGTCGCAGCAATAATCTTAGTTAATTTTTAATTTTTTTCATTGAAATTATAACCCATTCCAACTTCCGGAATCCACGAAAACTCCATAGATTCATTAAAATGAAAGCGTTTGTCAATTATTTACGATCAAATCATAAAAATGCGAGGGCAATTCATCAGCACAATCAAACAATAAAATTAAATTGTTAAACTTGGACATTCACATACAAATTTATAACGAAAAATGCGTGGGTAATTAATGGCAAAAATTGTCACAACACCCGATCGAACGCAGTCGAATGAATAAATGCGGGCCGGTTCGATTTATCCTTCACAATAAACAATAGATGAATTACCGTTCTCTATATTTTTTGTCCCAGTTTTAGAGAACAGGTTTGAGCGGAATACCACGAATTACTGACATAATAAAATTCCGATTAAATTCCTGAAATCCTTTTCATCAGTTGCACATGAAGTTATAATAGTATGGAAGGGAAATTCCAGTCCCTCTTGTTTATAGGTATAGTAAAAATTTTAGATTTTATTTTCTGGAGAGTAAGCCTTCCACTGGGATTTACTGAGCATGGAAATATAAGCCCCAGTTTTAATTTTGGATCTAAACGACATGTAGTGACAATCTACTGAGAACAAATGCGATGCATATTCAGTATGAGTTCTTGTTCTTGAAGACCTAATGGTCTATTTGAGTTTGGTTTTCCTGAGGAGGAAAATGCCAATTGTCTCTCCATCGTTTGGAGACGCCTGTCTGGGGGTCTGCTATGCTTCACTACCTATGATATTCTGCTCTCTTTCATTCTCTCTATAATATCTTCCCATCTCTCTTACCCTTCTGTCTCTAAGTGTCTTCCCTGCTATTGTTCGAAGTATTCTCATCTCGGCCGTTTTCAGCACGCTTTTCCTCTTGCTTGCGTCGGCCTTAATTTCTATGTCGTATGTGAGTATTACTGAAACACATGTTTTATATATGCATGATTTGTTCTTTATGTGCATATACTCATTATTCGAAAGAATATCCCTTAGACGTCCCGATATAACAGACGCCTTGTTGGCCTGTGACTTCAATTCCTCCAACGGATCATTACGCTCTCTATGTCTGCTTCCAGATACTTGATGGACATCACCTGCTCTATTATCTTGTCTTTTATCACTGGCTTACATTTTTTGGTTCTGCTGAGAATGTAATACATTTAGACTTACTAGTCGAGATTTGCAAATTCAAGGTCTTAGCCGCCTGAAGAAATGCCTTGAGTAGCCCCTGCACCTCGCACTCTGTTTCCGCGAGTATTGTCGCATCATCTGCCTAACAAATTATGCTGATAAGACGGCTCTTCATTCTATACCCCAATCTCATACTAAGGTTGACAAAAAACGGGCTAAGGCTGTCTCCTTGTCGCTTTTATGTTGTTTTATTTCCAGAACTGAGATAACGAATTATGTTTATAATTGACTTAGTGGCTTTTTTTCCTAAGAATTCTGAGAATTCGAATACTTCAGTTAGATCTATGAAGCATGAAAATGTAGAGTAATTATATTCGATGGCCTTTTTTTTATTTAGCGAATAATAAATAAAGCGTCAGTTGTAGATCTATTTCTACGAAAGCCTTGTTGTTCATCCTTGTTCACTATAACTTTCCGCAGATGATCTTTTATTATATAAGTGAAAGGTTTCATGGAGAAGCACAGTCTGACATAGACAGAAAATATATTTCGTCTCGGAAACGATACAAATACGTTCAACATACTGCTTTCATATTCGTTGTGTGACCTGGCAAAGTATTAAACCAAACACCTCGAAAGGTTCCAGTAACCTGGAAATGAAGAAATACTTCGAAACAATTAAAAAAAGTGTCAACTTCTCAATAAATGATAGTAAGATAAAGTAACATCTGCACTCTAGTTTAAGTATGATCAAGCACCAACAACGGAAAGTCTCTTCCGTAATTGCCAAACCAGACATCTTAACAATTTCGTCCGAAAGCAGGCCTATATGCATCTCAGAAAATTATTTTACGATAATGGAATACTGTAATACAGTATTCACTTGAAAACCGTCAGAGATTCCTGACTGACCGAAACGTCGTTAAACATACGATACAGTCCCTTTTTGACAACATCTGTTAATTATTGTAACATTCTGTATGTCATTTCGCATTTTGTTACCCCTTTTTGCCCAAATAATTTTTCTCATCTTAGAATACATTTCATTGATTTGTGTATTCCGCAGTTTCACTACATTATTTGAGTATTTGAAGATTTTGTTTAAAGTTTTTTGTTAGCGTTAAGGAACATTATATATCGGAATAATTCATGTAATGGAAGTCCGAAATCATAATTATCAGAACACATTACTATTTACATTCAAATAAAAGCAAGGTCTTCCGGAAAAATTATTCAACAAATGGTTGATTTTGCGAATGAATTACCCCGTACATTTTCAAATATTTTTGATAGTCTTCAATATATCAAATCATGACATGAAATATTTGAGATGTTTCTAATAATACAGATCTCATTCAGAAAAAACTGCAAAACTTTCAGAGCTGAAAGTTCTCTACCAATTCAATCATAACATTCGATCAGAGATTTTTCAACTGAAAGATTTGCCTAGTCATAATTCCTAAATGATCTACCTGTCATATAGAAGGTGTCCATTTTTAAAGACCAAATATGAAGAACTTCAAATTGTTATTTCTCGATATTTTCAACGTAACATCCTGTATTTTTTTCACGAAGATATAGAGAATTGAATGCCTCACCTTTTCTCAAAAGTAACCTTAGGGCTATTTTCATTCTTGTTTTTTTTTTTGAGTAGACTCGAAAAATAACATGACAACTGGATATTTTAACATAAATAGAGGTTGATACTTGATAGAAGGTATATAAAACTATTATATTTAAATATTTTAATATTAGCCTTCTACATATTTAATTTCAAAAAATTATATTCAATAATTCAGTAATTAAATTAAAATAATGTCATATAGGTACCACTTATATCAACCGACATATGAAATAAACATTCATTATAAGACATCCAAATGATATAACAAAATCCAATGAATAAAAATTGTTAACCAAAATCCTGTAAATTAAATATTTTGAATAGACAAAATCTTGTTTCTGCTGATCAATCTTATGAGAACAAATATCTTTCAAAAATGTTTAACATAATCTTAAGAATTTCATCATAAAACTATCTTATTTAGAATATTCAATATTATCGGATATCTAACTAAGTTACTTTTTATAAAGTCTTAAGATATTTAAAAACATTACTGAAAAACAAGTTTTAAGAGAGACTTTGCTTCGTCAGTATTCAAATAATTCATATTCAATAAAATATAACATCAATCAACAACAAATATTCACTCACCCTTCAACAATTTAGAAAACTTCTGGTAAATTAATACTGAAAAATTTAAATGGAGTAAGGTTAACTAGAAATCAATAATTCTATGGTTTGATCTAAAACATATTAATTTTTATATGTCATTTGAAATAAGTGGTAATTATATGATATTATTTTAATTTAATTCCTGAAGTTATAATTATCAAATGAAATTTTTGGAAATGAAATATGTAGAAGGTTAATATTAAAATATTTAAATAACTGGATATTTATTTGAATAATGGACGTTAGAACTTAGGGGTATTAAAAATGGTTGACACAATGCGGTATAAATTATTCAGGTAATATTCTGTACATGTTTCTTCATTTCAATGATCCACGAGATTTTTTATTGTCTCGGTCTTTACTTGACGGAAATTCAATTTCAATATGAGAAAAACAAATGTTATTTTACGCTATTTTATCGATTTACACGACAATTGTTTCTTCATCACTCACCTGATGAAGGCATGGTATGACGATGAAGTCATGGTATGACGAAACAATTGTCGTGTAAATCAATAAAATAGCGGAAGTTAACATTTGTTTTTCTTATATTGATCCACGAGATGTTCAAAGTGTCGTCCGCCTTCTCTCGAACAGAAAGCAATCCGATCATGGAATGACCTACTAACCCTGCTCAGCATGTCTGAAGTAATACTTCGAAAAGCATCCACTATTCTCTCCCGAAAAATGAAAGCTGTTAATGGAACTTCATCATACACAATTCTCTTTATGTGACAAAACCAGAATTGTGAAAAGTCGCTTCATCCCCGAATAAAACAAAATCGAAAAATGCCCGGTTCTGTTCAATTTGACAACTTGCACAGGTTCAAAAATTCAGACGGTTTTCAAAATCATTATTAGCAATTGCCTGATGTATCTGAATATGGTAGGAGCAGAACTTATTTCAATGGCTTACTGTTCTTAGAGTAGTCAAGGGTGGAATGAGTAGGGTACGTTTCAATAATTTCATTTAAAGAAAATTCACACATTTTTTATGTTTTACGGTTTATTCAGAATCCTGGTGCGTGTTTGAGTTTTACGACCATCTTCGAAGGAGTATAAAAAGTCACTTTTGGTACCGAGGTTCTGAATAAACTGTGAAACATAAAAACTGTGTAAATTTTTTTTAACTGTAATTGTTATAATGCTTCACCTAGAGCCAACCGCATACTCAATTCATTCAACGTTCCAATGAGCCAAATTTTGGATATATTTTCCTGCGCTGACACCGAGACACAGTACGCTACTTTTCCATCTACCGCAAATCACGAATGCAGCGAAATCGCACCTGTGAATTTCATCAGTATGGAACGGGTAGGTACGGAGAATTCGACGGCGTCGGAACTCTCGCAAAGAGGTGGAAATTACAGGCGGGCGTAAATATTTCCAAGCGTCCCGCCGAAATGAACACGTTAGAGGTGATTAATGGGAGTTTTACATATGCTATTAGATTTCGCTTCTTGGTGGGTCTTGTTTTCTGCATAATTAAAAGATACAGATCGATGAAGAGCGGAATATTGCAACACACTGACAGAAAAGGTGAGAAATTCGGATATACTAGGAAGATATTTTATAGGCACTCATCTGACGTTGGGAGCTCTATAATTTTGTTGAAGGATGTGTCTCTAGTTGCTTAAAAGATCGAAAATATTTTAGTACATTCGATAGCCTATAGCCAACATACAGACACTGCTTCACTACGAAAAGTGTGTGAAAATTGGATCCCTAGATCACGCCATGTACGCACCAAACTCCGAAATCATATTCAATCTGATGGTAATACCATAAAATTATCCCTTGAAAAAGGCTTATTTTATGTACTAAAAATTACAAGTCTGTTGTTTGAAAATGATAGGAAATATGTTTTTCAGAATAATCTCTATTGTTTTATATACCTGTTTCTCACCTCTTCGGCAGTTTATGAATGCCACGCCAAAAAAACACTTTTTTTTCAAATCAAATCAGTTATTGAGCCATTTTCGTACATGTTCATACGAATTGAAAAGTTATTCAGCTAGAGAGTGTCCCAGTGTTGCGATTAGATGATAATCGGATGGAGCCAAGTGTGGAGAATAAGGTATATGCGCGAGTGTTTCACAACTAAACGCCTTGATCCTTTCCCTGGCCCATTTTGCTGTATATGCTAGAATATTATCTTTTCGCATATTTCGGACAATTTTTACGTAATGTTCGATTTAAATAGATTATTTACTATTAGTGTTGAAAGTTTCATCAGGTTTCAGCAGTTTATAATAGATTACATACTCTTCTAATCTCACAAAATAGAGGGCATTGTTTTGTAGTGGATGTCGATGATTTTTCTGAATTAGTGGTTTGCCGGATTCAAAAGTGGCAATTCTGATTTGGAAGACGAAGACCTGGAGCGCCACCCAAATTCAGGATGAAGAATTAGAGGCAAGGCTTGGTGAAGATCCGTCACAAATGCAAGAAAAACTCGCAAAAACACTTGGAGTTACTCAACCAGCTATTTACCATCGTTTAAAAGCAATGGGAATGAACCGAAAGGTGGGAAATTTGATACCGTATGTACCGAAGCCAAGAGACTTTGAACGGCGTTTTTTCAAGTGCGAATAACTGTTTCAACGTCAAAAAAGAGAGGGATTTTTGCATCTAAATGTTACTGGCGATGAGAAGTGGGTCTATTACCATAATCCTCATCATCAACTGTCAAGCCAAATAATCATACACATGTTGCGTAGCCCGTTAAAATGAGCCCTACCCCACGTTCAGCATTTTCCCAAGAAATGCATTTCCTATTTCGTGACGACGGATTAACAGCTTGAAAATGGCATATTCACATAAATGCATGACTAGTATCAAGTTAAATGACAATCACGAGCCTGATCTACAAACCTGCCTCCCACAGAGTTAATTTTAGTCATTTCACCACATGTACTAGAGAACTCAATCTTCTAATTAATCACTTTCTGTAATTCTAATCACGAAAAGAACGAACGCTCTCCATCAAATTTCCATCTTCTGCTTTCCTCACTTTCAGTACTCACGTGCAAATCTGCCGGATCGACTTTATCATAACGAGGAAGATGAAAAACTCTCTCCGTTCTCATCAAGATGATTGGAACAGAAAGTTCCTCAAGAATTCCAGCATTCACTTAGGGCTGAATACTCGGGCGAGCTTTCAGTTCAGCGAATTTAACCGCGAATTCGAGCAAATAGATGAGAAATTCCAGACAGCGGGTCCAATCGAAGCGGCCTTGAGGTTGGAATTCCTTGATTTGGATGTTGTCTCATGGAAAATATGGATGGCGAGAGGGATAAGCGATGAGATGGAAAATGAGATGGTGTTAAGGGCGCGGGATTATTCTCTTCCGGTGCTGCGTTTTGAGTGAGAGATATTTTTCCGGACAGTTGGGCTAGACGAGAGACTGTCAGCTTTAGAATGTTTTCACCATGAATTCTACAAGTAAAATTTCAAGATTATCTATTGTCGAAAAAGGATGGTTGTTTTCTGAACAATGAGTGGCAAAAGAAGAAGTTTGTTTATTTTTCATGAAATTCAATTCATGTTCGTTGCATCTCGTCTTGAAGGAACGTCCCGTCTGTCCTATATATTTATTACTGCACGTCAAACAAGATAACTCATAAACTCCCGATTTGTGTATGTTGTATGTTTGGAGTTGGGTCCTTTTCGTCGAATAATACGGATGATAATTTGTTTTGTGTTTTGAAAGCAATATAAACATATAATTTTGAAAAACTATTGGCCATTTTTTGACTATTATTTTGACTATTTTTTTGCTATTGAAGTGAAATAGAGAAATGAATTTTTTGTTTTCTTTAGTTTTCATAATGGGATGAATTTTAGATTATATCGGGTGCTTTTTTTTTAGAGTGATCGAACTTTAAATTGAAATAAAACACATTTAAATTAAGTTCGAAGCCAATTTTTTTTATTTGAAAGATAATTTTATGACATTTATGCTTCAAAAATAATTTCCGTTATATTTCCACCACGACTAGCTCTGAGGAACCGCCTTCGACTAGACCAAATTTGGACCACTTTTCCGAGTAATTCAGGCCTTATTTCATCAATAACACGAGTTATGTTGTCTTCCAACGCATCTTTTGTTTCTGGTTTATTAGCATAAACCAATTACTTGACATAACCCCACAGAAAATAGTCCAGTGTAGTTATGTCGCATGATCTTGGAAGCCAGTTAATTGGACCATTTCTCGAAATAATAAAAAATAATATATAATAAATAATGTTATCGCCAAATTTTCCTTTCAATCAATTGTTACGGTAGCAGCATGAGGTGTAGCACCATCTTGTTGAAACCAAAACACTTATGGGTCGATACGATTCAAATTTTGAAACAAATAATCATTGATCATCGATCTGTTACGAGCACCATTCACTGTAACATTAGCTTCAGCATCGTTTTTAAAGAAATATGGACCAATGATGTCTCCAGCGAATAAAGCATACCATACAGTGCATTTTTCAGGATTCAATGGAACCTGCAGAACTTCCTGAGAATTGTTTTCATTACATATATGGCAATTTTGCTTGTTTACATAGCCATTCAACCAGAAAAGAGCTTCATCACTAAACACAATTTTACGATTAAAATGTGGATCAAGCTATTCTAGGGTCCAATCAGCAAACAAAGGACGCATATCATGGTCAAGTGGCTTTAGTTCTTGAATAAGTTGGATCTTTCATGGGTGTCGACCAAGACCAACTTGTTGTCAACGTCGACGAATAGACAAATCTGGATCATCATTAACACTATGACTTACAGCAGTGATATTTTCTTCTGAACGTACAGTTCTTTGTCTTGTTGTTGTTGTTGTTGCATCGAGTAGAGAAAATGTCCTAAATCTATCGATAGTTCGACGAATAAGCTGCTCTGATGGACGATTAAATTTTTTTTTAAAGTGCTCTTTGAGTTTGGTGAATAGAAAACTCATTTTGAAAATGAATTTCAACAATTTGTAAATGTTTTTGCGGCGTGAATCTTTTCATGATAATTTGTCAATGCTTACTGAACAGAAATGTCAAAACAACATGGCTTCTAACTTCTGTCAAATAACAGTTATCCCTATCAAATGTTCTATCACTCTAAGAATAACACCCGATAGCTTTTTTAGATTGATGATCCAAAGAGCTTTCGCATTACCCTCATCAAAAAATAACCGCGAAACTGTTCAAAGTTCAAAGTTCAAACTCTAAAATCGGTAGCCGCGAACAACGGTTTCAACCTCAATATAATAGATAATTTAATTCGACAGAAACAATCTAAATTAGCTATAAAGCAAATTTATCCCATCATGAAAACTGAAGAAAACAAAAAATTCATTTCTCTGTCGTACTTCTCTAGCATAAGTCAAAAAGTGGCCAATAGTTTTTCAAAATTAGATGTCAATATTGCTTTCAAAACACAAAAACATTACAATCCGTATGCATAAGACCCAATTCCAAAGTTCTCCATATCGAGAACAAATTCAATAGACTGGATTCTTAGAAGCACAAGAAATAAACCGCCATCATACAAAACACAGTTTACTTAACGAAATGACAGATTTAAACCATCCCCATTATTGAACCTTTTTTAATGAATTCTGAGAATTCCCAAAACAAACCTTCATTTTATCACGTTTCTTTTTGCTCAGACCAATTTTGTTGATACAGGGTGACAAAAAACTTCGGACAAATTTTACTGTGTTCTGGACTCTCTATGTAGACTCTCTTGTACTAATATGTGATTTTTCAGTCTGATATTACTTTATTTTGCAGTGTTAGAATGTCAAACAAGCGTAGTGCAATTTTGAAGCCGTTTCGTCAAGGTGAGCGAAATTGTTTGTTTGCTCAATGTGCCTCGACAAACCTTGTCCGATGCAATTTGCCATTTCAAAGAACTTGGCCATGATGGTCATCGTCCAGGAAGTGGAAGAAAACGCACTATCAATACGCCTAGCAATCGCAATATCGTCAAGAAGCGAGTCAATCGAAGTCCGAGGGTCTCCAGGGGCAAAATAGCCCGTGAGACCGGTATCAACCGTGAATCCGTTCGTCAAATCTCCAAAAAGGAGCTCAGCCTCAAGCCATATAAGCTCCAAAAAGTTCAAAAGGTGCCACGAACTCCTTCGTCTTGCCGCCGGTCAGGAATGGTAGCGCATTCCCTTCACAGACGAGAAGCTTTTCACCGTAGGACAATCCCAGAACCATCAAAACGACAGAGTCTGGTCCGCAGCGGCTCACGGTACGTCAGCCATCATCGAAACTCGTCAAAATCCGCAATCCGTCATGGTCTGGGATGGAATTTGCGCCAGCGGCAAAATACCCTTGATTTTCGTCGATCAAGGGGTGAAAATCAATCAAGAAGTCTACCGCTGCGACATTCTCGAGGCCGTAGTACTTCCGTGGGACCAGCAGGACTTCGGCGACACGCATTGGACCTTTCAACAGGACTCCGCTCCGGCACACAAAACGAAATGACGCAAGAATAGTGTAAGATCTATTTTCCGGGTTTCATCGCATCTGCAGAATGGTTGCCCTACTCGCCGGATCTCAACCCAATGGACTACAGCGTGTAGTCGACTTTGAATCTCAGGGCGTGTGCTAAACACCACAAAAGTTTGGGGTTGCTGAAGCAATCTCTGCGCAGGAAATAGGACTGATTAACGCCCAAAGAGCTGCGGCCCATTACCGAAAATTTCAAGAAGCGTCTGAAGCTTTATATCGCCGCCAAAGGAAGCTCCTTCGAAACTGATTGAATATAATCTTACCAAATGTTTATGTTATTATTATTTGTTGTTGTTTTGTTCAATTTCTTTTGTTTAATAAAGTTAAATGAAAAAAGTTTGTCCGAAGTTTTTGTTGTCACTCTGTATAATTAGTTATCATACTCACCTGATAAAGTGAAAATGTGATTTACGAAACAATTGTTGTGTAAACAATAAATATAACCAGAAATAATGTGTTTTACTTTGAATCAGATACGATGAATTTCCGTCAAATAGAGACCGAAACAATAAAAAAAGCTTTGAATATCAAAACAAATTAAAATATGTTTATCTTCTACAATTTTAATTTTAAAAATTTTTTATTCAAAAAACTTTTAGAATTAAATTAATGTCTAAAACAAGCACCGCTTACATTTAATAGACGTATATAATCAAAACTCAATATATAATGTCAAATGGAATAAATAAACCAACAGATATACGAAAGTCATTAAAATTAATAAATAAATATTTAAAGGAGACAAAATTTTGTTTCTGGTCTTACCTTTAAGAACACCAATTGCCTTTTAAAAACATGAACACACTTAAAGGACTTCTCAAAGAATATAATTTATTTGAAATATTTAATATATTTAAATATTCGAATAAGTTAATTCAGAAATCTCTCAAAACATGCACTATATCTTCAAAAAACAAATATAATTCTGAGCAATCCCTTCTTCGGTTCTGAATAATATTCCAAATATCAAAATCAAAAAACTAACCTATATCAACAACGCACCACGTGTAAAGGAATAATGTTTCGAAACACAGAATAAATGATATTCTTTTAGAAGTGTGTTCATGTTTTTAAAAGGCAATTGCTGTTCTTAAAGGTAAGACCAGAAACAAAATTTTGTCTCCTTTAAATATTTATTTATTAATTTTAATGACTTTCGTATATCTGTTGGTTTATTTAGTCCATTTGACATTATATATTGAGTTTTGATTATATACGTCTATTAAATGTAAGCGGTGCTTGTTTTAGACATTAATTTAATTCTAAAAGTTTTCTGAATAAAAAATTTTTTTGAAATTAAAATCATTTGACATTATATATTGAGTTTTGATTATATACGTCTATTTAATGTAAGCGGTGCTTGTTTTAGACATTAATTTAATTCTAAAAGTTTTTTGAATAAAAATTTTTTTTGAAATTAAAATTGTAGAAGATAAACATATTTCAATTTGTTTTGATATTCAAATTTTGTTACATTTCTTCTATCAAGTAAAAAGCCTTTCTATTTTATTTAATAAAAAAAGCAACTATCCCCATTCTGGTTTCATGTTGATGGCCAATAAGTTCACATTTATCTTCTTCTTAATAATGTTCATCAAATGGTTTAATGCAAATAGCTTCCTCATCAACATAACGATACCATTAAATAAAATATTTGAAGTATAAAATCATTAATAAAGAGTATGAGCTATGGTAATAGAAAGTTCTAGAAATAGAGACAGTGTAACATACGTCTGTATAAGATTTGAAATGTGTGCTAATGCTGAATTTTTTTCACCAACGCTAACTCCTACAATCATACAAATCTGCTTACAATTTAAATGTCATCTCCTTCCAATTCGGACAGCTCCAGATTTTGTGACTCCACAAATTTTATCCTAATTAGTTCATAATTTCTTCATATCTATACAAATAAATAAAATCGGAGTGTCTGTTTGTGATATTAAAATAACCGCTTTCTACTACATGCATATAAATATATATACGGTACACATACCAAAACATATATTTTTAAAATTTTGGTCTGTCTGTCTGTTTGTTCCGGCTAATCTCTGGAACGATTGAACTGATCTGGACAGGACTTTCACTGGCAGATAGCTTATGTAATAAGGAGTAACTTAAATAAAGTAATGTTGCAATTTCTAATTACTGTCCAGTACCACGCGCAGCTCACGCGCATGCCACCACTGTGCGTCAGACTGCCCAACCACATATAGTATCAACTAAATAAACTAATTTTTTTTTATTACATTCCACGCGGACGAACAACATTCAACATTCAACATTTAAATCAAAGCGTACTCACATTGTTGACTTCCCATTAACTACCACGCATATATATTCCCAATCCTAATAGAATCTAGAACTGGATACTCCCCGGCAAATTAGATCTGACCCAATTATTCAAATCAGCAGTACCGTCTCTGAATGCAGACGCAACAGCCTTAATTTTAACAGCTCCAGAAAGTTATTTAACTAAGTCGACCATGAGACTCGTGATTAATTAGTTCTGGCGATCAGCGGGACGCTCCCTGAATAAATTTCCCATTGCTAAATAAAACGCCTCGTCTCGACAGTTCTTTTGTGGATTCAACATTTCAATTTTCTAGCGCACTTCGCCTAGACGTGATTGAACGATGAGTTGTTTGTTTGTTAGCAATTCGATTCGGCCCGTTTGCCTGGCAAATTGCTCGTGTATCGAAAGTTTAATGTGAATGAATAATGTATAAGAGTAGTCTAATTTGTATTTCTATTAGAATTGAACTCGAAAGATGTATGTTCAGGATTGATCCACAGAGAAAATTCTGAATTTTAAACGAAACAAATTTTTTCTTAAATAAATATCTACATTATGATTTGATTGTGTGTATTTTTTACTTGTATATTGAAATGACCCTTTTGTACTGGGGTTTTCATCCCTGCAGACCCCTCCTTCAATTAGTTGAGTTTTTTATTCAAGGTTGTTCAGTCTTTTCCTGGATGGCCTTCAAATATACTGCTCAAAAATTGAATATGTATATTCCAGACAAAACTGATTATTTTTCACTTGAATCAAATTTTCAGGATTGCTGTGCATACCACGTGGATAGGCGTATGTTCGCGTATAACATACACACAAAATATAGTCCTCATGACACCGAATAGCTTATTTACAAAATATTACAGAAAACTCATTTCTTGTAGGTGTATGATCTTATTTTTGTGGTTCGTAAGTGCTATAATGTGCTATTGCAATCGACCTAGTGTTGTGCAGTATCAGCTGTGGATTAATTGTCACATGCGTTAAAAGCCATCCAACTGGAATAATTAGTGTATTGGTTAAACGGAGGTTTAACTCAACAGGAGTTTCTCACAGTCTCCAGGTTTTGCAAAGTATAGCTGGTAAATCGTAAAATCGCTATGGTATTAGTGGAAGTGCTGCATATATCCATGGATATGGAAAACCGAGAGCTCCAACCGTCGCACATGATCGTCTAATACTGTTAATTGCATGACTGAATTCCTTCTTCACAGCATCCCGAATTAAACGCTCATTCCGGCAGGCTAGAGGTAGGCTATTTTCTAGTCAAGAATTTCGAAATGGGTTGCATACTTTCAGTTTGAGGGGAAATAGATCTGCCAGGCACCCATGATTAACTAGGGAACACCGGGCTGTAAGATATACTTGGGCTCTTGAACATGGGAACTGTAACTCGCTCAGATGGAGATCCTGACTGTGCGGGGATGAGTCTAGATTCCGTCTGTATCATTCTGATGGGCGATAGTTTATGTGGCGAGAACGAGGTCAAAGGTATAATGAACATTTCATGAAGCCAACAACTCTTTTCGGTGGCAGGTCAGTGTACGTTTCGACGGGTATTTGTTTTAATAAGCACACAAATCTTGTTACTTTCATTAACGCAATCATGACAACAATAAGCTATCATTATTTGATTGTAGAATCATTCATCGTTCCCTTTTCAGCAGCCATTGGTGAAAATTTTACGTTAATCGACGATAATGCTCATTCACGCCGGGCAATAATTTTCAACGATCTCATAGAAATGCATGTCATTAACCGAATGGATTGGCCGCTGTCTCTCCAAAACAAAATTGTATCAAACATATCTGGACTGCAACATCACAGCAATCACACCGCTTACCTGACCTACCGAAGACAGACATTTGGTAAAACATTCTCAAACTTTTATTGATAACCTCTTTGGCACAATGCCGAATAGAATTAGAGCACAACGTAGAGCTAGAGAAGACCCCACCTGATACTAACCCGTGATTTCAAGGATTTTCTAACAGGAGGAACCTTTTTTGAGCCTGCAGACTCCACCAGATCAGAATTAATTCTTTTTCTGTCTCTACTATATTGTCGCTCTAAAGTAGTCTAGTTTGCCTTTGCCATTTCAGGGAGACTAACCATATGTATACACCTAACCTAAGATTATATCAGTGCACGTACAAAATCGCATTTTTATTTTTCTTTATTATTATATGTACGCAAATTATCAAGTTCAATTTTTGGGCAGTCTACTTGGAAAAGTGTCCCATTTGATCTTAGATGTAAGTGATTAAATGATGTAAGTTTCTTTCACTAAACAGAAAAAATTAATGGACTGTTACTTGGGAAATGAAATTTGAGCACGATATTCATTCAAAATATTCAATTGTCGTATCATAATTATCGTACAAAGGTTTTATTCATACAGTATGATATCCAAAGAAATATGATATGAATCTACAAATCGAAACTTCTATCTAATATTACTTGCTACATAAAACTCATCGGGACTAATATATAGTCCGTCTAGAAAGTATCCGGAATTTATTGATTTTCATAATTTTAATATACTTATTTTTTTGTAACATTCTAAAACAAAAGTAATGTATAAAATAGGTTTTGCTGATAGTCGGCTATGGGCAAAGTTGCATGCCAACACTATTGGTCAAATATTATATTGTTGATTGTCAACAGGTATACAATTTATGAAATGATGTCGCAACTAGAAAAAGAAAACAGGTGTTACTTGAAATGAATGGAATGTTAAATTCAGCAAGGAACGAACGATCAGGGGAAATTCAACACAAAAATTGCATTAATGACCCTGAAATACAAAGAAAATATGATAAAACGGGTAGAAGATACACCATGTAACGGTCTAACCGTTGTTGTATTATAATAACATAAATAGGGGTTAATTCTCGATAGAAGGTATATAAAATTATATAAATATTTAAAAAAAAATTTTAAAAATTTTAAAAATTAGCCTTCTACATATTTCCAAAAGATTATATTTGATGATTATAACTTCTGAAAATAAATTAAAATAATGTCGTATAAGTACCACTTATATCATGACATAAAATAAACATTCATTATAAGACATCCGAATGGTATAACAAAATCCAATAAATAAAAATTATTAACCAAAATCCTATAAATTAAATATTTTGAATAGACAAAATTTTGTTTCTGCTGATCAATCTTATGAAAACCAATATCTTTCAAGAATATCCAACATAATCCTAAGAATTTCATCATAAAACTATCTTACTTAGACTATTCAATATAATTGGATATCTAACCAAGGTACCTTATATAAAAACTCAAGATATGTAAAACATTACTGAAAAACAAGTTTTAAGATCGACTTTGCTTCGTCAGTATTCAAATAATTCATATTCAAAAAATATAACATCAATTAACAACAAATATTCACTTACCCTTCAAACCTCTAGAGACAGTTCTACCGAAATGAAACCCTTAAACGTGGTGAATAACGGTTCACTACGCTCAAAAATATATCTGTGGTTTACCCTTGATCTAGAAGATTGAAAGACAATTTAACGGCCTCTGCTATAGCACAAGGACTATATAGCAGAGGCCGTTAAATTGTCTTTCAATCTTCTAGATCAAGGAAAAATATATCTGTGGTTTACCCTTGATCTAGAAGATTGAAAGACAATTTAACGGCCTCTGCTATAGCACAAGGACTATATAGCAGAGGCCGTTAAATTGTCTTTCAATCTTCTAGATCAAGGGTAAACCACAGATATATTTTTGATTGGATATTCTTGAAAGATATTGGTTTTCATAAGATTGATCAGCAGAAACAAAATTTTGTCTATTCAAAATATTTAATTTATAGGATTTTGGTTAATAATTTTTATTTATTGGATTTTGTTATACCATTCGGATGTCTTATAATGAATGTTTATTTTATGTCATGATATAAGTGGTACTTATACGACATTATTTTAATTTATTTTCAGAAGTTATAATCATTAAATATAATCTTTTGGAATAAAATATGTAGAAGGCTAATTTTTTAAAATTTTTTAAAATATTTATATAGTTGTTGTATTAATTATACCGGTACTAAGTCGAGTGACTGCAAAACTGTCAGGATAATTCTTTCTTGAAATTGACGTTTAAAAAGTACTCAGTGTGTTTTAGGAGGCAAGGGTTGATCGAATTTGGTCATTTGAATAACATTATAAGCTTATTTAAATATTTTAATATTAGCCTTCTACATATTTAATTTCAAAAAATTAGATTTAATGATTATAACTTCTGAAAATAAATTAAAATAATGTCATATAAGTACTACTTATATCAATTGACATAAGTGGTACTTATAAGATATTATTTTAATTTATTTTCAGAAGTTATAATCATTAAATATAATTTTTTGAAATTAAATATGTAGAAGGCTAATATTAAAATGTTTAAAAAATTTTATATACCTTATATCAAGAATTAACCTCTATTTATGTTATAACATTATGAGCTTTTATGCTTTTGTTAAATATGCTGATTATATCTTCCTTTCGGTATATTTTAGGCGATTAACGTCGATGAAATTTCCGTTGCGAGAATGCGTCCATTTTTTACGTTTGCCTGACTGCTCCACAATCATTCTAATTCATGTAATCCTGTGATCCACCATTTTCATGAATTGTTAAGCTCGAGTGATGTTCGCTCAAATAGTTTCGTAAATTATTCAATGGTGATTGATTTGATAAAATAGATTAAGTTACCGCATTCCACTGTTCATTCCATAATGTGAATTTAAATCAATTTATTTATTAGTATAAATCTAGTGAAAAGGCATATTTGTAATTCTTGTATTGATACTTCTATTTGTATTCCAAGGTACCTTTTTTATGCACATGTTATATTTGGTTGTATTTCTTGGTTCCTGACACTTTGATGGAATTAGATTGGTACTAATTTATTGTTTGAAACATTTACGTCCAGCGCCGCTATACCAGAAGTCCAGATTGGGCATTCTTATATTTAATTGAACACCACCTTTGCTAGTCCCACTTGACAAAGCTAGAGATCAGCATCGAAAACGGACAGGATTAGATATCTAAGATAAGCTTGTAATCAAAATATTCAATCCAACTGGAACTCGGCCAAGTATTTGTTTTATATTGCAAATAAATTCTGTGAATACCAATGGGTGTTCTTAACTAGAGAGCAATTACCAGGGGGGCCTCCTTACCAATCTTAATGAAATTGTGTTTTGATACCGACTAGCTAGTCACTGGATCCCAAATAAACCTGATACTGAATTTGAGATAAGGTAGGGTTCACAATATTACAATACCCCTTCGCGATTATTTCCCAGAGATCAAGCCTGGAAATTGGATCTCCAGAAAATGAATTGAATACAAATAAATTAAGGAATAAGCAGAAAATTAAATTCAATTCGAATACTATCCCAAGTTGAACACTGTATTCACTACATGTCACTTGGACGATCGGATTTTGAACAAAATTTTCCAAGGAAAATGACAATAAATTTATGCGCTGTTGAAAATTAATCAATAAACAATACAAAATAAAGTGCAAGAAGAGGTTGTTATGGTATGTATGCTTACCACTTTTTGAAATCAGGAAGAAACTTTCCTATTAAAAAATATTTGTAACATCCAAAGGAAAAGGGAAAAATACTGACTTCCAGTAGCTTTTATGCGCTAGTTCATTCACCCACGATCCTCATAAAAAACTTTTTGTCGGTCTTTTAATTATACGATCCTGACGAAGTTTGGCACGAACACGCGCGTTATTATTCTACTTCTAAACGCTGATTTTCAGATGGATCGAATATTCAGTTTGAAAGATGTAAGAAAATATGAAAATTTTCAAACGTCAACAACTGCGGAACAATTGAACGGATTCCGCTCATTATCTAACATAGCTTGCTTACGGACGGAAGGCACTCTGGAAAGAGATTGGACTCAAATAAGGAATATTGTATCGCTCTTAAATGAGACCGTTGAGGAACAATGTCAAATTTAAACAAAGAAGTTGTGTTTTCTCTGCTTAACTGGAAACTTATCAGCTAATGTGCTGAATCAGTCAGATTTATCATATTCAAGTATGGATACTTTAATGAAAATTCTTTACAGTATTTCATGCATTTATTAATTTTTTGCGCACATATTCCAGAAAATAGACTACTTCCTTTCGCCCAGATGTCTATTATATCGGATGTTTTTTTTTTAGAGTGATAGACCTTTCGATAGGGATAACTGTGATTTGACAGAAAAAAGAAGCCATGTTGTTTTGACATTCCTGTTCAGTAAGCAATGACAAATTATCGTGGAAAGATTCAGGCCGCAACAACGTTTACAAATTGTTGAAATTTATCTTCAGAATCAGTGTTCTACTTGCCAAACTTATAGAGCACTTCGTGAAATTCATGGTTCACATAATCGTCCATCAGAGCAGCTTATTCGTCGAACTATCGATAGATTTCGCACATTTTCTCTACTCGATGCAACAACAACGACAAAGAACTAACTGTACGTACAGAAGAAAATATCGCTGCTGTAAGTCATAGTTTTAATGATGATCCAGATTTGTCTATTCGTCGACGTTCACAACAAGTTGGATTCTATGCATTCACCACATAGAACATTTTGCGGAAAGATCTTGATCTACACCCATACAAGATCCAACTGGTTCAAGAACTAAAGCCACTTGACCATAATAAGCGTCGTTTGTTTGCTGATTGTGCCCTAGAACAGCTTGAAGTTGATCCGCTTTTTAATCGTAAAATTGTGTTTAGTGATGAAGCTGATTTCTGGTTAAACAGCTATGTAAACAAGCAAAATTGCCGTATATGGAGTGAAAACAGTCCTCAAGAAGTTCTGCAGGTTCCATTGCATCCTGAAATGCACAATAGGGTGTGATTCACACGCTGGAGGTATCATCGGTTCATATTTCTTTAAAAACGCTGCTGGAGCTAATGTTACAGTGAATGGTGCTCGTTACAGATCGATTATCAATGATTGTTTGTTTCAAAATTTGAATGGTTTCGACCCAGAAGTGTTTTGGTTCCAACGAGATGGTGCTTCACCTTATGCTGCTACCGTAATAATTGATATATTGAAAGAAAGATTTGGCGATAACATTATTTCGAGAAACGGTCCAATTAATATATATTATTTGCCTCCAAGATCATGCGACATAACTCCACTGGATTTTTTCTTTGGGGTCATGTCAAGTCATTGGTTTATGCTGATAAACCAGAAACGATAGACCCTTTGTAAGCCAACATAACCCGAGTTATGATGAAATAAGGCCTGAATTACTCGAAAAAGTGGTCCAAATTAGGTCTGGTCGAAGGCGGTTCCTCAGAGCTAGTCGTGGTGGACATATGTCGGAAATTATTTTTGAAGCATAAATGTCATAAAATTATCTTGCAAATAAAAAAAAAATTGGCTTCAATCTACATTTAAATGTGTTTTATTTCAATTTAAAGTTCTATCACTCTAGAAAAACACCCAATATTAGAATTTTGAGCCGTAAATGGTTTTAAATTACTATATTGGACTCACTGATGAAGAATCCGAGGTCAAAAGTAACTCTTTCTGGCTGTAAACAACTTTCGAACGGAAGGAGCTAGAGCATTGAAACTTTCAGGGAAGGTCCGCAACCTGAATATCTCAGCTGAGTACATTAACTGACTTCATTGGTTCAATTGCTATCTGAAATTCGACTTTTACAAGTAGAACAATAACGTGCCAAATTTTGTGAGGGTTCTTTGATTAGAAGATTCAGAACAAATATTTTGTTAGCTAAGCAGCGTAGACCTCTGCCAAATAGTCGTACTATGGAGTTCAAATTAACCGTTAACCGTTTAATTAATGAAAAATAGGCTAATGCAATATTTCGTGAAGATCGTATAATAAGAAGATCAAAAAACAAAAAATTGTGAGCAGAGCATCGTTTGATGCTACCGAAGCTTCAGTTAAAGTCTTACTATTGGGTTGATATTTAGCATTTAGATGTAAAATAACGACAAAAGGTAAATGCAACATTTCATAAGGCTCATGGGTGATAAGGCCGGATCATCATGATTAATTTTCAAGAACTCAATCAGCGAATTTACGACGTTGCTAGTGATCGACTGGCTTGTTTCTTGTTCTTGTAATAACAACGCTAAAAGCCTTAAGACTAAGTCTATGCAAAATACGGTGTAATGTATTGTGTGGAACACCTGGCTTTTCGTCACATTACAGGTTGCAGCAGCAATATTCTCGGTTGTTCTTGTGCACGGTTTCGATTCTTCACATTATAAACTTGTCCCAACGGCTCAAATTTTTTCATCAGTTTCACTATTGCTGACCGAAAAGGTGCTTCACGACAACCCAAAAATGCCTTAGTTTTGTGAACAGTGACTGCAAAATTGTCATCATTTTTCTTGTGGATTTTAACAATTTCAGTGCGTCGTTGAAGCGCGTATCTTTCCATTTTTAGTTAAGGCGAAGTTTCTACTTGTTAAATATCAAAATATTACAGCAGGCTGTTAAAAATGAAAAAAAAACTGGAAAACCCTTTATAAACAAGCGCGCAAAAGCTCCAGACTTCTTGTCAGTGCTTTTCATCATTTTTTCCATTAGATTATTGAAATCCACAAGTAATTCAGAATGTGAACTGAAAGCGGAGTTAGAATATTTTTTATGTTCGAAAATATTAAGACAAAATGAAATCTTCATTTAATACAGCAGTAAAAAGTTTTATTCTTCCATAAAAATGGATTATATTAACAATAGAAGATCCTCTATCACATCCCATCCATCTGAAACGACCTTCAATTTTATAACCTTCTGACCTCAAAATGATCCGATTCGTGCCCATTGTTCTTTTATCAAATGAAATCCAACTAATCTTCGCCTATTTAAACCAATTGACTATCTAAAATACGAAGCGATTAAACCTTTTAAGTATCATGGGGAATGTTGACGGCTATTTTCCTTCTCATTCAACAAATTGAATTCGATTTCCGTAATATTCTCCTCATTTTTGCGTGCCTCGGCATGAAAGCGAACCCAGAAATCGAATTTTCCAGCAATGAATTGCGGACCAGGGACCCTTAATAATCGCTCGATAGGATCGTAATGGCCATAGTTAACCTGAACAACCTATTGTTGCTAATTTGGCATTATTTTCATCGATATTACGAGCCGATAGGTGCATTTCAGCGGTAGCAGCGGGGGTCGGATTTAATATTGGATCGGCTTTTTCAGACGCCGGAAATTGGGTCAAGGAAATGAACCACTTATAAAGTGCAATTGATTTCGTACTGTAACGAAACTGGGTAATATTTCATGGTATATTAATTTTGAACTATATCCTGCTTCAACCTGACGAGGACTGGTGCTTGAAAAAAGAGAAATTTCATCAAAACATTTTGTGGATGAAATATAAGAGCCTACGATCATCAAAACTTCAATAGGATGTCCCAACTACTTCTTTCAAGGGATTTTATAGACGAGCAGCATGTGTCACCACAGGCGGTTGACGCAAGTAAACTGTCACCGTCAACGTGTTACGTTTGGCTTATTCCACAGTTGGCGACACTCATTAGCTTTGAAAACGTTCTTTGATTGAACTGAATAATCGTTATACAGAGAATTGATTTCATTCCCATAATCTAGGACGGAGAGTAGCTAGAGCACCGTCAGAGGTACTACATGTGAGTATGGCTCTTCAACAGGTGACCACGTAATTAGTCTCCACAATTCCGAAAAGAGATTTTGTTTTAAAGTTCACATATCGTTATCGCGCAAAACAGGTAAAAATCCCTTTTGCTTTCTGTAGGCTTCAGTTCTAGAAACTAATGCCGTGAAGGGAAAGAGCACTATCCAACCTCTATTGGCTTCAGTTCCCTAGTTGTGTGGAACGCAACTTATATGCCGAAGGGGCTGGTTTTCACCTCCTACTCACAAATTAATGAGCCACAAATCTCAATTGCTTGTATTTACAGAACAACGTGTAGTATTTCAGCCGTATAGTCAAGACCCACAAACCAATGAGAGGTATCCCGGTCAATCCTGGTTCAAGAATCACGCGCGACCAGATGAGAGAAGTACCCTTCTAGCTCAACATGTAGGCTTTCAACCATTGCCCTAACGAGTCCAACTTCAATTGGTCGGCCAGGAATGCGAATACTCCTGTGGGCTTTGCATCGTTCTATAGTAGCCTTGTTATCAGACGAAACCGAGAAGGCTAACGGTCGCCAAAAAGATTTCAACTCGTTGCTAGAAACAATGAACTCGAGGAATCCAACGTATCATTGTCTTCATCTCCTTTAGCTTGAGCAAATCTAGTAATGACATATTCGTTCGTTAGACAGATAATCTGAGACATTGCCGATTGCGGTTTTAGTTTAAGTGGTCCTCCTTTCCTAGCACCTATGGTCACTGCTTCCATAGGCACAGAATTAAGATACGCCGAATTAGCGCGCAAAAGGAGTCGCTCTTCTTACTTCCAGAAAGATTCGGTTCTTTCGAACCTTAAAGTAACTGATTAAATCGGATCACCACTAAAGTTTAACTGGCTCTTGCAGTGTTAATGCAATAAATGTGTGAAGGTGCAACTCAAAGGCCGAAGGGGCTTATTTACCATCCAATTCGAAGCTCAAGGTACCGAGACCATGACGGGTAACCCTAGTTGAACCTGGCTCAAGTCCAATTGACCAGCATTCCGTCTAAGAGCCCCCTAATAAATCAAGTTCCAGGTTGCTCAAGGTACTCAATCTGCCGCAGACATCCCCAGTCAATTCTGGTTCGAGTTTCATGCGCCAGTCATGCAGCCAAGATCCACGAACTCCCGAGAATCTGCCCAGACCCCACAGCCTAGAGGACCACGATCTCAGATGAATTACATACCCTTCTAACTTAACATGCAGGCTCTCATCACTGCCGTCACAAACTCAACCTTGGTTGGGTGGATAGGAGTATGAATACTCTTATGGGCCACCCTCCCGTGAAAGTAGTGCTACCATATGAAACCTTTGAAGGCTAATGCTCGCTGAGCAGAGTTCAATTAGGATGCAATGAATCATGAATTCCAGTAATTCATTTAGAGGTACTTTTTGTGGTGGGGATTTAATTGCAGAGTGCGCATGCTTCGTGTTGACTGAAGTGTCATTTGTGTTCAGTAGTGTTTGACAATTCATAATGGAAAGACTTAGCCCGGTACAGCGTCTACAAATTGTTGAACTCTACTACGAAAATGGGCGTTCTATGAGGAATGTGTATCGAGCAAGCTTGTCAAGAACCCAATGACTATAACGAAAACGATTCGGTCGGCTTCAGTTCTTGCACTAGTTGAATTTTCTAAACTTTTAAAGAAAGATCCTTACCTAAAATACGCCAAGTTGTTGAATATGACAGGCTGTTGAGAACGGCGACGAATCGACACTTCACGTTTTTCGCGTACTGCCCCTATATTTTCTTCACTACGTGCTGGGTGTGGTCTATTTGGTCGATTATTATCCAATAATGAAAATTGGGTCTCAAACTTACAGATGATAGAGCAAAGTATGCGTTCGGTAGGCCGATTATGTGGACTATAAGTTGTTCTAAGATCCTCATACACATTCCTCGTAGAACGCCCATTTTTGTAATGAAATTGAACAATTTGTTGAAGCTGTACAGGGCTAAGTATTTCCATTATGAATTGTCAAACACTACTGAATAGAAATGGCACTTCAGTTAACTTTCAGTTAATATGCAGTTAAATTCCCACCACAAAAAGTACCTCTAAGTGAATCACCCCATATAACATGTAATCCTTCTCTTCAGCTAGATCTAGTTCCGACGAATAAGTACTACCATGTGTTACCATGTGGCATGTGAGCATAGCTCTTCACCAGGTGATCACGAAAATAGTCTGCACGATACCCAAAATGCGGTGTGAGAGGATTTCTGATTCCACATCGAAAAATCATTATTTTTTCACCATTGAAGGAATTCTGCAAGGATTTAAATAAAAAGTAGCCCGATAACGCTGAATCATTTATACACTGTATGTGACATCAGTTTCCAACCAAGCCATTTTATCATTTTGTCGAATGACTAATGTCATGTGTGATTCAACATTGCCATCGTAGAATATACTAAAGATAGTTATGATGAATTAATCATTGTTCATCACTACTGATTAACAAAAATTTTAGATTTCACCTCGCTGAAATGTAAATAGCCGATATTTTCACATTGAATTGAATGGATTTTCTTCCATTCCTTAAAGAATCTGCTCCAATACATCCAGATTCTAATGTATTCTATATATTTCATTATTGTTAATGATTCTTTAATTATTGCGTTTCTGTAATCTCCCAAACAGCAATATAACAATCCAGATTAATTATGGCTCTTATTTGATAAAAAGCTTCGTTCAGCCCACTAGATCTAATCTCACAGTGAAAATTCAATCAAATTTGTAAGTTCAAATCTGCTAACCATTCTAGAAGAGCTTAGTTCCTTGATTTTTAACTAGCTTGTATTACATTCTTTCCGTTTCGGAAGTAATGAAGTGAAATATTTCTTAATTTTCGCACAAGTAAAAAGTATAATATTAATTGATTTGGTGCTTAAGAAAACTAATATACACATCTGATAAGCATTTGAACTACACAGGGTGCCTAAGGAGAATTTTCTGGTTTTTCCACAGAATTTTGATTTAGATGCTAGTTTTCAAGTAATGCTTTGTTTTAAGTGAAAAAATTGTGAAAAGTTAAAAATCGTAGAATCCCGAATAACGTTACATCGAAAGAGAGTTAGTACTCTACAGGAACTTTGGTGTCCCAAATTACCTGTGGAATTTGGTCAGAGATTACCAGTAATTCCAAGTGCTGGTATCTACATTTAACATCAGCAGTTACTTTGTTGCCAAACTTATGTTTGTTGTTGCAAACTGAACAGGGTAGCTTCTAACTTCCCTATTTTTGTATCTTTGGAATTGCATTTTTCGCAATAAACAATAAAGATGATTTAATTAATAATTTCATAAGTGAACATTTTCAATTTGTAGTGTATAATAACGTACAATAATAGCAGATTATTCCAATCAATATCTGGCCCACCCCTGAACGTCAACGACGAAAATAATCAACAATCAACCTGACGTCTGCGAAATTTGAATGCTCCAAACTAGTTAATTTGACGCATTCTCTCTCACTCTAAACAAACATTTTGCTTTACTAATTCACGTCTCGCAATCTATACTACGAAACACAAACTTTTCTTATCGAAACCAACATCAGAAAGCTAATAATAGCGTCTTCACCTGCAAACTGAATTGCAAATTAGGTCTCAAGTAGTTTTGCCGTTTCCGACTTGCTGAAACATCGAAAGGAGTTAAGCACGAAAGCACCAGTTTCTGGATGTTCAATTGTAGGGTCTAGATGGCTATACAACTTCGATTTCATTGATGTATGGTTGTGAGAGATGGAAATGCTGAAATTAAAGATTATTTTTACCTTTATTCCACTCTATGAAAAAGGCGGGCAGTTCGGATAATTTAGAAGTATTGTATTAAAAGGTACAATAATAAAATAATTATTTCATTTGTCGAGTATTGTTGGTTTTCTGATAACTTATTATTAGTAAGATGGACAGAAGATATATCTTTGGAAGAGATTTTAATTCATAGTGAGTCAGAAATTTAATAAATCGGATGCCTCAAAGACCCCTACGTTCGGAGTATTGACAAGGTCCAGTGTATATGATGCCTGATATTGATTTCTGGCATATCACTTGAAGAAACATTTTTAAATTAATAAAGTAATCAAAAACAACTCAAGTTTCACTGTTTATTTCATGTCTGTTGACATATACGTTTCGGGTTTTTAGCCAATTTTCATAACTGAAGAGAACAGACTTAAAATTCTATTTATAATAGTAGGGTAGATAACAGGTCTTTGCTCTTAGTCAGTAGCAAAGAAACTTGTGAAAAAGCAGTATATACAAATTATATTGTAGTGAATGCCCTGCATTTTACATAGGTCATACAGGACGATCTATCAACATAAGGGTAGAACACAAAAAAGTATATTTCACAATAAAATAACATCTGGCTTTGGGAACATTGTATAAATAACAAACATTTTATAGATTCCAGTAGAACTGAGATCTTACACGTAGGTTATAAAAGCAGAAGAATGGACCTTTTAGAAAGTTTGGAAATTTGTTTAGTACATGGCAGGAAGCTACCAATCACAAATGAACAACTTGAATTTAATTTATCACCATTGCTCTTATCTGTAAAAGATTAAGACCGAACCAACCAACCTTTTATTTTTACACTCCTCAAAATTATACCTGTTATCCACCCTACTATTATAAATATTTAGTATTTTAAATATATATATATATATGTCGGCAGACATGAAATAAACAGTGAAACTTAAGCCAAGTTGTTTCTATTAAGTTTATTAATATATGATGCATGTTCAGAAAATATCTAATTCTCTAAAATATCCATTTTTTATTTGTAAATAATCTCCAAAGTACCAACTTTAACTATTCATACACTTCTCCCAGTAGTGTTTTTATTTCACGAAACAGTCCTGAACAGCTTTATTTCGAATGTCTATTAAGGTTTGACAAGTTTGCTTTCATGTTCATTACAGATTGAAAACGGTGTTCTTTAAGCACACATTTTAATCTGGGGTAAAAGAAGTACAATGAGCCATTTCTGGCGAGTGAGGAAAAAATTTATTCGATTTTGGATACAAAACTCAGTGGGTAGCAAAGCTGACTCGACCAACTGCGGATATTTCAACGTGACAGTCTCTGAATGCTTTTATAGTATAATGAAAATGGTTTACTGTTTCTTGAGTTTCTTTATCTTGAAGCACGAGTTAAAAATGCACAGTTCCACGAAAGTAAAAAAAGACAACAATCCAAAATACTGGATGTGGAAAGGCTTCAGATGAATCTACTCCGATTTCAAAATGATAAGAACTTTAAATTAAGGAATTGAAACATGTGGTGAAATTTCAGCTGAATATATACTATTCTAATAATTCAACTTTAACAGAAGTATCTCCATATTATTGTAATAATGCACCCCGAAAACACCCGAAACAAGTTCACCTCCATAATTTTCGGTGATGGTAGTCCAGGACTGTAAAATTGAATGAATTGAATCATCTTCATTTCATGACGCTGATCGTTCAATTTCAATCTTCATTAGTCTCCATAAATATATGGGGAAATTTGAAAATATTCTTGCATCCAAGGGTGAGTATAGGCCGAAGAATGGCATCTTGCATTATCCTGCGCCGTTTCAAAGAGAAAATCGTTTAGAAACTCACAATACTTTTCACCATTAATAATGGTACCATCAACTATAGAGTGAGGGTAGCACCACGCTGCGATATGTTTCCTGAAATCATTAATTTGGTGGGAAATTTGGAAATTTGAACGGTAACAGATTGTTTTGATAGGATTTTTAAGTGATTTCCGATGATTATCTGATGAAAGTTGAAAACAACTTTCATCAGATATAAAGACATTATCAAAAATATCTTCTTTAGAGGATAAATTGCTAAAAACCCCAGAGGCTTCCCATACGCTGAATAGTAAATTCGTAAAACGTACTGAAGCTAATGGCAAATATACAAGATCTCGGTGCTTTTTGACTTTACCACAACATAAAACTGCCATGTTCAAAAGATCCTTCATTTATAATGCTGTAAATATCATATCATTTTCAAAATGAACTATCACAAAGTAACGAACTACTCTATCCAATAGAATAAGAATATTAAAATAAATTAATCCGGCTGATCTGTACAAAAAATCATTAATAGGGAGTATGAGCTATGGTAACAGAAAGTTCAAGAAATCGAAACAGTGTAACATACATCTCTAAAACAATTCTCTACTCGAACAAACTCGAGAAGGTTTTGTAGATCACAAAGGCAAATTGCAGACATGCGCAAGTTTCTAACTGATTGGTTTTCCTCAGTGCAATGTATGCTAGTGACTCTAAATCTGAGAATACATTTCTTTACTTGAATTAACACGCAAAGGTATGTCTTGTATGTGTTTTGTATACTCTAGATGGCGTTTGTGTATCAATATTATCTTAGAGTCTCTGTGTATGTATTTTGAATACTCTAGATGGCGCTAGTGTATTAGTAAAATCTTTTGGAGTTTCTGTGTATAGCGAATATAGATACTGGATAGATTTGGAGTCCCTAGCATACATTGCACTGACGAAAACCAATCAGTTTGAAACGTGCGCATGTCTGCAATTTGCCTCTGTGATCTATAAAACCTTGTCGAGATTGTTCGAGTATATGTTACACTTTCTCGATTTGTGTAACTTTCTATTACCATAGCTCATACTCCTTATTAATGACAATAAGAATAATCTAACCACATCCATATTTCTCTCAGAAGTCAATCTTCCAATATGAAACTAAGAAATACTTTCCACAAAATTCCGTTCATTATTCAAAAATGTCATAAAGAAATCCGATCGAAGATTGAACGTTCGATTTTGTCGAAATGAAGCAATTATTAAACGTAACCGAAGACAGGAAGAACAGATCGACCCTTCTCGTGTTATCCTGACGCCTGGTACAAATGAATTCTGAAGTTTTTCCATTCGCTCGAAAACCGTAAGTTCGACAGAAAAGTAATCTACAAGGAAATGCGAGCGAGGACAAGACAAAATGGACGCGCTATGGATATCGGTTCCACCCATCCGTCGATTTTGCGGAAACAGAGACACTGGCAGGCCCTTCGACCTTTGTTGACGGGAATCGGAAAAGGGCTGATGTATTTTTTTTGTTTATGTGTGTTTTTATTCCGAATGAGTTTTTCCAAAGGATGAATGAGTTTTTCCATGCATAGAGAACCGACTATAAAGGAGCACATTTTATAGAAAGAAAGACTAGACTTATCTTTGATTATAGATCATAAAATGAGAGAGCATATTCGATAACATCTAGCTTCAAATTGATGAGATCTCCATTGAACATCTTGAACCAGATTCCACGCAGACAAAACTCCGGATATCTCCACAAAATAAAAATCCTACACTACGAATCATGCTTGTTTCAGAGGACCGTGAAGTTGGTGATCCACTGCATATTTTATTACATTCATTGAAATTAACAATCTTCTTTTTACAAGTATTAAGTAAATGTGATGTATTGTAAAAGGAGATGTAAAAGTCATAAATATTATTGATACTTCTTTGCAGTACTTCAATTGAAGTCAGTTGGACAAGTTTCTGCCAGCTGATCTAATGCTGTTTGCATGTCCTTCCAGATTTTGGTGGTATTTTCATGAACGTTTTCTGATTTCTTCACTAACGAATACGATCTTCAAATCATGAATTGTCAAATAAGAAACATAGCAGGGTGCATTTGTTATTGGACGTAGTACTCTTTATTGAAGTCGCTGTATAATTTGAATATTGGAGGTCTTAGCGCATCCCCAGAATTGGATACCGTATGTCCAAATTGGTTTTATAATTGCTTTATAGATCAATGCCTTGTTTTGGAGACATATTTTCGATTCTCAGCATATTAGCCAATATATTTATTTGTTTAAATTTGATATTTATTTGTGTCTTTCTAGCTTGAATGTGTTGTTTCTAAGTGGGGCGTTGATCCAAATGAGTACCTAGGTATTTTGCTCCTGTTTTAACTGGAATTGTTTTTCATGTATTTTAACTAGCCGACATACTGGTATATATGTTTTACTGGTGAATGTAACTTGTGCGGATTTTGTATTGATGAAAAGTTGCCATTTTCAGTACCATTGTTTCAGTTCATTCAGACATTCTTGAAGGTTCTGGGAACCAGTTCCTGCATTCTTATGGGATGTCTATGTCTTTAGGCCGTCTCCAAAAGAGGGTAGTGCAGTTGTTCTGCTTTTCTGAAATTTCGGATGTATAAATCAGATAAAGCAGTCGACCCAATATATTTCAAAATTTGAATATCAAAACAAATTAAATATAAGATGTTGTCTTCTACAATTTTAATTTCAAAAACTTTTTATTCAAAAAACTTTTAAAATTAAATTAATGTCTAAAATAAGCACCGCTTACGTGTAATAGACGTATATAATAAAAACTCAATATATAATGTCAAATGGAATAAATAAACCAATAGATATACGCAAGTCATTAAAATTAATGAATAAATATTTAAATGAGACAAAATTGTGTTTCTGCTCTTACCTTTAAGAACACCAATTGCCTTTTAAAAACATGAACACAACTTAAGGACTTCTCAAAGAATATAATTTATTTGAAATATTTAATATATTTATATATTCGAATAAGTTAATTCAGAAATCTCTCAAAACATGCACTATATCTTCAAAAAACAAATATAATTCTAGGTAATCTCTTCTTCGGTCTTAGATAATATTCCAAATATCAAAATCAAATAACTACAACTATATCACAACAAACACATGTTAAGAATGGATGCTTCAAAACAGACCAACTTTAAAATTCAAGATTGGTCTATGTTCTAACAAAATCACAGAACAGTGTAAGTTATTTTTAAGGTTATTTAAATTCATTGACATTCCATAATGAGATTTATTGAAGCCAAAACATAATTATATATTATATATAGAATAAAATAGAAAAAGGCTTTTTACTTGATAGAAGAAATATAACAAAATTTGAATATCAAAACAAATTAAATATAATATGCTGTCTACTACAATTTTAATTTCAAAAAAATTTTATTCAAAAAACTTTTAGAATTAAATTAATGTCCAAAATAAGCACCGCTTACGTATATAATAAAAACTCAATATATAATGTCAAATGGAATAAATAAACCAATAGATATACGCAAGTCATTCAAATTAATGAATAAATATTTAAATGAGGCAAAATTTTGTTTCTGGTCTTACCTTTAAGAACACCAATTGCCTTTTAAAAACATGAACACACTTTAAGGACTTCTCAAAGAATATAATTTATTTGAAGTATTTAATATATTTAAATATTCGAATAAGTTAATTCAGAAATCTCTCAAAACATGCACTATATCTTCAAAAAACAAATATAATTATAAGTAATTCCTTCATCGGTCCTAAATAATATTCCAAATATCAAAATCAAAAAACTAACCTATATCACAACGCACACGTGGTAACAATGAATGCTTCGAAAATAAACCAACTTTAGAATTCAAGATTGACCTATGTTCTAACAAAATCAAAGAACAGTGTAAGTTATTTTTAAGTTTATTTAAATGCATTGATATTCCATAATGAGATTTATTGAAGCCAAAATATAATTATATATTATATATAAAATAAAATAGAAAAAGGCTTTGTACTTGATAGAAGAAATATAACAAAATTTGAATATCAAAACAAATTAAATATAATATGTTGTCTTCTACAATTTTAATTGTGGTGCGGTGCTTATTTTAGACATTAATTTAATTCTAAAAGTTTTTGAATAAAATTTTTTTGAAATTAAAATTGTAGAAGACGACATATTATATTTAATTTGTTTGAAATTCAAATTTTGTTATATTTCTTTTATCAAGTAAAAAGCCTTTTTCTATTTTATTTTATATATGATATATAATTATATTTTGGCCTCAATAAATCTCATTATGGAATGTCAACGAATTTAAATAAATTTAAAAATAACTTACACTGTTCTTTGATTTTGTTAGAACATAGATCAATCTTGAATTCTAAAGTTGGTTTATTTTCGAAGCATTCATTGTTACCACGTGTGCGTTGTGATATAGGTTAGTTTTTTGATTTTGATATTTGGAATATTATTTAGGACCGATGAAGGAATTACTTACAATTATATTTTTTTTTGAAGATATAGTGCATGTTTTGAGAGATTTTTGAATTAACTTATTCGAATATTTAAATATATTGAATACTTCAAATAAATTATATTCTTTGAGAAGTCCTTAAAGTGTGTTCATGTTTTTAAAAGGCAATTGGTGTTCTTAAAGGTAAGACCAGAAACAAAATTTTGTCTCATTTAAATATTTATTTATTAATTTTAATGACTTGCGTATATCTATTGGTTTGTTTATTCCATTTGACATTATATATTGAGTTTTGATTATATACGTCTATTAAATGTAAGGGGTGCTTGTTTTAGACATTAATTTAATTCTAAAAGTTTTTTGAATAAAATTTTTTTGAAATTAAAATTGTAGAAGACAGCATACTACTCTGTCAAGAAAGTACCAGGAATTTTCAATTAAAACAACATTTTTACATTTAATCGTCAAAATTTATTGGGTCGCCTTCAAAATAGGCTCCATTTGCTCCAATACATCTATGCCAACGGCACTTCCAATTATCAAAACATTTTTTATAGGCGCTTTTCGGGATGGACTTTAGCTCTCGCGCCGAATTTTGTTTTATGGCTTCAATCGACTCAAAACGGGTGCCACGAAGGGGCAATTTTAGTTTTGGGAAGAGGAAAAAGTCGCAGGGAGCCAAATCCGTCGAATACGGTGGTTGCTGAAGCACGTTTGTTGAGTTTTTGGCGAGAAAGTCAGTCACAATCGTAGCTCGGTGAGAAGGCGCGTTATTGTCATGCAAAATCCATGAGTTGTTCGCCCACAAATTTGGCCGCTTCGTACGGATACTATCACGCAAACGTTTCATAACGCCTAGGTAATACTCCTTGTTTACCGTCTGACCCTCTGGAACGAATTCGTAGTGCACCACGCCACGGATATCGAAGAAAACAATGAGCATCACCTTCATTTTCGAGCAGCTTTGGCGTGGTTTTTTCGGTTTCGGCTCATTTTTTGCCACCCATTCCGATGATTGCTGGCTTGTTTGCATATCGTACTCGTAGACCCAGGTCTCATCACCATCATGCGTTCCATGAATGTAGAATCGGAATTACAGCGATCCAGCATGTCTGAAGCAACCTGTTCGCGATGACGTTTTTGAAGAAAATTCAGGTCTTTCGGTACGAGTCGTGCGGCCACCTTTCTCATGCCCAAAATATCAATCAAAATCGTACGTGCGGACTCGTGGGATATCTTAAGATCATGTGCTATCTCTCTCAAGCTGGTACGACGGTTTTCCAGCACCCTTTCCTTAATTTTATCGACGTTATCTTCGATCGAAGCCGTCGATGGGCGACCATTTCACGACCGTCCTTGAAGGCTCTGTACCACTGATATGCACGAGTTTTCGATAGAGCATTATCACCAAAGGCCTTTTGCAACATTTTCAATGCATCAGCACACGAAAATTCATTTGCAACATAAGACTTTAAACAAATTCTTTGCTCAACGTAATCACCCATAGTAAAAATCGGCACGCACTCTGACATCGACTGACTTAATCAGCTGTTGCAAACACACTAGTTGACAGATCCCGCTCAAGCTTGGCATAGTAATTAAGGACAGTGGTACCAACCTAGGAAAAAAATTTTTACCTGCCTCATTGCCCCGCCAGATTTAAATCGATAATTCCCGGTACTTTCTTGACAGAATGTATTATATTTAATTTGTTTAGATATTCAAATTTTGTTATATTTCTTCTATCAAGTAAAAAGCCTTTTCCTATTTTATCCAATATATTTCCCAGAGAAACCCCTGCTTCAACTTCAATTGAGGTAGATGGAGCATTGCCATATTTTACAGCAAAGTATCGATCGAATAAGTAGGATTTCAGAATCAGATACCATGGTTGTGGAAGAAGTTTTTTCAATTTGAAGACTAATCCACTATGCCGAACTTTGTTAAAAGAGTGAGATGAGTCTAAAAATACAGCAGTGCAGTTTTTTTTTCTTCGAGGCTTGTTGTAATGGTGTTTATCACTCGGTGTATTTGATGCGTTGCTGAATGATTTTATCTAAATCCTAGTTGATGGTTTGGAGGAAGTTTGTATAAATCGATATCCCTATTCAATCTTTTGAACAGAAGTTTCTCAAACAATTTTCCCAAAATTGGTAATAGGCTTATCGGCCTATAGGATCTTACATCGTCTTCAGGTTTGTTCAATTTTGGTATCATAATTTATTCTGCATATTTACAGATGGTGGAAAAATAAGATACACTCATCATTCGGTTGCATAACGTATTGAGTAATATCGGGTGTTTTTTAGAGTAATAGAACCTCAAATTGAAATAAAACACATTTAAATTAAGATTGAAGTCAATTTTTTTTATTTGAAAGATAATTTTATGATATTTATGTTTTAAAAATAATTTTCGGCATATGTCCACCACGACTAGTTCTGAGGAACAGCATTGGACCAGACCAATTTTGAACCACTTTTCCGAATAATTCAATACTTATTTCATCAATAACACTAGTTATGTTGACTTCCAAGGCGTCCTTTGTTTCTGGTTTATCAGCATAAGCCAATGACTTGATATAACCCCACAGAAAATAATCCAGTGGAGTTATGTCGCATGATTTTGGAGGCCAATTAATTCGACCATTTCTAGAAATAATGTAATCGCCAAATGTGTAGCACCATCTTGTTGGAACCAAAACACTTCTGGGTCGATATCATTCAAATTCTGAAACAAATAATGTCGATAATCGATTGATCATCGATCTGTAACGAGCACCATTCACTGTAACATTAGCTACAGCATCGTTTTAAAAAAAAAAATAGACCGATGATGCCTCCAGCGTGTAAAGCACACCATACAGTGCATTTTTCAGGATGCAATGGAACCTGCAGAACTTCCTGAGGATTGTTTTCACTCCATATACGGCAATTTTGTTTGTTCACATATTCGTTCAACCAGAAATGAGCTTAATCACTAAACACAATTTTACTATAAAAAAGTGGATCAACTTCAAGCTTCAAACGACGTTCATTATGGTGAAGTGGCTTTAGTTCTTGAACCAGTTGGATCTTGTATGGGTGCAGACCAAGATCTTTATGCAAAATTTAGTTCGACGAATAAATTTCACGAAGTGCTCTTCTTTAAGTTTGGCGAGTAGAACACTGATTTTGAAAATAAATTTCAACGTTTACAATTTGCAAACGTTGTTGCGGCATGAGTCTGTCCATGATAATTTGTCAATGCTTACTGAACAGAAATGTCAAAACATCATGGCTTCTACCTTCTGTCAAATCACAGTTATCCCTATCGAAAGTCCTATCACTCTAAAAAAAACACCAGATATTATAGTTTTATGTATCAGATTTTTCAAAATCTCTCCTGTTGTCAGATTAAAACCAAGTGCCTTTTTCTTCTTCAACTTCTTGATCTCGTGAAAAAGTTCTTTGGGTTTGAAAGGTTTTATGGGAGAAAACATCTGACAAGCACTATCTAAGAATGACTCAATATCAGTATCGTTATTACCTGAGTAAGGATTATCTGATTACTTGTGACAAGTATGTTGCAAATAAGATGGATTTCTCCTTATCAAAGTAGGCACATTCCGTATTTATTTGTTTGATCGAAGGTTTTCCTTGTACAGGTCTTTTGTATTTTTTTGTAGCCTTCCAGATATTGTGTTTGCCATTGTTATCTATATTTTGAATGTGGTGTTGGAATTTTTAGTTTAAATATTATTGCAGTTTTTTATGGAGTGTGAGATCACTCCCATCTGCCTTTAGCTTGTCTTTTCGCAGCTATGAGTTCACGAAAAGTTCACGAAAGTTCATGAAAATTACATTTTGGAAGTTGACGGTGCATGCATGTCTCTCGACTGTTAGATTGATTTTCGGGTTTTTCTTAAGTGATAAGCCAGAATTTTCGTGAAATTTGTGGTTTGTGCCCTTTGAGTGCTGGTTTGTGTTCGGCACGTAAGAAAATTTTCATTCTCAGAAGTTTTTCTTTAAATTCAGGCGATACTGTTTTTATCACCTGCCCCATTGTTTATTTTCTTAGAGGTGAAAATCGCATATTCTCTCGTAGCGTTTGTTGCATTACGCCGACGATTCGAGTTGATAGTTGGTACGTAGTTCCTCCCTCCTCTTTGGCGCACAACATTGCGGCGCGGTTGACTTGACTGGCCTGCTGTGTTGCTGTTGGTTCGCTGTATGTGCTGGATTGGTGCATTGCTTGTTTGTTTCATGTTGGGTACTCGTAGAATCACTCTCTGTTTTTCCCCTTGTCCTCGTTTTCCTATTTTTCCGCAGCCCTCCCCCTCTGTCGGAGTCTCTCGTAAAGGCCCACGAGAGTGAAGAGTTTACCTTTTTCCTTTTCCACAAAATACTTCTTTGAAATTTATTGTTCGTACACTTGAAGTAGTAGCTCAGGTTGCACCTTATCAGCAATGTCTGACAAGACCTCATGCGCCAACTGTACGAAGCCAGTGCTACCTTCGGATAGCGCGAAACTTAAGTGCGACGGCTGCAAACGGATGATTCACGTCGCTTGTACAGACCTACCGCAGGACGATCGCATTACTCGTCGTCGAGTTAAATGTTTGAAGGTTCTATGCGGCTCTTGCGCTGCAAACCTTGAGGCTTCCCTTGATATCAAAGGTCTAATAGAATCATTCAAAAACGATATGCGTAGAGAGCTTGAGGATATTAAGACAAAAATTGAGACATTAAATGAGAAGCTTGCCACTGTCGAACAATCTGCTGTTGAAAACAGCACCGCTGCGGGTTCGGAAGTGGTCCGCTGGAGAAAAAGGGAGACTACGACGTTTCGACAAGGTTTGAGGGTCCTTTAAGATACGCTCTGCTCTCCCCCAAACTCTAGCGCCCTTTTGATCCTAAGGCCCAGTTCTATGATGCTTCGGAACCTCGCTTTTGGCGGCGAACAGCGAAGCGACCCTGTGGCGCGTGGGGTCCATGCTGACAGGCCGTTATCTGTGTTGATTCGTTGCTTCAGTCTTTCATAATCCATAGGCACTCTGCCCAAATGATTGAGTGGTGGGATCGCTACGGCGATCCTCTTTGGTGTGGGAGAGGTGACTTGTGGGGGTCCCTCACCTAATTGTGCTGTCGCGGAGTGTTCTATAATCCTTTCTCCAAAACTCCCTTCTTTCTCTTTCAGCTTTCGGGGGTCTGCTGGAGTGTCAAAACTTGAGCAGAAACCCGGGACAACAATGATGACAATGGTACATTAATGTTATTAGAGAGCTCTGCTCATATTTTAACTTGTACAATTCTGAGTAGGTGTCGGCCTAAGAGCAATAAAGGATTTTAATTGTTTCCTTTGATCTTACGCGGTCTTTCTGAAACTGGTCTATGCCCCACATCCATGCCATTTTTATACTCTTTATTGTCTCCTTTACAGCACTCTTTCCTAGTTCAGTCAATTGAAATAATTTTTACTTTTCGAAAAGCTTTTCCATACAAATATTCTACCTGTTTTCTCTTTTCTAGTTGCGACATTATTTCATAAATTGTATACCTGTTGACCATGAACAATATTTGACAAATAGTGCTGCCATGCAACTTTGGCTGTAGCCGACTATCTGTATAATCTATTTTATGCATTACTCTTGTGTTAGAATGAGGAGATATATTAAAATTATGAAAAATAATACATTCCAGATACTATATATTATGCCTATGTAACCGACAAACCTGGGTTCAACGACAAAGCGATGTCTTCAGAAATGTATGATGAAGATGTAACGAAAAGCGTCTAGTGAACAACAACCAAGAATGAATAGAATCAACATATGTGCATTATTTAATTGTAGTGTACAATGGATTTCTATCAAGTAAAGACCAACATGTTCTCAGAATCCATCAAATATGAATTTTAAAACGATTTACATTATATATGACTTCAGAACGCTTCAATATGAATCGACAATATTTGTGAGTTCAAACAGAACACCAGTATTCAAATGGACATAACTATTTCCTAGATCGCTATATGCATAAATAATGTAGATACTGATATGGACCATGTAAACAAAATCTTATCGAATTCAAATCTAATCGAATAATGTCACACCCCTAACAAAGCTCCTGCCCCAAATTACCAGTTATAAACCCAATACTATCGAAAAATAACATTAATTTCTGATATGAACAGTCCCCCAACAGAAGGATTCGCCCCAAAACAAGAACGTACAGTTGTTACAAACACGCCATGAATATTTAAACCGTCTCGATTATGCCTGCACACTAGACCTGGTACGGTCTAATAATATTATTGTTGGTACAATATTCATGTGTTTCATGTTCCTCGGCATATTGAGATTATGTTTATTGTAATGAGGACAGAACGAAACTCTTCCATTGCACGCGTGCAGCTAGGGTGTCCTGAATTGAGTGGCATTCAATATTTCGTGACCTATATACTGTGTGTCACGTCTTCTATTGATATATTCATGCATATTATCACAATGCTCGATGGAATCAAACTACATGCAACAACTTTCATAATTTTGCACATCACTCTTCTACCACTAGTTTTGACACGTACCAACTCTTATAAGATACCAATATGTCTGTAATTTGCACCTGTGATCAGCAAAACCTTGTCGAGTTTGTTGGGGTATGGAATTGTTATACAGATGTATGTCACACTATCTATGTTACCATAGCTCACAATCCTTATTAATGAAAATCTATGATTGTTTCAGTATTTACTTGACGGAATATCATCTTGAAATTATGCATAAGAAACAATTTTCTATTTCCACTAATATTTCATTGCACAACATGGGTTTGGTCATACCATGGCTTCATCAGGTGAGTACTACTAGATACTGATTATACAATGCTTGAAAATGTCCATATATAGTACAGGGTTCATAACAGAAAATAGGGGGGATGAAGGAAGTTTTACATTTCTTTGGGAATTCCGAAATATATCAGAAAAGATTCAGTAGGGGATCTGCTTAATTCCGTTTGGTCATTTAATAAGATTTGATTTTTATGATACTTATTTATTTCTAACGTTTCTAATAGGTTTAGTTTGAGACTTTTGTTTTCAACGTGTAAAATTTCAAAATTACTGTTAAAACTATATCCTGTGTCCAATATGTATTCTGCATAAGTTGAATTGCTTTTGTTGTTGCAATAACATTTTTGATGTTCCCTTAATCTTTCTTGGAAGGATTTTCCTGTTTGACCGACATATTCAAACTGGCAAGTACCGCAAGTTAGCTTATAAACACCTGATTTCTTTTTCTTAGATATTTTATTTTTATTATTCTTCATTAATTTTCATAATGAATTATTAGTTTTGTAGCAGATGTTATGATTCATCTTTAAATATCTAGCTAACTTTAATGTTTTTGATCCTCAGTATGTTAATGAAATATATTTATTTTCTATTAAATTATTGCTTTTGGGGTATACTAATGACAAAGCAAGTTGTTCCAATTGTATTTTTACAAAAAGATTTTCTATAATTGCAAACATTGAAACCGTTGTTCCACGCGATCTGTTCAATAGTATCGTACTTTTTGTCAAAATTCTCATGTGTCATAGGTATGATTTAAATGTTGAAGGCAAAGTATTTTGATAATTTTGATTTCGGACATCCAAGTTAAATGAAATTTAAAAATTTATATACAATTACAAATCTGGTCAAAAAATAAGGTTGAAAATTATGTTATATATAACACGACGTTTTGGTCACTTAAGTATTTCCGACCGTTATCAGTGTCAACTGATACTTGATAACACTTTATAATGGTCAGAGATACTTTACAGACCGAAACGTCGTGTTATACAAAACATAATTTTTAACTTTATTTTCAAACGAAATTTGTAATTGTATATATATTTTCAAATTTAATTCAACTTAATTTTTGAGGAGACAAGTATTCATTTCGTGAAGTTTTCTGTTTTTTTAAGATCACTTCACGTTGGAATATATTGTGTATAAGAAGAAATTGTGAATTCAGATTCAATCCATGATTATTGTCTCTGTTTCACAGTATATGTTAGACATTTGTTACAATTATTTTTGTATTAATTTTCAGGAAGTTTTCTGTTTTTCAGGTTAGAATATATTGTGTATGTAAAGAATTCAGGCAATGGATGTCCGAAATCAAAATTAATGTCATAGGTATGTTGGCTAATCTATACAGGGTGTCCGAACAAAAATTTGACCCCCCAGAACTCAGAAACGAAGAACTTTCGAAGATTTGAAAAACAGGTCACTGTTTTGAGGGGGACGAATTTCCATCATGAATTTGTTCCGAAAAAAACTCCATGAAGCCCTATGAAGGTGGCACCAACCCCCACATTTTTTGGATAGAGAAGAGATGGTTAGTTTGAAAGTTATATTCTGTACACAACCAAGTTAAAATTCTCAATATTCACAAAAAATGTAATATTGAACTTACCGTCAAAAATTGATGTTGAGCAGACAGTTGAACAGCCCAAATTCAAGAACCTAAGAGTTTTGAAGAATCCAGAAATAATTTTCAAGTTCTGTAATAGGTAGAAAGAATTCCCCTAACGACATTGTTCCGAAAAAAACACCTGAGGATTGGGTTTCTGTTTGAACTACACTTCTGATAATGTTTAATATCAAATTGCTTAAAAAATTATCGAATTTGAAAATTTCAACTAGTATATTTAGAGAATCATAAAAGCTTTTTGACACAAACACATCCGCTATCTCTTTCCTGTTGAAAAAAAAATTGAGGGTTGTTGCCACCCCCAGGTCGTTTTTTCGGAACAAGGAATTCATTCTCCCTAATACAGAACTTAAAAATTATTTTCCGATTCTTCAAAACTCTTAGGTTCTTGGGTTTGGGTGGTTCAACTGTACGTTCAACATCAGCTTTTGATGGTAAGCTCTATATTACATTATTTCGCGAATAGTGCCCCGATTTTGAAAATTTTAACTGAGTTGTACACAGAACATAAATAACTTTCAAACTAACCAATACTCGACATCTCTTTCTTATTCAAAAAAATGTTGAAGCTTGATGCCACCTTCATGGGGGTGTTTTTTTCTGAAGAAACAAATGATGGAAATAAGTCCCCCTAAAAAATAGTTGACCTGTTTTTTTAAATCTTTTGAAATTCTTCGTTTCGGGTCAAATTCTCGTTGGAACACCCTGTATACATTAGCAGCATTATATGCTGCTAATTTTTGGAAAAATGGGTGATTTGAAATTAAATCAATTGAGCTGTCAGATTGGGTTGATTTCCGATATATTGAAAAATCATGTTGGTTATCAATTTTTGTGATGGGTAAGTTCAAAAAATGGATACTATTGTTTTGTTCTAATTCATAAGTGAATAAGACCACAAACAAAGATAATTGTCTATGAGTGCCATTGAATAAACATAAAATGTCATCTACATATCTATACCAGTAAATGAAGCATTTAAAGTAAGGGCTTTTTATTATTCTGTTTTCCAGATAATCCATGAAAATTTCAGATAGTAACTGACTCAAAGGATTTCCCATAGTGAGACTATCGTTATCTATGTAAATCTTGCAGTTGAACGTGAAATAATTTTATTGCAGGCAAAGTGTCAAAAATTTTTTTCATTATTTTATTTTCTATTATCGAGTTGCTTCTTTTTTGGAGTAAGAGATCATCTACAAATTTTACGGTTTTCTGGTACACCTGTTACAGAAACCATAAAATAAGTAGATGATCTCTTACTCCTTACTCCTTACACAGTTCTTGATTTCACGAAATATTCGAAGTTTTTCCATAAAATCAATTATACTTCAGTTATCCTTGTAGCCTCATCAAATCTGACCACACATTTGGAAACGGCATTAAATTTGCTACAAGATAAGAAGTTCTGTGTGCCAAAAACTTCTTATTACGAGCGTGGTAGGGAGATAAATATCACGATTCTGAAATGAACAAAATCAGTCATATTTCTGCGAAGTTCACAACGTTTCTGGGGAATTTCTGCACAACACAATTTTATTCTTTGAGATCCTCTAGAGTCTGAACGCGAATTTGATGTTCTTTTACTTTCAAAGTGTTCCAGTCATAAAAATCCACGTAAGACGTAAGGTCGGGGCTCCTTCGTGACCATTTTACCGAACCGTACCTTCCAATACATTGCACCCCAAAATATTCATTCATTTTGTCCCGTATATTCCGGCTATTATGAGCTGAGCAGCCATCCATTTGAAACCAGATATTTTGTCCGTTAGCCAGGACTATTTCATCCAATATGTCTCTTTAGCTGCTTTGGATTAATGTAATAAATTTTTCAGTGAGATCGGGAAATATTACTGGTCCGAAAAGTTCATCTCACATGACTCTCAATCACACGTTGGCCCTTAACTCATGTTGGAAATAGGAAACAATTGTCGCATGGGGGTTTTCCTTTTTCCATACATGACTATTTCGCAAATTTATCATAACCGATTTCGTGAAAGTGGTCTCATCAGTCCATAATACCCTTTCCCCCCACTCTTCTAACTTATTCAGGTACCACTTTCAAAGCGTTATTCTCGTCTCAGCATCAACAGGTATCAGATCCTGCACCTTTTTCAAATGATATTGATTTAACTTATTTTTTTGAGTTCTCGGTGAACTGTAGGAAGATGAATCCTCAATGTACAACCAATTCGACGAGTACCTGTTGGGGGGTGGTCTGGGACAGCTTGAAGTATAGCAGGTGCCTTGCTAACTATTTCGAACTCCCTCTCTGATTCGGAAACCACCAAGTGAGCCTGTTTCATCTAATCGCCTGAAGACTTGTACAATTTTTTTCCATTTGGTTTGGAATATTCCAGCTTTGTTATCTTCTTACCTATGATATTATGGCAGAGGACAAGCAGCTATCACAAGATTTTATATGTCATTCAAAAACACACTAAATGAGGTTTTTCTTCTAAAAAGGAAGATGTCCATAATTAATAATTTTTCATCGATAAAACCATTGGAGATATATCTTGCTTTTGTTCATCTCAAAATCGTGATATTCATCTCCTTACCACGCTCGCAATAAGAATTTTTTAGCGCATAGAACTTCTTATCTTGTAGCAAATTCAAACCCGTTTTCAGGTATGTGGTTAAATTTGATGAGGCTACAAGGATAACTGAAGTATAATTGGTTTTATGGAAAAACTAGAAACATTTCGTGAAACCAAGAAATGTGAAATTGAAGAATAACCATCAACATTACGACCATGCGTTCTATGACATTTTTTGTTGCAAATAACTTGTATGATCTCCGTTGAAGTTTTACCATTTTGAAAGTAGACCCTCTGTACCTATGGTGTAAATTAGAAATTATATTTTATTTTTCCTCTATACATCATTTACGTCAGTAAGTGAATCAGACGAAAAGAGACACAATTTACTTTCGGAGACGATACTTTCCCTTCTCTATATATCGGGTGTTTTTTTGGAGCGATAGAACTTTAAATTGAAATAGAACACATTTAAATTAGGATTGAAGCCAAATTTTTTTTATTTGAAAGATGATTTTATGACATTTATGTTCTAAAAATAATTTCCGACATATGTCCACCACGACTAGCTCTGAGGTACCGCATTCGACCAGCCCAATTTTGGACCACTTGTTCGAGTAATTCAGGCCTCATTTCATCAATAACACGAGTTATGTTGGCTTCCAAAGCGTCTATTGTTTCTGGTTTATCAGCATAAACCAATGACTTGACATAACCCCAAAAAAAATAATCCAGTGGAGTTATGTCGCATGATCTTGGAGGCAAATTAATTGGACCACTTCTCGAAATAACGTTATCGCCAAAGCTTTCTTTCAATAAATCAATTGTTACGGTAGCAGCATGAGGTGTAGCACCATCTCGTGGGAACCAAAACACTTCTGGATCAATATCATTCAAATTTTGAAATAAATAATCATTGATCATCGATCTGTAACGAGCAGCATTCTTTGTTACATTAGATCCAGCATCGTTTTTAAAGAAATATGGACCGATGATGCATCCAACGTGTAAAGCACACCATACAGTGCATTTTTCAGGATGCAACGGAACCTGCAGAACTTCTTGAGGATTGTTTTCACTCCATATACGGCAATTTTGCTTGTTTACATAGCCGTTCAACCAGAAATGAGCTTCATCACTAAACACAATTGTTCGATAAGAAAGTGATCAACTTCAAGCTGTTCTAGGGCCCAATCAGCAAAAAAACGACGCTTATTTTGGTCAAGTGGTTCTAGTTCTTGAAACAGTTTGATCTTGTATGGGTGTAGACCAAGATCTTGATTTTCCATGTGGTGGTTGCACAGAGTCCAACTTGTTCTGAACGTTCACGAATAGACAAATCTGGATCATCATTCACACTATGACTTACAGCAGCGATATTTTCTTCTGTACGTACAGTTCTTTGTCTTGTTGTTGTTGTATGGAGTAGAGAAAATGTTGTCCGAAATCTATCGATAGTTCGACAAATAAGCTGCTCTGATGGATGATTATATGAACCATAAATTTCATGAAGTGCTCTATAAGTTTACCAATACAACATTGATTTTGAAAATAAATTTCAACAATTTGTAAACATTGTTGCCCGTGAGTCTTTCCATGATAATTCATCAATGCTTACTGAAAAGAAATATCAAAACAACATGATTTCTACCTTCTGTCAAATCACAGTTATCCCTATCGAAAGTTCTATCACTCTAAAAAAAACACCCGATACTTCTTTGCAATGGTTTTGAGCAATTTCCCATATTCGACGAATCAACCATATTTTCACATGATAATAGTAAGTTATCTATTCAGATATACGAGTATAAATAAATCTTGCTTGAATAAGACCGGAAATATTTCGCGTTCTCTTGATAATCAGGCGGAACAAAAAATATCGACTCAGAACATACACGTACCTAGACATAATACAAATTTTCCTTCTGGCTTTCCTTTGAAGTAACTAACGTAATACGGTGAAAACTCCCTAATAGCAATTTAATGAAAACAAAGACCCTCCCTAATTAACGCAGGTGTACTGAACCCCTACAACCACTTCTGAACGACTCCGCTATAATCCACACTTACCACTCCGTTGTTGAACTTCCTGACGACACATGGCAAGGTTGCTGTTCCACCCACTTGTGCGACCACGACCGTGCAGTTTTCTGTCGCGAACACGGGACTCTTTTCTTTATCTGCTTGGTTTGAATTCTGCAAGGGGATGGTTTTGTTCTTCAGCTGATAGCTACGTCTGTAGCGTACGGTGGGGTTGTTCAAGGTTCCTGTAAAAAAGGTTTTCAATGAAGCGTCTACATCGACATATTATATTACCCTAGAATGGTATGCTTATATTTTTTGACATTCTGGGTATCGTGGCGTCATATATAACACCACTCATATGATACCGAAAAAAATAACAAATACGCACACAAGTTTGTGAATAGCAACGTTACAAACAAAATTAAAGAAAATCAGGATGATGAGGTTAGGACAGCCTTTTCAGAAGTAGAACTCTTTAATAATGCAACTTTTCGTCTATGTGGGCGTATATGAATAGTTGCGAAAAAATTTTAAAGGTGATTCCTTGCCAAAAAATATGGTGGGCCTTTCATATAAACTTAAATTTTTTGAGCCACCCCTGCTAAGTTACAGCCCTCTAAAGATGGCGCCTGAAAAACAGTCTAATTTTTTTCTTAAAATCCAAGAAACTGACAAGAATAAAATTCACCTGACATTTTGTGCGGGCGAGAACGCGCTGGAAAAAATTCTTGGCGGTGCTCCTCTATGATTGCAAGAGGTAGAAAAAGTCACCCCCAAACGTTCTTTCGCAAGAAACTTCTTTCCATAATCCTTTTTCACAATGAAAAAAATAATTTTGGAAAGCTTGATTCATTTTTAGCAAGATCTTCTGTAATTTTTGCTAAAATTCAAGGTTTAAAAAAAATTATCAACATGATGGGGTGAGTCGTAGAGCCTGGAATTATTTCCGAACTCGAATTTATCTACTGAGCGGCTGTCTGATTAGTTTTGATTAACTTTGATTCAATTACAATTTTTTTTAATTAAAACAAATAGTAGAAATTACTATGCTTTACTACCAAACAATATATATTACACATTTTCTTGTGACTCGAGTTTCGGGAAATGAACTATCCCATCATCAGACAACTATCGTTGTCTGATCCTCGAAACTCGGGACACAAGAAAATGTGTAATATATATTTTTTGGTAGTAAAACATAGTAATTTCTACAATTTGTTTTAATTATTATCAACTACCAAATAGTAACGGCTGAAAAAATTCAGTTTCTAATTTTTTTTAATTGGCTTATCATTTTAAGATTTTTGTTAGATACTCATTAAGATGACGGTGTACACAAGCACAGAAATGATCGATATGCATTTCGTTTACGATCTTTCTGGTAGTAATTCTGTTAAAGCATCCAGGAGATATGCACAAATGTTCCCTGAACGTGTGGCTCCACATCACATTCTATATACACGAATTCACCAACGACTACGAGGAAGTGGTACATTTGAAATAAATAAAAATAATTGCGATCGCTAGCCCAAAATTAGAATTCCAACAATAGAAGAAGCAGTATTAGATGTTGTGGACGAGCCAGCTGACATCAGTACTAGGAAAATTGCTCAGCAATGACCATATGACGGTGTTTGCGATATTAAACTTTTATATCCATATCACATCGAATGTGTACAGGCCCTGCTAACACGGTATTTTCCGAATCGTCTCCAATGCTCCACTTGGATTTAGGGAATGCTTGAACAATATCCTCAATTTTTGAAGAAGATCCTATTCACAGACGAAGCTAATTTTTCTAGAGATCCAATAACTAATTTTCATAATAACCACATATGGGGCAAAGAGAATCCTGACGCTATTACTGTAGCTCACCACCCAGAATAATTTTCTATGAATGTCTGGCTTGGATAAGTTGCGAATCAGTTAATTGGTCAAAAATTTCTACCACCTGAACTTCTTCAAAATATCCATTTGCGTGTCTGAAGGACAATGTGGTTTATGCATGCTGGGGCCCCCGCACATTTCAGTATGGGACCAGGTCAGCATTTAAATCATAAATATTCAAATCGTCGTATAGGGCGAGGTGGACCGATCCAGTTCTAACCTGCCCGATCACCAGATTTAAATCCCTCTGGAATTAACTTTTTGGGGCTATTTAAAAACATTGGTTTACTACAACACTCCTGTTCAATATATGAAAAAGTTAAGGAACTTCATTGTTCTTTAATGTAGAGTTATTCAGAATAGTTCCGGATTTTCTGACTTGGTAACCCAATAAATGCGCCGACGGCTAGACTCTTGTGTAACGGCTGAAGATGGTCACTTTGAACATTTAATATGATCACAAATAGCAGGAAAGAAATATTCATCGATAGAAATCAACAAATTTGTTGGTTACAATCGATGAATATTTCTCTCTTGCTATTTGTGATGTATTGCATTTGGCCTTTCGGCGCGCACGTTATCCCTATTTAATATGATATATACATTCTGTCAAGAAAGTACCGGGAATTATCGATTTAAATCTGGCGGGGCAATGAGGCAGGTAAAAACTTTTTCTCCTAGGTTGGTACCACTGTCCTTAATTACTATGCCAAGCTTGAGCGGGATCTGTCAACTAGTGTGTTTGCAACAGCTGATTAAGTCAGTCGATGTCAGAGTGCGTGCCGATTTTTACTATGGGTGATTACGTTGAGCAAAGAATTTGTTTAAAGTTTTGTGTTGCAAATGAATTTTCGTGTGCCGATGCATTGAAAATGTTGCAAAAGGCCTTTGGTGATAATGCTCTATCGAAAACTCGTGCATATCAGTGGTACAGAGCCTTCAAGGACGGTCGTGAAGAGGTCGAAGATAACGTCGATAAAATTAAGGAAAGGGTGCTGGAAAACCGTCGTACCAGCTTGAGAGATATAGCACATGATCTTAAGATATCCCACGAGTCCGCACGTACGATTTTGATTGATATTTTGGGCATGAGAAAGGTGGCCGCACGACTCGTACCGAAAGACCTGAATTTTCTTCAAAAACGTCATCGCGAACAGGTTGCTTCAGACATGCTGGATAGCTGTAATTCCGATTCTACATTCATGGAACGCATTATAACTGGTGATGAGACCTGGGTCTACGAGTACGATATGCAAACAAGCCAGCAATCATCGGAATGGGTGGCAAAAAATGAGCCGAAACCGAAAAAACCACGCCAAAGCCGCTCGAAAATGAAGGTGATGCTCATTGTTTTCTTCGATATCCGTGGCGTGGTGCACTACGAATTCGTTCCAGAGGGTCAGACGGTAAACAGGGAGTATTACCTAGGCGTTATGAAACGTTTGCGTGAGCGTATCCGTAAGAAGCGGCCAAATTTGTGGGCGAACAACTCATGGATTTTGCATGACGATAACGCGCCTTCTCACCGAGCTACGATTGTGACTGACTTTCTCGCCAAAAACTCAACAAACGTGCTTCAGCAACCACCGTATTCGCCGGATTTGGCTCCCTGCGACTTTTTCCTCTTTCCAAAACTAAAATTGCCCCTTCGTGGCACCCGTTTTGAGTCGATTGAAGCCATAAAACAAAATTCGGCGCGAGAGCTAAAGTCCATCCCGGAAAGCGCCTATAAAAAATGTTTCGATAATTGGAAGTGCCGTTGGCATAGATGTATTGGAGCAAATGGAGCCTATTTTGAAGGCTACCCAATAAATTTTGACGATTAAATGTAAAAATGTTGTTTTAATTGAAAATTCGCGGTACTTTCTTGACAGAGTAGTACTTTGTGAAAAGTTTAAAATTGTTTATTTTGTAACATTTATTTAATATGTGTACCAGTTCTCAATAAAAATGTCAACTTGCCTAATAGATAAATTTAAGGTCGAAAATAATTCCAGCCTATTCGACTCAGGCGTATTATCTGTTGAAAAGTTATTATTTTTTCAAAAATTGGGGATTTTAGCATGAAACGACAAGATACCTTATTTGCTAAGAATGGTTCAAGTTATCCAAAACAAATCTTCTTAGTGTAGTGGCTTTTTCTACAATCATAGAGGAACACCGAAAAAAATTTTTTGTGTGCATTCTCACCCGAATAAAATGTCTGGTTAATTTTATTCTTGTCAGTTTCTTGGTTTTTAAGAAAAAAATTAAAAACTGTTTTTCGGACGCCATCTTTACGGGGCTATAACTAAGCAGGGGGAGGCTCAAAAAATAAAGTTAACTTGAAACACCCACCCTATTTTTTGATAAGTAATCACCCCCTAAATTTTTTCGCAAATATTCATATACACCTTGTATTTTTAGACTTCTTCACAGCTAAAAATATACAACAAAATATCACAGAATATTCAACACATACTAGAGACTCCCCCAGAATTAATTGTTGTAGGCTAATGGTGTGAATAAATCATTGAACATACAGTGTATGCATGAAACTGAGTCAACATTCATAATCCCAAATAATAAAATTGTCAAAGATCAATACACCAGACATCACAAACGTATTCGAATCCGAACATAAAATACATATGTTTATGTTATTTTTTCTATTCGTTGGCCTCTACTAGTATTATACATATTGAGAAGGTTAATTTATGTAGTACTTAAATTTTGCGTGTCTTTTCTATCATTTACTGTAGAGTTAATATTTATATAGGTCATTTCGCTAATACATCTTTCATAATGAATAACCTCATAATCTAACACCTTGACATTTTCAAAATCAAAATGATGTAATTCATTAAAATAATGTTTGGCTATAGCTGTTTTATACATTTTATTACAGTGCTTAGGATGGCAATCATACTTGTGTTGTCTAACTCTATTTTTCAGATATTGCTTAGTCTGTCCTATACAGGGTGTCCCAACGAAAATTTAAGCCCCAAGAATTTAGAAACGAAGACTAAAAAAAAAATAGATCAACTTTTGTTTTGGGGAGGACAAATTTCCATCATGAGTTTGTTCCGAAAAAATCACCCTCATGCAGGCATCAACACCTAACATTTTTTGAATAGGGAAGAAATGTCGAATTTTAGTTAGTTTGAAATCAGTTCATTATTTACGAAATAATGTAATATTGAACTTACCGTCAAAAGTATATATTGAATATTTGAATCCCCCAAACTCAAGAACCTAATAGCTCTGAAGAATACAAAAATAATTTTCAAGTTCTGTAGGGAGAAAGAATTTCAATTAAAACAAATTGTAGAAATTATTATGTTTTACTATAATACCAATAAAAATATATATTACACATTTTCTTGTGACTCGAGTTTCGGGAAATGAACTATCTCATCATCAGACAACTGAAGACCTAACAGTAGTACAGAGGTTTTGAAACAAAAGTGATAAATATTTTGAATATTTCAATAGATTCTAGATAACACCTAATAGTGGTACAGAGGTTAACAAGCCGAACGTGATAAAAAACCGGGTTAAAAAAGAGGGGCCTTCTAACAGATATCGGAATGTTGGCAATCGACAAAGAAGGTTGTTAAACAGATGGTACCCATTTAAATATCTCAGATAATTTTTGGGGTTACATAGCTCCGTACAGTCATTAATTATTTTTACGTTATTTTGTTGTACATCTCAAATATTTGGATTTACATAGCTTCATACAGTCATTCATTATTTTTTTAAATTATTTTTATTGTGAACGAATTTGAAAATTCCAATAATCAAGTTTCTTTTCATTTGAATCTACATGTAAAATTTTCTTAAGATTTTCTTTTGTCGAAAGGAATTACTGTTTTCTAAAGAATGAGTGGCAAAAGTTGAATTTTTGTTTACTTTTGATTAAATTCATTTTATGTTCGTTGAAAAAGGTTTTAAACAGATGTTACTTTTTGAATATCTCAAATATTTTCGATTTACATAGCTCCGTACAGTCACTAATTATCTTTACATTATTGTTATTGTGAACTAATTTGAAAATTTCAACAGATTCTAGATAATAAGATAAGTTTCTTCCCTTTTGATTCTACATTTAAAATTTTAAGATTATCTATTGTGGGAAAGGAATGACCGTTTTCTAGACAATGAGTGGCAAAAGTAGAATTTTGTTTATTTTTTATGAAACTCATTTTATTTTCGTTGAACCTCGTCTTGAAGGAACGTCCTGTTTGTCCTATATATTTATTACTGTACGTAGAACAAGATAACTCATAAACTCCTTATTTGTGTATGTTTGGAGTAGGGTCCTTTGCGTTAAATAATACCGATGATAATTTGTTTTGCGTTTTGAAGGCAATATTGATATCTGATTTTGAAAAACTATTGGCCACTTTTTGACTTATGCTACCACAGTAGGATAGAGAAATTAATTTTTCTTTTTCTTCAGTTTTTATGATGGGATAAATTTGGCTCATAGCTATTTTAGATAGTTCATAGAAAAAAATGTCAAGAATAACATCTGTCAGAATTTTGTCATAGATTTCATAGAAAACCTCGTATAGTATCATAAACGGATTAAAAAATATTTGTCTCATTATATCCATCCTCATAAGAATGAGTTAATGAGAATATCTTGTATATCAACGGTTTCAGGAACGTATTCCAGAAGCATTTTTTGGAATTTATCACGTAATAGAATACTTTCAGATCCATTCCGATAGAAATTTTCAATCAAGTTGATTTCCATGATCAGATATATAGGACGAGGAGCTGCCGCATTATTAAATGGGCCCATAATTGAAAAATCTCGAAAAAGGAGGGATACAGCCTAGAGGACAACTCCCATCCAATTCTGTGGGATCTCTTCAGTCCAATACCGCTAAACGAGCTCTGGCATATAACAAAAAAAGCCCCTAAATGTTCCAGCCGGCACCGTTTCTATAGTTTCGTTGTCATTAATTTTTATTACGACACATTTTTCACCCTTTTCGCTCTCTGTGAAATACACTGTGTAAGGTTGTTTCGCGCTAGGTCTACTGTGAACTGGCTTTCATATAGATTAATAGGAGTTACAGACTTTTACCCCAACCTATCCCCATTCATTGCTGAAAAAAAAATAGAACGTGGTAAAATGACACGAGCTATTTTATAAGATTTCACAAGGCCATGAAATTTCATGGTTCCCTTGGGAAAAATTCTGACTTGACTGAATGTCTCTTTCACCGTCAACACACAGGTTCTTCTCCACTCAGCCGAAAATGGTAGTTATATTATTTTCTTGTTATTAAAATGAATTATGTTTCCTTTTGCACTCATTCTCAATATACTCAAAGGTTTCGTCTTCTTGGCATCAAAAGAGAAAAGGAAATTGAAAGAATGTAAATATTCGGCTCGAATGACCAATAAAAGAATTACTTAGTATGTAGATTTCCCTTTTTGAATTCTTCTTTGTAATTGATTATCGTCAAATCAATTAGTATGCAAATTCTGGGATAAGCATTATTCAATGGGGATTCAGAGAGGTTTATTAGACTTTATTGAATCATTTACAGCCTAAAAACATATTTTACAATGTACAATTTCGAATTATTTTACCTAAAACTTGAGAGAATTGTTTCTGTGTAGTATTGGGCTCTAATTGCGGTATGGGAGTAGATCGATTAGCTTTTTCACGTTATTCACTTCCGCTGAGTTCACCTTTACTGGGTTCACTTCATACATGTACTATATACTTACAAAAAAAATATAGTAGATAATACATTCACTTCTAGGGTGTTTATGGCAATATAGTATTATCCTGAGAGAGTGTTTCCTAAAAAGTCAAAGCGAATGCGAACATAAACTTATTCAAGAGCAGAGAGAGAAAAAGAGATAATGTGTGATTAGAACTTACTTGTTCAGACAGAGAGAGTGTGTGTATGTGAAATTTGCCTGACCGTTTGGTCGAAGCACACACTGTGTGTGTGTTTGTAGGCCGAAAGCCAAAGAGAGACTTGTCAATGTGTCTTAACCGAGTGCTAAAAGGATTCTACTTGTGTGTTTAGCAAGGACCCAAGAAGAGACCGAACTGGAGGCAGGTACCAATATTTAAGGGAGGAAATGCCAAGTTGGTAGCAAATTATAGACCAAACACTTTAATAACACATTTGACAAAAACAATGGAGAAAGTTCTCAAGATGAGATTATCAGCTTACATCATTAAGTACTATCTTTTATCTGATAAGCAGTTTGACTTCAGGGCGGGGATGTCCACAGAGGATGCTCTGCTGTCTCTGACTTCTATAGTGTCTACGGCGTTGGATGAGGGGAAGCCGAGTCTCTGTGTGTTTGTCGACCTGTCGAAGATGTTTGACACCGTTAGCCATGATTCACTCTTGCAGACCCTCGGAGATATCGGTATTAGAAGCAATCCACTTGACTTATTCAAAATTTACCTAACATGTAGATCCCAGTCTGTGAGAGTGGACAGCGTAATGAGTGACAGGAGAGGGGTGCAGTTTGGGATCCCACAAGGTACGGTTTTGGGGCTGATGTTTACTGTGAGATTTGCAGGAGATATTCTGGAATTAGCGGACGACACTGCAGTTTTTTATAAAGCAGATATTTGGAATGAGCTCAAGGCCATTGTAGAGACAGGTTTTCCTCAGCTGAAAAATTGGCTTGAATAAAGATTACTCACGGTCAACTTAAAGAAAACATCTTACCTGCTTTTCAGTTTAACTAGATCTAAAATAACATCATTTAGTTCTATTAGGATTATTACAACGGAAGAAGATTTTACCATACTGTTTGAGGAAAATATGAGAGTGATGATGGATTGTAATTTGAGATGGAATGAGCACACAATATGTTTGTAGGAAGTTGAGAACAATTTTGAATAGATTCAAATGCCTGAAGAATCTACTAACTGTCCATCAGTTGAAGATCCTGTATCATGCTCTGGTCGAGACTCTTTTGCGTTATGATATAGTTTGTTGGGGGAATGCTTTGAAGACGCATATACGCAAACTTAAAATTCTACAAAAAAGATTTTTGAAGACCATTCTTCGAAATCCGAGATACCCATTAGATAGTGTTTTTTTGGAGGCGTGTGTTTTAGATGTTCACCAGCTGTATTGTTTCAGTGTTACCATGAAATACCACTGTGGCGGAGATAGTTCTTCCTTACCTGCTGACTTCTACGAAACCCAAGGGAATAATAATTTCATCTTGCGGAGGGTGCAAAAATGTTTCGGACAAGCGTCATTTTCTTACACTGCCCCGAGATTTTACAATTTTATTCCTCAGGAGATTCGGCGCATCACTGATTTATCGCGGTTCAGAAGCAAGTTGAGATCATTTTTATGGCCCAGCATCAGAGTGTGCTTGCTGATATAGTTGAGATGCGGATTTTAGGCATGGATTCTTGTTTGCTTTTTTTGTGTTTGTGTAACATAGTATTGTACTGAACTTTATTTTTGTTGGTTTCAGCTTATTGTACAATTTATGTTGCTTGTCTTATTCAGTTTGAATTTTTGTTATGCCTTGAAACAAGTGTTCAACACTTATCAAGGATTTTTGTGTTTATTCACACCATTTTATGCATATCATTTTTACTCTTTATGATTGAATTGAATAAACGTTTCCATTATTTATATACATAATTCCCAAATGTATATTTTCCAAATCAATAAATATTGCAATACTTTGCTACAGAAAACCATGTTTTATTAAACACTGAAATCTTGCGCTCTTATTGAAATTATTATACAATTCCTGATATCCAATATATTGATCACCAAAGAATCCAGAGCGCAGAGTACTTTTTTAACATATTGTCGTTTTTCGTGGATATGGCAATGAAAAAATCATATTTAATTATACTAACTGACAATGAAACTTCAACACCCAGAAGGAGCTGTTTAAATTTAAATTTTTTTTTTTTTGGTAAAACATGGATAGTATAGCAAGGAGTAAGTGATTAAAATTTGGAGAAAAAAATCTTGAAGGTCTTTTCATGTAAACATGTTTTGTTACTTAAATATGTAGTCGCAATTTTTTAAATTTTACAACAAACCAGCTGTTCGAGGAGATCCAAAATCGATGTTTAGTTGTTGTTAAAATGTCTAAAGTACGTGTACGCGGAATTTATCGCCATTTAAGTGAATTTGAAAGAGGTCGAATTATTGGTCTACGAGAGGCGGGGTTGTCATTTCGAGAAATCGCTAACAGAAATCCAACTACTGTTATGAGATGTTGTCAAGCGTGGTTTGATAATGCCCAAAATCGAAGAAGAATAGGCACCGGACGTCGAAGGGGCACAAATGAAGTTCAAGATCGACGTCTAAGACTTATGACTATTAGAGACCGATTTGCGACAACCCGATCTTTGGCTGATGATTGGTTAGGAGAACATCCTGTAACTGTTCGAAAGGTTTACCGCCGGATGAGGTCTTTTGGACTGCAGCATTATCGACCCCATCTTGTGTTACCTCTGACGGTTGAGCATCGTCGGCAACGATTACAGTGGTGCAGAGAACGTCAACATTGGAATATCGAATGGCATCAGGTCGTCTTTTCTGATGAATCTTGATTCTCCTTAGGTACACATGATGGCCGAAGAAGGGTAAGACGACATCGGGGAGAAAGACGTGAACCTGAGTTTGATATTGGGCATCATGTACAGTGGACAGTAGGCGTTATGGTATCGGGTGCTATTGCACATAGAGTTAGTTTAAACTTTTTTGAAGCGACCCATGTAAATATTTTGCCATGGCCTCCCAGATCCCCCGATATTTCGCCCATAGAGCATGTTAGGGACATCATGGGTAGAAGGCTTGGAAATTTACCCCAGCCCTCACGGACTTTGGCGGCTCTGAGACATGAACTCAGGTAGCTTGGGATAGTATCCCTCAAGAAGAAATAGACCATCTTATTGCATCAATGCCAAGACGGTTTGGGAAGTAAATAGATAATCGCGGTGGACAAACACATTATTAACAAATTTATTTAAAAAAATTCTAAACCCGTTTTTTTCTTCAAATTTCAATCATTTGCTCCTTGCTATACTATCTATGTTTCACCAAAAAAAAATAAAATTTAAACAGCTCCGTCTGGGTGTTGCAGTTTCTTTGTCAGTTAGTATATATCTTCGTTACCTCAGTTTATCAATTCATTCAAAAGGAAGCAGGCAATGTTAAAAGTTATTGCAAGTTTGTACAGAGACAGAGATACTGGCCCTCTATATAAAGTTCTTCTTAAATACTCCACATTTTTTGAACATTGAATCGTGTTTTGCTATGACTGACCTTGTAATTCCATCCACTATACTACCAAAAGCCCCGTACGTTCATAGCGTATTCCGCCAACTTACATTAAATGCAAAATTCAAGATAACTACCCACTCTTCCTGAACGTATCTGATATCTCCGCCCGTTACACATACATGGAACTATAAATAATTAATTCAACTGCAAGGAACATATTTTCATTGGAGTTTCAACATACAGACTTGAGGCTATAAATTCAGCCAGTCTTGGCTCATGGAGAATATACGTGCCTCCCTTTATATGTGAAATACGAGTACACCGCTCGCGGTTCCCTGAACGGGAACACATTTTACGTCTCGCCCAGACATCCCTTAACGAATATTTTGAAATTAGATACCTTAATTGACAACAGAAAGGAAATAGAGGTATAATGAGTTCGACTGTTTTGAAATCAGATGTTGTTCAGATGACAAAGGTTGCGCACACTTCTTAGATTGAATTGCAAATACTCCTACAAAGCAAATAAATCGACTCTTCGAAATTTCTTTTGTCGATAAATTTTAATATTCCTTGTATCACATCGAGATCACATCTGTCTTTTCATATTGATGTACCTAACACTCAGCACTACTTTTTTGTTCACTCACGGCGATGTGTAGGAGTTAGATTATACATCAGAAGGTTTATATCTTATCTTGTCAATGTCACCATTTGGAAACTTAGTATACAGTGCATTTCAGACCTGCAGAAAATTTTTTTTTTTCTAAAATTGCTGAAGATATTTTGGAAAGTAAAATGAATACACACAAACAGCTCACATCAATAACATGAGCTATGTAAAAATCTATGTTCCGATTTAATCATTCGGAGTGGAGTGTTTTTTTAAAGTGATGAAACCTTCGATAGGGATAACTGTGATTTGACAGAAGGTAGAAGCCATATTGTTTTGACATTTCTGTTCAGTAAGCATTGACAAATTATCATGGAATGACTCACGCCTCAAGAACGTTTACAAATTAATGAAATTTATTTTCAAAATCAGTGTTCTATTCGCAAAACTTAAAGAAGAGCACTTCGTGAAATTTATGGTTGACATAATCGTCCATCAGAGCAGCTTATTCGTCGAACTATCGATAGATTTCGGACAACATTTTCTCTAAGTGAGTCATAGTGTAATGATGATTCAGATTTGTCTATTCTTCGACGTTCACAACAAGTTGGACTCAGTTGGACACCACATAAAAAATTTTACGTAAAGATCTTGGTCTACACCCCTGGTTCAAGAACTAAAGCCACTTGACCATAATAAGCGTCGTTTGTTTGCAGATTGGGCCCTAGAACAGCTTGAAGTTGATCCACTTTTTATCGTAAAATTGTGTTTAGTGATGAAGCTCATTTCTGGTTCAACGGCTATGTAAACAAGCAAAATTTCCGTATATGGAGTGAAAACAATCCTCAAGAAGTTCTGCAGGTTCCATTGCATCCTGAAAAATATACTGTATGGTATGCTTTATTCGCTGGAGGAATCATCGGTCCATATTTCTTTAAAAACGATGCTGAAGCTAATGTTACAGTGAATGGTGCTCGTTACAGATCGATGATCAATGATCATTTGTTTCGCTACCGTAACAATTGATTTAGTGAAAGAAAGATTTGGTGATAATATTATTTCGAAAAATGGTCCAATTAATTGTCCTCCAAGACCATGCGACATAATTCCACTGCATTATTTTCTTCGGGGCTATGTCAAGTCATTGGTTTATGCTGATACACCAGAAACAATAGACGTTTTGGATGTCATCATAATTCGTGTTATTGATGAAATAAGGCCTGAATTCCTCAAAAAAGGGGTCCAAAATTGGTCTGGTCGAATGCGGTTTCTCAGAGCTAATCGTGGTGGACATATGCCAGAAATTATTTTCAAAACATAAATATCATGAAATTCTCTTTCAAATAAAAAAAAATTGGCATCAATCTTAATTTAAATATGTTTTATTTCAATTTAAAGTTCTATCTCTCTAAAAGAAAACACCCCTATATTTACACTAGCAATTCTCCCCTGGAATTTGACTTCTTTCTGACTATAAATTTTTCACTCTTTTCTTCTGTTGGGTCATTATTGAACTGAATTCATTCTACCAAACTTTGTCTGCATGTTCTATTATTTATTCAAATATTTTGTCATGGAGAAGCAATTTGAACGAGATACACGATTTTAGTAGCACGTTCCCAGCTATATTATGAATAAAACTATTACATAACTGAATAAAATATTAATGATGTACATGACAGTTTTCAGTTTTTATCTCCAATCTAGATGGAAAAGGTCCAACTCGTTACACACTTAATATGAGGAATATTTTCAAACCTCATGTACAGCTCCGATGTAAAGTCTCTTCCATTAACAGCGCCGCATTCTGTTTTGTGAATAAAACACATTATTTATTTGAAAATTATTGAAATTTTTATGTCATTATAAATTTCAATGGATACCATTTGTTACGAAACAAAACATTAATCAAATGTCCACCACGGAAAAACTGACAGGAATGAAGTCATTGAATCCAATTTTCCATGAGTCTCTCACACAAATCAGGTCGTATGTTAGCAAATACTCGCTCAATATTGATCTGTAAATCGTGGAAATTTGCTGAATAATTGGTGTTAACCAATTACCTAATGTAACCGCAAAGAATGAAGTCCAATGGATTTGAATCGCAGGAACGAGGCGGATAATTTATCGGTCCATTTCTTGAAATAAGCGAATCACCGAATACACGACGCTCTAAATGATCTGTTGGTTTGAGTTTTCGGATTAAAACAATTTTGTATGGATGTGAACTAAGGTATTTTCGTGAAATTTGCAACTAAAACGTCTTCGTAGTTCTTGTGAACGTCGAGAAATTGATAAATTTTGGTCTTCACGATCACTTTCACGTACGGCAGCAATATTCTCTTCACTTCTTGAATTTCTTTGTCTCATTGGCACTGTAACATCATGAAGTGTGAAATTGGTTTCGAACTTATTCGCTAAACGCTCAACCGTTCTTTTATCCGGATGATTATAACGAGCAAAAATTGAGTTAAAGTACGTAAAGTTAGAGTAACAGATAACAATTTTCCATAATGATTTTAAATTATTTTTAAACGTTGTTGGATTATGAACTTTTCCATGATTATATGGTAGACCTTAACAAACGCAATCGTCAATTTCACAAATAAACAATTGCTGCCATGCGTGAGTTATGTCAATTTATAAACTGGGTGTTCCCATTGAAAGCCCTTCACTTTTGACGAGCCTATGACGACTGAAATGGTTCGTCGAAGGGTTGAGAAATATCGATACAAAGACCAACGCTCCAAAAGACCTAGGTGTCGGAATTAACCGGAGTTGAAACTACTCGTGGAATAGAGGAAGAAAAACAAAGGCCAAGCTCGGAAAGAGTGAGTTATCTTAAACCCTAAGATCAAGTTGTAATAGACACAGTGGGATACTTAACGTTAAATTACGATCTTCTGAAGATATCTTTGAAGAGCCATGATGATACTGAAACGAGCTTCAACTGATAGTCCGAAGAAGTCGAGTACCAGAAATACTGAAAAAGAACCGAGAGGAAGTCGTGAAGCACTTATGAGGAAATACAACGTAGGTAGTCCCTTAGAACGAGTGACTATTGATATTGCGGTCCCATTCCCAGAAGCAGAAAAAAAAAAAGAATGGCGATAGATTACTTTACGAAATAGGTCGAAGTCTATGCCATCAAAAATCAGGAAGACACCACACTTGCCGATATATTGATGAAAGGGATGTTAAGCCATTTTAGAGTCCCACTGGAGCTACACTCTGTCCAGGGACGAAACTTCGAATCCAACCTATTCCAAAGTGTGTGTACATTATTAGGGATCCGTAAGACCAGAACAACAGCTCAGTTAGATGACATGATTGAAGGAATGAATAGAACTGTGGAAAAATATCTGATTAAGGTAGTCTTTGAACATCAAAGAAACCCGCATATACATTCTGTCAAGAAAGTACCGGGAATTATCGATTTAAATCTGGCGGGGCAATGAGGCAGGTAAAATTTTTTTTTCCTAGGTTGGTACCAAGGTCCTCAATTACTATGCCAAGCTTGAGCGGGATCTGTCAACTAGTGTGTTTGCAACAGCTGATTAAGTCAGTCGATGTCAGAGTGCGTGCCGATTTTTACTATGGGTGATTACGTTGAGCAAAGAATTTGTTTAAAGTTTTGTGTTGCAAATGAATTTTCGTGTGCCGATGCATTGAAAATGTTGCAAAAGTCCTTTGGTGATAATACTTTATCGAAAACTCGTGCATGTCAGTGGTACAGAGCCTTCAAGGACGGTCGTGAAGTGGACGCCCATCGACGGCTTCGATCGAAGATAACGTCGATAAAATTAAGGAAAGGGTGCTGGAAAACCGTCGTACCAGCTTGAGAGAGATAGCACATGATCTTAAGATATCCCACGAGTCCGCACGTACGATTTTGATTGATATTTTGGGCATGAGAAAGGTGGCCGCACGACTCGTACCGAAAGACCTGAATTTTCTTCAAAAACGTCTTCGCGAACAGGTTGCTTCAGACATGCTGGATCGCTGTAATTCCGATTCTACATTCATGGAACGCATTATAACTGGTGATGAGACCTGGGTCTACGGGTACGATATGCAAACAAGCCAGCAATCATCGGAATGGGTGGCAAAAAATAAGCCGAAACCGAAAAAACCACGCCAAAGCCGCTCGAAAATGAAGTGATGCTCATTGTTTTCTTCGATATCCATGGCGTGGTGCACTACGAATTCGTTCCAGAGGGTCAGACGGTAAACAAGGAGTATTACCTAGGCGTTATGAAACGTTTGCGTGAGCGTATCCGTAAGAAGCGGCCAAATTTGTGGGCGAACAACTCATGGATTTTGCAGGACGATAACGCGCCTTCTCACCGAGCTACGATTGTGACTGACTTTCTCGCCAAAAACTCAACAAACGTGCTTCAGCAACCACCGTATTCGCCGGATTTGGCTCCCTGCGACTTTTTCCTCTTCCCAAAACTAAAATTGCCCCTTCGTGGCAAGTCGTTGCCCCGTTTCGAGTCGATTGAAGCCATAAAACAAAATTCGGCGCGAGAGCTAAAGTCCATCCCGGAAAGCGCCTATAAAAAATGTTTCGATAATTGGAAGTGCCGTTGGCATAGATGTATTGGAGCAAATGGAGCCTATTTTGAAGGCGACCCAATAAATTTTGACGATTAAATGTAAAAATGTTGTTTTAATTGAAAATTCCCGGTACTTTCTTGACAGAGTAGTATTCACAATGGCTTTCAGGTCATCAATACAAGAATCGAAAGGAGAAACTCCAGTTTGTATCGGGTGTTTTTTTAAGAGTGATAGAACTTTCGATATGGATAACTGTGATTTTACAGAAGGTAGAAGCCTTTTCAGTAAGCATTCGTGAATTATCATGCAAATACTCACACCGCAACAACGTTTACAGATTGTTGAAATTTATTTTCAGAATAAGTGTTCTATTCGCCACACTTATAGGGCACTTCATGAAATTTATGGTTTATATAATCGTCCATCAGAGCAGATTATTCGTCGAAGTATCGATAGATTTCGGACAACATTTTCTCTACTCGATGCAACAACACCAAGACAACGAACTGTACGTACTGAAGAAAATATCGCTGATGTAAGTCATAGTGTTAATGATGATCCAGATTTGTCTGTTCGTCGACGTTCACAAAAAGTTGGACTCTGTGTATCCACCACATGGAAAATTTTGCGTGAAGATCTTGGTCTAGACCCATACAAAATCCAACTGGTTCAAGAACTTTAGTTCTTGAAGTTGCTTTAGCAACTTGACCATAATAAGCGTCGTTTGTTTGCTGATTGGGCCCTAGAACAGCTTGATGTTGATCCACTTTCTCATCGTAAAATTGTGTTTAGTGATGAAGCTCATTTTTATTTGAACGGCTATGTGAACAAGCAAAATTGCCGTATATGGAGTGAAAACAATCCTCAAGAAGTTCTGCAGGTTCCATTGCATCCTGAAAAATGCACTGTATAGTGTGCTTTACACGCTGGAGGCTTCATCGGTCCATATTTCTTTAAAACTATGCTGGATCTAATGTTACAGTGAATGATGCTCATTAGAGATCGATGATCAATGATTATTTGTTTCAAAATTTGAATGGTATCGACCCAGAAGTGTTTTGCTTCCAACAAGGTGATGCTACACCTCATGCTGCTATCGTAACAATTGATTTATTGAATGAAAGATTTTGCGATAACATTATTTCGAGAAATGGTCGAATTAATTAGCGTCCAAGATCCTGCGACCTAACTCCACTGGGTTATTTTTTGAGGTTATGTCAAGTCATTGGTTTATGCTGATAAAACAGAAGCAATAGACGCTTCAAAACCCAACATAACTAGTGTTATTGATGAAATAAGGCCTGAATTACTTTACGAAAAAGTGGTACAAAATTGGTCTGGTCGAATGCGGCTCCTCAGAGCTAGTCGTGGTGGACGTATGCCGGAAATTATTTTTAAAACATAAATGTCATAAAACTATCTTTCAACTAAAAAAAAAATTGGCTTCAATCCCAATTTAAATGTGTTTTATTTCAATTTAAAGTTCTATCACTCTAAAAAAAACACCCGATATAATGTTCGGCTGGGAAATACGGTTGCCATACGATTTCGAGTTTGAATACAAACCAGGTGAGGAGATAGCTGGTGAAGAATATTTAAGCTGTCTGAAGGTAGAGAAGACGTCAATATGCATACATCAAAACGCTGAAAAGAAATCTTGACAAATAGAGGGAGTTCATTCTTGTGATCATTGAAAATACTAAGAGATCGTTGAACCTTGTACAACCTATAATGTTTTTTATATATTTGATGGCTTCTTCTTCATGTGTATCATTTGACTGCAGATGACGTGTTGCCCCTGTTGCAAAAATTCATAAACACAAGTGTATATCATTCGAATTTTCATCAAAGCAATGTTTAGAAAAGCTTCGCATCAGACTTCATAAATCTGAAGGGACGAACCCTAACACTAATAAGGAAAAATCAAAGGAACAGATTGCTCTGACTCGCCTGCCTTTCTCAAACAAGAATATTACCTTCTCTATTCAGGGGATGAAGTCTTTTATATTCCACTTAACATTCAATATAGCTCTCCTCAGACGGCAGCCCTTCTCAAGAATGGCGAATCTCATATTCCTCGAATACAATACGATATTAATACTCTTCCACAGCCATGGTCCTTGGGTCATCCAGGACTGTGACCACCCTCATTAGTTATCCTATTTTCCACCATGTATTTTTTACTAGTTGGAGGGTTGTCGTTGTACGAACCCTCGAACTTTCCCTTTGTATGCGTCAGCTTTATAAATTGTTGATAAAAACGTAAATAGGAGCTTTTGGGCAATTAACGAAAATCTTTTTTTTATTTCAGTGTCAAATTTGAGTATAATTAGAGAAATCGTGATGAACATTATAATTGGAATCATAAAAAGGCCAATATGTACTCAAAATTGAATGAAATACAATATATCTTCTTTTCGTTTCAAAGCGAAACCATTGGCAATAGTCTGAACTGAAAATTATTGAAATGTCTACCTGCGTTTCTCAATGAATAATGTAAGGGAAACGATTGCTCAGATTAAGTAGAGATGAAATGGACCGTATTAACATAGGTTAAAGCGTTGCGATGACATCAGAAAACTCTTTGATACAGGAACTGCCCTCATATTCGTTGTCTGCAGCGGATTATGTCTGAATTATCACTATCAACAGTTCAAATAAGGGCATAATTGTATAGCGGGAATTGATACTGAGTAAATGAAAGAATTGCTTGATATGTAGATATACCTCTATGAATTCTTCGTAGTAATTGATTGACCTCAATCAATCATTATGCAAATTCTAGGATAACCATACTTCAATGGGGATTAAGAGAGATGTATATTAGATTTTATTGGTTTTTTGCAGTCTGAATACAAATATTACAAATGTACAAATTTTAGTTGTTTTACCCAAAAATTGACGGAATTGTTTCGGTGTAGTATAGATCTCTAACTGCAGTGAAAACACTATATTACTCGTAGAGGAGTAGATCGATGAGCTTTTTCACCGTTGTTCACTCAACCATGTACTATCTAATTACAGATAAATAATGCAGATAATACATTCCCTTCCAGGACTCTTATTGCGTTGTGATCTTATCAGGAGAGGGTGTTCCTTGCAAAGTTAAAGTGAATGCGAATACAAACTTATTCAGAAGAAAGAATGTGTAATTATAACTTGAGGGTTCAGACAGAGAGAAAGTGTGGTTAGAACTTACTTATTCAGAGAGAGAAAGTATGTGGGTTCAGAACTTTATTATTCGAAAAGTAGAGAAAATTGCGTGACCGTTTGGTCGAAAAACAACGGGACAGTGACTGTTTGTGTTTGTAGGTCGAATGCCAACGAGAGATTTCTCGATGTGTGTTCCCCGAGTGCAGAAAGGGATACCGTCCGATGCTAAGCGCAGAAAGCAGGTAGAACTTTAGGGTAGGTGGCACCCTTCGCCGACTTTCAACACTCGGTTAGTTAATTTCAGTTTTGAGTACTATTGTCCCATTTAGAGTTCTAGGAAAAAATTTGAGATTTTTGAGAAGCTTATATTGCTGGACCTTGCGAACGTCATTTTAATGTACCTGCCCAGTAAAAATGAAAAATATCTTGTTCGATATCGTAGAATTCGAACAGCAAATAATGGCGGTTTATATGATATGATATTTTGATCCTGATACTCTTAGATCTTCTGTGAAGATCCCTCAGTAGTTTTTCAGATTTTACGAGTTAGGAGTACAGTTGTTTTCTGGTTAGGCTTTGTTACTGATTCCTTACGCCACTTTAGGCGTGATTTAGGATAATTAGCGATTTCTGTAGCTATGTAGCAGGTGTGCTAAGCGATATGCAGTACATGCGATTTATGTATGCACTCCGAAGACTTCTTAAATAATGTTCCTCTTCAATGTAGAGGCGAGGATTCTGATACCATTTTTAAACTGCGCAGGAGTTATGGCAGCATTTCAAACTGTTAAAAATTTACGTGAAAAATTCATTAGAAATGAAATGCCCTCACGGCAATTTGTTCGTGAAAACTGGATCATCATTTGAAAGTACAACGAGTTCACGTTCTCGTCCAGTGAGCACACTTGAAAACATTGCTGCTATAACTAGTAGTCGTGCTCAAGAACTGAACATTTCTTGCACTTCTCTGAGGAGGATTTTGACTTCGAGACCTCGATATGAAGACTTACAAAGTTCAACTAATTTAAGAAGTCGTGACCTTCTGATCAATGGACAAATGATCGAATGGGATTACTGATCGCATTTCAAAGAGAAATATAAATAATCTTCAGCTCATTTTCACCTTGGAGAAGTATTTCTTGTGGGGATCCGTTGAGGATAAGTGTTACGTTAGCCATTCAGAAACGATTGATGCCTTGAAACACGAAATCTAAGTTGCCAATGATGAGATTGAGCCCCAAACAATCTACAATGTACTGATCAGATGGGGTAGCCAGTCGCGGAGGTCATTTGAATTATATTGTTTTTGATTCGTGAATGTCAAGGTTCCACCTGTCTAATGAACTAGTAACAGAAAAATATTCATTAGTTTTTTATTGAGTCGATCATAAATGAAAATTTCAAACACTCTCTACATAAACACTGAAAATTTCATACCGGTATGAAACCTACTTTATATTACAAATATATAATTTTTTGAATGTATCGGTCTCTACTTGTCGGAAATACATCTCGATGATTAAAGTAAAACAACTTAATTTCCGCTAGTTCATTTAATTTCACAACAACTGTTTCGTCATGACAACATGATTTCGTCAGGTGAGTATGGTACTAACTACATATTTGAGTTTGAGTTCCTTAAATATTCAAAATGTACAGAACAGAAGGTAGTGGGAATTTACAGTAATTTGTTTTTTTTATTATAACACAAAGTTTCAGAAAAGGTTAAGTAAGGGGGATGTATTGAGGTCCTTTTGGTCGTTTAGGAGAATCTGTTTTTTATTGTATCTATTAATTTCGAGGGCTTCTAGGTAGTTCAACCTGAGGTTCTTTTTTTCTAGGTGTAAGATTTTGAAGTTATTGTCAAAATCATGTCCTGTTTGCAAAAGATGGTTAGCATATGTTGAATTTTCGTTTTTTCCAAGATATGCTTTCGCGTGTTCACGTATCCAACTGCCAAAAGATCTACCTGTCTGACCCACATATACAGATGGGCAAGTACCGCAGTTTAACCTATAGACTCCAGACTTTTTGTTTTTATGGATCAAATCTTTATTTTTTTTTTAATTTCCTAACATGTTTCTTGTTTTGAATGAAATGTTGCTGTTACTCTTTTTCTTTGAATATCTTGCTATTTTTTCGGACTTTTTGTTTATTTACGTTAAAGAAATATATTTTGTATCAATAGCTATTGGTTGGATATACAAGCGATATTGACTTTTTCAATTGCATTCGTTTCAATAATTTATTCATAATGAACGGATTGAAACCATTGTTAAATGTAATCTGTTTTATTATATTCAGTTCTCTATCAAAATTCTCTTGTGTCATAGGTATGTTGATTAATCTAAATATCATGCTATTATAAGCTGCTATTTTTTGAGAATGTGGGTGATTAGAATTTGAGTGGATCGTATCATCTGTATGAGTGGGTTTCCGGAAAATTAAAAAGTCATATTTATTGTTAATTTCTGAAATTTTTAGATCTAGAAAAATGATGCTGTTATTTTGTTCTATTTCTTTGGTGAATTTTATTGTGGGAGATAATGTACCTATGCATTCTAAAAACATCGCAAGCTGTCTACTGGTACCGGTGAATAAAGATAAAATATCATCCACGTGATACCAATAAATGAAATATTTGAAGAAGGATTTTGGTTTCCAGGAAGTCCATAAATATTTGGAATAATTTCGGACTAAGTGGGTTTCCCATAGTGAGACCATCATTTACTTCGTAAAATATTCCATTAAATAGAAAATACTTCGAAATATATATATTTCGAATAATGCTAAACTCATTCATTTCTACGTCCAAAATTTGTCCACAGTTAAAGAATAAAAAAATCTGATAGAAATGCTATTAGTAAAAAATAGAACTAATCCGGTTATAAAACAAGTATTATTGAAATCTCAAAGGTTTGTTTGGACCAAAACTATTTTTTATTAAGGGAATATTTTAGGAAGCTAATGATGGTTTTTAAATATTTCATTTATTGGTATCGTTACGTGGATGATATTTTATCTTTATTCACCGGTGCCAGTAGACAGCTTGCGATGTTTTTAGGATTTATAAATACATTATCTCTCACAATAAAATTCACCAATGAAATAGAACCAAATAACAGCATCAATTTTCTTGATTTGAAAATTTCAAAAATTAACAATAAACATCACTTTTCAATTTTGCGTAAACCCACTCATACAGATAATACGAAGCACTCAAATTCTAATCACCGGCATTGTCAAAAACTAGCAGCTTATAATATCAAGATATTTAGATCAATTAACGTACCTATGACACAAGAAAATTTTGATAGAGAACTGAATATAATTAAACAGATTGCATTTAACAATGGTTTCAATCCGTTCATTATAAATAAATTATTGAAACGAATGCAAATTAAACAGTCAATATCGCTTGTATATACAACAATAGGTATTGATCCAAAATATATTTCTTTAACGTACATAAACAAAAAGTCCGAAAAAATAGGAAGATATTTAAAGAAAAAGAGTAACAGCAACATTTCATTCAAAACAAGAAACACGTTAGGAAATTTAATAAAAAAAAATAAAGATTTGATCCATAAAAACAAAAAGTCTGGAGTCTATAAGTTAAACTGCAAAACTTGCCCATCTGTATATGTGTGCGAGACAGGTAGATCCTTCGGCACTAGCATACGTGAACACGAGAAAGTATATCTTGGAAAAAACGGATATTCAACATATGCTGACCATTTTTTAGAGACAGGACGTGATTTTGACAATAACTTAATAATCTTACATCTAGAAAAAAAGAACCCCAGGTTGAACTACCTAGAAGCCCTCGAAATTAACAGATACAATAAAAAACAGATTCTCCTAAACGACCAAACGGACCTCAATAAATCCCCCCTACTTAACCTTTTCTGAAATTTTGTGTAATAATAGAAAAACAAAATACTGTAAATTCCCAGGACTCTTTTTCTGTACATTTTGAATATTTAAAGAACTCAAACTCAAATATGTAGTTAGTACCATACTCACCTGACGAAGTCATGTTGTCATGACGAAACAATTGTTGTGAAATTAAATAAATTAGCGTAAATTAAGTTATTTTACTTTAATCGTCGAAATATTTAATTCAAAACAGATCTAATCTGTTATTCTTCTACAAGTTTAATTTCGAAAAAGTTTTTTGAATAAAAATTTATTTGAAATTCAAATTGTAGAAGACTAACAAATTAAATCTGTTTTGATATTCAAATTTTGTTATATTTCTTCTATCAAGTAAAAAGTCTTTTTCTATTTTATTCCTTAAAGTTATTTCTCTTTTCCTTCGTTTCGAGATAATAGAGTTCTGCCAATTTAATTTTCTTCATAATTTTCATGCCGTATTTTCCAGTTCTTCGGTAGCGAAAATCAAGAACAAATTGTTTCATACATTTTTAACTCTTTCAGCTTCATAATCGAATGGAAAACTTGAGTGAGAACTTTTCAAATTTTTTCCTTCTGCAAGATTACTAAATAATAATGCGAAATCTGCTTGAAAGTTTGGCATCAGTAATGTGGATTCTGAATAATTCATCATTCTTTGTTAGGCGGGTGTCATATGGACAGCAGTAGGCACTAAGTCCCTTCAAAACTCTGCATTTTCTTTCCAGTTAGATCGATAAGTTTCCCAAACTTATCCCGAGGGATACTTGGAAACTTTTTCGGCTCCATTTAATCTGGGAACATATTTACCCCTACACCACGAATATTTCTCTTTTAGTTACGTTTAGAGTCAAACAGTTGGTAGTTGAGCGGCTTTCTCGTGTAATTCTTCGAGCATTACTTCGTAGGGTTTTCAACAGGGGTCGTTACATTTAGAACAGATGGGTGTTCTGTAGTTTTATGAGGAAAAAGAAGTTAGTTTTTACACGACGGACTAAATTCTCCGTTTGATGAAGTAGGGAGTATTAACTTCACTCCCAACAAAGTATTGGGGGATTGTATGATCTTAACGAGGAAAAAATTGGTCGAAATACTAATTTTGTTGATTTAAGGCAAATTTCCCTACGCGATACTAGTGAATGAAACATTTTTTTTTCGTGAGGAACATACCTGTAGATTAATTATTGAAATTCTGATATATACAAGGGGCGTCCAATGAATTCTAAGCTTCGGGGACATTTGCTTAAAATGTGAGCAATCTAATTATCTCATTTACTAATGGCACTGTCTGAGGGTCTAAATATATAAGTTCACTAATTTATGATCACTAGTTTCCTAGGTATCCGCAGTGAAAGACGACCAGAATCTCTAGACGCCACAGTGATGAAGAAAATCGAGCATCTCGACGTTATAGAGTTCCTCAAAAGTCAAAGAATTATTCGTTAATAGAGGGTTGCTTTTTACCAAGACTGTGCTCCATTGTTATCTACAGTTCAAAAGTGGTCTAATGAATTCAAAAAAAGGCAGTGAAAGCAATGAAGCCGATCCTGGTTCGAGCGGGCCCGTTAGCGGCACCAATGAAGAAAATATGAATAGAGTGGAAAAGCTGGTACTTGAACATACCAAAATAAAAATCAAGATGTCATCAGAGATGACAAACCTATTCATGCGTACCACACATGCTATCCTTCCTGACCATCTTAACCTTGCAAAGGTCAGTACAAGATGGGTACCGAGAATGCTTACCGCACCTCAGTGAGTCGAGTGCTGTTAAGGAGTTATGAGAGGTCTATGGAGAAGACCTATCGACTATTTTCAACCAGCGATGGCACGTGGGTTCATCCCTATTACCCTGAGAGGGAACAAGAGTCCATGCAGTGGATTGAAAAGGGTGCACAGCCCCTAAAGTAGTTTAAAGTCACCTTATCCGCTGGGAAAATAATGGCTACGGTTTTTTGTAATTCTGAAGATATTTTATTGATAGAACACACTATAAAGGCTATGCATTCAGCCTTTTTAGTGTGTTCTATCAATAAAATACGCAACCAATTTACATAATTTTAGGGCAGCAATTAAAGGAAAAAGGTGAGTAAAACTCACAGCGCTGTTGCCGATTCACGACAACGCGTCGGTTCACAAAGCCCGCGTGGTGAAGGCTGTTGTGCGGAAATGTGGCTTCGAAGAAATTACTCATCCTCCATGCAGTCCAGACTTGGCCCTCAGTGACAACTATCTTTTTCCAAATGTGAAAAAATGTCTTCGTGAAAAGTAACGATGGAGAACTGATATCTATTTTGAGGAGAAGATGGAAGAATATTTTTTACAAGGTTTGGAGAAGCTTTTTTCTGATCTAGCAAATGTATTGAAGTTCTAAGGGACATTGAAAAATAGAATGTTTCCAAAATTTTCGAGTTTTCTCTCTTACCTATACTGAGAATACATTAAAAACTTCTAGTATATTCGGTATTTTCACATAGTGATTTCCAAGTTTTCTGTGTAAGTTACATAGTACTTCTGTGATTATGTTTAAACTTTTCATACTGTTGTTTTTAACTGCATCATTCAAACTGAAATATCTATAAATCAACATTAGAGCCGATACTTAATAGAAATACTGGAAGAAAATTAAAATCAAGAATTATTACTAAAAACTTTTACTATATCATCATAACATTATATAGCACGTCTAGAAAGTATCCGGAATTGATTATTTTTCATAATTTTAATATACTTTTTTTTTCTAACATTCTAAGATGAAAGTAATGTATACAAGAGGTTATGCAGATAGTCGGCTATAGCCAAAGTTGCATGGCAACACTATTTATCTATTATTGTTGATTGTACTTTTTACTGAATAATGTCGCAACTAGAAAAAAAAGACATATAAAATTTGTATAGGTTTTCGAAACGTTAATAAATTAGTGCAATTGACTGCACTGGGAAAAAGTGCTGTATATGAGACAATAAAGAGGATAAAAAATGCCATGGAAATGAGACATAGACCAGTTTAAGGAGATAATTTAAACGCTATCTTGAACTTAGGACGACACAATCCGCGCCTGGGGTTTCGCAAATTGGCCAACAGAATTGGAAATCAACGAAACATAAAAGTATGTCCAGCAACCGTCCATATGTCACTGGATAGACAAGGCTACATATGAAGGAAACCAAAATAAAATCCCTATAATAACACTTTCACAAAAGGAACGAAGGATTGAATTTTGTCAACGTTTTCAAGAAGAGAATTTTTAAAATGTCTTTATATCTGATGACAGTTGTTTCCAAGTTGGTGGAAATCACTTTAAAATCCTATCAAAAAACAACCTTTTACCCTTCAAATTTTCAAATTTTCCACCTAAATAATGATTTGGGGAGTAATATCTCAGCGTGGTGCTACGCCTCTCTGCATAGTTAATGGTACCCTTAATACTGAAAAGTATTGTGACATTCTGAACGATTTTTTCCTTGAAACGGCGCATGCTTTTTATCAAGAGGGGTGGCGTTTGCAGCAGGATAATGCAAGATGTCATACTTCGGCCCATACTGAAGCTTGGATGCAAGAACACCAAGTGACAACCATTTCATGGCAAGCAGCTTTACCAGATCTTAGTCTCATTGATAACATATGGGGACTGATGAAGATTGAACCTGAATGAGTAGCGTCACGAAATAAAAATGATTTAATTCAGTGAGTTTTACAGTCCTGCACTACCATCACCGAAAATTATGGAGATGATCTAGTTTCGGGTGTACCTCGAAGTTAAGTCAAGTATTTACAGTTAAATGGAGGTTGTATAAGGAAATAAGATATCAATGTCTAAGGGGTTTTGATTGATAAATCGGCCTATTTCTTCCTTAATGTAAAATAAACACACTGTACTATATACAGTTCATTTACAAGGTTGAAATTAAATTCGAACGTCTTAATAACACTAACAAATGACCGCCACTACTGGCTAGAGTACTCCATCCATCAAGCCAATTTTTCAGTACATTATCAATTGTTTGAAGCTCAATCTCATGAATGGTAGCTTCAATTTCGTCTTTCAAGGCATCAGTCGTTTCTGAGAGTTTGCGTTACACTTATCCTTAACGGGTCCTCACGAAAAATAATCCCCTGGGATGGAAACGAGCTGCCTTGCTAAAGATGATTTTTCTGTGAAAATGCTCATCCTTGGCCATTGAGCAAAATGGAAATGCATCGGATGGCTTAATTTTTTCCACTAGTTGAACTTTGTTAGCCTTCATACCGAGGTCCTTGTGCAAAATTCTCCTCAGGGAAGTGCGAGAAATGATCAGTTCTTGAGCAAGATAACGAGTTGATGTTGATGATTATCCAGCTACATTCCGAACTACAGCAGCATTGTTTTCAGGCGTGCTCACTGAACGAGAACATGAACGGTTTGTTTTATCAAAATCCAGTTTCACGAACTAATTGATCCACAAATTGCCGTGCGGGTATTTCATTTCTGTTGAATTTTCCAGGTGAATTTCTAACAGTTTTGATAGAAAATTCACTTCTTTGAAAATATTTTTTGATATTTCCCCGCTTTGTTCAAGCGCAAATCGAGCCATTTTGTTTATGTTAAATATCGAAATAATTTTCTGTCAAAACATGAATGACGGAAGTGTTGCCATACTCGAAATAACCACTCTTCAAAATACAAACTCTAGATGGCCCCATGAAGCATAGTTACATATAAAATTCTTTAACATCTTTTGATTTCACGTAGGATTGGAAAATAATGGTAATACTGTCAGAGGGAAGAAATAAAACCTGCTGTGTTTTCTGGTTGATAAGCGTAGAATATCCACTCTTATCCAATAGGTCAATCAAGAAGGAATTTCAGAGTTGTTTTACTGAAAGGATCAATACATCGAAACTACTTGCGAAAGTTCCCAAGGATATCGATACGTACAGGTATCACGTTCGACGCCTCACGGTTTCAACTAGAATTGAAAATACTTAATGCATAAAATTTCAGAGAAATAATAAAACCTGCAGTATTTTATCCAATAGGTCACTAAAGAATTTCCTAACTGGTTTCATTTTGAGTTGCTTACTATCAGGTACCTGTCACTTTTGAAGCTGTCAACTTTTAACATTTGACAAGTAAAAACTACGCTATTACTGACAATTGAACGATACATGCTTCAATAATGCACTGAATTTGTTAAAATTTACTACACAAATGGTGAAAATTTTGAAGTCATAGTTCTCAAAACTGAAGCACATCTGGGTCATCGTGAAGCACCTTCTTGGCTGGCAATAGTGAAACTGGTGGAAAATTTTGAGCTGTTGGGACAATTTCGTGATGTGGAGAATCGAAACCGTATGTGTCAGTCAAGGACAACGGAGAATATTGCTCCTGTAGCCTGTGGTGTTGAGATCTTTGGAATAATACATCTCACCGTATTTTTCATAAAGACTTACAGTGGATGATCAAATTATTCGAGCAACAGTGAAAAATAAGAAATTCTGGTAATTATCGAAAAATTATACCAGTTTTTTATGTTTGTCAATTTTTTATTAAAAAACAAAAAAAATATAAAAAGTTCAATAAGAATTAAGAATTAACCTGTCAACATCCAAAATTTTGCCTCAGACTTAATACTTGGTACTACGACCTTTCACGTCTATGACTACCTGGTACCTTTTGGACATGCTTTTAATGCATTTTTGACAATTTTCTCCTATTTTGTCGCTCCTGTGTCACACTTCTATTAAACGCTCTATCAATTGACGCTTACTAGTGTTTGCAATTTCTTTCTTCATCAACTTCCAAAGGTTCTCGATCGGGTTGAGATCTGGAGAATTGCCAGGCCAGGCCAGAACCTTTACTCGGGTGTCAGAAAGAAATTTAGAAACTTTTTTAGCCTTATAGGATGGCGCCGAGTCATGCGTGAATATGTAACGCCCATCTGGGAACCACTTCTGGGCCTGCGGAAGCATTTTTCTTTCAAGGACATTCATAGACTGGTCCTGTCTCATTGCTCCTTCAACGATGTACAGGCGACCTGTTTTCTGACTGCTGATTATAGACCACACCATGATGCTTAGAGTATGCTTGACCGTTCTAACTAAACAGTCATTCTTAAATTTTTCCCCTTGTCTTCTCCTCACAAATTCAGATGTGTTCATGAGAATTTAAACGGTTGGTTCATCCGAAATGAAGACCTGGAATATTTAGTTATCCTATTAGTTTACCTTTTATTTAAACACATAAAAATTGTGAATTACCTGTTTTCAATCACAAACTGTCCAGTTCTGGTGATTTTTGTCCCAATGTAGTTTTTTTTCATCATGGCTGGGATGAGAAGAGACTTTTTGCAGGTCAGCATGCTGAGAACCCCAAATCCTTTATTTGTTTTTGAGCTGTTGTCATTGGTGAAATGTTCATCCCTGACTCTTGCATAATTCTTGTGAGTATCCTGCGAAGCTGTTTCCTGTTTGCTAAAACAATATCACGTATTTTTCGCTCATCTCTTGGTGTTGTAATTTTTTTTCGACCACATTTTCCCTTGCGTCGCGGGGTCATATTGAGTTTTCATCCATTTTTTTCCCTTATTCGGTCTACTATTACCCTCGAAACTTCAATAATGGATGCTATTTTTGTGTTGGAGTTATCTGTTTTTGATACCAAAGATTTTATCTCAGCTGTTTTTCTGAGTATGATGTCTTTTGACTTTCCCATTATAATTCAAATTGTTTTTTAATCAAGTGGTATAAGAAACACAGAACAAAGATTTGACTTCTAAGATCACGTGAAAATGAAGCACAACAATATAATACGTCGATAAAAAGTACCAAAACAAGCGAGAACGTCTTAGACAACCATAATTAACGTGAAAATATACAACTGCACCGCGAGGATGGTTAGCTAGTACTAACAACACTGATGCATCACGGCGCATGAGTAAATTGGTGGGGGGTATCTACAGTTTTGCCGGTTTTGCTCCTAGGAATAAATATACACTAGTATCTTAATTGAACGAGGAAAAGCAGATTAAAATGCTTCGTACCCTAATTCCTGTTCATTTTATAAAGAAATGTTCAATTTTTTAAGATGGCCCTAATAATTTGTTCACCCACTGTAGGCCTCAAGGCTTTTAAAGTACTTTAATACAAGAAGTGAAACCATTAGATCACCAGCAACGTCATATCTTCTCTGATTGGGTCTTTTAATGCATCAAAATGATCCAAATTTTCATCAAAAAATCATCTTCAGTGATGAGGCCCATTTTCAATTTGGGGGCTACGTTAATAAGCAGAATTGTCACATTTGAGGCTCGTAAAATTTTAAAATGATTGTTGAAAAGCCTCTCCATCTTCAACGTGTCACCGTTTCGTGTAGCTTTTGGGCTGGCGGTGTGATTGGACCTTACTCATTTGAAAATGAATCTAGTTCAACTGTTACCGAGTTATGATTAATGATATTTTATGGCCGGAATTGGAAGATATTGATGAGGACGACGTTTATTTTCAACAAAACGGCGCTATGTGATACACAAGCTACGGAAAAATTCACAAGAAAAACTTCCTGGTCGTGTTATTTTTCGAAGTAGTGATAAAAATTGGCCATCGAGATTTTCTAATTCAACGTCTTTAGGCTTTTTTCTTTGTTGCCACGTGCATGATAAGGCATATGCCAATGCCTAACAATCGATTCAAGACCTTAAAGATGGAAGTCGTTCAGTTATCAAGGATATACATCTGCAAATGTTCAATCTGGTCATGAAAAATTTCATGAAAAGGATGATACACTGCTGCTACCGTAGCCTTGACGGCAATTTGGCGGATATCGTTTTCCATTTTTGATGGTATACCTTGCTCTTCCAAATGGAATGAATACCCATTGATTTCTATTGAGATATATACGGTTTTTCTCAATATCAAAATGAAACCTCTTATTTTAAAACCCTTTAACAGATTACCTCCAAAGCCACTGAGAAAAAACCGATACGTACAGCCTGGCTAGTTGATCGGGAACCTAACTAGTAAAAACTACGATCATAAAATGAAAATAGTGAGGAGCGTGAACTCTAAACTCAACTTAATTGATTGTAACTTCCGGTCGGAAGCGAGTCTCGCCATTCATCGCTCGTTACCAGCCTCATCCGGAACTGATTTCTATGACGGCTCTTCAGAAGCTGGCGTTTTTCTTCGGCGGTTGAATGGAAACCGTTTCTTCCTAGTCGAACAATCGGAAAAATATTTTTCATCGAGTCGGACAGCGAACGTCGATTAAAAAGTTGAGTTTTCATGATATATAACGCCGGAGTTCGACAAATGCTCTTTTGATTGTCAGAATCGATTAAATCTGTTGGAAATTGAATGAGGTGGAAACGATTGGGGGTTTGACAGACCTCTTCCGCATCCGCTTGGTGATTTTTCAATGAAGGGAAATGCGTGATATATTGAGATATGAATAGTTTTAACTACAAATGTGTACTGAAGAGTTTTCCAAATCTTCATAGCTGAGACTCCATTTTCCAATTGAAATCGTTCTGATGTACCTATTTAAAGACTTACGTCTTCAATCATTTAATATGCAAATTCTTGGATGAGCATACTTCAATGAGGATTAAGAGATATGTTTTAAACTCTAATTGGTTTATTTAGAGCCTAAATACATATGTTACAGTGTACGGTTTGGAGTTCTTTTACCCAAAAGTCGATGTAAATGTTTCGGTGTAGTTCTGAACTTGAACTGAGGTGAAAACAGTATCTTGCTTGGATTAAATCGATGAGCTTTTTCACCTTTGTTCACTTTCACTGCGTTCACTTTTACTGAGTTAATTTTTGGGTTCACTTTACACTTCCTAATTTAGAAATGAAAAATGTATATTTCAGGCCTTTTAATGCGTTATGGTGTTATCATGGGAGGGTATTCTTCGGGAAGTTAAAGTGAATGCGGATTGAGATTAGAAGTGTGATTAGAAATTACTTGTTCGGGGAGAGAGAATGTATGTGTGTGATTAGAACTTGATTATGCGAAGGGTACAGAATGTTGCTTGACCGTTTGGTCGAAACACAACGGGAGAGTGTTTTTCGACGTTTCCAGGCTGAGTGCTAACGAGATACTGCTTCTAGCTCGAGCGACAAAAGGATTCTGTTAGATGCTTAGTGCGAGCCCAAGGAGAGGCCGAACTCGAGGGCAGGTAGATTTTTACCCCAAATTTCGAAGCGACATTTGGCTATTTTCATTTCTAGTACCTCCGTTCCATTTAGATTCCTTAGCAAAACTTAGGTATCTTCAAGAAATTCAGATTGCTGAGTCCTGGGAACGTCATAGTAATGTACCTGCCCAGTAAAGATAAAACATACCTTGTGCGAGGGGTTTCTTTATCGCTCAACGCTGTTTCGCTCACAAAATTTTTGTTTCTGTTTTGAATTTTTTCATCATGGGATTCTCATGCAATTCTGCAGGAATGTTATTGTGAACCCTCAATTTCAGAGCAATCGTATTCGTAGTTTGAACCATATTGATAGAAACAAGAAGAAATTTCAAATGTGAATAACTGCGAAACGAATGAACTGATTTAACCTATTAACAAAAACAACCAAACCAAAAGTTTTAAGTCTCTATTCTTTCCTATCGAAAGTTATAGTATTTAAGGTAACGCTCAAGCTCACAAAATGATTTTTTTTGAATGAGCGTCTGTGAGAATGTCGACGGCGGAAGTTAAGTAATATTATATTATTAATCTGAGAGTTTGTATGCTGTATTGGAATAAAAATATTTCCGCCTTTCACAAGAATGTAATGTTTTCCTCATGATTCAAAATTCTTGTTAAAAAAAATTTTATGTTCTAATAATAGAAAGGACGGTTTTTTTACTTGAGAAGGCTATTACAATATCTTAAATATCATACAGATTTATTTTGTTAAACTCACTACAAATTTTAATTTTATAAAAAATTTTCGCAAAACTTTTTTAAAATTAAATTAAATAAATGTCAAGTTCCCATTTAGTAGACCTATAGAATCAGCTCTCGTTACATAGCACAAAATGGAATAAAAGAATCCAAAGAAAATGTAGAGAATTAATTAAAAATATCAAATAAATAATTGAAGGATACAAACTTTGTTTCGCAATGATGTATAGTCCGTGTAGAAAGTATCCGGAATTTATTATTTTTCATAATTTTCATACACTTTTTTTTGTGACATTCTAAGACAAAAGTAATATATAAAATAGGTTATGCAGATAGTCGGCGATGGCAGAAGTTGCATGGCAATACTATTTGTCAAATATTGTTGATTGTCAACAAGTATACAATTCATGGAATAATGTCGCAACTAGAAAAAAAAACAGGAAGAATATTTGTATACAAGAGGTTTTCGAAACGTTAAAAAATTCGTGCAATTGACTGGACTGGAGAAAAGTGCTGTCTGTATATGAGACAATGAAGAGGGTAACCATGACATGGAACAATTTAATCGCTTTATTGGTCCTAAGACGACACATTCCTTGCCTGGGGTTTGGCGAATTGGCTAATAGATTTATGAATCAACGAAATATAAAAGTATGTCCAGAAACTCTCCGTATGTCATATCAAGGAAACCAAAAAAATCCCTTTAATGACACCTCTACGAAAGAAACGATGGATAGTATTTTGTCATCGTTTTCAAAAAGATAATTTCAATAATGTTAGTTCAATGGAGGTTGTAAAAGTAAGTAAGATGAATAGTTTGTTATAATTTTCTAATTCAAGATCAATAATATACAATAAATAATTACAATTGAGCTTTGTTTTTTCCTGGGTACTTTTAATACGGGCTATATAATAAGAACCAAATTCTTCTCCAAAAATGCACAACATAACCTCAAGAATTTCTTCGAAAAGAACTCACTTTTAAAAACCTTCCTTCAAATACAAACTCCAAAAACATGCAGCACATATACAAAAAGGCCATTTGGAATTCAAACGTCGATAACTGTTCAGTCTCACTTCGTATCCAAAAAATTAAAATATTTAATAAAAATATATATAACTCGACCAAACTACAAACAAAGAGAATTATTTTGGGAGAAATTCTTGAGGTACATCGTTACGAAACACAGTTTGTATCCTTCAAGTATTTATTTAATATTTCTAATTGATATTTTATATTTTTTTGGATTATTTTTTTCCTTGTGGTTCTGTGTAATGAGTGTTAATTCTATATGTCTGCTTAATTGGAACTGTGTTTTCCAAGACATTCATTTAATTTAATTTCGAAAAGTTTTCCAGAAAATTTTTTTATGAAATTAAAATTTGTAATGAGGTTAGCAGAATAAATCAATATATTTCAGATCTTCGTATTCTGTTTTTTTAATACGGCTCGAAAAATTTTTAATTTATAGAAGCGGTCTCACAATAACTCCGTATAATGGATCCATTCTCCCTTTTCCAATAAATAAATCAGAGTAACCTTCTGGTGTCGAAGTTATTTTCTATCTAATCGTATATAAATATTTGTATGCAAGCCGTGCGACAGCGTTTATAAACGCCAACGTGCGTGACTTCATCTTAAACGGCCACGCTTTAATTATTTGCGATAAAAGCTTTCATTAAAAGCCCCCATTGTATATCCATGAATAACGTTCGGCTATTAACGGAGAGGTTTTTTTGTGTAGGAGGGATCTTCTTTTGTTCCTTTAAAGCCCGAATTTTAATCAGACGCATTGAAAGGTCTCACAAAACACTAACCTCGTGCGGCTTTTAGAAATTTTATATTCGTTCTGAAAATATGCAAAATAGAGGACAAGGCTGATTGAATTGGTTGCGTGAAATATATTCTAGATTAGTCGAGATATGTCAGTGTTTGGATTTATTAACATATCGCTTTGGAAATATCCGGGCATTAGTTGAAAATTTAAAAGCTCACTGGAATGAGTTTAATAATGAGGTTTTATTGCGATTAAGTTCAAGGTGAATAACGTTTAAATACGCCCTCTCTTTTTCACGGCCCTGTGACTGCAGGAAAACATTTTTGAATTCAAATATTAATTCAAGGAAGTACCGAGGATCATTTAAAAATTTCGCCTAAACATATCGTCGAAATTCGTTTGGTTATTTAGTTTGCACATCGTTAATTTAATCTGTTCACAGTTCTCCATTTTTCCATTCCTTTACAAGTATCTTCTGCGCTTTTACAATGGACAGAACATTGAAAAAATGCAATAAATAATCCATCTTGAATTTTGTATTACGAATAGAATTTAGTAGGCGGAAGGGCAAAACTTGTTATATAAAACTACTCTACCCTATGCGCAATTTATCGTGAACCTTATTATGTTTCCTGGAATAAGCGCGCAAAAATCTCAATCATACTGATATTTGGCATTTGCACCTGCTGCTTCGAAATCAAATCACTGCAATTATCTCCGATAAGAAAAAACTCTTTCAATATTAGATTGTGGCTTGGAATTGCAAAATAATATTCTGCTGTAGCAACGTACCCGCTGCTTGGCCGATACCCAGAATTTCGCTATGTTCTGCTATTGCTTCCCAGCGTATTATATAGACCCTCGACGATCCCATCCAAAATTTTCGGGGTAACTATCCTATTTCGTCCCACAGCATTCGTCGCTTGAGATGGCGCAGCGTCCATCTCAGCGGCGGATTGCTCCATGCCAAATCCGCTCACTGGGATGAGATTGTGTGCTGACGTGCCTGCTTCTTGTTCCTTGCCCAGAATTTCGCTCTGCTCTGCTTTAGCACCCCCCCAATTATCTCTGTACCTTGTCGTGGTGGGGGTGTTTGTCATTACTGAAATCCTAATTTTATTATGAAATGAAGTATATTCTTACGATGCCTAAAGCAGAGACTCTCGATCCAAGTTCCCTTCTTTGTTTCTTTCTTACATACCATCCTATCATGTTGTCCCACAACCGTCCATATCCTTCAGCAAGGCTTGGAATCGTACGGTGTAGTTGTAGCTCTGGTGGACAACGGAGTCACGCTACCCTGCGATCAATTTGAGTTTTGTAATCCACACACGGGCGAAGACGAAAACCTGCTGAATCTCAGCATGGGCTTTCCAACCTTCGTCACTTATCCGCTGAGGGATTTGAAATGGTCCGCTAGACTCTTTCTGCTCACCCCCAACTTTGGTCTCATCTTTAGATCCTTAAGCTCCCGCTACGGGGTCCTGATTGGTCCGCTGGAGGAAAAAGGGAGACTACGACGTTTTGACCAGGGTGGGATCTTGGAAGACTCGCTCTGCTCGCCCCCAACTTCAGCCCCATTCGTGGATCCTTAAGCTACTTATCCGCTGCGAGGTCGGAAATGGTCCGCTGGAGGAAAAAGGGAGACTACGACGTTTCGACCGGGGTAGGATCTTGAAAGACTCGCTCTGCTCGCCCTTAACTTCGGCCCTATTTTTAGATCCTTAAGCCGTTCCTCTACGATGCTTCGGAACTTCGCCCTTAGCAGTCAACAGCAACAGCGGTCCTTCGGGGAAGGGATCCAAGCTGTGAAGCTGTTATTTGTGTTGTTTCCATGCTTCGGTCTTTAAAAACCACCAAATAGAGACACTCTGGACATGCGGCTGAGTGCTAGGGTCTACACGGCGATCCCTTAGGAGGTGGTGACCTATGCTAGTTCCTCCTTGGTTACATTGGCGCAAGTTCTCTATTATCTTCCTTCAAAAATCCTTTCTTTCTCTTTCAGCTTATCGGGGATCTGCTGGAGATGTACGACTCTGAGTATGCTCTGCTTGACGGTTCGACCGGTCTCGTCCTGAACCTGGATCGATTGTGAGACGTTTCTAGGTTTGTGGATCTCGACGAAACGGCTAGTCCGTTGGTGATTGACGCCACGATCAATTGAAAGACTTTACAAGGGTAAGTGGATCTTGACGTACAGACGGTGCTCGTACCAGGATCAATTGAGGCTTCAGTCATGAGATTATCTTAGTTCATGATGATTGGATAAAAAGCCCTTCCGGCGTGTGAGTTGCGTCCCAAAAATCTCGGGTACTGACCATGCAGAGCCAGTAGAAGTTGAATAGTGCTTCGCTGTCAGACGGTTGTAGCTTTTCGAAATGAAACCCAAACTAGAAGCCGGTGAGTTCATCCCTTCGGAATTCTCACCACGGGCGATTAGAAGGGGTAACCCTTATTACACTTTCAACCTCTTGGGGTGGAGACGACTAAACTAGTCACTTGGTGAAGAAGCTACGCTCATATTCCAATACACTAACTGGTAGAATTCACATGCTCTGCTTTAGCTTTCCGGCGTATCGCATAGAGGACGCGACCGCCTTTTCAATACTTAGTAAATGTTCCCGCCGGCTTCAAATAGAGCAGAGAACGATCAATCGATAGCGATGTTCCAAGTGGAACAAGGTCACAGGCATTGTTCGCATGCTTGCATCCCATTGCCAATCTGATCAGTTCAGGGAGTTGCAAGCTAGAACGAAACGCTTACCTTCCGAAATTGAGAGGTTTGAAAGCTTCCTCATAAGACCGCTTCGCAAAGAGCTTCACTGCAAATTCGAGTCATTCGCACTAAAATTGTTCTCTATCGAATGATTTAAAACAAGCAGTCCACTCATGATCCTTTACTAATAAGAAAAGCAGTAATCTAGATTGGTAACGGACCCAAAAAAAAACTCTTTTTGTGAGGAGAAAGGTTTCTTACCGGCTAGACATGCAAAAAAAGTGTGGGTACGAGATGAATGCGCAAAACCTGATTCAACTCATATTTTCATTGTCTACCGGCTAATTGAACTATCTGGAAAAATTTTATTAATCGAAAGTGACCTAGTAATTTTTTAAAGTTGGAGTGCCTGGTTTGGAATCTTAACACTGATGAAAAGACTAACGAAGGCCGGAAGCCTGGCAGGACCATGAATATCCAAACATTTTCAGTTTTAGACAGACACCTGTCAACCCTAGTGAAAACTATTGTTAGTACAGAAAAATTTTTCATCTATTGAAATATCAAGTATACGAATAAACTGAGCAACAAAATTGTCCATATACAGTAATTTTGTTGCGGTAAATCAGAAAATGCATTTCATACAAGTAATGAATTCAGCCATAAAGCGTCCAACGCTGCAGACGTCGCTACCGATTCGTCGCCGAAATAACGTATGCAACTTCTGCTTTTATCGGTTCTCATTCCGGTCGATACGTAATCATTCGCAGTGGCGGCTCGTCATAATGGCCTTATCTTCTGACTGCTCTTTCACTGCTAGGAAAATCTTATTTTGCTCTCTCATACCCAAGGACTGTATGTTATTGTTAGGGATATTTATCTTGAAAATATGTCTTAAAATAATTGGAAATTACTTCAAATGTAAATTATAGAAGAAATTAAATCAGTAAAACTTTGTAATCTCAAAACTTAGTAAAAGAGAACCTACTGTAAGGGTTTGAATATTTGTAATATGAAATAGTTCTTATTCTAAAATGAAATTTCTAGTGTTTATGAAAGGGGTGGACAATTTAAAATTGGCATTTGTGACCGGCTATAAATAAAAACTAATGAATAGTTTTTCGAATTTGTGAGTCCATTAGGAAGGTTGAACCTTGACATATACGGATAAAAAAAATCATTCAAATGACCCCCAAGACTGGCTGCAGTATCCCATCCGATCAAACCAATTTTTCAGTTCATTGTCGATTGTTTGGGGCTCAGTCTCATGAATAGCTTTCGTGTTTCAAGGCATCAGTCGTTTCAATGATTAGCGTAACACTTACCGTTAACGGACGCCCACAAATATTCCTCCAAAGTGAAAGATGATTTTTTTGGGAAAATGTTCATCTTCGGCCATGCGATCCTTAGCCCATTGAGCGAAGTGGAAAGCCTCGGATGGTTAAGACACTTAACTTCTTGCACTAGTTGGATTTTGTAAGCCTTCGTACCGAGATAATTAAGCAAAATTCTCTCAGAGAACTGCCAGAAAGGTTCAGTTCTTGAGCAGTATAACGTGTTGTGTTGATGGCTTTTCTGCCACATTCTGGGCTAAAACAGCAATGTTTTCAGGTGTGCTCACTGTACGAGAACGTGAAAAGGTTTTTCAAATAACGATCCAGTTTTCACGAACAAGTTGATCCATAAATTGCCGAGGGCATTTCATTTCTATTGAATTTTCCACGTAAATTTCTAACAGTTTGGATAGAAGATTCTTCACTTTGGAAATAAGTTTTATTTCCCAATTTTGTGCAAGTGTAAATCCGCCCATTTCGAAATTGCTGAATATTGAACTAACTTTCTGGCAAAACACAAATGAAAGAAGTGTTTCAAAATGTAAAGTCTAGATGGCCCAAGCTTTATAACATATGATATATATTTTTTCAACTGTGAACATAGTATTGGATGATATCGCCTGTTTATATTCCTTCTGCCTTGAAAAAATAAACGAATAAAGCGTTAAAAAAATGTATATGGGACAGTAATTTATTTCCACAAAAATGTTTGTACTACTACAACAATTGTTTCACCACGGTGTGGCTTCTTCAAGTATTACAGTGTACTGTCTGATGGTATTCAGTGTAACCGAGTTTAAATACATTTTTAGGTACGTGACCAAATAATGGAAGCACAAGTCATAATAAAACGTTACTTACGTGGGTAACGTTTTTGGTCATATTATTATTATTTGTCTTGAAGAAGTATTGAAGATATTATCGGAATTCTAATTTTTTTTTGAAGATATAATGCATGTTTTGAGAGATTTTTGAATTAACCTAATATAATAAATATTTCAAATAAATTATATTGTCTGAGAAGTTCTCAAATTATGTTTTGTATTTTTGAACAGGAAACAGGTTTCCTAATGGTAAGATCAGAAACAAAATTTTGTCTCCATCAAATATTTATTCATTAATTTTAGTTGATAATTTATATTTGTTGGTTTATTTATTCCATTTGACATTGTATATTGAGTTTTGATTTTATACGTCTATTGAAAATAAGCCATGCTTATAAGATATTAATTTGATTCTAAAAGTTTTTTGAATAATATTTTCTTCAAATTAAAGGGGTAGAAGACTGACAGATTAAATCTGTTTTGATATTCAAATTTTGTTATATCCCTTCTAACAAGTAAAAGCCTTTTCCTATTTTATTATTATTATTATTATCATCCTGATACTCCTAGATCACATCTATGAAGATCCCTCAGAAGCTTATTCAGCGTTCGAGTTAGGAGTTCAGTTGTGTTCTGGGTAGGCTTTGTTACTGCGATCTTGCGTCACTTTATATCACAGCACTGTTAATGTTTGTCTCATAAGTGAAATGGTGGCAGACACCCATCCAATTAGAAAATTTCTTTTCCACCTGAACAGGATTCGAACCCGTACCTGCTCTCCCACTGAGCTGTCCACACTCATATTGAAGTGGTCAATCGCCATTTACATAGTAACAACCTCGAAATTCTCCATAGATGTCAAAAATAATCAGGAATATATACTAATTGACAAAGAAACTGCAACACCCAGAAGGAACTGTTTAAATTAAAATTTTTTTTTTGCTAAAACATAGATAGAAATTTGTTAATGTTGTTAATGTGTTTGTCCACCGCGATTATCTATTCACTCCCCAACACGTCTTGGCATTGATGCAATAAGATGGTTTATTTCTTCTTGAAGGATACTATCCCAAGCTACCTGTAGTTCATGTCTCAGAGCCGCCAAAGTCCATGGGGGCTGGGGTACATTTCTGAGCTTTCTACCCATGATGTCCCAAACATACTCTATGGGCGAAAGATCGGGGGATCTGGGCGGCCATGGCAAAAGATTCACATGGGTTGCTTCAAAAAAGTTTAAGCTAACTCTGGCAGCATGAGGTCAAGCATTATCTTACTGAAATATTGGATTCTCGAGCGGTTAAGGTAAGGGAGAACATATGGCTCCAGTATTTCTTGAATGTAACGCAGCGCTTTCATGTTACCTCGAATAAAGACTAAAGGTGACCTACTTGCATGTGCAATAGCACCCCATACCATAACACTTACTGTCCGTTGTACATGACGCTCAATATCAAACTGAGGTCACGTCTTTCTCCCCGACGTCGTCTAACCCTTCTTCAGCCATCATGTGCACCCAAAGAGGATCGAGATTCATCAGAAAAGACGACCTGAAGCCATTACACATTCCAGTGTTGACGTTCTCTGCATCACTGTAATCGTTGCTGCCGATGCTCAACCGTCAGAAGTAACACAAGATGGGGTCGATAATGCTGTAATCCAAAAGACCTTATCCGGCGGTAAACGATTCTGACAAAGATCGAGTTGTCGCAAATCGGTCTCTGATAGCCATAAGTCTTAGACGTCGGTCTTGAACTTCATTTGTGTCCCATCGACGCTCCCCCCCTGTCTCTGTACCTTGTCGTGGTGGGGGAGCTTGTCATAACGAGTGTCCTAGTTTTATTTATGAGATGGAGGATATGGTTATGATGCCTAAAGCAGATGACTCGCAATCCTAATTTCCTTACTTTGTTTCTTTCTTGCATAATACCTTTCCATCATGTTGTCCCAAACCTACCTTTTCCTACCGCAGTACTTGGAATCGTACGGGGAAGCTGGCTCTGATTGACAACCAGAATCTGCGACCCTGCGATCGATTAGAGTTCTGTTTTTCCTTTCATTGGCGAAGGCGATCCCCCCTAGTCCTTAGCGTGGGTTTCCAACCTTCGTCCTCTTAGCCCGCTGAAGGATCTTAAATGGTTGCTGAATGAAAAAGGGAGACTACACGTTTCGAACAAGTGTGGGACCTTGGGAGATTCGCTCTGCTCGCCCCCAAATTTGGCTCCATTTTTAGTTCCTGAAGCTCTTGCTGCGGGGTCCTGATTGGTCCGTTGGAGGACAAAGGGAGACTGCGACGTTTTGAACAAGTGTGGGACCTTGGGATATTCGCTGCGCTCTCTCCTAACTCCGGCCCCATTCGTGGATCCTAAAGCTTAACTCTTTCCGCTGCGGGTTCGGAAGTGGTCCGCTGGAGAAAAAGGTATACTACGACGTTTCGACAAGGTTTGAGGGTCCTTCAAGATACGCTCTGCTCTCCCCCAAACTCTAGCGCCCTTTTGATCCTAAGGCCCAATCCTATGATGCTTCGGAACCTCGCTTTTGGCGGCGAACAGCAACAGCGACCCTGTGGCGCGTGGGGTCCATGCTGACAGGCCGTTATCTGTGTTGATTCGTTGCTTCAGTCTTTCATAATCCATAGGCACTCTGCCCAAATGATTGAGTGGTGGGATCGCTACGGCGATCCTCTTAGACATGGAAGAGGTGACTTGTGGGGGTCCCTCACCTAATTGTGCTGGCGCGGAGTGTTCTATAATCCTTTCTCCAAAAAACTCCTTTCTTTCTCTTTCAGCTTTCGGGGGTCTGCTGGAGTGTCAAAACTTGAGCAGAAACCCGGGACAACAATGATGACAATGGTACATTAATGTTATTAGAGAGCTCTGCTCATATTTTAACTTGTACAATTCTGAGTATGTGTCCCATCGACGCTCTCCCCCTGTCTCTGTACCTTGTCGAGGTGGGGGAGCTTGTCATAACGAGTGTCCTAGTTTTATTTATGAGATGGAGGATATGTTTATGATGCCTAAAGCAGATGACTCGCAATCCTAATTTCCTTACTTTGTTTCTTTCTTGCATAATACCTTTCCATCATGTTGTCCCAATCCCACCTTTTCCTGCTGTACGGCTTGGAATCGTACGGAAAAGCTGGCTCTGATTGACGACCAGAATCTGCGACCCTGTGATCTATTAGAGTTCTGTTTTCCTTTCATTGACGAAGGCGATCCCCGCTAGTCCTTAGCGTGGGTTTCCAACCTTCGTCCTCTAGCCCGCTGAAGGATCTTAAATCGTTGTTGAATGATAAAGTGAGACTACGACGTTTCGAACAAATCCAAGGTTTGGGAGATTCGCTCTGCTAGCCCCCAAATTTGGCTCCATTTTTAGTTCCTGAAGTTCCCGCTGCGGGGTCCTGATTGGTCCGTTGGAGGACAAAGGTAGACTATGACGTCTTGAACAAGTTGGGGAGCTTGGGATATTCGCTGCGCTCGCCCCTAACTCCGGCCCTCGTGGATCCTTAAGCTTATCTTTTCCGCTGCGGGTTCAGAAGTGGTCCGCTGGAGGGAAAGGGAGACTGCGACGTTTCGACAAGGTTTGAGGGTCCTTCAAGATACGCTCTGCTCTCCCCCAACTCTGGCGCCCTTTTGATCCTAAGGTCCAATCCTATGATGCTTCAGAGCCTCGCTTTTGACAGCGAACAGCAACAGCGATCCTGTGGAGCGGGGGCTCCATGCTGACAAGCTGCTATTTGTGTTGATTCGTTGCTTCAGTCTTTCATAATCCATAGAGATACTCTGCTCAAATGATTGAGTGGTGGGATCGCAACGGCGATCCTCTTTTGTGTGGGAGAGGTGACTTGTGGGGGTCCCTCACCTAGTTGTGCTGGCGCGGAATGCTCTATAAACCTCCCTCCAAAACTCCTTTTTTCTCTTTCAGCTTTTCGGGGGTCTGCTGGAGTGTCAAAACTTCAGCAGAAACCCGGGACAACAATGATGACAATGGTACTTTAATGTTATCAGAGAGCTCTGCTCATATTTTAACTTGGACAATTCTGAGTATGTCCCATCAACGTCCGGTGCCTACTCTTCTTCGATTTTGGGCATTATCAAACCACGCTTGACAACACTCATAACAATAGTTGGATTTCTTTCCGTACGGTTAGCGATTTCTCGAAATGACAACCCCATAGACCAATAATTCGACCTCTTTCAAATTCACTTAGCTGGCAATCAATTCCACGTACAACGTGCTCTAGGCATTTTAACAACAACTAAACGTTGACTTTGTATCTCCTCAAACACCTGGTTTGTTGTAAAATTTCAAAACTTTTCAATAAACCACTACATATTTAAGTAACAAAAAATGTTAACATGAAAAGACCTTCACGATCTTTTTCTCCAAATTTTAATCATTTACTTCTTGCTATACTATCTATGTTTTACCAAAAAAAATTCAAAATTTAAATAGCTCCTTCTGGGTGTTGCAGTTTCTTTGTCAATTAGTATATCTATTGGAGTACTCAGAAATGAACAAACGGTACTGAATTGCTTATAATTATTCTAAAGTTTCATAAGATGACGCGGAAGATCCTCCTCTTTTACGAATAAATAATTATAAAACCAAATATTCGCCATTTCAGTGTGGTGAATTCAATGATGCCAAAAATTGAATTATGAATGTCGAACAATGTATTCTCATCCATGATGTATACAATGTATACATCAGAATAATTTTATCACCCAAATAATTACCTCATATTACAGTGTTCTCACTATGCGCTACTGGTTATCGGAATGAATATTCGTGGATTAGTGATTGATGCCAGTGGACCACCCTTAACCGCTTGACACCGTTTTAATGACATCCGATAATTTTTCAACAATCCACACGTTTGACATGTGCCGAAATTATTGTTTTGGTTGGAGCAAAATGTTCCAATAATTTTTCGCTTCGATCTCGTTTAGAGTTGACGCTGGTCATAATAGGAATTAAAACCGTTGTAATTGGCGAATTTGGCTTTGGTTCGTACATCCTAATGAATTTTAACAATACACTGAACGAATGTGATAAATTGTATAATAGGGTCTTTCATCCAAATTTATTTTTCACAAGCTTTTTCTGGTACACTGTGCATGTAGTTCAGTCTGGTTTAATGGAAAACAAAGAGCACATGTTTCTTATACGTTGTGTGGTAGAAAATCAATGAGTCTGGCAACATTGCAAAGCGATCTGGCAACGCTGTGTCGTTGTCGTTGATAAAGTACGTGTATCAGTACCCTCTTATTGAGTGCGAGTTTCAACTCCTTCTAATTTTTGTGATTGCAATTAGTGACGTTATGTTTTCACTGTGCTTCACGCAAATTGCATCAATGGAAGTTGACGCAACGTTGTGCCATTATTTTTTTTGGGATGCTTGGAGAATCGGCAAATGTAACGTTTAAAAAGTTAGAACAGACCTAAGGGGGACATTCTTCATCCCGAGCTGAATTTTTTCGCCAGGATAAATTATTTTTGGAAGGTAAAGAACCATCTGAAGACAAACACCGTTCAAAGAGGCTTTTAACTCAAAAACTTACGGAAACATCGAACGTGTGAACACTTTTGTGGGATCAGACCATGGTTGAACATGAAGAATTTAGAGTGAACGATTAAATTTGAACAGATTTACCGTTCATCAATTTTAGACAGAAATTTGGCACATGTAAAAGTTATGTGCCAAAAAAAAACACGGTTGAGGAGAAAGACATTCGAAAAACAAGTGTCTTTATCCTCTTGACAGAATTGCTAATGATAAAGATTCCTTTAGTCTTGTGATAACAGGTGATGAATCATGGATTTTTGAATACGATCTTGAGACCAAGAGGCAAAGTCAGGTGTGGCACCTTGCAAACTCTCATGGACCAAAGAAAGCTCAAATGAGCAAATTGAAGGCCAAACCCAAGCTGATTTGTTTTTTGACAGAAAGGGAAAAGTCTCCATAGAATTTGTTCATCCACTTCAACTGTTAACCAAGTTTTTTATAAAGACGTAATTGAAAGGCTCAGAAAAAGGTTATTCGCGTGAGACCAGATATTGAAGACACACGAATGCACCATCATGACAACGCCCAATATCACACCATCCTCTCCAATTTTTTGACCCTAATAGGCACTCCTGTTGCTGTCCAGTCCCACTAATCACCTAGCCTCAGTCCCTGTGAATATTTTCTTTTTCTTAAACTGAGAAGTATCCTCAGAGAAAGTTATTTCGGGGTTTAAGAAAACATCCAAAAAACTGTAACGGACATAGTGAGGACCATATAGGTTGAAAATTTCTAGCGCCCCATCGTTATGCAACTCCATAAATTCATAAACTTCGATAAATACAAAATCAGTTTTATTTTCTCATTTTCAACCTCACCTCGTACCTACGTTCAATTTTACCGAACTTGTGGGTCAACAGGTTGTTTCATAGTCTCTGCACATATAAAGATCAAATGAAACTCCCGGAAAACCTGAATAGTTCAGGACAACAGAGAAAGCATTTGCCTCACAATATAACTGAGAAGATCGTAGATTGTAGCTTTAAATGGAGTCACTTCGCCTTGCAACCTGAAGTTTTATTGTGCCCCCCTATAAAGCTCGCCTTCCAGTTTCATAGTTACGATAATCTGCAGTATCTGGTATGGCTTCAGGGAGGTAACATCCTCGTTCCTAAAGGTTTCCTGTCCAAAGCGTATTTTGTGTTGGTGTATAATCACGACGCATTCTGTTATTAGATGATCCTTTCTTCTCCCACAGAATCTGCCTTCGTCAGTATCTGCTAAACATATCAAATGCTTTTTGATGCGACAATGTGTAATATATATTTTTGTTGGTAGTAAAACATAGTAATTTCTACAATTTGTTTTAAGCGACAATACCCAGGGAGAAGGTGAAGCATGATTTTACTGAAATTCAGGTATTTTTTAGATCTTGCAGTATAGAAGTTCCCAAGAAACTTTTTGGAGTAATCCAGTCTTTGAAGAACTGTCTACCGTACACTATAAATTTTAATTTGTTTCAACTGGATATATCCCACACGGGCTGAATGGTGGATAAAACATAGGTAATAGTTAACAGGTTAATTTGATGTTCCTATGGTTTACCCTTAACTGATGAATACACGCGGTTCCTCTTCTTGAATATAAACTTGTTCTTGTACAGTGGATTCAGTTTGACACGAACGCCTTATTTTGATTGAGACTAACTACACTTGGATAATTTCTGGCTTGAATTACCTTCGAATCGACCTTGAATCAAATCAAAGCAACAATACTTGAGTCATGTCTGTCCTGAAGCATAATTCTGAATATTTCTGTAGTAAGAATCAACACATGTTATAACAATAACTTCTAGAAAAACACTTCTTTCTAGGTGGCATTGGTTATTATCAAAACAAACTTGAGAATGATACACGAGAAGAGAAGAGGTTTTATGTTTGATTTTCAAGACTAAGCTGAGAATTTCGACTACGCAGTATTCATCAACATTCACTTGTTCTTGAGAGTAAAAGTAAAATAAATGTTCAAGTCATTACAATTGAAGGATACGCAACCCATAATTGAGTGTGGACACCTCAGTGGGAGAGCTTCGGGCTTGTGACCGAGAGGTCCGGGTTCGAATCCTGTTCAGGTGGAAATTTTCTAGTTGAACGGGTGTCTGCCACCTTTTCACTGTTGGGTCAAAAATTAACAGTGCTGTGACCTAAAGTAGCGCAAGATCGCAGTAACAAAGCCTACCCAGAACACAACTGAACTCCTAACTCGCACAAGCTGAAAAAGCTTCTGAGGAAGCTTCACAGAAGCTTCTACATATTTAATTTCAAAAAATTATATTTAATGATTATAGCTTCTGAAAATAAATTAAAATAATGTCATATAAGTACCACTTATATCAATTGACATATAAAATAAACATTCATTATAAGACATCCGAATGGTATAACAAAATCCAATAAATAAAAATTATTAACCAAAATCCTATAAATTTGAAATTGAAATTAAATATGTAGAAGGCTAATATTAAAATATTTAAATAATTTTATATACCTTTTATCAAGAATTAACCTCTATTTATGTTATAAAAAAAATTTAAAATATAATACAAGTTGATTTAAGGTTCCCTATAATATTCCAACATTGGTGCAATTATACGGTTTCGTTCGCAAATTTCATGTGCAAGCTTGAAAAGTATCCATCTCGAAACTATTATACGAAAACTGATTCCATATTAGTTTTGTGAATAAAATAAATAGTTTTATGCTTGATAGAAGGTATATAAAATTATTTAAATACTTTAATATTAGCCTTCTACATATTTAATTACAAAAAATTATATTTAATGATTGTAACTTCAGGAATTAAATTAAATTTATGTCACGTAAGTACCACTTATATCAAACGACATAAAAAATGAACATTCAGTATAAGACATCCAAATGATATAACAAAATTCAATAAATAAAAATTGTTACCCAAAATCCTATAAATTAAATATTTTGAGTGGACAAAATTTTGTTTCTGCTGATTCAACTGTATGTTGATATTACATATTTCGTGAATAGTAAACCGATTTTGAAAATTTTAACTGGGTTGTGCACAGAACATAAATAACTTTCAAACTAACCAACACTTGACATCTCTTTCCTATTATGTTAAATGTTGGGGTTTGATGGCACCTTCAGGGGGGTGGTTTTTTCGGAACAAACTCAGGATAGAAATTCGTCCCTCTCAAAAATTAAATTGACCTGTTTTTTTAAAAATCTTCGAAAATTCTTCGTTTCTGAATTCTGAGGGAAGGGGTCAAGTTTTCGTTGGGATACCCTGTATGAATACATCTATTCAAACAACCGAATAAAGAATAAGAAAAAGGAACAAAACTCACCTCCACTTGTCACAAGCCCATCAGTGAAGCAAAACACGCATGCTAAAACGACACACCACTTGAATAACTCGCGAAAATTAAGTGCCATTATCCACCTTTCGCAGCACCAGAGTTCAAAATCTGCTTTCACTCTTTGTTGCCATTTTCTAGCCTAATGTTGCCTCCTAGATGATTGACATGCCATTTTATTCCATCCTTGATAACTCTACTGAGAGACAGCAGACGTAATGCGTTTCCACCGTAATTTCTCACTGCCTGATGTCCATGCAATATCAGCTGCGCTCTGCAAGAAATGAAACTCAGATTATGCCTGCGGAATTATACGCTTGATATGTTTTTCATATGAAAGAACAGTTTCTCTCAGTTGACTTTCACGAACGAAAATTGGAACTATTCTCAGATCACATGAATTGAGTATACGGTTGGCTCTGAGTGAAATATTATAACAATTTTATTTAAATTAAAAAAAATTCACACAGTTTTCATGTTTCACAATTTATTCAGAATCCTGACACGTGTTTCGGTCTTTCGATCATCTTCAAAAGAGTACAAAAAGGAACTTAACTTAAAATTGAAAAGGTTCTTTGATTACACTTAGGACAGCTGTGTATTTTTATGGCGCATGGAAATAACAGCATCCAATATAGGGCTATTGCCGAATAGTATTTGGGAATTTGTTAAATTCTCCTTTTTCTCAATGGATTTTTTGTGTATGACAATCTCCAAATAGTCTATCAATTTACTCTTATTAACATTATATAGTAAAGTGACATCTTTCTCATTAAAAATATGATTGTTTTCTATACAACGTTCTTCAAACCTGGTTGATTTCTGGTTTTCCAAAATAGACATTCTATGTTCTTTGATTCTATGTTGTACACATCGGCCTGTTTGTCCTATATATATAGCAGCGTGTTGCCCTATATTTTCCAGCGCAACCACTTGGTGCAAAGACAAATTTCAAGCGAAAATTTTTTGTTAATGATAAATAAAAACAATAAATAAAATATATCACATATTTTGCTCTCACATATAATGATAAGGGAAAACAGAAGTAAGACTGAATGTTTAAGGTGAACCTGAAATATTCCGCAAATTCTATGTTCGCACATAGAACATAACATAATAATGAAATGTACTTTTGAAAATATGAATAACTATTGAAGGTTACAACAAACATATAATCGGATAGTGAAGGGTCTTTCAATGGGAACGCCCCATTTTTAAATTGACATTACTCACGCATGGCAGCCACTGTTTATTTGTGACATTGAGAGTTGTATTTGTCAATGTCTACCATTTAATCATTGAAAGGTGCACGCTGTGGTGGATGCACAGAGTCCAACTTGTTGTGAACGTCGACGAATAGACAAATCTGGATCATCATTATGATCACTATGACTTACAGCAGCGATATTTTCTTACAGTTCTTTGTCTTGTTGTTGTTGCATCGAGTAGATAAAATGTTGTCCGAAATCTATCGATAGTTCGACGAATAAGCTGCTCTGATGGACGATTATGTAAACCATAAATTTCACGAAGTGCTCCATAAGTTTGGCAAATAGAAAACTGATTTTTAAAATAAATTCCAACAATTGGTAAACGTTGTTGCGGAGTGAGTCTTTCCATGATAATTTGTCAATGCTTACTGAACAGAAATGTCAAAACAACATGGCTTCTTTCTACCTTCTCTCAAATTACAGTTATCCCTATCGAAAAATCTATCACTCTAAAATAACACCCGATATTAATGTGTGAGATTCCAAAGAAAAGTTTCGCACAGCCTTAAAGTTTTTAGCTGCATTCACTCAAGTTCGAATCTTCCATATCATCTAGAAATAAACTCCATAACATGATTTTGCATATTCCTCAAGATATTTGCCCCCAAAGTGGAAATAATGTTTCTTAATAGTCCTGGATGATAGATCTGTTTCAAGATATAAATACTCATTAGAAGTCCATCTCGAAAGTACATATTTCCAATAGTTACCTACTTTTCCATGTATTCATATCTAGTATACAAAAAGCTGACTCACAAGGGTATAATTGTGAACAAATGCCTGGCTAAGGAGACAAGAAATATTGACCAATACCCTGATATAACTTTCAAATTTTCTTCGTTCTCCAAAACTATTACTTCGAGTCATTTTTTCAGTCGATAGAAGAATTAGAGCGAGTTTTGATTCCTGAAAATACGTGTAATAAATATTTTGATAATTGGAATGTCAGTGTATTATACCTGAAGAGGCCTACTTTGAAAGCCATACAACAATTTTTATTGAGTTTTTCTCTATTCAGAGTACATGTGAAGGTCCCCAATACATTAAGCATCTTTTAATCGATTTATTTCCAAGTGTTATCTTCCTGGTTATTCAAAAATTGTTTTTGTGGTTTATTTGAATCTGAATTTAGTACATATCTGAAGAGACAAACTATATCAGAACAAATATTTGCAATAAGTTAAAGTTCTGGTTCGACTATAGAAAGTATCTAGAAAGTATTCGGAATTTATTATTTTTCTTGATTTCAATTTTTTTTTTCTGTGACATTCTTAGACAAGTAATGTATAAAGTAGGTTGTGCAGGTAGTCGGCTATAGCCAAAGTTATATGGCCACACTATTTGTCAAATAATGTTGATGGTCAACAGGTATATAATTTATTAAATAATGTCGCAACTAGAAAAAAAAACAGGTAGAATATTTGTGTAGAAAAGGTTTTCGAAACGTTAAAAAATTAGTACAGTTGACGGAACTAGGAAAAAGTGCTGTATATGAGACGATAAATAGAATAAAAAATGGCATGGATATGAGGCATAGACCAGTTTCAGGAAGAGTGCGTAAGATTAGGAAACAATTTGAACTCTTTATTGGCCTTACGACGACACAATCCACTCCTGGGTTTCGCAAATTGGCTAACAGATTCGGAAATCAACGAAATATACAGGTATGTCCAGAAATCGTCCGTATGTCACTGAAAAGACTTGCCTTAGAAATGTAACGAAGTTGAGACACCCGAACAATCCTATAAACAATCCTTCTAACATCTATACGACACAACTGAAGTGGAGCCAATACTAACCAGACCGCATAGGCTAAGCATGAAATTCATTGGGATCCAGAACACCAGAACCATCATGGAATCGCTTAAACATCATTACAATAGAGAAATTGAAAAGGCTAAACTATCAGCATTTCCACTGTTTAAACATTTGATGTCTCTAAAATAACATCGGTGTAGAAACTACTACATTTTATATATTACAAATTAGAATGGATGGCTGGAAGACTCCGGTCGTTAGCCGTTCGATTAGAGAAATCAATAAAGTTTTCTTCTCTCCCTCTAAAAGTGTATTCAGAAACCGTCCGAATTTCACCTAAAAGACAAGGCTACATATCAAAGATATAAGAATAGAATTTTGTCAACCTTTTCAAGAAGATAATTTTAATAACGTCTTTAAAACTGATGAAAGTTGTTTCCAGCTTGGTGGAAATCACTTAAAAATCCTATCAAAAGAACCTGTTACCATTCAAATTTCCAAATTTCCTACCAAAATAATTATTTGGGGAGCAATATCTCAGCGTGGTACTACGTCTCTCTTTATAGTTGATAGTACCATTAATAATGAAAAGTATTGTGGCGTTCTAAATGATTTTCTCCTTGAAACGACGCATGATTTATATCCAGAGGGGTGGCGTTTTCAGCAGAAACTGTAAGTTGCCATACTTGGGCCTATTCTCAAGCTTGGATGCAAAAACACCAAATGACAACCATTTCATGGCCAGCAGCTTCATCAGATCTTAGTCCTATTGAAAACATATGTGGACTTATGAGGATTGAAGTTGAACGAGCAGCACCACAAAATGAAGATGATTCATTTCAGTCAGTTTTACAGTCCTGGACTACTATCACAGAAAATTATGGAGGTGATCGAGTTTCGGGTGTACCTCGACGTTTAGTCAAGTGTGTACAGTTAAATTGAGGTTTTATAAGTAAGTAAGATGAATATTTTGTTATAATTTTCTTAATCAAGAATTCTAAATATATACTGAATAATTACCATTTTTCTGTATTTATATGTTCATGTACGTACGTATATATCTGGTGTTCATACATTTTCATTAATATGTTTTTATGTCGTAAACTGAAATAGGTTTTTTTCTGGACAGTAAAAAATATTTTATAATTTTCAGTATATATTGCAAACTTTTCTATATATAATTCCGAATTTAAAGTTATTTTAATACTTCTTACAAGTATCGATTTGCATTGTAATTCACACCAATTTTTAGTGAATAATACATATTTTATAATTCGTTGACCAATTCTCGGTAGTATTTCGAAATTGTGTTTCTCGTAACAGATTTAATGAAAAGTGATAGGATTGATTTTGTGAGTTTAAAACTTCAATTTCTTAGTTGAAGCGACAAATCCTTTGTGGACATATACTTCTGTAGTGGTGTAATAATATCTGTTCTCGACTTGAAAGATTGGTAAGATATAGCACTGTTTCAAATAGATTTGATTTGTACATTGTATCTTCTTCCCTACCTTGTTATTTCTATTTCTAACTTTTTAAATTTTTTTCTATTTATGCTAGAATGTGTCTGAAAAATCGGACGTAGCGCAGCATCTAGCCTGAATTAGTAATTTTCCTGTATCCCACTGGATAACATGTTCAATCAAGAGCATGCATGACTTTGTTATTTGAATATAATAAACTACCACAATTGCCAGTGCCATGAAGGAATATGTACCAAATGATGAACTAACCACAAATCATTCTAATTTGTTTCAAACTTCATCGAGATCTAAATGCGCACTGTCCTGAATTCCCAGAATTTCAAAGTTAAACAGCAAACTTCAAACTACCGCTCTATCGGGTAGCTTCTGCTGTCATAACTTAAAAGTGAACAATCAATTGCCGATAGAATTAGCTCGAAATCGACATATTTGCTCCTATTTCTGCGGTTTCTAGAAACTCATGTCAGCTCTTCCTCTGTAGCGACTTTGTATTACTGTGTTCGATTGAAATTATAGTGCAGCTGAAATTTCTGCAGGCAGATTTGATGTCTGATTTAGTTGTCTCTCTTATTGACATTTGTGTAAAATATATCCATATGAGAAGAATCAAACTTTACAAAAACGTATTTGGAGAAACTATAATTTCGGTTCGTGTTTTATACTTTGAATTTGATATTTCAGGAAAAACTGATAAAATGTACGAACAGCATTTGATAAAAAATTTGCATATTTATGTCTGATCTCACAGTGAAAAGAATTGAATGGTAAAATATTTTCATTACAAATGCTGCGATGAACACTAAATCATAAGAATTGAAATAGTAAATAAGATTTCTTAAATGATTTTCTTTGAATTTCAAGCATCAGATGAGATAACTTCACGTTATTCATATTTAGCTACAATATTAATACAAAATTATGAAAATATTTGTCTTTCAGTTACATATCATTTAATATCATATATAAATATTAAGTTTAATTCAAGCATTGACACTAAATCCAAATCACTGGAAAAAAGTGAATAGGAGATTAACTATCCAACATTTCTCAAGAAGAAAGATCTAAAAATCTTAGCAGAAACACCCTTCAGTCACTGCCTGAATGGTCACGTTCGGAACTGAATACGATGAAAAATTCAAACGACCGATATGTGATACATTTTATGAATGTCTTTCTAAATTTTCCCTTTCCTTGATCTGCCATTTCTTTCTGAACCCTCTTGCCTTTATAGTTTAGTAGGTTTATTCAGTTGAATAAATTTTTTTATGGGACTTGAGTAATTTATCGCGAACGGATGGAATATGAAAAATTTTCACGAATCCTCATACATTGTTCTTCTGTTTAATTGAATTAATCTTTATTTCATGAAAATCCATATTAAATTATATTGATTTTAACAAATTTTTATTGTTATTATAATACAACAATAATTTTGCTAAGACAGTATATTCAGGTACATTTTTGAATAACTAAATTTGTTTTCGAAAGCGGCTTCTATTCACATGAGATCAATGAAACTTTGTGCAATATGTAGACATGGCATTCCAATAAAGTTTGAAAATAATAATTCACCATACAAGCGATATGGCAGGAAATAAGGCGCAAACACTTGATCGTAAACATCAGCCAAATAACCGCGATAATTTAAAAGTTTTATCCAAAATATTTTGAATTTTTTCGATCCTAGTGGGAATCCATTGACAAAATTTCAATCTGCGTCCTTCAAAATTAATGATATTATTGAACACATGCTCATACTGCAGATAGAAAGCATGTCTGTGATCTCTTTTCAGCACTAGAACAATAATGAATTTTGATATCCCAAGGATGCTCAGAAATATATATCGATTAGTTCATATACGTCAATCAAAAAGGCATTTAGATTGTAGAAATACGAAAATGAAAATATTGATGAATGAGCTGTCTAAAGCTCCTTTTTGTTTAAATGTTAAGGTCTGTATACACGAGTACTGCAAACAAGGGGAAAACTTGTTGATTGCATTCAAAATACATTTGCCGAATAAAGAAATGAAACCCCCACAAAGGTTTATCAGAGGGTGATGTTTCTGCACAATAGAATGTCGAGCTTCCTTGGAATATGTAAATAATAAAATAATTTTGTGTTTTAAAATTTCCTAAATAATTCCGAAAACTTTTATTGTGAATGATCGTAAGTACGAAAAAACGCTAATTACAAATTTTAATTTCTTCGAATTTCTCGAAAACTTTTTGAAACTATAATGAATTAGAAAACACTGTTCCATTTCTTTTGAATATACAGAATTAACACTTATCACACAGTATCAAAAGGAGCTGAAAGAATCCAAAAAAAGTATAGAATATTGATCGAACTTACCTAACAAATATTTAGTGGAGACAGGAAGGTTTCATATCGGCATTATAAAAAAATCAAGGAATATTTCGAACCGACTTCTCTCCAAAAAAAGCTCTCTAAGATAAACTCTTCAAAAATGCATTTGAAAAAACTCAACGATAATTATCAGTCCACTTTCAGAGAAATAAAAAGAATCAATGAAACTATCTCTTATATTTATACGTCCACGTGTATCTTGAACCAAAGACAGGAAGAATTCAAATAATCTCTAGTGATTAGACTAAACAACCATTGACTTTCTATGTTTGTCCACAGATTATACACAGAGGTTGAATGAAGTATTTTTCGAGAGTTGGTTATATCCAAAAAATACCGTGTGCATAAGTGGAAAAACAAATTTTAATTATTATATATAGAATGAAAAAGAGAAGTACTTCTATTAAGTGAAAAAAAAACCTTTTTATTACTTTATTCTATATATAATAATTACAATTTATTCTTTTACTGATGCACACAGTATTTATTGGATATAACCGATTCTTGAAAAATACTTTATTCGTCCTCTGTCTATATTATGTGGACAAGTATAAAATGTAAATGGTTCTTTAGTCTAGTCACTAAGAGACTAATTGCGTATTTTTTTGTCTTTAGTTCGGAATACGCGTGGTCGTATAAGAAAGATATTTTTATTCATTGTCTTCATTTTGCTGAAATGAAACTGGACTGAGGATTGTCAGTTTTGAAATGCCATTTTAAAGGTGTAGTACATAGTTTTGAAAGATCTTCTTTGAAGAGAGATTGTTTCGAAGTATTTCTCAATTTTATGTTGGACATTTTTGAAATGGATGTTGTTTTTTCATAATGCCGATATCAAAACATCCTGTCTCCACTAAATGTTTGTTGAACTTGCAATATCAAAACAGATTTAATCTGTTAGTCTTCTATAATTTTAATTCCAAAAGAAAGAGATTTCGTTTTCATAAATATAAGACCAGAAACATAACATTCTGTCACATGTTTGTTACAGGCAAAACATACGTACCACGCCTGTCTGACGAGTTCAGGTGCGCATGTTTGGAACGAGACATTCAATATTACTTATTTTTTAATTTTTATCAACAATTTATTTTTGTTGGGTTTGTTATTTCATTCGATATTGTATAATGAATTTTGATTTTATACGTCTATTAAATATAAGCAGTGCTTATTATAAGATATTAATTTAATTCTAAAAGTTTTAAAAAAATATATTTTTAAATTAAAATTGTAGAAGACTAACAGATCAAATCTATTTTGATATTCAAAGTTTGTAATAATTCTTCTATCAAGTAAAAAAACCGCTTCTCATTATTTTAAATGTTTGTTTGGTGAGTTCGATTAATATTCTATATTTTTGATCAGTGTTAATTCCATATGCCTATTATAAAGGAACGAGTGGTTCATGAGGCATTTACTTAATATAATTTTCAAGTTATTCTATAAAATTAAACTTTGTAGTGGTTTATAACTCTTTATACTCTGTTTGATATTTAAGTGTTCTGAAGTGTTTGTGGACTCATTGTACATTTCTATCTTTAAATCGACCATTTTATCGACTGTTGAAGTTATCATTCATAAAAGTGGACTACCCTCTAAATTTGGAACTGGAACTAAAGAGTAATGATTGTAGGGTAAATAAACTTGAGTGGCCACCTCCAAATATATGTTGTCGCATCAAAATTTCGAAAATTCGAGAAGTTTTCTAAGGGGTATCTTTGAATGCCTGAGTTGTTTCTTGCGTTTAATTAATCATCATTATAGTATCGTTGGTTCAGACGAACATCACGTCAGTCGATACGCGATGTTCACGTTTCCGAATGCTTCATAGTAATTTGACTTTCACAAATGACATGATGAATTATTATGGCCAACCGTTACCCTTCAGATCACTCCGGACTGTCATTCAAAAATGCCAAATTTGATGTGTGCTCTTTGTGCTCAACAAAATTAAAATTTCTTTGAAATCTATATCTATAGTTTTATGCCTGAATTGAAATTTTCCACCAATTAAACTTAATTAACGTCACTGGAAACTTGAGAGTGAAGGAATCTACTTCCCCTCTGTTCATTCGAGCGAAATGATGGATTTTTTCATTCGTCTAACTCTCCGGTCTCATTATTTCTCGCGAAGGAATAGACAGAAAAAATTTAATTCTTCTGGAATAACCAGCCGAAAAAACAATTATTTGTCATTTTGCACAGCAGACAACAAGATTCATTTAAAATTCTTGGGTGTTCCTGGTGCTTGTTTTCTCTTGTTCTCCTTCATGATATTTGCGTGTTACGAATTCAAGATAGGAAACAGATCCAAAGCCCAGCAATGATCGACTAGCTTAACAATTCAATTTAATGTTTATCGAAATGATAATTTGAATCGGGTCGAATTGTAGGCGAATGAGAGCAAAATAATTCTCAGAATTCCTCTAAAGCGAGTTTTAACAGAGCGCGCTGATGAACTGAACCAACATCAGTTTTATTTTCTGGTTTACATTATCGATTAACAGTTTTTCCGGGATTAAATTTGTGTTTATTCCAATATTTCAGTATAAAATGGATTCCTTCATTCTATTGAATACCTATAAGCTTCACGAGATTACAGTTAACAGGGAGATTCAAAATATTTCGATATTAAATAATAATTTACGGTACCTGCAACACCGATCCGATTTTAATTAAAAAATGTGAATGAGACAGTAATTTCTTTCCACAAAAATGTTTGTACTACTACAACAATTGTTTCACCACGATGTGGCTTCTTCAGGTATTACATTGTACTGTACAATGTAATACCTGAAGAAGCCATTAGAATTAGAATTAGAAGAAGCGAATTAAAATTAATAAATAAATAAACAAACATTTTTTGTTTCGTTCCAGGCATGCGTACTGAACTCTTCAAACGTACGAAGCCCTGTTTGTTACAAAATGTACTATTTTCTGATCCTATATTTGTGAAAAATAACTCTTTCTCAAAAATATAAATCATAACTTTAAGAACTTCTCAAAAACTAATTTATTTGAAATATTCAATATATTTAAATAAATTACTTCAAAAAATCTCAAAACATGTAGCACATCCTCAAAAAATAATTAAAATTCAGATAAGACCGGTTCAACTTTACATATAAAAAATAATAAAATCAATTAACAATAAATAGACTTACCGAATGCAATCTTCAGAAATATGTGATTTTCAGGAACATTCACATAGGTACATCTAATATCCAAGGTACTCTATGTTCTATGCTCACAAAAAAATCGCACAAAGTTTAAAAGGCACTTTAATGGTCTTAGTTAAAAACATTCAACACTGTATAATGAATTTCTTTATTTAGAAACCTGATATAATTATATATTATATATAAAATAAAATAATAAGGAACGGTTTTTTACTTGATAAAAGGATTATTACATTACATTACATTATTAACTAAGACCATTAAAGTGCCTTATAAACTTTGTGTGATTTTTTGTGAGCATAGAACATAGAGTACCTTGGATATTAGATGTACCTATGTGAATGTTCCTGAAAATCACATATTTCTGAAGATTGCATTCGGTAAGTCTAACTATTGTTAATTGATTTTATTATTTTTTATATGTGAAGTTGAACCGGTCTTATCTGAATTTTAATTATTTTTTGAGGATGTGCTACATGTTTTGAGATTTTTTGAAGTAATTTATTTGAATATATTGAATATTTCAAATAAATTAGTTTTTGAGAAGTTCTCAAAATTATGTTTTATATTTTTGAGAAAGAGTTATTTTTTTTTGAATATAGGATCAGAAAACAATACATTTTGTAACAAACAGGGCTTCATACGTTGGAAGAGTTCAGTACGCATGCCTGGAACGAAACAAAAAATGTTTGTTTATTTATTCATTAATTTTAATTGACAATTTATATTCGTTGGTTTTTCTTAATTCCATTTGATATTGTATGATGAATTTCGATTTTATACGTCTATTCAATATGAGCAGTGCTTATAAAGACATTAATTTAATTCTTAAAGTTTCTTAAGTAAAAATTTTTTGAAATTAAAATTGTAAAAGACTAACTGATTAAATCTGTTTTGATATTCAAATTTTGTAATAATCCTTCTATCAAGTATTAAAAACGTTCCTTATTATTTTAACAACAGATTTGATCGAAAAAACATAATTTAAAACAAAATAGAAAAAAGCTTTTTACTTGATAGAAGAAATATAACAAAATTTGAATATCAAAACAGATTAAATCTGTTTTTTGAAATTAAAATTGTAGAAGACTAACAGATTCAATCTGTTTTGATATTCAAATAATTTAAAACACTGAAAAAAGAACGAACCGAAGCATTCGATAAAGAAATCAAATAAATATATATCCTTGATAAAGATCAACAGTTTCATATTTCACAGCACCAGCATACTAACTTTCCCAATTCCTTATAAACATCATCAGAACTTTTTCTGAATTTCAACCACTATTTTTCCATTCCGAAACTAGTTTCATTTGTTGTTGTTGATTTGTTTCCTAGTGTACCATCTGAAGAAATTGCTAATTTCTTGAATTATTCTTTCAAAGCACCCGGTATATCCGAAAATAATTTCGAGAGATGCAGAAATGAAAGTACAAGGAAATTTCTAAGATATCTGGTTCGGGAACTATGCACAACGCACTTTTGCAGGATCCTGTATAGTCAAGCAGGCGAAAGCTCCTGACTTCACGCCAGTGTATTTTTCGAATGTTTCCTGACAATTTTTATGCGGTTGAATGAATTTAAACGACCCTTCAACATTCCTTGTGATTTCTGAAACAGGCCTGTATTTAATATGAATAAATATCATTTTCTGAGAAATTTGATATTTAATCCAGTTCTCAGAACCCTTCTTGTCTCAAGCATACATAATGTGGGAGCTCGATGAAGTCGAGCATGATCAGAACAAAAAAAAAGACGCCCACCCTATTCCGTGGAGATGCCGAAGAATTATGGCCGAAATCCTTTGAGGAAGAGCTACGATTCTATCGGAGTTAAAACGCTGGAAAAGTCCCTCTGTTCTTCCGGACATTTTTTATTGCACCCTCCTGCTATTTCCACTTGGACCGTCTCGAAGCCACTGGCTTGGAGCCAATCATTTGATTTAAGTCCTTGTATTCACACTAGTATACTCTGCTGGTGATCAGATAAGGTTATTCATTACCCGAGTCTCAAAGATAAGGCCGCCCTCGTCATGAAAGGAACCGAGGCAGGTTATATTTAGGAGATGTGAAGGGCCAGCGTAAAAGGAGAGGACTGAAATGGGATGGGTTTCTAATGTGGGATTATTGTATCTAGATATTCCAGGTGTTAAAAAACAAAGCTCCAATATTTTGGGAGCTGATTAAAGACCTAAAAATGAGTGAAAAATATCATATAAACATGGGTCCGCAAATGAGCTGCACAACCAAATACGATATTCGATTTATTTTCATCTTTCAGATAGATGCCTTATTTACTTAACTTGCAGTTAAAATGTTCTTCAGTAGGTTCATTAAACAAAATTACAGCTGCCATTAAATATTTGTTTTATTCGCAAAACAAATGGGCCGATGTTAATGAGACTCTACCAATTTTTCGGTACATTGTCGATTCTTCGGGGCTTAATCTCATCAATGGCAACTTCGATTTCGTGTTTCAAGGCATTAATCTATTCTTGATGATAAGAGTAACATTAATCCTCAACGACTCCATACAAAAATACTCCCAGATGAAAATCAGCTTCATCACTGAAGTTGATTTATGAAGCTTTTCAACTACGTATAAAAAAAACATTATTTTAAAACTTCATCTTCATTGGACAATAAATGTGAAACTGTGAAAGCACCAACAGTAATATACACACCATCAGAGGAAAAGAGATTCTTTATTATTTATACAAGTTCAAAACTTATCACAAACAATTCTCAAAATGCTTGTCACCTTCTATGATACAAAGCATACATCGTTTACAAATATAATCCGCAGCTTTCCGTAACTGCCCCCATCGTTGCCTTAGCATATTGCAGTAGTTATGTTTGCATGTATACGGTGTGGAATCCACTTATCGAATAACATTCTCTGTGTCCTTATGTTAGAATATTATAAAAACACTGGGTCAACTTTCAAATTGAATGGTGCGCTGTTTAAGCATAACGTTAAATGTTCAGGGTAATTCGCACAAGTCTGGCACAAACCGTACTCTTTATTTTAAATGGAACACAATGTATACTATTATATTTTTTTAAACTCCTTACAAATCTGATTTCAACTTATGCATGGTATTGTGTTTAATACCAGGTGAAATAATGAAATAAATAATTTATCACGCGTTGATTAATGGTTTTTTATAAATAACCCAATATAGACTTCTGAAATTTCTGAACTTAACTGTCGATTAAGTTGGGAAAATTTCTAAATTCAATTCTCATTACGCTCATGTATCTTGATTGTGTCAACAATTTTTGTCTTGAATACCTAACAAACTATCTATATATGCCGATAAATAATGAAAATCTGCAAGTTATGTGGATTGTTATTAGTCAGATATTGCAGTGTTGAGATTTACATTGAAATAGTAAATTCCTTATTGAAAACGTATTTCTTGTAGAAGTAACAATGAGATATTTAACGAAGACTCACCGAATTGAGACTTCAATAATAATCGGTTGCGAGGATAACTACGGAAGTCAAGTTGGAGTGGCAAACTTGTTTAATTAGAAGTATCCTCAGTTGCTCAATATTTCACAAGATACTGTGTCTAAAATTCATGCATAATTCAAAGAACTTAGACATGTCAAACCATTGAAAAGAAAACCGAGTATGGTACTCACCTGACGAAGTCATGTTGTCATGACGAAACATTTGTTGTGAAATTAAATAAATTAGCGGAAATTAAGTTGATCATCAAGATGTATTTCCGACAAGTAGAGACCGATACAATCAAACATATTTTGTTAGGTCCAAAAACAAGTACACGTCAAATTGACCGTGAAAATAATGTGTCATACAACAGTCATAAGCTAACTCCACAAAAAAAAACTTCATTCATAAACAATGACTTTTGTGCAGGAGCTATCAGAAGACGATCCATATCGTAGAATGCGAAAATAATGATGAATAAACTGAACAGAATTTAAATTGCAAATCGTTTTTGAAATAGCTGTTGATACAATCTTTTTTTCTGATCAATCAACATTTACATTAAACGGAAAGGTAAACCGACAATATTGTAGATATTGGTCAGCGGAGAATCCTCATTGGATGCGTGAGACATATGCGCAGTAACCTCAAAAACGGAACGTTTGGGCATATATCATAAGTGGTCCTATATTTATAGATGGGAAAATGTTAAAAATTTAGTGCAGTTGACTGAACTGGGAAAAATGCTGAGACAATAAAGAGGATGAAAAATGGCATCGATATGAGGCATAGACCAGTTTCAGGAAGGCCGTGTGAGATTAAAGGAAACAATTTAAACGCTTCATTGGCCTTAGGACGACACAATACGCGCCTGAGGTTTCGCAAATTGGCTAACAGATTTGGAAATCAACGAAATATGAAAATATGTCCAGAAACCGTCGGCATTTCACTGAAAAGACAAGGCTATATATCAAGGAAACCAAAAATAATCCCTATAATGACACCTTTACAAAAGGAACGAACGATAGGATTTAATCAAAGTTTTCAAGAAGATAATTTTAATAATGTCATCATATTTGATGAAGGTTGTTTCCAACTTGCTGGAAACCACTTGAAAATCCCATCAAAACAACCAGTTACCGTTAAAATTTCCAAAGTTCCTACCAAAATAATGGTTTGGTAAGCAATATCTAGGCGTGGTGCTATGCTTCTCTGTATAGTTGATGGTTCCATTAATAGTGCAAATTATTGTGGCATTCTGAACGATTTTCTCCTTGAAACGGAGCATGCTTTATATCGAGAGGGGTGGCGTTTTCAGCAGGATAATACAAGATGCCATACTTCGGCCTATCCTCAAGCTTGGATGCCAGAACACCAAGTGACAACCATTTCATGGCCAGCAGCTTCATCAAGTCTTAGTACCATTCAAGAATCAAAAATAGTAACTAAATAATTACAATTCATCTTTGTTTTTGCCGGATACTTTCTGACGGACTATATATATATCTCCATGAAATAAGCCTAGTCTAAGAAGAATTTTCCGCTCTTTCCAGTGGTGCGCACTGAATTTTTGTTAAGATGATAGTTTCGAGGTAGTGGTATATTTTTAATGAAAAAATTGTGAAACGTGACAAAATAGAAGAATCTTGAGAACTTCACAACGGAAGATAATTGGACCATACTCTATTGGAACTTTTATGTTGAAAATTTTCTGTAGAATCACCTTGTGAAATTTGGCCAGAGGTAACTTGGGCCCTTTGTATAAATTATGCCTTGAAATATTTTATTCCAGGTAAAATAATCAAGATATCAATTTGAAGATAACCTTTAACGACAAATCCCATTGTTATACTATTTGACTGGACTAGAAATGTATTTAGGTCGCTTTATGTCAACCACGATAAAGTATAATACTCTCATCAAACGATTTTATGATAGTATGTGCTTCACTCAAAGGCATAATCATGATCGTCATTATACATCAAAATGCGGTTAAATTCAATATATTTTATTCCACCACATCGTTTCCTTTAATTATACGAAAATTTAAGCTGCTTCATAATGATGTTTTTGATCCATTCGTAAATGTACAAACATTAATGTTCATATTAAAAATCATAGATGGAGATTTTGGTTTAAATATCGTTGAAGTAGACTGTTAAGCATAATTATACTCTGCCTGAAATACTATTGGCAATATGGATATTTTACAGGATATAAATTCATATAATTTCAAGAGATCAGTCGATTTTCGAATAAAATGTCATTTTATTAGAGCATATAGTCCGTCTAGAAAGTTTCCGGAATTCATTATTTTTTATAATTTTTTGTAACATTCTGAGAGAAAATTAATGTATAAAATATGTTATGCAGATAGTCGGCTATGGCCAAAGTTGCATGGCAACACTATTAGTCAAATATTGTTGATGGTTAACAGGTATATAATTCATGAAATAATGTCGCAACTAGAAAAAAAGCAGGTAGAATATTTGTGTAGAAATAATTTTCGAAACGGCTATGGCTGAAGTTGCATGGCAACACTATTTGTAGAATATTGTTGATTGTCAGCAGATATATAATTTATAAAATAATGTCGCAACTAGAAAAAAGAAATCAGGTAGCTTATGTATATAAAAGGTTTTCGAAACGTTGAAAAATTAGTGCAATTGACTGAACTGATAAAAAGTTCTGTATTTGAGACAATAAAGAGGAAAAAATGGCATGGATATGAGGCATAGACCAGTTTCAGCGTAAAATTAAAGGAAATAATTCAAACGCTTTATTTGCCTTAGGACGACACAATCCGCGCCTAAGGTTTCGCAAATTCCCACATTTGAAAATTCAACGAAATATAAAAGTATGTCCAGAAACCGTCTGTATGTTACATAAAAGACAAGGCTACATATCAAGGAAACCAAAAAAATCCCTATTATGAAACCTTCACAAAAGGAACGAAGGATAGAATTTTGTCAACGTTTTCAAGAAGATAATTTTAATAATGTCTATATCTGATGAAAGTTGTTTCCAACGGCTCATGCTTTAAATCCAGAGGGGTGTCGTTTTCAGCAGGATAATGCAAGATGTCATACTCGGCCTATACTCACGCTTGGATGCAAGAACACCAAGTGACAACCATTTCATGGCCAGCAGCTTCATCAGATCTTAGTCCCATTGAAAACATATTGGGACTAATGAAGATTGAAGTTGCAGGAGCAGCGAAATAAAGATGATTTAATTCAGTCAGTTTCACAGTCCTGGACTACCTTCACCGAAAATGATAGAGGTGATCTAATTTCGGGTGTACCTCAACGTTTAGTCAAGTGTTTACACTTAAGTTTAGGTTGTATAAGTAACTAAGATGAATATTTTGTTATAATTTTCTACATCAAAAATTGAAAATATATACTAAATAATTACAATTGAGTTTTGTTTTTTCCGGATAATTCAGATTTTCAAAGAAATTCTTCAACTGATGGAGCTTGTTATTGGACAATAAAGCTCTCAAAGGAGGACAAGAAAGATTTCAAATGAGTTTAGAAGACACATGCCGGCTTCCACGGTGGGCAAAATAAATGAACAAGTATTCGAATTGCTTTCATATATATCCTATTGGTAAAAACTGGTTTGTTTTTAATATCTTCAGTCTCGCCAGCAATCACTACATCGGTTTTGCGTTTAATAATAGGAGCTCGATCAAAGACACAGTATCGATTACATCAAATGTTTATGGTATACTCGTATCTTTCAGCCAAAAAAATTCGGTGTGTTTTTGTATTGAAGTGTTCCATGAATATTATTAAAGCTGTTAATCGATAAAAGCGATTAGTTATCACTACTCAAATATGGACCTTTTTTTACCGAATACATTTTGTGACAATTATCCAATTGGTGGGTTATACAGTTTTGGAAAAGACAATCGAAAAGATACGAAATTCAATGTTCATTAAGACGACGACAAGGATCCAGTGGAGCAGTGGAATAATCAAAACCTCAGCGCGATACGATAACGAATAAACGACTGTTCTCTCTCACTGGCAGTGTCAAGTGGGGATGCTGCGAACGAAATGCTCTGCAGTCTACTTTCGTTCGCCTTTCAAACGTGAGAGGCGTTAAACTATATCGGTTGAAAATAAATACGATAATATTATTCCACTGTATGCGAGGAATTTATTTGCCACGATTAATAACACAAATAATTTCCTCTGTGGAAAAAAGTAGTTAGATTATTTTTCGCCATAATTGAAAATGAAATAAATTCTATAATATGAAAATAAGAAATTCAAAAACCAAAACAAATCTTAAAAAATGCGAAATCGAAAAACGACTAATTTTAATTAAATGTTCAAATAATCCACCTTGTTGAGCGAATCTATTATAAAGAGATAATCTCATATCTTTGAGCAGATTCGACACAGTTGCTATTTTGCCCCAAAGTTGGATTAGTTTGAACCTTAATTCATTAATATTTGTCGCTCTATCAATTTAATGCCAATAAACCAAATTTTGCAGATATCACCAAAAAAAGAAATCGTTTGGAGATAAATCTGGTGATTTGGGGGGCGATTCGTAGAAATGACATGGTCCGAAACAGTCGTCTTGAGATATTGTGTTCTACTTTTGAGTTGTAACTTGGAAAGCCATCTTGTTGACCAGAAATCAAATCAATTGGTAGCAGTCGAACTGTCGGAGAAAGTTCATTCTCTATCAGCTCCAAATATTTGGCAGTGTTTAGGTTACCATCGAAAAAAAATGGCTCTATGATGTAATTTCCCAGTATTCCTGTCCAAACGTTGAGTTTTTGGGGATACTGGGATACTCAGATGCTTATTCTTCCTAGACCAATATCTTACTACTGATGGGTTATGTCTTTTATTCAAGTTAAACGATAACTCATTAGTAAATAAGATATTGTTAAGGAATGAACTATCTTCATTTACTTTTTCCATCATAGTTTCACAAAATTCCATTCGCTTGATATGGTCTTGGTTTGTTTGAACCTCATAACATCGATAACCATTCGTTTTCAAAATATTCCGAACACTTCTATCGCTTTTATCGACTTGTTCAGCAATTTGTTCACTCCAACAAGATGCATTTGTTTCAACACCAGCACACACATCTACTTCTTTCCTCAGACGATTTTTACTAATAATTTTTGGTGGTTCAGCAAACTTGCAATGCCTGCACGTTCGTAAACACCCACATTTCTCAAATTTTTTAATTATTTCAGGAATAGCCGAACTTGAAAGAATCGACCTATCTTCAAAGGTAACAATAAATGAATTTATCTCTTGAATTAGTTGGCCACGAAAGTACCATTTTATGATCTAAATTTTTTCTTCTACAATGAACATTTTGATTTACTTTATTATCAACCGATATGGTCTAGCACATCTCACGTTTGAAGTGTAAATGATAGTAGACTGCAGAGCCTTTCGATCGAAGCATCGACAATCGACACTGCCATTGAGCATCCCCAATCAACACTGCCGCTGAGGTTTTGATTCTTTCACCACTTCACTGAGCCCTGGGCGTCGTCTTGCTTAACATTGAATTTCGTATTTTTTCAACTGTCCATACCCTTGTAATTATAAATGGTGGCGAATAAGAATATGAACCCAGTTTGTTCACACAAGAAGTGCCAACTTAGGTTATGGACTCTTGCGTTTACAATTGTGTTGCAATAATAACGAGTTACCCATTTCATGGTCCGGATTTCACAGCACTGTTTCAATGAAATATGTCGAACAGAACGGTGATCCGAAGCCTCATATGTTTAACTGAAGGTTACCCATTTAGCAATAAGGATCGTTTATATACGTGTGAAAATTATGAAAACTTACTACAAAAACAATGATTCTGTAGTAAGTTCATTTCGTGCATTACGGGCAGATTATGGTGGATATAATCGTACATCTGAGCGTTTAATTGGTGACACAGTGAAAAAACTCGAAGATGCTGGATATGTTACTGATGTTTTAAGGCCCGCACATCATCGAAATGTACGCTCGACTAAAAATATTTCTACTGTGATTGAAAATGTTTTAGAAGATCAAAATTTATCAATTGATATGCTATGGCGTATTTTGCATCTCCATCCATAGAATGCGTAGACCATATGCCGAGTGGGTAATTATTTATGGTGAGCGGGCGTCTGTCCACCTTACCACTGTGTCCGCACGGACTATTGTGGTTCACTCCTAATTTATATCTCCCCGACGAGATCCAGTTTTTGGATGAAACTGATAATCTTATTCAGGGGTAATTTTTTCAGTTCGCAGTTGGCTGTGAAAGCCTGACCAAAGACTTCGAATCTGATGCGACTCACAGCAGGGCACTGTGAGACGATGTTCATGGCTGTTTCAGTGTCCTCAATACACAGGCTGCATTCATCGTCTTCAGTCAGACCGATTTTGTGCAAATGCGCTTTCAGTCTGCAGTGACCTGGCGCAATTCCGACAAGTGTTCTTAATTTGGCCCTATCCAGAGCTAGTGCTAGGTTCGCCATCTTTTTGTTCGAAGCTGTTCCAAGGAATACCTTCGAATGTTTCAGGCCAGAATAGCTCCGCCTGAAAGACTCTAGCCTTGAGTTCATTCCTCCTGTTATCGCCTCGTTAGCCACATCATGTGGTATTCCTAGGAATGGTTCCGGTCCTACCAGAGGCAGGGCAGCTCCAGCAAACGCCGAATGGGTGCTTGAACGTTTGGATGACGATTTTTCCCATCAAATTTTCTTCAGCACATTTTTCACTCCGTGGCTATGTAAACAAGCGGTATTGTCGCATTTGTGGCAGTGAAAATCCTCATGCAACTTCTGAGAGACCATTACATCCACAAAAAGTCACTGTATGGTGTGCAATTTGATCTGGTTGAGTGATTGACCCGTGCTGCTTTGAAAATGAAGAAGGTGTCACTCAAACCGTCAATTCTCATCGCTATAGCCAAATGATTACCGATATTTTTGGTCTAAAATTAATGATATTGAATTTGAAGACATGTAGTTCCAGCAAGATGGTACAACAATCCACACAACAAGACCCGTTTTGGCTTTATTGTAATAAAAATTCCCAGTGCGCGTAATTTCTCGATTCGGCGTTGTGAATTGGTCAAGATCTTATGATTTATTGTTTTTGGATTTTTTTGTGAGGTTGTGCGAAGGATCGTGTTTATGGCGATAATACTTAGACTACTGACGATCTGAAAACGAGCATCCGTCAAGTTATTGGTGAGATATTGCCCGAAATGTACCGGCGAGTCATCGAAAATTACCTCACAAGGATCGAGTCCTGGAAGAGATCAGACAGAGGACATTTAAATGATGTTGTATTCCATACATAACGGCAAGGTTCAAGTATTACATTGAAATTTTGATCGATATTCTTAATGAAAAATTGTTTTATTAACGTTCACCTTCTGAATCAACCTGTATAATACATTTCCAGTCAACCGTCCAAGAACTCAGTATGACCGAGTATTTGAAAGATCTCCAATAAGAGATTTCGGAAACTATCAAGCTTTCTCAATAAATCCGATGGAAAAAGTTTCAATCGCCAATATGAATCATAAAACTGTCAAACACACGACGCATCATAGCCGAGAAGCAAAGAAATGAAACCTCTTCCAGAATCAATCCCGAAAACCCGTTTGGATGGCTTCCAAACTTCCGACATCATTCAACTGCGGACCGTATAACATAACAATTGCTGAGCATCCCGGCCAACTCTGTCATCAGACCTGAAACAGCAAATCTCAATCCAGACTAGGAAACTTTCCCTTTCCAACACCCTAAACAAACACTCCCAAAACTTCGAGATCCATTCACGCGCATTCTTCCTGGCCTAACTGCCGTAGGGTTAAATATAGGGGATTGTAAAGCTTCCTAATGGGATCTTAAGTAGCGTATACCTCAAACAAATTCGAAAGTAACTGCCCACAGTTATTCAACACTAGAGCGGAACTTCCCGGAGACCGCACGGTTCATAACGATTTTTCGGGCGGTTAATTGGAATCGTTCTTCGCCAGTTCGCACTTTTCGGGACTCACACTAAACGCGTTAACCCAAGTCGCGCCGCTAACGCGTAGACCGGCATACTAACCGCCGTCCCCGAAGAGCGAGGCTGCCGCGCGTGCGTCGCTGCCCTGCTGCATTTGGACAGGAGTAATAAAATTTGGAGAAGCCCTCTGCGAAATGTAAGCCGGTCTTAATAATTTGTCAACATCTGCAATTTCAGATTTCGTAATCTTTCCGGACCGATACAGGGCGAAATCTTTATTTATAGGAGCATATTTCAGGGGCTCCTTCTCGCTCAGGAATCCTCATTTGAATTTTCGCTGACGCAGGCTGTTTGGGAAGGAGAGAAAGGATATTAAAGGAGTTTTTACAATTCCGCTGATGCCGCTGTAATTCTTCTTGCCCTTTTAGGTGATCCCAAGATAAAATGGATGGAGTTGTGTGCATTGTTTGGTGAAAGTTTATTTAGGGACAATAGGCCTTACTTATTCACGTTCATCGACATGATAAGCTTCGCTCAACAGGGAGGTTTAGGTTCAGAAAATGATGTTGATTTTCATGAAGCGCTACCTTTCTTTAAATTTAAATAACACAAATTCTGTGTTATATATTTTCCAGGTTTTTTATTCGTTTGAAAGATATATCTCATTATGCATGAAATTTTTGGACCGGCTATAACTAAAAACCTAAGGAATATTTGGTTAAAGTAATGAGTTTATTAGAAAAGTTGAACCTTGACCTTTACGGATAAAAAACAATATTCAAATGTCCGCCACTTATGGCTACAGCACCCCAACCGATCAACCCAATTTTTTAGTACATTGTCGATTGCTTGATGCTCAATCTCATGAAAGACAACTTCGGTTTCGTGCTTAGAGGCATCAATCGCTTCTGAATAGTTATCCTTAACGGATGCCCTTCGAGGTGAAAATGAACTTTATCGGTAAATATGACTTCTATGTGAAAATGCTCCTCTTCTGCCATGCAATCATTAGCCGATTGAGCGGAGTGGAAACGAATCGGATGGTCAAGAGGCTTCTTGCACTAGTTTTGAGCTTTGTATGCCTTCATACCGAGGTCTTCATGCAAAATTCTCCTCAGAGAAGTGCGAGAAATGTTCAGTTCTTGAGCACAATAGCGAGATATAAAGACAAAGCATTAGTACAGCTACCAATATACATACACGGTGTTTCACGAATGATTGTACAGGCTTTCAGGGCAGATGCAGGACATTTTGGTGAGTCTGAATCAGTGCTCGAAATATGTCCTAACTACATTAATTTAAGAGATGCAGGATGTTTTATGTATTTTATCAAAAAATTTCAACTCTTGAACGCCTGCATGGATCTTCATGAAAATTTGAGGGAATGGGTATATGCCAATGCCTAATATTTGCACCTAATCACTTGTCGATAGCGCAGGTCCGGACTGAGAAAATTATATTCTTTTTCCCACATCTTGTAAAACATCCTGTACAACGAATTTTGGAATAGTGAAATTCTCCTCAGAATCTACAATGAATACTCTTTCAAGCAAGCTCATTTGAAATAATATAAATATTTTAAAAAATTTTTAAAAAATTTTAAAAAATTAGTCTTCTACATATTTAATTCCAAAAGATTATATTCAATGATTATAACTTCTGAAAATAAATTAAAATAATGTCGTATAAGTACCACTTATATCATGACATAAAATAAACATTCATCATAAGACATCCGAATGGTATAACAAAATCCAATAAATAAAAATTATTAACCAAAATCCTATAAATTAAACATTTTGAATAGACAAAATTTTGTTTCTGCTTATCAATCTTATGAAAACCAATATCTTTCAAGAATATCCAACATAGTCTCAAGAATTTCATCACAAAACTATCTTACTTAGACTATTCAATATTATTGGATATCTAACCAAGGTACTTTATATAAAAACTCAAGATATGCAAAACATTACTGAAAAACAAGTTTTAAAATCGACTTTGCTCATCAGTATTCAAATATTCATATTCAATAAATATAACATCAATTAACAACATATATTCAACTCACCCTTCACTCTCCAGAAAAAGTTCTACTTAAATGAGACCTTTAAATAGGTATTCACTACACACAGAAATATCTCTGTGGTTTAACCTGATCTAGAAGATTGAAAGACAAATTTAACGGCCTCTGCTATAGCACAAGGACTATCTGTATAAAGAATGTTGAGGAAACCAAATAATTATATATTATGAATAAAATAACATAAATATATTTATGTTATGTTATGTATATTTATGTTATGTTATATATATTTATGTTATCTCATTTGAAATAATGGCACACTTCGCATCAATATTTTATGAGCTATTGAATATCTGTAATTTTCGATTCCTAGTAAACGCGGACCTGTATTTCTCCGAATAATGCGTTAATTCATATGGAATGAATTTAATTTCTCAGTATCATGACATAAGGCTGCATTTATAACCTGTGAGGGCGCCTCCTAAGGGGGTGCGAGCATACCGAAGGGAAAAATTTAAGATATTTAAAAAAATTAATAACTGACTGAAATCAGACACACGCATACAAAACGAAATACTTTTCGACATCTTATTTACACTTTCGGAAATAAATTCTTTTATACCCCTTCCACCATCAATTTTCGTATGTGATTTGTTCTCGAACATTTCCCTATTTCTTTTTGACACCTGCTAGCTCTTATATTGAATGTTCTGCAGCTTTCATTAGCCTTTCTTTCTGGCCCACTATTTATCTTCTCACATGCTGCTTGAATCGATCTGAAGCCTAAGATGTCATTTATTTTCAATGCTTTGTGAAAGATCACAGAAGAAATTCGTTTACTCTGAATTCAACCCATTTCAAAATCTGAGTGGCTCATGCTCACAATTTTGACATTTCAAACCATTGTCGGGTAATTATTGAAATAGAAAAATACGCCAGTGGTAGATTGTTGTGTTTTCATAAAATTTTCATTAAGAGAATTATCGAAATAGCGTCATTTACGAATACTGAGTATACTGATATGTTGTTAGTTATTAGATTTTGTAAGTGCAATGATCATGGAGCTGCTAGGGAACATCGAAGGCTCTAACCGGATCGTCGAACTCCTAACCACCAAACATTCGAACATGTTAATCGCTCACTACGTGAAACTGGACATTTTCCGTCAGTTAGTAAACGAGAAAGTGTAAGTTCGATGGTAAACCATAAAGAGATAATAGAAGCTGTCCAAGAAAATCCCTCAACCAGCACTTGGCGTCTTGGTTCAGTTTTAAGATTTGCCACATTGTCAGGACTGGCGAGTGCTGCACCGTGAAAAGTGGCATCCATTTCATTTACAATCCGTCCAAAACTTGGAGCCAGGCGATGAACTACCGAGGATGCGATTTTGCAGATAGGTTTTGCGGAACCAGCAAGCTATCTTCAGAACGCACCTTCACAAAAGATGGCATTTTGAATGTTCGCCATGCGCATATTTGGTCCAGAGTAAATCTGAAAGTGACTAGGAAACGCAATTCACAACATCGTTTTTCAGTCAATATTTGGTGTGGAATTTACAATAATCGCCTAATTGGACCATATGTTCTTCCACACAGGCTGAATGGAGTGACATATCTACAATTTTTAATCGAACATTTGCCAGGCCTCTTGAATGATGGAAGCAATATTCCAAGAGGAATGTACTTCCAACATGATGAAGCTCCGGCACATTTTACTCGTGAAATTGTAGCGCATTTGAATGAAGTTTATCCAGATCATTGGTTTGGTATAAGGAAACCTCATGACTGGCCTGCAAGATCCCCAGATCTTACATGCTTTGATTATTTTCCATTTTATAATAGTCCAATTAAATGTTCAATGTTAATTCGAGTTTTCGGTTAAATTTAGTTCTGCAAAAAATGATTGATGTTGCCCCTACATTCATGTGATGGATGGAATAAGAATAAGATGCAGCAGAAAACCTAAGTCATGTTAATGAGAATTTCAATCGATTCAATATGAATATACGCATTATTCGGAGATTAACAGGTCCGTGTTTACTATAAATTGAAAATTCCTAATATTCAATGGTTCATAAAATGATGATGCGAAGTGTGCTATTGCTCCTAATAGGCTTGTTTGAAAGAGTATTTATTGTAGATTCTGAAGAGAATTTCGATTTTTGAAAATTTGATGTACAGGATGTTTCAAAAAATGTGTTATAATGAATGTAATTTTCTCAGTCCGGACCTGTCTTATCGATAAGTCATTAGGGGCAAATATTTGACATTGGCCTCTACTCATTCCCTCAAGTTTTCATAAAGATACATGCAGCAGTTCAAGGGGTATGCCGATTGAAAGTTTTTGATAAAATACATAAAACATCCTGTAACTCTTAAACGAATATATTTCGAGCACTGATTCAGATTCACTGATATGTCCTGCATCTGTCCTGAAAGCCTGTACAATCATTCGTGAAACACCCTGTATAAGATGATATGCGGGCTCCTTCTGGAGTATGGACACCCGATAATATTAAATGGCAGTACAACAATGCTCAAAAACATCGAATTAGGAGAGAGGACAAGCCTCCGGAAGGTAACAAGATTACGCCAGCCAGATAACTCCCTGCATAATCCTCCCAACGACTTACTAAATGACAGGAATAGAGCCGATACTCTCCAGAATTAGCAGACTTGGTAAAAAATTCATTTCTCAACAACACAAACGAAATATTATGCAATGACTTCTTCATTATTACAACAGGAACAGGACACAAAAAAGAAAACTACCAGAAACACCTTCAGTTGAAGATCTACTAGCACTCTAATTGATAGACATGTACTTAATATCACACATACAAAACGGTCAAAATGTAAACTTTGAAAATTTTGTGATAGGCTGGAACACTTCGGTAGATAGCCATTTGAAAGATTCCAATAAACGTTATTCTCTTTCTTAAACGAATTGATATTGATGGATGTTCAGTCACATTCTGGGCTACTACAGCAATATTTTCAGGTGTGCTCACTGGACGAGAACGTAAACGGGCTGTTTTATCAAATAACTGTCAAGTTTCACGAGCTCCTTTCAGAAATTGCCTTTCATGTCTATTGCTTTTTTACACAGCTTGGAAGAAAGATTCCCCACTTTGGTAATAAGTTTTTATTGGGAGTAGAAATGAGTTCGTGAAGTTTTAGGAGGCAAAGAGACGTCGAACGTCGTTTTTTGCGTGTTAACAACTGCTGCAACAGCAAAAAATTGGTTTTACATCGAATTATGACTGTCGATGAAAAGGAGGTCCATTTCGGTGATCCGAAACATCGGGCAAGGTATGAATTCCTCATCAGTTGTGTATTTGGTGGGACCAGCTGAGTGTGGTGTACTATGAGCTGCTATAATCAAACGAAAGGATCATAGGAGAAGTCCGCCGACGACAATTAATGCGTTCGAGTTGAGCATTGCGAGATAAAGGACCGCTATACGCCGACTGGCACGACAAAGTTATTTTGCAATTTGACACATATTTCACCACCCTTTAAAGCATCCCAGACATTGCTCTTTCCGACTACCATCTTTTCCAATGGATGTAACATGGCCTGGCTGACCAGCACACTTCCAATTACGATGAAGTACAAAAATGGACCCATGCATGGATAGCGACAAAGAACCGGCCTTTATTGATGGCATCCGTCAATAGCCAAAAAGATGGAAAAAGTTAGTGACTAGCGACGGACAATACTTTGATCTTTCATTTTACAACTAATTTTTCTCAACAAAGCTTCAATTTTCGAAAAAAAACGCCCGAATTAATTTATCCTCCTGCTATATATTTTTTTAGCATATCTAGTACTTAAGGGATTTCGTACAGTGCATCATTAGAAGAGGTTTTTTCTAGTGCCAAAAAAAATACCCGATACGCTTTTTGGACACGCTGTACAATTAGATACCCCACGTTTGGTGACAGTCGCTTAATCGGTAAATATAATATTATCAATGAAATTTTGGACTGCATCGTATTGGAAGATCTCCTGGAAGCAAAATTGAACGGGAGTTAAATGATAATGACATGATTTCGTACAGTGCATCGCTAGAAATGGTTAATTTTTTCATACAAATTTTTTAAAGTTCACATTTGAAGAACGTCTAAGCTTTTTTTCTGGCAATAAATCCCATTTTTTTTCTCAGAAAATGAAAGAAAACTTTCGTATAATGAATAGATATTTTATTGAATTATATATTGGTCATTCTGGTCCAACACCTTCTGCCAACTTTCTAGTAGTTGCATTATTCCACGCTTATAAAACAAAAACACAAATTTCTCTCCGTGAGAACATGCCCGTATATCGAGCTTCGAGGTTAAACCCAGGCCTTTCATTTGATAAATTTAACCGCTCATCGATCTCACGTAATGTTATTCGCCGATTTGCATCAACCAATGCCTTTAGCATGTCTTTATCAGCTTCAACCAGCCTTCCAGAATGTGGTGCATCTTCGACATCAAAATTGCATGATCGAAATTTTGCAAACCAGTTCTGGCACTGGCGTACTGTCAACACATCTTCTCAATACACATCGGTTAATTTCTTTCTAACTTGAATAGCATTTTTATCTTTTCTATAGTAAAAAAGTAAGATATGTTGAAAATGCTCCTTATTGCTCTCCATCTTTAAAAGGGCACCAACCAAAAACTACTGCGTAAAATTAATTGCCTTGCCATATCAGCTCTCAAAACATATAATGATTATGCGGCTCAAGTTGGGTTGGAAAAAATACAATTAAATCCTCTGTCGCGGAAAAACGGCATTAGTTTCCAGACAATATATTTTCAAATCTGCGATGTTGATGAAAATAATAATGAATAAAAACCATTCTGCCAATTTGGTGTTTCACCACCAGATATGAAGTTGAATCAAATAAAATAATTCATTGATTAACAACAATTGTTTCGCCAACAGAACGCTTCTACAGGTCCACATTTTGAACAATTGAATTTTTATATGAAGTTGAAGAATAATTTTTTTTCTGCTGCTGAAAATAGCGAAACGGCAAATTTAATTACTGCATGAAGTATAATTGCGAGATTGCTTTTTCAAACGATTTGACAACTAATGAAAATGTCGAATAATAATGATGTCACAACGTGTACATGGTATAAAAACAAACGACTAGTTGAAATTGATTTAACCTTTCGACAAAAAGAGGGAAAATATTGAAACTGAATGGGGATAAGTTAAATGAGTTGATTAAATATGTGGAACGCAATCTGATAGGTCAAAGGTGTTCTAGAGTGGAAATTCTGAGAAATAAGCAAATCGAGCCGGAGGAAATGAAGGATGGTATGTGATGGGGAAATGTTCAGAAGTTTCCTCAATAACAGATCAGTCGCAGATCTATCTACCTTCATTTGTGATCTGTAACACAGATAACAGTTAACAGGTTCATCTGATGTTCACATAGTTCACTCTATACACTTTAATACACGTGGCTTCTGTTTATGCATGTGAGTAGGTTGTTGTACAATGGGTTCACTTTGACACGATCGCCTTATGTTGATTGACCCTACAGGTGAGAAATTTCTGGCTTGAAATACCCATCTATAATATAAACTCAATAAGGATCGATTGAAAGGACAAATACTTGGGAATAATTGTAGATAGATATCTAAGATAGAATACGCAAGCATCTTATGGCACAAAAAAATTGAGACAACTCCTACACAAACTCCATCTTTTAAGTGATATTTTAAGCGAAATAAATCTGCTAATGCTTTACAAGTCTTAGCAGAATCAGTTCTGAGATACTGTTTAGTTGTGTGAGGAGGTCTGTGTTATAATGCAAAGAAAAACCTACAACCTACAGAAAAAAGTCTCATCAAAATAATGATGAATAAAGATAGGAGATATTCAACGGATTCTCTACATGAAGAGACGAGCCTGCATAACAAAAAAAATTATTTACCTACTTAGCACTACCACACATGTTTTCCGAAGCCTAGAAGCCAAGCATTGATTCAAATAGAAAATGTTATAAGACAAGATTAGTTGAGAAGGAGCCACTTGAGATTCCATTGTTTAGGAAGAGTCACTCGCAGCGTTTTATATTTTATTTTGACTCAATATGCTTCCTCGCCATCTGAGACAAATCAAAAATAAATAAAAATTTAAAACACAATTAAAAAACTTATAACTAAAGAGCAACTAAGCCTGAATAAATGCTGACCTGTTTGTTCGTATGATTTTGGGAAAAAAATTATGGTATTTGTTACTAAATGAGGAATTATAGTTCTCAAATAAGATCCACCTACCTCTGCAGTCCATTGAATTTACCTTACTTTTTCGCCTTATCTATTCAAAAAGAAAGACTCACGCCGCAACAGCGTTTACAAATTGTTGAAATTTATTTTCAAAATCAGTGTTCTATTCGCCAAACTTATAGAGCATTTCGCGAAATTAATGGTTTACATAATCGTCCATCAGAGCAGCTTATTCGTCGAACTATCGATAGATATTGGACAACATTTTCTCTACCCGATGCAACAGCAACAAGACAAAGAACTGCACGTACAGAAGAAAATATCGCTGCTGTAAGTCATAGTGTTAATGATGATCCAGATTTGTCTATTCTTCGACGTTCACAACAAGTTGGACTCTCCGCATCCACCATATGGCAAATTTTGCGTAAAGATCTTGGTCAACAGCCATACAAGATCCACCTGGTTCAAGAATTAAAGCCACTTGACCATAATAAGCGTCGTTTGTTTGCTGATTTGGCCCTAGAACAGCTTGAAGTTGATCCACTTTTTTATCGTAAAATTGTGTTTAGTGATGAAGCTCCTTTATGCTTGGACGGCTATGTAAACAAGAAAAATTGCCGTATATGGAATGAAAACAATCCTCAAGAAGTTCTGCAGGTTCCATTGCATCCTGAAAAATGCACTGTATGGTGTGCTTTACACGCTGGAGGCATCATCGGTCCAAATTTCTTTAAAAACGATGCTCGATCTAATGTTACAGTGAATGGTGCTCGTTACAAATCGATGATCAATGATTATTTGTTTCAAAATTTGAATGGTATCGACCCAGAAGTGTTTTGGTTGCAACAAGATGGTGCTACACCTCATGCTGCTACCGTAACAATTGATTTATTGAAAGAAAGTTCTGGCGATAACATTATTTCTAGAAATGGTCCAATTAATTGGCCTCCAAAATCATGCGACATAACTTCACTGGATTATTTTCTTTGGGGTTATATTAAGTCATTGGTTTATGCTGATAAAGCAGAAACAATAGACGCTTTGAAGGCCAACATAACTCGTGTTATTGATGAAGTCAGGCCTGAATTACTAGAAGAAATGATTCAAAATTGGTCTGGTCGAATGCGGTTCCTCAGAGCTAGTCGTGGTGGACATATGCCGAAAATTATTTTCAAAACATAAATTTCATAAAATTATCTTTCGAATAAAAAAAAATTGGCTTCAGTCTTAATTTAAATGTGTTTTATTTCAATTTAAAGTTCTATCACTCTTAAAAAAAAACAACCGTTACAATGAATCTATCAAACTATTAAAAGAATCTTTGTCTTAATATAGTCATATCTATTTTACACTTTTTCTGAAAGGACATATGGACATATGATTATTATTAAAGAGAGCGCTCAGGCCTCTAGTTATCCGAAAGGATATGCCTTGAGCGCGAAATGCATTAAAACCTCTAGCTCTTCCAGAAATTGGTTGAAAATACCACATTACATCGAAAATGGTAATATCCTAACTGCAAGTAATCGGACACCCACTTTTTGGTAGGGAATTTAGGGGAATGAAAGATCATATTGATCTCTTCTGAACAACGCTGCAAGATGAGTCCAGCCATAATAATTTTTCTGTATATTTTCGTCATAAATCTTATCCAACCTTATGCTCCCCATTAAATGAAAAATTAGGCCAAGAAGCAGAGAATCCCACAATTTGTTGCTTCCTCCTTCATTCTATCGTACTCAAAATCACAATTTTATAAGATTTATACGGCGGAATAGGCCATTATATATTCTCTCCTCCCTGGGAATGAGGTAGACTATGTTAATTACCAACACATTTTTCATCGGTTTCATTCACAGAATTTTTGGGGGACTTTCGACTCCTATTAGTATTCTCCCAAAGAATTAAAGAATACTGGAAAATTACTGGGGTGAAAGCAACATTTTGATGCTTTCCAGAGAAATATCCTTCTTTGTATCGCACTTCAACTGTAATATAAATTCCTTTCAGTACAAATTGAATTCCTTCCACCTAGAATTCTCAATACTATCTTATTATAGTCTGTTCATTAAAGAATTGAAATATCGGGTGTTTTTTTGGAGTGACAGAACTTTAAAGTGAAATAAAACACATTTAAATTGAGATTGAAGCCAATTTTTCTTTATTTGAAAGATAATTTTATGACATTTATCTTTTAAAAATACTTTCTGGCATATGTCCACCACGACTAGCTCTAAGGAGCCTCATTCGACCAGACCAATTTTGGACCACTTTTTCCAGTAATTCAGGCCTTATTTCATCAATAACACGAGTTATGTTGGCTTCCAAAGCGTCTATTGTTTCTGGTTTATCAGCATAAACCAATGACTTGACATAACTCCAAAGAAAATAATCCATTGGAGTTATGTCGAATGATCTTGGAGGTCAATTAATTGGACCATTTCTCGAAATCTTTCTTTCAATAAATCAATTGTTACGGTAACAGCATGAGGTGTAGCACCATCTTGTTGGAACCAAAACACTTCTGGGTCGATACCATTCAAATTTTGAAATAAATAATCATTGAATTGATCTGTAACGAGCACCATTCACTGTAACATTAGCTCCAGCATCGTTTTTAAAGAAATATGGACCGATGATGCCTCCAGCGTGTAAAGCACCTTATACAATGCATTTTTCAGGATGCAATGAAACCTGCCAAACTTCTTGAGGATTGTTTTCACTCCATATATGGTAATTTTGCTTGTTTACATAGCTGTTCAACCAGATTCATCACTAAATACAATTTTACGATAAAAAAGTGGATCAACTTCAAGCTGTTCTAGGGCCCAATCGGCAAACAAACGATGCTTATTATGATCAAGTGGCTTTGTTTTAGAACCAGTTGGATCTTGTATGGATGTAGCCTAAGATCTTTACTCAAAATTTTCCATGTGGTGGATGCACAGAGTCCAACTTGTTTCGAACGTCGACGTATAGACAAATCTGGATCATCATTACCACTATGACTTACAGCAGCGTTTTTTTTTTCTGGACCTACAGTTCTTTGTCTTGTTGTTGTTGCATCGAGTAGAGAAAATATTGTCCGAAAGCTAACGATAGTTCGACGAATAAGCTGCTCTGATGGGCGATTAGATAAACCATAAATTTCGCGAAGTGCTCTAAAAATTTGGCGAACAGAACACTGATTTCGAAAATGAATTTCAACAAATTGTAAATGTTGTTGCGGCGTGAGTCTTTCCATGATAATTTGTCAATGCTTACTGAACAGAAATGTCAAAAAACATGGCTTCTACTTTCTGTCAAATCACAGTTATCCCTATTGAAATTTCTATCACTCTAACAAAAACACCCGATATTATCAATGAAATTGATAATCTTCTTGGCAGGTCTCCTGGAAGGAAATTTTGAACCGGAGATAAATGATAAGGGTGAAGCTCTTTCAGAATTCTAATAACCGAGGACTAATTTACTCCTATTGCTGGTGCGAGTTGAAGAGAACCTAGTTCAGGATTTACATTTACTCATTCAAACGAGTTTTCTTGTGCATATACATAAATAATGTCCCTCGTTTCTTCATTCGTAAAATGATTGTGACGAGCCATATCAATCGAAAAATCTTTAAAAAATGCAGTAAAAAATCATAATCTCTCAACGAAATCATTTTCATCGAGAAGGAATGACATTCAACAGCAATATTTTTATGACTGTCTAAAGCATACTTTTCATAAATGAATGAAGGGGATTTCAAATAATATTTGAGATCTCAAATAATATTTGAGATCCCCTTCTAAGACAACGAACTCTTCAATTGCTTTTTTCTTGAAAACGGCTGGAATTTCCATGTTTAAAGAGTACCAATATTAGGCAAAAATGGATTTTATATCGTATTTTCTAATAAAAATCACTATCAAGTTTCGTCAAAAAGGCTACCACCTAAATTCATCAGCAGTAATGATTCAGGTGGCGCTCCCTATAACAAAAAGTGTAGTTATACAAAAAATAATATTTCTCGTCCAAAGTTATGCCTCAGTGGCGATTATGATAACAATTGAGAAATAAATAGAAAAATTATTGGCAAAAAACCAAAACACAAACTCAAATTTATCGCCCTGTACTTTTTTTTTTGTCTAATTGTCATATTTTGGTCAAATAATCTATTCTTAATCTACAGCCTACTTGCCGACAGCTCAGTGGTTGAGCATAGGGCTCGTAACCGGAAGGTTGCGGGTTCGAATCCTGTTCAGGTGGGAACGAAATTTTCTAGTTGGGCGGATATCGGCCACCATTTCACTGTTGGTTCAAAAATTAACATCCTCACAGAATATCTAGGGGAGTATCAGAATAATAATAATGTTCCATAAAATAAATAAAGGTTTATACTTGATAGAAGGTATATAAGATTATTTAAATATTTTAATATTAGCCTTCTACAAATTTAATTTCAAGAAATTATATTCAATGATTATAACCTCAGGAATTAAATTAAATTAATGTCAGATAAGTACCACTTACATCAAACGACATATAAAATAAATATTCATTATAAGACATCCAAATGATATAACAATATCCAATAAATAAAAATTGTTAACCAGAATCCTATAAATTAAATATTTGGGTAGACAAATTTTTTTTCTGTTGATCAATCTTATGAAAACAGATACCTTTCAAAAATGTTTAACATAATCTTAAGAATTTCATCATATAACTATCTTACTTAGAATATTCAATATTATTGGATATCTAACTAAGTTACTTTTTATAGAATCTCAAGATATGTAAAAACATTACTAAAAAACAAGTTTTAAGAGAGACTTTGCTTCGTCAGTACTCAATTATATTCATATTCAATAAAATATAACATCAATCAACTAATATATTTTATACCTTTTAACAATTCAGAAAGCTTCTGGTAAATGAATACTGAAAATTTAAATGGAGTCTAATGTTAACTCAAATAAATAATTCTGTGTTTTATCATTGATCTGAAAGATTGAAAGGCAATTTAACGGCCTCTGTTATAGCACAAGGACTATCTGTATAAATAATATTAAGAAAACCAAAAAATTATATATTATGAATAAAAAATGAAAATAAAATAAATAGGGGTTTATACTTGATAGAAGGTATATAAAATTATTTAAATATTTCAATATTAGCCTTCTACATATTTAATTTAAAAAAATTATATTTAATAATTATACCTTCAGGAATTAAATTAAATTAATATCATATAAGTACCACTCATATCAAACGTCATATAAAATAAATATACATTATAAGATATCCAAATGATATAACAAAATCCAATAAATAAAAGCAAAGTCCATCTTAAAACTTGTTTTTTAGTAGTGTTTTCACATATCTTGAGATTTTATAATAAGTAACTCAGTTAGATATCCAATAGTATTGAATATTCTAAGTAAGATAGTTTTATGATGAAATTTTTAAGATTATGTTAAACTTTTTCGAAAGATATCTGTTTCCATAAGATTGGTGAGCAGAAACAAAATTTTGTCTACTCAAAATATTTCATTTATAGGATTTTGGTTAACAATTTTAATTTATTGGATTTTGTTATATCATTTGGATGTCTTATAATGAATGTTTATTTTATATGTCCTTTGATATAAGTGGTACTTATATGACATTAATTTAATTCCTGAAGTCATAATTATTAAATATAATTTTTTGAAATTAAATATGCAGAAGGCTAAGATTAAAATATTTAACTAACAATATTCCAATAGTTATGATTCTCCTTGTATATGTAATTCTAAAGGACACCACTCATATTCACCATACATATGAACAATAAATAAATCAGAATATATCTCGTTATCAGCGCCATCTGGTTTCGAATACAAAAATTCCCACATAATTCCCATATTACGTTATCACTCATCTATTTATTCGATATTTTCACTTCATTCCTGAGCTCGAATTGCCACAGTACGATCGTGCCTAGCCCTAATAACCATAGGAGTTGGTAATTAGACCTGTCCCCCGAAGATTTACGCTTCTCCTGAATTCACGTTAGTCAAATGGTAGATAATTGTAATTATCCGGACTTTAATGAATTTATGACATGCAAATCGGGGAGATCTGGAACAGAGAAAAAACGGTTTTGTTCTTTTCAACCGCCTCCTAATTTCGGTGTGGCTGCGAACGGATGGCTGCAAATATTCAGGAGGAAATTTCATTCATTAGGAAATCTGACATTTCAATAGTTGAAAGATGATAATTTTATTGTTATTTCGGGCAATCCGAACCGCTAAGTTGTTTCTGTCAATTTGGTACTTCATGAAAACGAATATATTATATGATAAACTTGCCGAGTAGAATCAATTAAGCCTTCTATAATGGTTATAGATAATCATGTTTCGTCTCATTAGAGACGGCCTTGTTCGAAATTATTTTGTCATCGATACTTAGGTCTTTCACGTTGATATTTCGATCTAGCAGTTTTGAAAATTGTCGTTCGAACTGTTTACACTTCGAATTATTTGTTTTTTAATTATTATATATGGCCTTAGAAACCTTGGAAAGTCATTTGGAGATTTTGATATATTTATGCCTGTTAATTTCACATGACACAGCATTCGGAATCATAAACTGATTCTATCCTCCTTGTCCTTCATTTCTTGCATTAATCTAATAATTTTTCTGTAACTAATAGGAAGGTTTATTTCGTTCATTAAGTCCAACTCCAAATTAACCTTCCAATCAATTATGTTAATTGTCCTCTTTTTGTTAGAAGGAATGCATCGAGCACCTCTGACGTTCAGTCTTTGAAAAGACTTTAATATCATTATTCTAGTAATAGTCAAATTTGTCGCATGTAGCCTTTGCTACATTATGCACTATCATTCGGATAGTCAAATTTGTCGTACGTAGCTTGTGACATTTCGGTCCCAGCTATCGCGGTTATTATTGTTAATATAGTAAACCAGTCGGTTGCCAAAGTATTTTCAAAATCATTACATTTGTTTTTAGTGTAATAATCACAGCTTTTGACTTTGTTTATATACAGTAAACAGGTTGGTTTATGTACAGTAAACCAAGAATTATAGTTAGTTTTTATCATAGTGTTTTTTGCTTTAATTCCTTATCATTTTCGTTGGTTTATCTTATCAGATAAACGAAGGTAGTTTATCATCGAGATAACTACATACAAGTGCCCTTGAAGTAAAATTTTTCGTTTAACTATACCATAGTCCACTAAACCTTTCGTAACTAATTATATATAATAAATTTGCATTTGCTTTTTATTCAAAAAACTTTTAGAATTAAATTAATGTCTAAAACATATTTGGAATATTATTCAGGACCGAAGAAGGGATTGCTTAGAATTATATTTGTTTTTTGAAGATATAGTGCATGTTTTGAGAGATTTCTGAATTAACTTATTCGAATATTTAAATATATTAAATATTTCAAATAAATTATATTCTTTGAGAAGTCCTTTAAGTATGTTCATGTTTTCAAAAGGCAATTGGTGTTCTTAAAGGTAAGACCAGAAACAAAATTTTGTCTCCTTTAAATATTTATTTATTAATTTTAATGACTTTCGTATATCTGTTGGTTTATTTCTTCCATTTGACATTATATATTGAGTTTTGATTATATACGTCTATTAAATGTAAGCGGTGCTTGCTTTAGTCATTAATTTAATTCTAAAAGTTTTTTGAATAAAAAAAAATTTTTTAAATTAAAATTGTAGAAGATAAACATATTTGAATTTGTTTTGATATTCAAATTTTGTTAGATTTCTTCTATCAAGTAAAAGGCCTTTCTATTTTATTGCATTTGCTTGTTATTTCAAAATACTGAAATTAATAGAAAAATGTATATGAGACAGTAATTTATTTCCACATTTTTATGGAAATGAATTACTGTCTCATATACATTTTTTTAATTAAAATGAGTTTCCACCAAGTGAAGATCGAATCAATCAAATATGAAATTAATAGGCAAAATACTGCGGTAAACTAACCATGGTAGGTTACAGATCACTTGAGTATATTCTTTATGTGGAATACCCCATGGATCAAATTTATGAGCATTATTTTTCATCATCCATAAAATTTTGGAGAAAAAGAAATCCATTATTTAGTAGTAATCGATTTATGCTAGTTGTCACGGTCATTTCACATTGAAAAAATTCTTTTGTTGTTTTTTGTTCGGTTCATTCTGTTGTGTGTTTTACAGGGTATCAAAAATGTAAGTAAACAAACAGAAAATTTCTGTACATTTTACAGTTTTTTTTATAAATACGAAAATGAAAGGTATGCGACTAAAATTGTTAATGGTCGAGATACTGTAACAGCTAATTACGTGCAATTTTGATTTTGTCGATTCCATTCAGGCATTTTTTATGTTGAAGATGCAGCTCGTAGTCGAAAATGTCGATAAAATCACAGGAATAATTGAAGTTGACCGACATGTTACTGGTCGTAGGATAGCCCAGGAGTTAAGATCGACGATTTGCACAAAGTTGGATTTAAAAAAAGCTCGATGTTTGGCCGCCATACCAATTATTACCAAAAAACTCGAAACAGATCGAATTTCCATCTGCGAAGCCTTGTTCAAAAGGAATTAAATCGACCCATCTCTCAAACGCATGGTGACTGGAGATGAGAAATGGGTCACATACGACGATACTGTGCAAAAACGATCTTGGTCGAAGATCCGTGAAGCAGCTCAAACGGTGGCCAATCGAGTACTAACGTCCAGGAAAGTTCTACTGTGCATTTGGTGGAACTGAAAAGGAATAATTTGTTTTCAGTTGTTTCCATATGGCGAGATACTAAATTTGTATCTCTGTGTCAACAATTGTCCCGTTCAAGCTAGCAATGGACCAAAAACGGCCAGAATTGACCAGCAGAAGAGGTATTGTGTTCCATCAGGACAACGCCCGGCTACACGCATCTGTAGTAACTCGCCAGAAACTCCGGGAGCTTGGTTGGAAAGTTTTAATGCATCTTGCATCCAGTCCGAACTTGGCATCAAGCGATTACTATTTATTTCTTGCATTGCAAAAGTTTCCGAGTGATAAGAAATTGGCATCAAGATAAGACTGCGAAAATCGATTACTAGTGTTTTTCGACAATAAGGACCAAGACTTCTGAGACCAAGACTTCTGAGAAGCTACCTTTAGAATGGCAACAAATTATGGAACAAAACAATGCATATTCAACCATATTCAACATCTCAAATGAAGTCATGAAATTCAAGCAAAATTAATGGATTTGTTTTTCCCTACTTTGTCTACCATATTCGTAAGCCCATATTTCATAACCAGTTACGATGCTACGTTTTATGAATGTAGAGTTCAAATCGACTCGTTTTAATGCTTATGCAACCTTCATGCACTTGAGTTTTTGAAAAAGATTTGGGGTCAAAATGGTGATTCTCTCAAAGTATGCACGATGGCCGTGAAGGGTAAGATGCTGCTTTGAGCAGCGAGTTAATATCGAGTTTGCTGTTGAGAAGCTTGTACGCAGGACTGCTGCAGTAATTATTGAGGGGTTATTTTCTATGGTGAATAATCATCACTTCTCTTTTCTCGAGCCAGTAAGACCACTATGTAAAGGGTGTTTCAATAAGGGCGCAAGATTTCAGTGCTCAATAAAACATGGTTTTCTGTAGCAAAGTATTGAAGTTTTTATTGATTTAGAAAATATATTTACATGCGGGAATTATTATCTTTTCAATACCGTTATTGAATACGAGTGGTGGTATTCCATTGATACACCGTTTAATTTCGGCCTTCAATACTTCGATGCAGGCTTATTGGCATAAAGCTGTGACTTCAGATAAACTGACAGCCAGAAGTCTAGAGGCATTAGATCGCAGGAGCGTGGAAGCCAATTCTAGTCACCAAATCGGGAAATGACACGACCAGGACCAAACTCGTGCAAGATCGTCAATGTTTCACGGACAGTATGACATGTGGCACCGTCCTGCTGAAACCACAGGTCGTCAAGATCAATAACTACCAAATAAGGCACCAGAAATTGTGCACGATAACGTTCGCTATTCACCGTTACTGCATTACCTTCTTCGTTTTCGAAAAAAAATTGTTCATTTATTCTTCCATACTATAATGCACACCATATAGTAACCCGTTGTATCAAATGCGACAGTATTGCCTATTAACGAAGCCATCGAGGTGAAAATGGGCCTTATCACTGAAAATGATTTTATTTTCAAAATCAGCAGGTTGCTCAAGGATCCAATTGGTGAATTCTCTTCGCTGTTCATGTTCTACTGGCAGAAGTTGTTGAGTCAGTTGGATTTTGTAGTCACGCAGCTGTAAATATTTAGTGAGAATTCGCTGAAGAGTGCCTGTTGAAATGTTCAATGCTTGTGCCAGTTGGCGAATTGACGTCTCTGGCCTTTCTGTCACGCGAACTGTCACGCGAATGACCTCTACGAGCTCGAATCGTATGTTTCATATCACAAGCTGAACCAGAACTTTCGATTTTTTCATTATTTTTTTCACAGTAGATGAATTAGGCACATTACTCCGACCGAATATTGGATGCACTTTACGAATAGTGGCAATTAATCTTTCACTATTTTAATAATAATTTTTGATAATCAGGACGCGTGGTTCTGCCGTGTAATGCAGACTAACTCTCATCTGTCAAATTTCGATCTCTCATGTAATAATCATGTGACATTATGACTGTCAAATATAGCGCGCAATTCAAATCTTGCGCTCTTATTGAAACACCCATTATTAAATCTATGATTGTTTCGGTCTTTACTTGACGGAAATTCATCTTGAAAATATGAATAAAAACAATATTCTCATTTCCGCTAATATCAATATATTAGCGGAAATGAGAATATTGTTTTTACCCATTATTATGTTGATGATATCCCTCAAACTACTTTAGTACAATACACAAATGCCTAACCACACGCTCTCTTTCTAAAAAACGACGTACGTCCTCATGTCGCTCGTGAAATAATGAACTTTATGTAAGAAAATTTAGCCGTAGTTACTTCGATTACCAGATCAATATTCTATAGAATATAAAAAATTATATTCCTTTCAAATGTTATCGTTTCATTCTTGATGTCGCACTGTCAAAAATTTATTATTCCTCCTTGGTATATTTTTATTTGAATCTTCAGTTTCTATTTCGTAGCCTACATCAGTAGATTAATTAATTCACGAAAGGACCAATGACGGAAAATACTTAACTTTCATATCGACTGAAATGAATATAATCAGTATTTCCGGAGAATTACACTAGACGACAGATGAATTTGTCTTTGTCTGAGGAATTAGGAAAAATATATAAAATTTAGAAAAAACATGTCTTCTCTGCTCGACACCAAATGTTTATCAGGCAAAGTAGTAGAACGGAAAAACATTAGGAATAAAATCCATTTCAATATATGAAGGATCTTTTTCATTCACCGAGCCTATCATGACGTCTCGAAACAAAACTTTCCTAATACTGACGGGAGTGTTATCCCAAATATCTAGAGCCCTGAATGAAAACACCCTAAACTCTACATAGCAGTGTAGAAAGTTTTCCAATCCGCGGAACTAGATTGATTTATGTGTACACGCTTTTTCCGAATGAGCATGTTTCAGCTAGAATTTTCCGGCATGGATTATTTTCCTATCAATCTACGTTCAAATATAATGTAAATACATGCGAAGTATATATTTTCTTACTCACATCTTCCGTAGGTTTATGGAAAACTTTAAGTTCTTGTTGTTATGAATTTGTTAGAGTCATATGGATATAATATAGCTGAGAAATAACAGATTACTTTAAACTGTTCAAAATTTCATGAAAATGCTTGATATCAATTATTTTTCATTTCCATAATAATGAAAAAATTCAAATCAATTAGATTTTTTCATAAAAAATAAATGATAATAAACTCATTAGCTATTACAGAATGATAGCTGGAATTAATTCTCCAGAACCACTACAGATCTTTATCTAAATAAATCTCACGAAAACATTTAGAATTAAGTTTTTAACATGTCCTAAATACACTGTATCACTTCATAGCCATATATACTATCATCACGTGTGGTGGAAATTGACAGATAAAGAATCAAAAAAATATATAAAATAATGAACAACTTATATTCATCATTATATTCATATACTACTCTGTCAAGAAAGTACCGGGAATTTTCAATTAAAACAACAGTTTTACATTTAATCGTCAAAATTTATTGGGTCACCTTCAAAATGGGCTCCATTTGCTCCAATACATCTATGCCAACGGCACTTCCAATTATCGAAACATTTTTTGTAGGCGCTTTTCGGGATGGACTTTAGCTCTCGCGCCGAATTTTGTTTTATGGCTTCAATCGACTCAAAACGGGTGCCACGAAGGGGAAATTTTAGTTTTGGGAAGAGGAAAAAGTCGCAGGGAGCCAAATCCGGCGAATACGGTGGTTGCTGAAGCACGTTTGTTGAGTTTTTGGCGAGAAAGTCAGTCACAATCGTAGCTCGGTGAGAAGGCGCGTTATCGTCATGCAAAATCTATGAGTTGTTCGCCCACAAATTTGGCCGCTTCTTACGGATACGCTCAAACAAACGTTTCATAACGCCTAGGTAATACTCCTTGTTTACCGTCTGACCCTCTGGAACGAATTCGTAGTGCACTACGCCACAGATATCGAAGAAAACAATGAGCATCACCTTCATTTTCGAGCGGCTTTGGCGTGGTTTTTTCGGTTTCGGCTCATTTATTGCCACCCATTCCGATGATTGCTGGCTTGTTTGCATATCGTACTCGTAGACCCAGGTCTCATCACCAGTTATAATGCGTTCCATGAATGTAGAATCGGAATTACAGCGATCCAGCATGTCTGAAGCAACCTGTTCGCGATGACGTTTTTGAAGAAAATTCAGGTCTTTCGGTACGAGTCGTGCGGCCACCTTTCTCATGCCCAAAATATCAATCAAAATCGTTTACCGTCTGACCCTCTGGAACGAATTCGTAGTGCACCTCGCCACGGATATCGAAGAAAACAATGAGCATATATATATATATATATGAGAATGTGCCTTGTATTCTTCAAAAAAGGAAAATAAGAAAGAGGCCTTTTTGAATTATATGTTGGACATTTTTTGGTGATGGAACTTGCGATTCTTTAACATTCAATCGAAACATATATATGTATAAGATGATGTCTGAATAATTTGTTCATCATTTTATATTTTTTGATTCTTTATTAGTTATGTGATATTAACACCACATGTGATTATCACATGCGGTGATAATATATACGTTTTTAAAGTGGTACAGTGTATTAGGACATGTTTTGAAATTTAATTCAAATGTTTTCATGAGATTTATTCATATTAAAATCTATTCTTCCGCTATTTAGCGGAAGTTAACATTTGTTTTTCTTATATTATTCTGTAATATGCAAATACTTCTTCATAGTAATTTTCAATTCATTCATTTTAATCATTAGCCATTATTATTATCAATATGTACTATGGTTATGAAATTGAGGCCGTGAAAAGAACAAGATTTTTAACAAGAAAAAAATTCCATACCTACATATCATATGCGACTTGAAGATTCCTGATAGCTGTAGAAGTTGCTACTCTCTTGATGTTATTCCTTCACATCATTATTGATATTATGTTTAATTTGATAAATTGAAGAATCAATGTACCAAAATAGATCAAATCCAAATAAAAAGTTTGATCTTTTCAGGAGTTTTCAGTAATTTCAGTTATTTTCTACATCAATTCAAACATAATAACGACAACGCTTGAAATGTGAAGTGTAGGTTGAAAAAAGGGGCAAAACAACACAATCCTTTAGAATTTTCACGAATTTGAAAATCACAAAACAGTTTATTCCGGTTCTTGAGCGAAAAACTTTTCCATATATACGTACAATTTTATAAGCTTTGCTTGAGAGTGATTGTTAATATATTTCGAAGAAAGAATACTCTGGTACCTTTACAAAAGTATTATTCTCTGATGGTAGGAGTCATTGTCTTTCAACTATTTAGTAAGAGTAATCAAAATGGTTCTTCAAGCAAAATATCGAATGATTAGATAAGCGCTGTAATAATTTTATTCCTTCAAAAAACTTTGGGATTCTTGACCGAATTTTCACTATACAAGAGAATTGTACTAGTAGATTCAGTTGCCACAACTATATATAGACTAAATTTAAATATAAATATACAAGAATATCTTCAATCACACCATACCACATGAGGATCTATAGAATTAAAAGAAATTTTGGAACCGATTCCACTCTTCGCCAGGTTTTATGACCATAAATTGCTCTAATTTCAAAGAATCAGTCCTATAATTTGGCTACCCAGCGCAAATTCTGCTTCATAAATATCGGCATATCTTACGGAAAATGCAAAAATTTACGATCTAATTGAAGCATAAATTCACTCGGTATGATTTGTGTACCGAGTATGAGGACCGTAAATCATTTTAATTCGCATAATAACTCAACCCCCTCGTGCGTACATCCCTAGGGAACAAAACCTCAAAGTGTGTTACTTCTCATGAACATGGTAGAACTATGTAAAATTGCCCGTAAATCATCTGTACGCAACTACGCATATCCGAGAAATGATTAAAATGACAATTCCGGTATGCAAAATGGTTAGTTAAATACTGGGAACACGGAACGTTTTTACATGGGGTAGGGGTTTCGATTTTACAAGGAACATCACTGCCTCAGATAGTGGAAACAGAGACTAATTGGTTGGAAGCAGAAAAACTTAAACGACTTAATTCTCAGGCGCATTTGATGGATTTGAGCTGAAAATGGCCTTAAGAGATTAATATCTACAACACTGAAATTCAACACTGTTCGTCCGTCCGCCGTATTCAATGTATGATAAATTTCGAGATAAAAATCTTAGAGTGTCGACAAAAATATATTCTTAAGATTTCTCCGAAATTGAACAAGATTTTGTACCTAGTAGGTAATATGATCCACTTTCTCCTGCCCTAATAATATCACCACGGCTCTATATACAAACTCCCTCAATTTTTGTCGAAAGTCGCTTCGACATTAGTCGCATTAGAATTTTCACCTGTCTCACTATATAACTTCGAGTTAGTCTTGAAACCGGCATGCACCGCGAACACTCGCTTCGATCCACCCAAGTCACATATCAAAAGCATGAACTCGTAAAGCACTGCTGAGGAGCCAGCCAAAAAGCTATGAAACATGCATGTGTGCTGCTTAAAACGGGTTATCCATTTCATGGTCCGGATTTCACAGCCCTGTTTTAATGACATATATCGGACATAACTGTAATTCGAAACCTTATGTGTTTAGTTGAAGGTTAGCCATTTAACAATATGGATTTACTGTTTAGTGCTGAATATGAGAAAATTGTAAAAACTTAGTTCAAAAACAATGATTCTGTAGTAAGTACGTTTCGTGCATTACCAGCAGATTATTGTCGACATAATTGTCCATCTAAGCGTACAATTAGTAACACAGCGGAAAAATTCGAAGGCTGGATCTGTTACTGATGTGGTAAAGCCCATGCTTCTTCGAAATGCACGCTCGACCGAAAATATTTTTATTGTAAGTGAAAGTATTGAGCAGATCAAAATTTGTGAATTCGTCGGCGCGCACAACATTTGCACCTCTCTTATATCACGCTATGGCGTATTTTGCATCTGGATTTGCATCTCAAACCTTTTAAAGTTCAGTTGACACAAGAATTAAAGCCAGCTGGCCATAGAATGCGAAGAACATATGTCGTTTAGGTGCTGGTACAATAATGTTTGGATAACGATTTTTCGCACCGAATTTTCTTCAGCATGGAAGATTTTCACTCCGTGGCTATGTAAACAAGCAAAATTGTCGCATCTGGGGTCAGTGAAAATCCTCATGTAACTGCTGAGAGAACATTACATCCACAAAAAGTCACTGTATGTTGTGCATTTTGGTCTATGAAGTGATTTGTCCGTACTTCCTTGAAAATAAAGAACGTGTAATTCAAACCGACAATTCTCATCACTATAGCCAAATAATTATCGATTTTTTTTGGCCTGAAATTAATGATATGGAATTGGAAGAGTTGTGGTTCCAACAAGATGGTGCATTAAATTATACAGCACGACCCGTTTTGGCTTTATTTCAAGAAAAATTCTCAGGGCGATTCTCGTTTCGGCGATGTGAATTGGCCACCAAGACCTTGTGATTTGTTGCCTTTGGACTTTTTTGTGGGGTTATGCGTAGGGTCGTGTTTATGCTGATAATCCTCAGACTCTCCCCCCCCTGTCTCTGTACCTTGTCGTGGTGGGGGAGCTTGTCATAACGAGTGTCCTAGTTTCATTTGTGAGATGGAGGATATGGTTATGATGCCTAAAGCAGAGACTCGCAATCCTAATTTCCTTTCTTTGTTTCTTTCTTGCAAAATACCTTTCCATCATGTTGTCCCAAACCTACCTTTTCCTACCGCAGGACTTGGAATCGTACGGGGAAGCTGGCTCTGATTGACGACCAGAATCTGCGACCCTGCGATCGATTAGAGTTCTGTTTTTCCTTTCATTGGCGAAGGCGATCCCCGCTAGTCCTTAGCGTGGGTTTCCAACCTTCGTCCTCTTAGCCCGCTGAAGGATCTTAAATGGTTGCTGAATGAAAAAGGGAGACTACACGTTTCGAACAAGTGTGGGACCTTGGGAGATTCGCTCTGCTCGCCCCCAAATTTGGCTCCATTTTTAGTTCTTGAAGCTCTTGCTGCGGGGTCCTGATTGGTCCGTTGGAGGACAAAGGGAGACTGCGACGTTTTGAACAAGTGTGGGACCTTGGGATATTCGCTGCGCTCTCTCCTAACTCCGGCCCCATTCGTGGATCCTTAAGCTTAACTTTTTCCGCTGCGGGTTCGGAAGTGGTCCGCTGGAGAAAAAGGGAGACTACGACGTTTCGACAAGGTTGGAGGGTCCTTTAAGATACGCTCTGCTCTCCCCCAAACTCTAGCGCCCTTTTGATCCTAAGGCCCAATCCTATGATGCTTCGGAACCTCGCTTTTGGCGGCGAACAGCAACAGCGACCCTGTGGCGCGTGGGGTCCATGCTGACAGGCCGTTATCTGTGTTGATTCGTTGCTTCATTCTTTCATAATCCATAGGCACTCTGCCCAAATGATTGAGTGGTGGGATCGCTACGGCGATCCTCTTAGACATGGGAGAGGTGACTTGTGGGGGTCCCTCACCTAGTTGTGCTGGCGCTGAGTGTTCTATAATCCTTTCTCCAAAAAAAACTCCTTTCTTTCTCTTTCAGCTTTCGGGGGTCTGCTGGAGTGTCAAAACTTGAGCAGAAACCCGGGACAACATTGATGACAATGGTACATTAATGTTATTAGAGAGCTCTGCTCATATTTTAACTTGTACAATTCTGAGTAATCCTCAGACTACGTCACATACGAGCTCTGCTCATATGCCGGCATGTACAATTCTGAGTATAATCCTCAGACTACTGACGATCTGTAAACCAACATCCGTCAAGTTATTAGTGAGATATTGCTCGAAATGTGTTGGCGAGTCATCGAAAATTACCACACAAATTTGGAGTTCTGTAAGAGATCACGGGGAGGACATTGAAATGATGTTGTATTCCACACATATTGGTAAGTATTATATTGAAATAAAAATTTGATCGATATATTAAATGAAAGATTGTTTTATTTACGTTTACGGAAACACAAAATGGATAACCCTATATAATATAGTTTATCCCCAGTAAGTGAATCTCATACAAAATTCTCTCCAGTTTATTATGTATTTCAAGCACAATGAACATCCCATCTCAGACGAGTCGATGAATACTCTGAAATACTTGAAAATGAATTCTAATAGATGAAGTGAACTTCAAAGATTCATTAAAACGACTGGCATAGGTCTGTTCAACTCTGAACTTAACGATTCATTACGATAATTTGTTTTCAGTCCCAGACTATGTAAATCATTCTCATCTCATATTTCTGAAAAGAAGACTATATCAACTGGGTTCTCCAGAAAATCAAATCAACCTCAATTGAAATAGACAAAATCTGTGCACCGCAGCTTTGCCACTGGCGATGAAAATACAATTCAATTATTCTAGTCGAGATAAGTAAGTATAATTAGTGAAACAACTCACATAGTTTGCAAAGTAAATGCTCAGATCTTGCCGAAGTTTGTATTGCGGCATGCTTCTTAGCGCATTCTTGGAATCCAATTTGCCCAAAGTTTAAATCTGTGACTGTGTGTGAACATATCCGGTACGTAAACGGAATTTAACAGAATCATTGCATTTAGGTTGCGAAATCAGGACAGCTGGAATCATGCAGCTAAAGAGTTTTCACCGCGCCCTGGATATTTTAACGATTCACGTTCTGAAGTCCGTATATTTCTCAAATCATTAGACGTAGATGCATAACTTCTACAGAGTGTTTCAAAAAAGGTGACCCATATCTATATAATAGGTTGTTTCGTACCACGGTTGGTTTACCGTGTTTGCCTATTATTTCAGTATTTTAAAATAATAGACAATTGCAAATTAATTAATCTCGATGATTACTTCCAATGGCTTCTGGTGGACTGTATTTTTGTTTATTAGCGAAGAGTTTTACTTCAAGGGCACTTGTATGTAGTTATCTGGATGAGGAACTAGCTTTGTTTATCCAATAAGATAAACCAACGAAAATGTTAAGGAATTAAAGTAAAACACTCGTATTACACTATGACAACAGCGAACTATAATTTTGGTTTACTGTATATAAACATATAAAGTTAAAGGGATGATTATTACACAAACAACAAATGAATTTGCCAATACTTTGGCAATCGACTGGATTACTATGTATCAATAATAACCGCGATAGCTTGGACCCAAATGTCACAAGCTACGTACAACAAATTGGACTATCCGAATGATAGTGCATAATGTAGCTACTGCTACATGCGATAACTTTGACTGTTAGGAATAATAATGCATGATGTAGCTGAGGCTACATACGACCGACCACTTTGACTATTACGAATAATAATGATTTTACAGTCTTTTCAAAGACTGAACGTTAGAGGTGCTCGATGCACCCCTTCTAACAAAAAGGGGGAAATTAACGTAAAAGATTGGAAGGTCCATCTGGAGGTGGACTGATTGAACGAAATAAACCTTCTTATTGGTTACAGAAAAATTATGAAATTAATGCAAGTAAAGAAGGACAGAGTCAGTTTATAATTCCGAATGCTGCGTCATGTGAAATTAACAGGCATAAATATATCCAAATCTCTAATTGCCTTTCCTTTTCTAAGGCCATATATAATAATTAAAAAACCAATAATCTGAAGTGTCGAGTAAAAATGAACAGTTTGAAACAATCTCAAAACTGCTAGATCGCATATTAACGTAAAAGACATAAGTATCGAATGACAAACTAATTTCGAACGACAGGGCCGTCTCTAATGAGACGGAACATAGGTAGGAAACTGAAAAATAATTGGGGTTTGCTGCGTAAAAAATTTTCGTAACGCCTTCTGAATTCAAGATAAAGGGCGTTGAGGAAAAAAAATCATTTTTTCGTGCATATAAAATAGAGATCTTCTCTCGTTTAGCGTTCAATCTTCTAATAACTCGAATAAGTGATTGTTTAAAAAATCCAGATACATATCACCATTTAAATTTCCAGGTAGAATATTTATTAATTTGTTGCCTAAGGTTTCTGCCCAGACATTAACTTTGAATGAGTGTTGGTAATGTTATAATACCGTTTTGACTTATGGATTCTCATCACACCAGTAATGTGCATTATGAGACTTAAACATACCTTGTCGCGTCCGTAAAAAAAATGCATTTAAAAATATTTGGATTGAGGGCTGTCCTTTCGCGTAATGTTTAACAAAAATTCACTTTAACCGGTAGATCGTCTGACAAGAGCTCTTAGACTTGTCTGTATTGATAAGGATGTAGCTGCTGCTCTTTAAGTATCTTCCAAGTACTTGAAGAAGACGTATTTGTTTGTCTTGCCATATTCCTTACGCTAAATATTGGATCTTGATCAACTAAATTTGAAATAATATTTTCTTCACTAATGGTCTTGTTGTTCTTGGCCTACCAGAATTAATTTTTTTTGGTAGCACATTCCCAGATTCTCTACAACGTCGTTCAATGGCTCTAAATGTATTTTTACATAACATTTCGGTGTACTCAACATTTGAGTACATTTTGATCAGCAATGTCTAATTTTATGAATAACAACGTTTCAAAAATCTAATTATTGTTGTCCTATCGTCATAAATATCGATAAATGATAGAGAAAATCATCAATCCGACTAAAATGGATTTTTGTCGAACGTTACAAGAACGAAGAGTCCTCAATCCCAATTTTTTAACATGCATCTGTTTTATCGAGGGGGTTTCATTTAGGCGACATAAAATTTTTAATTCGCATAATTTCGCCAAAATCGTAAAAAATGTGTATAATTTTTTTTTATTTAAATATTTTAATATTAGCCTTCTACATATTTCATTTCAAAAAATTATATTTAATAATTATAATATCAGGAATTAAATTAAATTATTAAATATGTAGAAGGCTAATATCAAAATATTTTAATAATTTCATATACCTTCTATCAAATAAAAACCTTTATTTATTTCATTTTATTCAAAATATATAATTATTTGTTTCCCTTAATGTTCTTCATACAGATAGTCCTTGTGCTATAACAGAGGCCGTTAAATTGACTTTCAATCTTTTAGATCAATGGTAAACCACAGAATTATTTATTTGAGTTAATATTACACTCCATTTAAATTTTCCAGAAGCTTTCTGAATGGTTAAAAGGAGAGAAAATATTTTTGTTGATTTATGTTATATATTATCGAATATTAATATAATTGAGTATTGACGAAGCAAAATCTCTTAAAACTTGTTTTCTAGTAATGTTCTTACATATCTTGAGATTTTATAAAAAGTAACCTATCCAATAATATTGAATATTCTAAGTAAGATAGTTTTATGATGAAATTCTTAAGATAATGTTGAACATTTCTGAAATATATCTGTTTTCATAAAATTGATGAGCAGAAACAAAATTTTGTCTACTCAAAATATTTAATTTATAGGATTTTGTTTGACAATTCTTATTAATTGGATTTTGTTATATCATTTGAATGTCTTATAATGAATGTTTATTTGATACGTCGTTTGATATAAGTGGTACGTATTGACATTAATTAAATTTTATTCCTGAAGTTATAATTATTAAATATAATTTTTTTGAATTAAATATGTAGAAGGCTAACAGAATATAATATATCTGTAAATATTGAAATATTTAAATAATTGTATATACCTTCTATCAAATATTAACCTCTATTTATTTCATTAAATTTTTTTCAGCGCCCTTTTTTTGGAATACCGAAAACTTTTTACAGAGCAATCCCCAATTATTTTTCTACCTATTCTAGGGTCATCTTTCATTGGAACACCCTATATTAAAGTACTGTTAAATTTTATAATAATTGACCATTATCGCTTAAATATGTTCTTGTACTGATACCTCAATACAACCACGGATTTAAGCGATAATGGTAAATTTTTATAAAATTTTAGTTTTCTCCGAAATTCTTCGACCAGCAGTGAAGTTGCAGATATTACCAATCAAATATTATTCGTTTAACGAAAGACTCGAACTAACAGTTGAGGAAATTCAATTACATAAAATAATTACATAAATTGTGATGTGTTCGAAAATTATTGCAGCATTACGCCATCTAGCTGAAATATTGGCTCATCTTCGGACAACTGAAAACTTTACAATAGATACAGAGTGAAGGATGAGCCATCTAGCATTTGCATTTTGAAGTCATTCTTGTTCCATTCGATGGAACACATAAAAGAGAATTAGAGGCGACTTCTTAAGTCGGTTCCTGAAAAGACGTTTGAAATTATTTGGATGAGAAGATTTTCTATTATTATTTTTGTGGGACTTACGTTGAAGTTGAACAAGTAATACATATTTCCGGATTTCCTGACCGATTCTCAACACTCCTTTTTTTTGTATATGGTCAACTTTGGTTTCCCAACAAAATTTAGTATATTTATTTCAGTTTTTCAACTCGATTTGGAATAAATCTAACGCTGATAAATCGGAAACTTCAATGTCAATCGCCTCGAAGTTTAGTCTCAGCTGACCAATATCGTAGGCGCTATAAAATCGAAATGTTCATTTCTATTTGTACCGGTAACTTCGCAAGTATAGTTGGTAAATAGCCATTTATAACCACTAACGTTTATTACCTTGTTTATTTCCGATGCCAGTCTCGAGCCATTTGAAACAATAGTTCGATGTAAATAGTGCATTCTGAACTTCATACATCTGTTGAATGGCAGTATAATACGAAAAAGAAATGAAACCATGATAAAAGAGGTAGAGAGATATTTCTTTACAAATTGATTCAGTCGAATAGAATATACTAAATGAGTTAGAAAGTAATCATTAAAACTAAATGATATAGTATCTCTTGAAGTATTTTGAACATGATTCCACAAATGCTTTGTTTCTCTAGATATTTAGTTGAAATTTGAATAAGTTATAACACTCTTGGGTTTACTTCATATGTTATCCGTCGACAGCGTTCACTCATACACTAAAGATTTCAGATGCCCCATAAAAAACTGAACTATTTAAATCTTGGCGGGCCATGACTGAGGTCTTCCGCATCCAATCGACCTGTTTTCATCGTTGCCATGCAACGATGCAAATTTGACAATTTGAAACATGATTTGGAGCACCATCGTACATAAGCTACACTCCACGTCGTAGCAAAAGACTTATATCTTCAAGTAATAAGGCAAATCGTTTTCCACAAAAGGTCTTTATAAGTGACCAGGTAATCATGCCTCTCTTTTTGTACCTTCAACAGGGGGAACGCCCTGTATAATTTATACATACATATTTATCATCAAATACAACTGTTGATTCATTACTCGGCTGTCTCGTTCGATATCACATAATGAGTAGCTTATTATATTATATTTACTGACTTTAATTCGTGAAAATTTAAATTATATAATTTCACAAATCGTCCAAACTGAGTATCCATCAAGTAACGCTGACTCAATTGATTATCACTAATTATAGTCAAATTGAGGAACATAATAAATAACAATTTCCTCTGAACATTTTCTCTTAAAATTTTCAACTTAATTACAGTGTCAAGTGTGGACTGATTTCGTGAATGGAATCGGGGGCTAGTCTCTTTGGAAAAAGGTAGTCTCCCGAGATCTCACTTAAAACAAATTACGTTCATCCTTGAATCCTCGGTATTTCATTTTGAAGAGTTGACTTCCTCATTCTTCTCCAAACGTAATTCAAGACTGTCTCACCGTGTGATTTTTTAAATCGTCAAACTGAAGGAGAAGAACTTAATTCGATTAAATTCTCAGAATTTATATTATGACAAAGCTTTTCAAGATTTGTTTATAATACAACGTATATATAGCATAAACTTACCGTGAAAATTTCAATACCGAAGAAATTGATAGAAAACACAGAACTCGAATTCAGCATCTGTTACTCTGTATCTTCTCTATGCTGCACTGTAGAATAGTATTTAAGTTTTACGCTACAGAATAAGCGTTTGTATGAACTTGATTTGCAATATTTAAATTACTAAAATATTCCTTCTAAAGATATATTTCGACATGAACAATCAGATACGTGAGATACGTCGCACCACAGGGCTCTAGGCTCCGTGAAATGATCACAAGAAATTGTGATTATGTTTCGAAGGCTGAAATATGGACCGGTTTGAAACGGAGGCTTTTAGTTTTAGTCAAGATATACTTTCTGAGGGTGAAATATTCCGGAAGTAAACTTGCCTTCCATTCAGCAGATCTCCAGGGATGCTATCGGCTTAAGCCGATGCACGGACATTCGCTGCTAACTCGACTATAGAATGGTAAGATACCTAGAGGGCAAAAGTTACATCAATAACAGACAATATCATTTTTGCAAAAAGCGATCAACAGGTGACCTCCTTAGCTATGTGACGCAAGTGCGGCCTAGAACTATTGCGCGCTATAAAGTATCCAGGTCAGTTGCTTTGGACATATTCAAACCCTTCGACCGTATGTGGCATAAGGCTCTTCTGAATAAGCTGTCTTAATATGATTCTCCCAGGAGTCTGCACGATTGAATGAATAGTTTCCTCTCCAACAGGAGCATTCATGCAGTCATGGATTGTGTCGGTTCCCGTGAATTCAAAATGAACGCTGGTGTACCCCAATTATCAGTTGTGCCGCCCACCCTCTTTCTTATCCACATGAACAACTTGCTTATTACAACCGAAAACCATATTGTTATCTTCGGGAATGATATCACGCTTATGACCTCTTCCATCAGTGACAAAGCTATGAGCCATTGAACCTCATCTCCACAGATGCCAGCAAATGGATTCGCTGAACGAAGATCTCAAGAATATAAACGAATGCCTCGAAGATGCAAATTAAATTTTTTTCTCAAAAAACTCAGTTCGAGACTTCTGACTTGCTGATGAAAAATCAGGTACTTCACTCCAGGAATTCCATGCATCTAGTTGCTAGTAAATACAATATTTCTTTGCAGATTAGGCTCTTCTACTATATCAGGCCCAGATCAGACCAGAACTCGAATACTGCTCGTGTTTGGAGCTCAGCAACCAAGTAAACATTCGTTACAATTTTTGGATTCCATCCAGAAAAGAGCATTACGACTGATTGACTGCTCGACTATAACAGCTAGTTCGCAGTTGTTGGAACATAGAAGAGTTGTCGACTTGTGCTTGTTCTATAGATATGACCAGGGTCGATGCTCCACGCAACTGAAGGAAATGATGCCAATAATCCACAAACCGATACAAGGGCTGCGCAACGTTCACATCCCTACTCAGAAGAATTATTAACTCCGAGAACTTCGGTTCATCAGAAGTCCTTCTTCCACGGAACTGACTAATTGTGGTTCATGCTTTCAGCTTTGTGTTTCCTCCAGTATATAACTTTTAACACTTCATGACGAGAGTGAACAGGATACAACTTCTCGTTCGAGGCACCAACAAGGTATATTTTTCTTTCTACGGGCGAACAAAACATGAGAAGTGAAAGCACTTTCACCACCCTGCTTTCAGTTTTGACTTCAGTTCGAAAACCAACACCATGACTGGTAACAGCAAAGTTCTATCCAACTACTGTTGGCTCTGTATATTAGTATCCGACCTGTTTGGACACATATCATACGCTGAGGGAGCTTGATTTCCACCACCCAGCCGCAAATTCAGGAAACAGGAAAATTCTCAAGAACAGATGCTTCAATGAATCCTGGTTTGAGCACTTACCATCGATTATATCGTGAAGACAAACGAACTATTGTAAAATCTCTCAGTCGATATTGGTTCGTGCATCAACGGTCTTCAATCGTATCGTCAGGACCTAAAAACTCCAGAAATGCATCGTAAACAATCTTGGTTTGAGTCAACGATCAGTGGTATCGTCAAGACCCGCTAAACCCCCGAAAGTACTTCTCGGGCGATCCTGAAAAGAGAATTACGCGCGATCAGATGATTAAAATATCCTTCTAGTTTAGCATGCAGTCTTTCAACCAGTGCCCCCTGGAGTACAAAACCAGTTGGGTCAGAAGTATGATTTTGTCCATCGGCATCCACCCTCCCTTTGGACAGATAAATCTGTAAAATAAATTTGCCATTGGGTTGGATAACGTTAGTTTTAAGGTTGTGAGCCCAGTGATCTAACGGACACCCATGCCTTCGTGTTGAGCATCACGACTTATTCCTTCATTTACCTGAGTGCAAATAGGACAATAGTGATGACCAGTTTTCCCACCGCGACAAGGGGTAGTGTTATCTTGAACATTTCGATTGCAGGTTTGGATTAAGGTGACTTTCCTACCCTGAGGACTATTTCCACTGCCCCCATGGGTGCAGAATTTGGATAGGCCAAATTAGGGCGCAAACGAGGTTGCCTCTTTTTGCTTCCAATATAATTCTGATAGCTTCGAAGTACTATTCTACCACTATTGGCTCTGCAGCATCAGTGGAAGAGTTGGATGAGACGCAACACACCCGCCGAAGGGGCTTATCTAAAGCAGGGTTCGAAGGCCTGAAACCGCCGTAGACACTCCCGGTCGATTCTGTTTGAGACCCAACACCTAGTGTATAGTCAAGACTCTCAAACGTACAAGGGATGTCCCGGACCATCCAGGTCCAAGAACCACGAACCCAGATGAATGGAATACCCTAGCATGCAGGCTTTCAACCACTGCCGCCACTAGTGCAACCTCAATTGGATGGGCTTCCACCCCCCCGTAATAGCCTCAATTCCAAAAAGAGTCTCTAAGGACTAACGGTAACCAAGAAGACTTAAACTCGATGCCAGAAACCCAAACTCGAGAAGTTTAACAGAATAGTTTCAATCGGATAAAATCACGCTAGTTTATGGGTGGGCGCACTGTATTGCAAAGCCTACCCCCGTTTGCATAAAAACACGTGAATTCTACCAGGTTTTCGTATTGGCATAACGAGCATGGCTCTTTCACCAAGTGAACCAGCAGTCTCCACAGTCCACCCCTAGAAGTAGAACGTGTGATGAGGATTACGCCATATCATCGCGCTAAACGAGGACCCCTCCCAAGAGATTAACCCACCAGCTTCCAGTTTGGGCCCCGACTCTAAAGCCAGAACCGTCTGACTGGTAGCAGCGAAGCCCTCTACTGGCTCTGCAGGTCAGTACCCGAGTTATTTTGTGACATAACTCACCCGCCGGAAGGAATTCTTATCCAAGCATTCAAACGCAGTCCCACGAACTAAGATAATCTCAAGATTGATGACTTCTATTGATCCTGGTACGAGCACCATCAATCGGCCTGTACGTCTTGACCCACCGAACTCATGTCAAGTCATTTGGTTGATCCTGGCGTCAAGCACTAACGGCTAAGCCATTTCGTCAAGATCCACAAACCCTAAAAAGTTTAACATTGATCCGGGGCCAGGACAAGGCCGGTCGAACCGTCAAGTCCCGTTAAACCCTGAGTCATTTCATTAGAATATCTAGAACATTGGGGTCTGCGAACAGATACATGAAATACCTCCCTAGTCCAGCATGCGGACTTTCAACCACTGCCACCTCGAGTCCAACACCAATGGGGTGGTCAGGTGATACAAGTATCACCTGAGAGCAATCCACTCCCCCGAGGTAACGCAGTAAGTTACATAACGCACTAGGCCATTACACAGAAAAATCCGGAGATTTACTGCGATAGGGTAGAGTACGCCAGTTTTAAGGGAGAAGTCCTGTGCTGCGATAGACTCCCTGTCACTGAGTTAATCAACCGGCTCAGCCCTCCATTTCACCAGAACGGCAAAACTAGGGCCCTATTCGGAGATCTTCCACCATACAGGTCCAGTGACTGGCGCGAACGGCATTTCGTTAGGCACCAAGACTTAACCGTCCATTTCACCGGGATGAAACTAGAATCCTAGTCTCGACAAGCGCCCCCATCTCGTCAAGATTTAATGCCGGGGGAGCGCGTTTCCATCGAACAATTGAACTACGAAATTTAGGCCAGTTGTTAACAGTAATGAAGAGATATCCTGGGCAGTCGCCAACCGAACTCCATCCTAACGCCGCCTCTGAGCGCCAATAAGTTATATACACGATCCGAAACTTCCTCTCGTCGTTGTAGCCCTTAATTATCGATCACCACTCGTTTGGTTTTAACTGTTGCCATTCGGAAAACCCCAGTCAGCTTACCCGACCGTTCGGGTCGCATAGTATTCCGGAACGGAAGTGCGATAACCATTGATGGAACCGACGCGAAAAATCAGCGTTTCCGTCAACAATGGCCCAAAGCGAAGCCGACGTGTGGACTGTTAATAAAACTGGAAGCCGTGAACACTGTTATGGTTTCTACATCCGCAGATCTGAGATGGGGATATATTGAATTAGTACCAGAAGTTGGAGTTGTGGAAAATCGAATGAAACAAATCTGAATCAGGACATAAGGTTTCCAGAAAGGATTACTGCTATTTCTTTTCAAAACTACTAGGAGACGTTCAAAGATAGAAGTAGAAAGCATGCTTTTCATAGCAGCTAAATCTAGCAGCCATAGATGAACTACTCTTTCAGCACCCTCAACTAACATAACATATCGAGGAGAAATTGGTTAGAAAATATAATGATCATAATTTATATCATTTTTTTATGAATGAATTGTCCTCATTTAACTGGGAGTATTTCTACACGATGACACCAAAACAGATGAGATGTGGGATTTCTTCTTTAGTAATTTTAATATTATGTTTTAGAATTCATTTCCCCTTGTCAACATAAAGTCCAATAATAAACATATTACAAAAAAATCTAATATAAGTTATAAAACCGATCCCCATATAGCTGCTTTGAAACAGACACTTGATGTACTTCATGTGGTGTCACAAAATAAGCCTGAATATTTACAACAATACAAAATTACTAAGAGGCAATATGATGAAAAAAATCACAGAACTGAAGCAGACATTTATAGCCAATAAAATTATAAACTTGGACAACAAAACTAGGACAACTTGCAGTTTATAAAGTAATTAACTGGTCAATGTAATTCATAAAGCAAACGATTCCTTCTGTTCGAGTATTTCTTATTTAAGTTGAGATGGCGTTGAAATATTCAAAGAGGAATTGATCAGTTTTCAGCTTTCGAAGTAATAACAAATAGTCATAAATAAAATTCAATTTCCATAAACTTTTAATTGTTGAATGATAATGGTTTCGGCACACTGTTGGTTAATCATATTCTACATTTGAACTGACACTAAGTAAAAACTTACATAGGTTCTTATATATGTGTTGACAGGTATAACAGAAAGTGGGACTTAAAGTAGAATGGTATTTATTAGGCTATTTTCAATCAGGTGGAAAGATATCGTCGATGGTAACAAAAGTTATTGGGGTACTCGTTGGTTTTCCCAAATTACATGAAGACATTCAATAAAGGTAACTTATCGTGTCCGTTTGTTCGTTCAGGATAATTTTCTGAGAATTATATCGATTTATTTCAAGTGATTCTGAGAATGTTAATTTTCTTTTCGATATGCAAAATTTCCTTTTCGTTCTTGAAATTATGTTCAAATTCTATCAGATGTTTGGCATGCGTGGAATGTGTTGAATTTGAACTATAGCTCTTTTGATGTTCCTGTATTTTTTTCTTGAAGGATCTTCCGATCTGACCAATATAAACCATTGGGCAATCCTTACAAATCAACTTATAGAATCCTGAATTATTATATTTGTTTGATTCATCTTCAATATTTTTGATATATTTATCAATGTTATTAATGGTTCTTAAAGCTGTAATGTAATTGAAATTTTTCTTGAAATAATTGCCAATAATTATTGGTCAGACCGGTAGATCCTTTAAGAAAAGAATTTCACGAACACCAAAAGAGCTATAGTTCGAATCAATACATTCCACACATGCCAAGCACCTAATAGAATTTGAACATAACTTCAATAACGAATATGAAATTATGCATATCGAGAGGAAAGGGTTCTATATAAACATTCTTGAAATCAAAATTTGAATATCAAAACAGATTTAATCTCTTAGTCTCCTACAATTTTATATTTCAAAAAAAATTTCATTCAGAAAACTTTTAGAATTAAATTAATGTCTACAATAAGTACCGCTTATATTTAATAGACCGTATATAATCAAAACTCAATATATAATGTCAAATGAAATAAATAAACCAACAGATATAAAAAAGTCATTGAAATTAATAAATAAATATTCAAAAGAAACAAAATTTTGTTTCTGATCTTACCATTATGAACACCAATTTCTTTTCAAAAACATGAACACAACTTAAGGACTTCTCAAAAAATATAATTTATTTGAAATATTTAATATATTCAATTGTAGACATTAATTTAATTCTAAAAGTTTCTTGAATAAAAAATTTTTTTTAAATTAAAATTGTAGAAGACTAACAGATTAAATCTGTTTTGATATTCAAATTTTGTTATATTTCTTCTATCAAGTAAAAAGCCTTTTTCTATTTTATTTTATACATAATATATAATAATATTTAGGCTTGAATAAATCTCATTATGGAATGTCAATGGTTTAAAGATAACCTTATAATACCTTACACTTTTCTGTGAATTTTGTTAAGAACATAGACTATCAGAATTCTAATTGTTTTTTCAAGATATAGTGCATGTTTTGAGAGATTTTTGAATTTACTTATTTGAATATTTGAATATATTAAATATTTCAAATAAATTATATTTTTTGAGAAGTCCTTAAGTTGTGTTTTTGTTTTTGAAAAGGAATTGGTGTTCATAATGGTAAGATCGGAAACAAAATTTTCTCTCCTTTAAATATTTATTTATTAATTTTAATGACTTTTTTATATCTGTTGGTTTATTTATTTCATTTGACATTATATATTGAGTTTTGATTATATACGGCTTATTAAATATAAGCGGTGCTTAATGTAGACATTAATTTAATTCTAAAATTTTTTTGAATGAAAATTTTTTCGAAATTAAAATTGTAGAAAACTAACAGATCAAATCTGTTTTGATATTCAAATTTTGTTATATTTCTTTTATCAAGTAAAAAGCCTTTTTCTATTTCATTCTTGAAATCACTTGAAATAAACCGATATAATTCTAGAAAATGATCTTAAACGAACAAACGGACACGAATAAATTACCTTTATTGAATATCTTCATGTAATTGGGGAAAACCAACGACAACCCCAAGAACTTTTATTACCATCGACGTTACCTTTCCACCTAATTGAGAATACCCAAATAAATACCATTCTACTTTTAGTCCCACTTCCTGTAATACCTGTCAACGCATATATAAGAACCTACATAAGTTTTTACACAGTATCAGTTCAAATGTAGAATATGATTAAGCCACAGTGTGGCGAAACAATTGTCATTCAACGATAAAAAGTTTGTGGAAATTGAATTTTATTGATGACTACTTGTTATTACGTCAAAAACTGAAAACTGATCAATTCCTCCTTGAATATTTCAACGCCATCTCAACTGAAATAAGAAATACTGGAACAGAAGGAATTGTTTGATTTTTTGAATTACATTGACCAGTTAATGACTGTACCAAACCCCAAGTTGTCTTAATTTTGTTGTCCGAGTTTATAATTTAATTTGCTATAAATGTCTGTTTCAGTTCTGTAATTTTTTTATCATATTGCCTTTTAGTTATTTTATATTGTTGTAAATATTCAGGCTTATTTTGTGACACCACATAAAGTACATCAAGTTCCTGTTTCAGAGCAATAATATGAGGATCGGTTTTTTAACTTATTCAATAATTCTTTAACAGGTTTTAGGTCCAGGGTTATAGTAACACCAACGTTTTAAGAAAAAGGCCAATTAGTTTTGATTTTATTATGAAATCTTCATTAGGGCTCTGAAACGAAAAACATGAACTACAGCTATAAAATTCCATTTTTTGAGTTGCCTGAAGTTACGATATTACAATAAAGTTTCAAATTCAATACAAAACAAATATTAATTTTTGTTTAATATAAGTGAGAAAAATTTTCTGTTTTTTTTGTTGATGGATCAAATAGACTTCTTCAACTTACATTTCTTTCTCGTCTGATTTAGGTCGTATGGAAAATGTAAAATTTTGGAAATGACAACTACTGGTCGCATGGGAGACTGTCGAAAGACTGAGGTGGAATAATGCGGCTTTCGGAAGAAGCGTGTATAACGATGGCACAATGGAGTTGAAGAATAATGCGTTTAAATATTGTTTGGAAGATTGTTTTATTTTTTTATATTCATTTTTATTTGTATCCTATATTCTCTATAAAATAACAATATGCCGTATTTAGACTTTCAATGTCGGCTCTCTTATTAATCGAGTTTTGGTCTTGCTTGCCAAATTTTCATTTCCATTTATTCATTTTTGGACTAGGTATGGGAAATAATTTGACACCAGGACCATCCGTTCCAGTAATGGTGGATGTTCAGAATAAAGCTATTAACAATTTAAGCTTTAAATTACCATTTTTCAAAAGATATGTAAATAACATTGTCACATCTATTCCATCTGACCGAGCAGATGAAATCTTAACAGTTTTCAACAGCATTAATCTCCGCTTAAAATTCACCATTGAATTAGGAAGAGAGAACAACTCACTACATTTCCTAGATACACTACTAATAAAAAGGAAAGACAAAATAATAACAGACTGGTACCAAAAACCAACATTTTTCTGTAAAAATTCGGAATTTTCACTCAAATCATAATATGACACAAAAAATGAACATCATAAATAATTTGAAAAATAGAGTATTAAAACTTTCGGATAGCGAATTTCACAAAAATAACATCACTAAAATACAATCAATCGTAGAAAATAATGACTATCGTCCAAGTTCATAAAGAAAATCCTTAACAAAGAAGTAATTTCGCAGAGCCAACAACCAGAAGCCCAAAAATATTTCGAAATAATCAACATAAAAAATTTGGCAGAAAGAATTTTAAAAATTTTCACCAAAATAAACATAAATGTAGCAATTAAATCTGACAATACAGTTAAACTACTTTTCGCCAAAACTAAAAGTGCAACTCCGAAGGAATTCATTAATGATACCATATATAAAATATTCTGCATCGACTGTCAATCAACATATATTGGTCAGTACTGATCAGTATCTAGAGGACAGGATTTCTGAACACAAAAGAGACTCCTTGAATATCCTTAATCCATTAAAAATCAAAAACAATAACACCGCTTTAGCAGAACATGTGAAAAACGCCCTTCATTCCTTCAATTTCGATCCTGGATCTATCAAAATTTTAGGCAAACAAAAAAACTTAAAAAAACGTTTAATGCATGGGGTGATATCTATCAAGCAAGACCAAAACTCGATTAATAAGAGAGGATATTGAAAGTCTAAACGCGGCATATTGTTATTTAATAGAAAATATAGGACACAAATGAAAATAAATTCAATTTATTTATTTATATATATATATATGTATATATATATATATATATATATATATATCTATATATATATATATATATATATATATATATATATATCTATATATATATATATATATATATATATATATATATATATATATATATATATATATATATATATATATATATCTGATGGAGATTTTGTAATCACATTGAAACGAGTTGGCCTTTTTCTTGAAACGTTGGTGTTACTATAACCCTGGACCCAGAACCTGTTGAAGAATTATTGAATTGTTGTATACATAGCTCTTATCTTAATAAATTTATAACTTATATTAGATTGTTTTGTAATATGTGTAATCTTGAAAACAATGCTACTCTACAGCGCATGCGATAACAACGTCAACTTTCATTGCGGCAACTCCAAACTTCTTAATGATCTTAGTGAAATCACATCATTGGAGCATTTTTTAGCGATTGTAACTCAAATCAACAGTGGGGCCTTTTTTAACGTTACACTATAAAGTATAATTCGAATGTTTAATTTAATTTAATTTTAAATTACTTTAATAATACTTCATACGCTTGTTTTTTTACTATTCTACAGGCCCTTCTACAACGTTAAATAAGAGTATTACTAGTTTTCTATGAGTAAGTACTCATCAGGATTATACTTGCCATTGAAAGCTTTGCGGTTTTGTGCAAATCCCAACATGCACCCACACACGGGCGCAGGTAGATAATGGTCCCGTCAATGCCAGACCGATAGGAAAAAACGACGCCGGTGTCGAGGCTTAAACGTGTAGCTTTAACGATGGTGTCTGCTTAATGGCGTGAAGAGTGTTATCATCGCCCAAAACTTCCCGAACCATCGAACCGAACTTGATTTAGCGGCAAGGCATAAACTTTGCTCGGCGCCATTTACCGGGAAAACGCTAAATGGTCGACTTCTAATTAACGAGGAGGAATGGGTCGTTTCGCGAACGTGAATGAGATACGTCATCAGAATACCGGATTTCCGGGAAAAGAATTTGAAATCGTCTTCACGGTAATTCTGAGAATTGTTGGATAATTTGCATAGACTCAAAGTCCCTCAATTGGATTATCCCTGTTCCGTCTCGCTAGAGACCTGTCTACATTAAACATAATTCATTATTTTGTTATCGATACTTAGGTCTTTTATGTTGATATTTCGATCAAGCAGTTTTTCAGCTGTTAAGTGGTATTCGACTCTTCAGCTTATTTGTTTCCTAATGATTATATATGGCTTTAGAAAACATGAAAAGTATTTTAGAGCAATTTGATATATTTATGCCTGTGAATTTCGACGTCGCAGCATTCCAAATTATTAACTGTTTCATGCTATCCTTATCTGCTAACATTGATCTCATAACTTTTCTATCGCCAATAAGAAGGTTTATTTCATTCATTCAGTCCACTCACAAATGGGCCTTCCAGTCAATTTCGTTGAATTTCTTCTTTTTTGTTAAAAGGGATGAGCATCTCTAACATTCAGTCTTTGAAGAGACCGTCATATTATTATCATCTCGATAGTGAAACTTGTCGTATGTAGCTTCTTCTACATCATGAATTATCATGTCGGTAATCAAAGTTGTCGTATATAGCTTTTGCCACATTATACAATGTCTCCAGGTAGTCAAACTCGTCGCTTGTGATATTTCGGTCCAAGATATCGCGAATATTTTTGTCAATATAGTTATCCATATATTGTTGATTGCCACAGTATTGGCAAATTCATTACATTTGATGTCAATCTAGTGTTTTACTTCAATTTAAACAAAGCTAGTTAATCATTGAGATAATTACATACAAGTGCCCTTGAAGTTAAATTCTACATCAAATACAGTTCACTAAACCTTTCGTCATTAATCATTGCGATTAATTAATATTGCTGTCGTTTGTTATTTCAAAATACTGAATTAATAGGCAAAATACTGCGGAAAACTAACCGTGGTACGTCACATTTTTTCTATTAGAGACGACCCTGTCTATGCTACACTCCGTCCACTAAACCTTTCGTAATTAATCATTGAGATTAATTAATTTGTAACTGTTTGTTTTTCCAAAATACTGAAATAATAGATAAGATAGTAAGCGTACGATACAATCCCCTCCTACAATTTTCATTATTGTTGTCACGGTGAAAACATCAATGCATGGAGACCTCAACAGATAGATACAGAATGGGTGATATAGGGTGTGGAGTACCGCAGGGTTCAGTATTAGGCCCGATTGAATTTACACCTACATTATTACGAAAGAACTGCAATTTTGACTAAATTACTGATCAAACACAGAATTTTGTTTTCAATCATTTTAAAGTCAAATAAACCTTTGTTCTTGAACTGTTAGCCTAAAAAATCGAAAAATCTAATATAAATTAAAAATACGTGGTTAATGAGCCACACTCTAACTTATATTGTTAGATATTGAACAAAACTTCATATACTCTCCATATTTTTTGCCGAAATCAGATAAGAAATAAATTGAAATATTTTCGTAACTTAACTCCAGAAAATTATGTTTTCGTGTGGTTATTTTACATCTAAATACTTGTCGTTCATTCGATAATATTTGAATAATGAAATTTCCGATGAAAATATCTCATGAACCAATTTTCCAAAAACTCATTGTCTTGGCTGTTATCTAATGCAGTGTCTAAATCGTATCTTCTTTCATTGTATATTTCTATGATATAACCTAATTTTCGTATAGGTCATGCTTATCCAAAAATTGCTTAGTTGTTGCAGAAACGTCTAGTGACAAAAAGGTATTTTTATATATTTTAAATGAGTATTTTGTTTATTCAAATAACTCCTTACGAAGAGATTTTGGGTCTGAATTTATCAGATTCTTTCTCTGGAGAATGTGCTATATATTCTTTAAAAAATGAAAATAAAAAAGACTTTTTTGAATTATATGTTGAACATTTTTTGGTGATGGAACTTGTGATTCTTCAACATCCAATCGAAACATATATGTATAAGGTGATGTCTAAATAATTTGGTCATTATTTCATATTCATTTTGATTATTTATTAGTTAATTTGTGAAATTTATTTATAAATGTTTTTGTGAAATTTATTTAGATTAAAATCTGTAGAGATTCTGGAGAATTAATTCCAGCTATTATCTGTAATCGTGATAAATATTCAATACATCATTACTTTTTATGGTACCTTTTTTCTGATGTATAGAACATTACTCTCCTGAGCTTATTTTCCTTTAATCAACTTTTCCTATTAATGGTACACTGAAATATCGATGGAAAATAATTTCGATTTCCAGGCTTAGATTTATTCCAATATCCCAATCCCTCAGAACCTAATTATACCACCATCTCAAACGACCCAAACTGAGCCGTTGATCATTAACCCTGCCGAAAAAGCAACCAATTTTCATGCCTTTTCGCAATTTTCACTCACCAAGGTTCCGAATCAATACAAGTATAGGCACCAGAAAAAACGTTTCTCGAATCCCTAGGGAGATGGCTGATCCCGATATATTTCCTAATGAGCTATACCTGTGTCCCTTATCTCCACAAATGCACGAAAATGAACTTATTTGATACCTGGGAGACCCCAATTTTTTATCCCTCTTTTCAGATCCTTCTTTCAATTTCCTTGTCGAGGGTATTAGTCTTTGGTAATCAGCGTCAATTCATAGGAGGGGCGAAAGGAGAGCGTGACGCCGAAAATTTTCAATGACAAGCAGACCGAATATAACGTGAAATTATTAATAAAATCACTCACAAAAAGAGTTTCACAGTGTTCGTTCATCAATACCAACAATTGTCTTAAATATCAAAGAGATTCTGTTATGCATCATTACAAATTTTTATTCTATAAAATTTGTTAAAAACTTTTCGAAATTAAATGAATGTCTTAGAACAGACTGTTTTGATTTCAGTAGACATATATAATTAACACTCATTATACAGTATCTAAAGGCGATAAAAGAATCCATAAACAAAATAACTAATATTGATCGAACTTACTCAACAAACATTTAGTGGACACTGAACTGTTTCATAGCGGTATTAAGAAAACCAAATTCCACTCTGAAAATACCAAACATAAACTTGAGAAATTCTTTGAAATAGACTCTCTTCTCTAACTCCTTCAAAAGAACTCTCCAAAAATATGTAGCACATCTTCAAAAAGACGATTTGAGATTCTTAGGGATAATTTTGAGTCCACTTTCATACCAGCAAAATAACTAAGATAGAAATCAAAAGGTTTCTTAACGATTACCATTCGCATTCTATATTCGTCCACAGAAAATACACAGAGGTTGTATAAAATAGTTTTTAAGATCCAGTTCATAACAAACAATACCGTGTATACCAGTGCATTTTAAGAGTGGGTTTTGAAAAACGGATCCTTGGGGTACACCACTTGTAGCTGCTCTATCAGAAGAAAACGAAGGATTCAGCCTCACTCTGAAACTTCAATCAACAATTTCAACATTCCTAAAACTCCAAAATTGTCAATTTGAGGTATATTCTTGTCGAAGGCTTTTTAAAGTAAAGATATATTATGTCAGTTGATGTGTTATCCGCTCCTACTTGCAGGTCAGTAAATTTGCTGGGGTGGATTTCAATTTGACGACATAATAATAATACATTTATTCCCAACAGGTTTACCCCCAATTACAGAGAAAATAACCAAAAAAAAATAGAAAATACAAAATAGAAAAACACAAAAAAAATGATAATGTTATGATGGTATGACGCATAGTGCAGAAAAATTGCGTGGTATATATATATATATATATATATATATATATATATATATATATATATATATACCACGCAATTCTATATATATATATTTTCGAATTCAATTCTTTTGTAGTAATTGACTAAACGTCAATCAATTAGAACCATAACCATACTTCAAAGGGAATTAGAGATATATTAATAAACTATAATTCGTTCACTCACAGTACAAATCTTTTTTATCATTGTGTACTATTTGAAGTTGTTTCACCCAAAATTAAGAAAGATATTGCCATGAAGTTTGTATCTGAAGTTGTGGTGAAAACACTAACTTGCTCATAAAGGAGTAATCACTCGCCATTTACACCGATGTTCACTTTCACTGAGTTTACTTGGGTTAACTTCACACCTGTACTAAAATTAATTACAAGAAAAAATATGCAGCCATGGAGATTCTACTAAATCTACCACTCCTGTACCTGCTCGTACAGAGGGAGGCGGAACGGACCACATGCAAACTACATCCACTGGCGATTGACGGCCAGAGGCAATAGTGATGGGAGGCTCAGGACTGCTGGATGAGCTTTTAACCTATAATGTCAAAAGTCACGAGCCAAGATCGGCATTTCAATGTACTCATCCCCAGCCGGGACAAATTGACCCAGCATCCTGAAGTTCTATTGAGGACCGAGCTTGGCTTGTTCTCAGACGGCTTTCGAACGACAAACGGAACAGGAGCAGGAGTCTATGAGAGCAAACCGAGAACTAGCATCTCATTGAGTCTCGGTCAATACGCAACTATATTCCAGACAGAATTATTTGCCATTGACACCACGGCGGATCTGCTGATAAAACGGCAAATCCACCACGGAAATATCAAAATATTTAGCGATAGTCAATCAGTACTAAGAAATCTGGAGTGCAGATGTTCTTCCTCGAAAACAGTCTGAAGTTGCCCCACGGCTCTAAACAGGATCGCTATGCATAACAGAATCTCTTTTCTCTGGATTCCGAGCCACTCAAACTATTTGGGTAACGAAGAGGCAGATCGGCTGGCGTTTGCTGAAGCCACGCTGTCTCTGGTAAGCCCGGAACCATTCCTGGGAACACCACATGACGTGTCTAAGCGGACGATAACAAGCAGAATGAATTCAAGCCTAGAGTCTTTCTGGCTGGGCGATCCTGGCCTGAAACATTCGAAGACGTTTTTTGGAACTGCTTCGAAACAAAAGATGGCAGACCTAGCGCTAGGTTCGGACAAAGCCAAACTCAGAAAACTTATCGGAATTATGACAGGTCACTGCAGGCTGAGAGCGCATTTGCACAAAATCGGTCTGGCTGAAAACAGTGAATGCAGGCTGCGCCTTGAGGACACTGAAGCAGCCATGCACATCATCCTAGAGTCTTCGAAGTCTTGGTCAGGCTATCATAGCCCACTGCGATCTAAAAAATTACCCCCGAACAAGATTATCGGTTTTATCCAAAAACTGGATTCCCTGATAAAAATCAGGGGTGAACTACAATAGTCCGCGCTGACGCGGTGGTAGGGTGGAAAGACGCCTGCTCACTATAAAACTTCACTTTCAGGCTTTTTACTGCAGTATTATTTTATCACGAGAAGGTGAACAAAAATGTTTCTTGAGATTGAAATTTGTCAAGTAACAAATTATTACAAATAGTCTTTTCTTTGAATGCGTGTAAGACCTTTAGTGTAGCAAGGAAAATGAGACGTGGGCAATGAAAAACGGGTTTTTTCTTCAGTTCGGGTTGAGTGAATGGAAGCGGATTAATCCGTTGATTATGAGTTTAGACTTGTTCAAAGGCAGAAAGAGACTGGACGCTTTAAGACTGGCTTGAAGTTATATTATTGAAGCAGACAAATATTCTACTGCCGAATGACAAAGAAACATTTGTCCGTTTTGCTTTCTAAGTAACTAATATCCCATTTGGATTTTCACGAAAAAATGGTGGATTTTTGAGAAGTTTAATTGGGAGAGTTTGAGATGGTTACATCATAAGGGACTCGAGAAGTGCCGATCTAACTACCTGCCAGTTTAAAAACCTTGTTCGCTTTCGAAGAAAACCATGCATCTGACATCTACCAGACGATATCGACTAGAAAATTGCTTTTATGGAAACCGCTGCGCCTGACATTAGCTTATAGGGTGAAAATATGTGTTAGTGATACAAAGGACCTCCGATTCCTCTCGAAGGTATTCGAAGGTTCTCTATTCCTTCCATAGAACTCAATATAGAACACAAGAAAATGCCCTATGAATTTATACGGTGAGGCAGCGGAATCAATTCAATAGCTCCTGAATCCCAACGTCATAAAACATAACCCTCATAAATTTAATCAACAACGCACACCTCTCCAACGCGTACCCCCATCACCAACCCAGCTGTAATTGGAAGGGACACTTTGAGGACATCGACCACACTTGACTGATCCCCACCCCTAAACCCGATTGTTTCGGAGCCACCTTAAGGACGACAACCCGCGATCCTACAAATTAATCTTGCTTTGGTTGCCGCACGGAATTTATCTAGCATCTGCGGTTAAACTTCGTGGAACTTTGTTTGCTGTTGCAGGTTTACACTTGTTCGGGAAAATAGCGCTTCGAATGCGAAACGGTGAATGTTGGAGGACGAGTTAGGTTCGCTTACTCGACTCCTTTGGTTTGTTGGTAGATAATAACGGAGTGTTGGGGATGGAGTATGGGATATAATATGGGGAACAGCGGTGAGTTATCATAGAAAAGTTATACCGTGTTTTAACCCTTCCGGAGTATGTTAGATTGGTGGGGTGGCCCCTGGACGCAGCTTACTCAAGCTGAGAACTAGAATTCAGAAACTTCGATGATGAAATCAATATTTAAGAATGGAAATAATTTTCTGAATTTTTACACACCTGATTCACCTCTACACATATGCTCAAAATCTATAAGGCTGTTCGGAAAGTAATTTCGTTTTTTACCGACATAGGATTTAATTGTATTTTTTCGAATCCAACTTCACACTTCACAGCCGCATAATCATTATATGTTTTGAGAGATGATATAGCAAGGCTTATGTATGAAAAAGTTCAATTAATTCTACGCAGTAGTTTTTGGTTGGCGTCCTTATAAATATGGAGAGCAACAAACAGCAATGTCATCATATTTTACTTTGTTACTTAAGAAAGGGTAAAAATGCTGTTCAAGCCAGAAAATAATTAACAGATATGTATGGAGAAGATGTGTTGACAGTACGCCATTGCCAGAACTGGTTTGCAAAATTTCCATCCTGCATTTTTGATGTCGAAGATGCACCACATTCCGGAAGCTGATAAAGATACGATAAAGGCATCAGTTGATGCAAATAACCGAATAACAACACGTGAGATCGGTGAGAGGTTCAAATTATCGAATTCAAATGTTTATGGCCACTTGAAAGGCTTGGGTTTGAGGTCGAAGCTCGATATATGGGTTGTCATGCTTTGATTTCGCCATTTGAAATATTGACGTGCAGATCCATTTGTGGTACAGTTTATCAAGTATTGAGTGCAGGCCTTCCGCCTTACGCTAGAATCGCTAATTTGCGCAGAATTACGACGTAATTATGTTTTCTTTATGGGATCCGGTCGATTTTTAACATTTTCAGTTGAATATCATTGATGAATTGATGAGTAAGTGGAGTTGAACGAATTGAAGTTGAATTGCTGGACATTCTTTCGAAAAATATAGAAGCCATTTATTTTGGATTATTCTGAAGATTGTTTATACCTGGACATAATTATTGGTGCCTTAGATTTAAGTTTTGGAGTTATATAAAGTCGATTATTTCGGATTAACCAGAAATCCAACGTTTACTTTCGTGATATTTTCATTGTAGGTCAGTATATTTTTAACTTCGAAATACTACATATATTTAACAACTTTCTGATAATTAATGAATTCGGAAATTGTAAACTGACACCCAGTTGACGACGTCAATTGAATTAAAGGATTTAGATATAGCTTGGACCACCATCAGTGAGGAGCAAGTATCCGAACACCCCGTTTGTGACTAGGCCATCAGCGTTTTGGATTTATGAGATTCAGACTGAATTCGAGGTTTGATCACTTTCCATGTTTAAATCAGTATAGTGAAGAATAAATAATAAATGTTTAATAAGTTATTTAGATGAAGTTTGTATAAATTTATGTAAACAGATATCTGGGATCTTATTTTTGATTATTTACTCATTGAACATTTTTAATAGATCATCCGATTTGAAGCAGTTGAATATCATCTTGTATTATAGACTAAATATTCATTTTATTTACTTATACAACCTCCATTTCACACTTGAATAAAAGTCGAGATACACCCGAAACTAGATCACCTCCATAATTTTCGGTGATGGTAGTCCAGGATTGTAAAACTGACTGAATTAAATCTTTATTTCGTGGCGCTGCTCTTTGAACTTCAATCTTCATCAGTCCCCATATGTTCTCAATGGGACTAAGATCTTCTGAAGCTGCTGGTCATGAAATAGTTGGCACTTTGTGCTCTTCCATCCAAGCTTGAGTATAGGCCGAAGTAAGGCATTTTGCATTATCCTGCTGAAAACGCCACCCTCTGGATGTAAAGCATGCGCCGTTTCAAGAAAGAAATCGTTTAGAATGCCACAATACTTTTCACTATTAATGGTACACAGAGAGGCGTAGCACAACGCTGAGATATTGATCCCCAAACCATTATTTTGGTGAGGAATTTGGAAATTTCAACGGTAACAGGTCATTTTGATAGGATTTTTGATATCCACCAAGTTGGAAACAACTTTCATCAGATAAACATTATTAAAATTATCTTCTTCAAAACGTTGACAAAATTCTATTCTTCGTTCCTTTTGTAAAGGTGTCATTATAGGGATTTTTTGATTTCCTTTATATGTAGTCTTGCCTTTTCAGTGACATACAGACAGTTTCTGGGCATACTTTTATATTTCGTTGATTTCCAAATCTTATCCAATTTGCGAAATCCCAGACGCGGATTGTGTCATCCTAAGGTCAATAGAGCGTTCAAATTGTTTCCTTTTATCTTTCGCGGTCTTCCTAAACCTGGTCTATGCCATTTTTTATCCCCTTATTGACTCATATACAGCACTTTTTCCCAGTTCAGTCAATTGCACTACTTTTTCAACGGTTCGAAAACCTTTTCTATACAAATAATCTACCTGTTTTTTTTTTCTAGTTGCGACATTATTTCATAAATTATATACCTCTTGACAATCAACAATATCTAACAAATAGTGTTTCCATGCAACTTTGCCCATAGCCGACTAACTGCACAACCTATTTTATACATTATTTTTGTCTTAGAATGGTACAAAAAAGAAGTATATTGAAATTATGAAAAATAATGAATTCGGGATACTTCCTAAACGGTTATTAGTTATTGATTTTTATAAATACAATAATATGTTCAGAACAGTTCTGTGTCAGTCTTGGACCATTATTGAGGATTGTTTTTGCTCCATATATGGCAATTTTGCTTGTTTACATAGCCGTTCCACCAGAAATGAGCTTCATCACTGAACACAATTTTACGATAAAAAAAGTGGATCAACTTCAAGCTGCACTAGGGCCCAATCAGCAAACGAACGTCGCTTATTATGGTCAAGTGGCTTTAGTTCTTGAACCAGTTGGATCTTGTATGGGTGTAGACCAAGGTCGTTATGCAAAATTTTCCATGTGGTGGATGCACAGAGTCCAACTTTTTGTGAACGTCAACGAATGGACAAATCTGGATCATCAATAACATGACAATAACTATGACTTACAGCAGTGATATTTTCTTCTTTACGTAGAGTTCTTTGTCTTGTTGTTGTTTTTGCATCGAGTAGAGAAAATGATGTCCGAAATCCATTGATAGTTCGACGCAAAAGCTACTCTGATGGACGATTATGTAAACCATAAATTTTAGGAAGTGCTCTATAAGTTTGGCGAATAGAACACTGATTTTGAAAATAAATTTCAACAATTTGTAAACGTTGTTGCGGCGTGAGTCTTTCCATGATAATTTGTCAATGCTTACTGAACAGAAATGTCAAAACAACATGGCTGTCAATTCATAGTTATCCCTATCGAAAGTTCTATCATTCTAAAAAAAAACACCCGATATTTCATACTTTCATGAGAATTTCCGATTCTGAAATTGTAAATAATAACGTTTATTAAACTTTCAGTCCACGGGATGCGGTGTTTCATTCATAATATGTAGGTGGCTTCTTTAGGAATTAATCCACAGATTTGAAATTTTCAGAGGAAATGGCCTGTTGAATGAGCACGTAAAAGCTTTCGACATTACGTCAGTGCTTTTTACCATTTTTTCTCATGAATTCTGGTTCAGCTTGAACGTGCTGCTCAGGTAGGCACAAAATTATATTATAAAATCTTCTCATTTCCTCATATGTCCTTATGTATCCCTATATTTTGAGTGCATTTGTATTTAAGAAGCTGTCACAGCTAAATTTATATGGAGTCACGCAAGATTTTCACAGAGAGAAAGTATTCTTTATGAAAAAAATTCCCTCACGGTAATTTGTAAATCAATGTATAGAGCGAGTTCGTAAAATATATTTTTAAGACGTGAAAGTAAAATTTCAAACTTGTAAATTAACTGAATATAGTACAATCTGTGTTTATTTTACACTAAGGATGATATAGGCCGATTTGTCTATCAATACCTCTAGACATTGATGAAAAACAGCCTATATTTCTGATCAACATTTTATATTTGTCGAATTAGTAGAAATTTAACAAGTAAACAATTTCATAGGAAGTGATGATTATGCATAATATATCAGTATGTCGACTATATACTATATACTTTTTGTAGGTGCTTCATGGCGTCGCTGAAATAATCCACTCTAGGTATATCTAGTATGTGCCCATATGCCAGACGAATTTCCCGTTCCCGGAAGTTGCTCGGCAAACCCAATAGAGCTAAATATCAGACTCTATTACTGACTTTGATTGCGAATTAATTCCCCAGCGATTAAACCCTTTGTTGTCCGGGATGGCATTAGTTCCCCCCCGATCATTATTACGGTTGTTAATAGGCGAAGAACAATGGAAAACAAGAATTGATCGCGCTTCCGGATCTCCACTCGATTCGTCGGTGGTCTATTGAAAATTCGAAGGCAAGGCTTTATTTTCTCAATAATTGCCTCAGGGTGCCAGACGGTTTAAGATGTTTGTAAACTCTTCAAAGTTTTTATATTGTTTCATTCGTACACCTCTGATGAACAATTCTGGTTTATTATTTTTCATTCTTGGATTCTTGGAGTCATCTGAAGAAGAAAATTTCGTTAGAATCCTCGTTACTACAAGTTTCTTGTCCAAAGCATTTTTTGCATCGGCTCGTAATCGCGAGGCGTTCTGTAACTAGGTGATCTGAGGTTTCTTTCTTCTCCTCACCTAATCTGCACACCTCAGTGTCTGCTAAACCCATTCTCATCAAATGCTTCCTGAGGCGGCAATGCCCCATAAGGAAGTCAGTGAGGAGGTAAAGCATGTTTTAACTGAGAGCCGGGTAAATTTTGAATCTTGCTGCATCGAAGTTCCCAAGAAACATTCTGGAATTATATAGCCCTTGAAGATTCCGCCAGAGTATTATTCTACCACAAACTCTTCTTATAGGTGTCAGAAGGGTTGAGGCTCAGTAAGGGCGTCTGTGCTTCTGTTCTGGCAATTAAATTGGCCTCCTCATTTCCTTTCATTCTTGAGTGATTGGGAACCAAGACTAAAGAGACCCTGATATTTTTACCCACTTCATTGAATTTTTTTCAGTACTCAAATAAATTATTTGGGGGCGTAGCTATCAAAATAATAATATAACTTTCTTCGAAAAAAAAGTGTTTACAAACAATATATAAATAAATGGGAATAAAGTCGGTTGGGGACAAGTACTGTGGCACTTGTTTCGCAAAAATGCAATAGAGTTAGTGAACATGTAAAAATTAAAACTTTACATTTAAGAAGTACACTATTGTTACATGTATTAAATCAAGTTAAATACCATGAGAAATTAATATAAACAAAAATAAAATATACAAAAACAGTATAGATGAGATAAATAAAACTAAATTAATGAGATAATGAAGTAAGATGGACACAACAATGGTAAGAAATACAACTTCATTCATAAAATAAAACTTAAGACTAGACAATGAAGATAAGCATACACACATACATATGACTTCATCTCTTTCCTATATGAAACCAGACAATTGATCCTTCTCCTATATGTGTTGGGACAGCTTTATACAATTTTGTAGAGATACCACTGTTCGATAACTTTGTGCACGCTTGGAACTATATGCTGTTTTTTTGGCTTGTCTAATAACAATAATAATGTTTCTTCAAAGGATAAATGACACAAGTTATGGTCAAAAATGATACAAAAGGGAATAAACATCAGAAATTTCGACAAGTGAAAGGCTTTCGAGAACAAAAATATAAAAAGAAACTTCACAGAATAAATGAAAACAACATAAACAGTATATGATATCGATCTAAGACTAGAGTTATGTTCACAAAATTTTCCAAAACAGTAGTTGACATCCCACACATGCACACACAAACATCCTGAGAGAAACTACTGAGAGATGAAGAAAGGTGGAAAATTAAAAACATAATCTCGAACAATAAAATCACATGAGCAGTGTTGGGGTGAAGTAGCAGCAGCGAATTAGCACCAAAACAATTTATCTGTTGTCCACATAACCTGCAATTTTTTGTCGTGTTTCACCACGACTTCAGTTCTTTTTTCAGCGGCATTAGATTACCAATTCTGCGTATACGCAGATGGATGGTGTTATATATTTTTGGAGCTAGGTATCGATAAGATCGATACCCAACCAATTTTTGCGTTTGTGGAACTTTGTGGAGATGATTTTTCCGAGTGGGATAGAAGTGAGATGGCAAAATGAAAGTGTTTCCACTCTTGTGGTATGTATTATAATAATAGAGTTGTCGGAGATCGAAAACATTAGCCGTTATGGAGTCTATCCTAAGGATATTTATAATCTTTAGAGAGAATCATTTTCAATAGTCTTTTCTGCAATATCTCTAGGGGGCGCATATGAGTCTTCAGTGCCCCTTCCCAGCCCACTATACCATATCGTAAGTGACTTTCAAAAAAAGCATGATACAGAATTTTGAGCTGATGAAATGTTAGTATATCTTTTAGATATTTAAATTTGTAAATGATTGAACGTATTATAGTTTGTTGCAAACATAGTTGATATGCGAGTACCTATGTGAGTGTCTATGAATACACCTAGGTATTTAACTTTTTGTTGGGGTAAAATTGTACTCTGTTGCTTGTAGAGAATGTGAGGCAATTGAATGATGGCGCGTTCGAACGATTGGAGCTAAATGGTAGATCAAACGTTTTGTCAAGGTTCACAGTGAGTAGGTAGTATTCCAGTCGCTGTGTATGATGTTTTTCAGTTGTTCCCAATCGTCTGCTTTGTAAAATAATCATCGGCAAATCCCAGTATTTTCCCATTACTTTCCACAGAGATCATACCATTGATATAAATATTGAAGAAATAAAGATAGCTATATCACGTTTCTGATAGCTCCCTCCCGGTTTTATTCCCACGCATCTTTCAATTGCATGCATTTCTTCCTGAAAGATGCTGGAACAGGAGCCTAACGGTAGTGGGTATTTGGTATCTGGCCCAGACACTCCGGCGCTAGCTCCTGTGGTGGTTTTTAACCACCTTTATATCATTTTATGGTGATTGTTTGGGTTTGGGTGGTGTATTCTCTTTTCCATCATTCCCTTCTGTTCAGAATCGCAGTAAAGTTCTTTTCGATGCTAACTTCCTTCATAATTACGTCACAAGGAAGATTTGCTCATGGAATGTATTTGGTAAGAGAGATATTCTGAGAATGACCTCTATCTATCAATCTATTTATTTCTAGAAGGAGAGGTCTGACAACAGTGATGACCTCCATTACCCTAGTTGGGCATGTCCAACTATCAACATCAGTGATGCACACAGGCAAGCCTTTGTAGCTTGTTGAGAGTTTTCCTTGTATTGTTAAGACTTGCTTTAGTATATAATAATTGAAGATTTAATTAAGAACGATGAAAAACATAAAGGAAAGTGATATATCACACAATTTTTCAAAATCTAAGTGGTAAATATATACCCTTCTCCATGAAAGTTTTAATTTATGATTAATTGTGAAAAAATATTCAGAATGAACAATTTATAAAGAAAACACCTGAAAAATTACCCCATAACAGAAATAGATGAAAAATCATTTTAATGAATATCTATCAAAATTCCAAGCCGTGTATTAATTTTATTCATTTCTATTCATATTTATTATATTTCTCTTTATCACATTTTAAAAGTTCCTTTTTTGTGAAGCCTTTGGATGTATTAAAGAATAAATTCTCATACAAGATATGTTTGCTTAGTACTAAAATGTCGGGTGAATCTACGTACCTTAGACGATACTATTGATGTTTATCGAACTTATTATTTTGATTTGAAGGGGATTCATAGGCTGAAGAAATCTTTAATGAGTCTTGTAGTTCCGTTTGTTATTAACAAACATTGCTTTCAAAAAAATTATGCCTGATAAAACCTATGTAATGAGTTCTGAAAAAACTGCACCCGGTCTCAAAATATCGAAGCATCGAATCACCTTTTTTGGTTGTGCAAACGCATCGGTTTCCCACAAACTCGCGCCGTTGATTATTGGCAAAGCAAAATCTTCAAGAACTTTAAAAAATTTCCATAATCACTATATCTACAAAAATACAAAAAATGCCTGGATGACAAAAAAAAATTTCGAAAACTGGTTCTTCGAACGCTTCCTACCAGAAGTAAGTATGAATATGAAAAATGAAATGTGAGCTGATGAAAATTTTTCGTAGGTAAAGCAATTTCTAAAATGTTCAAATCTTTCGGGAAAGGCAATGCTTTTTCTAGATAATGCACCCTCACATCCGTCAGCAGAAGAGTTCAGAACAGAAGATGGCAAAATATTTGTGATGTTTTTGCCTCCTAATGTGACTACCTTAATACAGCCATTAGAGCAAAATAGCTTGAAGTTAACCAAACTGTATCACAGATAAATCTTTTGAATTTCCTGGTGGCCCAAGGACACAATATTGCAGATGGGCTCAACAACCTCAATTTGAGGGATTCTGCTTTTCATTTACACTGGTCATGGGAACAATTAGATCCTCTGGTAATCAAAACGTGTTGGAACAAAAGTTTTGACCATAGCGACATTGATGAAAATGATCTTCCTCTTTTGAAGCTCCGAGAAATATTGATGAGTAAATAATCGGAACCTATAGTAGAGGAAACTATATAGTTGCTGAACATAATTCATCCAGTCAGTTGAAAATACTTTGTAACGCTCATAATTATCAAATATTCAAGGAAATCAAGTTCGGATCTAGATGCTACGTAACTACTCAAGGTATTTCTCAAAATTTACGCTGAGTATAAATGTTAAGTGAACCAAAGTCTGGCTAATACTGAAGTCATTCGAATGTTCTCCCTGATTTCGAGAGAAGCCTCTCATTTGGAAACTGAGGAAAATAAGAAAATTCCTATTGCAGAGGTTCTGATGGCATTGAAAATTTTTTCTCAATGGGCCGATGAACAATTCAGTATAAAGCAGCTTAACTATCAGCAAAAAATCTATAAAATATTCCGGTTTCATTCTTCAACACGTGGTATATTATTAGGGAGACAGATAAGTGAAGGGCACAGAACACCTTTCTTGAAAATTTCCAAGTCTCTAGGATGTTTCTCTCGAAAGTTATCTAATCAAAAACTTGCAATCTATCAAACAAAGGGATATAATTCAATTCGACAACGAGTTAATAATCTGCCAGTTCAATGCGATCATTTAGGACAATTTTCTGCTCAAGATACAGCCAGTATGACTAAATACGAACAAAAGAACCGACGAATAAAAAAAGTTTGAATCATAACTCATGTAGTATATATACTTTATTTATCCAACATATTATCCGATATTCCATCTACCCGAAGTTGTCGAGGCATAGTAGGTCAGTATCGTGTACCGCGATAAACTGAATACTGCAAACAGCCGAAACGTGTCATGAATACTGTGTAAACGGTCCGCCTCCTTTTTCATCAACACAGGAATTATTTACATATGGAAGATCGCGGTGATGTACGAGCTCCTATTTGGTTATTTCCGTATTACTATGTGACGTGACGAAAAGTTTTTGGTAGTTTGCGGTTGATATTACATGACACAAATATAAACAGAGCCACGTATATTTGAATAAGGTGGATATTGCACGAGTTGGTCTATTTTTTTAGTGCTTGTATGTTTGGTAACAAATATTTCAAAGATTTAATAGAATGAACGGTCTCTGATGAGTTTAATATTTTGGAGAAGTGCATTAGAAGAAATTAAAATAAATCTAACTACATTTTTACAAGAAATATCAGAAATTTTCCATTTAGATTTCCCGCTTAAAGAGAGTGTCGAACTTTTTCTTGTCGTTTAGTTGCCACAACTTTCTTCAATACTATCACATAAATGTTAAGTGTCATCTGGTTAGTTGACAGTGCTACATTTTGTCTGATCGTCTCTAGTGTGTTTTCATATTAATTCTTCATTTTTAGAATGGATAAAAATATCAAGCATCGTAACCATCTTATATAGACCGTCTTGAAAGTATCCGGAATAAACAAGGCTCAATTGTAATTATTTAGTATATAGTTTTAATTCTTGAATTAGAAAATTAAAACAAAATATTCATCTTATTAACTTATACAACCTCCATTTAACTGTAACCACTTTACTAAACGTCGAAGTACACCCGAAGGTAGATCACCTCCATAATTTTCGGTGATGTTAATCCAGAACTGTAAAACTGACTGAATTAAATCATCTTTATTCCATGGCGCTGCTCGTTTAATCATCTTTAGTTCCCATATGTTGTCAATGGACTAAGATCTGGTGAAGCTGCTGGCCAAGAAATGGTTGTCACTTGGTGTTCTTGCTTCCAAGCTTGAGTATTGGCCGAAGCATGCCATCTTGCATTATCCTGCTGAAAACGCTACCCCTCTGTATATAAAGCCTGCGCCGGTTCAAGGAGAAAATCATTTAGAATGCCTAAATACTTTTCAATATTAATAGTACTATCAAGTACACAGAAAGGCGTAGAGATATTGCTTCCCAAACCATTATTTTGGTGGAAAATTTGGAAATTTGAACAATAACAGGTTGTTTTGATAGGATTTTTAAGAGATTTCCACCCAATTGGAAACAACTTTCATCAGATATAAAGACATTATTGAAATTGTCTTCTTGAAAACGATGACAAAATTATATCCTTCGTTCCTTTTGTGAAGGAGTCATTAGAGGGATTTTTTTGGTTTCTTTGATATGTAGCCTTGTCTTTTCAGTGACATACGGACGGTTTCTGGACATATTTTTATATTTCGTTGATTTTCAAATGTGTTAGCCAATTTGCGAAACTCCAGGCGTGTCGTCCTAAGGCCACTAAAGCGTTGAAATTGTTTCCTTTAATCATACGCGGTTTTCCTGAAACTGGTCTATGCATCTTATCCATGCCATTTTATCCTCTTTATTGTCTCATCTACAGCACTTTTTCCTAATCAATTGCACTAATTTTTAAACGTTTCAAAAACTTTTTCAATACAAATATTTTACCTGTTTTTTTATGAAATAGAAAAAAGCTTTTTACTTGATAGAAGAAATATAACAAAATTTGAATATCAAAACACATTTAATATGTTAGTCTTCTACAATTTTAATTTCAAAAAACTTTAAGTTAGATACAATTAATGTCTACAATAAGCACCGCGTATATTTAATAGACGTATATAATCAAAACTCAATATAAAATGTCAAATGGAATAAATCAATTAACAGATATAAAAAGTCATTAAAATTAATAAATAAATAAAATAAGAAAGAACGGTTTTCTACTTGATAGAAGGATTATTACAAAATTTGAAAATCAAAACAGATTTAATCTGTTGTCTTCTACAATTTTAATTTCAAAAAATTCTTTGAAGAAACTTTAAGAATTAAATTAATGTCTTTATAAGCACTGCTCATATTCAATAGACGTCAAAATTCATCATACAATATCAAACGGAATTAAGAAAAACCAACGAACATAAACTGTCAATTAAAATTAAAATATAAATAAGCAACATTTTTTGTTTCGTTCCAGGCATGCGTAATGAACTCTTCAGACAAACTTACGAAGCCCTGTTTGTTACAAAATGTTACAAAATGTATTGTTTTCCGATCCCATATGAATGAAAAATAACTCTTTCTCAAAAATATAAAACATAATTTCAAGAACTTCTCAAAAACTAATTTATTTGAAATATTCAATATATTTAAATAAATTACTTCAAAAAATCTCAAAACATGTAGCACATTCTCAAGAAATAATTAAAGTTACGATAAGATCAGTTCAACTTTACATATAAAAAATAATAAAATCAATTAAACAATGTATAGACTTACTCAGTGAATCTTAGGAATACACGGCCCTCAATAGAAATAAAAGTGAACACTTTTATATATCCAAGGTACTTATGTTCCAAGTTCACAGAACATCATACAAAGCTCATAAGGCACTTGGCCTCAGTTAAAACCGTTCAACACTGTTTACTGAATTTCTTTATTTAAAAAACCTAATATAATTATATATTATATATAAAATAAAATAAGAAAGAACGGTTTTTTACTTGATAGAAGGATTATTACAAAATTTGAAAATCAAAACAGATTTAATCTGTTGTCTTCTACAATTTTAATTTCAAAAAAGTGCCAAGTGCCTTATGAGCTTTGTATGATGTTCTGTGAACTTGGAACATAAGTACCTTGGATATATAAAAGTGTTCACTTTTATTTCTATTGAGGGCCGTGTATTCCTAAGATTCACTGAGTAAGTCTATACATTGATTAATTGATTTTATTATTTTTTATATGTAAAGTTGAACTGATCTTATCGTAACTTTAATTATTTCTTGAGAATGTGCTACATGTTTTGAGATTTTTTGAAGTAATTTATTTAAATATATTGAATATTTCAAATAAATTAGTTTTTGAGAAGTTCTTGAAATTATGTTTTATATTTTTGAGAAAGAGTTATTTTTCATTCATATGGGATCGGAAAACAATACATTTTGTAACATTTTGTAACAAACAGGGCTTCGTAAGTTTGTCTGAAGAGTTCATTACGCATGCCTGGAACGAAACAAAAAATGTTGCTTATTTATATTTTAATTTTAATTGACAGTTTATGTTCGTTGGTTTTTCTTAATTCCGTTTGATATTGTATGATGAATTTTGACGTCTATTGAATATGAGCAGTGCTTATAAAGACATTAATTTAATTCTTAAAGTTTCTTCAAAGAATTTTTTGAAATTAAAATTGTAGAAGACAACAGATTAAATCTGTTTTGATTTTCAAATTTTGTAATAATCCTTCTATCAAGTAAAAAACCGTTCTTTCTTATTTTATTTTATATATAATATATAATTATATTAGGTTTTTTAAATAAAGAAATTCATTATACAATGTTGAACGGTTTTAACTGAGGCCAAGTGCCTTATGAGCTTTGTATGATGTTCTGTGAACTTGGAACATAAGTACCTTGGATATATAAAAGTGTTCACTTTTATTTCTATTGAGGGCCGTGTATTCCTAAGATTCACTGAGTAAGTCTATACATTGTTTAATTGATTTTATTATTTTTTATATGTAAAGTTGAACTGATCTTATCGTAACTTCAATTATTTCTTGAGAATGTGCTACATGTTTTGAGATTTTTTGAAGTAATTTATTTAAATATATTGAATATTTCAAATAAATTAGTTTTTGAGAAGTTCTTGAAATTATGTTTTATATTTTTGAGAAACAGTTATTTTTCATTCATATGGGATCGGAAAACAATACATTTTGTAACAAACAGGGCTTCGTAAGTTTGTCTGAAGAGTTCATTACGCATGCCTGGAACGAAACAAAAAATGTTGCTTATTTATATTTTAATTTTAATTGACAGTTTATGTTCGTTGGTTTTTCTTAATTCCGTTTGATATTGTATGATGAATTTTGACGTCTATTGAATATGAGCAGTGCTTATAAAGACATTAATTTAATTCTTAAAGTTTCTTCAAAGAATTTTTTGAAATTAAAATTGTAGAAGACAACAGATTAAATCTGTTTTGATTTTCAAATTTTGTAATAAATAAATATTTAAAGGAGACAAAATTTTGTTTCTGATCTTACCTTTAAGAACACCAATTGCCTTTTACAAACATAAACACAACTTAAGGACTTCTCAAAGAATATAATTTATTCGAAATATTCAATATATTTAAATATTCGAATAAGTTAATTCAGAAATCTCTCAAAACATGCACTATATCTTCAAAAAACAAATATAATTCTAGGTAATCTTTTCATCGGTCCAAAATAATATTCCAAATATCAAAATCAACTAACTATCACTATATCTCAACTTACACGTGTTAAGGATGAATGCTTCAAACAGGCTTATTGTAGACATTAATTTAATTCTAAAAGTCTTTTGAATAAAAATTTTTTTGAAATTAAAATTGTAGAAGACTAACAGATTAAATATGTTTTGATATCAAAATTTTGTTTTTTCATAGTTGCGACATTATTTTATAAATTGTATACCTATTGACAATCAAAAATATTTGTAAAATATTGTTGCCATGGAACTTTAGCCATAGCCGACTATCTGCACAATCTATTTTATACATTACTTTTGTCCTAGAATGCTGAAAAAGAGAAGTATATTCAAATTCTGAAAAATAATAAATTCCGGATACTTCCTAGACTAACTAAATTTTGTATTGCAAATAGAATTGTCCTCAAGTATTCACGAAGTCAAATGACATCTTAAAAAAGTCTTGTGATGATTATGGAACGGTGGCACTATCAGGCCGCACTGCTTCAAAAATTAGCAAGTACATACCGTAAATACAAATGATGATGAAATTACGAGTTGGATGATTGTTTGTCGGAATCAAGAGAATATTGTGAAAATCGATTACTTGAGTTTTTCACCAATAACGACCAATAAAATAAGAAGGAACGGTTTTTTACTTGATAGAAGGATTATTACAAAATTTGAAAATCAAAACAGATTTAATCTGTTGTCTTCTACAATTTCAATTTCAAAAAATTCTTTGAAGAAACTTTAAGAATTAAATTAATGTCTTCATAAGCACTGCTCATATTTAATAGACGTCAAAATTCATCATACAATATCAAACGGAATTAAGAAAAACCAACGAATATAAACTGTCAATTAAAATTAAAATATAAATAAGCAAACATTTTTTGTTTCGTTCCAGGCATGCGTAATGAACTCTTCAGACAAACTTACGAAGCCCTGTTTGTTACAAAATGTATTGTTTTCCGATCCCATATGAATGAAAAATAATTCTTTCTCAAAAATATAAAACATAATTTCAAGAACTTCTCAAAAACTAATTTATTTGAAATATTCAATATATTTAAATAAATTACTTCAAAAAATCTCAAAACATGTAGCACATTCTCAAGAAATAATTAAAGTTACTATAAGATCAGTTCAACTTTACATATAAAAAATAATAAAATCAATTAAACAATGTATAGACTTACTCAGTGAATCTTAGGAATACACGGTCCTCAACAGAAATAAAAGTAAACACCTTTATATATCCCAGGTACTTATGTTCCAAGTTCACAGACTTGGAACTGATCTGATCTTATAGTAACTTTAATTATTTCTTGAGAATGTGCTACATGTTTTGAGATTTTTTGAAGTAATTTATTTAAATATATTGAATATTTCAAATAAATTAGTTTTTGAGAAGTTCTTGAAATTATGTTTTATATTTTTGAGAAAGAGTTATTTTTCATTCATATGGGATCGGAAAACAATACATTTTGTAACAAACAGGGCTTCGTAAGTTTGTCTGAAGAGTTCATTAGGCATGCCTGGAACGAAACAAAAAATGTTTGCTTATTTATATTTTAATTTTAATTGACAGTTTATATTCGTTGGTTTTTCTTAATTCCGTTTGATATTGTATGATGAATTTTGACGTCTATTAAATATGAGCAGTGCTTATGAAGACATTAATTTAATTCTTAAAGTTTCTTCAAAGAATTTTTTGAAATTGAAATTGTAGAAGACAACAGATTAAATCTGTTTTGATTTTCAAATTTTGTAATAACGACCAAGACTTCAATAAGAGAGGCATTGTGAAGGTACCTTTAAAATGTCAACAAATTATAGAACCAAACAGTGCATATTTGACCCAATTCAAACAATCCGAAACGTGTTGAATAGAGTCTTGAAGTTCACGCCAAAATAATGGTTTTTTACCCAACCTATAATTTACGTAGATGTGTCGTTACGCACGGAAGAGCTACCTGTGGTCAGTTGAACGATATACTGTCTAAATCCATAAATTGAATTGCACGTATAATAAATATGTTTTTTTTATTTAAAATAATTCACACAGTTTTTATGTTTCAAAATTTATTCAGAATCCTGACACGTGTTTCGGTCTTTCGATCATTTTCGAAGGAGTACAAAAAGGAACTAAACTTAAAATTGAAAAATGTTCTATTTAATACACTTCGGACTTCTGTGTATTTTTGTAGTGCATGGAAATAACTAGAAACTTTAAAATTGAAAAAGGTTCCATTTATTACACTTCGGACATTTGTGTATTTTTATAGCACATTGTAATAACTGGAAGCTTCAAAAATTTAAAAAGGTTCTATTTATTGCACTTCGGACATCCGTGTATTTTTATGGCTCATGGAAATAATAGCATCCAATATCGGGGTGTTGCCGAATAGTATTTGGGAATTTGTTAAATTCCTTTTCTCAACGGCATTCTTGATTGAAAGAATCTCTAAATAGTCCATCATTTTTCCCTTATTAACATTATATAGTAAAGTGCTTTGTGGTAAGTTTTTCAATTTTGAATTTAGTTCCTTTTTGTACTCCTTTGAAGATGGTCGAAAGAACGAAACACGTGTCTGGATTCTGAATAAATTGTGAAACATAAAAACTGTGTGAATTATTTTAAATAAAAATGTTTTAATGTTTCACCTAGTTCCGACCGTATACTCAATTCATGTTATAAATTTGTTTTGTCATATTTTCGCTAAAAACTACTGTGTTCAATTTAATTCCCATTACTTTCATGGTGAAACAAATTATTTACCATGTTTCCTGTTCTGTTTAATCATTTTTCATCAAAAGCACAAAATTGCACCCACCTTTCTGAATTTAAGACAACCAAAAATTACCTCTAGAATTTCCCGGAAATTTTTTCACTGAAAATTTTCAATAATTGTTTCGCCACGAAGAGGTTCCTAATTTTGAAAATAACTAAACAGTATAATGAAAACTCGAAATGTAAAACATGATTGACCATGCCAAAATATGGGAATGAACTGGAGTCACCTCTATAATTCGGTTCATACTGTTTACCAGTCACGAAATAATAAGCCTCAGAATCGATATTCAATCTCTATTTGCATGAGCACTCACGGTGCATGCATCTGCACCGACGGCATGGAGCCAGGAGGTTTGCAGAGTTGTTTTCGTTTTACCAGTTCCAAGACTGAAAGCATATGGCCATATGTTATCAATATTTCATGGAGTTGAAGAATCCCAGGTGAGAATGAATATCGTTCGGTTTTGCTGATCAAATTTGGTCGCGTAACACAATACGATGGATGAGGTATGCGGTTTAGTTGGTTTTTGGTGAATATTTCGCCCACGTATGAAATCTTTCTCATGAAAAATAGATTTTTCGTTAAATTGTAATGCTGCAAAACTAGTGTTTGACTTCTAAGAGACTAAAGCGCTTCTTTTTGTCCAATTCGAGAAACGCCACTGCTCGATGCAGCAGATTGTATTAAATAACGGTAATGACTTTTGTCATATCATCCGATGGAAAAAATTCTGGGGTCAATAAAGTTGAAAATATTGTTATAATTATTATTATTATTATTTATAGTGATCAGGCGTCTGCCCACCCTACCCCACCCATGCGTCCGCACGGACTATCATGGTTCACCCCTAATTTATATTTCCCTTCGGGGTAATTTTTTCAGTTCTCAGTGGGCTATAAAAGCCTGATCAAAGACCTCGAATATGATGCGTCTCATCTCTGGGCACTCTAAGACGATGCGCATGGCTGTTTCAGTGTACTCAAGACACAGCCTGCATTCATCATCTTCAGCCAGACCGATTTTGTGCAAATGCTCTTTCAGCCTACAGTAACCTGTCATAATTCCGACAAGTGTTCTGAGTTTGGCCCTATCCAGACTTAGCGCTAAGTCCGCCATCTTTTGATTCGAAGCTGTTTCAAGGAACGCCTTCGAATGTTTCAGGCCAGGATGAATCAACCAGAAAGACTCTAGTCTTGAGTTACTTCTGGCTTCATGACACACTTTGTCTAGGTGAACATTTCAACTGAGAGTTTGGTCCAGGACTATTTCCAGGTATGTTCCCTCATTAGAGAATTGTATTGTTTCACCACGGATTGTCGGTGGTTCTAAACCATCAAGCTTCCATTTCTTGTTGAACAGTACTTTAACTTCGTTTTGTGGGTTAAGAGACATATTTTCCTTATACACCATTTGTCGATAGTGTCCAGTATCTCTTGAAGTACGGCCGATATCGTCACCTTCCATAGATCTTTCACTATGATTGCCAGGTCATCAGCAAATGCTTGAACGTCGATTCCTCACAGCGAGAAGATCGTTAGCAGGTCATCGACGAGAAGTGTCCACAGTAAGGGTGTGAGATTACCCCCCTGCAGGCAGCCCTTCACAGTTTTGAACTCGAAGACCACACCCTGGTGTGAAGTCGTTATAATTCTGCTGCATAGCATTGTCTGTATCCATCTACAAATGAGCGTTTCGGTTCCTCTCGCAGATATAGCATCAGCGAGGGAAGCCGGCAGCCTATTGTTAAAAGCGCCTTCAATGTCTAGAAACGTTGTAAGTGCTATATCTTGATTATCAAGAGATTGGTTTAATTTTCCGATCAAATTGTGTAATGCAAGTTCTGCTGATTATTGATGAGAGCTAGGGAGACTGTCGTTTCCAGACACTTCAGCGAGAACGATGTCGAACTTATTGGTCTGAACGATGAGGAGTTAGGTCCTGTTCTTCCCACCTTTGGTGTAGACCACTTTAGCTTCTAGAATAACCACCAAGTCAGAGTTGTTCTAAATAATTTTAGCAGATGCCGAATCAACACATCCCTTATACCCCTTTTGTCAGTGTAATACTCTCATATCACAGAGGAATTGATAACTTTTGCGCAAATTTTATTAACATGTAATCAAAAACAAAATGAATGATGTGTTTGGCTACTCTGTAGCAGAGTTTATTTCTATCAAGGCATCAGGAAAATTGAATGATCGACGTCTGCTTGTATCACCTCTTTCCAAGTCTGTAGGTTTTGGAGCAAGTCTGTTATCCCATCATATCCAACACCTGTTCTATGGGACTCAAATCTAGTGAAAGGTGTAAGACAAACGTCTACTTATTGAAGAAAGTCCATAGTCCACAAAGTAGTATAGGAACTTACGTTGTCTTACTGAAAAAAGACGCATGGTTTGAAGGACATCGTTCACATAACAGGCTGATGTCATGCTGCCTAGAATGAAGAGAAGTGGTGATCGCCTATCGTAGATGATGGGTGATAACACCAAAGTCAAATACTTATCGCTTTTGGCGTCTTAACCTCATCGTGTATGCCTGACAGTATTGTAATTCTTTGCTGATGACGACATTATGCCTTTCTGTCTCTGTTCTCTGCATCAGTTCAAACGTTGACAACAGTAGTCAACAATCAAAGGAAGTAATGAACACTCCTTTCCTTAGGGAGGATTTTCGTGAGTCATCTACGTCTTGATAAATCAGGTATCGCTTTCGTCTTTTGCATCCCTCCAATGGAAATTCGAATGCATCTCAAATGTACGTCATAGACTCGAATATTTTTTCCCGTCAGCATTCCGAGAAACATGCGCTGTTGACAGAAAAGGTTAGTATAGAATGCTTTCAAGGACACCTTTTTGGGATTTATGACTTCATGATGTTTCTTCAAGTGAAACGTACTTAACAAATAAACAGGGTGACCATTTTCAAGGTACTCGAAAGAATTGGGATGCTTTAGCCGACTGGATAAACGAACACAGCGCAGCTCATCAATGTGCTATATAAAACATAGACAAGGGGTGGAATATCGATTTCCTACATACTTCCGTCCCTATAAATGAAAACATCTTTAACTCCCTAAATTTCATTTCAAATTTTTAAACCGAGTTATATTACAAATATCAAATCAAACCAATTTATAGCAATTAAATTGCACATTCAATATAAGCCAGGAGAGTGGAATAACGATATCAGAAATTGTTGAAAGGTAAATTAATAAAGAACAAGTCAACCTCGTCAAAATGTTCCACCCAGATCAGTACGTGCTTTTGTACTCAAACAGAATTCGATAATGTAAAACGTACGTACGAACCATCACTAAACATTTATTCAATTATTCGCGACGTTGTCGTCGCCTTATTCATCAAATTGCCCGTTAAAATTTGGGTCGGGCGCGCCCCGGATCATAAAAAGGACAACGACGTCCGAATCAAACCGAATACGGGAGGCAGCCATCAAAATTCACGGCAATTAGTTCCGGCCTTTGTGCAGGAATTCAATAAATCATGAAGTATCCCCGCATCCCGTTAATATGCCCGAACACATTCCGCCTGTAATTGTACCTTTGTAACGTAATCGACCCCTTGGAAATTGGAGAGGACCGCACGTCCCGTGCTGATTGAGGGACAGGAATCTTATCCAGATTGGATTCGACCTTGGAACGGGTTCGGAGACGTGGGATTGGAATGTGGCGTTGGCGTAATTTCATCTTTTGTTCGTTAGCGTTGTGCTGAAAATAAATGGCTTTGTCTTTTTACGCTAATTCATTTTACCATCGACTTCTAAATAACAATTCGCTTTAATGTATCCGGAATTGTCTTTTGATGATTCCTAACGACGCGTGATTATCATAGGCAACCAATTTCAGATGAATTCGAATATTATAATAGGTTAGGGAACAAAATCTATTATTTTTGCGTGGACTTCAAGACTTTATTTAACATATTTTGAGTTGTCCGATTTGGATCAAATAAGCACTCTTTCGTTCTATAAGTCCTTGCCATTTTGAGGGCAGCTTCATAATGCCTCTCTCATAGAAGTCTTGGTCATTATTAATGAAAAACTGTAGTAATCGATTTTCGCAATATTCTCTTGATGTCAATTTCTTATCACTCAAGAAGTTTTGCAATGCGAGGAAAAGGGAGTAATGGCTTGGTTCCTGGTCCAGAATATATAGTGGAAGCTTTAAAACTTCGCAACCAAGCTTCCGAACTTTCTGGCGAGTCACTATAAACGTGTGTGACTTGGCTTTGTACTGATGGAACACAACACCTCTTCTGTTGATCAATTATGGCCGTTTCTGGTCGAGCGGACGTGGTATTAGTTTTTCCAAGTGTAATAAGAAAGTTGATAATAATAATAATAATAATATTTTTTTCAATAATTGAAGTAATATATACACTACAAAAATGAAATAAGTCAAACTAACTACAACAATTAACCACTTCTTTCACATCATAAGGTTCACAATCGACTATGAATTTATGCATCTCTTTCTTGAATCTCTTATATTCCTGAACAATTTGTAATTTTTTTGGTAACATATTAAATTAAATAATAATCTGTTTTGCTATTCAAACATATTAAATATTTTTATTGCCATATATAGTGGACGTTTTTCAGAACAAGTCAAAGAGTGACTAGGCAAAAACCATGGAAAAATACGTCTTGTATTATTGTCATTTTTATGACTTGCATAATAGTGATTATGCTTATGAAAAAATAACATTAACCGGTAAATATAAAGATCCGGTATAGACAAAATATTGGTTTTCTTGAAGAGTGATCGACAAGTCTTTCGAAATTTCATACCGAATAATGCTATAACAGAGGCCGTTAAATTGCTTTTCAATCTTTTAGATCAATGGTAAACCACAGAATTATTTATTTGAGTTAACATTACACTCCATTTAAAATTTCAGTATTCATTTACCAGAAGCTTTCTGAAATGTTGAAATGTGAGAAAATATTTTTGTTGATTGATGTTATATATTATTGAATATGAATATAATTGACTACTGACGAAGCAAAATCTCTCTTGAAAATTGTTTTTTAGTAATGTTTTTAGATATTTTGAGATTTTATAAAAAGTAACTTAGTTATTATAAATATCCAATAATATTGAATATTCTAAGTACGATAGGTTTATGATGAAATTCTTAAGATTATGTTAAACATTTTTGAAATATATCTGTTTTCATAAGATTGATTAGCAGAAACAAAAATTTTGTCTAGTCTTAATATTTAATTTATAAGATATTGGTTAACAATTTTTATTTATTGGATTTTGTTATATCATTTGGATGTCTTATAATAAATGTTTATTTTATATGTCGTTTGATAAAAGTGGTACTTATCTGACATTAATTTAATTTATTTCCTGAAGTTATAATTATTAAATATGATTTTTTGAAATTAAATATGTAGAAGGCTAATATTAGAATATTTAAATAATGTTACAATATAATGTGTGTGTGTACTGAACTTTGGAAAATTTTAATAAAATACGTGCAGATGCATCAATTAATTGGTTTTGTGATGATTGTCAACATACTGATGTAGCTGATACCATTGAGTTTCCTTCTTATGAGGTCTATAACACAAACAATGATTTACTCCACATAAAGAATGAAATCGTGAGAGAAATCTTCTGTATTTATTGAAGAAATCAGTGATTTGAAAATCACTGATATCGCAAAGTAAACAAATCAGCGATGTTACTAAAAAAATCATTATCCTCAAGCTGTGTACAAAATCTAACACAATAACAGCTGACGATGATATCATCGAAATTCCAGACCAGAAGAGTTCCGCTGAGTTTTTTTTTAAGTCAACTGATAGCGCCGACATTCCAACCTGTCGAGATTCCGTCGCTGAGTCATCAGAGCTGAAAAAATCGCATGAACATCATGAAATGACTAATTTCAATAACGGGATAATATAACAAGACCTGGAAGATAATTCGACAAAATGGATTGTTGTTTTTTCGAAAAGACGAAATAAGATCAAACAAAAATCTTCAGACACTGAAAAATCACGAGTGTCCATTACTTTAAAAAATATTGGTCAACCTGGTAAAGGAACGAAAACCGATTGTTGGAACCTCAAAAATAAATAATCTACAAGCTGTCTGTAAAATAGAACTGCCACATATACATATTTTACAATTAACCCCTAAGCAACCACTGATTAGCTGCAAGTTCTTTTCAAGGAAAACATACCTAATGTGACATGTGAAAAATTAACATCAAAGAAACCTGAAATATACTCATCATTCAAGATTACTTTGCCCACAATATTTTTGGAAAAAGTCTTGAGTCCTGACGTTTGGCCTGAGGGGATAGCAGGGAACAAGTTTTTTATGGAGCGTCTCCATCCCAGTATCCCTCAATAGAGGATATGACCACATCAACATATCAGGTTTCCGTGAGTACCAAAACTCCCCCGTCTTCTTAAAATTGTTCAACTGAATGCTCAAGGTATTTCTAATAAAATTACCAATCTTGAAGTTTTTGTTACTGTCGAAAATCCAGACATCTTAAGTGTCGCTGAACATTGGTGTGCTCCTGATGAAATATCGTTTATGAACTTACAAGATTATACAGTAGGTGCTTCATACTGTTGCCCCAACGGAGTGCGTGGAGGAACAGCCATATATATTAAATCTGACTATCAATTTCAGTCTATTTCTTATATCAACAAATTTTCATTGGAAACTGAATGTTAATTTTGTGCTATAAAGCTATAACAAATGACGAATTATATTTACATTCTGAGTGTGTTAAGGCTAATGGTAGTTTAGAAGTATTTGGCGATAGGATGTCTCAAGTTTTTGATTATTGTCTCAGGGGATCAGGGTGTGCTTTGGCTGCGTTGATTTAAATGTCAATTATTTTGATTCCCATTGTTTGGATTATTTACTGCTGGAATGTGATCTGAGTCAGATCCTACTAGAGTTTTCACGAGTAGACACGGTATAACTACTTCCTCAAAGTTGGATTATATTCTGACCAATGTTTGCTGTGATAGTTTGTCTGCCAAGGTGGTTGATATTCATATCGGAGATCACAGAATGATTAATCTCACCTGTGATTTTTCTGCTCTAGAATTTGTTGAAAAAACTATTTATTATAAACATTTCGTTGTCTATTTGAAGGGAATTTACAGAACCTGTCATTTTTGTCCGCTTCTGATTGCTTTGATGCCATTTATCGCGATACGGATATTGAACATAGTTCTGAGGTCTTCTACAATATCTTGCAGTCTCTGCTGAAAAAAAATATAAAGCCCTATTGAATTCAACTAAATTAAATTATCACAATAATCTACTAGATTGCTCAAATAATAAAAATAAAACTATATGGAACATAGTAAGGAGTAAAACAGTTTCCACTACATCTACGGTGTTGACGGTTCACGGACCAACGATTCTCAGTCAATCAGAGGTGAGGAATTTGATAGATATTTCTCTTCGGTAGGCGTAACAAGTATTGGGAAACATTTTCGCCTGAACCGATCCAGCTCATGTACAACTCGATCTCTGACTGAGAGCAATATCTTTGCAGTCGAGGCTGAGGAAGTTGAGTCGGTTATAAGAAATTTGAAAAATAAAAACAGTAGTGGACTTGATATGATACCAGTTAAGGTTTTGAGGATTTTAGCACCTTACACATCCAAGTACATTGCATCTTTATCAACGTCTCAGTAACTTCATGAAAGTTTCCTTCTCTTCTCAAAAGTGCTGTGATTATTATTATCCACAAGAAGTATTCTGAAGAAGACATCAATAATTATCGTCCTATCTCTTTGTTAAGTTCTCTATCCAAAGTTATAGGAAGTCTATTCTATGACAGGATGTCTAAGTACTTGGACAAATATTCGTTTGTTACAACCCGTCAGCACGGGTTCCGTATGGGTAGGTCGACGGAGTCTGCGGGTTGTGACTTGGTAAGCTTTGTGTACAGCTGTTTGGATGAGGGCATTCACGTGGCGGGATGTTTTTGACCAGTCTCGGGCATTGGGTTGCTTGAACTTTAGCTTCATTTTGGATAAATTGTTCAATTTAGGTTCCAGAGGGGTCTTCCTGGAATGGATGAAGAGTTTTACAGCAAATCGTTCATTAATGTTGCGTGTCGGTCATCACAGCTCGGCCAAGTATCCTGTTAAGATGGGTATTCTCAAGGCTCGGTACTCGGACCCCTTTTATTTATTAATGACTTACCAGACTATATGCTTGTAATTTCCTTTATGTGTTGAATATAAAGACTGTGATGTCTGCCGATATCATTATTTATTTCTGCGCATACTTTTAGTGAACTTAAAGCAAGTTGTGAACTATTAGTTCGGTGTTTCTCTGAATGGTGCATCAGAAATTATCTAATGCTTAATTTGAATAAGACTGACCTAATCTTCTTTCAATTATGCGACTCTGACCAACGACTGACTCTAAATATTCAATCCTGTGATTTAAAATCTTCTGATTGTGTAGGTTTCTGGGCTTACAGGTGCAAACAAATTTGAGTTGGAGGGAACATGGTGACTCTGTTTGTAAGAGGTTAGGTAGTACGTTTTTCGCATTGAGGCGCATAAAGCTTGTGTTGCCTTGTGAATCTCTGATATATTCCTATTATTCACTAGTGTACACTAACCTTAACTATGACGTTGTTCTTTGGGGAGACTCCTTATTCAGTAGAGCGGTGTTTATTTCCCAAAAGAAGATAAAAACCTGGGGAGTCTTGTAGGCCCTTATTTGTCAGGTACAAAATAATGAGTTTTCGTAATATTTATATTTTAAGCTGCCTTTTGTATACTGGTAGAAATATTTTGTCACTGCGTAAGTGTTTCTTGAGTATCAAACTAGGCTCAAAGAAATTCTCTGTATTCCAAAACACCGAACTTTTGAATTCCAGCAGTCACCCTTGTTTAGTGGCATGAAATTATTCAACCATCTTCCAGACAAATTGAAGGTTTTGAAGTACAGAAGTTTTAAGAGTGAGGTTAAGGCCTTGCTACTCGAGAAATGCTTTTACAGCAGGAAGGAATATTTGAGTTGGGTGAGTTAGCGTGCAGATGTTTTCTCTTTGTAATTTTCCTGTATTTTATATTATTTGATGAATTTGATTGTTTGGTTTTTGAATTATCTATTAGGAGTACAAATAAGTTTCCGCCGTTTTTAACACAAATTAAATAATTATTATAGAAGAATGATGTGAGACTGCTTGCTGAGTGACTTCTAATGTTAGAGCAAGTTCTATTTGTGTTTGAGATGAATCTTCCTCCAATAAGTCCTCCAATTCTGCATCCTCGTAAATTTTTGGCCTTCCATTGCGATCTTTGTCTTCTACGTCGAAATCACCATTTTTAAACTTTTGAAACCACTTTCGACACGTTCTCTCACTCAAAGCACCCTCACCATATGCTTCTACGAGCAATTGATGCGCCTCAGCAGCAGATTTCTTTAAATTAAAGAAGTAAACTAATATTTCCCGCAAATGACGCTTACTTGGCTCAAATTTTGACATTTTCAACTTATAAAAATTATATTTTACCAATTTAAAATCAATGATATTAATAGGTTATGTTGTTCTTGAATGTCTAAACTATTTTTTAGGCCGGTTATCATCTGCGAAAGCTAACCGAAACTCCGCGCCATCAACAAAAAAACGGCGGAAACTTATTTGTACTCCTAATAGCATTTTAATTTTTTTTCTATTCTGGCTTTTTATAACATATCCTATACAAATTTATTTTGTCTGAAAGAATGAATAAAATTATTATTATTATTAATGGCTGGCTTCAAGGGCGACGAAATCAAAATCACACGGTGTTACAATAGTCATATGTTCCCTTCAATAGACAGAAGAGATGATAGTCACGCCAAGAAGATGCATGAAATCATTTGGATGAAGTACCTGGTTTTCCATCATCAAGTTAGAAGTCACTAAATAAGTTTTTCGAGAAGTTTATCAGCTTCTCTACGCTGAATAGTTTGTTATTCGAACACAACCTAATTGAAGAAATAATAATCAGAAATTTGGGCTTGATTCACGTCTACTTTGTAGTCAGTTATATCATAATACACAAGAGGAGAGCTTTGAAGGTATTCGGATTCATTTGAAGAAATTGTAGGATATTTACCATCAATACATTCAAGATTGTCCATTGTTATATTTTCGGTTATGTGTCATTCCACAAAAAAATTCCCATAATAATTAAACTGCTCCGATCGATGGCATACAAAATGCAAATTCCTGAGGCTTTTATGGACTTCGACTGGGCCACATCAAGCTAGAGTTGGCCGGCTCTAAGTGTGATGAAAGAGTAGTACTTATGCGTATAAATGGTAAATAGTGGAGTTTGATTCTCAGATGTAGGTAGAATTTTCCTCAGATGAAACCAAACTGGTAATTTTATTCTTCCAGAAATTTGATTTACTGAACAACAGCAGCTATTGACTCTGAACTGAAATACATGTTTATGTATGAATGATGATAAAATTTATCAGATAACCTCATTAAAATTCAAATGAATATACTGAGAAAGGGAATAAAACATGAGAAGAAACAGGAATAACCCCACGGAGCGTCAAGGAAACTTCAGATAACTAGTTCTACATGACCCTTTTGCTATTACGCATCAAATTGCTAACCAATATTGCCGCATTCAAGCCTTTGCACTTTAACCATAGGGTAAATTGATTGGCTATTTGGAAATTCTTTCAATCAAAAAGACGCTTAGAAAAAGGCCTTTTACTTGATAGAAGAAATATAACAAAATTTGAATATTAAAACATATTGATATATGTTTATCTTCTACAATTTTAATTTAAAAAATTTTTATTCAAAAAACTTTTAGAATTGAATTAATGTCTAAAACAAGCACCGCTTACATTTAATAGACGTATATAATCTAAACTCAATATACAATGTCAAATGGAATAAATAAACCAAAAGATATACGAAAGTCATTAAAATTAATAAATAAATATTCAAAGGAGACAAAATTTGTTTCTGGTCTTGCCTTCAGAACGCCATTTGCATTTTAAAAACATGAACACACTTGAAGGACCTCTCAAAGAATATAATTTATTTGAAATATTCAATATATTTAAATATTCGAATAAGTAAATTCAGAAATCTCTCAAAGCATGCACTTTATCTTCAAAAAACAAATATAGTTCTAAGCAATTCCGTCTTCAGTCCTGAAATATATTCAAAATATCAAAATCAAAAAACTAACCTACATCAAACAACTCACCACGTGTAAATGAATAATGTTTCGAGACATAGATCATCTTTATAATTCAAGATTGATCTATGCTCTAACAGAATCAAAGAACAGTGTGAGTTATTTTCAAGGCTTACTTAAGTTTATTGACCTTGCATAATGAGATTTATTGAAGCCAAAATATAATTATATATTATATATAAAATAAAATAGAAAGGCCTTTTACTTGATAGAAGAAATATAACAAAATTTGAATATTAAAACATATTGATATATGTTTATCTTCTACAATTTTAATTTAAAAAATTTTTATTTAAAAAACTTTTAGAATTAAATTAATATGAATATATTTCAGGACTAAAGACGGAATTGCTTAGAACTATATTTGTTTTTTGAAGATATAGTGCATGCTTTGAGAGATTTCTGAATTTACTTATTCGAATATTTAAATATATTAAATATTTCAAATAAATTATATTCTTTGAGAGGTCCTTCAAGTGTGTTCATGTTTTTAAAATGCAAATGGCGTTCTGAAGGCAAGACCAGAAACAAATTTTGTCTCCTTTGAATATTTATTTATTAATTTTAATGACTTTCGTATATCTTTTGGTTTATTTATTCCATTTGACATTGTATATTGAGTTTAGATTATATACGTCTATTAAATGTAAGCGGTGCTTGTTTTAGACATTAATTCAATTCTAAAAGTTTTTTGAATAAAAATTTTTTAAATTAAAATTGTAGAAGATAAACATATATCAATTTGTTTTAATATTCAAATTTTGTTATATTTCTTCTATCAAGTAAAAGGCCTTTCTATTTCATTTTATATATAATATATAATTATATTTTGGTTTCAATAAATCTCATTATGCAATGTCAATGAACTTAAGTAAGCCTTGAAAATAACTCACACTGTTCTTTGATTCTGTTAGAGCATAGATCAATCTTGAATTATAAAGATGATTTATGTCTCGAAACATTATTCATTTACACGTGGTGAGTTGTTTGATGTAGGTTAGTTTTTTGATTTTGATATTTTGAATATATTTCAGGACTGAAGACGGAATTGCTTAGAACTATATTTGTTTTTTGAAGATAAAGTGCATGCTTTGAGAGATTTCTGAATTTACTTATTCGAATATTTAAATATATTAAATATTTCAAATAAATTATATTCTTTGAGAGGTCCTTCAAGTGTGTTCATGTTTTTAAAATGCAATTGGCTTTCTGAAGGCAAGACCAGAAACAAATTTTGTCTCCTTTAAATATTTATTTATTAATTTTAATGACTTTCGTATATCTTTTGGTTTATTCATTCCATTTGACATTGTATATTGAGTTTAGATTATATACGTCTATTAAATGTAAGCGGTGCTTGTTTTAGACATTAATTTAATTCTAAAAGTTTTTTGAATAAAAATTTTTTAAATTAGAATTGTAGAAGATAAACATATATCAATTTGTTTTAATATTCAAATTTTGTTATATTTCTTCTATCAAGTAAAAGGCCTTTCTATTTTATTTTATATATAATATATAATTATATTTTGGCTTCAATAAATCTCATTATGCAAGGTCAATAAACTTAAGTAAGCCTTGAAAATAACTCACACTGTTCTTTGATTCTGTTAGAGCATAGATCAATCTTGAATTATAAAGATGATCTATGTCTCGAAACATTATTCATTTACACGTGGTGAGTTGTTTGATGTAGGTTAGTTTTTTGATTTTGATATTTTGAATATATTTCAGGACTGAAGACGGAATTGCTTAGAACTATATTTGTTTTTTGAAGATATAGTGCATGCTTTGAGAGATTTCTGAATTTACTTATTCGAATATTTAAATATATTAAATATTTCAAATAAATTATATTCTTTGAGAGGTCCTTCAAGTGTGTTCATGTTTTTAAAATGCAAATGGCTTTCTGAAGGCAAGACCAGAAACAAATTTTGTCTCCTTTAAATATTTATTTATTAATTTCAATGACTTTCGTATATCTTTTGGTTTATTTATTCCATTTGACATTGCATATTGAGTTTAGATTATATACGTCTATTAAAGGTAAGCGGTGCTTGTTTTAGACATTAATTTAATTCTAAAAGTTTTTTGAATAAAAATTTTTTAAATTAAAATTGTAGAAGATAAACATATATCAATTTGTTTTAATATTCAAATTTTGTTATATTTCTTCTATCAAGTAAAAGGCCTTTCTATTTTATTTTATATATAATATATAATTATATTTTGGCTTCAATAAATCTCATTATGCAATGTCAATGAACTTAAGTAAGCCTTGAAAATAACTCACACTGTTCTTTGATTCTGTTAGAGCATAGATCAATCTTGAATTATAAAGATGATCTATGTCTCGAAACATTATTCATTTACACGTGGTGAGTTGTTTGATGTAGGTTAGTTTTTTGATTTTGATATTTTGAATATATTTCAGGACTGGAGACGGAATTGCTTAGAACTATATTTGTTTTTTGAAGATATAGTGCATGCTTTGAGAGATTTCTGAATTTACTTATTCGAATATTTAAATATATTAAATATTTCAAATAAATTATATTCTTTGAGAGGTCCTTCAAGTGTGTTCATGTTTTTAAAATGCAAATGGCGTTCTGAAGGCAAGACCAGAAACAAATTTTGTCTCCTTTAAATATTTATTTATTAATTTTAATGACTTTCGTATATCTCTTGGTTTATTTATTCCATTTGACATTGTATATTGAGTTTAGATTATATACGTCTATTAAATGTAAGCGGTGCTTGTTTTAGACATTAATTTAATTCTAAAAGTTTTTTGAATAAAAATTTTTTAAATTAAAATTATAGAAGATAAACATATATCAATTTGTTTCAATATTCAAAAAGAACTCTTTTCAATTTTAAGTTCAGTTTCTTTTTGTACTCCTTTTAAGATGGTCGAAAGACCGAAACACGTGTCAGTGTTCTGAATAAATATAAAAACTGTATGAATTATTTTAAATATAATTGGTATAATGTTTCACCCAGAGCCAATCGTAAACTGCCTTCACGTATCATTTTTTGTATGGTTAACTAGAGTTGTATCATTTTCCGACCTCTCATTCCTAAACACTATCTTTCAGTTGAAATACAGAATTTGATCTCAAGGTTCCAAGTTGAATCTTTTGAACTTCCTCAAACAACCGTCCAGATGGACAAATAAAATTGAATTTAACCGCAAATTCACCATGAGTAGGTCTAATGAAATTAGACGCAAAACAAAGAGGTCAAGGTAAAACTAAGAAGCTCTATTAGGAGTGCGCAACAACAAACAATCCCACTTTTTGAAAGTTACAATATAAGTGAGGATTTGCGAGTCACGTTCAAGATGCATTGAGTTTTTCTGTATGTCAACTGTTTTTCATGTTTAATTCATATCCATCAGTTCTCGAGCTTATATACAAACAATCAAAATAATGTTTCATTTCTGTCAACTATCCCAACAAAATGTCACAATGTATCACTCTCTCATGTTTGAAAATGTCGTTCCGAAACGGAACCTGTTGCATAATACATAAATTTATGTATTTTGAGTACGGACTGGAATGGATTCCGGTGAATTTCCATGAATGATTGATATTCTTCAACGAATTCTGTGGAATTGTGGTTCTCTCGTGATTTCGAAATTTATGGAATGATGAATATCAATGACTGTGCATTTGGATCTATTAATTCGGTATAGAAATGTGTTTTCGTTTTTAAGAAACAGAAGTGGCTTCAATTCAATAATTTCATTGAATCGGTCCTAACTTGATGAAAATTCGTTTTAATTAAAGAAAATAATAAAGAATATTTCCACAATTTATTGATTTATCATTATTTCGCCAATTTCGTGGCTTCTTCAGGTTAACATTTTGAACTGACTCTAAAAATTACACTAAAATTATACATGAATAGGCAACAGGTAAAGAAGGTTTTGAATTTACATTATGCAATCAGACAGCTTTCAAACTGTATTTAGACGAATCTATAAATAAACGCCACTCAGAGAAGGAATGCTCAATATAAAGTATTGCATTGAACCATCAATATCAGTACACGCACACAACAATTTTCCATATTGTAGGACGCAAAAAACGGAGCCTTTCTTTTTCTGAAATTCGTAATTTTCGTTTCGTCTCCTAATAAGTTGCATTCCTCAAGACAGGAACGAAAAAGCTTTGACTGTGGCTTCGATAACCCCAAATCACGTACTAAATCATTTAACTCACTTTGAACAATCAAATGTGGGTCCGGAACTGGGACCTGGAGTAAGAGTAGAGACGGTGCAGTGTTCTTAGGAATTGCCTGATGATGCGTTGTCTCCAATATCTTTCAAAACAACATTTTTACGGATCTAAAGGTGCGATCGGCACTGGCAAATCTGCATTATGAGGAACAGGTCGTATTGGAGACTATAAATTTGGATTAAAAAATACATAAGAGACAGTATTTTATTTTCCACAAAAATTTTTATAATACAACAATTGTTTCACCACGATGTGTCCTCTTCAGGTATCTACATTCTACTGGCTGACGGTATCCAGTGTAACCGAGTTTATATACAGTATTAAGTACGTGACAAATAATGGAAGAACAAGTCATAAAAACTTAAGATGTTTATTGGATATTGGGTTGTTTATTCAATAATGAAGATTTGCCAACATCTCTTTGTTCATTCAAAAGGATTCTACGGGCATTGTACATGTTGATTTCAAGAAATTCTAAAAGTGTTAATCTAGAACTTTTGCTTTCGACGTGGATAATTTCATAGTTAATGTTGAAATTATGCCTGAATTCCTTAAATTGATTAGCATATTTCAAATGTACAGAATCCCATATGTAAATTATTTGGTATTCTTGGATTCTTCTCTTGAATGATCTACCTGTCTGGTCAGTATAAACTAAAGCAGTCGTTGCAAGTTAACTTGTAGACTCCAGATTTATATTCTTTATTTGTTCGATCCTAATTGTTTTTTATTAAGTCAGAGATTATTAATGATTTCAAAAGCTGCGTTGTAATTGGAACTATTCTCGAAATATTTAGCATTATTTTCAGATAATCCCTTAACAGAAGATAACAAAATGTATTTCTGTGTATTGTCCTCTTTTATGATTGGATACACGAGATTTAATGCCATGTTCTTCTGTTTATTGGATACCATTTTGTCTATAAAAAAGGGGTTGTAACCGTTGTTTGAAGCTATCTGTTTAATAATATTTGATTCTTTCAAAAAGTTATCTCAATTCAGAGGAACATTCAATAGTCTAGTAGAATGTAGAGACCTGCAGAAGCCACATCTGGCAACATTTTGTGGAAATTAAAAGGCTGTCTCTTTTATATTTTTTAATTAAAATGAGTTTCCACCAAGTGAAGACCGAATCAGTTAAACGCAAATTTGGATAGTTGATCTTGTGTTTTCTCTTTTTGGAATAAAATTCAGTCTTTGTCAGGCAAAATATGTAAACGTCTAAACGATTAGTGGGTTCTCGCCATATCATAGGAACTGCAAAAGGTATGCTTTTCCTCTTTCCATTCATCCACTGCACCCATGATACGCAATGATACAACTAACACAGCACACGTGGGAAGCCCACTGCTTATCTTGTTCACCGATTAAAACACCAAAATATTGGAAGTAGGCTTTTTTAACATCTCAGAAAAAGGCTTGGCTTGTGATTTCACCATAAATTCTCCACAAATATAACAAAAGTTGTCAGGAGAGATTTTGCACCTGCAGCGCTTCTGTCTGGACATTTCCGCCCTTAAAACACTTTCTTATCTACACAGGGAAACAACTCTTTTCGAAACTCAACAGAAGACTGATTTTTAATCTTAATTTTATGTCTTATATTGTAAATAACACATTTAAGGTACTTTTCCCGTCATAAAATACATTCATTTTGACCGTCCCCTCATAAAATTCACTATAGGGTGTTTTTTTACAGTAATAGAACTTTCGATAGGGATAACTGTGATTTGACAGAAGGCATGATGTTTTGACATTTCTGTTCAGTAAGCATTTAAAAATTATCATGAAAAGACTCACGCCGCAACAACGTTAACAAATTGTTGAAATTTATTTTCAAAATCAGTGTTCTATTCGCCAAACTTATAGAGCACTTCGTGAAATTTATGGTTTACATAATCGTCCATCAGAGCAGCTTATTCGTCGAACTACCGATAGATTTCGGACAACATTTTCTCTACTCGATGGAACAACAACAAGACAAAGAACTGTACGTACAGAAAAAATATCGCTGCTTTAAGTCATAGTGCTAATGATGATCCAGATTCATCTATTCGTCAACGTTCACAAGAAGTTGAACTCTCTGCATCCACCACATGAAAAATTTTGCGTAAAGATCTTGGTCTACACCCATACAAGATCCAACTGGTTCAATAACTAAAGCCACTTGACCATAATAAGCGTCGTTTGTTTGGTGATTGGGCCCTAGAACAGCTTGAAGTTGATTAATTTTTTTATTGTAAAATTGTGTTTAGTTATGAAGCTCATTTCTGGTTGAACGGCTATGTAAACAAGAAAAATTGCCCTATATGGAGTGAAAACAATTTTCAAGAAAAATTTGGCTTCAAACTTAATTTAAATGTGTTTTATCTCGATTTAAAGTTCTATCACATTTAAAAAAAAACACCCGATACTTGCTAGTGTGAAATGGTCTTTTTGGGCTATTGAAAAGTGGTACGAGTTTATGCTTTAGGAATATTTTTCCTATAATAAGAGGGGTATTTCCATCAAAAAAATTAAGATCTGATTTGTGTTACAAAAATCTTGTCGACTAGTGTAAGCAGCAGCGTAGCATCCCCAGGAATAACAACAATATCATAAATAAGTGTTCCAAAGATAGCTGACTTTCTTGGAACACTCGTTATGTCTTTTTCAACTAATTGAGCATCTAGAATTGTAACAAATTTTCACAAGCATCAAATTCATTCCTAATAATTAGGCGAATGAATCATGATGATTCTTTTTATTCCACTTTCATTTTGATTACCCTCGAGAATACGAAACGAACTCGGGGATGAAAATAGCCGAGGCAGTTTCTGCTGGAAATAAATGATATTTCCGATTATCGAGGCAAAGAAATGGATGCAAATACGGTTTTTTGCTCAGTCAGGCCTAATGAGATTCATGGGCAAATACTCCACATGCGTAATAATATCCGGTTGGACCTGATCTTGATTTATTTCGGAAATCAGGGACGATTTCCCCCGGAAAATTCGCATTTAGGGCACATTGATTTATACGATTTGATACCGTTCGGTGGGGTGTAAAAAATATTCTGACTTTGCGGGTTTTCTTGTTCACATTGAAGCTCTGTGATAGCCTCCGCGATTTGCGGAACATTAAAGAATTTCCACGTAATACTGTGTATTAGGCTATAGGCAAATATTGATTCTGTCGGTCATTTCAAGAATCTTTGACTCTCTTTTCAAAATAAGGTTGAACTCGTTTCTTCAGAGCAATTTTTTGCTTAGAAATTACCAGCATTACTTTAGAAAGGTAAAGTCAACTATTGGGTGTTTTTTTAGAGTGATAGAACTTTCACTTATAATACCACAAGAGCTTCAAAATTATCGGGTATTTCCCGATAGGTTCGTTGCAAACAAATGAAGGAGTCAAGTTTTTCAGGTTAATTAATCACGAGCGCGAAGCGCGAGTGATTTTTCCTGAAAAACTTGACGACTTTATTTGTTTGCAGGGAACCTTGAGGGAAATGCCAGATAATTTTGAAGCTCGTGTGGTATTCGGGGTATTATTTTTCCGTCCCAAATGTCGGCCAATAGAATTGCACCATGAGATGAAATGAACAGTTAACAAATAAGAATTTCATAATTAATAAAACAACATTTAATTAAGATTCAGGCTAGTGCAATTAAAAATACAATTGTTGTAAACAGTGGTCATTGCATCCCAATCTTTTTCCTCCAACGCTGCTGCACTTGCCCTCCGTTTTTCCGGAATAGATTGTAAAGCCTTACGCTTGGCATCACGAGCTCCTCGAGCGGTCTTGAATGCAGCATCCGAAAATGGGTTGATTTTGATGTCGAAATCGTTCAAATACTTTTCTTGAAGTGATTTGGCAGTCTGATTCCACATTGTTTTTATTGTACCTTCCTTATAGTCTTCTCCATCCATTTTCTTCATATTGTAAGCGTAATCTTTCATAATGTTTGCCAATTGCGCTTCACTCGTTTCAGCACTCAATGTGTATTCCCTCTCAGTACAAAAAGTAGTAAATTGGTTCCAAACTGTTTTTTTTGCCTTCTCCGTATTAATGGGAACATTTCCTTTGACTTTTTTATCGATGGTGGACAGAGAACAAACTCCAAATCGACTCATTTTCATGCAAAATCTCCAATTTTCACAATTGAATTCAACCTGTCAGTTTGACGTGTGGTTAATTTGACTGGATCATGTTTTGTTTTTTATATATAGCAACTACCAGAGAAAATAATCAAAAAATTATCAGTATAATACCATGTAGGTTGTACCACGTGACGTCGAATGGTGCAATTCTATTGGTCGATATTTGGGTCGGAAAAATAATCAATAGAAATAAATGTGATTTGACAGAAAGTAGAAGCCATGTTGTTTTGACATTTCTGTTCAGTAAGCATTGAAAAATTATCATGGAGAGACACACGCCGCAACAACATTTACAAATTGTTGAAATTTATTTTCAAAATCAGTGTTCTATTCGCCAAACTTATAGAGCACTTCGTGAAATTTATGTTTTACATAATCGTCCATCAGAGCAGCTTATTCGTCGAACTATCGATAGATTTCGGACAACATTTTCTGTACTCGATGCAGACAAAGAACTGTACCTACAGAAGAAAATATCGCTGCTGTGTGTCAGAGTGTTAATGATGATCCAGATTTGTCAATTAGTCAACGTTCACAACAAGTTATCCGCTGTGCTTCCATCACATGGAAAATTTTGCGTAAAGATCTTGGTCAACACCCATACAAGATCCAACTGGTTCAACTGTTTGGCGATTGGTCCCTAGAACAGCTTGAAGCTGGTCCACTTTTTCATCGTAAAATTGCGTTTAGTGATGAAGCTCATTTCTGGTTGAACGGCTATGTAAACAAGCAAAATTGCCATATATGGAGTGTAAACAATCCTCAAGAAGTTCTGCAGGTTCCATTGCATCCTGAAAATGAACTGCATAGTGTGCTTTACACGCTGGAGTCATCATCGGTTCATATTTCTTTGAAAACGATGCTGGATCTAATGCTACAGTGAATGATGCTCATTACAGATCGATGATCAATGATTATTTGTTTCAAAATTTGAATGGTATCGACCCAGAAGTGTTTTGGTTTCAACAAGGTGATGCTACCGTAACAATTGATTTATTTAAAGAAAGATTTTGCGATAACATTATTTCGAGAAATGATCCAAATAATTGGTCTCCAAGATCATGTGACATAATTCCACTGAATTATTTTCTTTGGGGTTATGTCAAGTCATTGGTTTATGCTGATAAACTAGAAACAACAGACGCTTTGGAAGCCAACATAACTCGTGTTATTAATGAAATAAGGCCTGAATTACTCAAAAAAGTTGTGCAAAATTGGTCTGGTCGAATGAGGTTCCTCAGAGCTAGTCGTAGTGGAAATATGCCAGAAATTATTTTTAAAATTTAAGTGTCATAAATATATCTTTCCAATAAAAAAATTTGGCTTCAATCTTAGTTAAAATCTGTTTTATTTCAATTTAAAGTTCTATTTCTCTAAAAAAAAACACCCGATATACACTTCATGTTTATTAATAATTTCTCGAAGGCTACAAAATATTTTTTACATTGCTAACATTAATGAAAGTCTCAAATAGGTTGCAAAGACAAATTCTATTTGAACTAGAACCTATAGGAAACTTCAATGTGAGTAATGAAATCATTCTTTCGCACATTCATCAAGATTTCGTCAATGATTTATATCTATTATTCACTACTAGTCCAGCGAATCGGATGTCAGCACTCGTTATCCAATCTATCCGCGTATATATTGTCAATATTGATTGGTTGACCACGTGTTTGGTGCGCGGTTAGATCGTATGAAGAGACGACCCGAATCAATCTGCTAATGTTATGATCTTATGACTTGTAGAAGCTAATGAGGCATTTAAAAAGGAATTAATTACATTAAACCCTTACAAAACCTGTTTATGGGATATTAAATTCACGAAATATAGAAATGAAACGTGCAGGAACTTATTTTCCAATAAAAAAAGATTTGGCAATTAAATTTCTTCGATTGGCACATCGCCTTTCAATAAAAAAGATTGAACTAGCAAGATGACAAAAAAAAAGTAATTAACTTCTGTTAATACAAAAAAATTAGAGATACATTCCAGAGATCCTTGAATAATAGGGATGATTTCCTAGTGGACAGAACAAGTTCAAGGAGTATCAGGTAGTTTTTTTTAGCCATAACAAACATTGAACAGAATATTTAGTATGATTTTCCTTTCAACTATCAATGATCGATACTATATGCTTGCTTTTCAAGAATCTTTATAACCGGATTCATTGAGATACCTCTTACTCACTTACGTGTTTTGAAATCAGTGATATAGTTGATCGAAAAATATAAAGAAAAAGTTTTTCAGCCAAGAAAATAATTCAATGATTGAATAGGAATTTGGAAAATTATTGGAGAATGTATGGTTCTTGTTAGGATATGGAAGAGAAATGGAAGATTTACATTCACCGTCTCGAGTCCGAGAACAACGTATGCGAACGCTGCATTTTTCTATTTTTTCACCGTGGAAATTCTCACTGAGAGTTCCCAAAAGAACGAACGATCTTGTGTGTGTGTGTGCATGGAAATACTGTTCCTGCTGAAAAGTAAGAAAATTATCAACGAAAGAAGTTTTCATCAAGTGATCATTGGTCAGTTTTCCCAATTTCCCTTGGTGACCTCATTTCTAATTTTCAGGTGCATTGAAAAGAATAACTGATACTTAATATAAAATTAATCATTATTAAATATTCAAACGGAGAATGAAATAGAAAATAATTAATACCATTTATTCCAGGGAAAGGTCAAACTCAGACGGTTGCTCCTCAAATAATTTCGAATATCTTCGAAGAAAACAGCACATTCTGCTCTAGACTAAACAGACCGTTCACAGAGGCCAGGTCAACATTTACATCCTGATGTAAATGATTTGAATTGAGTTACAATAACAAAATCAAGAAGCAAGCATTGATAAATTTTAAATATGAGAACAGAATTTAATGGTGATTTCTAGAGAAAAGAGGAGAATTTTGGTAAAGTAGAAATATTATGTTATCATAACAATTAAAAACACATTGTAACCTATTGCAATATAGTCATAAATACACCCTGATTTCTGATATATATTTCGTTTCAGTATATATGGAAATTTATTAACGATATTGGATATTCAGTGGGGTACAACTTTGTAAAAGTATAAACTTGCAATTCTTCTTTTTCTTCCTCTTTTTTTCAGGACATGGTCTTACTTTGGACTAACGGTTCGGCCTCATTCCTGGAATGCTGAGGTCCAGCGTTTGTACCAACTTCTTCGGTTCTGCCTTTGCTTGGTAATTTTTTTGTGACAATTGTGGCTATCCAATCATCAGCCCTTCTATCCACATGATCCCTCTAGTCTCTTCTACTACCTCTGAGCCATCTGACAACGTCTTTCACCTCGCGAAATTGTCTGTTGGTCCCATAAAGTATAGTCTTTTATTACTCGCAGTATTCTCAGCTTAGTTGTTCGGAGTACTGCTGTTTGGCCTTTGTTTCTCCAGCATATGTCATGACAGGTCTCACACAGGTTTTATTCTGCTCCTTATTGACATATTCTTATTTCTCCACCTGATTTCCCTCAAAAAGCTGATATCACAGTAGCCTTTATCACCCGACTCTCCAATTCATCTGATCTCCAAAACCTTATTCAATGCCTGATCGTAGACAGCTAATTTACAACGGTGTGATGCCTCAGATGTTGTGAAGGATTCAGTCTTCTGCAAAGATATATTCAGGTTGAATATTTTTACTGCATGATCGAATTTGTAACATTTTCTGCAGAATGTTCGCCCTCATTCTTAGACATAAGAACGTCTGCGGACCAGATAAATTTCACAGCTTGGTACATCTTTATGTATGCGGTCAGCGCCCTCTCATGTTGATATTATACTAACCCCACACCAAAAAATCCAGAAGTTCATTTTAATCATTAATTTCATGTGTAGTCGAATTTTTAATCTACCTTTCTAATTATCAGAATCCAGTCTTTCAGTATTTTGAAAATTTACAACTCCAATTGTGTAATGTACACTAGTTTTTTTTTTAATAAATCCAATGTTGAAAGTAGGCAACTGATAGTAAACCTACCCACATGAATGATGCTCAATATTTATGATTATAGCATACTTATGCTCATAAAAATATATTTTATGATCCCATTTCAATTTCTCGATCCAATTCAAACATCCTACGAGCATAGTTTTACTTGTATCAATGACACTCACGGTTAAATGTGTTCAGGATAGTAATTTCTGATATTGCCGAATGCTTTCTGCTCTGAAATATGACTTTCTTGGGATTCCCAGTGCTGTTAACCCTTATTGCACTCTGATGGGATTGGAATAAATATTTATGGGAACGTAATTAATTGCCTCCACGCTGAAACTAGAAAACAATTTCATTTACCAGTTTCACTTCATTAAAACCTAATGCGAACGGAATAACCAGAAGGTTGAACTATAACTCCTCCATAAGTTGAACTTGGTGTTTACATTAGTTTGCATAGTAAATATGCGTTGTTTAGCGTTGCATTAATTCGCAACAAATGCATACTCAAGAATTAAGTTCAGGGAATATTTCATTCCTTCACAGCTATATACATAATAACAATATGAATAAGAAATACTGTGAACCTTATTAAGAGTTGAAGCTAACTCCCAACCCGTTGCATTAATTATTGTATGAAAGAAATTTTAACGTTTCCGTTTGTGAAATTAAAATGCAGTATATAATTCTCATAAGAATAGATGGCGTAATGGTTCAACCGTTCATACTTTATCAAGTTTTGTAGAAAAATTAACAACCTCAGGAAAAATTTCAGGATTTTCATAATAATCCGTAACGCTTAAGCCCGGCTAGGGCTATTTTTCATTAAACGCAAACAACAAATGAAAGAAAATAAAAATATCAGATATATCTCCTTCAATATCAGCCCAACGTGTAAATCAACCAATGATCTATTATTTAATCTGTTTACAAAATAAGTAAACTCTGTATATTGAGAGAACTCAAATTCAGTTTCCCATCAATATAAAATAAAAATAGTTATGAACTCAGTTGTGATACTTAATACCGCACTTTAATCACAACTGCGGAAAATGTATTTCTGAATATATAGGCAATACGATCAATCAAGTGGCTCTGCAATATTGACATATCCCAGTAATGCCAATTCCATTCGGTTGTACGAATGAGTCTTGGAATTCTCATATTTTTTAACTTTCTCATTCAAATGAACTGTCAGTGACAACCGTCTGCTACCACAATGTTTCACCATTACAAAGTACACAGTTAAAGTTGAAGGGCTGCATTTATTGCAGCTCAAATCTCTCATAATAGACCGTATATTTAGTGTTTAGGCGAAGAGGTGAACAGGAAATGGCAGAGCTTTTCGTAGGCTCATCATTGTAACTCACTCAAATAAATTGACGATAAGTAAATGTACCCCCCCATATTGAATAATGTATTGGTTAACCGGTCATCAACTACTGCTAAAACAGCTGAAGTTATCCACACAGAGGATTTCAGGCTATTTATAAATATTAGTGCAGTTAAGTTTTCAACTGTTTTGCTAAGAAAAAATGATGGTTCTGTTGCTCTGCAGCACATGGGAAGAAACCGCCCCTGGTATCCCGCTTAGAAGGGTCCCGACCTATGGAAAGTTTCGCATCTTTCACTAAATGGACTCATTGATGCACTACTACAATCGATCTTTCACAGAAGAAATGGATACAAATTCCCCTAAGCTACCCGAGTGAAAATCTTGTTATAAAGGAATTCTATACGATAGCAAAATTGATTCAGTGAAACACGTACCGAACCAACGAACACGAAAACTCGAGTGGAAGGCGACAATTCCCATTCAAAATCGGGAGATATGACAAATGCTCGAAATCGTCCTTGGGGTATGATGCGATCCACGTGAAGGACACTGCTAAAGGTCGAATCACACACAAGGTTGTGCCTGAATGAATCATAATTAACGACTGTTGCAGACTTTTAATTAATTTTTAAGGTAAATGCACCCATGAAAAGAACCATTGTATCCATTTTATAGTAATATTGATTTTATTGACTAAAGATTCATTTCAAAGCAGCATATACGAAGAGGAAACAGAACTCAGTATGTGAAAATCCAAAACACATTAATTGAAGGACAAGTTTCCTGGGATCTGGAAGATTGCGTCTGTTGTGATCCTGCCGAAGACAAAGGTGAGGTCATATATGCCGATATATCTTGGGAAGGTTGTGGAGATGTTGATGACAAATAGATTGAAGAGTTAGACTGAGAGTATGTCCTGCAGGCAGTATGGCTTCGTTAAGGGGAAGCTTGGCACATGTTTGAAAGAGTGGTGAGTGAAAGTGAGGTGTTTGTGGACTTCAAGTGTGCCTTTGACAAGCTCAAGTGCGGGTATGCCTTGTAATGTTTGAATGACATAGGATGTGAGTAAATTGTACAGTCCGTTCGGTGAAAGAGAGGCGAGAGTAATTGGTAACCATGATACTGTGATGAGAATGACACATAGAAAGGATGTCCGCAGGGCTTCATAGTAGGTCCTAAAGTAGGGAAATAGGATGTTCGAAGAACTTTAAAGGAAAGGATGTGAAGTGGTTGGGTATGTGGATGATGTGCTTATCCTTGTGAAATGGAATAGTCTCACTCTCGAAGAGAGAGGAACGTACTATATGAATATGTTGAGTAATTTGACTGCTAAAGCAGGTGCAAGTTCGTCAGAAAGCAAGACTGTATGCTTGTTGGTGAAAGAGAGTCTGGCTCTGAGCAGGCCTCCTACTGTACGGTTGAATAACTTGACTACGCAAGAGTGTAAAATACCTACATTTTCTGATCACTTCTCCGAAGTGCGAAAGAAATTGGCAAGATTGAGATTTGAGGAAAGTCTTGCGGCGTGATTGTGAACTGCAGATAAAGGCGATGGGTGTGATATATGGGGTTTAAGGCATGCACCATCTATGGAGTAAATGTGAGATTTGAGTCGATGAAGTATGACTATCCAAGGAAGATTTTGAATTGATGTCAGAGAGTGGTCATGTGTGCATGTTTAAGAATATGTCTTACATGGGATCTAGATGTGGAGTACAAACTAAAGAAAGGTTTAGCGCTGAGTGAATTTGATAGCATAAGTGGTGAAAGATATCAAGACCCCAGAGAAGGTGACAGAAGTGAGGGCAAGAATATATATAGAGTGGTAGTAGAGCTGGGAGAGTCACCCATAGGTTTATTCCGATGGTTGATTTTTCCAGTGAAAACGAATGGTTCTCCATTGGTCTATGTATGGGATACCTAATCACAGGCCGTGAAAGCTTAAAGAATTTTTTGTATAGAAGGAGTCTCTCCGAGAGAGATAAGTCTGTTTTGATAGTGAGATAGAAAGTTAGAAGCATATATTGTATGAATGTGGGGAGTAATTAGAGGAGCGATGGGTGATTTCAGAGGGAATACTTGGAGGACTCAATGGGAGTGAGTATGATACAAGCTGGACGTATGAGGGAATGACAGCTTCTCCAGAGTAGTCGCCTCTAGGAAAATTTATTGCTTGTTGAAGTGTCCCTTCGTAAACAGTCCTTGGTTGGAGCCTCAGGAAGTCAGAAGCTGTAGAAGTGGGTCAGGGTTAATAGACTCGTCTGCAAGCGGAGAAAGGGGAAAATTGCTCTTGTTGAGTTGTCTTCTCTTCAGTTATCTTTCTTAGTGGTGGAATGGTTGTTCCTCTTGGCGTGGGGGAGATGTCCGTATACAGGGCGGTTGTTATATATGGAAAGGAATTATGTTCGAGATTCCAGTTTATCGAAGCACTGCCCTGTTGTTTTTACATGTACTGATTCCAATCAGCCACACCGACTGGTGTGATAATATCTTGGGGGCAGTGGTTAAAAGCCTGCATGCTGGGCTAGAAGGGTTCTATCCCCATGGTGTGTGTGAGTTACGTTCACCAATTTGGAGGGTTGCCTGCATGATAAGCAGAGGTTTGGTTGGTATCCCAATCCCTCGTCGATAGGGGCTGTGTCCCTAGGCCTAAGAGCACACAAAACACCTTTCCTTCCTTTCACTCTGCACGATGACCATGGGTATATGAGAAGACGACGTGATATGGAGTTAGATGTTTAGGAATATGAATACAGGACTTGTTCGAGAATTGCTTTGAAATGTATCTACTCGTCATACTCTGGATCTCTCTCCCTTAAAATATGTGCAGGATATGATTGGAAGATACTCTTCACTTCAGACTATTTTCCGCAGATGGCGATACAGTTAATCCATAAAGTTAAGGTTACTTGGGGACGCGGTACCTTCCCATTTCATCGATGTTAAGAAATGTACAGTACTGTACTCAGTTTAGGAGTGGTCAAACCAAATATAATTTCTTCAAATTTTACTTGTAACTTAAAATTTCATCTAAATATCATCATTTATTTTTTGATTTTATAACGAGAAATGATGTTGAAGAATGGATTCCTTGTCGTCAATTTTTCATTATTTTGACTCTTTTGAATTGCAAAAGTTTGAGAGTGCAAATTTTCAGATACTTTTCCCTTGTGTACCGGATTGGACAACCTTTCCATCAACTGCACTTCGAACCAATTGAACATTGACTCTTCGACTCCTTCAATTAATCCTACAGCCCTACAGGAGTGAACTCCAGTCTAGTTTTTCCTAACTTAAATATAAGTGGACCCAACCTCAAAAACAAATGGCTTTTTAAGCGTCAGCTTAAGTGAGAGAAATTAACTGCAACACATATTCACGGATAATCCAAGTATTAATATGTCTAATTGTTTTTTAATCGTACATACATGTAATTAATTATTCACTCATTAAACTTTGAAGCATTTAATACTAAATTAATCAATCTCTGGATCTGATACTCTAAAGGTGTAATTCGACCTTTAGCTGTCTCCGCATCGAATCCCCGGTCAGAAACGGGCGGACCATTTTAATATCCCCGAAAAGAATCCGTTGCGACCTACAAACTAGTGCTCGTATCGATGGGGAAGGAATCGAGTTTATCCCCCAGGAATAACAAGATCGCGAAAAAGACAAACAGAGGCGGAAAGGGTATTGGAAAAAGGCGATCCCTCACGAATATAAAACATTCGCGCTATTAGAAACAGAAGGACTTATTTTTCGAGGCATTCCGATTCGGTAAGAATTTCAATCTGGACGAGATACATACGTCAGGCTGATGTGAACGAATGGCTCCGGAGTTTTATTGGATTTTTTCCATTTCTGATCGTCCTCCGATACATCAGTGCTACAATTATTGTGCCCGTATGACTCGGTGTTGCGACATCTCGAATACAAACATCCGAGAGCCTCGGAGGTCCTGAGAAACATTTTCAGTGTATTGGAACGTAAATCTTGGATTTAATGATGGGATATTTCAATAGCGAAAATTTCGGTAATGAGCACAATGAAATACTTCGTATAACTCCTACAATCCGTATTGGGTTATAACGATCAATTATTTCTTCAAGCAAAATATTTCCAACAAGTGAGGTATACGCTTACGTTCTGCAATTCACAAAGTTTTCTGATATACTTATCGGCTTCATTCAAAGGATATTCAAGGGAAAAATTATCGAATCAAACAAGGTTTGAATTTCCATTCTGACATACAGATGGTAGCACAAATACAAAATTAATATCTTTGTTATGAAGTGTTACTTTTATAGAGATAGCTGTGAATATTTCCTAACGACCTGACGTTTTATTTTAATGATACTTGATAGAAGTAACATTAAGATGACTTTAAATCAAGAATTATATATTCTAACTTCTACAATATATATTGAACCTATATACTATATACAAAAACTATCAAATTGATATCCATATATATAATCAAAATTTGAATATCAAAACAGATTTAATCTGTTAGTCTTGTACAATTTTAATTTCAAAAAATTTAATTAAGAAACTTCTAGAATTAAATTAATGTCTTCATAAGCACTGCTCATATTTGAAAGACGTATGAAATCGAAATTCATCATACAATATCAAATGGAATTAAGAAAAACCAACGAATATGAATTGTCAATTAAAATAAATAAACAAACATTTTTTGTTTCGTTCAAGGCATGCGTACTGAACTCTTTAGACAAAGGTACGAAGCCCTGTTTGTTACAAAATGTATTGTTTTCTGATCCTATATTTATGAAAAATAACTCTTTCTCAAAAATATGAAACATAATTTTAAGAACTTCTCAGAAACTAATATATTTGAAATATTTAATATATTTAAATTAATTACTTCAAAAAATCTCAAAACATGTAGCACATCCTCAAAAAATAATTAAAATTCAGATAAGACCAGTTCAACTTTACACATAGAAAAATAATAAAATCAATTAACAATAAATAGACTTACCGAATGCAATCTTCAGAAATATGTGATTTTCAGGAACATTCACATAAGTACATCTAATATCCAAGGTACTTTATGTTCTATGCTCACAAAAAAATCACACATAGTTTATAAGGCACTTTAATGGTCTCAGTTAAAAACATTCAACACTGTATAATAAATTTCTTTATTTAAAAACCTGATATAATTATATATTACATATAAAAGTAAATAACAAGGAACGGTTTTTTTACTTGATAGAAGGATTATTACAAAATTTGAATATCAAAAAGATTCAATCTGTTAGTCTTCTACAATTTTAATTACAAAAAATTCAGTTAAGAAACTTTAAGAATTAAATTAATGTCTTCATAAGCACTGCTCATATTTAATAGACGTGAATGTATTAACAAAAACTATATAAGTATGCATATTAAGATACAAATACAAGAAAATCCACTTTTCCAAAATTATCTAAACTTCTCAAAATAAAGGATTAAATAAAAATAAATGAACAAGAATTCCAACATTTGATAGCTATTTCGGTCTCTCCGACCTCTTCAGAAATTTTTTGAATTCAGATTGAAATATAAAACAAGATCAAAATTAAACTCACCGAATAAGATAAAAACTGGAATCAATAAACTCGAAGTAAGCTTTAAAGTATCCAGAATAAAACAGAAATGATCAACGTGTTGTTACGTATAACCTATTACTATTTGTACTCGGAACACAGAAAAACATAACAAAACTTATTAACTCCAAATAATGTCTCATGATTAGCTAAAGTAACCCGAATTTCAAAAATAATAAATAATCAGGGAATATATTGTGAATATTCAGACTCTATATGAATTTATTTCATAATTTAAAAATTAATTTGAATACGAGTCAATACTTCATAGAAGTACAATTTAGATGACTTCAAATTCAGAATTATATATTCTAACTTCTACAATATATATTGAAACTGTATAAAAAAACTATCAAATTGATATTCTTATATATAATCAATATAAAATATTTTTCAATGTCTCGGAGAACATCCCGACATTAAACGTATTATTACAAATGTATTAACAAAAACTATATAAGTATGGCTATTAACATGCAAATACAAGAAAATCCAATATTCCAAAATGATCTAAAATTCTCAAAATAAAGGATCAAATAAAAATAATTGAACAAGAATTCCAACATTTGATAGCAATTTCTGTCTTTTAGACCTCTTCAGAAATGTATTGAATTCAAAAAATAAAACAAGATCAAAATTTAACTCAATAAATAAGATAAAACCTGGAACGAATAAACTCGAAGTAAGCGTTAAAGTATCCAATATAAAACCTTTAACTATTTGTACTTAGAACACATAAAAACCTAACAAAACTTATTCATCTAAATGATGTCTCATGATAAGAAAAAATAACCAGAATTTCGAAAATAATTTGATGGTTTTTGTATACAGTTTCAGTATATATTGTAGAAGTTAGAATATACAATTCTAAATTTAAAGACGTGACGTTTGATTCAAAAGTTGCTGTGATTTTACTAAAACAAATTTTATGATGAACAAGAATTTCAGTTGTTGATATAACATTGTTTTCGATGAAAAGAAATGATTAGCTCAATAAGTGTTATCCGAACTCTTCACTAGAAAAATCCACAATTACTGTCTGGTTTGCTGAATTTAAACGTGGTCGTGTCAACATCAGGCACCGTTTGCACAAAAGAGGTGGTTTCACTGAAAAACAGCGATAAAATCTACTGAATCGTTTTGGTAAACCGTAAAGTAAAAATGCTAGGGACTGTTGACACTATAAATATTTAAAGAAACTTTTACTATGCATGAACGTTTGTCTAAAAGTATGCCGATAGACCAAAAATAACGAGTTGATAATTTTGAATACTTTTTCGAACTGCCAGAGTAAAGTAAATTCTATTTAGCATCAGTGCTACTATAATGTCTCAAATTGACCACGCGCAAAAATACTGCCGTTGCAAAATGGCGAATGCGTTGTGTTGTTGCGTTTTCAAATTGAAGCGATTTCGATAAAAACTGCAAGCTTTATTTATTCACTTGGCTTAATGATAACTGGAACTGAAATAAATGAGTTGAGTGGAAATGGAATGATATTCCAGCAATCTAGGATAGTTGTTTGAACTTGAATATTATCCAATAAACATACTGGTTAATTTGAAGAATTATTCTAGCTCAAATTGCTTACTACAATCATGACAAATGACAATGATAAGTACAAAAAGTTCCAGAAGAAGATTTTTCTGTCAAGATATGTGACGAAGTGACATACATCGAACTATCAGCTTTGAAACTGCTTCAATGTATATTAATCTAGATTTTTAGAATTATTTTCACTTTTCAGCAAGTATCATACACTGCTTGACTACCCTTCCATTATAATTTGTTATTTTAACTCAATTGGAGCTGCCACTAGGACAAATGAGAAAGTAAAAGCTCAATTTTCTTATTATACATCTCTTCTTCTTTTTGAACGCATAATGGCCAGCGCATTCGCCATTTAGTGTCCACTTAAATTTACTTAGTAGGGCGGAGAAGCTATAATGGCACCGATATGAATCATAATACTCAACACACATTTACATCCAAAGATAGGTAAATTTCACCCATAACAGTTCATCTAGATATTCGGCAAGTTCGTTATTTGAGTTAGCGGAAGATGAAATCTATATTCATTGTAAACCCTTCAGAAAACGTCATTTAGATGAAAACTTTAAGTATTATGTCTCATTCAATCTTCTTCATTTTATGGATGTGGTCCCCTCACGATATCGATAGAATGAAAATTTAAATGCATGTTTTTCTGAAAACAGTTTGTGGAATTTCTCTACTTAATTATTCCGTTTCGACTTAGACTCTACTGTAAGAATATAGCGTCCCGTTTCAAGAGTTATTTGCTTATGAGTCGGTATTAAGAATGGGTATGATTGAGTGTGATTGCCAAATTTTCAACTGTATATTTAATATGAACGTTTCAAATCTTTCAAATTCACATATTTAATCATTTTTACGAATGATAATAATTAATTCCAAAAAAAATGGACTGCTTTGATCAAATGAAAAATACTTAATAACTTCCAACTAGATATTTAATTGATAATTGCGTTGCTATCTGTATGCATTACTTTAGTCTAAACAAACAACTATACTGATAAAACCTTAATAAAATCATTCTTCACACTCAATAAATTATATTCAACAGTTATAATTCACTTTTTATCGTTTGTCGCTAGAATAGATGTGTTCAGCTTTAAAACTGTATGTTATTATATATCATAACTCTTATATGCTCATAACTATAACTAGAAATAAGACATTCTTGAACTTCAAGGGATTTCCTTGAACTTTTCCCGGCTTGTAGAAGAAAGTTCCTATTTCAGTGGAAGTAATAGAAGTAACTTATAACTACTAGAGTGTAAATAAACGTGACGTTACTGGAGGAATTCACTACAGGTTTTCTAACGCAATAAAAAAAATAATAAGAAAAGTTTTTTCACTTGATAGAAGGATTATTACAAAATTTGAATATCAAAACAGATTTTATCTGTTAGTCTCCTATGATATTAATTTCAAAAACTTATAGAATTGAGTTAATGTCTCATAAGCACAGCTCATATTTACTAGACATATTATATAATATCTAATGGAATAAATAACCCAACAAATATAAATTGTCAGTTACAATTAAAGAATGAATATTTGAAGAAGACAAAATTTTGTTTCTGATCTTACAATTATAAAAACTGAATCCTTTTCAAAAACACAAAACATAATTTTAAGAACTCCTCAGAAAATAGTTTGTTTGAAATATTTGATATATTTAAATAAGTTACTTCAAAACTCTCAAAACAAATATCACATCCTCAAAATACAATTAGAATTCAGATTCATCGGTCCTACTTAACATTTAAAAACAAAATCAATTAACAATAAATAACTCACATCTAAGACCTCGATGTATCCTCTTTTGAACACACTAACTTTAAAAATCTCTTCTTATTATTTAATTTTATATATAATATATAACTATATCAGGTTTTAAAAAAATATTAATATTTAATTAAGACCCTAATACACCTTACAGGCTATTTGTTAATTTTGTAACGAGCATAGAATATCTTGGATTTTAAAAATCCTCTTCTTATTATTTGATTTTATATATAATATATAATTATATCAGGTTCAAAAAAATTTCATTATATAAATATCATGTGGTTTTTTTTGTGTGGATTTTGTGACGAATATAGAATATCTTGGATTTTAAAGTTAGTGTGTTCAAACGAGGATACAACAAGGTCTTAGAGGTGGGTTATTTATTGTTAATTGATTTTATTTTTTAAATGTGAAGTAGGACCGATGAAGACCTTATTTTAGATCTAATTGTTTTTTGAGGATGTGATAGATGTTTTGAGAGATTTTTGAAGTAACTTATTTAAATATATTAAATATTTCAAATAAATTATTTTTTGAGAAGTTATTAAAATTATGTTTTGTATTTATGATAGATTGGGCCGTTGCTTGGTAGAAATCAGTTGTAATTGTCATTATAAAATAAAACACTTGTTTACATTTTCTACTTTATTTTTGGTATTGACGTACGTTTCGTCTTTGCTTGAAAGACTTCATCAAAATACGAAGTAACAGTTGATTTTTTACAGAAGGTGTACATGTGTTTTTAATTGTTCGTTGGGTTGGTTTTCTCAAAGAATATTCCCTTCAGAATCGTGTTCACTCGATCCTTGTAAATATTGAATAGAGGGGTGTAATAAAAATCTATTTGTTCATTTACTAGGTTATTGCTGTTTTTATGTTTACTTATTTCGTAAATTTCCCATAAGTTCAATTTTAGACCTCTATTTTCAACATGTAGAATTTCTATTTCTTTTGAGAAAGAATAGTTATTTTCAGGAAGGTGTTCAGCATAATGTGAATCTTTTTTATTTTTATCGAAACTTCTTTTATGTTCTGTTAGGCGTGTACCGAAATTTCTACCTGTTCTACCAATATAAATCTTTGGGCAATCTGGGCAAGTGAGTTTGTATACACCTGATAATTGAAGTTTATCCATACTGTTTTTATTGTTTTTGATGTATTTGCTAATAGGATTGTTTGTCTTGAAAGAGACTTTAATATTTTCTTTTTTAAGTAGGTTTTTTAGTTGAATACTAATGTTTCCGAGATATGTGAGGCTAACGTATTTGTGTTCAGATAGATCAGATGTTACTGGATAAATTTCTTTTATTGTGTTTTTGTGTATACGTTGGTTAATTAAATTATCTATTAGAGATATATTATATCCATTGTTGTAAGCTATTTGTTTAATTATACATTTTTCTTTTTGGAAATTGACTTGGTTTAGTGGAATGTTCAATAAACGGTATATCATACTATGGAGAGCTGCTAGTTTGTGTTGGAATGGATGAAAAGAATTACGGTGTATAATGGTATATGTTTGTGATGGTTTATGATAAATTGCGAAGTTATGTTTATTGTTTTCTCTAGTTATCGTGAGGTCAAGAAAGTTGATGGATTCATTATGTTCTATTTCTGAGATGAAAACTATTTTTGGGTGGAGGTTATTTATAAAATTCTCAAATGTTGATATTTGTCTGTTAGTACCTACGAAACATGCAATTATATCATCCACATACCTATACCAATAAAGGATGTATTTTTTGAACGGATGTTCTAGGAAATCCATGAAGATTTCTGCGAGTAAAGAGCTCAGTGGATTTCCCATGATTAAACCTTCTTCGCTAGTATATAAAGTATTGTTAAATTTAAAGAAATTTTGGTTTATGCAAATATTTAATAAGTGTATTATTTCTGATTTTATGACGGGGTTTACTTTGTTATAATTTAAAAGTTCTTCTATCAGTTTTAATGTTTCCATTGGGGGGACACTAGGAAAAAGGTTTTTAACATCCCACGAAATCAATTTTGCATTGTTAGGTAAAGTTATATCTTTAATTTTTTTAGTTAGTTCTGCTGAGTTTTTTATGGAATATTTAGATGAAAATTTGGTGTGGTTTTTTATTATTTCAATGAGGTGTCTAGATAATTTGAAGGCCGGTGCTGTACAGTATGGAACTACGGCTCTGATGGGATAATTTTCTTTAGGCAATTTAATGAAAGAGTATAATTCTGGTGGTTGGGGATCACTATTAATCAATCTATATTTTTCTCTATCTGTTATAATGACTTGTGTATCTTTTAATGCATTAATACATCAAAAACAATAAAAACAGTATGGATAAACCTCAATTATCAGGTGTATACAAACTCACTTGCCCAGATTGCCCAAAGATTTATATTGGTAGAACAGGTAGAAATTTCGGTACACCCCTAACAGAACATAAAAGAAGTTTCGATAAAAATAAAAAAGATTCACATTATGCTAAACACCTTCTTGAAAATAACCATTCTTTCACAAAAGAAATAGAAATTCTACATGTTGAAAATAGAGGTCTAAAATTGAACTTATGGGAAATTTACGAAATAAATAAACATAAAAACAGCAATAACCTAGTAAATGAACAAATAGATTTTTATTACACCCCTCTATTCAATATTTACAAGGGATCGAGTGAACACGATTCTGAAGGGAATATTCTTTGAGAAAAACAACCCGACGAACATTTAAAAACACATGTACCTTCTGTAAAAAATCTTATAAATTCATTGTACAACTGTTACTTCGTATTCTGATGAAGTCTTTCAAGCAAAGACGAAACGAACGTCAATACCAAAAATAAAGTAGAAAATGTAAACAAGTGTTTTATTTTATAATGACAATAATGTTTTGTATTTTTGAAAAGGATTTTGTTTTCATAATTGTAAGATCAGTAACAAAATTTTGTCTCCTTCAAATATGTAACTATTAATTTTAATTGACAATTTATATTTGTTGGGTTATTTATTCCATTTGATATTATATAATGAGTTTCGATTTTATATGTCTATTAAATACTATTAAACAATAAGCTGTGCTTATAAGATATTAATTCAATTCTATAAGTTTTTGAATAAAAATTTCCGAAATTAAATTAAATCTGTTTTGATATTCCAATTCAATAAAAAAAACTTTTTCATCAGACAATCAATATAATTATAATTTTGTTTGAAGCTCGTCAACTTCAAAAACAATGGAACTCCTTCAAGCAATCTCTTTCGGTTAGCAGCATCAAAAGTAAAGATCAAATATAATTTTATTGTTCAAAAGCTGATATAACTTTTGCCTGGTAGTATTTGAGGCCCCCTAAAGTTGACAGAAACACAAAGCCGGTGATATTTTCAATCCATACGCCTATAGGAGATTCAATTCTAAAATAGAATTCCCAAGCTTGTGATATATCATACATATTATTCGCTTTGAAAACAGAATATTCAAAGGTCAATAACAAGAACTAAGCTGAATTTGTGCGATGTTTCTTTTCAGAAGAATTAATTAAAGTTATCAAAGTGAAAATTCTTGAAACCATTAATTACGCTCATCTGGACATCGTATAAATCTAGGGCGCAGTATATTTTTTTCATTGTCCACTATTTTGTGTTTTTTACTAGGGACGATATATTCTTGAGACTTATTAGCAGATATCTTTCATAACAGCTATTCATGTTGAGTATATTGAGTAATGGGAAAAACATCTTTGAATCTTTGGTTATTTCCTACAAATTTCATAAAAATGATGTTTCTTCTGCGCAATCTCAACGTTATGGCCATAAAGATTGCATTTCATCTGATCGTCCTTATCTGCTTGCTAAATAATTTCACTTAACACTTTAACGAAATTCAAGAAATCAAGAGAAAAACTTATTCTTCCAAAAAAGAGAATTTCGCATCTCTTGAGAAGAGATTTGGGTTGAGATATGGGGAAGATTTCTACATGCACACGTTTCAAACTGGTTGGTTTTCATCAGTGCAATGTCTGCTAGTGACCACAAATCTGTCAAGTATCTCTATTCGCTATACACAGAGACATTAAGGTATTAATCATACACTAGCGCCATCTTGAGTATGCAAATATTCACACAAGACATACCTTTGCGAGTTAATTCAAGTAAAGAAATGTAACCTCGATGTTTTCACGTTACAAACGCAAAAAAAACTTTCCATATTTTTTGCGGCATATTATGGTGCGATTTGAGCATGACGAAAGTTTTTCTGCAATTGTAACGTGAAAATATCGAGTATACATTTCTTTACTTGAACTAATTCGCAAAAGAATGTCTTGTATGTATAGTTGCATACTCTAGATGGTGCTAATGCATGATCAATATCTTGAGTGTCTCTGTATATAGCGAATATAGATACTTGACAGATTTGTAGTCACTAGCATACAAATCAACTAGTTTGAAACGTGCGCATGTCTGCAATTTGCCTCTAAGATCAACAAAACCTTGTCGAGATAGTTTGAGTATAGAATTGTTTTACAGATGTTTGTTACACTGTTTCGATTTGTAGAACTTTCTTTTACCATAACTCATAGTCCTTATTAATGAAAATGGCTTTTGCTCCATCTCAAAGATTATGTCCAATTTTAGAAGCCTATGGCCCCCGTTGAAGAGTACCGTGAATTACCTCCTAAAAACTTATATCTATTATCGAATAGCGAAATCGTTCACCTTTCACAGCTCGTTCAGAACCTCTCTACTACATCATTAAAGTAAATTTTTTTCCTATTGTTAGTTTATCCCCATTTTTTTCCAGCAGTCGGCCAGAAAATTTTCAATAAATTCCGAATAATTCAGTATCATGAAGAGCTCGAAACCGTTATGATTATCGACAGACAAAAAAACCAATTAGAGATGGAGTTTAGAACGTTCGTGCCCCAGACGATCGTTAAGAGCACAAAAGTTTCGATTTTCACAATTAAGGTAACGGCCCTACCTCTTGTCACTACTAATTAAAAGGGAACTTGAAGGTCGGAGTCCTTCGTGTTCCGATTTAATTGTAGAAAGATAAGAGGAGAAACAGACTCATACAATCACGAAACCGAGAAACAGAATTAAATGTTATTTCCGCGTTCTAGGATGCTGTTTTTCCATCCTCTTCTGAGCAGTAAAAATGTCATTATCGAATATTTGGAAACGGAGTTTCATTGTAGAATGTTTGGAATGATACTGTGCTAGTGATGCGTCAACTCGAAATGAATTGTTTTTTGGTGTTTGATGTCCAGCTGTGGAGAATTTCTTCCGAAGAGGCGCTGAAATCAAGGACGAAGTGTCATCACAGCCTTTATTTACAGACTCTTACTGGTGACCATACATAGTTAATCACTGGCGCCTTGTCTTTAAGAGCACAACCAAACTACCAATAATTGAATGAGAAAATAAGGTACTATGTGATTTATCAAGATGCAAAATAATTTTCTTAAATATCTAATAGAGTATTTCTGTTATACCTGGTTAAACAAAATTGAAAAATCTCTTTTAAACTTTTTGAAATTAGATTCAATTAAAGCCCCATAAACACTGTTCCTTTTTTATACATACAGGATGTCTCAACGACAATTTGACTCTTCTGGAACTCAGAAACGAAGAGTTTTCGAAAATTAAAACTTCTGTTTTGAGTGGGACGAATTTCCATCATGAGTTTGTTCCGAAAAAACCACCCCCTTGAAGTTGGCATTAACCCCATTATTTTTCAATAGGAAAGAGATGTCGAGTATTGGTTAGTTTGAAAGTTATTCATGTTCGGTGCAAACTCAGTTAAAATTTCCAAAATCGGTTCACTATTCACGAAAGAACGTAATGTTGAACTTAGCGTCAAAAGGTGGTGTTGAACAGACAATTGAACTGTCCAAACTTATGAACCTAAGAGTTTTAAAGGTTCCAAGAATAATTTTAATGTTCTGTATTAGAGAGAAAGAATTCCTATGATGACATTGTCCCAAATGCTTAGGTTCTCATGATATACAAAATTGTGAATCTAGTGATCTATGCTGTGTAAACTGCAAGTTTAACAATTTAAAGTTCAAAGCAGCTTACGATGTAGGCCACAGCGCTAACAGCTATAAATGTGGTTACTTTTTGTCTCATATAGATAAATTGAAGTCTAGAATTGCTTATGCAGAGTAGATCTAATAAGTATTTAAAAATTGCCCATTTTAATGTCTGCTCTTTATTTTCTAAATTTGATGAATTTTTTAATCTTGTATCTGCTGAAAGTGTTGACATTATTTTTTTAACTGAAACGTGGCTGAACCAGTATATTTCGGATGAAAGTATTTCTATTTCAGGTTTTCGGATTTTTCGAGGTGATCGTGTCGGACGTGTTGGGCGAGGAGTTGGTTTTTATACAGGGGATTCACTATCAACAAGTAGAATATTCGTTGACTTTGACCCGCCCGTTGGCGTGGAACATATTTGGATTGAGCTAAGGCTTGGTAGGGATACTATTCTGTTAGGTTGTATTTACAGAACATCCGCGTGTAATGCTTCAAGTTTCGTCCGCTATTTGGATGATTTTTTGTCTATGGTGTCCGCAAGTTATTCATATATAATTCTTGCGGGGGACATTAACGAGAATCAATTAGTTGAGAACAACTTTTCTAACTGCGTGGAATCTTATGGTCTGAAACAGCTAATTAATGAGCCAACACGCATAACTTCGACATCTCAGACTTTACTGGATGTGATTTGCTCTAGCAGACCCGAACTGGTGATTGATTCTGGTATTATTGATCATTCAATATCTGATCACAGGGGTGTCTTTTGCAGGATAAATTTAAAGAGAAAAATAAATACCCCGAAGATTATTCGTTATCGTGATTTCCGTCGGTTTGCCCTTCAGGACTTTTTATCGGACCTTTCTAGTGCGTCATTTGATAGAATCCTTTATGTTAGTGATATTGATTTGAAGATCTCAATTTTTTGTCAATGCCTGACTGATATATTTGACAAGCATGCCCCTTACGTCGAATCGAGAGTTACTAAATTATTTTCCCCGTGGATAACTCCTACAATAAAAAGCATGATGAAGTTGAGAAATGCTGCTCTATCTAAATATAAGCTTACGAAGAACTTAGCTGATTACAGTTATTATACTCATCTGCGAAATGTTGTTACTTCTGCTGTGCGAAGGGAGAAACGCGGTTTCATGTCCCAGGCCAGATCTCGGGGTTCCGGATTTTTCTGGAAATCCTTCAGGACATTGCATCCTTGTTCACAGAATTCTGTGCCTGAACGCTTTTCTAACCCTCATGAATTCAATGACTATTTTCGGTCGGTTTTTAGTCCTTCCAATTCTTGCCCGGAGAGAACCAGTTATTATAGCTCGAACAGATTTGATGCAAATAAAAAATTTTCGATCGGGTTTGCGACTATAGACGAGATAAAATCTGTTGTCTTGGATCTTCGTTCGAACGCTCTGGGGATTGATTGTGTATCTGCTAGAATGCTTAAATTATCCCTCGGTGTTACTCTGCCCTTCATGACGCACATTGTTAATGTTTGCATTGAGTCTGGTTATTATCCGTATGATTGGAAGTACTCTATTGTGAATCCTATACCTAAGATCCCTAGTCCTGAGAGCTTATCTGATTTTCGTCCGATAAGTGTGCTACCAGCTCTGTCAAAGGTTCTGGAGAGGATATTGTTTCTTCAGGTTTATAAATACGTCACCGACAATGGAATTCTCACTGCGCGGCAGTCGGGTTTCAGGGGGGGTTACAGTGCTACCACTCTTCTGCTGAACATCACTGATGATATTTTGCGATCTTTGGATGGGGGACATGCCTCAATTCTCACCTTGTTGGATTTCGCAAGGGCATTCGATACCCTGGACCATGAGCTGCTTTGTGCTAAATTAACTTATATTGGTTTTGATGAAACTGCTCTGAGATTTTTCAAGTCTTACCTTTTTGATAGGCATCAGTGCGTTAAATTGCGTGATACATATTCAGATTATTGCCCTATAACTTCAGGGGTGCCACAAGGATCTGTTCTTGGCCCTCTGCTTTTCCTTATATATGTGGCTGACATGCATAAAGTGGTCAGATTCGCATCCACCCATTTTTATTGTGATGACACTCAGGTTCGCCTCTCTTTTCATCCCTCCTCTGTTTCTCAGGCTGTCGAGCGGTTGAATGAGGATTTAGACTTAATTATGCGTTATTCCCAAATGAATAATTTGAAGATAAATGTTAAAAAATGTTTTTATATATGCTTCTTTCCCAGGACATTTCAGGGTGTGGTTGAGATCAAGATGGGCGGTGAAAGAATTCCGTCCTCCACCTGCTGTAGAAACCTGGGAATCTTTTTCGATTGCCAGTTGAGATTCAGGGAGCATGTCTCGTTGCTGTTGAGGAATTCTTTCCTTGCATTGCGCCTTTTGTATCGGCAGAGATATTGTTTGGATTTTCAGTCACGCAAGTATCTCTGTGAGACTCTCGTTTTGTCCAAACTGAACTACGGATTAACGGTTTTTTACCCTTGCCTTGATTCCGTGCAGAGGCGCAGACTACAGAAAATGCAGAATTCATGCTGCCGATTTGTTTTCGGTTTGAGGAAATATGACAGTGGAATAAGAGACGGAATTAACAGCTTGGGATGGCTTAGGGTTGAGAATGTTTTCCGGCTCCACCTGACGATTATGGTTCATCGAATTTTACGTTCTTGTCTTCCACCGTATTTGAGGGAAAAGCTAATTTTTAGACGTGATGTTCATTGCGTGGACGTTAGGCATGGTCATAGGCTCATGCTGCCAAGATTTGGTTCAGCCATGTTTCAGCGCTCCTTCACCTTCAATGCGGTGAAATTACATAATGAATTTTTAGTTTCGTGTGAAGGCGTTTCTTTGAGCTCACTGAGAAAAATTTTGAAGTCAAAATTCTTGACGAGCCAATTATAAATTAGGAAAATTTTATGAATATGAAATATGTTTTGTTTACTCACAATGGAATTGATTCGTTAATTTTATTTTTTTTTTTCGCTTAATTTTGTTTCTATCCTTTTGTTTTTTTTTCCCTTTTTGTTTTTCTTTTTTTTTTTTTTTTCAGGGTTGAGTGGAGTAGCTTTAAGCTAGACTTCGCCCTATGTTTATATATTGTAAATGTATGAATAAAGGCACTATTATTATTATTATTATTATTATTATTATTCCGACAAAACCACCTGAGGGTGGCAACAACCCCCAAGTTTTGTTGGAATAGAAAAGAGATGGCGGATGTGTTTTAGTTATAAAGCTGTTTTTATTCTTTAAACATCCTAGTTAAAATTTTCAAAATCGGTGACTTTCTTTAAGTAATTTGATATTGGACATTATCAGAAGGGTAACTCAAACAGAAACCCAATACATTTAAATATACCAGATCTGTAAGTATTGATAAGGAACATCCAGAAAAAACTGTGAACTATTCTAAGAACTAAGGTATGTATTGTTCAAAACGACTACCACCAACCTCCATACAATGATATAGTCTACTTTCAAAACTTTCTTTTACATTTTCTAAAATGTCTGGTGTCAGTAATTGGCACTCCGTGATGATTATTTGTCGTAGTTCTTCAAGAAATTTGAAAAATTCAACTGCTATGTTTAGAGAACAGAAAAAAATTCTCAACTAAACCACATCCAATATCTCCTCCTTATTCAAAACATGTTGGGTGTTGGTGCCATCCTCAGGTGGATTTTCGGAACAATGTGGTCATAGGAATTATTTCTCCCTAATACAAAACTTGAAAATTATTTTTGGATTCTTCAAAATTCTTAGGTTCTTGAGTTTTAGGCGGTTCAAATCTCTGTTCAACCGTTTGACGGTGAGTTCCATATTACATTATTTCGTGAATAATGAACCTATTTTGAAAATTTTAATTGGTTTGTGTAAAGAACATAAATAATCTTCAAACTAACACTCGACATCTATTTCCTATTTAAAAAATTTTGGGGTTGATGCCAACTTCAAGGGATGGTTTTTTCGGAACATATTCATGATTGAAATTCTTTCCCTTTACAACATAAGGTGACCTGTTTTTTTTTTAATCTTCAAAAATTCTTCGTTTTCAAGTTCTGAGGGGTCAAATTTTCGTTGGGTAACCCTGTAAAGAATTAACACTATCTTACATATCATATAGTTTCATTCCGCTAACCTCACTACAAATTTTAATTTCAATTTTGTGAAAAAATTTCCCCAAAAAATGTTTAAAAATAAAATGAATAACTGTCCTAGAGAATACACGCTCAATTTAGTAGGAATACGGAATTAACACTCATTATACAGCACCAAAAGTTATAACAAAATACGAAGAAAATATAAATTATTGATAAAAAATATTAAATAAATACTTGAAGGATACAGAATTTTGTGGAATTACCACATCGATAACTCGTCAGTCCAACTTCGTATCTAAAATATAAAAAAAATCAATAAAATATAACCCACCCGACTATTACCACATATCTCTCTATAAACAAATTTAGAATATAGTGAATTTTCAAATATCGAAACCCTACTTACTCTGTGTTCGTCACAAAAATTACACAATGTTTTTAAGGTAATTTTAAGTTATATCCTAATGATAATATTTATATTCAATTAATTATTGATATATATATATATATATATATATATATATATATATATATATACATTCTGTCAAGAAAGTACCGGGAATTATCGATTTAAATCTGGCGGGGCAATGAGGCAGGTAAAAATTTTTTTTCCTAGGTTGGTACCACGGTCCTTAATTACTATGCCAAGCTTGAGCGGGATCTGCCAACTAGTGTGTTTGCAACAGCTGATTAAGTCAATCGATGTCAGAGTGCGTGCCGATTTTTACTATGGGTGATTACGTTGAGCAAAGAATTTGTTTAAAGTTTTGTGTTGCAAATGAATTTTCATGTGCCGATGCATTGAAAATGTTGCAAAAGGCCTTTGGTGATAATGCTCTATCGAAAACTCGTGCATATCAGTGGTACAGAGCCTTCAAGGACGGTCGTGAAGTGGTCGCCCATCGACGGCTTCGATCGAAGATAACGTCGATAAAATTAAGGAAAGGGTGCTGGAAAACCGTCGTACCAGCTTGAGAGAGATAGCACATGATCTTAAGATATCCCACGAGTCCGCACGTACGATTTTGATTGATATTTTGGGCATGAGAAAGGTGGCCGCACGACTCGTACCGAAAGACCTGAATTTTCTTCAAAAACGTCATCGCGAACAGGTGGCATCCGATATACGGATGCCAACTTACCAACACAAAGTGACATCGGTAAATGATATAAGGGAACATCCTTTATCGTTTGCGCTAATTTTCAGCAGGACGTGAAATTGACCCTTTTTGGACCTATCTCGACTGCCGTAGATACTTTAGGTTCACCGAGTTTTATCATGGTGGCGCTCGGATCGATTTCGTGTATACTTTGTATATCATGGGGCTATCGAAACAACTTGGCATCCAGTACATTTGACAACGTGGATTTGTTTACTTTGCAATTATCTTGCATTCGTTCTTGGAATTCATAAGAGTAGAAGGTGAAGATGGTTTTTCTCCGTTCGATCGATACTTAGCAGAATCTGAACAACTGTGGCTTCCTGAAAGAGCGCAGTGACTGTATTATGCTCGAGACTGATAATATTGTAGAGCGCTGAATTGTTATTTAGGGCTACGTTTGACATTAATTCGTATTGATCTTAAGGATAATTATTTAATTTTGGATTTTTTTGCGTGCATGTTCTAGGTAATATCTTGCTATCTTTTAATTTTCAAGGTAGGTTTGGAGTCAAAATATTTTTTCTGGATTCATTAATAAGCAATTTAGTTCTCTTGATTTCGAAGTTAATGATATTCGAAATTTTTTCTTATTTTTTACAATATTTTCGAAACTGCAGATCTTTTCGAATTGGAATGTAGTATAAAAAAGTAAAATTATAACGCATACGTTTGTGAAAAATTTCGTTGGGTTCACATAATCTGAAAATTCAAAAAAATATATTCAAATTAAGGTTTTCCCCTAATATTTCATATCAGTTCATATCCTTTTTGTGCAACTGTCTGGAAGGAGGTTCAAGAATAGCACAAAAAACATTCTCCCCAATAAAAAAATTTTTTCTTCAGATGAATTCATTGAAAATTTCTTCTTTTTTTTACTTGGCATGTAGGTTGTTTCTTTGATGATGTAAATAAATGTTATCATCATTATGATTATTCTATCAATAACCTTCAAAATTCATAGCGAAATTATAAAATATCAACATGTAGAAAGCCGAAAATAAGTAAAATAGAAAGGCTTTTTACTTGATAGAAGAAATATAACAAAATTTGAATATCAAAACAAATTGAAATATGTTTATCTTCTACAATTTTAATTTCCAAAAGAATTTTTTTATTCAAAAACTTTTAGAATTAAATTAATGTCTAAAACAAGCACCGCTTACATTTAATAGACGTATATAATCAAAACTCAATATACAATGTCAAATGAAATAAATAACCCAGCAGATATACGAAAGTAATTAAAATTAATAAATAAATATTCAAACGAGACAAAATTTTGTTTCTGGTTTTATCTTAAGAAATACTACTTGCCTTATAAAAACATGAACACACTTGAAGGACTTCCCAAAGAATATAATTTATTTGAAATATTTAATACATTTAAATATTCGAACAAATTATTTCAAAAAACTCTAAAAAATGTGCACTATATTTTCAAAAAACAAATATAATTCTAGATAATCCCTTCATCAGCCGTTTTTCAATAATCCAAATATCAAAATCAAAAACATAACCTACATCACTCACGTGTTAAAAGACTTAAGCTTCGAACTACAGATCAACTATATATTCAAGATTGATCTATGTTCTAACAAAATCAAAGAACAAAGTGAGTTATTTTAAGGTTTACCTAAATCCATTGACACCGTATAAAGAGATTTATTGAAGCCAAAATATAATTATATATTATATATAAAATAAAATAGAAAGGCTTTTTACTTGATAGAAGAAATATAACAAAATTTGAATATCAAAACAAATTGAAATATGTTTATCTTCTACAATTTTAATTTCCAAAAGAATTTTTTTATTCAAAAACTTTTAGAATTAAATTAATGTCTAAAACAAGCACCGCTTACATTTAATAGACGTATATAATCAAAACTCAATATACAATGTCAAATGAAATAAATAACCCAGCAGATATACGAAAGTAATTAAAATTAATAAATAAATATTCAAACGAGACAAAATTTTGTTTCTGGTTTTATCTTAAGAAATACTACTTGCCTTATAAAAACATGAACACACTTGAAGGACTTCCCAAAGAATATAATTTATTTGAAATATTTAATACATTTAAATATTCGAACAAATTATTTCAAAAAACTCTAAAAAATGTGCACTATATTTTCAAAAAACAAATATAATTCTAGATAATCCCTTCATCAGCCGTTTTTCAATAATCCAAATATCAAAATCAATTTTGAACCAAAATCAGCTGCATTTTTAGTTTTTGCTTATGTCCTTTGTTTAATCAAAGGAGACAAATTGGATGAAATGCATTGGGAACCTGGTGATATTATCAAATGAAAATTATCTGGAGCTGCTGGATTTTTCGGATTCAAGCATTATATGATAGGAGGAGATAGACCGAACCACGTTATAACTGTGCTGAATGATGGAGGTAGGTAAACAATCCGAAGATGCATATATTCCGTATTATTTTAATATTTTCTCAACTAACTAAACTCATAACGATTATAATAGTATATTACATTACAAGAGTTTTAAGAAGCATATTACGCACGACTAGAAAAAGTTATGCACAAGCTGCAAAGCGGCGAATGCTTAATTCTAAAAATGCTTAATTGTCTTACAACTCAAGTGTGTGCTATACATTTTCAGCAACCGCATTCAATCCTATAAAAACTTAGGATTCCAGTGATAAAACGTCGAAATGTTATCCATAAACAAATTGCAATAAAATATTGTGATTTTTGGAGGAGAAAACACTTATTAATTGAAGATCCTTAACTTTTGACAAGCAGTTTATTTTAGTGTACATAGAATGCTAATGGTAACCGTTCAAGATACCATTTGAGTTCTATCTCAGTTTTTAAAGAGTTCGTCGAGTATGATATATTTTTTTGGTTGTTTTAATTTTATTGACATGAAGCTGGACTGAAGATTATCGGTTAGAAATTCAAATCGCCTTTTTAAGAGGTGCTACATATTTTTGATGAGTTTTTTGAAGGTGCTATTCAAAGAGAGTTAGTTTCGAAGAAATTCTTGAGGTTATGTTGGGCATTTTCGGATTTGAATTTGGTTACCGTTATAAAATAAGGTTGTTTCCTTCAAATGTTTGTTAGATAGGTTTAGTCAATATTCTATAGTCCATCTAGAAAGTATCCGGAATTTGTTGTTTTTCATAATTTTTTTTTGTAATATTCTAAGACAAAAGTAATATATAAAATGGTTTGTGCAAATAGCCGGCTATGGCCAAAGTTGCATGGCAAAGCTAGTTATTGAATATTGTAGATCGTCAACAGGTATACAATTTATGAAATAATGTCGCAACTAGAAAAAAAAAACAGGTAGAATATTTATATAGCAAAGGTTTTCGAAACGTTAAAAAATTAGTGCAATTGGCTGAACTGGGAAAATGTGCTGTATATGAGACAATAAAGAGGATAAAAATGACATGGATATGAGGCATAGACCAGTGTCAGGCAAACCGCGTAAGATTAAAGAAAATAATTTAAACGCTTTATAGGCCTTAGAACGACACAATCCGCGCCTGGGGTATCGAAAATTAGCTACCGGATTTGGAAATCAACGAAATATAAAAGTATGTCCAGAAACCGTCCGTACGTCACTGAACAGACAAGGCTACATAATAAGGAAACCAAAAAAATTCCTATATAACACCTTTACAAAAGGCAAGAAGGATGGAATTTTGTCAATGAATTCAAGAAGATAATTTTAATAATGTCTTTATATCTGATGGAAGTTGTTTCCAACTTAGTGGAAATCACTTAAGAATCCTATCAAAACAACCTGTCACCGCTGAAATTTCCCACCAAAATAATGGTTTGGGGATCAATATCTCAGCGTTGTGCTATGCTTCTCTGTATAGTTGATGGTACCATTAATAGTGGCATTCTAAACGATTTTCTTCTTGAAACGGCGCATGCTTTATATCAAGAGGGGTGGCGTTTTCAGCAGGATAATTCAAGATGCCATTCTTCGGCCTATACTCAAGCTTGGATGCAAGAACACCACGTGACAACCATTTCATGGCCAGCAGCTTCACCAGATTTTTTCCCATTGAAAACATATGGGGACTCATGAAGATTTAAGTTAAACGAGCAGCGCCGCGAATGATTAAATTCAGTCCGTTTTACAGTCCTGGACTACCATCTAGTTTCGGGTGTACCTCGACGCTTAGTCAGGTGTTTACAGTTAAGTGGAGGTTGTTCAAGCAAATGAGATGAATATTTTGTTAAAGTTTTCTAATTCAAGAATTAAAAATATATACTAAATAATTACAATTGAGCTTTGTTTTTTCCGGATACTTTCTAGGTGGACTACATATTTCCTTTAGATTCTTTTATTCCTTTTGATGCTGTGTACTATGTCTACTACAGTGAAACAGTGTTTTCTAAGGCATTTATTCAATTTAATTCAGAAAATGTTTTCTGAATTTTTTTTATAAAATTACATTTTATAGCGAGGTTAGCAGAATCAATCTGTTTGACAAAATATTTATGGATACAAGTGGAACTGGTGACAAATGACCTAACTGTAGGAAACTAGTACCCAATCTGTTTGATATTTAAGATACTATCATAGTTGTTTAGTTTCTGACAGTTGTATCATCCATTTTAGTGCCTTGTTAATATTACACTACTACTTGATTATAGTTTCCAATCGAATATGTGAATATTCCTCCATATATTTCATAAATATATATTAGTTCTTCCTCTGTAAATCTATTTTTTCTCGGATGGTACCGAAAGTGTAGGCAACAACCAATATATCTTTCTGATTTGAGAGTTACATCTCGTATGAGACGTCTTTTTGACAGGGAAAAAGTTTTCAGAAAAATTTTTCCTAGTTCTGTGCTATGGACTCAGTAGACCTGGTTTCCATTCGATGTAATTTTTTCCATTTCTTTCTGTGGAACCTCTGGTCGTATTGGATTTTGAATATTCGGCTCATCCGTTGATAACCACATGTGGAACAAATTGAGGAGCAGATTCGGTGTAGAAGTGTAATGTTTAAAATGAGACAGAATTGCAAAATGTAATAGTCTTCATTTCCTTTAGCCAGTCCTCGTTTAAAGAAAACTGAGATTGATCAGCCTTCATCCTTTCTTGAGTTAACCCACAAATATTATTGCTAATTAGTTTCTAACATTTTGCCTCTTTGCCTCCTATATCTTGCCTCTTTGTATCCGAAGGGTTTAATGAGAATTCATCAATGTACTAAATGGTGTTTCAATAAGAGCGCAAGATTTGAATTGCTCGCAATGTTTGACAGTCCTAATGTCACATGATTATGACGTGACAGATCGAAAGTCGACCGATGGCAGTTAGTAAACATGGAGCATTACACGGTAAAACAATACGTCCTGATTGCCAAGAATTATTATCAAAATGGTTTTATTGTAGCTATTCTTAAAGTGTATCTAATATTCGGTCGAAATAATTTGCCTTATTCATCTACTGTGAAAAGAATAATGAAAAAATTTGAAAGTACTGGTTCAGTAAGTGATGTGAAATATACGATACGAGCTCGTATAGGTCGTTCAGAACAAAAAATTACGGCAGTTCGCGAGAGTGTGAAGGAAAGGCCAGAGACGTCAATTCGCCATCGGGCACAAGAATTGGACATTTCAACAGGCACTCTTCAGAGAATTCTCACTAAATATTTACAGCTGCATGTCTACAAAATCCAACTGACTCAACGACTTCTGCCAGTAGACCATGAACAGCGAAGATAATTCACCAATTGGATCCGTGAGCAAGCTGCTAATTTTGCGAAAGAAATCATTTTCAGTGATGAGGCCCATTTTCATCTCGATGGCTTCGTTAATAGGCAAAACTGTCGCATTTGGGGCTTATAAAATTCAGGAATGATTAATCAGAAAGCAATGCATCCACTGTATGGTATGTATTCTGGTCTGGAGGAATAACTGGACCGTTTTTCTTCGAGAAAGAAGATGGTAAAGCAGTAAAGATGAATGGCTAACGTTATCGTGCTATGATAACAGTTTCTTATGCCTCATTGGGAAGCTATTGATCTTGACGACATGTGACAGCACAGTGCCACATATCATACCGCCCCTCCCTCCTGTATCTGTACCTTGTTGTGGTGGGGGAGCGCCTAGTTTCATTTATGGAATGGAGGATATGGTTATGATGCCTAAAGCAGATGACTGGCAATCCAACTTCCTTACTTTCTTTCTTTCTTGCATAATACCATTCCATCATGTTGTCCCACTTCAACCTTTTCCTACCGCAAGGCTTGGAATCGTACGGGGAATCTGGCTCTGATTGACGACCAGAATCTGCGACCCTGCGATCGATCAGAGTTTTGTAATCCTTTCATTGGCGAAGGCGATACCTTGTTGAATCTCAGCGTGGGTTTTCCAACCTTCGTCCTCTTATCCGCTGAAGGATCTTAAATGGTTGCTGAAGGATAAAGGAAGACTACGACGTTTCGAAGAAGTTGCTGGACTTGGGAGATTCGCTCTGCTCGCCCCCAAATTTGGCTCCATTTTTAGATCCCGAAGCTCCCGCTGCGGGGTCCTGATTGGTACGTTGAAGGGCAAAGGGAGACTACGACGTTTTGAAGAATTTGGTTGGCCTTGGGAAATTCGTTCTGCTCGCCCCTAACTTCTGCCCCATTCGTGGATCCTTAAACTTATCTTATCGGCTGCGGGGTCGGAAGTGGTCCGTTGGAGGGAAAGGGAGTCTACGACGTTTCGACGAGGTTTGAGGGTCCTGGAAGATACGCTCTACTCTCCCCCAACTCTGGCGCCATTTTTGATCCAAAAACCCACCTCTTTGATGCATCGGAGCCTCGCTTTTAGCAGCAAACAGCAACAGCGGTCCTGTGGTGCGGGGGGTCCATGCTTAGAAGCTGTTATTTGTGTTGATTCGTTGCTTCAATCTTTCATAACCATAGAGACACTCTGTTCAAATCACTGAGTGTTGGGATCGGCACGGCGATATTTCTCATTGGGACGAGGGAGGTGACTTGTGGGGGTCCCTCACCTAGTTATGCTGACGCAAAGTTCTCTATAAAACTTCCTTCAAAATTCCTATCTTTCTCTTTCAGCTTATCGGGGGTCTGCTGGAGTGTCAAAACTTGAGCAGAAATCCGGGACAACGGGGATGACAATGGTACTCTAATGTACGCTCACATTTTAACTTGTACAACTCTGAGTATATCATACCGCCCGTGAAACATTGACGATCTTCCACGAGTTTGCTCCTGGTCGTGTCATTTCCCGGTTTAGTGTCCAGAATTGGCCTTCACGCTCTTACGATTTAACGCCTTTAGACTTCTGAGATTATCTGAAGTAACAGGTTTATGCCGATAATCCAGCAAACAACGAAGCATTGAAAGTCGAAATTAGACGCTGTATCAATGAAATACCACCAGATATTTTGTTTCAGATATAATTCACAAATGTACATTTTCTGAATCAATAAATATTTCAATAATTTGCTATAGAAAATCATGTTTTATTGAAAACTGAAATCATACGCTCTTATTGAAGCACCCTTCAGTTTCAGAAATTAATTTCCGTTGCATAGAAATCACCCTCACCGCTTGCGGCAAATGGCCCAAAAATAATTATTATTATTGCTAATATAATTCACTTCGATTGTCAAATTATTGGCAAATTTATAACTATTATTTTCAGTGTAAAAGAAATACATTTTGTTTTTCGTGCTATAGTTCTTCTTAACTAAAGTTAAGAAAAACTTTCATTGTCATCGTGGTTCATCTTTTTCCTAGGTAAACAAAGAAAGCTAGTAAACTATTGAAATAGCTTATGCTTGGTTTTCACTCGACAATACGTCTTAATGTATTGAAGAAATATATTACAGAGTAAGATGAAACACATTTAAAATACATATAATATAAATACATACAACCAAACTTATCTTTCTTCCGACGCAGATGATGGCAGAATTGAGGACATACACCATGAAGACTTTATATATGGTATAAATAGATCCAAATGTGAGAATGCTGGTAAAGGGAGTTCGTCAAGGGAAGAAACAATTGAACGTGCCAAAAGATGGGTTGGACGAAGTTTCATTTACAATCTTTATCGTTGCAATTGCCAACACTGGGCGAACTACTGGGCAAACAGATCATCTGGTAAATGGTATAACAATCAGTCTCTCAGAACTACGGCCTCCTATTGTCCAATATAATTCAATTTAAATTTGATCTAGTAATTGATATATGGTATATCTAGTAATAGATGTATTGAAATAGTGACCTGAATAGTTTCATATAATAAATAATGTCTTGAAAAAAAATATAATTTTTATTCTATTATTAATATTAATATTATTAATATATTACATGTTATTTTTCTCCTCTAGTTTTCCTGTCTTCATTCAGCATATATTCTGTTGCAACACATGGTATAAATATGGAATATAATAATAATAATATAATAATAATAATATGTTTATTTAAGTAATTGAATACATAGATCAAATAAATAAACAAGGTAAGTTGCAGAGGCTGTTAATTCATAGAAAAAACAACCTGTGCGCAACTATATAAATTAACAATACTTTTGTAAACACTGATCCGCAGATGTATCAGTCAACCAAAATTTACTCAACAAAAAATTTCCTAGGAAACAGTTCAAAAAAAGAAAATCAACTCTACTCCAATTTGGTATTAATGTCTCATTAGGGTAATTTTTGTCACAATCGGGATAATTAAAGTCCATTCCAGGAAACACAAGTCACAAATGGGGATTTTTCACAATCAGGTAAGATTCATATATTCTTTATCGTCCATTAATAAGCGTTTTTATCCATACACGTGTTTTTTCCAGTAACCATAATTTAACTTTTTGTCTAAACTTTTTGTAATTTATAATTTTTTTCAGGTCATGCGGAACTTCAGAATATATTTTTGGTGCCAAATAACACCAAGATCGTTGACCAATATTTTTTTTGCATTTAGATGTCTGGTAAGTGTTGCTTCTGTTCCGGGTAACATATGAGTGTTGCAAACAATTTACGCCAATATTTCGTTTGAATACGCTGATAATTAGTCTCAATGCATACGACTGCCTTATATCTAGAACATTCGATAGTTTGTAAAGACTTTCACTGGGATATGTAAGGTTCTTTCCATGTATTATTCGTAATATCCATTTTTGCACAATATTCAGCTTCTCCACATGACAGTCATATAGCCCACCCCAGCCTGTAATGGCGTAATTGATTTGTGACTGGACCAAGGCGTTGAATATTACCATTAGATATTTAGTACTTTTCAGATATATTTTCATTAATTTGAATCTGTATATCAATCCTCTAAGTTTCTTTACCACGTACTCAATATGTTCGTTCCATCTCATGTGGGCATCGATTACTATACCAAGATATTTTATATTTTCTGCTCTGGGTATTTTATTTTTTTCATCTATTTCAATATAATCCATGTTCGGCAAGCTTGCGTGGTACGAGGCAAAGGGGACATACTTTGTCTTTGAAATATTCAAAGTCAGTTTATTATATCTGAACCAGTCAATTACATACTTTAAATCCTCTTGCACTTCTGATTTCAGTGATTCCCAAGATGTTGAATGGTATTGCACTACAGTGTCGTCTGCAAAGCTGATTATGTTTCCATTGCAATTGCTCTTTAATAGGCTATTGATGTACAACAAAAAAAGCAATGGGCCGAGGACGGTCCCCTGGGGTACACCGTAGATAACCACTCGTCGCGAACTCCGCCTTCCCTCTATTTCAACCATCTGTTGCCTGATAAATAGCTTTCAAAAAATTTATAGGCAATGCCACGGAATCCATACCTTTCTAACTTGTTCAATAATTTCTGATGGCAGACGGTATCAAAGGCTTTTGCCAAGTCTACGAAGATGCACAAGGAGGGAACTTGTTCATCCAAATATTCATAAATTTTCCCCGTAAGCTGTCTTATAGCATCCTCAGTACACCGACCGCGCCTAAAACCATATTGTTTATCATCTATTATATTATTTTTCTCCAAGAAATCTATTACACGCTTTTTAAAAATTTTTTCGACTATTTTGGCAACATTTGAAATCAATGAGATGGGTCTGTAATTACCAATATCTAATTTATTCCCATTCTTGTATAATGGTTTTATTGTACCCAATTTAAAAAAGTCTGGAAACTCACCAGCCAGAAAGCAGCAGTTCACAAGGTGACTAAGAGGATGTGAAATCTCCTTTTTTATTTCCTTGAGAGTCTCTACTCTCAGATTATCTATCCCAGGAGATTTTCCAGATTTTAACCCTGCTATAGTGTTTTCTACCTCCATCCGGTCAGTAGGTAGTATATAAAAGGATTTATTGTTATAGACATCTATTTCCTCAAAATTTTCTACTGTTTCTATAACACTCGCATACTGTTCGCCTAAATTACTGTAGTACTCATTGAAGATCTCAGCAATTTCAAGTTTATCTTTTTCAACACCGTTTTCCGTGCTAACAGCCGTTATTTCTGTTTTAGGCGACACGCTACTCGTTATATCTTTAACATAATCCCAAACGGCTTTACATTCGGATTTGTTTTTGTCTATGAACTTTTGAAAATGCTGTTTTTTATTGTTGTCGATCATTTTTTGTATTTTATTTCTGAATTGTGAATATTTATTTTTTAGATCTGAGTTATTCGGATTCTTTTTGACTTCTATATACATATCATTTTTTTTATTGATTAGTCTCAAAACAGCATCTGTTATCCAAAATTTTCGCTTCACTTTATTTCGATGTAATTTTACTGATTTTGTGCTTGATTCAATATGAAATTTCAATGTATCAATAAAATTTTCAGTAGCCGAATGAATATTTTTCTCCTCATACACTCCTTGCCATGTTTCATTAATCAATTTATCCCTAAGTAAATCATAATTAATGTATTCTTTAGTATTTTTATTTGTTCTCCGCGCCATCGCCTCGTCAATGTTGAGTTGAAAAGACAATGTAATCGGAAAATGATCTGTGACCAAATAATGCAAAACAGAACCTCTATAATCGTCTACGCCCTTGACAAAAAAATGATCTATGCAACTTCCACTGCCAGGGCGGGTGCAAATATTGATGGCGGATGAAAACCCAAAGTTTGACATAATGTTCTTGTAGTCTTCAACTACATTTTCCTGAGATAAAATGTTAATATTTACATCTCCGACTATTATGTGTTTAAATTGTGTTGATTGTCCCAGATAACGATATAAATCTTGATTAAATGAGTTGACATATTGCCGAGGGGATTTATAAATGGCTGTAATTTTAATATTATCTTTATCTCCATTAATGAAAATTTCCAATCCGCTAGTATCCGCAATACATACTATTTTATAACTGAAACATATATGTTCCCTGACAAATGCAATCACGCCATCATTTTTGTTGAATATTCCTTCATTATAAATGCTTTTGTATCCGTCTATATTAAACATATTTAGGTTTTGTATTTGGAATGTTTCGCTCAATATGATAATGTCGTATTTTATTGGTAAGTATTCAAGTAACGCAGCGAATTCTACAAAATTTTGCGAGATACTTCGGATATTCATATGTAATATTTCAAAGTTTTTTACCTCATTCTCATTTTTTCTTAGTTCTGTTAAGTTTGCTATCATTTCGGTTTCATGTGGATTGCAATCGTACTCCTTGATGTACCGATCCATCTTAAAAAACATAAAGCGATCATAGAATACAGTATTTCCCAAATTAAGATGTTTAAAAATTCCGGTTCACTAGTTTTTGTTTTCCCCTCTATTATTTCTTCATCCCCGTATGCTCAGTAGGTTTGAATGTGTTAAATCTAATTAATTACCTGTTCATTCGGGGAACTCTGTCAGGGGACTCTACTTATGCTACACTCTCGATGCAGATCTCGTCCGTATTTTTTGTTTATCCTGACTTTCATGTATTGGAGTCACAGAAGCAGTATTGGTTAATAGTTCGGCTTTTCTTGTATATGGATTTCCCCTTGAGTGCTGGCTTCTGTTGACTGCTTGCGGATTCTTTTGGTTGCGTCTCTCTCCCTGGTTTTCACCTGAGTTGCTGGTTACCTTTCGCCTTCTATGTGCTTCCAATAAAATATCCTCTGTCTCAGGTTCCCCTGCTTCCTTCAGTTCCTTCAGAGTGTACTCCCTATTTCCCACTAATAGCTTGTTTCCCCTTATGTAAGATTTTTCAGTATTTTTAGCTCTTTCTATAGTTAGGTATTTCTTTAATATTCTCAGCTCTTCGCGCTGGACCTTGGTTAAGTCGTCTGCAATTGCTATATCCGTTCCTTTCAAATTTTTGGTTTTTGAAAATATCTCCTTTTTTCTCCAGTAAGAGGCAAATTCCACTTTTATAGGAGAGGTATCCAGCTTCCCCACTATACACATCATTAATGTCTGATTCAGAAATGTCAAGCTCGAGTATTTTACCCAATTCCTGAGCCAGAAGACTTGGATTAATTTTATCGTTAGGTCTGTGTATACCAAACACAACAATATTGTTTTTTTTCTGGTGGCGCTCAAGGATTTCGATTTTGCTTACAAGATTTTCCCTTTTTTTTTTCAAGACTTGAGATTCTGGATTTTAGTGTTCGAATTTCGGAAATTAATTTTGCTTCGCAGTCAGAAACTGTACTCTTAATATCGTTTTTAGAATCAATAATTTCCTTCAACAACACCTCCAGAGAAACATTTCCCTCCTTGCTCATCTTGTGATGTATGTTGGATTTTAGATTTCTTTCTTACGGTTCCAGCCAGGTGTAGTCAACTGTGATAAGAACTGGATCCAAATCTCAGCAACCAGAGCCAACAAATATCAAATGCACTCTTCACACCCTACACCTTTCCAGGTACTATGGTTAAGAAGCTCACGTTTTAAGCTTCACAATGATGTAAATCTCAATATTTTTACTATAGATTTTATAGCTTTTATTAACGAATATTAACAAGACTCATCAATTCACGTGTATCTCATTCTGCTGCACGCATATAACTTGTAATATGGAATACCTTGGTTTCGACCTAACTAAGTGTTACCATTTGAAGACATCCGTATTCTCTGAGCATCATACGAGTGGCAGAATCCCTCATAGATTATATGAATTACATTATTACGTCACGGTATTTACCCGCGTTTTATATGTGTCAAATATTCTGTGGCACCGTAACTTGACAGGTATGCGATGGGTGACAATAACAAAGAGAAGAACATCCTTATGGCATTCTCATTGTATTATGAAGCGGCAGAGAGGACGACTCATGGAAAGAAACCTCCTGAGCGACATAAAACCATACTCGAGATAAAAGTACTTGTGTCTCTCTTGGTAACTCTTAGTAAGTTAACTTCTTTTAAATGCTTCTGATTAATTGCATGCTTTACATTTTTGAATACGACTTTAGTTTTAATGTAAGATCCTCAGTGATTGCACGCTCGTTTACTTGTACTTCCACTCATCGCTTTTCATTCTTGTATTTTTGCTTCAGTATTATTAAATCAGACCGGAATGTTTCAACTAAATTGCATTGCCTTTATATATAACTAAAGCGGCACCCTCACAAGTTGCCTATTTGTATTGTATACTTTCTCTTGTTGCCTGGTTGTTGTTGTATTTATTAATAGTAGTTCTTTATTTGGTATTCCTTGAGCCTGATATGTAATTGATTTGCATGTACTCTTGTGTGATCCCCCGGTTATCTATCTCTGTGTTTGCTTTTATTGTAACGTTCATTAACACACCCAGATGATGGGATACTGTATCTATTTTATAATTTCCTAGTCATTTTGTGTTACATATTTGCCATATGCATGTGCCCGCTTACTTCAAGAGATTGTATTTCTTGAAAACGATGGCGTTCTTTAGGGTAAATCACTGAGTAGTCCTGGTAGAGGACGACGTATCGGGTAGACACAGTAAATAGCTCCGGATATCCAACGCTAATGTGTGAGTGATTGCTGGATCATTGTTTCGAGGTATTGTGATATTCCCATGATTAGTTTGCGTAATCCTTCAGGTAGTGTTCGGCCGTTCTTCAGTAATATCTGTGCCTTCCTGGGCCTTGGCCACCCCGAGGACGCCAAATACAGTCCATTTGATAGTAACTTTTCCGGTCGACTCGAATTATGTTAGATCTCCTCTTCGAGGATATATCCTTGGCATACCGCAGTTACCCTTACCTTACTGTCCATTCAAACTTACCAATTGTAACTGTTAGTTTCTGCACTGCAGTTGAAGGTGCACCGGAAGTGCAGTTGAAGGTGCATGTAGGCTGTATTCTGTTCTCTCTAACACTTTCCACTGTATAAGAATGATATCTGAGTCGAGCAAGTTACCGACCTAACGATATATAGAATTAAGTCATTTAGACCCGGGGCGCTAGTGAGTTCACTGTGTAGCTACGAACCACTGAGTAGATTAAATTTAACAGCAGGCTGATAAATGTTTGTTATCATTCATTGGTGATTGTTGCCTTTGAAGATTACTAATATAAATATATTATTCTGACCTTACTGCGCTTTGAATATTTGAACTTCCCGTCACTGTTGCCTTACTCTCATTAGGTGTAATTGGGCTTGTCTATACAACGTAATGACCTATTCTCCCGCCAATAGACGATAACGATAAAAAGGGTAAGCGTTCTATAGAGTACTTCGTATAATCCCAGATATCTTAGAGAAAACTGTGAAATCCCGGTTATTTTAGAGTACTTGTGTATGGTTTCAGTCCAACTTGATTATTTATGTGATTTAACAGTTCCGAAAATTTCAACACGTAAGTAAATATGTGACATTTTTTATTTGCATGTTTTCCTTTGAATCTTAATGATGATGCCACCCTATATGAACCATAGTCTAAGATACCGCTGAGTTTGTACAGATTCTTGTTATGGTAGGCCAGCTTTAACCTGAAATATTGATGAGTGTGCTTGTAATATGGAATACTAGTATTCCATATTCCATACTTATCCTCATAACATTTCTCACAGAATTCTCATTTTCTTTCAAGATGCCATGGAAAACTGAACGCCGCAATGCAAGAAAGCGATACAAGGAGGAGGATACGGTTAAGGCTATCAAGGCTTTTAGAGAAAGAAAAATGGGATACCTCAAGGCATCCAAAGCTTATATGGTTCCTCGTACAACACTATCCCGTCTGAGTCAGAATAGAACCTAATTTCGCCAGAGGAAGCTGCAGCAACAAGGCTTGGAAGAAAATTTATTTTAGGATCAGAACTAGAGAAGCTACTGGTGAATTACATTTGTAGATGGAGTCTAAATTTAACGGACTTACAATGATAGATTTGAGGCGCATGGCATATAAATTAGCCATAAGAAATAAGATTTAACACCCCTTTTCTACAAATGGTTTAGCTGAATAAATATATTCCTAAAAAGAAATGTGTGAAGAAGAGATCAGCGGATTTTTTGGCCTGCTTGAAAATCCAATGCCATCTTACCTAAGTAATGCGTACAATGTGGACGAAACAGGCTTGACATTTGTTCAAACTGAGTTGGCGTTCGTTATGAGGCTAAAGGGCCAACGTCAAGTTGCTGCATTGAAATCAGCAGAGATAGGGGCTTTGATTACACGAATTAGCTGCATAAATGCAGCTGCGAATGTTCAGCTCATGAAAAGAGCTCCTTCTGGGTCCATATGAGTTGCACATCTATCGGGTTGGGTACAGTCTCATATTTTCACATAGTGGTTTCGTCACTTCGTCCAGTACACTAAACCAAGTCAAGCAAATCCTATCACTGTTAGTCTTTGACGGCCACTACATCGACGTTATCGACCTTGCGAAGGAAAACCACTTCACTATTTTATGTCAGACTCCTTATTTCCACCTTTCAGATGTCTTGTTTACTGAACTCATAATTAAAATGTTTTTCAGTCGGTTCATTAAAAAAACTCACAGCTGGCATCAAATATTTGACATTTACGTACTTTTATTAAGTATTTTGCATACGATTCGAGTTTTTTAGTTTCTTTCACTTTGTTGTTGAGAAAAAGTTATTATTCCTGAATTTGAAATTCCTTATTCTCAGATTGAAATGAGAGATGGTTGTCTTGTATACCCGTGCCAACGGAAGTGGTCCTGAAGCACGTCACCTCCATGCAGAGGCTTATCACGATCGTCAACTTCCTTCTAATTTGACGTTCAATCAAGTTTTTAGACGATTGTGGGAAACTGGTTCTTCAAAAAAAAATGCTCGTGATACTGGACGTCCAAGATCTGTAAGTATTCCAGAAGTTGAAGAGCAAATTTTAAATACTGTGGCTGAAAATCCCGGTACAAGTGTAGGAAGAATTTCAGGTGAAGCAGAAATAAGTGGCCCTCTTGTCTGGAGAACTATGCATCAACAACTTCTTTATCCATTCCATATTCAACGCGTGCAAGCTCTTAATCCTACTGATCATCAAGCCAGAAGAACATTATGTTCTTCTGGTATGGGTTTTAACAAAGACTGCTGAACATCCGCATTTTACCAAAGATAGAATTTTTAGCTCTTATAATAGCCATATTTGGACGGCTGAAAACCCACACGTCATTCCTGAATCCAGGAATCAACAGAGTTTCAGTATGGGGTTATTTGAAAAGCCATTGAATAACATCGAAGAGTTGCAATATCGGATGGAACTATCCTGTCAAACGATCCGAACACAGGTCTTTTTGAAAGAGTACGTAATTCCTTCATGGGACGAGGCACTTTCTGCATTTCAGTGGACGGTGATCATGTGGAACCTCTTCTGTAAAACACTAGAAGTCAAAATTAAATCGAATATCTTCTATAATTTATCGTATTTGTTTGCGCTGGTAGTTAATATTTTGAAAACCAAAAATCCCAAAACGGTTCATTGGCGGATCCATGTTTATATAAAACTTTTTACTTATTTTGAGATCTAGAATTAGCCCCCAAAATATAGAAACGTCTTGTAGGATTAACAAATAATTATTTTCATTATATTTTTCATTAGAAAAGTTGACAAAAGTTTACCTCTATGAGAGAATAGGTTTGCACTCACAATGTTAACCTTGTGTAATGGGATGAGCACATAAAATTGCTGTATATAAACAATTTAAAATATCTAGAAAGAAGATAATTCATAATGTCTGAAGAGAAATCAATAACTCATTGGTATTTCCCCAACCAATTTATGTATTTCCCTGATTTACAATTTCAGTTTCAAGGATATACTTTTCTCGTTTGAGTAACTTGGAGCTCTGCATCCCGATTGAAATGTCTTGAAGAATATTTCACCAATGGCTCAGAACTAGCTAGGTATGCACCACGTATTGAAAAAACATACTCCGCGATATATTTCATGAATTACGATATTGATAGATAATCGAGGTCACCGAAGAAATGGGGCAATCTTCGTGTAATTTTCTTCCTATAATTACAAGAAGTTATGCGAGTCCAAGGAGCTCGGTAATCGAAAAACTAAATGATCGGCCTTATATTGATAGTCAAGATGATGCATAGTCGAAAATGATGGGTAAGTATGCTGGAAATTTATAGTTTTTGTGTTTTCAAACCAGAATTTAAATACATGATGATACGGTTATTTGTTTCAACTGGTAGTTCTTATGTTTTGTAGTTGTGATAGTGATTGCCATCTGTAGTAGTTAAATAATTACAATAAGCTGAACATTTTAAGTATTCTCTGAAAGAAAATCCATATTTTTCACGAAAAACTATAGACTGAATTTGACATCGCCATTTCATCAGAGGAGAACTTGAAATAGTGTTGAGCGCATATTCAATTTTTTTTTCAATTTTTTTCCTTTTGATTGTTTGCATTCCCGTTTTAGACGATGAACATATGATTTTGACTTCAGTTGGTGATTTCCTAAACGAAAGAAATGTGGGACATTTCCTTCAACGTCTCTGAAGCGTTTAGTTCCTAAGTATTCGTATGAATCTATAAAGAAATTCTGTAATTTTAACTTTGACACTGAAATTTCTTGAATCAAAACTGATCTGAATGAAATGAAACTGGTACCGAAAATTCAGATTAATTTTCTATTATGGAAGAGGACCAGCGGCTATCACAAAAGTTGATATGTCCTTCGAAAGCACACTAAATGAGATAGTTTTAGTTGAAATAAAAACATGTCCATAATTAATAATTTTTCATCGATAAACCATTTGAGAAATACGACTGATTTAGTTCACTTCAGAATCGTGATATTCATATCCTTATCACGCCCACAGTAAAAATTTTTAGCACGCAGAACATCTTTTCTTGTAGCAAATTCAATGTTGTTTCCAGATATGTGATCAAATTTGATGAGGCTACAAGGATAACTGAAGTATAATTGATTTTATGAAAAAACTTGAAATATTTCGTGAAGTCAAGGACTGTTAAATTGAAGAATAACCATTAACATTTCGACCATGTGTATGACACTTTTTGTTGCAAATTTCTTGTATGATCTCCTATTGAAGGTTGGCCCTTTTAAAAGTAGGGATATGAGGTGTCTTGAGATTCATCTCCATTGTTATATTTCTTACTGCTCACGCCACAGATTTAGGTAAAAGTGGGGCAGTCCAGATTTGCGACTCAAGCGGTTACATTAAACGGCCAGTTTCATAAACAAAATTGAAAGGCTCCTTTATGAAGACCCTTTATGAAAAAGGATCCTTAAAATGGGACCATCAGTTTCATAAAAGCACATCGACCGTCCTTTACTCAAAGCTTCCTTTAATGCGCCGGTCATATGTTTCCGACCTTTGGCTATCCTGAGAACTAGTGATTTTACGAATATACTTGGTGATATTCTCTAAAAAGTGTGAGTTATGCGTCTTTTTGAAATAAAAAAGAAAATAAGCATAAATCAGTCTTTGCATAAACAAGGTTATGTGCAGAAGACAATATATTGGAATTTATATCATTATTACGTGCGAATTGCTATATTTTAGTAAACGTGAGTTATATAAATGAATATGGGAGAAAAGAAGAAAAAAAGTATTACTTTAAAACATGAGGAGGAACTAGGTCTCTTGAAATTTATTGAAAAAGAGGATTCAATGTTATATGATAATGAATGAATGCACTTTTTCGGAAAAGCGGTATTAAAATTCTATCAGCATTAATGCAGACTATGAAATCCCCTCAAATTTGAATTAAAAACAGAAATTTCAATAACACATAATATTTTTATTCCTTTATTCTCTCTTGAAACTTTTTCAGATGTTACCTAAAGTAAAACAATGAATCGAAAATACAAACATAGAAACCTATCTAATTACATACCTTGTAAAATCTTATGAAAATTATATGAAATCTTGTCATGTTGAAAACACAATTTGGATATGAAGAACAGTTTCACAAGCGGCAAAAAAATTTATTTTCAATTATCATACAAATATAAATTATAAAGTAGCAAAATGTTCATTAATAATCAACTGTCTCATATGACGAGCTGCATCAAAATCAATACATACCTTAAGTAAAATCATATGAGAATTATATATCTTGACATGTCGAAGGCACAAATTGAATATGAAGAATAGTTCCACTAGTGATAAGCAAATTCTTTTTCAATTATCCCACAAATATAAATTGTAAATTAACAGAATGTTCATTAATAATCAACTGCCTCACTTGATGAGCTGCATTAACATTAGTTGAATCTGTTTGAAAGTTCTCTTCCTCCTACACATCATGCAATCATTCATTTGAAAATATTTCGTCCATATCTACAGCTATATTGTGGAATACAGCGGAAGCAACAATAATTGTCCTTATGGTTGGAAAATTAACACTCATTCCTTTAGAAAGTATAGGAAAACGACGTTTCCAAACTCCATACTTTCTCTCCACCACATTTCTAGTTCGTATAATTGTCTCTTTATATTAATTTTCAGCTGCAGTTATAGCTTCCGGTAACTTTGTCATAAGATAAGTCTGCAAACTATAACCACTATCACCAAGTAACAAATGCGGTCCAAATTTACCACTCTCAAATTATCCCTTGAAGACACTGTTATTAAAGATGGTTTGATCATGTGTTGAGCCAGGTCATCTAGCTACAAATTTCTGATTCTCAAGTCTGAATCAGATACGGTTTGAACGTTAAGGGCAAAATAATGTTTTCGACATCGAAAGATCTCTGCATCATCACCACCCGGAGAAGTGCTTTTAATTAATGTGCAATTTATAGCACCAATGACACGTGCAAAAATAGCAATTGCTTAAAACTTTCTGCTGCTTGTTTTTCATGATCACCTTCACACATCATTATATATTGTGGACACAGGGATGCGATTGCAAAACATACTCTTCGAATAATTCTAGAAGCAGAAGGTTTAGAAATTTCCATGAAATCTCTGGCTGTTTGTTATCAGCATATTTCCAGTTCCATAGAATCTCAATGTCAAAAATAGTTGGTTTATCGGTTCGATACAGCTGCCTCTAAAAACTGTCAATTCAATGATTTGGTTACGGAAAATTTTATCAACAAAATAATAAATCGAAATTTGTTTCCCTGTTAGATGGGAAGTACAATTGATCTGCAATTTTTTGAAGCAAAGATAAAACCGTTGGTTTTGTCAGGTGAAAAAATTGAAGAAATATATATCATCTAATGTGGAAAAATTGTGGCCCCTCCTTCTGTAAATTTTTGGTCTTCTCACAATTATTTCTTCATCATCTGATGCAAGAACTAGAGCTTGAATCAGCATTCAGCATTTGGTGCAACATGTTTCGTAGTACGCTAAAATCAAACAAAATGGGCAAATGTGACACAGGAAGGTTATGTCCACTGTTTTTGTGTTTACCGAGCACCTGCGCAGTAACGAGCTTCTCGTTAAAGGATCCTTTTCCAGCCGTAGAGGGCCGATTTTCTCACTTTGAGATGAGGACGATTTTAAGTTCCCTTTAACCTTAAAATTTGCTTATGAAACACGTTTTATAATTAAAGGAGACATTTTGGGAAAAAGGAGACTTTAATTTCGTTTATGGAAGAGGCAGTTAGAAAGCAGAGCCAGAAAGCGGCAGTTGGTTCACGACCGCCAGGGAAGCAGGAAGTTCGAGGACATTAGAGTTCGCGGCAGTATTGAGGAGAAAGAAAGAACTTAGACGAGAAGGTAGACATTTCGCGAAGAAAATCGATGAGTACTTATTCGAGACGCAGTACATTTGAACAAAGTTCAAAAATAGAGTTTAAAGACAAAATACTTCAGAAACTCAGTTAATATTGTATTTTCAAGACGTTTGAGTATGATTTCAAAATTGAGAATGAACTGAATATAGTACACTTTGTGTTTATTCCACACTAAGGAAGACATAAGTCGATTTATCTATCAATAACCTAAGACATTGATATAAAATAACTTATACTTATAACTATTTTTTCGAAGTTATGAGTTTATTAGAAAGGCTGAACCTTTACATTTACGAATGGAAAACAATATCATTCAAATAACCGCCACAACTTGCTGCAGTACCATATCGATCAATCTAATTTTTCAGTGCATTGTCGATATCAACTTCGGATTCGTGTTTCAAGGCATCAATCGCTTCTGGATAGCTACTTTATCCTATCTTTAACGGATTCTCACAAAAATAGTCCTCCGAGATGAAAATGAGCTTGATCGCTAAAGATAATTTTTCTGGAAAAATGCCCATCTTTGGCCATGCAAATTCTCCTCAGTGAAGTGCGAGAAATTTTCATTTCTTGGGCACGATGACGAGTTGATGTTGAAAGATGTTTAGCAATATTCTGGGCTAGAGCAGCAAATTTTTCAGGTGTGCTTACTGCATGAGAATGTTCTATCAATTATTGATTCAATTTTCGCCAAAAAATTTAAGAATTGCTTTGAGGGTATTTCATTTCTATTGAACGTTCACGCACATTTCTAATAGTTTGGATAGAAGATTCACCACTTCGGAAATATGTTTTTGATATTTTCCAGTATTAATCAAGCGTAAATCGATCCATTCCGTTAATGTCAAATATCAAACTAACTTTCTGACTAAAGAAGAATTATAGAAATGTTGCCAAACTCGAAATGTTCACTACTTCTAGATGCAAACTCTAGATGGTCCACCTTTTAATTCCATAGTTATCATAGTTATTAATAAAATAAATGAATCACTTGGCACAAGATTCACAAATGTTTAATGTTTGGTCATAGACATATGTTTCGGGTTTCAACCCATTTTCAAAACTATGGAGAATTTACTGGATTTCTATATTTTTCAGACAACAGTTTTAAGTGACGGGATTTTTTTTTATTTGAGGTTGTTAATAGTGAGTTATAGTTATTATATATGTTGACGGTATTTGCTTATTTTCAAAAGCAATTGTTATTTAAAGATGTCAGCAATGGGGATAAAGGAAATTCCAACTCATCATTCGTTATCGCCAGATGTTTCTTATGACCATGGAAAATTATTGATGAAATTTGGCGACGAACTAATTAACTCAATAAATTAATTAAAAGTAGTATTTTGGCTGGCCTCACATAATATTTTCATTTACGCGATTAACTTCATCGTTTTATCATTTTTATAATGCGATTCGGATGAAACAGTAGCGTATCATGATATATAATTAGGAGAACATGATTTATTTTGGAAAGTAACGATTCTGAAGTGAACAAAATCAGTTATATTTTTTCAATGGTTTTATCGATGAAAAATCATTAATTATTGACATGTTTTCTTTTCAGCAAAAAATAGCTCATTTAGTGTGCTTTCCAATGACATATCAACTTTTATGCTAGCTGCTTGTTCTCTGCTATAATATCATGGCTAAGAAGATAACAACGAATAGTTGAAATACTCCAAACCTAAATTTGCTCTATCCTGAAGCTCTTTGTGATTGAATATCAAAGAGAAACATTGAATTTACAAACTGTCAGTTTCTGCCGCCTAATAATTTTGGTTGTTAGTACCTTTTCTTGAATCCAATGAAATAACTCAATTCGTTATAAATATTCTAGAATAAATCGAGAAAGTGATGCCTGTTTTTTCAAACTTCGAATATCAAGAAATGTTGTTCATTTATGGATTTGCTCGAGCAGCGGTTCGAGAGTACGGTTTGCGTTTCCCAACAGACGACAGCCAAATAGAAAGACATTTGTTTAAGTGCTCAGGCAATCAGGTGAAACCCTGCTATACTTCAAGCTGTCCGGGAAGACCCCACAAGTACCCGTCGAATTGGTTGTATATTGAGGATTCATCATTCTACAGTATATCGAGAATTAAAAAAAAATAAGATTCATTTATATCATTTGAAAAGGGTGCAGGATTTGTTACATTCTGTACATGAATAAGTTGAAAGAGTGGGGGGACGATAGGATATTATGGACTTTGAAGCCACTCTGACGAAATTGGGTATGATAAATGTTCGAAATAGCTATGTATGGAAAAGAGAAAACCCCAATGCGACTGTTGTTTCTTCTTTCCAACATGAGTTAAGGGTCAACGTTTGAAGAATTTATTACATTAATCCAAATCAGCTCAACAGACATATTGGATGAAACGCCCTTGACTAACAGACAGAATGCCTGGTTTTAAATGGATGTCTGTCAAGCTCATAATAGCCGAAATGTACGGGACTTCCTGACAGAATATTTTGGAATGCAATGGATTTGAAGGTATGGTCCCGTAACATGGCCACCACGGAACCCCGATCTTACACCTATGGATTGTCATATCTTGAATACCTTGAAAGAAAAACTATATCAAATACGCGTTCAGACTTGAGAGGATCTGATCGAAAGAATAAAATCATGTTATGCAGAAATGCGTCAGAAACGTTGTGAACTTTGCAGTGTTGTAGATTCAGTAAGAAAACGATGTGTGAAATGTATTGAACCAGACGGGGGACATTTTGAACAATTCTTAAAAGTAGTAGTAGTAGTCTGTTTTCTTTACATTTTTTCATAAAATCTGTATTATCAAAATTTGATTTCTTCGTTTCAAATATTTTGATTCGACAGCTAAATTCATTATTTCCATAAGAATTACTTTGATATTCAGTCACAAAGAGCTTCAATACAGAGCAAATTTAGGTATGGAATATTTCAACTTCTCGTTGTTATCTTCTTTGCCATGATATTATGGCTAGCGTCAAAGTTGATATGGCATTCGAAAGCACATTAAATGAGGAATTTTTTGCTGGGGAGAAAACATGTCCATAATTATTAATTTTCAAATAATAAAACCTTTGGAGCAACATGACTGATTTTATTCACTGCCGAATCATGACATTCATCTTCTTACCACGCCCTCAATGAAAAGATTTTGGCACACAGATTTTCTTATCTTCTAGCAATCAATGCCGTTTCCAGATATGTGGTCAAATTTGATGAAGCTACAAGGACAACTGAAGTATAATTGGATGCAAAAACTTAAAATATTTTGTGAAATCAAGAAATGTTAAATTGAAGAATAACCATCAACATTTTGACAATGTCTTATATAACATTTTTTGTTGCAAATAACTTTTATGATCTCCCCTTGAAGTTTGGCCCTTTTAAAAGTAGATACCCTGTATATGAGTGGTAAGATTTCACGTGAATGGCTCAGATAGGAATTCATCGCCTTCCATTGTCATCCATAAGAGAATATTGAGAATTCCGAGGAGCAGATATCCCCAGTTTGGATTCCGAAATGCATTAGGAACAAGGAAGACCATCTAAAGCATACAAGTGTATGCATATTTCGTCGATTATAAGAAGACTCTTGATGGAGTTCGACATCAAAAGATGATGCAGATACTGAAGGATATTGGCCTGGATGAAACGGACTTTCGAATGATAGCTGGAATCAATCTACTTCAGTCAGAGCCGGTAAGGGACAACATAAAAAGCAAAAATACTGAGAGTTGTAAGATAATGTTGTTTTCTCTCCCGATTATTGTTCAATCTTTGTTCAGAATTTATATTCAGAGAAGTATTAGAAGACTCAGAACTTGGTATTCTTCTTAATGGAGAGAGAATCAATAATATTCGATACACTGGCTATACTGTCATTTTCGCAGACACTTTGGAGGCACTGCAATATCTTATGAAAAAGCTTTCAGCTTCAAGTCAACCATATGGCCTCGATATCAATATACATAAAACGAAATAAATGATTATCAGTTATAAGTTAACTTGCGGTACTTGCCATTTTGTATATGTTGGTCAGACAGGAAGATCGTTCCAGATGAGACTTAGGGAACATGAAAAATGTTATTGTAAAAAAAGGGAAATTCAACCTACGCAGAGCACCTTCTAGACACAGGACATAGTTTTAATAGTAACTTTGGAATTTTACACTCAGAAAACAAAAGTTTTAGATTAAACTTGGTAGAAACTTTAGAAATTAATAGATATCATAAAAGAAAAATATTATTGAATAACCAAACAGAATTAAGTAACTCCCCTTTGTTGAATCTTTTTTTAATCATTTTTCAGATTCCCAAAAGAATTGTAAAACACTCTTCACCCCCTCTATTTTTGTTATATCCATGTACTATAAAATGAATTTCTTGTTCATGGTATACTCAGTATTTTGTAATACTCACCTGAAGAAGTCATGGTTTGACGTAACGATCGTAGTGTTAATAAAATATTAGCGGAAATTAGAATATTGTTTTTATTCATATTTTCAAGATGAATTTCCGTCAAGTAAAGACCGAAACAATCATAGATTATCAGTAAGAAAAACACAAATGAGCTTAACATCAACCAACATCTTATAGAAGGAGTAAGCAGCTTCACTTACCTCGGAGTTAATTTGAATGAACAGTGTGGATAATTCACAGGAAATACGCAGTAGAATTGAGAAAGACCGATCGGTGTTCGACAGGATGAGAAATTTGTTTAGAAGCCATCACATAAGAGTCAACACCAGAATAAGACTCTTGCGTTGTTATGTATTCTCCGTTTTGTTCTACGGTGTAGAATCGTGGATACTTACTCAAGCCACAACAGAAAAACTTGAGGCCTTCGAGAGGTAGAGAATCTTGATAATATCGTGGATCGAAAACATAGCGAACAATGAATGAAGTTCTCAGAAGATTTAGTAAGGACAAAGAGGTGGTGGAAACTGTGAAAATTCGGAAACTCCAATACCTTGGATTAATAATGAGAAATGAAAGTGGATTCCAAATGCTGCAGACCATATTGCAGAGTAAAATGATGGGAAAACGGGGAGATGGAAGGGGACGAATTTCATGGTTAAAAAATCTTAAAACTTCTATTGGACAGCAGAACGTCATCTAGCAAAGACCTCAAGTTTCTTGGTGCAACTCTGCTTTGTTTGCAGTGTTTTCAAAGATTATCGACAACCTCATCTAAAAGTTATCAAGTTATACATTGACAGTATTACTTATGAAATATTGAAAAAAATGGACCAAATTAATAAATTAATGAAAAGGCTGTAATTTTCTTAAAAACAAATTTTAGAAATCACTATGTTTCACTACCAATAAAAAGATATATTACACATTTTCTAGTGACTCGAGTTTCGGGAAATGAACTATCCCATCATCAGACAACTTTAATTATGATCAACTTCCAAATAGTATTGGCTGAAACAATTCATTATCTGTAATTTTCTTATTTGAATTTGTGCATCTACCCTGATATCGCAAAAATGTTCAGTACGTCGCTGTCAATCTTAAAATAATTTATTTTTATCAAAACAAATGAATAAAATGGGAGGATTTCCCGAAATATGTCCAGAAGTTTAAAAAAATATTTATTGTTTATTCTTGTTATCAGTATCAGGGCCTATAAATAAAATCCTTCTTTCAATATGAGTAATAATATCAAATATGTGTGCCATCAAATTTGCGATATTTTTAATATTTGCGAACGCCGTTTGTTTAATTAACGGGATAGCCCTGAATGAACTGAATTGGAGACCAGGGGATATTATTAAATGCAAACTTGAAGGAGTCCTTGGATTTTTCGGATACTATCATTATATGATAGGAGGTGATGAACCGAACCATGTTATTGCTGTGCTAAATTATGGAGGTAAGTGTCTAATATTTGTATTTTTGTCATAAATATGACAGCTGGATGCGTTGTATTTTTGGGGCGGAAACTAGTTTCAGGTTACTACCAAATACTAATTTTTTTTGTAACATTTATTGAAATTTACAATCTACTTTTTACAAGCATTAAGTAAATGTGATGTGTTGTAAAGAGACATGTAGAATACATCAAATATTATTACTACTTCTTTGAAGTACTTTCCTTGAAGTCAGTTGGCCAAGTCCTCTGTAATCTTATGTTGAATGGGTTTTCTGCCAGCTAATCTATTATGATGTTTTCATGTCCTTCCAGGGTTTGGTAATATTTTCTTTAACGTTTTCTGATTTTATCACTAACGTAGGAGATCTTCAAAGCATTGTGAATTGTCAAATTAGAAACATACCATTAAACGTAATATGTTTTATTGAAGTCGCTGTATAATTGGCATATTGGAAGTTTTAGAACATCCCCAGAATTGGATACCCTATGTCCATATTGGTTTTACAATGGCTTTATAACTCAATAGCTTATTTAGGAGAGATAGTTTCGATAGTCTGCCCATTAGCCAATCCATTTGTCTCATTTTGATGTTTACTTGTGTCTGTTTAGCTTGAATATATTGGTTTCCAGTGAGGCGTAAGTCTAATTGAATACCCAGGTATTTTGCTTCCGTTTTAACTGGAATTTGTTTATCATGTTGCGGACATATATCTCTGTTGTTGGCAAATGTAACTTGTCCAGATTTTGTGTTCTTGATGGTACCATTGTACCCGTTCATTCAAATATTTCTGAGGGTTTTGGAAGCTGTTGCTGCATTCTCAAGGATGACAATATCGCTATGTCATCTGCAAAAGTGGCTTGTGTAGAGTTCTGCTTTTCTGGAATATTGGATGTATAAATCAAATAAAGCAATGGATCCAATATACTTCCCTACGGAATCATTGCTTTACCTCGGATAGGTAGAATTTCAAATCAGATGGTAGAGCTGTGGAAGAAGTTTTTGCCATTTGAAGAATTATCCACTATGGCAAACTTTGTCAAAAGCTTGAGATGAGTCCAAAAGTGCAGCAGTGCAGTATTTCTTTTCTTAGACGCTTGTTAAAATGGTGCTCATTGATCCGTGAATTTGATGTGTTGCTGCATTATTTTCTCTAGATCCTAGTTGATGGTTTAGTAGAAGTTTGTGTAGATCGGTATAATTCTAAAATTTTTTTGAACAGAAGTTTCTCAAACAATTTTCCCAAAGTTTCTAATAGGCTTATCGGCCTAAAGAATCTTACATCGTGTTCTGGTTTGCTAGATTATTATTTCTGTATATTTTTAGATGGTGGGAAATTAAGATACACTCATCATTTGGATGTATTTCGTATTGAGTAATATTATAGCTTTTTGTGGCAGTTTTTTCAGAATCTCTCCACTTTTCAGATCAAAACCGGGTGCTTTTTTATTTTTCAGCTTCTTGATCTCGTGAAAAACTTCTTTGGTTTTGAAAGGTTTCATGGAAAGAGATATCCGACAAGCACTATCCAAGAATGACTCAATATCAATCAGTAATATCTGGGGTGAGTACTTGTGACAAGTGTGTTGCAAATAAGTTTGATTTCTCCTCATCAGATTTGGCCCATTCTCTATTTATTTGTTTGATCGAAGGTTTTCGTTGTACAGGTCTTTTGTATTTTTTTTGTAGCTTTCCACATAGTGAGATCGCCGCTGTTGTCTTTATTTTGAATGTCGTATTGGAATCAGTGCGTACAGCTCAGTGGTAGAGAATTGGGATCGTGACCGGAAGGTCAGGGTTCGAATCTTGTTCAGCTGGAAAAGAAATTTTCTTGTTGGACGGGTGTCGGCCACCATTTCACTGTAGGGTCAAAAATTAACAGTACTGTGGCGCAAGGTCGCAGTAACAAAGCCTACCCTAACACACCTGAATTCCTGACTCGCACAAACTGAAATAGCTTCTGAGGGATCTTCGCAAAAGATCTAGGAGTATCGGGATAATAATGATAATAGTTGTGAGTTGAAATGTTCTTGTAGTTTTTTATGGAGTGCTCTCCGTCCAGTCGTTTATTATTTTCAAAGTATTTTTATGAAATGTTTTAAGAATTTCAATAGATTCTAGGAAATTTAATATTTTGGCATGTAGAATAGATAAGTTGTCAATTGAGGGGAAGGAATGACCGTTTTCAATACAGTGGCTACAAATGTTGAATTTCTTACCCCTCCATTGACAACCCAGTAATTCTACATCTAGAACAGAAAATTAAATTACCAAGAATCCAATGAAATTTTTAAAGCAATTCATAAAAATAATTAGAAAATAATGAATGACGGACTTATGTCAATTCGAAATCTTTGAAGTATTTCGAAAAAGTATAAATTGACGAACATGACCAAGGTACTAACGCCCAAAACCTACAATGAAAATTTAATTCCCTAAACCTTTCCGTTCGAAAGTTTTGCCGCCTCTTCATTTGAGACCATGTATATTTATCGTCCTAAATTGAGGGGTGGACCAAATAAAATTTGCATTTTTGATCTGCTTTAAATTTAATTTGAATCTTGACATTTACGAATAAAGAAAACATCTTTCAAATGACCTCCACTACTGGCTACAATACGCCATCCGATCAACCTTATTTTTCAGTACATTGTCGATTATTTGGGACCCAATTTCATGAATGGAAATTCATCCTCAAACGATACCACAAAAAATAGACCAACAGAGTCAAATCACAGCTTCATCGCTAAAGATGATTTTTCTAGAAAAATGCTCATCCTCAGCCATGCAATCATAGCCCATGGAGTGAAGTCAAAACACTTCTTGAACTAGTTGAGCTTTGCAAGCCTTCATACCGAGGTTTTTTGACTAAATTCACCTCAGAGAAGTTCGAGAAATGTTCAGTTCTTGAGTACTATAACGAATTGATGTTGATAGATGTTCATTCAGCCACATTCTGGGTTACATCAGCATTGTTTTCAGGTCTGCTCACTGGACGAGAACGCGAACGTGTTAGTTTATCAAATAACGATTCAGTTTTCACGAACAAATTGATCCACGAATTGCCGCGAGGGCATCTCATTTCTATTGAATTTTTCACGTAAATTTGTTTGGAAGATTCACCAATTTGGAAATAAGTTTTCAATATTCACCACAGTTTGGTTTAAGCGTATGTTGACCTTGTTCGTTAATGTTAAATTTTGAAGTAACTTTCTGTTGAAAATCTAATGACAGAAATATTGGCAGACTCGAAATAACCAGTATTTCAAAATGCAAATTCTAGATGGCCCATCCTTCAAATATGAGTGCCGATGAATAAGTGGTAAGAGCACATAGCTCGTAACCGAAAGGTCGCGGGTTCAAGTCCTACTCATGGGGGAAAAAAAGTTTCTAGTTCAACGGGTTTCGGCCACCATTTCAATGTTGGGTCGATAATTAACAGTGCTGTGACCTAAAGTGGTGTAAGATCACTGTAACAAAGCCTACCCAGAACACAACTCCTAACTCGCACAAGCTGAAAAAGCTTCTGAAGGATCTCCACAGACGATCATTGAATATCAGATACTGAATTGTTTCAGCCGTTACTATTTGGTAGTTGATCATAAATAAAACAAATTGTAGAAATTACTATGTTTTACTACCAAAAATATATATTACACATTTTCTTGTGACTGGAGTTTCGGGAAATTTACTATCCCATCATCAGACAACTGAAGACCTAACAGTGTTACAGTGGTTTTTAAACAAAAGTGATAAATATTTTAAATATTTCAACAGATACTCGGTAACACCTTATAGTGGTACAGAGGTTTACAATCGGAACGTGATAAAAAACCGGGTTTAAAAAAAAGGGGCCTTCCAACAGATATCGGAATGTCGGCAATCGACAAAGAAGGTTGTTAAACAGATGGTAACCATTCAAATATCTTAAAAATTATTTGAGATATTTAAATGAGTACCAAAGAAGGTTGCTAAAAAGATAGTACCCATTTAAATATCTCAAAAATTATTATATTTGAGATGTTTAAATGGGTACCATCTGTTTAACAACCTTCTTTGTCGTTTGCCGACATTCCGATATCTGTTAGAAGGCCCTTCTTTTTTAACCCGGTTTTTTATCGCTTTCCGATTGTAAACCTCTGTACCCCTATTAGGTGTTAGCGAGAATCTGTTGAAATATTCAAAATATTTATCACTTTTGTTTAAATACCCCTGTACCACCGTTAGGTCTTCAGTTGTCTGATGACGGGATAGTTCGTTTCCCGAAACTCGAGTCACAAGAAAATGTGTAATATATATTTTTTGGTAGTAAAACATAGTAATTTCTACAATTTGTTTTAATTTTAATGGAATATCAGGATAATATAATGATATGATTACAACAAGTTGTAAAAATTAATATGTTTTACTGCCAAATAAATTTATATTTTGCACATTTAATTGTGACTTGAGTTTCGGGAATTAACTCTCATCTTCAGACAACTGAAGACTTAACAAACAGAACAGGGTATTTATGCAAATATAGAGGTAGAAGAGGTAATAAAACAGGTTGAAAAAGTTTTTAAATGAGAGGACTCCTAACCACTATTAGAATGTCGTCAACTCAAAGAAGATTGGTAAATAGATGTTACTTATTTAAATATCTCAAAAATTTTGGATTTGCATAGATCCGTATGCAAATTATTTTTACATTATTTTTATTGTGAACTAATTTGAAAATTTCAACAGATTCTAAATAATCAAGTTTCTTTCCTTTTCATTCTACATGTAAAATACAAGTTCATCTATTGTCGGAAAAGTATGGCCGTTTTCTAAACAATGAGCGGCAAAAAGCCAAGGTTTTCACATTTTACCTGTAAGTTTAAATGATGATATATACCTGGATTTTGCAAACAATCACTTATTCGAGATTTTAGAAGTTTTAACAATAAACGAGTGAAGATCTCTATTTTTTGAACACGATGGAGATCCATCGCATTTTGATAGAAAGTGTCATAATTGGCTGAGAACCCATTTTCCGAATCGATGGATTGATAGAGAAGCAGAAACTCCGATTCATTGGCCTCCTCAGTCATGCGATTTTAATCCTACAGCTTGGTCGTGTCTTAAGGAAATAGTCTATGCTACAGAGGTTAATTTACGTCCATAATTGGAAGACAGAATCCAACGTCACTTGACGTCACAGCTGATTCTCGACCGTTCAGAAGTTTAATGGATTCGTTAAAAAAAAGGATAGACTTGTGTATTCGTGAAAGCGGAGGACATTTTGAAAATTTACTCTAATTGAATTTCATTTTATGTTCTTAGTCTTTATTTTAATTTTCTTTTTTTGATTTTCTATTTACTCAATAAATTAATCACTACTTTATACCAGCATCGGTTATTACTTCATAATTTTCAAATTAAAATATTCCGAAAACGGAACACAGTATCGAGTTTCAACACGAGTATCTTATTGGCCTAATATTTAATGATCTTTAAGTACACTGGAAATTTTGATTGATAAATCTTACCCCAAAAATTTCTGTCCAATACTAATCAGATATAAAACAATTTCATGGGATGTATCAGCGTCCAAAACATATTCGTATGAAATTTCATTACAATGTTGATAGTACTTTCGGCAAAATTGTAAAAAATGTGTTCACTTTTTTTTTTCTTCAACGCCCTTTATCTTAAATACGAATGGCGTTACGAAATTTTTTTACTGAGCAAACCCCAATTATTTTCCAGTTTCCTACCTATCCTAGCCGAGGTCACCCCTTTTTGAAACACTCTGTACCTATGTACCTATATTGTTTCGAAGATATCTATTTTTTTTACTTTTCGGTCCCAGACGTACAATTTCGAGATGATCCTAATCTGGAAAGGCACGATTTTTTGAAAATTTAAGCCAATCATTGATCATTTAACGCTTTGAGATATTATGCGCTTGTTCCAGAAAGCAGCGTGCTATCATTTCGCCCATATATGATGATCCGGGGTCTAAAGTAATCCTATCCGCCTGGCTGTCCGTGAAAACGCTAACTTTCGAATGACAAGAGCTAGAGCCTTGAAATTCTGAGGGCAGGTTTAAGGTTTGAATACCTCTTCAAAATTTTCAGGAGATATGGACGTTTGAACAAATTCGCTCCTGACTTCACGTCAGTGCATTTCTTGGCTTGTTTTCAAAGTACTATATTATTTTCTTAGATAAAATGAAACATATTTCAAATAAATATAGTGTAACTAAAGTGAAAAATAAAGTGAAAGTTTTTTATTTTCGATAAAAATATATTATATTTCTTAGATGATGGGAGAATTGAGGATTTACACCAAGAGGACTTCAGAAAGGGTATACAGAGAGATGATTGTCAGAATATGGGTAAAGGGAGCTCGGCAAGGAGTGACACAATTGAGCGTGCCAAGAAGTGGATTGGTCGAAAATTTGCTTTCAATCTTTTTACTTGTAATTGCCAACATTGGACAAACTACTGGACAACTGGATCATCTGGTAAATGGTATCTAAATCAGTCTTTCAGAGAAACAGGCTACGATTGCCCAATATAATTCAACGAGAATTTTGATGATCTATTAGTAAGATTATACTGACAGGAAGTATATAGTAAATAATGAGTTGGGTATTCTTGAAAAGCAAGTATGCAATAAATTCGTTTGTACTCAATATCCTGTAGATTTTATTTCTTTTTCCCTCAAACATTTCTTCTCTTTAAAATAATAAGATAGGTTTTTTACTTGATAGAAGGATTATTACAAAATTTGAATGTTAAAACAGATTTAATCTGTTAGTGTCCTATGATTTATATTTAAAAAATTCTTAATATAAACTTTTAGAATTAAATTAATGTCTCAATAAGTGCAGCTTATATTTAATAGAAATATAAAATCAAAATTCATTATATAATATCTAATGGAAAAAATAACCCAACGAATATAAATTGTCAATTAAAATTAATAAATGAATATTTGAAGGGGACAAAATTTTGTTTCTGATCTTTCAACTATGAAAACTAAATCCTTCTCAAAAATACTTAGTACTCATTTAAATATTAAGTGGGACTGAGGAGGTTTTGTTGTTGAAATTCTAAATTGCTTTTTGAAGGTATGCTGCAGGTTCTAGAAATTACTTATTTGAAGTAAGTTATTTTTGGAGAAGTTTTTGAGGAAATGTTTTGCATTTTTGGAAAGAGATTTGGTTGTCAGAATACAAGATACGAAACAAATTTCCCTATTCTTCATGTATTTATTCAGTATTATCAATTAATAATTTATATTTCGTGGGATTCTTTTATTCCTTTTGGTAATGTGTAATAGGTGTTAATTCTTTATGTCTACTCAATTGAAAATGTCTTCACTAAGACATTTATTTAATTTAATTCTGAAGAGTTTTCGAATGAAACAGTTTTTTGAAATTAAAATTTGCAGAAGTTAACACAATAAATTTGTATGATATTTGAAATTTTGTAATCTCTTTCTATTATTTTAAACGAAGAATATAATTGATATTTTATCAGCTCAAAATACTAGTAAAATATTTCAATAAAATGTGAACAAAGTGAAAAGATATGAATTCACAAAAAACTCAGAACTAAAAATAAATGAGAAAAAATATCTTAGTTAGTTAGAATCGACGAGAAATGATTTTTAGTTGGAAAAAGATAGTGGTTTAATCACGAGTTAATGAGCAATTTTTGTCATTCTTTACAAAAATGATGCATTACTTGGATCAAATTAACTCAAACTTATAAAAATTATCTGATTGTACCTGAAAATTTTGAACTATTTTGTAATGAACATATCCATGATGTTTCCAATTATTTCTGTGAGGATATAATATCTAGAACATTAACTGGCCTAAAGTTACTCGAATAAAATTATTGAAACACCGAATGTACAAATATTTATGCAGATGGCTACAATCCAATGAATAGATAGGTAGATTTGAATAAAACGCACTGCATATATTTTCAGCGATTTCAATGGACCCATTCAAGGGTTAGTAGTTTATCACATTCGCGGTTTTCAATGAAACTTCAGTAGGTGCGATAATCTTTATAAAAATTCACCACTTTCCGTGATTATTCCTAGTAAAATCGAAGTTAATATTCCCTACTGCACAATCTATAAATACCTTCATGCTTCATAAATTCCGATAATGAGAAAGGTGCTGTGGATACTGTTTATTTGTTTAGTCGATGCCTATGAGTAGGTTCATTTTCCAATAGATTTGAGTGCATTCACGATTTTCAGAATACACTCGGCATATTATTAGTTCTGAAAAAAGAGAACCTGTAGGAATATTGAATCCTAATATTTAAACAATATATATTGAAAATTTACTATGAAGAATTTTCTTAGTATTGCAATAGATTATGATTGATGGAAGACGGTATGTATATCTTTTATTGATTATTTTATTTTTATCCAAATAACTCCCAACTGAAGAGACGTGAGTTAGGATTTTCCAGGTGCTTCTTCTGGATAATGCAATATATTTTTTGAAAAGGACAATAGAAAAGACATTCTTCAATTCTATGTGAAACATTTTTGGCGATTCAACTTATTATTCCTAAATATCCAACAAATTGTATTAGGTGATGAATTCAAATTATTTGGTGAATACGTCATGTTTCTTTATTAGTTAATTACCACCAAATAAGCTTATAATATACTACTCTGTCAAGAAAGTACCGGCTAATTTTTTCATAAAAAGTGAAGGTGAAAAATGTAGATGAATCGGGGCTTTTTTGGTTTGTTATTCCCAGCAAAACATTTGTTTCATATGACGAGAAATCTGTACCTGGACGGAAGGTGATCATAGAACATGTACTACTCTGTCAAGAAAGTACCGGGAATTTCAATTAAAACAACATTTTCACATTTAATCGTCAAAATTTATTGGGTCGCCTTCAAAATAGGCTCCATTTTCTCCAATACATCTATGCCAACGGCACTTCCAATTATCCAAACATTTTTTTCAGGCGCTTTCCGGGATGGACTTTAGCTCTCGCGCCGAATTTTGTTTTATGGCTTCAATCGACTCAAAACGGGTGCCACGAAGGGGCAATTTTAGTTTTTGGAAGAGGAAAAAGTCGCAGGGAGCCAAATCCGGCGAATACGGTGGTTGCTGAAGCACGTTTGTTGAGTTTTTGGCGAGAAAGTCAGTCACAATCGTAGCTCGGTGAGAAGGCGCGTTATCGTCATGCAAAATCCATGAGTTGTTGGCCCACAAATTTGGCCGCTTCTTACGGATACGCTCACGCAAACGTTTCATAACGCCTAGGTAATACTCCTTGTTTACCATCTGACCCTCTGGAACGAATTCGTAGTGCACCACGCCACGGATATCGAAGAAAACAATGAGCATCACCTTCATTTTCGAGCGGCTTTGGCGTGGTTTTTTCGGTTTCGGCTCATTTTTTGCCACCCATTCCGATGATTGCTGGCTTGTTTGCATATCGTACTCGTAGACCCAGGTCTCATCACCAGTTATAATGCGTTCCATGAATGTAGAATCGGAATTACAGCGATCCAGTATGTCTGAAGCAACCTGTTCGCGATGACGTTTTTGAAGAAAATTCAGGTCTTTCGGTACGAGTCGTGCGGCCACCTTTCTCATGCCCAAAATATCAATCAAAATAGTACGTGCGGACTCGTGGGATATCTTAAGATCATGTGCTATCTCTCTCAAGCGGTACGACGGTTTTCCAGCACCCTTTCCTTAATTTTATCGACGTTATCTTCGATCGAAGCCGTCGATGAGCGACCACTTCACGACAGTCCTTGAAGGCTTTGTACCACTGATATGCACGAGTTTTCGATAGAGCATTATCACCAAAGGCCTTTTGCAACATTTTCAATGCATCGGTACACGAAAATCCATTTGCAACACAAAACTTTAAACAAATTCTTTGCTCAACGTAATCACCCATAGTAAAAATCGGCACGCACTCTGACATCGACTGACTGAATCAGCTGTTGCAAAAACACTAGTTGACAGATCCCGCTCAAGCTTGGCGTAGTAATTAAGGACAGTGGTACCAACCTAGGAAAAAAAAAATTTACCTGCCTCATTGCCCAGCCAGATTTAAATCGATAATTCCCGGTACTTTCTTGACAGAATGTATACGTCGATAAAGTGATACGGTGTTATCTAAATCATCTTTAGAATTCAAGTCCATATGTTTTTAAGAAAATGACTTAGAATCTGCATTAGATAATCGCCACGTGCATGTGATGTTATACAAAGAAATTTCTCAATTATAAATATACTAACTGATAAAGAAAGTGCAACACCCAGAAGGAGCTGTTTAAATTTTAAATTTTTTTGGTAAAACATACTAGATAGTATAGCAAGGAATAAATGATTAAAATTTGGAGAAAAAAATCGTGAAGGTCTTTTCATGTGAACATTTTTTGTTACTTAAATATGTAGTCGTTTTTTGCAAATTTTTTAAATTTTACAACAAACCGGCTGTTCGAGGAGATCTCCAAAGTCGATGTTTAGTTGTTGTTAAAATGCCTAGAGCACGTGTACGCGGAATTTATCGCCAACTAAGTGAATCTGAAAGAGGTCGAATTACTAGTCTACGGGAGGCCGGGTTGTCATTTCGAGAAATCGCTAACCGTACGAACAGAAATCCAACTACTGTTATGAGATGTTGTCAAGCGTGGTTTGATAATGCCCAAAATCGAAGAAGAATAGGCACCGGACGTCAAAGGGGCACAAATGAAGTTCAAGATCGACGTCTGAGACTTATGGCTATAAGAGACCGATTTGCGACAACTCGATCTTTGGCTGATGAGTGGTTAGGAGAACAAGACCATTCTGTAACTGTCCGAACGGTTTACCGCTGAATAATATCTCTTGGAGTGCAGCATTATCGACCCAATCTTGTGTTACCTCTGACGGTTGAGCATCGCCGGCAACGATTACAGTGGTACAAGGAATGTCAACATTGGAATTTGGCATGGCATAAGGCCTTTTTTTCTGATGGACCTCGATTCTCCTTGGGTGCACATGATGGCCGAAGAAGGGTTAGACGACGTCGGGGAGAAAGATGTGAACCATAGTTTGATATTGAGCGTCATGTACACCGGAGAGTAGGCGTTATGGTATGAGGTGCTATTGTACATGCAAGTAGGTCACCTTTACTTTTTATTCGAGGTAACATGACAGCGCTGCATTACCTTCAAGAAATAGTGAAGCCATATGTTCTCCCTTGACTTAACCGGCTTGAGAATCCAATATTTCAGCAAGATAATGCTCGACCTCATGTTGCCAGAGTTAGTTTAAACTTTTTGAAGCGGTCATGGGTCGCTAAGATTGTCTCTTTATAATAGATTTGGCAGTTGCTTGGCACAACAGAGTAAACAATATTAACACTTTTTTGAGAATTGTAAGCCTTCGACTTGCGTTGACTTATTTTTAGATTCAGGTTTCATGATGTTACAGTCTCAGTGAGACAAAGGAATGCAAGAAGTGAAGAGAATATTGCTGCCGTACGTGAAAGTATTCGTGAAGACCAAAATTCATCAATTTATCGACCTTCACAAGAACTAGGCATCTCCCAGACGACTTTGTGGCGAATTTCACAAAGAGACCTGCTTTACATCTATAAAAAATGTTTTAACCCAAGAATTCAAACCAACAGATCATTACTGAAAACAAAATTCGGTGATTCGATTGTTTCAAGAACTGGACGGATAAATTATCCGCCCTATTCCTGCGAGTTAACTTTCTTTGGGGTTACATTAAGTCATTGGTTTATAGCAATCATCCCAAAATTTAGACGATTAACAGATCAATATAGAAGGAGTACTTGCTAGCATACGACCTGATTTATGTGAGTCATTTAAAATTGGATTTAACGACTTCATTCTTGCCATAGTTTTCGTGGTGGACATTTAAATGATGCTTTGTTTCAGAACTAACGGTCTCCATTGTATTTTATAATGAAATAAAAATTTCAATCATTTTCAAATAAATAATGTGTTTCATTTTTAAAACAAAATGCGGCGCTGTTAATGAAAGACCCCTCATTTGATTTTCAAGCGTCACACTCTAACACTAAATCCGAAAACTAAATGAGGTGTCCAACTCCCACTTCCCACGCCTGTGTGGGAGAGAAGAGCATTCTTTTCGAGTTATACATAAGATTATCCATTATCATAACCCGCATGATTTTCGATTAATCCAATGTTCCACTGGACTTCAGAGTTCTTTGTCTTATGCTTAGAGTATGGAATCGGGTGTTTTTTTTTGAGTGATAGAACTTTCGATAGGGATAAATGTGTTTTGAAATTTCTGTTCAGTAAGCATTGACAAATTATCATGGAAAGACTCACGCCACAACAACGTTTACAAGTTGTTGACATTTATCTTCAAAATCAGTGTTCTATTCGCCAAACTTCTAGTGCACTTCGTGAAATTTATGGTTTACATATTCGTCCATCAGAGCAGCTTATTCGTCGAACTACAAAGAACTGTACATACAGAAGAAAATATCGCTGCTGTAAGTCATAGTGTTAATGATGATCCAGACTTGTCTATTCGTCGACGTTCATAACAAGTTGGACTATGTGCATCCACTACAGGGAAAATTTTGTGTAAAATCTGGGTCTAGACCCATACAAGATCCAACTGGTTCAAGACCTGTTATGGCCACATGACCATAATGAGCGTCGTTTGTTTGCTGATTGGGCCCTAGAACAGCTTGAAGTTGATCCACTTTTTTATCGTAAAATTGTGTTTAATGATGAAGCTCATTTCTGGTTCAACAGCTATGTAGACAAGCAAAATTGCCGTATATGGAGTGACAACAATCCTCAAGAAGTTCTGCAGGTTCCATTGCATACTTAAAAATGCACTGTATGGTATGCTTTACACGCTGGAGGCATCATCGGTCCATATTTCTTTAAAAACGATGCTGGAGCTAATATTACCGTGAATGGTGCTCGTTACAGTTCGATGATCAATGAATATTTGTTTCAAAATTTGAATGGTATCGACTCATAAATGTTTTGGTTTCAACAAGATGGTGCTACACCTCATGCTGCTACCATAACAATTGATTTATTGAAAGAAAGATTTAGCCATAACATTATTTTGAGAAATTGCCCAATTAATAGGATTTTTTTTTAAATTTGAATATCAAACAGATTTAATCTGTTAGTCTTCTACAATTTAAATTTCGAAAAATGAATACAAGAAATTTTAGGAATTGAATTAATGTCTTCTAATCACTGCTTATATTAAATAGACGTATAAAATCGAAACTCATTTTACAGTATCAAATGGAATTAAAAAAAAACCCATGGAATATAAATTGTCAATTAAAATTAATAAATAAATATTTTTTTTTGTTTCGTTCCAAACATGCTCACTGAACTCTTCAGACAAGAGGAAACGCAGCTTTGCTTGTGACAAAATGTTTTGTTTTCTGATTTTATATTTATGAAAACTGAATCTTTCTCAAAAATATACAACATAATTTTAAGAACTTCCCAAAAACTAATTTATTTGAAATATTTAAGATATTTAAATAAATTACTTCAAAAACTCTCGACACATGTAGCAAATCCTCAAAAAATAATCAGAATTCGGATAAGACCAGTTCAACTTCACATTTGAAAGATAAGATCAATAAACAATAAATAAATCTACCCATACGACTCCTAGAAATATATGTTTGTTGAAAATTCAAACTAGGTACATCTAATTATCCAAAGTCCTCTATGTTCTATGCTCAAAACAAAATCACACAAAGTTCGTAAGGTACTTTAACGGTCTTAGTTAAACCATTCAACACTGCATAATATTTTTTTATATTTGAAAACCTAATATAATTGTATATTATATATAAAATAAAATAATAAGAAAGCAGTTTTTTGAATCTGTTCTGATATTCAAATTTTGTAATAATCCTTCTATCTAGTAAAAAACCGATTTCTTATTATTTTACGCCACTGGATTTTGTTTTTGGGTTATGTAAAGTCATTTATGTTTATGCTGATAAACTAGAAAGAATAGACGCTTTCGAAGCCAACATAACTCCTGTTATTGATGAAATAAGGCCCGAATTACTCGAAAAAGTGGTCCAAAATTGGTCTGATGGAATGCGGTTCCTCAGAGCTAGTCGTGGTGGACATATGCCAGAAATTATCTTTAAAACATAAATGTCATAAAATTATCTTTCAATCAAAAAAAAATTTTTTTCAATCTTAATTCAAATGTGTTTTATTTCAATTTGAAGTTCTATCACTCTAAAAAAAAACACCTGATATATCTGAAACGTGATTTTCCATACCTGTACACGTATTTATCTCAAAAACCTGAATGATGGCCTCGAAACAAATTAGATTTCAACAGAAATATGTTTCGTCGCCTAAGGATAACACGTTTATGCGAAATACAGATATTTGGTCGAAACGATAGTACGCTGTTTCCTAGACCAAGTGCCTAAAAATACCTTCGTCATTGTATCTTTTAGTCCGTTCCAAGACAAAAAAATTTCACAAATCATAATTTTTTGAGTTTTTTGCTCTCCGTTCGGTGGCCCCGTGGCATTGTTGCAGTTCCTGAACAGTTCCGCGCACCTAACCGGTCTCCGCAACCATAAACACCAATTTCCCTCATCCATCCGCACCGTTTCAGTATCATTCTAACTTCAGGAAACCATCAGCACAAACTGAATTATTTATAATGGCCCCTTTGTCTTCGCCACCACCACGGCAAACGTTTACCAAACAACCAGAGATGCTATCGCTCGAGGACAGATAGTGATTGACCCTCTATTGCTGATCAAATAGATACGCTAGTATTAGAAGTTGTGAGATTGCTTCGGACAACCTACAGAACCTTTTTTAGTCGGTGTCACGATGACTTTTAACTACTACCATTATGAGTGTTAAGGAGCTGAAATAACTCGTTAAGCCCGGGGAACGGACCACGAGTTGACCAGAGACTCATACCTGTTATTTCTGGCAGCGGAAAAATTATCGCGTCTGTCGATTATTGCGGCTGATTGCTGAGGATTTCACGGGGCAATCAGGGTTGAGGAATTATAAGGTGATATCGGACGTAACGTCGCCATTACTAGACTAACGTCTCTGGTAGGGAATGTTAAGGTGAGACATTCACATTTTCGTCTTCCTTGCTGCGAGGGAAATCAATCTACAAATTATTGATTCCACAAAATATATACAATTCAATATTGGGTATAGGTCCGATACTCTGTGATGATTCATTCCAAATGAAATGAAGAAATTACTTTGTTCACTACCACTAATAAGGCATAATTAAGGCTTCGAGTCACAAGAAAATGTGTAATATATCTTTTTATTGGTAGTAAAACATAGTAATTTCTACAATTTGTTGTAATTATGATCAACTACCAAATAGTAACGGCTGAAACAATTCAGTATCTGTTTTCATTTACTCCAATGAATGGAGTTTGCGGTTGACTCTAGGTGAAATATTAGAACAATTTGATTCAAAAGAAAATTCACATAGTTTTTACAATTTATTCAGTATCCTGACAGTTGTTTGTTTCCGTCTTTCGACCATTTGAAAGAAGTTCACAAAGGAACCTTACTTAAAATTGGAAAAGTTCTTTTATATCCCTTAAGATATCTGTGTATTTTATGGCGCATGGAAATAATAGCATCCAATATAATGGGTGTTGCCAAATATTATTTGTGAATTTGTTCAATTCTCCTTTTTCCCAATGGCTTTTTTGATTGAAGGAATCTCCAAATAGTCCATTAATTCGTCCTTATTAACATTATATAGTAAAGCCACATCTTCCTCATTAAAAAATGATTATTTTCTATACAATGTTCTGCAAAATCAGTTTATTTCTGGTTTTTCAAAATAGACATCATATGTTCTGCGATTCTTTGTTGTAAACATCGGCCTGTCTATCCTATATATGTACCAGTGGGAAGTCGAATAAGTCCACTTTTAGCTGACATATTTATGTCTCACTTTGAAAGATTATTATTCGCTAACACTACATATGATAAGTTGGTAAAACTCGTTCCCTTTTGGGCAAGATATGTAGATACGGTATTTCGCATTTGGATTGGAACTAAAAGGCTGCTATCGCAATTTTTGAATTATCTGAATAGCATTAATGGAAGTATTAAATTCACAATAAATATTTAAAAAAAAATTCTTCAATAAACTTCTTAGATCTTAATATAAGTCATGGTAATAATAATTTCGAATTCGACATTCTTAGAAAACCTACCACTACTGATACCATAATTCATTCAAAATCCAATCAGTCATTGCAAATTAAAATGTCAACATTCCATAGTAATGGATTTCAGACCATCCCGTTGAACGAAGTCAATTTCCGAAAAGAAGTCAATATAATCAAAACTATAGCATTGAACAATTGATTTAGAGATTAAATCATTGACAGAATGATTAATAAGAAAAATTACCACAATATTAAAAAAAAAATTATATCAATCTAAATGATCCTTATGAAGAAAAAAAAATGGTTTTTAGTGACTTATAAAAAAGGTTTCAGGTGAAGGATCTCCAATGGTCTTCATAAATAAAAGAACCCCAACTATTCGGAATCGGGTATTTATCAAATTAAATGTGTGTTGATCGTACTGCTACATACATTCTGTCAAGAAAGTACCGGGAATTATCGATTTAAATCTGGCGGGACAATGAGGCAGGTAAAATTTTTTTTTCCTAGGTTGATACCACTGTCCTTAATTACTATGCCAAGCTTGAGCGGGATCTGTCAACTAATGTTTTTGCAACAGCTGATTAAGTCAGTCGATGTCAGAGTGCATTTTTACTATGGGTGATTACGTTGAGCAAAGAATTTGTTTAAAGTTTTGTGTTGCAAATGAATTTTCGTGTGCCGATGCATTGAAAATGTTGCAAAAGGCCTTTGGTGATAATGCTCTATTGAAAACTCGTGCATATCAGTGGTACAGAGCCTTCAAGGACTGTCGTGAAGTGGTCGCTCATCGACGGCTTGGATCGAAGATAACGTCGATAAAATTAAGGAAAGGGTGCTGGAAAACCGTCGTACCGCTTGAGAGAGATAGCACATGATCTTAAGATATCCCACGAGTCCACACGTACTATTTTGATTGATATTTTGGGCATGAGAAAGGTGGCCGCACGACTCGTACCGAAAGACCTGAATTTTCTTCAAAAACGTCATCGCGAACAGGTTGCTTCAGACATACTGGATCGCTGTAATTCCGATTTTACATTCATGGAACGCATTATAACTGGTGATGAGACCTGGGTCTACGAGTACGATATGCAAACAAGCCAGCAATCATCGGAATGGGTGGCAAAAAATCACGCCAAAGCCGCTCGAAAATTAAGGTGATGCTCATTGTTTTCTTCGATATCCGTGGCGTGGTGCACTACGAATTCGTTCCAGAGGGTCAGACGGTAAACAAGGAGTATTACCTAGGCGTTATGAAACGTTTGCGTGAGCGTATCCGTAAGAAGCGGCCAAATTTGTGGGCGAACAACTCATGGATTTTGCATGACGATAACGCGCCTTCTCACCGAGCTACGATTGTGACTGACTTTCTTGCCAAAAACTCAACAAACGTGCTTCAGCAACCACAGTATTCGCCGGATTTGGCTCCCTGTGACTTTTTCCTCTTCCCAAAACTAAAACTGCCCCTTCGTGGCACCCGTTTTGAGTCGATTGAAGCCATAAAACAAAATTCGGCGCGAGAGCTAAAGTCCATCCCGGAAAGCGCCTATATTATTCGATAATTGGAAGTGCCGTTGGCATAGATGTATTGGAGCAAATGGAGCCTATTTTGAAGGCGACCCGATAAATTTTGACGATTAAATGTAAAAATGTTGTTTTAATTGAAAATTCCCGGTACTTTCTTGACAGAGTAGTATATAGGACAACAGGCTGATGTTTACAACATAGAATCAAAGCACATTGGATGTCTATTTTGAAAAACCAGAAATCAAACCGATCTTGCAGAACATTGTATAGAAAATCACTGTTAATAAGGGTAAATTGATGGACTATTTGGAGATTCTTTCAATCAAAAAAGCCATTGAGAAAAAGGAAAATTTAACAAATTCCCAAATACTATTTGGCAACACTCCTAATTTTGACTTTATTCTCTTTTTGTACTCCTTTGAAGATGGTCGAAAGACTTAAACACGTGTCAGGATTCTGAGTAAATTGTCGAACATAAAAACTGTGTGAATTTTTTTTCAAATAAAATTGTACTTATTTACCTTATTAATATACGAATTGTGTTTTTAAAAATTTTTATAGATGTGCCACCATAAGGACAATAGTTTAATTTTTCATTATTGCAGCCACAATCATTAAATCTCTCTTCCTCACAGGAAAATAATAGAAAGATTCACTATTGCAATAGTTCCAGATATACCTAATTCCGATATACACTGCTCAAAAATTGAAGCTGATATTCAAGAGAAAAAAGACTTTTTGCACTGAAGTAAAATTTTTAGGATTGCTGTATATAGCATGTGGAGAGACATATGTTTGCGTATTACAAACACACAAACAAAATATGGTCCTCATGACAACGAAAGGATTAATTATAAAAAAAACTCATTTCTTGTAGGTGTAGGATATTGTTTTTGCGTTCCGTATGTGCGATTATGTATTATTGCAATCGAATTGATGTCGAATATCATCAGTTGTGGATTAATTTTACGAATTAAACATGCGTTCAACTTGAACAATTAGTGTGTTGTTTAAACGAAGGTTTAACTCAACAAGAAGTTGCTAACCGTCTCCGGTTTTCGCAAAGTATAGTTATTAGAGTGTGAAATCGGTACCAAATCCTTGGTTTAATTAAAAACTATTTTATTGTTCACATCTTCAGCTGTTCAATATATTCCAAGATCTTCGGCATTTATTTTTAACATTAAATATAATTATCCTGAAATATCTGATTCAATTTTGGCCAGGCTTTATCATAAATAAATCTCAATTTTTTTATGTAATGTTCGTTATTTTCGGATTTTTTTCTTATGGCATTGACTGCTGTTATCATTAGCCATATTACCTGATGTACACAAACACACCCATGGACCCAGAAGGACTCGAACCCACTATCCCTAGCGCCACAGCGTGCATCTACAGAGTTCCCATATTAGAAAATAACTCTAGATAATATGTTGGGAAAAATATCCATTATTTTTGCGTGAATTCAAGACTTTTTTCAACAGACACACATTGTCAAAAGCCTTGCGCCCCTCCCTATCACCTCTCAACTTATTAATAATAATAATAATAATATTAATAATAATATTTCTTTATTTCAAATAAGGTTCCCAAGATGACATTCTGAAATGAAATAGTGTCTTAAAATTAAACATAATCAACTAAATTTAGCATTGAAAAAATCTCCCAGTTCATAAGGTTAGTGTTATATCCAATGAACTTATCTTTGTTCCTTTGAAGAAATACAGTACATTCATAAATATATAAAACGCAAATTGTGAATATATTGTTTTGTTTGAACAAATTCCTACATGTCTCCCTAAACTTTAAATTATAAATTGTTCGCAGAGTTCTCTTCTGTAGCAAAAACATTTCTTTCAAATTTTGATTAGTACCCCAGAAAATTATACCATATCGGAGTCTAGATTCGAAATTCGCATGATACAATATTTTCAATGATTTCTCATTCAAATATTTTTTAGATATTCTGATGGCAAAGTTAATTTGACTCAGTTTTTGACTTAAGTATTCCGCATGCGTTCTGAAAGACATTAAAGAGTCTACAAAAATCCCCAGGAATTTTGTATTATTTGTTACAAGGATTTCCTCATTCCCCAATGTTTTGCTTGTCGGTTTGCTTCTATTATTCCTGTTGGTGCTAAAAATCAGAAGGTTTGTCTTTTGAACATTCAGTATTAATTCATTATTTTTTAACCATTCTTGTGTCCTATTGAAGAAGTTGGTTCCTGCTCTGACTAAGTCATTTTTTTCTTTTGCTCCAACCAGTGAGTTGGTGTCATCTGCGTAGCTTATCAATGACTCTTCTCCTTCTTCCTCCGCGATGTCCTCTTGGTCATTGAGAAAAATAAGAAACAGAAGAGGCCTCAGGATACCTTCTTGTGCGATATCTCTATCGTTTATAAGTTCTTCAGATTCAGCATTCTCCCCACCTTTATTGATGTTTACCTTTTGTTTTCTCTTGCACAGGTATGATTTGATCCAGTTTAATGCCTTTCCTCTTATTTCATGGGCTTGAAGTTTTTGAGCAGATGTTCTTGATTTATCGAATCATATGCTTTTGACATATCCAGAAGTATTGCCAGGGCTAATTTGTCTCCCTCTAGCAGTTCCAGTATATTTCTCGTCAGTTCAAATATAGCTGTTTGTGTGGATTTTCCTTTTAAAAAACCATGCTGTGTGCTGGAGAAGAGGTCATAACTATTCAGGAATTCTGTTATTTTTGAGCACATTATCAATTCAAAAATTTTTGAGAAGCTTGGAAGAATGCTGATACGCCTATAGTTACCCATGTCTTTAGGATTCCCCTTTTTTAATATCTGTTTGATAATTGCCGTTTTTAGTTGTTCTGGGAATTCACCTTCCTTAAATGACAGATTGATCAGGCGTGCTAGGATTTCGTTTATTTCAGGCAGAGCTAGTTTGATTATGCTGGTGGGTATCTCATCTATCCCACTGGTATGTTTATTTTTGAGGAGTTTCTCTATTTCTAAAATTTCTGTAGGATTAGTTGGTTTTAAGTACATAGATCGGTCATTATGTTCAATGTTACATATTGGTTGTGTCAATGTCTGTGGAATGATGTTATTAAAGTGGTAGTTGAATTTTTGTGCTATCTCAAGTGGAGCTCCTTCTACCCCATATTCCTCTATATTATTCTGTCCTCTGATTTCCTTGCAAATTGTCCACATTGTCTTGCTCTTGTTATCTGATTTTCTGATTCTTTCTTCGAAAATTTGTGCCTTATAATTCCTGATCAGTTGGTCATATTTCTTCTTGGTCTTATTATATAGATCTTTATAAATGGGATTCTTTCTTACCATCAACAATAAAATGTCGAGATGGCTTTTGTATTTGTCGATCTCATTGTTTGCTTCCTTGTTTTTTGTACCCACTTTTTCATCTGAAAACATACATAGAAGATAGATTGAAATTTGTTCAGAAAATTTTGCCATTTTAAATTAATGTTGTTATTCCTTTCTTCTTGTTGAATAAATGACCAGTCTTGTTCTCTTATTTTTGTTATAAACTCACTTTTGGATTTTTCATTGAAGGATCTATATTGCTTCTCTTGTTGTATTGTGGGTCTTGTGTTGGTAATTCATAGTTCCTATGCCTTATGGTCTGATATATGTAAATCGATTGTTTTAGATGTCCAATTTTCAATATTAGTGAATATATTGTCTATGCAGGACCTAGATTTGTCTGTTATTCGTGTATGTTCATTTATAGTTTGAACTAAATTGAAAGAGTTCATTAGATTGGCCAATCTGGATTTCGGTAGATTTTGTGTCATCATTTCAAGATTGAAATCGCCTGCTATAATCATTTCCTGCTGACATCCATTAGTGTCATGTTACATTGTTGAATGTATTAGGAGTACAAATAAGTTTCCGCCGTTTCATTGTAGATGGCGCGGCACGGAGTTTCGGGTAGCTTTCGCAGATGATAACCGGCTTAAAAAATAGTTTGGACATTCAAGAACAACATAACTTATCAATATCATTGGTTTTATATTGGTAAAATATGATTTTTATAAGTTGAAAATGTCAAAATTTGAGCCAAATAAGCGTCATTTGCGGAAATATTAGTTTACTTCTTTAATTTAAAGAAATCTGCTGCTGAGGCGCATCAATTGCTCGTAGAAGCATATGGTGAGGGTGCTATGAGTGAGAGAACGTATCGAGAGTGGTTTCAAAAGTTTAAAAACGGTGATTTCAACGTAGAAGACAAAGATCGCAGTGGAAGACCAAAAATTTACGAGGATGCAGAATTAGAGGAATTATTGGAGGAAGATTCATCTCAAACACAAAAAAAAACTTGCTCTAACATTAGAAGTCACTCAGCAAGCAGTCTCACATCGTCTTCTATAATAAATATTTAATTTGTGTTAAAAAACGGCGGAATCTTATTTGTTCTCCTAATAACATGACAATTTTTTGTGTATGGAATCTTCAATATCTTATTTATCACTTAAATGAAAACAATAAACCAGCAAAAAATGTTTCTTATTCTGGAGAATACAGTAGTATTCGAAGTTAATCAGTTTTCAGCGAATAAAGAAAGTTGTAATATTGAGAATATGCCGTGGAAAAGGCCGGGACATCCAATTTCATGTTACATTCAACAATGTAAAATGACAATTTTTTGTGTATGGAATCTTCAATATCTTATTTATCACTTAAATGAAAACAATAAACCAGCAAAAAATGTTTCTTGTTCTGGAGAATACAGGAGTATTCGAAGTTAATCAGTTTTCAGCGACTAAAGAAAGTTGTAATATTGAGAATATGCCGTGGAAAATGCCGGGACATCCAATTTCTCAAGGGGAAGAATAATAGCCCTACATCAAGAACCTTTGTCAAACCACCAGATTGCGCAAAGTTAGAATATTCCACAGACTTCAGTAAGGCGCATAGTGGCCCTTTTCCTGGAAACCGGCAGTGTTGCCCGGAGACCGATGCCTGGTCGTCCCAGAGTAACATCTGCAAGGGAAGACCACTATATCGCAAATTTTACCTTATGCGATATAGTATATATATATGTCCATATATCAGCCCTTCGAAGTAATTTTTTGAGGACCTACAGACGGGTAGTCTTAGCCAGTACCATAGGGCACTCTGGCATTCCTCAAATTTAAGAGCAAGAAGACCTTTAAGAGTACCTCGGCTATCACCTGGACATAGAGCTGCCCGTCGGCAATGGGCAGAGTACCACCAAGACTGGCTTCTACCACAATGACGCCGCCTACTTTTTTCGGACGAGCTACGATTCGGTTTACAGAATGATAGTCGACGAGAAAGGGTTTGGAGAGGTCCAGGCAGACTAGAGCGGTAGACTAGGCGGATTAATAATGTGATGGGGGTATAATGTTCGGTCGCCGTACCCCTCTTATTATCGTTGAACGAACAATGACTGGTGCCATCTACGTAGAAAACATCATTTAACCAATCATTGTTCCTCTGCGCAACGAATTTCGGGATAATTTCATTTATCAGGATGATAAAGCCTCACCACACCGCACACGAAGGGTTCAAAACATTCTTCAAGATAACAATATTCAAAGAATGAACTGGCCAGCAAACTCACCAGACATGAATCCAATTGAGCACCCATGTGATTACTTAGGGAGAGCAATATCCAATCGCCAAAACCCACCTTCAATTTTTCAGGAATCGAGTTCAGCGCTTCAGAAAGAATGGAACGATACGCCTGAAAATTTCATTAATGCCTTGATTGAGCTAAAGTCCATCCCGGAAAGCGCCTATAAAAAACGTTTCGATAATTGGAAGTGCCGTTGGCATAGATGTATTGGAGCAAATGGAGCCTATTTTGAAGGCGACCCAATAAATTTTGACGATTAAATGTAAAAATGTTGTTTTAATTGAAAATTCCCGGTACTTTCTATATTTAATTTATACTGAAAACAAAAATGAAAAATATATTTCGAGAACACCTCCATGCTAGAAAGAGCTCTTTTGATGGGAATATTTTTCTGTTCCTTCTTTGGTTTATTTTTACTCATTATTTTAAAATATTCTAGCATACTGTTATATATAAAAAAAGGGAGGGGCTACTGGCGAACATCCAAAAATATAGTCATTGCACAAGCGGTTAGAGACGCAATAAGGTCTTTCAAACCTTTCAAAACACCCGGGGTAGACGGAATCTTTCCAGCCCTTCTTCAAAAGGGCGTGGATGTGTTGATTCCGTATCTGCCAAAATTATTTAGAACAAGTCTGGCTTGGGGGGTTATCCCTACAAGCTGGACACTAACTAAAGTGGTATATATACCAAAGGTGGGACGAACAGAATCGGAACTCTCTTCGTTCAGACCAATAAGCTTGACATCGTTCCTGCTGAAGAGTCTGGAAAAGGTGATTGATGTCCATATCAGGGGAAAGGTGCTAATTGACAGTCCCCGTGGCCCCCATCAATATGCTTACCATGCTGGCAAGTCGCGGAACTTGCATTGTATAATCTGGTCGGAAAATTAAATCAATCTCTCGATAATCGAGAGATAGCACTAACAGCGTTTCTGTACATTGCTTTTAACAATACGCTCCCGGCTTCCCTTGCTGAGGCTATCGCTGCGAGGAATCGACCCACTAATCTGTAGATGGATACAGGCAATGCTATGCGGCAGAACAATAACCTCATACCAGGATGAGGTCTTCGAGTTCAAGGCTGCGAAGGGCTGTCCGCAGGGAGGTATTCTCTCACCCTTACTGTGGACCCTTCTCGTTGATGACCTGCTAGCGATCATTTCGCTGTGGGGTGTCGATGTTCAAGCATTTGCTGATGACCTGGCAATCATAGTGAAAGGTAAATCGGAGGTGACGATATCGGCCGTCCTTCAAGAGATACTGAACACTATTGACAAATGGTGTATAAGAGAAGACATGTCTCTTAACCCGCAAAAGGTAATTATAGTACCATTCACTAAAAAACGGAAGTTGAATGGTTTAGAACCGCCGACTATCCGTGGTGAAATAATACAATTCTCATTTGAGGCAAAATACCTGGGAATAGTCCTGGACAAGGCCCTCACCTGGAATGCACACCTGGATAAAGTGTGTCATAAAGCGAGAATGGGTTTCTGGACTTGCAGGCGGATCTGTGGTAAAACCTGGGGCCTAAAGCCCAGGCAGATGTACTGGCTATACACTATGGTAATTAGACCACGGATAGTGTATGGCACTGTAGCGTGGTGGAAGAAGGCCAACAAACGGTTGGCGAACAAAAGCTCTCCCGACTACAGAGACAAGCTTGCCTTGCAATTACAGGTGCGTTTCGCACCACACCCACGGCAGCCATGGAGGTCCTACTAAATCTACCACCCCGAACCTACTCGTGCAGAGGGAGGCGGAACGGACCACATATAAACTATATCAACTGGCGATTGACAGGCCAGAGGCAATAGTGATGGGAGGCTCAAGACGAGCTTTTAACGAACAGTATCCTATCGATGCCCTCGGATCTAATGTCAAAAATCACGAACCAGGAACGGAATTTCAATGTAATCGTCCCCAGTCGGGACGAATGGACCCAGCATACTGAGGTTCTATTGAGAACCGACCTTGGCTTGTTCACAGACGGCTCGCGAACGACGAACGGAACAGGAGCGGGAGTCTATGGGAGTAAACCGAGAATTAACATATCATTGAGTCTCGGTCAAAACGCAACCATATTCCAGGCAGAAATATTTGCCATTGAGACCGCGGCGGAACTGCTGATAAAACGGCAAATACACCACGGTAAAATCAAAATATTTACTGATAGTCAGTCAGCACTAAAAGATCTGGAATCCAGCTGTTTTACATCCAAAACAGTCTGGAGTTGCCGCACGGCTTTAAACAGGCTCGGTATGTATAACGGAGTCACTCTGGTTTGGATACCGAGCCACTCAAACTATTTGAGTAACGAGGAGGCGGATCGGCTGGCATTTGCTGGAGCCGCGCTGCCTCTGGTAGGACCGGAACCATTCCTGGGAATACCACATGACGTGGCTAACGAGGCGTTAACATGCAGAATGAACTTAAGGCTAGAGTCTTTCTGGCGGAGCCATTCTGGCCTGAAGCACTCGAAGTTGTTCCTTGGAACAGATTCTAACAAAAAGATGGCGAACCTAGCGCTAGGTCTGGATAGGGCAAAACTAAGAACACTTGTCGGATTTATGATAGGTCACTGCAGACTGAAAGCGCATTTACACAAAATCAGTCTGGCTGAAGACAATGAATGCAGGCTGTGTCTTGAGGACACTGAAACAGCCATGCACATCGTCTCAGAGTGCCCAGCGGTGAGTCGCATCAGATTCAAGATCTTTGGCCAGGCTTTCATAGCCCACAGTGAACTGAAAAAATTACCCCTGATCAAGATTATCGGTTTTATCCAAAAACTGGATCTCGTCGGGGAGATATAAATTAGGGGTGAACCACAATAGTCCGTGCGAACGCAGTGGTAGGGTGGACCGACGCCGGCTCGCCATAAATAATAATAATTATTATATATATATATATATGAAAAAGGCTTCGTGTTTGACTAATTTGGGCTGCTGATGTTCTGTGTTATGATGTCATTAATTTGTTGGTTTGTGGTAAAATCATGAATGTAATGATATTGAAGCTCTTAGAGAATGAGGGTTTTATGAGGGAGCTTTTAACTCCTAATTCGAAGGCGGAGTTTCGTTCCGAACTTGCGTACCTGAACTAATCAGATAGGCCAGGTGTGCAAATCTATCTAGGACGCCAGTGACCTTTTTCCACGTTGGAACGTCAGTTGTCGAACGCTTGTACTCTGCTCTACTTGTACCCGTCGAGGACGGTCAGTTGGTTATTATCTGAAACCGATCGCGTCCTCTATATGTTATGCCGGAAAGCTGCAGCAGAGCAGAATTCCAGTCAAGGAGCGGCACGCCACAATATACTAGAATACAGGTCGTATTTCCTTATTCTTGTTTGAATTTATCTCTATTCACAGGAGTGAATACCATAAGTTATCTTACTGGTACACTCTCCATGTTTTCTTGGAGCTTTTATTGTTTTAAATAATCCTGATACTTCATAAGGCAAATCATAAGAAAACAACAAAAATATATTTTCTATGGAATCATGGAAGCAATGGTTGGTCTAGGACTATAAATATTTTATTTCTATGTAAGACACATTGTTTCGTACCACGGTTAGTTTACGTCAGTAATTTGCCTATTATTTCAGTATTTTGAAATAACAGGCAATTGCAAATTAAATTAATCTCGATGATTTTCGATGGGTTTAGTTGACTGTATTGTAACGTATTTTAGCGAATAGTTTTACTTCAAGGCACTTGTATGTAGGTATCTCGATGATGAACTAGCTTTGTTTATCCAATAAGGTAAACCAATTAAAGTAAAACACTCGTAATATACTATAATAACAATAAACTATAATTCTTGGTTTACTGTATCTAAACCAAGTCAAAAGGTATGATTATTACATTAACCACAAAAGTAATGAATTTGCCAATACTTTGTCAATCGACTGGATCACTATATTAACAATAATAACCCCGATAGCTTGGTTCGAAATGTCACAAGCTACGTAAGACAATTTTGATTAGCCGAAGGATAATGTATGAAAAGCTACACAGGACAAATGTGACCACCTGAGCGATAATAATTTTTGCGTCTTTTCAAACACTGATCGTTAGAGGTGCTCAATGCATCCTTCTTATAAAAAGAGAGAAATTAACGTAATTGATTGGAAAGACTGTTTCTGGGTGGAACGAATTAATGAAATAATTCTTCTTATTGGTTACAGAAAAATAATGAGATCAATGCTAATAGAATAAGGACAGAAATAAACAGTTTATAATTCCGAATGCTGCGCCATGTGAAATAAACAGACATAAATATATCAATATGGTCTAAAGACTTTCCATGTTTTCTAAGACAATATATAATCATTGGAAAACAAATAATCTGAAGTGCAAAAAGTTCAAACGACAAATCTCAAAACTGCTAGATCGAAATTGTTAACATGGAAAGACCTAAGCATCGATGACAAAATAATGTCGAACAACAGGACCGTCTCTAATGAGGCGGAACATACATCATCCACAATTTCACAACAATAAGTTAAAATACGTTGCTGACTTTCGAACTATATATCTTCCATAATTAAGTTCAATATTGCACAGGCTCCCAACCATTTTCAGATAATTTTCGAACTCAGTCGAGATTTTATTACATCCACAGGGGTCAGAGTGGAATAAAGTTTTTCATTCCTCTTTTATCTGCTTTCACGAGTATATGAATCGATAAGGGAAGATAAATCTCTGTTGTTATTGCGAGTATTTCCATATTATCTCTCGATCTGTTGCCAGTACACACGATACGAGAATTCTTCAACACTGAAATCGGAAATAAAACTTCGTGAACTTCTCGTCGTAAAGCTTGCAACAAAATGGGAAATTTACGACTATTCACATAAATATATGGCCTAGCGCTGCGTGTCTTCAATTGGAATCATTTCTTTGCGATCAGGTGCCACGTCGCTCCTGACAGAGAACAAGATACTCGAAGCTGGATTGTATAAAGTTAGTGTGCTAAGACTGAAAATAACAGGAGTTCCTTCATCAGATTTGGTCGAGAGCTCAATTTTAGAATCGATAGATGAACTATTTTTTTCTGCTTATCTTTTTAAGATAGAACTCTTATAAAAGTTCATTTATCTAAATTGTTACTGTCCCTATTGCCTTGTTTGAAAAAACCTTTGTACTGTATTTTAGATTCTTAAATATTTGTACAAAGAACTATTTTAACATTTTTCCTAAATAACCATTCACTTTTGTCTGTTTAGTGAAAGAGAAAATTTAATTGCTAACATCTTAGATTAAAGAGAACACTTCTCTAACTGTGTAAAGGCTACACAGGGGAGGTGTGAACGACCGGGGAACAAGAAGTTACAACCTTGTGTAAGATTTGCAACTGGCGTCCAAGCATATCGTAGAAGGATGTAGGATATTCCCAGTGGAAAAGAAAGGTCGTCACAATTTCTGCATTCCTCTAAAAGGAACTTCAAGTATAAAGTTTAATTTCGTAGTATGTTGTTTTTCATTTTCGTAGTAATTTTATCACTCATTACATCTTCTGCTGAAGTTACATGATGGCAGAAAGTTATTTTTCTGTTTGCAGATTAAACCACACACGAGATCAAAGATTTTTTTACAGTTGTTATATCTCACAAATTGCTCACTTAACACGAAGAGGAATTGCAAAGTCTCATTCGATTACCTGTTCACACATCGACAACTTGACGATGATGATTTGTAGCGTTGGAAGAACGTATCTGGGCGTCTCAACTTGAGACCAGGTATTTATTTAGATTGTGAGAATTGTTTTATGAAAGACTAGACTCCTCCTTTGGTTTGTCATCTGGACGATTGCGCTGCGTTATGTATTTATATATGAATAAATATAAATATAAAAGGTGACAAGAAAAATTTCAGACAAATTTTACTGTGCTCTGGAACAAAAGTATTTTAGCGCAGTCAAATGATTTTTATTCTGGAATACTTGTACTAATATGTGAATTTTCAGTTTGATATTACTTCATTTTGCAGAGTGTTAGAATGCCAAGCAAACTTAGTACAATTTTGGAGCTATTTCGTCAAGGCAAGCGTCAATGCGCAATTGTTCGTTTGCTCCATGTGCCTCGACAAACCGTGTCCGATGCAATTTGCCGTTTCAAGGAGCTTGGCCATGATGGTCATCGTTCAGAATGTGGCAGAAAATACACTGTCTATACGCCTAGCAATTGCAACATCGAAAAGAAGCGATTCAATCGAAATCCGAGGGTTTCCATGAGGAAAATAGCCCGTGAGACCGGTATCAACCGTGAATCCTTTCGTCAAATGTTCAAAAGGGAGCTCAACCTCAAGCCATACAATCTCCAGAAAGTTCAACTCCTCACGGAAGAAAACAAGCGCGTACGACTCCAAAGCTGTCGCCAACTCCTTCGATTCGGCGCTGGTCAGCAATGGGAGCGCATTCTCTTCACAGATGAGAAGCTTTTCACCACAGAACAATTCCACAACAACCAAAATGATAGACTCTGGTCCGTAGAGGCTCCCAGTACGTTATCCATCGTCGAATATCATCAAAATCCGCAATCCGTCATGGTCTGTGGCGGAATTTGCGCCAGCGGCAAAACACCCTTCGTTTTCGTGGACCAAGGGTTCAAAATCAATCAAGAAGTCTACCGCTGCAATATTCTCGAGGCCGTAGTATTTCCGTGGACCCAGCAGCACTTTTCCGACAGTTGGACCTTTCAACAGGACTCCGCTCCGGCGCTCAAAGCGAAAATGACGCAAGAATGGTGTAAGACACATTTTCCGGGTTTTATCACATCTGCAGAATGGCCGCCCTACTCGCCGGATCTCAAGCCAATGGACTACAGCGTGTGGTCGATTTTGGAGCTCAGGGTATGTGCTAAACACCACAAAAGTCGCTGGAGTCGCTGGAGCATTGTGGAAAATTTCAAAAAGCATCTGAAGCTATGTATCGCCGTCCAGGGAACCCACTTCGAAGGCGCTTAGATATATTTTTACCAAATGTTTATGTTATTATTATGATATGTTGTTTCGTTTTTTTGTTTAATAAAGTTGAATGAATAAAGTTTGTCCGAGGTTTTTCTTATCACCCTGTAATATAAATAAAGAAATAGATAGTGAATCATGACCTTCAAGTTAGCGGCAAGTTATTATGCTTGCGTAAAAATCAATTGATATGAATTTTGATCATTTGAGATTCGTAAATATTCCGTCAAATGTTGCAAGTTGAGAGCTATGAATTTTTCAGCCAACAACGTTTTAACTTGGTCTTCCGGATCTGTTAAACTGAATAACGTTGATCTCCGAAATAGACAAACAGAATAGTGGAATATGCTCATCACTCATATATCTATATATACAACGGATGAAGAGATAATGGAGGGAAACGTGGATTAAAATTAATGAGAGTTGCATCTCTCAATTTTCAGTCAGTGATTAGAAAAAAGAGAACTTCTGAATCATCACCTACCATTCCTTGACCTAACAGACTGATATAATCTATTCACCGTGTTTAACAGTTATCTCCATAATTCATAAATGTTTATCCGAGCGAAATTGGATCTCGTATCTTCCATTAACATCATGCCTGGTATCCTATTATGCAGTGAAAATACGTTCCTATTGCCAGAGGGGGAACACCATACTTTTCCAGATGAATCTTGAATTTTCACCAAACTAAAACCACTGTGATGTAAACAAATATGCAACGACTCCAGCAGGCGAAAAGTTTTTATTTTATTTCTTGTAGATTTTAACGAGATGATTTAGAACGAATTCAGAGTTGTAGCGATCAAAATTTGCATCCGAACTACACTGTTATAAATTAATTCAATATAATTCAGGTGAACGACATGAGAAATAAGAATCTTTTTTGCGTGATACTTTCACCTAGCATTTCATCAGAATATCAGTACAATCGCGTTAATATGATCACGCGCTAGTATGAACTACCCAGTAATGTGAACTCAGATATTTTTGTATTAATTATTTATACAGCGTGCCGAAAAAGCGAATCGGGTATCAATTTTGGCACTGCATTTAAAACTGAGCGACAGAGAAAATGGGTTGACTATCGTAGTTTCGCCATTTTGTGGAGTTTTAGTCACGATGGAGGAGTACCCGAGCGTATTATCGCAACGGAGATTCAATAGTGGCTTCTCAACGTTTGTACTGTGCGAAATATTGTACACGATAGCATTAGAAAATGTATCCGGATGTTCGAGAATACAGGTGCGACGGTGAAAATTCAACACTCTGGCCGCCCTCATTCAGTCCGTGACGAAGAAACGATCCGAGAAGTGAGGCGTCAGTTCGTTAAAATCCGTCTTTATTCATTCGGTTTTAAAGAAAGATTTGTATTTAAAAGCCTATAAAATTCAATTGGTTCAAGATTTAAAGGATACAAACTATGCTAATCGATTGAATTTTGCCAACGAAATGTTACGGCGGTTCAACAATGTTGATAACATACTCTTCAATAATGAAGCAACTTTCATCTGAATGGTCATTTAGTAACCAGAATTGTCAGAATTGGGCAGAGGAAAATCCGAGACGAAAGCTCAGCCCAAAAGTTGTTGTTTGGACCGCTATGTCTGCTAGAAGCAAAATCTGTCCTTAATTTCATAAAGATCGAGGAGGCTGACCTCAATGTGAATAGTGACCGACCGTTATGGCGATATGCTGCGAAACTTTTTGGGTCCAGAGTTACAGGAATTTCAAGGTGTCAACTCAAGTGTGTGAATTCAACACTTGCCATAGATCAAATCAAGCAATGGAAGCTGTTAACGAATTATCCCCTAATGAGGTCATTTCGCGTAGGGGTAACATCAACTGGTCTCCCAGAAGCCCCGACCTTAGTCCACTTGACTATTTTGCATGGGGATACCTCAAAACTAAGGTCTATGCGAACCTGACGCAATTGAAGCAAAACATCAGGTCAGCAATGGTAGCGATATCGAGAGCTATGTGTCAGCGTATGATCGCCAATCTTTGTTCCCGATTAGAAGAGTGTCAGCAGTGTAATGGTCACCATTCAGATAACATCATCTTTTTCAAATAATTTTGCACTTTGTATTGTAATAATTAGCAATAAACTTTTTTCTTGATTTTAAGTGGTTCTGGTTTTATCGAGGTAACAAATACCCGATACTCTTTTTGGAAACCTTGTATTACGTATTTATAACTGTGATTTGAAAGAAGGCAGAGGCCATGTTGTTTTGACATTTCTGTTCAGAAAGCATTGACAAATTATCATGGAATGATTCAAACCGCGACAATGTTTACAAATTGTTGAAATTTATTTTCAAAATCAGTGTTCTATTCGCCAAACTGATGAAGCACTTCGTGAAATTTATGTTTTAAATAATCGTCCATCAGAGCAGTTTATTCTTCGAACTCTCGATAGATTTCGAACAACATTTTCTCTACTCGATGCAACAAAAACAAGACAAAGAACTGTACGTACAGGAGGAAATATCGCTGCTGTGAGTCACAGTGTTAATGATGATCCAGATTCATCTATTCGTCGACGTTCACAACAAGTTTAACTCTGTGCGTCCATCACATGGAAAATTTTCCGTAAAGATCTTGGTATACACCCATACAAGATCCAACTGGTTCAAGAACTAAAGCCACTTGACCATAATAAGCGTCGTTTGTTTGCTGATTGGGCCTTAGAACAGCTTGAAGTTGATCAACTTTTTTATCGTAAAGTAGTGATGAAGCACATTTCTGGTTGAACGGCTATGTAAACAAGCAAAATTGCCGTATATGGAGTGAAAACAATCCTCAAGAAGTTCTGCGGGTTCCATTGCATCCTGAAAAATGCACTGTATGGTGTGCTTCACACGCTGAATCGCTCCATATTTCTTTAAAAACGACGCTGGAGCTAATGTAACAGTGAATGGTGCTCGATCCAGAAGTGTTTTGGTTCCAACAAGATGTTGCTACACTTCATGCTGCTACCTTAACAATTGATTTATTGCAAGAAATATTTGACATAAATGTGTCCATTCATTATTAAAATTGGCTCACATGTATCTCACATGTAGCTCACGTTCGTATCGATACATAGCAACTTCTTCAAATGCTTATAAACAATTAAGAGAGAAGTGGGTGTGTAGTTAACTCTTCCCTTAAATATTTTACTTAAATTCCGTATTAAATCGATATAAACTATGATTATGTGTTATATAGATTGATTTTTTTCAACTGAATTTCCTGGTTGATTTGATGATGTTCTTTCGAGCTACTAGTTCCAATATTTTTGTAATGTTTCCACCAATCCGTTCGGATCCTCTTTCGACAATTTGGTACTAGTTTGATCACTATTCAATTAATTAATGACCAATGTCCATTAAATAGAATGAAATTTCTGGAATGAATCATTTGTTTATCGTTGCTAATTGCCAGCGGATGAGATCGATAACATTGCATTATCTTCACCATAATTGATTTATGTCTGTTATCTGTATCATTAGCATTATAAATGATTAATGTATTGCTATCTCATTATTATATATGTATATACAGTGAGTGCGAAGAAATATGCGTAACACGTATGCAGATTGGTAATTATTCAATAACAGGAAATTTTGGACTTTAAAGGTTCATACAATTTCTGAAAGGTGAATAAAAATAAGACGCTTTCGCGAAGTGTTTTATACTATGGTATTTCACTATTTATTATGACATTTTTAGTACAATACTAATAATAAACACAGTTCTTTTGCGTTTTACACATTTAGCATTATACACAAAGTACCGGAAGTGGTGAATCAATGTAAATAAGAAGATGTAGCAGATTATTAACTAACAGAAATACTAAGCTTAATTTTGTGTGGCTTCTTAGTTTTGAAATAATGATTTTTCACATCGCAAGTTGTAATTGTCGTTTTATGTATATAAAACTTCGAATTAAATTAAATCTTTACTTATTTCTTTCTAATTCTTCATCCTTGAACTTTGGAGGCGGTCAGAGTCATTATTTGTCTTCCGAATCAAAATTGCCACTTTTTAAACGACAAACCACTTCTGACATGTTCGTTCAACTAGAGCATGGTCACCGTAAACATCCAGTATAATACGATGACTTTCGGCAGCCCTTTTCTTCACATTGAAGTAAAACACTTCAAAATGAAGGTGTTGCCAGATGAAATAATTGAATGATGAACTAGTAGCGACATGCACGCAAATACACATACGCAACATATTCCATCAGGATAATTCAAATGTTGTGTTTTCCTTATTACTTCTAGCTTTACTAACGTAGATATGGTTCTCATGCTCATGTCATATCCTATTACGCCGTAATGCCAATAAATAACACTTGTGTATCCCAAAAAAACGCTATAAGTTCCACCCAGATTAAAAATGAGTTGAAATCCGGAACATTTATTTCAACACGGTGAATAAATGGTGTTTTTTTCACCTTATTATTGAATTATTATTAATATGTGAAAGTTTTAATTTCCATTTGGAATAATAAATGTTTTTCGATCGAGAATTCCTTAACTTGATAAAAGCGAAATGCTCTGAAAAATAATGCTTTCCTCACGTTTAATAATATACGGATTTATGATTTCGACCATTAACATGTTCACCCAGTGGCGGATTAAAGGTCCAGAGCGCCCTAGGCAATAACTTTGTCTGCGCCTCTGTACCGGCCATAAATGGCCATCTTAATTAAAAATTCTGAGCTCGGGCGCCCCTTGTAACTACGCGCCCCTAGGCACGTGCCTAGTTTGCCTTACGGATAATCCGCCACTGTGTTCACCCCATTCCAATCTTGAATCATCTTGATAATTGATCGAGTTTCGTACCATGATTAGTTTACCGCTGTATTTTGACTATTATTTCAGTATTTTGAAATAACAGACAATTGCAATTTAATTAATCACAATGAATAATTACGATAACTTTGTGGACTGTACCTTTGTTGAGTAGCGGTGATTTTACTTCTGTGTGCAGTGATTTCCAACTTCCTCTATCTAATAATGATAAACCACAACAGCGATGAGGAATTGCAGTATATTTGGTATCGTTGTATATAATACCAAGAGAAAGCAATGATAATTACAATACGAAGAAATGTAAGGTGGATTACTCCGTTTGTAGCAATCGCGATAATCTTGTACAATATACAAACGACTAATTTCACTATAACAGAATAATAATGAGAACCTATTATAACAGGGTATACTTTTAACATAGGAGTAGGGGGGAATTAATTTATTTCATCAAGACAAAAAGGAGGAAAATTAACGAAGTTGATTGGAAATAATATTTGTCGCCTGTGAACTCACAATGAAATAGATTCTTATTGGTAACAATGCTCTTTGAATAGGAATTTTGGGTTGGAACATTTCGAAAATCTGCTGATCGATAAAGAAGGAATGGGAAAGTCTATAATTTACACCGCATTGAATATAATTTAACACTAAGCACTCAATATATCAAATTGAAATCTTTCCATGTTTTTTTGAGAGCCATAGTTATATAATCATTAGAGAACAAACAATCTGAAGTGTCGCAAGTTAACATGGGTCAGCAACAAGTCGATTGGAAATATCAACATGAAAGATTTAAGCACTTTCACGGCCACTAGCAATAACAACAATAATGAATTATATATAACGAGGCAGGACCGTCTCCTAAAAGAAGTAACAGATCGCTTTCATTAATAAATTAGTTGATTGAAAACTAGTACGAAATCATCAACAAAATTTCTACTACTAATTTACAATGAGGATCATCTTTGTGATGGATATAGGAACAACATTTTAACGCAAGTTTGAAATATAATTCAGGACATACATTTACGAATTATTAGTTTGTACCTTTAACTTTTCGATTATTTTCGAACTTGGTTCAATTTTGTAGCTAAGAATAGATAGCGACTGTTTATTTTTCACATATTAGTGACCAAATTCAATCATTCGCCAGTAAAATGTTTTTATGTGTCTGGATGGATATATATTATGACAATAAGTATCATTTTTCGGCTTGACATACAGAATATATCCCCTAAAAAATTCCAGAATAGATGAATTATAAAAACACAAACAATGCAATCTTCGGGGAATAATGAAAATATTCGTTTTACCTATACTTTTTAGACTGTATGTGATTTTGTCAAAAGAGGACTATTTTTTCGTATTGCGAAACGAGGGATCGAGCTTGAAAAGATTCAATTTCAGATATTTTTTCAGCGATTGTGTTGAGACGATAAATTAATGTGCCTTTCGTGTGTAACTTCTATAGATGAAGGATGTGTTGGCGGAAATTACTCAATTCGTCTCTTTGTTACAGAGTCAATTTTTAGATTTCTATGGGACGGGTTGACTACTTGTCAGGTGGCAGAGATAACTTCTATATTGAATGTACAGTAAAGGTTTCAAGCAACAATAAAGCCAGTTGATACGACATCTTCGATCTGACAGATACGAGAATGTATAAGAAAATTCTCAGACTACTTTAGAAGCACACAAAATTTAAATGTTGAATATTCTACTACCCTTATTTTAATTGGATGAATTCATTACAATGAAACAAATTTCTATCTTGCTATATAAACCAGTCCTACATATCTTGTATTACCTCTTCGTTGGAACAAATCACTGTTTGGGTCCACAAGCCAATGTGCAGGGGAATTTACCTGCGAAAAAAACACCTTTGGATAACTTTCTGCGTTTTTTTCCATAGAGTGGCAATAATATCACTCATTTCCTTGTTGTTATTTTACCCTTATTCATATATACCAAGAAGATGAAGCAAGAATTTTCTAGAATATTTTTGAATACTTAATTATATAGGCTTTGAAGAACCCGTTGGTGGTTTATTTCTAAATCCTTAAAATGTATCACAGTTTCATTCATATTATCAGCATTATCATTTTCGAACCCAGCAGAGATCGATCGTGATTCTTCACCCTTACACATTCAAATTTCTGATCAACATTAGAATCTTTTCTATGTTCAAATCGGCGTGAACTATTTATGTGATGGATGAGATCATATGAACATAATAAAATGAATTTATTCACCACAGCTTACTAACTACATTTTCATGACAATTTGGATTTTTCTTATGATTTGGAGAGAATCGTTGAAAATTTCTCTCTCGAAATCGGTAGCAGATACGACAAAACTACAGGAGACCATAAATTTTAGTATAACAACAAAGCTTTTTTTTACAATTTTTCAAACTAACAGTGGCTCACGAAAAAATGTTCTGGAGTAAAACAGGGGACAATATTTCAGAAAAAATATCACCCTGTAGATTTAAAATAGAAATTGGCTGTCAGATGGTGTGAAATCTAAATTGCAATATCTATGCCAAATTTCAGTTGAATAGCTTGTGAAATGCAGATACTATGAGATAAACCTGAAAAAATTCAAACCTTAACACCCTCTATCTCGAAAACGAAACTTTTGCGGTCCCATGTTCCTGGGAATTTTTTTTCTCAAAATTATGCAAGAAATGTCCCCTCTTCTATCATTTCAGTATTCTGAAATAACAGGCAATTGCAAATCAATTAATCTCGATGATTAATTTCGGTGGGTTAAAGTGAACTATATTTTTGGCGTAGTTCAGCGAAGAGTTTTACTTAAAAGGCTTTGTTCATCTAATAAGATGAACCAACGAAGATTATACGGAATTAAAGTAAAACACTCGTAATACACTATGATTACAACGAAATATAATTCTTGGTTTACTGTATATAAACCAAGTCAAAAGGTAGGATTATTACACTAAAAACAAATGTAATGAATTCACTATTGGAGTACAAATAAGTTTCCGCCGTTTTTTAACACAAATTAAATATTTACTATAGAAGACGATGTGAGACTGCTTGCTGAGTGACTTCTAATGTTAGAGCAAGTTCTTTTTGTGTTTGAGATGAATCTTCCTCCAATAATTCCTCCAATTCTGCATTCTCGTAAATTTTTGGCCTTCCACTACGATCTTTGTCTTCTACGTCGAAATAACCGTTTTTAAACTTTTGAAACCACTCTCGACACGTTCTCTCACTCAAAGCACCCTCACCATATGCTGCTACGAGCAATTGATGCGCCTCAGCAGCAGATTTCTTTAAATTAAAGAAGTAAACTAATATTTCCCGCAAATGACGCTTTCTTGGCTCAAATTTTGACATTTTCAACTTATAAAAATTATATTTTACCAATATAAAATCAATGATATTAATAGCTTATGTTGTTCTTGAATGTCCAAACTATTTTTGAAGGCGGTTATCATCTGCGAAAGCTAAACGAAACTCCGTGCCGCGCCATCTACAATAAAACGGCGGAAACTTATTTGTACTCCTAATAATACTTTAGCAATCGACTGGATTACTATATTAACAATAATATATAATAGCAATAGCTTCGACCGGAATGTCACAAGCTAAGTACAACTAATTTGACTATCCGAATGATAGTGCATAATGTAGCAAAGGCTACATGCGACAAGTTTGACTTTTACTAAAATGATAATTTTACAATCTTTTCATAGACTGAACGTTAGAGGTGCTCGATGCATCCCTTCTAATAAAAAGAGGGAAATTAACATAATTGATTGGAAGGTCTATTTGGAGGTGGACTGAATGAACGAAATAAACCTTCTTATTGGTTACAGAAAAATTATGAGATTAATGCAAGTAAGGAAGAAGGATATAAACTGTTTATAATTCCGAATGCTCTGTCATGTGAAATTAACAGACATAAATATATCAAAATCTGTAAAAGACTTTTCATGTTTTCTAAGGCCGTATATAATCATTAGAAAACAAATAATCTGAAGTGTAAACAGTTCGACCGACAATTCTCAAAACTGCTAGATTGAAATATCAACATGAAAGGCTTGAGTATCGATGATAAAATAATTTCGAACGACAGGGCCGTCTCTAATGAGAGGGGAAAAACTGATATCACCGAATTTACACTAAATATAAACATTCCGTACTCATAAAAAGTTTTTACTGTATCAGTCGATGAAGGAGAATTCGGAACTTCAACATGTAATCATTCACCAATAATTTTCGGTGGTGAATATATAGTATTTACACAAAACTTGTGTTTCAATTATGATCAACTACCAAATAGTAATGGTTGAAACACTCAAATAGTCAAATAACGTATATAAATGTAGGAACTCAATTTCCAGAGCGAAGAAATTAAGCTCCTACTTTGTAGATAATATGTGAATAATTCATGGATAAAACATGTGTATGGGTTACTTTAGTCCAGGGTTATTGAATTACTGGGGAGGTCGAATTGTTGAGATACAGGCTCTCTCGTGGCGACTAAATCAAAAGCACTTTCGGTCCTTTAAATGGAACGCCCCCTTTTTAAATTGACATTACTCACTCATGACAGTCACTGTTTATTTGTGACATTGACAGTTGAATTTGTCAATGTCTGCCATTTAATCATGGAGAGATACACACTCCAACCACGTTCACAAATGATTCAAATTCATTATGAAAAACCGCGATCTGTTACTCTAACATTATGTGCTTGAACTAAAAATTTTTATTGTTATAATCGTAAGGATAAAATAACAGTTGAACGTTTAGTGAAGAAGTTTGAAACTAAGTATACACTTCATGATGTTACAGCGCCAGTGAGACAAAGAAATGCAAGAAGTGAAGAGAATATTGCTGCCGTACGCGAAAGTGTTAGTGAAGACCAAAATTGAACGATTTCTCGACGTTCACAAAAACTAGGCAAAGACCTTAGTTAACATCCATTTTAACCTAAAGGTTATTTAAAGCGTCGTGCATGATTTTATTGAAAACAAAATTTTATGCTGGAGGAGTCATTGGCCCTTATTTTTTTTCAACAAGCTCATGAGGTGCTAGCTTTCAATGGAAATCGTTACCGTTTAATGTTGACTGATTTTTTATGGCCTGAGTTTGTTCGTCTTGATTTGCAGAACATGTGATTTCAACCGGACGGTACCACAGGTCATACTGCTAATGGCCCACTGATTTCTTTGAAAGCAAAATTCGGTGAATCGATTATTTCAAGAAATGGACCGATACATTATCCGCCTTGTTCCTGCGATTTACCTCCATTGGACTTCTTTATTTGGGGTTTATTGAGTCATTAGTTTACAGCAATAATCCATCAAATTTTAACGATTAACAGATCAATATTGAACGAGTAATTGCTAACATACGACTTGATTTATGTGAGAGAGTCATGAAAAATTGGTTTCAACTACTTCATTTCTGCCAGCGTTTTCGTGGTGGACATTTAAATGATACTAAAAGTATCCATTGTACTCTATAATAAAATAAAAATTTGAATAATGTTCAACTAAATAATGTATTTTATTTAGAAAACGAAATGGGGTGCTGTTAATGAAAGAGCCTTTATTATTCGACACGCAGTGACATGATGTTTCGAACTGGGACGTGTTATCCTAGAAAGTTCAGTTGTCATAAAGAGACGAGATTTATTACTGAACCAAAAACGTCAACACCTTTCTGGAACAACATATCTTCGATGAGGAGTCTTAAGATTCATCCCCATTGTTCTATTTTTCGCCCTGATTGATACAGTATCTAAGAGTTGTTCAATAAGCGGAAGTCAAGCGTGGATGCGTGTGCCTCAGACTTAAGTATAGGTGGGGTGCAGTCGGGGTTTGAGGTAGAAGAGAACCCTAAGGGCAGTTAGCGTAAAAGACAGTTTGTGGAGAAAATTGGTACTAGTATATTTAGACGAAGGCTAGAGAGCGATATAAAGACGGAAGGGTTCAGAAACTTTGTAACTGTTTTTGAATTAAGTATTGTTAAGACGTTCGAGTGTAATTTCAATATTGTAAATGAACTGTATATAGTATGGTCTTCGTTTATTTCACACTAAAGAGGAGATAGGCCGATTTATCAATCAACACCCTTAGATATTGATACAAAATAGCCTACATAAATAACTTAGTGAATGTTTCTGAATATTCAGTGCTTTTTGAATTTTTAATTTAATTCCTGTTCATCAAGAAGAGTCAGCCGTACTTACAATTCTGTTATAAAGATAGGGTCATCAAGTTTAGGCAGTTTTTCATCATGAAATGAATTAAGAGTCTCGTGAAACAACTAATACGCTCTCATAACCCATCTCGACTGTTTTAGTCGCGCATAACTCATAAAACTTTCAGCAATTTAGACATTAAAAGTTCTGGGAAAACATTCTTCGCTCGGCTCTATGCAGTTTATACCATACCCTGACAATTATTTCGAATGAACAATGTTTTCTCGACTGGAGCAAACGCCACCGACTCGCATCCGATATGACGTTAGACATTTAAGAAATATTTCGCTTATTCTTCATTCGCAGCATTCCCCAGTGGGTTGTTTATCAAGCGGAATTTCGGTAGAGTAAATTCGTACTTTAGCTTAACCCCCGCGACGTTATAAAAACAGCAGCACATGGGGGAGTGAGCCGATGTAGTCCCTTGAGATGAATTGCGCAAGGAGAGGTGAGATGTACTGAAAAAGCCATTAAAATCTCAATTTTCCACATTATACTATCGTTTTTCACCGAATGCAGACTGAATTCCAATAGGATCGTAACTCCTTATGATTCATGGACTATCGATTTCTACGCAGCTATTTGTGACTTTCGTTTGTCTGTTTTGTACGGGAGTGGAATAAATTTACTTGCATTTTAAATAATATTGAATAATAAAATAATAAGAAGAGGTGTTTTACTTGATAGAATGATTATAACAAAATTTAAATATCAAAACAGATCTATTCTGTTAATTTAATTTGAAAAAATTTTATTCAAAAACATTTAGAATTGAATTAATGTCTTATAATGGAGAAGAACTGATTAAATTTAGTAGATATACAAAAACAAAACTCATTATATGATATCAAATGGAATAAAAGGATACAAAATTTTGTTTCTGATTTTATATTTATGAAAACCAAAACTTTTTAGAAAATGCAAAAAATAATTTTAAGAACTTCTTTTAAATATTTTAATATTTTCAGATTTATTCTGTTAACCTTCCACATATTTAATTTCAAAAGTTATATTTAATACTAACTTCGGGAATTAAATTGATGTCATATAAGTACCACTTATATCAAACGACATATGAAATAAATATTCATTATAAGACATCCAAATGATATAACGAAATCTAATAAATAAAAATCTTATAAATTAAATATTTTCAGTAGACGAAATTTTGTTTCTGCTCATTCCTCCTATGTAAACAAATATCTTTCAAAAATGTTTAACATAACCTTAAGAAATTTTTTGAAATTAAATATGTAGAGGGCTAACAGAATATATCTGTAAATATTAAAATATTTAAATAATTTTATATATTAAACCTTCTATCAAGTATCCATTTATTTTATTTTATTCATAATATATAATTATTTGGTTTCCTTAACATTCTTTATACAGATGGTCCTTGTGCTATAACAGAGGCCGTTAAATAACCTTTTAATCTTTAAGATCAATGGTAAACCACAGAACTATTTATTTCGACTCAACATTAGACTCCATTTGAATGTTCATTATTCATTTGCCAAGACGCTTTCTGAATTGTTAAAGGTGAGTAAATGTTTTTTGTTGATTGATGTTATATTTTATTAAATATGATTGAGTACTGATTAAGCAGAGTCTCTCTTAAAACTTGTTTTTTAGTAATGTTTTCATAATACATATCTTGAGATTTTCTAAAAAGCAACTTAGTTAGATATCGAATAATATTGAATATTCTAAGTAAGATAGTTTTATGATGAAATTCTTAAGATTATGTTAAACATTTTTGAGAGATATTTGTTTTCATAGAAGGGATGAGCAGAAACAAAATTTTGTCTACTCAAAGTATTTAATTTATGAGATTTTTGTTAGCAATTTATATTTATTGGATTTTGTTATATCATTTGGATGTCTTATAATGAATGTTTATTTTATGTCGTTTGATATAAGTGGTACTTATATGACATTAATTTAATTCCTGAAGTTATAATATTAAATTTAATTTTTTGAAATTAAATATGAAGAAGGCTAACAGAATATATCTGTAAATATTTAAATATTCAAATAATTTGATATACCTTCTATCAAGTATAAACCTCCGTTTATTTTATTTAAGAACTTCTCCAAACTAATTTATTTGAAATATTTAAATAAATTACTTCACTTTCCTAATTCATTATATAAATGTCATTTGGTTTTAATGAAGGCCATAAAATACCTTACAAGTTTGGTGTGATTTTTGTGATGAACATAGAATACGTTGGATTTTTAAAAGTTCTCTAATTTTAGTGTTCGTTCATCAAGAATAGCAGAGGTCTGTCTGGTAAATTATTTCTTGTTAATTGCTTTTAATTTTCAAATGTGAAGTAGGACTGATGAAGATCTTATTTAATTTCAAATTGTTTTTTGAGGATGTGCTACATGTTTTGAGAGATTTTTGAAGTAACTTATTTAAATAGTTTAATATATTGAATATTTCAATGAATAAGTTTGGAAGAAGTTGCAAAATTATGTTTTACATTTTTGAAAAATATTTGGTTTTCATACATATCAGATCAGAAACAAGAATTTTGATTCCTTCAAATATTCATTTAGTTTTATTAATGGACAATTTATATTTGTTGGGTTTTTCATTCTATTTGATATTATATAATGAGTTTTGATTTATATGTCTAATAAATTTAAGCAGTGCTTATAAGGCGTTGATTCTAAAAGTTCTTGAATAAATTTTTTTTAATTAAAATTCATAGGAGGCTAACAGAATAAATATGTTTTGATATTTAAATTTTGTAATAATCCTTCTATCAAGTAAAAAACCTTTTCTTATAATTTTATTGTATGTATAATATATAATTATATTTTAGTTTTCCAAATTCATCATATAAATGTCATTTTGTTTTAACTAAGCCAAAAAAAACCTTACAAGCTCTGTGTGATTTTTGTGATGAACATAGAATACGTTGGATTTTTTAAAGTTCTCTGATTTTACAGTTTGTTCAACAAGAATACCACGAGGTCTGTCTGGTTAGTTATTTCTTGTTAATTGATTTTATTTTTTAAATTTGAAGTAGGACTGACGAAGATCTTATTCAACTTCAAATTATTTTTTGAGGATGTGCTACATGTTTTGAAAGATTTTTGAAATAACTTATTCAAATATTTGAATATATTGAATATTTCAAATAAATTAGTTTTGTATAAAACTTTTTGAATACAATTTTTTGAAGTTAAAATTTCTAGTTTATAGGAGGCTAACAGAATGAATCTGTATTGATATTTAAATTCATTTATATTGAAGAAGGTTTCTCTGATTATCACAAATTTTTATTGTTATTATAATACAGCAATTATTTCACTATCACAGTTACATCTTCAGGTGGGTGGTATCTTACATTTTTGAATAACTAAAATTGTTTTCGAAATCGGTTTATATTTATATCGGGTGTTTTCTTTAGAGTGATAGAACTTTAAATTGAACTAAAACACATTTACATTAAGATTGGAGCCAATTTTTTTATTCATTCGAAAGATAATTTTATGATATGTATGTTTTAAAAATGATTTCCGGCATATGTTCATTACGACTAGCTCTGAGTAACCCCAATCGACCAGACCAATTTTGGACCACTTTTTAGAGTAGTTAAGGCCTTATTTCATCAATAACACGAGTTATGTTGGCTTCCAAAACGTCTATTGTTTCTGGTTTATCAGCATAAACCAATGACTTGACATAACCTGAAAGAAAATAATCCAGTGAAGTTATGTCGCATGATCTTGGAGGCCAATTAATTGGACCATTTCTCGAAATAATGTTATCGGCAAATCTTTATTTCAATAAATCAATTGTTACGGTGGCAGCATGAGGTATGGCACCATCTTGTTGGTACGAAAATACTTCTGAGTCGATACCTTTCAAATTTTGAAAAAAATAATCATTGATCATCGATCTGTTATAAGCACCATTCACTGCATCGTTTTTAAAGAAATATGGACCGATGATGCCTCCATCGTGTAAAGCACACCATACAGTGCATTTTTCAGGATGCAGTGGAACCTGCAGAGCTTCTTCAGGATTGTTTTCATTCCATAAACGGCAATTTTGCTTGTTTATATAGCCGTTCAACCAGAAATGAGCTACATCACTAAACACAATTTTACGATAAAAAAGTGGATCAACTTCAAGCTGTTCTAGGGCTCAATCAGCAAATAAACGACGCTTATTATGGTCGAGTGGCTTTAGTTCTTGAACCAGTTGGATCTTATATGTGTGTAGACCAAGATTTTTACGGATAATTTTCTATGTGGTGTATGCACAGAGTCCAAATTGTTGTGAACAGACAAATCTGGATCATCATTAACACTATGACTTACAGCAGCGATATTTTCTTCTGTACGTACAGTTCTTTGTCTTGTTGTTGTTGTTGCATCGAGTAGAATTGAATAGTGATCAAACTAGTACCAAATTGTCGAAAGAGGATCCGAACGGATTGGTAGAAACATTACAAAAATATTGGAACTAGTAGCTCGAAAGAACATCATCAAATCAACCAGGAAATTCAGTTAAAAAAAATCAATCTATATAACACATAATCCTAGTTTATATCGATTTAATACGGAATTTGAGCAAAATATTTAAGAGAAGAGTTTACTACACACCCACTTCTCTCTTAATTGTTCATAAGCATTTGAAGAAGTTGCTATGTAACGATACGCGTCATGTGGGCCAATTTTAATAATGAATGGACACATTTATGTGTCCATTTATGTTTTTATGTGTATTAAGTAAAACATTCCATAGCTGAATCATTTTCAATGTTCTTTTTTTCTGAAAATTTTCTAAGGTACAGATTCGGTCGATCTGAAATTTGGTACCAACTGACAGAACCATAACGCGCGAAATGTGCAAAATTTCGTCAAGATCGTCTGATCAGAAGTTCAAAAACAATTATTGGAGTTATGCCGCATGATCTTGGAGACCTATTAATTATAGTCAGATATTTCTTGAAATAAATCAATTGTTACGGTAACAGCATGAGGTGTAGCAACATATTGTTGGAACCAAAACACTTCTGGGTCGAGCACCATTCACTGTTACATTAGCTTCAGCGTCGTTTTTAAAGAAATATGGACCGATGTAAAGCACACCATACAGTGCATTTATCAGGATGCATTGGAACCTGCAGAACTTCTTGGGGATTGTTTTCACTCCATATACGGCAATCTTGCTTGTTTACATAGCCGTTCAACCAGAAATGTGCTCCATCACTGAACAAAATTTTACGATAAAAAAGTTGATCAACTTCAAGCTGTTCTAGGGCTCAATCAGCAAATAAACGACGCTTATTATGGACAAGTAGCTTCAGTGCTTGAACCAGTTGGATCTTGTATGGGTGCATACCAAGATCTTTACGGAAAATTTTCCATATGGTGGACGCACAGAGTTAAACTTGTTGTGAACGTCGACGAATAGATAAATCTGGATCATCATTAACATTGTGACTTACAGCAGCGATATTTCCTCTGTACGTACAGTTCTTTGTCTTGTTTTTGTTGTTGTTGCATCGAGTAGAGAAAATATTGTCCGAAATCTATCGATAGTTCGAAGAATAAACCGCTCTGATAGACGATTATGTAAACCATAAATTTCACGAAATGATCTATCAGTGGAGGCACATAGTCCAACTTGTTGTGAACGTCGACGAATAGATAAATCTGGATTATCTTTAACACTATGACTTACAGCAGCAATATTTTCTTCTGTACGTACAGTTCTCTGTCTTGTTGTTGTTGTTGTTGCATCGAGTAGAGAAAAGAGCTGCTCTGTTTGACGGTTATGTAAACCATAAATTTCACTAGTGCTCTATAAGTTTGACGAGTAGGACACTGATTTTGAAAATTAATTTCAACATTTTGTAAACGTTGTTGTGGCGTGAGTCTTTTCATGATAAATTATCAATGAGTTCTGAACAGAAATGTCAAAACAACATGGCTTCTACCTTCTGTCAAATCACAGTTATCCCTGTCGAAATTTTTATCAATCTAAAAAAACACCCGATATTAGAGTAGTTAGAGTAGGTACAAAAATATTTATTGAACACTAAAACCCAAAAAAGGGGGTCTCTGTAAATTCCAGTTTATCTGAATATGTTTAATAGAGGTGAGTTATTTAGATCTACTTGTTCGTTGAGTACTTTTCCAATTTTGTTGTATTTATTCATCTCTAGTGACTCTTACTACCGACTGCTCCTGGGATAAGGAGCCCCCTTAAATAACAACGGTCTGAGGAGCGGAAAAATATTAAGGGTAGAGCAATCTCCTGTTCTAGGTAGGAGATGACCTTCAAAGGAGGATAATCATTTCACCTGACAACAGCATGATGATGTAGTGGCAACAGGGTTACCGCTACATTAAAGAATACTATGGATACCCCATAGCTTAGTAGCCATATGATAAGACGTAATAGAGATGATTTAACCTTTACCGATCATGGACTTCGGACCCCAAGATCTGGCAGGGATAGAAACCAGGCTTCTCAGGTCATCAGCATGCGAAATCCTTGAGTCTTTATGGAGGCTTCTCGCTTTGCGCGATGATGAGGCGTATTCTTATCACAAAACCTTGTGGAGACTACTCAGTCACCTTTTGAAAAGCCATGCCCACATGCCAGTAGCTACAATGGTGGGACTTAATCTGCGGTTGACTTATCGAACATTGGATCAATTGCAGATTCTCATATTTAGCTAGAAGAATTTTTATCGACAGAATGCACTTACTCATCTGCTGATGAGTTTCCGTTTGGATAGAGAAATCATATTTTTGATCAAATTTGAATATATTCATCAACATAGTCTCCTTCAGAAGGTATTCAATCATTTCAGCGCTTCTCTAACCTTCCATACCTTTTCTGAAGAACTATTCATCTGTAGTCCAAGAATGGGCGTTTGTTTCGGCGATTAGCTCCTCATTTGAACCAAATCTATTTTCGTTGTGAATTTTTTAGGTTTGCACTCAGGAAGTGACTAAGGGACAAACCTGGAATCCATTTACCGTACATTTGGGAGTTTTTTATTAGACTGAGCGACATAGAGACGACGGTCAGGTTTTGAGGTGACAAAAACGGTCAACGGATCAATTAGAAGAATGGCTCACAAGAAGGACCGTGAGAAATTCTTTACAACTTCTTGCGTTTTGAGATTTACGTAAGCAGCTTTGAGCCACACCTCTGGTATTACTCCAGAAGAATATATTTAATTAAAAATTGTTATTTCTTCTCCTTGGAGTAATTTTACAAAGTTCGATCTGATGTTATCGAGACCTGGAGCTTTTCCACTTCTAAGTACGTTTTAACAGACGATGCAACATGTGTCTTGCTTGAAAATAACTCTGTCGTGTCTGTCGGCGTATTGCAGCCGTTTTTCTCGCAATGCTCGGCTCAAACGCATCAATTGTAGTCGGTAGACCTTCCCTGTGATCCTTTCGTTCGATTGTAGCAGCTCTTAATACACCACACCCAGCTGGACTCACCAAATACACATTATGCTTTTCTCGCCATGATTATTCGGCTTGGCAGTTGATGATAAGGCATTGCTACGCTGCCTAACGTTTTGGATTATCCTAGTGGAGCCACTTTTCAACGACAGTCACAATTCGATGCAGAAAAACCTATTTTTTTGCTTTCTTGCCGTTGGAGCAGTTGTTCATAAGTAAAAAAAGGGGTTGGATGTCTCTTGGATTCATTTCATATGGCACCCAATTTAGTACATTTCAGATCATTACCATTGCCTTCAAACGATGTCAGATGTCTGGATAAGTGACTCCAAATGTTTTTGCAAGTTCCTTTTGCGTTTGTGATGAATCTTCATCGAACCTTGCTTGTTATTTTTTATCCCTGAAATTTGGTGGCCCTCCGGATCGTTCTTTGTCTTCCAAATCAAAATTGCCAATTTTAACACTACTGTTTCGATGGCTTTCATCAGCCTTTTTCTTCATATTGAAGTGGTGAAGTAAAACTGTATGCAAAAACACATTATTAGGTAAAAAAGTTGACATTTTCAGAGCAAACAGAAACTATGTTGTTTACAGTGAAATGACTGATACTGAAAATATCCTTTGAAATGAAGGTGTTGCTGAATGAAACAATGGTATAATAAACTACTAGCGACATGTATCATCAGAACGGCACTTACTTATTTCGACTCCTAATATTTGCCTCATTCATTCCTGTCATACTCCTAATCAAATAATTATACCTTTAGCAGTCTGAGCTATGCGATGTCCGTCAATCACGGGATAACTTTCCACGTACAGATTGAAATTGAAACGTTCTCCCCATCACACACATATCACAGTCTCATGAATCTATAATCCCTTCGAACATGTCCCGAATAACACGCATCCGGCCCGACTACATAATCATATTCATCGGTCAATTAACCAGCCCCAAAACTTTTTGCCAGGGCCGTCTGCCCAAACCGGACCGACCTAGGACCTTATTAGCGACCTCGTCCGTTCGGCCGCAGCTTGTCCATTAGAGGGAAAGATGACGGGCCTCAAAGGATTACGTCGAATGGATCTCTGGCCGGTCAGATGCATATTCAATAGTTTGCGTTATACCTCATCCTGACCGGCCGCACGGACGTCGCTTAATGTGTCGACGCTACGGGAAAATTGTTTCGAGGAAATCGAATTTCAAGTTTGGCCACGGGATGGGATTTTCTATGCAGATTGTCCGGGCAATGGTTAATCGACTGCGGTGAGCAGAAAGTGAACGTGGTTTGAGCTGGAACTAGGTAAAGCTGCTTGGATGTTTTCAACGTGAAACACTAAAAGGAGAAGAATTTTTAGCTACCTAAAACTATATCTATGAAAGCGTATTTATTACGTCGACGAAGTTTATGATCATTAAAATGGCGGCGCAAATAAAAACGAATATCCTGGTTGAATATTTGACTGATTACTCTGGTAGACAAGATTTTTGTAACACAAAGCAAATCTTCAGTTTTTGATGAAAATACCCTTCTAATAATAGCAAAAATATTCCTAAAGCCTTAACATGTATCACATTTCAATAGCTCAATGAGACCCTCTTACATTATCAAGTACTTAATTTTATGGGGGGACGATTCTAATGGATGTATTTTATAACAGGAAAAGTACTCAAACTATGTTGTTTAAAATATAAGACATGAAATTAATATTAAAAATCAGTCTTATGTTGAGTTTCAAAGTTAGTAGTTTCCTGTGTGCTGTATGAACTGTAGCATATCATTGGTGCAGTGGATGAATGGGAAGAGAAAAAGCATGCCCTTAGCATGGTATGGTGAAAACCCACTAATCTTTAAGACGATTGCTATTTATGCCTGACGAATACTGAAGGTTATTCCAAAAAGGGAAAGCACAATATCGACTATCCAAATTTGCAGTCTGCAATACGACCTGTTCCTCACAATGCCAGATCCGCAAAATGTTGTTTTGGAAGATACTGGAGACAATGCATCATCAGGCAGCCCCGAAGAACACTGCACCGATCCTAATTTTACTCCAGATTCCAGTTACAGTGAGCCACATTTAATTGTTCGAAGTGAGTTAAATCATTTAGTACGTAATTTGGGGTCAGAACTTCATGGTATCTGTCTTAAGTGTGGTACTTATTAGGCAACGAAACGAAAATTACGAATTTCAGAAAAAGAAATTCTCCGTATTCTGCATTTTATAGTATTTAAAATTCATTGTGTGCGTGTACTGATATTGATGGATTGAAGCAGGAACTGATATTTAGCATTCCCTCTCTAAGTGGCGTTTATTTATAAATTCGTCTTGATATAGTTTACAAGCTGTGTTATTGCATAATTAATTTAAAACCCTCTATACCATTTACCCATTCAGTAACGATGAAAGGAAGTTATAAAAAGATGCACACTCTTCTGGATAAAAAACAACAACACGTATAAATGGCTGATATATGGGGACTTAAAACTTATAGGAATATTGGTGAGACTTTAATGAGGATTTACAGATTATTGCTGTTTTGTCTGTCTATGAGACAGTTGTGCACTAAATCAGCCTCATATATCAAAAATTTGGTCAGAAAGAAATGTATTTCAACCGGGATCTCAAAATGTTAAGCTCAGACCTTTTGTAGACCCAAAAAATGCCCTTCTGCATCCTCTTCACATTAAACATCGGCTGATGAAAAACTTTGTGAAGGCTACGAATAAAGTAGATAATGGATTCAAATACATAAAACAAGTCTTTTCCAAGTTTGGCAATGCCAAATTAGAGAAAGGTATTAAAATAAATTAATCTGGCTGATCTGCACCAAAAATCATTAATAAGGAGTATGAGCTATGATAAGAGAAAGTTCTATTAAACGAGACAGTGTAACATACAAGAAAAAACTCAACAAGATTTTGTAAATCATAGAGGCAAATTGCAGACATGCGCACGTTTCAAACTGATTGGCTTTCGTCAGTGCAATGTATGCTAGTGATTCCAAATCTGTCCAGTATCTATATTCGCTATACACAGAGACTCCAAAGATATTACTAATACGCTAGCGCCATCTAGAGTCTGGAAATCCCTCTTGTTCTCGAAACAAAATGAGCGCTAAACATTTTGGTTACCATAGATGAGGTTACATAATTTTAGAAGCATAAAAAATAAGAGTCCATAGAAATGATTTTCAACACTTTAAATTGAGATGCCCTATTTGAAGTGAGAATTTTCCATGAAATATACTGAAATGAAATATATTTAAAATTTTACATAGTTAAAAATACGAATCGCATCCTGTTTATAACTGAATATAAAACTCCGATTAATAATTCACGACAAAAATATCGATCTGTATAGGAGTTACGCTAAACAATAAAGCAATTCAAACTTTCACGAGTTATTCCCAAAAATAAACAGTCTAGGAGCAACATTTATTTACTTTTTTCCTATCTCCTTTTATCGAATCAATATTGGCCCAGTCACAAGTAATCTAGAACCCTCAGGCGTCTTGATATTTCGAAACTGGTTCAATCCGCTTTTTATTCTTTATCGATATCTATATTTGGCTGCAATAAGATCAACCTCATCTCGAACGACGTTTTATACCCCAATGCAATTCTCTCTCACTGTATACCAGGAGCCGTTGGAAAGTTGAGGAAATGGGTTGTCTGGAACAAACTTCTTAGATGGTTGATTTTTGCAAGATTCGTTCTTTTCCACTGGACAGTTTGAAAGAAGATGGATACTGAGGAATAGGTACTTTATATGGCAGTGGATAGGTCCTTTCGAAACGGATTTCTTCATTGATAGTTGTATTTAGTTATCATTGAATGAGGTCTTAATCATAGTCAAATTACATACTCAGACTTAAGCATAATTCTTGAACGATTCCTTGATTCAAACATCATCCGCAAGGTTAAAACTTGAATCGAATTTATAAAGGCGCTCATGCATTGTTGCAGCCCTTTTGAGGCAGAAGAATGAGTTTGAAACTGTGTTCCTGAATTTCTTTCGTGAAAAATGAATATACTGGACGGTCTTTTTTCAATGACTCCTTTCAAATTGTTTCTCATACATAAAGTTGCAACAAACTTCAGGTATATCCTTTCAACAGTGTAAATTTAGAGAAATATTATTGGCCCCTTACCTGATGTGCAGTTCCTGGTTATAAGGTTAACTATTTCCAGACATCGTTTCCTTAACAATAAGGAAATATTTTCCAGAACAAGCTTGAAAATTAAAACTCTCAATGCAATGCTGCCAGGAAAAATAGAAATATATCTTTCCAGGAATTTCTGATATTATAAACGACTTTCCTCAAAATATTTTGAGGATTGGTAACAATCCACAGGAATATTATTGTTCAGTATGAATACTGTGATCCATACTTCTACAGAAAAATCATAATACAAAAGTTTTTAACGTTGTTCGTTGCTAAGTACTCAATAATTTTTCTTGCAAGTACTGGAAATGCCTCTTCATCCGAGAGGCATATTGAAATGCCATCTCGTTCTTCTATTTTACAGGTAACGAGTAATGTTCGTAATCAATTATAATTTAAAATAATAAGAAACGGTTTTTTACTTGATAGAAGGATTATTACAAAATTTGAATATCAAAACGGATTTAATCTGTTAGTCTTCTACAATTTCAATTTCGGAAAATTTATTGAAGAAACTTTAAGAATTAAATCAATGCCTTTATAAGCACCGCTCATATTTAATAGACGTATAAAATCGAAACTCATTATACAATATAAAATGGAATTAAGAAAAACCCAACGAATATAAGTTCAATTAATTATGTATATATATATATATATATATACATATATATATATATATATATATATATATAAATATATATATATACATATATATATATATATATATATATATATATATATATATATATATAGTTATGGAATTATTAAATGAAATTTTGTAATTTACTTTAACCCAATTTTAGTGGAGCCAATTTTGATATGCTTTTAAAATATATATTAAATTTCAGAATGAATCATGTTAGATCACCCTTGTATCTAGTTACTTGAACTTTATGTTGCCAGCTATCTCTTAATATAATAATTTTGTTCTTGAATTATTGAAATTTAATATTATTAAATTTGATTTTATCTTTTAGGGAGGGTTCAATTTGAATTTTTTAAAAATATATTATATCAAAGTAATTTGAAATATAGTCATCAGTGATTAATAATCTAAATTCTAATTCTATGTTCTAACCTAACCCTATCTAAATATAGTAACGTAATTCTAACGTAAACAAGCACTCATTTGTTTTTGAATTCAATTTTGAAAACTTTACATAAATTAACTTATTTCTACCTTTGGTAAGTTTAATTGTCCAATAAAAATGTTCCTTTGATGTTAGCTTTGCTCTATTTCAGGATTTTGTTTTATTTCCTGTAGAATATTTCCGGCATGTTTGGATCTCCAGCTCACTTAGTTGATTGCTTCTTATGAAGCAATGAATTCTTGTTTGTTTTTGGGGATGTTCCATTCACAACACTCATGTAACGTATTTTCTGAATTCAATTTCAATTTACAATAACGACATAATCTTCTTTTTTAGATGATGATACTTTTTGGAACTTTTTTAATTATGGACAGACAAGGACTCTACTCTGAATATATGGAGACTGATTCAATTTTTCTGTGTCTCTCCTATTTATAGTTTTCACGAAAAATTGAATTTCAAAGCTTACTAGCTTCTGTCAAAATTATTGAAAAATGATGCATTCGATGATTTTACAAAATTTACAATATTTCGTGGTTTGAAATTTCTGTTTAAAATTAGTCTATTTTTAAACTACATTTTGATGTATGTTTCATGTTAAACAGAACAGTGAACGTCTTGCTTTTCATCCGTAAAGTATTTCAAGTGTCAACATTTAACAAACTTTAACTTCTAATGCTTATAACTTATAAATTATTTAAAATTACTTATGAAATTGATTAAATTTCTTTAGCTTAGATGCTATTACAATTCTATTGATGCCTAAACATCTTAAATGATATCTCTTACATTTATAATTTCAGAATATCTGATGTAGATGCTATCTTTCATTGAATTAAGTGAATTTTGATTTTGTTGAATTTGTTCTATTTACATTATTCTGGTGAGTTATATTTGATTAAGCTTGTTGTTTGTCAATAATTTCACTAAAGTTTATATGTGATTCATGAAAGTAACAAATCTTTTCAATAATTTCTTCATCAATTTCAAATGAGATATCTAAATTCAAATTACTTCTATTTACTGCAACCTTGGCTGTTTTTACATTGGATAATTGTAAATTGTAATCTCCCTGTGAATTCTATTTATAAACTGTTAACAAGATTACTGATTTTTGATTACCGTTCAAAGAATTTTCATTCGACTAGTCCTTATGTACTCTGAATATGCTTTTTTTTCATAATTTTAGCTTGTAAGTATTTTTATGAATTGAATTATCAATATATCTATCAAAATGGATATTATTCAATTAATTTTGGTCTGGTTACACTCTAACGAGTAAATTTATATACAACGGTGAGTCTTTTCCTTTATATATTTATGTATTTATTTAATTTAACTGTAAATTAATATATATTATATATTATATTTTATATATATATTATATATATATATATATATTATATATATATATATATATATATATATATATATATATATACTTGTATATTGAAAATTCACTACGAAGAAGTATTTGAATATTATAGATAATAGCTGAAATCAATTTCTTTTTAAAAATTTTTTCATGCGATTTATTTAGATTTGAATCTATAGTGATTCCGGCGAATTAATTCCAGCTATTATCTGTAATATTCAAATACTTACATAGAAAATTTTTAATATATACACTCGACTTCAGTTTCACTATTCTTTTATTATGTTGATTTTTATGAAGGGATGAAATGAAAAAAAATAATTGTTCATTTTACACTTTTACTGATGACGCGTTTCGTTAACATTGTAACATCTGCATATCATACAGACTACTGATTTCTAAACAAACTGTCTTGCATTTAAATACATTTTTCAACTTATTATCAAGTATTTGAATGAAACGGGGAAAATTTTTCAAATTACGAATCTATTACTTTATCATTAAATGTAATTGATAAATTAATATAAGGTTATTTAAATATTTTAATATTAACAGATATATTCTGTTAGCCTTCTACATATTTAATTTCAAAAAATTTTATTTAATATTATAATTTCAGGAATTAAATTAATGTCATATAAGCACTGCTCATGTCAAACGACATATAAAATAAACATTCATTATAAGACATCCAAATGACATAACAAAATCCAATAAATAAAAATTATTGACAAAAATCGTATAAATTAAATATTTTGAGTAGACAAAATTTTGTTTCTGCTCATCCCTCTCATGAAAACAGATATCTTTCAAAAATGTTTAACATAATTTTAAAAATTTCAAACTATCTTAATTAGAATATTCAATATTATTGGATATCTAACCAAGTTACTTTTTAGAAAATCTAGGATTTTTGTTAACAATTTATAATTATTGGATTTTATTATCTCATTTGGATGTCTTATAATGAATGTTTATTTTATATGTTGTTTGATATGAGCAGTGCTTATATGACATGAATTCAATTCCTGAAGTTATAATATTAAATATAATTTTTCGAAATTAAATATATAGAAGGCTAACAGAATATATCTGTAAATATTAAAATATTTAAATAATTTCGTGTCACTCTATCAAGTATAAAGCTCCATTCATTTTATTTTATTATAAGATGTTCCTTAAATCATCAATTGCCACCTAAAGTAATTAACCCATGCTTAAGAATGAATCAAGCAATCCAAATCAAATCTTCTTATTGTAAAATATGAACAGGAAAAATGTTTCTTGCGAAACAAGGTTTAGGAGTGGCCTTTTTGACCCTTGCAATCATAGAGGAACACCACCAAAAATTTTTGAGTGCTTCCTCGTCCGCGTAAAATGTCTGATTAATTTCATTCTTGTCAGTTTTTTGGTTTAAAAAAAAAAAAACAAAAACTATTTTTCCAGCGCCCTCTTTAGGAGGCTGTAACTAAGTAGGGGTGCTCAAAAAAATAAATTTTATATGAAAGACCCATCCTATTTTTGGACATAGAATCACCCTCCAAATTTCTTCACAACTATTCATATACACCCTGTGTAATGAGTAATTGTTAATTTGATTCAACTATTAAGAAACATGACTGTGTTAAATCTTCTATCTATCTTCTCGGATTATCGTCTTATGAGACATTGGAATCACAGATGCAGTTTGTTTTCAATCAATTTCATCCCCCTTTGCGTCTTTGCGGAAATTCTTAGTGGAATTTCAGGGATTAACATAATAGAATGTATAATTCTACTTCTTCACCTCAAGAACCGGTTAAATCGATGTACAAGTCTCCTGAAGATCCACTTATGCGACACTCATTTATTTTCAACATGTATGACTGCATTTTTTCCGTCCATTATTAAGGGGAGAATTTGCATTGAGAATTTTGAATGGACCAAGCGTTCACACAGCACAGGTGAGAAATACGCACGGTGTGACACGACGTCCTTTGTCCGATGCCAGGCGCCTTTTTTAAACTGCACCAGTGGACGACAATTTCTGACAACTTCTCTTTTTTTGTACGATTGCGTTGCGTGTAGTTTTGACACGAGCATCATCCACTTTTTGATATATGTATTTATCAGTGGCGTAGTATGGAAGTCATCGAGTATGGACATCGATGGTGAAGATTTCATAAATTTCAGATATACTGAATGATATAATTGAAATTTATTGCAATTATGAGTTTCTTCAATTGAATAAATAAAGCAAATGTGTTAACCATTACCAAAAATATAATCATAAAATTCAACGATTGGATTTTCAAAGGTTGTTCCGAGGAGTCTGTTATATTTTAATTTTTTGTTAGGCATTTTGTGGTGGTAATTTATTACTCAAACACATAATTAAGGTGAAATAATAAGAAGCGGTTTTTTTACTTGATAGAAGGATAATCACAAACTTTGAATGTCAAAACAGATTCAATCTGTTAGTCTTCTATAATTTTAATTTAAAAAAAATTTTTTGAAAAACTTTTATAATTAAATTAATGTCTCATAATAAGCACTGCTTATATTTTATAGACGCATAAAATCAAAATTCATTATACAATATAAAATGGAATAAAAAAAACCCAACAAAAATAAATTATAAATTAAGATTATAAATAAGTAATATTGAATATTTAGTTCCAAACATGCGCACCTGAACTCGTCAGACATGCGTGGTACGTATGTTTTGCCTGTAACAAACATTTGACAAAATGTTTAGTTTCTGGTCTTATATTTATGGAAACTAAATCTTTTTCAAAAGTACAAAATATATTTTTAAGAACTTCTCTACAACTAATTTATTTGAAATATTTAATATATTTAAATTTTTGAATAAGTTACTTCAAAAACTCTCAAAAACATGTAGCACATCCTCAAAAACAATTAGAATTCAGACAAGGTCAGTTCAACTTTACATTTGAAAGATAAAATCAACTAAAAATAAACTTGTAATCTTACCAAACAATTTCTGGAAACTCCGTAAATGCAATTCAAACTAGGTAGGTACATCTAATATCCAAGGTACTCTATGTTCTATGCTAAACACAGAAATCACACAAAGTTTGTAAGGTATTTTATGGCCTTCCTTAAACCACTGGAAACTGGACCTTATCTGAATTCTTATTGTTTTTGAGGATGTGCTACATGTTTTTTAGTGTTTTAAAGTAACTTATTTAAATATATTAAATATTTCAAATAAATTAGTTTTAGAGAAGTTCTTAAAATTATGTTGTGTATTTTTGAAAAAGATTTAGTTTTCATAAATATAAGACCAGAAACTAAAGAATTTGTCAAATATTTGTTACATGCAAAACATACGTACCACGCCTGTCTGACTTGTTCAAGTGCGCATGTTTGGAGAGAAACATTCAATATTACTTATTTTTAATTTTAATTACCAATTTATTTTTGTTGGGTTTTTTAATTCGATTTGATATTGTATAATAAAATTTGATTTTTTACGTCGATTAAATATAAGCAGTGCTTATTATAAGACATTAATATAATTCTGAAAGTTTATTAAAAAATTTGTTGAAATTAAAATTGTAGAAGACTAACAGATTAAATCTGTTATGAAATTCAAAGTTTGGAATTATCCTTCTATCAAGTAAAAAAACCGCTACTTATTATTTTATTTTACATATAATATATAATTATAATAGGTTTTTGAATAAAGAAATTTATTATTCATTTTCCAGTGGATTAAGGAGGGCCATAAAATACCTTACATACTTTGTGTGATTTCTGTGTTTAGCATAGAACATAGAATACCTTGGATATTAGATGTACCTTCCTAATTTGAATTGCATTTACAAAGTTTCCAGAAATTGTTTGGTAAGATTACAAGTTCATTTATTTTTATTTGATTTTATCTTTCAAATATAAAGTTGACCTGACCTTATCTGAATTCTAATTGTTTTTGAGGATGTGCTACATGTTTTTTAGTGTTTTGAAGTACAGTGAACTCTCGATAAGTCGAACAGCGATAAGTCGAACACTTAGATAAGTCGAACAGTTTCTCCGGTCCCAATTCATGCGTATCTTACCCCACGTATTTCCACCTCAATGAGTCGAACAGTGTTCTTGGGATTAGAGAGTCGAGTAGATGAGTCGAACTGCTGGAAGGACCCTCGCGACACCTCCACCTCTATTAGTCGTACTCCTAACCACTATCGCCTCTATGAGTCGAACTGTTTGATCTAACGAATGCAGTATGCATTTTTCAAGCGTTTACGACGTTTGTTCAATTTATTTTTCATTATTTGTTCATTGAGCCGTCGTGTACTGAAAGCGTTCTTAGTCATGGTTCCGCGAAAACTGAAAATTTTAACAGTGGCAGAAAAACTCAAACTCATTCAGGAAGTAGAGAAAGGAGAAAAAAGTAAAACCGTTATCGCTATCGAGTTCGGAATTCCTAAATCTACATTGTCAGCAATTATGAAAAATAAAAGGAAAATCGTCGCTTCTAGTGCAGAAGGAAAATCAGTCCACCGGTATCGTCAGAAATTGCCTCAGCATTCAGATGTTGAAAAATGTCTTATAAAATGGTTCCAGGAAACTCTTAAAAACAATATTCCTGTTAATGGACCACTTCTCCAACAAAAAAGCGAAGGAGTTCGCATCTTCTCTTGGCCACGAATTTGCAGCGAGTAGTGGTTGGCTGTCTAATTTCAAAAAAAGGTACGGAATTTCTGGAACAACTTTGTCAGGTGAAAGTGCTGGCGTCAATGACGATACTTGTGCCGAATGGTTAGCTCATCTGTCCGATTTACTGGAGACTTACACATCAGATGAGATCTACAACGCAGACGAAACCGGGCTCTTTTATAGATGTTCACCCAACAAAACTTTAGATTTCAAGAATACAGATTGTCATGGTGGTAAGGAGAGTAAAGAACGTTTGACTGTTTTACTTGCTGTTAATATGAGCGGTTCAGTAAAACGAGTTCCATGCGTTATAGGAAAATCGCTGAAGCCCCGTTGCTTCAAAAATGTAAAAATCTTGCCGACCGAGTATACTGCCAATTCTAGAGCATGGATGAATGGAATAATTTTCAGGGAGTGGTTGCAAAAGTGGGATAATGAGTTGACAAGAAAGAAAAAGAGAGCTCTACTATTCATAGACAATTGTCCAGCTCATAATCCGTTGCATTTCCTTCTATCTTTGAAAGTAGAATTTTTACCACCGAACACAACAGCAAAGCTACAACCCCTAGATTTGGGGATCATTAAATATTTCAAGGTGAAATACCGTACGGAAGTAGTGCATCATTTGCTTCGAGAAATACAAGAAAATCGTGCTATGATCCCAATCAATGTCTTGGAAGCTCTACATTTCATTAAGAAAGCATGGGATGAAGTAAGCTCTCGAACAATTCAAAATTGTTTTTTTACATGCGGATTCGACGTGTATACGATGAACCAGACATAGCACAGGACATCCTAGAAGAAGCAGAGGTTGCTGGATGGGGAGTTCTTTCATGTGTATTTGGTGTGGATGTAAACTTCAACGAATGTGTGGAGGTAGATTGCGATCTGCCGGTATGTTTCCCACCCACAGACGAAAATATCATCTCTGAAGTCTTACAAAGGGAAGGACAAAACGATGCAGGTGACGACGAGGAAGAGGGCCCTGAAAGTGAACCACCTGAGCCACCAACAAGACGCTAGAAAAGCTATTGACACGTTGCGACATTTTCTAGAAGCTTCTGATAATATTGAATATGACATCTTTACTAAAGTAAATGAAATACCTTCTGTGGTTTCCAAATTGGAAAAAAAAATTTACAAACAAATGAGAATAAGCGATTATTTTAAATCAGCATGAAAAACCCATGTACGAATTTCCATATATATATTCAAATTTTCGATATAAATATTTATTTTATATTTTTGTTGAATTACATGTAAGAATAAACGCTTGTTTCACATTAACCATAGATGACTACGTGATTACGAGTTTCCCCGTCAATGAGTCGAACACCCACCTCAATAACTCTAACGTTTGGTGAGCCGAACTATAGATAAGTCGAACAGTTTTTATGGTCCCTGGGAGTTCGACTTATCGAGAGTCCACTGTAACTTATTTAAATATTCAAACATATTAAGTTCTTCAAATAAATTAGTTTAAGAGAAGTTCTCAAAATTATTTTGTGTATTTTGGAAATTTCTCATAAATATAAGACCAGAAACTAAACATTTTGTCAAATGTTTGTTACAGGCAAAATATACGTACCACGCCTGTCTGACGAGTTCAGGTGCGCATGTTTGGAAAGAAACATTTAATATTACTTATTTTTAATTGTAATTAACAATTTATTTTTGTTGGGTTTTTTTATTCCATTTGATAATGTATAACGAATTTTGATTTTATACGTCTATTAAATATAAGCAGTGCTTATAATGAAACATTAAATTAATTCAAAAAATTCAAAAAAAAAATTATTTTAAATTAAAATTGTAGAAGAATAACCGATTAATTTTGTTTCGATATTCAAAGTACATAATTTAGACAAAAGTGTATCAATTATTATTATATGTTTTTTATTTGATAATATATTTCGGGATGCTGTACGAAAATTCAGAATTCTATATGTCTACTGAAGTAGGAATATTAGTTTTTCTAACCGATTTTGATAAAAGTTTTCAAAATTAAATTCAAATGATTTATTAGGGAATAATTCGTTAACAGTTTCCGTTGCTTGATTTTATGTATGGCAAGTGGCACCATCTTGTTGAAACCACGTCCTTGAGTTGAAACCTTGAAATTCCAGTAAGTCTGGACCTAAAAATTTTCGCAGCATATCGCAATGACGGTCAATATTCACATTGAGTGGTCAGCCTCGTCAATCTTCATGAAAATAAGGACTGATTATTCCTGTAGCAGACTAGCGGCCCATACAAGGACCTTTGGGCTGAGCAGGGTTCGTTTATGCTTTCGTCTCGGATTTTCCTCTGCCAGTACCGACAATTCTGTTTATTGACATGACCATTAAGATGAAAGTTTGCTTCATATTTGAAGAGTATGTTATCAAAATTCTTGGACCGCCGTAACATTTCGTTGTCAAAAATCAATCAAGTAGCATAGTCTGTGTCCTACAATTTCTGAACCAATTGCATTTTAAAGGCTTTCAAATACAAATCTTTCTTTGAAAACAAATGCAAGGACGATTTTTTTATATTTAACGATAGACCTCGCTTTCGGATGGATAAAGACGGATTTTGACGAACTGACGCCTCCACTTCTCGAATCGTTTTTTCGTTGCTGACTGAACAAGGGCGGCCAGAGTGTTGAATTTTTACCGTCGCATATGTATCCTCGAACATCTGGATCCATTTTGTAATGCTGTCGTCACTTGGTGCATGGCGTGTACGATATTCCGCATGATACGAACGTTGAGAAGCCACCATTGAATAACAACGCAAAAATCGCGATGCGTTCTTGGGTACTGCTCTATCCTGACTAAAACTCCACAAAATGAGAGACACCATGTTTTCCTTCCCACTCCCCTCTGTCACTGAGTTTGAAATGCAGCAACAACCCTATACGCTTTTTGGACACGCATTTGTGAGTTGCAACAAAAATGCTTCAAGTAGAGGAAATTCAAGAATGAAAAAGTTGAATTGTAGTTGCCATTCTTTCAATGTCTTTTTCACCATAGCGTTGTTTTCATCGCTATATAATCACCAAAAACTTCCTCGCTATATTATCACCAAAAAGCTCATATGCAACTTCTATAAATCATGACGTAAACCAATCATTCGTGAAAAATAGAGTTCATCCAACTTTGATTTCGTGATATTCTACGGCCAGAATAAACACTTCTCAGAAACAGCTATTCCTGAAACTATATGGACGATTCGTTTTTACATTGATTGTTATTCCGTGCAATTTTTCACGTACTTAAACAATCGTCAAGAGCCAATCGCCAAGAGTCAATGATGAATTCCCAATGATGAATTCCCAATCATATGCGACAGCGGTTGCTTGTTCAATGTGGACGGAGCGAATTTTGAAAAAGAAGATGGTATTCTAATAATTATTTGTGACTGTGGTGGGTCATTTCATACGAAGCTTCACTGATATATTTGCAAAATTCAAGTAAAATATTTGATAAAATAGAAAAAGGGGTTTTACTTGATAGAAGAAATATAACAAAATTTGAATATCAAAACAGATTTAATCTGTCAATTTTAATTTCAAAAAAATTTTCATTCAAAAAACTTTTAGAATTAATTAATGTCTACATAAGCACCCCTCATATTTAATAGACGTATATAATCAAAACTCAATATACAATTTATTCCATTTGACATTTTTATATTATAAGCAATTAATCTGAATGTTTGGTACCAGTTTTATTTCATTCAGATCAGTTTTAATCCAAGAAATTTCAGTGTCAAACTTAAAATTACAGAATTTCTTTATAGATTCATCAGAATACTTAGGAACTAAACGCTTCAGAGACGTTGAAGGAAATGTCCCACATTTCTTTCGTTTAGGAAATCACCAACTGAAGTCAAAATCATATGTTCATCGTCTAAAACGGGAATGCAAACAATCAAAAGGAAAAAAATTGAAAAAAAATGAATATGCGCTCAACACTATTTTAAGTTCTTCTCTGATGAAATGGCGATGTCAAATTCAGTCTAAAGTTTTTCGTGAAAAATATGGATTTTATTTCAGAGAATACTTAAAATGTTCAGCTTATTGTAATTATTTAACTACTACAGATGGCAATCACTATCACAACTACAAAACATAAGAACTACCAGTTGAAACAAATAACTGTATCATCATGTATTTAAATTCTGGTTTGAAAACACAAAAACTATAAATTTCCAGCATACTTACCCATCATTCTCGACTATGCATCATCTCGACTACTTTACAGGTAATTTCAAGTTATTCATAATTTTGAAGCATTAGAAGTTAAATTCTGTAAAATTTTGTCACTTGAAATACTTTACGGATGAAAAAAAGACTTGCACTGTTCTGTTTAATATCAAGCTAATATAAAATGTTGAAAAAAAATCAGGGTAATCATCTAGAATACTTTCAAGCCAAGATATAATGTAAATTTTGTAAAATCATTTTTCAATAATTTTGACAAATGCTAGTAAGCTTTGGACTTCAAGTTTTCGAGAAAATATTCGAAAAGCAAGGCTGCCGAAATAAGTATCAGTATGAAAATTCTCCAGAGCCCATACACGTTGCTCTGAATAAATCACTCTTCAAAAACCCAATTCCAAAACCTAAAAAAGAAATTAACATTGTTATTGTTAATGGAAATGTGATCAATAAATACGTTACCTATGTGTTTTAAATAGGAATATTCATCATAGAAATCAAATAATCAAAAATTAGAACATTAGAATAATATCAGTGAAGTTAACTGTGAGCTTGGAACTTTTCAGAAGTATAATTCGTCATTAAACCAAAGCAGTTTTCCTGAAAGAGATCAAGGATAATCAAAAAGAAACATTGAAACTGTAAAAAGAATCACTAAAGGTAGAACTAATTAAATCTTTGTAATCTCTCAAGTAAAATTTCGGAAATTATTTTTTTTTACATGAGGATTATGAAATAGAATTAAGGTTAGTTAGTTAGTGTAGGACCATAGAATGGGAGTAGTTTTATTAGTTCACAGATTATAGTTTATATCTATTTGCATTCAAAATAGATTTTTAAAATTCAATTACTTAAATTCAAATAGAGCCCTTTCTATAGAAAATGAGTCAAAATTAATAAAATTTCAATAACAAGAACTTATAATAAATAGTTAGTCGGCAACATGAACAATCCATTATATATACTCAAACTCAAAAAAAAATAAATTCCAACTTTTCTCATTAATTCTTTTAATTAATAATAATTGATAACTAAGAATTACATTTAATAAATTCATGACAATATAAATAATAAATGTTGGTTTTTCTTAAGTTTATATCTAATTTTAGCATTTTTAATTTATCGATACCTCATGTAATATTATTTAATATATTTGATTCATAATAATATTCTAGATATGTTTTGAATAAAGAATGAAAAAATATTCGTGTCAAATTTGCAACCTCTAATGAACAACGGAGAACAATTAATTTTCTATGTTGACATTAACTAATTTGGTAATAGATAATTGCTATTCATGAGGAATAACACAAAGGAACAATCTCCAAAGAGATCTTACTCCAGTCCTCCAATCCACTCGTAAAACAACCCAAACTTCTCTTGCTTTGAAAGGGGTGCCAATTTCCATCCGGAACAACCGCGGCTACACCGATTTCCTACCCCCATCCTCGGCAACCCCAGGAAATATCCAAAGGTCGCGGAAGAGTTCCATAGTTCGATAATCCGCAGACGGTGCCATCCGAGTAACACACAAACATCGAAACTTCCCCCTTGACGCTTAATCACTCATAATTACTCCAAAAACGACGTGGGGAGGGGAGAGCTCGTCAAGTGAATTGTCGAGAGCACCCCACGAATAAATAATTCAGATTCCGGTTAGAGTTGAGTCATTAAGAATCGCAAGAAACTAATCTGAAGAACGCTTCAAGAGCAGAAGATTATGCGCAGCAATTGAGTAATCTGAGCAAAATTGTGCGAAGGCTGGAATTTACCATCCATTCTGATGAAAGGGTTTAGAATTTGAGAGATTTGGGAATATTATCAGGGAGTTTCATATAATCTGCACTTCACCTCTCGTATTAACTTGAATATTTTCTTGAAGAAAGAGAAAACTGCATTTTCCCAGCTGAAATTGTCTAATTAATTCAACATGAATAGTTCTTTCTCTTTTATCTTACCCTAGCAGTATTGTTTCGATCATCTAGTGAAAATGAAGGTATCTTGTGACGGGTAGACAATCCAAGTAACGTGTTACGAAGAGAAAAACAAGTGACGCATTAGGCAGCATTATTGTTCACGATATTTACAGATGAAAGTCCCTATAACAAAAAAAATCACTATTTACTTCAACTGCTAATACTTTACTCACTTTGTAGCTTTGTTTATTTTGCAAAGTGAACATTAAATTTATCTGTATACGGGTACATTTGAATTATTACAAGATTGACATAACCATTTCCACTTATTTCAAGGTCGATAAGTATTTCTGTAGATATCGTTCATTTATAGTCGCTAGGACTTCACAGTCAACATGCATTAACAATTGTAGTTCCTTCACCTATAACTAGAGGAACGCGCAGGATGTTTGAGGCGTGAGGGAATACCGTTAATATAAGGATGACAAATTAATTATCTGTCTCATAATAATGGATACCTAAAATACTTTATTCCAAAAAAAATTAGAATTAAACTGAATAAACGTCTTTAGAACACACCGTGTCAATTAAGTAGACATATAGAATTAATACTTATTACACAGTACCAAAAGGAATGAAAGAAATTCGAATAAATATAAATTATCAACTAAAAATTATTAAATAAATACTTGAAGAGTACAAAATTTTGTTTCATTCCTCAATTATGAAAACTAAATTCCCTTTCTAAAATGCAAAACATTACATCAAGAACTCCTCCAAAGATAACTTGCTCAAAATAAGTTCCTTTAAAAAATATATTTGTTAATTATTTGAATTTTTTTAAATATGAAGTCGAGCTGATGATTTCTGTTGTCATAATTCTAAATTATTTTTTAGGGATGTTCTACATATTTTAGGAATTTTTTTAAAGGAACTCATTTTGAGCAAGTTATTTTTGAAAAAGTTCTTGAGGTTATGTTTTGCATTTTTGAAAGGGAATTTAGTTTTCATTAAACGAGGAATGAAACAAAATTTTGCACTCTTCAAGTATTTATTTAATAATTTTCAGTTGACAATTTATATTTATTTGAATTTCTTTCACTCCCTTTGGTACTGTGTACTTACGGCCGGTTTCATAAACGAAATTAAAGCCTCCTTTTTCCCAAAAAGTCTCCTTTAATGATAAAATGTGTTTCATAAACAAATTTTGAGGTTAAATGGAACTTAAAAGCGTCCTTTATCTTAAAGTGAGAAAATCGGCCCTTTACGGCTGGAAAAGGATCCTTTAACGAGAAGCTGGACACTGCGCAGGTGCTCGATAAACACGAAAACAGTGGACATAAGCTTGTTCTGTCACATTTACCCATTTTGTTTAATTTTAGCGTACTACGAAATATGTTGCACCAAATGTTGAATGCTGATTTGATTTTCATCAAATGATGAAGAAATAATTGTGAGAAGACCAAAAATTTACAGAAAGAGAGACATTTTTCCACGTTAGATGATCTAGATTTCTTCTATCGTTTTCGCCTGACAAAACCAACTGCTTAATCTTTGCTTCAAAAAATTGCAGATCAATTGTTCCCATTTAACAGGTAAACAAATTTCGATTTATTATTTCGTTGATATAATTTTATGTATAAATCATTAAATTGACAATTTTCAGAGGCAGCTGTATTGAACCAATGAACCAACTACTTTTGACATTGAGATTCTATGGAACTGGAAATATATGATCAAACCATCTTTAATAACAGTGTCTTGAAGAGACAACTCGAGAGTGGTAAATTTGGACGGTATTTGTTACTTGGTGGTAGTGGTTATAGTTTGCAGACTTATCTTATGACAAAGTTACCGGAAGCTATAACTGCAGCTGAAAATTTATATAAGCAGTCAATTATATGAACTAGAAATGTGGTGGAGAGAAAGTATGGAGTTTGGAAACGTCATTTTCCTATACTTTCTAAAGGAATGAGTGTTAAGTTAACGACCATAAGGAAAATTATTGTTGCTACCGCTGTTTTGCACAATATGTAGATATGAACGAAATATTTCCAAATGAATGATTGAAGGAGGAAGAGGACTTTCAAACAAATTCAACTAATGTTAATGCAGCTCGTCGAGCCAGAGTCTATTATTAATAAACATTTTGCTAATTTAAAGTTTATATTTGTGTGATAATTGAAAATAAATTTGCTTGTCACTTGTGAAACTATTCTTTATATTCAATTTGTATCTTCAACATGACAAGATTTCATATAATTTTTAAAAGATTTTACAGGGTATTTATTTAGAAAGGCTTCTATGTTTGTATTTCTGATTCATTGTTTTACTTTAGGTAACATCTGAAAAAGTTTCAAGTGAGAATAAAGAAATGAAAATATTATGTGTTATTGAAATTTCTGTTTTCAATTCAAATTTGAGGGGACTTCATAGTCTGCAGCAATGCTGATAGAATTCTAATACCGCTTTTTCCAGAAAGTGCATTCAAAATAAAAGAAATTTAATTTAATTTTAAGCTTTGAATGCTCCTCTTCTTTTCTTCTATTCTCTTCCTTGGTAGCCACTATATGAGCTTCTACTAGAGCTGTTTTTTTTATAATACATCTCTTTCGCTTCGGCAAGTGGGTTCGTAACAGTTGGTCTCAATTGTTTGGAAATTGGCTCCCTCAATTTCAATGGAGCCCCACCACCAGTCAATATGACTGCGTTGAGCAGCTACCACCTTCTAGTTTTAGTTTTTATATTGTCATATTTGGATTTAAGCTAGTCCCCATTTCTCCAATGGAGAACTGTTGCATTGAAAGCAGTTTCTATTCTCTGCCAGACTTTATCCTATAATATTAAAATTCTCTTTTTCAATCCATTCCAAGAGACGTAGTTCCTCCTCAGGTTTTAAAGTAATACTTTTTTTCTCTTTTCTTCCATCTTCATTCATATAACCCACGTAATAAATTAAACAATTCGCACGTAATAATGATATAAATTTCAATATACTGTCTTCTGCACATAACCATGTTTATGCAAAGATCGATTTATGCTTCTTCTCTTTTTCTTTTTACAAGTTCCAACGCATTACTCACAATTTTTACAGAATATCACCAACTACATTCGTAAAATCACTAGTTCACAGGATAGCCAACAGTCGGAAACATATAACCGGCGCATTAAAGGAAGCTTTAAGTAAAGGACGGTCGATGTGCGTTTATGAAACTGATGCTCCCATTTAAAGGATCCTTTTTCATAAAGGGACTTTATCATAAAGGAGTCATGTGATGTTGTTTATGAAACTGGCCGTAAGTATTACTTTTATAAGTCTACTAAATTGACACGGTGTGTTCTAAAGACATTCATTTTATTTGAATCTAAAAATTTTTGAATAAAAAGTTTTTTTTAAATTAAAATTTGTAGAAGGTTAACAGAAGAAATCTGAATGATATTTTAAATTTTGTAATAATTCTTCTATAAAAAAAACACTTCCTATTTAATTAATTGTATATATAATAATTATATATTTTGGTTTACGCTTATTACATATTATGATTTGGTTTTAGAGGAGTCCATAAAATACCTTGTAAACTTCATAATGTTTCTGTGACGAACATAGAATATTTAGGATGTTGATAAGTTCACTGTTCTCTATATTCTAATATTTGAGAAGACAACAGCATACAGTCGGTTCAGTAAGATATCTTTGTTAATTATTTTCATTTTATAAATATAAAGTCGACCTATTGATTTCCGTTGTTATAATTTTAAAAGGTTTTTTGGGATGTTCTACATATTTTGGGAATTTTTTTAAAGGAACTTATTTTGAGCAAGTTACTTTTGAAGAAGTTCTTGAGGTTATGTTATGCATTTTTGAAAAGGAATTTAGTTTTTATAAAACAAGGAATGAAACAAATATTTGTACTCTTCAAGTATTTATTTAATAATTTTCAGTTGACAATTTCTATTTATTTGAATTTCTTTCATTTCCTTTGTTAATGTAAAATAAGTATCAATTCTATATGTCTACTTAATTGACACAGCATGATCTGAAAACATTTTTTTTATTCAATTTAATGATATGTCTCAACTTGAGATATGACTCCAAAACTTTCTCAGAAAAAATTACTGATTCACAATAAATGCAGAAAAATACAACTATTATACAAAAATACAACTCATTACATATTGAAAAATAGTTTTCAGGTATTTACGGTTTCATTAAAATCTTTGAGAGAAAAATAAACGTTTTAATTATTTAATATTTGAGTCTATTTTACCAGGAGTTACGAAGGAGAACAGTTACTACCGGAAATACTACCGTTTAAACCCCTGCATTTAAAATCTTGATCGTCTCTTAACAAGCAGGGCGTTTCTCATCAACTCAGAGTTCGCAAACAATCAAAAAAAAAAATTACTTCGATATCGATAGTCGTAAAAAGGGAAGTCAGAACCTCCGATAATGTTTACAGCAAGTATTGTTCACCGTAGAATCGGTTTGATGTACAACAAGGGACTCGTAACATAAATCGTTAATATGTTTCATACGGGTGTCCCAAAGAACATGTTCAGCGAAAGACAAGTAAACCTAAATCACCCCAATATATATTATGCAGTTTTACGTACTTTTCGAGTTACGAGTATGTTTTTTTTCGTACACTCATGTTTCACCTTCCTAAGCTTTCAAGACATTATTGGTCACAGATACATTATAGAGATTCATTATTGATTTTTCTTGGAAGTTTTTTTTTAGGTATATGTTAGGGATTTTTGGACTGGTATTGGTTTTTCACAATGCTGGTATGAATCAGCTGTATCCACTAACGTCAATATGCTATATTTTCTTTGGCTTCTTTTTATCTCTTTTTGATGCTATGCGATGTGTGCTTTAAAAAATATTCTTGAATTAAAATTTGTAGAGGGGTGTAACAAAATTACCCAGCTTCATATTTAAGAATTCAATAATTCTTCAACAGGTTCTAGGTACAGGGTTATAGTAACACCAACTTTTTAAGAAAAAGACCAACTAGTTTCGATTTTATTAAAAAATTTTCATCAGGGCTCTGAAATAAAAAACATGAACTACAGTTACAAAATCCCATTTTTTGAGTTGCCTGAGGTTACGATATTACAATTCAATGTTAAAATCAATACAAAACAAATATAAATTTTTTTTAATATAAGTGAGAAAAATTTTCTGTTTTCTTGTTGATGGATCAAATAGACTTCTTCCATTTACATTTCTGTCTCGTTTGGTTTTGGTCGTATGGAAAATGTAAAATTTTGGAAATGGCAAATACTGGCCGCATGGAAGACTGTCGAAAGACTGAGGTGGAATAATCTGCGGCTTTCGGAGGAAGGGTGTATAACGATGGCACGATGGAGTTGGAGAATGATGCGTTTAAATATTGTTTGAAAAATTGTTTTATTTTTATTTGAGTCCTATATTTTCTATTAAATAACAATATGACGTGTTTAGACTTTCAATGTCGGCTCTCTTATTAATCGAGTTTGGGTCGTGCTTGATATATCTCATCTTATGCATTAAACGTTTTTTCAAGTTTTTTTGTTTGCCTAAAATTTTGATAGGTCCAGGATCGAAATTGAACGAATGAAGGGTGTTTTTCACATGTTCTCCTTAAGCGGTGTTATTTCCTTTTTTGTTTTTTAGTGGATTATGGATATTCAAGGAGTTTCTTTTGTGCCCACAGATCCTGTCCTTTAGATACCGACCAGTTTGACCAATGTACTACTCTGTCAAGAAAGTACCGGTGGTTGCTGAATCACGTTTGTTGAGTTTTTGGCGAGAAAGTCAGTCACAATCGTAGCTCGGTGAGAAGGCGCGTTATCGTCCCATAGTAATCACCTATAGTAAAAATCGGCACGCACTCTGACATCGACTGACTTAATCAGCTGTTGCAAACACACTAGTTGACAGATTCCGCTCAAGCTTGGCATAGTAATTAAGGACAGTGGTACCAACCTAGAAAAAAATTTTTTCACCTGCCTCATTGCCCCGCCAGATTTAAATCGATAATTCCCGGTACTTTCTTGACAGAATGTATTCTATAGACGAACATATAATGTGAAGAATTGGTTTTTGTTTAACCTCTGACAGTTATGGCTAGAATCATAGAGTGTATATGGAAGGCAAAGTATGAAAGTATCGAAGGCAGTTTCAGACGCTTCTTTAGAAAGAAGTGCTACATATTTTTCAAAATTTATTGAAAGAGGGTTTTTCAAAGCATTTTTATGTTTGTGTGTGTCTTTTTTGGAACTGAATTTGTTATTCATAAGGTCGATATCGATCAGCTCTATCGGCTTAATTTCACTAGGTAATTCGGTCAACCTTCTGAATTTTCTTCAGATTTTTTTATAACTTTTAGGTGCATAATTGTATATGTATACTAAAATTGAACCGTTACTCTGAAGACATTTTTATTACATTCAATTTTAAAAACTTTTGAAGAAATTTTTTGGGATTAAAATTTTTATAGATTTGACAGAGCTATTTATTTTAATATTTGCGAAATTAAAATGAATTTCACAATTCTACTATTCGTTAAGTTCAAAATGAACCAGTCCATATTTGGTTCAGCTCTACAGGGTATTTTATGAAATTTACCAACATTAACAAAAAAAAACTTGAGGAAAAGACCCAAATCAATCCTACAGTAGTTACTTCGTGATAGTTCATTTTAAAAATGGAATAAATAAGAAACGAATTCATTTTCTTTCAAGATTGTAATTATTGAGGATACACTGATTCAAGTTTTGTGGTCTTACTTCATTTTCAAACTGGTGTATAACAATTCCAGTCAATAACTGGATGAATTCTCTGAGACTCTGCAAATTTAGTCTGAAAAACCACTTAAAAATTTGTTAGAATTCAATTGAGTAGAATGTCCTAGAAATACAGATTCACTTTAAAGACATATAGAATTATCATATTTGTGGCGGTTAACCAATAATCAAAAGAAAATATGATATATTGATCTTGATTATCCATTAAACCTCATCCAAGATAGCCTGTTGTAATTGGATATTCAGGGATAACAACTTTCATTACTACAAAATTCTCCACATTGAATTTAGAAATCTTTAGAAAGAGAACAGAATTTAAAATCTTATTTATTTATAATAGTAGGGTAGATAACAGGTATAATTTTAAAGAGTGTAGAAATAAGATGTTGGTTCGGTGTTTATCTTTTACAGATAAGAGCTAAGGTGATCAATTGAATTCAAGTTGTTCATTTGTCATTGGTGGCTTCTTTCCATGTGCTAAACAAATTTCCAAACTTTCCAAAAAGTCCATTCTTCTGCTTTTATTACCTACGAGTAAGATCTCAGTTCTACTGAAATCTATAAATTGGTTGTTATTTATACAATATTCCGAAAAACCAGGTGTTATTTTATTGTGCTATATCCCTTTTTTGGTCTTTTACCCTTATGTATATATCGTCCTGTCTGACCTATGTAAAATGCAGGGCATTCATTACAATATAATTTGTATATACCGCTTTTTTCACTCCTTTCACGACAGTCTTTGCTTTTGACCAAGAGTGGGTTAAGTTTTTCTCATTTATACAAATAGTATTGATATTATTTTGTTTTAGTCTATTGCATATTTTGTGCGGTATAAATATAATTAATGCCCTGTATTTTACATAGGTCAGACAGGACGATCCATACGGGTAGAAGAACACAAAAAAAGTATATTATACAATGAAATAGCATCTCGTTTTTCAAAACATTGTATAAATAACAACCATTTTAAGGATTTCAGTAGAACTGAGATCCTACAGGTAGGTAATAAAAGCAGAAGAATGTACCTTTCAGAAAGTTTGGAAATTTGTTTAGCACATGGAAAGAAGCTACCAATCATAAATGAACAACTTGAATTCAAATTATCACAATTGCTCTTATCTGTAAAAGATTAAGACCGAACAAACATACTATTTTCATAATCTTCAAAATTATACATGTTATTCATTTTATTATTATAGATAGAATATTAAGTTTTGTTCTCTTCAGTTTTGAAAATGGGCTAAAAAGCCGAAACATATAGGTCAACAGACATGATATAACTAGTGGAACTTAAGCCTAGTTGTTTTTATTTACTTTATTAATTTAACAATATTTAACCAAGTGATATGCGATAAATCAATATCAATTTATAATTATTATGAATATGTGAAAATTGAAAATTACTTTGAAAAGTTTTTTCAATTATTTCGGACAATAACTAGATCGTTTCTCGGAAGCCTTTCCGAATTTTATCTAAAAAGTAAGTGTCTTACATATTTTTCTAAAAGAAATTGAATAAAATTTCTTAGCAACACTGTTTCATTACTTAGACATGTAGAATCATCAACACACATATGTTGTATTAGTAGAGGTTTCGGCGAATTGATCCAGTTATTGTATGAAATATATGGAAAAACCTTTCAAAGCAATTTTCAATTTATAATTGGTGGATAATAAATTGTATTGAAAAGATTTTCTCTGTATTTAAGAAAGGCTTCTGTTTGTGTTAAAATTCGAAAAGTTGGAAATATCACAAGTCGGTCTGCTAGTGTATCAAAATTATCACGATCCCGCAGTCAACTTATTGAACGAGTAGTTCATAAAAATAGGAACGATGCCGAAGAAAAACTATTGAAAGTTTTGCAAAAACAGAAGCTTTCCTGTATAGGTTTTTTGTATAAAAAAACATCTATATACAACTTGTTATACACCACTAGGAAAATGTAGTAAGACTACGAAACCCTAGTCATTGTATCCGCAATAATAAAAATAGTGAAAATGAAATACATCATAAAACGAAGTAACCCTTCAGTAGATTGATTAGTTTTAATGTTCCCCTTCACATTCCTCATTGTTTAGTTTGAAAACCCATCAAACCTCGTTTCAGTAAACGAGTTGGCATAATAGTCTGTGCTAAATTCTTTCACAGGAAGACAAAAAATGTTGCTCATCGCAAGATCCTTCAACTTGCAACTTGTTCATAAATGAAACTTTCGTACAATTCTGTACAATTAATTCTTCCTTTTCAATTATTTTCTTTGACTCCTTCTCAGGTGTGCAGTGGTCGTCCCATGTTTCATACATGGTCATGAAACAACACAAAAACTCCACTCTCTTCGCCAAACACCAGATTGAAACATCCGCACCATGCGGTATTATTTCCATTGTGAGTATTCTCGCAGAGCTTCCTCCTGTCCAAATTTCCGACCATTGTGCGATTTATAGCTCCTTTTGATATGCCTATCACGTCGGTTTTCTCCTGCAGTTTCAATTACGGGTTATCCATTACAATTGTGTAGATTTTTTCTTCATATAGTCTCCCCATTTGGACCACCACGAAATTCGCGCTGGCAGCTAAAATAGCTTGCTTGGTTTGAACTTTGCCAAACGATATTTCACTGTCGTCAACGAAGGAGTAGAATCCTCCAGAGCAGTATTCGGCTAGAAATCTTATACTCTTCTTTTAGATTATTCTCCATCTTATATCATAGGCGTTTTAATGGTATAAATCAAGTCAGATAATTTTCCCAGAGCGTATACTTACCTGGGAAGTCTTTAAAGAACTAAAATCACGAACAGTTACGTTACTTATTTTATAATATTAAATTACATTATTAATGTATATAAAATGAAAATAACTATGAAGAAGTATTTGCATATTAAAGAACAATAGCTGTTATTAATTATGCAGAACCTCTACAGATTTTAATCTAAATCAATCTCATGAAAACATTTAGAATTAAATTTTAAATCATGTCCTAAATACACTGTATCTGTACTTAATACACATATATATTATCATCACATGTGGTGGAAATTAACTAATAAAGAATCAAAAGAAATATAAAATAATGACCAAATTATTTAGACATCACCTTATACATATATGTTTCGATTGGATGTTAAAGAATCACAAGTTCCATCAACTAAATATGTTCCACATATAGTCCATAAACCTTTCTCATTTTCCTTTTTTAAAGAAAATATAGCACATTCTCCAGAGAAAGAACCTGATAAATTCGAATTGGTCAATTAAAATGAATAATCACAAAGTAATGGACTACTCCATCCAATATCTGATGAATTCGGACCCAAAATCTCTTCGGTAAGGAGGTATTTGTTTTTTATAAATTTAATTCTAAATGTTTTCATGAGATTGATTCAGATTAAGATCTGTAGAGGTTCTGGAGAATTAATTCCAGCTATTATTCTTAAATTACATTATTCTGATTTTCAAAAATTTTTATTCTTATTTAATACAACAATTGTTTCGCTATCACAGTAGCATCTTCAAGTAGGTTTACATTTTGAATAAATAAATTTATTTTCGTATATCGGTTGCTATTTATATTATACCGTAGATACAAAAAAAATTTATTGAGCACTAAAACCCGAAAAAGGGTAAAACCCACACAAAAGCGAGCTATTTAAATCTTATTGTTTTAAGTAATATTACAATTTTATTGTGTTCATTAAACTCAAGGGACTCTAAGTGATTTAAGGCATAATTTTTAATTTTTATATGTAAAATTTCAAAATTATGATTGAAAGTATGTCATGGTTCTAAAAAATGATTGGAATATGTGGAATTTCTTTTATTATTGAGGAAAGTTTTTTCACTCTGTCCTATGTTTTGGGCAATAACTGCCAAGTTAACTTATAAACCTCCGATTTATCATCTTTATGTGTACTGTCTTTATTATTTTAATAAACTTACTCAGGTTTGAATAGGTTTTTAATGAAGTTCATATTTATTTTTGAGGTATGTAGCAATTTTCTCTAAAATACCTTTAGTGTATTTTGAAGAAATGTATTTAAAATTTTCTTTCATATTGGGATATACCATATTTAAAGCTATTTTATTATTTTTATTTATCAATAATTTATCTATCAACATAGGACCATAGTCATTGTTAATAGCTATTTCTTTAATGATGTTCTAAAAGATAATTTTCTCAATTCATGGGAATATTAACTGATCTGTGGATCATAAAATTGAATGCTGATAATTTTTTATTTGAAGGATGGTTTGATTTATTATGTATAATAGTATCGGTATATGTTGGTTTGTGAAATATTGAAAAATCATGTAAATTATTTATTCTTGTAACTGTTAAATCAAGAAAATTAATAGAATTATAATGTTCGGTTTCCATAGTGAATGATATTGAAGGATGTATTTCCTTGATAAACAAAAAGAATTTTTTTAAAAGTCTGCATGTACCTGTGAAGCAACAGAAAATATCGTCTACATATCTATACCAATATAAAAATTATTTCATAAGGGGATTTTGGTTTTTCAATATTGTTCATGAATATTTCTGCTAATAAAGGACTTAACGGATTTCCCATAATCAAACTTTTTTCAGATTTATAAATTTCATTTTTAAATTGAAAATAATTTTGTTCAGTGCAAATATCTAGGCATTCTAAAATATCTTCTTCGATAATTTTATTATATCTGTTGTTGATTAATGGAATGAAATGAATTTAGGGTTATGTAGTAAGTGGATATTTTTTTTTATTCATTCGTTATAGTGAATTTCTTATGGAGTATTTAGATTGCAATTTAGTTCTTTTTAAAATAATCTGAATAAGTTCTTTAGAAGTTTTAAATAAAGGTGCACTAACAAACGAAACAACCGGTCTAAAAGGATAATGTACCTTATGTAATTTAATCAAAGAATACATTCTTGGAGATTGTGGGTTCATTAAAAATTAATTTATTTTTTTGGATGTACCGAAAAAGGCTGGATTCAGGTGTTATTATGAATTTAATTTGTTCTCGAAATATTATCGTAGGATCATGTTTGATTACTTGAAAATTATTCAATTCAAGGAAAGTTACTGATTTTCTTATATAATCACTTTCCGGTAAAGCAATAATGGTGTTACCTTAATATATCGGCTCGGGTGAAAATTAAATTATTTTCTGTGATTTTCTGGTTTATAGTTTTAATAGTTTTATATTCTTCTTTTATTCTGAAATTTATATTAGATAATTTATGATGGTTTGTCATCATATTGGTAATGATGTTTGTCGATACTTGTGTTGTTCTAATTACAAAAATTTTTGTATTTGGTGATGTTCAAATAGTTTGGTCATTATTTTATATTTCTTTTGATTCTTTATTAGTGTTTTCTAGGGAATTTTTCAAAATTTAACTCTAAATGTTTTCAAGAGATTTATTTATATTGAAATCTGTAGACGTTCCGAAGAATTAATTCCATTTATTATCTGTCATATTCAAAAAACTTTTTCATATAAATTTCTAATATAAATATGCACCGTTTTTTATTATCTGAAACCTCTAGTAATCGATTTTCACAATCTTCTCTTGATGCCTTTTTTTATCACTCAGGAAGTTTTGCAATGCGAGAAAAAGATGGTAACCGTTTGGTGCCAGGTCCGGATTCTATGTTGGATGCATTAAAACTTCCCAACCAAGCTCCCAGAGTTTCTGGCGAGTGACCAAATTATTTAGATATCACCTTATACATATATGCTCCTATTGGATGTTAAAGAATCACAAGTTCCATCGCTAAAAAATGTTTAACATTTAATTCAAAAAGGCCTTTTTTATTTTTCTTTTTCAAAGAATATATAGCACATTCTCCAGGGAAAGAACCTGATAAATTCGGACACAAAATCTCTTCAGTAAGGAGTTATTTGTTTTTTTAATTTTAATTCTAAATGTTTTCAGGAGATTGATTCATATTAAGATCTGTAGTGGTTCTGTAGAATTAATTCAAGCTATTATTCTCAAAGAACGTTATTCTGATTTTCACAAATTTTATTGTTGTTCAATACAACAATGTTTTCGCATCTTCAGGTAGGTTTACAATAACTTAATGTGTTTTCGAAATCGGTTGCCATTTGTATTATACAGTAGGTACAAAAAAAATGTATTGAGCACTTAGGCCCAAAAAAGCACTCTGTAAATTCCAGCTTATCTAGAACCTCTTACAAGGATGAATCATTCGAATCTAATTGTTCGTTAAGTAATATTCCAATTTTGTTGTATTTATTCATCTCAAGAGACGCTAACAGATTTAAAGCATAACATTTACTTTCTATATTATATTATATTATATTAAAATTTCAAAATTATGGTTGAAAGTATGTGCTGTTTCTAACAAATGGTTGAAATATCTGGAATTACTTTTATTATTGAGGAAACTCGTCAAATGTTCACAAATTATATATAGGAAAGTTCTTCCAATCTGTCCTACGTTTAGGGCAATCACCACAGGTGACTTTATAAACCCCTGATTTATCATCTTTATGTGAAGTCTCTTTATTATTTTCAATGAATTTACTTAGGTTTGAATAGGTTTTGAAAGAAGTTGTTAAATCATATTTATTTTTGAGGTGTGTTACAACTTTCTCAGAAATACTTTTAGTGTATTTTAAAGACATGTATTTTAAATTTTCTTTTATATTAGGATATACCTTATTCAAAGCTATTTTTTTATTTTTATTTATCAACAATTCATCTATTAACGTAGGATCATAGTCATTATTAATAGCTATTTGTTTAATCATGTTAAGTTCTGAAATATAATTTTCTTATGGGAACATTAATCTATGGATCATACAATTGAATGCTGATAATTTTTTATTTAAAGAATGGTTTGATTTATTGTGTATAATGGTATCCGTATATGTTGGTTTGTGAAATATTGAAAAATCATTATTTATTCTGGTAACTGTTAAATAAATAAAATTAATAGAATTATTATGTTCGGTTTCCATAGATAATGATATTGAAGAATGTATTTCATTGGTAAATAAAAAGAATTTTTTTAAAAGTCTGTACCTGTGAAGCAACAGAAAATATCGTCTATATATCTATACTAATATACAAAATATTTCATAAGGGGATTTTGATAAATAGTTTCAATATTGTTCATGAATATTTCTGCTAATAAAGGTCTTATAGGATTTCTCATATTCAAACCCTTTTCAGATTGATCAATTATTTTTGAATTGAAAATAATTTTGTTTAGTGCAAATAACTAGGCATTCAAAAATATTTTCTTCGATAATTGTATTACATCCGTTGTTGATTAATAGATTATCTACTAGTCCAATTGTTTCGTTTGGTAGGATACTCGGAAATAAATTTTGGACGTCGAATCGAATAAATTTAGAGTTATGTGGTAAGTGGATATTTTTTATTTTATTTATTAGCTGTAGTCAATTTTTTATTGATTATTTAGCTTGCAATTCAGTTTCTTTTCAAATGAGTTCCTAAGAGGGTTTAAATGAAGGTGCACTAAAGACAGAAACAACCGGTCTAAAAGGATAACCTAGTTTATGTAATTTAATCAAAGAATACATTTTTGGAGGTTGTGGGTTCATTAAAATTGATTTATTTTTTGTGGTGTTCCGAAAGAGGCTGGATTCAGGGGTTGTTAGGGATTTAATTTGTAAATTTTTTAATTTCGGATGAATATCTTAAGAAATGCAGATACTAAGAGAAGAAAACTTGAAAAAAATTCAAACTTTAACACCCTTGATCTCGAAAACGAAACGTTTAAAGTTCCATATTCATGGGACTTTTTTTACTTGAAATTATTCCCTCTTCGTTTGTACCTGCAATTTAGGAATACCCTGTATGTTATCAAAACTGCACAAACTTATTTTTACTCCTGATATTTTTAGCAAACTCTCAACTCTCATAGGTTTTTGGGAAGTCAGGAAACGCATAGTCTGCATTTCCATCTACATTTGACTATCCCCGCAATAAATTGTTCCCTTTAGCAACTAATTAATAAATTCGGCACCAATGTCAATATTCAACCTTTACAAGTTGAAATGTCTACATTTTCCGTACTGACTAAATGAAGACATCAACTCGTGCTGGCTCTCCCTCAGAGACTGGTCATCGCCAGTTGAAATTAACGAGCTCCCTCCGTATTATGAATTCCCCAATTTTGCCGCGAACATCGGAAACATCCCCAAACGAGGGACTCATGATGAACGCTGCTAATTAAGTATGAAGTGGCGCGAAGCTACAGATTGCAGCCGAAATGAGAAACGTTATTATCTGCAGCCTAATGAAACTAACCGATTTCATCACAGTTGGCCCCGCTGGAATGAAATCCGACAGCCGGGGGTGCGATTCGCGATGCTCAAATGAGCCTCGTAACGAGCTATCAGGAGGTCCAAATTTTTGGCCAAATGGACGACCTGACGTAAAATTGGTCGAAATGAATATTCTGCGGCCGGTACACGGAACTATTGTTTCAAATTAGCTGGTTAACGATTTCAAAGCATGTTCATCTATTTTTTGTATGTTGCTTTGATCTAAATAAAAATAAATAGAATATCACTCCGAAGAGTTTTTTGAAACTGTTCAAATAATTCGATTCATCATGTTGTTTGGTGTTAATTGGTGTGGCACCCAAGAATCGAGCTTCTTTTTTAATCCAGCTTTATGCAAATGGTTTAAAACTGTTTTATGTTCCATCTTACGCTCCTGGGCGATGGATGCTATGACTACTAAGATGCCTGTCAACTTTTTTGTGATTTTATCGACATTTTCGACGACGAGGTCTGCCTGTGCTAGGTGCATATTCAACATAAAAAATATCTGAACGGAATAAACGAAATCAAAATTACACGTATTCCCCAGGGCTCCGTACTGGGTACCTTGTAATTTATTCTGTTTATAAATGATTTATCGAATTTGGTTAAAATGTTTGTAGATGATACAAGCAAGTTATGCTATCAGGAAAACAAAGAAAATCTGAGAAAATGTGCTCAAATAATGCTCGACAAATTGTATACTGGTTCGATAAAAATCGTCTATATTTGAGCACAGACACGGTATTCGTGTATTTTACAGCAAGGACAGTATATTGTACTGAATTGCTTTATTGAGAAAATATGGTAAAAGTATTCAGCAGGTCTCGAAAGCAAAGTTTTCAGGCTTATATCTAGAAAAGGACGGGGGGGCATGTTGATTCTGTATGTAGCAGCTTGTCATCGGCCTGTTGTGCTCTATATAGTTCTAGAGAACTGACCAATTTTGAAATAATGAAGTCATACTATTATTTATATATATATATATATATATATATATATATATATATATATATATATATATATATATATATATACTCCAGAATAAAGTATGGTATGATTGTCTGGGGCTGCTCATCATTGAGCATAAGAGTATTTCGAGTTAAAATAAGAGCTGTCGAATTATGTTGGGTGCACAGAGATATGCTCCCTGTCGGAAATTGTTTGTTAGCGTTAGGCTCTGCCTTGTAAAGAGTCTTTCAATGGAAATGCCCCATTTTAAATTGGCATCACTCACGCATGGCAGCCATTAATCATTTGTGACATAGACAGTTGTATTTGTCAATATCTACCATTTAATAACGGAAAGGTACACACTCCAACAACGGTCACAAATAATCCAAATTTAGTATGAAAAATCGCGATCTGTTATTCTAATTTTACGTGCTTTAACTCCAATTTTTGGTCATTTTAATCTTCCGAATAAAAAAACAGTTGAATAATTAGCGAGGAAGTTTGAAACAATTTTTTGAATTGAACTTTTTGTAAGAGAGAGTACATTGAAATAATTGTTATTTAATGAAGTTATCAATGAAAATTAATATTTTGAATGCTGGTGTCATTTACTTCATATAAATCGATATCAATTTATATAGACAGAATTTTTTTGGAATCAAATTTAATATGTAGCATTCAGTAAAAAACTCTTGTTGAAGGGAGAGCCTAACATATTCTAAACTTAATTGAACAAATAATTACTGAATTTCAACTCATGTGAATTTTTAATCAAAGATTTGAATTATGTACTTCAAAAATAATTTTTTTATTGACATTCTTTCAGATTGTTCAGGCATTCATAACAATTAATTAGAAAAATTTGATGTCAGATAATTCTGAAATCACATTTTTCATGTTTATCCCAAATAAGAATCACGATATTACGGGTAAAATTAAAAGAAACAATGATTCTTCAATATTATTACATAATATAAAAAACTTCTTCTTGAACTGACTAACAAAATAAATTTAAAGTCAAAATCCAAAACTTGAAGATTTAAATTCAAAGTACAGCAACAAAAAAGTAGTATAATTGAAAATCTGATTCATCTAAATGTAATTGGTATCATAATGGAGCTGAGAGTAGAGATGACCTTTCTAGAAGGATATCTACGAGTAAGACTTCCAGAAAAAGTTCGAAAAATTCAATTTCCACTTGAAATAAAAATACTGGTGAAAAAAATTCTATTTCCACTTGAAATAAAAATACTGGTGAGAAAAATTGAGAAATAACTCCGCTACTAAAAAAAATCGTTGAGAATATTGGTATTCAGTTCAAGGTTAGACATATATAGATCTTTGAAGTTAGATTTAAAACATTACAATTGTTTTCTTGTTGATCAAAGGTTACCTTAGAAAATTATAGAATAATCTTGAAGGTATAAACAGAAATATATTATCAAACCATGATTTTTTTTCTAAATGAATCCAAATGTATTACACAACTGTTTTTATTCAATTTGACATAAAGAATTCAAAAGTTGAAATACTGAAACAGAATAGTTCTGGAAAACCTCTAAATAAGTTAATTTGTGAAAACAAAATGTCTTAGGAATACGAGCTCTATTCAAGTAAACTTATAGAATTCTAATTGAAAAATATATAGGAGACAGTATTTCATTTCCACAAAATGTTTTTACTACAACAATTGTTTCACTACGAAGTGGCTTCTTCAGGTATTTACATTGTACTGGCCGATGGTGTTCAATATAACCGAATTTAAATACATTATTAGGTACTTGACCAAATAATGGAAGAACAAGTCATACAAATTATTATTTTATTATTATTATTATTATTATTATTATTATCCTGATACTCCTAGATCTTCTGTGAAGATCCCTCAGAAGCTTTTTCAGCTTGTACGAGTTAGGAGTTCAGTTGTGTTCTGTGTAGGCTTTGTTACTGCGATCTTGCGCCACTTTAGGTCACAGCACTGTTAATTTTTGACCCAACAGTGAAATGGTGGCAGATACCCGTCCAACTAGAAAATTTCTTTTCTACCTGAATAGGATTCGAACCCTGGACCTCCCGGTCACGAGTCCGATGCTCTCCCGCTGAGCTATCCACACTCATTCAAGGTGTTAATTGGAGTTTGGCGCTAAAAAAATGCCATTAAGGAAAGATATTCAGTAATGGAGACTTGTCAACATCTGTTTATTCGTTCAAAAGGATTTTATGGGCATTGTACCTGTTGATTTCAAGAAATTCTAAGAATGTTAATCTAGGGCTTTTGCTTTCAACGTGAATAATTTCATAATTCATAATATTGATGAAGTTATGCCTGAATTCCTTAAGATGATAAGCATATGTCGAATGTACGGAATCAGATATATAACTTCTTTGGTGTTCTCGTTTCTTGAATGATCCACCTGTCTGGCCAATGTATACTAAAGGCAATCGTTGCAAGTCAACTTGTAGACTCCAGATTTATTTTCTTTATTTGTTCGATCTTTATTGTTTTTTATGTAGGTACTAAGATTATTAATGGTCTTAAAATCCGGGTTATAACAGAAAATATTATACAGATAATCCATTAACATAAGATAACGAAAAATATTTCTGTGTATTGTCCTCTTTTATGATTGGGTACACAAGGCTTAATGCCATTTTCTTTTGTTTATTGGATACCATTTTGTCTATAATAAAGGGGTTATAACCGTTGTTTGACGCTATTTGTTTAGTAATATTTAATTCTTTCAAAAAGTTGTCTGAATTCAAAGGGACATTCAATAGTCTATGAATAAAACTATTGTGATTTGAAGTTTTATGTATTGGGATGTCTGTATGTGTGGGTTCGTGAAAAATACTTAAATCATGTAAATTATTTAGTCTTGTTATTGTGAGGTCAAGGAAATTTATACTTTGGTTCTTTTCTTCTTCGATTGTGAATTTGATTTTTGGGTAGAGTTTATTAATGAAATTCAATAAGATATGTAGTTGTCGGTCGGTGCCTTTGAAACAACAAAAAATGTCATCTATACCAATAAAGGAAATATTTGCTTATCGGATTTAGGTGTATTTTTGATTCTAGATCATCCATAAATATTTCAGCTAAAATTGAACTGAGTGGATTTCCTGTTATTAAACCATTGTTAGAAATATAGATGGTTCCGTTAAATTGAAAGTAGTTTTGTTCAAGACATATTTCCAGGCAATTAAGAATATCATTCATTTTGATGGGGTAGGTATTATTTTTAATCAATAGTTCTTTTACAATTTGTATTGTTTCAATTGGACGTGTAGACTAGGAAATAAATTTTGTACATCAAAAGAAATTGATCTACAATTTATGGGCAAATGGACGGATTTAATATTGTCTATAAGTTGGATGCTTTTTTTAATATCGTATTTAGCTATAAAGTTTATTTCGGTTTGAATAATAGAAATTAAAACTATGGATAATTTTATGCTTGGTGATGTGATGAATGAAACTAGTGGTCTAATTGGATCATTTTCTTTATGAAGTTTTATTAATGAATATGATTTTGGTATTTAAAATATTGTCTCTTATATATTTTTTAATTAAACTGCGTTTCCACCAAGTAAAGACCGAATCAATCAAATATATATAAAATTCTTAAATACCATACAGCGCTCCAAAATATAAAGGAATCTAGAGGAGATATAGAGTATTGACTGGTATAAACAAACAAACTTGGCCAATACAGCTATTTCAAATGAGCATTATGAAATACAAATTGTATATCGAAAAATTCTGAAAATAAATTCAAGAATATATCACATTCTTCAGAATGACGTTCCAAACTCTCGTCTCTAATCGTCACTCGACACTTGAATAATGAGTAAGAACAATCAATAAATAAATAATATCAAATACCTTCCTTTATAATATCATGAAGTCGTATCACCTGAGTATTTCATTTAGTTCCGCTCATTATTTTATAATCTTTAAATTCGTTTACATTTTTTATTTTTGCATGGTTTTTGGAAATTTTATATACCTGCCTGAATAGAAACAGTGTTTCTAAGACATTTTGATTTCAGTTTTTCAAAACTTGCACTATGTAGAGGTTTCACAGAATTATTGATTCGATATTATTTATATTTCTGCCAAGAAATGTACACTTTGAATATAGAATTTTCAATTAATGTACAGAACACCTAAATATAAAGGAATTCATAGAAAATAAAGAAAATTGACAGAAATTAAACAACAGACATAGCCTAAACTAAATTGTTTCATATGAATATTATGGATAAGATATTCTGTAGCAAAAACTTGAGAGTGTTTCAACTTATGGTTTATATTAAAATGGGAAAACCTGAATTTGTTCAATAAAATAGAAAGGCTCTTTACTTGATAGAAGAAATATAACAAAATTTGAATATTAAAACAAATAGAAATATGTTTATCTTCTAAAATTTTAATTTCAAAAAAATTTTTTATTCAAAAAACTTTTAGAATTAAATTAATGTCGAAAACAAACACCGCTTACATTTAATAGACGTATATAATCAAAACTCAATATATAATGTCAAATGGAATAAATAAACCAACAGATATAGGAAAGTCATTACAATTAATAAATAAATATTTAAAGGAGACAAAATTTTGTTTCTGGTCTTACGTTTAAGCACACCAATTGCCTCTTAAAAACATGAACACACTTAAAGGACTTCTCAAAGAATATAATTTATTTGAAATATTAAATATATTCAAATATTCGAATAAGTTAATACAGAAATCTCTAAAAACATGCACTAAATCTTCAAAAAACAAATATAATTCTAAGCAATTCCGTCTTCAGTCCTCAATAATATTCCAAATATCAAAATCAAAAAACTAACCTATATCCAAACCCTCATCACGTGTAAAAGGACTAATGCTTCGAAACACAGATCAACTTTATAATTCAAGATTGATCTATGTTCTAACAAAATCAAAGAACAGTGTGAGTTATTTTTAAGGCTTATTTAAATTCATTGACATTCCATAATGAGATTTATTGAAGCCAAAATATAATTATACTACTCTGTCAAGAAAGTACCGGGAATTTTCAATTAAAACAACATTTTTACATTTAATCGTCAAAATTTATTGGGTCGCCTTCAAAATAGGCTCCATTTGCTCCAATACATCTATGCCAACGGCACTTCCAATTATCGAAACATTTTTTATAGGCGCTTTCCGGGATGGACTTTAGCTCTCGCGCCGAATTTTGTTTTATGGCTTCAATCGACTCAAAACGGGTGCCACGAAGGGGCAATTTTAGTTTTGGGAAGAGGAAAAAGTCGCAGGGAGCCAAATCCGGCGAATACGGTGGTTGCTGAAGCACTTTTGTTGAGTTTTTGGCGAGAAAGTCAGTCACAATCGTAGCTGGTGAGAAGGCGCGTTGTCGTCATGCAAAATTTATGAGTTGTTCGCCCACAAATTTGGCCGCTTCTTACGGATACGCTCACGCAAACGTTTCATAACGCCTAGGTAATACTCCTTGTTTACCGCCTGATCCTCTGGAACGAATTCGTAGTGCACCACGCCACGGATATCGAAGAAAACAATGAGCATCACCTTCATTTTCGAGCGGCTTTGGCGTGGTTTTTTCGGTTTCGGCTCATTTTTTGCCACCCAATCCGATGATTGCTGGCTTGTTTGCATATCGTACTCGTAGACCCAGGTCTCATCACCAGTTATAATGCGTTCCATGAATGTAGGATCGGAATTACAGCGATCCAGCATGTCTGAAGCAACCTGTTCGCGATGACGTTTTTGAAGAAAATTCAGGTCTTTCGGTACGAGTCGTGCGGTCACCTTTCTTATGCCCAAAATATCAATCAAAATCGTACGTGCGGACTCGTGGGATATCTTAAGATCATGTGCTATCTCTCTCAAGCTGGTATGACGGTTTTCCAGCACCCTTTCCTTAATTTTATCGACGTCATCTTCGATCGAACGAGGCAAGTCTTCGACCACTTCACGACCGTCCTTGAAGGCTCTGTACCACTGATATGCACGAGTTTTCGATAGAGCATTATCACCAAAGGCCTTTTGCAACATTTTCAATGCATCGGCACACGAAAATTCATTTGCAACACAAAACTTTAAACAAATTCTTTGCTCAACGTAATCACCCATAGTAAAAATCGGCACGCACTCTGACATCGACTGACTTAATCAGCTGTTGCAAACACACTAGTTGACAGATCCCGCTCAAGCTTGGCATAGTAATTAAGGACAGTGGAACCAACCTAGGAAAAAAAATTTCTACCTGCCTCATTGCCCCGCCAGATTTAAATCGATAATTCCTGGTACTGTCTTGACAGAATGTATATTGAAGTACAGTAAGTTAATTTTGTATACATTATCATTTTATGACGCATATGTTATACTTCAACATTTTTTATACTTCAATATATTTTTCATACTTGTAGTATTCTTTCAATCCCTGAAACCAGGTTCAAATATTTTAATACAATCATTTAATACAGTCCACTCAATTCTTATCTAGTTTGTGCGCTATATTTTATTAGTTATATCTAATAATAAGTCCAACACAAAGTCTACACACAGACTTCTTATATTGAGTATATCTTAGGGATTCAAATCCTAATTCCCGGTAGTTTCTTGACAGAATGTATATTGAAGTACAGTAAGTTAATTTTGTATACATTTTTATTTTATGACGCATATGTTATACTTCAACATTTTTTATACTTCAATATATTTTTCATAATTCCCGGTACTTTCTTGACAGAATGTATATTATATATAAAATGAAATAGAAAGGCTTTTTACTTGATAGAAGAAATATAACAAAATTTGAATATTAAAACAAATTGAAATATGTTCATCTTCTACAATTTTAATTTCAAAAAAATTTTTGATTCAAAAAACTTTTAGAATTAAATTAATGTCTAAAACAAGCACCGCTTACATTATAGACGTATATAATCAAAACTCAATATATAATGTCAAATGGAATAAATAAACCAACAGATATACGAAAGTCATTAAAATTAATAAATAAATATTTAAAGGAGACAAAATTTTGTTTCTGGTCTCACCTTTAAGAACACCAATTGCCTTTTAAAAACATGAACACTCTTAAAGGACTTCTTAAAGAATATAATTTATTTGAAATATTTAATATATTTAAATATTCGAATAAGTTAATTCAGAAATCTCTAAAAACATGCACTATATCTTCAAAAAACAAATATAATTCTAAGCAATTCCGTCTTCAGTCCTCAATAATATTCTAAATATCAAAATCAAAAAACTAACCTATATCCAAACCCTCATCACGTGTAAAAGGACTAATGCTTCGAAACACAGATCAACTTTATAATTCAAGATTGATCTATGTTCTAACAAAATCAAAGAACAGTGTGAGTTATTTTAATATTCAAATTTTGAATTTATTCAATTAAGAAATGCATAAGGTGCGTCAAATGCGCCTTAAATGTTTGGAAATGTAACATCAAATTTAAAAAAAATTTTTAGGAGTATTATATTACCAATATTCAAATAATAACTGTTACACTATTACTTACTGTTGCATTTTATCGAGAGCTATCGCAAAGGACTCCAAATATGAGACGATTACACTATATATGCTATTGGTAACGGCACTTTCCGATCGAAACCATTCAGTCGCCCTCTATCCGTCGCTAAAGTAATCAATCTCTAGAGCCATCCCAAGTTCAACGGAATTCAAAACCGCGGATTAATTGCAGGCCATTCACTTCATCGAAACCGCGTTTCCGATCGATTTGTCTCGTTTCAGTCAAATTTAGCGGATATATCACCGAGAAAAGACGAATGAGTCGGTTAAGTGGATATTATTTTGGAGGCAGGCGTCGCTGCGGAAGGCCTACTCTATCGTTTGATGGATGGGACCATGATCCGATTCATTGGCCTAGATCCAAAAAATAAACTGGAAAAGAAAACTCCATTTCGCACGCATTAAGTAGAAAAGAAACAGAACAAAGCCGATTCATCATCGGAACATCCCCGCCATTTTTCGCAACGTCCAATATAAGCCCAGCTTAAAATATGGCTCTGGTGAGTTGACCTCCATTTCTGTTATGAGTTTAATATTTCTCGCAGGAAGCTCTTTACCCTCGAGTCTAGTCGATCATGGTGATATGTTGTAAATACAACAATGGTGCAGATATCACACGAAGGTCATCATTTTACAATTAGAGATTATAAACTCTGATAAATTTTTGCGTAATAACTTCTTCATTGCGACCTTTAATTTCTACCTGTGTAGTTTTGAACTTAAAATGCGGTGAAAACACTATCTTGCTCATAGAGGAGTAGTTCGATGAGCTTTTTCGCCAATGTTCACTTTCACTGGGGTTACTTATGGGTTCCTTTTCGGTTCACTTTACCTATGTACAAGGAAATAGTGCAGATAATACACTGACGCCTTTTAATGCGTTATTGTGTTATCACAAGAGATGTTCCTTGAGAAGTTAAAAGTGAATGCAAATATAAACTTGGTCAAGAGCAGAGAGAGAGTTTTAATAGAAATAACTTCTTCAAAGAGCATAGAGAGTTTGTGTGTGTGTGTGAAAAGAAGCTAATTGTTCGAGGAGTAGTGAATGTTGCGTGACCGTTTTGTCGAAGAACAACGACACATACTCTGTCGATGTGTTTAGGCCTCGTGCCAAAGTAATACTGTTAGATGGTTAGCGCAAAAGCCAAGAAGAGGCTGAACTCAAAAGAAGAAAGAATTCGACTCCAAATGTCGAAGCTATATTTAGCTGCTTTCGTTTCTAGTACCACCGTCCCATTTAGATTTCTACGAAAAAATTATATTTTTGAGGGACTTAAAATAGATAGCTGGACCCTAGGAACGTCATTGTAATGTGAAGATCAAAAATACCTTGTTCAAATTCGAAGAAATCGAACAATACAGTCTATAAATTTTGGAAACTATTAAATTTCCGTCTGCTGATATTTCTTCTGTATGAGAGTTTGAATATAAAAGCAGCCATGCAATTTTTTGTTTATATCAAATTTAAGTCATTACATTGAGCATAAATTAAATATTACGTTGAAGTGCTTTTTATGAACAAATATTTCAAATATTTATTAGAAAAATATTGATCGCAATGAGCAAACTTCATCCCAGACAGATGTTTCGAAAAAATGCCAGTTCCAAAAATTTTAAGGGGATTTTTTAGATTGAATTTGCTTTCCGAAAAGACAATTTTAATTAATATTTGAGAGACTCGTCACCTTGAAATTGTGGGTTGACATCAATGAGCAATGTATACTGGACTGTCATCAACGCAATATCGTTCTTTGATGAGATAAGGTTATCACGCAATTCTCGGTTTCCGTTTTCTGAGAACTCTTATCACAGATCCAAACACTTCATGAAATCTAGTCAAGCAAGTACCTTGTAACAAATACCTCTCCTCTGTGCGAAGCAGCAATAGGTTTACATCTCCATCATTGGCAAAGCAAAGCTGACTAAATAATCTATCATTCAACGAGTTACTCATATCATCTGTTCTGATAACATATTGCAGTGACGTGTGGAAGTTTTTCATCCAAATGCTGGCAACGAATAACGCAATGAACAGCAAGCAGTACGTCAGAAACGCATGAAGCATTTGTGACGCCCTGTCATAGCCGGTGCGCCATCCATAGCAACTGATTAAATATTCTGCAAATAAATTTCGTTTTCGACACAAAACTACTTCAGGGTATTGAATTTATTTTATTAAGAAAGAATCAATTTGCCAATGTGATCCTGACCTCATCTCAATGCTCCCAATTGTTTGCTGGGACTTCCACTATCGCCTGAAAGTCTGAAACGACCCCATGGAGGCCTCATAACCCGCGTTGAGAATCTATGTCCTAGATCTTCTGTGGAGCTGTAGCTTGTGCTACTTAGGAAATCAGTTGTGTTCTGGTTAAGCTTTCTGTGTTTCTGTGTCCTCACGCCCAAGCACAATACTCTTAATTTTTGACCCAACAGTGAAATGATGGTCGACCATCCTTGCGAAAAAAGTTTCTTTCCTAGTCAAGATAGAAAGCCGCATCGAAGAGGATTCTCCACTTACGAGTCTGCTCTTTAACCACTACGTCCACCGAAGCTCACTCAGATGATTCCATCAATTGACTAGGGCTATTTGTGAACAAATTTTTTTTCAAGGTAACCTCATTCAAGTTGTCCTCTTTCAAGGCTGCTTGAAAGAAATAGTTGCCAAAATCCTATGGTTTCTTCTACCTGCATTGATGACCTCCAAGTAGATATGATTCGATTTGAAACCCGCCAACCACTCTTGAAATTGACTTTCATTAATGGTTTGCCAAGAAGTTCTTGGAGATCGCCAAATAACTGTGCTGCTTTCTTTCGTTTCTCGTAGTGGTATAAGGAGACGAATATGAATGTGTGGGTAACACTTCACTCACAAAAAACATTGCCATTATGAAAGACAAATATTTTCGCACCAAGCAACCCGATGCTCAAGAATATAATGTTCCAAATAGAGCATTTATACTTATAATCTACTATCAACGTACGAGCATTGATTGGTGTCTACTTTAAGAAACCTTTCAATAATTAATCCACGCAGAACGACGGCAAATGCCATCGATGAAGAAATTGCTGAGTAGATTGGCAATTAACAGTGTTTATCGCCAACCGATAGGTCTCAATTCAACTGACATCAATGACACTTGATTAATATCGAAGATGACTCCCTCAATTAACTAAGAGTATTTGTAAACAATTCTTTTCAAGGGGCCCATAAACAACAATCGGGTTGATACCAAGGGGTGAACCGCCCGATGCCTCGCCGAGGAATTTATCGACTGCAAAGACGTGAAATAAGGTTAATGTCGTGCTAGCGGGCGCGGGGAAGATTTAAGGGCGGCCGATTCCGTGGAGGGAGCCCACGGGCTACACGATAACACAATATTTATCTCGGACGGTTCCCCATTCTACGTTTATACGCTTAATTTGAATTTACCGATGTTTATGGAACATTTCAAATGCAACGGGAATCAATTCATTTAGAGCGGGTCGAGATTATGGGTAAGATTTATTGATGCGGAAGTTTATAAGAATGTCTTGGTGATTTTTCCAGACAGGACGATTTGGTGGGAATAAGGAGAATAGGCCTCGTTAGTAGTTCTTGCTTACTAATAATAATAATAGCAATATCCGTCTTTCTTTTCATAAATTACATGACCTGTGTCAGCTTAGATAGACTTCGACGGTGAAGTTGTGCTGAAGCTATTCTATCACTTCTCTATTTTTGAAAGGTTGAAGTTGTAACGAACGCTTGTGTGCTAAGCTGTAAATATAAGAGCAGTATTCGAGTCCTGATCTGATCTGGGCTTTATACAGTTAAAAAATATTTCCTAGCTTTGAACAAATATCCCACCTTTTTTGCAGCAGACTTCATAATATCACATGTTCACCCAACAGACTGAAGAGTTGACAGTAACGCCAAGAAGATGCATTGAATCACTAGGCTGAAGCACCATCAGAAGTCAGAAGTCACGAACTCAGTTTTTCGAGAAAGAGATCTGTTTGGGTCTTCGAGGCATTGAATTGCACCAGATTCCGTTGTACCCATTCGTTTATCTTTTTGAGATCTTCGTTCAGGGGATCGATTTGCTGGCATCTATGGACTCAACGATGCTCAAAGGTTTGTCACTCGTGAAATCGTCCATGTTGAAACCACAGGAACTGCCATCTACGACCACATAAATTCTGTTGGTGAAGAAACTCTCCATCTGCTCGCACAGACTCCTGGGAAATCCATTCGAAAATTCAGACTACCTAACCTACCAAGCGCATTCAGATGTGAGTTGATAAATGACAATTCATCATTATATGCACTGCGTAAATTATTCAAACCAATCAGAAGTTCACATTTGTGAGTTTTTTTAGTTATAAGAGGGCTCCTTGAAGCGCGGTTTTTAAATACATCACTTTTCTGACAGTGAGCTATTATTAACAATCAGAGATTTGAACAAGACAGGGAACGCTTTCCACTTGCTCATTCCTCTACTGAAATACTATAATCTAAGGCAGTTTGACATTGTTTTTATTAATATTATTGCCCATTTTGTTTATTTCAGACATTTGGGATGTTGTCTTTGGGCATACGCTTAAAAATAAATCTATTTTCCTTTAAAACCTAGCTACATAATCTAGATATCGATCAAAAGTGTTTTCATGTTTTATTGTTTCAGAATAAATATCAAGGTCTCGTTCTTCCAAAATATTTTCAATTTTATTTTGGGCATTTCCATATTTTTCGAATGCTTCAGTGAGTGTTCGTTTACGACTCATTAATTGGAATTCATCTGAACAAGGTTCTAGATTTTCATCTAACCATTAAATGGATTCGAGTGAACAAGAATTACGCATTTTTGCTTTAAAACTTTTATTGTGGAATTGTACAGAGTAAGGATACAAATAACAATGCCGCAATAATAAAATGAAATTAAAAGGAATCAGTAGTTTTGCAAATCAACGATTCGAATTGAGTCTAACCAAATAATATATATATATATATATATATATATATATATATATATGTAAATTGAACATCAACTGAGTTTGAGAAATTATCAGTAAAATGAGACCATAAACATAAAGTCATATTATGATTAAAATCAATTAACCATAAAAATGTGAGAATCGAGAAAGATACAAGGTTCTATAATATACAGATAATTTCGAAATAAAGAATATCTGTGTTTGTAACCTCTAATCAGTCGATTTCTCACGAGATGCATTGCAGTTGTCTGTCTGCGACTCCAACTGCTTTATTTCTAAGGGCTTGTGTTTGAGATTTTCTTTCTTCAGAATCTCTCAGTTTTTAGGTAGAATGATTTCATGTATTGAACGAAAAGTTGGTGTTCGAAAGACTAGGAGGAAAACGAAAGGATCCGGCTCGAAGGTCCATATGAAAAATTCTCTGTTACGTTGACACACCAGAATAGAGAATTGAAATGTAATAATAGTTTAGAATTCGTTTATCTACAATCTATATATTATACAGGAAATCAGACAATACTGGGTTGTTTTACCAAAATTAAGGAAATTATGGATTGATGTCTAATCAATCGTTGGTTAACTGTCCTATATAAGTGTTGATAAATTATATATTTCTAAAAAATGAAAGGGTGTTTCTAGGATATTTTATTTCATTTCATTATGAAGATTTTCTCGAGAGATTTTTTAGGTTAAATTTGGAACTTAGAAAGAATCTACTATGATAAAATGATCGTATTGAAATCATATTAAATTCTTGGACTTTTCTAAGTCTTCATACTGTGGATGTATTAAAGAACTGGTATGACATAAATTTTTTTATGCACCAGGAATATATCGGGTGTTTTTTTTAGAGTGATAGAAATTTCGTAGGGATAACTGTGATTTCACAGAAGGTAGAGGCCATGTTGTTTTGATATTTCTGTTCAGTAAGTATTGACAAATTATCATGGGAAGATTCACGCCGCAACAACGTCTACAAATTGTTTAAATTCATTTTCAAAATCAGTGTTCTATTCGCCAAACTTATAGAGCACTTCGTGAAATTTATGGTTTGCATAATCGTCCATCAGAGCAGCTTATTCGTTGAACTATTGATAGATTTCGGACAACATTTTATCTACTCGATGCAACAACAGAAACAACACAAAGAACTATACGTACAGAAGAAAATATCGCTGCTGTAAGTCATAGTGTTGATGATGATCCAGATTTATCTATTGGTCAATGTTCACAACAAGTTGGATTCTGTGTATCCACATGGAAAAATTTGCGTAAAGATCTTGGTCTACACCCATACAAGATCCAACTGGTTCAAGAACTAAAGCCACTTGGCCATAATATGCGTCTTTTGTTTTCTGATTGGGCCCTAGAACAGCTTTAAGTTGATCCACTTTTTATCGTTAAATTGTGTTAAGGGATGAAACTCATTTCTGGTTAAACAAGCAGAATTGCTGTATATGAAGTGGAAACAATCGTCAAGAAGTTCTGCAGGTTCCATTCCATCCTAAAAATCGCACTGTATGTTGTGCTTTACACGCTGGATGCATCATCAGTCCATATTTCTTCAAAAACGATGCTGGAGCTAATATTACAGTGAATGGTGCTCGTAACAGATCGATGATCAATGATTATTTGTTTCAAAATTTGAATGGTATCGACCCAGAAGTGTTTTAGCTCCACCAAGATGGTGCTACACCTCATGCTGCTACCGCAACAATTGATTTATTGAAAGAAAGATTTGGTGATAAAATTATTATAAGTGGTCCATTTAATTGGCCTACAAGATCATGCGATATAACTCCGCTGGATTATTTTCTTTGGGGTTATGTCAAATTATTGGTTCATGCTGATAAACCAGAAACAATAGACGCTTTGGAAGCCAACATAACTCATGTTATTGATGAAATAAGGCCTGAATTACTCAAAAAAGTGGTCCAAAATTGGTCTGGTCGAATGCGGTTCCTCAGAGCTAGTCGTGGTGGACATATACCGGAAATTATTTTTAAAACATAAATTTCATAAAATTATCTTTCAAATAAAAAATTGAGAGGTGTCAAGGGACAGTCGGATGGAACAAAGTTCGTTTCGATTAATTAGTGAAGGAATTGTAATAAAATTTAATTTTTTTCAAGTTATAATAATATTTTTTTTATTATTAACAAATATAAAGTAATATAAACTCAATTAGTAGGCTCAATTTTAGTAATAATTGGCTTTTGGTAACTGAAGTAGGAAACATATGTTTGCGGTTCTATTTTATTTAAATGTCTTGAAAAAACTGCATCGATCGTAGTATTATATTATATTTTGTTGTTGATTTTGCTGGATTATTGTTTATTCTTAAATGAATTTCTTTCTCTAGAAACTATACCAATGGTTTTGATTTTTTATTACTGAAGTTGATGTTAAAATCACCGGCCAAAATGAATGGACGTTTATCTGAATTTCTGTTTTATCTGCTAAGCGTTTGAGATACATGTTTAAATTACTCTAGCAGTGCTCGATAAATGAACTCCTGAATATCTATTAATCTGTTATTTGGTGAGACATATATGGCTGCCATGATTAAAATAACGCCGTTTTCCATTACACACTCTGCTGCACATAAATCTGCAACACTTGTACGTCTTACGTGCAAGTCCTGAATATTGTTCATAATGACCGACATATTTGGTGTTACAAGATTGGTCGTATCATTTGTGTTGTGATAAATCGCAACTTCACCTGAACGAACAAAATCACGTCTAAAGTGAGCTATACAATTAAAATTCGGTACATCACATTCTTCTTGATTGTCCAACCATGTCTCTCATAATAACAAAATGTTCGTTCTTTCTGCAACAGAGTCGATTAAATCAACTGAATTTTTACAAAGGCTTTGGACGTTGAACGTACACAATGAAATGCCTTTATCTCTAGTAATGAAATCAATGACTGATTTTGGCTTCGTTTCAAGCTTATTTAATGACAATCTCTGAAACTCTTGTACTAGAGATATTGTTGATGAAGCTTGTACTCGATTATGATGAAATCGAAATTTAGTTTCATCATCATCAAACGTAACGATAAATAAACCTACTACACTCAACAAAAATAATCGTCGCCACACCACACTGTTTAATGCGAAATAGAAAGACAAAACGAAAATAATTGGCTTGCTTTCTATGAGAGAGAGAGAAACACGTGCACGCCGCACGGCTTGAGACTATAGCAAAAAGTGTCGTTACAACTTTTGGTCTTAATTTATTTCGTCTAGCCCCCTTTCGCAACGCGCGATAAGGAACTTCGTTCCAAAAATTTGGCTTCAATCTTAATTTGTTTTATTTCAATTTAAAGTTCTATCACTCTAAAATAGACACCCGATATAAAGATATTTATGCCCTCAGGTAACTGACAACATAGCTCCTAGGGTCCAGAAGTTTCTTCATATCAATGACGTGACACGTGAGAATAAAAGCAATATATAAAGCGATTGAAAGCTCATTACCTATCACAATCGATAACAAAGTCTACGTTTTTATTTTTGTGAAAAAGCTGAAATATTACTACCATCACCTGTCTATATTTTACCTGAATCGATGACAACCATCCACAAGAAAGCAAAGGATGCCAACCCTAATAAATTGGATAAAAAGCCGTGGATAATCCCAAGATAATATCAGTTGATTGATATTCTCCCAATATATTACAATTCCATCCGCTCCCATCAAATTAAAGGCCAGGGGAGATAAAAACGATTCATATCGTCAACACAAAAGCCTTTCCATTGATACCATACGGTTTATTTTTTGGATGAAAAGGAAAACAAAGCAGATGTCGACCCGAACGTGAATTGAAAGGTGATACGTATCCAGTTTTAATCATTTAATGGGGAGTGGATATTGGACACGGGCTCAGTTACTGAAATTACACAGAAATACAAAGCCCTTGTTTGCATATCCAAATTAAATCATTATTTTATCCATAGGTTGAATAATATTATAGGCTAGAATCTACAAGAAATATGGGAAACGAATTTGACTATAAAGACATAGAAAATCTCAGATGTTATAAACAGATATTTCTTTCAACAAATTAGTTCATTACATAGACTTAGGATAATAAGTCTATGGTTCATTCATTCACAACAAGCTACAGAAATTTATTAATTGCAATGATCAATTAGCTTGCAGTTTCGGAGTGTTTAATTTTAGAACACCTTGTAGGTATTTCAGTGATTAACAATCTCAGATTGTTGATTTTTAATGAAATAAAGATCTATGATAGATTGGGCCGTTGCTTGGTAGAAATCAGTTGTAATTGTCATTATAAAATAAAACACTTGTTTACATTTTCTACTTTATTTTTGGTATTGACGTACGTTTCGTCTTTGCTAGAAAGACTTCATCAGAATACCGTAACTGTAGTACTTCTGGGCCAAAAAGCTGGTATCAGCATTTCTCAAATTTATGATAGATTGGGCCGTTGCTTGGTAGAAATCAGTTGTAATTGTCATTATAAAATAAAACACTTGTTTACATTTTCTACTTTATTTTTGGTATTGACGTACGTTTCGTCTTTGCTAGAAAGACTTCATCAGAATACCTGGTATTCTGATGAAGTCTTTCTAGCAAAGACGAAACGTACGTCAATACCAAAAATAAAGTAGAAAATGTAAACAAGTGTTTTATTTTATAATGACAAATAAAGATCTATTTCTTGAGTCACTGTTTATAACAATAATATGCAAGATTGTTTAGTAACACTAATAATAATTATTTCGCTAGCAATCAAATATGAAGTTGACTACTGAAAACGATAACAAGGTATTCTGTATGATGACCGCGAATGATGAAATAACGAAGTAGATTATTACATGAAGAATAATAGCCAATATAAAATAATAAAAAAAGGAATTAAATATAATATGTTGTCTTCTACAATTTTAATTTCAAAAAATTTTATTCAAGAAACTTTTAGATTTAAATTAATGTCTAAAATAAGCACCGCTTACGTGTAATAGACGTATATAATAAAAACTCAATATATAATGTCAAATGGAATAAATAAACCAATAGATATACGAAAGTCATTAAAATTAATAAATAAATATTTAAAGTAGACAAAATTTTGTTTCTGGTCTTACCTTTAAGAACACCAATTGTTATTCCATTTGACATTATATATTGAGTTTTTATTATATACGTCTATTACACGTAAGCGGTGCTTATTTTAGACATAAATTCAATTCTAAAAGTTTTTTGAATAAAATTTTTTGAAATTAAAATTGTAGAAGACAACATATTATATTTAATTTGTTTTGATATTCAAATTTTGTTATATTTCTTCTATCAAGTAAAAAGCCTTTTTCTATTTTAATAAAAAAAGGGTTTTACTTGATAGAAGATTGTAACAAAATTTTATATATCATACAGATCCATTCTCCTATAAATTTCAATTAAAAAAAATTGATTCAGAAACTTTTAAAAAGTGAATTAAATAAATGTCTCGGGAAAACACTGTTTCTATTTAGTAGACGTATAGAATTAACACTCATCACACAGTACCAAAAGGAATAAAAGAATTCCAAAAAATATAAATTATTGTGAAAACCAAATCCCCTTCCAAAAATGCAAAACATAACCTCAAGAACTTCTTCATAAACAGCTTACTTCAAATAAGTTCCTTCAAAAAGATTCCTAAAACATGCAGCACATCTTCAAAAAGAAATTTAGAATTCCCACAATGAAAACTCCTCAGCCCTACTTTATATTTGAAAAATAAAAAACAAAAAGTATCTTACCAAACCAGCTGAGTGTCTCCTTAACAAACACTAGAATAAGGTGAACTTTTAAAAACCCTACGTGTTCTATGTTCGTAGAATTAAAAGTCATTGTGGGGTGGAACCTTTGGGATAGATGCTAATCAAGAAGGATATTATATTTTACAATTATAGAACTAACAGTTTTACGATAAATCGGTCAAACCTTGAAAGAGTATCTGGTCTTCAATTTATTTTACATTTGTTCCGAAGAGCCTAGGAAGAATGTGGTTATTACATTAATGAAGGTGAATAGAGCTCTCGCCAAATCCAGGCTTCTAAATTTTTGAAACAAATAAGCGTGAAGTTCATTCAATTCAAAGATATTCACCAATTATCGCTTGAATGTGGTACATTGGAATAAAAACCAAAATCATTCAACTGTCCACTGGCTCCAAAGACTCGAAACAGAATTTTTTTCTCTGATCCTGGTGAAGATACATAAGAAAAAAAACAAAAGGTTTCAAACATACAATCTGAAATGAAAATTAAATAGAGAATATTTGACACATAAAAGAAATACTTTGAAACTTTTTTGAATGAAAGATAAAATTATGTAGCAGTAGAACGTATCTTCTACGGAACCCTTAAAACAGGTTCCAACCATGAATGAAATCAAAAGAAATAATTTTGTCAGTTAAAAACAACAAAACACCGACAGAGTGTATCAAGCGTAAAAACTTAAAACTTCTTACTCAAATAAATGAAGTCAAACTGAAAGAAACGTGTAATGATTTTCATAAACAAGAAAGATAATAAGATGGATATTCCATATCCAATTTTAACTACATTATTTTGAGTTATTTTTGGACATTTATTCACGGCCTTCTCAGTTAGAACTAACTGAGGTATTCAATTCAACTAAAAACAAAAACAAATTGATTCACAGGTTTCGATAGTCTACAAAAACAATTGTAATGACTGTAATGCAACTCATGGGTCAAACAGATATAAACTTTGAAACAAGACGGAAGGAGCATCTGAATGGACAAAAGGTCAGTAATATCTGAACGTTTTAAAGCTGTTAATAACCACAAAATCCTCCATAAATGTCAGGAAGACTCTCAAATAATTTCGTCGGAGTGCTCGGAAATGAACAATCTAATCTTACTATATCATTAATGATAATGAATACTTCGATCATTAACAACTATTTTATTATGCAACTTTAGTGTTATTTTTGGCGAACGAGTTCATTCCGAAATTTTTGCAGCCTGTGAAAAATATCCCAACTCTGAAAATAGCTCGAAGAAATTATCAGCTTAGTGTAGACCAGTAAAATAAGGGAACATTGAAAATGTATAGCTGGGGTGGAATACAAACAAGTACCTTTTGGAATAAAACAAAAAAAAGATCATAGAAATGGAATTACTCCGGCACAAATGGAGCTCGACGCTTTACTTATTAAATACCGAAAATCGAGAAGAAAAGCGTTAAATCTTCACGAATAGAAATTCAGACGTTTCAACTATTCAAAGGATTCGTGAATGTGCATATAATGAAATCTGGAATTTCCTAGGAATCTAATTAATTGAAACTGAAGTGAGGGCAGACCTTTTCACAGAATCGCAGAACAAGTTCCAAGAAGATGTAGTTTTTGATGGTGCGGAAATTTCAGTGACTTTTATCAGATAAAGGAAAATCAGCAATCCCTAGAAGTTCTTTATACCCAGAAATATAAAGGTCAAGGGAAGATTCTCCAGATAATTGCATTCAGCCGCTGATTCTTACGAGCATGGGTTACCAAACTTAGACTTAGTACATGATGTAATTGATTTTAATACATTAAAAGAAAAGCTTACAATTTTCTCCACATCGTTCTTGGCAATACAGTATTCTGCGCTGCTCGTCGGTTGTGTTTCATAAACTTTTTTCTTGAGATAACCCCACAGAAAAAAAACGATCCTCTTCCTACAATCCATTTATTGGGGAAGATTGCGTTTATGTAAATACTGACCATTAAAGCATAATTGGGTGGGGCTTCATCCTGGTGGAACCAGACATTATCCTTCGGTAGGCTTAGATCTATTACATTAAAAAGAAGTTTACTATCAGGAACAACTTCGTCTTTAATCAAACTCAACTATTTTTCGGCTGTTAAAGTCCCATTTATAGGACCAATAATATGGTCACCCAAGATATCTGACCAAACGTTCACTTTTTGAGAATACTGTGTACGTGTCTCACACATCCAATGAGGATTCTCCGCTGACCAATATTTACAAATATGTCGGTTCACCTCCCTGTTCAATGTAAATGTTAATTAATCAGAAAAACGATTTGCAATTTGAATTCTGTTCAGTTTATTCATCATTATTTCACAGAAATGCATTCTACGATCAGGATCGTCTTCTGTTAGCTCTTACACAAAAGTCATTTTATATGGATGAAGTTTTTCTTTGTGGAGACACCTTATGACAGTTGTATGAGTTACTATGAATGATGCATGAATTTAAGATACAGTACCTTGTGGAATATCACTGAGGCTACCTCTGATTAAATAAGTTTGCCACTTCAATTTGACTTCTACAATCATCCCCGTAATCGATCATCATCAAAATCGCAATTCGATGAGTCTCGCTTAAATATTTCATTGTTATTTCTACAAGAAATACGTTTCCAATTAGGAATTTACTTTTTCAATGTAAATCTCAACACCGCAACGTCTGACTGATAATCCAATTTATTGGTACATTTTCTTTATTTATAGGCATATCTGGATAGTTTTCTTTCAGGTATACATGAGAAAAAAAGTTAACAAAACCAAGATCCATGAGCGTATCGAGAATTGATTTTAGAAATTTGCCAAATTTAATTGATAGTTAGTTCAGATATGTCATAAGTCTGTATTTAGGTTTTTTAAAAAATACTAATATTAAGCGCGTGATAAATTATTTATTTGATTATTTCACCCGGTATTACACATAATAGAGCATGCATTAGTCTAAATTAGGTTGTTGAGAAGCTTTTAAAAATATACAGGGTGTTCCACTTGAAATAAAGAGGACTGTGCTGGACTTGCGCGAATCAGTGTCTATATTTAAATTTATGATCAAAAAGCACACCATTGAATTTGAAAATGGACATATCCCAGTTCTTTCTATAATTCTCTGACATTAGAACAAAGAATTTTATTCCATAAGTGGTTTTCACACTGTAAAAGGAATATTACGGACTAATTCATTTTTTCAAAGGAAAATAAAATTATTTCAGTTTCAATTCGATCAAATTACTTTTTCAACACATTCTATATAGTTTAGTTCTTCTAATAAACCTTCATATCCCTTACGATTTTGGAGTTTATTTGAAGGTTCCACGGATGCTGCAGATAATGAAATTGGGAGTTTCCCAGGAATCTTATTAATGGAAACTCGAGTGCGGAGAGTTCTTTTCAGAGAATCGGAACAACTTCCACTATTTCTATAATAGAGACGTTGTAGCTTTTGATGTTCTGATTTTATCAGATGGCGAGGAATTCGAGAGACGCCGGGTGTCCTTAACCTCTTATCAATTTAGGGGGTCAAAGAGTAAATCTCGACTCGATGTTGGGAAGGATGAGAATTGAATATCTATGTGTTCAGAGAAAACTACTTCAGAACCGAATCCCAACTATCTAAAATCTATCAATTCCATCGATTTGTTAGCGAGTAGCCCCCCCATTAGTTTAGATTCGATAGGGATTGGCCGTTTGTCGTTGAGGAAGCTTTTCTGCTCTACAAGAAATTTGATATTTTTTCAATATCAGGACTTCATGACTTTCACAGCAAAATGCTCTATAATTTTTGCAAGAAAGAAGATGATATTTGGAAATTTAGGTTTTAATTTATGTAGACCTGAAGATATCGGATGTTTTTTTTAAAGTAATAGAACTTTAAATTGAAATAAAACACATTTCAATTAAGATTGAAGCCGAATTTTTTTTTTTTTTTGAAAGATAATTTTATGTTTTAAAAATAATTTCCGGCATATGTCCACCACCACTAGCTTTGAGGAAGCTCATTCGACCAGACCAATTTTGGACCACTTTTTCCAGTAATTCAGGCCTTATTTCTCGAGTTATCTTGGCTTCCAAAGCGTATATTGTTTCTGGTTTATCAGCATAAACCAATGACTTGACATAACTCCAAAGAAAATAATCCAGTGGAGTTATGTCGCATGATCTTGGAGGCCAATTAATTGAACCATTTCTCGAAATAATGTTATCGCCAAATCTTTCTTTCAATAAATCAATTGTTACGGTAGCAACATGAGGTGTAGCACCATCTTGTTGGAACCAAAACACTTCTGGGTAGATACCACAAATAATCATCGAACTATAACAAGCACCATTCACTGTAACATTATCTCCAGCATAGTTTTTAAAGAAATATGGACGGATGATGCCTCCAGCGTGTAAAGCACACCATACAGTGCATTTTTTCAGGATGCAATAGAACCTGCAGAACTTCTTGAGGATTGTTTTCACTCCATATACGGCAATTTTGCTTGTTTACATAGCCGTTCAACCAGAAATGAGCTTCATCACTAAACACAATTTTACGATAAAAAAGTGGATCAACTTCAAGCTGTTCAAGGGCCCAATCAGCAAACAAATGACGCTTATTATGGTCAAGTGGCTTTAGTTCTTGAACCAGTTGGATCTTGTATGGGTGTAGACCAAGATCTTTACGCAAGAATTTGCATGTGGTGGATGCACAGAGTCCAACTTGTTGTGAACATCGACCAATATGCAATATATTGGAAGTACAAATTAATTCGGCCAGTTTCAAAAAATATTAAATTTTCAAATAATAACAGCCAACTGCTACGGTTTCAGACAGCTTTGACATCTACCGATTACATTCAGTTTGGATTATTTTGAGTTCTATACAAAACGTGTTTTGTTACCCTTTTGAAAATATCAGATTTTTTATAACTAAACAGCATCTGCTGGAAGTTTCAATTTTGTTTTTTAATTTGAAAAAAAGTGCAGGTAAAGCTCATCGTATGCTTGTGGAAGAATACGGTGACAATGCTCCAACTGACTCATGTAGAGAATGGTTTCGGCACTTCAACGTTATGATGTCTTTTTTATATTTCAAACGTACACAGTTGGACGACATGTGCAGAATAAGTTTCTCTTGGATTAGCTGAGACCTTATGTGAATAAAGGAGTTATTTTTCGTAGCTGTGGTATGGCTATATTTTCTTTATCCATAAATCGATGAGGGGAAGCTGTATAAAATTCTAAACCTCCTTTTGGTCCACGCACGTCTTTAAATGAATACCATTTTCCAATTTCTTCAATGGAAATGTTACGAATCATATTTTCAAACTGAATCAGATAGATGATAACTTATATGATACGAAATTGTGACTTCAAATAAAGAAATAAAAGAAGTTGGCCTCCTGGTAAATCCGAAAATTATCGACTTTATTGGCCCAATAAAACTCCAAAACCAAAATATAAGGCACCAATAATTTCTCCTTATCCTGGTGAATGATCCAAAACTGATTGATACTTTATTCTTCGAAAGAGGGTCCGGAAATCCAACTTTTAATTCGTTCAAGTTATCAATCAATCTGATTCAATTAAGATGTTCAAAATGGACGTCGATATCGTCGATAAGAAAAACATAAATACGCAGTAAATCGACGCAAGCCAGCGGTTCTGGCGTTGAATCACGGAACTATATAGAATGGAGGTACTTATAATTGAAACTTATAATACTGTACCATAGATGTATCTGTACGTCAATATTTCAGAATGCCCTTCATTCAGCGGTGAAATTCAAGTGCGACACGATTTAAGCTAAATAGATACTAATACATTGTCGTAACATGTTTCTGCCTATCTTCATATTAATTACCACAATAATGTATAAGGTCAAAGTGAAAATTCCTCTTCATTGCTTTGATGTAGGTTTAGTCAACAACCCTCTTCCGATGTTAGAGGCAACTTCGGTAACCGGAAGATCCTGATGAAGGAAACGCCTAGTGGTTGCCGCAGCGTAAAATTGAAACAGTTACGAACCGATTCAATTAACGGTGCAAATTCGGCTCCAAAGGAACCGGATATGTGGTGAGAGGGTGGAATTGAATGTCAACTGTTTGAATCCGATCCAAGGTACCTTTTTCTGGTTGGAAACGCCTCGAGTTATTCGAGTGCTTCATGTGTTAGTAAAATACGAGACCTCGATTGCGGAAATTTAGTATTTTGACATTTACCAAGTTAAATGTTAAGTGCTCAAGTTCGCCGAGTAATTGATTATAAGATGAGATGTTGATGTTCTGGTCTTTGGAATCGAATATTTGGTGAATAGCAGCTATAACTTCCACTATATATATATATATATGTATATATATATATATATATATATATATATATATATATATATATATATATATATATAAAAATACCTGAGATCAGTATAAAATTAATGCTTGTCTAGAAAAACTAAGTGAACGTATGGAAATAAACACGCACCACAAAGTACCAAAGGGATTAAAATAATTCAAATAAATATAAATTATAAATTGAATCTACTAAATAAATACTTAAAGGGTACAAAGCTTTGTTTCGTTCCTTGATTTATTAAAACCAAATTTCTTTCTTGAGTTGCTTTTGTACTCCTTTGACGATGGTCGAAAAACCGAAACACGTTTCAGGATTCTGAATGAATTGTGAAACATAAAAAAACTGTGTGAATTATTTCAAATAAAATTAATTTATGATATAAAATAAAATAAATGGAGGGGTTTGATAGAAGATATATAAAATTATTTAAATACTTTAATATTAACAGGTATATTCTGTTAGACTTCTACATATTTAATTTCAAAAAATTATATTTAATATTATTACTTCAGGAATTAAATTTATGTCATATAAGCACTGCTCATATCAAACGATATATAAAATAAACATTTACTATAAGACATCCAAATGAGATAACAAAATCGAATAAATATAAATTGTTAACAAGAATCCTATAAATTAAATATTTTGAGTAGACAAAATTTTTTTTCTTTCTCATCCCTCCTATGAAAGCAGTTATCTTTCAAAAATGTTTAATATAATCTTAAGAATTTCATCATAAAACTATCCTACTTAGAATATTTAATATTATTGGATATCGAACTAAGTTACTTTTTAGAAAATCTCAAGATATGTAAAAACATTACTAAAAAACAAGTTTTAAGAGAGACTTTGCTTCGTCAGTACTCAATCATATTCAATAAAATATAATATCAATCAACAAAAAACATTTACTCATCTTTAACAATTCAGAAAGCGTCTTGGCAAATGAATACTGAACATTTAAATGGAGCGTAATGTTGACTCGAAATAAATAGTTCTGTGGTTTACCATAGATCTCAAAAATTGAAAGGCAAACCAAATAATTCTATATTATGAATAAAATAAAATAAATGGAGGTGTTTATACTTGATTGAAGGCATATAAAATTATTTAAATATTTTATATCTACAGATATATTATGTTAGCCTTCCACATATTTAATTTAAAAAAATTATATTTAATATTATAACTTCAGTCAACATTAGAGTCCATTTAAATGTTCAGTATTCATTTGCCAAGACGCTTTCTGAATTGTTAAAGGTGAGTAAATGTTTTTTGTTGATTGATGTTATATTTTATTGAATATGATTGAGTACTGACGAAGCAAAGTTTCTCTTAAAACTTGGTTTTTTAGTAATGTTTTTACATATCTTAATATTTTCTGAAAAGTAACTCCAATAATATTGAATATTCTGAGTAAGATTGTTTTATAATGAAATTCTTATGATTATCTTCGATTATATTAAACATTTTTTAAAGATATTTGTTTTCATAGAAGGGATGATCAGAAACAAAATTTTTTCTTCTCAAAATATTTAATTTATAGGATTTTTGTTACTAATTTATATTTATTTGGATGTCTTATAATAAATGTTTATTTTGTATGTTGTTTGATATGAGCAGTACTTATATGACTTTAATTTAATTCCTGTTATAATATTAAATATAATTTTTTGAAATGAAATATGTAGAAGACTAACAGAATATATCTGTATATATTAAAATATTTAAATAATTTTATGATATATTTGACTTTGCAGTTCGAGGCTAAGATTAAAGTGAAAACTTCGAAAATTCGAGCTCTGATTAATAATTATACAGTCAAAATAAATTAAACCTTAAAGTATCATCCAGAATGAGCAACGAACTTCAAAGTTGCGTCTCAAGGAATTCAAAACGGTTTACGTGTTTGTATTTTCGAATTTCATAAGGAAGTTATTCCTGCGAGAATTCAAAATGCTGACCTTCTAGGCAGATGGCAGATGAAACCACTAACATTTCCTGAAAGTTACAAACTATTTTGATTTTTTGATATATAAAGGTGGCAAACCAACTGAACTATTTTGGAGATATTTTACCAGCGAGCAACAAACTTCTGGCGTTGTTAGCCATCTAATCTTAAAGAAATTCGAGCAATTAGTGGTTGAAAATTCTCGTAAATTAATTGTGCAGTCATATAATGGCGCAGCTGTATTGGAGTGGAGTACAAGCTGGAATAAGAGACAAATATCCTTGGGTCGATTTTGTACAATGCTATGCTTATCAATTAAATTCAATAAGTCAAGCATGTTCGACAAATAATGATGTCCGCTAATTTTTTGACAATCTACGAGAAATTCCAGCATATTTCTCAACGCATCAACTTGTTGCTTTGCTTGGTAGTATAGTGAACCGGAAAACCTCCAAGTCTGTTCCTATAAGATGGACTTCAAAAGTCAAACAATAAGACTATTTGAATATTTTAATATTTACAGATATATTCTGTTAGCCTTCTACATATTTAATTTCAAAAAATTATATATTCAATTATAACTTCAGGAACTAATTCCTGAACTTATAATATCGAACATATTTTTGATTGTCTCGGTCTTTACTTGACGGAAATTCATCTTCAATATAAGAAAAACAATTGTTGTGAAAATCAATAAAATAGCAGAAGTTAACATTTGTTTTTCTTATATATCGAACATAATTTTTTGAAAATAAATATGTAGAATGTAATTCCTGAAATTATAATATATAATAATATTAAGTATAATTTTATGAAATTAAATGTGTGGAAGGCTAACCGAATATATTTGTAAATATTTAAATAATTTTATATACCTTCTATCAAGTATAAACCTCCATTTAATTTATCAAACGATAAGCGTTATTTATTAATATGAAGAGGAGATCAAAGGCTATATGAGGAAAATTGAGGAAAGCTTTAGTGTAAATATGTCAACTAAACACCAAGCTAATGCACGTCGAATGTTTCTGCAGGAAAACGTTTATATTTTGACTTATACAGGGTAACGAGGAAAACTTCGGACAAATTTTATTGTGTTCTGGAACAAAAGTATATTAGAGTAGCCAAATAATTTTCAATCTATTACATTCTCTACACTTTTTTGTACTTATATGTGAATTTTCAATTTGATATTTCTTTATTTTGCAGAGTGTTAGAATGTCAAACGTAGTACAATTTTGGAACTGTTTCGTCAAGATATGTACCTCGACAAACCGGGTCCGATGCAATTTTACATTTCGAAGAGCTTGGCCATGAGTGTCGTCGTCCAGGAAGTGGGAGAAAACGCACTGTCAATACGCCTAACAATCGAAACATCGTCAACAAGCGATTCAATCGATATCAACCGTGAATCCGTTCCTCAAATGTCCAAAAAGGAGCTCAACCTCAAGAAGTTCAATTCCTCACGGATGAAAACAAGTGCGTACTACTTCAAAGGTGCCGCCAACTCCTTCATCTCGCCGCTGGTCAGCATTGGCAGCGCATTATCTTCACAGATAAGAAGCTTTTCGCCGTAGAACAATCCCACAAACACCAAAATGGCAGAGTCTGGTTCGCAGAGGCTTCCGGTACCTCGGCCATCGTCGAACATCGTCAAAATCCACAATCCGTCAGGGTCTGGGGCGGAATATGCGCCAGCGGCAAAGCACCGTGATTTTCGTGGATCAAGGGGTCAAAATCAATCAAGAAGTCTACCGCTGCGACATTCTCGAGGACGTAGTACTTCCGTGGACCCAGCAGCACTTCAGCGACACGCATTGGACCTTTCAACAGGATTCCGCTCCGGCTCACAAAGTGAAAATGACGAGTGGTATAACACCCATTTTTTTTATACAGGCACGACGTATCTTGCTCATGGGCGTCTATAAACGCGTGTACGACCATCGGCTCTTCGAATGTTGAATTTGGATTCATCAGAGAAAAGTATATGGGCCCACTGAGCTTCTAACCAGTTTATGTGATCTCGTGCAAATTGAAGACGTGCAATTCGATGCTCTCTGAGAAGTTCTGGAACTGTCGCTGGTCTGTTTGGTTGTAAATTAGTTTCTATGAGACGTCGCCGCACGGTCCATTCACTAACGTTTACCTGACATAGGCTCAACGATGTACACCGTCTTCTTCCAGATCCAGGTCTTCCCGTCAGCCTGCCCGTCTCCTGATGCCTTGTCAATATTCTTTGTACTGTAGATAGGGTAACATTCATTCTTCTAGCAACAGATCTCTGGCTCAGCCCATTTTTAATGAGTGCCACTATTCTCGCAGAATCTTCATTGGATAAAGTCATTTTATGAAATTGTTTCTTTCAGAGAGTGGAAAGCAAACTTTTCAATGACCAACTGATAAACGATGAATTTATCGTGAAGAATTATTCGAAGATGGTTTTTGTCATCAAGTTTTTTAGCCCATATGTCTACATTTTACGCATATTTAATTGATTTTCTAATGAAAGAAAAATAATAACAAATATTATTGAATCAATTTGACACGTGAGTCTATTGGAAAAACAGTGTAAAATCTTAGGGACCCGTTTTTTTTTTGGTCGCCAGTGTTTACCACTGAAAACTTGAAGATCATAATTATAGATACAATCATTCAAATCAAAAAATTTCAGGAATTTCTGGAACGACTTCCGCTTACTTATGCAAGATTAACAATTCACAGTCGGCTTCACTACCCTGCTATTCCCAGGAATTTCAGATCCTTAATAATAGATACAATGAATATTTATTACATCCCGGTATGCACAAGAAGCAGAAATTCAGAAACTTAGTTTCAGGATAAATCATGCCCACCACTCGGATACCAAACACAAGCTGTTGCCGAGTTCATCAATATCTGGTAGGTGGCCAGAAATGAATAAGAAAATCGATAACATTTGCCGAAAGCTATCTGCAATGCAGAACGAAAACGAATTGACCTCAGCCTCTTCACCGGATTGGCAATGCAGAATTCAAGATCTGCTTCCATGGGAATAATTAGTAAATTGGGATTCCTAGGTAAGGAAGACATATCAAAATGTCGAACACGAAATAGAAGTTAAATCATACTTTTTGCTATAGATTGTGGAAACCACTTATGAAATAAAATTATAGTCCGTCTAGAAAAAACAAAGCTCAATTGTGATTATTCAGTATATATTTTTAATTCTTGAATTGGAAAATTATAACAAAATATTCATCTTATGTACTTATACAACCTCCATTTAACTGTAACTCTTGACTTAACGTGGAGGTACACATCTTCATTTCGTGGCGCTGCTCGTTCAACTTCAATCTTCATTAGTCCCCATATGTTTTCAATGGGACTAAGATCTGGAGAAGTTGCTGGCCATGAAATGGTTGTCACTTGGTGTTCTTGCATCCAAGCTTGAATATAGGCTGAAGTATGGCATCTTGCATTATCCTGCTGAAAACGCCACCCCTCTGGATATGAAACATGCGCCGTTTCAAGGGTAAAATCGTTTAGAATGCCACAATACTTTTCACTATTAATGGTACCATCAACTATACAGAGAGACGTAGCACCACGCTGAGATATGGCTCCCCAAACCATTATTTTGGTGGAAATTTTGGAAATTTGAACGGTAAAAGGTTGTTTTGATAGGATTTTTAAGTGATTAGATATAAAGGCATCATTAAAATTATCTTCTTGAAAACATCGACAAAGTTCTATCCTTCGTTCCTTTTGTAAAGGTGTCATTATAGGTTTTTTTTTTTTGGTTTCCTTGATACGTAGCCTGGTCTTTTCAGTGACATTTGGACGGTTTCTGGACATACTCTTATATTTGATTGATTTCCAAATCTGTTAGCCAATTTGCGAAACCTCAGGAGCGGTTTATTTCGGCCTAAGGCCAATGAAGGGTTTGAATTGTTTCCTTTAATCTACCACGTTCTTCTTGAAACTAGCCTATGCCTCATATCCATGCCATTTTTTATCATCTTTATTGTCTCATATACAGCACTTTTTCCCAGTTCAGTCAACTGAACTAAGTTTTTAACGTTTCGGAAACCATTTCTATACAATTATTCTACCTGTTTTCTTATTTCTAGTTGCGTAATTATTTCATAAATTTTATACCTGTTGATAATCACCAATATTTGACAAAGAGTGTTGTCATGCAACTTTGGACATAGCCGACTATCTGCACAGCCTATTTTATACATTAATGTTGCAAAAAAAGAAGTATATTAAAATTATGGAAAATAATAAATTCCAGATACTTTCTAGATGGACTATATTTGTGTTCTTATTTTAGAAAACTATGAAAAACACCAGGACACTTCAATTTTTAAATTCAATAGTGCACTTTTCGAACATAAATTTAAATATGGCGTAAGTCCAGCATAGTCCGTAATCTTCAATTTAAATGGAACACCCATATATTTTATATTTTGTAAAGCTCCTTGATAACCTGATTTCAACGAATCCTTTCATGTATGGTATTTCATGAATAATACCGGATGAAATTTCGAAAGTATTTATAATTGGTTTCAAGAAACGGAATACTTAGGTTTAATGATTTAATTGATTTTAATACATTGAAATAAATGTTCTCCACCTCATTCTTGGCAACAACACAGTATCCTATGAAACTCGTTTTCAACTTTGTTTAAAGTTTGAGTTGAAATATTCCGCATTTCTGTAGTTATCCCTTCTTGAAGATCTGCGATACTCGTCGACTATGTTGCATAAGCTTTGTTCTTGAGATAACCCCCACAGAAAAAATCTAACGGCGTAAGTTCTGGCGATCTAGCTGGCCACTCAATAGTACCTCTTCCTCCCATCCATTCATTGTAGAAAATTGCGTTTAAATAAGTTCTGACCATTGGATCTATTGCATTAGGAAATAAGTTGACTAATGCAGGAACAACTTCGTCTTTAATCAAACTAAAATATTTTTCGAATTTTAAAGTCCATCTTTAAATATAGGACGAATAATATGGTCACCTATGATACCTGCCCAAACGTTAATTTTTTGAGGATACCGCATATATGTCTCGCGCGTTCAATGAGGGTTCTACGATGGCCAATATCTAATTTTTTTTCGGTATACCTCCCCGTTCAATGTTAATGTTGATTCATCAGTAAAAAGGATTGTACCAACAGCTATTTTATTTCTGTTCAGTTTATTCATCATTATTTTGCAGAAATGCATTCTACGATCTGGATCATCTGTTAGCTCCTGCACAAAAATCATTTCATATAGATGAAGTTTTTCTCTGTGAAGACAGTTGTATGACTTACATTATTTTCACGGACAATTTAGCGTGTACTTGTCGTTGAATCCTACAAAATATCCAATTTCATAGTATCTTCAAGGAATAGCGCTTTTCTGTTTAATGGGTTGACATGTTCTCTGAATTGTGCATTAATTTTAAACATATAATAGTACCTTGTGAAAGATTAGACAACTGAGGATACTTCTTATTAAATAAGTTTGCCACTTCAACTTGACTTCTGGAATTATCTCCGTAACCGATCATCATTAAGATTACAATTCGGCGAGTCTCAGCTAAATATTTTATTATAACTTCCACAAGAAATACGGTTTTGATTATTAATTTATTATTTCAATTTAAATCTCAACACCGCAACATCTGACTGATAGCAATACACATTCTTTGCAGACTTTTTTCATTTATCGGCATTTGTAGATGATTTTTTAGGTATTCATGACAAAAAATGATTACAAAACCGAGATCCATGAGCGTATCGAAAATTGATTCTAGAAATTTTCCGAACTTGATACTTAGTTTCATCAATCTGTATTTAGGTTATTTGAAAAATAGCATTATTCAACGCCTGATAAATTATTAATTTCATTATTTCACCCGGTATTATTCATAATGGATGTCACATGATATATTTCGTTGAAAAAATATAAAGATATACAGAATGTTCCATTTGAAATAAAAAGGACGGAATGTACTGGACTTGCGCGAATTTGTATATTTAAATTTATGCTTAAAAAACGCACCATTAAATTCAAAAGTTGACGTGTGTCAGATTTTTTTATCATTTCCCAACATAAGGATACAAAGAATTTTATTTCATAAGTTGGTTCCACACTGTATAGATATCCATCAACTGTGTTACTGGTCGGAAAATATCAACTAGAACTGATGAGTATAAATTCTCATCGACATTTTTCAATTTATATCTTTATAAAACACAGAATGAACTCGACTGATGGAATTTTTAAATATCATAAAAACAGTGACGTGGAGTTTTAGCAAATTAAACGTGTTCATGCATTAACAACTGAATTAATTCAGTGTTAGTTCGAGAGTATATAATGTTTTCATTTAATGAAAATCCTTTATAAATATTGGAACAAAGTAACATATTTTGCGTAATGTTCACAATAACAACTGGCAACAATGGCGATGAGTGGTGATTATTGTAGTGAATTGAATAAGTTCAAGAAGGAGGTGTTGATAGATATTATATTATCTGGAAAAGTGCCAGAAGGTGCAACAATAAGTAATAACCTTAGGCAACATATAGTTTCGACTAGAGAATATTTTGTTGACTCTTTGGTGGAAACTCCGGAGGGTAACCTTAAAGATAACAATAACTTAAATGACCTCAAATGTCAACTCAAAGTAGCCAAAGTGGAACTGGAAGCATCTAGAAAGATATTAAAACAATTGGAGAAGACTGTAGACGATAAAAACTTCATTATCGAACTTTTGAAATCCAAAACAGTTAATGAAAACAATGATGATGCAGAAGTTGGAATTGGCAACGTTGCCGTTGTTAACAAAAGCACTGACTTTGCTGGGAAAAGTAATCTTCCGCTCAGTGGGAAAGGACTAATGAATGCTGAATATAATGTAACGAAAAGGCATACTATAGGGACTAGCCAAATTGTACCGGGCACCTCAGATTCCTCAGATGTTTTTGGTGGAGCAGTTAAACGTGCATGGCTTTATGTTGGAAGGGTGGATCAGAAAGCAACTGAAAGTAATGTTAAAAACTATTTGAAGAAGAAGTTTCCTACTGGAGATTTTTTTGTGGAAAGGCTACCTAGGAGGGATGATGCTAGTAGTGTTTCTTTTAAGGTTGCAGCTGACATATCACTTATGGATGAGTTACATAAACCTGAAACTTGGCCTAGCGGTGTTTTGGTGAAGAAGTTTCGGTTTTTTCGGCAATGGAATGGAGATAAAACAAGGTCGGGCACCACAGGTAATCACTTTGCTTAATATTAATATAAATGGAATAGGAAATAAGATTAATAGATTACGAATGTTTTTGGATCAAAACAGGATAGATATAATGTGTATTACAGAGCATTTCATGCAGGAGCAAACTGGTTGCAGTGTTGCTTTATGTCAGTTCAAGGTTGGTAGTATTTTTGCGAGATCTAAACATATCCATGGAGGATCTATGATATTGGTTCGTGATTCTCTAAAATTCGTTGAAATTGAAGAAATTAAGCATCTAAGTGTTGAAGTAGATATTGAGCTTGCTGCTATCGAAGTAAGAAATGAAAATCTGGTTATAATTTCGGTCTATAGATCTCCTAGTGGAGATATTAGAAAATTTCTTAATATTTTGAATGATGCTCTTTCTATGGTTAATAAAGGAAGTAAAATAGTACTAGCCGGAGATTTTAACATAGATTTTCGAAATAAAAGAGAAAGTAATGATTTATTGGTTTTATTTGATACGTTCGATATGAAGATTACAACAACTGATGTTAGTAGAATAAGTGGAAAGAGATGTATAGACAACATTGTAGTGAATTTTGAGATGCATTGGCCTGGAACAGAAACATTTAATGTACACATGGGTGACCATTTGGCACAAAGAATAAGCCTGCAGGTGTTGACACCACATGGAACGAATAATAAGATGGTCACTACGAGAGAGTATAGACCTGATGTTCTGGGAGAATTTCAGCAGGATTTTTGCAGGGTGCGGTGGGACGACGTCTTGTCTGGCCTCTCTGCTGAGCATGCGTATAACGAGTTTCATGAAAGATTTGTGCAGGCTTTCAATGAGTATTTTCCTGAAATTAAAAAAATAGTTAGATCATTTACGACTGGTAGATCAGCATGCACAAATTTTAAGTATAGTGAAAACCTCAAACAAATGAAGAATAAATTGGATGCTTTGGGTACCATAACTCAGGTAATGAAAGATGATCTGTCATATCGAATTTATGTTGATTTTAGGAGGGAATTTTTCAAAATGGTGGATTTGGAAAAAAGACTGAAGAATGAACATTTCATAAATGAGAGTAAGAACAAGCAAAAGGCAGCCTGGAAGGTGGTAAACGCGGAAATAGGGTCTAAAAAGGCCAGGAAAAAAGTAACATGTAAAGATGGTAATGCGGACGGTTTCAATGACTTTTTCTTGAATGTCCCCGAACAGATTCTTAGCAGTATTAATTGTGATGCTCCTGAGCCTGGTGTATATATGAAGAAGTTCAATCTTTATGGTAAAACTAAGGACTCATGTTTCTTCAGGCCTACGGATCATTCTGAGGTAAAAAATATTATAGTCAATCTGAAAAAATCAAGGTCTGAAGATATTTACGGTTTGTCCAATGATTTCATCAGGTGTGATGATGTATCTGGTGTGATAGTTGAACCCATGGTGATAATAGTGAACAAATGTCTGGTTGAGGGTGTATTTCCTGAGAAGCTGAAGCATTCAAAAGTTGTACCTGTGTATAAAAAGGGTGATAGTGAGATTTATAGCAGCTATCGTCCCATCTCACTCATTCCAACGTTTTCGAAGATTTTGGAGGCTGTTATTAAAGGACGTCTGGTAGAGTATTTTGAACGACTACAATTATTTGTTAGAGAACAACATGGCTATCTAAAGGGACGATCTGTTGTGACTGCGGTGAATAGTGCACTTCAGAGCATAATCAAGGGTCAAGATGAGAATGAGGAATTAATGCTGATCTGCTGTGATCTGTCGAAAGCTTTTGACACGGTGGATCATCATAACCTTCTCGAGAAATTATCGTTCTATGGAATTAGAGGTGTAGCAATGGATCTTATGAGATCATATTTGGAGGATAGGAGGCAGACTGTGAAATGGAATGGAGAGTATTCAGATACAAAAAAAAACTTATATGGAGTCCCTCAAGGGTCAATATTGGGACCAATACTTTTTATTATTTATATCAATGATATGATTTGTAACATCAACAGTGCTGATACCTGTCTTTATGCTGACGACACCACCCTTATTCTGAAGGAGACTACGCTTGGGGGTCTGGAAGGAATGAAGGAGGCAGTTATGAAAGATGCAGGTTTGTGGACGTCGTCCAATAAACTCAAACTTAATGAAGAGAAAACACAAAGCCTGGTTTTCAATCGGAAACCCGGGAGATCAATTAAGTTCCTTGGGATGTATATTGATAGCAGTCTGAACTGGGTAAGGCATATTGAAGGACTAACTAAGAAACTCACCTCTGCAGTCTTCAGTCTGAGGACCATCAGGTCGGTGGTTACTTTGGAGGCATTGAAATCTGTTTACTACGCCGTTTTTTCACAGTCACATCAATTATGGTATAATGTTCTGGGGGTCAACAAGTGGAAGTAAGAGCATTTTCATTCTACAAAAAAGAGCAATTAGAGCTATGTTCAATTTAAAATATAATGAGTCCTGCCGATTACTGTTTAAGGCTCATAGAGTACTTACGATTCCGTCCCTCTTTATATATAATGTGCTGTGTTATGTGCATCAAAGTTTGAAAGAATTCCCGACCAATTCCATCAATCATCTGTATGAAACAAGAGGTAAAGACCTCTTGCGGACTCCAATGCATCGTCTGAGGCGGACACAACAGGGAATTGATTTCTGGGGTCCCAAATTGTATAATAGGCTTCCTTTGGATTTTCATTGCAAATCTCATATAGTTTTCAAGAGAGATTTGAAACAGTTGCTTCTGGATAATACAGTGTATTCTGTTGAAGAGTTTTTGTCGAATTGTGATGGATATTTTATGTGATGAAGATTTGTTCATTTGTCTGTGTTGATTTTGTATGTTGTTTGAGAAATCATGTCTCTTCATTTTTTTTTTTATTTAAATTTTGATTGACACCATTTGTAATTTTTATTGCAAATAAAGATATAATGAATGAATGAATGAATAACATCCAAAAAAATTCATATTTTTTTCCAGGAAACAAATATGAATGGAATACAATATGATCGCGTTAACACAAATATGGAATTATGAATTATTCAAGACGACATACCACACTAAAAAAAATATTTTGCTGTTCTTTGTTTGGGTTATTCAGTTTTGAGTTACAGGTTGTTAAAAATGAAAGTTGGAATGAAAGAGGATATTCGGTCAATTCTACAGATTTTCTTTGATAAAGGCGAAAAAGCAAGCTGGGCGGCTGAAATTATGAATGGTCTTTATGGTTCTGATACGGTAACATCTAATTTCGTGCAATTTTGGTTTCGTCGTTTCCGTTTAGGTATTTTTTATGTTAAAGATGCATTTTGAATTGTTTGCCCTGCAAGAAATTTTGTAAGGACACAAAGAAGCGATAATCGGAAGGTGCTAGGTCCGGGGATTAAGTTGGATGCGACAGAATTTTCCGTCCTAGCTCTGCGACTTGCTGACGACTTCCCAAAGCATTGGCCTGGCATTGTCATGAACAGTGTTTCTTTCAGGTTCACTGCCGGGAGGGCAGTGTCCCCCAGATCTGTGCAAATGCCCCCCTGGGGAAAAAATTGAGAGTGCCTAGATTCATATGAAAAATGAAAAAATTATTTTTCAAGACAGGTGGAGTATTTAAATCTGTTCCTTTCACATCTTTCGAAAAGGCATTAGGAAAGAATAGCAGATGAGAAAAACATGATCTTTCATCTGCTCACACTACCAGTATTGAAATGGAAAAACTCAGAAAACAGCCATTGAAAAGACCGTTTCATGCCCAAATTCTGTCAGAGAGCGATAGTCCCAAGGATTCGAATAGAAGGTGCTTAAAAATACTGCTAAGAGGATTGTACTTTTTAGTAAAGGAAGAAATTGCTAATACCACAAAATATGAGAGCTTGATCGAAAATATTTTGGTGAATTTAAATGAGGACTTCAATGGACAGAGATCCTGAGTGACAGAGCCAATTATAGAAGTAAGGATACAGCTTGTGAATTGCTCACTTGGGTGAAGTTTTGAGAGATCGACTCAAGGATTCCTTGAAAAATAAGATGTTTTCCGTTTTAGCGGATGAAAGCACTTCATTATCCCTAATGGCAAGGCCGAGATCGAATGATATCGACGAAGAAATGACATCTCTCGGTCTTCTTTATGATAACATTATAGTATTTGGTTTAGATGGAGCATCCAATATGCCCGGAAATGTAGGTGGTGTAAGAGGAAAACTGTCTGAAAAGGTCAAAAAAGATGTGCTCTATATGCATTGCCGAGCGCATATATTGGCATTAGCTGCAGCTTAGACCTTGAATGAAAATAAAAAAAATTAATAGATTTTTTATGTACTGAAGGACATCTACAAACTGTTCAGCAAGTCACCAAAAAAAAAAGAATATTCTGTACGAAATTCAATCTGGTTTCAATGATCCAATTCTAAAAATCCAAGAATGCAAATAAATTAGATGATTATCCCACTATAAAATAGAGAATGCTATTTCTAGAAGTCTGAAGTCAATTTTGATGGCTTGCGAATACATTCATAAGGAAGGTATAGATCTTGCATCGCTTGCAGGAGGCATTTTGCTTGAAATCAGGAATGAGAGTTTCATCATCACCTGCTATGTGATGAACGAGGTGCTAAGTGCACTCTCGTATCTCAGCAATGCTTTTCAAAGAAAGGACTTGTGCCTGACCAAAGTGAATCCGTTAATTACAACAACAATATTGCATCTTAAAGATATTTCAATGTAGTGCGGAGATGAGAGAAGTCTCTTACAAAAATACATAAATATTTTTATATTTATGTATTTTTGTAAGAGACTTCTCTCATCTCCGCACTACATTGAAATATCTTTTAGATGCAATATTGTTGTTGTAATTAACGGATTCACTTTGGTCAGGCACAAGTCCTTTCTTTGAAAAGCATTGCTGAGATACGAGAGTGCACTTAGCACCTCGTTCATCACATAGCAGGTGATGATGAAACTCTCATTCCTGATTTCAAGCAAAATGCCTCCTGCAAGCGATGCAAGATCTATACCTTCCTTATGAATGTATTCGCAAGCCATCGATGAAATCCAAATTATTCAAGATGAGAAAATTATTGGTCTAGATGGTCTATTAGAAACTGTACCTTCACCAAATACTTTCAATCAATCGCTTCTATAGCATATCTTCCTTGTTACAAATCTCTCTCAGTATGGTGTGAAATTCAGATATATATTACGAAAAGAACAAATGAAAAATGTTCATGTAGAATTTGCAACGTCAACTTCTTACAGAATCGTCTTCACATCGAGTTCTAAACTACTCTGATTAATCCTCTTCTAAACCTCAGTTGGGCTATCGATAACTAGGACCAATCAAGTTCAGTTTGAAACTCTTTACCCTCACCTATATTTCCTGAAAACAAATGTTTGCTCTTAGACGGTCCCATTGCGGTTGTAATGAAGAATCGTGTGGAATTAACTGGAAATATTTGGAACATCAAGCTACCTTCGACCCAATTCATAACCATAAAACGGATATTTATTTGGAAAAGAACATCTTCTATCAGCACCAGTGTAAAGGCAAAAAATGTTATCAGATACCTGTTTCATATATTTTCTCCACACGCAATGTGGTCACGAATTCAAGCATTTCGAGATTTGAATCGCTATTGGGGATATGGAACTAAAAGGTGGTTTTACGGCATAAATATTCAATTCCTTCCATGTATACCTTTTATTGAGATTTTGTCAATTTCAATATCACATTCATTTCAATCTTGATTCAATTTCATACTTCAGCTCAGAATTATATATAATTTTAAATATTAAAATAGAATTATATTGTAAAACCTCCTCATAATTCAATTTAAAAGGAAATTCCATCAAAATGCCTCAGAAAAACCATATTTCCATCCAAATAGGTATGTAGAAATCTCGAATATCATACAACACTCCAAAATACGGAGGACTCTGTCCAAAATAGAGAAAATTGACATAAATTATGTAACATATTATTTATTCTACACAATATATACTGTCAACAAAGTACTGGGAGTTATCGATTTAAATCTGGCGGGGCAATGAGGCAGGTAAATTTTTTTTTCCTAGGTTGGTACCACTGTCCTTAATTACTATGCCAAGCTTGAGCGGGATCTGTCAACTAGTGTGTTTGCAACAGCTGATTAAGTCAGTCGATGTCAGAGTGCGTGCCGATTTTTACTATGGGTGATTACGTTGAGCAAAGAATTTGTTTGAAGTTTTGTGTTGCAAATGAATTTTCGTGTGCCGATGCATTGAAAATGTTGCAAAAGGCCTTTGGTGATAATGCTCGTGCATATCAGTGGTACAGAGCCTTCAAGGATGGTCGTGAAGGGGTCGAAGACTTGCCTCGTTCCGGACGCCCATCGACGGCTTCGATCGAAGATAACGTCGATAAAATTAAGGAAAGGGTGCTGGAAAACCGTCGTACCAGCTTGAGAGAGATAGCACATGATCTTAAGATATCCCACGAGTCCGCACGTATGATTTTGATTGATATTTTGGGCATGAGAAAGGTGGCCGCACGACTCGTACCGAAAGACCTGAATTTTCTCCAAAAACGTCATCGCGAACAGGTTGCTTCAGACATGCTGGATCGCTGTAATTCCGATTCTACATTCATGGAACGTATTATAACTGGTGATGAGACCTGGGTCTACGAGTACGATATGCAAACAAGCCAGCAATCATCGGAATGGGTGGCAAAAAATGAGCCGAAACCGAAAAAACCACGCCAAAGCCGCTCGAAAATGAAGATGATGCTCATTGTTTTCTTCGATATCCGTGGCGTGGTGCACTACGAATTCGTTCCAGAGGGTCAGACGGTAAACAAGGAGTATTACCTAGGCGTTATGAAACGTTTGCGTGAGCGTATCCGTAAGAAGCGGCCAAATTTGTGGGCGAACAACTCATGGATTTTGCATGACGATAACGCGCCTTCTCGCCGAGCTACGATTGTGACTGACTTTCTCACCAAAATCTCAACAAACGTGCTTCAGCAACCACCGTATTCGCCGGATTTGTCTCCCTGCGACTTTTTCCTCTTGCCAAAACTAAAATTGCCCCTTCGTGGCACCCGTTTTGAGTCGATTGAAGCCATAAAACAAAATTCGGCGCGAGAGCTAAAGTCCATCCCGTAAAGCGCCTATAAAAAATGTTTCGATAATTGGAAGTGCCGTTGGCATAGATGTATTGGAGCAAATGGAGCCTATTTGAAGGCGACCTAATAAATTTTGACGATTGAATGTAAAAATGTTGTTTTAATTGAAAATTCCCGGTACTTTCTTGACAGAGTAGTATATTGTTTTATATAAATACTATATACAACCAAATCTATACTAAAGATATGCCCTCAATAAATTTGAACATATAGCATTTTCTGCAGGACAGCGTTTCAAACACTCATCCATAATGATCAATCGACTTTTCAGAATGATAAATATTTATATTCATTCGGGTATTGCGTATATTGGGAGATCACAGTTGACTGTCTTTAAAATCGCAATCTCAATCAAAAACTGTTCATCAAGACGCGGCAAACAACCGATGTAATTAAGGTTTGTAAACTTGATGAAGTGAACTTAGTAAATCCAAGAGAACAACATTGAAAGAGCCGATAAATACTTTTATTAGCAATAGAGAAAATGACTTCATCGTAATAATTTCCTTAATTTTGGGTACTACAACATAAAATCGTGTAAACTGTAGATAAACGAGTTCTAGTCTACTATAACATCTCCTTATTCTCCTCGAATAATGCCTTATATGGAAGTTGCATACTAGTTCCACTAGGATAAAAGCGAATATTATTGTATATCGGTACAACCAAATGGCGGAAATGACGTCTATATTAATTTGCATATTGCGTATATTTGAAATTAGTGAACTGTATGTCCAGTTTGAGTGATCACAGCTGACTGTCTTCAAAATCGCGAACTCACTCAAAAACTGCTCATCAAGACGCCAGAAACAACCGATTTAATTTAGGTTAGTAAACTTGTGAAGTGAACTTAGTGAATCCAAGAGAACAATAGTGAAACGGCCAATAAACTCTTCTTTGAGGATTGGTCTGGAAGTTGCCTACTAGTTCGACTAGGATAAAAGCGAATATTATTATATATTAGTCTAACCAAATAGCGAAAATAGCGTTTATATCAATTTTCATATTGCGTATATTTACAACTAGCGAACTGTATGTCCAGTTGGAGTGATCACAGCTGACTGTCTTTAAAATCGCGAACGCACCTAACAACTGTTCATTAAGACGCCGGAAGCAACCGAAGACGCGAATGGTCTCTAGTGCAATCTTCATATCAAAAAATCAACTAGACTTTCCACAACAGTCGTTAATCCATAGAAACTTTTCCAACATATTCAAGAATTCGAGATCTGGATAGGAATTAGTTCAAGAATAAAAAGCAAGGAAACACGGAGCCTATTCATCATGAGAATAGCACTAAGAAAGACGAAGAAAATGCAGATTTATGTTCGCTATTGTTAGATTCTTTAATGGGGGATTATCTCGGATTCATTCTGTTCAGTATTCACAGAATTTCAACGGAACTTCTATAAAATAAGAACATAAATTAATAAATATCACCACGAGACAGGAAGCTGATCTTCATTTCATTCGAATACGAAACTCCACAACCTCCTTTGGAAAATCCTTCCGGATCCTTTCAACAACGGATTGTATCTAAATTATCCTTAACGATCCTTTCTCACCCAGTTCCCAAACGGCCATATTTCTCGACAAAACATAAATTCCGACGCATCTTCGGGAGCGCTAATGTTGTCCCGAATATGAATCATTGAAATTAAAATGAAATAAACGCTAATTGGGACTCTGGGAACTCATTAAACAAATTCGTAACGTAACAAGCTCACGGTTTTGGAACGCGCTTTCGAACAGGGCCGAACATTTTGTTGCGAGAAGTTTTAACGGATTTAAAACATAATTGCGCATCTCGTGCAACTAGGGTAATCAGAAAGAATTATGTATGCTTTAAATGGAATAATGAAAACGGATGATTTCAGAAACGGCATTCAAGCAGCTCTCATTCGTTTTCACTAGCATGTAAGACGACTGTTGACTCTGTTCATATCCACGCTGCCTTTTTCAAGCGAAATTTCATATTAGTATGGTTTCATAACTGCCACTTATCGCAGACTCTTCTTCTTCTTCGAGTGCCATACTCTAAGTAGGGTCTCGGCAATTACAGTCGACTCTCGATAATTTGACACTCGATAAATTGAATCTCTCGATAATTTGAAGTTCTTTCCGGGTTCCTTGAATAACACTCGATAAATTGAAAAAAATCTATGTGTTTTGGTCCCCTCAGTAATTTGAAGTTGTAGTTGCTCATCAACACTCTTTAATTTTAAGTCAGAGAACCGTACAGTCTATAATTTGAAGTCTCCCACTACTGTGATTCGTTTCATCTTCCACTGACTTGTCCTAATTGAGTTTGCGCAGTTTTCCTTTGAATTGTGTTGAACTGAAACCGGTTTTTCGAATCTTCGAAACAAAAATGAGTGGAAGAAAGAATAAGTGTCTTTCAATTGATGATAAAATACGTGTTATTGAAGCAGTGAAAAATGGAACATTGAAAAAAGATGTTGCGAAACAGTTTGATATTTTACCATCTACATTGTCCATGATTTTAATCATTAATGAACGACTCACCGGAAGTAGAAAGAAAAAGGCTTCGTCAGGCTGAATTTTCTCGTCTGGTGGAGTCCTTATTTCAATGGATTCGTCAGTGTAGGGAAAACAATGTTTCCATTGGCGGATCCATTTTGAAGGAAAAAGCTGAGTCTTTCGTTGAGACTCTTGGAATTGGAGAATTTACAGCAAGTGAGGGCTGGTTTTCGAATTTCAAAAACCGGCACGCCACCAAGTATAAAAAAATCTGCAAAGAAGCGCCAGTGTGGCCTTTGTTTCAGCCTAAAGGAGACCGGTCTTTTCTATAAATGTCTTCCTGATCGCACCCTGACCTTTAAATACGAAAAGTGTTATGGGGGTTAACTAAGCGATGATAGAATAACTGTCCTTCCAGCCTGAAATATTGACGAATCTGAAAAATTGAAACCTTTCATCGTTGGAAACTCAGCGAAACCAAACTGCTTCAAAGAAATAAAATCTCTCCCAACAACTTATCGCTTTGGAAGGCTTTGGAAGGTGAGCCTGATACATTTAAGGAAACGGTATCACCATCATTGGAAACGAGTTCTTACACTTTTGCTGATGATACTAATATAATGGTGTCTTCCCAAGATCTAGAATCTTTGACGTTTGGCTTGACAACTGCTTTATCGAACGTCAGTTAATGGTGCACCTGTAATTCACTAACTCTTAATTCTGATAAAACAAATATCATGTTTTTTTCCAGCATCAGAACGAATGTTAGTTTTCCAGCGTGTATTAACTTTGGGAACCAGCGAAAACCAACAAGCTTAAGTACAAGACTTTTGGGAATCACAGACAAACACCTAAACTGGGAACGACACTGTAACTCCCTGATATCTGGGTTAAATTCGGCAGTTTACACACTCAATGCTATTCAATATCAAGTTGATATAACCACAATAAAAACCATCTATTTTGCAAATTTTCAGTTACTTCTATCTTACGGCATTGTATTTTTGGGGTTCATCAGTAGAACATATTTTTGTAACACAAAAATTAGCAATCAGGACTATGTTCAATTTGAAATTTAGGTCATCTTGTAGGAACTACTTTAAGTTTAACATTATTTTAAATCTTTCAGGTCCTTATTTCTACAGAGTTTTGCTGTTTGCGAAAACTTCATTATTACTTTGAGATTTATAAAAATAACAATTTCACCAGAAGAGTTCAATAATGTTTTTTTCCGATCCATAAATATTACTATACTGAAAAAAGCACACTTTATATGAGTATTAAATTGTATAATCTCCTACCAAAAGATATTCGGGACATATCAGATTACAATCGTTTTCATAAGGCTGTTTTTCTGTTTATATTGAATTGTGAATACTCTTTTGCCGAATTTAAAGACTGACCTCGGTTAATAGTGATATGAAAAAGGAAAAACGCAAAATATTGTTTTTGGACAACTGCACCGTTCATAATAATCCACCACCAGTAGACCACATTAAATTCATTTATTTCCTCCTAACACGACATCAAGATTACAACGATAAGACCAAGGCATTATTCATAATTGTAAAACTCTTTACCGCAAAGAAACTGTTTCACTTGTTCTAGACCACTATAAACCCTTCATAACTACTTTAGAAAGCGCGGATTTGTTAACGAGGAGAAAACATAGAACAGCTATCACAGTCGCTCAAAGTTATGAATTATCTTCCGCAAGACTCAAAATGGAGCCTCCTACCTAACCGTGAAGAGTTAACATTTTAGGATTATGTTCAGGTTGATGAAGATATAGATGTCCAAGGTATTCTAACCGATGCTGAACTCTCGTCCTCTGATGAGAATGAGGAAGAAACTGATGAAGAACAACCACCAACTCTGGTCACACTGAGCGAGGTAAGATCTTCTCTGAACACTCTACGCTCCTCTGGACCTATCTCCTCTAGTAGATTGCTAAGCTGTATAAGATGACGCCTTACGGGATCCATTCCTACTAGGTCAAGGTCTTCGACGTTGGCCTCCGGCTCTGGATTCGATTGGGGTGGGGCAGCAGAAACAAGTTCTGAAGAAGTTGGTGTCTCCAAGAAAAGGGAGGGTGTTCCGATAGCTCCAGAGAGCCCAGGAGTTTCGTCGGATGCCACGGGTGTACGAGCCTCGAAAATTGAGGCAGACTGAAAGCGCGAGGGTGTGGCGGCCGCTCGAAATGGCGCCATCGGGGAAAGACCGACGAAGGACTAGCGATGTTGAAAGGCAAGAAGAAGTGGGAGAGTTGTTGTCCCCGGTTAATTTTTCCTAAATGAAATTTTTTCACAAGTTCTTTGTATATGGGCATCTGTCTTTTTTCTTGATAGCATCCTTGCTTCTTGAGACAAGTCTGGTCAGCTCAGTTTCAGCATATTCAGCTTCCTCCATTGCCATATCCGTCATCTCCTGCTCGGTCCAGGCTCTATAGCGGCTCCTTAATTCAAATTCAGAGCATAATTCATCATTATACTCTGGGGGATGGGCCTTCCTGATGTGTTGTCTGAGGCCTGCGAATATTTCAAAAGGTTGGCCACGATATTGGCAAGGCTGCTGATGGCCTCTTAAGCTCTTTAGAGGTGAGTAACTCTTTCCGCAGATACAGAGACAGCTCATAGTGGATCTATAGGCGAATGTCAAGTGGTAAACTCACTTAACTTTACAATTTGCTTTCTAACATTTGCAAAGTCAGGCGAATCAGGAGGAAGTCTTCGGTGAAGGAGAACGCAGCTTTACGGTGGGATCCAAACGATAAGTGTACTATTAAGTTTTCAATGGGAATGGAGTCAGCGGCGGCGCAGTCAGGAACCCAGGTAATTAGCACTCATTCAACCATCGGACGGAAAGGATAGCAGATTTTGCGTCCCAAGTATGGAATGGAAGTAGCCTCAGGTAAGTATCAGTTCTTATGAGGATATAACTTTAGTGCTATTTGTCTTGCAGAATGGATACCAGATCGCCATTGGAGTAAGGGTTTGGAAAACAAATGTAGACGGCTTGATGGGAGTGGACCAGAAATATCCCTGGTTTATCAAGCTCGTATCTCACGAGTTGATGTACAGCTAGTATTCTTCGTGTTTCATCAAATGTTCACGGAAGCTCTCGGCGAGTGCAAGATCATCACGACCAGCGAAGTGCCAACGCCACCCATGCAGTAGAAAGCACCTTCGGTGAGTATAAACAATTTGAGATAAGTTAGTATAGTATAGTAGTAATAGGTCGTAGTTTGTTTCCATTTTTGTTGTTACACATGAATCAATTTTTAGTGACCTCATTGTAATTCTCCATATCATGCACAATCATCACCACGCCGCCGTCAGCCACACCGCCTGAACTTGCTGACTATTTCATTCGATTTCTGTCTAGAGAACATGTGATTTTAGATAGATGTTAAAATTGCTCTAAGAATCAAGACATTCAAAGCTTCCGCGAGTCCGAGACGAATTAAAACCGGCTGAATCTTTCTAGTCCAGAGGTGCTTTCACCATTTTGCAACCTCGAAAATTTTTCGACCTCTCGACATGTTCGAGCTATACAAAACCTTCGGCATCACTATTATAACTCCACGCTTGGCCTTAATCCTCCCAATATTCAATATTTATATATATATATATATATATATATATATATATATATATATATATATATATATATATACAGAGTAGTATATATATATATATATATATAAATATATATATATATACTACTCTGTCAAGAAAGTACCGGGAATTTTCAATTAAAACAACATTTTTACATTTAATCGTCAAAATTTATTGGGTCGCCTTCAAAATAGGCTTCATTTGCTCCAATACATCTATGCCAACAGCACTTCCAATTATCGAAACATTTTTTATAGGCGCTTTCCGGGATGGACTTTAGCTCTCGCGCCGAATTTTGTTTTATGGCTTCAATCGACTCAAAACGGGTGCCACGAAGGGGCAATTTTAGTTTTGGGAAGAGGAAAAAGTCGCAGGGAGCCAAATCCGGCGAATACGGTGGTTGCTGAAGCACGTTTGTTGAGTTTTTGGCGAGAAAGTCAGTCACAATCGTAGCTCGGTGAGAAGGCGCGTTATCGTCATGCAAAATCCATGAGTTGTTCGCCCACAAATTTGGCCGCTTCTTACGGATACGCTCACGCAAACGTTTCATAACGCCTAGGTAATACTCCTTGTTTACCGTCTGACCCTCTGGAACGAATTCGTAGTGCACCACGCCACGGATATCGAAGAAAACAATGAGCATCACCTTCATTTTCGATCGGCTTTGGCGTGGTTTTTTCGGTTTCGGCTCATTTTTTGCCACCCATTCCGATGATTGCTGGCTTGTTTGCATATCGTACTAGTAGACCCAGGTCTCATCACCAGTTATAATGCGTTCCATGAATGTCGAATCGGAATTACAGCGATCCAGCATGTCTGAAGCAACCTGTTCGCGATGACGTTTTTGAAGAAAATTCAGGTCTTTCGGTACGAGTCGTGCGGCCACCTTTCTCATGCCCAAAATATCAATCAAAATCGTACGTGCGGACTCGTGGGATATCTTAAGATCATGTGCTATCTCTCTCAAGCTGGTACGACGGTTTTCCAGCACGCTTTCCTTAATTTTATCGACGTTATCTTCGATCGAAGCCGTCGATGGGCGACCACTTCACGACCGTCCTTGAAGGCTCTGTACCACCGATATGCACGAGTTTTCGATAGAGCATTATCACCAAAGGCCTTTCGCAACATTTTCAATGCATCGGCACACGAAAATTCATTTGCAACACAAAACTTTAAACAAATTCTTTGCTCAACGTAATCACCCATAGTAAAAGTCGGCACGCACTCTGACATCGACTGACTTAATCAGCTCTTGCAAACACACTAGTTGACAGATCCCGCTCAAGCTTGGCACAGTAATTAAGGACAGTGTTACCAACCTAGGAAAAAAAATTTTTACCTGCCTCATTGCCCCGCCAGATTTAAATCGATGATTCCCGGTACTTTCTTGACAGAATGTATAACAATATCAAACGCAAGAGATATATATATATATATGGTGTTCTGAATATGAAAATCTCTTTAAGGTTCTCACTTATTCGCTATATAAGAATTTCTGTCGAGCTTAAAAGCTCAGGCTGAAAGCTCAAGCTCTCTCGTCGAGCTGGTGTAAAAGTTCTCTTGAGCTTTAGGTGTAAAAGCTTACCCATCCGTCCGACGACCCGTCCAACGCACCTAAGGATCCGCATACAGCAGCGGACAATGCTAGATTAAACTAACTCAAAAGAAAATTACGGACTTCTTTTCAGAATGAATGTTCGCCCATGTTTTATATGTGTACTTATGTAATCATATACAGGTATGGAAAAGACAGTCGGAGACATAGGAAATTCAGTGTTAATCAAGAATGCGGTGGAGCAGTGGAAGAATCAAAACCTCAGCGCGATACGATGAAGAATAAATGAATGGCAGTGCGCAGTATTGATGCTTCGATGGAAAGGCTGTACAGTCTGCTGTCACTCCCCACTACCATTGAGAGAAAACAGTCGTTTGTTCGTCATCGCATCGCGCTGAATTTTTGATTCTTCCACTGCTCCATTGAACGTCAGATAAACACTGAATTTCCTGTTTCCGACTGTAATTTCCATATCTGTATAGAGATCACGCATGCATTCATTCTAATTCTAGGAAATCAAATTGAAGAAGTTATCCTTTAAAATTAATCACTTCCAATGTCACTGACTATCTTAATATATATAAATCTCGTGTCACAATGTTTGTCCTCAATGAACTCCTAAACCACTTAACCGATTATAATAAAATTCGCACACCATGTGCAGTTCAATCCAACTTGAGAGATAGGATAGTTTAAATCTCAAATTATAGTCGCAATTTGAATTTATTGCTAATTATTTGTCTGTTATTATTTGACAGTCACAATTATCTGTTAACTCCAAATGATTCTAACAGATGTCGATACCTTTCGACTGGGTTGACCAAGTAATCAATAGATGGCGCTGCTATGGTAAATCTACGAACGTGTCATATAAGCTACATTTTAACAGCATAATTACCACGTGTTGTTGACGCTATAAAAGAGTCCATTGAGGACAAACATTGTGACACGAGATTTATATATATTAAGATAACAAAAACTTTAGCCACAGCAACGCGTGGCCGGGTCAGCTAGTATGTCTATATGACTAAAAGTAATTTGGAGAAGATAATTCGAAATAAAAACACCTATTTTAAATTTTTTAAACCCACACCTCTGATAACTGCCAACTTTAGACTCGATTAACTCCCTTTACTAGATAAGGATTGCTAAACACATAATTCAGCTGAAAGATTCAAAAATTTTCCATTCGTTTCAGTCCTTAGGATTAACTTTCGGAAGTCATAAACCACCAGAGCAATGCCATTACCTTCCCCAACGTAAAAGAGACGAAAATGCCTGTGGGAAATCGCTTATAACGGACGAAATATAGTCGAGATAAATTCAATTTCCGATTTTCCACCTGGCTTCTAATGAAATGAAACTTTTCACCACCTCAGGCAAGCACCACCCTGAAAAAACCAAAGAAACGCATAGTAAGTCAGGAAACTTCTTCATGCTCTTTCGCGTTCGGAACGAAAAGTTGTTTCAAGAAGTCTCCAGGGGAAAATTCTTACATGAATTCTCGATAAAATGTCTCCAGCAACGTTTTACATCTCTCGCCCAGGAGTGATTCGAAAATTTACAAATGAAATCTAAAAAGTTATCCGGATCCGCTTTGAAGTTAGGGAAAGGTCATGAATAATATATTCGCTCTGTATAATTGAAAATAAAGCTAGGAAATATTCAAAATACTGTTCGTTGGTGGCCATTTCACATTGTCCATTTCCTTTTTCCAGCAGTGTATGAATTATATGCAGGGTGAACATAGGTATACAGCTTCGTTGCATTCGTTGGACATAAGAGTTGGCACTGTTGATGAATCCAAAATCATTCGAAACGTGCCCGTCTCCTGCTTATGTCCTGATTATTATCGACGACACCTATTCGGATTGATTCAAGTTGTGAATTGTTCAAGAATGTGTGTTACACTATGCCGATTCGAAGAACCTTATATTAACCTACAATGAACTATAGAAGGCATCGTTCATAGCTTTTACTTGTTAGGAATTTCGGTCGGCAAAAAATATTCAAAATTGCCACAAACTAACTTATAAGCTCCTGATTCATCATCTTTGGATATAATGTCTTTATTATTTGCAATAAATTCACTAAGGTTTAAATTTATTTAAATGAGGTTCTTAAATTATATTTATTTTTGAAATATTTTAGGTAACAATCCACTCAAAAATACCTTCTGTATATTTCAGTGAAACATATATTACCTAAATTTCCCTTTAATGTTGGGATATACCATATTCAATACAATTTCATGATTTTTATTCAGCAACAACTTATCTATCAATTTTGGATAGTAGTTCTTATTAATGGCTAGTTGTTTGATAATATTTAGTTCGGAAAAGTAATTTTCTTGATTCATTGGAATATTAATTAGTCTGCAAATCATGTTGAAAGCTGGTAATTTTTTATTAATTATGTGGTGTTCGATGTCTTTTAAAATGAACAAAATATTGTCGATATTTACTTTGCAGATACTAAAGGATCCCTTACAGCATCGGCCTTTTCTTTGTAACAATGTAATCACTTTTCGCACCAAGGCCGACCGATCGCTAAACCATCCATTTAAAATCCCCCATTCTCGTTGAAATTTTAATGCGGCATTAGGTACCCCAAAAGCAGTTCGACAATATCGCCCTGACTGAGTCACACACTGCCGAGTTGAATGTACTTCTCCACTATGGGAACCCTCAGTCAGTTGAAAAATTGTACCTCTATGACATTGACAAAAAAAATTAGGGCCCAGTAAGTTGAAAACCCACAACTCTAATGCATTAACAGTTCAGTTATAGAAGTAATCTTTCGAAATAACACAAAACAATGTTATTGGACACTCAACGAAAGAACTCTACTCGCACTCATGTGTAATTTCTCAAATTCAATCTAAAGGAACATTTTTCGTCCACCCTATTGTAATAATGCTAATCCGCAACTAAAAGACCTGAAAGTAAATGTATTCTCGTAATTAAGGTTAGTGAATTTATGAACTTAGTAAACCCCCCCAGTGAACAACAGTGAAAAAGCAGATCACCTCTTCTAAAATATAGTGTTTTTACCACAACTGTAAATGCAACTGCATTATTATAATTCCCTTAATGTTGGGTAATACAATATAAAATTGTATGGACCGTAAATAAGCGAGTTCTAGTCTATTATTACATCTCTATATAACCTTCGAAATATGCCTATTCTGAAAATTGCGTAAAAATTCACTAAGGTTCAGTTTACTAAAGAAGAATTCGAAAAAGTATCGGGTGTTTTTTTAGAGTGATAGAACTTTCGATAGGGATAACTGTGATTTGACGATGGAAGAAGCCATATTGTTTTGACATTTCTGTTCAGTAAGCATTGACAAATTATCATGGAAAGACTCCGCCGCAAAAACGTTTACAAATTGTTGAAATTTATTTTCCAATTCATTGTTCTATTCGCCAAACTTATAGAGCACTTCGTGAAATGTATGGTTTACATAATTGTCCATCAGACCAGCTTATTCGTCGAACTATCGATAGATTTCGGACAACATTTTCTCTACTCGTTGCAACAACAACAACAGCAAGACAAAGAACTGTACGTACAGAAAAATATCGCTGCTGTAAGTCATAGTGTTAATGATGATCCAGATTTGTCTATTCGTCAACGTTCATAACAAGTTGGACTCTGTGCATCCAACACATGGAAAATTTTGCGTAAAGATCTTGGTCTACACCCATACAAGATCCAACTGGTTCAAGAACTAAAGCCACTTGACCATAATAAGCGTCGTTTGTTTGCTGATTAGGCCCTAGAACAGCTTGAAGTTGATACACTTTTTTATCGTAAAATTGTGTTTGGTGATTAAGCTCATTTCTGGTTGAACGACTATGTAAACAAGCAAAATTGCCGTATATGAAGTGAAAACAATCCTCAAGAAGTTTTACAGGTTCCATTTCATCCTGAAAAATGCACTGTATGGTGTGTTTTACACGCTGGAGGCATCATCGGTCCATATTTCTTTAAAAAGGATTCTGGAGCTAATGTTACAGTGAATGGTGCTCGCTACAGATCGATGATGAATGATAATTTTTTTCAAAATTTGAATGGTATCGACCCAGAAGTGTTTTGGTTCCAATAAGATGGTGCTACACCTCATGCTGCTACCGTAACAATTGATTTATCGAAAGAAAGATTTGGCGATAACATTATTGCGAGAAATGGTCCAATTAGTTGGCCTCCAAGATCATGCGACATAACTCCACTGGATTATTTTCTTTGGGGTTGTCCCATTGGTTTATGCTGATAAACCAGAAACAATAAATGCTTTGGAAGTCAACATAACTCGTGTTATTAATGAAATAAGGCCTGAATTACTCGAAAAAGTGGTTCAAAATTGGTCTGGTCGAATGCGCTTCCTCAGAGCTAGTCGTGGTTGACATATGCCGGAAATTATTTTGAAAACATAAATGTCATAAAATTATCTTTCAAATAAAAAAAAATTCGGCTTCAATCTTAATTTAAATGTGAATTATTCAAATGGTTTCATTTATTGTGTATAAGTTTTTGTATATGTGGGTTTATGAAATTTCATTTCTTAAATATCCGTTTCGATCCATCAGCCTTTTATAGAAGTAACAGTTTTGATGCGTAGATTTATTCTGACTCCGTCTTGAGTATAGTAATATTGGATAAGAATTTGTGTAAATAGAAACATTAATTCATTAATCGTAGGGTCAGAATTATAATATATTGGCATACAGACCGTGCAAACTTTATTTCCTAATTAACCGTTCATTGCTTTTCCTGTTTAGTGAAATAAATTTACAATCACTATTCGTTACTATCTCAGATTGAACTTTTCTTTGGTGAAGGGTTCTATTTAATGTCTTTAAGGACTGACCAGGGAAGAAGTGCACGATCTGAACAAAAAAGAAAGAATCGTCAAAAGTTACAAAATTGGATAAAAATTAGAAAATCAGATTAAGAACTCACAAGATTAGATTTTACTTCATATAAATTTGAGTTCTCTTATTTAACGTTTTACAGCTCTTATTTATCCTATTTGCCAACTTTTGATAACTGCAACTATATTATATACACACAACGTCAAAAGTCTTGGCACCCCTAGGTTTTTCAAGAAATAAACAATCTATGTTCTGGAAATGAGATGAATATTTTCCTCTATTTCTACTGTAATATATTTGATAGCACATCTTTGTTTGTTACTCTTTGCTTTATGCAGGATGAGATAAAATAGGAAAAATGAGAAAAAAATCTAAATTTATCGATTATTTATTTTTGATTAATTAGTTATTCCACAACTGAATCCAAATTCAATAGTCCGTATTACCACCTCTTCTTTCAATCAACTCTAGGCATTCCACGAATCAAGTCATTAATGAAATTTTCAGGCATATCGTTCCATTCTTCCTGTAGGGCTAAACCCAATCCCTGAAAAGTGGAAGGTGGTTTTGGCGATTGCATATTGCTCTCCCTGAGTAATCCCATACGTGCTCAATTGGATTCATGTCTGGTGAGTTTGCTGGCCAGTTCATTCTCTGGATATTGTTCTCTTGAAGAATCTTTTGAACCCTTCATGTGCGGTGTGGTGGGGCGTTATCATCCTGATAAATTAAATTACCCCAAATGCGTTGCGGGGAGGAACATTGATTGGTTCAATGATGTTTTCTTCGTAGATGGCACCAGTCATTGTTCGTTCAACGATAGAGGGGTACGGCGACCGAACATTACACCTCCCCCCAGCACATTATGGATTCGCCTTGAAAGAGCACAACTTCCCGGGCGAAATTGAGTCGCTCTAGTCTGCCTCAACCTCTCCAAACCCTTTCTAGTCTACTATCACTTTGTAAACCGAATCGTGACTCGTCCGAAAAAAGTACGTTGCGCCATTGTGGTAAAAGCCAGTCTTGGTAGTGTTCTGCCCATTGCCTACGGGTAGCTCTAGTCCAGATGATAGCCGAGGTGGTCTTAAAGGTCTTCTTGTCCTTAAATTTGAGGAATGCTCCTTATGGTACTGATGAAGACTACCCGTCTATAGGTCCTCAAAAAATGACCTGAAAGAGCTGTTACAGATACCGTTTGATTCCTTCGAGTAAAATTTGCGATTTAATGGTCTCCCCTTGCAGATGTTACTCTGGATCGACCAGGCACCGGCCTCCGACTGCCAGTTTCCAGGAAAAGGGCCACTATGCGCCTTACTGAAATCCGTGGAATATTCAAACGTTGCGCAATCTGGTGGTTCGACAAAGCTTCTTGATGTAGGGCTACTATTCTTGTCCTGTCAAACTGAGAAATTGGATGTCCCGGTATTTTCCACAGGATATTCTCAATAATTCAACTCTCGTTATTCGCTGAAAACTGATAAACTTCGAATACACCTGCATTCCCCGAACAAGAAACATTTTTTGCTGGTTTATTGTTTTCATTTAAGTGGTAAGATAGTGAAGATTCCACACACAAAAAATTGTCATGTTACATTCAACAAGTTAAGAGTTGATAGGGGGGGGGGCAAGACTTTTGACGATGTGTGTATATTGCTCGATTTAGTCTGAATTTCTGAGGCTAGGAGTATAAATATTATTCCAGCCACTTTTTGCATCACGCCAAGAACGGTCCGAAAATTAAATTTAAAAAGTTATTCTTTGAAGTTGGCGCAACGTCATGAATAAAACATTCAGCGATGTTTAATTGAAAATAAAGCTGGGAAGCACTCAAAAAGACAGTTCGTTAGAGATGAAATTATTTTGTTTGTTTCAGTTTTCGACGTGAATATAAATTATATGGTACGGAATTTCCAGTCGTTACAATCAAAAGATAAATATTATGAGAGAGGATTAGTGAATCCAATTTAATCTGGATTCATTTTTTTTTCACGAATTCCTTTGTTTCCGAAACAGACTTGGGGAAACTCTTTAGAGACCAAGTCATATTCATATCTACCGTAGCGAAAGTAACTCGTAATGAATTATTGCTGAAAAACTGTCAGGCGCCACTGAAACGAGAACGCAATCTGTTGTGAATTGCCCCGGGGACATAAATATTCCAAAGTTTCATGGAAGCGAATAATAGAATTTTATAAGGAATCAAATTTTTTGGATATTCGATTCTTATTGTTTATTTATTTGAAAATACTGAAAATATGTGAAAAATCATAAGCTTTTGCGCTGTTATCCATTAGTGCATTTCCCCTGAAAATTTGTGAATTATATCTTAAAGTAGCCACATAGAAGGGTTTTCCACTAAGAGGTTTCATTTTGATATTGAAAAGAAGAGTATATTTCAAGAGAAATCAATGGATGATTATTTCATTGTAGAGAAGAAGGTATACCATCAATAATAGAATACGATATCAGCCAAATGTTCCGGCTACGGTTGCAGCACATCCTATTCATGAGATTTTCCAGGACGAATTCGCATATTTGCAGCTTTATGTCCTCGATAACTTCACGAATTTCATCTTCAAGGTCTTGAATTGATTGCAGAGCATTGGCAAAGACATTATCTTTCCCAAAGAAAAAAGTCTAAAGATGTTAAATCACAAGATCTCGGTGGCCAATTGCGATCACCTCTTCAGGAAATAACACTTTTCTCAATTAAAAGAAGTTGTCGAAATTACTATGTTTTAAAATAATAAGAATCGGTTTTTTACTTGATAGAAGGATTATTACAAAATTTTAATATCAAAACAGACTGAATCTGTTAGTCTTTTACAATTTTAATTTCAAAAAATTTTATTCAAAAAAACTTTTAGAATTAAATTAATGTCTTATAAGCACTGCGTATATTTAATAGACGTATAAAATCAGAACTCATTATACAATATTAAATGGAATTAAAAAAGCCCAACAAATATAAATTGTCAATTAAAATTAATAAATAAATGAAAGTTTGTTTGTTTCGTTATTTGTATAATGAGTTTCGATTTTATACGTCTATTAAATATAAGCAGTGCTTATAAGACATTAAATTTAATCCTAAAAGTTTTTTTGAATACAATTTTTTTAAATAAAAATTGCAGAAGACTAACAGATTAAATCTGTTCTGATACTAAAATTTTCCTATGTTTTACTACCAATAAATTGATATTTTACACATTTAATTGTGACACAAGTTTCGGGAATCAACTATCCCATCTTCAGACAACTGAAGACTCAACAAGCAGGACAGGGTATTTATGAATATACAGAGGTAGAAGAGGTAATAAAAACAGATTAAAAAAGGTTTTAAATGAGAAGACGCTTAACTATTAGAACGGCGGCAGGTCAAAGATGATTGGTAAACAGATGTTACTTATTTCAATATCTCAAAAATTTTGGATTTACATAGCTCCGTACAGTCATTCATTATTTTTATTGGGAACAAATTTGAAAATTTCAACAGATTCTAAATAATCAAGTCTCTTTCCTTTTGATTCTACATGTAAAATTTTAAGTTTATCTATTGTCGGAAAGGGATGGCCGTTTTCATTACAATGAGTGGCAAAAGTAGAAGTTTATTTATTTTTCATGAAATTCATTTTATGTTCGTTGAACTTCGTCTGGAAGGAACTTCCCGTCTGTTCTATATATTTATTATTGCACGTCGAACAAGTTAACTTATAAACTCCCGATTTATGTATCTAGTATTTCTTTTTAGAGTGATAAAACTTTCGATAGGGATAACTGTGATTTGACAGAAGGTAGAAGCCATGTTGTTTTGACATTTCTGTTCAGTAAGCATCGACAAATTATCATGGAAGGACTCACGCCGCAACAACGTTTACAAATTGTTCAAATTTATTTTCAAAATCAGTGTTCTATTCGCTAAACTTATAGAGTATTTCATGAAATTTATGGTTTACATAATCGTCCATCAGAGCAGCTTATTCTTCGAACTATCGATAGATTTCGGACAACATTTTCTCTACTCGATGCAACAACAACAAGAAAAAGAACTGTACGTACAGAAGAAAATATCGCTGCTGTAAGTCATAGTGTTAATGATGATCCAGATTTGTCTATTCGTCGACGTTCACAACCAGTTGTTCGACTCTGTGCATCCACCACATGGAAAATTTTGGTCTACACCCATACAAGATCCAACTGGTTCAACAACTAAAGCCACTTGACCATAATAAGCTTCGTTTGTTTGCTGATTGGGCCCTAGAACAGCTTGAAGTTGATCCACTTTTTTATCGTAAAATTGTGTTTAGTGATAACGCTCATTTCTGGTTGAAGCTTTGTAAAGAAGCAGAATTGCCGTATATGGGGTGAAAACAATCCTTAAGAAGTTCTGCAGGTTCCATTGCATCCCGAAAAATGCACTGTATCTTGTTTATTATATTATTTCGAGAAATGGTCCAATTAATTGGCCTTAAATCATGCGACATAACTCCACTTGGTTATTTTCTTTGGGGTTATGTCAAGTCATTGGTTTATGCTGATAAACCAGAAACAATAGACCCTTTGAAAACCAACATAACTCGTAATATTGATGAAATAAGGCCTGAATTACTCGGAAAAATGGTCCAAAATTGGTCTGGTCGAATGCGGTTCCTCAAAGCTAGTCGTGGTGGACATATGCCGGAAATTATTTTTAAAACATAAATGTCATAAAATTATCTTACAAATAAAAAAAAATTGGTTTTAATCTTAATTGAAATGTGTTTTATTTCAATTTAAAGTTCTATCACTCTCACTATCACTTTGAAAGCAATATTAACATCTAATTTTAAAAAACTATTCGCCACTTTATGACTTATGCTACCCAAGTACGATAACGAAATGAATTTTTTGTTTTCTTTAGTTTTTATTATGGGATAAATTTCGTTAATAGCTATTTCAGATTGTTTCTGTCGAATTAGATTATATATTATATTGAGGTTGAAACCGTTGTTCGCGGCTATTGATTTAATAGGACTTCAGCTTCGCGGTTATTTTTTGATAAGAGTAATGCGAAAGATCTATGGATCATCGATTGATATGCTGACATTTTCTGCCAATATGGGTGATTGGAGTCAATAGGAATACATATATCAGTGGATGTGGGTTTTCTGAAAACACAGTTCAGTATCTGAAAAATACTTTTCTAGCAAATTTACGATTATTTCGCTACTTGTGTGGCACGTAGCGCCATCCTTTTGAAAATAAACGTTGTCCACATCAATATCTCCCAATTCCGGCCATAAAAAATCATAAATCATAGCGCAATCCATGCACCGTAACAATTTCACCAACCTCATTTTCGAATAAGTAAGGTCCAATCACCCAAAATCGCACCAAACAGTGACACGATAGAAATGGAGAGGCTTTTCAACAATCGTACTTGGATTTTCCGAATCCCAAATGGGACAATTCTGCTTATTAACGTAGCCTCCAATATGATGATGATTTTTCGATGAAAATCCGGATCATTTTGATGCAGTTCAAGAACCCAATCAGTGAAGATACTATACTGGTGATCGACCAGCTTGAGTTCTTGTGTTTACTGAACTTTAAAAGTCTTAAGATGTAAGTCTTCATGCAAATACGCTGTAATGTCGTTTGCAAAATGCCTAATTCCAAAGATCGAGGAGGAATCGGCAAACCTGGGTTTTCTTCAACATTACGGGCTACAGCAGCAATAATCTCAGGTGTTCTTGAGCGACGCATAGGGTTTCGATTCCTCACATCACTAACTTGTCCCAACAGCTCAAATTTTTCCACCGTATTGTCAGCCGAGAAGGTGCTTCACGACGACACAAAAGTGATTTAGTTTTGCGAACTGTGAATTTTCACTATTTTTTGTAGTGAACTTTAACAATTTCAGTGCGTTGTTGAATCGTGTATTGTTCCATTTTTAGTAATGGTGTCATTTTTTTTTGTCAAATATCAAAAGATGAGGGCTTCAAAAGTGACAGCTGCCCAGATAGCACGCTATTCAAAATGAAACCTCTTACTGGAAAACCCTTTAGCTATGAATGAAAATACAGAATTTTGTGTGCTCGTCATTGGAAAGTGTAATAAACGTAATTTTTTTGCAACTTCAGAACCATTTTACTGATCTTATACTTTTGATACTTTTTGCTAAATCAGATATGAAAAAAATACAGAACATTCTAGTGATTTAACCTTTCGAAATTATGCATGAGTCTTCGTGTCATTTTTTCACATATTAATATTAAATTTCAACTCGATAGGATAAGCAATTTTGAAAAATGCGCTTTCATCCTGCAGTGACCTGTCATAATTCCGACAAGTGTTCTTGGTTTGACTCTATCCAGACCTAGCGCTAGGTCCGCCATCTTTTTGTTCGAAGCTGTTCCAAGGAACAATTTCGAATGTTTCAGACCAGAATAGCTCGGCCAGAAAGACTCTAGTCTTGAGTACATTCTGCCTGTTATCGTCCGCTTAACCACATCATGTGGTATTCCCAGGAATAGTTCCAGACCTACTAGGGGCAGTGCATCTCCAGCAAACGCCAGCCGATCTGCCTCTTCCTTACCCAAATAGTTTGAGTAGCTTGGTATCTAAACAAGAGTGATTCTGTTATACATACCTAGCCTGTTTAAAGCTGTGCAGCAAGCCTCTATAGAATATGTACCTTTATTCTCGAAATATCATGTTCCCAGAAATTGGATACCAGTGATTTCTGAATCGGTCAGAAAAAGGAATTTCTCACAGAGAATTGAGTGAATTAATACTTTCATTTGAAAAAAAAAGGAAATTCAAACAATTTTATTTGAATAAATTAAGTAATCATAATCATATATAAAGAAGCTGGACACATGAATTAATTCAAAATCCAACTTTTCCCAACTTTGTATCAGTTTTAGGATTAGCAGTAACATTTTGAGCCTTAACAATCAATTCATTTGCATTTGTTTGTAAGTCTCTCAAGTCCTGTATATACAACATCCGCAATATTTTGGCTGCATGTTTCAATACAGGATCACCCAAATCAATTCCAAGATCTGCATCATGTAGGGGAAATGGTGTGCCCTGAAAATAGATAGGATATGAAGTGAAGTAAGGTGCTGCCATCTAGGAATATAAAATTGAAAGTAACACTGGAATAATAAATAATGTATCTCAAATACTCTTTTACCCCCAAATATGAAGTACTCTTGTGCAATCTTAGGCGTCTATAAATGGACTAAGTGATATAGAGTAATTCATGGCACTTAGTATGAGAAAGTAAGTAATGAAACAATATTGATAAATAGAAACCTCTTTCAGATTTTCGTTTAACAATCCCTAGTAGTTGAAGTTTTGAATCTCCAGAAATGCTCTACGGTCAAGCAGTTCATTTTGCAATCACATAACAATAACAATGATTTCTCTATAACCTACAGTAAATATTTATATATTTATTTCCCCACAAGATATTTAGGTCACAAACCTACCCTGAAAGTTTCAAGTCTTTATCTTTTTCTGTTTGGAAGTTATAGTGTTTAAGGTAGAGCTCTACACTGATCTGCCCACAAATTTTTTTTTTCAACTTTGAATTATAGAATCCTTATGAAACTTTGCACAAATATGCGCATTATTATGTTACTTTCAAATGCCGAATTTCAGAAGAAGCGTTACTGAAATTTCAAAAATATTAAAAATAGTACAAAGTACAAAACTATCAAACCAATTTTGCCTGTTAATGAACTAAGCCTATATATTTAGACCACAAACCTTCCCTGAAAGTTTCAAGACTCTTTGCATTCAAAGTTTAGCGTAAGGTAGTTAGGGCCAGCCAGCCGAGCGAACAGAATTACTTTTGACCTCGCATATTCCGCTCAAAATTCGAAAACTACCTACATTTCTTCAAAAAAATGCATGCTGTTACCTGGAACAAAGCGCGCAGAAGCATTCACATCACACATTTGTCGAATAAATAACTGTAATGGCCCTACACAATATTATTATTTATTATTATTATCCTGATACTCCTAGATCTTCTGTGAAGATCCCTCAGAAGCTTTTTCAGCTTGTACGAGTTAGGAGTTCAGTTGTGTTCTGTGTAGGCTTTGTTACTGCGATCTTGCGCCACTTTAGGTCACAGCACTGTTAATTTTTGACCCAACAGTGAAATGGTGGCAGATACCCGTCCAACTAGAAAATTTCTTTTCTACCTGAATAGGATTCGAACCCTGGACCTCCCGGTCACGAGTCCGATGCTCTCCCACTGAGCTATCCACACTCATATCAAAAATGCAAATAGATTACAACAAAATATATCAACTGAAATGGTCTTTACCTTAACTATATACTGTTCTGGATTTTTTAAAGCATGTTGGGTGAACCTTTCTGTGATAATATGTCTCACGGCTTTTAAAGTTAATGTTGGATCTGGATGTGGAGTAATATTCAACAATTTCGCCACCTTATTGATTCCATCCACGAAATCTTTGCTATGGACTGAAATAAATCATGATAGAAAATTACAATTTCAACTATACTCAACTCACAGTCTAATTTATCTAATGGATTTTCAGCTGTAACATTTGGAACATTCTTCAAAGGCTTTACATCTTCCTGTATCGCATGTTTGTTAAAAACATCCTCTGAAAAATGCATGTGTCATGAAACAAATTTGATATCAGTTATTCCGGCATACTTTTTTTACTATACTGTTCTTGTATGGCATATCCAGAAAGCCAATAAAGATATTCCTCATCACTGGAGATTATGCTTGGGCACCCAAGAAATTTCATATATTTTTCAAATGCGTGCTTCCAATTGTTCGACTTCAAATTACTCAATGTGTTCACTGTACCTTCTCCTGCTTGTTTAATTTTATTCTTTTCAAGCCAAACGACTATTTTCCTGAATGTTACCTCATCTACAAGAAGAAAATTGATTATATGACTCAACTAAGGTACTTGTAGTTCCTACCCTTAAGATTAATTGATTCTACGCTTGGGTATTCCAAAGCCTTCAAGTATTTATTGGCCATACTTCTATTTCAAATTTGAGTATTCAATACGAATATTCCGGTTTGCTGGTTGTTGTCAAATTAATATTTTGAACTTAACCTTTAATCATAATACTGTCATGATTATTGCTCTGTGGCTACCAGGGATGTGCAATGGAATTTTTTGGAATATTATCGCAGACTGTCAATGTTTTGAATGCATATAAAGGAATGTTAAAAAAATTGATTAAATCTCCACGAGTCTCATTCAATTTTCAATAGATGTAAATTTCTCAATTTTCGAAGCAATTGTGATTTTGTTCATGACAAACTGACGCAAGCGCTACTTCGTTTTGGCGCACTTTTCGCCACCCCGAATTCATTGATTACATGTTGCCCCAAGTAACGAACCCTCATTGATAATACAGAAACTGACGTCATAAGTAACGTAATATCGACTACGTATTTTGGAAAACAACAAATCGTCCTTGTGCGATCTGGTAAAAAAAAGTGTGATCATGTGTTCCACTCACTGTAACTACCAACGTTCGCTAATGTGGGTTTAACATGATTCGGGTCGTTTGCAGAATGGAATAAGAGAATTTTAATGTTGCTTCTTAACTCTAGTGAACTAATAAAGTAACAGAAGCACTCAGTGTAGTGTGAATTAGAGGAGTTTTAAACGAATGATTTGGTAAATAAACAAAAATGGCAAGTTTCACCGCACAAGCTGCACTGAGATCTAAATGGAGCTCTTTGATCGAAGAACATCCTCTTGAGGTGCCAGCTGAAGTTACCAGTAAGGTCACCAGCGTCGTCGGATGGTTGAAGCAGGTTAGAACTTGGCTTAGTTGCCTCTGAAAATACTAAAATATATTAATATTATTCTGTCTAAAAAAAATACGCAGATGCAATAGGACCAGAAAAATTATGTTTTTGATATAGAGTATCTACATTTTCGATGTTCCATTTTAAGACACCTTCTCTTAAGGTTCAGTTCTAAGTACAGTCACAACTCTTTTGCACCTGATCAAACTCTAGAAATTAGGCACAAACATTTTGAAAAAGACCGATATTGATTGAAATATTCTTTCAATCTTTTCGAATGGATTTTCGTTCGTTTTTATGTTCAAAAACTGCTCATTCGTTATCCTATGAAACACGAAGATGCACCTAAGTCCATGAATGAGGATATTTAATTCAGTAAACATTCTCTCAACAATAGTTTAAGATTTATATGGAAATTTAGAATGATCTCTTTCATGAGTACGTGGAAATTCGAATCGATATATTCAAATTACAGTAGAAGTCTTCATTTTTCTTGAAGATATTCAATGTTCTTCATAACTGACAAGTGACAAATTGTAACGTCATTTCGGGGAATTCCCTTAAGGGTAGATGTAGATTGAATAGAGTTATCGCATTTTGATGAGGAAATGATGAACCTTTCTTTAAAATTTTAATTAAGGGTTTAATATTATAAGTAAGCATTCAACCTCGTATGCAAATTTTTTTGATAAACCTATGGAATTGTATGACAAAAACATTTTCCAACCCCACTCGAATTAAATTTTCCAAAAGGCATATCTAGAATGCAGAATAAAAAGATCCATTCATCGGAGGCTTTTCTCATAAAAAAATTAAGGATGAATTATGAAAATTGGTGGGAAAATTTCATATCATTCTCAACTTAGTGAAATTATTTTGTCAATAATAATAATATTGTTTATTGGCGGAAACAAAAGATGAAGTGCCAAGCTTCTAAATCAAATTCATTAGAATTTTTATCAGTTTACTAGATGAAACATTGTTAATGATAATTAAAAGGAAAAGCGAAGTAATTAAAGATTTAACATTCGCAATTAAACAGAATATATTGAACTCTTTGGGTCCCTACCATTTGGTAGTTGCTCATAATTGAAACCAGTTTTTTGAAATTGTTATGATTTACAAGCAAAAAATTCAAACAATTATACCTTCTTTTTTGATGACGAGGTGATACTTAAATACAGTCACAAAAATGTTTTAAATTTAAAATTTTTTGTTAGTAATACAATGTAATTTCTAAAAACATGTTTTGAACAATATATGTTAAAACTGAAGATAATGAAATTTTATTTTGTTGTTGCAATTTACTCATAATATGTTTATTATATTATTGCACCGGCGTTATTTTCAAAAATTTTGATTTTACGTTATTTTAGTATATTGCATATTTTGTAGGATATTATTAGATAATTAAGAGATATTTATTAAATTTGAATCATCATATTTATGTATTTGCTCTTATGTTGTAATTATATGATGAGTCTTCCAGCCGGTCAGTGAACTTTCGAATGGAAAGAGACAGAGGCTTTAAACTTTCAGAGTGAGTTTGAGGTCTAAATATCTCAGCTTCATTAATGAACAAAATTAGGTCAATGGTTCCGCAATTATTTTCTCTTATTTTTCCTATTATTTTCGAAACTTAAAGACCAAGAATTCTTGCGAAATATCGTGAGGATCATAGGATTAAAAGACTAAAAAAATATAAATTATCAGCAGAGCAGCGTTGAGCGCTACCGAATACATAGCAACTCTCATAAGTTCGAATTTAAAGTTAGAATTTAGATGTAAAATAACGACACAAAGACTAATGCAAAATTTCCGGAGGATCGCTCAATCCGAATATTCTCAAAAATATATTTTGTGAACAGAAGTGCATTTTGTGCTACCGAAATCATAGTCCTACGTTCGAGTTCTAATTTAGCATTTAGATATAAAATAGCGACACACTTGAGAATGTAAAATTTCGTAAGCATCGTTGGTGACATGAACGAGCCCACAAAAACTCCTAACTTCACGTCCGTGCTTTTCGCCATTTTTTCATTTGACTGTCTAGAAAGCTAAGAGATTTATCTTCCTACATAGCAACTCTCATAAGTTCGAATTTAAAGTTAGAATTTAGATGTAAAATAACGACACAAAGACTAATGCAAAATTTCCTGAGGATCGCTCAATCCGAATATTCTCAAAAATATATTTTGTGAACAGAAGTGCATTTTGTGCTACCGAAATCATAGTCCTACGTTCGAGTTCTAATTTAGCATTTAGATATAAAATAGCGACACACTTGAGAATGTAAAATTTCGTAAGCATCGTTGGTGACATGAACGAGCCCACAAAAACTACTAACTTCACGTCCGTGCTTTTCGCCATTTTTTCATTTGACTGTCTAGAAAGCTAAGAGATTTGTCTTCCTACAATGAACAAGGTTACATTGTAAAATTAATTAGAAAGGAATCTAATTTAATCTATTTAAACCTATCCAAAGGCAAGATGAACCATCAGCCCGTTTCACTGCGCTTACCATTTTATCACTTACATATTTTGTTTAGATATTTTGAGCCGAAATGATTAAATTGGAACTACTAAAATTTCGGTGACAACAATCTAGAGATCGTAAACAGTCTAACTTTTCAACGGAAAGAGCTAGAGACTGAGGTTTGAGACCTAAATATCTCAGAAGACTTCGATAATGGACAACAAATGGTTCTTTAATTATACACATTTGAATTTTTATTTCAATTTATCCCAATATTTTCAAAATCACAGATCCAATCGATCTGAAGTCTGGTATTTAGAAAAAGAATAAAAAGTCTATATTGGTGCAAAATTGTGTGAAATTAATTAATGACTTTAAATTCAGAATTATATATTCTATCATCTATAGTATATAAATAAATAATTGCGAAAAAATTTAGGGGGTAATTCCTTGTCAAAAAATAGGGTGGGTCTTTCATATAAACTGTATTTTTTTGAACTTAGTTACAGCACCCTAAAGATGGCGCCCGAAAAATAGTTTCTTAAAAACCAAAAAACATAAGAATAAAATTAACCGTACATTTTATGCAGGCGAGAAGGCACTCAAAAAATTTTTGGTGATATTCCTCTATGATTGCAAGGGGTAGAAAAAGCCACCCCTAAATCTTCTTTCGCAAGAAACTTTTTTTCATATTTCTGTTTTACAATAAAAAATTAATTTTGGATAGCTTGATCCATTCTTAGCAAGATCTCTTGTAATTTCTGGCTAAAATTCAAGGTTTTTGAGAAAAAAATAATTTATCAACATGATAGCGTGAGTCATAGAGGCTGGGATTATTTCCGAACTAGAATTTATCTAATAAGCGGATGTCACTTTATTGTGACAACTGACTAGTTTTGATTAACTTTGATTCAGTTACAATTATTTTTTGATCTGGCTTATGATTCTGAGATTTTTGTCACATACATCTTTAGGGGGCTGTAACTAAGCAGAGGGGGCTCAAAGAATTTAGGTTTATATGAAAGACCCACCCTATTTTTTAACAAGGGATCACCCCCCTAAGTTTTTTCACAACTATTCAAATACACCCTGTATATTGAAATTATATACAAAAAGTATGAAATTGATATCCTTATATAATCAATATAAAATATTTTTCAGTGTCTCGCAAAAAAAACCTTTTTACATCTCGACATGAAACGTATTAATACAAATGTATTGACAAGAACTATATAAGTATGTATATTTTTTTAATACATTTGTATTAATACGTTTCATGTCGGGATGTAAAAAAGTTGTTTCCGAGACACTGAAAAATATTTTATAATGATTATATATAAGGATATCAATCTGATAGTTTTTGTAGAAGTTAGAATATATAATTCTGATATCATTTAAATTTTACTTCTATCAAGTATTGACTCACATTGAGATTGATTTTTAATTATTTAATTTATTTAATTTAATTGAACTAGTCTTTACTTGATGAAAATCCATATTAAATAAGGTTAGTCTGATTGTCACAAATTTTTATTGTTATTTATAATAATACAACAATTGTTTCTCTATCACAGTAGCATCTTCAGGTAGGTTTACATTTTGAATAACTACAGTCGTGTAATTAGAAGATAAAAACAAATATTTTGTGAGCAGAGTAACGTTAAACGCTACCGGAACCATAGGAACAATCCTAGGTTTGAGTTAAAATTCAAAATTTAGAATTAGTTGTAGACATAGAAATTAGTTTTTAATATGAAATGAAATTAGCATTTGTGAAAATTTCGAATGATTTAAGTTCGTTACTTTGATAGAATGCATTCTAAAAATATTATTTTGAATTGAATTTGCTAAAATTGTAATAAAACTCAACAAATTATCGAAGAAGGTAACTACATTAATGAATGAATTTAGTCGTTTTTCTGGAAGATGAGGAGGCGTTCTGGAAAATTATGAAGGATCATAAAATGTTTGTTCTGAAAGTACGTTAGAAAATTTAACAAGCTTCAGAAATTTTCTGAAGGATCTTCACAGAACATTTAGAAGTATAAGTGTACTATCAAATATCGAAAGAATACAAAGGAATGCAACACTTTCCTGGATAATAAACCTTCGCGTGTAACTCGTAGGATTTCTGAAATGGTGATGTGATTATATTTTCACAATAAGCCAAGGTTTCCTCTGAATTGAATTGAATTGTTTCCGATGCAATTTCCTCATCAGACGTCCCCCTCAACTCAATTTAACTCATATACCAGGTTTGTAAGAAAATATTTCTTCTACAGCGTTTGCAAAGAATATCTTTAGGAATTTCAATAATTGTGAGTTCTCTAATATGATTTATAGAGCTTTTTTCCGAAGTATAGTCAATTCTAGCACTGCAAATGTGTAGTTATTGAGTTGTTCGGAAAGTAATTTCGATTTTTTTGGGAACATGAAAAACAATTTTCGTATAATGAATAAATATTTTATTAAATTATATATTGGCCATTCTAGTGCAAGACCTTTTGCCATCCTTCTGGTAGTAGCACGATTCCACGCTTATATAATTTTTGGTCTTTGCTGTCAACAAACTGATCCAGATGATTTTTGACCTCTTCATTTGAAGTAAAGGTGTCCAGCTGATGACAGTAGACTTGTTGTGTTATCCGGTAAAAGCCTCAAAAAAACGATCCCTTTAAAATCCCACCAAACAGACAGCATCACCTTTTTTTCGTGGAGATTGGCTTTCGAAATGCTTTGAGCCAGTTCATCTTTTTTGCTCCATGATCTTTTGCATTTGATATTGTTATATGCAACTCATTTTTCGTCCCCAGTAATGATGCGCTTCAAGAATGGATCATTTTCGTAACGTTTGAGAATCGAATCACAGACGTCAACGCGACGACACACATTTCGCTCCGTGAGAACGTGGCGATCCCATATATCGAGCTTCGAGGTTAAACCCTGGCCTTGAAAACAGTTGAATTCGATAAAATTAACCTTTCATCGATCTGACGTGTTGTTATTCGCTTATTTGCATCAACTAATGCCTTTATCGTGTCTTTATAAGCTTCAACCGGCCTTCTGGAACGTGGTGCATCTTCGACATCAAAATTGGCGGATCGAAATCTTGCAAACCAGATCTGGCACTGGCTTACTGTCAACACATCTTCGCCATACATATCGTTAATTTTTTTCTGGCTTGAACAGCATTTTTACTTCCTCTATAGTAAAAAAGTCAGATATGCGTATTGCTCCCATATTTAAAAAGGGCACCAACCAAAAACTACTTGGTAGAATTAATTGAACTTTGTCACACAAAAGCTTTGCTATATCAACTCTTCAAACATATAACGATTATGAGGCTTATGTATGAAGTTGGGTTCGAAAAAATACAATTAAATCATCTGTCGGAAAAAACGAAATTACTCTCCGAACAACCCTTTAAATGGTTTCTGTTTTGAGGTAATGGTACAATAAAAGTTTTTTTTCCACCGGGTTCCCAGGTGAATAGATGCAATAGAGGTGAATTAGATAACTCAGTTTGTTCATTCAGTAAATTTCCAGAATTTCTAAATCGGTTTATTTCTAAACTTTCTAAAAGGTGCAGTTTCAGACCCCCATTTTCTTTATGCAGAATCTTGAAACTATCTACAAAATCATGTTTCTCTTTTATTAGATATTCCGCATACGTATAATCCAACTTATTATTGAGGAAAGAGCGTCAGTGTTCCTTTATTCTAGTGTCAAAGGATCTTCCGATTTGTACAATATAAGTTATTGAGCAGGTATCGCCTAATACAGTTCACAAACTTAATTTGTTCATTTTAGGTTTAGAGTTTTTAAAATAATTCTTAATGAATTGTTAGTTCTATAAGATATGTTTTTATCAATCGGATGTTTTATTTAGAGTGATAGAACTTTATATTGAAATAAAACACATTTAAATTAAGATTGAAGCCAATTTTTTTTTTATTCCGGCATATATCCACCACGACTAGCTCTGAGGAACCGTATTCGACCAGACCAATTTTGGACCACTTTTTTGAGTAATTCAGGCCTTGTTTCATCAAAAACACGAGTTATTTTGGCCTCCAAAGCGTCTATTGTTTCTGGTTTATCAGCATAAACCAATGACTTGACATAAGCTCAAAGAAAATAATCCAGTGGAGTTATGTCGCATGATCTTTGAGGTCAATTAATTGGATCATTTCTCGAAATAATGTTATCGCCCAATCTTTCTTTCAATAAATCAATTATTACGGTAGCAGCATGAGGTGTAGCACCATCTTGTGGGAACCAATACACTTCTGGGTCGATACCATTCAAATTTTGAACCAAATAATTATTAATCATTGATCTGTAACGAGCACCATTCACTGTAACATTAGGTCCAGCATCGTTTTTAAAGAAATATTGACCGATGATGTCTCCATCGTGTAAAGCACACCGTACAGTGCATTTTTCAGGATGCAATGGAAACTACAGAACTTCTTGAGGATTGTTTTCACTCCATATATGGCAATTTTTCTTGTTTACATAGCCGTTCAACCAGAAATGAGCTTCATCACTAAACACTTTTACGTTAATAAAGTGGATCAACTTCAAGCTGTTCTAGGGCCCAATCAGCATACATACGACGCTTATTATGGTCAAGTGACTTTAGTTCTTGAACCAGTTGGATCTTGTATGGGTGTAGACCAAGATCTTCACGCAAAATTTTTCATGTAGTGGATGCACAGAGTCCAACTTGTTGTGAACGTTGACGAATAGACAAATCTGGATCATCATTAACACTATGACTTACAGCAGCGAACAGAAATGTCAAAAAAACATGGCTTCTACCTTCTGTCAAATCACAGTTATCCCTATCAAAAGTTCTATCGTTCTAAAAAAACACCCGATATGTTATTGAGGGATTCTTTCATTTGTGGTGATGTTTACCATAGTAAGTGAGAGAGTTGTAAACCATCATCAGAAATAAAAGACATTATAATTGAATCCAGACATCCTGTATTTATTTCAATTTCAACCCTAAAAATAGAAAAATCCGATCCTACTCAAAAACTCGCGGACGAATTTCAAATATTTGTATGTTCGAAAAAATACAATTAAATCCTCTGTGCGTAAAAAACTAAATTTATTTCCGAACAGACTTATATTAATGTGCGAATAAACATTCTTGGTTTTCCCTGGTACACCACAAACTTTCACATTTAAATAAAATAGTTCGGATAATTAGACCATGGCACTAAACATTGAACAACACATCGTGTATTTTTATGTTGCGCTCGTTCTTGAAATGTTGATCGAAAAGTGAGAAAGTTAAGTTGATAACCAGCTTTGTGTTTGTACAAAATGTGATGTATACCTGGTGTAACATACTAATATCTGATCAGAGTGTTGATTAAGTGCATGAATAAATAAGACCTGTGAGTATTTTTTGATTAATTCATGATTTCATTAAAAATTTCACTCTTTATCATTGTCATTACGTATAAAATTGTGTAACTTCGTGGAATGGTGAGTAACCTTGCCAGATTCAATGTGAAAGACCGCACAATCACGGCTTGGCAATGTACCTGTTTGTTTATATATAGAATCTTGGACAAATTCGTAGTACGATTTATGAATCGGCTTTACGCTCTCACTTTTTAAGTTGACCAATTAAAATTGAACTCTACAAATTAATTATCTATTCCCCCAATGATGCAAGGAATCCTTCAGCTCATTTAGCCATACACAATTCTTGGTGAAGGATATGACTTATGAAATGGAATAGTTTCATTTCAAACTTCGAAGATCTTTTATTGGTCTTTCATATTTTATCGTTTTTTAACTACTATTTACAGTGTCTGGGGTGAGTGAGTTGATGTGTTTCCTAGATTTGCTTCGTTTCAATGTTTCCTTCTTGTGAATGTTCTGTATAAATTCGTTTCGAACGCAGATAGATAAAAATTGAGGTACACAGTGAGATAATAGTTTCTTTTTAATCTAGTTTTGAAGGTCGCATTTTCGAAATTCCCTAAGCGATAGCAATAAATATGAAATTTCTATTTGACCTCTAATTATTTGAACAGATGATTATAATATGTCTAATGGAAATGAAACGTTGATATACAGGGTGATTTATGTCTGTAATAGTTTGTTCATAAGAAACATTTTAACTTTCGATTGGAATATCAGCTTGAAATTCAGATATCCGAACAAAATTTAATGGTTCGTATTCATGCATGATGACCAGAAAATTGTACAGAATGGATTACATTACCAAACCATATTAACTAATTTTTTTTGTCCGGAAATGATTAAATTGATATGAACACCGTTTATTTTTAGCAAAAGACGCAATATGTCAAACAATGACTTTATCGCGTAAAAAATGTCTTGGAAGTGTATTTTTCTCGAAATTGTCCCTCGAGATCCTGCGATTTAACATTATTAGATTTTTTTTTGGTCGATATGAGGTCGACGCCAATGCTCCAGTCACGATTAGAAGATAATTTTGGGAGTAAAAATTAATTCAGCCCCTTTTCAAACGATTGCTCTAAAATCATTAACTTAAATTAAAGAGCTATTTGCCGCCGTTTTCTATTTTAATTGGAAAAAAATTGCAGTTGAAGCTCATCGTATGCTTGTAGAAATTTACGCTTATAATACTCCAACTGACAAGTCATGTGGAGAATGATTTTGGCGCATCAAAATTGATGATTTCAGCGTTTAAGATAGACTTCGCTCGGTACAGCCGAAAAAATTCGAAGACGATGAATTACAGACATATGAAGTCTAAAGCAAGACAAGTTTGCACTTACGTTGAGGGTGACCCAACAAAAAGTATTTGTATGCCTGATCCAAAAGCAAGGCAATCGGGTTTCTTATTAATTCAAACCAACAGATCTGCAGATTATTTTCTTATGAACAGCTGCTTCAAAGCCAAAAATAAAGGCTTTTTTACACCGGATAGTGACTGATGACGAAAAATGGATCTTCTACGACAATCCTAATAAAAAAAATCCTACGCTTTGCCCGGCCAATCGTTGCCATCAACCTCTACATCAAAACGAAAGCCGGTTCGAAAGTTATGCTATGTATCTCGTGGACCAAGTGGGCGTTGTGTACTACATGATGATAAAACCTGGTGATTCCATCGCAGGTAATCGGTACAGACTGCAAATACTTCGTTTTGAAACGTGCATTACGGGAAAATTGTCCGGACTATAAGGACAGACATGATAAAGTTATTTTTTGCATGACAAATTCTTATACAAAGAAATAAGATATTATATTATTTCAGAAATACTAGATTTTGGAATATTTGAGAACAGGTTTCCTGATTCTGTCAGAATTCCTTATAGATCTTCTTGAGCGCTTGTTCCAAGGAACAGCGTGCTATCATTTCGCCCAAATGTTTGTAATTTTCGAATTTTGAGAACATAAATGGTTTTAAATGACTATGTTTGACTCGCTGATGAAGAATACGAGAACAAGAGTAATTATTATTATTATCCTGATACTCCTAGATCTTCTGTGAAGATCTCTCAGAAGCTTTTTCAGCTTGTACGAGTTAGGAGTACAGTTGTCTTCTGGGCAGGCTTTGTTACTGCGATCTTGCGCCACTTTAGGTCACAGCACTGTTAATTTTTGACCCAACAGTGAAATGGTGGCAGACACCGGTCCAACTAGAAAATTTCTTTTACACCTGAACAGGATTCGAACCCGGATCTCCCGGTCACGAGCCCGATGCTCTCCCGCTGAGCTATCCACACTCATTATCCTTCCGTAAACTCGGTAATTTTCGAACGGAAATAGCTAGAGCCTTGAAATATTCAGGTTCTTTATACGGTCCAAATATATCGACTAAGTTTTTTAATGGGCAAAATCGATATAATCGTTTCGCAGTTATTCACTTTTGAAAATTTTTCCTGATATTTTCGAAACTACTATTTATTTGATCTGAAGTTCAGCATTTAGGGGTTCAATAGTAACGCGCATGTTCGTACAAAATTTCGTGAGATTCGTATGATTTCAAGTTTTAAAAAAATATTTTGTAAGTGGATCAGCATTGAGCACTACCTTAAATACAGTAACTTTCGAACGGAAACAGATAGAGACTTGAAATTTCCTGGGTAGGTTTGTAGCCTGAATATTCCGGTTGAGTTCCTTACTGTGCAGAATCAGTTCAATGGTTTTGCAGTTATTCACATTTGAAATTTTTTATTATTTTTCTCAACGTTTTCCAAACTACAAATCCGATCGCTCTGAAATTCTGTATTTAGAAGCGAAGTGATAACGCACAAGTTCTTGCAAAATTTTGATCGTATAATCAGAAAGTTCAAAACAAATAAAATATTACGGTCGAGTTAAAATTCACCATTTAGACGTAAATTCATAACGCAGGACAGCGTTGAGTACTACCAAAACCATAGCAACAGTTCTATGATTCGTTTTAAATTTAGCATTTACATGTAAAATAACGACAAGAGAGCCAATACAAAATTTCGTTTGGTATGAACAAGCGCGCAAGAGCTCCTGACCTCACGTCAGTGCTTTTCACCATTTTTTCATTGACTTATAAGCAGTAGTAGTCCAGTCATATACACAGATGGTGCAATAAAAATTAAATTATTATTCTTGTTAGAATTATTAAAAGATAACTGTGAAAATTTCTTAACGATCGTATGTTTGGGTCAAAAGTTACAGTGGTTTAGTGAAACAACTTTTGTAATTTTCAAAACAAGAAAAAAAGGCATTGCTTTTTGATAGCTGAAGCTTGGTTTGATAAGTGTTGTTCGTTCTCTTTATCAGGAAAATCCACGATTATTGACTAGTTTTCTGAATTTAAACATACTCTGGTCGCTCAAAAGAGGAAGTAACTCAAGATAAAAAAAAGGCCACATAATCGCTTTGGCAAAACGTAAAGATACAAGAGGTAGCTGACACTCTAAAGATATCAAAAGAACATGTAGGCTTTACTCTTCACGAACATTCATCTATCAGAAAGTTTGTTTCGAAGTGGGTGCCGCGTTTGTTAACAGTAGACCAAAGGCAACAACGAGTGGTCGATTTCAGTACCCCATCACTTGGGCGTGTTAATGAACGTGACAATAAAAACAAACAAAGAAATAGGGGATCTCACAAGAGTACATGCAATGAACAATACAAATAAAGAACCACTATTAATAAATACAACAAACAACAACCAAGCACTGAGAGAAAGTATACAATATAAATAGATAATATAATATACATACAAAGGCAATGCATTTCAGTAAAACATTCCGGTAGGATTAATAATGAAATAACACTGACGCAAAAATACAAAAATGAAACTGAGGTGGTGTTCAAAGCGTAAAGCATGCAATTAATCAGAAGAATTTTAAAGAAGTTTACTTAGTAAAAGTTACCAAGGGGTATAAGTACTATTACCTCGAGTATGTTTTTAAAGTGCTCAGGAGGTTTATTTCCAAGAACCTTCCTCTCTGCCGCTTCAAAATACAATGGGGACGCCATAAGGGCGTCGTCCTTTTTGTTATTGTCACCGAGCACATACGTCAAGTTACAGTGCCGCAGAATATTTGACACAGAAATAGGCGGGTAGGTACTGTGATGTAGTGATGTAATTTATAAAATATACAAGAGATTCTGCCACTCGTATGCTCCTTGGAGAATACGGATGTCTTCAGTAAGGTATTTAGTTCATCTACTACCTTGAAAAAGGCAAAAAGGTCACTACTGATCGCTACATGGTCCAACTGGATCAATTGAAATTTCTAAGAAACGGTGTCACATGACGTTGTGACACGACGATGGAAAAATTGCACTAAGAATTACTTCCGCACCCCTATTCTCCAGATTTGGCCGCCAGCGATTTCACCTTTTGCATAACTAAAAAAATGCTTACCGTAAGGAGATTTGGCTCAAATGAGGAGGTGATCGCCGAAACAAACGTCTATTTTGAGGCCAAAGATGAATCAATCTTCAAGAAAGGAATCGAAAGAAGCGCGGGAAAGATCGTATCGCTCTTGAAGGAGACTGTATTGATGAGAATAAAGTCAGATTCGATCAAAAAAGTTGCGTTTTGTTAATTAAAGCGGGAAATTATCAGCCTATGTATTATCTGTTAAACTAGGGATTCGGTTTAGTTTTGCAAATGTCCAAAGTTCAGTCCCCCTGAATCTGATACGAAATAAGAATGTCGAGACTATGCAGGTTTGCCAAAACCCAAAATTTCGGTGACCCATACAGAGCGATAATTGCTCTATTCATTGTCAACAAACAAGTGCTCGGTAGCATGGCAAATATCGATAAGTAAACAAGTGTACTCTTGTACACCTATTATCTTATCAGATAATTATCCAGCGAAGCCAGCATGTCGAGGTTTATCTGAATTTTATCGCGTTTACTTTCTCTGAATATGTGAATCACAACAAGAAGTAATGATTAATTTGGAATTTTGGCCCAATCAAATCCTGGGTCACCCGCAATACTGTTGACCTAACGTGCTGCGCATGACGAGATGGGTGTTGAGAAAAGAAATCCAAACCGATAAATCGTAGAGTAAATGCCGAAATCACTATTATTTTCAGAAATTTTGAGTTTCTGGGCAGTTTGTTAGTGAGTTAACGCTTCTCTCATATTCCCAAACTAATATGTAATTTTCCCGGTATTTTCTTCGTTATTCTCTCTGGGGAATTTTCGAAAGCTTTGAAATATCTATAAATACGAACTCTTTCACTATTAGTTACGTTTGTATCTGAATTCAACATGTTGAACCTAGAAATCTGCTCAATTGTACTCGAGGTAAGTTTTTATATTTTATATACGTACATATACGTCGAAATGCAGTAGACTCGCGTGTGAACACAAAAAAATTTCGCTTGTTCATATTTTCGAGCCGTTCACACTAGTGGAAGGTGTGTAAGAGACATGAAATAAATGTTCATAGGATTTAAAAAATGATATGAGACCAAAGCTTCCGAATTAAAACAAATAAAATTTTTTCATTTGAAATAAGAAGTTATTTTTGTTTGCACTATCTTGGATGATAGTTGAGCATACACTGCTTTATACTGAATTGTTCGTAGACTTTCTATTTCACTCAAGTTTCTATCAGTATTTTGTTCGGCCCATTGAGAAACCACTTTTAATGCCTTCAGGACCTCTGCAATAGGAATATTCTTGTTTTCCACAGTTTCCACAACAGAGTCACTTCTTTCGGAATCAGTGAGGTCATTCGAATCACCATCAATATTAGCAAGACTTTGGTTCACTTCCAGCATATCTCTATTCCAGTTTTCCACACTGTACACTCAGCGTAAAAATTGAAAAATATTTTAAGTAGTTACTCAGTATCTTAAATCGAAGTTGATTTGCTCGAATATTTGAAAAGTGTTACAAAGTTTTCTCAACTGACCGGGTGAATTATGTTCAGCAACTTGGTAGTGTCCTCTACTATAGGTTCCGATGTTTTACTCATCAATATTTTTCGGAGCTTCACAAGAGGAAGATCATCTTCATCAATTTGGCCATGGTCAAAAATTTTGTTCCAAAATGTTTTGTTACCAGAGGATCTAATTGTTGCCATGCCCAGTGTAAATGTAAAGCAGCATCCCTCAAGATGAGATTGTTGAACCCATCTGCCATGTTGTGTCCTTGAGCCACCAGAAAACTCAAAAGTTTTTCTGTAATATAGTTTGTTTAAATTAAAGGCATTTTGATCCAATGGCTGAATTAAGAGAGTCACATTAGGAAGCAAAAACATCACAAATATTTTGCCATCTTCTGTTCTCAACTCTTCAGCTGATGGATGTGAGGGTGCATTATCTACAAGGAGCATGGCCTTTCCCGGCAGATTTGAATATTTTAGAAATTGCTTCACCTACAAAAAATTCTCATTTGCTCACATTTCATTTTTAATATTAAAACTTACCTCTGCTACGAAGCATTCTAAGAACGAGTTTTTGAAAATTTCCTTTGTCATCCAAGCATTTGTTGTATTTTTGTAGATACAGGGATTATAGAAATTTTCTAATGCTCTTGGTGGTTTTGCTTTGCCAATAATCAACGGCGTGAGTTGTGATGCGTTTGCACAATCCAAGAAGGTAATTCGCTGCTTTGATATTTTGAGACCGGCTGGAGTTTTATCATAACTCATTACATAGATTTCATCAGGCATAATTTTCCAGTACAATTCAGTCTCATTAGCATTTCTCTACTAATTGAACCAATAGAATTTTGAATGGGCTAATATCATGTACCTCTGAAGATAGTTTTTCTCCACAAGTTTTCAAAAATCCAAGTCGATAACGAACCTTGAACTTTTACAGTATAAACGTGTTAAATCACAGGATCTCGGTGGCCTACTATGATCACCTCATCGAGAAATAACATGGTCAGAAAACTTTTCTTGCAGAATTGCGATTGTTTCGTTGCTTTTGTGACACATACCGCCGTCTTGTTGAAAAGAAACGTCGTCTTCATCAATATCCATTCACCGTAACAGTTGCACCAGCCTCATTTTCGAACAAGTAAGGTCCAATCACACCGCCAGCCCAAAAACAGCACCAAACAGTGACACGTTGAGGATGGAGAGGCTTTTCAACAATTATTCTTGTATTTACGGTTCATTTTGATGCATTTCAAGGACCCAATCAGCGAAGATAGTGAATATTAACAATTTCAGTGCGCTATTGAAGAGTGTTCGTTCCATTTTTAGTAATGCCGTAGTTTTCACTTGTCAAATGTCAAAAGATGGCAGCTTCAAAAGTGACAGCCGCCCAGATGGCAGGTTATTCAAAATGAAACCTCTTATGGGAAAACTATTTATTTGTATGATATATACCGTTATCTTACACAAAATGGAAACTTTTTCAGTCATTTCTATTTTCTAGCTGATCATGATCAAAATTGAAATATTGATATTTTTGTGTAGACACTAGGTTCATTCATCATTATTTCCAAAAACTCTCATTTATTTTCAGTCATTTGATCCTTATACATAGTAGTTTTAGTCTAATACGTAAATTATTACTTCAAATATACACTAAGGCTGTCCATTCACTAGGTTACACCCAATAATGTTCAGATATAGGATCTACTATATTTTTCGTCTACCTAAATCCACTCCATACTTGTTTATTTGCCTTGTTGTCTCGCACTTCAAATCATTGAATAACAAACACATGATTCGTAGTATGATATTTCGAACGTATAATTCACAATTTGTTTATAACGTTTTGCATGAACTTTTTCTTTAATATTTCTCTGTGTGATAACAACATAAGATGAAATAATCTACCAGTCATAAATTATGTGAAACTTTCACAACGGCAGAATATTGAACAAATTGTAAATGAATGAAAATTTGAACAACAAATGTTTTCAGGAAAGAGTAACAGCTAATGTATCGGGTGTTTTTTTAGAGTATATAACTTTCGATAGGGATAACTGTGATTTGACAGAAGGTAGAAGCCATATTGTTTTGACATTTCTGTTTAGTAAGCATTGACAAATTATCATGGAAAGACTCACGCCGCAACAACGTTTACAAATTGTTAAAATTTATTTTCAAAATCAATGTTCTATTCGCCAAACTTATAGAGCACTTCGGAAAATTTATGGTTTGCGTAATCGTGCATCAGAGAAGCTAATTCGTTGAACTATCGATAGATTTCGGACAACATTTTCTCTACTCGATGCAACAACAACAAGACAAAGAACTGTACATAGAGAAGAAAATATCGCTGCTGTAAGTCAGATGATGATCCAGATTTGTCTATTTGCCGACGTTCACAACAAGTTAGAATCTGTGGATCCACCACATGGAAAATTTTGCGTAAAGATCTTGCTCTACATCCATACAAGATCCAACTGGTTCAAGAACTAGAGCCACTTGACCATAATAAGCGTCGTTTGTATGCTCATTGGGCCCTAGAACAGCTTGAAGTTGATATACTTTATTAACGTAAAATTGTGTTAAGTGATGAAGCACATTTCTAGTTGAATGGCTATGTAAACAAGCAAAATTGCCGTATATGGAGTGAAAACAACTCTCAAGAAGTTCTGCAGGTTCCATTGCATCCTGAAAAATGCACTGTATGGTGTGCTTTACACGCTGGAGGCATCATCGGTCCATATTTCTTTAAAAACGATGCTGGAGCTAATGTTAAAGTTAATGGTGCTGGTTACATATCGATGATCAATGATTATTTGTTTCAAAATTTGAATGGTATCGACCCAGAAGTGTTTTGGTTCCAACAGGATGGTTCTACACCTCAAAGAAAGATTTGGCGATAACATTATCTCGAGAAATGGTCCAATTAATTTGCCTCCAAGATCATGCGACATAACACCACTGGATTATTTTTTTTGAGTTATGTCAAGTCATTGGTTTATGCTGATAAACCAGAAACAATAGACGCTTTGGAAGCCAACATAACTCGTGTTATTGATGAAATAAGTCCTGAATTACTTCGAAAAGTGGTCCAAAATTAGTCTGGTCGAATGCGGTTCCTCAGAGCTAGTCGTGGTGGACATATGCCAGAAATTATTTTCAAAACATTAATGTCATAAAATTATCTTTAAAAAAATGGCCTCAATCTTAATTTAAATATGTTTTATTTCAATTTAAAGTTCTATCACTCTAAAAAAACACCTGATACGTAATATATGTAAACTCCAGACATTTCCTGTGAAACTGGTCACTGAAAATTTTATAGAGGAATCGTGAAAGCACACCTTTTCGATAATGTGGTATTACTAAATTCTAGTGGAAAGTAGTATCACATTTGATTTTCATGTGGAACACTCTGTCCATAATAAATTAATACTAGAAAATATTGAAAATTTTTCGAATGGAGAGCCCTGCATATCCGTGGGTCTGGGTACCCTTTAAACGGTTGGAGAAGGGTTGTGTTTAATCTTAGATGATACCGATTAAATGGTGCAAGATTCTTTCACTAAATAGGAAAAAGTAATGAACGGTTATTTGGGAAATGTAATTCGAACACGGTCTATATGCAAATATATTATAATTCTGACATCATAATTACTATACAAATATTCTATTTCTACAGGGTAATATACAAAGTGACAATGCTGATAAAATAAAGTTTTAATTGGTATGACTACAGATTATCTGTTATGAATTGCTACAGGATACTGATCTAAATAGATATTTACACTGTACAAAGATTCTTTTTTTAAGATGGTATCCAAAGTAATTCATGAATTCTGAATAGATACAAAAATAAAATGGTTATTTATACTGTACAATGTCATTAAAAAGCTATCCTGTATTATATAAATATCGACAATACATTTCTTTACTTGAATTAACACGCAAAGGTATGTCTTGTATGTATTTTGCATACTCTAGATGCCGTTAGTGTATTAGTAATATCTTTGAAGTCTCCGCGTATAGCGAATATAGATACTGGATAGATTTGACGAAAAGCAATCAGTTTGAAACATGCGCATGTTTGCAATTTGCCTCTGTGATCTACAAAACCTTGTCGAGTTTTTTCGAGTATAGAATTATTATACAGATGTATGTTACACTATATATGATTTGAAATAAAACAGTTACCATAGTCACCCGATGAAGTCAATATGTAATTGACGAAACAATTGTTGTGAACAATAAATATTAAATATAAGCGGAAATAAAGTACAACAAGAGTATGTTACACTGTCTCGATTTCTAGAACTTTCTATTACCATAGCTCATACTCCTTATTAATGAGTTTTGGTAAAGATCAGCCGGATTAATTTATTTTAATACAGTAGTAGAGTAGTAAAACGCTTATTTTTTAGTATTACCATGTTATTTTATTGCCTTTGAAATGTTCTTAAAAGTTAACGCGTGTGCTTACATGGAGTAAATTCTATCAGAAAATCATGAGCTGGTCTAGTATCAATAAAAATATTTGAGGCAATTTTCGGCTTGAACTCTGCGATACACGAAGAAGACATTCGAATAAAATAATTGCGTGTTGATATGAACGCGCAAAAATAGAGTTGACTGAACTTGAAAACTATGTATCCCACTATCAAAATAATTCCAAGCAAGATAAGAAAATTCTTGTCGGCTTCTGATTGATCAGAAGTTTACCATATCAGAATTGATTCGCTAAAATCTCAATTTGATATGAAGAATGATGATCAATTGGTCCTTATCGTCGACCTTTGTAACGATTATTTCGCAAGCAATGTTCACATGATATCCTGTACCGAAGTTGAGTACTACAGCATAATTTTGAAAATAAAAATCAACAAACATCGATGGGTGGTCAAGATGCCCCCATCTATTAAGTAAATATTTATACGTTTTTCTTTGTTGGTATAATAAAATTTAAAATTCAAGATTAATTTTATAATTATCGATTTCAAACGTTTTCTAGGGTTTTGTTTGGATAACAATCGAAAAAATTCAGCGAATTTGCAGCTGTAACTCCAGTAACCCTACCTCCTTCTTTTTACGCGCTTGTTCTGGGGAACAAAGTGCTATCGTTTGTCCCAAATGTCTGTAATTTTAGAATTTCCGGTCAAAGTATGAAAATATGAAACTTTATTCAATATATTCTTTTTCCGTTTTTGTAACGATGCAGATAGAAGAGACCAAACTTGTATGAAGTCTCGCATTATCTTGGTGGAACACTACACCTTTTCTGTAAAGTCCCCTTGCAAACTCTTCACTTTGCACTTTGAAAAATATCTTTGATAAAATTATTTGATATTAATTTTTTAACGGGTTGAAAACATTATGCGTATCATTCCGTTGTAATACAAACAACGTCTCAAGAAGGGTCTGGTTTTCGTGGATGTCATCTAGCTTCCCTATAGCCCTTGAAAATACCACTCTACATAAACATTTCTAAACAATACTAACGGTACTTTGAATGGTACGTCGAGTTAGGTTCCTGTTTTTGTATTAAATGAATTTTCTACGTATGCAACAACAGATCTCTTGTCAACATCCGATGCAAAGTAGCCGTAGATAAGGGAATAGAGGTCTATGATAGATTGGGCCGTTGCTTGGTAGAAATCAGTTGTAATTGTCATTATAAAATAAAACACTTGTTTACATTTTCTACTTTATTTTTGGTATTGACGTACGTTTCGTCTTTGCTAGAAAGACTTTATCAGAATACGAAGTAACAGTTGTTGTACAATGAATTTATAAGATTTTTTACAGAAGGTGTACATGTGTTTTTAATTGTTCGTCGGGTTGGTTTTCTCAAAGAATATTCCCTTCAGAATCGTGTTCACTCGATCCCTTGTAAATATTGAATAGAGGGGTGTAATAAAAATCTATTTGTTCATTTACTAGGTTATTGCTGTTTTTATGTCTATTTATTTCGTAAATTTCCCATAAGTTCAATTTTAGACCTCTATTTTCAACATGTAGAATTTCTATTTCTTTTGTGAAAGAATGGTTATTTTCAAGAAGGTGTTTAGCATAATGTGAATCTTTTTTATTTTTATCGAAACTTCTTTTATGTTCGGTTAGGCGTGTACCGAAATTTCTACCTGTTCTACCAATATAAATCTTTGGGCAATCTGGGCAAGTGAGTTTGTATACACCTGATAATTGAAGTTTATCCATACTGTTTTTATTGTTTTTGATGTATTTGTATTTGACAATCCTATTAGCAAATACATCAAAAACAATAAAAACAGTATGGATAAACTTCAATTATCAGGTGTATACAAACTCACTTGCCCAGATTGCCCAAAGATTTATATTGGTAGAACAGGTAGAAATTTCGGTACACGCCTAACCGAACATAAAAGAAGTTTCGATAAAAATAAAAAAGATTCACATTATGCTAAACACCTTCTTGAAAATAACCATTCTTTCACAAAAGAAATAGAAATTCTACATGTTGAAAATAGAGGTCTAAAATTGAACTTATGGGAAATTTACGAAATAAATAGACATAAAAACAGCAATAACCTAGTAAATGAACAAATAGATTTTTATTACACCCCTCTATTCAATATTTACAAGGGATCGAGTGAACACGATTCTGAAGGGAATATTCTTTGAGAAAACCAACCCGACGAACAATTAAAAACACATGTACACCTTCTGTAAAAAATCTTATAAATTCATTGTACAACAACTGTTACTTCGTATTCTGATGAAGTCTTTCTAGCAAAGACGAAACGTACGTCAATACCAAAAATAAAGTAGAAAATGTAAACAAGTGTTTTATTTTATAATGACAAGGAATAGAGGTCCTTGAATTTTCGGACATATTCTCCCCCACTGCAGCAATGTTTTTGTCTGAACGTGTAAAAACCGGCTCCTAAACATCTGCCTCAGAAACTGTTACTTGGCATATCTTCCCAATTTCTCCAATAGTAAGTTGCTCGTTTATGCGGGACGGAAATACTACTCTGTCAAGAAAGTACCGGGAATTTTCAATTAAAACAACATTTTTACATTTAATCGTCAAAATTTATTGGGTCGCCTTCAAAATAGGCTCCGGGATGGACTTTAGCTCTCGCGCCGAATTTTGTTTTATGGCTTCAATCGACTCAAAACGGGTGCCACGAAGGGACAATTTTAGTTTTGGGAAGAGGAAAAAGTCGCAGGGAGCCAAATCCGGCGAATACGGTGGTTGCTGAAGCACGTTTGTTGAGTTTTTGGCTAGAAAGTCAGTCACAGTCGTAGCTCGGTGAGAAGGCGCGTTATCGTCATGCAAAATCCATGAGTTGTTCGCCCACAAATTTGGCCGCTTCTTACGGATACGCTCACGCAAACGTTTCATAACGCCTAGGTAATACTCCTTGTTTACCGTCTGACCCTCTGGAACGAATTCGTAGTGCACCACGCCACGGATATCGAACAAAACAATGAGCATCACCTTCATTTTCGAGCGGCTTTGGCGTGGTTTTTTCGGTTTCGTCTCATTTTTTGCCACCCATTTCGATGATTGCTGGCTTGTTTGCATATCGTACTCGTAGACCCAGGTCTCATCACCAGTTATAATGCGTTCCATGAATGTAGAATCGGAATTACAGCGATCCAGCATGTCTGAAGCAACCTGTTCGCGATGACGTTTTTGAAGAAAATTCAGGTCTTTAGGTACGAGTCGTGCGGCCACCTTTCTCATGCCCAAAATATCAATCAAAATCGTACGTGCGGACTCGTGGGATATCTTAAGATCATGTGCTATCTCTCTCAAGCTGGTACGACGGTTTTCCAGCACCCTTTCCTTAATTTTATCGACGTTATCTTCGATCGAAGCCGTCGATGGGCGACCACTTCACGACCGTCCTTGAAGGCTCTGTACCACTGATATGCACGAGTTTTCGATAGAGCATTATCACCAAAGGCCTTTTGCAACATTTTCAATGCATCGGCACACGAAAATTCATTTGCAACACAAAACTTTAAACAAATTCTTTGCTCAACGTAATCACCCATAGTAAAAATCGGCACGCACTCTGACATCGACTGACTTAATCAGCTGTTGCAAACACACTAGTTGACAGATCCCGCTCAAGCTTGGCATAGTAATTGAGGACAGTGATACCAACCTAGGAAAAAAAATGTTTACCTGCCTCATTGCCCCGCCAGATTTAAATCGATAATTCCCGGTACTTTCTTGACAGAATGTACCTTGAAGAACGCGAAATGCACTTTTATAGTACGCTTCAATTAGTTTAACACGTAACCCGATGCTCAACTTTTCCATGATTCAATTTGTAAATGACATTCAACATCTGTCCAAACTATTGTTAACCCCCCTAATACATTTTTCTAGTACCCTTCAATTATTTTAACACGTTACTCAATGCTCAACTTTTCCATGATTCAATTTGTAAATGACATTCAACATCTGTCCAAACTGTTGTAAACACCCTATAGAATATGTACGTCCTACAATAAAATCTAAGAGTATCATCGTTCACCTCTCCATAAAATCATCTAGGTCGCACGGTCTTCATAACGGAGTTTATTTGCTGTTATTTCGTAATAAATAAAAATATTGAACTCTATCTGTAAATGCGTATCTTTGGAAATTTGGAAAATGTTTATTATTCCGGAGAAAATTTATATCACTGTGTAACTCCCTGAAATTATCGTCATCGTTAATTGATTTTCAGAATCGATATCACATATTGAGATAAGAGAATTTAAACAAGAATAGTAAACTTTACTACGCCTTATATAATTACATCTGGATGAAATAAACAACAGGAAGTCACTTTTCTAATCAAACATAAAAGTTTGGTTCAAGCAAATAAGAGAGTTAAATTGATCTGGACTTGCAAAACAATTCAATTTTGTCATCCAATTTAGAAGATTTTTCGGAAAGTCAATAAAAATATTTCTTCTTCTTTTTCTTGTCATAGGGTCATAGTGCCTGTTTTCTACAACATAATCGTCCATTCAATCGGTGTTGAAACTTCATCTTTTACGTGGTCTAGCCATTGGCCTTCTGGTATCCGGATTCCATCACGTGCGATTTTCGTTATTGTATTTTGCACCATTCTTTTCACTCGCCCTTCCGTTCCTAATTCATTATATCCTGTATTTCATGTTCTTCTCGCATTGCCGAATTAATTATACCAGATGGCCCACATAAAAGGGTCCAGCAGAATATTCGCGTAAATATTAGTTTTTCCAGAAAACGCTGAGAGGTCAATTTTAATTTGAAGGACATCTTTTAATTACAAATTTGTGGGTGTACGATCACCCCATTACGTTATGTAACCTTCTTCTCTAGAAGATCGTCACCAGAGAATGAATAGTGTTAGCATGTGATAAAATAACACCTGAAATTTTACAAAATATAAGAGAAAATGATGAACGAAGACAGTATTAATGTTTAGAAATAAACGGTAGGGAATTTGAACATTCTATTAATTAAAAAAAAGGTTCAAAACCTCTACCACTGCACTTCACCCAACATTTCCAACGAGTTTTCACACCGATACGAATGCCAAACCAAAATTTTTTAGCATATTAATAAATATAATTGTGTATATATATTTCATGTCACAATGTGAAAAAGGTTTTTCCCTAGACACTTAAAAAAATCATAATAATCATATATATTCCAATATTTTAGTATTTATTTTTAATATATCTGTATAGTATAGGTTGTCAGAGAAACTTTTCTGAATTCAATTTTATTTCATCAACCATTATCCAGTATGATACGAATATTAAATTAATTTTTGTAAGATATGATTTATTCTTTAAGATGAGGTTTAAGTAAAAAATGTATTTGAGCACTTTTTCCAAAAATCATTATGTATATTTTTTGTGATTAATTATTTATTGCAACATCAGTCCTTGCTGCTTCCAGAATAATTTTTATTTATTTTATGATGAAACAGCTATTTAGCTGATTCTTATAAATAAATAACTCAGTTCATTTGAATTTCCAGTTTGATCATATGAATTATTTTGAAGTTGTTAAAAATTTATATAACTTCCTTGCCTCTAGTGTTATAGTCAGTAGAAATTTTACATAAATATTCAACTGATTTATTTGTAATAAGTTTATTGAGAGAATGAGCTATGTAATTAGTTTGATTAATTTGTACCGTATTGAAAGTACAAATTTATTCGGTCCGTTTTCAAAAAATGAGTCTAAAATAATCAATTTTTATTAAGTAAGGTATTAGACAGATTGGACATCTGCTGATAAGATCCAGTTTGAATTATTTTCATACTAAACGTTTTTTGTTGCGCTGTTGAAAAATAAGATCTTTTGATAACTAAACAGCATTTCCGACAATTTTTCATTGAAAAAAATTACAGCTGAAGCTCTTTGTATGCTTGTGGAAATTTACGGTGACAAAACTCCAACCGACAAGTCTTTTAGGCAATGATTTCCACGCTTTAACAGTAATTATTTCAGCGTTGATGATAAATCTTGCTTGGGACAGCTAAATACGTTGAATTCCAGAAATTACTCGATGAAAATCCGAGTCTAACGCAAGACGAGTTTGCACTTACGTTGAGGGTGACCCAACAAGCAGTGTTTGTACGTTTAAAATCTATGGGCAGGATTCAAAAGCAAGGCAATTGGGTCCCTTATGAATTTAAACCAAGAAATCCGGAAAGGCGATTATTTTTTGTAAGCAGCTGCTTCAAAGTAAAAAAAAAAGGTTTTTACACCGGGTAGTGACTTGTGATGAAAAGTGGATCTTCTACAACAACGCCAAGAAAAAAGACTACACTTTGCCCGGCTTTGTCTTGAGTCTATAAGTTGACTCACAATGTTTGTAGTCAATTAATAAATTGAGGAAATATTCTCTATTATTTAATTAATATTCTCAAGAAGCCCGTTAAACGTTAAAGGTCAATAAAGATCTGGGATTCAACTATTATCCCCATCAAAAAATTTTTCCCAACATTCCATACTAAATTAAATAAATTTGTCCCTCTAAAGCATCAATATCTTTCTTTAAGGCTTCCCTCGAAGTACGAGCAGCAGGTAGAAGAGCGGTGAATCAAATAGCTGGAAATATGGGTGAAAAACTAGTAATACTACACTACAACGATGTATACAACGTAGAATCACGACCTTCACCAGAACCTGTGGGAGGTGCAGCCAGATTCTGTACAGCCATCAAGAGCTTCCAACATCTTAACCCCCTCATCTTGTTCAGCGGTGATGCCTTTTCACCTAGCATGCGTGAGTACTTTCTGCATTTGTCCTAAAGAGAGAATTGATCATTCTATGAGCCTGGCTTTCATTTTTATCAGTGGTCAGAATATACCCCTTGAATGTTCCAATCTTTATGCCAAATCTCTAGTATCTGAGCAAACCAACTTAAAAAAATATATTTTAATTGCTTTTTCACACATTGCTGTGGGAAATAATCCCTTCATCTTCCTCGTCTTTCAACTTTATCATTCATCTTATCATTTTGTTCTCAGAAACTCTCATGAGATTTTCTCCATCTTAAAAATGAAGCAAATGTTAAGCTAAAACAATCTTTCTAGGGTCGCAATGTCGTCGAAACTTAATGACCCTCGTCTTTGTTAATTCTTCAGTTTTATACCTTTTCAGTCATTTGACGATTATTCATCACGATTTCACCAATAATATTCTCTATTTCGTATGACTCCATATATTCTGTAGACCCTCATTTTCCTCAGCATATTTCGTTAAAACCCTATCCCTTTCGAACCTCCTCTATATATCGTCTTGACAATTTTAGTCTATATTGTCAGATCTGCAACATAATTTTAATTACGTAACCTTCATAGAATAGCCAATAAACTCGTGAGAAGCAGGAAATTTTGTCTTTGCTTTAGTGCGAAATAGTGAATCAGCTTTTTGTCTGGTGTTGAATGAAATAGCTTATGAAATCATCTTTTCAATATTTCATCCCAATAAGAAGATACTTTAGCGCCATTTTCCCTTCAGAAAGAAACACGATAAGATTTGGTATAAAAAAATTGCTAATTCTGTGGAAAGTAGTAAACTCTCCACATCTTGTGACATAATGTATCGCCACTGAAAGCTATTACCTACATAGAAATCATAAATTATGGACACATACTCTTTTTAAGCTCTCTCAGGAGTTCTGGAATTCACTATAATTTAGAGAGCTGTAGCTCATAGATATACATAAGTCAACTCAAGGAAGAGAAGCATAAATAATCTTGTCGTAGTTCACGAACCCTCTAATGCTTTGGTATAATAAATAAATAATAACTCCATTTTTTCAGTAAGCACATTCACCAAAGGAGAACAAATGGTACCGGTATTAAACGAAATAGGAACACACTGTGCAGTTTTAGGCAACCATGATTTCGGTAAGTTTTCACCAGGTGAAAGTCCTTCTTATAAAGGTTATTTTCTACTTTTTAGACCACGGACTTCAAGTCTTGTCGCAATGGGTACCTAAATGTAAATTTCCTTGGCTCATGTCGAATGTACTAGATAATGAAACTGGAAGACCCTTGGGAGAAGGACGTATAACTCATGTAGTACATTGGGCCGGGCACCGAATAGGCCTCATAGGTCTAGTAGAAAAAGAATGGCTGGAAACCTTGGCAACAATAAACCCCGATGAAACCACTTTCTTCGATTTCTGCGAAGCTGGCCAAAAATTAGCCAACCAACTCAAAGAAGAGGTAAGTCTAATCCATTTTGTGCATTGTTTTAAAAGTCCATTAAAAATATATGTCTTTTACCGTTTTCTTATTTATTCTTTTTCTTTGTACATTACAAATTCCTTATTTTTTTAAAGAGATTCCATTTATAACTCATTGAAACGTATCGATTATCTCAACAATAATACAAATTACTATTTTTTCAATAAAACGTTGCAAACGTTTCGGTTTCCTCATCACTTTGAGACTGATTTATATACATAATCTTAGAGATGGAATAAGAATAATATGACACAAAAATGTGATAAGCATTAGCTGTTTAATTGAAAAAATGTATGTGGGACACTAATTTATTTCCACAAAAAAGTTTGTACTACTACAACAATTGTTTCACCACGATGTGGCTTCTTCAGGTATTACATTGTACTGTCTGATGGTATTCAGTGTAACCGAGTTTAAATACATTTTTAGGTACGTGACCAAATAATGGAAGCACAAGTCATAAAAACTCTAGGTGTTTATTGGAGTTTGCCGCTAAAAATGCCATTAAGGAAAAATATTCAGTAATGGAGAATGATCGACATCTGTTTGTTCGTTCAAAAGGATTTTACGGGCATTATACCTGTTGATTTCAAGAAATTCTAAAAGTGTTAATCTAGAACTTTTGCTTTCAACGTGGATAATTTCATAATTATTGTTGAAATTATGCCTGAATTCCTTAAGATGTCGAATGTACAGAATTGGATATATAACCCCTTTGGTGTTCTTGGACACGTTTCTTGAATGATCTACCAGTATGGCCAATGTATACTAAAGGGCAATTTTTGCAAGTCAACTTGTAGACTCCGGATTTATTTTCTTTATTTGTACGATCTTTATTGTTTTTTCTTTTTTTTTATGTTTTTTATGTGTATTTTGTATGTTTTTTATGTGTATTTTTTTATATAGAAAACAATAAAGATCGTACAAATAAAGAAAATAAATCCGGAGTCTACAAGTTGACTTGCAAAGATTGCCCTTTAGTATACATTGGCCAGACTGGTAGATCATTCAAGAAACGTGTCCAAGAACACCAAAGGGGTTATATATCCAATTCTGTACATTCGACATATGCTAATCATCTTAAGGAATTCAGGCATAATTTCAACAATAATTATGAAATTATCCACGTTGAAAGCAAAAGTTCTAGTTTAACACTTAGAATTTCTTGAAATCAACAGGTATAATGCCCGTAAAATCCTTTAGAACGAACAAACAGATGTTCATAAGTCTCCATTACTAAATATCCTTCCTTAATGGTATTTTTAGCGGAAAATTCCAATAAACACCTAGAGTTTTTATGACTTGTGCTTCTATTATTTGGTCACGTACCTAAAAATGTATTTAAACTCGGTTACACTGAATACCATCAGACAGTACAATGTAATACCTGAAGAAGCCACATCGTGGTGAAACAATTGTTGTAGTAGTACAAACATTTTTGTGGAAATAAATTACTGTCCCATATACATTTTTTTTATTTAAAATGAGTTTTCACCAAGTAAAGACCGAATCTATCAAATATTTATTAACTGTTTAGCTTGGCTCATTAGAGCTGTTAATATTATTCCATTATTGTTCTCTTCTCCTACATACCATTTGGACTATAAAATATTCCAATCAAAAATTGGATACAGTTTAAAACAGACCAGCTAGTGGACGTCTTCGAATGTCTAGCAAACGGGAGGATAACTATCAACAATAAGCTTGCAGATATCACAGAGCTCTATTTTTTTTTAATATATAGATGCCTGCCTCCGACGACTATCCCATAATACCAGAACGCCATCCTACTTCATAGACATCTAGACGCCATCTTAAGTGACCGTGAGAGAATTAAGGTTGGCTTTTACACCAGTAGAGCTGGGTTTTGTTGATAGATGAAACCTAAAGTGTTCTGGTTAGTAATAACAATCGACAAAGAGTCTAATGAGACACCTGTTGCGAATAAGGATAGAATGGATATATAAGAAGCAAAATATATCAATGGTTGAATGGGTCAGCTAACTCGTCTGATATGCATCCGATTGGAAATATGTGGAATTACATTCCTAGAGCCACTTACAATCATATCAAGCCATCTCAATGTAGATGAGTTCGTCGTAGTTGTAGAGGAATGGAATAACTTTCCAAAAGAGACTATCATGTGCCAATGCGGATTAACACAGATTTTATTGGAGCATGGAGGAGATCACTTAGACTTTTAGTCATTCTGTAAAATGATTCCTTCAACAAGACTTAGAAGGATTCAACACTTATACTATTATATGTATTTATGTCTTATTTCACTGATGCTTTTCTTGTTTTTTCTTCCACACTCAAATCTCTCGCTTTAATATTATCCTCTGCATGAATCTTCTGTTCATTCAGAGTTCTGTTCAGTTTTCGAAAACAAAATCGAAGACTGCTCTCCAATAATTATTTTTCTTCCAGGGCTGTGATTACATAATAGCACTTACCCACATGAGAACACCAAACGATATAAAACTAGCGGAAAACTGCGACGAAATAGACTTGATCCTAGGAGGCCATGACCACGTGTTCGAAGTACTACATGTCAACGGAAAATACATAGTTAAAAGCGGTACAGATTTCAGGAACTTCAGCAAAATATCGATAAATTTCGAGAAAGCTTCTTCTGGTCGTCCAGAAGTGGCTATAGAGGAGGTGCAAGTTACAAGTGCTTTTCCAGAAGATCCGGTACTGAAGGAGATAGTTGAAAAATATACAAGTGAGTGTTTTAGTATGTGTATTAGTATTGTTGCGGATAATTCTGATCGGCTTTTCATAGGTGTTATTGAGAGCAAGATGAATGACGTGCTGGGATGTTTTTCTGTACCTCTGGATGGTCGGTTTCCTGCCATTCGTACTTCAGAGTCAAACCTAGGAAATTGGGTGAGTTTCCTTGATAATATCTTCAACAGCAGTATGTCTGGCTTAGCTTTAAAAACACCCTGTACTTGACCTATATGTCACGACACCCGTTTAGTAGATCGAAAGTCCTGAGATAGAATCCTGCGATCACATAATTCCAATTTGGATTTTTTCATCTGATGAGAAATATCAGACAGCGATCTTAATTTTTCCGTTATTTCTAGGTTTGCGATGTGGTCTTAGCAGCTACAGGAGCAGACTTGGTGATTTTGAATTCTGGCACATTCAGATCAGACCAAGTACATCCTGCAGGAGATTTCACAATGAGAGATCTAACAAACATCATTCCTATGAGAGATCCTATTGTAGTATTAAAAGTATTAGGTGAGATATGAGAGATATATAGTTTTCCATGTCTCCATCTCTATAAGTGATTGAATTATTCTCTATTATTCTTGATTCCGATGTTATTTTGAGTAAATCTGAAAGCTTTCCAAAAAATTCTCTAATCTCATTTCATTTTCGTAGATATGTGTTACTCTTAGGAAGAATAATTTTCATAAAAACAGAAAATAATCCATTTAGGTTTTTCTACTTATACTCAAAATTTGATAACACAATGCAATTTAGACACAATAGGGTATGAAACAAAAGACAAATTTGTAATCTTTTGAAAATATGTCGTTATAAAGTTTTTAGTTTATTACTGTGTATAATCATTATTGTGTTCATTATAGGCTGGCTAAGTATTTATATGAAAATAACTATGTTGAGGATGTACCAGGTGTTGAAGTATGAAAGCAAAATTTCCCTATATATGATGCTAACGATCAATTAATTCGTTCATTCATATTCTGTTTGTTCTCCTCAGCAAGTAAGACTATGGAGACAGTTTCAATGTAATCTTCTTTTGCATCGTTTCATATTAAGACCAACATACACAACACAACCATGGTGCCACATTAATGTCACCATAGCGCGCATCTCCTCCCCCTATTCCATCGAGATTCCCAGAGACGTCAGCTTCTGCAGCACCATAATCTCCCTCTAACAGCTAACAAAGATTTCCAACATAGAACATGACAAGTTCCATACACCGGTTTATTTTTCTATAACCTTAAAAATATCGGGTTTTGTTCCTACGAACTACGAGTTACGAACAGCATCAGTTAAAATGCTGACCACCCTGGAAAAACTCGATATATTTTCTCTCGTCCTCAACTAAAGATATTGTTCATTTTACAGAGGGAGAATGTTGACAACAATAAGCATTTCAATTTTTAGGCCAGGATCTGTTGGAAGCACTGGAAAACGGAGTATCAATGTACCCCAAATTGGAGGGAAGGTTCCCCCAGGTGGCCGGAATCAGCTTCGCTTTCGACCCCAGCAAACCCGCAGGACAACGAGTTGACCCTACCTTTGTCAGAATAGGGGACGAGTATCTGAAACTGGAACAAGAATACAGATTGGCAACCAAAAGCTATCTACACAATGGAAGAGACGGCTTCACTATGTTCGAAAAAGCTGAAGTTTTGGTAATTTTTTCAAAATTCTTATTATACTTGGAAATAATATGGCCATCGAAGCGTTTGAAGTAACGGAAACGGATTTTAAATTATTTGAATTTTCAAACATCGATTTATAGGTTAATAACTTTGGCCCCTTGAATATATATCTAAGCCATTTTTGGTTCGTTTTGAATTATTCTACCTCTTGTTAAAAAAGACTCACCTTTGAAAACACCCTGTAGATATAATTCTACGAATATTAATTACTCGTTTTTGAAGGTCGATGAAGGGGAATGTCCTGAGCTAGGTATGGCAATTCAAAATCATTTCCAAGCCATAAATATGCGATTAGGAAAAACGAAGAAGCATTCAAAACATAGACAATCGTTGGTAACACTTTCTCGAAGGTGAGTAACCATTAAATATAGATATTAAATTGTGTAATATTTATATGTAGAACTGTTTTAAAATGACACCATTCCCCAAATAACTCCAAATCGGGAAGCTATAAACATGAACGTCTAAATACATCATTGACATCAGAAGTGGAAAAGGAGTCTTTTGAACTTGATTTGTTGACAATATGGTTCGACAAAATGAGATGATTGATGTTTGCTCACGGCGCCGTGTTTCAAGTAACTTGAACTTCGCCAATTAACTGTCAGTCAGTGGAAGATGGTACCCACTCAAATCCTGTGAACGGGATGACTACAGCTGCTTCTTGGATAGGGACATGCGTTGTCTTGCTGAGTATGTGTGAAGGAAATTGTAGGACATCATCGGTATAATGCGCAGCTGTCATACTACCCAAAAAAAGAAGTAGTAATCAGTTACCATCGGCTGTAGACTTACTATCCATTAGTCCAAGAGTCATGTGTACATGACTCCCAACAGAAAATTCATTATCGAGTCGCAGTCTTGCTCTTCTATGACCTACATAGTCATAGCGATTCGTCTCTCATTATGCCATTATGCCTCTCAATACTGCCATTCCCTGCATCAGTTTAAGCCATGACGACAGTGGTCCGCAGTCATAGGAAGCACTAATCTTGGACAGTGGAATGCGGCGATATAGTGTATGCATAGTAAAAGGTGTCTGTTTTCCTCCAAACCATTGGTCAGCGATTTGATGCTTAGTCGCAAAAATGTCTTGTAGAACGCCTATCTTGACGCTCTGTGGTACGCCTCGGTTGACTATTTGGTTTTCCTCTAGTTCGTTAACCTTCTCCTATCCACCAATTAATACAGCGGCCAATTTCACAATAGGACAAACTGTCATCTAGATAAGCAAAAATTCTACCCCTGTACACGTCGCTAACATGGTTATAATTTTAATGTATTCGAACTGGAAGCATTTTGTTACGGTTTAACCTGGTGGACGGAGGCGCTACAACTAAAAATATCACTAGAAGTTAACTCTCATAAAGGTGAAACTATGGTATTGTTGCCAAAACATGCTTTAAGTATAGTCGTTTTGTTGCCCAATCATATTGAGCTATCCCTTTATATACGGAGTACTCTAAAGATCCGGGATTTTACGGAGTACTCTAAAGATCCGGGATTTTACGGAGTACTCTTAAAGATCTAGAATTAAATAGAGTACTCTGAAGAGCGCTAACCTTTTTATCGTGATCGTCTAGTGGCGGGCGAATAGGACGTTACGTTGTGTAGGCAACCCAAATTACACCTAACGAGAGCAAGAAAACAGTGACGGGAGGTTCAAATATTCGAAACACAGTAATACCAGAATAATAGATTTTTATTAATAATGTTCAAAAGCAACAATCCTCAATAAATGGAAACACATTTATCAGTCAGTGGTTAAATCTACTCTACGTAGTGGTTTACAACGCGCCCCAGTGAACCCAATAGCGCCCCGGGTCTAAATGACTTATTACTACATATCGTTAGGTCGGTAACTCGCTCAAATCAGATATCATTCTTATGCAGCGGAAAGGGGATACAGTCAGTTTGCACCTTCAACTGCACTTCCGGTAACCAGTGCAGAACCTTCCGTTACAAGGGGTAAGTTTAAACGGACAGTAAGTTAACGGACAGTGTGGTATGGCCAGGAGATCTCCTTGAAGAGGGAATCTAACATAATTCGAGTCGACCAGAAACGTTACTATCAAAAAGGACTGTATCTAGCCACCTCGGGGTGACAAAGGCTCAGGAAGGCTTAGCTCTTACTGAAGAACGCATCGAACACTGCCTGAAGGCTTACGCCAATTAATCCCTGGGGATATCACAATACCTCGGAACAATTATGTAGCAATAATTCACACATTCTCACAATAACGTTGGATATCCGGAACTATTTACTGTCTCTATACGATATGTCATCCTCTACCAGGACTACTCGGCGATTTACCCTAAAGAACGCCACTGGTTCACAAGGAATACAATCTCTCCAAGTAAGCAGGCACGTGCATATGACAAATATGTAACACAAACTGTCTAGGACATCATAAAATAGAAACAGTTCCCCATCACCTGGGCGTTAATGAACATTACAATAAGAACAAACAAAGAAATAGGTAACCGGGGATCACACAAGAGTACCAGCAAATCAGTTACATATCAAGCACCGCAATTATCAAGAACAGATAATACAAAATCCCTATTAGCAAGTATTACGCAGATAAAGAACTACTGTTTACAAATACAGCAAAAAGCAACCAGGCACCGAGGGAATACAAACAGATAACTTGTGAGGGTCGCTTTAGTTATATACAAAGGCAACGCAATTTAGTTAAAACATTCCGGTCGGATTGAATAACAGTGAAGCAAAAATACAAAAATGAAAAGCGATGAATGAACAATGAACGAGCGTGCGATCACTAATTTCACATTAACAGTAAGGTGGTATTGAAAAATGTAAAGCATGCAATTAATCAGAAGCATTTAAAAGAAGTTTACTTACTAAGAGTTACCAAGGGGGCCTGTTATAAGTACTATTATCTCGAGTATGTTACTAAGTTGCTCAGGAGGTTTATTTCCAAGAACCGTCCCCTCGAATGCTTCAAAAATACCATGGGGATGCTATAAGGACATTGTTCTCCTTTGTTATTGTCAATATTCACCCACGTGTCAAGTTACAGCGCCACAGAGTATATTTGACACAGAAATAACGCGGGTAAATATAATGACATAATGGTGGAATTTATATAATCTATGAGGAACTCTGTGACTCGTATGATCCTTAGAGGATCCGGATCTCTTCAATGTTGAAGAAATTATTCCATCTGGGTGTAGTAACACTTCTTATGTCATAGAGTATGTTTGAAAACAATCTTATATACAAGTGCGGTAGTATGGAAGAGCGTTTTTTAAATTATAACGATTCCGCTGTTTTTCAAGTTGAAAACAATTTAATTATGAAAATTTCTTTTAAATGCGCCATCTTGTTGGGATCAAACATTTCTTCTATCGATTCTTGTCGTCGAAATTCTGAGATAAAAAAATTTCCTAACATAAAAACATGTTGCTCAGACGTCACAATTAGAGGAGTTCCTTGTGCATCTTCGAAATAATAAGGGCCGATTACTCCATGACAGCTTACAAATGGTGAGTCCTCATTCTGAAACGTTGATGCAATTGACGAGGGTTTTCTTCTGCTATCGGCAAGTCTGTCTGTTAACAAATGGAAATGAGCATCATCGTTCACTTTTGTAACTACTTAGTTCAATTCCATCGGCAGAAATCATTTGCATTCTTTCAGCGAACAGCAAACTCTCCTTCATTCATTTACTGGACGGCCATTATCTTATAGGGTTGAAAACAAACGTCTTGGTATAGAATCCTTCCAAGTGCTTGACTACTAATTCGAAGTGCTGCAACCTGTTTTCGGACAGAGCACTGAAATTGAATTACTGTTGGTCTCATCCTTTCTACGGAAGGTGGCCCTTAGACTTCAGTAGCGGCCTTGAGGTTTTGAATTCATTGCTGTCTTCCTAAAATTCTATAAACATCTCTTGACAACGTCTAAGAACTGAACAGTTACGACTTAGTTGTAGCGCTGACGAGAGCCTTGACGATACTCCTCAACTGCGAACGCTTCTTGCTCTCTTGTGACTCAGTTAACCATTGTGGTGAACCCTTCTGAATCGAATGATGTCAGCCGCGGTCTTCTACCCCTAATCGTTCGCCTCTAATACCCGTTCTAAAAACGCTCCTCTGTTCTGCTCCAGCATGTAGCATTTCTCAAATAACTTTAAATCAGTGGACTTTAACCAGGAACCTTCTATTCATTATTGGTATAAGAAAATATTCATTTTAACTTTCTATTTTTAGGCACAGCTTGGTCAAACTCCTAGACGGAAACGAGCTCGATGGTCCTCCACCACTGAGAAGATCCAGCACTATCGAAGTAAACTCCACAACAATTCCCAATCACACTTCCAGGCTAACAAGAAGACAGTCTTTGGATGATTTGGAGCAAGAAACGTGTCAACTTATACCGAAAATAGACCAGCGAATCATCATTTTGAACAGCGAAGAGGTATTTTACTGAAAAAAAATCAAACTATTGTGGTCCTTACATAATATGCTGTTCCAGAAACGGCAAGAGTTGATACATTTGCGACAAAGAATTGAAGAAAATAACGCCATCATAGAGGAGGCAGAGGAGTATTCAATTCAAAACTAAATATTTTTGGAGGGGAGATTTACCACAACGATATTAATCATCATTTCAACTATGGATCATCATTTTAGAGTTGGATTTCTTCAGATTTTACAGTATTCTCAGATTTTATTCGGATATTATTAGATAAGATAGCATGCTGCCTGCGTATATATTATATTTTTTCTACTTTTCCTCACAAAATTAGGAAGGAGCTCTTAAAGGGTTTTGCGACACCCGCTGTTAATATGTTATTTTGTTGAGATGAAAACTAGAAAGCCATTATTTGTTTATTGTTACTTCAACGGCTGCCTAAAATATACTCGATATAAACACCAATAAAATATGTGTTTTATTTGAAATTCAGGAGAAATATTGAATTTCTTTCATTTTCCCTTTCTATTGTACCTTCAAACAAATACTATGCGAATGCGCTTTCTGCTGATACAGAAATAAACTGCTCCATAAAAGTTTAGGAAGTTCACAACTTCTTAATACATTTCAAAAGATGTCTGGTGCTATTCACCAATTGTTGATATATGGTGAATTAAATGTTTTTGTTCTTATCTGAGTTTTATTTAGGTTTGAATACTTTTTCACCAAGGAAAAAATGGAACATCTTTTGTGTTTTGATGGGTTGAAATTATTTATTGTTTCACGTTTCTGCGTCGACTCGGGTTCCAGATTCAAGAGTTTCGTCTCTTTATAATTCCTATACGTAAGCTAAGTGCTAATGAAGCCTATAGGGGCATTAGTATGATTGTGGAGGACATATTCAGAGAGAAGTTGCAGACTTCTTTCAGGTTAGTAAAAGCTTGATTTCGAGGCTCATCTATCGTTGTCGAGAAACGGGAAACGTGACCGAAAAACTTAGAAGTAGACGCCTGCACAAAATCGGTTTCTGACACTGTTTACCCGTAGAGAACCATAGATAGATACTTGTCGCATCATGCAACAGTGACAAAACTTCATGAACTTAATTCGGTAGGTTAGTTCCGATTTGCACCACCTGAACTTTTCAGATAAGCAATACGGCGCCAGTATGCCTATGACGCCAGTGACCTTGTTCCACGTTGGAACGTCAGCCGTCGAACGCTTCTATTCTGCTCTACGTGAACCCGGCGAGGACGGTGAGTTAGGTATTATTTGACATCGGTCACGTCCTCTACATGCTACGCCGGGAAGCTGCAGCAGAGAAGAGTAGAAATCTTGGCGAGGAGCGTGACACGTCGCCATACACTACCCTTCCAGTGAGCGTCGGTAGGGTCACGGAATTTGGCGTTGGATTTGGCAGGAAACAGTCCACCGCTGGGCTGGACGCAGTGCCATCTACAGCGGGGTTACCATGGAACGAAAATAGTAAAAATACCTTGGAATGTTGGATAGGATAGTCGGTGAAGCTCTTTAGTGAAGCGGGTGTTACGGGGGAGCTTCAACCTCTTAATTCGGGAGGTGGCGTTTCGTTCCAACTTGCTATCCCTGAACTCATCAGATAGACGTGAGGTGCAAGTCTGTCTATGACCCCAGTGACCTTGTTCCACGTCGGAACGTCGATTGTCCCAACGCTGTCACTCTGCTCTAGTTGAACATGGCAAGGACGGTGAGCTCGGTGTTCGGAAGGCGGTAGCGTATTCTATGGGATACGCCGGAAAGCTGTACCTGAGCAAAGCAGAGTTCGGCGGAAGGAACGGGGGCACGTAGCTACACAAGTATAAGAAGAAAAATCTGTAAAATATACTCAGTGACATTTTTCTGATGAAACTGGTTCATGAGTGATAACTATGCACCACCTGAACTCTTCAGATAGGCAATGGAGCGCAAGTCTTCCTATGACGCCAGTGGCCTTGTGTTGCACGGTCGTCGAACAGGTGAATTCTACCAGAATAGTTATTGGCTATTTGAGGAAGGCCTCTTTTCCAAGTGACTACCAAGCAGTCTCCACAGTCCACCCAGAGGTAGAAAGTGTGATAAGGATTACGCCATATCATCGCGCTCGGCGAGAACCCCTCCGAAGAGATGAACCCACCAGCTTCCAGTTTGGGCCCCGACTCGAAAGCCAGAACCGTCTGACTGGTAGCAGCGAAGCACTATCCAACCTCTACTGGCTCAGCAGGTCAGTACCCGAGTTGGTTTGAGACGCAACTCACCCGCCGGAGGGAATTCTTATCCATCCACCCAAACGCAGTCTCATAAACTAAGATAAACTCAAGATTGACGACTACAATTGATCCTGGTACGAGCACCGTCTAGCGGACTATACGTCCTGACCCACCGAACCCATGTGAAGTCATTTGATTGATCCTGGCGTCAAGCACTAATGGCGGAGCCATTTCGTCGAGATCCACAAACCCTAAATTGTTACGCACAGATCCAGGGGCCAGGACAGGCCGGTCGAACCGTCAAGTCCCGTTAAACCCCGAGTCGTTTCATGAGAATATCCCGAAAATGGGGGTCTGCGAACAGATAAATGAAATACCCCCCTAGTCCAGCATGCGGACTTTCAACCACTGCCCCCTCGAGTCCAACACCAATTGGGGTGGCCAGGTGGTACAAGTAACACCTGAGGGCAAGACCACCCCCCCGAGATAACGCAGTATGCTACATAACGCACTCGGCCATTACACAGAATCCGGAGATTTATACTGCGATAGGGTAGAGTACGCCAGTTTTAAGGGAGAAGCCCTGTGCTGCGACAGACTCCCTTGTCACTGAGTTAATCAACCGGCTCAGCCCTCCATTTCACCTGAGTAAAACTAGGGCCCCATTCGGAGATCTTCCACCATACAGGTCCAGTGACTGGCGCGAAATGGCATTACGTTAGACACCAAGACTTAACCCTCCAATTCGCCGGGACGAATCTAGGGTCCTAGTCAAGAGAGCGCCCCCATCACGTCAAGATCTAATGCCTGGGGGGCGACGGTCGTCGAACACTTGTAATCTATTCTACTTGAACCCGGCGAGGACGGTGAATTAGTGAGGTACTATCTGATACCGGTCACGTCTTCTATATGCTACGCCGTGCAGCTGCAGCAAAGCAGAGTAGATATCTTGTCTAGGAGCGGGACACATAGTCACAGATGCCTTGTAGGTGTATGGAATAGAGACATCATCCACTCTTTGATCCAATATTGGTGTAGCGACGTGCCCGTTCAGATTGCCCAGATTTTTTTTTCTGCTACTTCTTCCAGGCGTATCACATGGAGGACGCGATCACTTTGCGTGAAGAGCTTCACTTGAGTTGGTAGAGTTTTCGTTTTCCTGTTAGATATATTTGAAAAAATCACACGTCATTTTATAGAGTTTCAAAAATTAATTACTCACGATCCTCACAAAATTTTGCATTAGCTTCTTTCCTTTATTTCATATGTGAACGCTTAATTAAAACTCAATTATACAACTGATATTATTTTTATGGTAGCGCTAAACACTGCTCTGCTCACTTTTCTTTTAATCTTCTAATTATATGATCCTTACGAAATTTTGCATTAGCCTTTGTATCGTTATTTTACATCTGAGTGCTGAATTTAAACTAGTTCGAAGAATTGTTGCTATGGTAACGCCGCCTCTCACAATTTTTTTCATTTTGTTTTAAATCTTCTAATCATATTCTATGAAATTCTATTCTATGAAATTTGGGAATTTGGCATGATTATGGTCGTTAATATTCTCCTTTTAAAACCGAAATTTCTGATCAATTGGACTTGTATTTTGGAAAATATTATTGAAAATAAACAAATTTCAATGTGAATAACTACGAAACCATTAGACTGATTCTACCCATTAACCGAGGTATTTAGACCCCAAACCTTCCTTGGAAATTTCATGATTTCTCTTTCCATTCGAAAGTTTGCGTGTTTGAGGACAGAATTGCTTTTGACTCCGGATTCTTCATCAGTGAGTCCAACTTAGTCTTTGATGCTCGAAGTTGCCATTCATGAGATTGAGTCCCAAACAACAATCGGTCGATCGGATTCGTAAATGCCAAGATTAAACCTTTCCAATAAACTCATAACTTTGAAAGTATATTCCTTAGTTTTTATTTGTAGCCAATCAAAAATGCAAAATTTTAAATGGCGCAACCCTTCTATCAATTCAAACTAAATGATCAAGGATCTCAGGTACTTCTGAAAAGTAATCATTAATCACTTATCACCGCTATGAAATGAAAATAAATATTTATTTATATCATTTACATCGCTGGTTTCCAAGAATACATTTTTTATCTTTTTTGATAACCACAAAGATAAAGGATTATGACACATATATAGAGATGTGTCAAGATAGACATCAACAATTTTACATCACAATATTTTGAGATTTTATCATGAACTTCCATCTGACATAAAAGTTTCAGACATAATCTCAGGCAAAGATGAATTCAATATCCATATAAAAATTATTATACTATGAAATTTCTTTTTGATTGAAAAAAATTTATTACATCAAATTTTGAAAAACTAAGTAACAAATTGAAATTTTTTATTTCTAAATAATAGAAATTCTGAATTTCCTAAAATTTCAACAATTCACATTGTGAATCAAACAATTCAGAAAAGTGAAAGTCACTAGCTTTTGCGCGCTAGTTCATCCTCACAAAATAATTTTTTTTAGTCTTCCAATTATACGATCTTTACGAAATTTTGTATTAGCCTTCCTGTCGTTATTTTATATCTGAAGCAAAATTTAAACTCCATCATGAGACTGTTGTTTTATTCTTTAACGCTGCTCCCCTCACAAAATTTTTGTCTTTGTTTTGAATCTTCTAATCAAACGATCCTCATGAAATTTTGCAGAAATATGAGTGTTAGGATTATCCTTCTAAACTGAAAATTTCAGATCAATCAGATCTGTAGTATGTAAAATATTAATAAAAATAAGAGAAGAGTTTTCGAGAGTGTTTGAATTTTTTCATCACAGCATCTTAATTTCTCAAGATATTCAGCTGAAATTGGCACTTTAAGGTTTACATATTATGACATGTCTACATATTATGACATGTCTAACTAATCAGAGGTGGCAAAAAAATTGAGTTCATATGAAAGACCCACCCTATTTTTTGGCAAGGAATCACTCCCTAAATTTTTTCGCAAATATATATATATTTGCGAAAAAATTTAGGGAGTGATTCCTTGCCAAAAAATAGGGTGGGTCTTTCATATGAACTCAATTTTTTTGCCACCTCTGATTAGTTAAGGTGCCCTAAAGATGACGCCCGAAAAACAATTTTCAATTTTTTTCTTAAAAACCAAAAAACTGACAATAATTGTAACTAAATCGAAGTTAATCAAAACTAGTCAGTTGTCATAACAAAATGTCATCCGCTTACTAGATGAATTCTAGAGCGGAAATAATTCCAGCCTCTACCTTGCAGAGACCTTATTTGATAAGAATGGATCGAGATATCCAAAATTATTTTTTTATTGTAAAATAAGAATATGGAAAAAAGTTTCTTACGAAAGAAGGTTTAGGGGTGGCTTTTTCTACCCCTTGCAATCATAGAGGAATACCACCAAAACATTTTTTGAGTGCCTTCTCGCCCGCATAAAATGTCTGCTTAATTTTATTCTTGTCAGTTTTTTGGTTAAGAAGAAAATTAAAAACTGCTTTTCGGGCGCCATCTTTAGGGGGCTGTAACTAAGCAGGGACGCTCAAAAAAATTAAATTTATATGAAAGACCCTCCCTATTTTTTGACAAGGAATTACCTCCTTACTTTTGTCGCAACTATTCATATACCCTGTATACAGGGTTATATTTTTCTGGAGCATTGCTCCCTTTTCAGAACTTTTTTTGTGGTGCTCCATTAGTAGTTTAAAAAATATGAGAACGAACTTTGTTTCAATTTTGTGTTTCTGTATTTTTTCATATCTACAAAGCATTCAGAGCGGAAAAAATTTCAAAAAATACTCTCTTGTATGGAAAATCGAAATTTTTAAGACAATTCAGTGCTCTAGCTTATTTGAATTAGTTCATGGTTTTCACTGACTATTGACAGTTTATATAATGTAAGCCTTAAAATGTAATTACTCTGCCAAATTTGAGCTGAATATTTTGTGAAATGCAGATGCTATGAGAGAAAAAATTCAATCGTTTTTACCCTGTATCTCAAAAACTAACAGACCCAAGTTGGTGAAACTTATTCTAGATATCATCCAAGTAATCAAACCTCCTTTGTACTTCCAATTCAGGAACACCCTGAATCCTGAAAGTGAATTTTAAACTGTCTCAAACAAATAAAATAAATAACTAAATTTTCAAGAATAATTTCTGGTGAAATATATTTATGCAAAATTTCAATGTTAAAATTTTTCACCATTTAGTAGGATTACATTTTAGTTCATTAAAAATAATTTATTTTTTTAACACATGAGAATATCATACTTTATATAACAAGCACGAAAAATAAATCTAAAACAAAAAAAATTGATTTGAGAATATAAATGTAGAGAGTAGAAAATAACAAGCACATTGGGTGCATTTCGAGGTACTTTTTATTCAATTTCAGTGATCTATATAATTGAAATAAAAAATTTTCACCCTACTCTACAAATTTCAACAAAATCAAGAAAACGTACCCAACCTAAAGACATTTCGGAATGTGTATGTTTTTAACTCTAAGTTGCAGTATAGAAGAAAGGTGGAAGTAAAAGTCCTCAGAATATTTACGAAACTGGTACATTTCGAAAGTGAAATAAACTTTCATTTAAAATATATTGCATTTGTTTTCTCTTAGTTAACAACCTTTTATTTGATTTTGGTCAGATATAAAGAGGAATAAAAACTGATCTGAAATAAAAATTATATTATCTTTTATTCTTATTTAAAAATAACCCATACAATGGTCAGTTCTAACAAGATATAAATTATTTAATTTTCAAGAGCAACAAACTAAAGTTAAAATTAAGTCTGGCCTATGAAAATTCATTCCTTAATCTTCATACAAATAGTAGGTAATTTATAAAATAATAATACAAAATTGGAAAATGTCAGAAATGGGGAAATAATACAAAAAATATTACAAAAGCAGATAAAATAGTATGCAGTTATTATGTGCCTTATTGCACATTACCTACAGGGGTAGACATCAATTAACATTTATGTTCGTTTTTTCACAATAACAATTTTTTTAATAGATTTAACTGAACATTTCTTAATTGACTCACGTGAAATGATGGAAATTATTTTCTAATATTACATAAAGAAATGCATGAATTATCTATCTGTGACAAGCTTGTTCTATCCCCTGTTGTAAAGAAACTCAACAAGTTTGACCTCTTATTTACAGAACGCTCCTAAGCCATAACAAAAAAAGATTTTTTTCCAAGTATATAACAGTCATTGCGTCTTCAACTCCTTGCCAATACTATAGGATACTATTTTATTCCAATCTATTTTTGTGCGTGTCACAGGCAGAAGCCTCCTCAAAGCTTTAAAGGTGGTGTCTGACATGGTCTGATAATTCACTGATATAGCAGTTTGATATAGATCTTCCTCATTTTCGATGACCTGAACAATATCCTTTGCCGTTTGTACTTCGTTAGATACCGAAACCGTTTCCTCTATCTCCTTTGAACTGACAAGTTGAACATTTCCTTCTTCGTAATAATGAACTTGGACTTTTAAGACTCCTTGAACCTCGGCGGAATTACCGTTAAGTACAATGTTCCACTCAGAACGCCACCGTCCGTTCCAATAATTTTTCGGTTGAAATTGATGGTCCTCGATACAGGCAGTTAGGACAATATTCCCGTTTTGAATTCGAGCTACAACACTGCATATACCGTCTTTGTAGTGGTTCTTTGTGTATGCAATGAACTCTGCATCCAGTGCAGCCCTCCAAGGTTCAATTGTTGGATCGGGTGTGTAGGATTGGTAATCTGAGGCTTCTTTACGTAAATGGTCGTACTTAAAGGATTGCTTCGAGCGAGGATCGAAGAATCTATTGTTTCCTAAATCGTTGTATTCAGTAATAAGCACCAAACTTTCTGAATTTTCGATTCTAACAGGAGTTAGTTGATCCTTGTTGTATTGGGCAAATGCCCCACTTGCTCCTTCTTTAAGTAGATCATCATTATCCAATAGTTTTCGCACGTCATTGAACACTTCGTTAAATTCACCAGGTGGTGAATGAAGAATAAAGTCCGAAACTATTCGGACTTTTTCTTGATCAGTTATTTCATCCCCTTCGGACGCCATATTTAGGTTGGGTTGGTTTGTCATTTCTTCGGCTTTTACGTTTATGACGTGACGTGATTACTAAAATGACAGTTTGATAATTGTTTTTAATGATCATAGAACAGCTGATATGAGTTATCTTAATGAAGTAACATGTTACAATAAAGATTTCATTTAAATCCTTATGAATTCAAAATACCTAGATCAAAACACATGTGGATCTATTTAAATTTAAGGTGTAAATACCTTTAGTGTTGAGTTTTAGACGATTCCTAAATGAAGCGCAATCAACCATTAGTCCATAGATATATTTTTTTCTTCAATCTATGAAAATGAAATAAATCAACATAACCCAAATAGCAAAATGCAATATAATCACATATTGTAACAATGTTTACTGAATTCGAAATCTTCCAACAATATTTAATGCAACTTTATGGACAAATCCCTTGGTTTGAGATATATGTTTAAATATAGTCTTTGTGCTGCTAAAAAACAATTTTTTTTAAAATAAGCCATCATGAAAAAATTAACTGGATCCTTTAGGTTCACACAGTGGGACCCATGGCTCATTATTTCTCAGATAATAACATTACAATGTGTATTATATTTCTCTTTAGGATTGTGGCTGGCAGTCTTAGGTACTCTTGTAGGAGACACAAGAACCTTAGATCATATATTCGAATATCATGTGAGTAACTGATATATATCATCAAAATTAGTTAAACCTGTGTTTTTTAAGGAATTACAAGTTCGTGACTTTGGAGGTAGAATGGTTATATTTGCTTTCATTTTAAACTCGCTGGTAGGGTAAGTTATAAGACAGGAATGAAATTAATTCAGGTTCACATATAATATTTTTAGTGCTGGTTTGCTGTGGTATATTGTCGAAAGAACAAAGTCGTGTATGGATTTCAGTTGTACCTGGCATTTCATCCATTTAATGATTTGTTGGTACTATAATGAAAATTTTCCTAGCTCAATATCATGGTGGCTGCTGAACACTGCTTGTGCGACCATAATGTGTGTTTGTGGAGAGTTTTTGTGCTTAAGAAGTGAACTAAAAGCTATACCATTGTCATTAGGTCCTAAAACTGATCTATAAAATGAAATGTGATATTGGACAGAAGTTCCAAATTATATTTGTACTATTATTACTAATGAGTTATTTATTAGATCTTCTTTTATATTTTATTGTTTTTGCTTGAAGATAAAATGGAAGTTAGTTCAATTCGGAATTTGACTGACATAAAAAGTTTGACGTATAAATAATAGAAAAAATGATTCCAATAGAATAGTTACAAATTAAAGATATATGCATATTTTTCTGTTAGCCCATTAATATTAATTAATTTAAACAATTCAGGTATGTTTTCCATCTTATTTGTTGTATAGATTGGTTTTATATAAAACCAAGTCTGTACATTGTTAATACACCAGATTGAAATAATTTTATAAAATGTATTTATCTTATGAATTTTGTTGAATTGTAACCCAAATCTAATTGATATTGTCAGAAAACATAATATATTCTTATTAACTATTAAACGAAATAAGTTTCATTAATAATTTTCATAATTTATTGATATTGAGAAATATACATCAAAAGTGAACTGAAATAAAAATTTACTTGGTTTTCTATCACTGAAGATACACCAACTCGAGTTTTGTACATTTTCAAGCTGAAATGACATTAAGTTTCAAAATGAAAACTTAAGTTACCGTATCTTCAGTTATGAAAAGTGATAGAGAAAAATAATTTTTCATTTTATTCCATTTTTAAAATGAACACACAGACTACTCCATCCAATAATTGACTATACATCAACTTAAAAATATTGTGTACTTTCAAGATATAAAACTCAATATTTTTACCCAACGTTTATATTAATAATGCAAACTCTAAAGCTGCAATGATTTTTCCTAAAAAAATTTGTACTGATGTGATATTCTTTTCTGAGTTTTTAGTTTTAACTAATATCACATGCAATACAGAAAGTCCTAAGCTGCTATTAATACGTCTAGTTATGACTTACAGCATGCAATTTGCTAGTAATAGCAAGTTCAAAGGAAATTAAGAGTATCTATTTGTTAGATTGATATTGATATTAGGTCAAACGATTGTACTTTTATGTATGATCCAATTTTTCATTATTCTTTTATATTTTAGGAGTGCGTAGATGGACTAACTTAAAGATAATGAGAGATAACTAGAGTTTCGTATAACCCACAACTCTTTGATTTTTGTGTGGCCTTAACAACTAACTGCAGTTTTGTCCTGAAGAGGTGAAATAGAAAATTATACAAAAACAGCATAAACACTGACCGCAAAGCCCATACACCTTTATAGGCAAATCTGGAACATTTGAAAACCATTGTGGTCTAAAGGAATGATTGGACCGTTTTTCTCTAAAGACAAAGCAATAGTATTGAATGGTGATGTATTAATCCCCGTTGTTTATACATGAAACATATGGTTTCACCAGAATAGTGTCACATACTATATGCACCTGTGAGAATAATTGTGTCAACTCCCGGTTTGGTGATCAAAATTGGCAATTTGTTGCCCATGAACTTTTGGCTGAAGGATTTGATTTAAAGTTACAAGTTTATGCTTAAAAGTCCTTATCAACTATCAAAGGCTAAAATAACGAAATACTGTCACATGTATCGATCAATGTTTTGGCAAATTTTGCCAAACAAGTACCCAGGTATCAGTGAATCTGCATGACGGCCATTTACCTATTATGTATTTTCATAATTGATTTTGGAATGTTTACAGTCTAACTCAATAATAAACATTTCAGTAATTTGCAACAGTAAAAGATTTTAGAAAAAACACTGACGTGAAATCAGGAGCTTTTGCGCGCTTGTTTATATTACTCACAAAATTTTGCATTAGCCTTCTTGGCGTTATTTTACATATAAATACTGAATTTAAATTCCATCATAATACACTTGCTATGGTTCCGGTAGCGCCGCACAACGCTGTTCTGTTTAAATTTTTTTTAATCTCTTAAATATACGATCATCAAGCAATTTTGTGCGTTATGTTTTCTTCTTATCGGATATGTGATTTCGAAAATATTAGGACAGATGAGAAAAAATTCAAATGTGAATAACTGCGGAATAATCGGACCGATTTTCCTATTAACAAACCCAACAGACATATTTATCGCCCAAACCTACCCTGAAAGTTTCAAGTCTTTAGCTTAGAGTTTTTACGGGCGGACATAATTCCTTTTGAGCTCGGATTCTTCAACAGAGAGTCCAACCTAGTCATTTGATACCATTTTCGGCTCAAAATCCGAAAATTACAGACATTTGGGCAAAATCCTAGCATGCTGTTCTCTAGAAAAATCGCGCAAAAACGTTGAAAAGTACAACCAACATCAATGTTTGCGTTTCTGCAGTTGGTGAACTTTCATAACTGCGATATTTACTTTTCAATAGTGTAGTCTATTTATTATATTAAATTAAAGAAAGATAAAAACTCTTTGAATACGGTAGTAATATCACATACGTTGTATTACATATGTTTTTTTTGTTTACATTTGTATTCTGTTCTCACCTTATATATAATATAGTGTTCTGTGGTTGTGCCGTTCGGCGAAGTGTATATACAAAACTTACTCGTAGTTCAAATGCACAATAGATCCGAAACGATGGTCGCCTTGGAAACCATTTGCTATGCATAACAATCCCAAATCCAACTTCAAAATGATAAATTTCTACTCTTTAAGTAAAACGTGAAATGAGTCAGAAAATGTAATAGACAAAGTTATGGAGGATTTTAGGCCTTTAGGTAGGGCAGGGGAAGGGGCACATGGATTTGTTTTCAAGGCGATGGACAAAAGGAGTCATAGGATTGTCGCTCTGAAAAAAATTTGCTTCAACCCGAATCATCCTATGCCTAAAAATACAATGAGGGAAATTTGCGCCCTCAGGGTACTGAAGTCTTCAAATGTGAGTAGAAATGTCACAGATTTTTGTTTATATTAGGAAATTAAAAATTAGATCAGTTTTCGTAAAATACACTGAATATTATCATTGTTTCAACAATTTTATTATTATAGATGATGTCGAGCCCTTTCGACCTTACTTATCTAAGAATTAAGTGGTTATATTTAAACACAACTTTTGTGGAATCGTCAAGTATTGCACATAAATACAGTAGCCACATTGAAAGTCTCTGTCAAAATATAGTTCATTTCAACATATTTTATTATTAAAATTGACAGAAATCTAATAAAATTCTTTATATAATATCAGAAGTAAATTCTCATTGCATAAAATCAACTTTAAAATGAATTCGAAATGGTTATTTAAATTTAAAAACTTGAGAGTTTTAATAATCTCTTGCGTCAAAGCAAGCAAAAATTCATGGGTTATTATTATATTATCCTGATATTCCCAAATCTTCTGTAAAGATCCCTCAGAAGCTTTATACAGGTTGTGCAATTGTGCTTTCTATGAGATGATTTCCTTTCAAGAGAAGTCATCCCATTCTTCAAAAACTGCTTGAATCAGTTGTTCTGTGTTTTTAGGGGTCTCTTCACCACATCCAGAAATGGAGGGCCAAGGAACAAGCAAGCCTACCCACAGCTTTCTTGTCGATTGTCTACCAAGCATTTGTGACAAGTTTACCTGTGCTAACTGCTAGTTTTCTCCACAAAGTAATAATCTACGATTATTACTCTAAAACCCACAGGGTTATCACATTAAGAACCATAGAAGTAGCACCCTCACAGTAAAACTTATGCTCAAATAAATTAATCCGACTGATCTGTACCAAATATCGTTAATAAGGAGAACGAGCCATGGTAATAAAAAGTTCTACAAATCTAGACAGTTTACATCTGTATAACAATTCTAAACTTAAACGAGCCCGATTAGGTTTTGTTGATAGCTGGGACATGCGCACGTTTATAAGATTGTTGCTTTCTCATCAGTGCGAATACTATATTCCCGATTTTTCAATGCTACAAATGCAGAAAACTTTCTTCATGCTCAAGTCAGATCTTATTACGCCGTGATACTCATAATTAGCATATTTATATTCAAATAAATTAAACAAAACCTAATCGGGCTTACTTGAGTTTCGAATTGTTATACAGGTGTATGTTACACTGTCCTGATTTGTAGAATTTTCTATTACCATAGCTCATTCCCCTTATTAATGAAACTTATGCTCTTAACTCTTCGTATTCACGGTATAATTTTGGTAAGCATTTTTCAAGATAATGTTGTGTTACATAACTTAGTAACTGAATGGTACATGATCTTGACTTGTGTTCAATTATGGAATAATTGCGAATTATCCTTTGTTGCAGATAGTCGAACTTTTCGATATAAAGGGAGTCGAAAGTTCAGTTGTGCTCGTTATGGAATATCTGCCATGCAGCTTGACAGACGTGATCTCCTACATCGAAAATCCTATCAATTTATCCCAAATCAAGACCTACATGAAGATGTTCCTCTCTGGCGTGAATTTTATGCATACGAATCACATCATGCACAGGGTGAGAACTTGAAGATTTCGTTGAAGAAATGCTAGAAACTTAGCTCCTGCGGGTATATTTCGTCTCTTTTATAATTGAACGGTGGATTGAGGTGACCATCTTGGGGAGGAGATTTTTCTGCCATTTATTTTATTTACCCACAAGATAGATTGGATTTAAAATGTATCTTGTAGATTGAATAAACTGTCAAACTTTTTAATTTTACAACGAAAAAAACGCTCAAAGGTGGCAGATTGACATCCAATTTTGCAGGAATACTCTTTAAGTAGAAACGAAACTTCTCGAATTCTGATCGAAAGTTTGAAAGATATCCAAACACTGTGAGAACGTGAAACGATTCATGAAGAAATGACAAATTGTATCGAACACAAATCACATTTGTCGAATATCTGAAAGTAAACGAGCCTACCATAGGCTATCAAAATCCGACAGTCCCTATTTCGAAGCAGATCATATAATTTTTTTCTTTTTCAACAAATTTCAGAGTTAATAAAGTTGAAAAAGGTTAGTGGTTATATATGGATGCATATACACACATCGCCAAAAGTCTTGGCCTCCCCTATACACTCTCAATTTGTTGAATGTAACATGACAATTTTTTGTGTGTGAAATCTTATCACTTAAATGAAAACGATAAGCAAGCAAAAAATGTTTCTTGTTCGGGAGAATACAGGTGTATTCGAAGTTAATCAGTTTTCAGCGAATAACGAGAGTTGTAATATTGAGAATATTCCGTGGAAAATGCCGAGACATCCAATTTTTTAGTTTGACCGGGCAAGTATTGTAGCCCTACATCAAGAAGCATTGTCGAACCACCAGATTGCGCAACGTTTGAATATTCCACAGACTTCAGTAAGGCGCATAGTGGCCCTTTTCCTGGAAATCGATACCTGGACGTAGAGTAGCATCACAGGGGAAGACCATTATATCGCAAATTTTACTGGAAGGAATCGAACGGTATCTGTTACAACCTTTCGAATTCATCTTTTGAGGACCTATAGACGAGTAGTCTCAACCAGTACCATGAGGAGACGGTTGCATTCCTCAAATTTAAAGGCAAGAAGACCTTTAAAAGTACCTCGGCTATCATCTGGACATAGAGCTACCTGTTGGCAATGGGCAGAACACCACCAAGACTGGCTTTTAGCACAATGGCGCAACGTATTTTTTTCGGACGAGTCACGATTCGGTTTACAAAGTGATAATAGACGAGAAAGGGTTTGGAGAGGTCCAGGCTGACTAGACCGACTCAATTTCGCCCTGGAAGTTGTGCCCTTTCAAGGCGGATCAATAATGTGCTGGAGGGTATAATGTTCGATCGCCGTACCCCTCTTATTATCATTGAACTAACAATGACTGGTGCCATCTACGTAGAAAACATCATTGAGCCAATCATTGTTCCTCGGTGCAACGAATTTGGGAATAATGTCATTTATCAAGATGATAACGTCCCACCACACCGCATACGAAGGGTTCAAAATCTTCTTCAAGAGAACAATATCCAGAGAATGAACTAGCCAGAAAACTCACCAAACATTAATCCAATTGAGCACCTATGGGATTACATAGGGAGAGCAATATCCAATCGCCAAAACCCACCTTCAACTTTTCACTAATTGAGTTTAGCCCTTCAGGACGAATGGAACAACATGCCTGAAAATTTCATTAATGGCTCGTTCGTGGGATGCCTAGGCGTATTGAGCAGTTTATTGAAAGAAGAGGTGGTAATACGGACTATTGAATCTGGATTAAAACATGGAATAATATATAATCGATAAATAAGGATTTTTTCTCATTTCTCCTTTTTTGTCTCATACTGCATAAGGTAAAGAGTAAAAAACAAAGATTTTCTATCAAATATATTGCAATTGAAATAGAGGAAAATATTAATCTCATTTCCAGAACATAGATTGTTTATTTTTTGGAAAACCTAGGGGGGGCAAGACTTTTGACGATGTGTGTAGGTTCGGGAATTAATAACTTAATTATAATAATCGTTTTCTTCTGCCTCTGCTACTTCCTCTGAGTACCTTTTAACTAAACCTTTTTCAGGATCTCAAACCATCGAATCTGCTGATCAGCCATTCGGGTGTTTTGAAAATTGCCGATTTTGGTCTTGCCAGGATTTACAAAAATAGCGATCTGAGGACTTACTCACATCAGGTGGCCACTAGATGGTACCGTGCTCCGGAATTACTGTACGGATCTAGGACTTACACTCTTAAAATTGATATCTGGTCTGTAGGATGCATTCTAGGCGAGATGATCAACAAAAAACCACTCTTTCCTGTGAGTAAAAAAGCAACAATTAAGTTTCATGCCTTCAATATTATTGATTATTTTAAGGGGTTGTCATAGAACTTTTGAATGTGTACATCAGTAACGATAAAATATGCACTGAACTCTTTTAGATTACACATTTTCTAGTTATAGATATATAAACAGGTTCCAATATCTACTGAACCTACAGGATAAAGTAGGATATTAGTAGGAGAGTTGCTCTATTTATTTTTATTTTTGGCAGTGGTTCAATTCCAACTTGAACGAAGTACTGAAATTTCAGTTTTGATTTTTATAGGGATTTCTTATTTGAAATGTTTTCACTAAATGGTAATTAGGAAAAATTTGGACATTCGATAGACTAAGGAGGTGAAATGTGTTTGATTGAAACATCATACATGAAATTCAATACAAAAGCGGCTCTTGTCGAAATGTGCAGACTTCCTGAATTGAAATACATTATTTCAAGTGAAAACAGAGAATTCATCATTTAAAAAATTTGCATATTTTTCTGACCTCGTACAAGAATAGCTGAAATCCTCGCAATTTTGATCTTTTGTAGGGAGAAACAGATATTGAACAACTTGCAATCGTTTTGGGAACTTTAGGTACTCCTGATGAGGACATTTGGCCGGGAGTGACCAGTCTTCCGGATTATAAGAAGATTTCCTTTTCTTATACCACCCCAAAACCTTGGAACACCGTGATACTGAGCGCTGACGAATTCACCCTGGATTTGATAGCGGCTATGTTACAATATAATGAAGCTGAAAGACCACCTGCTGAAGAGGTATAATAAACAAAATTTCTAAATAAAAAGATGTGCCAATGTGCGCTATACGAGGAAACTTATATTACATTATTTCCATTAACTCGGTTTTAATCAAATGAATATGAGCCCGCGAAATATATTTTCCAAAATGCAAGGGGAATTGTTAAATGTAAAGCTACCAAGGGGATTTATTATATGTAAGGATACCTCGAGTACGTATAGTTAATGTCGCTCAGGAAGTCAATTTTTTTTTTGCCGCCGGCTTCAAATCAAATAGAGTCACACCTAGTCTCCATGTTTGTTATTGTTATAGAACGCATGTGAAATTACGGTATCACAGAATCTCCGTTCCGCGTAAGCATAGGCGGGTACACCGTGACGTACCCGGTTTACTCTATCGGAAATTCTCTCCCCGGTCACCCATAAGATTCTGAGAGAATGCAGATCTTTCCACTTTGATTGTCAAAATATGCCAATAAGAACGGCTATAATTATACACCAGCTCAATATATCTGCTTCTACTATCTACTATGTTTTATAATAGTTATCTGAATTTTTTCAGGCTTTGAATCATGATTTCTTCTTTACTTCACCGCTTCCAGCATGTATGAAGGAAATGCCACCGATAAGCAAAATAAAGATGAAAATGAATGAAAAATTGTCCAGCTTTGAACATGTCCTTGAGAATTTTCCTCATACAAACTTTAGATAATCATATAATGAAAGACATATTGAACTTGAAAAGAAAAATAAATACCATGAGAGAAATACCATGAAAGTTAGATTTTCATTTAATTAATTGTAGAATAGAAATTTTTGTGGAAACATTGTTTTTGAAATTCAAATAAATCTATTCATATTGACATTTAATTTTTGTTATCAGGACTGGTTTACTCAAATCAATCCTGAAACAAAAAATAAATCCCTGGTAAATTGATATATCTTTTCGAATTCTTCATTAATAATTGAACATTAAATCAATTTGTATGCCAGGTTAAGCATATTTGAGGAGGACAGAGGGGTAATAATAGAATAGAAATCGTTTATTTAAAGCCTATACAGGATGTCTACTTTTAAAAGGGCCAAACTTCCAGGGGAGATCATACAACAAAATTTGAATATTAAAACAAATTGATATATGTTTACCTTCTACAATTTTAATTTCAAAAAAATTTTTATTCAAAAAACTTTTAGAATTAAATTAATGTCTAAAACAAGCACCGCTTACATTTAATAGACGTATATAATCAAAACTCAATATATAATGTCAAATGGAAATAAATAAACCCACAGATATACGAGAGTTATTAAAATTAATAAATAAATATTTAAAGGAGACAAAATTTTGTTTCTGGTCTTACCTTTAAGAACACCAATTGCCTTCTAAAAACATGAACACACTTAAAGGACTTCTCAAAGAATATAATTTATTTGAAATATTTAATATATTTAAATATTCGAATAAGTTGATTCAGAAATCTCTAAAAAATGCTCTATATCTCCAAAAAACAAATATAATTCTAAGCAATCCCGTCTTCAGCCCTCAGTAATATTCAAAATATCAAGATCAAAAAACATAACCTACAAAATTTGAAAATCAAAACAGATTCAATCTGTTGTCTTCTACAATTTTAATTTCAAAAAATTCTTTGAAGAAACTTTAAGAATTAAATTAATGTCTTTATAAGCACTGCTCATATTTAATAGACGTCAAAATTCATCATACAATATCAAACGGAATTAAGAAAAACCAACGAATATAAACTGTCAATTGAAATTAAAATATAAATAAGCAAACATTTTTTGTTTCGTTCCAGGCATGCGTAATGAACTCTTCAGACAAACTTACGAAGCCCTGTTTGTTACAAAATGTATTGTTTTCCGATCCCATATGAATGAAAAATAACTCTTTCTCAAAAATATAAAACATAATTTCAAGAACTTCTCAAAAACTAATTTATTTGAAATATTCAATATATTTAAATAAATTACTTCAAAAAATCTCAAAACATGTAGCACATTCTCAAGAAATAATTAAAGTTACGATAAGATCAGTTCAACTTTACATATAAAAAATAATAAAATCAATTAAACAATGTATAGACTCACTCAGTGAATCTTAGGAATACACGGTCCTCAACAGATATATAAGTAAACACCTTTATATATCCAAGGTACTTATGTTCCAAGTTCACAGAAAATCATACAAAGCTTATAAGGCACTTGGCCTCAGATTCACTGAGTAAGTCTATACATTGTTTAATTGATTTTATTTTTTTATATATAAAGTTGAACTGATCTTATCGTAACTTTAATTATTTCTTGAGAATGTGCTACATGTTTTGAGATTTTTTGAAGTAATTTATTTAAATATATTGAATATTTCAAATAAATTAGTTTTTGAGAAGTTCTTGAAATTATGTTTTATATTTTTGAGAAAGAGTTATTTTTCATTCATATGGGATCGGAAAACAATACATTTTGTAACAAACAGGGCTTCGTAAGTTTATCTGAAGAGTTCATTACGCATGCCTGGAACGAAACAAAAAATGTTTGCTTATTTATATTTTAATTTCAATTGACAGTTTATATTCGTTGGTTTTTCTTAATTCCGTTTGATATTGTATGATGAATTTTGACGTCTATTAAATATGAGCAGTGCTTATAAAGACATTAATTTAATTCTTAAAGTTTCTTCAAAGAATTTTTTGAAATTAAAATTGTAGAAGACAACAGACTGAATCTCTTTTGATTTTCAAATTTTGTAATAATCCTTCTATCAAGTAAAAAACCGTTCCTTCTTATTTTATTTAACATAACCTACATCACAAACAACTCAACACGTGCACAAGGACTAATACTTGGAAACACAGATCAACTTTATAAATCAAGATTGATCTATGTTCTAACAAAATCAAAGAACAGTGTGAGTTATTTTTAAGGCTTATTTAAATTCATTGACATTTCCATAATGAGATTTATTGAAGCCAAAATATTTTATGAGATCATACAAGTTATTTGCAACAAAAAATGTTATATAACACATGGTCGAAGTTTTGATGGTTATTCTTCAATTTAACATTTCTTGATTTCACGAAATATTTCAAGTTTTTCTATAAAATCAATTATACTTCAGTTATTCTTGTAGCCTCATCATATTTGAGCACATATCTGGAAACGGCATAAATTTGCTAGGAGATAAGAAGTTCTGTGTGCCAAAAAATTCTTATTGCGGGCGTGGTAAGAAGATGAATATCACGGGTTCTGAATTGAACAAAATCGGCCATATTTTCCATTTGTTTCAAGGATGAAAATTTTTTAATTATTGATATGTTTTCTTTTCAGCAAAAAATACCTCATTTAGTGTAATTTCGAATAACATATCAACTTTTGTGCGTGCTAGCTGCTTGTCCTTATCAAGAAATGTTAAATTGAAGAATAAGAATCAACATTTCGACCACGTGTTATATGACATTTTTTGTTGAAAATAACTTGTATCATCTCCCCTTGAAATTTGGCCCTGTTAAAAGTAGACACCCTTCCAAAATTTCATTAAATCGAGTAGATAGAAAGTCACGGTACATTTCTCCAGTTAACTCAACTGGAAGAATATGCCAGCCTTAAAGCTCATTTCCAAGTGTGAAAGTCCAAACATGATGAATTAATCTTGGTAATGAGTAAATTTTGTGGCATACGGATTTTCATCAGCCCAAACATATGAAAGCTACTCCGCTACTGGAGAGTTATTATTAAACTGAATATTACCATTAAACAAAATATAAATAAGGAATATTTCCACAATTCATTAATTCACAACAATTATTTCGCCAACATTTCAAAATGTAAATCTGAAGAAGCCACAATATTGGCGAAACAATTGTTGTTAATCAATAAATTATGGAAATATTCTTTATTATTCTACCCAATTTAATTGAATTACCTTCAAGTAAGGACCTATTCAATAAAAAAAATGTTATCAACAATAACTCTAATTTTAACATATTATCCATACATATTCTTTCAAATAAATAATAATACTAATAATTCAACTTATATATATATTGTTGTTCAGCTGTTTTAAATACAATAGTCCTTTTACAACTTGTTTTTTAGCGAAAAGAATATCATTTCTAAACTATAGCCTACAGATTCATTTCAAGCTTTATAACACGGTTTATTTATTTTCGAGGAGCTCGGTAGGTATATTATATTTCATTTCTGTTGAACTATTTTTTTGATGGTCAAATAAATTCAGCAATCATCTCATGATCTTCAAAATTTGCTGCTCTCTGCCTCAATGTGACTTAACGTTGTTTGTTTCTACATAAACCATAGAATTTTTATAACCAAAGGCATAAACCGCCAAATATGGAAAGCGATGTATTATCCAAATGCTAAGGTGGTGTAAAGAGTTGAAAAATACCCTGACAACATCATATCTAAGCAAGTAACTCGCATAGCAAACTACTCCATAATACGCCCTTTCGGATATTGTAAGATCAAAATATTTATCTCCATTAACTGAATCATAGTTATTTAAGCTATATGTTGGTTTGAGTATATCGAACAAGAATGTGAGAAATACCCGAAAATGTAAACTTGGAAAAACGTGCCATAAACCATTCACCAGGTACGACGTCATCTCCAGGAAATTCTTGTCCTTCTTCTGGAGAAAAGGATAAAACACTCTATTTATTAGCTCTTCACATATTTCTCTTGTTTCATCTAGGGACTCCCTAGATAGATTAAATCTAAAAAATTATAATAATATAAAATTTAATATAGAAGTGTTTTTAGAGACGTTCTGAACTTGTCTCACTGAGAAACTTTTAATTATTTCTAAGTAGTCTGTCTAGAAAGTATCCGGAATTTATTATTTTTCATAATTTTAATATATTTCTTTTTTGTAACACTAGAAAAAAGAAAACCGGTAGAATTTTAGTATAGAAAAGGATTCGAAAAGTTGAAAAATTAGTGCAATTGCCTGAACTGGGAAAAAATGTTGTACATGAGGCAATAAAGAGAATAAAAATGTGTATGAGCCATAGACTAGTTTCAGGAAGACCGCGTAAGATTAAAGGAAACAATTTAAACGCTTTATTGGCCTTAGGACGACACAATTCGCGCCTGCCGTTTCTCAAATTAGCTAACAGATTTGTAAATCAACGAAATATAAAAATATATCCAGAAACCGTATGTCACTGAAAAGACAAGGCTACAAATCAAGGACACCAAAAAAAACCCTATAATGACTTTACAAAAGGAAGGATAAAATTTTGTCAACGTTTTCAAGAAGATAATTTTAATAATAATGTCTTCATATCTGATGAAAGTTGTTGGAAATCACTTAAAAATCCTATCATAACAACCTGTTCAAATTTCCCACTGAAATAATGGTTTGGGGGACAATATCTCAGAGTGGTGCTACGCCTATCTGTATAGTTGATGGTACAATTAAGAGTGAAAAGTATTGTGGCATTCGAAACGATTTTTTCCTTGAAACGGCGCATGCTTTATATCCAGAGGGGTGGCGTTTTCAGCAGGATAATGCAAGATGCCTATACTCAATCTTGAATGCAAGAACACCAAGGGACAACCATTTCATGGCCAGTAGCTTCACCAGATCTTAGTCCCATTGAAAACATATGGGGACTAATGAAGATTGAAGTTGAACGAGTGGCGCCACGAAATAAAGATGATTTAATTCAGTTAGTTTTACAGTCCTGGATTACCATCACCGAAAATTATGAAGGTGATCTAGTTTCGGGTGTACCTCGACGTTTAGTCAAGTGTTTACAGATAAATGGATGTTGTATAAGTAAATAAGATGAATATTATGGTATAATTTTCTAAGAATTGAAAACATATACTAAATAATTACAGTTGAGCTTTGTTTTTTCCGGATACTTTCTAGACGGACTATAAAAATGATAAAATGAAAAGATTTGGCGTCTGTAGCTTTAGCACGCTAAATAATTTTTCCGCGTTTGTTCTACGGGGCACTGTGCTATGGTTTCGGACAAATGTCTGTTAGTTTCGAATTTTTAGCCACAAACGACTGGGATGGACTAACTGATATATAATCCAAGGTTTAAGTGATAGACTCTCAAGTCTATCACTGTAAATGAATTTTTGGACTATTCGTTGGTGTAAATGTTTATTATTTCGGAACTAGCCTACTTTGAAGGGACGCATTAAATTTGGATGATTGATAGATATTTAGTGTTTTACTGACCTATTCTTAAAACAATTTTTGACATCTAACTCTAGGAGGTATTGACGAACATGTATTACCTATCCTGTATTCCCATTAAGGAGGCAACCACTTTCCAGAAATGAACGAAGCCTTCTAGTTCTTCTTTCGTAGCATTGTGAATGCCCATAGTTTCAGGTCTGGCTATACAGAATCCCATAAATCCAAATTGAGTCAATACCATGTCCAATTGTGTTATGGGAGGCATTTGTATTCCTCGAGATTTCATGCTTGCCGAATTATGCATTTCTTTCACTCTTTTAATTGAATTCATTGATCTGAAAATGAAATATCGTTCTATAAGTTTTGCTTTGTTACCACTAAGATGTCCAAAGTTCTAATGTTTGCATTATCTTAATGTTTTTTAAAACTTTTGGGAGACTTTTTCTAGATTTTTATAGATGGCGAAATTTTTTTTGATTTTTTTCCTGTTTCATCAGTATGATTCTTTGGAAATTTTCTTCTAATATAATACAATTAAAATCATGCTTTATGTTATATCCTAATATAATGTTTTCTAAATCCCTCTCAAACGATGTCTGGTGTTGTTCACTAAATGTTGATTTAGGGTAAATTGAATATTTTCTAAATGTGAAATAACTGCAAATGAAACCAATATGGCTATTAGTATGTAAGAGGAACGACATCCTCAGAGGAAAGTTGCTGACTTATTTTAGGGTATCTTTATTTGTATCGGTCTCTACTTGTGTGAAATATTATACATCTTGATGATTAAAGTAAAACAAATTAATTTCCGCTAATTTATTTAATTTCACAACAATTGTTTCGTTATGACAACATAACTTCGTCAGGTGAGTATGGTGCTTAGTGGAAACGTGATTTGGAGGGTCATCCATCGCTATACAGAAACAGGAATCTTAATCGAAAGGCCTTGAAGTGAAGACCTAAAATCTACTGCACGTACAAAAGATCGTTTTATGACCGTAGAAAACTATTGAGTACCTGTCGTCTAGCAAAAACGACTTCTGGATCCTTCCGGTGTTGCTTGGGGGACTTTATGAGATTTATATACGTTCACGATGACTGTTAAGATGAGCTCCACTCAAAAAAGCTCAAAGTCATGTTCCAGGGGCATAGTTAAGGGAATACTTGAATTGGAACGAGAAATGGATGTTGTTTACAAATGAATTATGATTTGGACGGTTTTCGGATAGTCGGCGTGTTAAGGTATGGAATTTTCTTTTGGTACCCAGAAATCGTAGATCGATGGAAGTTCATTCGTTCAGAGGTGGAGCACTTGCTGTTTGGCGTGGCATTCATTTTAATTGACGTACTAAAAGAACTGCTGGTGCTTGATGAGAATTAATTAAATTAAGTACATATGCAGCCCAATTTACTGACTAATAGATAAATGAATAGTTTGAACTATTCCTCCTTTATTTCCTACCAATAATTTTTGCTGTCCATAAAGTAAACTATTTGCTTTTTGGCAAATTTGGTATATTTATATTAACAAGAAAGGAAAAAGAACCTGATAAAAAAATTTTGAGCATATTAAAGTTTTTCTCATTTTTGCCAGAACTTGCCTACTTTGTGTTGATTTCTTATGAATATTGAGTATTGAGTATTGCAGTTAGTTACCTTGAATTTGGCGTCAATTCACTCTCGTACCATATATTCATGTGTAACATGGTGGCTACATATCTTCTATACGCTGTCATCATAGAACCTGACATCTTTGTCATCTGCAATATAGCCAAAACTGATGGTGCAGATAGGGTAACAATTAGACCTAAGAACTTACACAGGAATAAGGAAAATATGTGCTTTTGGAAGAAGTTTTGAGCCCTAAAAAACATTAATTATTTAAGAACTGGTCGAGCAGTTGCCTAAGTGTCAGATAATTCAGTATGAGAATAGAGAGATGTATTAGATTAGGAATGTCTTAAAACATGTTAAATCAGTCGAAGTTATGTATTAAGCAGTTAAGAAAGAAATGAAAAACAAAAGTTGTTTAAAGATGGACAACATGTGAACCAATAATTCACACAAAATAAAAACTTTGAACCTAAAATATATTAGTTTCATAAAATTTTAAGTGAGCTGAATGAGAAAGTTCAAAAATGTATATTTAAGAGAGTCCATTTCATATATAGAAGAAAATAATGTTATATTGGGTAGAAAGTAGAGTTACTGAGAAAGAAAGAAAAATAATTGAGAATGAAACACTGAATCACTAAAACGAAATAATTGAAAGAGAACAAATATTTCGAATAAAATTAAATGATGTTAAAGAATACAAATAGTCCCACACCCATAGGATTAATACACAGATTAAATGTAAATGACGTTCGCTAAAGCTTCTGTATCAAGAAAGTACCGCAAACGTTTTCGATACAACGTAATTTGTTCACTTGAACTTCGAAATTCATTATGTTATCTTCAAAACACACATTATTTTCAAGAAATAATGCACTGATTGAGTAAGTTATGTTGTGTGAATTTATTTTAATGGCCTCAATTCGATACGATTTTTACGAAACATTATTATTTAAAACTTTTCATTGTGTTGTATTAAATCTTGAAATAATTCATTCAATTACAATGTAGCCTTCATTTACCGCACAATCAGAAAATATTTACGATTTAATCGGATTCACGGCAAGAGGCAAGAGAAATGAATATGAAACATTAGATACCTAGATAATTATTTCAATCTAATTAATCAATTATGAATTATCCATTGAAAATTGGAGCAAGCAATAGTAAATGACATATATCGCATCAAATATATTTCTTCATCTCATATAGACAAAATTAAATTGCTAGATAATTGAATGAAAACAAACATCTCTCTCAGAACTAATAATTAATCAACAGAAAAGGTGTAGTGTTCCACCAATATAATGCGAGACCTTATACAAGTTTGACCACTCGCCAAAAGTTTTTACAGCTTGAATGGGATACACTGCCACACCCACCATATTCTCCAGATCTGGTGCCTTCGGATTATTATTCGTTCCGGTCATTGCAAAATATTTTAGGCGGTAAAACCTTTTGTTCAAATAAAGGGGTCAAAAATCACCTAAATCAGATTTTTGCCAGCAAAGACAAAAACTTTTATGAGCGTGGAATCATGCTACTACCAGAAAGATGACAAAAGGTGTTGAACCAGGATGGCCAAAATATAAGTCAATAAAATATTTATTCAAAATATGAAAATTGTCTTTCATTCTCCAGAAAAAAACCGAAAATACTTTCCTAACAACCCAATATAACCAATTTTACACTATAAAGCTTCAATTTTCTAAACCGCACTACTCTATTTATACACCTTTTATTGTATAGTCAGTCTAGAAAGTATCCGGAAAAAGCAAAGCACAAAATATTCCTCTTATTTACTTATTCAACCTCCATTTAACTGTTAATACTTGACTAAACGTCAAAGTAAACCCAAAACTAAATCGCCTCCATAATTTACGGTGATAGTATTCCAGAACTGTAAAACTGACTGAAATAAATCATCTTTATTTCATGGCGCTGCTCGTTCCACTTCAATCTTCATTAGTCCCCATATTATTTCAATGGGACTAAGATCTGGTGAAGCTGCTGGTCATGAAATGGTTGTCACTTGGTGTTCTTGCATCCAAGCTTGAGTATAGGCCGAATTATGGCATCTTGCATTATCCTGCTGAAAACGCCACCCCTCTGGATATAAATCATGCGCCGTTTCAAGGAGAGAATCGTTCATAATGCCACAATACTTTTCACTATTAATGGTACCATCAAGTATACAGAGAGGCGTAGCATAGACTGAGATATTGCTCCCCAAGCCATTATTTTGGTGGGAACTTTGGAAATTTAAACGATAACAGGTTATTTTGATAGGATTTTTAAGTGATTTCCACCACAAGTTGGAAACAACTTTCATCATATAAAAAGACATTATTAAAATTATTCGTTCCTTTTGTGGAGGTGTCATTTTAGGGATTTTTTTTGGTTTTCTTGATATGTGTTGTAATGTTTGTTGCTTAGGGTGTTTCTCAATAAGAGACCAAACACAATTGTAGTTTAACTTTTAATATAAACGGAAAACAATAGTATGAACTCAACAAGAATTTCCGGGTACTTATCTGCCATTACATTGCCGCGAATATATGACAATTGACGCATTCTTCTAATTTGTTACGTTTTTCAGAAGGTATATGAACATTAGCTGGACATCCAAAAACTTTTAAATGAGAAAGATCTTTTTTTTCGTTAGACATCTTTCTTCTGGAGTCTGTCGTGGAATTTTCCAAGGTGGGGATCTATTAATAATATAGACCTCTGTATTTGCTACTTCTGCCCACATCCTCTGATCAGAATATGAATCAAGGAGCATACAACGAACCTTTTCCATGATTGTTCGGTTATATCTCTCAGCCAACCCATTTTGCTCAGGGTTATATGAAACGGTTACCTGATGTTTTATTCCACATGCCTTGAAAATATTGATTAATTTTTGGATGCAGTATTCTTTGTCATTATCTGAACGGATAGCTTTGATTTTCCTTTCAATTCATTTTCTACCATATATTTGAACTGTTGAAAAATGTCCGGAACTTCACTTTTTGTGTTGAGAAAATAAACAAATACTTTTCGAATGTGGTCATCTATTAGAGTGAACATATATTTAGCTCCTCCCCACGACCCTGTTTGCATTGGTCCATATAAATATGTATGGATTAGATCCAGTTTGTTTTCGCAAAGTTTTGAATTAGTTGATTTAAAGGATTTTCCACACTGCTTGCCTTTAATTCATGAGACACATTTATCGGGCTTATTATTTGAAGGAAAATCTATGCCATTAGCATGACTATTTTTCAAAAGATTCATGCTTATGTAGTTTAAATGACCATTGTGTTTGGTCTCTTATTGGAAAACACCTAAGGTAACAAACATTACAATAATATGTAGCCTTGCCTAGTAAGTGACATAGGGACAGTTTCTGGACATATTATTTTATATTTCGTTGATTTCCAAATGTTAGCCAATTTGCGAAACCCCAGGTGTGTATTGTGTAGTCTAAGGCCAATAAAGCGTTCAAATTGTTTCCTTCAATCTTACGTGGTCTTTCTAAAACTGGTCCATACCTCATATTCATGCCATTTTTAATCCTGTTTATTGTCTCATATACCTCACTTTTTCCAAGTTCATTCAAATGCACTATTTTTTTAACGGTTCCAAAAACCTTTCCATACAAATATCCTTCCTGTTTTCTTTTTTCTAGTTGCGACATTATTTCATGAATTTTGTACCTGTTGACAATCAACAGTATTTGACAAGTAGTGTTGCCATGCAACTTTGGCCATAGCTGACTATCTGCACAACCTATTTCATACGTTGATTTTGTCTTAGAATGTTTCAAAAAAGAAGTATATTAAAATTATGAAAAATAATAAATTCCGGAATTCTAGGCGGACTATATATTGTATAATATTCTCATTTTGCCTATTCAGTTAAGTATTTAAGGTACAATTTTGAATTGTACTCGTACAATACTCTACGTTCACGAAACAATTGTTGCCAATAAAATGCAGAAATTTAAACTGTTTCACTTCACATTCAAAATTTCAGTCAAGAAAAGCAAGACAATCAAAAAATATGTATGCCAAAACATTTAAGAGCGCCGAGAACTTTAAAATTTAGGAACAGAAGATCAGTTCTGGCACAGAGATTATATAGAAATATCTGGAATTTTAATCGTGGATTTGGTCTCACACATATAGATATTTTTTTTTCATATTTTATCTACACAATGACACTTTGGTGAGCAGAATAATAATCTGAAAATTTTACTTTCACCCTCAATCGATGAGGTTCTTTATATTTTTGCTCCTAGGTCTACGTGGATGAGTATTCGGCAGTTTGAATGTTCGTTAATCTTAAAATGAGACTACATTGTGGCATTGACCTTCCGGTAACAAGTGGCCAAATCCGACTCTGATTGACCTTGATCTTATCAACCGCAGTAATACCAAAAATGTAGCCGGTTGACTGATCATATTTTAAAAAAATTTCAAAAACGAAATTCAATGAAAAGAGCGTCTACATTAAAGAAATGGAGGAAATATATTTGAGTTTGACTTAGTGTGCCATCTGATGTAAAAATGTGCTCAAATTCAAACTCCTTATTGGAGCACAGCACTGTTTTCACAAGACATTTCTTACGATTTTTTAAAATATCTCATTTCCGGTACTTTCTTGACAGAAAATATTCATCAGACTGAATTAACCAAGCGACTTACGTCTTAAACTTATCTGCGTTATAAAATTTTGGGATGCCATCTTCATTAAACTCTTCGATTGTTCGATCGCAAGGTGTTTTACTGGCATTTTCTAGTAGATTATCGACGAAAGCTTTAGCTGAGAAAACGCCTAAAAATGTAATTGAATAATTTTCGGAAGAATTCGAACACAAAAAAACAGTCAACCTACTTTCATGAAATTTTCTATGAAAGTTTGCTTTGCCTCTGAGAAGGAGAAACTAGTTTAAGTATTTGTAGAGCATGATTAAGCCACATTGTTGAAACAATTGTCGTTCAACAATAAAAAGTTTGTGGAAATTGAATTTTATTTATTACCAGTTCAACTAGTTCAAAATTTTTCAAATATTATACAGATTTATTCTACTAATCTCCCACAAATTTTAATTTCAAAAACTTTTTATTCAAAAATTTTTAGAATTAAATAAAATAAATGTCTAAGAACACACCGTGTCAATTTAGTAGGCATATAGAATTAAACACTTATCACACAGTACCAAAGTGGATAAATGAATTCAAAGAAATATATATTAAATCTACTAATTTATACTTTATTCCCTTTGGTACTGTGTGATAAGTGTTTAATTCTATATGTCCACTACATTGACATGATGTGTTCTAAGACATTTATTTTAATTAATTCAAAAAGTTTTTGAATACAAATTTTTTCGAAATTGGACTTTCTAGAAGGAAAAAAGTTATTAATGGCCAAATATGAACAACTTCAAATTGTTATTTCTGAATTTTTTCGAATGTAACAAGATGAATGGCTCCCATGAAATGACATCAAATGACATCACGGCTGAAAATTTTATTTGGATAATTAACATAATAACTAACGGATATCAAAAATAGTTGAAACAATAAAACCAGCGGTAGAAATTATTCAGGTAATATTCAGTACATGTTTCTTTATTTTAATGATCCACGATAATTAAGGCTTTTCTCGAACACAAAGCAATCCTATTGTGAAATGACCTACTAACCTATCAATTAAAATGCGATTGTTGTAATGCAACCTACCTAGGACCTTGTCTATAATTATCATATAATTTTTTGTTCTAATCACTTCTTCCTCCAAGTTGCAGACCTTTAAAATTAAGGAGGAAATTTTCTTTTTATTGAATATCTATATCTATATCATTGAACAATTTGATTCCAAAATGTTATCACAAAGGGATGAGAATATTAACTCTTACAATATTCTGTATCAGAACTTTGTGATGCTTAAAAATTTTCGAATTAAAACATTTATTTGAAGAGAAAAATTCAATACGCAATTTTTTTGTATCTTGACTTTTTCTCCTAAATTGGTTTGTTTAATTTAAAAAAAATTATGGATTGCTAAGACTATTTCCACATAACTACAGTTGATTGTGCGTCAGTAGCATCCGTCTAAGCAAGTACTTACGTCTGTTGAGCAACACATTATTATAAAATTTTTATTGCAGGAAGGCGTAAAACAGTTCTCTAAGAAACCGTCTAAGTACTCAAGGCTCTGAATGGCACAAAAAATTTCAAGTGGCCGTGCAGTAGTAGTTTATCTGCGGGAAAAGTTCTTGCGACTGTGTTTTAGAATAGCAAAGGGGTACTGTTTAATGATTTTCTTCATGAACAACGTACGATCGATGCTGAATATTATTGCAAGCTCCTTGATGGGGTGAAGCTGGCTTATAGAAGAAAAAGACAAGACGCATGCATTCGAAGTGCGATTTCTCTTCATGATAGCGCTTGGACATACACATCGTCCTTAACCAGAGAAAAATTGGAGAAATTTCATTGGGAAATATTCGAGCATCCGCTATGCAGCCCAGACTTGTCTCGTGTTACTGTTACATGTTTGGTCCACTCAAAGAAATGGAATTATTCATGAGCAAATGGTTGAAGACACGATTAACTAAATTCTCCGATAATGGCATCAAAGAACTTCCTATTCTTTGGGGAAAAAAATGAATTAATAGAAGCGAAGACTATGTGGAAAATTAAATATATCAATTATTTTCAAAATTATACATATATTTTTTTTTCTCACCTAAGCCCGGTTTATATTTGATCCACTCTGGTATAATATCTGTGACAAGAGTCTAAACATTTTTTATTTTTGTAATCAAACTAATAATTTCAGAAATGTTCTAAAAAATTAAGAAACAAAAAAAATGCTCATTGAAATTATCTTCCTGAATCAATTCTTTAATTTGAAAAATGTCAAAGTATCAAAAATTTCTAATACAAAATATTATAGATGTTGATTTTCCAGCATTTTGTGATAAAATTTCAAATTTTAAAAAACTATCAAAAGGTGGCCTTTACTTATTGTTGGTTTATTTCCTAATTTCAATTATTTCATGTAAGAGTTATTCAATAAAAACTAAAAATTTTTTCTTATTTCAAAGGGCATCAACTTGGAAAGGGAGAATTATATGAAAGACCCCCATTAATTTCTTTATCTCTTTAAATTTTTTGCATCAATTTAAAAACACCCTCTATGATCAAAGACCAGAGTACGTCTATTATGAAAAACCAATAAGTTTTGCAATACATTAGATGCAAAATGGTGCCTTTTTGAAGAAAAAGATGTCATTCTTCTAAGTAATGTTCTAATTAATGAAAGTTTCAAAAATCAAAAAATTAATTGAGAAGAGAAATTTTACAAATTCCCAAAAACTCTTCGAAAACACATTTACAGTATTTGAGTCCGACACACGTGTCAGTATTCTGAAGTAACTATGAAACTATGAAAAATTTAATGCTTTTTTTAAGTGAAAGCGTTATCATGTTTTACAAAGAGCTAATCGCAAGCTTGATTTTTTTAATTATAAACATTTTTTCAATTGACATTCATTAAATGCCTTTAACGCGACAAATGATGCACTTAAAGCTGTAGTAATTATTCAGCCTTGCATAAAATATTTATCGCTATAATTCATCAAAAATAAGTTATACAGATGTTTTGCGACACACTTAAATAGTTACTGAAAAACTACTTACGTCTTTCTTCGTTTTCATCGGTACTGAAATACCTATAATATTCTTCATCGATTTGTGGATGTTTTCCGTGATCAAGTGTCATTTTATTTTTTGTCACGGTTAAAAATCACTGGAAATTAAAAAAAATATTAATTCTTACCTATTATCATCCATAACTTTCTCTGTTTAATTTGATATTCCGGATATTGATCGATTCACGAGAATTGTTGTTAGAAACAGTAAATATCTAACCAGTTTCCCAAACGTTGCTCCTATTGCTTCAGATAAAGAGTGTTTAATCTTATTATTATTTATTCTTGAATATTAAGATCAATAATCTGTTATCAATATATATGTATACAGAATGTTCTGTGAACCTTTTATAATTTTGGAACTAATATTTTCCTTGTTTAAAATGATGGAAATTTTTTTTTTGGGGAGAATTCGCTATTCCTTCCATTTTGGAAGCCGTATGTCTAATTCCTGCAATTTTGCAAATTAAAAAAAATTATGAAGTTAAGAAATAGAGATAAAATTCCAAATTTGATTTCCCCATGTTTTTAGTTTCATAGAACTGAGATTATTGTCTTAAAACGGTAGAATCAATTTGAGCTGAACAAATACAAGTTTTGTCTAGTTTACAAGACTTCAGATTAAGATTTTGTAAGTTAGGAGTTGCATTGTATTTCTACATAATACAGTGCCCAGCAAAAAATTAAAGTCGTCCTGTAATTTGCATTTATTTTAGGAATTTTTGTCATCACAAACAAATTCTATCATATTTAAATCTGGACGTTGAGCAGGCCAAATAAATCTCGTAATTTGAATCTCGTCAAGATGTACAGTAACTATCCGAGCTGGGGCCGTGAATTATCATGCATAAAAATTTTGCGAACACTGAAAAATATGTCTTTTCTTGTCATAACTGAGCCTCCACCTAATGGAAGTCGCCCGGCGATGTACGCTTAAGCATATCTCTCGCTTTGTCTTCGCCACACTCTTATACGTCAGTTTGAGTTCATACGATAAAATCGCGATTCATCGAAAAACAATACGCGATTCTAATCCTCTTTTGTACAAGCTAAGTTTCTCTTGCAATATTCAACCATGCGATCCGGTGATTTCGAACGAAAACTGTCATTGGTTTCTCAATGCATTGGCAACGAGAAGTCTTTCCTCGACCTGAACGTTCTAGTGAGCAGACTAGTCTATTCATAACATTGAATTACTTGATGCATATTGGAGAGACTTCTACCAAAGCTTCTCGCCGATCGAAGCCATCTTCTACGATCGCCACAATTTTTGCCACAACAACAGTATTTATAGCCATTTCAACACTAACAATGGTAACACAATTCAATCAAACAATTTTCAATAGTCAGATAAAACCACTGAAAAAACGTACGCTGATAATGGTTTTCAGGAGTTTAGAGATACTTTTTTGTCAAACACTTATCGAAACAACAACTTTTTTTATTCAAGCAATAAAAATAAAATCATCACATAGAGAGAGAGAGAGTAAACTATGTTACGACCGAAAACACAAAAGATTCAAGAATCATAAGTATAAGATCTCTAAAATTTTTGAGAAGATCCTTAGTATTCAAATGTATCAATATTTTACGGCTCATAACTTGATACCAACGAATCAAAATGGCTTCAGAAAGGGATTTAGTACCATGACTGCTCTTGCTTATGTTACTGATGACATCTTGGGGCGTCGGACGGGGCTTAGTTTTCGTGTTGTTACTTCTTGACTTGCAAACTTGCGTTTGACATCATTAATCATTGGCTTTTGTGTGCATTGTTGCATTATTTTGACCAGTCTGCCATGAAGTTGATAATTTGTTACTTATCTGAGAGATGCCAGGTTGTGAAGATGAATAACAGCTTTTCACCAAACTTATGGCCTCAAGTGGAGTCCCGCAGTGTTCCATTTTGGGACCATTGCTTTTCATCGTGTGTACGGCGGAGGTATTTACATCTATTGAAAACTGTAAAGTTAAAGCTTATGCCGACGATACCCAGTTACATATTAGATTTTTTGTAGCTGATGCAGCTCAGCCTGTTGCGAGGTTAAATTATGATCTTTCTCGGATCTTCGATACGGCCACTAAGTTCAGTCTCAGTTTGAATGCTTCGAAGTCTCAGGCAATGATTTTCGTTGATGTGAGTCGGTTTGAAGCTTTCAAATCAGTTCTTGAATTAATCTGGTTAAGCGTGAACGCGGCCTGTATTTTGATGGGAACATACGCTTCAGATCTCACGTGCGGAAATTATCAGCAAAAGTTATGGTAATTTTAGGGTATTGTTTCGCACCAGACATCATATGAGTGATTTATGGTAATTGTTTGGATTTAACTGAATGATAGGTTGATTTTTAGGTAATCTCTCCACTCGCGTTTAACTAGAAGCAGGTGGAATCTCTTTAAGCCACATTTCAGAACGTCTATTTTTAAAAGAAGTTTCACCTACAATTTTATTTCTACAATTCCACCTGAACTGAGATCACTAGGCACTAAAAGTTTTAAATTTAAACAACTCTGTACAATTAATTGATGACTTTGTTCTGAGTAGTCGCTTGAAGATTAGCTAACCTGCTACCTAGTCTATGATGTCATTTAATGACAATGTTTATTCCTGATACTATTTGATGATATAACTTTATGCTATTTTTATTTTTATACTCCAAACTATGAGTGATTTGAGTTAATTTTATTGAACAAATTATGCTGTGGTTAATTGGGTATCTGCTTTCGAGAATATCTTATTATTGCACTATGAATTTTTATTTGTCGGTGCCTAGTTTCTATATTGGAAAATATACGAGAAATGTTTTTTCATAAACTTCGAATACTGTTGGCCTTTACTTGATAGAAATCAATTGTATACTTCAATTAAATGATACACATATACTACTCTGTCAAGAAAGTACCGGGAATTTTCAATTAAAACAACATTTTTACATTTAATCGTCAAAAATTATTGGGTCGCCTTCAAAATAGGCTCCATTTGCTCCAATACATCTATGCCAACGGCACTTCCAATTATTGAAACATTTTTTATAGGCGCTTTCCGGGATGGACTTTAGCTCTCGCGCCGAATTTTGTTTTATGGCTTCAATCGACTCAAAACGGGTGCCACGAAGGGGCAATTTTAGTTTTGGGAAGAGGAAAAAGTCGCAGGGAGCCAAATCCGGCGAATACGGTGGTTGCTGAAGCACGTTTGTTGAGTTTTTGGCGAGAAAGTCAGTCACAATCGTAGCTCGGTGAGAAGGCGCGTTATCGTCATGCAAAATCCATGAGTTGTTCGCCCACAAATTTGGCCGCTTCTTACGGATACGCTCACGCAAACGTTTCATAACGCCTAGGTAATACTCCTTGTTTACCGTCTGACCCTCTGGAACGAATTCGTAGTGCACCACGCCACGGATATCGAAGAAAACAATGAGCATCACCTTCATTTTCGAGCGGCTTTGGCGTGGTTTTTTCGGTTTCGGCTCATTTTTTGCCACCCATTCCGATGATTGCTGGCTTGTTTGCATATCGTACTCGTAGACCCAGGTCTCATCACCAGTTATAATGCGTTCCATGAATGTAGAATCGGAATTACAGCGATCCAGCATGTCTGAAGCAACCTGTTCGCGATGACGTTTTTGAAGAAAATTCAGGTCTTTCGGTACGAGTCATGCGGCCACCTTTCTCATGCCCAAAATATCAATCAAAATCGTACGTGCGGACTCGTGGGATATCTTAAGATCATGTGCTATCTCTCTCAAGCTGGTACGACGGTTTTCCAGCACCCTTTCCTTAATTTTATCGACGTTATCTTCGATCGAAGCCGTCGATGGGCGACCACTTCACGACCGTCCTTGAAGGCTCTGTACCACTGATATGCACGAGTTTTCGATAGAGCATTATCACCAAAGGCCTTTTGCAACATTTTCAATGCATCGGCACACGAAAATTCATTTGCTACACAAAACTTTAAACAAATTCTTTGCTCAACGTAATCACCCATAGTAAAAATCGGCACGCACTCTGACATCGACTGACTTAATCGGCTGTTGCAAACACACTAGTTGACCGATCCCGCTCAAGCTTGGCATAGTAATTAGGGACAGTGGTACCAACCTAGGAAAAAAAATTCTTACCTGCCTCATTGCCCCGCCAGATTTAAATCGATAATTCCTGGTACTTTCTTGACAGAATGTATATGTTGATTTCTATTTATTATTGTGAGTTGCTCACATGACGCGTTTCGTTTACATAGTAACGTTTTCGGATACTTATGAAAAACTAGTCAGAAATTTGGTAACATTCTGTATGTATTGGGTTGTTCGGAAAGTTATTTGGTTTTTTTTTTTTAAATGGAAGGCAATTTTCGTATAATGAATAAATATTTTATTAAATTATATATTGGCCATTCTGGTCCAAGAGCTTTTGCCATCTTTCTGGTAGCACCATGATTCCACGCTCATAAAATGTTTGGTTTTTGCAGTGGCCGAAACAAACAATAATCCGAAGGCGCCAGATCTGGAAATATCGTGGCTGTAGCAGTGCATTCAAGCTGTAAAAGGTTTTGGTGTGACCAAACTTGTATGAAGTCTCCCATTATCTTGGTGGAACACTACACGTTTTCTGTTTATTAATTCTGGCCTTTTCTGTTTGTCCAGCTGATTATAGTAGACTTCCGAATTAATCGTAAAAAGATTGCTTCAAAATCCCACCATACGGACAGCATCACCTTTTTTTTCTTGATATTGGCTTTCGAAATGCTTTGAGCCGGTTCGTCTTTTTGCTCCATAATCTCTTGCATTTGACATTGTTTTAAAAAACCTATTTTTCATCCCTAGTAATGATGCTCTTCAAAAATGTATCATTTTCGTGACATTTGAGAAGCGACTCACAGACGTCAACGCGACGACACACATTTCTCTTCATGAGTACATGGGGAACCCATATATCGAGCTTCGAGGTTAAACCCAGGCCTTTCAAGTGGTCATAAAGAGTTGAATTCGATAGATTTAACCTATCACCAATCTCAAATCTCCGATTTGCATCAACTAATGCCTTTATCGTGTCTTTATCAGCTTGAAGCGACCTTTTGGAACGTGGTGCATCTTCGACATCAAAATTGCCGGATCGAAATTTTGCAGACCACTGGCGTCAATACATCTTCTCCATACACATCCGTTAATTTCTTTCTGGCTTGAAAAGCATTTTTACCTTTTCTATAGTAAAAAAGTAAAATCTAACGAAAATGCTGCTTATTGCTCTCCACATTTAAAAGGGTACCAACCAAAAAATAATGCGTAGCAGAATTAATTGAACTTTTTCATACACAGACCTTGCTGTATCAGCTCTCAAGACATATAATGATTATGCGGCTTAAATGTGAAGTTAGATTCGAAAAAATACAATTAAATCCTCTGTCGGAAAAAAAACACAATTACTCTCCGAACAACCTTTTAAATGGTTTCTGTTTTGAGGTAATGGTACAATAAAAGTTTTTACCACCGGGTTCCCAGGTGAATAGATGCAATAGAGGTGAATTAGATAACTCAGTTTGTTCATTCAGTAAATTCCCCGAATTTCTGAATCGGTTTATTTCTAAACTTTCTAAAAGGTGCAGTTTCAGACCCCTATTTTCTTTATGCAAAATCTTAAAATGTTCATCAAAATCATGTTTCTCTTTTATTAGATATTCCGCATACGTAGAATCCAACTTATTATTGAGGAAAGAGCGTCGGTCTTCCTTTATTCTAGTGTCAAAGGATCTTCCGGTTTGTACAATATAAGTTATTTATAACAAATTTAATTTGTTTATTTTAGGTTTAGCGTTTTTAAAATAATTCCTAATGAATTGTTAGTTCTGTAAGATATGTTTTTATCAATCGGGTGTTTTATTTAGAGTGAAAGAACTTTAAATTGAAATAAAACACATTTAAATTAAGATTGAAGTCAATTTTTTTTTTATTTGAAAGATAATTTTATGACATTTGTTTTAAAAATAATTTCCGGCATATGTCCACCACGATTAGCTCTTGCTCTTTGGAACCGCATTCGCCCAGACCAATTTTGGACCACTTTTTCGAGAAATTCAGGCATTATTTCATCAATAACACGAGTTATATTGGCTTCCAAAGCGTCTATTGTTTCTGGTTTATCAGCATAAACTAATGACTTGACATAAGCCCAAAGAAAATAATCCAGCGGAGTTATGTCGCATGATCTTGGAGGCCAATTAATTGGACCATTTCTCGAAATAATGTTATCGCCAAATCTTTCTTTCAATAAATCAATTGTTACGGTAGCAGCATGAGGTGTACCACCATCTTGTTGGAACCAAAACACTTCTGGGTCGATACCATTCAAATTTTGAAACAAATAATCATTGATCATCGATCTGTAACGAGCACCATTCACTGTAACATTAGCTCCAGCATCGTTTTTAAAGAAATATGGACCGATGATGCCTCCAGCGTGTAAAGCACACCATACAGTGCATTTTTCAGGATGCAATGGAAAATGCAGAACTTCTTGAGGATTGTTTCCACTCCATATACGGCAGTTTTACTTGTTTACATAGCCGTTCAACCAGAAATGAGCTTCATCACTAAACACAATTTTACGATAAAAAAGTGGATCAACTTCAAGCTGTTCAAGGGCCCAATCAGCAAACAAACGACGCTTATTATGGTCAAGTGGCTTTAGTTCTTGAACCAGTTGGATCTTGTATGGGTGTAGACCAAGATTTTTAGGCAAAATTTTCCATGTGGTGGATGCATAGAGTGCAACTTGTTGTGAACGTCGACGTATAGACAAATCTGGATCATCATTAACACTATGACTTACAACAGCGATATTTTCTTTTGTATGTACAGTTATTTGTCTTGTTGTTGTTGCATCGAGTAGAGAAAATGTTGTCCGAAATCTATGGATAGTTCGACGAATAAGCTGCTATGATGGTCGATTATGTAAACCATAAATTTCACGAAGTGCTCTATAAGTTTGGCAAATAGAACACTGATTTTGAAAATGAATTTCAACAAATTGTGAACGTTGTTGCGGCGTGAGTTTTTCCATGATAATTGGTCAATGCTTACTGAACAGAAATCCAAAACAACATGGCTTCTACCGTCTGTCAAATCACAGTTTATCGAAAGTTCTATCACTCTTAAAAAAACACCCGATATGTTATTGAGGGATTTTTTCATTTGTGGTGATGTTTACCATAGTAAGTGACCGAGTTGTAAACCATCATCACAAATAAAAGACATTATAATTTAATCCAGACACCCTGTATTTATTTCAATTTCAACCTTTAAATAGAAAAATCCGATCCTACTGAAAAAATCGGGGGACAAATTTCAAATATTTGTATGTTTTCTTGAAAATAAATCAATTACTTTCTGTGGTTCATATTTCTCCACTCCAGTTCTCAAATTTCAACTTTTAGAAAAAATCGTTCGAGCTGAAGATCTTGTAGTGTCAATTAGGGCTGAAATCTATTTTTGTACATTGTTTAATAATATTAAATATTTATTAATCAGTTTTGGAAATAAATATTTTTAAATCCGACCTTAATAAGTAATTAATTCAGCGAAATGTTCCAGAACAGATTTGTGCAGCAAATTTCATTTGTGGGGTTTTGAGATATACAGGTATGAGGTAATCAGTTGGGTTAATCAAGATTATTCTATGATAAAAACAAAATTTCAATGAAAAAATATCACTTGAAAATTTCTTCGAAGGTTTTTTTTTTAAATATTACAGATAATAGCAGCATCAATTCTCCGAAACCTCCGCAAATTTAATCTAAAAAATCTCTTATATATGTTGATAATTCTATATATCTATAAAAAGAAACAGTGTGTCTAAGACATTTTCAAAAAATTTTAAAACATTTTTTTGGATTAAATTTGTAAAGGTTTCGTAAAAAGGGTCGTTCTTCACAATATTACTCCGATACATACTTTTGTACTGCTGAAAATCTTGGACTTTCAAGTATCTAAGTTGTTTTTGTTCCAGCCGATAAAATGAGTTATCTGATCTACAGGGTATACTATGTACTATGTATGAATAGTGCGGAAAAAATTTAGGGAGTGATTCTTTATCGAAAAATAGGGTGGTTCTTTCATATAAACATTATTCTTTTGAGCCCCCCTTGCTTAGTTACAGCCCCCTAAAGATGGCGCCCGAAAACAGTTTTCAATTTTTTTCTTAAAAACAAAAAAATGACAAGAATAAAATTAAGCAGACATTTTATGTGGACGAGAAGGCACTCAAAAAAATTTTTGGTGGTGTTCCTCTATAATTGCAAGGGGTAGAAAAAGCCACCCCTAAATCTCCTTTCGCAAGAAACTAATTTCCATAATCCTCTTTTAGAATAAAAAAATTAATTTTGGATAGCTTGATCCATTCTTAACAAATAAGGTCTATTGTAATTCCTTGCTACAGTTCGAGGTTTTTGAGAAAAAAAATTTATCAACATGATAGCGTGAGTCGTAGAGGCTGGAATTATATCCGAACAAGAATTTATCTAGTTAGGGGGTGTCATTTTGTTATGACAACTGACTAGTTTTGATTAACGTTAATTCAGGTACAATTATTGTTAGTTTTTTGGTTTTCAAGAAAAAAAATTAAAACGCCATCTTTAGGGGGCTAAGTAACTAAGCAGGAGGGGGCTCAAAAAAAATAAAGTTTATATGAAAGACCCACTCCTTTTTTTGACAGGGAATCAACCCCTAGATCCCCTCTTCATATACACCCTGTGGTATACCACAAGAACATAAAATAATTTTCTGGGTATCCAAGACCAATAGTACTAGACATCACAAATTATCAGACCAAAGTTACAAAATTTGATTAAAACCCAACAGACCACATTTTAAACTCAGTTGTCAAACATCTAGTGTTTTTGTATAACTTCATAAATACATGTTATGAAATGGTGAAATTTATTTAATTAAAAACGCACGAACGTGCTCAGAGTTCTGACACGAAGTGGCAGGTATTATCATTTTCATTATTAAATAATTGTAATTCTTCCGATTTAAAATGAACCATGATAATAACACAAAAAGGAAAAATATTTCATTCTATCGGATGTTTTTTTAGAGTGATAGAACTTTCGATAGGGATAACTGTGATTTGACAGAAGGTAGCCATGTTGTTTTGACATTTCTGTTCAGTAAGCATTGACAAATTATCATGGAAAGACTCACGCCGCAAGAACGTTTAGAAATTGTTGAAATTTTTTTTCAAAATCAGTGTTCTATTCGCCAAACTTATAGAGCACTTCGTGAAATTTACAAGTTGGACTCTGTGCATTCACCACATGGAAAATTTTGCGTAAAGATCTTGGTCTACATCCATACAAAATCCAACTAGTTTAAGAACTAAAGCCACTTGACCATAACAAGCTGATTGGGCCCTAGAACAGCTTGAAGTTGATACACTTTTTTATCGTAAAATTGTGTTTAGTGATCAAGCTCATTTCTGGTTCAACGGCTATGTAAACAAGCAAAATTGCTATATATGGAGTGAAAACAATATTCAAGAAGTTCTGCAGGTTCCATTGCATCCTGAAAAATGCACTGTATGATGTGCTTTACACGCTGGAGGCATCATCGGTCTATATTTCTTCAAAAACGATGCTGGAGCTAATGTTACAGTGTGGTACTCGTTACAGATCGATGATCAATGACTATTTGTTTCGAAATTTGAATGATATCGACCCAGGAGTGTTTTGGTTTCAACAAGATGGTGCTACACCTTATGCTGCTACCGTAACAATTGATTTATTGAAAGAAAGATTTGGCGATAACATTATTTCGAGAAATGGTCCAATTCATTGGCCTCCAAGATCATGCGACATAACTCCACTGGATTATTTTCTTTGGGGTTATGTCAAGTCATTGGTTTATGCTGATAAACCATAAACAATAGACGCTTTGAAAGCCAACATTACTCGTGTTATTGATGAAATAAGGCCTTAATTACTCGAAAAAGTGGTCCAAAATTGGTCTGGACGAATGCGGTTCCTCAGAGCTAGTCGTGGTGGACATATGCCGGAAATTATTTTTTAAACATTAATGTCATAAAATTATCTTTCAAATAAAAAAAAATTGGCTTCAATTTTATTTTAAATGTGTTTTATTTCAATTTAAAGTTCTATCACTCTAAAAAAAAACACCCGATATATGTGTGATAGAGGTATGTACATTTCCGCACTACCCATCTTGTATATTTTTCATATAAAATAGAACGTTAGTGGAAAAACTGAAAAATTACCTGATAAATCGAATATTCTGAAAATTGGAATAATTTTAAAAAGAATTGAAGTCTTTTCTGATGAGATTCATCGCAAAAAAATAGAATAACTTACAAAATTTCGACTAATAAATCATTGAAAGGAAAACAATATTCAAACATTTTGAGTATAAATTGGCAGTTGAATCAATTAAGATTTTTTAGTAGATAGGTTAAGAAAAAGAAAGACCTCAGATACTTTGTCTGTTATAACTTTTTCAATAGATCTTTTCTCGAATTTGTTTCTACGCGATATTTATAGATCTCCTTATAGAATAGGTGGTAAGATATTATTCACCTGTACTCCACTTTCCAAAACACAACACAACGATAACAACTGGTGACAGAATACCACCTAAGATAAAGCAAGATTTGGCGGCCTAGAACCAAACTGAATAAAGCTGAAATACTAATGGAAAATCTTGGGGGACACCAAGGTTACCTACCAGCGGAGGAATCTACTATTTGACCACATTTAGTATATTAACTGTGAGTGCTTCGGCCAAGACTAACGGTACAGCAGAGAAAGCAATAGCAGACCTAGCAGAACAATCAAATATGCGTTATTTCAAAATAATTTCGCATATAAATTGAAATTGTTGAAGAATAAAATACTCACAGGAAAATATTGTTTTGAACTTATGATGGATTTTCAGGACAAAATACTAAACGATTGATCATCGTCAATATACTGTACAAACTGAAAGAGAAAGTATTGCCGGGTACCATCTTATGGTCCACTTTTACTGAACCTTCTTCAGGAGCAAGGTATATGTTATATAGAGGCGATTCAATAATAATTGGATCTCACTGCAGCAGTATACGCACTAAAAAAATAAGTCAAATAACATTACATTTCACCTATACAGAGAGAGTTCTTAGGAATTCTACATACTTCTTTCGCGTATGAACAACTTCAAGCGGAATGCTATGTTTCTGTTAAATAGTGTCAACGCATTTCATCTTCAATTAATATTCAGAGTAATATGCAAATATCTAAGGAAAATTACATTAACTATGGTATCTATTTTATTTGTAATTTTTTTTTATAAAACTGAAGCTCTCGAAGAAAATGCGGTGTTGCGAGGGAGCTTCCACCTCTTAATTCGGGAGACGGCGTTTCGTTCGGAGTCTGCGCACCTGAAACTCTTTAGACGAGCGTGGTGTGCAGCTCTGTTTGTGACACCAGTGACCATGTGTTCCGCTTGGAATGGTCGTCGACGCTGTGTGCCTTGCCCTATTTGAACTCGGCGGGGATGGTTAGTCAGCAATCTTTAGACAGGTCGTGTCCTCTATTGATACGCCGGTCAAGCTGGAACAGAACAAGACAGGTTTTTGGACAAGGAGCGAAGAAGTTATTCACTGCAAAACTATGCGCAAGTCGTAAATTTCCAAAGTACACTTGATTAGCATTATTTTATTAGGAGTGCGGCGTGCCCGCTACTTTTGCAGAATTCTACTCTGCTCTGCTGCAGCTTCCCGATGTAGCATGCGTGACTGGTAGCAGGCAACACATCCGTCCTCGCCGGGCTTAAGTAGGGCAGAGTACAGCCTTCAACGAGCGTTCCGACGTGGAACACATGGTCACTGGCGTCATAGGCAGACATGCACACCACGCATGTCTAAAGAGTACAGGTGCGCATGCTCTGAACGAAACGCCACCTCCCAAATTAAAAGGTAGAAGATCCCTCATAACACCAGCATTCCTTCAGAGCTTCAGGAGTATAAATAAGTTCGTGCGGTTTTTTGTCAAAAATCAAATCAAATTTATTCAAAAAATTACTGATATATATATATAGTAGGATTGAAGTTCTGAAGTGAATAGGGTTCTTATGAGGCAGATTCTTCCTCTTAATTCGGAGGTGACGTTTCGTTCCGAACTTGCGCAACCTGAACTCTTCAGATAGGCGTGGTGTGCAAGTCTGCCTATGACGCCAGTGACCTTGTGTTCCATTCCGAACGGTCATCGAATGCTTGCACTCTGCTCTACTTGAAACGGGTGACGACCGTGAGCTCGGTATGCGAATTCTACCAGTTAGTTGAAGTTGCTCTTTCACCAAGTGACTACTCAGCAGTCTGCACAGTCTGCCCCCAGAGGCAGAAAGTGTGATAAGGATTACGCCATATTATCGCGCGAAGCGAGAACCCCTCCGAAGAGATGAACCCATCAGCTTCCAATTTGGGCTTCAGCTTGAAAGCCTACAACCGTCTGACTGGTAGCAGCGAAGCACTATCTAACCTCTACTGGCTCTGCATGGTCAGTACCCGAGTTGTTTGGAGCGCAACTCACACGCCGAAAGGACTTCTTATCCATCCACCTGAACGCAATCCCATGAACTTAGATAATTCCAAGATTGATGACTCAATTGATCCTGGTACGAGCGCCGTCAACGCGGCCTGTACCTCATGACCCACGAACCCATGTGAAGTCTTTCGATTGATCCTGGCGTCATCAACGGACTGGCCGTTTCGTCGAGATCCACAAACCCTGAAACGTTACGCATTCGATCCAGGTTCAGAACAAGGCCGGTCGAACCGTCAAGTCCCGCTAAACCCTGAGTCATTTCATGAGAATATCCTAAACATGGGGGTCTGCGAACAGATAAATGAAATACCAGTCCAGCATGCGGATTTTCAACCACCACCCCGTCGAGTCCAACACAAATCGGGTGGCCAGGTGATACTTCCAACCTCCCGAGGTAACGCAGTATGCTACATAACGCACTCGGCCATTGGACAGAAAAATCCGAAGATTTACTACAATAGGGTAGACTAAGCTAGTTTTAAGGGAGAAGCTCTGTGCTGTGACTGACTCCCTGTCAATGAGTTAATCAACCGGCTCAGCCCTCCATTCCACCATAACGGCAAAACTAGGGCCCCATTCGGAAGATCGTCTAACACACTGGTCCAGTGACTGGCGCGAATGGAATTACGTTAGGCTCCAAGACTCAACCCTCCATTTCACCGGGATGAAGCTTGGGGTCCTAGTCTTGACAAGCGCCCCCAGCACGCCAAGCTCTAATGCCATAGGGGGGCGCGTGAGCTTGGTATGCGAAAAGCGGTAGCGTCCTCTATATGCTACGCCGGGAAGCTGCAGCAGAACAGAGTAAAATTCTGGCCGAGGACGGGGCACGTCGCCACAGGATAATAAGTCTATGAGTGGAGCCGCGCTCTCTGCGATGTATTCCGGGAAATTGCGGTAGAGCAAAGAAGATTTCTGGGCGTGCTGAAAGAGTTAAATACAGTCAAATTAATTTTATTTCAAAATCCACATATCATTCTAAATATTAATGGAAAAATGTAGTTGACACCTTTCAATGATCACATGATGACCTTCATAATATGTGTAGATGTGATGAATTCAAGACTCATGGATGATTTTTAATGGTGAAGAGATCCGCATTCACTAAGGATCATTCGAGTGACAGAATCCCTCATATATTATATAAAGTACACCATTACCTCACGGTATTTACCCGCGTTACTCATGTGTCAAATATTCTGCGACACTGTAACTTGACACGTTTGCAATGAGTGACGATAACAAAGAGAAGAACGTGCTTATGGCGTTCCCATTGTATTTTGAAGCGGCCGACAGGAAGGTTCTTGGAAAAAACCTCCTGAGCGACTTAGGGGATAACAGTACTTATAACAGTCCCCCTTGGTAACTCTAAGTAAGTAAACTTCTTTTAAATGCTTCTGATTAAATGCATGCTTTACATTTTTGAATACCACCTTAGTGTTAATGTTGAATTAGTGATTGCACGCTCGTTCATTGTTCATTCATCGCTTTTAATTCTTGTATTTTTGTTTCAGTGTTATTTAATCCGACCAGAATGTTTTAACTAATATGCATTGCCTTCCAGGGCTTTGGCCACCCCGAGGAGATCAGATACAGTCATTTGATAGTAACTTTTCCGGTCGAATCGAATTATGTTAAATTTGCTTTTCAAGGAGATCTCTTGGGCATACTTAGTTGCCCTTACCTTACTGCCCATTCGAACTTACCCCTTATAACGGTTAGGTTCTGCACTGGTTACCGGAAGTGGGGTTGAAGGTGCATGCTGGCTGCATCCTGTCCTCTCTAACCCTTTCCGCTGTATAAGAATGATATCTGATTTTAGCGAGTTACCGACCTAACGATATGTAGAAATAAGTCATTTAGATCCGGGGCGCTATTAGGTTCACTGTGGAGCTTTGCGAACCACTGAGTAGAGTAGACTTAACCACAGGCTGATAAATGTTTTTTTCCATTCATTGAGGGTTGTTGCCTTTCAAGGTTACTAACTTAAATATATTATACTGACGTTATAGTGTTTTGAATGTATGAATCTTCCGTCACTGTTTCCTTGCTATCGTTAGGTGTAATTTGGGTTGTCTACACAATGTAAACGTCCTATTCTCCCGCCACTAGACGATCACGATAAAAAGGTTAGCGTTCTTTAGAGTACTCCGTGAAATCCCGGATATTTTAGAGTACTCCGTAAAATCCCGGATATTTTAGAGTACTGCGTATAACACTCTCAATGCTCAATGGCAAAAATTATAAGATCCATAAATAAATAAATAATATTATAAATACATTTTGACCACAGGCCTACCATCAATTTTCAAAAAACTTCTGTGAGAATGGAGAAATTTGATCATTCGCAAATTTCCATTGAATAACACTGATGATTCGCCCAATCGGCCAATTAACTTAAAATATGGTATCTAACTTATACCAATACCTCTTTTCACATCGGAATACATCAAGAATAAAAGGTTTGTAATAATTTAAGGGTTTTTTAATTTTATCATTCTCCGAGTTCGCTACTGTTTTTTACTATATTTTCGTAATTATTAGATGCGACGAATCACGACAAGAATAAGACGAAGTGTAAAAAATCAAAATTTTTTAAGAAACAAAATCCATTAACCTTTTGAGAGAAGAATCTTTTGGTTGAAATATTCAAAAGATAGATTTATTTTGAAATAATCAGACAAACTACGTATTACTTGTCTATGGAAATAATGAGTATGTTAAGGAACTAAAGTTCAAATTTGACATAAGACATTATGGATAAATGTCTTATATGACAAATATGTCACTTTTACCCCTATTGACAACATGACAGCAAACACCTAAATAAAACATTTATTAATGACAACAATCTGCTTGTTATTCTAAGTGTTTATTTAATTTGTATCAACAATAGAACTGATTCAATATTTCATACATTATTAATTGCACTAATTCAAATTAAATTTATATCCAACTTTGGATAATGATGTTTCTATAGTTCTTAACAGAAATGTCATGATTCATTTTTTCAAAAATGTCTTTTCATACGCAATACTCGGCGGATATTTTGCATTTAAATGTTGGAGGAAAAAGGTATTATCAAACCATTCAATGATTATCCTTTTTTGCATTAATCCACTTGTAGATTTTCAACTTCTCGACAAACCTTGACATCTATTCCAGACACATTTTTTACTGCTCTGCTTAGCGGTAGAATATCTAGTCTAAGAGATGAGAAAGGTTGTATTTTCATCGATAGGGACCCAAAGATATTCTCTATCATCTTGAACTATCTAAGAACAAGGGAAATAGAATTGAATGGAGTAAATCTCAGAATTCTACGCCATGAGGCCGAGTACTACAATATTGCTCCATTGGTCAAAAGATTAACTCTTTGTGAGGAATTAACTCAGTCTACTTGTGGAGACGTTTTATTTTATGGTTATTTGCCTCCTCCTAGTAAGTCGAAAGTGTTTTCGAAAAAAGATAATGCATCAATAACGTTAATTTTCAGTTATTCCTACTCAAGATCCACCAAAAATAAATCATGTGGAGGTAACTGTTCACAATCCCAAACCAGGACATCTGGTTAAATTACCTGAGCCTCACACCAACACACCTAATTCAGATCCAGGAGAAAACCAAGCATCTTCATCTACTTCTACTCAAGTACAGCCTCAAGCAGTTACGACTACCGGAAATGGTCAAACCAGAGGTTCAGGTATCTGATTTAATTATAACCTTATGCTTATGTTTATGAACATTTTACACTTTTTTTTTACATTCTCTAGAGGTTATGGTTTTCAACCTTAACTATTTGGGTTTGTAATCCTCTGTTAGTGTAGAGAAAGGTGAAATTCTCTAGATAATATAATTTATTTCCCAATAATTCGCTACACTCCTACCTAATTCTCTCCTTAAGTCCACTGCTTTATCTTCTGACTTAACCTTTAACTTCGTACTATCTTTACCTTAGGATAGCTGTCGATTTTCTACCTTCTCTGACTTTACCATTACAACTGTTGGAGGGCATATCTATCTGATTAACTTATCCATCTGATGGGGCAACCATAGAGTAAACAGTAGTTACAGGCTATGATGTTACTACGCTATTGTTGAGCCTAATAGAGATTAATTGTCAGGACTAGGTTACACTTGACTCACAGATTTACAACATCATTGAGTTTAACAGATTAGACATCAAATAGTAGTCTGGTGACTTCGTTTATGTGAACATTTAAACAGTCTTTCTCATTTGTCACTTTTCACAGATGTTATAGAAGCTTGGGAGCTTTCTGATTTTGAATATCGATCAATTACACTTATGAACCACATATTTATTATGTACACAAGCTCTTTACAATGACCTCAAATCTTGCACATATAAATTATCATTGTTGAAAATCTTACACTATTTCGATCAATGAATAATTATTCAAATAGGAGGTTTAGTTGTGGAAATGAACTAATATTCTAAACTGTCATTTGTTTAATTTTGCCTTACCTTCTTTTCATTCCTTTAATATAAGATTTTTTGGGCATTGTTACCTTACTGTTGAGTGCATGAATTTGTAACAGTTTTTCAATTTGATCATGTTCTGGAGTAATTAAATAATCAAACTTTTCAAGGTCACTCTCGCAATTCTTCAATGGAAATAAGATTAGGGATAGGAACAAGCTACAGTCGAAGTTCTCAGGATCTTCGAGGTTTAACAAGTAGATCACATTCTAGAACCGCTTCCCTGGATCTGAGACATGCAAGAAATTCATCTGCAGATTTAAACAAACTGATAAGGAACGATGTTGGTTTGGTATTTGGAACAACAAGTGAGTAGAGTATTATTGAATTGGAATATATTTCATTGATTTATGTTTCTAAATGAATTAAATCAATGATTGGAAATATTCTGTATCTCTACTAAATGTTTAATTAAAATTAATACACTGTGCCCTAGAATGGGGACGATTCTCTTAGACTTAGTATATTAATTTCTAAAAATAAAACATTTAGTAAATTCTCTTAGACTTAGTACATTCATTTCTAAAAATAAAACATTTAGTTAAGGTACTTATTTTTGAGTATCAAGAATATGTTTTACTCAATTTGGACATTTTAAAATATTAACAAAGAATAATTCTGTAAAACCTCCTCAGTATTTAATTTTGGAAAAAAATTAAATCAAAATGTCTTAGAAAAACTGTTTCCATTTAAATAGATGTAGAATTCTCAAATATCAAAAATATAAAGAAATATATAGAAAACATACATATAACATACTTAGTCGATACAGCTGTTTCATATGAATTACAAATTCTATACCAAAAAATGCTTTATATTTAATTCAAAAATCAAATTATGTAGAGCTTCACAGAATTATTCTATTTTGATATTTAAATTTTAAGATATTACCATCTTCCAAGGAGTATAGCCTTAAAATTTATTTTACCATTTCTTCAATTAATTTTCATTTAATGGATTAATGATATTTCTAGATTCTAATTGGACTGATCCTTTGAGGGTTCAGATCATCAAAGCACACCAGAACTGGATTGTTGTTGCTTATGCTAGATTCTTTGTTTGTTATAGGTAAAAATATAACCTGTATATCTGTTCAGTAATATTGCATGTACCTATTGTTATAGGTTAAAAGATTCTAGTGGTTGGCAACAAGTTTTTACTAGTCCCTTTATAGACAGTACCATTGAACGCATCGCAATTAATGCAAAAATGGGATGTGGAGAAACAACAAAAATGGTGGCCATATCGTACGGGACCCAAATCCGCCTTTGGGGTATATCAGACATTGGTGATAAGACTAATATTGGTATGTTTCCTAGTAAGGGTGTTAAGAGAATGCTAACATTATATTTTGAAGGCATTTTCAATCTTCATGTACGAGTGGAATATTTGTTCTTCATCGGTAGTCAATTGGTAGCACTCTCATCTTCTGGAAAATTGGGAGTTTGGCATGCAATGACCCAACATTGGCAGACCCAAGATGTCATGCCTATCGCTTCATTCGATACTGCTGGGTCTATTCTACTTCTTGGCTGTAATAATGGATGCATTTATTACATAGGTGAGTAAAAACTTTGAATTGACAATACCTTGTATTACAAGATTTTTTCTTTTTAAATTTAGCAATTTAATTGAACATGGATGAAGTGGCTTAATACAATATAATGAAATCATCGAAATACCTCATAAAACTTAATTCTTCATTGTTTTATTTTTCAGATATGCAAAAGTTCCCATTAAGAATGAAAGATAACGATCTGTTAGTAACCGAGCTCTACAGAGATCCTAACAATGATGCTGTCACTGCTATTTCAGTTTATCTCACTCCTAAAACGAGTAAGTATTGCATGCAAATTATTTCGCTTTTAGGTTTTTTTTCTGACGAACAATATTTTAAAAATGGTGGATAATTATGGGGCAAATTCATTATTACATTAAGAACATGTATAAGCTATCATTCGAACAACTAATAATTCAACAAATATTCCTCAAAATCAAAAGTATGTCCTGGATGTACTAACAAATCAAATGAATTATCTCAAGCTCAAATGAAAGATCTCATCTTTCTATAAGGAATCATCCCTTCAGCTTTTTGCAGTTATTAATTTATAACCTGTATAGAATAATTGCCAGATATAGGTATATGATACTGTTCAAATTATATTTTATATGATGTTAGTAAGAATGTGAATATTTTAAATGGGGCTATAATATAATATCGAAGGTAACATCTCATCATTAGTTCTATTTATATGTATAACTTTTATTTAGAACAGTTTTTTATATTCATCCTAACAGAGTTATAGAAGAAAAAAATGCATGACTTTTCTCATTGTTTGAATATATTTTGAATTTTTTGGTACACCAGTCGATTCAAATCTAAGCCCTTGTGTTTCATGCCAGCTTCAGAGAGAAATCGCGAAGGTATGCCACCATTTTAAGCTTAACACTTATTTAGGTCATTTTGGAAATTCGTAAGATATGTACTTTGAATGCAATTACAAACATAAAGCTGTAGACTATGCATCTTAATCTTGAGTTTTTCAAGCTTTCACAGCAAATTTGTTCCGATTTCAAAATCGGCATTTACAAAGCTTTCTTTAGATTTATCAACTAAAATTCTGAGCACACACATCATTTGTTGACTTGCTGGTACTTAACACAAGGACACTAAGCTACCAAGCCTGATTCTCTTCCGTAAGGAAGCAATAACTGTGTTATCGATTTTTTATGGCAATTTATCAGTTACCCCAATGTAAAGGCAAAGATATGGTTGCTTATGTTAATTTCTTTGAATTAAATTAATGAAAATCATATCGTAAGGATCATTTCAACTATTTTTTTATGAATCGGATATAAATATGAACAAAACCATGTTTTTAAAGGATATAAAAATCTTGAGAAAAAACAAATCGAAAAAATGCCTACATAAAAGTTGCAAATCAATGTAATTTATTTGAGTTAAAGTTTTTAGTATTTCTTACTGCTAGTATAACATGCCACTTATAATATAAATGATTTTATAACAGTGGGTGAAATTTCTTTTAAACTCTAATATGTGAAAGACTAAAATACCCTGAATGGCAGATATTGGGGACAAAATCTCGGAAAAGGTTAACAAAGAGACGTCAACAAGTAAAAACTGGAAGGTAATGATGCAGGAATACTTTCACTCATTATATCATCAAACAGTACAAACTACAACAGCAAAATCATCTGTCAAGATGTTTGAATTATGAAAATTTTTGTTTAAAACAAAGTCACATTCACAAATTTCCATATTCCATTCCATATTTGGTCAATAGAAAATCCTTATTTATAGGATATCAACATATTTTTGGCAAAAATTTTTCTTGAATATATCAATTTGATTATTCTTGATATACTTCATATGTCAGGTGAACAATTTTTACATTTTCTTCTAAACAATTTGTCTAAACTATGCTTTAAATTCAGCATGATTCTAATACGGTAATATTTGACTGGTCAGTCTTTCAGCTTCGTTATTTTGCAACTTTTCTATAGGCAGTTTTCGGTGAAATGGTTTAGTTGATGAACTCTTTATTCTATTAAAATATTATCATCTTGGGAAATACCCTCAGTATTATTATTATTATTCAACCTGAAGATGTTCCTCAGTAACCAGTGCAGTCCTGATATCTTAAATGATCTATTATTCAATCAGTCCTTCCTTCCAATTCATGTGTTTTTCATGTTATAATTTGAAGGATTTTTGCATGTTTATTTTTATTCTATAATGGATAATAACAGCCTTGATTGTAATATGAAAGAGATTGTTTCAATCGTTGATTGTATGTGTTAAATTTTCGAATTTCGAGCACACCCGTTTCTCCAACAGCACTAAACTGCATGAAGTACTTCATCTTCTTCTCTGTAAACTTTCGCCCGATCTAGTATAAACATTGTGTTGGTTGACATTAATATGTATTGGGACAATTCCTAATTATTTTGAAATTTTTCATCTCGTTTATTTGATACTGAAACATATCTTATACAGATCTGTGTGGGAATTGGATTGAAATAGCTTACGGCACAACATCTGGATCAGTTCGAGTCATAGTACAGCATCCAGAAACTGTGAGCCATGGACCTCAACTCTTCCAAACCTTCACTGTCCATCAAAGTCCGGTAACCAAGGTAATGGAAATTATACCTGTCTGCTGCATGGTTTCATAAACAATAACTTGGTGTAAGAGTTTTCCAGTAATTTGTACTGGTATCATTTTGTATATGTATCAACATAACAACCACCTGTAGATTTTACCAGTAATGGTCTATTTTTAGTAAATTTCATCTACACAAGTCTGACGTCAAGAATAGAGGTTCAGAATCGGTAGAAAATATTTTTGCTTATATGCTATAGTTTGCAATATGAAACTCAAATTTGGCAAATACGCGATCTGTTTTAGATTTTTTCATCCATTCGTTATGGAAAATTAGGTGAGAGAATCTTGTGCCTCACAAAGAAGAAACTAATTTCTTTTTATTTCTTCTTCATATATCACAAATATGCCCTTATGCTTGTCAGTTCTTCATATTGGAGGCACAGATTTTTAGATAATGCATTTAGGTCATCTATCCACTCCAAATTTATATCTGCTTTGTAGGGAATTCCATTATCTTTTTCTTTAAAAATTAGGTTGAATATAGCTCTCATACTATAGTGAAAACAAATTTTTCTGCTTTGTAGGGAATTCCATTATCTTTTTCTTTAAAAATTAGGTTGAATATAGCTCTCATACTATAGTGAAAACAAATTTTTCAAATTCAGGTCACCTTATCCGAAAAATATCTTGTCTCTGTTTGCTGCGAATACAACCACGTCAGAAGTTGGACTGTAACCCGTTTCAGAGGAATGCTGTCGACACAACCAGGTTCTACTCCGGAAGCCTCTTTCAAAATCATATCTTTAGAGGCAGTAGAACCATATCTGAGTCAATCGATTTCAAATGAATGCGGGCCTTTTGGGGAGCAAGACGATGAACAGGTTTTCATACAAAAGGTTGTACCCGATGCTGATCAACTTTTTGTCCGATTAGCCAGCAATGGTAAAAGGTGAGGAATCTCTAAAAATTGTAGAGAATACGTTCAGATGACACTCTTCATACATTTGAGTTTTGGTTCAGAAATGGGCTCAAAAATAGAAACTTGACCAAGATTAACAGAAGAATAAACTCGGACATATTCTGACAAATGTTCAACAATGAACTTGAAGAATCTTTCTTTCTGTAGAAATCAGATTCCGTAGTCAAACATTTTAAATGTAAATTTATGTAAACTTTGCAAAAGACAATGTTTGTAGATGTACTAAGAACAGAATTATGAACTGAAATTATCAACTAACGATTTTTCTGAAATTTTTAATGACCTAAAATTAATGTTGCACAGTGAAATTTATTCAACTGTTAATGTGTGAACATCTAAGGTAGTAATGATTTTCCTATTTTTTTATATTAAAAATGTTTCAGAACATTGCTGAATGATTGGAATCGATGCCTCTATCATGATAAAAAAATATGTAATATGCTAAAGACAATACTTTTCAGTGAACATGTTCATTTACAGAGTTTGCACCATAAAGGCTGTAGATGGCAGCACAGTAAGCGCCTTCTGTGTACATGAATGTGAAGGGTCTAGCAGGATGGGATCGAGACCAAGAAGATTCATATTCACGGGCCACTCAAATGGTTCTATCCAAATGTGGGATTTGACAACAGCACTTGATCTCTCATACAAATCTGATACAGGTAAGTTTGTTGAAGCCGAAAAATATTCACTTCATGCATTTTATTACGACATGATTATGAGGATATGAGTAAATTTTATTTCAAAGTGCTATTGACTATTGATATTAAAGTAAAATAAAAACGGCTTTCTGCATCGCATTCTATTGATCCGCGAGCTCTTGATCTCTTCATCTAATAAGGCTTACAATTCATTGCCTGTGAACTTTTTCTGTAGTTTCTTATGCTCTTTGTTTTTCACATCAATAACACCACTTTTGAAGTTTTTGAACCACTGGAAATACTGTATTTTACCAAGAGAATATTCACCATAAACATTGACAAGCATTCAATGTTCCATAGCAGTTTTTTTTCATATAATAACACAAAAAAAAGCAATCATCTGAGCAAATCATAGTTCATAGGCGCAAAACGCGACATATTTATGGTTATAGAAAAATATGCTTAGGTTGTGTGTTGAAAATCTTCATCAGTTGTTAAATATGATGTCACTGCAGGAGTGGTCTTACAGTCCCTAAAATGATGGTACACCTGGTAAATACCTCTAGATTCAAATAAATGGCAAGAGTATAAAGATTACTTCGTGTATGAAATATGTTAAATTGTCCATGTAAATTGAAATAAACAATGCCCCAACAAGAGCATAAATTCAAAATAATGAATACATGGTACATCGTTACTGACATTGCCAAGTCATGTTTGGAGCAAGCAAGTCTAATGTATTTTATAAAAACTTTTCTGATAGAACAAGGCGCGTACCTTAAGTTCTTAATGTGGTTTATTTCACTTAATTTTATATTTGTAAAATATATCGATCACTTCTGTATCAAAAAATACATAAAATTAAAAGTTGATATGACTTGTTTGACATGTTATGGAAATAATATAATCTCCAGAACATTCTGTACTAGTGAATATAAAAATCTTCATGAAATATGTTTCAGTTGAAAAATCGAAGGGCGGACCTTCTTCAGAGGAATTGCTGCACATGCTAGGTCAGTGTGATTTGAGCAACAGTTTATGCTCAACACCCTGTATGTCCCCATCACCTTCTTTGATGGCTGCTGCTCGACTCAAAGCTAGTAACGTAGCTTTCTTGAACCAGGCTCAAGATGCTGAACGGCCCTGAGTTTTCTTGGATTCCTATTTTAAAGACTGCTTGCAACTTCGACTTTGTTATTGTAATTTTTTTAGTTCCTCGTTACATATGGACTTTTGAATTTATCTCAGAGTTTGTTAAATCTCCTTTTATTATACATGGTTTATTCACTGTCTTCCTTAATTTATTGAATTATATTTTTTTAGGGCATCTGAAAGTGTAGTTGAACCTCTATAAATTATATAATGATGCAGCTTGAATTATGGAGACTTTGAGTTAAAAAGTAGGCACTAGATGGAGCGGTTTGTTACTTTGTGATAGTTCATTTTAAAAATGGAATAAATAAAAAATTAGTTCGTTTTCTATCATCACTTTTTTATTATTAAGGAGGTAGTGAACTGAGTTTAGTAGTACATTTTATATACACCAATTTGAAAATATAATAAAACTACGAAACTCGGGTCATTGTATCTTCAATAATTAAAAAGACAGAAAAGGAAGCAATTTCTTCTTTATTCCATTTTTATTAAATTAATGTAAAATTTACTAGGGAATACCTCCATTATTTTGCAGCTTCCATATAGTCTAATAAGTGGTTTATTTTAATTTTTTTTGGAAAATTCTCACCTTTAAAACCTGTATATTTCAAATTATAGGGCATATCAATTTGTAGAGGTTTGATTATGTACTTGTAGAAATAGTAGAAGATGAACTGTATTTTTCCATTATTATTTCACTAGTTTTAATATAAAGAGATATAAAGTAATGTAAAATATAAAAAGTTATATGTATATCCTGAGATGTTGACTTTTTTAATGGCTCAAATACATTTATCAACAGTTTTGATTTTTAAGAAAAGTATTATAATATAACAATTTTCTTCTGTTTCTAGTGTTTATTCAACCTTCAACTCTTTATTCAATCACAGTACTTCAGTAAGTTTATTTGGATTGTGTAAATTGACCCACTTGTCTTGAAAATACATAAAAATTTAAGTACTCTTTTTCAGTGTAGGGAAACCACACAAAGATGAATATCATCTCATTAACTTACAGCGTAAACACAACACTATATGTAGCGTTAAAAAAAAGGTTAAATCGTATAGGAATTTAGTTACTATACTGTGTTATAAAAACAATAATTAATAAAACAAATACTGGTTTATACAGGTGGTCTATTTTTTACAGAATAACTTTAATAGTCGATACAATGTTCAATCGTTCAACATAGGTCCGCAAACACTTCATAACCCAGTTCTTGACCAGCTACAGGATAAAACACCTTTCATCCGTCCATATTACTCAAAAAATTTTGTATTTTCTTTGAACTTATTGGGTAACCATTGGCAAAATTCTAATCTGCGTTCTTTATCACCCCGAGGCAAACATTGCACAGATGGCAGATGATAAGCATGTCTAAGATCTCTTTTCAAAATTCAAAAAATTTTGGTTTTTCATTTCGCAAGCATGCAAGAAATTCGCCTAATGCACTGTATTCAAAATACATGTGAACAGAATTGAGAAACAACAATGTTATTGCATCCATAAAAAGTTCTATTAGAAGATGGTGTATTTGTACAACAGAATGGTTCACATTTAGAACATTTACTTAAATTTTTTCATTGAGTTTTTAGAGTTAAGCTTTTTTGGATTATGTAAATAATAAAATAATTTTGTATATCAAAATTTCTTGAACAATTCCAATGCAGATTAAAATCTTTCTTTTGATTTTTTCTTGAGAATGATCGTAAGTACGAAAAAAACAATATACAAAGAAGGCTTTCAAAGAAATCGTACTATGGAAAAAGGTCAGTGATGTAGGACAAAAAGTTTTGGGGTGGAAAAAGGAGAGTAACCTTGAAAAAAGTATCATCCTATAGATTCTCACAACAATTCTGATCACCATTTCATTTAAACATCCAAAAGTACCTCATCCCTCAAGTTTGATCTGAATATCTCGGAAAGTACAATAGTTGTTACGAAATGTCGAAAATAATGAAAACTAGAACACCCCTGTAGCAGGATTATGAAAATTTCGTAGACCTACAAGTATGTTCACTTTTGTATTGGAATTGAACATTCTATTCACTGTTGAAATTATTCTACAATAAAGTCCTGTCTAACACAGATGAGTCAATTGTTTCCCTCATCAACAAATTCTTGACAATTTAAACTTTAGAACTTTTAGAATACCACAATGCAAGGCTACTTTAACTCCTATGGGAGTTGGTGTGATGGTAAATATGGCGAAAACCTATATCCAATTACATTCCATTTTTTAATCCAGCGATTTCTATAAAATTTTTATTGAACAAAATAAAATAGGAAACACAAGAAATTAAATAGAACGCAAATAATGGAAAAAATTTTATCATATCTTAGTGTATCCCCCTAATGAGTAGAAAACGCTAATATGATTATTACCTTTGAAAAAAACAGCATCAAATATTGAAGGCTATGTTATGCAATCGCTGAAAACAATATAATCATTTTTATAGAAAAAATGTGCTTTGCAGGATTAATCCATGATCATTCTGAAAATATCTCAATTGATCTAGTAGATACTAGCTAGGCAAAGCCTAATTTGTCTATTTTCAACACGCCCACTTATATTCCTCCTGGAGATCAAATCTCAAACAACTGACCACACTGAACAAGTAAATTATTGGAGAGAAAATCAAAGAAAAATATTGATTAATTGGATTTTGGAATTCTGAAAATTTGAAATGTATAAATTTCAGTGGGGTTTAATTCCCTTTTATTCTAATTAATTTCAAGGGAAAGGATAAACCCAAGGATATAAAATAATTAACCACTCACAATCTTCAAAAATTTATTGATATTTACGGAGCAAGATGAATTCTACTAAACATTATAAAAAATCCACACATCTAGATAATTTGTTCTATATTTTCACTCACAACCTTTTTCTCTAATAAACATTTATTATATGAATTTTCGAAGTTCAAAGAAAACATCGTGAAAATTTCATGTGAAACAAAATGTTAATTTGAGATAACTTTTTTTTTTATCTTTGTTGCACGACTACAAGAATTTGGTGACTAATTGTTATGTTCTTCCATTAGATTAATCACAGCCAAGAAGTAACATGTAAATGGCAACACATTAAGTAAGTGAAAAACAAGTGACACAAATGAGAAATACTTTTGCAAAGTCATTTTTTTAAACATTATTGTTGTTCCATATAAAACAGTTTCTTTCTTAACACGTAAAAAAAAATATTTCAAGTTATATGTAGTATTATTATAAATGAAAGAGTGACTCCTAAAGTGAAATTTAGGTGCTTTTATTGGAGCAGTATTCAAATTAACTCATGAAAATTATCCATAGTAAACATATGTTATCAGCTGGATTGACAATATATGTTATCATTTCATATGATTCATGAATTTGTATTCCTAAAAATAATTCACCTTATTGAAACTTTTAAAACAGTGGATTCAAAATATAGTTGATAAAATCATTTCACAAGTGAGTACTAAATTGAAAGTATGTGATCATATTGGATGTTCCATTTAAAGTAAGATAGTTCAAATAAAGATACGTTAGTTTTCATATTATTACAAATATTTCAGCTATACACACAAATTCTGAAAATTCAAGAGCCATTTTAGGTACAACAACAATAATTTAAATCCAATAATGACTTTTTCAACAAAATGCTCAAAAGAATACATATAAGTGATATGTACTTGAATTACAGACGTAAAAAATATTATAATACAGTATGAACCTCCTAATCAAGCATGAAGAAAAATAAATTCGATACAGTCATAATTACACTTATAATATCTTGGTCAATTCTCTCATCCAACAAAATAAGATACTTCAATCAACTGTCAAATAAAATCCCAAGAATTTATTCAATAAAATAGTAATTTCTGTCATCGAAACTCAAGGAAATCATGTAATACAAAGAGAATTATAGCAAAAGCTTTATAATAATTAAAATCTAAGCACTCATCTTTAATGATTTGGTTTTGAAATTGGCAGTAGAATTTGATAATAAATCGACTAATAAAAATTTCCAATTCAACTATAACCATCAACTAGACTTTACGTTCCATGGAGAATCGTTATAATACCATGAAGGTTCTGTTAAAGGGTACAATAGGTAAATCCAAGAAATTAAACCAACAAAAAACAAAGAGGTAATAATAATTTTCTTAGCACCCTTATAGTTCGCAACTTCCTCGAAATTAGGGAAACCCATGTGGTTACAAAAAGCATGAACTATGAAGATTGAAGCGAAATGACCAGTTCTTAGGAAAATAAATGCAGAGTAAGCCCCAAACAGTGTGGTGAATACGAATTGAATACCTGAAAATAATTTAATTTTTAGAATACAGCTAGAGATTAATTAATCATGAAAAATAAAGTACGATCACCAAGAAATTATGCACGGACATCCGCGTTATTAGTACTAATAACAATAATAATAATAACATGCTTTATTTCAAGAAAAGCAAAACAAACATCACAGATCATTATCATCTACTTGAAATGAAATAGTTTTAACAAGGGTCTGCACTCAGATTACATAGTTCATGAAGTCCTCCACTCTATAGCGTTCAATCTTTAGCAAGAGCTTGTATATATATTGTTTTAAATTAATTAAGGTCAGCTCTCCTCTTATGTGGTCGACAATTTTATTGTTATATTGTATGTCCTTTCTCCGTTAGGGTTAGTCTATGCCTTGGCTATTTTATTGTGGTTATCCTTATTTTATATTGACTATTTTCTCTGTGAAGAAATGCCTATTTTTGAAAACAAAAATCAGGCATTCTTGAATATTCATTACAGTTAGAAGACCATTTTTTTGAAATGCCCCTCTAAAACTTTTAGCCCTTTTCAGACCAAATATCACACGAATGGCTCTCTTCTGCATCTTTAACACACTCCTTATGTTATTTGAGTTTCTATAAAACATTAGTCCATACCTCATTTTTTACTTAAAGACTGCCATATATTACTCTTAATGATGTAGTACAGTACTTAGGTTTGTCCTCAGATAAGAAATATATTCGCCCTAATTGAGAGAATACAGAGTTCTATATAGGGCGCACATAAAGGTCTTGGTATAGTTGAGTTTCTTCCATGGCAGAGAAACTATTTCTGCTTTGATACCTACTCAATAGAAGATTGAAGAAAATAAAGCACAAGACTTCGCGAACAGAAAGTGCTTGTAACAGAGCCTTAGCATGGTATGTCACTTTCATCTTAGGTGTTATATAGATGAATATATTAATACACAAAATGATAATATGTGAGTGAAAGAGAATAGAATAAATCTATCATAGAAAATATATATCAGATATCAGAAACAAGTCTCCCAAAAAAGTAATCAGCTTTGTGAAAGAGATAACTAACTCTAAGATGCTTCAACTGTAAAATCACCCATATTTTGTATTTATTTCAGAAATTTCAAATTATACATACATGAAAGCTGCAATGCTGCCCTAAATGTGAATCCCATTTTTCTTCTTTCTTGTAGGTGGTGGAAATGAGCTGTGAAGAAAAGTACATCAATTTAGAATAATATTTTTTAAATATAGGTGGAGGGCAGAAAATATGAGCTCTAAAAATGCTTTGAATTAAGTAGTGCTATAAATTGAGTTAGGTGATACTTGAATGCTTTTCTTGTTCTAGCTAAATAAAATTTTCACATAGAGAAAACACCTGCTAAAAGTACGTAATCACAAAGCGGTCTAGCTGTGTGTGAAAGGTTTTTAACGCGATATCGAGAAAAGGATGATGATTTCTTAAGTAACATTGCCACCTGTGATGAGACATGGGTGTCTCATCACATTCCAGAATCTAAACAAACAAGCATGGAGTGAAGACAACCTGAAGAGGCTCCACTTCAAAAAGCCAAAACTATCTACACGATAAGTTCTTGCAACTGATTTCCTTTATGAACAATGTACGATCAATGCTGAATATTATTGCAAGCTCCTTAATGAGGTGAAGTCATTATCAAAGTAAAAGCAAGGCATATCCATCCGAATTGGATTCTTTATCATAACAACGCTTGATCACCCTCGAATCTCATGAAGAAGAAATTATTGTTTCCAAAACATGTGATGAGACATGGGTGTCTCATCACATTCCAGAATCTAAACAAACAAGCATGGAGTGAAGACAACCTGAAGAGGCTCCACTTCAAAAAGCCAAAACTATCTACACGATAAGTTCTTGCAACTGATTTCCTTTATGAACAATGTACGCTCAATGCTGAATATTATTGCAAGCTCCTTAATGAGGTGAAGTCATTATCAAAGTAAAAGCAAGGCATATCCATCCGAATTGGATTCTTTATCATAACAACGCTTGATCACCCTCGAATCTCATGAAGAAGAAATTATTGTTTCCAAAACATGTGATGAGACATGGGTGTCTCATCACATTCCAGAATCTAAACAAACAAGCATGGAGTGAAGACAACCTGAAGAGGCTCCACTTCAAAAAGCCAAAACTATCTACACGATAAGTTCTTGCAACTGATTTCCTTTATGAACAATGTACGCTCAATGCTGAATATTATTGCAAGCTCCTTAATGAGGTGAAGTCATTATCAAAGTAAAAGCAAGGCATATCCATCCGAATTGGATTCTTTATCATAACAACGCTTGATCACCCTCGAATCTCATGAAGAAGAAATTATTGTTTCCAAAACATGTGATGAGACATGGGTGTCTCATCACATTCCAGAATCTAAACAAACAAGCATGGAGTGAAGACAACCTGAAGAGGCTCCACTTCAAAAAGCCAAAACTATCTACACGATAAGTTCTTGCAACTGATTTCCTTTATGAACAATGTACGCTCAATGCTGAATATTATTGCAAGCTCCTTAATGAGGTGAAGTCATTATCAAAGAAAAAGCAAGGCACATCCATCAGAATTGGATTCTTTATCATAACAACACTTGATCACCCTCGAATCTCATGAAGAAGAAATTATTGTTTCCAAAACATGTGATGAGACATGGGTGTCTCATCACATTCCAGAATCTAAACAAACAAGCATGGAGTGAAGACAACCTGAAGAGGCTCCACTTCAAAAAGCCAAAACTATCTACACGATAAGTTCTTGCAACTGATTTCCTTTATGAACAATGTACGATCAATGCTGAATATTATTGCAAGCTCCTTAATGAGGTGAAGTCATTATCAAAGTAAAAGCAAGGCACATCCATCCGAATTGGATTCTTTATCATAACAACGCTTGATCACCCTCGAATCTCATGAAGAAGAAATTATTGTTTCCAAAACATGCATCAGACACCAAAGTTTTAGTTGATAACAAGTGTAGTTACTCGCTATCTAAGGCAAATATCCTGTGTACATAGAACTTTAATTCATACATACTACACCTCAGTTACTTGAGTAAGCAAGCCACTTACAGCTTTTTAAAATAAAAAAATATTCTTCTTGAAATAATCCATTGGTAGTCACTAATATTCAAGTAAATGAAATTAAGCTGAAGTGTGAAAAGCCCCCAGGTACCAAATTTTAGTATCATATTATCACAGAGCTCGAAATTATAATCATTATTATAGGCGATATTTTCAGACAAAAAAAATTTCAATTAACTTTTATTTGGAAATCAACTAAATGTAACTTAAGGAAAATATTAAGAGAAATTACCATAGCAAAATATATCATTACCTGTCCCAAATAATAGAGGAGCAGTAAAAACTACAGTCAAAGGAGGAAAACACTGTAACAATAATGGCATCATACACGATCTAAAGGTGAACTCTTCAGATAAAGGTGCCACCAAAAAATTTCTTATCCATAGTAAATTCTTAAAACTAGAAATCCAATGCATTGGCTCTGAAAAAATTAAGGAATATTCAGTTAATTTAACCGATAGTTTAGACCTACAAAAAACAAATATCCTATCGTGTGTACAAGTATGAAACTGGATTTTTTATGTGAAAATTTTACATCTGTTGTTTGAAAATGATGTAAAATATTTCATTCAAAATAATCTCCATTGCAATTTTTACATTTTTCCACCTCTCTGGCAGTGTATGACTGACATGCCAAAAAAACAGTTCTTTTTTTGAAGCGAACTGAGAAAGTATCCCAGTGATGCAGATAAATGAATGATAGGGCATTATATCATGGAGTAAAATGACTTTGTGTTGCCTTTTTCCATATTCCAGTCGTTTTTTACAAAATGCTCGATTCAAATCGATCATTTGCTGTTGACAGCAACCAGGGTTAATGGTTTCATTAGGTTTTAGCAGCTCATAATAGATTACACCCTTCTTATCCAACCAAACATAGAACATGTCTTCTTTCCAAACTGATTGAATGAATTCACCCATGATTCTTAGGATTCTCAAAATATATTAATTTTTCATCACCTGTCCTGATTCGATGGGGAAATAACTCTTTTTTGGATACAAGCAGCATTTTTTTTGGATCTTCTTGCTAGCTTTCATCAGTTCATACAAAACCCAATTTCCCATTTCTGAATCTTTCTGGGTCACATTCAATGTATTCGCGAGTCCTTGTTGAGTTTGAGTATCATCTTTATCCAATAAAGTTTGCAATTTGTTATCTGCGATCTTTTCCGGTGGTTTCTCACACTCTCGTTTCTCGTGGCAAAATCACCAATTTAGAAATTTTTGAACCACCCAAAACATGGTGTTTTACCGAGAAAAACAGAAAATCAATGCTGTCCGCAAATCTTAGTTCATAGGCACATAACTCAACATGTTTAAGGTTACAGAAGAATATATTGGTGTATGGAACTTGGATTATGTGTTGAAAATCTTTGTCAGCTGTAAGAGTGAAATGATGGTGTTACAGTAGCGGACTTAGTCCCTAAACTGACGGCTGGCACCATATAGGAAAATTCCAGTTTCATACTTCTGCACCAGTTATTTCCTTATATTTGTTGATTATGGTGATATAAATACTAAAATCTAATGGAATTAACTACCCTTCTCATATTCTATGAATAATCCAAGCTACAAACTTTTGACTAATAAGTATCAGTACCTGTGTACAGTTTTAAGTAACCGTTGCACGTTTGCATTGCAAGAGGTCCTAAAAATAGTACCATCGTTAAAAACCATGGCATAAATATCCCCTGCAGCAATCCTTTGGTTCTCAGTCCCAGAAGGATATGCAAAGGAACCTTCAAAAAATATAAGAACGCGTTTGAATACTATCATACACTATTCAAGAAAATATTACCTTGTCCAATATTGACTTGTTAATGCCAATATATAGAAATATTGGTGATATAAAAAACATTATAAGTACACTTATGAATCTTTTTTTCACTACATCTGGATGATCTCTGTAAATGAAAATAGTTAAAATATTTGATTCATAAAAAAAATAAAAATCGATTCTTTTATAACTCCCTGAAGAAACAATTAGAAATGAAAAATGTCTTTTCATGCTTGTTATATTCCTTGGAAGAGAATTTTTGCAATATTTTAAATATTAAGTATACATTTTGACTTGATGTTTAAAAATTTTTCAAATTGCATTTTGTAGAGGTTTAATAGAATAATTCTGCATAATATTTGAAAATATGAAAAAAAATTTAATTATCTGAACAGGGTGAAGTTTTTAAAAAATATTTCTATTTGACGTCTGTAATTCCCAATTCATTCACCCGCCACTGTTATAGGTCCGGTTTCCGGACCTTCAGTTTTGACATTTGTACAAAACAAGTGGAGAGATGTCTAGAAGAAGAGGGAAGTGCAGAAAGGGGGGCGTCCTGCATGTCGTAGGTAGCAGTTACTTCATTGTTCCAAAATAAATTAGAATAGTTTCACAAAAGTTCAAAATTTTAAATTTTTACCTGTTATGTGCAGTTCTCCATATATACAAACTTCCTACATAAAAGACGGATAAAAGAAAACATATTAATACCGAAATTAAACAATTGAATTTATCATCGCATTTCAACTCCATTCTGACATTTCTTATGTCACGTGACTTGTGTGCAGCGGTTTGTATTGGTCGAACGGGTCGATTTGCCGTCTGTCTGCCAGGCTACCTTCCTTTCCTAGGGAACATTGGAACGGTTGTGAAAATGGCTGCCGAAGTTGGTTTTGTGTCCTTTGTTTAGTACTCTTTTTGAGGTGTTTTAGTGGTAGTGAAAATGCCGAGCGCTTCTTTCACGGCCTCCAGGTCGTATGTGAGAAGATCGAGAAGAAAAGGAGCTAACAGAATCCCCACACCTTCTAGAACCACGTCTGGTAAGATTGCCATATAGTCTGAAAATTAACTGTGAGCTCATGGTATTTGGTACTAAATTGATTCATCCAGTAAATTGTCAATTTATTGGCTCATTGTTTCCAGCCAGGGTCCGTCCTAAATTTGAGTATTGATTTCAAATTTTATTTTTTGTTTTGGTTTTGTAAGTCATGTCTGATAGGTTTTAAATGTCATTACATTCCACAAAATAAAAATAACAGTGAAACCCACATAGCGGTCCCAGATAAACATAACTAATCGCCTATCATATACTGTAGAATGTATTTGTAAATTAATGAGAAGATGAGTTCAAAAGCCAACTGTTATTGGAAATAAACTGCTAATAGGAACAGTGATTATTTTTATTTCATCCCAGTATGTACACACAAATTTTATTTGAACATCTCCCTTTCAATTATAAATTAATAAATCAATCATAAGTATGAGATATATAACCGGAATAAGCGAATAACCTTTTGTTAAATACTTTGTTAAGAGATTTTTACAATGTCTTCATTTTGGAAAAAATAACCTATTTTAATTTCCTCTCATCTGTTCTATAATTGATTTCAGATGAAAATTCTTTGTTGCAGATAGGAACATGTCAAACTGGATTTATTGATTGAGTATAAAAATGAATTCAAACATTATAGAAAATTGTTTCAATTGACAAAAACTAAAACAGTAATATTTTTAAAGTTCAGTAAAAGCTAATAACTATTTGATTTCTCAGTTGAGCAAGTTTGGATATTCCTAAAATTTTTGCAGGTCAATTTTCTCAGTGATTAATTATTAAATATTAACAACTTTGTAATATTTTGACAGTTTGTTCAACCAAGAATTTAAAATTGTGACGCACCTGATGTGCTGTTGTCAAATATTTGAAATCTATAAACTATTCAGATCATTTCAATATTAAAAAGATTGTCTTTTCATGAATATTATAATTCAAAAAATTTAAATTCCATAGTAAAATATGTTTATTTGAAATTTTCGACATCAAATGGGAACCAAAATGTCATTTAAACGTCAGTTTTCAAAAATTTCCAATTGAAAATGCAAAAGCATCAACCAATAAGGAAGTTCATTGATGTTAATGACATAATGTGTCAGTTTTTATCTTCTATACATTTCAGATAATATGAATTAGTGTCGTTCAAATGTTCAGATTTATGAAAATATTTCAATTACTTCTATTTTTGTATAAGTATATGAATGAGATTAATCTGATGAACAAGAGTAGAATACTGATTAATAATGAATGAAAAATTCAGTTATATCACTTCTAATATTTTATTTCCTTTAGTGTATGTATCAGTTCAGAATATTCTGTACCACTTGCTTCAAATTAGGATGTTTTCTTTATTTGTGAAAGAAAAACCATAGAAACATTCCATTCTTTTATAGTGTATCTATCGTGAAGTCTTCTTTCATATATAACAGAAACTGCAGCTATACAGTTAGAGCCTTTGATTTCGAACTGAAATATCCAGAGTTCTCAATTTTATTTAGGGAAGGAATTTTTTTAGTGAAACTGGCTGAAAAATGGACAATGCTGTTCTTAAGATAATGACGAGACACAGAAACACAACTGAAGATCTAAGAATTTTTTTAAATCATTATTTCATTAGTATTTTTCATTTAGTCGCAGCAAATCATGTTAATGTAGGAAATTTTATAATTTATTTAAGGTGTCACGTTTTACAAGATAAGAGCAGTAAACTGATACGAAAAATAAAAACAAGTCCGATATAATTTTGGCACAACCATTTACATTTTTTATACAAATAAACATTGAAACCCATATTTTGAACATTGTTAATTGAAGAACTTGAATTCAAACAAGGTCTTGTTCAAATTTTGATCAGGTAAAATTCAATTTTCATATCTAATTCACTAAAATTATTATTTAAAACTGAATCTATAATCATCACAAGGTTTTATTCCCTCTATTTTTTCATATAATCTATTTGCCAATTGTATCCAAATTTATGCAACACAAAGGAATCTAGCGTTCCTTTCAGGGTTAATTTTTCTGATAATTTCATACAAGCATTTTAAAGTGTGCATGAGATGACATGTTAACTTCAATAAAATCGTTTTACAATATCCAAATTGCAATTAGATGAATGCAGCATCAGATTTGTGCTGGATTCAATGCATTTCAAGCAGCTGGGACCGAAAAAGAATCAAGTCTCCTCTGGATACGCAGGGTGTAACAGGGTTTTTATACAAATGAGCAAATTTTAATTCTATTTTGTTAAATTATTCCAGAAAATTTTGAACTTAAACTATTTTTGCTTAGAAGAGAACTACAGCAAGGAAGATTTTTTAGTGGCGGCTTTGACAAGCCGCCACTATTGTGTCAAAAATTAATAGTGGTGTCTGTGCCTGAGTTAGCATTAGAATTTATTATTATCCAGAATGCTCCTCTCAAGTGGTATAGGAGCTTTCAAGATAATATGATCTCTCATATCTACAGTGAATGACAAACATTCCAACTTCATTTTCTTTAATTTATAGGGTTATTGTTTTTGATTTGACATTTTCCGCCAACAGAACCATGTGAACCGGTCTGCCACCTCATGAATAACATTCCAGCACCTACACCTGCAGCACCTGCGGGAGGTTCTTCGGGCGGACCATCCTCCTCTTCTTCCCTTGGTGCTGGTCCCAGTGGCGGAGTGGGCGCTATATCCGCTACACATCATCACTCGCCCTACGATCTGCGCCGTAAGTCGCCTTCACATCATGACGCCCTGCCGGGTGTTTCCGGCCCCAGCACCAGCGCAGCAACAGCCGGCTCGCCCACTTCCCCGGCCACGCCCACAGCTCCCGCCCAAGGTTACTCCTCAGTAATGCTTCCGGCCAGGAAGCGCCCGCGGAGAACCTGTTCGACATCTTGCGAGGGTAAGTTCATCTTCATCTGGATAATACAATTAAAGAACGACTAAAGAAAATATTGGTACCACTGTATAGCTTGATAGAAAGTTTTCTGTGCAGTGTACATACTCTGCAGATGGTACTGCCCATCAAATGAAGTTCTGCAGATTTATAACTAACTCTCAGATCCAGTGCTATAAAAAGGGGCCAATGACCATGCTCTCAATAAGATAAAAGGTGGAACCTGTAATCATACAGTGTTGTGATGTTTTGTATATGAGAACACTGTTATGTCACTTGCATCTGTCAAGGCTATAAAAACATAACCTATTATTCTCTGCTTGATGAAAATGGATATTCGGAAATTCAACACAAAGTTTTTTGTTTCATCATACAAACAATTTTTGACCAAAAATGACACTCGATGAATATCAAAAGGTCGAAAAGATTGTCACAATCTTTTATGATCAAAAAGTAACAGATTAAGTACCCAAAATTTGATAAGGACCAAATTGAAAAATAATGACTTAAACTGAACAACTCTTTCCTACATACCTGGCAAGATCAAAGTGAACAAAACCGCCTTGTTTTCCCAATATGTGATTTTCAAAAGTTTACACACCGAAAACCCGATTTTTATAATACTTCAATTTTGTTCCATTACTATTGCGAATTTGATACATATCTTCAAGGAGTTCTGTATTTTCAGTGTTCACCAATTCTGCCGCTCATTACCTGCAATACGAACTTCCTGATGAAGTCTTGCTCACCATTTTTAACTACTTGTTAGAACAAGATTTGTGCCGTGTTAGCCAGGTTTGCAAGCGTTTTCAAGCCATAGCCAACGATACAGAAATTTGGTGAGTAATCAATCTATTAACATTTATTTTATGAAATGCAAGAGGAATATTTTTTTTAATGCTATTGTCAATTAAAATATATTGTATATCTAAATTTAATTGGGTCTGAATTTAACTTGAACTAAGAAAAATTGTTGTGAAATATTTGAGATATGATTGGGATCAAGTTCTTACCATTAAAACTGATGGTGGAATGAGATATACTGCGTGATCCAAATTGAAATTCTAATACTGAGATCTCTGCATCTACTGGAGTTATAATAAAGTGGATAGCACATTTTCTAAATGGAAATTAGTCATATTCATCTTATTAGCATAATTCCTATTTTTATGAACTATCATGATAATTTTAAACATAAACGAATGGAGATTTTTCATAGAAAAATTTTTGATTTGTGAAGTTTTATTTTGTGAAGTTCTTTACACAAAGCTTAATGTTTCCTGATTAAAATATATATATATATATATATCCTGGGGCAGGTATTTTCAGCTGAAATGGAAATGTTTACAAGTTTTCCTATTCTTATATATTCCAAATAGGGTAGTGTCTTCTGTGACTACTAGTATCTTCTTTCAAATGAATAAATTATCATTTATTTAAATATTGAGTATTGCAAATGAAGACCTGCTGCCCCCTGCTTAATCTAAGTCATGGCGTTAATATCAAAGATGTAGAAGTTTGATAATGATATTGTTGATTACTTTTTTCAAGTGAGAATATGTTAACAGGGCTATGTAATTTGGAAAATAATAATAGTAAAAATAACAAATTTTGGATTAAATCATGTTGAATGACTTTCTGATATGAAAATTGAGGAATTTCCTAGCACAAAAGATGAATGAATTAAAATAAAAAATCAACAATGTAAGTTACGTTCAATGAAAAAATATGGGCTAGGTGGCTTATTACAATTTCATCTAATGTTTAATATTTTTTATAGGAAGCGACTTTATCAGAATGTTTATGAATACGATCTTCCTCTGTTCAATCCTGCACCTTGCCGTTTTGAGTTTGTCAGTCCAGAAGAATCTGAATTAGCCAATCCTTGGAAGGAATCTTTCAGACAATTATATCGAGGTATACATGTTAGGCCTGGATATCATGAGATGACTTTCAAAGGAAGAAATATTGTTTATTTCAATACAGTCCAGGTTTGTAAGACTAATATATTACTCCTATTCATCACATTTAGTAGAATCCTAATATATTAATTTATTTAATTCTTTCCATAATTTAAACCTCGTCTCAAATAATAATTTTTATTTCGAAATATTCAATTATGAGCACATTGCATCCAGTTTAAACATAAACCTTTCAGAAACTACTCTGAGAAAGCTTGAAAATCAATGCAAGTCATTGCTTGGGGGTGTAAATAACTTACTGAAATCTGGACATTGTTTTTCATGAACGGCTAGCCAAATACTCAGTTGTTACTTCAAAAACATTTGCGATGTTTATCCAATCGTATTAGAAGTTCTTAAATGCAAAAGTTGCAAATCTGGTAATTTTGATCTTTACAACTCGTAGCGATCAGGAAGACCAACAATAATGTGTAAAGGCAGAAGTGGAAATAAATCAGTATTAGGCAATCAAGGAACTGTTAAATGCTCTTAAACCAGCTTTTGTTGGCCATCCAAAAACATAAGCAGCAGATCGGTAAAGTAAGCAGAGGTGTTTTCGCAAAAAACAAGATAGAAAGAGAAAAATTTTGCTGTCTGCACCCTTAACATCAAAATCAGTATAAGTTTTGGAATATCCATTAATGCAAATGGCCTTTTATTATATAAACGAATTTTTCTAAAATAGTTTGTATTGATTTATTGTATCTCAGCATCTTTTCCACAAAATATAAGAAAGTATTTGATTCTTCCTTAGAATATTATCTTTAAAAACTTCATTTTTTAATATTTGAGGTTTGTTCGAATCATTCACTAAATGAAAACATTAAAATAAACTCCTTTTTAAATTGAGTTATCACAACTGAGATTAAATATAAAGACACTTAGTTGTGATTGATCTTACACTCGGATTAATTTCAATATCAGTTTGAAATTGATTTGAAACATCATTAACAATTATATTTACCTAAATTAGTCTTTATTTGATGAAAATCCATTTAAAGTTATATTTTAAATATGGTTATTTAAGTGATTTATAGTGAATTTATCACAAATTTCATGACACAGTTAATACATCCAAATTAACAATATGATTATTCATTATTGAACGATTTCGGCCGTTACTATTTGGTAGTTTTTTATTTAATGAATTACCAAATAGTATTGCCCGAAACAGTTCAATAATAAAAAAATGTGAACTATCTAAATCCAAGCATTTGTAATGAAGTTGCCATTGGAGAAATTTTATCTAATAATCAATTGCAGGGAGCTCTTGAATATGCTGATGAAAGAAGTGGTAGCAGTAGTTCATCAGGATCAGTATCGAGTTCAAGCAATAACTCTGAGGCTAACAATCAAGGGGCTCTGATATTTCTACATACCGGAACATACAACGGGGAATTTCTTGTTATTGATTCTGATATTGCACTGATAGGTACAGTATAAAATATTATGGAATGAAATCGTTTATTCACTTAAAATTTTTGAGTTGTCTTTATCTTTATTTTATAATTCTTATTATAAAGTTAACCTTTCATTGTTATGGAAAAAGTTATAAATATTCATCAGTTTATAATAAGTATAGATATTTGAGTTTTGTTGTTAATTCCATCAATTCAATAAAAACTCTTATTTAGGAATATTATTGTGTACATGTTAAATTAATTGGAATTTATCATAACATTTACTTGAATTTTTCTATGTTTAAGACACAGAAATTCTTATTCTTTTAAATTATAATATATGATGGACATCGAAATTAATATTACTTTTTCATAAGGTTTCTATGATAAAAATTGTCTACAAATTTTTTACCTTTTCAGGGGCAGCTCCAGGAAACGTCGCTGAATCTGTAATATTAGAAAGGGAATCTGAATCCACGGTAATGTTTGTGGAAGGTGCTAAAAACGCTTATGCAGGTCATTTAACCCTTAAATTCTCACCTGATGTAACATCAACTGTACCCCATCATAAACATTATTGCCTAGAAGTTGGTGAGAATTGTAGTCCTACAATAGATCATTGTATCATCAGAAGCACATCTGTGGGTGAGTATTGACATGATGTTAAGTCTTTTCGTGAAGATTGGCTGTCAAGGCAGAGGACTGGAGATGAAAGTCCTAATTTCCGTATGAAAAAACCTAGAGATTTGAAATTTTCGGGGTAGGTTTTGAGTCTACAATATATAAGTTATTTTCTAATGGTTCCTGAGATATCCTCATTTGAAATTTTATTTTTCAAAAATTTACAAGTCCAATGGACAAATTTAGTATTTAGATGTGAAATAACGATACCAAGGCTCATGCATAATTTTGTGAAGATACATTACAAAAATTTTCGAATTTTTTTCTTATCTGATTTGTTCAATATATCCTATTTCTATTCTTTCTTGTCAATATGTAAAAATGCAGATCAAAGGGAAAGGGATTGGGCCTCTTAACTATGTAATTTTCATTTTCGTGAAATTTTCCGTTTGTTCAGGAGTTCTAAAATTGCAAAAAAAGATATTTTTGGATGACAGACTTGATCATAACTGTTTCAATGAGTAATTCGGAGATTTGAAATTTTCAAGATAAATGTACTGTTGGAACAAGTGTGCAAAAACTTCTGACTTTGCATCAATGCTTTTCTAGATTTTTAATGCATAAAATCGAGATTATAGGACATCCATATTGGCTGTTCTTCTACGGAATTTCGTTCTGTATGGAAAAAATTCGTGTTGAAATAAATTCTAACTGCATGAACACTTTAAAAAGAAATAATGTAAAAACTTAAAATTTTTAGGGTAAGATTTAAGCTGAAATGTATATTTTAAGTTTGCAAAATGGCAAAAATCCTGTCCTTGGATCTGAAAATATGAGAAATTTTGATTCCTCAATAGCTCAATACATTAAGAGTTTACCAAGTTGAAATCAAGTCTTTCCTTATGTCAGAAGTGCCCTTCTTGGACGATCTTCACACTTATCAGAAATAGTTCTGATTATTAAAAGTGCTTCTTAAAAAAACTTTTCTTTTTCAGTTGGGGCAGCAGTTTGTGTTAGTGGTGCAGGTGCAAATCCAACAATAAGACATTGTGATATAAGTGACTGTGAGAATGTTGGCCTATATGTAACAGACTACGCTCAAGGAAAATATGAAGATAATGAAATAAGCAGAAATGCTTTAGCTGGTATATGGGTAAAGAATTTTGCCAATCCAATAATGAGGAGAAATCACATCCATCATGGTAGAGATGTTGGTATATTCACATTTGATAATGGACTGGTAAGTCTGAGTTGGTCAATAATGAAGTAAATTCAAGACTAGGCTATTCGGAAACTTTTAGCGAACTACCATGTGTAAAATAAGGGTCATATCGTAATTTACATTTATTTAAACATTTTTTTTCAACTGTAACATACTTTACTCTGTGTATGCGATAATTTTACCATTTAACCATCATATGTTTTATTACAGTGGTTTTATCTGTCCATTACAAATTATTTCATTGAGTTGTGCTGCTTTTGTAAGTTTGAATATTAAAACAAATTAATATATGTTTATCTTCTACAATTTTAATTTAAAAAATTTTTATTCAAAAAACTTTTAGAATTAAATTAATGTCTAAAACAAGCACCGCTTATATTTAATAGACGTATATAATCTAAACTCAATATACAATGTCAAATGGAATAAATGAACCAAAAGATATACGAAAGTCCCTAAAATTAATAAATAAATATTTAAAGGAGACAAAATTTGTTTCTGGTCTTGCCTTCAAAACGCCATTTGCATCTTAAAAACATGAACACACTTAAAGGACCTCTCAAAGAATATAATTTATTTGAAATATTTAATATATTTAAATATTCGAATAAGTAAATTCAGAAATCTCTCAAAGCATGCACTATATCTTCAAAAAACAAGTATAGTTTTAAGCAATTCCGTCTTCAGTCCTGAAATATATTCAAAATATCAAAATCAAAAAACTATCCCATACCAAACAACTCACCACGTGTAAATGAATAATGTTTCGAGACATAGATCATCTTTATAATTCAAGATTTATCTATGCTCTAACAGAATCAAAGAACAGTGTGAGCTATTTTTAAGGCTTACTTAAATTCATTGACATTGCATAATGAGATTTATTGAAGCCAAAATATAATTATATATTATATATAAAATAAAATAGAAAGGCCTTTTACTTGATAGAAGAAATATAACAAAATTTGAATATTAAAACAAATTAATATATGTTTATCTTCTACAATTTTAATTTAAAAAATTTTTATATTTTGAAGGCAAGACCAGAAACAAATTTTGTCTCCTTTAAATATTTATTTATTAATTTTAGGGACTTTCGTATATCTTTTGGTTTATTTATTCCATTTGACATTGTATATTGAGTTTAGATTATATACGTCTATTAAATATAAGCGGTGCTTGTTTTAGACATTAATTTAATTCTAAAAGTTTTTTGAATAAAAATTTTTTGAATTAAAATTGTAGAAGATAAACATATATTAATTTGTTTTAATATTCAAATTTTGTTATATTTCTTCTATCAAGTAAAAGGCCTTTCTATTTTTTTTTATATATAATATATAATTATATTTTGGCTTCAATAAATCTCATTATGCAATGTCAATGAATTTAAGTAAGCCTTAAAAATAGCTCACACTGTTCTTTGATTCTGTTAGAGCATAGATAAATCTTGAATTATAAAGATGATCTATGTCTCGAAACATTATTCATTTACACGTGGTGAGTGGTTTGGTATGGGTTAGTTTTTTGATTTTGATATTTTGAATATATTGAAGACGGAATTGCTTAAAACTATATTTGTTTTTTGAAGATATAGTGCATGCTTTGAGAGATTTCTGAATTTACTTATTCGAATATTTAAATATATTAAATATTTCAAATAAATTATATTCTTTGAGAGGTCCTTTAAGTGTGTTCATGTTTTTAAGATGCAAATGGCGTTTTGAAGGCAAGACCAGAAACAAATTTTGTCTCCTTTAAATATTTATTTATTAATTTTAGGGACTTTCGTATATCTTTTGGTTTATTTATTCCATTTGACATTGTATATTGAGTTTAGATTATATACGTCTATTAAATATAAGCGGTGCTTGTTTTAGACATTAATTTAATTCTAAAAGTTTTTTGAATAAAAATTTTTTAAATTAAAATTGTAGAAGATAAACATATATTAATTAGTTTTAATATTCAAATTTTGTTATATTTCTTCTATCAAGTAAAAGGCTTTTGTAAGTGTTGAAATGACTATAAATACTGTTGTTGAGGTACGAATTCGGGCGGCTAAAGAAGATGGTCTTTTATTCAAGCGATCACAACAAGCAATAAGTATAAAGTTAGTATAATATGTTAGAATACAAAAACGAATGCAAATTACAGATGGTCATAATTTTATGCTTGACAGTATACTTGAACCAAAACTGAATTTAAAACAAATTAGAGCAATTAAAACAGATTCAATCTAAATAAAAACTATTAAACTTAGTACTCTTATTTTGGTTAGTATTTAGTTCTTAAATGGAATACCATAAACAAATGTGTATTTTGGATATCCAGTGATAGTTTGCTCTTAAAGCAAATGTCAGTAACATGACAGAATGAATTTTGAATCACAGGTACGATTCTTCCAAACAAATCAATTTTATTAAAACAGGTTTTCTGTAAATAATATGTTTGACTACCAAAAAATTAAAAGATGTAAACCGTAACTTTTGATAATTGTTAACGGCCGGTTTGTAACGGCCGAAACGGTTCTTTAGAAAAAAATTAATTGAAGTATGATATGATAATTATACTAAGTATAATAAACCAAATTAATAAACCTTTGTAGATGACTTCTCAATGGAAAGCTTACCATAGGTGAATTCTTCCTAAATTCACCATAAACAAAAAGCATTTCAATTCTAATATAGCCAACCAAAATTCAATAACATTAAAACAATTGAGAACTTACATGGCACTTCCAATACTATCAGATAAACTCAACGCATTAAATAATTGAAGGAATAAGACAAGAATTTTACGTTTGATTTTCTTCATCATTTTGCAATATTCATATAAGTTTAAAGTTAATAATGATCTGTTTATTCTCAATTAATAAAGAGAACCCATAAGTAAGCACTTAACATTAGAGGCTAATTTTTTTGTGAAAGCCTTCCTTTGTTAGGTTATATATTTAATTGATCTACAATATCAGTGTCCTTTATAGGGTTACTTCGAAGCCAACGACATCCACAATAACAGGATCGCCGGATTCGAGGTGAAAGCAGGCGCCAATCCTACGGTGGTACATTGCGAGATCCACCACGGTCAAACAGGTGGAATATATGTCCACGAGAACGGCCTTGGACAATTCATAGACAATAAGATCCACTCCAACAATTTTGCTGGCGTATGGATCACCTCAAACTCTAACCCCACCATCCGACGTAACGAGATCTACAACGGTCATCAAGGAGGCGTGTACATATTCGGGGAGGGGCGTGGTCTGATCGAGCACAACAACATATACGGAAATGCACTGGCCGGTATCCAGATTAGGACTAACAGTGATCCAATAGTGCGACACAATAAGATACACCACGGTCAGCACGGCGGTATATACGTACACGAAAAGGGTCAAGGTTTAATAGAAGAGAACGAAGTATACGCTAACACCTTGGCGGGCGTTTGGATAACGACCGGGAGTACTCCAGTACTACGTAGGAATCGTATACATTCCGGCAAGCAGGTGGGCGTTTATTTTTATGACAACGGGCATGGTAAATTGGAAGACAACGACATATTTAACCATTTGTACTCTGGTGTTCAAATTCGAACGGGTAGTAACCCTGTTATCAGGGGAAATAAGATTTGGGGAGGACAGAACGGGGGAGTGCTTGTGTATAACGGTGGCCTGGGTCTGCTAGAACAAAATGAGATCTTTGACAATGCAATGGCTGGTGTTTGGATCAAAACTGACTCTAACCCAACTCTCAAACGAAACAAGATTTTTGATGGCAGGGATGGCGGTATTTGCATCTTCAATGGAGGCAAAGGGATCTTGGAGGAAAACGATATCTTCAGAAACGCCCAAGCGGGCGTGCTCATTTCAACACAGAGCCATCCTATTCTGCGTCGTAATCGAATCTTCGATGGACTGGCAGCAGGTGTAGAAATCACCAACAACGCCACTGCAACCCTGGAATTCAACCAGATCTTCAACAATAGGTTTGGGGGGCTGTGTCTGGCAAGTGGTGTGCAACCCATCGTTCGTGGCAACAAGATTTTCAATAATCAAGACGCAGTAGAGAAGGCGGTAGCAAATGGACAGTGCCTCTACAAGATATCTAGTTACACTTCTTTCCCAATGCATGACTTCTACAGATGTCAGACGTGCAACACGACCGATCGCAACGCCATCTGCGTGAATTGCATCAAAACCTGTCATGCTGGACACGATGTAGAATTCATAAGGCACGATAGGTGAGTATCTGAAAATTCTTATTAGATATCGAAATTTGGCTCAATGAAAAATATATATCTATTTAGATAAACCATCAAAGGAAAGGAATAGGTTGTAAAATACTTTCGAAGAAAAAAAATTATATTTTCTTATTTCTCTACAAAAACGAAAATTCATTATGTATAGACTCAGTGATACAGTTCGCATCAATTTACCTTTTTATACAGAAAGTGTGAAAATCACTGACTTGAAGTCAGGAGCTTTTGCTCGTTTCTTCATATCGCCCCCGATCCTCACAAGCTTAACGAAATTTTGCATTATTCTTCTTGTCCTAACCCTAAGTGTGATATTTTTGCCTAATTTCAGCTGAACATTTTAAGGATGCTATGAGAAAAAAGCTTTTCTGGAAATTTCTTTTTTTTTTAACTTTATTCTTGTTAGATTGACGAAGTAACCAATTTGAAGTTAAAACATTTGATTCAGTAAGATAAAAGAAAACATTTCAGTTAATTTGATTTTTTCAGGTTCTTCTGCGACTGTGGGGCCGGTACACTAACCAATCAGTGTCAACTACAAGGGGAGCCAACACAAGATACTGACACATTATATGACTCTGCTGCACCTATGGAATCGCACACACTCATGGTAAATTAATGTGATATGCCCTACACCGATGCGTACTAATATTGCAACCCAAATCCTTTCAGATATTGTGTTAATGTTGAAACTGTAAACAAAGACGATGAATTGTTTACACACTAATAAGAGAGTGATATGGGAGTTTAGGGGGGGAGTTTATGAAAAGACAACAGTTGATACGAAGTTGGTATTTGTCGCGGTTTTTATAGTCATAGTGTCGTGTATAAGAAAATTCACTATTCAAATCGACAGATAAAGGTTGTTTTTTATTTGTGGAGTGGTCGAACTTAATATTGGCTTTCTGAATAGCGAATATCTCTTTAGTAAATAACTGTATGTGTGATCTGGGACAACTGTTTGTATGACTGATTTTTTCCACTTTATTAGAATTAGACAATCATAATCTGGCTTCCATATCAGTTTAGGTTGTTTCTGTACATGCATATTTCAGAGGAGTTCTGCACGTCGAATATGAAGCAGTTTTAAAGCAGCTGAAGTATAGGAATAACTAGATTTCTTTAATGTTGTCCTTGATTCCTGGTTTATGATGAGAAAGGGAAGTTTTGGATCTTATATAGAGGTTGATTGTAGTAGTTCTGTGATATCACTGTGCAGAAAATTCTACTTAAATATTTCTTCCATGAATGTTTCAAATAACTTGAAATTATGTGGGTAATACAGGCGCGTAAGAGTTACCATAATGAAGTCAAAATTCTACTCTCTGTGGGAATTCATATACATCAAATATTCAGTTGAAAAAAATCAAAATCACTGGATAACCAGTTTTTATTAATCCCAGAATTTCACTAATAGGAATATAGCCATGCCTCAACAAACGTAAATTTGCCTGGATTAGATACATGTTTAGGAAACTACTACAAAATTTTCTCTACATTTACTTATGTTGTTATGTAACAATTTTTATCAGAATTGAGCACAATATACTCTTCATTCATTTCCTTATGACAACACATATGGAATATTTCTGTGATATTCTCCAATAAAATTTTATCTTTCACATTTATTTTCCTTCAGTTTGCATTAGAACTTTAGTCAGATATAACTTAATTTCATAATGAAAAGTTTTTCAAGTGTCGAAAAATCAGTTGATGAATATAAGAGCATAAATTCCTAGTGCAGTGCAGATTGGTTTTCAGGATATCAAATAAGGTGCATGCATCATTTAACATTCAAGGTGCCATATTTTATTTGGCTGCTTTCCAATATTTTTTCAAATGAATGAACAGGTGTACTCAATTCTTCAATCTTGTAATTGAGGCATTTGTTTTTATATAATCAATTTTTCTTTAAAAAAAAATATTGCACATCATTTATTGATTACCTTCATGGCCTAATAAATAGATAACTAAAAATATTTAGAGGTCTATCAACGTGATATTTTTCAAAAATCGTTAAATATCTTTATATGGTTTTGGATCTAAATGTGCAGGGAAGTAAACCTGTTCAGGTTTACTTATCTGTACATTACTTAATTCATCAGGAATCGTAATAATCATATAATATTTCACCTACATATATCACATAATTTTGGACAACTTACATTTGAAACATTTGTGACTAGAATTTACATCAGTATAAGTGTTTATATTGATTATTATTTGAAAAGTAAAACTGGATTTGTAGAGCAAAATTAAATTTTTGTTCATTTTATATCAAGGAGTGTTGAGCATAGCTTCAATAAATTTAATTTTAGTTTCAATAATTATTATGAAATTTCACTAAGAACAATCGACAAATTATGCTGCAATAATATTGAGAAATATATACTAATATATGTTAACAAGTCGAATTTTTCAAGTTGGTGAATTTTTATTTGCACAAGTACAAGCTAATTGTGCACGAGTGTATCAATATAAATGAGTTTTTTTTTTATTTGAAATTATGGCAAAGATTACACTTGAGACAGTGACTAAAGAATAAATTTTGTTCTACAATTCTGATCCTACTTGATTGGTTGATCTCTCATCTATAGAATGTATATCCAGATGAAAATCAAGTGTCAAAAAACAAATTTGACAGCATCGATAGTTTTCCAAATTCCTGATAAAATATATGCATTACTTCATATTGTAAGAAACCTTGAACTAATTTACCTCAACAAGCAAATGATACTATTTGTTCTCAAAACAAGAATATTGATAAAAACCAGTGATTTTTCCTTGTTTCGCAAGTATATTAATAATTTTTATTACCATTTATTTGTACAGTAACATAATATTGTTAATTATTTTCAATATTTTCTGTTTAAGTTTATTATTATAGGGTAATTATTTGTTATTATAAATGATAATTTTATTTATTCAATTGATGCTTTAGGATTTCTAAGGTGTTATACATGGTTTTATTGATATAATAATTTTTTCATTTAACGTTTTATCGTATTGTTTTTAATACATTATGGAAAATTCTCAGTATATCCAACATCGAAAAATAAATTCTCAATATACATGGTTATTCGTGAAAAGATTTCCCTTCACATTTCTTCAAAACTATTGATTAGGGATGAATTTTCCAAGAATAACTATAGGTAATTTGAAATTCACTAAGTAGTTTTTTTATCAATTTCTCAGTGTGATCTTCAGGTTGCAATTATCTTTAAGCAATAGAATGAAATCTTCTGATTTTTGAAGTGCCTCGTAATTTATAGTTTTCAAACGAACTTATTTTTTGAGTGGGTGTGTATTGATGGTATTGTTAAATGGAAAAATTATACAAGAATGTAATGATTTCATTGTATTAGAGAATATAGCTTTAATGTATATATAAAGATACTGGTGTCGCAATGTCTGAACTTGATTGTAGTGTTCACAAAATTTTAAGTGAATTTCCGTTGTTTGAAGTTATATTTCGGAAGAACGGTGAATGTATAAATCATATATCAGTATTTATCATCAATTTAGAATCGTGTAAGTTAATGTGAGTGTATTTGTATATATTAAAGAATCGTAATTTGTTGCTTTGAAAGTAGTTTTCAATATTAAGAATTCACTTCATGGCAATTTCCCATAATATACTCATTAATTCATTTGAAATAGACTTCTCCATTTTTGGGATGATTCAAATATCTGCCTGAGGAAAATAAATCATTCATCAGTTTCTAGTTTTTTTTCCTAGTTCTAATATCAAATTTAAATTAAATTTTAACAATTAATCCTATATAATATTAATGACTTTTTCAGTTTATGAAAATCCATTGTATATTGGAGAATTACACTATATTTTATAAAATTTTCACTATTTATTCACTAAGAATGTGATATAGGACGTGTTTCGATTGTTAATCATTGTACATTGTGAAGGAATACGGAATGTATTGAGATATTGTAGTGGGGAGCAAGAGGGTTGTATATTAAGGTGTGGAGATCAGATAATTTCTAATTGTTTGTTTAGTGTTTGAAGATCAGGATCTTTATGGACTTTGTTTATTTTCAAGCACTCAAACAAATTTATGCTACAGCCTTTGTAACTTTTATGGAGGATTTTGAGGTGATTGTTTATTTTCAAGCACTCAAACAAATTTATTTTATAGCCTTTGTAACTTTTCTGGAGGATTTTGAGGTGATTGAAAGCTTTAATGTGCTCAAAGACTGGCTACCTTTTGCGGTAGTCAGATACTCTTTCAATCTTGTTTCAAAATTTCTACCTATCTGACCCACGTAAGATGCGTTACAAAATTTGAATATCAACACAAATTAAAATATGTTTATCTTCTACAATTTTAATTTCAAAAAATTTTTATTCAAAAAAACTTTTAGAATTAAATTAATGCCTAAAACAAGCACCGCTTACATTTAATAGACGTATATAATCAAAACTCAATATATAATGTTAAATGGAATAAATAAACCAAAAGATATACCATTTGACATATATTGAGTTTTGATTATATACGTCTATTAAATGTAAGCGGTGCTTGTTTTAGACATTAATTTTATTCTAAAAGTTTTTTTGAATAAAAATTTTTTGAAATTAAAATTGTAGAAGATAAACATTTTAATTTGTTTTGATATTCAAATTTTGTTATATTTCTTCTATCAAGTAAAAGGCCTTTCTATTTTATTTTAGATGCGTTAGAGTCATTACAATTGATTCTGTAGAATTCTGAACCTTTTAAATATTTTTGTTTTTCGTTGAATAAAATATATCCTAGACTAGGACAACCTAAGAAGGTAATTTTTAAGTTAAATTTGTTATAATAATTTTAGCCTAACCTAGGAAATATTAAACCCAAAACAAAACAGTTTAAAATGTTCAGGAGTCACAGAATCGATTGTAATGACTGTAATACAACATAGGTGTTTCTCCATAAAAGCCATAATATGAATTTGTTGTTGCAGTTAGAAATTAACCGATCCCCCATTCCTTAATTTGTAACCATGCCCACTGTAATATGATACTCTATGCAACACCACCTAAACTTGTTTAGGTGGTTACTCTATGTATCTCAATGCATTCTGTATTACACTTGACAATGATGTAACAGTCGAAACGCGTCGTGTATCACATTCTTACTGAATAAATTGTGAAAATTTGATAAAATTTAGTGTTTTTATTCTCCAATATTAATTAGTCCCACTCTATTGTTCAAGTTGAAGCTATAGAAGAATGTAGATAATATGTTGGAAAAGGTTGCTGAATTGAATGAAATTTGTAGAAATTTTCACTAGCAGTTTCATAAAATATAACTATTTTCATCCCTTAAAGAAGATCCATTTTGAATGAAGAATCAACTCCTGTTATCAATGGATGCCTTCACTGTTTAATATATATATATATATATATTGTATAGATAAAAATCAAAGTGCAGTTTGAAATAGCCTGGTGCCATAATACATGATATAACTACACATTTTATCGGAGCTAGCTAAAATAAACCTATAGAATTATTAAGATGTAGTATAATTCTTTTTATACCAATTTTCCTATGTTGACTGATGTATAGTTGTTTTATCAAAAGATGGGTTAATACTTGCTGTTAATCATTTAAGCAATCGATTATGTGGAAGTTTCTTTCTGAAACTAATTGACAAGGATGGAAAAGTCTGGGACGGTTTTAACACACTATGTCCGGTAAAAAATTTAATAAAAATGTTGAATTCCAAGTTATTTGCCTCGATATTCTCTTCTCATGAATCTTTTTTGGTTCACAGTGTATTTCTTTACTGTATTATGACTGGGTTGTCCTATTAAGCATGGTCTGTAAGGAAGCATATTATTTAACTATGGAAATTAACACATTTCACTTTGTAATATTTATTCCACTTGTAAATAAATGATGTAAAATTATATGATGCCTTATTTGTAATGATATTGTGTTTTTAAGGGATGTAGAAATAATAGCATATGAAAGGTTTCAGCTTGAATCATTTTAAAGCCAAGTTTGTCTAAATAGAATATCAGATTAAATTATAACATAATGTCTCGTGTTCAAAGATATCAAAATTATCACAATGTCAGCTACTTTGACACGGGTACAATTGCTGCTTATTTATATGTTGGTTCTACCAAGAAATTGCCATAATCATGATGCGTGTGTGTCGTATCAGATGAAGGTAGACGTATACGAAGAAAGTGAATTGGTCAACAGAGGTATACCAGAGGACATCTAAATAAGTGATTCAGACAAATTGCTCTACGAGACCATTTTGCTACCAGGCTGTTAATCACTGACGAATGGCTTGTAGAGAAAGGTAGGCCTATTTTTTATATTTATTTATTATAGACCTTGAATCAATTTGAAGGAACTGGTACCAAGGTCCCAATTTTACAATTTTTAGTAACAACAGAAATATATAAATATTCAAACTTAATTTACATTCTTATTAACATAGCCTTTGTTTTTCAGGTTCATTATAGTTTCTTCTCTTCCTTGTAATAAATTAATTTACATCTTATTAAAAGTATCCACACTTCTAAATACTGGAGACTTTTGAGTCTTTGTAGTCTTTTGATATTTATTTCTTAACGTTTCACATCCTCTTAATTGATTTATTTTTAGTTTATTTCAAATATTGTTTTTATAGCTTGATTTTGTATTCTTTGCAATTCAGAATTAGCATTTCCATAACATGGAATTAAAATCTGAAATGGGGCTGGATGAAGCTTTTGTATAGAAGACATTTAGATTTTTATTCAGCATGTGATTACATCCTCTTATTGCGTCTATCATAAGAGGCAATTTTTCTGTATATGTAATGTCCATGTCAACTTTTCTATAAGTACTAGTCCTAAATATTTATGTCTTAACTCTTTCCAGATTATTGTGCTATTTGGTTCTTTAACTGGTTTTATTTCTTTTTTTTTCTTATTTGTTTTATTATCATATATTTAGTTTTTATAATATTCGAACTCAATTTATCATAATACTGGGCAAGATTACCATTTATAAATTTTCAGATATTGCAATGGCGCTAGGACCGAGCCTTGAATGTAGCTGAAGCAGATCAAAACATATTTTGCAAAATCTCATCTTCTAAAATATCTCCATAAACAGTGGTATGTCGACAGTATCAAATCTATTTTTATTCAGTTCTACTAGATCTATAGTTATTATTATTATACTAATACTCCTAGATCTTCTGTGAATATCCCTCAGAAGCATTTTCAGCTTGTGCGAGTTAGGAGTTCAGTTGTGTTCTGGGTAGGCTTTGTTACTGCATCCATTGTGTTAATATTTTTTTAGAAGCTATATTGGTCATCAATTTTAAAGTTTTTTCATTGCTATCATTCCACTCCATGACCAAATCGCTTTGTAAAAAAAATAATGCTCTGTGTTTAGTGGGATCAGAAGGGTGTAATCTATTACGAGCTGGTGAAACTGTTAAAACTTATCGCTTACAACTGCAAATGATCGGTTTAAATCGAGTGTTACGTGAAATGAACGACCGGAAATGGCAAAAGACAACACAAAGTAATTTTGTTCCATGATAATGCTTCATCACACACGGCAAAACAAGTCAGGGAAACGTTCACTTGGGAATACTAGCGCACGTGGCTTATTCTCCAAACTTGGCACGTTCTTGCTGAGCAACGCTTCAATTCGTATAAAAATGTAATTATGATATATAATAGGAATTCGAGAAATGCAGACATTGTGACGAAATGATATTTACACTGAAACGAGCGCCGAAAAATCTTTGTGTGTATTTTCTTCAATCTATATTTTATATCCTTTTTTTGAAATTTTGACCTAGGAAAATTCCTAATGTGCATATTTCTGTAGCCCATTGATAGATATCTCCCATTCACCAAATCTTCCTATCATGGCTTAAAAACTACCCTGCATCAGCAGGGTAGTTTTTTCGAAATTTATTGTCCTTACAAACGGACGGTAGAACAAATTATTTATCTGTATGTGTAATTTTCAACTACAAATTCGAAAAATGTGACGAAATAAGAGGTTCACTGGAAGGAGTGGGTAAAATAATAAGTTTTTACATTGGAAAGGCGAGCGATTGTATTTTACTCTTTAAATATTCATGTATGAGATTCTATGTAATAATGACTAAAATTTTCCATATTACAGAAAAACACGAATGAATAGCATATTCACTCAAATCAGGTGTTTCCTGGCATTCCTACTCTCCTATTTATTGTAATGCGAAATCACAGACTTGAAAAGCTGGAGATCATGGATGAAAAGTAAAATATTTCAGTCAAAACGCATATTTAATGAAACTTAAAGGAAAATGGTTTGGTTTCGACTTCCATGGCTTCTTTTTGGTGTAATTTGGCAACTCCTACAGCCGATGCAGCTAAGGCCTCCCTCCCACAGTAATTAATCTAGAAAAATATTTGTACGTAATATTTCTCTATATTTTATCTTAGATTACAAAAATATTACCTTTCTTCCAATCAGATTTTCGAATCTTGGTTTAACAAATGTCCATGCTCCCATGTTTCTTGGTTCTTCTTGGCACCAAACCATTACTGAATGATAAAACAATGTTTCAATAATAATTTTCATTGGAAAAACAAAAAATTCAAAATTTTCAACATGTAAAATACATTGATTACTATACCTGCGTTTTTCTTGAATACTTCTATTTCTTGCAATAACTCTCCTGTTGGGAAGGGAGTAAACGATTCCAATCTGATAATAGCTGTGTTGTGGTCCTTGTTTGCTTGTTTCTTGTTCAATAAAGTATAATAATGTTTACCGGAAGTTATTAATACCCTCGTTACTTTTTCTGGGTCACAGGTTTTATCGCCTGTGAAAATATGGATTATTTGATTTTAAACAATAGATGTTCTTAATATTTTCAACTCACCTATGACTGGCATGAATGTAGATTTTGGGGCCATTTCGGAAATGTTCGAAGTACATTCAGCTAATCGCAGTAAAGTTTTAGGAGTTATGATGATCAAAGGTTTCCTAAAGTTTCTAACCATCTGGAAATATCTGCAAATATTAGGTTGAATTCTAAAAGAAAAATTCAGAATATCGCGCTATTCAATCGTTTTACCTCGAAGTACGAATGCTTTCGTTCAGATATCAAATAATTTTGAATTGATAATTTAAATGCTATACCTACTAGGTACCGATACCTCAACCTGGTGTCGATTATTATGGTAAGAAGAAAATTTATTCTCAATCGTAAACTGCAATCTGGATACATTTTTATACATTTGAATAAGAGTGTTTCAATTGGTTAGAGGTTAGTAAAGTTAGCCGGATGAACTTGTCATTGCGGAAGAACAATATTGTCCTTGTTATTAAAAAGTATAGATATTCATAATGAATAGATATTCAAATGCATATATGGTATCGATACTTTAGGGTATCATTTATGGTCCTAGTCCTAAGCGAGTAAAATCTATGGATATTGAAGAGATCCACATTCTCTAAAAATCATAGAATTGACTGAGAAGAGAATCCTTCATATCTGATACAGAATGCGTCATGGTATTCATGCGCTACATCCGTCTATGCCTAGAAGAAGAAACCTCTGGCTTCGATGCTAACTATACGTACTCGAAATAGCCTTACAATATGCCCCTTGGTAGCTCTTTTTAAGTGAAATCTCTCATATATGTTTTAATTCATTGATTGCATGTTTTACACCTTAGTACAAATGTAATATTCTCAGGTATTGCATGTTCTTACTGTGTAATGTCTCTCGTCTGTTTATTATAATTTGTATTTTGCATTAGTGATATTTACCGAATCAAAATACAGTGCTAGGATGGGTTGTTTTTGTATATAAATAAAACGTCACAACCCTCATGATTTACCAATTTATGTTATATACTTTCTCCCGGCGCCTGCTTCATTGTTTGTTGTATTTATTAGCAATATTTAGTTATTAGTGATATTCATATTATTCGCGGCGTATTGTACATAACTGATTTGCATCTAGGATGGGGTAATTCCTACAGTTACCTATTTCTTTCTTTTTCAGTGTAACAACATTCACTAACACATAAATATAGTCGGTTAAATATCCTTATCGTTTTGTTTAATCTATTTTCAATATTGCTGTGTCGTTTACTTTGATAAATTGCTTTCATTGCAAGCTTGCAACTTCGTTTAGGGTGAATTCTTGAGTTGTCCTGATAGACAACATATTATACAGAGACGATTGATAACCCGGATATCCAACTCTGATCTGTGAAATGTATGAGTGATGATGAATAATTGCGTCTGAGTTATTGTGGTCTGTTTTTGTTCGGGTGACCTTTAGGTATTAATTCGTTTGTCGAATTAATACCTGAGCCTTCCTGGGCCTTGGCCACTCCGATACAGGCCCCTTGGTATTTTAACTCTTGATCGGCTCAAGTTATGTTATGTCCCTTAAGGAGGGACTTAAGGACCCTTAAGGAGGGAGATTTTTTGGAAATATTGCCCTTTCTGCGTTTAGGGCTAACCATCCAAATCCACTTCTACACGTTCTTTCAGCTAAGATTGTAGCACATAAGTTACTGTTGAAGGTTTAGTACTGGCTGTAAGATTCCCTCCTTTGTGCCCTGTCCATCCTGTCTTGCGTGTTCTTTTAGCTGAAGGTTGTAGCACTGGCTAAAAGAAGTTACGGCTGAAGGTTTAGCTCTGGCTGTAAGATTCCTTTTGCTGTGTGATAGTGACATCTTATATCCTACCAATATGTATATATAATTTATATCTGGGGTGTTATTAGGTTGGTTCACTATGTGTCCTTAGAAACCAGTGAAGTAGAGTAAATGGACCAGCAGGCTGATAAATGTTACTTTAATTTCACTGAGGATTGTTTCTTTTCCTTGTTATCAGAATGAATATACTATTTAACTTGTATTGTTTTTTGAAAATTTGAACTTCCGGTCATTGTTTCCTTGCCTTCGTTTGGGTGTAATTTGGGTTGTCTGCACAACATCTTTGTCTCTCTACATTAGACGATCACAAAGGAAAGGATTTTCAGAAATTCTCTTAAGTACAGAACAGTACAATATAGAAACTTATCTACGATAGAATTAAAAACGTTAGTTTTAGAATTTTAACTAGATTTCTTATTCTTGAAACTATATCTGTGATATTTATATTTTATCACCCAACATCACCTAGAAATTCCTTATTTGTATTACCATTTAATATATAGGTACTCAACATTTTGAATTTATTTATTTTTTATTTATTTATTTCGGTAATAAAAATTTGATAATAAAAAACAAAGAAGAAATTAATAACCATAGGGTGAAGTTCAGATTGAAAACAAGCACAATCTCTACTTAAAACCTAATGGAAAAAAGAGTATGAAAAATTTGGTTAAACGTCTTGAAAATAATTAAAACAAGTTTTTAGGGATTACTATGGTTTTGTACCACAAAATGTGTAAACATTTGAATATTTTGGTAGCAAAAGGGAGTAATTTCTAAAAACTTCTTTTAATTTTTATCAACTACCAAATAATAAGGGCTGAACATCTAATCAATGTACAGATCCTGGTTTTAGACATCTTATTTACAGTTTACCTGTCTTCTTAGGAGGTGGAAATACTGAGCTGGTGTACTTGGCTGACAAACTTGCAAATTAACGTTGTCTCCATCTACTTTGTCTTCCTTTGAATCAGTCTGGAGCAAAATTCTCTCGATTCTGGCCGAACTATGATCAGGACCAGCACCATCGTACCCATGTGGAAGAAGCATTGTCAGTCCACTACCATACAGCCATTTAGCTTAAGATAAATATCAAATTAGAGCATTGAAGAATTATCTATCTCCTACAACAATAATGTTTAACATTGAAAATAGTACTTCTAGATTGATCTTTGTTTTTCACGGATTATAATAAAATAAGAACAAGCATTATGCCCATTTGGGGTACTGGAAGAAGAAGAGGGTGCTTTAAAAAAACTCTGTCGATCTCTGCGCATGTTGTCGACGATTGAATTTGGCATTGTGTTATATGTAAGTAACCTGCTTGTGGAATCTTTTTGCTAGATCCAAACAGTTGACCGTTGGTCTAGGGGATCTCTTTTTCGCATAACTAAATTTCTTCTATCCGAATAAGGAAGATAGATGAATTGAAAGAAGACATCTTATTAACGTTTAGGCACTTACTTTCTCCAGAAGTAACAAAGGTATCAACCGGAATTTGAGCACCATTAAAAAAATCCCCAAACTGAGCCTCCCAGATACAGAGATTTTGTGGAGACTCGAGGCTGAAGCCATATTCGAATCCAACAACAGCTTCTTCTGACAATATGCTATTGGCTATCTCTAAAAATCCAAACTGATCCTTGTGCAGATTGTTCAAAGGAATGTACATTTCGTTGGTTTCTTGGTCCACTAACATAACATGGCGATGTGAGAAGGTTCCCCGACCTACGTCTTGTCCACTTATCCTCACATTGTACCCTTGAAAAAGGAGTAATTATCAATAAGTTATTTAATGTCAAATGAAATTAATTAAAAACAAGTTTATTGGAAATTATACAAAGGAGTAGAAATAAGTTCGAGCGGTTTTAATACCAGTTGTATTAGTTTATTATTGCATTGTTTGATCTGGCAACACCTTCATTTTGAAGTGTCATCATTAGGCTTTCTTTTCAGTATCTGTTATTTCGCTGAAGTGTAACCAATATATTCTGTGTGCTCTGAAAATTCAACTTTTGTACCGAATAATGTATTTCTGCGGCCCTTTAGTCTCCATAAACGCCAGATCTACGTGACTTTTTCCCTCTCGAAAATGTCCATTAATTTCAAGAAAATTATGGGACCATATTCAAAGGGCCGATTGAAAGTATCAGAAAAACTGAAACTGAATTTTCACTCTACGGAAATGCATAATTTCGGGACAATTTAGTGCATAATTTAATCGATTTAAGTATATTAGATTCGAGAATTAAATAAAAATATGTAAATCTTTAGAGACTTTTACCTTCATATAAAAGTGATCCAAATGCTAAAGTCTCGGCAGTTGCCCAGTCAATTCCCAATCCTTCAGATATTTTCGATAAACGATTCTTAACATAGGATTTTTGCAAAGTGGGATGTATATTCTACAAAGAACTTAAATCATAAAAAAATTAAATATCAATGTAGATTATTACAAATGTATCTGGGTACTCCACAGATTTCATTCCAACGTATGTTAAAATGTCCAAATTCACACCAGTATCCCAAACTGTTACTTGATTTTTAGCCTCCTCATAGTTCGTCCAGTTGCCATTGTAAGAAGGATCCTAGAATTTACAATTATGAACAAAGTTTTCAACACTTGATTAGATTAGATTAGTTGTGATCGTTTAGCTCAGTGACATCCCTTCTGCACTCTGACCAATAATGTCTTTCGTGCGTTACCATACTACTAAGTTTTTTCCATGAAGATTATCTTCTTCGCAAAGTTGAATATTTTCCTCGGGGACTTAGCTCCAACACTAATATACATCGTGTTTCAAAAAGTAGGTTTGTCAGTAAGAAATAGAATGAATCTATATTAATCAATCCACACAAAAAATTAATATAATTCACATTGCATAGTTCTGACAAGAGTAATTACAAGGATGTATCTGGACTGGTCCTATAGATAAAGAAAATATTGCGATAACATAGCAATGAACAATGCTTACTAGAAGTTTCAGCCTGAATTTTATGTCAAAAAGTCAATCGCAATAACATTTGAAAAAAGCGATCGTATGCAAAACACACAAATCGATTCTTGCATTAGAAGGCCTTAGTTACCTCAGGTTGAAATGAATCACAGCTTTTGTAAGCATCGTTAAGCCATTGGAAATGAGAAGAAGATATTTTAGTCTTCTCTTCTTCCGTTAACAAACCTTCAGCTATGAGTTTCTCAGCGTAAACTTCTGGGACTGTCCTAGAAATAAGAAGTAAATAACATTATTCCACTGATTCATCAAGAAATAAATGAAATTATTCTTCGATTACGTACTTGTTATGTTTAAAGCCAATAATTCGAAATTTTCCACTTCAGAAACTTTTCATGTTATTCAAAATGTGATCTTACCTGATGATGCTACTGTGATAGCGAAACAATTGTTGTGAGTTTAACAATAAAAATTTGTGAAAATCAGAATAACCTTATTTCAAATTATTTTCATGATAACTTCTAAATTCGACCTTATATAAATGTTATTCTCTCTGAAATTTTTAAAATAATATATTTGAACTTACTTCTTTGAACGTATGATTTTATAGAGTAAGGGGTTTGTGAATGAAGGATCATCTAGTTCATTGTGTCCCAATTGCCGATAACAATTTATATCTAGAAAGATATCCTTTCGAAACCTCCTCTGATATTCAAATACAAGTCTTGTAGCTTTGTACACCAACTAGAAATCGCAATTACGAGCCGTTAGAACTTTAAATATTTTTATATATGACTATACCTCTGGATAATCGCCATTAACATGTACTACAGGAGCTGATACCATCTTGGCAAGATCTGTGCAATATCTGGAAGATCTTCCCCGTTCTGCAGGTGTTGTGAAACCTAGTTGATTGTTGGTCACCATGTGAATTGAGCCTCCTACTTCGAAATGTGGCGTTTGGCTCATGTTTAAGGTTTCTTGGTTGACACCTTGTCCCGGGAGTGCTGCATCACCATGCACCTAAAATTGTCAACTTCAGGGTAACACACTATTTGAAACACATGTAGCATAACACCAAGATTTCTATTCAACATTTCAAATATGAAATGCCTATGTAAGCTCAATGAACAAGATGAAGATAATAATGTTCTTTGATATGGATTTGCGAACACTAACAAAATAATGGAAATGAGGAAGCAAACATCACCCAGAAAAATATTATAACTTTCGCCCACTTTGTAGGACCAAAACCTTCCAGTGGTTTAAGTACACTCTCATAAAGAAAATTTCAGGAAGAAACAGGAAAATTATAGAGAAGCATTTTGACGAAATCTTTTAGGTTGGAAAAAGGACCGAAAGTTTTCTCAGAATTTAAGCCCTAAGAAATCAAAAACTGATCATTTAGTGAAATTGAATTTATTAAGAAGAAATTAAAAAATGGAAATTCTATGGAGAGGAGGAAAAGCTCATCCTTACCTTGTAATAGAATATCTCAAAACAGCATGGACCGTTAAATCATAAAAGATAGAAACATTATTTCATTGAAGCCGTCCCAGTTACTTCGTGAAACTTGATATTTAAATACTGAATTGTTTCAGCCCTGACTATTTGGTAGTTGATCATAATTAAAACAAATTGTAGAAATTACTATGTTTTACTACCAAAAAAGATGTATTACATATTTTCTTGTGACTCGAGTTTCGGGAAATGAACTATCCCATCATCAGACAACTGAAGACCTAACAGTGGTACAGAGGTATTTAAACAAAAGTGATAAATATTTTGAATATTTCAATAGATTCTAGGTAACACCTAATAGTGGTATAGAGGTTTACAAGCGGAACGTGATAAAAAACCGGGTTAAGAAAGAGGGGCCTTTTAACAGATATCGGAATGTCGGCAATCGACAAAGAAGATTGTTAAACAGATGGTACCCATTTAAATATCTCAAATAATTTTTGGGGGTACATAGCTCCGTACAGTCATTCATTATTTTTACATTATTTTGTTGTATATCTCAAATATTTGGATTTACATAGCTTCATACAGTCCTTCATTATTTTTTATTTATTTTTTTAATAATGAATGACTGTATGGAGCTATGTAAATCCAAATATTTGAGATATACAACAAAATAATGTAAAAATAATGAATGACTGTACGGAGCTATGTACCCCCAAAAATTATTTGAGATATTTAAATGGGTACCATCTGTTTAACAATCTTCTTTGTCGATTGCCGACATTCCGATATCTGTTAGAAGGCCCCTCTTTCTTAACCCGGTTTTTTATCACGTTCCGCTTGTAAACCTCTATACCACTATTAGGTGTTACCTAGAATCTATTGAAATATTCAAAATATTTATCACTTTTGTTTAAATACCTCTGTACCACTGTTAGATCTTCAGTTGTCTGATGATGGGATAGTTCATTTCCCGAAACTGTATAATATATCTTTTTTGGTAGTAAAACATAGTAATTTCTACAATTTGTTTCAATTGATATTTAAATGAAACTAGGGATAAAGTTCTTCAAAAAAAACAATAGTAATTCCAGGATATTCTCCTCTATACTAAAGTATAAGGATGTTCAACCATCTACCATCTTTTATGAAGACGTTCAATATAAATATGTTCAAAAAATAAATTGATATAATATTATTGCTGCAATATTTTTTCAATATAATAGAATTTCTTTTTCTGATTCTTTAGTGATATAATTTAAAACTCATATGAAGTATTTGCACCTGGATATATTTCACACGCTGTAGTACCTTAAAGGATTATATAAACTATTATTATTTTTATCTCAGCTCAAGAAGTTTTGATTGGGGATTACGCTAATCTATTATTTCCAAAATAATCAAGATAACTGTAAACATTTTTATCTATTAAAATGGGACTCATATTTTAAACAAAACATTGGTTGAAATAGTTCCAAACCTGCAAATTTAATATTTTATCGCTCAAGCGCCCCTGTTGACCGTAGAGGCCATCACGCTTCATCATTTGTTTCGCTCTAGTCTTACCAACAGATACAGGGTTAACAGCTTCTAAATGCGAAGGGTTTTTTAATATCGTTAAATGAACTTTATCATTCCCAAAATGTAAATCTACTGAAGCATCTGAAAAAATCGATTGAAAAAATTAGCCTGCCACCAATATGTATTGCTAATGGTTACTTATATGACTTAGTACATCTCCAGTTCCTTGATAATGACCAGGGTAGTCCTTTTCCCCTTTCAAACGTAGGAATATTTGACCTGGTGGATACTGAAGGAGACCTGTCAATATATTTAGCCTTCCTCTGTGAGGCATTCCAGATACTATTTCTTGGATTCCTCCTAAAAAGTAATACATTTGTGTAAAATAGACCTACTACGAGGAGCGTTTAATGTATTCTCGGTATAGACATGAAAGAAAACTCAGAAAATTTTGAAAAAATTATAATTTTCAATGTAGTCCCCTAGAATTTGAATACATTTGTTAGATCGAGAATTAAGCTTTTCTGAACCTTGTAAAAAATATTCTTCCGGCTTCTCCTCAAAATAGTTATTAATTGCTACCTTCATCATCGGAAAATCGGTTTCCACGAGATATTTTTCACATTTGGAAATAGGTAGTAACCACTGGGGTCCAAGTCTGGACTGTACGGAGGATGAATAATTTCTTCGAAGCCATATTCCAGCACAGCAGCCTTCGCCACGCGAGCCTTGTGTTGTCGTGAAGCAGCAACACCCCCGCTATGAGTTTTCCTCGTCTTTTTCCTTTAATGGCTTCTCTTAAATTACGCAAGGTGGTTGCAAATCACCCCTATACCGAGAATACATTTAACACCCCTCGTACGTAGTTTATTGACAAATTCTTGTACACAATACTTTTAAATGTAATGCTTTTGTTAACAGTATCGAAATAAATCATTTCAGTAAATGATTTTTTGATGTTTCGATTTGAATAATGCAATTTATAAACACAGCAGGGGGTTATTCAGAAATCATTTCCCTATTTATTAGCTTCTTTGAAATAACTGTTTATATTAAATAAAGATATTCTTCTGAAAATTAAATACTTTTTTGGAAGTACTTTTTAAATGAAGAACTATATCATTTCGATATTTCAATAATTAAAAAAAGAAGAAAACCTTTGGCAGAAAGTCGGAACAGTTCCATGAAGAAAGGAAACATTCCCTCTGCGCCTTCACCCCCATACCTCTTCAACCCAGGATACTTAGCAGCTAGGAAACGATCAAATTCTTGAGATTTCAACATTTCTCTAGCTATCTCCACCTTAGTCTTATCGTCTATGGTTATATTTTGTAATTTCTCAAATTTTTCAGCAAACCATTCCCGTTCTTCTTCATGCTGAAAATATTAACAAAGTAATATTAATTTCATTTTAATTTATTTACATCTGGATGGATATTCTCAGGTTAGATACGAAGAAAATCTTCTCGACATAAATATTCCTCAAATTTCCTATTAATGAATATTCAGCTTTCCGAAATACAAAAAATATGGAAAAACATCATTATATAGGGTTTTCCAATAAGAGGTTTCATTTTGATGTGAAAAAAACGAGTATATTTTAATAGAAATCAGTGGATGTTTATTTCATTGTAAAGAGGAAGGTATACCATAACAATAGAGAACTCAATCAGCCAAATGGCCGCTACGGTTACTGTTGCATCATTTTCATGAAATTTTTCATGACCAATTCGCACATTTGGGGTTGTATGTCCTCGATAACTCCACGAATTCCATCTTTAAGGTCTCAATGAGTTGTAGAGCATTTGCATAGATCTTATCTTTCATGTGGTCCCAAAGACAAAGTCTAAAGGTGTTAAACCACAAGAAGTCGGTGGCCAATTGCGATAACTTCTTAGAGAAATTACACGACCAGGAAACTTTCCTTGCAAAATTGCGATTGTTTCGTTGCTTGTGATTGTACGTAGCGCCATCTTTTTGACAATAAACATCATCCACATCAATATCTTCCAATTCCGGCCATAAAAAATCATTAATCATAGCTGAGTAGCGTAATATTCACCGTAACAACCTCATTTTCAAATAAGTAAGCCAGCCCAAATACCGGATTAAATAGTGACACGTTGATGATTTTTCGATGGAAATCCGGATCATTTTTATGCATTTCAAGGACTCAATCAGCGAAGATACGACGTTGCTAGTGATCGACCGGCTTGAGTTCTTGTGCTAACTGAACTTTAAAAGCCTTCAGTCTTTATGCAAAATACGGTGTAATGTCTTTTGTGGAATGCCTAATTCCAAAGATCGATGAGGAATCGACAAACGTGGGCAAACGGCAAGTTGCAGTGTTTCCACCGCAAAAAGTTGCGATCAAAGTAGAACTTACTTCTAAGTGTGAAAACTCAGCAGATATGTGCTTAGAATAAAGATTTTCTAAAATGGTCACAGCCTCTTGGACAGAAATCTCATCTTTATCACATACAAGTATTCCATATGTTCTTACTCTATCTCCATCATTAAAACCATAACGCCTTATATCTAATTCGGGTAGATGCCTGAAAATTACCTTTTTAATCTCGAACAATTAGAAAATCTACTTACTCTTGGTGTTCTTTCAGCGTGATTGGATCAACTTCAGCTTTTTTATGACCATGCTGTCTGTACGCTGTTACCAATCTGTAAAAATTGCTTTCTTTGGACCTATTTTTGAGAATATCTTCTGCAACTGGAAGTTAAGAAAATTGTTTTATGTACGTATTTTTGCATTTGTATAGAGTTGATATTCCTTGAGAAAATTGAGTAAAATTCTAATTTGATCACCCGAGCTGAGAATATCTTAGAGTCATTCTTTTAATCCATGTCGGCGGTGATATTCTTCATGTGCGTACAGCGGGATAACAGGTGTTCAACACTTAGGTGGGAACTGTGGCAGTATTCGCAGCTAGGCTGATTCTCTGAAGTCATCAGGTAGCTATGGGTCAATCTGGTATGACCAATTCGAAGTCTTCTGACTTGTTCGGATTTTACATCGAACAAGGAATTTTTAATTTGTTATGCAGGTAGATATAACAATTACGGCCCCAGAGTTCAACAATTTAGGTCTTTCAAATATGTCTCATTTTTCCTTAGAAACCTAAACGGGTCTAAACACCAGTTAAGAAACGAAAATATTCAATTTGTGAAAAGTGAAACCAATAAAAGTGAATTCGTTGAAAGTGAACAACGGTGACTAAGCTCAAAGAAGAACTATTCCACGAACAAGTTAGTGTTTTCACCGCAATTATAGTCAAAACTACACCGAAACATCTCCCTCTATTTCGGTAGACAATTCAAACTTGTAACGACATTTTATAACACTTGCATTCTTATCACCTTGAACCTGCTTAAAAACTATATATTTTTGTTCAGTTTTCACTTGTCTGAAGAAAGGATAATAATTTGAAACTTCAATAAAAAATATGTGTAAATATTGAATTTTGTTATAGTAAAACAGCATTTTCTAACTTGTTTTATTTTTGTATTTCTAGACATTTGGCTATTTTCTCCCTGTTGAAGAGGAAAATTCACGAAGAATTAATTTAACTGCAGATACACAATTTATTGACTCACTATAAAAAATTAAATATTGAAATCTCGGTATACAACGGAATTAACACGTTAATTCCCAAATACTTAAATAAATAAATCTCTAATATATCAATGATTATTGTAGTACTTTGATGCATAAAACCGCGTTTTATTTGTGATCTAAAAATTAAACTTTTGTAATATTCAATAGATGAGTTAAGCCCGACTGCGGTTTATTCTAATCACCCTTGTACATATCGAATCAAATGGAGAAGTGAGGTTATAGACATATTCATTTCATTGGCATGATTTACTACGTGACAAAAAAAGCCTGTACTTACCGTTGTAATCCTTTTTAACTTTCTTTCTAAATCTAAACACATTTTCACTATGATACAATTTGTTACCATTTATTTTTTTATATTCTAAAAATTTAAAACTATTCGATAAAATCCTTAACATTCTGATTAAACCTGATCTGTACACTCGCAGCAGTTTCTTCGATGTATAAGTATTAAATAATATGACAAGTATGATGGTTATTCGTTGGACAATATCATTTTCGTCTCAAAGGATACAAAAAGTTAGATAGCCTTATCAGCAATCCTAAGAGATCGTAAACACTCTCGTTCCTTCTATTGATAAAGCTCGATTCATTTTGGACTGATTATGTAAATTTAATCAAATTTTTTTCAAGAATTTGAAGTGTTATTGTGTCCCTACAACACTTACTGCATTTTATTGAATCAATTATAAAGAAATAAGGGGTGGCCATTTAAAATTTGCATTTTTGATGGGATATAAATAAAAAAATTATGAATTTCTTTTCAAAATTATGAATTTTTTTTCAAAATTATGAGTTTTTTAGAAAGGTTGAACCTTGACATTTACGAATGAAAAACAATATAATTCCAATGATTCGCACGACTGGCTACAGTATCCCTTCCAATCAACCCAATTTTCCAGTACATTATCCATACTTTGGTGCTCAATCTCATGGATAACAACTTCTTATCTTATTGATTTCAAAGTGTTGTGTAAATATAATTTTATTCACATTAGTATCCTGAGAATGAACAAAAATAGGTAAATATAAAGAAAAGTTCGATATCTGAGAAATTTTTTTCTCCTAAATTCAATAAGAAATTATTAATATTTTTCATTGGGTTATCGTAATCAAAGTCACATGAAAAGAAATATATTTATTTGAGATTCAAAAAGCCAACAGTAAATAAAAAATATTCTATATGTAAAATTTGTAAAACAAGTACGGAAATATTTATTGACTAAAAGTATATTTCAATAAAAACTCAATTCATCAACAGAAAATATTTTTCTGCAATAGCAATTTTCTGTTCCACAATCAAGTTCCATGTGTGATTAGATTGTTGCTTAAATTTCTGGAAATGCACTGCCAATAAGCTTTTTACCATTGTATGTAAATGTGTACGTTCTTATCACAAGACGCTTCCCATCAAGCTTCAAAGGGCAGACTCTATCTGCTCGAAGAATAAAACAAGTTGAGTATAGAGCCATCTCAAATTCAGGACTCGTCCCTATAAACATCGACCCAACAGGTTTGTTGATCCCTTGGAAGTCAAAATTGAATTTTAGAATGGCACCTTTCTGAAAAAAAATTGTATTTCAATATGACTACAGAAGTTGTTTAGGATATGCTTCGTTTTAGGGACATTTTTTAATAAAACTGAGGTATCTACTTTACATATTGACTTCAACAACAAAGGATGGTGCAGTGTAAAATTGATTTGCATTCAATTATATTGCTTGAAAAGTTTATAGTTGATCAAAGGAATAATAATTATTTACAAAATTGATAATTCACTCATATAAGGGAGAGTAGTGACTTCTGATGGAATATACCAATAAGTTACTTTTCATTTGTGGTTGTTGCGTTGGGTCCATTCAAGGTTGTTTATGAGTGAGTAAAAATTTATGACTAGTTTTCGGAATTCTGCCATTTGCTGCAAGAAAGTATATTAATTTGCCATACGGCAATCCAAAAGGACACAAACTCATCTCTCTTATCTGTGTGGAGTAATTGGTTTTCTTGAGAATCTTGGGATCTCAATATTTCCTCTTAGCTTAGTCATAAATCTAGTACTACAAAAAGGTATATTTTATTTCAGTGTTAATAGCTTATAAGCCCTGTTCGTGCCATTTTTAGAAAGTTTATCTCATTAAGCCTTTTCTAACTTTCCACGTTTATTCCATATTTAAGTCAAGATACCAGCAACCAATCAAGTTTGAGGATCTTTCACCCTTAGTGGAAGGGCACTCTAATTCTGTGTGCTTAAATAGCATTGCACACCGTTGTTTATTTGACAAATCTTTCAAGTATTCGTTTCAACTACTTGCTTGTTGTATTCAACACCATATATCTGTAGAACTGTTAGTTTTTTTTTGTAAAAAGTAGTAATTTTGTCGAATTGTATCACTTAGTTTGTGTGCAATTGATTTCGTTGCTGTCTCAGGTTGAGACAACCTGTTACCTGATAAATTTTTGAATGCATTCTATCTAATTCTAATATAATCTAATTCTGTACCTCTTTTATACAATGATGTATCTTTGTAACGATCATATTTCTATTATTGATTTCCACATTCAAATGAATAAAACCTTCTATCCTATCCTCTTTCAACACAAATTACAGGTTCAGATATAGATTAACCTATCCTTTTTGATCATCTATGACAAATGCAACATTCATCTTAAACACATATACATACAAACATATTGTTAAAATGAATGGAAATACAGATTGATATTATACACCTTATAGATAATACTTGTACACGTTATAACAGTCATTTTAAATAATGTGATTTTCTCTTCATTATTTGAGGAGTGTGAGCTAAGGTAACAGCAGAATTTTCAAATTGTCATAATGTAATATATACCTACGTACAGTTCATAACTCAAATCGACCCGAATGAACTGAATGTTTGATTGGCACCCTGTGATTCAATAGTTGTAAAGCATTAATTTTGGATAATTATTTTATAAAGGCTTTTCCACTCATTAAAATTAATATGAATATTTCATAAGTGATGTAAAACTTTATGAACACTTTAGCTCATTTTGGTAAAAATAGCGATATAAATAGACACATTTTTAGATGGATAGAGTATAAAAACTTACATTTCCCAGATCAATTTTTTTCAAGTACCCCAAATAATTTGCTCTGCGACTAGATTCCTCTCGCTCAAAGTACAACCAGTTATGAAGACCAGACACATCTCCCTTTTTGATTTCAGCCAAAAACACATGTTCAAATGCACTAGAACCAATCTTATTCTTGGCTCTTGGGTAATGGTCAAACCACATTTCATGTAACAATTTTTCAAACTCCCTCTCACTTCCGCTGATAGCACCTAAAATATTCAAAACGAAACTTAACCATAACAAAATTTCACAAGTTTTGAGAAAATGCTCAACCTGAAAATTATACATTTTAATTCAATCAATAGTTTGCAGAGTTTCCAGTACAATATTGTGAACAGTGAATTAATACAATTCTAGATAGGAAGATAAAATATATGGAACCCCTTTCTTTGTTCCACACTGTAAAGATTTGAAGAATAATATTATTATATTACCTTTATTCATCAAAAATTTTCTTGTTGATTTCATAATCTCAGTATCTAGTATAGCCCTTAATAAAACATTTTCTTCTTGTTTTTCCTGGTGAGTGTAGTCTTCATTCACATTGCTCTTAACAATATAATTGTCATACAAAGGTTGCAATTTAGAAATTGTTGGGATGTTGAAAGCTTCCCTACTTATCGATAGTAGACTGAAACATAGGTTCTTAAATCAATTGAAAATTGGGGCAAAGCAAAGAGTGGCTAAAAATTAAAATCTAAAATGCATTTATTTCTTCTTAAGAGTATATTTTTATACAAAATTATTTATTATTAATATGTCTTTAAGGATGTTCAATAAAAACCATAATAATATTTCTAAAAGCTTTAGAGGGTTTTTACATTAAAGGTCCATTCACTCGACACAAATTAAAGTGACTATCAAGATAATTCAAAATCTATATACTCATTTTGCATGATTTCTAGCAGTAACATGGAAGATCAATTCAAAAATCTATCACTCGTAGAGCATAGCCTATTCTTTCTCTTTTCAGTTGATATAAAAAAAATCTTAATTGTATTTCATTTATTCTGAATTCTATGAGTAAATAGTAACCTCCAAAAAAAGCTACTTCAAAATTTTATAAATGTCCCATAGGATGGACATCATTTAATTAAATCATTAATTATCTGAAAGTCTAAATATTTAAGACCATAAATTTTATGAAAATTTCTTTAAAAATTTTTTTTTCTGGTTTTGGAATCAGTGAAAGCAAGAATTGTAGGTTTATTACTTAAATAGCTATAAACTCTTTGACCAGAATGGTGAACTACCTGACTTGTAGTCGAGAGGTTGCATGTTCAAATCCCTAGAATCAGTTATTTTTAACTCTTTTATACAAAAGGAAAAACAAAAAAAATGTCAGATGACACCCAATATAACTAACAAGGTAAGCTCTAAAGCTCTTTCTATGAAATAAAAATGAATATTTTCTGTTTAAGCCCCTTCTATGTACCATATCCCAACTGAATAGATTATTTAAGAAATCATTAAAGAATCATTGAGAAATATTAGCAAAAACTCACGGTTGTGGTGCTTCATCAGTTTTTGACCTAGATGTTGTCCTTCCTTGATAGTTTATCCTTACATACTTGGCAGCATTGTTTGTATCTTCCAAGAGCAATTTCTCAGAAAACTCCCTGAGCTCATTATCAGTTATAGAAGAAGGTTCCACTTTTTTATCACCACCTCCTCCTTGACCATTTGTTTTGTCATCACTGAATTGAATCCCTGCAAAAGGACGTGTCGTTGTTCTTAAGCCAGATTGTTGAGCCCTATTATCAGAGTTTGCCTGATTATTAACAGAGGTAGCATAGGAAGTGCCTGGGCTCAAACGAGCATTCCATTTTTCTACTTGTTGACGGACAAAGGAAGATTGTGTAGACGTTTGTAAATTATTGTGGTTGTTATATCTTCTTTCACCAATAGCCGGCCATTCCTGATGGTTCAGCTGAGAGCTGGCAGTGGTGTGAGTTCTGGCCTGAGGTTGTACATGAGTATTAGGTTGATTTAAATTTAGGGTGGTATTTCTGATGTTGAGAGGTTGTATAGGTATGCCAAAACTTGCATCTTCACCTTGAAATAAAATGTATTCATCTTAATCCATTTTTTAATACAAATGAAATGATAAATGTTAGAGGAAGTGCTAGATACAATTCAACTATAGGAAAAAAGGCAATAATTCCCATTCCAGTTTTATGTTTATTCATTTTTCTGCCAGAAAACATCTACCATCTCTCAACTACCAAAGGACTATTATTTTGTATTTACTTTTGATTGTTATTGTGGTACGATTTATGAATGTAACAGAGTCAGCTATTATTTATGAACACTGCAGAATAAATTGATAAAATCCCGAAAATTTGAAAATATTATTAACAGAAAATTATAAAAATAATAAGTAATGATGTTTTCCTCATAGGAGTCCAGCAGATATTACACCTAATGCAATTTCTTGAGCACAAGTCGAAACTCAGTAGTGGGTTAGTTTAGAGTTATGTGCCTCAAAAGGTCTATGAATGCTTCAGTGATACTTGGTGATATTTACTCACACAGATATTCTGCGAAAATCAATGCAAAAACCAAGAGGCATGATGATAAACCATACCAATAAGACATCATCTCATTTGAATGGAATACGTGATTTAAATGATTTTCACTAAGAACTGATAAAATTCATTGTTGAAGAGGATAAGTGAAGTCAAAGTTTAGATTCTTTTGATACCAATAAGACTGAAGGATGAATTCATTATTTGTTTATTTTGGAATAATGAACTACTAATTTGAAGGTTACCATATGTCAGTACTATGGACAATCATCTGTTTATGAATATATATATAGGTGATATCATTAACCACAGATTACTATTTAATAGATTTCTGTAATCTGTGGTCATTAACTTCAAACTCAGAGTAATAAACATAACTACTGAATCTCACAACAAGAAAACAAAATTGAAATTATTCTTTAATATATTTTTCTATGTAACTGGAAAATAATTGTGCTCAAAGTAATTATTCTACCCCTGACAGTTCTAGATACTGTTAGCAATTAAGAAATTTGGCTATGAACTTCTTATATATCTTATATTACAATACCTACTCCAGGCTGTGCCGTTTTGATTGATATTAATATGGAAAGACTACATGTTGTATAGACAACCCAAGTTACACCAAATACAAATTAAAGAGGCGGTGAGTTTAAATATTAAAAAATACAGTATACTTCAAAAGTAGATTTATTTTCGTATATGAGGAATATAACGCTAAAAACTCCTTAATGTTGAGATACTTAATGACATTTAAATAAGAACATCCAGTATAAATAATTGGATATTGACTGAACGATCAGTTTATGTACCATATTTTTAAAATTGTCATTCTGCATTTTGTGAAATAATAGATAAAACCGATGTACCGGTATTTATCACAGTATGCGCTGTTAGAAAATTTAATTTGGACTAATAAAACTCTGAATACTGCGACGTTCTTATTTTAATATTTTTGAATAATAAACATAAAAATAAAACACAGTTGAAGTCTTTGTATATTCATTATTATTATACATAATATTTACTTACTGAGTGTGATTTATATATACATATACAAAATTATAATTATTACAGGTATACTTGGCCATTTATATATAATACATTGTTCAGGTGTAAAAAATATTTCCATTATATTACATTATTGACCATGAGAGGGAAGAAAACACAGCCCCAGATGATAAAGCATACACTGAGGACGGCAAAGGTCCAGGATCTCTGCTTATCCCAGCCAACCAGTATTTGTTTGGGTTTTACCTTTGTACTGGAAACGTTGTCCTAGAATTAAAAAAATTGAATTATGTTTGACATAGATTTAGAACAAGGCAAACAGTATTCTGAGCAACATAATAATATGGCCCAGCGACTCGAACACGAATTGATCTGGGTAGTTCGATTGCAGAGTAAGCATGTCTGACTTTGCTAATCATTATTATATCAAGCTTCGGTGATTATTGTCGGTTTTAGAGATTTTGAAAGAATAGAATTTCTAATGGGTACATATCCGGAGATGGACTTTTCCTATTCATGAACTTCATCTTCATATTTTAGCTTAAAATCCACACGCAAATTTCAAATACCCGAGTTGTTTCCATCGAAACTTATCGTGCTATAATTAACTCGACAGGTATTGGATGTTTAAGTTAGACACAAGACTACATTACGTAGTCCTACTATACATCTATGTTCGGTATGTTGGAGCCCTGGTGCGGAGTATAAGTTTTTTTTATTTTTTCGCGAAATTATTGATTTTCATAGGAAGTTATAATGAATGATTGGAAAATTAAGGGCAAGTGGGATCTATAATTGTTTGTGTCTTGTTTCAATCAATCATAACATAATCACAGAATGTAAAAATAATACAAAAGCAACAACCCCTCTTTGATGTTTCTATCTTCCATTGAATTTTGAGCCGGAAATCGAGTTCAAAATTAGTATTGAGATATGAAGTCACAAATTCCCGTGTCTAATTTCGACAAAATAAATTATGAGAATTTTTCGAATTTTTGTATATGATTTCGGAGAAAAGTTAGGAAAAGTTCTGTTTCTTCTTTGAAATTGCAAAAAAATTACGTTAATTTGACTTTCGAATGACAGAACACAGAATTCTGTGTTTTGCGTGCTTGCTCTAGGGAACAGCGTACTATCGTTTTGGTCAGAGGTCTGTAATTTTCGAATTCTGAGCCGAAAGTGGTCTCAAACGACTAGTTTCGGCTCGCTGATGAAGAATCCGAGGTCAGGAGTGATTCTGTGCGGCCCATCCGTTCAAACAATCTATATTTCGGACGGAAATTCTAGATTTTCTTAGTGTACGCAGAAAATTACAAACTTCATAATAAAGAATCCCACAATTTCATTATACGTATTTTGATCATTTGGATAGTGTGAAATTTTGTATTATAGTTTTGATAAAACTAAAATACATATGGCAGAAAAGTAGAATCTGTAGGTAAGAAAGTTAATATAAATGCCGCAAGTTCTCGTATGAATTAAGTTAATTCTTCATATTAACAGTAATCGCTCGCTTCAAACCAGTTGCAGAATTTAAGACACCTTTCACTAGTTCTGGGTTTAAGTACCAGGCTGATATGGAGTTTATGAGCATGTTTTGAGAGTCATCTGAATTTGGTTTCTATACTTATTTAATCACAATACATAGTTAATGGAATTGTAGAAACAAGAGAATTTTCCGTCATATCTCTATAAAAATAATTAAAAAATGTTTTTATTCACTACCAAAACTCATTGAATATATAATAGCTTCATCATCTTAATATTTAACTATTCTACCACATGCGCTTGACCAAAACTCACAAAAAGTTGAAACAATGAAGGGTGGGAGTTTCAAACATTGTTCTAGAGAATATGATATATTTAAACAAAATTATGAAGTCTTTTTATATTTATATGGAGCATTAATTGAAATAGAATTTGTTATTCTAAGGTCCATTTAATATATTTTTATCGGGTGAAGTTTGCTAGGTAATTTCGGTCAATATTCCATATTTTATTTATATTTTTTTATCTGTTTTTTCTGATTCATTTTTATTTATTTTAACTTTTTGAAAATTTTCAAATTAACTCAATTATAAATGTCTTAGAAACACTGTTTCTTTTAAGTACACATATAGAATTGCTATATAATGTTAAAAATTTTTATGTCTACTTAAAAGAAACAGTGTTTCTGAGACAATAATATTTGATTAAATTGAAGAAATTTCTTAAAAATTAAAAAAAAATTAAATTAAATAAAAATGTATTAGATAATTGTTTCTTTCAAGTAGACACATAGAATTGCTGTGCAATGTTTGATAATTCCATATATATAGAAAAAAGAAACAGCGTTTTTAAGACATTTTTACTTAATTTAATTTTTATTTAATTTTCATGGAATTTTTTAAATTAAAATTTTAAGTGATTCCACGGAATTGTGCTAAATATTTAAATAATTCATTAAATGTAATTTATGATTAAAATTTTGCGGAGATAAGGGAATTGTTAATAATCTACGTGTGATATGCGGATAACTTATGTTGAATTGGATAAAACAAATTTTTGGGGATTGTTATATCGGTATGGGTAGGTTTATGAAAAATGGAAAAATTATGTATTTTATTGACTCTAGTTATTATTAAATCTAAATAATTTAATTAGTAATCAATTTCTACTTCACCTGTGTTAATAAATTTAGGTAATGGATAAAACCATCAAGCTGTCTACTGATACCTTTGTATTGAACACACTGGAAAGTCTTTTTATACTATAATTAATGAACATAGGCGATCTTTTCTTAATAATAAGTTAGATTCTACGTATGTAAAACATCTGGTAAGAGAAAAGGAAAATAAATCACTAAAACTAAACTTAGAAAGATCAGAAAATAATCGATTAAAAAATTCTGGGAATTTACTAAATGACCAAACAGAGTTATTGAGTTCACCTCGTTTGGGTCTATTCTCGTGGAAACCTGATGAAGTTTCCAAAAATAATAAAAACTTTATTGTACCCTTATCTCAAAACTGAATCCATTTAAATATTGTATGTTACAAAATTTTTTATTAATTCTTTAAAAGCACTTGAAAAGCTACAATGTAGCGAAACACGTCATGTGTATAATATAATAATAAATATGACACTATTATATGAACAAAAAAGTTGTCAGTTGTGCAACAGAATCAAATCTTTATGCTTTCAAACTATAGAACAAAATATTATCTTCATTATTTAATGCAGAAGAAGCAATAGCAAACATTTAATACATAACATGTTCAACTTGCAACAGCAAATACTTATAGCAGACTAAACGTTCATTTAAGATTGAAAGATCATCGGATGAATTTTCCACAAAAAAGGCATGCCCTTTTCTTATAATAGATAATCTAAATGGTAAATAAATGACTTTAAATTCAGGATTATATATTCTAACTTCTACAACATATATTGAAACTACATACATGAACTATCAAAATGATATCCTTATGTATATAATCAATATAAAATATTTTTGAATTTGAATATCAAAAATATAAAATCGAAACTCGTACAATATCAAATGGAATTAAGAAAAACCCAACGAATATAAATTGTCAATTAAAAATAATGAATAAATAAATGTTTTTTTGCTTCGTTCTAGGCATGCGTACTGATCTCATCAGACAAGCGTACACAGCCATGCTTGTAGTAAAATATTTTGTTTTCTGATCTTATATTTATGAAAACTGAATCTTTCTCAAAAATATATTACATAATTTTAAGAACTTCTCAAAAATTAATTTATTTGAAATATTTAATATAATATATTTAAATAAATTATTTCAAAAACTCTCAAAACATGTAGATATCCTCAAAAAATAATTAGAATTCAGATAAGACCAGTTCAATTTCACATTTAAAAGATAAAATAAATTAACAATAAATAAACATACCCAATACGATCCATGGGAATATGTGTTTGTTGAACATTCAACTAGGTACATCTAATATCTAAGGTACTCTATGTTCTATGCTCACAACAAAATCACACAGAGTTTATAAGGCACTTAAATGGTCTTAGTTAAAACATTCAACACTGCATAATAAATTTCTTTATTTAAAAACCTAATATAATTATAAATATTTCGAATAAATAAGTTTTTGAGAAGTTCTTAAAATTATGTTGTATATTTTTGAGAAAGATTTAATTTTCATAAATTTAAGATCAGAAAACAAAACATTTTGTTACAAGCATGGCTGTGTACGCTTGTCTGATGAGTTCAGTACGCATGCCTGGAACGGAACAAAAAAAAACATTTATTTATTTATTAATTTTAATTGACAATTTATATTCCTTGGTTTTTTCTTAATTACATTTGATATTGTATAATGAGTTTCGATTTTATACGTCCATTAAATATAAGCAGTGCTTATAAGACATTAATTTAATTACTCAAGTTTCTTGAGTAAATTTTTCGAAATTAAAATTGTAGAAGACTAACAGATTAAATCTGTTTTTATATTCAAATTTTGTAATAATCTTTCTATCAAGTATAAAATCGCATCTTATTATTTTATTTAATATAAAATATTTTTTATGTCTCGGAAAAAACCTTTTTACATCCCGGCATGAAATTTATTAATACAAATTTATAAACAAAAATTATGTAAGTATAAATATTAACATACAAATACAAGAAAATCCACTATTCCAAAATCATCTAAAATTCTCAAAATAAAGGATCAAATAAAAATAATTGAATGAGAATTCCAACATTTTAGATAATTTCGGAATAGTGGTTTTTCTTGTATTTGTATGTTACTATACATACTTATATAGTTTTTGTTAAAACATTTGTATTAATAAGTTTCATGTCGGGATGTAAAAAGTTTTTTTCCGAGACAGTGAAAAATATTTTATATTGATTATACATGAGGATATCATTTTGATAGTTTTTGTATATAGTTTCAATATATATTGTAGAAGTTAGAATATATAATTCTGAATTTTAAGTCATTTAAATTTTACTTCTATCAAGTATTGACTCACATTCAAATTGGTTTTTAAATCTAAATAGATATAATAGACAATCCAAAAATGTTGAATAAATAAGCGGGAAATTTATCTATTTAGGGTTCATTGACATTTTCAAATGTGTTCCTAAAAATAATAAAAACTAACCGATGACTAAAATATGAAAATTAGAACTATTTAACAGCCTCAAATGATTTTGGACACAAAACTTTTCACGATAGTAATAATATTTTACACCTATTATTTTGATTAGATATTTTTGTAGATGATGATGAATAAATACGATGGGATCTTTATTTAGTTTTCAGTTGTTCGAAGAGAAACTTGGAAACTTAAATAACAAAAAAAATGTGAACCCTTACTTAATTCATACAAAAATTAAATTTCCCAGTTTTGGTGGAATGTCGTAATTTCACAATATTTACCTGTGAAGACTGGACATTTGGTGCAACTGCAGCAGTTAAAACCTCTCTACTATTGTTCATTTTCACAACAAATAGGAATGGTGATGTTATAGAATTGGCTACCGTTATAACACTAAAAATCGTTTGGTTTACACACGATACCAATGTAAAATTCGCTGATAACAAGATTATCGATATTTATTCAAAAGGAGGACCGATCAATGATCACTTTCTATACTAGAACAATCAAAATTCTCGGTACTATTTGACCGAAGAAAGAGTCATAAAGATCAAACGTTATTATTTTATGTTTGTGTTTACTGCAACAAATTTCACTATGCAATGGATTAGTAATAGTTGGTTACCTTGGAATTGAATTTATAATTTGTTTATATTATTTAGTAATTACTTTGCTCTAGGATCTCGGTATGACGAGTAGTGAGTGAGTAGACTGTTAGAGATATACAGGTGATTCCTCTAATATATGTTATATTTGGTTTAAAATAATAGTTTTTTTAGAGGAATAAATTATATCATTAAATATTAGGAGTAGGATCACAGAGGAGGTATACCGACCCTTAAGCCGTGCATTGCGAGAAAAATGGTCGCAATACGTCGACAGACACGACAAATTTATTGACAATGCACGGCCACACGTTGCGTCGCCCGTTAAAACGTACTTAGAAACACCCAAATGGAAAGTTCTGCTGTCTGGGTAGTACAACCCAGACGTTGCTCCTTCTGATTACCATCTCTTCCGATCGTGCAACGTGGCCTGACAGACCAGCACTTCTCCAATTATGATCGATCGATGCATAGATAGTGGCTAAAGAGCCAGCAATTTTTTCGCGATAGATCCGTCATTTGCCAGAAAGATGGAAAAAAGTACTTTGAACTTCGAATGTACCAATTTTTCACAATAAAGCCTCAACGTTCGACAAAATATTTTTTTTGAATTTAAGTTACGCCTACCTGTTTGGCATCTATTTCTATTCTGCAGCTGGTTATAAGTTTCTTCGCCTGAGCTTTATTTAATAGATCTTCATCCATTTATCCTCTGATCTACTTCCCTTTCTTTTATCAGTTTCTTGAAGTCTTTCTAAATTCTTTCTACATTCATTTTAATTATCATCTATTTGTCCCTCTTGCGTTTTTTGCGTTATAAATATAGACTTGCGTGTGCAAACATTCTTTAAATAAAAAAAGGTGAATCTTCTATCCAAACTGTTGGAAATTCACGTGGAAAATTCAATAAAAATTGAAAAATAAAAAGAGGATTTTTACTTGATAGAAGGATTATTACAAAATTTAAATATCAAAACAGATTTAATCTGTTAGTCTCCTATAATTTTAATTTCAAAAAACTTTTATTCAAAAACTTTTAGAATTGAATTAATGTCTTATAAGCACAGCTTATATTCAATAGAAATATAAAATCAAAACTCATTATATAATATAAAATGGAATAAATAACCCAACAAATATAAATTGTCAATTAATATTAATAAATAAATATTTGAAGGAAAGTTACATATTGTTAATCGATTTTATTTTTTAAATGTAAAGTAGGAGCGATAAACACCTTATCGGAATTCTAATTATTTTTTGAGGATGTGATATATGTTTTGAGAGATCTTTGAAGTAACTTATTTAAATATAATAAATATTACAAATAAATGATTTTTTGAGATGTTCTTAAAATTATGTTTTGTATTTTTGAAAAGGAATTAATTTTCATAATTGTAAGATCAGAAACAAAATTTTGTCTCCTTCAAATATTTATTTATTAATTTTAATTGACAATTTATATTTGTTGGGTCATTTATTCCATTTAATATTATATAATGAGTTTTGATTTTATATGTCTATTAAATATAAGACATTAATTTAATTCTAGAAGTTTTTGAATAAAATTTTTTTAAATTAAAATTAAAGGACACTAACAGATTGAATCTGTTTTGATATTCAAATTTTTTCAATAGAAATTAAATGCCCTCACGACAATTTGTGAATCAATTTGTTCGTGAAAACTGGATCGTTATTTGATTAAAAAACTTATTCACGTTTTCGTCCAGTGAGCACACCTGGAAATAGTGGTGCTGTAGCAACTGAACATCCATCAACATCATCTCGTCATCGTGCTCAAGAACTGAACATCTCTAGTACTTCTCTGAGGAAAATTTTTCTTAATAATACTTCTGTATGAAGGCTGATAAAGTTCAACTAGTGCAAGAAGTGAATCCGAATGCGTTCCTACTTCGCTCAATTGTGAGCATGTTCCCAGAAAAATCATCTATATGGATGAAGCTAATTTTCACTTCAGAGGAGTTTTTTTTTGTGAGAATCCGTTGAGGATAAGTGTTACTCTAACCATCCAGAAACGACTGATGCCTTGAAATAAGAAATCGAAGTTGTCATTCATGAGATTGAGCCCCATACACTCAACAATGTACTGATAAATTGGATTGATCGGAAGGGGTACTGTAGCTAGTCGTGGCGGTCATTTGAATGATATTCTTTTCCATTCGGGAATGTCAAGGTTCGACCTTTCTAATAAATTCCTAACTTTGAAAAGTATTCATTAGTTTTTTATTTATAGCCGATTAAAATTTCAAATTTTAAACGACCCAGTCCTTATAAATGTACATCAAAATTGATGGTATTCAAGCTCTCGAAGGAAATGTGGTGTTGCGAGGGAGCTTCTACCTCTCAATTCGGGAGACGGCATTTCGTTTCCGAATCTGCTCATCTGAAACTCATCAGACAGGTCTGATGCGCTGCTGTGCCTGTGACCATGTGTTCCGCTTGGAACAGTGGTCGTCAAACGCTGTGCCTTGCTCTATTTGAACTCGGTGGGGACGGTTAGTCATGAGTCTTTAGACTCTTCTATTGATACGCCGGTCAAGCTGCGACAGAGCAAGGCAGGTTTCTGGACGAGGAGCGAAGAAGTTGTTCGCTACACACTCCCCCTTCAGTGAGGGTCGATAAAGATCACGGAATCGTGCGTTGGGAACCAGGCAAGGAGACAGTCCTCCGCTTGGCTGGTCGCGGTGCCATTTCCAGCGGGAATCTGTAGAACGAAAGAAAGAAAAGGCTGTCTCGGAATGATGTATAGAGGGCAATTAGGGCCACCAAATGAATGGGTTCGTTCGCTCTTAAAGCAAACCCCCCAAATCACGTCGGGGTCACCAATGAAGCTCTCGAAGGAAATGCTGTGTTGCGAGGGAATTTCTGCCTCTTAATTCGGCAATACCGGCGTTTCGTTCGGAGTCTGCGCATCTGAAACTCATCAGACAAGCGTAATGCGCAGCTCTGCCTGTTACGCCAGTAACCACGTGTTCCGCTTGGAACGGTGGTCGTCAAACGCTATATGCCTTACTCTATTTGAACTCGGCGTGGACGGTTAGTCAAAAATCTTCAGACAGGTCGTGTTCTCTACTGATACGCCGGTCAAGCTGGAACAGAGCAAGGCAGGTTTCTGGAGGAGGAGCGAAGACGTTGTTCGCTACTCGTTATTTGAATCCCTCAGAAAATGGTCGTAAAAATATAAACGGGTCAAATTGTGGTATGATCCAAAAATGCCAGCAAATTGTTTTCTTTAATTATTGTAGCGTCGTGCACTATCAGTACTTGCCGACGAGTCAAACCAGTAATGATGGAAATTATCTAGACGTTATGAAGCGTTTGAGAGATACTGTGAGTATAAAACGTCATTAAAAATGGGATTTTGTACCATAAGAACATGCCATATTTCAAAGCGCGAATGGTGCTGGATTATTTGATGAAATACGCCATTCCTATCCTCGAACAAGCACCATATTCATTTGATTTAACAATATGTGACTTTTTTGTTCTCCTAGCTTTAGTTGCTCCGCTTCAAGTGGAGCGGATTACAAGCGTTGTACAACCGAGTTCCGACGTGGAACAAGGTCACTGGCGTTAAAGGCAAACTTGCGCATCACATCTGAAGAGTTCAGGTGCTCAAGTTCGTAACGAAACACCACCTCCGAATTAAGAGGTAGAAGATCCTTCATAAGAATCCCATTCACTTCAGAGCTTCATTGGTGACCCCGACGTGATGGAGGGTTTGCTTCAAGAGCGAACCACCCATTCATTGGTGACCCCAGACGATCCGATCCCTTCCATCATTCCGAGGTACCTTTCCTATTTTCGTTTTACAGAACGCCTTTTTGAATGCTACTCAGCATCACGGAATTTTTCAGCTCGTTGTGTTTCCATATGCTACAGAAATCGGACTGAATTTCCAGCTCATGCTTCATAGCAGGGTTGGTATGTGAATTTCTGTAAATCGAGTTAATATTTTGCCATGGCCTGCGGAGTCCCCAGAGCTAAATCCGATGGAACATCTTTGGGATTCAATGAGGCGACGTCTTCTTCGTTAACCAGGGCAATTCCAAAAGAGAGAACGGCTGTGTAATCGTCTTTCTAATCTATGGAATACTTCAAACCAACTGGAAATCGACAACCTTGTTGCATGCTCAGTATGTTCCAATCTGTGATTAATGTACGAATCAACATTACGATTCATTATCAGATTAGAAATTACTGAATATTTTTTGTAATATTTTATGATATTTGTTGAAATGATAGATGTTCATTTTTGTTACATAATTAAATGATAAATGGAAGAAGTTGCTGAAATTATAAGTTGAATTTCGATATTTCACATTTACTTTTACCGACATTTTTGTCCACATATAAAATCAATAATCCCCAAACGATTTATAAGAAAGCCTATGTGTATAATATTTTTTCCTCTGATATCACTGGAGCACATAAATAATTATACTTCAGGTACTAAAATTTAAACTTTCAAGTTATGGGTATATCAAGTTTAACTAATATAATTTATGTGAAGTCATTTAGGTTTTATCGGCAATTTTCCATAAATTTTTACGACTTTCCATTTCTTTATCAATATTTGTAGAGCATAACACTGTCTTAGATAAATGACTCTATTTGCCATTAAATAAAAAAATCCATTAAATCATCCATTTTTAGACAGGATGTATCTTTGTTTAACTCTTTTGTCTCTTCGACATATGAGGGTTGTTTAATGTATTCTCGGTAAAGGCATGAAAGAAAACTCCTAGAACTTCAATACATTTGTTAAATCAAGAAATAAGCTTCTCTAAACCTTGTAAAAAATATTTTTCCGGCTTCTTCTCAAAATAGATATTAATTGCTACCTTCAGTTCTTCATCGTCGGAAAATCGTCCTCGAAGATACTTTTTCACATTTGGGAATAGGTAGTAGTCACTGGGGGCCAAGTCTGGACTGTACGGAGGATGAGTAATATTCCATATTCCAGCCATATTCCAGCACAGCTGCCTTCGCCACCCGGACCTTGTGAACCGCTGTGAGTTTTCCTTGCCTTTTTCCTCTAATGGCTTCTCCTAAATTACGCAAAGTAGTTGCGTATGATGCTGCTGCGATGCTTTCACCCTTTTTAGTGTATTCTATTTATAAAATATCTTTAGAATCCCAAAAGACCGTAGCCATTATTTATCCAGCGGATGGGGTGACTTTAAACTTGTTTGGAGGCTGTGCACCCTTTTCAATCTACTCCATGGACTCTTGTTTACTCTCAGGATCATAGTGATGAACCCACGTCTCATCCCCAGTAACCAGCCGTTTGAAAATAGTCGATGGGTCTTCTCCACAGAGCTCTAAAAACTCCTTACAGCACTCGACTCGCACTTGTTTCTGAGGTGCGGTAAGCTTTGTGGGTACCCATATTGCAATGGCCTTTAAGAGGTTAAGATGGTCATGAAAGATAGCATGTATGGTACCTTCGGATAGGTTCGTCATTACTCCTAAATTTCTACTTCTGTTCTCTGGTTTTTAGTAAGGACGCCTTTCCACTAACATAAACGGTTTATATAAGACGGTGGGTTCTCTTCTATTAACGTCTATTACAGAATAATTCAAAGTAATACCAACTAAGAACCATTGAACAAACAGTTATAACATCCTCAATCCCAGAATTGAAATTTCGAAGTCACTGGTCCCAAAGTTAGTATACTGTGAGGAACTTCGGTGGCAAATCGTTATTTTTAGGTGTTACACTTAAAAAATCGAATGGACTATAGGATCGTCGTTTTATTATATAACTACTAAATGAATATGTTGTAAATCTAAACACTTACATAAAAATAACAATTTTTTATTGTTTCTCAGTCTGAGATATCCAGAATGAAATTAATTGTGCCGAAACTCAGTGATACAATTCAATAAAAATGACCGTTTTATACAAAAAAGGGATTAACAGTTCTCATCAACACATTGTTAATTATAACAAGCAAATAGTTGAAACCAATACTGACCCAGTAGTTTGATAGAATGTTGAACGAGTAATCAACCGAATGTTTTAACTATTAGCGCAACCGAGTAATTTCTTAGAGCAGTGGCTTCACCTAACAAATATTGATTGAGTCCTCTTAAGCCCTTCATGGAGAGGGAACTTACACTTAGAAAAGGCCGTGGGTAATCGCACGTTTCAATACCTGGCAAGCAACTGCACCTCATTCTATTACATCTCAATTGCGCTCTAACGCGTTTTGAAATTCGTAAAGAGAAATTACGTCTTGATTACGTAGACAAACATGCCATTCTATACTCAATCGTCAACGGTACTGAATGTTGAATCCTCGGAACTTCACTACGCAAACGATACAAAATTTTTGTATAGAACCAGGACATATAGAAAAACATTTGGTCCTTCGAGCCGGATATTAAATTTTCCACGGAACGAAACAGAAATCATCTTGGACAACGGCTCCTTGCATATCAATTACTACTTCGTTTTGTATCCAGATGATTTAAGTCCTCAAAATGAATAGATTATTTCTAATAATTTATTTATAACTTAAATAAAGCTTGCTATATGTATATATAGCAGATATATTGTATATATAGTATATATATATATATATATATATATATATACATATTGTACATGACGGTATAATGGAGGTATGTATATACAAAAAAATCGAATAGAGACGAATATGATCACAGTCAAATAACATCAAAGTGTTTCAACATCCCGTACACAACTGCCCAAATAATTAACAATACTATAAGTCCAACTAGAAATATGGTTTTCTTTATGTGCCACGGGTTTCCCGCCAAATCGGGAGGTTGATGTCTTTGTCTGGCTTCGTGGCAGTGTATAGGTTTGCAAACAGTGTCTGGAAGAGTCATCCTGGCTGCTTCTGAGCTCTGACCTTGACTTTGGTTCATATTTCTCATTTCTGTATCGATGCGAACTCTACCCTTTTCACTGATATCCGGATGTCTCTGTGACGGGTTAGCCATCTGAAATGGAAAAAAAAAATGTGTAGGAGCACATACTCGACGCTTAAGGACTTTTTATTGAGAGATAAATTAAATTTTCAATTTGTAATATTGGTTCATTTAAATATTCAGATATCCTTATTGATAACACAGGCCAACAAAACATTTTTTCTTAATGCCGATGACTATAGGACTGATTTAAGATATTATATATGTATATGTATATATACAATTCTAACGCTTTATTGACCCCAGGATGACACAATCCGCGCCTGGGGTTTCACAAATTTGCTAACGGATTTGGAAATCAACGAAATATAAGAGTATGTTCAGAAACCGTCCGTATATCACTGAAAGGACAAGGCTACATATCAAGGAAACCAAAAAATTCCTATAATGACACCTTTACAAAAGGAACGAAGGATAGAGTTTTGTCAATGTTTTCAAGAAGATAATTTCAATAATGTCGTTATATCTGATGAAAGTTAACACTTAAAAATCCTCTCAAAACAACCTGTTACCGTTCAAATTTCAAAATTGCCCACTAAAATAATGGTTTGGGAAGCAATATCTCAGAGTGGTGCTACGCCTCTCTGTATAGTTGATGGTACCATTAATAGTGAAAACTATTGTGGCATTCTAAACGATTTTCTCCTTGAAACGGCGCATGCTTCATATATAGAGGGGTGGCATTTTCAGCAGGATAAAGCAAGATGCCATACCTCGGCCTATACTCAAGCTTGAATGCAAGAACACCAAGTGACAACCATTTCATGGTCAGCAGCTACACCAGATCTTAGTCCCATTGAAAACATATGGGTCCTAATGAAGATTGAAGTTGAACGAGCAGCGCCACGAAATGAAAATTATTATTTATTATTATTATATAAACATATAAACAGAGGGTAATACTTGATAGAAGGTTATTTATAATTTATAATTATTTAAATATTTTAATATTAGCCTTCTACATATTTAATTTCAAAAAATCATATTTAATAACTTCAGGAATTAAATTAAATTAAGTTTATATAATATAAATATAAGTACCACTTTAACATTCATCAATTGAGCTTTGTTTTTTCTGGATACTTTCTAGACGGACTATAATAACTGTATCCAATTAAAAAAGAGTATGCTGAATGATAAAATGTTTAAGGTTAAAAGTTTTGTTTGCTTCTGTCGTGGGCTGAAATTTTGTTTCACACATCTATGTAGCTTTTTGTTGGATGATATTTTGATAGATGATCTTGACTGGAAGTCAAAAAGTTTTAGTTTCCCATTTTCTTCATAGCTATTTTTATTGCTTCTTCTGCTCATAAGAAAGTGTTATTTTGATGTATGAAGCATATAATTCCATATATCTACCTCATTATCAAGGGGCACCTGTACACCTATCCAAGTAAAGATAAGGACTTAGTTTTGCAATTTTTCTTGACGATGCAGTTGAAAACAATGGAAACTTAATTAACTCATAAATAATGAGTCCTGAAGATAACAATATTTCTGGTGCTCTTTGTTATTGGTAGATATTCGTGGAAGTTCACTCTGATATAAATATTTCATACAGTTATAACGATCGAAAACGAAATATTTGAAATTATTCATGAAATGAACAGCAATCAGACAAATCAAATGTTCTTATTGTTTGATGACGTGGGTTCAGGTTGTTTATCTTTAGATTTTACCTGTTCAATAATACAAACAGGAAACTACATACCAGGTGGCCCATATAAAACAGTCCAGCTGAATAACACAAGAATTCAAGCCGATCGTTCACTAGTAACGTCGTATCTTCGCTGAGTGGGTCCTTGAAATGCATCAAAATGATCCGGAAAACCCTTTATGTCGTATCCAAGATTAGACAAAGAAAGTTTAAATACTGAATCATCAGTGCTCTATTCGAGAAATGACTGCAAAAATCTAAAATTCATTGTGCAAAATAATTAAGAAGAGACATTTTTGTGTTTTTATAAAAAATTAGTGCTACTATACCAATTTTTGATTTGATAATCTGTATTTTGGGTTCTGATGAACCAGTAGTTAATATTTTTTTAGAAAGTCATTCATTTAGAAATCAAATTGTTTCACTATCTATTTACAGCATACTTGTAGTATGCTAAAGTTATTCTGATTTTTATCTCGAACAGTAAGTTAGACAGACCACTCTCTGTGAAAAATTGAGAAATTAGTCTAGGTAATAAGTAGTTGAGTGTACACTTGATCAAATCACTTGACAAGGTGAATGAGCGTTTATCATTTTCATTTTCAAACAGATAAGATATATTTCATATAAAATGATATATCGAGACACGAACGCAGGGTTATTGAAATACTACAGGGTGACAAGAAAGACTTCGGACAAATTTGACTGTGTCCTGGAACAAAAACATTTTAGCGTAGCCAAATAATTTTTCTTCTATTAGATTCTCTACACTTTATTGTACTAATATGCGAATTTTCAGTTTGATATTACTTTGTTTTGCAGAGTGTTAAAATGTCAAACAAACGTAGTGCAATTTTGGAGCTGTTTCGTCAAGGTAAGCGTCAATGGGAAATTTTTCGTTTGCTGAATGTGCCTTGACAAACCGTTTCCGATGCAATTTGCCGTTTCAAAGAGCTTGGATAAGATGGTCGTCGTCCAAGAAGTGGAAGAAAACGCACTGTCAATACGCCTAGCAATCACAACATCGTCATGAAGCGAGTCAATCGAAATCCGAGAGTCTTCATGGGTAAAATAGCCCTTGAGACCAGTATCAACCATGAATTCGTTCGTCAAATGTCCAAAAAGGAGCTCAACCTCAAGTTCAACTCCTCACAGATGAAAACAAGTGACCAAAACGACAGAATCTGGTCCGCAGAGGCTCCTGGTACATCGGCCATCTTCCAACATCGTCAAAATCCGCAATTCGTTATGGTATGGGGCGGGATTTGCGCCAGCGGCAAAACACCCTTGGTTTTCGTGGATCAAGGGGCAAAATCAATCAAGAAGTCTACCGCTGCGACATTCTCGAGGCCGTAGTACTTCCGTGGGCCCAGCAGCACTTCGGCGTCACGCAATGAACCTTTCAACAGGATTCCGCTCCGGCTCATAAAGCGAAAATGACGCAAGAATGGTGTAAGACCCATTTTCCGGGTTTCATCACATCTGCAGAATGGCCGGGAATGGGGCCGAATAACGCCCGAAGAGCTGCGGCTCATTGCCGAAAATTTCAAGAAGCATCTGAAGCTATGTATCGTCGCCAAAGGAAGCCATTTCGAAACCGCTTAAATATATTATTACCAAATGTTTATGTTGTTATTATTCATTGTTGTTTTGTTTAATTTCTCTTGTTTAATGAAATTTAATGAAAAAAAGTTTGTCCGAGGTTTTTCTTGTCACCCTGTATATTATTTATTTAATATTGCAACCAAGCTCAGATAAATTCACTAAACTATTCAAGAACATAAAAAATTGCATTATAAATGGAATACATATTACTATTTGTGCCATATTTTACATACTGACGTACGTTTCGTCCATATTGGTGCACTTCATCAGACAACAAGATATACAGTATGGATCATCGAATTTATAGTTTTTAAAAAATAAATGAAGATGTTTAAGTTATTCAAAAACTTTTAGAATTAAATTAAATGAGTTCTAAGTACCAGAAAGAATAAAATAATTCGAAGAAATATAAATTATCAATTAAATCTACTAAATAAATACTTGAAGGATACAAAATTTTGTTTCCTACCTCGTTTTATTAAAACCAAATTCCTTTCCAAAAATGCAGAATATAACCTGAAGATTTTCCTCAAAAACAAATTAGAAATATTACAACGGAAACTCATCTGCCCTACTTCACATTTGAAAAATAAAAATAATTAACAAAATATATCTTACCAGACGAACTGAATGCAGCAATGTGAATAAACACTAGAATGAAGTGAACATTTGAAAATCCTAGGTATTCTATGTTCGCCACAGAAACTACACAAAGTTTGCAAGGGAGTTCATAAAATACCTTGCAATCTTTGTGCAGTTTCTGTGGCGAACATAGAATACATAGGATTTTTAAAAGTTCACTTCATTCCAGTGTTTATTCACATAGCTGCATTCAGTTTGTCTAGTAAGATAGATATATTTTGTTAATTATTTTTATTTTTGAAATGTGAAGTAGGGCTGATGAGTTTCTGTTGTAATCATTCTAAATTGTTTTTTGAAGATGTTCTGCATTTTTTAGGAATTTTTTTGAAGGAACTTATTTTGAGCAAGTTGTTTTTGAAGAAGTTCTTGTTTTGCCTTTTTGGAAAGGAATTTGGTTTTAATAAAACAAGGTACGAAACAACATTTTGTACCCTTCAATTATTCATTTAGTAGATTTAATTGATAATTTAAATTTTTTTGAATTCTTTTATTCCCCTTGGTACTGTGTGATAAGGTTTAATTCTATATGTCTACTAAATTGACACGGTGTGTTCTTAGTTTATTTGACTAAATTCTTAAAGTTTTTGAATAAAAAATTTTTTGAAATTGAAATTTGTAGGAGGTTAACAGAATAAATCTGTATGATATTTAATTTAAAATATTTAAATAATCCTTCTATCAAGTAAAACAAAAACCTCTTTTTATTATGAAACAGATGTTACTCTAATAGTTTCAACAAGGAAAAAGTAAAGATGTTTGACTTATTGTTTCACAAACTTTAAATTATTTCCTTCAGAATAACGTTCAAAGTTATATCTTGATATACTGAAAACATTCTGTTTCTTCGTTTGGAAGGTTTTTGTTACTATGTCTATTCTTTACTCATATAAACCTTTGTGCACTCTTTGTAAGTGAGTTCATAGATTCGTGATAACTGTAGTGTATCCATTTTATATTGAAAATAAAACATTAAATTTTAAGATTTTTTCACAATTTATTCACTAAGAATGTGACTCACGATCGGTTTCGATTGTTACATCTTTGTTAAGTGTGAAGAAATACATATATACTGTATTAGGATAAAGAATGAATTATTTTTTAATGGGGGAAGATTTTACACGTTAGGAAGTTGGAATCCATTTATTTCTAACTTATTGAGTTATGTTTGTACATTGGAAATTTTTTTGGTTTTCTTTAATTTCAAGCATTTTAACAAATTCGTTTTATAAGCTGTATGAAATTTAAGAAGGATCTTGAGTTTGTTAATTTCTATATGGTGGTTAGTATGTTTAAAGACTGCTGACCCCTTTTCTACAGTGATCGAATGTTCTTTTAATCTCGTTTCAAAGCTCCTAACTTTTTGATCCACTTAAATTGGATTACAGTCATTACAATTGATTTTGTAGACTCCGAACATTTGAAAGGATTTTGTTTTTGTTTTGCGTTGAATAGAATATTTTGTGGATTATGGCAGCCTGAGAGGGTAGTTTTCAGATTAAATTTATTAAATTAATTTTTGATTTTAGTGGATAAATATCCAAAATAACTTAAGGTTATATATTCAGATTATACTGGAACCAAAAACCTGCTCTTCCTAATTTTCCAATCAACTGCAATTGTCATGGGATAGTCGACCAAGGTTACCTAAGAGTGTTCTGACAGTTCTTCGATTGTCTGACACAGCTTTGCTTACACTTTCACCCTTAACATGTCCTTGTCGAAATTTATTGGTCTTCCTGATAGGTACAAGTTGGAAAATATTGAAATTGCCAGATTTAAACTCGACCCAGGAATGAAATTCTGGAAGAATCCTGAAGATTACCGCGAGGAAGGCTAAGAAGATGAAAGACCTGTCACAATTTGACAGTACGTCATGTTGACCATATTGTGAATGTTATGGTATGAGGTTTTATTGCATATGGTATCAGACAATCACTAGTTTTAATCAGTGGCAGCATGACAGCCCGACGTTACATTCAGGTAGTAATCACTATATGTGATTTCATACTTTTATGGCAGTCTAAATACTATAATCCAAGAAGACAGACATCATATTTCCAGAAAAACTATAGCCTTCGTGGATTGAAATCACATTAACTTCACATTGGCACCAAGCTAATAACATTGCAGTATCCTCCACCGATTTTAGTAGCCCTTCTTATAAAGTAAGGGTAGCCTGGAATAAGACACCCCAAGAGAAGTTCATGAGAACCGAGCCGAAACATAACAATGAGAGCATAAAAAATCGCGAGTGGTCAATTATTATTATTATTATTATTATCCTGATACTCCTAGATCTTCTGTGAAGATCCCTCAGAAGCTTTTTTCAGCTTGTACGAGTTAGGAGTTCAGTTGTGTTCTGTGTAGGCTTTGTTACTGCGATCTTGCGCCACTTTAGGTCACAGCACTGTTAATTTTTGACCCAACAGTGAAATGGTGGCAGATACCCGTCCAACTAGAAAATTTCTTTTCTACCTGAATAGGATTTGAACCCTGGACCTCCCGGTCACGAGTCCGATACTCTCCCGCTGAGCTATCCACACTCACTTCCAGTGAGTTATCGAAAGGAGTCCAAATTTCAATCATTTACTCAGTAAGAATAATACGAAAAATCATTAAAATCAGATAAGCATTAATGGGTGAAAACCTTTTTTTGTCAGTCAGGATATAAAGGGTCTTTCAATGGAAACGCCCACTTTTTTGATATTACTCACGTATGATATATTCCAGTTAATCATTGAAAGGTACGCATTCCAACAACGTTAACGAAAAATCCAAATTTATTATGAAAAATCGCGATCTGTTACTCTAACTTTACATGGTTTAACTCCATTTTTGGTCGTTATAATTGACCGGATAAAAGAACAGTTGAACGTTTAGTGAAGAAGTTTGAAACAAATTTCACACTTAATGATGTTGTGACGAAGTGAGACGAAGAAATGCAAGAAGTAAAGAGAATATTGCTGTCGTACCTGAAAGTGTTCGTGAAGACCAAAATTTATCGATTTCTCGACGTTCACAAGAACTAGCATCTCCCAGACCTCTTTGTAGCGAATTTTATGAAAAGAGCTTGGTTTACATCCATACAAAATTGTTTTAACCCAAGAACTCAAACCAACAGATCATTTGAATAGTCGTGTATTCAGTAATTGGTGCTTAGAAAAAATCGGAAATGATGCAGATTTTCATAAGAAAATCATTCTCATTGATGAGGCTCATTTCTGGTTAAACGGTTATGTTAACAAGCAGAATTCCCGTATCTGGAGTGGTGATAAACCTGAAGAATATCAAGAACTGCCATTACATTCTGACAAACTTACTGTTTGGTGGAGATTTTATGCTGGAGGAGTCATTGGACCTTATTTTTTTTAACGAAGCTCGTGAAGCGGTAACTGTCAATGGAAAACGTTATCGTTCAATATTGACTGATTTTTTATGGCCTAAATTGGTTCGTCTTGATTTACAGAACATGTTGTTTCAACAGGACGGTGCCACTTTGTCATACTGTCAATGACATAATGACTTTAATGAAAACAAAATTCAGTGATTCCATCATTTCACCGATAAATTATCCGCCTTGTTCCTGCCACTTAACTCCACTGTACTTCTTTCTTTGGGGACATTAAGTCATGGGTTTGCAGCAATCATCCAGCAAATTTAGACGATTTACAGATCAATATTGAATCAGTTATTGCTAACATACGACCTGATTTGTGTGAGAGAGTCATGGAAAATTGGATTCAAAGACTTCATTCCTGCCAGCGTTTCTGTGGTAGACATTTGAATTATGTTTTATTTAGTAACTAATGGTATCCATTGTGCTTTACAATTAAATAAAAATTTCAATAAGTTTCAAATTAATATGTGTTTTATTTACACAACAAAATGGGGCGCCGTTAATGAAAGACGCTTTATAAAGTCTGTGGTTGGACAGACAGATATTCGATAATAACACTGAATTTTGCATAGTGGAAGTAAAAATCATGACTTAAACGATTTGAATTGTTAGTGAATACTAAAAAAATAAATTTCTAACTGACTAGTTCTATTGTTTCTTAATGCAGTTCAGTATTTAACGAATAAACTTCAATTGTATAGATATAGTAGTTAAACTCAATTGAATTGATTGAACAATACAGGAAATTAGCATTGTTTAACTATATATTAATCTTTAATTAAATTAGTATCATCTGAGAAGAAAAAACAAACATATGCATCAAATTTGCAGCTTTTCGAACAGGTTTGCTTTTGTTAGAATCTACAATCCACAATATACAAAATCCATACCTGAGTATACCGCACCCAGGATTGCAGCTCCCATGCACATTTTCACCACCTGTGTTCCCCCGATCTGCTCCACAAACAAATTAATCAAGTTAAAACAACATGAAATATGTTTCGTCTCAATGATCCCATCAGATTCAATTGAACTAAACGGTGTATTGTCTCCAGGGAAGGACTGACTAACCGTACCGATACCAATTCAAATTCTACTTAGTGCTCGGTTTGGTAGGTATAGGTGACATTCTGTTTACAGTTCCGATATCGCAAACTGAATGATAACGCGTTTCTGTTAGTTGGGGAGTCTTGGGAACGCAAACCTCAGATAACGTTATCAAAATATGCATGTCTTCATTAGGTACCATCCAGAATTTAATCTGTTTAGATTTCCCGATTTTGTAAACACCGTCTTGATAAGTCCTTTCACGGCCTTGAAAGTCCTAATCTGTGATTTCCATCCAAATAAAACAAGAAAATTGTTGAGTCTCAAGAGAGGTCAAGCTTAAGTCTTATTGAAATGCCCTTCCTTGGTCTTTCATTCTTAGTATGAACTATTCAACTATTTTTGGTATATCCCCAATAATTTTAAAATCTCATCATCATTATCCCCATCCAGAGCAAGGGCTTCTCCAAATTTCTTCCACTGCGCCCTATTTTGAGCGATTTGAGTTCATAATATTCCTTTCTTTTTCTTAGTAGAATCTTGCCATCTTGTTGCTGGCTTCTTCCACCATCTCTTGGATACCATTCCTGCACAAACTTGGTCCATTTTTCAGTTGACATCCTTGCTACATGGACAGCCCAAGTCCACTTTTTCTTGAACAGTTCTTCGCCTACATCTTTTATTAGTATTTTTCTTCTGATATCTACATTTCTTATTCGGTCTTTTAATTTGATTCCTAATAAACTTCTTTCCATTCTTCTTTCACATACTTTTAACTTTTCTGTTCGTTTTTCAGTCAGGGACTAAGTTTTAGCGTCATATGATAGAACAGGCAGTGCACACATTCATCACTTTCCTCTTAATAATCATGGAAAACTCACTCTTCAGGATAAACGCAAGTGAGGAGTACTGACTACAAGCGTTTTCTATTCTTTTCTTAATCTCTTTGTTCTGACGATTTGTAAAAGAAACGACCTGGCCAAGATAACAATATTCCTGAACATAGTCAATGGTTTTATAATTCGTTTTTATTTCTTTTCCTTCAATGTTTGTCATCATTTTAGTTTCACTTTCATTTATCGTTAGTCCAGCTTCTCTACTATGAGTATTCAGTTCATTCAGAATTTCTTGAAGTTCTTCTTGGTTTTCTGAAAAGAGGACAATATCGTCCGCGAATCTAATATTAGATAAATACTTTCCATTGATTTTGATGCCTTGTTCATTTCTCCAATCAATGGTTTTGAATATTTGCTCTAACAATGCTATAAATAGCTTTTGGGAAATGGGGTCTCCTTGACGTACATCTATTTTGATTTTAAAGGGCTTTCCTACATTTTCAAGTTTGATTTTTGCTGAGCAATTGTTACACATTTGTTTTAGGATATGAATGTATGGTTCTGGTATACCTTGATTGATTATAACATTTATAAAATAGGTATGATGCACCATTTGAGTGAGGACTGCTCAGTGGTAGAGCATAGGGCTCGTGATCGGACGGTTCCTGTTCAGGTGGAAAAGAAATTTTCTAGTTGGACGGGTACCGGCCACCATTTCACTGTTGGGTCGAAAAATAAACGTGCTGTGACCTAAAGTGGCGCAAGATTGCAATTAAAAAGCCTACCCAGAACACAACTGAACTCCTAACTCGCTCTGAAAAAGCTTCTGAAGTATCTTCAAAGAAGAATTTCTTCGAAAAAGTTTCACAATCACCTGTCCGATGTATAGATGGAGCCACAAATACAACAATAACATTTTTGTAACAATTTACTAACTAGCCTTCAAAAGATAGTTTTAGTGAAACAACTTTTGTCATTTTCGAAACTATCGAACAAAAAATTCTGTGTGTTGATCAAATATTGTTTTTTGATGGGAAAAACAACTTCGAGACGATAGTGATCGCTACATGGCCCAAATGGATCGATTGAACGAGCAAATTTAAAAAGAAACGGCCCCATTATGCAGAGAAAAAAGTGAAACAAAATTGGCATATTTCCGGACTGAATGGGCAGAATTAATCCATTCACGAATTTGATTCATTTGTTCGAGCTCGAGATCTATCCTTCAATACTCTAGGTCATTTATATATTCAGAAATAACCGTGTTTAGAAACACACAAATGGAATGAATTAAATATTTCATTTGCAAGTCCCATATAAAAGTTTCCGTATACTTTCCCAAAATATAGTATTTTAGATGGAATGACAAACTCTAGAATAAGCCGAAAAAACATCTCATTTTTACTTTGCAACAATTCGAAACCCTGATAACAACATTTAAATGAGTTGATCAGATTGTTTCCCAAAAAAATTTTAGAGAGAAAAAGATTTTCTACAAATGATCTAGTCATTTCTCTACTAAATAAATTTTGAGAAGAATAGTTTCAGGCAAAATAACATTAATTCTATTCAAAATTTAAATTTTATTAGACAAACATTTAATTTCCTTGAATAATATAGAGCATTTTTGATTTCCTTAAATAATATAACGTTGAAAGGGGAACTGAATACAATCAAATAAATAGCCACAAACAATCAATTCGAAACAAAAACCGCAAATTGTCTTATGAGTAAAAGAGAAAAACAACTCATTCTGAAACAAATATAGGCCACTTCCACAACAGAAAAACAAGACAAAAAATTTGTAAAACTAATATATTTTGGACCAATATCTATAAACATATTTGTAACCTCTAACTAAGGGAATAAAGACTTTTGTTATTATTATTACTGAGTAGCTCAAATATTTTAAAAAACTAACATAAAAACAGCATTCACAGCCTCACGTCAAATTTCCAAACTCTCTGTTAATGCTGAAGACAAAAACAACCGTCTGAATAATTCTCGAGTTCATAAACCAAGTTATCAGCAGTGTAGTTGAGTATATATAGGACGAACGGGGCGATCTTTCCAAAAAAGGTTCGAAGAATGTCAATCTTCATTTAGGAACTGAAAAGATAACTTTAATTGTGCGAAACATTTTTTACCAATCATATCTCAGAATTGGACAGTCTTGAAATATCACACCGGGAAGCGAAAGGAAAAAACTAGACATCCTGTAATCAATAGAAATATTTAAGGACAAGCACATTTTAAACATAAAACTATTAAATGAGAAGACGGACTTTTGGAAGTTTTGCACAAGCCGAAGCCTTCAACGAATATATATAATAGTTGAGATACAATTTGTTGTATTCAATTAAAACAAATTGTAGAAATTACTATGTTTTACTACCAAAAAGTGCATAAGCTAATATATATTTTTTGGTAGTGAAACATAGTAATTTCTACAATTTGTTTTAATTATGATCAACTACCAAATAGTAACGGCTGAAACAATTCAGTTGTTGCATTCAGTTTGAAATTGTAGTAAACAGTACGAATTTCGAGTCTCTGTATATTCAGTAAATGAAATTTGATGGAATACTAAGTCATCATTTCATTCCATTTTAAAAAACGGTTGGTTGCAAAATTATATTAGATCATAAAGAGAACTTTCATTACAAAAAATCAGCATCTGCACAATATTTGCCATTAAATTAAGTTATTATGAGTCTCACTTAATCAACTTACACAATTATCTTCTACAGCATCCGTCAAGCAATTATGAAAGAAACCTATTCTAACCATCACTCGATATCAAACCAAACATGCACTGGATAGATAAACTTCAAAATCGCTTATCTCAAACTGACACACCAGATCCAATATTCGTGTTGATTTGTCCCAGCATCTCTTCGTCGAAAACACTTTCACTTCTTGGCTCGATCGATTGCAATAAAATAAATTTTCTAACAGACTGGAACTGTGTCGGACCGAAGGCAATATTTTGTCGAAACAAAATGAATGTTTTGTCGTTCTGCCCGGCCGTACAGGCAATTACCCGTAACCAGTAAAATATTACATAATAATTGAGGATGCTCAGATATGAAACGACTGTTATAAATCGATCCTTAATAAATCCCAAGAAATAGATATTTATGAAACTTTAGAAATAATAAAACTGGTTTTGGTGTAGACTGCTGGTGGCAAATAATGGTGATAATTCTAGTTGAAACGCGGTATTGTATGACGGCTGTTAGATTAAGGTACAATTTTGAAAGGATTGACTGACTATATCATAACCAACTTTTAAAATAGGGCAAAAACACTTCTCTTTTTCAGCGCTTGAAGTTGTTAGTTTGTACAGACCACTTTCTTCGCTCTTCGTCCAGAATTCTGCATTGCTCTGCTGCAGCTAGCCGGCGTATCATATAGAGAACACGACTAGTCTTAAAATACCTGACTGACCGTCCCCGCCGAGTAGGGCAAAGCACCCAGCGTTCGACAACCGTCACGCTGAAAGTGAGGCTGAAATGATTTTCCCCAAGGTGTGTATGCTATTTTACTCACCATCTATTACATTAACAATCAAGTTTTGATAATAATCATTACTTGTATTGATTTTTATTATAATATTACAAATTGTTTTCAAGAAATCTATGAGTCCGTTGCAAGGAAACATAAAAAATTAGTTGATTCAATCATAGATTGAATCTGACAGTTATGTCATCATTTCCAGGCTTGCCAGTAAAGTGACACAAGCTAGCCGGTAAAGTGACAGTTGCTAGCCGGGTAAGTGCTTACAGAGGACAATGGGAGGATTGAGTAGTTCAAAGTCCGAAGTAGCCGGTTCCAAGCCCGGATAAAAGAGGAGGGTTGGAGCAATTTCAAGTCTCTAGCTCTTACTAAAAATTAGAGTATTTACAGAGGGACGAACCGGACATAATTACTTTTGAACACCGTGTCTTCATAGAAGAATCCAATCTAGTCGATTGAGACCACTTAGTCTAGAATTAAGTCACCGGTAACTTAAGAAATCAATCAATTTCCACCAGAACAATCAATGAACTCAAACTCTGCTAACGGTCTTACACGAAACGCGGGCAGAATCTCAGAAGAGCTCGAATACCACTAGATTACCCGAAGAAGTTTTGGCCGTTTACGACGAAATACAAGATGCAATTATGCTAAAGGCCTCCTGAGACATCTAAGAAGGCAAATACAGAAAGTCAAGCCTATTGGAGATACGTGATACGGTAAAAGGAACAGATTCATTTGCAAAGATCTGGTAACCACAAAATAATATTCTACACGTCAGAACGGCTCAAAATTCTGTAGAAATTCAAAGTAGTGAATCGACTATTTGGAGAAGGAGACAATACTTAAGAACGATAGAGTGAAATCAGCCTATACTATTTCAAAAGAAATTAGGTTCAACCATAAGATTGTATGGTTGTGTCCGTATCAAATTTCGACCTCATCGCCAGTAATTTATGTGTCGACCTAACTCTACGTATGTATGGTACACTATGAAAATTTGTTTAACTTCCCCGCTGGTGATAAGCCTGAAAAATCCTGCTTGCAGTTTGTCTAGAAATTAAATCCCAAGCCGATTGGATGATTCTGCAGATAACGGTATTCTTTTGGAGTATTCAACTGAAAATGTTGTCAAATAATCAGTTGAAGCAATCCTTCCGATTGGAATCTCTAAAAGAATACCGCAGAATCATCAAATCCGCTTGGGAAGAAGAGTTCATTTCTAGACAAACTGCAAGAGGTTTTCCGTGACTTTCCATGCTGTATCCTGTATAAAACCATTGTCGCAATAAAGCTGGTGGTTACAAAGGAGCCAATTTCAGAATTGAAATTACCTCATCTAAATGGCTTCCCAATAGGGTTTCATTTTGACATAAAAAAACGAGTCTTTTTTGAGAGTGAAGCTCTGGTAGGAACTGCGGTGTTGCGAGGGAGCTTCCACCTCTTAATTCGGGAGACGGCGTTTCGTTCGGAGTCTGCGCACCAGAAACTCTTTAGACAGGCGTGGTGCGCAGCTCTGCCTGTGATGCCAGTGACCATGTATTTCTTTTGGAATGGTCGTCGACGCTGTGTGCCTTGCTCTATTTGAACTCGGTGGGGACAGTTAGTCATGAATCTTTAGACTGGTCGTGTCCTCTATTGATACGCCGGTCAAGCTGGAACAGAGCAAGGCAGGTTTCTGGACGAGTAGCGAAGAAGTTGTTCGCCACAAGAGAAATCATATTAACAATGGAAAACGATATCACTCAAATGGACGTCACGGCTGCGTTTACAGCACCACATCCTTTTCATGAAATTTTCCATGAAGAATTCGCACATTTGCAGCTGTAGCCCTCGATACCTTCACATATTCCATCTTTAAGGTCTTAAACCGATTATGGAGCATTGGCATAGACTTTATCTTTCACGTGGCTCCAAAAAAAATTAACCATTAATCATAGCGCGGTAGCTCAATCCATTCCCCGTAACAGTTGCAGCAGCCTCATTTTCAAATAAATAAGGTCCAATTACACCAGCAGCCCAAAAACTGCATCAAACAGTGATACGTTCAGGATTGTGAGGCTTTTCAACAATCAATCTTGGATTTTCCGAGCCTCCAAAGGCGACAATTCCGCTTGTTAATGTAGCATTTTGATGCATTTCAAGGACCCAATCAACGAAGAATCGACGTTGCTGTTGAACGACAGGCTTGAGTTCTTGTGTTAACTGAACTCTAAAAGCCTTAAGACCTAAATCTTTATGCAAAATACAGTGTAATGTCGTTTGTGGAATGCCTAATTCCAAAGATCGACGAGAAATAGACAAATCTGGGTTTTCGTCAACACTACAGCAGCAATATCCTCAGTTGTTCTGGAGCAACTCACATGGTTTCGATTCTTGACATCACTAACTTGTTCTAACAGCTCTAATTTTCCCACCAGTTTCACCTCTGCCGGCTGAGAAAGTACTTCACGACGACCCAAAAGTGTTTTAATTTTGCTGTGACTGCAAAATTTTCACCATAACTGAAGTGAATTTTAATGATTTCAATTAATGTTGAAGCGTGTATCGTTGAATTTTTACTAATGGCGTAGTTTTTACTTCTCAAATGTCAAAAGATGACAGCTGCCCAGATAGCGGGCTATTCAAAATGAAACCTCTTATCGGAAAACATTTTATTATTGCGTTCATCAGATCAAGTGAAATATCAGAGTAGTAATAATAAGGAATATGTTATATACCTATGCTATAAAAATATCTGAGTTGAACAAATTATCATCTAGTATTGAATGATGACTGCAGTAAATTTAAGCAAATATTTCAATTATTGGGAACTGCTTTGAGTTATCTTAAAAATGTCACCACATTTGTGAAGCAATGGTCATCTATCTAGTTTGCCCTAAATCAACTAGTAAAAAATTATAAAGAGATCACTAAACGAGATGGCATATGGAAGAGAAACTCCTATTGTAAACTGAATTATAATGTAAGCAGACACCAATGAAAAAACGGGGCAAAAATTAGCGAAAATAAAATGAGAAATGTTGCGATTCGTTTAAAACATGCCAACTTACTCTGAAAGGCCTTATGCAAATGTAGAAATATGGCGTTACACCAATAATGGTGAATATGACGACACGAAAAAACATTTTCATCACAACTTCTCAAAACTGCGATAACACAAATGCCAGATGGATTTATAAACATTCAGTCAATGAAAGAAACCTGATAGTTATGTGTTATCGAAATTGAGATTAAGAAACTTAAAATGTTCGAATAATATCGGCTTTGTGCTATATTGCAAAGAGCAAAAACAATAGGTCGTAGATTTGTTGTTTTTATTAATGCTTTCATTAAGAAAACAGATTCCAGTGAACGGGTGAATTGTTAAGCCTGAAACTCACGGTGCTCAAAGATGAAATTATATAGTACTTGGATGATGATTATTCATTATAATTATGCTTATTTCTACGATTTAAAAAATGATATATTTCGAAAAGATTTCTGTTCATTACTTTTTGATATAAAACTTTGTAATCGAACAGAAAAAATTCATTAAATTACCAGTGCTGTGACCTAAAGTGGCGCATGATCGCAGTAACAAAGACTACCCAGAACACAACTGAACTCCTAACTCGCACAAGCTGAAAAAGCTTGTGAGGGATCATCACAGAAGATCTAAGAGTATCAGGATAATAATAATAATTAAAAAAAATTATATGATCACTTTAAGAAGTAGTCAATTACAGAAATACGTCCGTATAAGTGTATTTATTCAAAAGCGGTCGACTTATGGTGGAAGGTAACGATTTAACTTCGTTAAATTAAAGAAAATAGTGACTGAAAATCGTCGTTTAAATCTGAGAGAGATAGCCACTGATATTTCTGTGTCTCACGAGTCAATTCGCGTCATTTTAAAACATAGCGACCTTTCTTGCTCCTCGCCCAGAATTCTGCTTTGCTCTGCTGCAGTTTGCCGATGTAGAGGACACGACTAGTCTTAAATAATATCTGACTGACCGTCTTCGCCAGGTTAGAGTAGGGCAAAGCACACATCGTTCTATGACTGTTCCGACGTGGAACACAGAGTCACTGGCAGACATGCGCACCACGCCTGTCTGAAGAGTTCAGGTGCGCATGCTCAGAACGAAACGCCGCCTCCTGAATTAAGAGGTAGAAGCTCCCGCATTCACTTAAGAGCTTCATTGGTGATCCCAGACGATCCAGTCCATCATTCCCATCCATAATTCCGAGGCAACCTTTCCTTTCGTCGGAGATGGCACCGTGTCCAGTTTCCTGCCATATTCCAACGCTCTATTCCGTGACCTTACCGACATTGACTGGAGGGGGAATGTGTAGCGACTTTCCTCGCTTCTCACCTCGAATTTTGCTTTGCTATGCTGCAGCTTGCCGGTGTAGCATATAGAGAACACGACTAGTCTTAAACAATATCCGACTTCCGTCCCCACCAGGTTCGAGTAGGGCAAAGCACAGAGCGTTCGAACGTGGAACAGAAAGTCACAGACAGACATGCGCACTACGCCTGTCTGAAGAGTCCAGGTGCGCACGCTCAGAATGAAACGCCGCCTCCCGAATTAAGAGGTAGAAGCTCCCTCACAACACCGCATTCACTTAAAGCTTCAAAACTATTGTTTGCGCATAAAACGCGATGCCGCCCGACTATTGCCGAAAGACCTATGCCAAGAAGCTATCATTGTAAATATATTGCTGGCCAATAACTCAATAAATCTTATCGAACAACTCCCATAGTCCCCTGATACGGCTTTGCTTAATTTTTTTTCCTGAACAAACAAAATACTGGTTTTCAGTCGATACTCAAGTCGATTCCTAAAATTCCGTTAAAAATATTTTGTTAATTGAATTATTCGTCGACGTACTTGTATTATTTTGAAACAGACCTACTTTAAAAGCGATACAATAAATTTAGAAGAATAATATATATTTTGTGTTTCATTGATCGATTTATTCTCGGTATCGGGGTGATGTGCTAATAATGTGAGTAATCTTATTATCTCATTTACTAATGACACTATCTGAGGGTATAAATGTGAAATTTCACTAATACACAATCATTAGTTAGTTTTCTATTTATTTATTTATGGCGAGCGGGCGTCTGTCCACCCTACCACTGCGGCCGCACGGACTATTGTGGTTCACCCCTAATTTATATCTCCCCGACGAGATCCAGGTTTTGGATAAAACGGATAATTTTGTTCAGGGGTAATTTTTTCAGTTCGCTGTGGGCTATAAAAGAGTGGCCAAAGACCTCGAATCTGATGCGACTCACCGCTGGGTACTCTGAGACGATGTGCATAGCTGTTTCAGTGTCCTCAAGACACAGCCTGCATTCATTGTCTTCAGCCAGACCGATTTTGTGCAAATGCGCTTTCAGTCTGCAGTGACCTGTCATAATTCCGACAAGTGTTCTTAGTTTGGCCCTATCCAGACCTAGCGCTAGGTTCGCCATCTTTTTGTTCGAAGCTGTTCCAAGGAACAACTTCGAATGTTTCAGGCCAGAATGGCTCCGCCAGAATGACTCTAGCCTTGAGTTCATTCTGCCTGTTATCGCCTCGTTAGCCACGTCATGTGGTATTCCCAGGAATGGTTCCGGTCCTACCAGAGGCAGCGCAGCTCCAGCAAATGCCAGCCGATCTGCCTCCTCGTTACCCAAATAGTTTGAGTGACTCGGTATCCAATCCAGAGTAGTGTTCTAGGTATCCTCAGTAAAAGACGACCAGAATGACTGACGCCACAATGATGAAGAAAATCGGACATCGCACCGTTATAAAGTTCCTCACTAAGCAGGGAAAACGTCGAAAAATCATTAATGAAGAGATGGTTGTTGTTTACCAAGACTGTATCCCGTTGTTCACCGTTCAAAAGTGGTCTAGTGAATTCAAAAGACGCAGAGAAAGGATTGAAGACGACCCTCGCTCGGATGAGCCCGTTAGTGGCACCAATGAAGAAAATGTGAAAAAAGTGGAAAAGCTAGTCCTTGAAGGTGACAGTATAAAAATAAAGATGTTAGCAGAGATGACAAACCTATCCGTGGGTACCATACATGCTATCCTTCATGACCATCTTAACCAAAATGGGTACCGAGAATGCTTACCGAACCTCAGAAGCAAGTACGAATCGTGTGCTGTAATGAGATTTTAGAGCTCTGTGGAGAAGACCCATCAACTATTTCAACCGGCTGGTTACTGGGGATGAGACGTAGGTTCATCGCCATGACCCTGAGAGTAAACAAGAAACCATGCAGTGGATTGAAAAGGGTGCACAGCCCCCAAACAAGTTTAAAGTCACCCCGTTCGCTAGAAAAATGGCTACAATCTTTTGGGATTCTAAAGGTATTTTATTGATAGAATACATTAAAAAGATTGAGAGCATCACAGCAGCATCATACGCAACTACTTTGCGTAATTTAAGAGAAGCAATTAAAGGAAAAAGGCGAGGAAAACTCATATCGAAGGTGCTTCACAACAACGCGGCGGTTCACAAGGCTCGAGTGGCGAAGGCTTCTGTGCGGGAATGTTGCTTCGAAGAAATTACTCATCCTGCGTGCAGTCCAGATTTGCTACCCAGTGACTACTACCTATTCCCAAATGCGAAAAAATATCCTTGTGGAAAGCGATTTTTCGACGATGAAGAACTGAAACCAGCAATTGCTGCCTATTTTTTTTTATCAAACATTCAATCACAGAGGAATTAGGAGTCATTTTATGAAAGTCCTCCTTATTTCCGCTACTGGTAGAAATTAATATTTTGATCACCAAACAATTTGATTAATTTATAACACCCTGCAGATCGAATCATGTTGAGAAGCCTCTAACTCTCCAAGCGCACATTTTAGGATATATTTTTAGGTATGAATTTTTTTTCCCTATTTTGTCCTAGAATCACTTCCTGAAATATATTAACGTTAAATCCGCACAGCCTGTATATATTACAAAAATGTTTGGTATACCAGCTTAACAGACAATCGTAATATCATGTGAACAAAATAGCCCTTTTAAAATCATGTAATTTCCTATATTAGACAATAAAATTGAAGAAAATGGTTACAAAACCGCATGTAGGTATGCCATTTTGCAAGAAATCACTTAAACAACAAACATTCAACGTTGTTGATAATAATTACATAAAATTCAAGTTGAATACTTCGAGTGGAAATTAATCAAATAACAGGACATATTACAAAACCACTGGCAAGACTTATCTGATACACACGAGAACAACATGAAAACAATCGAACTCTAATGCAACAGAAAACAATTTAATAATTTGAAATAAGGTTATTCTGATTTTCACAAATTTTTATTGTTAAACTCACAACAATTGTTTCGCTATCACAGTAGCATCATCAGGTAAGATCACATTTTGAATTATTCAAAATGTGATCTTACCTGATGATGCTACTGTGATAGCGAAACAATTGTTGTGAGTTTAACAATAAAAATTTGTGAAAATCAGAATAACCTTATTTCAAATTATTTAATATGGATTTTCACCAAGTAAGGACTGATACAATTCAATAGAAAACAATTTCGATAGCTTTCCTAGTACCAATGAGTATTGGGTGACTTAGTGCTGATATTGACCATTAAGTAAATGGGTCATTTAACTCTTAACAAAAGCGAATGTACCCCCCTTAAGAATCTTAAATGGCAATGAGGTCGAATGACATCGTTTTGAAGGATTTAGAATTCTATAGTCCTTCTAGAAAATATCCGGAAAAAACAAAGCTCAATTGCATTTAGTATATATTTTTAATTCTTGCATTAGAAAATTATAAAAAATGTTCATCTTATTTACTTATAAAACCTCCATTTAACTGTAAACACTTGACTAAATGTCGAGGTACACCCGAAACTCCATAATTTTCGGTGACTGTAAAAGTAACTGAATTAAATCATTTTTATTTCGTGGCGCTGCTCGTTTAACTTCAATCTTCGTTGGTCCCCATATGTTTTTAATGGGACTAAGATCTTGTGAAGCTGCTGGCCATGAAATGGTTTTCACTTAGTGTTCTTGCATCCAAGCTCGAAAATAGGCCGAAGTATGGCATCTTGCTTTATCGTGCTGAAAACGCCAGCCCTCTGAATATAAAGCATGTGCCGTCTCAAGGAGAAAATCGTTTAGAATGTCACAATACTTTTTACTATTAATGGTACCATCAACTATACAGAGAGGTGTAGCACCAGGCTGAGATATTGCTCCCCAAACCATTATTTTGGTGGGAAATTTGAACGCTAACAGGTTGTTTTGATAGGATTTTTAAATGATTTCCACCAGTTTGGAAACAACTTTTATCAGATATGAAGACATTATTAAAATTATCTTTTTGAAAACGTTGACAAAATTTTATCCCTCGTTCCTTTTGTAAAGGTGTGATTATAGGGATTTTTTCGGTTTCCTTGATATGCAGCCTTGTCTTTTCAGTGACTTACGGACGGTTTCTGGACATACTTTTATATTTCGTTGATTTCCAAATCTGTTAGCCAATTTGCGTCACTCCAGGCGCGGATTGTGTCGTCCTAAGGCCAACAAAGCATTTAAATTGTTTCCTTGAATCTTACATGGTTTTCCTGAAACTGGTCTATGCCTCATATCCATGCCATTTTTTATTCTCTTTATTGTCTCATATACAGCATTTTTCCTTGTCCAGTCAATTGCACTAAATTTTTAACGTTTCGAAAATCTTTTCTATACAAATATACAAGAAGTATATAAAAATTATGAAAAATGATAAATTCCGGATACTTTCTAGGCTATTATGAGCATTACGGTATATTATGGTCTGACTTGAGCATGTTTTTTCAGCGTTTGTAACGTGAAAATATCGGAAAATTTTTTTTTACTTGAATTAGCTCACGAAGGTATGTCTTGTGTGTATTTTTGCATACTCTAGATGGAGCTAGTGTACGATTAATACCTTAGTGTCTCTGTGTATAGCGAATATAGATACTTGACAGATTTTTAGTGGCTGGCATTCATTGCTCTGATGAAAAACAACAAGTTTAAAACGTGCAATTGTCTGCAATTTGCCTCTGTTATCAACAAAACCTTATCAAATTAGTTTAAGTTTAGAACTGATATACAGATGTATGTTACACTGTCTCTATTTGTAGAACGTTCTATTACCATAGCTCACCTTCCTTATTAAAGATATATAGGTCTGACCAGATGTTCATTCGAAAATACATTCCATGAGCATAAAAGTTATTTCAGAAAATACAAGCAAATATCCACATTTGCAACAAATTGAGTAGAAAAGGATTACCATTTTCCTATAATAGACAATCTAAAAATTTAATTTTCTAGAACAACTAGCTGAACTCTGTCCTAAATTTTTCATTGGATATACTGAAAAAGATTTCCATGCAGAAATCACTTTTATCGTTTAAGCAGTTTGACTGCAGCATGTTATTTGTTGTATTGCTTTAATTGTATAGAATTTATCATATTACATATGCTAAAATATTTCGTTACCCACAATAGGTGTAACAGAGCATAAGAACATATGATGGGGACAATGTGAATAATTCTTCCCTACATTTCATCAAAGAAGACCATAATGGGAAACTCATTGCAGGTTCTTTTCTGAATTGAGGCCTACGATTTTCACAAAATGATTAGATTACATTCCCCATCTACATCAGCGATCTAAATAATTAATTTCAATTTATTATAAATTTTTCATCAAAAGCTAAGCGAATATTATTAACTTGATAGATAAAATTCCTTGGATTTATGAACTCACCACGGCTTTCCATATCTTCTTGATCCTGGACATTAGGTAATTTCTTCCATTTCATGAATATCGGGAACAATTTTGAAAGATTTCACAAAAATATTAGATATGGCATAAATTGACAAGAAATATACATTTACATGAAAATATCGAGCAAACAGAAAAAAACCTCTATGGTTTAAGAGCTCATTGAAAAATAAAGCTTGTAATTGACATACACACATAAATTTCACAATATTGATGCTTAAATATGGCCTTATTCCAGATTTTAGATCCTATTTACGATATAGTTTTCATTTGTATTTACAATAACTTTAATGTTACATTCAGTTCATCCTTTCTTTAGAAGTGAATGTATTAATTCTCCTACTACTACAGATCTTTTCAAATTAGAACATGCAAAAATCATTCTGTTACCCAAGAGACCAGAAAAAGATATTTTAAAAACAGAATATTTATAAAATCTGTCTGATTTTATAAATATTCTGTTTTTAAAATAAAAATAATAAAACATCATGCAGATTCAAGTATACCTTGGTATTTTCTCTGGGAACATTTAAAGGGGTACTGATACTTCCGCAAAAAAGTGTCAACTCATTTCCAAAATTTATTATGACGTGAATCTTTGTCACACTTATTAAAGGAAATTTTTTCGTATTTTCTCAAGGCAAATTCTAAAGGGACTACTTATTTAGTGAAATAACTTGCTTCTTTTGATTTTAAATATGGAAAATATTAATTAACTAAATCTTTATGTATTTCAAACAGTTACATGCCCAAAATATGTAATTTATTCATTTATGTTAATGTAATCTAAATTTCACTACAATTCAAAAACAATTGTTCATGAGCATTTAGAATAATAACACAAGATCTATAGATTATCTACAAGATGGGAGTTGGTTTTATCTTCTTATAGAGAAGTCATTGAACGTGAATTCTTCAATTTCTTTCTCATTCTTGAATTCAACTTTATCAATCCTGGAAGAAGGACTTCCTGTGTACTGGAGCCAATTTTTCCTAGAATACATTTACTCAAACTTCACGTGTAAATGAATACTTTTGATGTTACATTTTGTTGATGTTTTCCATTTCTCCTTGAATTGTTCCCACCACAGTATCTCGCATCGTATTTTTGCAATATCCTCTCAGACTGTAACTTTGAGCCTCTTTTTGAGTGTACTGAAAATTGGAAATGTTAGATGCATCACCGTTTCATCAGCTGTTTTAACTTTGAACACAAAGAGTCATACCTTTCTGAAGAAAACTCCTGAAAAATAAATCTCATCAATATTTATAATATAGCGAAAAATTATCCTAAGCACCTTGAACAACTCCAAATACTTCAAAATCAACAGATATCAATTTTCCAGACATATTTGTTTCACTTTTTGTTTGATTCGATGAAGGCAAAACCAATAAAATGCCTAATATCAAGTTCCAAAAATTCATCCAATTATGTATTCAATAATAACACATCAAAAGAGGTTATCAAAAAATGGAATAGAGGCATTTTTATCTACTTTGACAGGTAGGTTAACAAGTCAAGTTGATAAATTTTATTATTTAATTGAGAGATCATCTCAAATCATTAAACAGTAATTCTAACGTCTTCCACCAATTTTTCATATGATTTCTTTTTAATATCCCTCTCAATTCGTTTCAGATTATTATGATTATAATGATTTTAACCATAGAAGTCTTAATGGAAGGATAATAAGTGTCATATATCTATGATTTCAACAAAGCATGGTATTCTACGCCCACTTGTAGTTCAAATGTTACTCGATATTGTCAAAATCAGCTGATTCCGAAACCCGTTAGCAGATAAGTGTCTTGTTTTTCATTGTATCTGACAGTTTTGTTCTTGTGAGAGTATTAGGAGTCAAACCAATCGTGGTGGTGAGGATAAATGCGGAAGACGTATAGCTGTCGCGAGAGAATATTCAGTTGGTTTCTGACCGCTATGGTATTCGCTTGTGTGGTGTTAAACTTGAGTGACTAGTGAAATGGTGGCTCTTCCTACGTTACTGATGACCGCGGTAGAATTTTCAAACTTTTTTTCGATCTTCGCGGTCCTCTTGGTGTTCTGTGCCATGATTCTGTTCATCACGAAGTGAGTATATCGCACATGAGCTTCAAGAGCGCTTGTACTTCACTGCATCTTCATTTTCTTCATCTTTTCTTTTCTTGAGTATGTTTGTGGCTTTTTATTTTGAAGGGTATTCGATCTGATATCTTTATATTCTGCTTTTTCTTTCGCCGCATATATCTACAGATGCTTCCTCAGTAACGTAGAATATGTACCACATATTCTTAGTACTCCTTCAATAATATACTTTCCCTTGTATAAACACTGCTGGAAATTAGTTTTTCTCTTCACTTTTATAACATTTTTCACAAGCTAACAAGATGTTACTACTTTTCATTCAGTTTTTCATTGGGGTAAACCCAATTTTTCCCTTTGAAGGAAATATATTCAAAAGTATAATTAATATATCAAAACAGTTGTATTCAAGAGAGTGACACACAAAGACGTTCCTATTTTATGTATTTATATCTTTCAGAACTTGGGATTTAGTTAGACATTTTTCATAGTTCACTCTATCTGTCAAAATTAATTGAAAATAAAAAAATTTTATGGGTTCATTTTCCAAGAGAAAATCTCAATTTTGATTCGAAGAATTTAAATTTTCCCTTTCTTCTTGTTACATTAATAGCGTAAAAATCCATATGTTTATATTTTTAAAACTTACACCCATGACCAAGCAACTCGAAAGTTGTTGTAGCTCTAGCATTGTTGTTCTGCCGGCCTGGTAGGTTAGATCTTACAATTAATTAAAGACACAAGTACAAAATTATTTACGAAATACTATAACTTCACATGTTTAACTTACCAGAGTATTTATCTAGTTGGAATTTCAAACGTACCTAATAATTTTTAATGCTCTATGTATGTTTCCCATTACCTTATCTATTTGTTTTCATAACTTTCTGATAATTTTACGCGCTTTCATCAGAGCGCTCATTATTATGTAGGAATTTTTCGAATTTTGAGCTGAAAATAGAGATACATTCGCAGTACCGTTAAAGAATTCGAGGTTTTTCCGTTTCCTTGAACGTTCTGTTTAGTACTAAGCGCGCCTAATTTTTTGTATGAATTTTTTTGGAGCATATAAAATAAAAAAACGAACTATTTCTTGTTTCAAACAAATTCAGCTTAGTTCTCATTCTTCCGTTTATCGGATATGTATTTTTCCGTTGTGGAATTGTGAATTGATTCATTGATTCGTTTTATATGCAAGTAGCTTCCTTTATTAATGATTGTGAGTAATTCTACGCCGTTTTAGCCTGTATGTTTATCAATTTGTTGGCTGTATTAGTTTGAGGAAACCCTTCATTAACAAATTATTCGTTTCCGGCAATTTTTACGATATTAGAATACATGACTGAAGTATCGTTAATAAGGAAGATGAGCTATGGTAATAGAAAGTTCTACAAATCGAGACAGTGTAACATACATCTGTATAAAAATTCTACACTGAAACAAACTCGACAATGTTTTGTTGATCACAAAGGCAAATTGCAGGCATGCACACGTTTCAGAATGGTTGGTTTTCATCAGCGCTAGTGATTACAAATCTATCAAGTATCTATATTCGCTATATACAGAGACACTAAAGTATTAATCATACACTAGCGCCACCTAGAATATATAAATATACATACAAGACATAACTTTGCGAGTTAATTCAAGTGAAGAAATGTATTCTCGATATTTTTACGTTACAAACACAGAAAAAACTTTCCTCGTGCTCAAATCAGACCATAATAAGCCGTAATGCCCATAATTAGCATATTCATATTGAAATAAATTAATTCGGCTGATCTGTACCAAATATCATGAATAAGGAGTCTGAGCTATGGTTATAAAATGTTCTAAAAATCGAGACAGTGTAACATACATCTGTATGTTTATTTAGCAATTCCGTCCACAAAATTTTGTTCTGATCATACGATTTTCGTGAAATTTTGCAGGAGCATGTGCGTTATCATTATCCTTCTAATCCCCAATTTCAGATTAATCAGTTTTGGAGTTTGGAAAATATTAATAAAAATAAGAGACAATTTCAAATGTGAATAACTACGAAACCATTAATATGTTTTTGCCCATTAATGAACTCAACTGAGATATTCAGGCCTCAAACCAACTCCAAAAGTTTTAAGTCTATCTCTCATTTTGCGTATATATTTTTTCGTCTTTGTCCTTAATTTTTTCCGAACAAGTTTGTTAATTTCTGCACATAATGTTGAAGTTTCTTTATAGCATTTTCTGTCATTTTGACTTAAGCTGGCACTGCTCTCTCAACGCTATGCCTCTTGCGAAGATGTAAAATATTGGTCTTAGTAACGAACCTTGTGGTACTCCCATTTCTATAGTCTTCTCCTCTGATATTTCTTCATTCACTCTCATGTAGATCTTCTTTTTAAGGTATGATGCTATCAGTTTTGCATGTGAAATCAGCATTTCTGATATAGAATTGTTTCAGCCGTTACTATTCGGTCATTGATTATAATTAAAACAATTAACACATGTGAAATGTTATTGCGAACTGTTCCAGCCGTTAGTATTCGGTAGTTGTTCATAATTGAAATAATAAACACATGTGAACAACTCAATTTTTTCAGCACTAAAACAAAGTAGTGTTTAAATTTGTTTTAAATGGCATTCATACTTTTTGACCGATGTTCTGGTCTATTCTTAACTTTCCGATTCAGATATCTATAAATATGGTTAGCGATTTTCTTGATGATTTTCCATATATTTGGGAGGTTCTTAATTTTAAAATTCAATCGAATTTCTTCATGTGTAGACCAAATCGGTCTAATGGTTCCAAAGTCGGTCACATTTGAACCTTTTTTCTATTTTCACAATAGTTTCGTAGCAACTCATCCGATTGAAATCAAATTCAGTACTTAGGTGTATAATAAAGGCACGAAGATCTATGCCAAATTTCGTGAGGATAGGCCATCCAGGCGGATTGCTGGGGGTAAAAATGCTAATTTCCGAACGAAAAGACCTAGAGACTTGAAGTTTTCAGTGTAGGTTTAGGATCTGAATATATAAGTTACTAAGGATCTGAATATTGAACTTACCGTCAAAAGGTGATGTTGAACAGACAGTTGAACCGCCCAATTTCAAGAACTTTAGAGTTTTGAAGAATCCAAAATAATTTTCAAGTTCTGTATTAGGGATAAATAATTCCCATGACGACATTGTTCCAAAAGAACCACTTGAGGGTGGCAACAACCCCCAGTTTTTTTTTAACAGGAAAGAGATGTTGGATGTGGTTTAGTTGAGAAGTTTTTTTTGTTCTCTAAACATCGGAGTTGGAATTTTCATATTTGTTTAATTGATGGCAGAACAATTTGAGTTTTTGAATGTTTTCACTTTAAAAACATTCGATTTTCTTATCGCTCATGATGGGAATATGTGTAAAACGCATGAAATTCATTACAATGTATACTATTTTTTTGAAAATTCTTTATAAAATGTATTTCAGTCTGCAGTCTATCAATACTTACAGTGTATTTGAATGTATTGTGTCTCTGTTTGAGTTACCCTTCTGATAATGTTCAATATCAAATTGCTTAAATAAATCACCGAATTTGAATATTTCAACTAGGATGTTTTGAGAACAAAAACAGCTTTTTAACTTAAATACATCCGCCATCTCTTTCCTATTACAAAAAAATAGGGGGTTGTTGCCACCCTTAGGTGTTTTTTTTTCGGGACAATGTCGTCATAGAAATTCTTTCCCCTAATACAGAACTTGAAAATTATTTTTGGATTCTTCAAAACTTTTAGGTTCCTGAGTTTGGGCGGTACACCCGTTCGTTCAACATTACCTCTTGACGGTAAGTTCAAATTACATTATTTCTTGAATTTCAAATACGATTTTGAAAAGTTCAACTGGGTTGTGCACAGAACATAAATAACTTTCAAACTAACCAACACTCGACATTTCTTCCCTATTCAAAAAATGTTAGGGGTTGATGCCACCTTCATGGGGGTGATTTATTCGGAACAAACTCATGATGGAAATTCGTCCCCCTCAAACCAGAAGTTAACCTGTTATTTTAAAACCTTCGAAAATTCTCCGTTTCTGAGTTCTGGGGGGTCAAATTTTCGTTGGGACACCTTGTATACTGAAAAAAAATTAAATTAGACTACTATAAAATTAATATTTGTCTGTGGAAACATTTATTTTCGTTTTTATAACATTGTATACATACATGTTTGAATTATCCATTGGGAAAAAAAACTACAGAAATGCTAAGATACTCATTTCAAAATATAAACAATTATAATTTCTCATGGTTATTCCCAATCGTCCGACAGATCTAATATTTAGAATTATAATAATGATAAGATTAGAAACGTATCCATTCAAGAAAATTCCGAACAGAAATCTAAAAACTGTCGGCTATGAGCAGGTTTTTATTTTAATATTATCAACAGATATGTCACAAATCATAGAGGCATCTGAATTCTTCTTATAAACAATCTCTAGGTTGATTTAAAATCTTTTTCATAATCCTTGAGGGGTTCCACTGGATGAATTGACTCGGAAAATGCTTACATACTTGGAATTATTATAGAAATGATGAATATTGAGTCTATTCAGTGAAAGTTCCAATTTAAAATTAAAAAATAATATCAGAATACTGAATAACTTTCTCAGTATATATTGGAAGTGTATAAAATTAATACATTCATTCTTCATTTCGTGCATGTATCGGGTGTTTTTTTTAGAGTGACAGAACTTTAAATTGAAATAAGACACATTTGAATTAAGATTGACACGAATATTTTTTTATTTGAAAGATAATTTCATAACATTTATGTTTTAAAAATAATTTTCGGCATATGTCCACCACGATTAGCTCTGAGGAACCGCATTCGATCAGACCAATTTTGGACCACTTTTTTGAGTAATTCAGGCCTGATTTCATCAATAACACGAGTTATGTTGGCTTCCAAAGCGTCTATTGTTTCTGCTTTATTAGCATAAACCTATGACTTGACATAACCCTAAAAAATATAATCCAGTGGAGTTACTTCGCATGATCTTGGAGGCCAATTAATTGGACCATGTTTCGAAATAATGTTATCGCTAAATCTTTCTTTCAATAAATCAATTGTTACGGTAGCAGCATGAGGTGTAGCACCATCTTGTTGGAACCAAAACACTTCTGGGTCGATATCATTCAAATTTTGAAACAAATAATCATTGATCATCGATCTGTAACGAGCACCATTCACTGTAACATTATCTCCAGCATCGTTTTTAAAGAAATATGGACTGATAATGCCTCCAGCATGTAAAACACACCATACAGTGCATTTTTCAGGATGCAATGAAACCTGCATAACTTCTTGAGTCCAACTTGTGAACGTCGACGAATGGACAAATCTGAGTCATCATTAACACTATGACTTACAACAGCGATATTTTCTTCTGTACGTACAGTTCTTTGTCTTGTTGTTGTGCGGCGTGAGTCTTTCCATGATAATTCCTACTGAACAGAAATGTCAAAACAACATGGCTTCTACTTTCTGTCAAATCACAGTTATCCCTATCGAAAGTTCTATCACTGTAAAAAAATACCTGATATACATATATTCCTACATAAATTTATCCATTGAGGGATAACTTAAAAATAAAATTCTGTGTTTGAATTTAAAGGTTATTAACAGGTAGAAATTCGTATAATAGCTTAGCTTTAGAATGAGGTATCATTTCTATAATCTGTTTTGGATTTTCACACCAATGGATAAATTAACGTCTACATGTACTACTCTGTCAAGAAAGTACCGGGAATTTTCAATTAAAACAACATTTTTACATTTAATCGTCAAAATTTATTGGGTCGCCTTCAAAATAGGCTCCATTTGCTCCAATACATCTATGCCAACGGCACTTCCAATTATCGAAACATTTTTTATAGGCTCTTTCCGGGATGGACTTTAGCTCTCGCGCCGAATTTTGTTTTATGGCTTCAATCGACTCAAAACGGGTGCCACGAAGGGGCAATTTTAGTTTTGGGAAGAGGAAAAAGTCGCAAGGAGCCAAATCCGGCGAATACGGTGGTTGCTGAAGCACGTTTGTTAAGTTTTTGGCGAGAAAGTCAGTCACAATCGTAGCTCGGTGAGAAGGCGCGTTATCGTCATGCAAAATCCATGAGTTGTTCGCCCACAAATTTGGCCGCTTCTTACGGATACGCTCACGCAAACGTTTCATAACGCCTAGGTAATACTCCTTGTTTACCGTCTGACCCTCTGGAACGAATTCGTAGTGCACCACGCCACGGATATCGAAGAAAACAATGAGCATCACCTTAATTTTCGAGCGGCTTTGGCGTGGTTTTTTCGGTTTCGGCTCATTTTTTGCCACCCATTCCGATGATTGCTGGCTTGTTTGCATATCGTACTTGTTGACCCAGGTCTCATCACCAGTTATAATGCGTTCCATGAATGTAGAATCGGAATTACAGCGATCCAGCATGTCTGAAGCAACCTGTTCGCGATGACGTTTTTGAAGAAAATTCAGGTCTTTCGATACGAGTCGTGCGGTCACCTTTCTCATGCCCAAAATATCAATCAAAATCGTACGTGCGGACTCGTGGGATATCTTAAGATCATGTGCTATCTCTCTCAAGCTGGTACGACGGTTTTCCAGTACCCTTTCCTTAATTTTATCGACGTTATCTTCGATCGAAGCAGTCGATGGGCGACCGTCCTTGAAGGCTCTGTACCACTGATATGCACGAGTTTTCGATAGAGCATTATCACCAAAGGCTTTTTGCAACATTTTCAATGCCCATAGTAAAAATCGGCACGCACTCTGACATCGACTGACTTAATCAGCTGTTGCAAACACACTAGTTGACAGATCCCGCTCAAGCTTGGCATAGTAATTAAGGACAGTGGTACCAACCTAGGAAAAAAAATTTTTACCTGCCTCATTGCCCCGCCAGATTTAAATCGATAATTCCCGGTACTTTCTTGACAGAATGTATGTACACACTGTCATAAAATAAATGTTTTTTAGACAATCATTAATTTTACTGGGAGTAAGAATTAATTTTTTCAGCTCAAAAAATGCATTTCAAATGATAATAAATTAAAAAATTAATGAAAATGTTGTTCTTCACTGCCTATTTCTTCGAAAGAAGTGAAGAATATCCCATTTGATCGTTTCTAAATAGTTATTGAAAAATTTTGCGACGTGAGGCCAAGCGTTATAATGCAAAAGAATAACTTTATCATGTCTGTTCTTATATTCCAGCCGTTTTCTGTTTATTGTAAAATTTTCTTCATACCAAAAAAAAAAGAAACAACTGTGATAAAGTTACGTTAAAAATGAGTCCATTATTAACCATGAGGTGATGATTACCTCGCATGATTAATTGTGGTTTAAAGTTTGTTTCGTTGCTATCAACACTGCCTTGTCACTGTGGTTATTTCAAGGATTGACGGATGCTCTTCTTATGGCCTTTCGGTGACAACGAGTGGATCAAGAAGAAATGGTATTACTTACTAGATAGTTTAGATTCGGGTCACATTCGAAGATGCGCATACTGGGACAGTTTTATTGGGGTCAAGACCAAGGTCATGAATTTCGTTGAAGCGTAATTACTGTGATATGATTAATATGCGGTGATGGTTCCCTAAGGGACATTGAGTTGGAATTATTGGAAAAAAAAGGAGTCATCTGCGTAGGAATTATGGTCTGTCTGGAAAGTATATTCATCTTATTTACTTATACATCCTCCATTTAACTGTAAGCAATTGACTAAACGTCGAGGTACACCCGAAACTAGATCAGCTCCATAATTTTCGGTGATGGTACTCCAGTACTGTAAAACTGACTGAATTGAATCATCTTTATTTCATGGCACTGTTCGTTCAACTTCAATCTTCATTAGACCCCATGTGTTTTCAATGGGACTTAGATCTGGTGAAGCTGCGGGCCATGAAATGGTTGTCACTTGGTGTTTTTGCCTCCTAGCTTGAGTATAAGCATCTTGCATTATCCGTGCTGAAAACACCACCCCTTTGGATATAAAGCATGCGCCGTTTCAAGGAGAAAATCGTTTAGAATGCTTAGAATACTTTTTACTATTAATGGTACCATTAACTAGACAGAGAGGTGTAGCACCACACTGAGATATTGCTCCCCAAATCAGTATTTTGGTGGGAAATTTGGAAATTTGAACGGTAACCGGTTGTTTTGATAGAGTTTTTAAGTGATTTCCACCAAGTTGTAAACAAATTTCATCAGATATAGAGACATTATTAAAATTCTTGAAAACATTAACAAAATTATATCCTTCGCTCCTTTTATAAAGGTGTCATTATGAGCATTGTTTTGGTTTCCTTGATATTTAGCCTTGTCTTTCTAGTGACATACTTTTCTGGACATACTTTTATATTTCGTTGATTTCTAAATCTGTTAGCCAATTTGCGAAACTCCAGGCGCGGATTGTGTCGTCTTAAGGCCAATAAACCTTACGCGGTCTTCCTGAAACTGGTCTATGCCTCATATCCATGCCATTTTTTATCCTCTCTATTGTCTCATATACCTCACTTTTTCCCAGTTCAGTCAATTGCAATAATTTTTCAACTTGAATTCATCTAAATTCAATGTAATATCCTTCACAAAAAAGTAGATGCCATCAATTTTCCATACTCGCTACAAAATATGGTCCTAGCTCTTCTAACCCATGTTAGAGATCTTGGAATAATTCTGGGCTCCAAACTTAAATTTGATGTCTATATTGATCATGTTGCAACATCTTGTAATCTTATATTGGGGATTCATACTGAGACAGATTCGATATTTTTCTAATCAGAACACTGTACTTATGATTTATTATACAGTGTGCCCAAAAAACGTATCTGGTATTTGTTTTGGTGGTGCATTTGAAACTGAGCGACTGAGGGGAGGTTTAGTTACGATGGAGCAGTACCCGGGAACACATCGCGCTTTTTGCGTATTATCACAACGGTGATTCAATAGTGGCTTCTCAACGTTTGTATCGTGCGGAATATCGTACACGCCATGCAGCAAGTGACGACAGCATTAGGAAATGGATCCGGATGTTCGAGAATACAGATGCGACGGTAAAAGTTCAACACCCTGGCCGCCCTCGTTCAGCCCGCGACGAAGAAACGATTCGAGAAGTGAAGGCGTCAATGCGTCAAAATCCGTCTTTATCCATCCGAAAGCGAGGATCATTGAACATAAAAAAATAGTTCTTGTATTTGATTTTATAGAAAGATTTGCATTTAAAAGCCTATAAAATTCAATTAGTTCAAGAATTGAAGGATACTGACTATGCTAATCGATAGAAGTTTGCCAACGATATGTTACGGCCGTTCAACAATTTTGATGACATCTTCAGTGATGAAGTAAACTTTCATCTGAATGGTCATGTCAATAAATAGAATTTTCGATACTGGGCAGAGGAAAATCCGAGATGAAATCATGAACGACCGCTGCACAGCCTAAAGGTCGTTGTTTAGACCGCCATGTCTGCTATAGGCATAGTCGGTCCTTATTTTCATGAAGATCGACTAGGCTTATTGCGATATGCTGCGAAACTTTTTGAGTCCAGAATTACAGGAATTTCAAGGTTTCAACTCAACAATGTGGTTTCAACAAGACTTGCCATACATCAAATCAAGCAATGGAAGCTGTTGGAATTATTCTCTAATAAGGTCATTTCGCGTAGGGGTAACATCAACTGGTCTCCCAGAAGCCCCGACCTTAGTCCACTTGACTGCTTTGCATGGGGATACCATAAAATTAAGGTTTTTAAGAATAATCCGACGAACCTGACGCAATTGAAATAAAACATCAGGTAAGAAATGGCAGCAATATCGAGAGCTGTGTCAACTTGTGATCGCTAATCTTCGTTCTCGATTAGAAGAGTACCAGCAGCGTAAAGGTCGCCATTTAGATAACATCATCTTTCCCAAATATTTTTCCACTTTATATTGTAATAATTAACAATAAACTTTTTTTGAAGTAGTTTTTGTTTTATCGAAGTAACAAATACCTAATACTTTTTTGGACACCTTGTATTAAGATTTCGACTTTCCTTCAAATATCTATCTATCAGTTCAGATTTTCGTCCTAGATGAGGTAAGCAAATAAGGTTTTCCTTTTTCATTCCAATTTGTGGGTAAACTAATGACATGAATTGTCAACAATTCATGTCATTAGTTGTCATTAGAATAAAAACGACAACTTTATTTGCTTACCGTATAAAGGACGAAATTCTGAACTGATAGCTAGATATTTGAAGAAAAATCGCAATATTAATATTTCATATAAAACCATAAATTGTTTAGGTAAATCGATAAAAAATAATAAAGATATAGTAAATAAGAACAAGAGATCAGGAGTATATGGGTTAACCTGCGGTACATGTCCATATGTTTACATTGCCCAAATAGGCAGAGCTTTCGAGAATAGGATCAATGAACATCAGAATTCATTCGTTAAGAATAAATCAACTTCTACCTATGCCAAGCACCTTCAAGAATCAGGATATGATTTTGACCATAATTTGGAAGCTCTTCATATAGAGAATAAATGAAAGAGACTGGACCTTTCAGAAGCACCTCACAAAAACATATTTTACCTAACGACCAAACAGATTTAAACCGATCCTCGTTATTGAACCTTTTTGAATAAATTCTGAAAATTCCCAAAAACCTTCATTTTATCACGTTTTATTTTGCTCAGACTTGTTTAAGGGAGACCCATTTTGTAAAAGTAATTAGTTACATACTTACCTGTTGAAGTCAAAATGTAATTGACGAAACAATTGTTGTGTAAATAATAAATATTAGCGGAAATGAAGTGTTTTTTCTTAATGACTTTGAATTCAGAATTATATATTCTAACTTTTACAATATACATTCTGTCAAGAAAGTACCGGGAATTATGGATTTAAATCTGGCGGGGCAATGAGGCAGGTAGAAATTTTTTTTCCTAGGTTGCTACCACTGTCCTTAATTACTATGCCAAGCTTGAGCGGGATCTGTCAACTAGTGTGTTTGCAACAGCTGATTAAGTCAGTCGATGTCAGAGTGCGTGCCGATTTTTACTATGGGTGATTACGTTGAGCAAAGAATTTGTTTAAAGTTTTGTGTTGCAAATGAATTTTCGTGTGCCGATGCATTGAAAATGTTGCAAAAGGCCTTTGGTGATAATGCTCTATCGAAAACTCGTGCATATCAGTGGTACAGAGCCTTCAAGGACGGTCGTGAAGTGGTCGCCCATCGACGGCTTCGATCGAAGATAACGTCGATAAAATTAAGGAAAGGGTGCTGGAAAATCGTCGTACCAGTTTCTCCGATATCCGTGGCGTGGTGCACTACGAATTCGTTCCAGAGGGTCAGACGGTAAACAAGGAGTATTACCTAGGCGTTATGAAACGTTTGCGTGAGCGTATCCGTAAGAAGCGGCCAAATTTGTGGGCGAACAACTCATGGATTTTGCATGACGATAACGCGCCTTCTCACCGAGCTACAATTGTGACTGACTTTCTCGCCAAAAACTCAACAAACGTGCTTCAGCAACCACCGTATTCGCCGGATTTGGCTCCCTGCGACTTTTTCCTCTTCCCAAAACTAAAATTGCCCCTTCGTGGCACCCGTTTTGAGTCGATTGAAGCCATAAAACAAAATTCGGCGCGAGAGCTAAAGTCCATCCCGGAAAGCGCCTATAATTAATGTTTCGATAATTGGAAGTGCCGTTGGCATAGATGTATTGGAGCAAATGGAGCCTATTTTGAAGGTGACCCAATAAATTTTGACGATTAAATGTAAAAATGTTGTTTTAATTGAAAATTCCCGGTACTTTCTTGACATAGTAGTATATTTAAACTATATACAAAAACTATTAAAATTATATCCTTATTCATAACCAATAAAATATTTTTCAATGCGTCGGAAAAACCTTTACATCTCGACATAAAACGTATTATTACAAATGTATTAACAACAACTGTATAAGTATGTATATTAACATACAAGAAAATCCACTATTCCAAAATTATGTAAAATTCTCAAAATAAAGGATCGAATAAAAATAATTAAACAAGAATTCCAACATTCAATAGCCATTTTGGTCTCTAGACCTCTTCAGAAATGTATTGAATTCAGATTCAAATATATCACAAGATCAAAATTTAACTCACCAAATAAGATAAAACCTGGAACGAATAAACTCGAAGTAAACATTAAAGTATCCAAAATAAAACAGAAATGATCAACGTGTTGTTACGTTTAACCTATAACCATTTGTACTCAGAACACAGAAATACATATGAGAAATTATTCACCTCAAATAATGTCCCATGATCAGAAAAGTAACCAGAATTTGGAAAATAATGAATAATTAAAGAATATATTGTGAATATTAAGACTATATGAATTCATGTTATAATTTAAAAAACAATTTGAATGTGAGTCAATACTTGATATATTTGAATCTGAATTCAATACATTTCTGAAGAGGTCTGGAGATTGAAATAGCTATCAAATGTAGGAATTCTCGTTCAATTATTTTTATTTGATACATTATTTGGAGAATTTCAGATAATTTTGGAATAGTGGGTTTTCTTGTATTTGTATGTTACTATACATACTTATATAGTTTTTGTTAATACATTTGTATTAATACGTTTCATGTCGGAAGGTAAAAAGACATTGAACAATATTTTATATTGGTTATATATAAGGATATCATTTTGATAGTTTTTATATATAGTTTCAATATATATTGTAGAAGTTAGAATATATAATTCTGAATTTAAAATCATTTAAATTACACTTCTATCAAGTATTGGCTCACATTCAAATTGTGTTTTACTTTGAATCATATAGTACCATTTTATCGAAATGTCATTATATTCTTTATCTTATCATTAATATTATAATTAGGAGATGCATTTGTTTATTTCCTCTCGAGCATTTATATAAGGAATTGATAGAAATTCCGTGGATAACTGGGAGATAAATCAAAGAATATGAAGGCCACAAATTATACTTAAGGTTCAGGTTCGCCTTATCATCATCTTTCAACAAATGCTTCGATCATCCCCACTAAATTACGTTTCAACCTACAGGGAGCTTCAGCAAGCACTTGCGGACCCACGGAGAGGAGATATATGGTAATTATTCTCTATATATGGTTTCCACCTCTGCGATTTAGATGCCAAATATAGTTCGTGAAGAAATTGTGCACTATATATAGTTTGGGGTGAACTACAGCATGAATATAGTCCATAAAAAGTTTGTGTGTCTTTCACTCGACCATATTTGCCTCCTTATTCTCAATCTTATTTAATTTATTCAATTAGAAGTTCTACTAGAAATTTTGAACTGATGCAGGCGTTACTATTTCCTAGATCATTATTATTAAAACAAGATTCAACAAATTACTATTGGGAGTACAAATTGATCCGGTCTGTTTTTTAGCTAAAAAATGCATTCATTTCAAAAGGCAATGAATTAAAAAATTAAATGACTGCTTTCTATTTTTCCTCACCTCTATGGGTATTCCCGAATCCCGTATCGGAAGAACTTCTTCTCTTTTGAAGAGGTCCAATTTTGAAGTCAATTTTAGATTTCTTGGAAAGAAGTAAAACTTTAAATCCTGTTGCATCCATCGAAACAGCCATTAGTGAGAAGGAGCAAGATCCGGAGAATACGGCGTGTGCAGTAAGATATTCCATTTGATCGTTTCTTCACTTTTGCAACGTGAGGCCGCGCTTCGTTATTCAAAAGAGTAACTTTATCATGTCTGCTGAAAGTTGTAGCTTTTGCAAAACGAAAACGAGGAAGATAGAAGGAAAAAAAGAAATACCTGTGTGTAAATCGAACCGTTGCAAGTCTGAACGGAAGAAACCCACGTTGGTGCTGGGTAGTTCTATGAATATGGGAGGAGATATCTCCATTGGGGCTGCTGCGGGAAATCTGGTGTCAAAGACTGACTCGAAGGAAGATATCGATTTACCAACGAAGCCTCTGAAATCCGCTTGACTTTGTATAATATAGAGTTCTCGTGAATTCTACCGGTTAGGTTACTGCCATGTGAGCATGGCTCTTCCACCAGGTGACTACTCAGCAGTCTCCACAATCTGCCCAGGAAGCAGAAAGTGTGATTAAGGCTAGACCTTATCATCGCGCATTAGCGAGAACCACTCCGAAAAGTTGAGCTCACCAAGCTTCTAGTTTCGGCTTCAGTCCGAGAACCTACACCGTGATTGGTAACAGCGAAGCACTAACCAACCTCTACATGCTCTGCAGAGTCAGTACTTGAGTTGTTTTGTGACGTAACTCACTCGCCAAAGGGGCTTCTTATCTATCCACCTGAATGCAGTCCCATGAACCAAGATAGTCTCAATATTTAATGCCTCAATTGATTTTGGTACGAGCACCGTCAATCCGGCTTATACGTCAAGACCCACGAATCCTTATGAAATCTTTTAATTGATTCTGGCTTCAGGCACCAACGACCTAGCTATATCGTTGAGATCCACAAACCCCAGAAACGTCTCGCAATCGATCCTGGTTCAGGACGAGACCGGTCGAACCCTCAAGTTATGCCAAACCCTGCAGCCGAGGGCCTCCACTCAGCACTCGGCCATTGGATAGAAAAATCCGGAGATTTACTGCAATAGGGTAGAGTACATTAGTTTTAAGGGTGAAGCCCTGTGCTGCGACAGATACCCTTGCCACTGAATTGAACAACGCAGCTCAGCCCTCCATTTCATCTTCAAGTTGAAACTAGGATTTCATTCGGTCGAACTTTCACCACACGGGCCCAGTAACTGTCGCGAGTGACATTGCTTTAGGCATCAAGAGTTAATCCTCCATTTCACCGGGATTAAACTAGGATCTTAGTCAAGACCCCAGTACGTCAAGCTACAATGTCATGGGGAACGTGTTGTGGAATATCCACTTCTTATCACCAGTCATTGACTGGTGTAAAAAAGCTTTCTTTTTTGCCTTTGAAACAGCTGCTCACAAGAAAAGAATATCCTTTCCAGGTCTCTAGGTTTCAATTCCTAAAGAATCCGATTGCCCCGCTCTTGAATCAGGCCCATATAATTCAACACATTCCTGGCTAGAGATAAAGCAGAAATGAAATGATGTTGGTTGGAGTGACGACAGAAAGTGCTGAACTTGGCCTGGAAATAAAGAAGAAAATTTCAAATGTAACACTACTTGTTGGGTCACTCGTAACTTAAGTGCAATTTCGTCTTGCGTAAGACTCGAATCTTTATCGAGTAATATCTGTAATTCATCGTCTTCGAATATGTTTGGCTGTCCCGAGCGAGGTCTATCTTTAACGTTAAATCACCTTTGAAGTGCCTAAACCATTCTCTACAAATTCAGTGTTAATCAAGACGACGACCAGGCTCCAGTGGAGCAGTAGAAGAATCAAAACCTCAGCGCGATGCGATGACGAGTAAACGATTGTCCTCTCTCAATGGCAGTGGCGAGTGAGAACGCTTCGATCGAAAGTCTCTGCAGTCTGCTTTCATTTGCATTCGAACGTGAGATGTGTTAGACCATATTTGGTTGAAAATAAAGTAAATCGAAATGTTCAGTGTAAAAGAAAAATTTCAGATAATCAAATGGTACTCTTGTGGTCAATCAATTCAAGAGTCAATAAATTCATTTATTGTTGTCTTTGAAGATAGGCCGATTCCTTCAAGTTCGGCTATTCCTAAAATCACGATCAAATGGCCCCCCAGATCACCGGAATCATCTCCCAATGTTTTTTTCTTTGTGGATATCTGAAAAATTTGGGGGCATCAAATTGACAGAGCGACGAATATTAATAAATTAAAGTTCAAAATAGTCCAACTTTGTGCCAAAATAGCAACTATGCCGAATCTACTCATTCGACCTTATTTTTTTTTCAACGAAGCTCGTGAGGCGGTAACTGTCAATGGTTGTTCAATGTTGACTGATTTTTTATGGTCTGAATTGGTTCGTCTTGATTTGCAGAATATGTGGTTTCGACAGGACGGCGCCACTTGTCATACTGCCAAAAACACAATGTCTATTGAAAAAAAAAATTCGGTGATTCTATTATTTCAAGGAATGGACCGATAAATTATGCACCTCGTTCCTTCGATTTTAATTTTCGAATAAATAATATGTTTTATTTACAAAACAAAATGGGGTGCTGTTAATGAAAGACCCTTTACTATAAAAAATTGAGATGTCTACCCTAACATTAAACTCGAATCAGAAATATCGCCTCTAATATTTAACGCTAGAGATTGAACCCCAGACATACGTTGATCGGATGTTTATGAGCTCAATTGCAATAGCAAATTCAATTTGCATTAGCAAATATAAGACAGACACTAAATTTGAAATACGATTCAATTAATAAATACATGTAGATTCAAAAGGCAGCATTAACTATTTGGAAAAACTTTATAATAAAAATGGTATGAAAATGAAGAAAGACCATACTGGTCACTGTAAGTCCAAAATATTCAATACATTTAAGTAACACCTGTCAACCACTTTTCTATACTGTGTCGACATTTTATGAGGTTATCATTTTTTACACTTGACCCCCATAAAAACTTTATTCTACTGTTTTCAGTTGTCTAAAGAGGAAGTAATATTTCGAAACTGCTGTAATAAAAATGTAAACCCTCGATAAACTCATGTAAACATCTCAATTTTTCAGCAGTAAAATATAAAAATCTGTTTTAATTTTTATATCCTCAATAACAATGTGTTATGCCCATAAATTAATGGTTTCTGGTTGTAAATTCGGAGAAACTCGATAAGTACGTAAAGTGCTCGTAGTTTGTTTTCTGGAAAAAATTGTCGGCAGTTTTAAACGAATAAGATGTGTCCCATTATTAACTTCATATGAACTTCGAAAATTCGGAAAAGTGATTAGTCGGAAATTTTCTACAGAATCTTTTTTCGGTGGCGAATAAGTCCCCTTGTATCTAATACTGCATATGAAATTAGGAAAATTCATGCTTCATTTTGATATGAAATGTGTGACAATTTTTTTCTTTTACAGGCAGTTCAAATAAATCACAAAAACAATTTTTAACTCACCAGAAAGATAAAGGGTCGTTCATTAACAGCGTCCCATTTTGTTTTGTAAATAAAACACATTATTCATTTGAAAATTACTGAAGTTTTTATTTCATTATAAAGTACAATGGATTCCTTTAGTTATGCAATTAGCAATTACTTGTTCAATATTGATATATAAATCGCCTAAATTTGCTAGATGATTGCTGTAAACCAATGACTTAATGTAACCCCAAAGAAAGAAGTCCAATGGAAATAAATCGCAGGAACGTGGCGGATAATTTATCGGTCCATTTCTTCAAATGATAGAATCACCGAATATTGTTTTCAATGAAGTCATTGTGTCATTGGCAGCATGACAAGTGGCACCTTCCTGCAGAAACCACATGTTCTGCAAATCAAAACGAACCAATTCAGGCCATAAAAAATCAGTCAACATTGAACGATAACGATTTCCATTGACAGTTACCGCCTCATGAGCTTCGTTGAAAAAAAAAAGGTCCAATGACTCCTCCAGCATAAAATCCGCACCAAAAAGTGAGTTTGTCAGAATGTAATGGCAGTTCTTGATATTCTTCAGGGTATCACCACTCCAGATACGGCAATTCTGCTTGTTATTATAATATAACCGTTTAACCAGAAATGTGCCTCATCGCTGAGAATAATTTTATTATGAAAATCTGCATCATTTCCGATTACTGAATACACGACGCTTTAAATGATCTGTTGGTTTGAGTTATTTGGGTTAAAACAATTTTGTATGGATGAAAACTAAGGTCTTTTCGTAAAATTCGCCACAAGGAACTCTGGGAGATGCCTAGTTCTTGTGAACGTCGAGAAATCGATAAATTTTGGTCTTCACGAACACTTTCACGTGCGGCAGCAATATTCTCTTCACTTCTTGCATTTCTTTGTCTCACTGGCACTGTAACGTCATGAAATGTAAAATTTGCTCCAAACTTCTTTACTAAACGTTCAACTTATTCGCACGATTATAACGACCAAAAATTGGAGTTGAAGCACGTAAAATCAGAGTAATAGATCGCGATATTTCATAATAAATTTGGATTATTTGTGAACGTTGTTGGAGTGTGTACCTTTCCATAATTAAATTGTATACATTGACAAATACAACTATAAATGTCACAAATAAACAATGGCTGGCATGCGTGAATAATATCAATTTAAAAATGGGGCGTTCCCATTGAAAGACCCTTTAAAACTCGCAAATGAATCAACTCGAACATGTTTAATTTATTGGAGACACTAAAGAGATTGTAAAAAAGTCATAACTCACGTGTACTCAGAACACAGAAGAACACTCATGTTATGATTATTTTTACATCTCATCTCTCTAGGGTCACTAATACATCAAACATGTTTGACTTGATTCATTTCCAAGTTTAATCTTAGAAAGTAGAATATGTGCCGAACATGATTATTTTTGCTTTCGGACTCTTCATCAGTGAGTCCAACCTAGTCGGTTGAGACCATTATAGTCTCAAAATTTGAAAATTACAAACAACTGGGCAAAACCGCGTAATAATGTAATAAAACGAACAAATATGTTTATTGAGGAAATGCAAGAGACACCTATTTATCTTGACATACCTACATCCAAATTTCACATTATTTAGTATATCGTAATGAAAATAAATGTACTTACTATTTTTATTGGCGAAACCTCGGTCAGATTTTATTTACTCATTAATCATTGTCATATAAAACTTATTTACACTGTTTTCATGAATATTTCGCACAAGCTTTTTCAAAAGATATATTGGAGATTCCTACCTATAAAATTTGTATTCAGTATTCTTCCTCGAATGATTGCATATAATCAATCATTCAGTCTCAAAATCTAAGGCGTTCCTAAAGTTCCTTTAATTGAATTGTAGATTGGTTCAATGTACTTTTCCCAATTTTTTGATCATGTTGAATTCTAAAATATAGTTTTATTGATTCATTGAAAGCATATTAGCGTATCTGTGGATGCTGATAATTTTGATTTAATTCTCGTTGGTACACACTGTATTAGTGTTAAAATAAAATAAGAAGGAACGGTTTTTTACTTGATAGAAAGATTATTACAAAATTTGAATATCAAAACAGATTTAATCTGTTGTCTTCTACAATTTTAATTTCGAAAAATTTTTTGAAGAAACTTTAAGAATTAAATTAATGTCTTTATAAGCACTGCTTATATTTAATAGACGTATAAAATCGAAATTCATCATACAATATCAAATGGAATTAAGAAAAACCAACGAATATAAATTGTCAATTGAAATTAAAAAATAAATAAGCAAACATTTTTTGTTTCGTTCCAGGCATGCGTACTGAACTCTTCAGGCAAACGTACGAAGCCCTGTGTGTTACAAAATGTATTGTTTTCTGATCCTATATCAATGAAAAATAACTCTTTTCCAAAAATATAAAACATAATTTCAAGAACTTCTCAAAAACTAATTTATTTGAAATATTCAATATATTTAAATAAATTACTTCAAAAAATCTCAAAACATGTAGAACATCCTCAAGAAATAATTAAAATTACGATAAGATCAGTTCAACTCTACATATGAAAAATAATAAAATCAATTAAACAATGTATAGACTTACCGAGGGCAACTTCAGAAATATACAATATGTGAATATGCAAATAGGTACATTTATATCCAAGGTACTCTATGTTCCATGTTCACAAAAAATCATACAAAACTTATAAGGCACTTGGTCTTAGTTAAAACCATTCAACACTGTTTAATGAATTTCTTTATTTAAAAAACCTAATATAATTATATATTATATATAAAATAAAATAAGAAGGAACGGTTTTTTACTTGATAGAAGGATTATTACAAAATTTGAATATCAAAACAGATTTAATCTGTTGTCTTCTACAATTTTAATTTCAAAAAATTTTTTGAAGAAACTTTAAGAATTAAATTAATGTCTTTATAAGCACTGCTTATATTTAATAGACGTATAAAATCGAAATTCATCATACAATATCAAATGGAATTAAGAAAAACCAACGAATATAAATTGTCAATTGAAATTAAAAAATAAATAAGCAAACATTTTTTGTTTCGTTCCAGGCATGCGTACTGAACTCTTCAGGCAAACGTACGAAGCCCTGTGTGTTACAAAATGTATTGTTTTCTGATCCTATATCAATGAAAAATAACTCTTTTTCAAAAATATAAAACATAATTTCAAGAACTTCTCAAAAACTAATTTATTTGAAATATTCAATATATTTAAATAAATTACTTCAAAAAATCTCAAAACATGTAGAACATCCTCAAGAAATAATTAAAATTACGATAAGATCAGTTCAACTCTACATATGAAAAATAATAAAATCAATTAAACAATGTATAGACTTACCGAGGGCAACTTCAGAAATATAAAATATATGAATATGCAAATAGGTACATTTATATCCAAGGTACTCTATGTTCCATGTTCACAAAAAATCATACAGAGCTTATAAGGCACTTGGTCTTAGTTAAAACCATTCAACACTGTTTAATGAATTTCTTTATTTAAAAAACCTAATATAATTATATATTATATATAAAATAAAATAAGAAGGAACGGTTTTTTACTTGATAGAAGGATTATTACAATTTACAATTTAATTCTTAAAGTTTCTTCAAAAAATTTTTTGAAATTAAAATTGTAGAAGACAACAGATTAAATCTGTTTTGATATTAAAATTTTGTATTAGTGTTTGTTATGTCGAAAAGTCATGTGAAATATGAGGTCTAGTGATTGTTAAGGAAAAAAGAATTTATACTTTTGTTATACTCGCTTTCCGTTGTGAATGATATTGATGAATATTATTTATGGATGAATAGGAGAAAACTTTTTATTCGCCTGTCGGAATATATAAAACAGCGAAAAATATCAACATATCTATTCCAGTAGACGAAAAATTTCAGCAGAGGGTGTTGGTGGATTTTTTATTCAAGATCAGCGATCAATATTTCAGATCATAAAGAACTCATAATATATAGAATTTCATTTTGTTTTATCATTTTTATGATCCGAAATATTTTTCTATTGAGATTCGATCTTTTTTCACAAAATTTTCAGATATGTTTTTGGTAGTATCTATCACATTTTTTCTCATTGCAATCCTCCATGATTAGTTATTTCTAAGTTATTGAATTTAAAAATTTTGTCCTCTCTTTAACATCGAGTTAACTCGGTGATTTTCTACTGCCTGAACTTCCAGTGGTAGAAGGTTCAGCTTTATTATTTTCGATTGCAACATTCAACTTTTTCTTCGTTAAATAATAAAGGTTTTTTTGTGGAATTTATGTGTTTTAGATTGCTTTTTCTACGGAATAACACATCCAATCGATTTTTTAGGGAGTTTGGTATTCCATTCTCAGCTTTTTCTTCAAATGCTGAACACGATTATTTTTTGACGCTGACATGAGATCATATGGGGTGATTTATAATTTAGAAGAAATTTATGCATACTATCAATCCATTATCGCCAATTACGATCCTGGTCTAACTGGTTATAACCGTTGGTTTTAAAGCTTAAAATTTCTTGTTTTTCGCTCTCATTTAAGCCGAAATTTTAGTTATTTATGTTATGAAAGCCACCATCATACTTAAGGTTAATAAACTGTATTCTCATATTTAATGTTTACTAATTTCCTTCACATTTCTTAACGATAAATTTGACCTACAGGAGGTTCGAGGAAACGTTTCAAGATGCAGATGGCAATCTCATACACTTTTGGTAATGAATATTGAAATTTTAATAATTGTCTAGTTTTTAGAACCAATCTAGTTTGATATCATTCTCCATTCCAGATAGTTTTGAGACTTTCTTGTAGAATATGAAGCTGAGCAGCAAATTATGGTCGCGTTTCTTACTGAGTTCCTTAGACGTATTGAATTTTGAATGATTCATCCCTAAGTGAATATTGGGATCATTCTCTTTAAGTACATTTGGACAAAGAGGTATGAACGCATTCAAAATAAAAAATTGTTACATTCTGAACAGGAAATTTCCAAAAAAAATTATTTATCACTCATTTCAAATGATTCTTTACCTCCTTATTTGGTGCTCTGCTTTCTTTCTATACAATATTTCATACAACATGGATTCATCTAATAGGGTTCATCTCATTTCATTTTCATTTGAGTTTTTGAACATTATCCTTCAAAACCTCGAAAACAAAATTATGAAAGATGAATTCTCTACACCTATGGATTTATATGTATGAATTACGAAGATGATTACAAATATGAAATAACCTACACTTACATTCGAACGTTCATATCATTAAACTTAGAGAGAATATATTACTAGCGACATCTAATATGAGTAGTTGGTATGCTTTGTAGCCTAATATAGTCAATCAAGGAGGTATTATATTAGTTTGTGGTGCAAATAAGTTGGAGAGCTGTTATTCCACTTGTTTATATTGAATTAACAACAGTTTTCCAACAAAAGGTTTCATCATAAAACAACACAATGTTTCTGTAAAAGACAATAACGCTTTGTAATTTCAATTCAAAGTACAAACTCTCAGGTTGAAAATCGGCAAAAAGCACAAGCAGAAAGAGAACCAAGGGGATGGGTAAATAATTTGTGAATAGTCAAAATAATAGTGGTCCCAGCACAGAGCCTTGGGGACCCCCACAATCAATATGATATTGTGCCGAATAAGTGGATCCAACCCTTACACTCATAAATCTTTGAGTTAAGATATCTTCCCAACCAATCATTCTAAAGCCATGCTGAGCTGAATTATGTAGATAATTTAACATTTTCACAAAGACGATTCTTTCGACAAAATGCTCAATATTCAAATGAGATGATAGCTTGTGATCTCATCTAGGTTGCCTCCCTTTATAAAGGGATAAAAATGGATTCCTTAAGAGTATTGGGACATTTACTAATCCATATTGAAAGATTTATGTCATAAGCATAAGAGCAAATCATAATTTAGGTTGAGATGGAATGTAACCCTATGCATTGCTTATTTTTCAAATTTTTATAATATCCAAGACCTCAAAGTTAGTAACCAGATGAAAAAACAAAGTACTATAGACTAGAAGTGTAGTTGTACATTGTAGATACAATGATTGGCAAACATGTTACAAGTACCCAGCTTTTTAGGATTGTCATATTTTACTGAATCTACATTAATGACTTCCGGGTTATGAGGGCGTTTTTTTCTACAAGTGTATGAATTTGGAATATTCCACAAAGATTTACTCTTATTATCAGAGCTCTCAATAATGGTTTCTACTATAAAATTTGAATTCAGTCGCCTTTATCAATGATTTGTGGTGCAATTTCACATCACAAAAGAATACTAGCAATGGAGTTTTAATTATGTGGAATATAAGAGAAAGAAAGTTTTTAATCATCTGAAGTTGCATCTCAATTATTCTCAATCACTAGTTAAATTTCCATAGGATTTGAAAGGTTCATATTGTTTTGTATTTTTAAGAGGAATTAATTCTCATCTGATATGATGAATATTCAACATATCTCTTTAATGAAATGCAGCGTTCTATTACATTTAAGTTCATTTATGCAAAAATTCCGCTCATTTTTTTATGGCGAAATCGTTGAAAGAAGCGGACGTAATCTGTTTCTCGTTCCTGAACTCTGCTTTCTCTATCTTGGACTTGGGACTACCGGTTTTTTGAAGCCAAACTTTCCTAAAATCGAGAGAGTATCGTGTAAATATCTGTCGAAAATAATATTTCTCAACTTACATCATGTTTACTTTGTCGATATTGCCTTGGAGTGTTCCTTTAACAGTTCCTTGTTTAGTGTTCATGCAGAAACCTTTCAGGTCTAGTATTTGGGCTTCTTTCTGTGTATGCTACAAAAATAATTCATAAACTGTAATAATTTAATCCTTTCTAATTTCAGTTTATTTTAAAAAAATAATATATATTATATAATTTTTAAATAATATATTTTTAAAATATAGAGAGCTAAAATGCATGTTGAAGATCTAAAGATTTTTTCACTAGCCTTTTTGTTTTTGTGTATTGAATAAAATAATAAATAATATTTCCACAATCTATTAATTAATCACAATTGTTGAATAAAAAGATAGAGTTCTTTCCACAATTTATTAATTAACGACAATTGTTTCGCCAAGTTTATATTGTGAACTAACTCCTATATAGCTGTTAAAACTTGAAAACAAATGGAGGTACAAAAACCAAATAATTTTCGGAAATATAGATAAGAAAATATATGCAAAAAAGGGATATAAATAAACATCAATTTACAGAAATACCGATAAAGAAATATAGATAATATGCAAAAAAAGGAATCAAATAACCGTAAAATATAATATGATAATAATTAAAAGAGGTTTTTTCTTGATAGAAGGATTATTACAAAATTTTAAATATCATACACATTTATTCTGTCAACCTCCTACAATTTCAAAAAAAAAATTTATTCAAAAATTTTTAGAATTCAATTAAATAAATATGAAGTTGAGCTAAATTTAAAGATGTTCTACATGTTTTAGGAACTTTTTAAACGAACTTATTTTGAAAAAGTTGCTCAAAAAGGATTTATTTAATAATTTTTAGTTGACAAGTTATATTTCTTTGAATTTATTTCATTCCCTTTTGAACTATGTAATAAGTATTAATGTCTACTAGAATGTGTCTAATAAATTGACACAGTGTGTTCTGAAGACATTTATTTAATTAGATTCTATAATTTTTTGAAAAAAAAATTTTTTTGAAGTTAAAATTTGTAGGACAGAATAAATAGATATGATATTGAAAATTTTGTAATAAACCTCCTAAAAAAAAAACCTCTTTCTATTTTTTTATCGTATATATAATGATTTATATTATACATTCTGTCAAGAAAGTACCGGAAATTATCGATTTAATGGCGGGGCAATGAGGCAGGTAAAAATTTTTTCTTCCTAGGTTGGTACCACTGTCCTTAATTACTACGCCAAGCTTGAGCGGGATCTGTCAACTAGTGTGTTTGCAACAGCTGATTAAGTCAGTCGATGTCAGAGTGCGTGCCGATTTTTACTATGGGTGATTACGTTGAGCGATAACGCGCCTTCTCACCGAGCTACGATTGTGACTGACTTTCCCGCCAAAAACTCAACAAACGTGCTTCAGCAACCACCGTATTCGCCGGATTTGGCTCCCTGCGACTTTTTCCTCTTCCTAAAACTAAAATTGCCCCTTCGTGGCACCCGTTTTGAGTCGATTGAAGCCATAAAACAAATTCGGCGCGAGAACTAAAGTCCATCCCGGAAAGCGCCTATAAAAAATGTTTCGATGATTGGAAGTGCCGTTGGCATAGATGTATTGGAGCAGATGGAGCCTATTTTGAAGGCGACCCAATAAATTTTGACGATTAAATGTAAAAATGTTGTTTTAATTGAAAATTCCCGGTACTTTCTTGACAGAGTAGTATATTTTGGTTTACGCTTATTACATATCATCATTTGGTTTTAAAGAATTCCATAAAGCACCTTGCAAATTTTATGTAACTTCTAGGACAAACATAGAATACGTAGGATGTTTTATAAGTTCACTTAATTCTAGTGTTTGTCCAGTAAACAGCATTAAGTTGGTTTGGTAAGATAATTTTTGTTAATTATTCTAATTTTTCAAATATGTTCAAATAAGTTGAGCTGATGAGTTACCGTTGTAGTTATTCTAAATTGCTTTTTAAAGATGTTTTAATGCATTGCTTAATCCTTTTATACAAGAAACCTTCGCAGTTTTTATAAAAAATTTATAACTAGTAATAAATAAAATTCAATTTACACAAACTTTTTATTGTTAAATGACAATTGTGTTGCCACACTTTGGCTTCATCATTTTCTACATTTGAACTGATCAGTTCAAAATAGTAAGCAGTGTTGGACAATATTTTGATTAATTTGTTCATTCATTGTCTTTTGAAATAAATGAAATAAATAAATTTTGAGCTAAAAAAGCGGACCAAATAAACTTGTACTCCCAATAAAATTTGATTTTTTTATAATCTCCTTCTCAAATGAATTCTCATCGGTGAAATTGTAAAAAACTTTAGATTCAGTGCGTTCGGAAACACGACAAATTCGTTTTAAAAACGATTTTGTATTGCATCCTTCTCGCAAAACTAACTAGTCCTGATTGTGAAGATTATATTACCTGATTTCAAGAAAATCAAGCAACCTTATTTAGATACCTCTTATTTTTAAGATCTAGGTCACCAGATTTGAGGATTTATCTCTTTCTCTTCAGGTCCCAGTCTATGAGTTGACTGAACTTTAATGCGAAATTTTAGGTGAAATTCTTTATGAACTGGTTTCGTCTTTGCTTTGTGGCGTGTTTGGCGTTATCTTAATATGCATGTCCAATATTATAACGCAAAGACAAAGTTTATACTAAAAGTTCCATTTGGGTCCGGATGTAGAACAACTTTTTTTTGATACAGTTATTTTTATCTAAATACGTGAAAGGAGTGTGTAGAAAACTGTAATTGGTTGATATATTAATTATTAATGTGGTTACAAGGAAGGATGCTTGTTATTCGATATTAATCCTTGAAACGGGAAAAATTGAATGATAATTCTACATATAAAAAAACACTTGAAGTATAAATGTATGATTTCATGAATATCTAATCTCTATATCTGTATGAGAATAATGATGATTGATAAATAGTTGAAGAATGGAATTATTATTTACGATTTCAAGTTACATTTTTATTATTCATTCAATCAAGATAATTTATTAGGAGTATTAATTAATTAATGAAAACGTGAGGATTTTGGTAGAAAATTGCCGAAAACATTCCGACATATTGAGCTCAGTCACTTCTTGTGGTAGAAATTATCCAGGTAACATTCGGTAATTTTCCGGCTTTTTGCCGAAATCAGATAAAAAAGAAATTGAAAAATTCTCGTAATTTATCTTCACGAAATTATGCATGAGTCTTTGTATTATTATTTCGCATGCTAAGTTCGGAATTTATCGGATTTGTACTTTCGAAAAAATTTTAAAAATCAAATTTCAAATGAGAATAATTCAGGAACCAATGAGCCGATTTTGTTCATTTTTGAACATAACGGATATTTTATAATATTACAGATCATAGCTGGATTAATTATCTGGAACCTTTACAGATTTAATCTGAATAAAGCTCTTGAAAACATTTATATTTAAATTTTAAACATGTCCTAAGTAACACCGTAACACTTTATAAACATACATTCTGTCAAGAAAGTACCTGGAATTATCGATTTAAATCTGGCGGGGCAATGAGGCAGGTAAAAATTTTTTTTCCTAGGTTGGTACCACTGTCCTTAATTACTATGCCAAGCTTGAGCGGGATTTGTCAACTAGTGTGTTTGCAACAGCTGATTAAGTCAGTCGATGTCAGAGTGCGTGCCGATTTTTACTATGGGTGATTACGTCGAGCAAAGAATTTGTTTAAAGTTTTGTGTTGCAAATGAATTTTCGTGTGCCGATGCATTGAAAATGTTGCAAAAGGCCTTTGGTGATAATGCTCTATCGAAAACTCGTGCATATCAGTGGTACAGAGCCTTCAAGGACGGTCGTGAAGTGGTCGCCCATCGACGGCTTCGATCGAAGATAACGTCGATAAAATTAAGGAAAGGGTGCTGGAAAACCGTCGTACCAGCTTGAGAGAGATAGCACATGATCTTAAGATATCCCACGAGTCCGCACGTACGATTTTGATTAATATTTTGGGCATGAGAAAGGTGGCCGCACGACTCGTACCGAAAGACCTGAATTTTCTTCAAAAACGTCATCGCGAACAGGTTGCTTCAGACATGCTGGATCGCTGTAATTCCGATTCTACATTCATGGAACGCATTATAACTGGTGATGAGACCTGGGTCTACGAGTACGATATGCAAACAAGCCAGCAATCATCGGAATGGGTGAAAAAAAATGAGCCGAAACCGAAAAAACCACGCCAAAGCCGCACGAAAATGAAGGTGATGCTCATTGTTTTCTTCGATATCCGTGGCGTGGTGCACTACGAATTCGTTCCAGAGGGTCAGACGGTAAACAAGGAGTATTACCTAGGCGTTATGAAACGTTTGCGTGAGCGTATCCGTAAGAAGCGGCCAAATTTGTGGACGAACAACTCATGGATTTTGCATGACGATAACGCGCCTTCTCACCGAGCTACGATTGTGACTGACTTTCTCGCCAAAAACTCAACAAACGTGCTTCAGCAACCACTGTATTCGCCGGATTTGGCTCCCTGCGACTTTTTCCTCTTCCCAAAACTAAACTTGCCCCTTCGTGGCACCCTTTTTGAGTCGATTGAAGCCATAAAACAAAATTCGGCGCGAGAGCTAAAGTCCATCACGGAAAGCGCCTATAAAAAATGTTTCGATAATTGGAAGTGCCGTTGGCATAGATGTATTGGAGCGAATGGAGCCTATTTTGAAGGCGACCCAATAAATTTTGATGATTAAATGTAAAAATGTTGTTTTAATTGAAAATTTCCGGTACTTTCTTGACAGAGTAGTATATTAACATCACATGTGGAGGTAATTAACTAATGAAGAATCTTAGGAAATATGAAGGTTTGACAAAATTATTCAAATTCATCATCTTACACAAATTTGCTTCGATTGGATTAAGGAATTACAAGTTCACTTACCAAAAAATTTTTCACATAGAATACAAAAAGGTCTGTTTTTATTTCCCTTTTTGAAAAATAATAGCACATTCTCCAGAAAAAAACCCTGAAAATTTTATTCAAGTCTCTTCATTTAGGAGTTATTTGATTAAATAAAATAATCAGTAAAAAAATATATATCATCTTCCACATGCATGCTGTGATGAATGAAACAATTAGACTGAAGGGTTAAATCTCTTTATGTAGTTGAATTAAAGAATAAAAAATGGGTGGTTTTGGGTTCATAAACAATCTACGCTTTTGGACGTCATCAAATAGGGTTACTGATTTATTAATTATTTATAGAGTCTTTCTTAATAATTTTATATTTATTTGGGTTTAAAAATGAAATTGTTTTGTTTATTCGGTTTTATTGATGGCAACATTTGTATTTCCATATTCAAATAAATTAATTCGGCTGATCTGTATCAAATATCATTAATAAGGAAAGTGAGCTATGGTAAAAGAAAGTTCTACAAATCGAGACAGTGTAACATACATCTGTTAAACAATTCCATACTCAAAAACAAACTCGATAGTGTTGAGAAGTGACTACAAATCTGTCAAGTATCTATATTCGCTATACACAGAGGTTTTGTAGATCTACAAAACCTTGTCGAGTTTGTTTGAGTATATAATTGTTATACAGATGTATTTTACACTGTCTCGATTTCTAGAACTTTCTATTACCATAGCTCACACTCCTTATCAATATTTTTGGTACAGATCAGCCGAATTAATTTATTTTGATATGAATATGCTAATTTTCGAGCATTACGGCAAATTATGGTCTGATTTGAGCATGAGGAAAGTTTATTCTGCGTTAGTAACGTGAAAGTATCGAGAATAAATTTCTTTACTTGAATTAACTCGCAAAGGTATGTTTTGAATGTATTTTGCGTACTCTAGATGGCGCTAGGGTGTTATTAATATCCTAGAGTCTCTGTGTATAGCGAATATAGATACAGATTTAGAGTCACTAGCATACATTGCGCACTGTTTCTTGAAGGTGATCGGCATAGGTAGAATTTGATTTATTTTTAACGAATGAATTTTGACGTTCGTTCATTTTATTTTCGAAAGCTCTCTGCCTGTTTGTTCAATGTTTACATATGAACATGTACCGCAGGTTAACCTATGTACTCCATTTATCGATACATCGATAAAAAACCGGGAGCATATAGGTTAACTCGCGGTAAATGTCCATATGTATACATTGGCCAAACAGACAGAGCTTTCTTTCAGAATTCATTCGTCAAAAATAAATCAAAGTCAACCACCTTCAAGAAACAGAACATGATTTCGACCATAATTTCGAAGTTTCATAAAGAGAACAAATGCAAATAGACTGAACCTTTTAGGAGCACTAGAAATAAACCGGAGTCATAAAAAAAATACTTTAACAACCAGATAGATTTAAACCGATCCCCATTGCTGAACCTTTTTGAATAAATTCTGGAAATTCCCAAAACAAACCTTCACGTTATCACGTTTCTTTTTGCTCAAACTTGTATTTAAGGACACCGATTTTGTAAGTATTTAGTAACTATACTCACATGGTGAAGTCGAAATTTAATCGAATAAACAATTGCTGTGTAAACAATAAATATTAGCGGAAATTAAGTATTTTACTTCAAATCAAATTCGATGAATTTCCGTCAAGTAAAGACCAAAACAATCAAGAAATTGTATTTCCAGCATGCGTGAAAACTAGGTATTTTTCTGAAGTTTTATTTTTTATTGATTCAACTGTATGATTATTATATCTTGAATATCATACAGATTTATTCTGCTAATCTCACTATAAGTTTTATTTTAAAACTTAATTAAGTAAATGTCTTCGAAAAAACACAGTTTCAATTTAGTAGTCATACATTCTGTCAAGAAAGTACCGGGAATTATCGATTTAAATCTGGCGGGGCAATGAGGCAGGTAAAAATTTTTTTTCCTAGGTTGGTACCACTGTCCTTAATTACTATGGCAAGCTTGAGCGGGATCTGTCAACTAGTGTGTTTGCAAGAGCTGATTAAGTCAGTCGATGTCAGAGTGCGTGCCGATTTTTACTATGGGTGATTACGTTGAGCAAAGAATTTGTTTAATGTTTTGTGTTGCAAATGAATTTTCGTGTGCCGATGCATTGAAAATGTTGCAAAAGGCCTTTGGTGATAATGCTCTATCGAAAACTCGTGCATATCAGTGGTACAGAGCCTTCAAGGACGGTCCTGAAGTGGTCGCCCATCGACGGCTTCGATCGAAGATAACGTCGATAAAATTAAGGAAAGGGTGCTGGAAAACCGTCGTACCAGCTTGAGAGAGATAGCACATGATCTTAAGATATCCCACGAGTCCGCACGTACGATTTTGATTGATATTTTGGGCATGAGAAAGGTGGCCGCACGACTCGTACCGAAAGACCTGAATTTTCTTCAAAAACGTCATCGCGAACAGGTTGCTTCAGACATGCTGGATCGCTGTAATTCCGATTCTACATTCATGGAACGCATTATAACTGGTGATGAGACATGGGTCTACGAGTACGATATGCAAACAAGTCAGCAATCATCGGAATGGGTGGCAAAAATGAGCCGAAACCGAAAAAACCACGCCAAAGCCGCTCGAAAATGAAGGTGATGCTCATTGTTTTCTTCGATATCCGTGGCGTGGTGCACTACGAATTCGTTCCAGAGGGTCAGACGGTAAACAAGGAGTATTACCTAGGCGTTATGAAACGTTTGCGAACAATTCATGGATTTTGCATGACGATAACGCGCCTTCTCACCGAGCTACGATTGTGACTGACTTTCTCGCCAAAAACTCAAAAAACGTGCTTCAGCAACCACCGTATTCGCCGGATTTGGCTCCCTGCGACTTTTTCCTCTTCCCAAAACTAAAATTGCCCCTTCGTGGCACCCGTTTTGAGTCGATTGAAGCCATAAAACAAAATTCGGCGCGAGGGCTAAAGTCCATCCCGGAAAGCGCCTATAAAAAATGTTTCGATGATTGGAAGTGCCGTTGGCATAGATGTATTGGAGCAAATGGAGCCTATTTTGAAGGCGACCCAATAAATTTTGACGATTAAATGTAAAAATGTTGTTTTAATTGAAAATTCCCGGTACATTCTTGACAGAGTAGTATAGAAATAACACTCTTTACAGAGCACCAAAAGGCATAAAAGAATACAAAAATATAGAAATTAGTATTTGAAAATATCAAATAAATACTTGAACGATTTTGGAAAGGTTTTCACAATACATTGATACGAAACAAAATTTGGATCAGTCAAGTATTTATTTAATATTTTTATTTAATAACTGTATTTTCTATACGTTTTCCTTTATTCTTTTTGGTGCTGTGTAATAACGAGTGTTAATTCCATATGTCTACTAAATGGACATTTATTTAATTTTTTTTTAAATATTTTTGAGGAAATATTCTTATAAAATTTAAATTTGTAGAAGTGTTAGCTGAATAAATCTGTATGATATTCAAGATATTGTAATAAGCCTTCTATCAATTAAAAAAAGGCCTTTTCACTATTTTATTGTATGATTATTGTTATTGTTTTGGTATATAGATGATTTTTTTATATTGGTTAAAACACACTTATCTGTTTCCGAATTTTGACGGTTTCTTAATGCGATTTATGAATCAATGACTAAACCGTTTCATATTCAAATTCAAGATGAATTTCCGTCAAGTAAAGACCGAAAAAAAGAACTAATAGAGCTTAAAACCCTTGACACTCATACACATGGATACCGAAGTCTAATTGCACTTTCGCTTAGCGAATTTGCTCTCCTTCAATTTCCATTTCATCCCGTAAATTTGTTTTGTAGACGGTTAATTTAGTGAAAAATTATACCACGTGTTATCATTTCATCGTTTGGTCATACTTCTCCTTTAATATGTTGAGTAGGAATACTCTTACCTTACGGAAGAACACACCTGAAAACGTAATTTTGAGTACACAATCGCAAACAAGACCTGATTCGAGTACCTTGCACGTGACCGAAGACCTCGAAGTCTACGGAGATCAGTCTTGAAGATGAGGCCATTTTTCTCAACGTCTATCTCAATCTCGAATCTTGACGGATGACAATGGAGGCGGAAGACAATGTAAACACAGAGCACTTACGTCGTTCGTATCTTGGAAACGGTAAACGATTCGTCAAAATCGAAGGGGACGACGTAGAGTTGGGAAAAACGCATCGAGTACTGGGTATGGCAAAGGTTAATCGACCGAAATAGGAAACCTTTCAGCGAATAAATTTTTCTTAACCTTCCTCATCACAGTTTATGTTTAGAGGTGATAAGAAAATAAAATTCGAATAAAAGATATTATGAAACCATCTACAGTCATCACTGCGATTTTTCTAGTTATTCCTTCATTTTCGTAAATAAAAGTCGTAATCACTTTTATTATTTGATTGTTTTTAGTAGGAGATGAACAGAACATGGGTTTGTGGGGAAAAATTGAAATATTTTTATGATATTTAAAAAAAAATCAGTAATTTGTTGATCCTCACGCAGCTATCAAGATCAGGATCCTACGTTGCGTGCTTTTGATGCAGTTTCTGCTATTTTTTTAAAATTATCATTGTAGTTCGAATGCTAAATGATTCGTTCTATCAGTTGAATTCTTGTTGTAATTTTTTTCCTTTTCAAGCACTCCCAAGCACTTTCGATAAGATTTATGTCGGGCGAATTTCCAGGCGATCGGAGCAGTGCAATTTTCTTGTCCTCTTAGCCTTCATGGTGCAGAGTCTTGAATAAATATTGCAGTACCATTTGGAAACCAATCCCTCACTTGCTCTTCAATACCTTTATGTATTGGTCTTGCCGCATGATTCCTTCCACAATATAAAGGCGGTCTAACACTTCAGCACTAATAACTGATCTTATCGTTATTGAGGTGGAGTGTTTTACTGTTTTCATAGTACAGTCTGGATGATACTTCTCACCAAATTTCCATTTCACTAAGTGTGGCTTGTCATCGAGAATTTTTATCGTTGATCCGTCGCTGAAGCTAACCTGAAAAAAACAAAGTAAATTTTCAGACAAAAGAGGATTTGAATGACAGTTAAAAGTAGCTTACGGTACTTCAATCTTTCTCTGTGAAATGCCTATATTCAGTGTGATCCAAAAAAAACTTAACTCTCGATTTTCCGGCTTTAAAATGAAAATGTGGAAAATCGCTTTGACCCGTCAATTTCTGATTCGAGGAGGAACAACTTTTCCGCTCATTGCATCCCCGTAGCGGGGGTGAGTACAACCCCCTTTATTTGGAAAAGGGGTATTGCGATACCTCATTTTGAAGATCTTATCGAGTACGATCTGATCCTGAAATTTCGCTTCAAAATTTCTATCGAAAACAAAATGACAGGTAAAATAGTGGAAGAGTACTTACTTTTGTGATTAGTTTATTAAATGCCGAAAATAGGCACCATTCACTTCCATGCAGTAATGTAAGTTTTGCTGAAAATGTTCACGTACGTTACTCAAGATTTCTGGTATAATTTGCTGGCATTCATTAATGATCCGAGTTCGCAAATCATCCAGTGACTCAGGCTGGGTAGCGTAAATTGTGGATTTCAGGTGACGCCCTAGAAAAAAGTCCAGTGAAGCCAGATCAGGTGATCTGGGTGGCCACTCAATATGCCCCCTTCTTCCAATCCAGGCGTGAGGAAAATTTTCATCTAAGAACTGACGCACCGGTTGAACGAAATGAGGTCGTGCGCCATCTTGTTGGAAAATGATCGTTTGATGATCTTCTGCATTCTCCAATACTTGCACGAGGGCTGGATAAATAGTGTTCTCCAATAGATCTAAATAAATTTGGCCAATGAGATTACCGGGTATAAAAAAGGGCAGATTATGTGATTTTCATAAATACCCGCCCAAACATTTAATTTTTGGGGACACTCAGTATGCACCTCACGAAATAATCTTGGATTTTCATCTGACCAATACGGACAGTTATACCGGTTTACAATGTCATTAAGGTAAAATGAACACTCGTCCGATATACATACATTCTGTCAAGAAAGTACCGGGAATTATGGATTTAAATCTGGCGGGGCAATGAGGCAGGTAAAAATTTTTTTCCTAGGTTGGTAACACTGTCCTTAATTACTATGCCAAGCTTGAGCGGGATCTGTCAACTAGTGTGTTTGCAAGAGCTGATTAAGTCAGTCGATGTCAGAGTGCGTGCCGATTTTTACTATGGGTGATTACGTTGAGCAAAGAATTTGTTTAAAGTTTTGTGTTGCAAATGAATTTTCGTGTGCCGATGCATTGAAAATGTTGCAAAAGGCCTTTGGTGATAATGCTCTATCGAAAAATCGTGCATATCAGTGGTACAGAGCCTTCAAGGACGGTCGTGAAGTGGTCGAAGACTTGCCGATAAAATTAAGGAAAGGGTGCTGGAAAACCGTCGTACCAGCTTGAGAGAGATAGCACATGATCTTAAGATATCCCACGAGTCCGCACGTACGATTTTGATTGATATTTTGGGCATGAGAAAGGTGGCCGCACGACTCGTACCGAAAGACCTGAATTTTCTTCAAAAACGTCATCGCGAACAGGTTGCTTCAGACATGCTGGATCGCTGTAATTCCGATTCTACATTCATGGAACGCATTATAACTGGTGATGAGACCTGGGTCTACGAGTACGATATGCAAACAAGCCAGCAATCATCGGAATGGGTGGCAAAAAATGAGCCGAAACCGAAAAAACCACGCCAAAGCCGCTCGAAAATGAAGGTGATGCTCATTGTTTTCTTCGATATCCGTGGCGTGGTGCACTACGAATTCGTTCCAGAGGGTCAGACGGTAAACAAGGAGTATTACCTAGGCGTTATGAAACGTTTGCGTGAGCGTATCCGTAAGAAGCGGCCAAATTTGTGGGCGAACAACTCATGGATTTTGCATGACGATAACGCGCCTCCTCACCGAGCTACGATTGTGACTGACTTTCTCGCCAAAAACTCAACAAACGTGCTTCAGCAACCACCGTATTCGCCGGATTTGGCTCCCTGCGACTTTTTCCTCTTCCCAAAACTAAAATTGCCCCTTCGTGGCACCCGTTTTGAGTCGATTGAAGCCATAAAACAAAATTCGGTGCGAGAGCTAAAGTCCATCCCGGAAAGCGCCTATAAAAAACGTTTCGATAATTGGAAGTGCCGTTGGCATAGATGTATTGGAGCAAATGGAGCCTATTTTGAAGGCGACCCAATAAATTTTGACGATTAAATGTAAAAATGTTGTTTTAATTGAAAATTCCCGGTACTTTCTTGACAGAGTAGTATATCAAACATGTAGTTTTGATTACCGTTAATCAATTCACTGACCGCTTCACAGAACTGCAGTCGGCGATTGGAATCATCCACATTCAGTTCCTGAACCAATCGTATCTTATAAGGATGGGATTTATGTTGTTTCAGGATTCTCATGATTGTTGTGCGTGAAACACCAGATACATCGGAAAATTTCCTAGTACTCAAAGTCGGATCCATTGCTACATGAACTGAAACAGCCACGTCCCCCGCTTCGTCTCTTTCATGCACCCTCTTTTTGTTTTCGACCGAACCAGTAGCGTCAAATTTGGCACCCAGTTGCACAACGTAAGCAGCGGATACATTTTTCCAGAATGTCGTTCGTTAAATAAAGTCGCTGTTGTTCGCGCAGAGTCTTTATTTATGATGAATAATTTTATCATTTCCACTCCCTCTTCTAAGGAATACACCATTTTAATTCTACTAAAAATCTACAATCGCTTTGACATACTTGTAACGTTCTTCAAAACTCACGATAGACTAAGGTAAATCAAAAACATAGTCCGCCTACTTTTTTGGACGAAAAATTAACAACATAACTACCAAATACCTTTGAAATGTGTCGGATACGAATAATATTCTGGAGATAAATTCCACATCATTATCTATGGATATTTCGAAGCGAAATTTTAGGGTCAGATAGTACTCGATCTTTATATACGATCTTTAAAATTAATTATCGCAACATCATCAATTATCAAAATCAAGGAGTTGTGCTCACCCCGGTTAGGGGGTTGATGTTAGGGGAATGAAAAAAGCGTAAAAGTTGTTCCCCCTCGAATCAGAAATTAAAGGGTACGAGCGATTTTCCACATTTTCGTTTTAAAATCGGAAAATCGAGGTGTTAAGTTTTCCTTGGACCACCCTGTATAGAGAAACATGTTCACCTGTGTAACCTACAGAGAATGAAATAAATCAAAAATAATTACTGGCATTCATAAAAGCAGAAAATATTGATCGGGATCTACGTATTACTTACCGCCTTCTGATTAGGCGTCTTATAAGAAACAATAAAAAATAAATATTCCACGATTTTCATGCATAAGGTAGATTAATTTGTTAAAAGTACGACAATGTGTGTCTTTGTGTAACTTCACAATACGAAAGAAAGAAATCTGGGAAATTCTACGCTTCTTGAAAACAGTGCAATTCTAGACCGCATGCGATAACAGCGTCGACATTCATTGCGGAAACTCTAAACTTCTTATTGGTCTTAGTTTAATCACATTATTGGAGCGTTTTTTAGCGGTTGAAATTCAAATCAACAGTTTTTTAATGTTACAAGCTATTGAATACTCACCTCCGACACTCCTCTAACTGCAGCATCAAACACTTTCAACCGTTGTTTTCTATCAAATAACGATCCAGTTTTCATGAACAAATTGCCCTACAAATGGCCGTGGGGGCATTTCATTTCTATTGAATTTTACACGTAAATTTATAACAGTTTGGATAGAAGATTCATCACTTTGGAAATGAGTTTTTAATATTATTACCCAGTTTTGTTCAAGCGTAAATCGACCTATTTCGTTAATGTCGAATATTAAACTAACTTTCTGTCAAAACACGAATGACATATATACTCGAAATAATCACTAGTTCGAAATGTAAACTCTAGATGGCCCAGCCTTTATGTAATACTTACTGGGTACCGGATTTTAATTAATATTCCCAATAAATGTCAACTAAGTATTTTATGATCTATGAGCATCGAATATAACAATTGACGAAAAAACTCATTAACTCTTGTGTTAAAACAGCTACGAGGGACGTTCAATGTATTCTCGGTATAGGTATGAAAGAGAACTCAGAAAATTTTGGAAAAATTCTATTTTTCAATAGTCCCCTAGAACTTCATAATATTTGTTAGATCGAGAAATAGGTTCTCTAAACCTTGTAAAAATATTCTTTCGGCTTTCCACAAGGATATTTTTGACATGTGGGAATAGGTAGTAGTCACTGGGGGCCAAGTCTGGACTGTACGGAGGATGAGTAATTTCTTAGAAGCCACCTTCCCGCACATCAGCCTTCGCCACGCGGGCCTAGCGAACCGGCGCGTTGTTGTGAAGCATCAACACCCCCGCTGTAAGTTTTCATCGCCCTTTTCCTTTAATTGCTTCTTTTAAATTACGCAAAGTGGTTGCGTATGATGTTGCTGTGACGCTTTCAACCTTCTTAGTGTATTCTATCAATAAAATACCTTTAGAATCCCAAAAGACCGTAGCCATTCTTTTTCCAGCGGATGGAGTGACTTTAAACTTCTTTGGGGGCTGTGCACCCTTTTCAATCCAATGCATGGACTCTTAATTATTTTCAGGGTCATAGTGATACAAATTTTCAACTGAAAAAAGATGGAACGTACTGACGTGAAGACAGGAGCTGTTGCGCCTTCACAAAATTTTGTGAGTCTTCATGTCGTTATTTTACATCTAAGTGCTTAATTTAAACTCAATTGTGGGATTGTTTCTATGGTTTCTTTAGCGCTCAACGCTGCTCCGCTCACAAAACCTTTGTTTTGAATCTCCTGATAATACGATCGTCATGAAATTTTGCAGGAACATCATCCTGCTAAACTCGAAGTTTCAGATCGATCGGATCTATAGTTTGTAAATATTAATGAAAATATAGTTTTTTGTGATATTTCAATATCTTTTGCCAGTTTCATTATAAGGTTTGATAGTATGATAAACAAATTGCCTGTTAACATTTAAATGTTTTAACTCCTTCAGTTGACTTTTGATTAAAAAATAAAGCAATTATCGCAGTCTTTTTTTAATCCATAACTTCAGTTTTTGTTGATCGATTTTCACAAATAGACAGGAGTTTGAAAGCTAATTTCATGACAAGCAAACTGTCAAAAGTCTAACGTCATATCTCATTTCTGTCAAAGGTGACAACGGAGTATACTTTGGGACAAAGTCCATTGCCTTACCCTGTATTATTATGGTAAATATTTTCATATATTCTATTCTTAATATTTAATTAGGAGAGCAAGCCAGATTTTCTAAAATGAAGGTATCTGAAAATTAATCGAAATAAAGTTATGAAAAGCAGCCGTTGTTCCGCTTTTTGATGAATACTCTGATTTGATACACTCCATCAGATTTCTTTATCCCTTATTTGCAGGAACATGATGATCCTGAGGGTACATGGGGACGATTTGGTATTTTCAACCTCTATCCACAATGTGGCACCCAGGATACCACAGATGAACATGATGAAGGTGCACATACCCTTCACTTTCAAGCTACTGGAAACCTCGAAGTCATCCTATAATGGTGAGTACTTATATTTAATTGTTACTGTCGATTTGTAGAGATAGTATTCGTGGTTATATCACATTCGTTACTTATTCTTGACCCAGATTTGTGGTAATTCTATAAGATCGATAGAAATTGGCTCCTCGCATTTCAATGAAGATTGAAAATTCTTCCAATCATTTTAGGGAGATGGCCATCTGAATATAGTGAATCAACTGGGGACATCTAAAATTGAAATAGAAATAACAGTAACTAATTTTAGTTTGAATGATGTATTCTCGATAAGGTATAAGAAGTCTTCGAATATCTCCAGAAATTACTAATTACACTGGTCGACAAGATTTTTGTAACACAAAGCAGATCTTACTTTTTTTATGGAAATACCATTCTAATAGTAAGAAAAATATTCCTAAAGCCCTAACACGTACCACATTTCAATGGCTCAATAAGACCATTTTACATTAGCAAGCAGTAAATTTTTTGAGGGGACGCTTAAAATGGATGTATTTTCTAACAGGAAAAGTAGCTAAACTGTGTTGTTTATAATATATTATAAAATTAAGATTAAAAATCAGCCTTCTGTTAAGTTTCGAAGTGAGTGGTTCCCGGTATGTAGATAAGAAAGTGTTTTAAGGACGAAAATATCAAGACAGACGCGCAGTTTCAAAATCTCCTGACAAATTTTGTTATATTTGTGGAGAATTCATGGTGAAATCACAAGCCAGACTATTTTCTGAAAATATTAAAAAATCCTACTTCCAATATTTTGGTGTTTAACTGGATATCAAGACAAGCAGTGTGCTGTGTTAGTTGTAGCGCGTCATTGGTGCAATGGATGAATGGGAATAGAAAAAGCATGTCTTTTGCAGTCTTTAAGGTATGGCGAGAACCTACCAATCGATTGCTATTTTTGCCTGACAAAAACTGAAGGTTATTCCAAAAAGGAAAAGCACAAGATTTACCGGTGCCAATCGCACCTTTAGATCCGCAAAATGTTGTTTTGCAAGATATCGGAGACAGCGCATCATCAGGCATTCTACAGTATGGAAAATTCGTTGTGTGTGTGTGTACTGATATCTATGGTTTAATGCAGGAACTTGATATTGAGCATTTCTCCTCTGAGTGGCATTTATTTATAGATTCATCTAAATACAGTTGTTTAAAAGCTGCATAATAGATATTTAAACCAGTTACTCATTCAGTGACGATGAAAGAAAGTTATGAAAAAGTGCGCACTATTTTGGATAAAATAAACTACAACACGTTTCGGCAGTTTTCTTTGGAGTGATATAACTTTAAATTGAAAAAAATCGATCTGTAACGAGCACCATTCTCTGTATCATTAGCTCCAGCATCGTTTTCAAAGAAATATGGACCGATGATGCCTCCAGCGTGTAAAGCACACCATACAGTGCATTTTTCAGGATACAATGGAACCTGCAGAAGTTCTTGAGGATTGTTTTCACTCCATACACGGCAATTTTGCTTGTTTACATAGCCGTTCAACCAGAAATGAGCTTAATCGCTAAATACAATTTTACGATTAAAAAGGTGATTAACTTCAAGCTGTTCTAGGGCCCAATGGGCAAACAAACGACGCTTATTATGGTTAAGGGAATTCAGTTCTTGAACCAGTTGGATCTGGTATGGGTGTTGAGTGATGCCAAATTAAAGGAAATCATTTTTATGGGACCACAAATCAGAAAATTGCTGGACGACGTTAATTTTACAGAGAAGGAACTCAGATCATGGAACTCATTTGTTAGTCTAGTAAGAGGATTTTTGGACAACAATATGGATGCAAACTACCAACAGTTAGTTAATGAACTATTAGAAGTCTACAAATCGCTTGGTGCCCGGATGTCATTAAAAATTCATTTCCTTCATTCACATCTGTCATTTTTTCCTGAAAATTTGGGAACTGTCAGTGACGAGCAGGGTGAAGGATTCCACCAAGATATTAGGACCATGGAAATTTGCTATCAAGGACGATGGGATCCAGCCATGAATATTCGATGATATACAGGAAATTCCATTTTAAAAAACGTACTCTTAACTATTTTTATATCCATCGGTAACATCATAAATCTTGAACGGCCATCTAGAGTTTGCATTTTGAAGTATTGGTTATTTCGAGTCTAGCGACACTTCTGTCATTCGCGTCTTGACAGAAAGTTAGTTTAATATTTGACATTAACGAAATGGTTCGATTTACGCTTGAACAAAACTGGGAAATATTAATAACTTATTTTTTGAACGAGTTATTAGTGTTTGATTTTCAATTAAAAGAATCAAGAAAGGTTGAAAATTTTCAGGATTCACAAAGGAAACGTGGAATAATAATTTTGGAACTCGGAAGCAAATGTGATCTCTGATTGATTCAATCCAATACAGATTGTTGAACACAAATGTTATATAAAATAATAAGAAGAGGTTCTTTACTTGATAGAAGAATCATTACAAAATTTGAATATCAAAACAGATTTAAACTGTTAGTCTCTATAATTTTAATTTCAGAAAAATTTTATTCAATAATTCAATCATTGTAATAATCCTCTTATCAAGTAAAAAACCTCTTTTTATTATTTGATTTTATATACTCTCTGTCAAGAAAGTACCGGGAATTTTCAATTAAAACAACATTTTTACATTTAATCGTCAAAATTTATTGGGTCGCCTTCAAAATAGGCTCCATTTGCTCCAATACATCTATGCCAACGGCACTTCCAATTATCGAAACATTTTTTATAGGCGCTTTCCGGGATGGACTTTAGCTCTCGCGCCGAATTTTGTTTTATGGCTTCAATCGACTCAAAACGGGTGCCACGAAGGGGCAATTTTAGTTTTGGGAAGAGGAAAAAGTCGCAGGGAGCCAAATCCGGCGAATACGGTGGTTGCTGAAGCACGTTTGTTGAGTTTTTGGCGAGAAAGTCAGTCACAATCGTAGCTCGGTGAGAAGGCGCGTTATCGTCTTGCAAAATCCATGAGTTGTTCGCCCACAAATTTGGCCGCTTCTTACGGATACGCTCACGCAAACGTTTCATAACGCCTAGGTAATATTCCTTGTTTACCGTCTGACCCTCTGGAACGAATTCGTAGTGCACCACGCCACGGATATCGAAGAAAACAATGAGCATCACCTTCATTTTCGAGCGGCTTTGGCGTGGTTTTTTTGGTTTCGGCTCATTTTTTGCCACCCATTCCGATGATTGCTGGCTTGTTTGCATATCGTACTCGTAGACCCAGGTCTCATCACCAGTTATAATGCGTTCCATGAATGTAGAATCGGAATTACAGTGATCCAGCATGTCTGAAGCAACCTGTTCGCGATGACGTTTTTGAAGAAAATTCAGGTCTTTCGGTACGAGTCGTGCGGCCACCTTTCTCATGCCCAAAATATCAATCAAAATCGTACGTGCGGACTCGTGGGATATCTTAAGATCATGTGCTATCTCTCTCAAGCTGGTACGATGGTTTTCCAGATCGAAGCCGTCGATGGGCGACCACTTCACGACCGTCCTTGAAGGCTCTGTACAACTGATATGCACGAATTTTCGATAGAGCATTATCACCAAAGGCCTTTTGCAGCATTTTCAATGCATCGGCACACGAAAATTCATTTGCAACACAAAACTTTAAACAAATTCTTTGCTCAACGTAATCACCCATAGTAAAAATCGGCACGCACTCTGACATCGACTGACTTAATCAGCTCTTGCAAACACACTAGTTGACAGATCCCGCTCAAGCTTGGCATAGTAATTAAGGACTGTGGTACCAACCTAGGAAAAAATTTTTTTACCTGCCTCATTGCCCACCAGATTTAAATCGATAATTCCTGGTACTTTCTTGACAGAATGTATAATATATAATTATATTTAGAGTTGAAAAAATCTCATGATATAAATATCATGTGGTTTAACTAAGACCATAAAATATCCTATAAGCTTTGTGTGATTTTTGTGATGAACAGAAAAAAAAACCTTGGATTTTAATGTTAGTGAGTTCAAACGAGGATACCACGAGGTCTTAGAGGTAAGTTATTTAGTGTTAATTGATTTTATTATTTAAATGTGAAGTAGGACGAATGAAGAACTTATCTGAATTCTAATTGTTTTTTGAGGATGTGATACATGTTTTGGGAAATTTTTGAATTAACTTATTTAAATATATTAAATATTTCGAATGAATTATTCTTTTGAGAAGTTCTTTAAATTATGTTTTGTATTTTTGAAAAAGGATTTAATTTTCATAATTCTAACAAAATGATGTCTCCTTCAAATATTTTTTTTTGTTAATTTTAATTGACAACTTATATTTATTGGGTTATCTATTCCATTTGATATTATATAATAAGTTTGGATTTTATATGTCTATTGAATATAAGCTGTGCTTGTAAGACATTAATTTAATTCTAAAAGTTTTTGAAGAAAATTTTTTATTAAAATTATAGGAGACTAACAGATTAAATCTGTTTTGATTTTCAAATTTCACAAATGTTTTCGTTCCAGAGTTAAAACGAAGAAAAAAGACAAAAAATCGCCACAGCTGACAACTACATATATAAGTAAGTCAAGGATCAGGAGTTGTTTTATAGAAAATATGCATATATCAATAGAAAATGAAACCAATCAATTGCATTTTCTATATTGAATTCTAAAAAAACACTCACTTGTCGTGAACAATGGTGAATCTTGTATGCAAACTGTTAGAAATTTACGTGTAAAATTCAATAATAATAATAATAATAATAAATTCAATAGAAATTAAACTGAAATTTGTGGATCAAATCTTTCGTGAAAACCATATTAATTGATAAAACAACGCGTTCACGTTCTTGTCCAGCGAGCACACCTGGAAACATTGGTGCTGTAGCCATCTGTAGTATTATCGTACTCAAGAACTGAACATTTTTCGCACTTCTCTGAAGAGAATTTTGCATGAAGACCTCGGTATGAATGCTTACAAAGTTCAACTAGTGCAATTAGTGTAGCCACGTGACCATCCGATGCGTTTCGGCTCCGATCAGTGGGCTAATGATATCATGGCCGAAGATGAGCATTTTCCCAGAAAAATCATCTATAGCGATGAAGATGGGAGGACTATTTTTTGTGTGGATCCGTTAAGGATGTTACGCTAACCATCCTGAAACAATTGATGCCTTGAAACACGAAAAAGAAGTTTTCATTTATGACATTGAGCCTCAAGCAATCGACAATGTAGTGAAAAATTAGGTTGATGAGATGGGATACTGTAGTCAGTCGTGGTGGTCATTTGAATGATGTTTCTCATCATTTGTACATTTAAAGGTTCAAACTTTCTAATAAACTCATAACTTTGAAAAAATTTCCGATTTTTTTATTTATAGCTGATCACTCTTTAGTTATAGAGAAGTATTGTACGGGCATAATCATGAAGCAACAATTAAGCAAAAAAGGAAATAATATAAAGATATCTCATTCAAAATATCAAAATTCTTGCTATTTTTCGATATGAGCGGCAATACTGAAAATATTTTAGATCGACGGAGCAGAAGTTATTACCCCAGAAACCAAATTTTCCATTGGATGGTGAATGACTGTATGATAGATATTTACATATGTCGTCTCAAGTTGGAGGTTTTCTCTTAGGTATGCATATCATTTCGATATAGGTTTTTAGAATAACTACCTGCACATATTTAAGACCTATTAAATTGTAATTTATTATAACAATAATTCCTGAAAGTTTTTATTTCAAACTGCATCAAAAAAATTCGAAATAGCGTATCAAGCGCACTATCTCCAATATTTTTGTCGTTAAATCTTAAAGTTCAAAACCGCATATTCTAATATATTCCGACAACAAAGATACCTACCTACATCAATTTGCACCCATTGAATTCATTAACTGAACTTTGGGTCAATGGACCAGGCGTTGAATCGAAATAGGCTATGATTTTTTTAGACACGAGTTCGAAATTTGAAATTATGATTAGAATCTGCCCCGTTTTCCATCGTGGTGGGTCGTGATTATCGATTTGTAACCATATGCAAAAATATTCTTAGTCTGGTGTTAGTCCGAGAGTGTGTTGCAATAAAATTTGAAATGAATCTATGGGTTTTTCAACCTTCGTGTAATTTTTCATATATGCCGGCGTTTCCTTCAATCAATTAAGTAGAATTGGGCTTTGAGGATTTGAGTCTAGGAAGCAGAAAAAGTAACACAGTGTTAAATCAGGCGCATGCGGTGGTTGATCGATTCTAACGTCTATCCCTCCGGAACGAATCCATGATACGCCAGACTGCGAAGATAACAATGGTGGGCTTGATTTAAAAGCAGTTCTGGTGTGATTTTTTTTCATTTTTACCACGCCATTCAAATTCCTCTTGAGAAGTTTATGAGACATACCTAATTCTTATCAGCAGCGATGATCCTTTTTATGGACGTTGGTTCGTCTTTTTTTTACCACAGTACACTGTACAGCAAGTCTGATCTGATTGTGCCCCTTTTAAATACAACTGTTTTTTTTTGTAAATAGCTTCTTATTGTTTTCGTTGGAATATCCTTTGTTATTTGAGTGCTATAGGATCCTGCTGGTGGAGACGTACAAAAATTATATTGGTGGAAAGTAATTTCCTTTTGTTAATTTTCGTATAATGAATAAATATTTTATTAAATTATATATTAGCCATTCTGGTCCAACTCCTTTTGCCATCTTTCTGGTAGTAGCATGATTCCAGCCTCATAAAATTTTTGATCTTTTGCTGGCAAAAAACTGATCTTTGAACTCCTCATTTAAAGTTAAGGTTTTAACTTGCAAAAAATTTTGCAGTGGCCGGAATAAATGATAATCCGAAGGCGCCAGGTCTGGAGAATATCGTGGGTGTGGCAGTGTATCCCATTCAAGCTGAAGAGTTTTTGGCGAGTGACCAAACTTGTATGAGGTCTCCCATTATCTTGGTGGAAAATTACACCTTTTCTGTTGATTAATTCTGGCCTTTTCTGATGAAGTGCATTCAGTTTGTCCAGCTGATTACAGTAGACTTCCTAATCAATTGTTGCATTAGCCGGTAAAAGCTAAAAAGAAAAGACGATTCCTTCCAAATCCCACCAAACAGACACCATCACCCTTTTTTGATGGATATTGGCTTCCGAAATGCTTTGAGCTAGTTTATCTTTTTTGCTCCGTGATCTCTTGCGTTTGACATTGTTATGTACAACCCATTTTTCGGTCCCAGGACTAATGCACTTCAAAAATGGATCATGTTTGTGACATTAGAGAAGCGAATCACATACGTCAACGCGACGACACAAATTTATCTCCGTGAGAACGTAGGTAACCCATATATCGAGCTTAGGGGTTAAACCCAGGCCTTTCAAGTGGTCATGAACAGTTTAATTCGATAAATTTAACCTCTCTCAGCTTCAACCGGCCTTCCGGAACGTGGTACATCTTCGACATCAAAATTGCCGGATCGAAATGTTGCAAACTAATTCTGGTACTGTCACCACATCCTCTCCATACACATCGACTTATTTATTTCTGGCTTGAACAGCATTTTCACCTTTTCTATAGCAAAAAAGTAAAGTATGAGGAAAATGTTGCTTCTTGCTCTCCATATTTAAAAGGGCATCAACGAAAAACTTCTGCGTGTAATTAATTGCATTTTTTCACACACAAGCTTTGCTATATTAACTCTCAAAACATAATGATTATGCGGCCTAATGAGAAGTTGGGTTCGACAAAATACAATTAAATCCTCTGTCGAAAAAAAAAAACGAAACTACTTTCCGAACAACCTTAAAGAACCAATTCCATTTGGAAATTGAAATGGAATTTCGGTAATATAATCACAGACTAGTTGAAAATAATGCACAATTCTTGAGAAATATGAACAATTGCAAGTTGAGCTGAACGAAGATAGACTGCGCTAAGTGTAAGAGAGATTTTTGTGCATCTACTTGCATGATATGAGTCTAAAATTTCGGATGAATCCCCCAAGGTTCAGTCTTGGGGCCGTTTCTTTTCATTTACTCATTAAGGAGCTTCCCTATTATATATTTTAAATATCAAACAGAGAAATTCTGTTATACCTCACAACAAATTTCATTTGTGCAGAAATGCGTCAGAAACGTTGTGAACTTCGCAGTGTTATATATTCAGTGCGAAAACTATGTGTGAAATGTATTGAACAAAACGGTGGATATTTAGAACAATTATTGTAAGTAGAAGTAGTATGGTTTCTTTTCATTTTTTCATCAATTTTGTATTATCAATATTTAGTTTAACATTTTTTCCCTGAGTAATATTCAGAGGTGTCTACTTTTAAAAGGGCAAAACTAGAAGGGGAGATCAACAAGTTATTTGCAACAAAGAATGTAATATAATACATGGTCGAAATGTTAATGGTTATTCTTCAATTTAACATATCTTGATTTCACCAAATATTTCGAGTTTTCCCATAAAATCAATTATACTTCAGTTACCCTTGTAGCTTCATCAAATTTGACCACATATCTGGAAACGGCATCAAATTTGCTACAAGTGCAAAAAAATGTGTGCCAAAAAATTCCTATTGCGGTCGAGGTAGGAAGATGAATATGACGATTCTGAAGTGTAGAAAATAAGTCATATTTCTCCAATGGTTTTATCGATGAAAAATTATTAATTAATTGGGCTTCAAGATAGAGCAAATTCAGGTTTGGAATATTTCAACTTTTCGTTGTTATCTTCTTAGCCACGATATTATGGCAGAGGACAAGGAGCTAGCACAAACATTTATATGTCATTCGAAAGCACACTAAATGAGGTATTTTTTTCCGAAAGGAAAATATGCCGATAATCAATAATTTTTCATCGATATAACCATTGGAGAAATAAGACTGATTTTGTTTACTTCAGAATCGTGATATTCATCTCATTACCACGTCCACAATAAGAATTCTTTGGCACAGAGAACTTATCTTCTAGCAAATTCAATGCCGTTTTCAGATATGTAGTCAAGTTTGATGAGGCTACAAGGATAACTGAAGTTCAATTGATTTTATGGAAAAACTTGTAATATTTCGTGCAACCAAGAAATGTTAAATTGAAGAATAACCATCAACATTTCGATCATGTGTTATATGACATTTTTTGTTGCAAATAACTCGTATGATCTCCCCTTGAAGTTTGGCCCTTTTATAAGTAGACACTTTCTACATGAAAAAAGGTTATTATTACTTTCTGGTAGAAACAGCACTGTCGCATTATAAAAGATTATTTGGCTGAACAGACCATCCGTATCTATTAAGACCACCAAGATTTCAGATTGATACCTTGTCGCATTTTTCAGAAACTTCTTGAGCAGCTCATTTTTTAGGTCTGAATATTTGAAATGTTTCTTAGATGATGAAAATTTATTAAAGTAATATTGCATTAAGGTTTTTTATTGATTTCGTTTCAGAACTCATCAGATCCTTCACGAAATCAATCCCGACCGACCTCAAAGAAACGTGCCTAACGCCAAAACAGGCATTTCAAGACTACCACACGCGTTCACCGGCGAGCTCAAGAACTCGTCCGTTCGATACTATTAATTAATCTCTTCCTATTTCGAACGGAAAATATGATGCCATTAAACTTGAGAGCGTCGTTCGTTTCCTTTACGAGTCAACGTAATTAGTTGTCTACGAGAGTCATCGCCAGGCGGTGGTGAACTCTTCGCCTTCAAGGTCCCACAGAAGAAAATTACGGCGAGTGTGACATTGTGGAAATATCATTGGCACATTTGCTTCGCCGGACGTGATCGGATTTCCGATATTTCCCTCGATCACGATCCATTTGTTTCATTGTTATTGATAGCACGCGATCAAGCAAGCGATAGGTACGTTAATACGAAGAGGATGAAGAATGATGAGATTAAATGGAATAAAATAAGGAGTTACTTAGTTTTGTATCACTTTTTATTAGCAGAATATACAGTGACAAGCCGAAGCCTTCAACGAATATATATAATAGTTGAGATACAATTTGACTTATTCAGTTTGGAAATGTAGTAAATACTACTAAACTGGAGTCACTGTATATTCAATTAATAAAAAGTGATGGAAAATTAAGTAATTCCTTATTTCATTCCATTTAAAAATGATCTATCACAAAGTAACGGATTATTCCATCCAATAATGAGGAGATTATGCTTGTTTACTCGGGTGGCAGATTATTGAGATACAGATTTTCTCAATTGGGCATCTTTTTCCACCTAAGAATAGGATGAATAGAATGAAAATAACTCACTTCACCAGAAATTACCCTCGTGAGAATTATAAAATGCCGAAAAAATTGGGAAATTTGCTGCGACTATGTTTACCTTGACGCCTGGTCTATCGAATTTTTTAAGTTATTCAAATTGATCCGAGTAATATCTAAGAAATCTTAATTTAATATTTTAGGGAAGGCCAACCAAAACATTCAAGAGAAATTCTACTTCAAATGGGTTTTTCCTATAAGGTGATAAAATTCTGCTATATTCTTTTGAAAACTTCCTCAAAAATCTGCAATTTTTTTCAATAAATTCACATATGATCTACTCAATATAGAAATTATTTGTATAAAGCCTTATTTGACGTCACGAGCTTTAGTGCGTTGATACTTAATTGTTAAATATAATTCACCCATGCCTATAAGTTGGTATAAATATGTTCGTGCGGTTTTTTGTCCGAAATTAAAGCTTCACTGTGGAAAATTGGTTATACATTCTAAGTTCAAAGTATTGTCCATCACTAGCCACCTTGAAGTTCATTCAGATTTTGACGTTTCAATCAATCTTCCCAATAAATGTCGAATGCAAACTTATTTTGAGTTTTCACGAAGTCTGTAATGCTTCATCAAATAAAATAGTAATGAATATTTCCACAATTTATTATTGAAAGCAACAACAATTGTTTCGCCAATATTGTGACTTCTTCAGGTTTACAATTTCAACTTAATCTGAAAATTCATCTTCACTCCATATATATATATATATATATATATATATATATATATAAAGAGAGATATATATGAGAAAACATATGCAAACAAGGTATACAAATAGCCATCAACTTACAGAAATCTCGATACAGAAAAATATTTGTGTAAGAAGGATACAAATAACCATAAAATATGTTAATCCGAATTATCAGTGAAATCTCACTAAATAAAAAATTTCAATGAAGGAGATCTGACAACATCTGTTCTGTCTTCTGTCATTGAGAAGAATTTTAAGTTTCTTGTTCGTACTAATCTCTACTGCTTCCAAAGGTGAGTCTGGTACTTTTAATTTCAAAATGTGATTATCAAAACAGATTTAATCTGTTAGTCTCCTATAATTTTAATTTTAAAAAAATTTATTTGAAAATTTTAGAATTAAATTAATGTCTTATAAGCACAGCTTATATTTAATAGATGTATAAAATCAAAACTCAATATACAATATCAAATGGAATAAATAACCCAACAAATATAAATTGTCAGTTAAAATTAATAAATAAATATTTGAAGGAGACAAAAATTATGTTTCTGATCTTACAATTATGAAAACCAATTCCTTTTCGAAAATACAAATCATGATATAAATATTTGAATACGTTTCTTCGAAACATGTATTATATCTTCAAAGAACAATTAGAATTCCGATAAGGTCTTCATCGGTTTTACTTCACATTTAAAAAATAAAATTATAATAATTAACAACAAATATAACTTGAAAAGGAATTAGTTTTCATAATTGTAAAATCAGAAACACAATGTTGTCTCCCTCAAATATTTATTTATTAATTTTAATTGACAATTTATATTTTTTTGGGTTATTTATTCCATTTGATATTGTATATTGGGTTTTGATTTTATACGTCTATCATATATAAGCTGTGCTTATAAGACATTAATTTAATTCTAAAATATTTAAATAAAATTTTTTGAAATTAAAATTATAAGAAACTAACAGATTAAATCTGGTTTGATATTCAAATTTTGTAATATTCCTTCTATCAAGTAAAAAACCTATTATTTTTATATTAATTTTAATTTCATTATGGATAATTTCATAGTTAGTGGTTATAAAGTTCAAAGTCAGATTTAACCTATAATAACTGTAAAATAATAAAAAGAGGTTTTGAAGTTGATAGAAAGATTATTTAAAAATTTTAAATATACAGATTTATTCTGTTAACGTCTTAAAGATTCTCACTTCAAAAAATTTTTTATTCAAAAACTTTTAGAATTAAATAAAATATATGTCTTACAACACACTGTGTCACTTTAGTAGATATATAGAATTAAACACTTATGACACAGTACCAAAGGGAATAAAAGAATTCAAAGAAATAAAAATTATCAATTAAATCCAATCAATAAATAATTGAAGGGGACAAAATATATTTTCGTTCTTTGTTTTATTAAAACCAATCTTTCCGAAAATGCAAAACATAACCTCAAGAACTTCTTCAAAAACAACTTGCTCAAAATGAGTTCCTTGAAAAATAATTCATAAAACATGCAGAACATCTTCAAAAAGCAATTTAGAATGATGACAACGGAAACTCATCAGCCCTACTTTACATTTAAAAAATTAAAAATAATTAACAAAATATGTCTTACGATACAGACTGAATGCAGATATCGGAACAAACACTTGAATGAAGTGAAATTTTAAAAATCCTACGTATTCTATGTTCGCCAATGAAACTAGACAAAGTTTTCAAGGTATTTTATGGACTTCCTCAAAATCAAATGATAATATGTTATAAGTGTAAACAAAAATATGTAATTATATATATACAATAAAATAATGAAGAGAGGTTTTTTACTTGATGAAAGGAATATTTAAAAATTTGTAGGAGGTTAATAGAATGAATCTGTATGATATTTAAAATTTTTATAATAACTGTTTCTGTTTGAGGATATATTTATTCCAACACTTTTAACTTTTTAATTTTTTTTGTTCCATTGAATAAATTCGTATTTATATTCGTAGCTACATTTGAGTCTACAATAAAATATAATTTCACAGCTGACAATTTGTGGCGATCGCGACTGACAAAGAAATCAACTGCATTTTTCACATTATTTTCTTTTGAATGGCGCACTGGAATAAATATAGTTGGAATTCATTTACATAAATTAATTACAATATAAGTAATTGCGACCAATTTTCGCTAGACTACCTGGTAGTTATATCTACTTTACATTATTATTGATCATTCATATTTAAATGAAGTAACAAAAATAACATCAACCTGTTGTCGTTTATTGGACTGTCATAGTGACAGTAGTTTCACAGCCTTGGGAGGTCTTTAAATGTCATTTTTCTGAATAAAGCGAAAATTTACATCCTACTACCTACCCCATGTGTTGATTGAAATGAATTAATTGCGACACAATGTGACAAAAAATACAAAATATTTCACTTGTATTTTCATACCTTTCATTACATACAAACAAATTTATATGTATAAAATGAAATAGGAAAATGCTTTCTACTTGTTAGAAGGGATATAACAAAATTTGAATATCAAAACAGATTTAATCTATCAGTTTTCTACAATTTTAATTTAAAAAAATTTTTATTCAAAAAACTTTCAGAATTAAACTAATGTCTTATAAGCACGGCTTATATTTAATAGACGTATAAAATCAAAACTTAATATACAATACCAAATGGAATAAATAAACCAACAAATATAAATTGTCAATTAAAATTAATAAATAAATATTTGAAGGAGACAAAATTTTGTTTCTGATCTTACCATTATGAAAACCAAAAATATAAAACATAACTTGAGGACTTCTCAAAAAATATAAGTCGTCTGAAATATTCAATATATTTAAATATTTAAGTAAGTTAATTCAAAAATCTCTAAAACATGCATTATATCTTCAAAAAACAATTAGAATTCCGATAATCTCTTCATCAGTTCTAAATCACATTTAAAAATCAAAATAAACCAACAATAAACAGTCACCAAAAGTGGTGACTGGATCATTGCTTGAAACAATTAACTTTAAAATCAAGATATTCTATGTTCGTCGCAAAAATCACAGAAAACTGGAAGGTATTATAAGTAAAATAAAATAGCAAAAGGCTTTTTACTTGATAGAAGAAATATAACAAAATTTGAATATCAAAACAAATTAAATGTGTTAGTCTTCTACAATTTTAATTTCAAAAAAATTTTATTCAAAAAACTTTAAGAATTAAATTAATGTCTAAAATAAGCACCGTTTAATGGACGGATATAAAGTCAAATGGAATAAATAAACCAACAGATATACGAAAGTCATTAAAATTAATAAATAAATATTTAAAGGAGCCAAAATTTTGTTTCTGATCTTACCTTTAAGAACACCAATTGCCTTTTAAAAACATGAACACACCTTAAGGACTTCTCAAAGAATATAATTTATTTGGAATATTAAATATATTTAAATATTCGAATAAGTTAATTCAGAAATCTCTCAAAACATGCACTACATCTTCAAAAAACAAATATAATTCTAAATAATCCCTTTTTCGGTCCAAGATAATATTCCAAATATCAAAATCAAAAAACTACACCTATATCACAACGCACACGTGCTAAGAATGAATGCTTCGAAAATAGACCAACTTTAGAATTCAATTTTGATCTATGTTGTAACAAAATCACGGAACAAAGTTAAGTTAAGGTTATTTAAATTCATTGACATTCCATAATGAGATTTATTGAAGCCAAATATAATTATATATTATATATAAAATAAAATAGAAAAAGGCTTTTTACTTGATAGAAGAAATATAACAAAATTTGAATATCAAAACAAATTAAATAGGTTAGTCTTCTACAATTTTAATTAAAAAAAATTTTCATTCAAAAATTTTTTAGAATTGAATTAATGTCTAAAATGAGCACCGCTTACGTTCAATAGACGTATATAATCGTTATTTATTTACTCCATTTGACATTATATATTGAGTTTTGATTATATACGTCTATTAAAAGTAAGCGGTGCTTATTTTAGACATTAATTTAATTCTAAAAGTTTTTTGAATAAAATTTTTTCGAAATTAAAATTGTAGAAGACTAACATATTTAATTTGTTTTGATATTCAAATTTTGTTATATTTCTTCTATCAAGTAAAAAGCCTTTTTCTATTTTATTTTATATACATTCTGCCAAGAAAGTACCGGGAATTATCGATTTAAATCTGGCGGGGCAATGAGGCAGGTAAAAATTTTTTTTCCTAGGTTGGTACCACTGTCCTTAATTACTATGCCAAGCTTGAGCGGGATCTGTCAACTAGTGTGTTTGCAACAGCTGATTAAGTCAGTCGATGTCAGAGTGCGTGCCGATTTTTACTATGGGTGATTACGTTGAGCAAAGAATTTGTTTAAAGTTTTGTGTTGCAAATGAATTTTCGTGTGCCGATGCATTGAAAATGTTGCAAAAGGCCTTTGGTGATAATGCTCTATCGAAAACTCGTGCATATCAGTGGTACAGAGCCTTCAAGGACGGTCGTGAAGTGGTCGCCCATCGACGGCTTCGATCGAAGATAACGTCGATAAAATTAAGGAAGGGGTGCTGGAAAACCGTCGTACCAGCTTGAGAGAGATAGCACATGATCTTAAGATATCCCACGAGTCCGCACGTACGATTTTGATTGATATTTTGGGCATGAGAAAGGTGGCCGCACGACTCGTACCGAAAGACCTGAATTTTCTTCAAAAACGTCATCGCGAACAGGTTGCTTCAGACATGCTGGATCGCTGTAATTCCGATTCTACATTCATGGAACGCATTATAACTGGTGATGAGACCTGGGTCTACGAGTACGATATGCAAACAAGCCAGCAATCATCGGAATGGGTGGCAAAAAATGAGCCGAAACCGAAAAAACCACGCCAAAGCCGCTCGAAAATGAAGGTGATGCTCATTGTTTTCTTCGATATACGTGGCGTGGTGCACTACGAATTCATTCCAGAGGGTCAGACGGTAAACAAGGAGTATTACCTAGGCGTTATGAAACGTTTGCGTGAGCGTATCCGTAAGAAGCGGCCAAATTTGTGGGCGAACAACTCATGGATTTTGCATGACGATAAAGCGCCTTCTCACCGAGCTACGATTGTGACTGACTTTCTCGCCAAAAACTCAACAAACGTGCTTCAGCAACCACCGTATTCGCCGGATTTGGCTCCCTGCGACTTTTTCCTCTTCCCAAAACTAAAATTGCCCCTTCGTGGCACCCGTTTTGAGTCGATCGAAGCCATAAAACAAAATTCGGCGCGAGAGCTAAAGTCCATCCCGGAAAGCGCCTATAAAAAATGTTTCGATAATTGGAAGTGCCGTTGGCATAGATGTATTGGAGCAAATGAAGCCTATTTTGAAGGCGACCCAATAAATTTTGACGATTAAATGTAAAAATGTTGTTTTAATTGAAAATTCCCGGTACTTTCTTGACAGAGTAGTATAATATAATATATAATTATATTTTGGCTTCAATAAATCTCATTATGGAATGTCAATGAATTTAAATAACCTTAAAAATAACTTTTACTGTTCTGTGATTTTGTTAGAACATAGATCAATCTTGAATTCTAAAGTTGGTCTGTTTTCGAAGCATTCATTCTTAGCACGTGTGCGTTGTGATATAGGTGTAGTTTTTTGATTGTGATATTTGGAATATTATCTAGGACCGATGAAGGGATTACTTAGAATTATATTTGTTTTTTGAAGATATAGTGCATGTTTTGAGAGATTTCTGAATTAACTTATTCGAATATTTAAATATATTAAATATTTCAAATAAATTATATTCTTTGAGAAGTCCTTAAGGTGTGTTCATGTTTTTAAAAGGCAATTGGTGTTCTTAAAGGTAAGATCAGAAACAAAATTTTGGCTCTTCTAAACATTTATTTATTAATTTTAATGACTTTCGTATATCTGTTGGTTTATTTATTCCATTTGACATTATATATTGAGTTTTGATTATATACCCCTACTGAACGTAAGCGGTGCTTATTTTAGACATTAATTTAATTCTAAAAGTTTTTTGAATAAATTTTTTTTGATATTCAAAATTTAGGTATTATAAGGTTTTCTTTAAACCACTGATATTCCATAATGAGATTTTATTGAAGCCCAAATATAATTAAATATTATGTATGAATAAAACAGGTTAAGGCTTTTTACTTGATAGAAGGGAATATCAAAACAGATTTAATCTGTCAGTGTTCTAATTTTAAAGTTAGTTGTTTCAAGGAATGATCCAGTTACCACTTTTAGGTAAGCTATGTTTATTGTTGGTTGATTTTGATTTTTAAATGTGATTTAGGGCCGATGAGAAGATTATCGAAATTCTAATTGTTTTTTGAAGATATAATGCATGTTTTGAGAAATTTTTGAATTAATTTATTTGAATATATTGAATATTTCAAATAAATTATATTTTTTGAGAAGTCCTCATGTTATGTTTTATATTTTTGAAAGGGAATTGGTGTTCATAATGGTAAGATCAGAAACAAATTTTTGTCTCCTTCAAATATTTATTTATTAATTTTAATTGACAATTCATATTTGTTGGTTTATTTATTCCATTTGATATTGTATAATGAGTTTTGATTTTATACGTCTATTAAATATAAGCCGTGCTTATAAAACATTAATTTAATTCTAAAAACTGGCTCACCCGATCACCAGATTTAAATCCTCTGGATTTTCATTTTCGGGCCATTTAAAAACATTGGACTCCTGTTCAAGATATGGAAGACTTAAGGAACTATTATACCTTGTTCTTTCATGTAGGGTTATTCAAAATACTCCCGGATTTTTTGACCGGGTAACCCAATCTATGCGCGGACGTCTAGACTCTTTTTTAACGGCTGAAGGTGATCAGTTTGAACATTTAATATGATCACAAATAGCAAGAAAGAAATATTCATCGATAGAAATCAACAAATTTGTTGGTCACAATCGATGAATTTCTTGCTATTTGTGATGTATTCCATTTGGCCTTTCCGCTTAAATTGTTTGTTTTGTTACATTCATTTAATATTTCTACCAGTTCTCAACGAAAATGTCAACTTGACATCCGCCTAAAGGATAAATTTAAAGTCGAAAATAATTCCAGCTTCTACGACTCGGGCGTAATATTTGTTAATAAATTTTTCTTTCTCAAAAACTGTGAATTTAAGCGTGAAGTGACAAGAGACCTTATTTGTTAAGCATGTATCAAGCTATCCAAAACAAGTCCTCTTATTGTAAAATATGAATAAGAAAAAAGTTTCTCGGGAAACAAGGTTTAGGGGTGTCTTCTCGCCCGCACAAAAGTCTGATTAATTTTATTCTTGTCAGTTTTTTGGTTTTTAAGAAAAACATTAAAATTTGTTTTTCGGGCGCTATCTTTAGCGGGGTGTAACTAGACAGGGGGCTCAAAAAATAGAGGTTATATGAAAAACCTACCCTATTTTATACACCCTGTATAATGAAAATGTAAGTGAGAAATATGAGTTTTTCTATATTAAAAATGGATTCTATCACAGCTGTCGAGGGAAATATTTGACATCATTAGCTTTTTTCCTGAATTCCATGTTCCGAAATGCTCTCTGTTACTTATGCAATAAGACTCACCTTATAATTATGTATAATTTATGGTCGAAAAAACATAAAAAGAAAGTTGGAAAGTGGTCCCCAATCTTTCATATGGGTATCAAACAATAATTACGTACTGAATGAACTCGTAAAATCAAGTTTAGTGATTTCGTTTTTATTACTTTTCCCGCTGTGGGTTATTAAGAAGTATTTCAATTTCACGTGCCTGTAATTTACCGTTTAATTTTACATTAACTGCAGTTTACCGTTATAATGTTACAGTGGGGTCGATGCATCATTGGGGTTATTATTCAGCATCTTTCCGGCAAATTTTGATTGATTATTTCCTAGAATTAACGGATAAAATGTTTTGTCCGCTCTCTGCAGCTTTTCTCTGAAACTGTCTGATCATCATAAATAAAGTACTCTCTCTAAACTCTCAGTTGTAGGCATACTACTCTGTCAAGAAAGTACCGGGAATTTTCAATTAAAACCACATTTTTACATTTAATCGTCAAAATTTATTGGGTCGCCTTCAAAATAGGCTCCATTTGCTCCAATACATCTATGCCAACGGCACTTCCAATTATCGAAACATTTTTTATAGGCGCTTTCCGGGATGGACTTTAGCTCTCGCGCCGAATTTTGTTTTATGGCTTCAATCGACTCAAAACGGGTGCCACGAAGGGGCAATTTTAGTTTTGGGAAGAGGAAAAAGTCGCAGGGAGCCAAATCCGGCGAATACGGTGGTTGCTGAAGCACGTTTGTTGAGTTTTTGGGGAGAAAGTCAGTCACAATCGTAGCTCGGTGAGAAGGCGCGTTATCGTCATGCAAAATCCATGAGTTGTTCGCCCACAAATTTGGCCGCTTCTTACGGATACGCTCACGCAAACGTTTCATAACGCCTAGGTAATGCTCCTTGTTTACCGTCTGACCCTCTGGAATGAATTCGTAGTGCACCACGCCACGTATATCGAAGAAAACAATGAGCATCACCTTCATTTTCGAGCGGCTTTGGCGTGGTTTTTTCGGTTTCGGCTCATTTTTTGCCACCCATTCCGATGATTGCTGGCTTGTTTGCATATCGTACTCGTAGACCCAGGTCTCATCACCAGTTATAATGCGTTCCATGAATGTAGAATCGCAATTACAGCGATCCAGCATGTCTGAAGCAACCTGTTCGCGATGACGTTTTTGAAGAAAATTCAGGTCATTCGGTACGAGTCGTGCGGCCACCTTTCTCATGCCCAAAATATCAATCAAAATCGTACGTGCGGACTCGTGGGATATCTTAAGATCATGTGCTATCTTCTCTCAAGCTGGTACGACGGTTTTCCAGCACCCTTTCCTTAATTTTATCGACGTTATCTTCGATCGAAGCCGTCGATGGGCGACCACTTCACGACCGTCCTTGAAGGCTCTGTACCACTGATATGCACGAGTTTTCGATAGAGCATTATCACCAAAGGCCTTTTGCCACATTTTCAATGCATCGGCACACGAAAATTCATTTGCAACACAAAACTTTAAACAGATTCTTTGCTCAACGTAATCACCCATAGTAAAAATCGGCACGCACTCTGACATCGACTGACTTAATCAGCTGTTGCAAACACACTAGTCGACAGATCCCGCTCAAGCTTGGCATAGTAATTGAGGACAGTGGTACCAACCCAGGAAAAAAAATTTTTACTTGCCTCATTGCCCCGCCAGATTTAAATCGATAATTCCCGGTACTTTCTTGACAGAATGTATTTCTTGTATCATTCATAGGTGAGTCGTTCACTGGGTGCGGAAAACTGCCAACTGCGGTTCCAATGGACGTGGTGCCCGGTGTTTGAATCGTTAGTGCGAATTTGGACGAATGCCGCAACTTTTCGCAGGTTTACGCTTTCAGTGGACTACTCGCCTTGTAGTTCAGCTTACAAACGCGATGATTTAAATGTTGAAGGCAAAGAATTTTGATAATTTTAATTTCGGACATCCATTGCCTGAATTCTTTACATACACAAATATTCCGACCTGAAAAAACAGAAAACTTGCTGACAATTAATACAGAAATTATTGTTATAAATGTCTAACATATACTGTGAAACAGAGACAATAATCATGGATTGAATCTGAATTCACAAATTCTTCATATACACAATATATTCTAACGTGAAGTGATCTAAAAAAAAAACAGAAAACTTCACGAAATGAATACTTAAACTTAATTAAATTGAAAAAATATATATACAATTACAAATCTCGTAAAAAAATGAAGTTAAAAATTATGTTGTGTATGACACGACGTTTCGAACAGTATAGTATCTATGACTATAGTATCAACTGAAAATGGTCGTGGCTACGCGTCTTTATATATCCCTAGTTTGATGATGATGGAGGGGGTGGGGGTATTCTCACGTTCTGCATTCAATCGAGTAGGGGGAGCCATATGGGAGGGACTTCTGCGCTTGGGTGGCTGTAGACATTTCGATTTCGTTTGATCAAGGCTGCTTCTTTGAACTTGCGCTTTCTCTAGTGTTGTTCCCGGTGGATAATCTTCGCTTGATTCCATTGGATATTATGATGCTCGTCGCAGGGAAGCTCTGCTATTCCTCATTTGGTCGTTTCTCGTCTGATTGTATGATTTTTGTGTTCTTTGACCCTGACCTCTAAGGGTTGTTTCGTTTCTCCTATATGGGTCGCTCCGCATTAACAAGGTATCGAGTAGATGCAGTTCTTGTTGTCTATTGATTATTCCGGCTTGGTTTTTGTGAGGAAACTTCTTAAGGTATTATCTGATTTCAAAGCCGTCTGGATGTTGTAGTCATGAGCTGTTCTGCTCATCGATGACCAACATGTAAAAGGCTCATCAGAGGAAATCCGCAAAATAGCTCATGATTACAACATCCAGACTGTGTTCAAATCAGATAATACCTTTAGAAGTTTTCTCACAAAAGCCAAGCCGGAAGAATCAATAGACAACAAGAACTGCATCTACTCGATACCTTGTGAATGCGGAGGGACCTATATAGAAGAAACGAAACGACCCTTTGAGGCCAGGGTCAAAGAACACAAAAACCGTACAATCAGAGTAAAAACGATCAAATCAGGAATAGCAGAGCATACCTGGGACGAGCATCATAATATCCAATGGAATCCAGCAATGGAAGTAAGAAGCCCCTTCGGCGTGTGAGTTGCATCCCAAAGATCTCGGGTACTGACACTGCAGAGCCAGTAGCTGTTGAATAGTGCTTCGCTGCAACCAGTCACGGGGTAAGTTTTCGAACTGAAGCTGAAACTGGAAGCGGGGTGGGTTCAACTCTTCGGAGCGGTGATAGGGTGTACCCTTATTACACAACTTGCTTTTGGGTAGATTGTGGAGACTACTGAGTAGTGAAAGAGCCAACGGTAGAATTTACGATGTACCCTTGACACCCACAGCAGGGTGGGCCAGGCCATGGCTGCGTTCGCTATGCTTAATTGGTGCATTTGGAGATTCCCAACATATCACTCCAGACAAAGATCCGTCTCTTTAGAACGCTCATATAGGTTCTTCTATATGGCGCCGAGACAAGGACCCTGCTAAAGAGAGCGACATGAACAAGCTCGATGTTTTCCAAATACGATGTCTTCGGCAGATCTTCGAAACGACTTCATACGGGAGAGGTGCGTCTACCAACCAACCATAGAGGCTCTGATCCAGCAGAAGAGACTGAGATGATTCGGCCAGGTTTGCTGAATGGTTTACATAGAACGGATATCATACTAGATGCTTTGACGAAAACGCCCAGAGAAATGACGGGTGCAGCGGTTGGCTCCGAGGAAGACGTAGACGCGGCAGGTTGAGGAGGATGTACGAAATCAGCTCCTCAATATCCAAGCGCATGATAGTGACTGTTCAATATCCAGTGGCACCCACAGTAGCGTACCGGCTCAGGTGGAAAATCTACCTCATCGCCAGCTAGGGATAAAAAAAGATGAAGAACATCCACATTAACAATCTAAGGGGTCTTTCATTGAGTGCTACCTATCTTTTAATTTAAATAAAACATTTTTTATTCGTTTGAAAGACCTATCGATGCCATTATGTTGAATATAAAATCTTGCAAATCTCCGCCGCTTCTCTGGTTGATGCGCATCCGAATTGTCCAACTTTCCATGACTCTGGTGCATAAATTAAACTGAATTCAACCGACGATATGGATTATGTTGGCTTTTAGAGACGCTGTGGTTTATGGCTTATTCGTATAGAGCTGCGACTCAAGACCATAAGAAAGAGTATAACGAAGTCAAATGGCACGATCTTGGAAGCCAGTTCATATCACCTACGAGTGATATGACCATGCCCCCAAATCGCTCGTGCGGAATCCTGTCATCCTGTTCAAAGCACATGTCGTTGGTGTCCAATTAAGGCCAAGGAATGTTGGTAGTCATCGACTTATAGTGCACTACGTTGATGATGATGGCTTGGCCAACATCGTCCTCAAAAAAATATAGGCCGATGACGCGGTCAGCCCAAAATCCACACCAAACAGTTACTATTTCAGGATGCATTGTACGTTCTTGGATCTCATGTGTATTGGTATCGTCACAAATTCGACAATTTTGTTTGTTGATGTACCTATTCATCCAGAGATGGTCCATGGTAATATGGCAAAACAGAATGAATAAATGACAGTTAATTCGACAGATGTCGCTTCTTCTGCATGACCGCTATCAATTGTCAAAGTCTGAAGTCTCTTTTGAAAGACCCGTTATAATAAAGATTATGATCTCGGTGGTACGGGCTTGCTTCACGATGCAGCCATATTACGTGATCTTTTGGGTGAACGTTTTCTGGAAAATTGTATTGGTAGGAGAAGTTTCATTGAATGGCCCCAAAGATCTCCAAATTTAACACCATTGGAATTTTTTTAGGGAGGAATAATCTTAGAAATAAAATTTTCATTTTATTTTTCTCGTTTGATTTTTCAAACAGTTAGCTACAATTATTTATAACATTAATAACGGAAACGAAACTTGTTCAATAGTTCAATATGAATAACAGAACAGAAAAGGAAATAGTGACAGTGTAATCACGTTTGTTCAGAATTTGCAGCGTTTTCAAATAGATAACCAAGTTAACCCATCAACTTGGAAGATCATCTAGCAAACGGTAAGTTCGTTTAGTTCAGCGATCTGCAACGGTCTGATATCGATTCCACCTAGACGAATTTCGAATTTTACGCATTCCGCACGATTTAATAGCGCAACAGCAAGGCAGTCTCCGTTAGGATAGGTCGTTTTCGCCTGGTTTTGGAACGTTGTGAAACGTGGAACCGATGTTGCCACATTGAGAAATATTTCCCTAGCGGAAGGAAATCAAATTTTGATGAAGAAGTACGAGGAAAGTTTTTTCTGCGTTTGTAATGTGAAAATATCGGGAATACATTTCTTTACTTGAATTAGCTGGCAAATGTTTGTCTTGTATGTATGTTTGCATATTCTAGATGGTGCTAGTGTATGATTAACACCCTAGTGTCTGTGTATAGTGAATATGGATACTTGGGAGATTTTTAGTCGCTGGCATTTATAGTATTGATGAATAGAAACAAGTTTGAAACGTGCGCATGTCTGCAATTTGCCCCTGTGATCAACAAAACCTTATAGAATTTATTTGAGTATAGAATTCTTATACAGATGTATGTTATGATTTGTGGAACTTTCTATTACCATAGCTTACTACTGTGATAGTTTAACAATTCGAATTTGAAGAAGTGGAATCCAGAAAATTAAAAATTTTATCTTAGTTTTGAAAAAAACCAAGTGGAAGTATTCAATAAAAAAGTGGTGCAATGTCCAGAAAATCCTAAATATCAACTCACTTTTGAAAGAAACCAACTTTATTTGTATTTAATGAAAAAGTGGTTTTATTGCATTCATATAAACTCAAAACAGGACAATTACAATAACCAAAATGTATTTCTATCAGATATAAGTTAGGTTATAAACTACAATGTATAGAATAACTATATCCTCCAGAAATTTCGCTTCATTCAGTTTGTAGAAAATCAAATAACTTCAGAAAAAATATATATTTTTTCAAATTCATTAAGAATCCCCAAGGGTAGTTTCAAGTACAATTGTTAAAAAAAATATCGAATTATAATTAACATTTGAGTAATTTAGTAGGAGTACAAATAAGCGATTTTTTGTCTTAACAATTGGTGATGAGTAATCCATACGTTGAAAAAAATATCAAATGTTAAGCCAGCAAACCATCAATAAGGTTTCTTGGTCTCTAGAAGAAAGAAAACAGCAAATGGAAGTGGATAAAATTAACACATAATCTCCAACATCAATATTTCGACCATAACATTTTCAAACTTATTTATGAATAAAATACCAATTGAAATAATAGCGATGGATATTTAATATGAATAAAACCTTAGCTTAAATGTTATTCAATTTTTTATGTTTAGGTGTCTGGCAAGATTATCATTTTAAAACCCCTGAAATAAATTGGCGAATTCAAACATTTTACTACTGGATCTTGACAAGCAAGTGTTTAATTATGTGAAATTCAAATGAATAAATAACTTTCAAGAATAATTTTTCGATGTGCTATGGCTCTGGAGAACTGAACACCACTCTCTAGAATTCCTATGCAGTTGGAACTATGGGCAGGGAGTATATAAATTTTTGTTAGATTAGGAACCGTATTCGATTAATGAATTTAAAGAGTATTATAAAGCAAATAGCAGTGTTTTCATTTGTTGAATTCTGATTGTGTTTTTTTTACTTAACTTTATTTTAATCTTACTTTGCTAGTTTTGCAATGTGGAATTAATTTTTGAGTTGAATAAATTTATATTATTTTTATCTTATGCATAAAATAACTAAAATTTGCTGCTCTAAACAAATACAGGGTGTCCCAATTCGACTCCCCTGGAACTCAGAAACGAAGAATTTCCGAAGATTTTCAAAAAACATGTCAACTTCTGTTTTGAGGGGAACGAATTTCCATCATGAGTTTGTTCCGAAAAAACCACTCCTATGAAGGTGGCATCAACACCAAACATTTTTTGAATAGGGAAGTGGTGTCGAGTGTTAATTTGGAAGCTATTTATGTTCTGTGCAAAACCCAGTTAAAATTTTCAAAATCGGTTCACTATTCGCGAAATAATGTAATATTGAACTTACCGTCAAAAGGTGATGTTAAACAGACAGTTGAACCGCCAAAAATTAAGCACCTTAGAGTTTTGAAGAATCTAAAAATAATTTTCAAGTTCTGTATTAGTGAGAAAGAATTCCTATGACAACATTGTTCCGAAACATTTTTTTCTGGATGTTCCCTATTATTACTTACAGATCTGGTGTATTTGAATGTATTGGGTTTCTGTTTGAGTTATCCTTTTGATAATGTTCAATATCAAATTGCTTAAAAAAATCACCGAATTTGAAAATTTCAACTAGGAACTTTAGAAAACAAAAAAAGATTTTTAACTAAAACACATCCGCCCTCCCTTTCCTATTCAAACAAATTAGAGGGATTGTTGCCACCCTTCGGTGGTTTTTTCGGAACTCGTCCCCTTGTGTTATTTAAATGAAGGTGTAACTTAGCTGCTAACCTTCTCCGCTTTTCGCAAAGTATAGTTAATAGTGCAAGAGCCTCCGCCCAAGATCGACTAATACGATTAATCCCTTCTTCACACCATCCCGAATTAATAGCTCATTTCGACAAGCTACCGGTAGGATATTTTCTGGTCAAAAAATAGTTTCAATTTGAGGGCAAAAACATCATCAGGTAGGGTGGGTGAGCAGGGAGCATCGGACTGCAAGGTATCGTTGGGCTCTTGAACATGAGAACTGGAACGCGCACAGATGGAGATCTTTTCTGTTCACGCATGAGTTCAGATTTCGCCTGTATTAGTCTTATGGGCGAATAATGGTGGGGCGATAACAGGGTTGACGGTATAATGGACATGTCATGACGCCAACAACTCTTTACGGTGGCGACTCGGTGACGTTTGGGGAGGCATTTGTTTTGATTGGTGTACAGATCCTATTATCCTCACTAACGCAACCATGACAGCGGTAAGGTATCATGATTTAATTTTAGGATGAATTATTGTTCCCTTCGCGGCAGCTATTGGCGACAATTTCACGTTAGTCGACGATAAAGCACATACACACCGGACAAGAATTATCCCCGTAGAAATGCATGGCATTAATCGAATGGATTGGCCCGCTGTCTATCCAGATCAAAATTGTATTGAACATGTCTGGTCTGCAATGTCACAGCAATTACACCGCTTAACTGGCTCACCACAGACATTACAAGAGCTCGCCAATGCTTTGATGGACAAACATTCCTCAAGCTTTCATTGATAATCTTATTGGCACAATCCGGAATAGAGGAGGAGCGCTACGAATAGCTAGAGGAGGCTCCACTCGATATTAAACCGTGGTTTCAAGGTGTTTCTAACAGAAGGAACCTTTGCTGAAGACGCCATCAGGTTAGAATCTTCATTTAGTTTATTTCTCTTCTATATTGTCCCTATAACGCAGATTTGCTGCTTAGTGTTGCAATTGCAGGCAGCTTAACCGTATTTAAACACCTAACTTAATGCATCAGTTCATACACAAAAATTTTTATTTCCCTTTATATATTTATATATTATTATATGTACGCAAATCATCCACTTAAATTTTTAAATACTGTATTATGGAATATTTCTTCAAAATTATACATGTCTATGTTGAAGAGACCATTGGAAAATCATTGCCTGTCTGTGAAATATCCTGAAATGAGCTGGCAACAATGCTTCGCTCGGCGTGTTGACATTCCCATGGCCGATAATTAGTTAGGTGTTAATAAATTTATGGAGTTTTGAACGAAAATTTCCGTGCAAAATACGAATGGGGTCGTCGTCCTCGATTGGCAAACCTGCTAATGTTAGGTGGTTTATGTAATGACTTTTGAAGGTTCTTTCTTCATCTTTCGGTCCACGGTCCAGCTAGAACCATTTTTTGTTGCACAAGTGTGCCACATTTGTATCTATTTCGGGGGAATAATTGCAGTCTTGCGCGTCCAAGACTCGTTTCCTAAAATTCACGTTCAATTGATTCGATTAGATGTCCTGCCTAATTTGATAAGTGGGCAGTGATCTATTGACCTGTTTTTGACGGTCGTACTTCTCTAAGAATGTAAATAAAACTTGTATCGACCTTCTGGATAAATGTCAGCGTCCAATCTCTACGCAACATACCTTCACACTATCACGGATATTGGTATCGTTGAAAAAGTTGAAAATTAGGTACGTGATTTGAGAGTTTAGGCTTGAGGAACAAATAAGCGCCAGCTGAGAGCTAAGAGTTGCACAATATTGTTTGCAATTTTTTCTTCAGAAGACGTTTAGTGATACTCTTTGGTCTAAAAATAACTATGTCGATGAAGTCTCATCAGACAAATTCATTCAATAAACTAAAATGTTCCCCAAAAATCCAGTTCGATATTTGAAATAATAATATAAATTATTGGGGGTAAAAATTAATTCGGCCCGTGTTTCAGCTCAAAAAATGCATTCATTTCGAAAGATAACGAATTAACAAATTAATAAAAATATTATAAAATAATAAGGTGCGGTTTTTTATTTGAAAAAAGGATAATTACAAACTTTGAATACCAAAACATCTGTTACCTTTTACAATTTTAATTTCAAAAAAATGTTTTTTTAAACTTTTAGAGTTAAATTAATGTGTAATAATAAGCACTGGTTATATTTAATAAACGTATAAAAATCAAAATTCACTATACAATATCAAATGGAATAAAAAAAACCAACAAAAATAAATTATTAATTAGAATTAAAAATAAGTAATATCGAATGTTTCGTTCCAAACATACGCACCTGAACTCGGCAGAAAGACCGTGGTACGTATGTTTTGCCTTTGACAAACATTTGACAACATATTAAGTTTCTGGTCTTATAATTATGAAAACTAAATCTTTTTCGAAAATACAAAAAATAATTTTAAGAACTTCTCCAAAACTAATTTATTTGAACTTTAACCTTCCAAGGAATACTTCTCTTAATAACCCATAACGCACCAAAGGTCTAGAAGTGAATGTATGATCTACATTATCTGTTTGTAATTAGATAGTAATTGTGTAAAGTGAATCGAAAAGTACCCAGTAAAAGTGAACTCAGTGAACAACGGTGAAAAAGCTCATCGGTATACTCCTCTAAGACCAATATAGTATTGAATTGAATCAGTCCTTACTTGGTGAAAATTCATATTAAATAATATTTAAATAAGGTTATTCTGATTTTCATAAATTTTTATTGTTATGTTTACAACAATCGTTTCGCTATCACAGTAGCATCATCAGGCAAGATTACATTTTGAATAACTAAGCTTCTTTCCGAAATCCGTTGCTATTTATATTACAGTAAGTACAATAAATTTTTATTGAGCACTAAAACCCAAAAAAGGGTCTGGGCAAATTCCAGCTTATCTGAATATATTTAACAGAGGTGAGTTATTTATAATAAATATATTTGTTCGTTAAGTAATATTCCAATTTTATTATGTTTATTTATCTCTAGGGATTCTAACAGATTTAAGGCATAACTTTTACTTTCTATATGTAGATTTTCAAAATTATGGTTGAAAGTATGTCCTGTTTCTAACAAATGGTTGGATTATGTAGAATTACTTTTATTATTGAGGACACTCTTCAAATGTTCACAAACTCTATGTCGGAAAGTTCTTCCAGTCTGTCCTATGTAAACTTTAAGGCAATCACCGCAGGTTAACTTATAAACCCCCGATTTATCATCTTTATGTGTACAGTCTTTATTATTTTTAATAAATTTACTCAAGTTTGAATAGGTTTTGAATGAATTTCTTAAATTATATTTATTTTTGAGGTATGTAGCAATTTTCTCAAAAATACCTTTAGTGTATTTTAAGGAAATGTATTTAAAATTTTCTTTTATATTAGGATACGCCATATTTAAAGCTATTTTATTAAAAATAAAGTTTTTTGAATAAAAAATTTTTTTTGAAATTAAAATTGTAGAAGATAAACGTATTGCAATTTGTTTTAATATTCAAATTTTGCTATTTTATTATTTTTATTCATCAACAATTTGTCTATCGACTTAGGATCATAGTCTTTATTAATAGACTATTTGTTTAATTTTGTTAAGTTCTGAAATATAATTTTCTAAATTCATGGGAATATTAACTAATCTATGGATCATACAATTGAATGCTGATAATTTTTGATTTAAAGGATGATTTGATTTATTGTATATAATAGAATCAGTATAGGTTGGTTTGTGAAATATTGAAAAATCATGTGAATTATTTATTCGAGTAACAGTTAAATCAAGAAAATTAATAGAATTATTATGTTCGGTGTCCATAGTGAATTTTATTGAAGGATGTATTTCATTGATGCATAAAAAGAATTTTTTTGAAAGTCTGTACCTGTGAAGCAACAGAAAATATCGTCCACATATCTATACCAATATAAAAAGTATTCCTTAAGGCGATTTTGGTGAATTTTAGTTTCAACGAGAAAATTATATTTCAGAACTTAACATAATTAAACAAATAGCTATTAATAATGACTATGATCCTAAGTCGATAGACAAATTGTCGATGAATAAAAATAATAAAATAGCTTTAAATATGGCGTATCCTAATATAAAAGACAATTTTAAATACATTTCCTTAAAATACACTAAAGGTATTTCTGAGAAAATTGCTACATACCTCAAAAATAAATATAATTTAAGAATCTCATTTAAAACCAATTCAAACTTGAGCAAATTTATCAAAAATAATAAAGACTGTACACATGAAGATGATAAATCGGGGGTTTATAAGTTAACCTGCGGTGATAGCCCTAAAGTTTACATAGGACAGACTGGAAGAACTTTCCGACATATAATTTGTGAACATTTGAAGAGTTTTCTCAATAATAAAAGTAATTCTACATATTCCAACCATTTGTTGGTAACAGGACATACTTTCAACTTTAATTTTGAAATTCTAGATATAGAAAGTAAAAGTTATGCCTTAAATCTGTTAGAATCCCTAGAGATAAATAAACATAATAAAATTGGGATATTACTTAACGAACAATTAGATTTCAATAACTCACCCATGTGAAATATATTCATATAAGCTGGAATTTGCAGAGACCCTTTTTTGGGTTTTAGTGCTCAATAAAAATTTATTGTACTTACTGTAATATAAATAGCAACGGATTTCGGAAACAAGCTCAGTTATTCAAAATGTAATCTTGCCTGATGATGCTACTGTGATAGCGAAACGATTTTTGTAAGCGTAACTATAAAAATTTGTGAAAAGCAGAATAGCCTTATTTAAATATTATTTGAGTAATATAGTGTTTAAACTACGCCGAAAGGATTCCCTCAATTATTGGGTAAAGCAATCCCAAAATTAAGAGATCGAATACAAAGAGATATCTCAAACTTGGTTGTTTGATATTTGAGGATTTATGATAATCCCTCACTTCTGGTGTTGTAGCTAAGAAATATAGAGAACTTTACAATGTTAATTTCGTTTCTTTTCACATATCTCAAAAATATAAAAATGAAAATAGAATAAGAGGTCTCACGTCTGAAGAAAAAATTCGTGTTATTTTAAATGATGCATTTATGGACAACACAAGGTTAGATACCTTTCACACATCGTTTTCCCACTGAATCTACAACACTGCGAAGTTCACAACGTTTCTGACGCATTTCTGCTCAACACAATTTTATTCTTTCGATCAGATCCTCTCGAGTCTGAACGAGAATTTTATATACATTTTCTCTCAATGTGTTCCAGACCTAAAAATTCAAAGGCGTAAGGTCTGGGCTCCTCGGTGGCCATCTTACCGTACCTTCCAATCCATTGCACCCCAAAATATTCATTCATTAAGACCCGTACATTCAGGCTGTTATGAGCCATCCATTTGAAACCAGACATTTTTGTCTGTTAGCCAGGGACATTTCATCCAATATGCATTTTGAGCTTCTTTGGATTAATTTAATGAATTCTTCAGCGTTGAGGCAATCAAGAAGTATTATTGGTCTGAAAAGTTCATCTCTCATGACTTCCAACCACACGTTGACCCTTAACTCATGTTGGAAATGAGAAACAATAGTCGCATGCGGGTTTTTTCTTTTCCATACATGGCTATTTCCCGCATTTATCATACCCAATTTCGTGAAAGTGGCCTAATCAGTCCATAATAACTTAAGAATGAATTCGTAAAATGCATATATAAAAGATAACGTCAGAAACCCAGCGAAACTATCTGAACCCGCTAAACTCCAGACTGTATCACGGAGCATGAAGCATACAAAAAATCGTGCCTATTGTTCTCCAACGCGTTCCAATTCCTCCGGTGCCAAGATAAAGAAGCCGTCGACAACAACGTTTGAACTTTCACTAACGAAGTCTACTTCAGTCGTATTACGGCTATGGTTACGTAATGTTTGACCGCGTTTTGTAAGCGTTTCAGACGGAGCACACCGTCGTTTAGCTTTTAAGATAACCCGAACGATCTTACTGTCGCTACCTATGCAAGTTGCTAGTTCTCAAATCTTCTAACGTTGGAAGATAGAAATTTCACAATTGTGACAATCGTAGAGTCCACTACCTTACTGCAATTTCAGTTGTGCAATCATGAAGATTACATGGCAATGTTTCCGTTGGTACTTGTCCTTGAGGAGTCCTCTGGTTCGTCTCGATTCGGAACGCTCTCGCTAACGCGTCGTTACTTAAACGGGTGTTTATTCAAGAACAGAAAATTGCATATTCCTATTCAACTTCATTTTTAATGAAAGAATAGTTCTGATTAAAATCTAAGTAGGTATCGATAAGTCTAACTGAGAAAAACAGTATTTTTTGGAATTTGACTTATGTATCAATATCGCTAAGGAAAGAGAAGAAGAGATTGTTCATTTAGCATCACTAATATCACAACAAATTACAAAAACTTTCCCTATTGAGGGGCTTGAAAATAATACCCCAACTGCGTATCAGATAAAACGTACCTGAATCCATATCTACCATATGCAGCTATGGAAAAGACAGTCGGAAACATAGGAAATTCAATGTTAATCTAGAGAAGCAGGAATGTCCAGTGGAGCAGTGAAAGAATCAAAAGCACAGCGTGATGCGATGACGAACAAACGACTGTTCTCTCTCTGAAAGTGGTGGGAATGCAGAGACTCAAGGCTCTGCACTGCTCGTTTCGATCGAAGCATCCACACCACTTCAATTGGGAGAGAACAGTCCTTTGTTCGTCATTGCATCGCGCTGAGGTTTTGATTCTTCCATTGCTCCACTGGACATTCCTGCGTCTCTAGATTAACATTGAATTTCCTTTGTTTCCGACTGTCTTTTCCATACCTGTATGTACCTCAAGTTTAAAAGTCCATTGGACGGAGAATGCTCCCCTAACCTGCCTCCCCTTCTATACAAAAAAGGCCCCTATACATCAGAGATGCAGCTCACAATAAAATTCCCAGAAAAAATACAGAGGATACTGCAGCGCTATTCAAATCGGAGAAACTTCATTCCAGTAAAAATCCTGATACTAAAATTTATTATCACACTAAAGCACACATGTCAACTCAACTTTTGTAATAAAAGGGGGGGGGGTATTTAAATTTTGCATTTTTGATCAGCTATAAATATAAAACTGATGAATATTTCTTCGAAGAATTTAAGAGATTGAACTTTGACATTTACGAATGAAAAACAATAACTATCCAGTTTTACGAACAAATTGATCCAAAAATTGCCGCGAGGGCATTTCATTTTCATTGAATTTTTCTCGTAAATTTCTAACAGTTTGTATAGCAGATTCAGATTGTAATTACAAAAGGTGGAATATGAAGAAATGAGATCATTTTCATGCGTTAGGACCTAGGGAGTACCGCAGGGATCTAATTTGGGGCCGCTGTTATTTCTTCTGTTCATTGAAGACATTCTGGATATTTTTCATTTGGACAGACTACTTTATGCTGACGATTTGAAGATATTCAGGAAGATTGAGGGTCATTTTGATTGCCTTCTGTTGCAAGGCGACTTCAATAGATTGCATAGAAGAAATGTGGTGCATGAATTAATCTTAAACATAGGTAAACGTAAAACCGTGACGTTTACAAAGAAACTTGTTGGATGTATTTGGAATGACAAAATCAATAAAAACAATTGAGCTCGACCACAAGTGAATACTTTTGTGTTTATTGTGTTAATGTTCATTTGTATTTTTCATTATATTTGCACCAGATAACAATAAAAGCTATTATTATTCATCGGCCAACTCTCTTTCAAGAGTGAAACAGTTACTCCAACGCAACTTTTAGATGCCTTTTTGATAGAAAGGGTCATCACCGATTCAATCACGCAGCATTTTTGGCCATTGATGAAACGAATTAAAATTTTTCTTGGTGTCGTGCACTAGAATACTTGCCACCGTATCAAATCCATTAGTAAGGAACATAAACGGGAAGTAAGTACCACCATTTTAGTTACTGGTGTGTGAATATGGTTCTTCTTCAGGTGACCACTAAGTAGTCTTCACAATTACCGAAACAGGTTGTGTGATAAGGATATGCCTTATCATCGAGTAAAGCAAGAACCGTCCATTAGAGAAGAAACCAACCCACTCAGTTTCGGCTTCAGTTCGAAAACCTTCACCGTGACTGGTAGTAGCGCAGCACTACCCAACCTCTACTGGCTCTGTAGGTCAGTAACCGAGTTGTCAGACAACTCATATGCCGAAAGGGCTTGTTTCCCCCACCCAGCCGCAAATTGAAAACCCAGAACCGTCAAGGATGCCTGAATTGATCCCGGTTCGAACACTAATAACCAATAGTATCGACAAGAACCCCCGTGAAGTATCTTAATTGACCCTGGCTCGAGCACCAATGGTCTCAACCTGTGTCGTCAGAATCCACAAACCTCATAGAAGTCGCGCAATCGATCCTGCTGACCTGCTGAACCACTGAGGCACGTCTCGAGCAATCCTGAAACGAGAATTAGAGATGAGTGAAATGACCTTCTAACCTAACATCCAGGCTCGCAACTAGTGCCTCCACGAGTCACGAACCTTTGCGTAGATTTGTGCTGGTACAATCACAAACTACTTTCTAACCACTGTAATTGATGATGCAGAATCTCCAATTCTCAAGCCATTTTTCGGTTCCTGATGGTCTCTCGCAATTAGAATTTGCTCAGAATTTCACAGAAGTCTATTGATAGATGATCGTAGACAATACCAGTGTTACAATTTTAAGTTGAAGATCAAAACGATTACTGATAACAAACTGTCTTTTTCCTAATGCATTCTCCATAACATTTATGCCATTATTTGACTAAAAGAGTATTTTTTCCATTAAAAAATATTGTTTAATTAACGCACAAAATTTTTTGTCCATTGTTTTTGAAAATAACAGAAGCAGGGTCACTTAAACCGCTATAACCTATACACTAATTGTGGGAAAGTTTTGAAATTTTGACACGAGTCGTTCGACAATTGCTACTCAGAAATCATATAGATCTGTCAACTGTGTTAATGCATACAGGCCTGAGACTTATTGGTGATGGAGTATACTTGTGGCAATCTTTTATGGAACAAAAAATATGCTGTCACTCTTCTGATATGTAGGCGCATGTGAGGTTTTCCGTTTGTTGCAAAATGGCGAAAGCGCCGTATTCGAAGTAAACATATTTATTATTATTCTTCTATGATCTCTTCCTTGAAGTGTGGCCCTTTTAAAAGTAGACAGCCTGTATAGAATGACTGAAATTTCAAGAGAACTTATTTAATTCAAAGCCAAGATAGACATCTGAAATATTTTAACGGTTCCAGTTTTTTTTCAGTTGCTAATAGCACTATTGATTATGTGAAACCGAACCTGTCGTTAACCATTTAAAAAGATCTGGTTTAATCGATCTTATGGAAAATTTCTTATTGTTTCATGAATATCTCGAATTGGACAACTTTTATGAATTAATAAACGAATAATGGCTAGAATAGTCTATCACCTACTCAATAAATCAATCATAAATTATCATTATGATGTTCAGTTTAATTCATTGAGATTAATTTCGATTTAACTCCGGTATGCATTGTGAAGGTGCGTAATTATTCACCATTTTATTTTTTTTTATTACGAAAGCACGAAAATTCATTAGGAACATTATCACCTACCTGCCTACAACTAATCTTATATAACCTATATCACCTTTATGGACGATATAGTACTATTTCCTAATATTTAACGTAATTCAGTTCATTGAAGGTATTTTACAGCGCAACTTACTATACTATAAATTGTACAGATGTTCGTACAATGCATACATTCAATGCCTTTAATTTAAATCGTTATATGAAATAGAAAAAATACTACACTAAAAGAAAATATATACAGGGTTACCCACATAAAACAATCCAGCTGGATATTTTCGCGAGTATGACTTTTCCCGTAAACGGCGAGACAGATCAATTTTATTTTGGGGAGGATCTTCTAATTGTAAATTCGTGGGTGTACGATCATCCCCCTGAGCGAGATGGCAACCCCTTTAGAATCTCAAATGGCAATAAAAATTTGTTGACACGTAATTCTGAAGATTTTGCAATTCTCTTCATGAATTTGCTAAAAAAAAATTTGAAGTGATGGGTGAGGTGCGCTAATTCACCGAATTTCTGAACGTACTTTAATTAGTGATCAAATTGCGTAACGTTTATTTCTTAACAGTGAAAGTTTTCACGAAACAAGGAATGGAACAAAATTTTGTACTCTTGAAGTATTTATTTAATAATTTTTAGTTGACATTTTATATTTCTTTGAATTTCTTTCATTCCGTTTGGTACTGTGTAATATGTATTAATTCTATATGTCTACTAAATTGACAGGGTGTGTTCTAAAGAAATTTATTTAATTTAATTCTAAAAATTTTTTAATAAAAAATTAAACAAGAACTCGAACCAACAGATCATTTAAAGCGTCGCATATTCAGTAATTTGTGCTCAGAAAGAATCAGAAGAAATGGACCGATCAATTATCCGTCTCGTTCCTGCGATTTAACTCTATTGGACTTCTTTCTTTGGTGTTACATTAAGTCAATAGTTTACAGCAATCATTCAGCAAATTAAGACGATTTATAGATCAATATTGAACAAGTATTTGCTAACATACAACCTGATTTGTGTAAGAGAATCATGGAAAATTGGGTTCAACGACTTCATTCCTGCCAGCGTTTCCTTGATGCTCATTTGAATGATGGTTTCATGGTATCCATTTTGTATCTTATCATGAAATAAAAATTACTATAATTTTCAAATGAAAAATGTGTTTTATTTACAGAACACAATGAGGCGTTGTTAATGAAATACCCTTTATGTGCTTTAGCGAATATTTTCGAAAATATTGATTTCCAAATTAGAAAAATTGCGAGATATTTCATTTTTTGTAGTAAAACATTGTAATTTCTAAATACTTTTGGAAGTTTTAGACATGAATATAGGTACGCGCCTAAGCTTTTATAATTTTATTTCGCTTTTAAACTGGTGTACTAATGATGATATCATCATTATGTCAATATAAACGCCTCTCAATTGTTCACTGTATTTTATCTGTTTTGAACATGTCACGTGTACACTTTAAGAAACATTGTATTAATGGGTACAATCGCTCAAATTATATGATGAATTGTGTTGAAACAAGTAACTCAATATCCATAATAAAAATGTGAATTATTCAACTCAATGTCCAACTTGCGCAAACATCCTGAACAAAACAATTGAGTAATTAGATATTCGGTATTAGTCATTTATTGTACTCTTAGATGCGGAAAAGGGAATATAAGGCACGCTAATCTAGGCAATAAGGAATTGTGGGAAGTGACAATGGGAACTAACCAATTTAGACTTAACCTAGTTTTATCTTGACCGATTGAACTTTTGATGTACAATTTCCAAATAATGAATCTATCAAATTGAGCAACGAGGAATTATTTCAGATTGAAATTCTCACTGAGAAGAAATGAAATAAAACTATTTTAACTTCCGCTAAATATTATTGTATTTACAATAATTACTTCCTTATATCGTTACTTCATCAGGTGAGTATTTGAACTAAGTATACAACGGAAGAAATGTCCCAAGTATTTAACATGTGCATTCATGTTCACACAAATTGGCCGCGTATACAAGTATACTTTATATCGGGTGTTTTTTTAGAGTGAAAGAACTTTAAATTGAAATGAAACACATTTAAATTAAGATTGAAGCCATTTTTTTTTATTCGAAAGATAATTTTATCACATTTATGTTTTATAAATGATTTCCGGCATATGTCCATCACGACTAGCTCTGAGGAACTGCATTCGACCAGACCAATTATGGACCACTTTTTCGAGTAATTCAAGTCTTATTTCATCAATAACACGAGTTATGTTGCCTACCAAAGCGTCTATTGTTTCTGGTTTATCAGTATAAACCAATGACTTGACATAACCCCAAAGAAAATAATCCAGTGGAGTTATGTCGTATGATCTTGGAGGCCATTAATTGCACCATTTCTCGAAATCATATTATCGCCAAATCTTTCTTCCAATAAATCAATTGTTACGGTAGCAGCATGAGGTGTAACACCATCTTGTTGAAAGAAAAACACTTCTGGGTCGATGTAACGATGCACATTGAAGGAAGAAGGATGGAACCTTCGAGCCATGTATTTCTAATTTTTATGAGATTTTCCGTTTGTTCAGGACAACAGTTCTAATATGAAATCACGTTTATTTGACTTTCAATAGACAGAAAACACAGTTCTGTGTAGCTTCTTTAAGGAGCAATTCAAAAATTAAAAATTTTCAAGGCAAATGCACTATTGAAGAAGCGCACAAAAACTGACTTAACGCCAATTCTTTTCTCGAATTTTTTCATTTTCCTGCATTGCATTGTTAAACAGCTATCAAAAATATAATAAGCGTGAATACTAATGAATTGGCGGGAGAATGCTTTTGACGTTGACTCATTACTTCCAGGAATTTTTTTGCTCTGTTTTTTATTCGTCCTTGATATCAAGAGGATCTTTACGTGAGCGATCATCGGTGATTTTTGTTACGAAATCATTTAACTCATTTTCACTCTAGAAAAAAGTGCGATTATTTTTAATTGATTCGAGAGAACTTGATCATTTAAATATCTTATGCGACGGATGAGTTTAACCACCGAAGTTATATAATTTACATCTACATTATTTTTAATAACTTCCGAATTATCTATAATTTGCTTCATCTAACCTGCTATTACTACGGATATAATGGGAATGACTCATTTGGAATCGGGTTTCTTTTCGATCGATAATTCTAGATCTTTATTTTCTAATAATAAACTTTAGTCAGTGATCGAGGAAAAAACATTTAACACCCTTGAAATTTTTTTGAGTTTACATTCTGAAGTATAGGACTGGTTTGAAAGTTGGGATACTTGTGATTGCTATATTGCACAATGATATTTACCAAAATTTAATTCAATCGGTCCTTACTTGATGAAAATTCATTTTTTTGGGTTGCTTAATTCTTTTTTTTTTGGGAAAAATGAAAGGCAATTTTCGTGTAATGGATAGATAATTTATTGAATTATATATTGGCTATTGTGGTCCAACACCTTTTGCCATCTTTCTGGTGGTGAATGATTCCACGCTCATAAAATTTTTGGTCTTTGCTAGCAAAAACATGAAACAGTTGATTTTTGACCTCTTTATTTGAAGTGAAGGTTTTACCGTCCAAAAAATTTTACTATGACTGGAACAGATAATAATTCGACGGCGTGTATCTCATTCAAGCTGTAAAAACTTTTGGCGAGTAACCAAACTTGTATGAGGTATCGCATTATCTTGGTGGAACACTACATCTTTTCTGTTATTACTGATAATAGTGGACTTCCGAATTAATTTTTGTGTTATCAGGTAAAAGCTCCAAAAAAAGATTCCTTTAAAATCCCACCAAACAGGCAGCATCACCTTTTCTTGATGTAACCAAAAACTACTGCGTAGCATTAATTGAACTTTTTCACACACAAGCGTTGCTATATCAGCTCTCAAAACATATAATGCGGCTTACGTGTGAAGTTGGATTTGAAAAAATAAAAATAAAGCCTCTGTCAGGAAAAATGAAATTACTTTCGGAACAACCTTATATTTAAGTGAATTAACACAGAATATTCCCACATTTTATTGGTGTAAAACCAAATATTGTGTATTTATCTTACTTCTCAAAAGAAGTACTGGTCCAAAAGGCTGGTATCAGCTTCTTACAAGAATAAAATTCGGTTTTTACCTGATGAAAATTCATTTTAATTGAAATAATGTTATTCCACAATTCCAAACTTCTGATTAAACAAATCTCGTACTTGAAAAAACTTAAATTGAATGTTCAAGAGGTGGATAGCAACGTGTTTCGAACATTAATTTAAGAATCAAACATTTCAGATGAAAATGTGTTAGCATGTAAAAATATGAATATTTATTCGTTTTTATGTGGCGCCATTTGGTTTTAATCTTCATTCGTTCTTTTCAGAACTCCAGTGTAGGCTGTCTAGCCAAGTGAACTATTCCGTACGTGTCTATTGGGGTGTGAACATTAGAGAACTACATATATTCTTATGGAGACCATGGGCAGACCTCAGAAACGCATGGTTGAATGGTGACTTCTTGCAAGGTCATTACCAGTATCCTGGATTGAGAGTGAAGTAAGTTTGTTTTTACATTTAAGACTTCAAAGAAAAAAATGGTGCAAATTTTATACAAACGTTTTCTCTCAAACTCCCTTCTTCATCTGCATATACTAATTTATTCCATTTTCGAATCAATGTTCTTACTCAACAGTTGTAGGATGTTGTGTATCAACCTAATATAAGAACCACACATTTATGTAAAAATTGCATGCTTCAATTCAATAATACACATATACAGGTATGGAAAAGACAGTCGGAAACATAGGAAATTCAATGTTGATCTAGAGAAGCAGGAATGTCCAGTGGTGCAATGGAAGAATCAAAACCTCAGAGCGATGCGATGATGAACAAACGACTGTTCTATCTCAATTTATGTGGTGCGGATGCTTCTTGCAGTGCAGAGCCTCAAGGCTCTGCACTACTCGTTTCGATCGAAACAACTGGTTTAGAATTGGGTAACGCACTGTATTTAAATGGTTTCTGTTTTGAGATAAGGATGCAATAAAGTTTTTTATTACTTTTGGTAAACTACCAAATGATATGGTTGGCCTTTTTCTTTCTTCCACTTCAAAATATTATGAAGAATTAACTTGAAAACTATTTGTCTTACTTGTCCATCATTGCGTCAGGTTAAATCAGGACCATTATAGGAGCACGTTTTTTTAGGTCTGCCAATTTACTGTTATAAAGGCAATTTTTGGTAAAGTTATTCATTTTAATGGGTTCTACATTTCAAAAAAATATTCAGTTTTAAGAGCATCTGTATATTTGATCTTTCATCAGCTAAATGATGAATGAAAATTATAATAATAAATAAATAATATTTATTCATAAGTTCTAAACAGATTATTTTGTTTACAACTCCAATGTAAAGAAGGTGAATAGATACAATAGAGTTGAATTAGACAACTCAGTTTGTTCATTCAATAAATTTCCCGAATTTCTGAATCGGTTTATCTCTAAACTTTCTAATAGGTTCAGCTTCAGACCCCTATTTTCATGCAAAATCTTAAAATGCTCATCAAAATTATGTTTCTCTTTTATTAGATGTTCCTCATTCATAGAATCCAACTTATTATTGAGGAAAGAGCATCGGTGATATTTTTTATTTTCATTTCGAAGGAACTTCCAGTTTGTCAAATATAAGTTTTTGGGCGGGTACCACTTGATAATTGATAAACACTTGATAATGAGTTTTAGGTTTAGAGTTTTTTAGAATTGTTTCTAATGAATTATTGGTTCTGAAAGATATATTTATGTCTATGTTATTGAGGAACCTCTTTGTTTGTTGAGATGGTTTACCATAGTAGGTGAGGAAATTGTATATTTTTTCAGTTTGGTGTATATTTCGTAAATAGCCTTTTTGTGATGTTGTCTGGCTACCATAAAATTTATAATTTATGACGAATAACCGTTATTAGTTAAAATAAAATAGAAAAAAGCTTTTTACTTGATATATTTCTTCAAGTGAAAAGTATTTTTTACATAATATATAATTATATTTAGGCTTGAATAAATCTCATTATGGATTGTCAGTGATTTAAAAAAAACCTCATGAAACCTTACAGTTTTCTGTGATTTTGTGACGAACATAGACTATCTGGATTTTTAAAGTTAGTCTGTTTAAACAAGTTCCGGTTACACTCTAAGGTAAGATATACTGATTGTCAGTTGATTTTGATATTTTAAATATTATCTAGGGCCGATGAAGAGATTATCCGAATTCTAATTGTTTTTTGAAGATATAGTGCATGTTTTGAGAGATTTTTGAATTAACTTATTTGAATATTTAAATATATTAAATATTTCAAATAAATTATATTTTTTGAGAAATCCTTAAGTTGTGTTTTATGTTTTTGAAAAAGAATTGGTGTCCATCATGGTAAGATCAGAAACAAAATTTTGTCTCCTTCAGATATTTATTTATTAATTTTAAATGACTTTTTTTAAAATTTGTTGGTTTATTTATTCCATTTGACATTGTATATCGAGTTTTGATTATATACGTCTAGTAAATATAAGCGGTGCTTATTGTAGACATTAATAAAATTCTAAAAGTTTTTTGAATAAAATTTTTTTTAAATTAAAATTGTAGAAGACTAACATATTAAATCTGTTTTGATATTCAAATTTCGTTATTAGTTGCTATTTGTTCAACTAAATTAAATTCTTGATCGAAATTATTCGGAGATAACGAAATTAATAATCTTATTCATGCTATGATATGCTCGAAACCTAAAATGAACAAAACTCTCATTTTAAAATTTAGGAAATAAATTACTTACGATCCTCAAGAATTTGTATTAACGTTATTTTATATCTCAATGCTTCGGTAGCACTAAACTCTGCTCTATTAACATTTTTTTAAAATTTTTCAATTGTATGATCCTCAGGAATTTTTCATAAACCCTTGTGTCATTATTTCACATCTAAATGCCAAATTTGAACTTGATTGTGGGACTGTTGCTATGGTTTTGGTAGCTCTCAATGCTGCTCCGCTACACAAAATTTTTGTTATGAAATTTCTAATCATACGATCCTTTTCAGGGAATCGGCATATCTTCAAAGGCAACAATAAATTAATTGATTGAATCGATTGACCACCAAAGTACCATTTTATGATCTGATTTTTTCTTCTTCACTGAACATTTCGATTTACTTTATTTTCAACCGTTATAAACAAACGAATCCCACGTTTGAAGTGCGAATGATTCTGATTGCTGAACTAAAAGCAGTGCAGAGCCTCGTTTCCATTGAAGAATCCCCCCCACTAGCCACTGCCATAGAGCGAGAACAGTCGTTTATTCGTCATCGCATCTCGCTAAGGTTTTGATTCTTCTACTACTCCACTGAACATTCGTGATCCTTCAGATTAACATTGAATTTCCTATGTTTCCTACTGTCTTTTCCATACCTGTAGAAGCTGATGATTCATTCTTCAAGTTTATTGAATCAATAAAGAATAAAGTTTACTGAAATGTGTGATGGAAATAAGGAAAATTGAACTCATTTTTAATTTGTACATCCTGAAATAATCGACGAGATGTCAGGTCAAAAATTTGTCAGTTATTTTCACGTTTTCTCCTCTTTTAACGAAAATCTGTAATCATGATACAGGCAGGTGTTTACTGCTTGTAGGTAATTTGAACATAATCACTTTCCAAATTCGTTCCAGATTTCTTTGATCTTGTATAACTTAACTATCGACGGTATCATTTTTATTATAATTTTTATTATGGGGTAATATACATAATTTTAAATGGAATTAATATTTTGGCGATATGATTTGAATATATTTTGAAATGCAAGTTTGAATAGCTGGAACTATCTAAAAATTATGATGGCTTATAAATTAATTATCTGCTTCTGTTAGTTTTTTGTGCAGTTTTTCAGATTGTTGAATCAATTTCCAATAATTAGTATGCGGGTGATCTTTTCGCACTGCATAATTTGTCTTTGAGTTTGGTTTTTATGATTCGGTAGAAGTGTAGGTTTAGAGGGGGAATTTATTTCATAGGGTGTCCGGATTTAACGTTCATATATTTCAGGAGGTGATTCTAGAGGTCAGAATATGAACAAAAATTCATATCAGATTAGGTCCTAAAATGCACCCCATCGACGCTAGAGCTTCTTCAACATGAACTCCAAAATCCAATAAACTAGCGATATTTTTGTCAAAATTTGGTGGATTCAAATGAAATTCTGTACATGGAGGTTTTTGGATGAATTGAATCGTCTGGTGATTAAAAAACTTACTAATTCTCATCAGTGGCGGAGATAATAGGGGGTTTTTCATAAAATTACTTCTACTTTTTCACTGAGTGATCGAATTGAAATTTTGATCAAAGAAATAGACTCCTCCCACAGTTTTGAAAAAAAAACTTTCCGTTGAAAGCGTTACGGAGCATTATTCTCGAAAAAATAGTGATTTTGTGACGACATACCTTCTAAGTGAGCTATGGATTCCTTATTTCAAAAAACATAATAGGCAATTTGACATTATCAAAAAACATGAAATTTGAGTGGGCTCTTTGTACATTTCTGTATCCAAAAATTAATTTGAATTGATAAAAATGGTTCCATGTTCAAATCAAGAAATGCCTGATATGCATTTTATGTATGGGAAAGCTGATGGAAAGCTAATAGAATCACCCTCTGAAATATGAAATATGAGTAGAATAGCAAACGGTGGAACCAAGAAATTCTATCTATATTCGATTGAAACTATTAGGAGTAAAAACAAAATCGATCGGTTTTGATAACAGATGTCGTTACTAGTTTATTATACCATTGTTTCATCTGGCAACACCTTCATTTTGAAGTGTCATCATTAGGCTTTCTTTTCAGTATCTATCACTTCGCTGAAGTATAAACAACAATGTCTCTGTCTGCTCTAAAAATGTTTTGTAACGAAGATGTGTTTTGGCGGGGAGTTTCGTTTCATTACTTCAATATGAAGAAAAAAGAAGAAACAATTTCGCAATGGGATCCGTCAATTATCAGGAAGTTGGGAACAAATAGTGGCTAGTGAAGGACAATAGTTTGAACGTTGAATGAACAACCAATTTTTCACAATAAAGCTGCAATTTTCGACAAAGAAACCGCACGAACTTTTAATACTCCTAATATTTTGAATATATTCCATTTTATAACTATTTAGATATCTGTTTTAAGGTGTTCCTTGAAACTAAACCTGAATTTTCATTTCCATACTTTCAAAAGGAAAATATCATTTGATACAAAATGGCGAATGCGGCGGGGCTATTTTGAGATATAATTCGGCGGATATTGAATATTTCTGAATTTCGAAAGTTTCGATCCAAAGTGAGTGAAATTAAGTTGCAGGATCTTATTCTCTGCATTTGCATAAAGGTAAAGCTGATATAAAATTATCTCGTGAAGTTAAGTGTACTTCTTGAGGTCCTACTTGTCCCTAAAAGATAGAAAAAAATTCATACAGCATATCTTCCGTTACAACTTGCTAGACGATGGTCTAGCAATTTCTATAAGAAAAGTTACCTGAATTCGTCACAAGTACCTAGCGAACAATATAATATACTTTGTCCACATATATGCGAATCTTAAATATTTAATGGAATCAGTCTTTACTTGATGAAAATCCATATTAAATAAGGTTATTCTAATTTTCACAAATTTTAATTGATATTTGATACAACAATTGTTTCGCTATCACGGTAGCATCATCAGGTAGGTTCACATATTGAATAACTAAGCTTGTTTCCGAAATCCGTTGCTATTTATATTACAATAGGTATAAAAAAAATTATTGAGCACTAAAACCAAAAAAGGGTTCTCTGGGAATTACAGCTTATCTGAATATATTTAACAGGGATGAGTTACTTAAATCTAAGTGTTCGTTAAGTAATATTTCAATTTTATTCTGTTTGTTTATCTTAAGGGACTCTTACAGGTTTAAGGCATAACTTTTACTTTTTTACAAAAAGCTATCAATAATGACTATTGATGGCCAAATTGATGATAAATAAAAATAATGAAATAGATTTAAATATGGTATATCTCCATATAAAAGAAAATTTCAAATAAATTTCCTTAAAATACATTGAAGGTATTTCTGAGAAAATTACTATTATACATACCTACAAAATGAATATGATTTAAGAACTTCATTTAAAACCTATTCAAACCTGAGTAAATTCATTAAAAATAATACAGACAGTACAGATAAAGATGATAAATAGGGGGTTTATAAATTAACCTGCGATGATTGCTCAAAAGTTTACATAGGGCAGACTGGAAGAACTTTCCGACATAGATTTTGTGAATAGTTGAAGAGTTTCCTCAATAAAAAATAATTCCACATAATTCTAACCATTTGTTAGAAATAGGACATACTTTCAACCATAATTTTGAAATTCTACGTATAGAAAGTAAACCCTTGAACTAAATAAACACGATAAAATTGAAATACTACTTAACGAACAATTAGAAACATCACTTTATATGTAACTATTAGACTTCAGGAAATTAAAGAATAAAGGTATCGAAACAGATACAATCTTACAGTTAATAGCTGGAATTAATTCTCCAGAACCTCTACATATTTAAATCTAAATAAGTCTCATTAAAACATTTAGAATTAAATTTAAAAAAACATGTCCTAGATACTCTGTGTCACATAAGGTTCTGGAGAATTAATTCCAGCTATCATCTGTAATATGCAAATACTTCTTCATAGTAATTTTCAATATATAAACAGATACAATCTTAATATAAGCTACGCACGTTTTATCAGTCCGTGAGTCTTCAGTTACTTATCTTATTTTTAATCTTCTTTACTTACTCAAAGTAAGTAAATATATTGTTTTCTCGCAAACCACTTGATGAAACATTTTCGATATCAATAATTTAGACGAAATACACTTTGCTCATGTTTCACAAAAGTTTAATTTATGTTGTTGACATATAAGTTTCGGGTTTCAACCAAATTTTTAAATTAAGGAGAATTTAATATTAAATTGAAATGAGTCTTACTATTAGGAGTACAAATAAGTTTCCGCCGTTTTATTGTAGATGGCGCGGCACGGAGTTTCGGTTAGCTTTCGCAGATGATAACCGGCTTAAAAAATAGTTTGGACATTCAAGAATAACATAACCTATTAATATCATTGATTTTATATTGGTAAAATATAATTTTTATAAGTTGGAAATGTCAAAATTTGAGCCAAGTAAGCGTCATTTGCGGGAAATATTAGTTTACTTCTTTAATTTAAAGAAATCTGCTGCTGAGGCGCATCAATTGCTCGTTGAAGCATATGGTGAGGGTGCTTTGAGTGAGAGAACGTGTCGAGAGTGGTTTCAAAAGTTTAAAAACGGTGATTTTGACGTAGAAGACAAAGATCGCAATGGAAGGCCAAAAATTTACGAGGATGCAGAATTGGAGGAATTATTGGAGGAAGATTAATCTCAAACACAAAAAGAACTTGCTCTAACATTAGAAGTCACTCAGCAAGCAGTCTCACATCGTTTAAAATCATTAGGAATGATTCATAAACAAGGAAATTGGGTTCCGTACAGCGGAAACTTATTTGTACTCCTAATATTAAAGGCTTTACTAAAGGTATTAAGGAGAATTTACTCAACATTACAATTTATATACAGGCTGTCCCAACGAAAATTTGACCCTCCCCAGAACTGAGGTCTGAACCATAATTATGTTTTTTATTCACCATTTCACAATTAAAATAGATCAAAAATTTACTGTGCTGCGCCTAAAGTGGCGTAAGGACGCAATAACAAAGCCTAAATAACACAACTGAACTCCTAACTCACGCAAGCTAAAAAGCTGAAGGATCTTCAGAGAAGATCTAGGAGTATCAGAACCTGAATTAATATCATATGCAGCTTCTTTAATAAGTAAATCAAAAATATAAAATTTTCAGTTGGAGTTGAAGTAAAATTGTTGTCATCTCCAAACATTATAATATTATATAGGGAGTCTCAATGAAAATTTCAACCCCGCAGAAATCAGCAACGAAGAATTTTCGAAAATTTAAAAAAAAACAGGTCAACCACCCCCATGAAGGTGGCATCAGCCCAACATTTTTTTTAATAGGGAAGAGATGTCGAGTGTTGGTTAGTTTGAAAGCTATTTATGTTCTCTGCACAACCTAGTTAAAATTTTCAAAATCGGTTCATTATTCACAAAATAATGTAATATTGAACTTACCGTCAAAAGGTGATGTTGAATAGACAGTTGAACCGCCCAAAATCAAGAACCTCAGAGATCTGAAGAATCCAAAACAAAGAATTCCTATGACGACATTGTTCCGAAAAAACCACCTGAGGGTGCCCCCCCAACTTTTTGAATAGGAAAGAGATGGCGAATGTCTTTTAGTTAAAAAGCTCCTTTTGTTTTCTAAACATCCTAGTTGAAATTTTGAAATTGGTTGATTTTTTTAAACAATTTGATATTGAACATTATCAGAAGGATAACTCAAACAGAAACCCAATAAATTCAAATATACCAGATGTATAAGTAATGATGGGGAACATCCAAAGTATCAAACCCAATGATGATGCAGAAACAAAAGACTGAAACACATTTGAAAAAGAATCTTCAACAAAATAGGATACATTGTAATGGATTTCATGTGTTTCACACATTTTCCCATCATGAACGATAAGTTTTTAAAGTAAAAACATTCAAGAACTCAAATTATTCGGCCATTAAATAAACAAATTTGAGAATTTCAACTGCGATGTTTAGAGAACATAAAAACTTGTCAACTAAACAACATCCAACATTCCCTCCCTATTCAAAAAATGTTGGGGTTGTTGCCATCCTCAGGGGGTTTTCTCAAATCAATGTCGTTGTAGGAATTTTTTTCTCCCTAATACAGAACTTGAAAATTATTTTTGTATTCTTCAAAACATACGTTATTGAGTTTGGGCGGTTTAACTGCCTGTTCAACATCATATTTTGAGGGCAAGTTCAATATTACATTATTGCGTGAATAATGAACCGATTTTGAAAAGATTAACTGGATTGTGTACAGAAAATAACTAACTTTTGAACTAACCAACACTCGACATATCTTCCCTATCCAAAAAATGTTGAGGGTTGATGCCATCTTCATGGGGGTGGTTTTTTCGGAACAAACTCATGATGGAAATTGGTCCGCCTTAAAACGGAAGTTGATTTGTTTTTTAAAATCTTCGACAATTCTTCGTTTCTGAGATCTGGATAGGTCAAATTTTCGTTGGGATGCCCTATACCGGGTGTTTCACAAATGATTATACAAGCTTTCAGGGCAGATGCAGGACATTTTGGTGATTCTGAATCAGTGCTTGAAATATGTCCTAACTATATTCGTTTAAGAGATACAGGATGTTTTATGTATTTTATCAAAAACTTTCAATCGGCATAACTCTTGAACTCTTGCACGGATCTTCATGAAAATTTGTGGGAATGAGTATAGGTCAATGCCTAATATTTGCACCTCATTACTTGTCGATAGGGCAGGTCCGGACTGAGAAAATTGTATTCTTTATCCCACATCTTGTAAAACACCCTGTACATCGAATTTTCGAAAAGTGAAATTCTCCTCAGAATCTACAATGGATACCCTTTCAAACAAGCTCATTTGAAACAATGGCAAACTTCGCATTAATATTTTATGAGCTATTGAATATCTGGAATTTTCGATTCATAGACACACTCATACAAAACGAAATACTTTTCGACATCTTATTTACACTTTCGCAAATAAATTCTTTTGTACCAGAATACTGAGTATACTGATATGTTGTTAGTTTATGTATTTTGTAAGTACAATGGTCGTGAAGCTGCTAGGGAATATCGAAGGCTATAACCGGATCGTCGAATTCCATGAGAGATAATAGAAGCTGTCCAAGAAAATCCCTCAACCAGCACTCGGCGTCTTGGTTCCGTTTTAGGTTTGCCACATTGTCAGGTCTGTCGAGTTCTGCACCGTGAAAAGTGGCATCCATTTCATTTACAATCCGTCCAAACCTTGGAGCCAGGCGATGAACTACCGAGGATGCGATTTTGCGGGACCAGCGAGCTATCTTCAGAACGCTTTTTACTGATGAAGCGACCTTCACAAAAGATGGCATTTTGAATGTTCGCAATGCACTTATCCAGAGTCCAGAGTAAATCCGAAAGCGACTAGGAAACGCAATTCCCAACATCGATACTTGGTGTGGAATTTACAATAATCGCCTAATTGGACCATATATTCTTCCACACAGGCTGAATGGAGTGGCATATTTACAATTTTTAATCGAGCATTTCCCAGGGCTCTTGAATGATGGAAGAAATATTCCAAGAGGAATGTACTTCCAACATGATGGAGCTCCGGCACATTTTACCCGTGAAATTGTAGCGCATTTGAATGAAGTTTATCCAGATCATTGGTTTGGTAGAGGGGGACCTCATGACTGGCCTGCAAGATCCCCAGATCTTACATGCTTGGATTATTTTCTCTGGGGGCATTAAAAAAATGAAGTTTACCCTGAAGAAATCATAGACAGGTAGTATCTGATTAATCTTATTCAAGCTACATGTGAAGCAATACGAAATCGACCTGAAATTTTGAAGAAAGCTATAACTCATTTGATCACAAGAGCGAGAAAATGTTTAGAAGAGAGAGGGGGTATTTTCGAAAACAAGCTATAATTTTCTCTCTTATTCATTGTCAATTTTTTTCAGTTCCACACATGTTAATAAGATACATTTTATATTTTTATTATTATGTCCATTTTATAATCGTCCAATTAAATGTTCAATGTTAATTCGAGTTTTCAGTTAAATTTAGTTTTGCAAAAAATGTTCGATGTATAAATTCATGTATTGGATGGAATAAGATGCAGCACAATACCTAAGTCATGTTACTGAGAATTTCAATTGATTCAACATGAATAGACGCATTCGGATATTGACAGGTCCGTGTTTACCATAAATTGAAAATTCCTGATATTCAATGGTTCATAAAATGATGATGCGAAGTGTGCCATTGATCCTAATATGCTTGTTTTAAAGAGTATTTATTGTAGATTCTGAAAAGAATTGGATGTACAGAGTGTTTTACAAGATGTGGGATAAAGAATGTAATTTTCTCAGTCCGGACCTGCGCTATCGAAGTCATGATGGGCAAATATTTGGCAATGGCCTATACTCATTCCCTCAAGTTTTCATGAAGATCCATACCGATTGAAAGTTTTGATAAAATATATAAATCATCCTGTAAGTCTTAAACGAATATAGTTAGGACATATTTCAAGCACTGATTCAAACTCACCAAAATGTCCTTCATCTGCCTTGAAAGCCTCTACAATCATTCGTGAAACACCCGGTATATTAGCGGAACTGTTATTTTTAACATTTTAAAAAGAAATTCAAAATGAAAGACCCAAAAACAAGTGAAGTTAGTCATATAAAATTTCTCATGAAAATCCTTTCAATGTAGAATAATTTTAATTATAAATTTTAAATAATTGAAAATCCATTTTTGGAGAAACAAATTTCATAAACTTTGAGGTTAACCATAGAAAAGTAGTAATAGGTTAATCCTTTATTATTTCTATAGCAGTTGTAAAAAAAATTTGTTGAGGATTATATAAGATATTCAATTTTATATTATAAAATTAAATTCAAAGTACTAGATCAAATTTTAATTTCATTCATGAAATAAATCAAAATATTGTTCAACTATAAAGAATCCCCTCCTAATAAAGGGAAATCAAAAAATTTAACTGGGCAATTTAAATCAGACTCGAAAACAACACTTACATTAACAAAATCATTTTAACAGTATCTCCCAATTCACCATGAATCTCATGAGTTCAAATGTTTTTACTGACAGAAAAAAATTGGTTATATTAATTTATATTATTTTTTAAATCAAGAGATCCATACACCGTTAAAAAATCACTGAATTATTATGAGTTAACTTCATAATTCCAATGTTATGTGTTAAAAATTAAATATTTTTAAAAAAAAGTTTGTTAACGAGAAGTTGACATCCAAAATACACAACATTCATGTTATTTGCAAGAGTTTCTTTACATTTTGGCTTTGTTTTGTATACATCCAAATAATTTTTCCGGAATTTTCATTCAAGTACTTTTTTAAGCCTTTTACCATGACTAATATTTGTTGACTCATTTTCTTGAACAAATCAGAGAAAAAAATTTGAAAGCAGTGACTAAGCATTGGGCGGGCTCGTATAATAAATTAACATATGAATAAATTTAAATGATTTGTTACACTTAACAGTATTTACAACTCATTTGAATATTTGAAAAACTAGTTTATTTAATTCGTGACTGTTGTAATCTACTGAAAAAAACTTGTCACAGTTGTAGTAAAGAACGTAAATCAAGACATTATGTTTTTCTCTCGATACGAACTTAATCAAGGGAAAATTGATTAACAACCAAATTATTTGGAGAACATAATCTGAGTTTATAAAGTTTTAATTCGATTTGGCGACATTAAAATATTTGTGTTTTTTTTTTTTTGTTCAGAGGCTCAAAATGGTATTAATAACATTAGAGATTCATAGTTGTTAATGGATTCTTTCAATGGTAGTTCTTTTGATAACCATTGAGATATGCGACATTCACAATAACTCTACTTCTTTTGATCTGACAGCTCAAGAATATTTAAATCTTCAAATCGTCATAACATCTATCATAGATTTGTTATTGCTGAGATATCTATCGGGTGTATTTTGTAGAGTGATAGAAATTTAAATTGAAATAAAACACATTCAAATTAAGATTGAAGCCAAATTTTTTTTTATTCGAATTATGGTTTAAAAATAATTTCCGGCATATATCCACCACGACTAAATCTGAGGAACCGCATTCGACCAGACCAATTTTGGACCAATTTTCGAATAATTCATGCCTTATTTAATCAATAACAGGAGTTATGTTGGTTTCCAAAGCGTCTATTGTTTCTGGTTTATCAGCATAAACTAATGACTTTACATAACCCCAAAGAAAATAATCCAGTGGAGTTATGTCGTATGATCTTGGAGGCCAATTAATTGGAGCATTTCTCGAAATAATGTTATCGCCAAATCTTTCTTTCAATAATTCAATTGTTACGGTAGCAGCATTGGGTGTAGCACCATCTTGTTGGAACCAAAAGACTTCTGTGTCGGTACTATTCAAATTTTGAAACAAATAATCATTGATCATCGATCTGTAACGAGCACCATTCACTGTAACATTAACTCCAGCATCGTTTTTAAAGAAATATGGACCGATGATGCCTTCAGCGTGTAAAGCACACCATACAATGCATTTTTCAGGATGCAATGGAACCTGCAGAACTTCTTGAGGATTGTTTTCACTCAATATACGGCAATTTTGCTTGTTTACATAGCCGTTCAACCAGAAATGAGCTTCATCACTACACACAATTTTACGATAAAAAAGTGGATCAACTTCAAGCTGTTCTAGGCCACAATCAGCAAACAAACAACGCTTATTATGGTCAAATGGCTTTAGTTCTTGAACCAGTTGGATCTTGTTTGGGTGTAGATCAAAATCTTTACGCAAAATTTTCCATGTGGTGGCAGCATAGCGTCCAACTTTTTGTGAACGTCGACGAATAGACAAATCTGGATTATCATGAACACTATGACTTACAGCAGCGATATTTTCTTCTGTACGTACAGTTCTTTGTCTTGTTGTTGTTGCACCGAGTAGAGAAAATGTTGTCCAAAATCTATCGATAGTTCGACAAATGAGCTGCTCTGATAGACGATTATGTATACCATAAATTTCACGAAGTGATCTATAAGTTTGGCAAATAGAACACTGATTTTGAGAATAAATTTCAACAATTTGTAAATGTTGTTGCGGCGTGTGTCTTTCCATTATAATTTGTCAATGCTTACTGAACAGAAATGTTAAAACAACACGGCTTGTACCTTCTCTCAAATCACAGTTATCCCTATCGAAATTTCTATCACTCTAAGAAAAACACCTGATACAAATATTATTTTAAGTACAATATTTCCTGAATCCGTGAGCGGATTTAGCCCATTCTTAATCGTTTAATATCAACCCTGCAAATACCAATTCTTTTTATATCAAATATCAAACAGAGTAATTCTGTTATACCTCGCTACAAATTTTAATTTTATAAAATTTCTTGAAGAATTTGTTAAATTAAATAAATGCCTTAGAAACAAATTTTAGTAGGCATATAGGATTAACCGATTCTTACCGGTAATCTGCAGTCCACTTTCATGCCAGCAAAATAAAAGCAATCAATAAAAAATATCTATCATACTTTCAACGGCCTTGTGACATTTCAAAGTACCATTGAAGATGTGCTAGATATTTTTAAGGAGTTTTTTGAAGGAACTTTTTAAAGAGAGGTTGTTTCAAACAATTTCTTAAGTTCATGTTTGACATTTTCAGATTGAAATTTGTTTTTCGTAATACTGTTGTGAAACATTCATGAGGATGATAACGCCCCACAACATTCTTCAAGAGAACAATATCCAGAGAATGAACTGGCTAGCAAACTCACCAGACATGAATCCAATTGATCACGTATGAGATTACTTAGGGAAAGCAATATCCAATCGCCAAAACCCACGTTCAACTTTTCAGGAATTGAGTTTAGCCCTTCAGGATGAATGGAACGATATGCCTGAAAATTTCATTAATGACTTGATTAGTGGGATGCCTAACTGTATTGGGCAGTTGATTGAAAGAACAGGTGGTAATACGGAATATTGAATTTGGATTCAGTTGTGGAATATCTATAATTAATCAAAAATAAATAATCGATAAATTTAGATTATTTTTCATTTTTCCTATTAGGAGTACAAATAAGTTTCCGCCGTTTTTTAACACAAATTAAATATTTTTTATAGAAGACGATTTGAGACTGCTTGCTGAGTGACTTCTATTGTTAGAGCAAGTTCTTTTTGTGTTTGAGATGAATCTTCCTCCAATAATTCCTCAAATTCTGCATCCTCGTAAATTTTTGGCCTTCCACTGCGATCTTTGTCTTCTACGTCGAAATCACCGTTTTTAAACTGTTGAACCCACTCTCGACACGTTCTCTCACTCAAAGCACCCTCACCATATGCTTCTACGAGCAATTGATGCGCCTCAGCAGCAGATTTCTTTAAATTAAAGAAGTAAACTAATTTTCCCGCAAATGACGCTTACTTGGCTCAAATTTTGACATTTTCAACTTATAAAAATTATATTTTACCAATATAAAATCAATGATATTAATAGGTTATGTTGTTCTTGAATGTCCAAACTATTTTTTAAGCCGGTGATCATCTGCGAAAGCTAACCGAAACTCCGTGCCGCGCCATCTACAATAAAACGGCGGAAACTTATTCGTACTCCTAATATTTTGTCTCATCCTGTATGAAGCAAAGAGTAACAAACAAAGATTTTTCTACCAGATATTTTGCAGTTGCAATAGAGGAAAATATTTATCTCATTTCATAGATTGTTTAGGGAGGCCAAGACTTTTGGCGACTGTGTATATTGTAGAAGTTAGAATATATAATTCGGAATTAAAGTCATCTATAAATGTTTTTTAGAAATTTTATAGTAATTATAATTTGTAGCGAGTGTTAACAGAATTACTCTGTTTGATATTCAATATATTGAAAGAGTCTTCAATCGAGTTGAAATTTTTATCAATCAACTTTAGGTTGTTGCTTACAAACGACGCTATGGCTGTGATTGCATCTTAGATCACGCAATAACACAAAGCTCAGATGATAACTTTTGAACTTCATGTTTATTTGCCGATATGTTACATCATTAAATCCAATATAATTAAGTTTTTATTCTATGAAATATTCAGCGTCATAATTCTCAATAAAACGATTTGGATACTCACTTAAATTCACAGTTTTTTGCCCTAATAGAATCAAAAGTAACCACTTCCCTTGGAGCATTTCTAGGGACACTGCTAATATACTTTTGTCGACCTAAGTCCAAAAATCTCTTGTTTACTCCTGGAACCAGAGTCACATGGCCTTGTTCTCACTATTTCCTTGAAATTATGGATCAAAGACCTTTACATTCATGAAAGTTGTCCAAAGACACCTATTTCCCGTCCAGTAGCTGAGGCACTTATTTGACTATATATATATATATAATGATTTCAAGATATAATTGAACCACTTGCAATACTCGACCTTGCATTTAGCATCCAAGTAAGTGCTCGTATTACGAGACAATAATTTTTGCAAAAATATAACCGTGTTTTTTAGTCTGAGATCATTTCTGGTTAATGAAGGAATAATGATCAATTTTTAGCGTATAGGAAAAGAACTCCGATTAAAACATGTTTTGTTTCGGTTAAAACTAGGAAGTTACAACAGTTTGAAGGTCCCTTATAAGGGAAACTGTAAATTCGTGAAACGTGAAGAATGGTTTGATTACATGGTGGGAGAAATCCATGATCTTGAGATGAAATTTCCAAATGAAATTATTATTGTCTCTTTAAAATATAACCTTTTGTCTAGTTTTTGATCATATGTTTCATATTTCTTTCGACTTTTTTCACTACCCACGAGGAATACCCTCGGGGAATATTAAGGTGAAGAATGGTTATAAAAGGTCTTGATCCGAAAGTGGAATAAACGTAATTTTTTCAGTTTATAAGAAATAGAAAATCTCATGAAATTGAAAAATACATCGTTAAAAGGTTCCATATTTTTCTCTTCGATTGCATCGCTACATATTGACAAGGAAAAATGCAAAAGAATATATTGAACTAAACTTCACATACTTTTTTTCGAAGTCAGATAAGAAAAATTCCAAGAAATTCTGGTAATTTATCTTCACGAATATATGCGTGAGCATTTCAACGAATTTAATCGAGGTATAATTAATTAGGAGTATAAGCTATGGTAACAGAAAGTTCTTAAAATCAGGAAAGTCCAACATATATCTGTATTACAATTCCAAACTGAAACAAGGCGGATTAGGTTTTGCTGATCGCTGGGGCATAAGTAGCAGACATGCGAATGTTTCGAAACTTGTTGGTTTCAATCGTCAGTGCCGTGTAATGTCCAACGACCACAAATCTGCCACGCACCTATATTCACCCTGCACAGGAAGACCAATGTATTTATCATACCCTAGCACCTTCTGGTGTACGTAAATATACATACACGACATACCCCAGCGAGCCAATGAATATAGGTGCGTGGCAGACAAGTCTCGAAACATGCACGTGTATCAGCGATCAGCAAAAAGAATTGTTTTACAGATTTATGTTGCACTGTTGAAGAACTTTCTATTACCATAGCTCATACTCCTTATTAATGATATTTGGTACACTTTTTCAACCTAAATAATTGATTTTAATGAAAATATGCTAATTATTAACCGAGATATTTAGGCCCTAGACCTTATCTGAAAGTTTCAACTCTCTAGCTCTCTCCGTTTAACAGTTAGAGTGTCTACAGACGAACCGGCCAAACAGAATAACTTTTGACCTCAGATAACGATCAAATTAATTATCTAAAGAATCAATGGATATTTTTTCATGGAAGAAAATATTATTATTCGATAAGATTCGATGGTCGTAGTTATATTTGTGAAATTGGATTGAAATTCTGTGGAAAACGTTCTGATTGAAGTTGTAAACTAGCGAAGTTTAAGAACATTCAAATGAACTTGAGTTATAGTTAATAATAAATAAGGGTTGTTATAAATGAGTCAGATGTATATAACTACCATCCGGTAAGAACAAAGCTCTGATTATTTAGTATATAATTTTAATTCTTGAATTAGAAAATTATAACAAAATATTCATCTCATTTCATGAATGTAATCACCTTTATTTCGTGACGCTGCTCGTTCAACTTCAATCATGATTAACCCCCATATGTTTTCAATGGCACTAAGATCTGGTGAAGCTGCTGGCTATGAAATGGTGTGCTTGAATCCAAGCTTGAGTATAGGCCGACGTATGGCATCTTGCATTATCCTGTTGAACACGCCAGCCCTCTGGATATAAAGAATGCGCCGTTCCAATCGCTTAGAATGCCACAATATTTTCACTATTAATGTTATCATCAACTTCTGTAATTGATTTGTACGTAGTCTTGCTGATTTTAAGATGTCATTGCATGCTTCATACATTGCTGGTTATGATTCATTCACAGTGTTCATTATAGTATATTTGTAGAGTCTATATTTCTTGCGGAATTGGTTGTAATTAATCGATCGATTGTTCTATCTTTTACATAGGTTTATTAAGTTGGTGAATATTCTGGGTGGCCATATCCATGTGCATATGCGTATGCTTATAATTTTTGTTTTTTTTTCTTGTCATTGGTAATGAAAAGTTTTTTATTTAAAGCCTCTTGGTGGCGGTATTATGAGGTTTTATTTAAGAATAGCTTTAAGTCAAATATCGCCTGATTGTATCTTATTTTATGAATAACGTAGTTTTGAATTGAATTGAGTTCAACTATACAGAGAGGAGTAGCACCAACTCAGATATTGCTCCCCAAACCATTATTTTGGTGGGAAATTTGAAAGGTAACAGGTTGTTTTGATAGAATTTTTAAGTGATTTCCACCAAGTTGGAAACAACTTTCATCAGATATAAAGAAATTATTGAAATTATCTTCTTGAAAACGTTGACAAAATTCTATCCATCGTTCCTTTTGTAAAGGTGCCATTATAGGGATTTTTTGGTTTCCTTGCTATGTAGCCTTGTGTCGTCCTAAGGCCAATGAAGCTTTTAATCTTACACAATTTTCCTGAAACTGGTTTATGCCTCAAATCCATGCCATTTTTTATCCTCTTTATTGTCTCATCTATAGCACTTTTTCCCAGTTCAGTCAATAGCACTAATTTTTTAACGTCTCGAAAACCTTTTCTATACAAATATTCTACCTATTTTCTTTTTTCTAGTTGCGACATTATTTCATAAATTGTATACCTGTTGATAATCAACAATATTTGAAAAATAGTTTTGCCATAAAATTTTGGCCATAGCCGACTATCTGCCCAACCTATTTTATTCATTACTTTTGTCTTAGAATGTTACAAAAAAGAAGTATATTAAAATTATGAAAAATAATGAATTCCGGATACTTTCTAAACAGACTATATAAATGTGTGACCGCGCGAGAACTCTTGAAATAAATTTTAATTCTACAAAAGAATTTTTTCACCTATGTATTCCTAATGAAGAACTTTAACACCATAACATATGGTGATGCATTTTTACTGTTTATTTCTGAAAAATAATAAAAACACCATTAATTCCGATTTTATATTTTTCTCCTGGCTTATATATAATATGTTAATAGATGCCTGACGCTTATTTATGGATTGTTTTGGATGCTCTCAGATTAATAAACTATCCAGCCAGTGTGATAAATGCAAATGTAAAACCTAAAAATAGATGAAGGGAATAGCATATATTTCCAACTGCAAGATAGAGATTAATCAATGCGAAAACAATATATATTTTAAAGATCGATAACCTTCAGCATTATATTTTGCAACTTAAATCCGGTACACGGACGATTCTGTTCTAGCGATTCGAAGCAGACAAAAAACGATAAATATATACATACATGAAAAGGTTCTTTTTTTCATGAATGACGTCAATCTGAAAATATGTAACAAATAATTCATCCATTTTTTGTGGAGCATGATGGAACAGTTAAATATCGCATCGAGCTCAATGTCAAATTTTCATTTAGTTTATGCAGAATTTTATCTCAGATCATAGTGATGACTGAGGGGAAAAATCTCCTTAAATTGGGGTGTGAAGATTGATCTTGGCTATTAATTCTGGTTTTTGTGACTAGTTAAATTACTCACAAATCGTAGTGATCGTTTGGTATCATCAATTTGGGTGAACTGTATATTTGGCGAATTGATATTCTGATTATCTATCCGGTGGTTTTTTTAGACTGATAGAACTTTAAATTGAAATAAAACACGTTTAAGTTAAGATTGAAGCCAATTTTTTTTTTATTTGAAAGATAATTTTATGACATTTATGTTTTAAAAACAATTTCCGGCATATGTCCACCACGACTAGCTCTGAGGAACCGCATTCGAGCAGACCAATTTTGGACTACGTTTTCGAGTAATTCAGGCCTTATTTCATCAATAACACGAGTTATGTTGGCCTCCAAAGCGTCTATTGTTTCTGGTTTATCAGCATAAACCAATTACTTGACATAACCCCAAAGAAAATAATCCAGTGGAGTTATGTCGCATGATCTTGGAGGCCAATTAATTGGACCATTTCTCGAAATAATGTTATCGCCAAATCTTTCTTTCAATAAATCAATTCTTACGGTAGCAACATGAGATGTAGCACCATCTTGATGGGACCAAAATACTTCTGGGTCGATACCATTCAAATTTTGAAACAAATAATCGTTGATCATCGATCTGTAACGAGCACCAGTCACTGAAACATTAGATCCAGCATCGTTTTCAAAGAAATATGGACCGATGATGCCTCCAGCGTGTAAAGCACACCATACAATGCATTTTTCAGGATGCAATGGAACCTGCAGAACTTCTTGAGGATTGTTTTCACTCCATATACGGCAATTTTGCTTGTTTACATTAGTGATGCAACGGAACTGGCATAACGGAAGCAGAAACGGAAACAGATGTCAAAAGTAAATCTTAACAGAAGCGGAAACGGAAGCGTTAACACTATGAAAAAAAAGCACAATTGTACATTTAAAACTTTTTTTATTAAATTTGTATTTTAGTAGTCAAAATTAAACAGCGGCAAGTTATATTTAATAAAGAGTAACTTGGCCGCTTTTTCACCTTTCAGCCTATTTCGATGTTCTTCATATATTAAACCAGCTCCGCTAAATAATTGCTCACTGGCTACACTGCTGGGGGGGAGCTGATAAGTATTGGCGAACTATTGGCAAAATATGGGGGTATTTGTGCGCATTTCCATTCCACCACATAAGGGGATCCTCATGAAGAGGTAATCTTTTTTCTTTCTTGTACTCCCGAAGGTGTGACTGTATCTTTAAAAGTAAATTGTCACCATCGTCAGCTGTAGAAGAGTCCTCCTCCTGGTCTTCATTTACACTTAACATCGATTCCAATATTTGCAATGATGCTGATGATTTGGAAGTAGAAGGCTGCACTTCAATGTCTTCAATTGCAATTTGAGTTCGGCTTCTTTTGGGGGAAGGTTCGCAGTCATCACCTTGGATGAAATTGGATTATCTGGTTCTAATAGTGTTAATCGTCATATTAAGTAATTTAGATTCAACCTGCTCTGCAATGACGCTGGTGAAAAAATGCGATTTGTATCGCGGATCCAAATACGTCGCAATAGTGTATTTGTCGTCTTCGACCAAGTTTCCAAATCTTACACTTGAATTCAATTCATCGCGTAATTTTGTTATAAAATTTATGAATTGCTCTGAAGTATTAGGTTTCGTCTCTTCTTGTTGTAATGTGGTCTTAAGAACTTGAATTAATGGTATGACTGATGAAATACTGATTTGAGAACTACTTAGATTTCTTGTTATTTCTTCAAATGGCTGCATTAATTGCACAAATCTTCCGTTCAGAGTTCTGTTATAAAGTTTGCGGAACCAGAAGCAGAAACGGAGGTGAAAAAACACGCGGAACTTCTGCAGTTGCGGAAGCGGAAGCAGAGTTCTGTTGCAACAATAGTTTACATAGCCGTTCAACCAGAAATGAGCTTCATCATTAAACACAATTTTACGATAAAAAAGTGGATCAACTTCAAGCTGTTCTAGGGCTCAATCAACAAAAAAACGACGCTTATTATGGTCGAGTGGCTTTAGTTCTTGAACCAGTTGGATCTTTTGTGGGTGTAGACTAAGATCTTCAAGCAAAATTTTCCATGTGGTGGATGCACAGAGTCCAACTTGTTGTGAATGTCGACGAATAGACAAATCTGGATCATCATTGACATTATGACTTAGAGCAGCGATATTTTCTTCTGTACGTACAGTTCTTTATCTTGTTGTTGTTGCATCGAGTAGAGAAAATGTTGTCCGAAATCTATCGATAGTTTGATGAATAAGTTGCTCTGCTGGACGATTATGTAAACCATAAATTTTACGAAGTGCTCTATAATTTTGACGAATAGAACACTGATTTTGAAAATAAACTTCAACAATTTGTAAACGTTGCGATGTGAGTCTTTCCATGATAACTTGTCAATGCTTACTGAACAGAAATGTCAAAACAACATGGCTTACACCTTCTATCAAATCACCGTTATCCCTATCGAAAGTTGTATCACTCTAAAAAAAACACCCGATACTTTGATAACCAACCGATGAAAAGGAATAGGTTGTGTATCTAAACATTATCTAAGAAAAACAATGTATAATTTCTTTTTTCTCAACCGGAGAGAACAACAACGAAATTGATTGTACAAGTAAACGTTTAAAGATTGAAAAACGTTACACAAAAACTTTCCTGACGATCCTTGTGAAAGCCATATTAACCTTAGGTCAAAAATGTACCTGAAATATTAGGTGGGGTACATTTTTAAATTGACATACTGTATATCTATCTTTTACCCGTTCATTAGAGCGACATATTTTTAATTTTGCTAATTGAATACATAATTTTTTAAATGACAAGATAAATTACATATACATATGTATGATGTAGGAAAATTATGCCGACAAACAAGCTAAAGTTTTAATGGTACATATTTATTTTATTTGTTGAATAATCTTTCCAGATTTTCCACAAAAGACAAGAATCTTGTGAGAATACTTTATCGATCTTAAAATTGTATAAATTTCTTTAAACAAGCTTGATTTTTTAGGCAGTTGCTTCAATTTTACAAATTCAAATCTCATGAAATCTCAAAGAATTGATAAAATATTCCTTAACTGACATTGGGATTCTACTTGTCTGTCTCATTAGGTAATTTTTTCTGAAATATTTCCTTCTGATGAGTTATACCCCCTGACATGAAAAGAGTAGCCTTTGAAAAAATCCGTATAATACAGCTGAAAATAATGAAGTTCAAACACTCGCCAATTTACACTGTATAAAATATTCATCTCTGCACTGACTAAACACTGGCGGATCTCGATAATTACCCATTTTTCAGCTGCAATTCACTTGGTATAGGTACCTAAATATTCAATATTTTCGTCTTTTGCTAAATTCACGCAAGTCAAAACAGAATATTTTTTTCATTCAGAGGTTATTACCATATCATTTTTTACACTGAACTGACATTGGACATAATATATTCAACCACAATCCAGTTTAAAGCATAGAGCTGATGTATCTATGGTTTATAGTCCTAAGGAACAAGACTCAAAATGTTCTGAAACTTGAAGTTTTCGAACTGAACTATCCGTCAATAATTATTCGAGAAAAATATCTTCAATTACAACCTTCAATTTTAAATTCATGCAATGGAAAATATTGGAGATTTAATACCCACTGCAACATTTGTGTTTCTTTCAGCAAAAATCCACATTCTGACCATACCATCATTTTGAAATTGCCCGCCCCTTCGCTGGACCTAGGGACTCCACCAAGGTTGTGTTATCCACTAGTTATAGTACTTTTGAGAAATGACGTCGTTGACAATGTGCATCCTGACGAAACTGTGAGTAATCAGCTAGAATAATACTGATATTTTATCCTGCACCAAATTTTTATGAAATCATGAATTAAGAAAACGAATTTTCTATATGTTTTTGAAAATATTAATTTTTGCAACTTATTTCTTGACTGTTGAAAAGTTCATCGTTATGAGTTGCCAGTTCTATTAAAAAGTAGCAGCAAATTCGATTGATTGTTCGTACCAAGTTTTTTTCCGTGGTTTGAGGCAACTGCACTTCATTAATAGCAATTAATAATAATGCATTACTAGGTATATAATATTGATGAATAATGATGATGGATTTTATGAAAATCCATTGGATTTTATCACAATTTCACATTTTATTCATTGAGAATGTGATAAAGGACGTGTTTCGATCATAAAATTATCGTCAGGTGTAAAGGTGGAGCGGGGCGTGGATAAATGCTATAGATTGGATGAGGATACTTGTTGAGAAGTGGGGAATGATTCGTTTCTAATTAGTTGTTCAATGTTTTCTTAAAAACAAATAATTCGACGGTAAAATTGTTTTGGTTGTTTATCTAGAAATTAGATAAAAACCACAAAGATTATAAGGAAGTGGATGAAGACTTGAACGCTTTTAACATTATCTTTATTTAGATAACAAGTGAGGATATAATTTTGTACAATACGAATCTTGTGTATGTCTTAACGTCAATAAGCATCAAGTTTATTATTAACAGAATAACAGTAGATGAATTATATAACCAAGAACGACAAGATTGCTTATTAATGAAATAAAAATGAATTTTACAACTAATACAGAGAATGAAACACGAGAACTAGTGATTAAAGAAAAAGAAGACATCATAATTAATTGTAAGGTCGATTTGTGTGTTAACTATGTTGGTTAAAGTTATAATTTCATTTTTTTCAAGAAGAATGAAAAAGAATCTTTGAGAATGACGCTAATTGTTTAAATAAACATTTCTACAATAAATGATAGAGGAGGTGTTTTAACTGAGGATGTGGTATATTTGGTGGATAATATATATCGTTCCTAGTCTTTGATACAGTGAATCATGAAAGAGTTTTAGGGTGTTTGGAGCGTTTCAGACTGAGATGTGTTGTAGGTTATTTGTTCAAGTTTTACCTCGTTGGCTGAACCCAGCATGTTCAGTTTGAATAGGAGATCAGTGAACCCCTAAAGGTAATATCTGGCGTGCCTCAAGGAACGGTTCTGGGTCTGTACCGTTTTGTCGCTTGTTTGAATGAACTGTTCTCATTACTCTTAGATACCTGTATTTCTACCTTCGGGGATAATGCTGTGATGGTTCTAACTGCTAACACTTAGGGGAGATTGAGGATAAAGCATATAGTATCTTGAGAATGATTGGGGACTGGCTGCGGGAGATGCATGTATTAAACGTGGAAAAGACCAGATACATCCCGACAAATTGCAATAAAATTAAGTCACTTAAAAAGCATCGTCATGACTTGATGGACTGCGGAGGATTCTGTAAATTCGGCATCTTATAATCATGGAGAGGAACATAGGGTTGAAGCTACAGATCTTACAGAAATCGTTTTTGAAAATAATTGGCAACAAGAAGTGCACTTATTCTACAGAAGATTTTTTTAGGGAGATGCCAGTTTTTGATATTCCAAAATTATATTGTCATAGAAAATTCAGCATGCAGCATAAAACTAGAGGAAATTCGTTTCTAGTGAACCAATTCGAACTTTAGACGGAAATTCTTTGATATACGATACACAGGGACTTTTTACAAAACGATTCATCCAAAAAAATGTTTGTAAAATTTGCAGACACGGTTAAATATTATTGTTTTTTTTCCTTGAGCGGCCCTCTTCTATTTCTTAGAATTTGAATAATGCTGAATATTGAATCGGCTTGTCGAATATTTGGTAAACGTCTCATTTGTTTTTTCGAAACTGCCTGGCAATGAGTTTGACAAATATCAATACGTTCCATTCAAAACCTTGATCAGAATAAACAGAAAAATATTCGCAAGTTCGAAGAAACGCATTGTTGTGCAAATATTCAAAAAACCGGATTTGATCCGACGAAAACAAATGAGAATTCAAGTCTCGTTCACTTGAAGTCAAACCAAAATTGAAATTAACACGAAGAGGTAACTGAAATAATGCAATTATACTTCATGATGTAACGCAGATTAATCGATAACGTATTCATTAATCAAGATACCAACCATCTCGCTTAATCCTGTTTAAAATTCTTGGATTAGTATTTCTCTTAGTATTTGATAAAAAAAATTAATGGAGGGAAAATTTAATAGATTTTTTTGCGAATTGAATAGTTTTTGAAGCTATGGTGGCACATCTATCCCCTAAAAATAGTCCTCTGAGGTAAAAATCATCGCTAAAGGTGATTTTTCTGGGAAAATGCTCATCTTCGATCATTAGCCCATTGAGCGAAGTGGAAACGCATTGTATGGTCAGGGACCAAGTTTGAGCTCCATATGATAGAACAGGCAGTACTCACATATTCATCACTACCCTCTTGATATTCATGGGAAAGTCACCCTTCAGGATAAACGCAAGTGACCAGTACTGACTCCAAGCGTTTTTTCTATTCTTCTCTTTATCGCTTTGTGCTGAAGATTTGTGAATAGGTGGTCCATAGTTGAGTATCCATTTCTAAATCCTGCTTGCTCAGGTGGTTGATTTTCGTCCAAAATGTTGGTTATTCTTCTCAAAATGATTTTTGAGAACACTTTGTAGACAGTTGACATTAAGCTGATTGGGCGATAATTTGTAATATTTATTTTTAACTCTTTTTATATAAAAGTACGATTTCGTAAGTAGTCCTTTCTTCTGGTATGTTTTGGTGGTATACGGGGGTAGGACAGGAAGTTGGATCCGAACGAACATTTATAGTATATCGTATATGGCCTTTTTTATCGTCCACATAGCTGAAGGTCGATCTAACCGCCTGATATTGAGTAGTAAGAGAATTGAGTGAGACCAAGAATGGAATCGAATGATCTTTAGAGATGATTCCCACTTCTGTTTGGGGATGTATGATGGTGGAACAAGGGTGAGGAGGCGACGTGGTGAAAGACGTTATCCATAATTTGACAGAGAGCGCCATAATCAGCTCACTGTAATATGAGATTTTATAGCATCTATATGGATTAGAATCCCATCCGCTACTAAAGCAAATCACCTCGACCGTTTACGTAGGACCCGAAATCACCTAATTTATCTCCGATTGAACATATCTTGGACATGGTCACAACCTGTTGACTTTGCAACACCCTCCACAGAGTTAAGCAACTTTTTCTCATGAAGTTAAGGAGATACTCCAAGAAGACAACGAAGAAAACCGAGTTTAGGAGTATCAATGATTGCATAAGAAATTGCAAGTAATCTATACGCTACTGAACAATTTTTTTTTGTCTAATGAATCCCAAATTCTAATCAACTATTAAGTAAATAAAATACTATCGTTCTAACGAAATTTTATGTCTTTTTGAAATTGTTCTGTTATTTTTAGTTGATATATTTTATTCATGTCAGTTTTTGTTGTTGTTTTGGATTTTTCTACGTTTTTTCTTAGATAAGCTAATTTGCAGTTTTATTTCTCTTTTTTGTAATCATTTTGCTTGTTTTAAATCAATAGTGGTAATAGTTATCCACGTGGAAAGTCATCCTTAAATTTCCCAATGATATTTTAATGAAATGAATATAAATAGCATCATCAGTTCTTAAAATTATTGTCATCGCTAGTTATAGTTCCACACTTTCGAATACCTGTATATATATATTCTTTATCAACATATGATTAAGTTTTTGATAGCACTGTTATCCATGAAAAATAATAATAAAAATTCGATTTGATAATTATAAGATTGACTTTTAATTCAAATGAACACTAGTGATCTTCATTTGTATGGTAATGACGAAATTATATTGTTTTTTTTCTTCAGGTAGCCTTGATCAACGTAGTTCATATAAAGGACCAGGTTTGCACTTTACCGACCAGTATTTTAGCGCAGTATTTGAAGCAGGCAAATGGACAATTGTCATGCCTTAAAGTAAGTCAAGGAAGTTCACAAATTTTGAGATTTTATTTTTTATTTTAAATGCTGCCGATCTTTGCTAGTGTTTATGTGTGATAAAAGAATGTGTACTATTTTAGATGAGTGCTTTATTTATCCCTTTATTTGAAAATTTATTGTCAATAAAATTTCATTTCTCGTGTATTCAACAAAATTCAAACAAAATAAATGAGAGGTATGACTTCATCGAGCATCTGTGGAGATGCTTGATGCAAATCCAACCCTTGTTATTGCTGGTGCCAAGTATGCTCAATTGGATTGAGGTCAAGCAACAAGTACAACATTGTTCTTTGATACCTGTGCCAAGCAACTAACTCAGCACAAACCATTGGGCTTTCCAAGAGGACTCTGTACCATCTCAAATCTTTATTACAATTTTTGCATGATCATGTTCTTCATTTAATTTCTTCACAGTGGTGTCCTCTATATTCGCCAGATTTGAATTAAATTCACCTCATAGATTCCAATTTAGAGACTAACTAAAAAATATAAAAGTGTGAAACATTGATGTCAGTGCTTCATCGAGAATGGTCACATGTTTACTCGAAAGATTAAATTCATGAACTTGAACCTCCATTAGAAAGATTGATGCTGTCATCTTAGAGTGAGCTATATCAAACAGTGCATGATTATTATGAAAGTAAATATATTTTCACAACATGTACTTAGAAAATTAAGTAAAAAATTCCTAGAATATGAAACTGCTGTATTTTGAATTTGTTATATAGTACTTCAATGAATATAATAATTATTTAATACTCAAAAACCAATGAATATTTAAATATTGATACAAAATGAAGATCAGTGGTTTTAAATGCTTAAATCTTTTTCTTTCCAGCAATTGTATTTGGCGACAGGGAATCCAGGGGGCTTTGAAGAGAACCAAATACCCCTTGCTGTAGCAGAACCAGTTGAGGGTGGTCCAGGACCAATAGGAAGAACGCTGGTTTGTCCAACGTCTGAAGATTCTGCACTCTGGAATAGCTCAGGCGACCAATTGTGTGTTGTGTGTCAATATTTTCCCTTGTCTAGGGCTCTGCTGCCATGCAGGTAAGTAATATTCGTCTACTAATCAGTTATAAATCAGTCACTACCATAAGTTAAAAAAATGTTATTTTTGACAGCATTTCTGAAGCATTTTGTATTAAAATTCATTTTATAATTAAATTTGACAATGATGACTTTTTGAAACATGTTTATCAGCTTGTGTGCTATGTGATTACATAATTACGTAATTTTCACCAATTGATTGAAAAGATAATTTGCACATTTATTAAGGACCGATTGGAATACAATAATTCAATAACATTCCTTAATGTTCTGACCAGGATTATCAGGATAAAAATGATTTATATTTTTACCAGCTAGAACCATCCATAGAAAGGTTAAATGCCTCTTGATTACAATTGTTTCTGATTGCATGCTGAAACTAAAGAATAAGAAATATATATGGTTTGAAAAATTAAAAATCACGCTTCAATATCCAACCAACCCAAATAGTATAAAATAATTTTTAATAATGAAGAATTTGTTCTATAAGGATTGGACTAAATCGTTATAATTGTATAATTTGTAAATGGTTTGATATGAGAATTGAGCCACTTTTTATGAATAGGTAATAGTGAAATATTTTGTATCAAGTACCTTAAGTGTTTTCTTAAAATTCATCAGTCTTAATAACTTAATTTTTATTTTAAACTTTTCACAACTTATTTAGTTTTAATAAATTAATGAACTTTCGTTTAAGAAAATTATTTTCTAAACTATAATTCATTAATTTCATAATTTATATAATTTTCTTTTATGAATATAAATTATTTTATAATTTATAGGCATACTTGCATCTGTGCTAGCTGCTTTGAAAAACTTGACCGATGTCCAATGTGCCGAGGCCCCATAAAAAGTTACTTCTGCATCAGAGGGGAAGAATACATGCCGATTCAGTCTAAAAACACCAGTGGGTCCTCGCACGGCAGTTTCTACAATTGGTTGGACAGTTGGAACGACAGATTGACAGATTTTCTCGGTTTTCAGAGATAATAATATGTAATTACTCATTGTACAAAAACTTATTTATTGACCATTTTCTCCCTATTGTTAAAAATAAAAAAAGCTGAAAGAACGCGAGAGACCTTGTACGAAGAAATAATAATAATGATAGATTGCAGCATCTTTTCTGTGTAACAAATTTTGTTGATCGACTGAAGAAATAAGATTCAATAAAATCTGAAAAACTTGATGAGGCATATTATAGGCAAAATATAATGAAGCTAATTTACAATGCGGTTTTATGTTGAATTTTAGTGAGAAGAATTCTTCCATAATTCTATTATTGTGGATTTAGAAACGAATTTTGCTCAATATTACATTTTAAAAATAAAACGTTTGAAATTATAAAGAGTACTCAGTTCCATAAAAAGGATTTTCAAATCCAGTATTTTTAAATAGAGTAAGTAGCCTGTTTATTTAAGCAGCCACAAAATTTTTCTTTGATTTCATTCACAAGGCAGAGTTCTTCAACTGTTTTTAAAAAGGCTAAAAAGTTACAAATATACATATTACTGGATAGCAGTTTATAATGCTCTTATGTAAGGAATTACATTTCAATTAAACTGAAGAATATGCAATAATGATAAGGCGGATTGATTCGTTGGAAAAGAATCGGTTGTGGTTAACCTTTTTGGATTATTTCGATTTTGATTTCAACAAAACTTTTCCAAAACAGTTGAATAATAATAATAATTATTGAAATTAAAATGTTCCAAAAGCACTTGTTTTGAAAATTATGCTATTAACAGGATTTGAAAAACAAGAGTCTTTGGAACAAACTCATCACTATATGGATGAATGTATTTTTTTCTAGCAAGAATGGTAATGAATTATCAGTATGTAACTCCATCTATACCCAAAAATAGCTTTTCCTAAAATAACCATTAACACTTAAAGCATTGTAGGTTATGATGGAAAAACCTGATGGAAAAGCAGAATTTTTTACGCCGTGTTACACGGGTGAAGAAGTGGAGTTTTTTAGGAAACGTGAAATATTAAAAATGTGTGGACAGTTTAGGATTCATCTGTCCAAAAATAACTTCTACAGGTTTTGAATTTATCTATTTGCCTTTAGTTCTGATAGTTCCTATTATGACCTGTGGCCGATGTAATTCACAAAATGAATGAGAATAGTTAAGGAATATAAGACGAATTTTGAAGTTTTTTCTGAGATTTATATTGGGTTTTCCTTTCAGTACTTTTCTTCATATTCTCTGTACAAATTCATATTTCATTCGAAGTTCAAAAATGAAATTGTAGGATTTCATTTGTCAGTCATCACTTAACAGGATATGTTTGTATATACATATAATAAAACACGTGTTTGTTAAAAACCTAATGCACGTCATATTTGACTTCATCAATTATTTTTCATTTTAAGTCCAAATAGAAAACGCGATGTCTAAAACCTATTTAGCAGAAGTGTCTACATATCAGATAAATTTCATTGATTTTCCTTCATTAGTTTCCACTTCTTATGTTGTCATTTTGAAACATCACTTAAGATATTCAAGATAGGGGGACATCCAAAATGATTAATTGTTTAGAACTATCCCCTTGATGTAGAATATAAATGTTGCAATAATAGAAATTAGGTACTTTGAATCACAAGTGTAAAATTATATTTTACAGTATATTTGTACGTAGTATAAGATAATGAAGTAAGCCTGTGATAATATTATATTGAATAATAAAATTTATACACATAGTGGTTTTTTTATTTGTTTAATGATGGGAATATTTTTTATCTTTTACAGATAAAAGGTTTATTTCTATCAGAATAGAAATAAACCAAAAAGACAATTGAGCACTTTCACTTGAAGCTCTGTCAGAATTCTTTTGTTAAAAACCAATCTGTTTTTTCCATTGTGTAAAACTGTATTCGCTTTCTGTATGAAGCCAGCCAGCTCGTCAGAATTTAATTCAACCGATAAATAAAATGACCCCTAAATTTTATATTCCAACTTCACCCCATTTTGTTGAGTGAAACTCCTATATTGAAACATATTTGCGATCTGAGCAGCATTTAGCTCTATCAGAACCATCAGCAAACATCCTAAGGTTGAGTTTAAATTTTGCTTTTAGATGTGAAATGACTACAAGAAAGTAATGCAAACTTTCGTGACGCTTGTAGGTAATATGAACAAGCACGCAGAAACTCCCGACTTCACATCAGTGCTTTTTATCATTTTTTTTTTTATTTCAAGCTTTTTTACAAATACAAATTTTTATCATGTGTGATGTAAGCTAAAAACGAAACTGCTTAATTGATAATAAATATATTCTTTTGAAGCTTTACACTAGAAATTCATATTCAACAAACTTTTATAAAAATATCTATTCTGAATCAATGTTACGTAGATATTAATATTTTATACTGTTAAGAAAACCAATCCGTGGTTAATCCACTGAACAAGGAAGATGCATTGGATTTTACTGATGATCCTGTATCTACTGATTTTTTTGGAGTCTTTGTGATAGGTTTTCCTGTAGATATCTGAAAATAAAAAAAAATGAGGAATTGCAGAATTTCATATCATATAATCTAGCCAGAGCAAGATAAAATTATAGTCAGTATATATTCACAAATCTTGTATGTAAAATTATCTGTAATAAGAGAAGCACTAAAAATTAAACATTGAAAAGAAAAATCCTCAAGTGGTTAGTGCACTGTATATTAAAGGAAAAGTAACAAACAAAAAAACCATTATATTTTCTACAGCACACCAATATTTACCATATTACAATACGTCTTGATTAATTAATTCCAATAACTAATCGAAAGTGTTTTATAGCATGAGGTAAATTTTTGAAATAAGAAAAGACTATTAATACATTTCGGTAAAATAACCATTTCATCTTAACAGTTGAAACTTAATATTATCATAGAATATCCATTTTAAGTTATGTAGCATTAATTGAAACCTGAAATAAATTATTTGGCGATAAGAAACGGAATCAAATTTTAATACTAATTTTTAAGCAACAGATCTAATGGAATCTTTACATTTTTGATCTACTAAAACCACAGACATTTGCACCAAATAACATTTACCAGGTGTGGAAGTATTAAACCAGAATTTTTCTGCAAAAATTACACGTCTGTTGTTTGAAAGTGATGAAAAATATTCAATTCAAAATAATCTCCATTGTTATTTATACATTTTTCCACCTCTCCAGCAGTTTATGCCATGTTTAAACAACAGTTCTTCTTTTGAAGCGAACCAGTTATTGAACAATTTTCATACACTTTTATATGAATTGAAGCATTGTTAGTGAGAGCGTGTCCAGTGAGGGGAATAGATGATAATCAGACAGAATCAAGTCTTGATAATAAGCCACATGCGCTAGTTATTTCCCAACTGCCTTGATCGTTTCCCCGTGTTTCTGATGAGACACACACCATGAAGCAAAGGACTTTGTGATGATGCCTTTTTCCATATTCCGGTCGTTTTTTACGTAATGCTCAATTTAAATTGATCATTTGCTGTTCCTAGGGACAGTGTTAACGATTTCGCCAGGTTTTAGAAACTCATGATAGATTACACCAAACACAGAGTATTGTCCTCTTTCCAAAGCAATTTGATCTTGCAGTGGATGTCGATGGTTCGCCTGGATTTACCAATGATTTACGGATTCTCAAAATATATACATTTTGTCAGGATTCAAAGGAGAAATTACTTTCTTTTATGTCTGTCGAGCATTTCATAAATGATTTTTGTATGTTGTTGCTGCCTTCCATTCAGTTCATGCATAATCGAATTTAGCACTTTCTGAATCTTTCTCATGAGATTTTTAGAATCGGCTTCATTTAAAGAGGATTGCAATTCGTTGCCTGCGAAATTTTTCGACGGTTTCCCACATTCTTCATTTCTGACGTCAGAATTACTACTTTAAAATTTTTTAAAACACTCTGTTTTACCAAGAGTATGTTCATTGTAAGATTTGACATGCATTCAATGCAATTCTGCAGCAGTTTTTTTTAAATGATAACAGAAAATCAATGCTGTCCGCAAATCGTATTACGTAGGACCAAAACTAGACATGTTTAAGGTTATAGAAAAATATACAGATGTATGGAATTTGGGTTGTTGTGTGTTGAAAATCTTTGTCATTTGTTAGAGGGAGATGATGGCGTATTAACGTCTCTAAACTGATGACTAGCATCATCTATAGGGACATTCTGGCTTCATACTTCTACACCATATTAAGCTGTAGTTTAGACCTTTTGCTTTGTAAAAGATAATTCATTATCTTAATAATTTTAACATTAAATAAAATAATATTTGATCAATTTAGTTAAGAATGAATTCATAAGATAACCTAAAGGAAAATGGAAAAAATCAGAAGTATATAAAATACATGAAAAATGATTTTACCTTTTCTCCCTTTTCTGCAAAAGCCACAAGATGTTTGTGAGATGGCGCAGTGATAGGAAGCAAAGGGAACCAAGCATTAGTTGAAGGGTTACTAACTGCTAAAATAGATGGTTCTTTCTCTTGTTCTTTGCTCCTGTCAGAATTGTCCAAATTAGTCATTTGCATCGAAGATGGCAACATGCATCCCAAAATAACCTGAAAATAATTTCAGAAATAATAATATAAGTAAACCAATAGGGGTATAATGCTCTAGATTTCAGTTTTAATTTAAATTATACTGTATGTGTATATATAACAATGTATAACAAATTTAAATGAATGATGCTTGGTTCCATGTCCATTCTATAATAAAGTTTTATCCAACTGATGCAATTTTTGTTCCATTACTGCGCAAATGGACTCATGTCTTGAAAGAACATATTGGACTAGCGTCAACCCATCACAGGTCGCAAAGATGTAATATGGACAGTCGGAAGGTGAGTTATTATTGTTGTTATGACACATGAGCAGAGTGTCCCGATATTTTAAGATATGGATTCAGATTATGAATATTTCTAGTATTTTTTTTCATGTGTGCAGAGGGGAAGGGAGATTTGGACCCTCTACTCCTGTATAATGTCTCACTTAGCATACACAGCCATCTGATGGAAAGTTTGTTAAGACCAAAACTTGGAACACAGGCTTGTTGTGATCACAGACTCAGAACTGCAATAGTAATTTTCAATAATATGCAAACGTCGCTTGTTTGTTCATTTTACCACGATCAAAATGTTAACACTGATTCACGTTTCAATGTGTATTGATCATGAAAAACGTTCAAAGTCACATTCCTATGTGAATACAAAATTGTTATATCTCTATTGAAGAACTTGATATATTATATAACATTATTCTTTCAAATAAGTTCAATACTGCTCTATTGAACTAAACAGAGAAATAGAGGTGGATATTTTCCTTTTACCTGAGATTGTAAAGCTGCTTTTTTAACGTTCATCTGCAGATACGTGTAGAAAACGTCTAAATCAAAAGGGTCTATCTTGGATCTCAATTTATCACAAATATCCTGGGAAATGCCCACGAGTCGTTCGTTTTCTCTCCTCATACAAAAAGTAGTTAAATATTTTACATCAAATAGAAATTGTAAAGCTTGGTTTTGATTTAGTTCTTTCGAAAGGAGTTCTTTGTATCGATTCAGAATTACTTCTATATTCTCTTCTATGAACTGCGTATGAACAACTTTGGGGAGGGTATGTGGTAAAACACAACATACGTTGTTGTTAAGCCTGACTAGAATATCTTCAAGAGCTGTGCTAGGTTTCAATGGCACCTTGATTTGTGATTTAAATATCTTATCATCGGTTTGTTCTTGGATTTCAATAACATCCCATCGCTGAAAAATGAAAGATTGATTTCATTGATATTTTCCAACCTAATAAAAATAACTCACAAGGAACATTTCTAATGTTGTTTGTGGAAGCACATCCTTGAAATTTTCCGAACAAATATTTTTGGTTTTGCTGACAAAATATTCAATCCATTTACGCCACAAGTTCAAACTGCATTTATTGAAGTTTTCGCAAATCTTGTACCAATCTTCAAGCTCGTTGTTTAAAGAACAGCATTTTTTGAAATATGAACATAGTTTTATAACTGCTTGTAATAGTCTTATACAAAATAGAGCGTTTTTTACTGTTGATTCAGTGCCTTCTTGATTCATACACTCTGATAAGATTTGTGATAATCTAAAAAAAGGAAACATGTGACTGTTATGGTTAGACATGTGATTTTCTCTGAAAAATTAAAAATCCTTGTTGATTTTTAGGGTAAATATTAATGGGACAGATTATTAAAAAGTTTTGAATGGTTTTTCTTCAAATAAAAAATAAATACGTTTGGATTAGAGAACTAACACTGTTACTGAAAAATTTCAAACGATATTCCAGAGAAATATTTAATCATATTAGAGTCATTTTAAACTACTATAAAAACTTCTGAACATTCCAATGGATGGAACAACACAATTATGATGAAATATGTAAAAAAAAATATGTTGATTACTGATTACAATAAGCAGACTAATATTAGAGGCAACTTGGAAAATGCTTGTTTTTGATTATCACATACACGTTCCTAATAAAAGAACTTTTATGAGGTCTACATAAACGAAGTTCTAATCTGAAGAAAACTTATCAAAAACATGTATTGTCTATTTGAGTGGGTGTTAAAGTGGAGGTGATCACTTTTACCACATTTTAACCTATGTTCAAAATCATTTAACTAATTTTCATAGGAACTTTCAGAAAGTCGCTTTTCAAACGTTATGTGTCTCAAATACAAGGATTTTAAAATTAATTCAACTCTATTAAAATGTTTTTTATGATTGACACATCCTCTATAAATTCAATTGAAAAATGTTAATGTTAGTTTGACATACAAGATGCGACTTTTTTTTACACTTTTGAGCCATAATGATTTCTTAAAATACGTGAAATAGGATGGTAATAATGGTGGAAAAATTCAAGGTTCTTACTTGAAGGTTGCAGAAACACATTCATGAACTAAGTGTTTTTGAAGAATATCTACATCAACAAATTTGTGTCCATTTTTTTGATCTCTCACAAAAGCCGGTATATTCATTACTTCCCTTTCAATATCTACACCATATAAATACTGAAAGAGATCACTCAATAAATCAAAGAATCTTTCGTCCTGCTTTTCACAAAGAACCACAATGTTCTTTGAGAAACCCATAGCTTTGATAGAAATTCCTGAAAATATTTGAAGGATTGAGAGATTAATTCGATCCAAATGCTTAAGTTTTTCGAAAAAAATTTCATTTATTTTATGAATAACCCACCTACCTGTATAGTGGTTATTCATTTTGTTAATATCTTTTGGATCCTCGGACCAAATGTATTGCCTTAAATCTAATTCATTAATTTTAGACTTCTCGGAGCACCTCATAGTTTCTTGGATATCATCACTAAATTCATCTAGATTGGATCGGACCTTATTTGCTATTAGTTCTTTAGCTCTTTCTGTTATCAAACTTTGAAAGAAATAATGCCATACACTGAAATTCTTTGGTAAATTAAGAGAATCACAAATTTTTTCCCAGTCCTTCGGTGTTTCTAAAAGTAAGTTATAACAATATTTACTCCATTTTTCGAATAACAATTAGATAAAATTTCTATTGAAAGGTTTTCTTCTTGATGCATTACCTATCTTCAAAGCTTCTTCTCGAATTAAATGTAATGCTTTGATGTTTGTTATGACAGCAAGGGATTTTTGTAGCCCTTGCTGTACTGCATCTTTCGTAATTTCTAACCATTTCTCGAAGAAGTTTTCTTTAGGGAAAACTTGCTCATCTTGAATTTGTTGTTTGCATTTTGGTCTGCAATAGTAATTTTTATGACAATAAAAAATATTTAATGTGTTTACAGAGTTAAGAAGTTCATTCTCGGATCAATTCCTAACTGAAAAATTTTTAATGTAATCTTTAGTTTTTAGGGAACAGCATACTGTCGTTTTGCCCAAATGTCTGTAATTTTCGAATTTTTTGCCAAAAATGGTCTCAAACGACTGGATTTGACTCACTAAAGAAGAATTTAAAGCCATCTGTAAACACCCATAAACTTTCAAACTTAAAGAGCCAGAGACTTGAAACTTTCAAAAGTAGGTTTGGGGCCTGAATATCTCAGTTGAGCTCGTTAATGGGCAAAATCGTTTCAAAGGCTAGTTATTCAAATTTTTCTTACTTTCCCAATAGTTCTGATCTGATCTGATCGAAATGAAATTTAAGTGCTTTATAATGACACAAAGACCTGTGCAAAATTTTGAGGATCCGTTGTTCGAGCGATCGATTGGGGATAAAAATGCTAATTTCTGAATAAAAAGACTTATGACTTCAAATTTTCAGGTTCCGATGGCGCAATATCAGTTGAGTATGTTGGGTCAAACAATACATTCCAAATCATTAATTAAGGAAGTAAGTAAGAGGCAGTGAATATGTATAATGAATATTATTAAAATCGAAGAAGCACATATGAGTATTTACCTTTTGTTGTCAGTCAGTATAAATTTAGAAAATTATATCTAGACCTTTGCTTAGTACTCACCTAAATTCTCTAATAATCTGAGGTATGTACACTAGTAGTGGTGTATCTGGTATATTTAGTTTATTAAAAGTAGGTTTAGAATTTTCACTCAAAATTTCCTCTAGTTGTTTAAATATTAAACCATTCTTTGAACCACCTGCAACAATCCATAATCATGAATCCTAACTCAGCACAAATTTAAGTTTGGACTTACATGTGAAGCATTCATAAGCAAGATGAATAGTTGTAATCAAACATTTCACCATGGCACTTATTTGTACACGAACACTGGGGTGGGAAATATTTATAACGGTACCAAGAGCTGTTCTTCTGTGTTCCATGAAAATACTGACCAGTTCATTGGTATTCTGATTATTTAAAAGCAACAGGCTGTTTAAATTACTACATGCTTGCTGTAAAATACATAGTTAATATATTGTGGGGGCTAACATAGAAAAAATCTTAAAATATTCACTTAAAATTAAATCTGTCTGGGATAAAATTGTTGTGATATATGATAAACTCATTAACCATTAAACAATAATTCTTATAAAAACTCAGAAATGAAGATATACTAATATACAAGACATATAAAAACAGGAAATTCAAATTGTAGCTCAGAGGCTTATGAAACTTTAGTGTTCCTATGTAGTGTGAATACGTATATTGGACAATACAGCGCACTGATGATTGAAGCCAATAAGTTACAAAACATGTGCATGTCTGCGGCTTATGTCCCAGCGACCAACTAAACCTATTCGAGCTTATTTGAGTTTTGTTATACTGTTAGATGTATGTTTGCACTGGCCTGTTTCGAAGAACTTTCTGTTACCATAGCTCATACTCCTTATTAAGCTCATAAAACACCCTATATAAAAGCCAATTTACGTAAAGGTCTAACTTTTGCTAACAAAACTTATCATTTGAATAAAACATATATACATCACCATGAAGTACTTACTTCTGATGTTAATTCAATAGATTCAAGTTTCTTGACAACTCTACTTAAAATTATACCTCGAAGAGAAGTTAAGTTCAACTTTATATGCTTAAGAAGAGGCACTTTCTGTATGAGAGGGGAATTTATTAAACTCAACCCTGAAAATGAAAACTTTATTAATTTGAATATACTCATTATATTGCTACCTGTATGAATATTTTGACCCAATAAATAAAACTGTGCAGCATTTAGATGGTCTTCCTTATCTAAATTCATCCAAATTTCATCGTTAACGTACATTGTTAATCGTATTTGGATAACTAATGTTCGTTCCACGTTTTTCTCCCTACAATATATAAGAATTAATTAAAATATTACAGTGTATCTTGAAACGACGTCTTACTCATTTTGTGAATCTGATGAGATTCTTACAGTACTATCAGCATTCTCTAAAAGCCTATCGCAGGAAGATGTTATGTTTTCTATGCTTTCTACAATTTTTGAAGAAATATTCTTCATGCTTTTGATAGAATCGGAGGCTGTTAAGATATCTTTGTACCGATCTCTGTAATGACATTTCATGAAAATATTTTTTGTAATTTCCAATCAGCTGAATTGCCCTTACCCGACCATTGATCGAAGTTCAGTACGTTTCCTTTCAATTTCGGCATCGAGGAATTTTTCAATTTCCACAATTTCATCGATTTTATGTTCCAAGAAGAGTTTCTTTACATCCAAGTCTATCAAATTGTGCTTGAATTTATTCATACTATTCTGAAACTATCTATGTCTTTCGTATACCTCAACAATTTATCAACAAAGTGTCATAACCTCAATAGCTGACGTTTACTTTTTTCTTCTTTTCCCCTAATCTTTTCAAACCAGAAGGGCTGCAACACACATTGCGAATTAGGCCTATAGTACTGTAACATAAGTTGTATGCCATGTGAAAATCATTAACCTTAGAACTGAATGAGCAACATACATTGTGTAAACACATAGAAGTAATGTGTGCTGCATAACGTCCTAATAGTAGGGGGTTATTTATATGGAAGCTGCATGGGATTAAATTTTTTGCGCGTTTTGTGCTATCGTTTTGTCCAAATGTGTGTAATTTTCGAATTTCGAACCAAAAATTATCTGAAACGAGTAGGTTGGAATAACTAACGGTGAATCTGAGGTCAAAACTAATTATTTCCGGCCGGTCCGACTTTTTCAATGAAAAAAGCTAGACTTAAAACTGTCAGAGTAGGTTTGAGACCTTACTATCTCGTAACAGAATCTTACATCAGGAAATAAAAAATTTATTGTTTGAACCTCTGCTCGAATTGATTTTGTACCTATTCATCATCTTATTAGTTAACACAAATAAGAATCATTATAATTTTTATTCAGAGCACGAACGTTACATTCAAGATGTACACATCTAATTTCACTCTTATAATTTGAAAGAATTCTACGATGATTTATACTATTGGGAAACATCTGTCGAGTAAATTAAAAAAACAATAGAGATTAAACGATATATCCAATAATATCAATTCAAGTCCCACCTATATATTTTATTATTATTTAGAATTTTTTATTATTATTTAGAAGCATGTGCTGAAGTGTAAACACGTAGTTGAAAACTCTATTGAAAACCGTGTATTTTTCAGGATAACGTATTTTCGAATAAAAAGTTGACAAGTGTTCATCTAAACTGTCCTAGAGCTAATACAGCAAGAAATTACACATAAAGAGTTTTGCTCCAGAATAATCCAGGTATTGTTTGTCAGTTTTTGTCACTTTCCGCTAGGCAGGATCTTATCAATTGTTGATATGGTGCCATGCGCGAATTGTTCCAAGTTTGTATCGGACCGGAATACAGTCTGAAGCTTGCAAGTGACGCTTCACGTGTAATGTACAAGATGTAAGATCTGTTGTATAATTCTTGCGTTATAAAGCTGGATCAGTTTACCATATTAAAAACTTTTTGGATGCTTCCAAAATTGAAATTCTGGGTGAACTAATGACGAACAACTTGTCTCAGAGCTAGAACTCGATTTCCCAATAGGTGTTTCAGACCATACTGTTGTAACAGTCTCTATACAGCTCAACATACGATCATTGACTTCACCTAGGTCTGAGCTGAGCTCCAGAAGGTTAATAGGCCATCAGTGATGGACTTTTCTGATGGACCAAACGAATTATGGAACAAGCAATATTCAACTCTGCCATCTTGTTTAGCATAAAACTCGTGTCAAAAAACAATCTGTCGCAATCCGCCGAAACCTTGGATGAACGTCGATCTTACATCTCTAATCCATCACAAGAAACAATTACAGCGAAGATAAAAGAGCTTCAGAAGCGGAGAAGATGATCGTATACATCGCAGTTTCTCCAACTTTTTTGAGAATTCACTGAGAATTTTACGATGAAAATATGAAAATATGATAACTCTATCCCCCCAAACAAAAATACAAATATATCCGCTCTAGTTTGAACACCAAAGTTAGTGTACCACTCCTACGTAAAGCAGACGGAAACCTATGTTCCTTGATCTACAAGTCAGACGAGGTCTTCTTTACCACAACATTTACGAACGGTCTCATGGATCACACAATGCCTGTATGGCTGTCTTATCGAATCCAACACAGCCAAACAGAACTTTTGTTTTCGCCAAAAAAAAGTTAGGAAACATCTGCTTGGGTTGAAGAGTCATTCGTCACCAGGACTGGGTTGAGTTCTTTCCTTCTGAAGAACAATGCTGATTCCCTGAGCATTGCCTTCTCGTTGATTATGTCAACATCTTTTGGGAAATCAGTTGTACTGAATACATGGAAGCAGGTATCCGTCACAAAAAACCTTCAAAAAGGATGATAAACTGAGCTTCCACAACTACGGACCCACCAGCCTCCCGTCTGTCCCTTCTAAAGTTATGGAAGCAATTATTGCCGATGAGATGAATGACTTTTTGGCAAATTGTATTATTTTACCGCCAGCAGCATGGGTTTGTTAAAGGAAAATGAAAAACAGCAAATTTACTGGAGTGTATGAAAGATTGGACACTTGCTCTCGATCAGGGGGTACCCACTGATATGAGTTTATTCCTTATACCTTATTTACTACGTTAACTTTGCAATAGCTTTCGACGTACCAACTAGAAGACACAAGCTCAACTATTGCGGCAGGAGGAAAACTAAATGCTTGGATTGTAAATTATTTGACAAACAGGAGTTTCAGGAGGCAGAATCGGCGATCCTTCTGCTCGGATCATATAATTACACTTGTACCACAGGGTTCTATTTTGAGACCTCTCCTTTATCTTGTGTATCCAAGCGACATGACTTACCATAGATCATTTTATTGCGATGATACAAAGAGTTATGACAATCCTTTGATCTTGATCTTTAGTAGGCGTAGTGATTTTGAATCCTGAGATTTGGTTACGGATATCGGAGCCATTTGTTTGTTATAAACTAAGAAGAACGTTTACGTGGTCACAGTTTAAAATCAAGAAGGACATATTCAAGACTAAACAAAGGTAACACATTTTTTCGAATCGGATATTTGACCTATGGAACAGCTTAAACAATGAGGTAGTTGATGTCCTGTGTGAATATTTTCAATAGCAAATTTGCTTGTTGAGTTTATTATAGTATTAAAATTTTTGTTACAAGGAAGAATTTTGCATTTTTATAGCCTTCAGTTTAGTAATAATAATAATGATAATATTGAAAATTGTTTGCTGTGCAGGATTCATAAGATTTAGTATATTCTGACAAACAATTGTCATATTTTTAATGAATAAGTGGATATTTAAGCAATATTTCTCTGCTATCGGTTCAAAAGATCTACCTTTTCGCAAACATTCACGTTCTGAAAGTAATTTCAGTTAACTGATATCAGTATAATGCACTCTGATGGTCAAATAATGTAGACAAAACGCATCACAATACACAATAAATTGTTGTACATCGACATAGATTCAAATATTTATGTAGAAAAGGAAACTTTTCTAAACATCTTTGTTATACTACAAATTGAAAGATCATAAAAACATGAACAACGTGGTATAAAATGAAGTCTGAATCACGTATGCGGACAAAATCTTACCCCAACAAAACGGGCAATTTGAATCTTTCAGGAATTTTCAAATTCAAATTGAATTAAAAAAATGTATATGGGACAGTAATTTATTTCCACAAAAAAGTTTGTACTACTACAACAATTGTTTCACCACGATGTGGCTTCTTCAGGTGTTACATTGTACTGTACAGACAGTACAATGTAATACCTGAAGAAGCCACATCGTGGTGAAACAATTGTTGTAATAGTACAAATATTTTTGTGGAAATAAATTACTGTCCCATATACATTTTTTTAATTAAAATGAGTTTCCACCAAGTAAAGACCGAATCTATCAAAAAAAAATTCAAATTGGTATACCACAGCAATATTAACTCTGAAGTGAAAACATTTTCACGTATAAATAAATGAATATCAAATTGTCTATAGCTTTTATAAAATGTAATATAAATGTTTTCTTGAGGCTTATAGAATTTTTCAATTTTTTTCGTTCATTTAATCTTGTTCAAGTTAGATTCATCTAAATTCCATAAAATTCATAAAAAATAACAGACTTGTGAAATAAAATTTAATACTCATGACCCCATCTCAAATTCAATTATTGTCCTGGATTCAGCATAAGATTTCTATATCTTTTAAGTATTCCCTTTTATTTTAGGTACGGTATACTAATTAAAAAATTTTTTTGGAGGATTTATAATTTATTAAAATAATTTCAAATAAATACACATTTTATGGAATGCAATAACATCGTTGTACATAAACCTTATAATTTTTGTATATTCAAATATGGCATAAGTTTAATGTTCAACTAACAAAATAACATATGTAATAAAACCACCTTATATAAATAATTAGAATTATTTCTCCAATATCTAGATTGCTTCAAAATTGCTAATAGCTTAAACGATCCAATCATCACCTCGAATAAAAGAGGATTTTTTACAAACAGATTGCATCGAAAGCTGTAAGTACTTTATAAGACACAGCGTGAATGTGAATAATTAAATAATAAAACGTGCAACAATAATCAACAAAACTAAGTGATCTACAGATTTTTAAAAACTACATATGACATTCACAGCAAACTACAACATGCTTGCAGAAATTTTGATTTACGTTTTTATTGGTGAAGCAGTTTACTACACTCAACAATTTTCAGTGCAAATTATTAAAATATTTATACACAATTATATTGCTTTTCTGTACATTCCATACAAGTAATCCTAAAAATGATTTCCTTAATGGGGTTATTTGACATTCTCGTCGTTAGTTTTATAATTTACCCATCAATCTTGAACTTTGGTTTTCTAGACCGTATTACTTTAAATTATTTACAAAATTTGGTTACATATAATCTTTAAGTGGTAGTAGTACAATATAATTTTTTAACTAACATTTCTACAGAAATCCAACTAGTCTATACTCATTCCATTCATATTATTTTTACAAGGTTCCTATACTTAATAAAATAAAAATAATTGTATAATGACTAGAAATGATTTTAACATACAAGAATTAAATAAAATTCATATTCACAGATAGATACTATCGAAAAAATATTACAAATCGAAAACAATAAATAAAATCTTGATATATTTACAGGTTACTTCCGAAAATATAGAAGGAATACAAAGTTTGTTGAAATACCCTTGCGGAATTTAACAAACTAATATTTTCCAATAAATATGAAAAAATCATTTTGGAAAATATTTTAGGGCATATTTTGTGCGATATGTAACACAATTCCATGTTTTGGAGAAAGTTCTTTTGAGCACATAGTTAAATGGGCTACATAATTACTCTTTAACGCCGTTTTTGACTCCTAAAAGCTTAGCAGCATCGTCTGCTGAAGAAGTTAATACTTTGTCGATAAAAGATGGACGAATCCCAAGCAGATTACTAATGAGATCCCCACCTTCGTTACAATCAGAATCGTCTGCTTTTTTGTTGTTATTACTTGTCTCATACTTTGGAGAAACAACCTCTTCATCACTATTCATTGCCGCGTCATTGTCGAAGTTAACATTATGCTTCTTCCTATGACGTAACATACTGTGTTTCAGTGTGAATCTCCTTCGGCAGATGTCGCACATAAAAGGTCTTTCACCGGTGTGGGTCCTCATATGTCTCCTCAGATCTTCAGCAGACCAGAATCGGCGCATGCAAAATGCACAGATCACTTTTCTGTTGGAGTAGTCAGGAAATTTACCCCTAATTTCACTATCTTCATCATCATTATGGGTGCTTTCTTCAGGAGTTGTCGCGCTGCTATCCAGTGCATTCTTAGACATTAATAAGTCGTATTCAGAGACATGTTTGTCTTTAATATGTTCCAAGGCTTCTTGTCGTTCCCCAAATGAAAATTCACAAAGATGGCATTTGAAGGGTTGATCAGCATTAACAATACTAGGCAGAGGTTCATGATTGGAGATTTTGGTTTGTATATTTTGGTTACTCCAATCACTTATATTTTCAGATAAATTTACAACTTTCTCATCTTCTGAACTACCTGCCTCGTAACCTTGAGCTCTGATATCATCACCCTGAGCATTAGTTGCGTGCTTTGAACTGATATGTTTTTTAAGATTCGTGTAGGTTGAGAATGTGCTGCTTGGACAATTTGAACACTTAAAAGGTCTTTCAGGAACATTTCGCATTAGATAGTTGGCATTATTGTTTACTACATCATTTGTGATGGTGGTAGCCGCATTTCCATGTTTTCTTAAAAGATGCCTGTCACAATTTGACTTGGTGGTGAACAGCAGAGGACAGTGGCTACATTTGAAGGGTTTCTGACCAGTATGGGTTAGAATATGGCGTCTAAGGGATGATGTCCATGGGAACTTACGACTACAGTAGGGACAGCTGACTCTATTTGGTGCTAGAGAATAGGCGGACTTTTTCTTAACTGGTGCTGTATTTTCTGACTCAGACCTGAAAAAAAGAAATGATTAAATATCATTCAAAGTAGAAAAAAATATTCAAGATATTCATATATGAGAAAATAATATACTCACTTATTTTCATCAGTTCCAGAGATGTTTCCTTCGCTTGTACTACCACTGGCTACCAATCCTTCCTCGTCTTCTTCACTACCAGCACCATTTTCTTCCACGTCTCTCTTGAAATACTCGTTGAACTGTTGCTGAGATGCATTATCCAATAGTCTCGAAACTGGCACTAAGTCTTGACTTTCCTCTAATTTACCAACTTTGATTTCGAAATTGATTGGTTCTTTAGCAAATTCTTCCCTCTCTTCCTGATGATCTTCACTTCTGGAAGTATCGTGTACAGTTTCTATATCAGGTTTCTCTTCACTATTTTCATCAATGACTAAAGCATCTTCTTCATCTTCCTCCCTTTTTATGGCATTATTGAAGTTGTTAACTCCTCTGAGGTGTTGAGCAAGGATGGCAAACTTTATCCTATCGCTCAACATCTCTTTATTATCCTCATATCCATTATTCTTCTGTATTTCATAGCTCGGAATGCTCAAATCGCAAAAACCTGGTTTCATGGGCATAACCTGAGATTTCCTGCCAGGGTTACCAATATTGCCCCTCTGACGTTGTGACCAGAATTGAGGGTGCTGTTGTTTGATGTGACGCTCCATGTTGGAACGTAGAGTGAATCTTGCTGAACAATGTTCGCAAGTGAAAGGTCTTTCAGTTCGATATCTCCTCTGCTTTTGTTTAGGCATCAAAATTCCGTTTTTTATAACCATTTTAACGGAGTTTGGAGATTGTAAAATATCGGCTTTACTGTGTGGTAAGGGACTGTTCATCTTGGACATATTTTCGTTCATGTTTGGTTCAATTGTTAGACTAAGGGGTCTACTCAGATCTTCCGTCGTTTTCGAAGGTGAATATGTGTTTTCCACTTCTTGTCTTCCTTCATTACTGAAGTTATTCATGGTCATGGGTACTAATCCTGCATTCCTCATCTGTTGTAAGGCCTGCAAACGGTTATCAGTAATCATTGTTCCACCACATAGCTGATTTCTTAGCCTATCCTTCATGTCTGAGGCTGCTCCTGCAGGCATTTGATTCTGAATTTGTTGGAAAAATAGTGGGTTGAATGGAAAACTGGGCCAACTTGGCAAACCAGCAAACCCGTTTCTTAACAAAGCCCATTGTGCGTAAAAAGCGGCAGGGTCTATTTTAGGAGGTGTCTTGAGAAGATTGGCTTGAAGCATTTCTGCAACAGGTGTGGCAACTTGAGAGGGTGGAGGAGAACTTTTGACAGATAAATCCTGAGGAATATCTTCAACCAACTTAGGTTCTTCTGTCTGTTTCTTCTTGCTCAAATCTAATGCAACATCGATTGATTCTTCGTCATCTTCATATTCTTCATCATCGGAGTTGTTCTCGTATGGAGTCATTTTTAATGCACTCAGATCTTTTACCTGAATTGTACCTGGTGTAGGTTGAGTTGGAACATTGTTCAGTTTATGTTGGAAGCCGTAAGGTGGCAAGTAGGGAGTAACCGGAATAGCTCCGTTATGAGAATTTCGATAATCTTTGAGGGTTTTCAGGTTTTCATTCCTAATAACATCGTTGATATTCGGGAATAACTGCATAGGTTCTTTAGCTAATGATAAACCAAGACTTTCTTTCAGCGTTTGTATATTGGAAATCATGGGATTTCTTTCAGGAGTGGTAAGTTTTAGTTCGGGTGGAAGAGGTCTGTTTTCGAATTTCGGAGTAGAGCAGTGGATTTTCTCCGGAGCATTGTCGAAAAGTTCACTGGAAGAATTTTGTAGTTTTCTTGAATCTTCCCTGCTGGACAATTTAGTTATGTCATCATTGGTTGGATCTTCTGAAGGGTGGTAAATGATGGATTTTTTCACTTCCTCCCTTGTTGTTTTGGCATGTCGATTCCTGAGATGTCTTTCGCAGTTGGCTTTAGTTGTGAATGCATAATTGCATAGAGAGCATTCGTAAGGTCGATCACCGTTGTGGGTACGCATATGACGAATGAGGGCAGCCTTATCAACCGAAGAATGAGGGCACATATTGCAACGATATGAGCCGTTGTTATTTCCATTAAGATGTGCTCTGTTATGTCCTTTCAGAGCACGCAAGTTCGGAAATATGGCTGTGCATAATCTACAGGGAAACTCTCCTTTTAACTTCATTTTACGGAATTCTACAGCAAAGGCGTCTTGAGTTTCCTCCTCCTCATTCTTTGTCGATTCCTGTGGTATTTCTGGGTGCAATTTTTGGAGATTGTTGGTCATCTCGTTTGTTTTGTGCTGTAGTTGTTGTAGAAGACTACCGCTTGTGGTCATGGATATTATGGTTTGTATATCTGCCAGATCTTTATTGTTGTCTGCTAGCAATCTGTATTCGCTTTTTACAGCATTCTCATTTTGTCTAGTTTTATTAAGGATATGTTTTTCAGGAGATATGTCTTGGAGGTTCAAACGGGAAAAGAAGTCGTTCCTTCTGACTTCAACTTCTGTCAACTTTTGAGCAGAAAGATCTAAGCCAGCATTACTTTCAACAGATTTGCAGTCTTTTTCGTGGAATTCTAGTGAGCTAGAGCAAGGGAAGGCACGACTACATCTTTTGCATTGAAACTTAAGGTTACCTGAACCTTTATGTAAATTCTTCTCGCATTCGTAGCGAGCGATATGCGGAAATTTTTCACTTGAAAAATCTACGAAGGTGAGATCCTTAAAACCGACGACAGAGTGTTTTTGGTTGATGTTTTCGTGCACTGTAGCCCTGTGGATCTCTAGTTGTTTCTGGTTCAGGAAGATGTTGCGGCACTGACTGCATTTTGCAGGATAGTCAGGGTGGTTATCTTCCATATGATTTTCTAAGACCGTAATAGTATCGAAGTCATTTCTTTCACAAACTGGACATCTATAGGTTTGAGGAACATCATCAGAGTAAGTCATGGTTCTTTTGTTGTTGATAATTTCTTCATCGTCTTGCTCTATTTTCCTCTTTCTGTTCAACTTGGACTTTATTTTGTTATTGTTGTATTCGGTGTTACTAGTACTGCTGTCTGTGCTTCCATCAGACTCGTAATTCTTATTCTTCATGGAGTGGGCTCGCATGTGCCTGTGCATATTACCGTTAGTGGTAAATGTATCCCCACAATATTTGCAATGGAATGGCCTTTCTCCGCTGTGAACCAACACATGTCGATCCAAGCTTGAACTGGAACTCAAGACCTTGAAACAAATTCTGCAGGTGTAACCTTTGTCGTCTTGCATGGTCTCATTGTCGCTGTTATGAGACTTAATGTGTAGAGTAAATTCATGTTGGGAAGTTAAGATGGTGGAGCAGATGGGACAAGAGAATCTGTCGGTGGAACTGCAATCACTGCCGTTTTCTGAGAGGCAGTGCTCGGACTGAGTCATTCGACTGTGATTCTCTGATCCGTCGTAGATCGAGTTGCTGGTCGCTGAGAATATTCCGGAGTCGTGGTGGCTTTGGTCTGACTTTTCTTTGGTTGAGTAGTTCATTGGACTAGGAGACACTTCCATATCTGGAACGAAAAAAAACCAAGAATTAAATGGGCATGATTTTTATGCAGATGTTCAGAAAATATTTTCATCTGGATGAGGAATCGAAAAGCTTGATAACGTTTTGCGACAAAATTGAGAAATGAAGAAGATAGAGAGAAAAAAGGAAACAAAATAGCCTAAATTGTCAGATATAGATTACAACTCTAAGAAATTAATTTTTGAGACTTTAGCAAAGCGATTATTTCATCGTTATTTCCAAGTTTTCATCAACGGTCTTCCTTGTCTATATGTTTTCCAATTTTTAAGTAATTTACCGACGAGCTTTAAAATTGAACTATAAGTATAGCTCCCAATTGGATGGCAACGCATAATATTATTTGCAAATTAAAGAAGGCTGATCAGAAATAGTCAGTTCGAGCGAACACGGAGCGAAAAGAATGTTTGGAAATAGTTGTCATAATTTGAAATTCAATTTAAAAACCAGAAATTGAAAGATTGAAAGTAATCGAATTATATTCCATCAAAAATAAGGAAAGAAAAATATCACATAATTTTCATGAGGAAACTGGGAGTTTTTGTATAGTTAGTTGACATTTAAGTTTTGAACATATCAAGCTCGTTCTAAAAACTTAGTTTAGTAGAAAAAATTGTTTTTATTTCAATAGTCTCATTGAATTATTTCCGAGTAGCTGGTTTTCTATAGGACAGTTATCGTTGCTATCGCCCTGAATTCCAAGAAGACGTTACATGCTTGCGTCTCTTTGTATGTGAAGTTATTTCACTTGAAACTATCGATCAAATATCTTTGTCACGGTATGTTTATTTGCGGCTAATCATTCTCTTGACCCAAATCTCAACGGTTATTGTTTTGAGAGGAGTTGCGTAATTTTCACATATATTAATCGAAATCGCTCATGAAGGCATGAGACAGCGATAATTATATGAAAATGGATAATTTGCAAATATCTGGTTTGATGTATAAGAAATGCGGAATTTTTATGTAATGTTGGTTTTCCTGAACTTGATCATGTTTGTAATATAGCTACTGATTTGGTTTTTCCTAATAATCCTAGATCAGCTCTTTGTAAAGATTGTGCTGGAGATTTATGTTCTGTACGCTTACGCCACCTTAGATTAAGCACTCTTAATATTTACTCACCGGTGAGAATTTCTGATGGTCATAATCGAAACTAGTTTAACAATAAATATCAATTCAAATCTTATTCCGAACGTTGGGAATAAAGAGTGTATCTGATGAGAGGGTACACAAGAAAGTTTTGTTTGAGAAAAGGCATTGAAAATTGAATTGTTAGAGAGAAAAATCGATGTGGATGAGAGATGGTAGAAAAGAGGGAATATTTATGAAGTGAGAGGCAGCATCCATGTACCACTAGAAGATGCAGCCTTCCAATTAAAATAACCAAATAGGGAAATATCTCAGTCATATTTTGCATAAAGACGTCTCAGACTCTCGAAATAAAATAAAAGTCAATTCTCTGTCTTATCTCAAGAGCGGAAACGTCCTCGTTCTCTACCTATATGCCGATATAGGAAGTGAATTGAATCATACGTCAAATATTTCACTTATACTTCAACAAACGAAACTAGATCCTGCCTTGTTCACACACGAGCTGGTGTTTAGACGATATATCATATTATCTCAGCGTGTCGTATTGTTTGCCTAAACTAATTGAAAAATAAAGCGGTCTGAAAGAAACGCTATCATCTTCCTGAATTGACACAACTCTCACATACCTTTCCATCTAGAACCCCAAACTAAATAAATCAGAATTTGAAATATGTGTATGAAAGTCCCTAAGGCTTGCTTGAATTAAGACATGAATTCTGGCGATAACAAAGATAGCATTTGACCATTTTCAATCTTCCATCAGCAATACATTGAATCAATTTGTGTGTTATTAGTGAAATAATTATACCTATCAGGTGTAGAAGTACGAAACCAGAAATTCTGTACATATGGTGTTAGGTTACGGTTTGAGGACTGTAATAGCGCTTCTGCAGCTATCATCATCTTTCTCTTACAGCAGACGACAATTTTCAACACATAGCAAACCACGTTCCATACACCGATAGTTTTTCTGCTATCATTTGAAGAAAACTGCTGCAGAATCGCATTGAATACTTGTCGAAGCTTTAGGTTTAACATGATCTTGACAAAAATAAGTGTTTCAAACGGTTAAAAAGCGGTAATTTTGACGTCGGAATGAAAAGCGTGGAAAACCACCTAAAAGGTTCGCAGGCAACGAATTGCAAGACTTATTGGATGAAGATGATACTCGAACTCAACAAGAACTCGCGTCTCGTTTGAAAGATATGGGAAAGATTCTGGAAGAAAATAGAGAAACCACTTGTGAAAGGACATCAAAAAACAGTTATTTCTCCACCGAATCGCGAGCGTTGTAAATCATGGGTTAATACAGGCGAACCATCGAAATCCACTGCAAGACCAAATCGCTTCGGAAAGAAGACAATGCTCTATATTTGGTGGGATCAGAAGGGTGTAATCTATTTTAAGCTACTAAAACCTGTTGAAACTTTTAGCACTTATAGATATCCACAGCAAATCATTGATTCAAATCGAGAAAAACGTGAAAAACCGGAAAAAGACATTTTGCACCATGATAACGTATCACACATAGTAAAAACTGGTCAGAGAAACTATCGAGACATTCAGTTAGGAAATACTGGCGCAGACAGCTTATTATCCAGACTTTGTTCCATCCGATTATCATATATTCCCTTCACTGAAATACGCTCTCGCTGAACAACGCTTCAATGCATATGAACATGTACGGAATTGGCTCGATCACTGATTCACTTCAAAAGATTAAGAGTTTCTTTTTACTCCTATACCTGGTATGCCATTCAGTCTCTCTCTAGAAACTCTAGAGAAATAAATTTAACATTCTGAACGATTTTCTCGTTGAAACGCCGCTTGCTTTATATCCAGAGGGGTGGCGTTTTTAGCAGGATAATGCAAGATGCCATACTTCGGCCTACAGTCAAGCTTGGATGCAAGAACACCAAGTGACAACCATTTCATAGCCAGCAGCTTCACCAGATGTTAGTCCCGTTGAAAACATATGGGGACTAATGAAGATTGAAGTTGAACGAGCAAGTGTTTACAGTTAAATGGAGGTTGTATAAGTAAATAAGATGAATATTTTGTTATGATTTTCTAATTCAAGAATTAAAAATATATACTAAATAATTACTTTGTTTTTTCCGCATATTTTTTAGGCAGACTATATTATTATATATTTTGCATGTATATAACCACGTACGAACGATAATAATTGATACTAAAGCTTCTGTGGAATCTTAGGTTTAGTGCACAACGTCATATTCATATTTGTTTCATATATTGTAAATTTGTCAATGAATAAACATTATTTTTATTATTTATACGAATTTATATGTAAATCTTGTAAATTGTTTTGAAGTGTTGAATTTTGAACACCATATAAATGGTTAAATAATAAATGATCTTTAGTTCTTTGATAATTTTCTTGAATAAAGATCAGTTAACATCGTACGAATCTTGAAACCTTCGTCTCCTCTAGGAAATATCAGTTCAAAAACCATCCTCTAATATTCCCCTCAGGAAAAATTCGGTTACATGTCATGCTCCATTTTCCTCTCGTCTAATCAGACTGATAAAGTAATCAGTCATAGGTTCGTACCATTCTCGGCAGAAGGAAATATCGCATTCCTGAATTAATAAAAACGGAGAGAGATAAAGATCGGACGAACACGAAATCTCGTTTCTTGTCGAGGAAACGGTAAGCACGTGGTAGCGGAAAAGAGCCCCGATTGTGGTCCACGACGAGATAGACTGAACGAAAACCGCACAAACTGTACACAGGTTCAGTTTCCTTTCAAAATATTTTCAGATTGTTAACCTTACAGAGATAAGTATTGCCGGAAAGAGTGCTTGTGGGAAAATGTCGTTCTTTCTCTTTATTTTCTTGTTTGGATCGATGACGCTCGAGATGAGATTGTGAGGTCAGAATTCCAAGGGCTTCAACGGAAGTACTGCATGGGATGAAGTTCAATGTCTTTCGAAGATCAAAGAAGCTTCAATAATTGATTCTATAATTTCAACTCTCTTTCCACAATTCTTTCATTTCTATTAACTGATTAGTTTTTTGAAAATTCTCTAACCTTTTTTTGCGTGCTTATCATTTCATCTGAATGTGTGTATTTTAGAAGTTTAAACTGCAAATACACTCAAACGTCTATATTATTCCTACTGATGAGTATATCATGACCAAATTCAATTATGTTCGCTAGTCTGTTTGTAAGCACGATAACTTCCGAAAAAAATTACTTAACTGTGTTTCAAGACTGAATGGAAAAATACGCCGCTAAGGTCCGGAAAGATGTTCATTAAAATTTTTCTTTTTCAAAAACACAAGAATAGAACCTTACTGTGAAGGTTACTGTAAAGTAAGTATAAACTTTTATCTTCGTTTTCTTTGCACTCTGTTGAGACATGCTTGTTTTTTGTTAGACTTTCATCTAAATTGTTTGCTTTTCCTATGTAAGTTATATAAACTAACGAAACTAACTGTAAGCCTCCTTCATAATAGGACTCAAATAATTTTCAGTCATGAGAAATGCTCAGTATTGGAGGATATGAACCATGGAGTTTCACAGGGGTCTGTGGTGGGACCAATTCTGTTTTTACTTTTAATCAATCACGTACAATCAGATGGCACCATTATAACTGTTGTTTATAGATCATTCCTTATGATGAAATTGAAGGAGAGTTTCAAGAGTGGGCACAGTCTACCTTAGAATAAGCCGAAGTATGGTTCAACCAAAACAAATTCAAGCTTGACACAGATGAAATCTAACACTTATTATTCGATAACCACCCTCGAGCAAGCATTGCCTGAAATTATTTCGTGTGCTTCAGCAGCAAATCTGCATACAGAGGATCTTCCAAGAAAATTATCAAGAGCAACTTACAAGATCAGAAGGACAAAACACTCGACATGTTTATTTCGGTTACTTCCACAGTCTTTTTGGAGTGTTGTTTTGAGGTGGAGGACATAAAAGTAACAAGATAATCATCAAACAAAAGAATGCCATATGTATCAGTGTGACCGAAGATTACTGATTTCCTTATATACACTTGAGTGTGTTTTGTCTATGTATTACCTAGGTCGTTATGTTTCTAAAGCGGTGAATCTTCTAACTAATATGTCAGAAATTTACTCGGAAAATTTAGTAGAATTGCCCTCACGGTAACGTGTGGATCAATTTGTTCATTAAACTGGATATTTCTTTGATAAAACAACCCGTGCATATTCTTGTCCACGAGCACACCTGAAAACATTGCTACTGTGGGCCAGAATAAGGCTGAACATTCATCAACATCAACTCGTCATCGTGCTCAAGAACTGAATATTCATAATTTTGAAAATATATTAATTAGTTCTTTATTTATAGGAGATCAAAAACGCAAATTTAAATGGTTCACCCTTTAATATGTAGATTACCCGTAGTATCTACTAAGGTATTTTAAGGGAGACAATCATTTATAATCATTATAAGGGGATGATAAGTTGAATGTGTTCCTCACAGAAAAAAAGTTTATATGTTTAAGGGTTTTTATTTTGTCCAGTTAGTTATGTCGAATCTTGCTGTCTATCTTTTTCGTTGGAGCACCTTGTATACATATATTTGAGATGAAGACATGTTGGAGGTACGTTGCAATGATTTTGCTTACGTGTAATAAATCTCAACTTACCTAATGTATTATTTGGAGGCGGTGAACCTTGCTGGTGCATAAAGACAACGCCCTGCATTTCTGAATCAGCTTCTGCAAAAAAAATCTCATTGTGAAACCATGTTCTTATGGATTTTTTCATCAAGTAAATATAACAGCAGAAGCATTCTGAATTTTTATCATGAATTTTTTAATTGGAAAATTTATGATTGCCAATAGGAACTGACGTAAAAACTTCCATGAACCCTTTTTTCCATTGAAAATTCGATGCAAACATATCCTTATCTGCAAAGCCATTCAAAACAACAACGAATTACAGATGAGCAAAGGAAAAAACAGTCATCGAAAAGATAAACAAGAAAGCTCGATCGACCCGGTGTACCTCAGCGATTCTCCTTGAAACGGTATCATTAACGAGATTTTTTATCAGAATTTTCGATTTTACGTCAGCGCAACATCGTTGTTAACATAAATCTCCACTTAGTAGCTATGTACCATAGACGGACATCTTCCAATTTAGCCATATTTTGTTATGATAACACGAAGATTTACTAACATTCGTTCACCTTGACTCGAAATTATACCCATATTTCAGCATCTATATATTCACGTATTGCCATTCTCGAAATAAAACAAAACCGTGGATAATATCTCCCAATGAAGGCCGAAGCTAATCATTCAGGTGACCATCTATGAAAAACATGAGAAATATTCCGAAAATTTCATCCAGAATGGTCATAGAATAATGTCCACTATTGAGTTCATCTAGAATGTTGATTCTTAATTTCCGGATAGAAATTCTTTAGAAGCAGGCAGTGGAAGAATATTTTCAATTGATTCGGGAGAAATTCACTTATTCTAGGGTTTAGTGAGAATACCAAAATTCGGGGAGCAATAAACGTTAAGTTGTTAGTTGTAAAACTAGTCATGTTAAGTGTGAACGAGAAGTTTCATTTTAAATAAAAAAAAAACGCAGTTTTTGGCGAGAAGCTCACATAATTCCATTTGAATCCAAAGTGCAAATGTTGAGATTAATAATGAAACTCAGTATTTTCCAAATGACAAACAAACAGATGGTCATTGTTTTGATGAAATTTTTCATCACGTTTTCATAGTTGTGCCTTAATTTTGCTAATATATAGGTTCTTACATTGTCTTTAAGCTCTTAAATCGTTACTAGAGCATTTACTGATGAATTTTTAAATGAAATTTCCTTATCACTTTTATTTTGACATGAAATTCACAATGAAATCTATTGTTGGAAGAACGGATCATTTTTGTTAGGATGTATACTTTACTAGTCTTTTCATAAGTATCTCAATAAATACTTCACATGAAATTATTCACAAAAGTTGCAGAGAAACGTTAATTCTACCCGATATATATCGACGCAAAAATCTCATCATCCCACTCAAAAATATACAAAAACAGTTCCATTATGACAAAATGAAATGATAATGAAAAGAAGCTGAAGCCAATTCTGTATCATTAAATCTACAAAACAAACAACAAACAGACCAGATTACGATGAACCAAAAACACGAATATTCATCTTTTCCCAAAAGAATAATCACACTCATAAACGAATAACATGATCATGTGAAACTAGAGGAGACAATAACATCAAATACGACCACATTAACCAAAATTTCTAACGACAAAACGCCCAAATTTGGTCGAATTAATTCTTGTTCATTCTCCGTTGGAAAAAATCTCATGGCAGCGCTCGAAATGAAACAGCAATTTGGGTTTCTTCACAATTTTCTCATTATATTTAAGAGACAATCGTGTATCATTTTATATTACACAGAAATAATAAGGGGGGCTCAGTTAGTTCCGCTCTGTGGAGATCGAGCATCGCTGAAGGATCTCCCATTAGGTGGTCACGCGACATGAAGTTACAATTTCTCAGAAGGTGAAATTATCGGGAATGAGATCGATAGGAGGATAAAAATAGATGATGTGTAGGATTTCCAGGAAATTAAAGACCCTACTACTCAGAAAATTTGGGGAATTCGCACGGAAATAATGCTAATTCATTCTTGGATGGTTGAAGATGGACAGCAGAGCTGGATTGGAAAATCTAAGAGGGATGATATGTGTCAGCCATATTTGAAACGAATGAAATACTTTCTCTTCTTCTTCTTTATTCACGATCATGACGATATAATACATAAATGAGGAAGAAATGTCATTTGCGTTTAGTAAATGTCTAAATTATATTCATATACAGTCTATGCTTTTGACATTTCAGATTTGTGTGTCAGTTCTGATATAACCCTCAAAAATTACAAAATTCGATAAATGCCATAGAAAACTATAACCAAGTAAGAACATAAAATGTGGAAATATTAAAGCGTCGCAACGCGGTTCTTCTAGCGTTAAATGTTGTGGATCTCATATAAAACCAATTTGATAACTTTGCCATAAATTGATATAATTAGTTACCTATCAACTTCAATGCTGAAACGTCACAGGAAGAACAGGAAAAGGGGATTGGAAATTTGTGATGATTCTGTTCCTTTATAGGAAAAACAAGAAATAGAATCAAAATTCGAAGTTTGTAAACTGCCAGAAGTATCTTAGAATTTTGAGGTTCGGTGAATCAGTTCGTGACAAAATTGAAATATTCGCATGGCGATAGTTTATAAAGTACAAATAGTTGATATTTTGGAAATATAGTAAGTCATAATTGGACCCAGCATGCTGAGGTTCTATTGAGGACCGATCTTGGCTTGTTCACAGATGGCTCGCGAATGAAGAACGGTACTAGAGCCAATGGGAGCAAACCAAGAATCAACATCTCATTGAGTCTCGGTCAAAACGCAACCGTATTCCAGGCAGAACTATTTGCCATTGAGACCGCGGCAGATCTGCTGATAAAACGGCAAATCCACCACGGAAATATCAAAATATTTACTGATAGTCAGCCAGTACTAAAAGCCCTGGAATCCAGCTGTTGTACATCGAAAACAGTCTGACGCACGGCTTTAAACATGCTCGGTATGTATAACAGAATCACACTTGTTTGGATACCGAGCCACTCAAACTATTTGTGTAACGAAGAGGCAGATCGGCGTTTGCTGGAGCAGCGCTGCCTCCGATGGGCCTGGAAACATTCCTGGGAATAACCACATGACGTGGATAAGCGGAGGATAACAGGCAGAATGAACTCAAGACTAGAATCTTTTTGACTGAACCATTCTGGCCTGAAATATTCGAAGGGGTTTCTTGGAACAACTTCGAACACAAAGATGGCGGACTTAGCGCTAGGTCTGGATAGGGCCAAACTAAGAACTCTTGTCGGAACTATGACAGGTCACTCTAGGCTGAAAGTCATAATATGCCTTCTGGTAGCTGAAGTTTCTAGCCTTGTCTACAACGAAATATCGCTAATAACGCGAATCGCTTCGAAAAAAGGATAGTATTGATGTATAGCCTGCTCAACTTGGCAGGGACCACCCTGTTCTCGAAAAAAGTAAGCCAACGCAACCTGATTAATTAACCAAATTTATTTCATAAACAATGTATATCTCAACTGTCGATTTCACGAATTATAAAATGAGCTACCCCGAAAACCACCAGGTTTACACACCAACTCATCTGAGAAAATATTCATTTTCGCAACATCTCGTTCGGAGTAACATGAAGAATATAGTCTTTTTCGCCTGATAACCAGCACGGCGTGAAGACATTCCTCCAGATTCTCTTGGACTTGGCGCGAAATCGACGCTGCCACACTCTCATTATTATTATTACATAGTTCCTTAGATTGTAAGAGGAAGATCGAAAGTTAAATTTAATATCATTGTTGCGCAGCTTACGGTCTGATAAGCAGGCGTTTATATTTAAAACTTACTGTGACGTTTTGCAACAATATTTTGAAGGAGGATAGTGCTTCCGTCAAGCAATTTCATACACGAGGAAGAGGTTTTGAAACAATGGGAGGACAAGGTTGGTGATTTAAAATCGACCGCATCGGGTTTTATGCTGATTAGGGTAGATGACAGAAAATTTAATACATATTATTATATGTCCTTCTTTGAAAATGTTTATGATACATCATATGGTCAATTTTCATCAATTAATGTTATCTTCAATAGAGCCAAGCATCACTTCTATGGAATGTGCTTAGTGACAAAAATAATTTCCACCATTCCTTTAAGCTCGATTTTCAAAGGATAGATTCCTAGTTCTTTCATGACTGAATTTAAATTTTATGAACTTTTCCTCAATACAAGCGGTTATAATGACTATTGAAATAATCAAATTGACCGGGCATTATGAATAATCTCCTTCACGTGTTGGGCAGAAGAGTGAAAAATCACGTAACCTAACCACTTAATCTTTTCCATATCGAGTTTCGAGCAGCTCCTAAATCATGAATACTGAATAGTCAGCAAGTAACACGTGTTTGTTAATATATCTCGCACCCTGCAACTTATGTCCAAATCATCAAATTGCCCAACTTTCATATAGCATAAAGCTTACACACTGTGATGAATAATGAAGTTTGAATGATTATTAATCACTTTACCTAATTCGACTGTTCATTATTTATACTGACTGGGCATTATGAATAATGCTCTATTTAACAGGTTGACCCATAACATATACACGTTTGCAAAAAATTTCAAACATTTTTTGCATTATTCAACAAATTGAGAACTTTTCGCTCATCTGATGATTCTTTCCAAACAATGTTCTTCTTCGATTAACATGAAGCAGTCGAATTTCATATGGACTTTGCATATTTAATGAAATTTCACAAGAAGTCACATGAAAGCATAAAGAAAAAAGAAAGAAAGATTGGACTCTTTTATGAAAAACTTTCAGGTGCCTAAATATTTCGAGCGCTGCCTGAGAATTCAAAAATCCAAAATTTCCAGTCAAATCTACTCTCACAGGTTCATAATGAAAGTGATGAAATTTGAAAAAATTATTACTTTACAACTCAATATCGCATTTCCATAGAACTTGGTAGAAAAGCACATATCATCCACATAAATTATCTTAATTTTATGACCAAATAATGTGGAAAATTGTAGGTTTCTTTGATCTTTAATTCAAAATTTTCAAATTCTTTTCTCTGTTGTTATGTTTCATTTATCGTTCGTGAAGTTCCTTCCGTTATCGATATTATGCAGGTTTGAACCCGTTCCCAGGTATTTTGAATACACTGGGGAGCCCTCATACAAACACAGGGGAGTTTTTATCTCCCTAAATTGCATATATTCGCTTTCGACAGATGCAAATGTTTGATTTCATCTGATGCAAATACAAACTATCTCGCCTTATCTATTTTATTAAGTATTTCCTAGTTCGATATCTCCGCGTTTATCTTGGACGATAATAGAAAACGAGCATCCAAACCTCGGTTTTCGCAATTTTCTAATCTTAATCTGGCTATTTTTCAAGTTCATGTTGATTTTCGTGTAGTCAGATTTTAGCGGTTGTCGGTTTATTCTTTAAACTAATAATGACGTAATCTCTGGAGAATTTGATATAATATATAATCAAATCAATAAACTGATAAGTTTGCCAAAGTTTTCGAACATTTCAACCCTTAATTTATGAGGTTGTTCGGAAAGTAATTTCGTTTTTCCCGACAGAGAATTTAATTGTATTTTTTCGAACCCAACTTCACACTTGCCGCATGAGCATTATATGTTTTGAGAGCAGATATAGCAAGACTTATGAGTGAAAAAGTTCAATTAATTCTACGCAGTTGATTTTGGTTGGTACCCTTTTAAATATGTAGAGCACTTTCGTCATATTTTACTTTTTTTCTATAGAAAAGGTAAAAATGCTGTTAAATTAACCGATGTTTATGGAAAAGATGTTTTGACAGTAAGCCAGTGCTAGAACTGGTTTGCAAAATTTCGATCCGGCAATTTTGATGTCGAAGATGTACCACGTTCCGGAAGGCCCGTTGAAGTTGATACAAACACGATAAAGGCATTAATTGATGCAATCGGCGAATAACAACACGTGAGATCGGCGGGAGGTTAAATATATCGAATTCAACTGTTTATGACAACTTGAAAGGCCTGGGTTTAACCTGGATGCTCGATATATGGGTTCCTTATGTTCTGACGGAGAGAAATTTGTGTCGTCGCGTTTACGTTTGTGATTCGCTTCTCAAACGTCACGAAAATGATCCATTTTTGAAGCGCATCATTGCTGGGGACGAAAAATTGGGTTGAATATAGCATTTTCGAACGCAAGAGATCATGAAGTAAAAAAGATGAATCAACTCTAATCACTTCGAAAGCCAGTATCCATCAAAAAAAGGTGATACTGTCTGTTTGGTGGGATTTGAAGGAATCGTTTTTTTTTTTTGAGCTTTTACCGGATAACGCAACAATTCAAGCAATTAATTATAATTATATAATATATATAATCAATATATTATATATAATTATTAAAATTATAATTAAACAATTAATTTCCGCTATTAGCAGCTGGACAAACTGAATGATGCGCTTCAACAGAAAAGGCCAGAATGAATCAACAGAAAAGGTGTAGTGTTACACCAAGATAATGCGAGACCTTATACAAGTTTGGTCACTCGCCAAAAGCTTTTACAGCTTGAATGGGATCCCCTGCCTTAGTCACCACATTCTCCAGATCTGGCGCCCTCAAATTATTTTTTGTTCCGGTAATTGCAACATTTTTTGGACGATAAAACCTTTACTTTTAAATGAAAAGGTCAAAAATCACCTGGATCAGTTTTTTGCTAGCAAAGACCAAAAATTTTATGAGGGTAGAATCATGCTACTACCAGAAAGATGGCAAAAGGTGTTGGACCAGAATGACCAATATAAAATTTAATAAATTATTTATTCATTATACGAAAATTCTCGTTCCTTTTCCCCCAAAAAAAAACGAAATTACTTTCCGAACAACCAATAAGTTACTTTTGTTCTACAGATATTTTGGAACGTTATCATGCCTGATTTTTTGCCAAGAGATTGTCACCTCATGTTGTAGGTATAACTGTGCATAAATATATCGGAAGTTGTATTGATGTTCAGTCTTTTAAATCCATAATCAACATTCATATTTTACTTAATATATTAGACTATTCTCAAGTAATTTCTCAGCTTCAATGAATTATGCCGAGGTACACAATTGCGCTATTAGTAGAGGTAAACTTCGAATGAAACTCTCATTTTGAAAAAGATGAAATGCTGAAATCCAAATCTGCAGTAATAAATCAGGATGCAAATTGGTGGACTAAATTTCATTTCACCGAATTTATTTGCGAGTCTACGAATGCCGGCAAATCCAACATAATGATTAATTTATCGCCGAGGCCGTCGGGAATAAGAAGAAGAAAAACGTGCCTGTTACTCGCCTGATGCCAGCAGAGCGATCGGCCACCAAGTTTTCTAAATTTACCACGCTCTAGTAGGTTGTTTGGTTTCATCTCTGGGTGAAGAAAGCGTATATCGCAGTTTCTTCTTATAATAATAATTTGAATCTGTTGGTTTATGTAATTACATATGAAACACACCGATTTGGATCGGCTTATTAATAAGTGGAAAATTAACGATGGTTTCTTAAACTAACCCAGCCTAGATCACCTGCCTATAATGAGATAATGATTAAAGTTAACTGGTCAAGGATCAGCGAGCAATTAGTCGTGATGGAAATGCTTGAGATTTATGTCGTTCGTGTGATGTTTCACTGCGAGACTTTCGTTTTCAACGGTGGATGATTAATATTTATGGAAATGCGCGTGAAAATCTAGACAAAACAATGCTGGTTTTGTAATATCTAAATAAGGAGTCTTTTTCACGAAAGATCGGTGAAAATTTGTCGTTCTTCGATATTCATTCACTTTGAGGTGTACCTCAAGGATCCGTTCAATCTCCCACAATTTAGGTTGAGCAGATCTTCAAACTCAAACAAGAATCATTTTATGAGGTTTCATTGTATTGAGTTCTTACAAAAATGCAGAACGAGGGATTATACTGTGAAAAAACTGGTAGTCTGCACAAAAACTACACCACCTTGTATTTTTTGGAAAACTACATTTATTTCATTATTTAACTCGAGAAAAATTATGGAAAGTCATAATTTGGAAAATTGCATATAAATCTCATATATTCTAACGATAACTAGTGTCTCCTATGCATTTTGGTAGATTTTTTGAATTTATTTGAATCCGAATTTAGCACATATTTTGTGAAACTTGTTCTTTAAGGTCGAAAAAATTTGTCATATGTTAGAGTTCTGGTTCAACTGTATTTTATCTAATTGTTTATTTAAAAAATTTTATTTGAATTTCTCTCATTTATTTATTTTTCCTTTCAATTATTTTCTCAACAGTATTAATTGAAAGAAGAATGAGATGCATAATTCACTTTACTTAGGACGGAAATAACGATAAATTAATTTTAGTTTATCATTTGTTTGAAATTTCGTTTATTTTTGCAGTTTTTTTTACGTAATCTGGTGGTCAGCGCTAAATAACTAAAATATTCATGAAATTACATTTCACTATATATACGCGTATAACAATCCACTGAAATAAACAGGAATATTCAGTATAGTGATTGGAAACAAATGATCGGAATAATATCGGGTGTTTTTTTCAGAGTGATAGAACTTTCGAGAGGGATAACTGTGATTTGACAGAAGGTAGAAGCCATGTTGTTTTGACATTTCTGTTCAGTAAGAATTGACAAATTATCATGAAAAGACTCACGCCGCAATAACGTTTACAAATTGCTGAAATTTATTTTCAAAATCAGTATTCTATTCGCCAATCTTATAGAGCACTTCGTGAAATTTATGGTTTACATAATCGTCCATCAGAGCAGCTTATTCGTCGAACTATCGATAGATTTCGAACAACATTTTCACTACTCGATGCAACGATAACAACAAGTTAAAGAACTGTACGTACAGAAGAAAATATCGCTGCTGTAAGTCATAGTGTTAATGACGATCCAGATTTGTCTATTCGTCGACGTTCACAACAAGTTGGACTCTGTGCATCCACCACATGGAAAATTTTGCGTAAAGATTTTGGTCTACACCCATACAAGGTCCAACTGGTTCAAGAACTAAAGCCATTTGACCAAAATAAGCGTCGTTTGTTTGCTGATTGGGCTCTAAACAGCTTGAAGGTGATCCACTTTTTTACCGTAAAATTGTATTTAGTGATGAAGCTCATTTCTGGTTGAACGGCTATGTAAACAAGCAAAATTGCAGTATATGGAGTGAAAACAATCCTCAAGAAGTTCTGCAGGTTCCATTACATCCTGAAAAATGTACTGTATGGTTTGCTTTCCACGCTGGAGGCATCATCGGTCCATATTTCTTTAAAAACGATGCTGAAGCTAATGTTACAGTGAATGGTGCTCGTTACAGATCGATTATTAATGATTATTTGTTTCAAAATTTGAATGGTATCCACCCAGAAGTGTTTTGGTTACAACAAGATGATGCTACACCTCATGCTGCTACCGTAACAATTGATTTATTGAAAGAAAGATGTGGCGATAACATTATTTCGAGAAATGGTCCAATTAATTGGCTTCCAAGATCATACAACATAACTCCACTGGATTTTTTTCTTTGGGGTTATGTCGAGTCATTGGTTTATGCTGATAAACCAGAAACAATATACGCTTTGGAAGCCAACGTAACTCGTGTTAATGATCAAATAAGGCTTGAATTACTCGAAAAAGTGGACCAAAATTGGTCTGATCGAATGTGGTGGATATATGCCGGAAATTATTTTTAAAACATAAATGTCATAAAAATGTCTTTCAAATAAAAAAAAATTGGCTTCAATCTTAATTTAAATGTGTTTATTTCAATTTAAAGTTCTATCACTCAAAAAAAACACCCGATATATTCCGCAACAAGTTTGGAGGAAAGATTAGTGCGAGAATAATCACCATGGTTCGATTATACAATGTGTTCTTAAAAATAAATGAATAATCAACTTTTATTGCTACGAGAAAGTTGCATGACAGCCTTCCAAATTACTTTAATTATTACAAACTATGTATTTCTAGTTGTATAGTTAGCAAAAAAATGCCGACTATGTTGTTAGCAGTGAAAAAATTCAGTAATTAGGTATTCTCTCACTAAATATTTCATATTCAATACCGCAGCTGTTGGAGATGATTAGTTTGTCCAATTTTACATATTCAGGATATTTTGTTCCAGAATTTGAAACTAATAATTCACAAATATTCAAAGAGTATGTCACATTCACAATTCATACAAGATTCTCAAAAAAAGTTTCAGTATAATAATAGGGCTGAACCGACCTAAAGGACCATCTTTTATTTACGATTTTATAACGGTCTACGGCCAGAGATTTACTCAAAGAACCTTGATATACATGTGATAAGGTCGTTGTAGCTTGTACCCCCATGATTCAATACACCCAACAGATAGTTCGGTAAAGCATACAAAAAATAATGATACATTTGATTGTATCCGATAGACATATAGGCTGGTAGCGAGCATATGCTCTTCCACCTGCCCTCTTTTGGTTACAAAACACCTGCAGATGGCGTGTGCCGTGTGCTGTTGCCGCTGGAAGACGGCTTGCTGGTACCCCTTTTTTAACCGAACAAAATACAGTCGTAAAAAAGATAAAGAGGTATCTCTTTCGTTGTTCGGCTCCAAACGAATGCTGGAATGTTTCCCGATATTCGAAAAGGTGAGCATGATGAACTTTTATAAGAAACAACGTAGAAATATAAAAATTGAAGGGTATGTAACATAGGCAAAATCCGGCAATGGGATCGGAAAATATGATCAATACAAATTTAATTGAGATTTTGAAGACAAAATCTCAATTGAAGACTGAAGACTAGATAAGTTATCGCGATTTAAGAACGTTATCTCAGATCGAGATATACCTAATGACGGGATGATTCTTGAATTTCCTTGTGGTTTCTCAACCGCGAGGGAATATTTCTCAAATATTTCGGAATTATTAATGAGCGGCTAATAAGCGCGTATATATGTATAATTGCCAAATAACGGTTGCCTCAACGAGCGGATGAGATGTTTTCTCTAGTTATGAGGAAAGCGAGCAAAAAATTTTTCCGATATGCGGCTGAAACCTTTACAAAAGAGCTTGAGTTGCGCAAATTCATATATGAAACGAAATTATAACTTTTTGCCGAGATATTGCAAATAGCTCAATTACTTGCGTTTTGAGCTGAATTGTTACCTTGTAATCAAGATGATTTCTAATAAGTTGAATTAATATATTGTTATGGATTGGTGGAAACGAATACTTTAATCTTCTTCAACCATTCACGCACGTAAATTTTAACTTAAAGCACTCAAAAGCTGATGTTTCTCCTTTTTGAAATCATGCATATTCTTTCTATTTTTCAGTATATTTTCTAATTGCCTGACCATCTCCATTTCTTTATAATAAGAAAGGGAGGACCGTAGAACATTGTGACGGAATATTTGAATGTAAGACAACCCCAAATTTCATGGACTATTTTTGTAAAATTTATTGCAGTTTCTTTAAATTATTGGAGTATAAATAACACTTGTTATTTCAATAAAATAATAAGAAGAGGTTCTTTACTTGATAGAAGGATACAAAATTTAAGCATCAAAACAGGTTTATTCTGTTAGCCTCCTATAAATTTTAATTTCAAAGAATTTTATTCTTTTAGAATTAAATTTATATCTTATAAGAACTGATTAAATTTAGTATACATATAAAATCAAATCTCATTATATATTATCGAAGATATTATTTCATTTCAAAATGTTTTTTGAGGATATACTACATGTTTTGAGAGATTTTTGAAGTAACTTATTTAAATATTCAAATATATTAAATATTTCAAAAAAATTAGTTTAGGAGAGGTTCTTGAAATTTTGTTTTGCATTTTTGAAAAAAGATTTGGTTTTCATAAATATAAGATCAGAAACAAAATTTTGTCTCCTTCAAATATTTATTTATTAATTTTAATTGACAATTTATATTTGTTGGATTTTTCATTACATTTCATTACATTTGATATTCATTATATAATGAGTAATGATTTTATATGTCTACTAAATTTGATTTTGAAAGTTTTTGAATAAAACTTCTTGAAATTAATATTTATAGGAGGCTAACAGAATAAAGCTGTTTTGATGTTTAAAACTTGTTATTTCGCTTTTTCACATTTACTTTTCTGATTAATAAGGAAGAACTAAGCAGAATGAGGCATAAAAAAAGAATATTTCAATTGATTTTCAGTACTATTCACTGTAGAAGTCTTACGGGTATTAATTTCATAAATAATTAGGAGTTTTTTGCACGTTCTTGACTTTTCTGGAATTTATGAGGTATTTAAACACTTAGATGTTTCCTTTTGATATCAAGAAAACCTGAAAAATCTGACTAATCGAAGAAATATCGATATCCCAAATCTTTAAAAAAAAAAAAATCTGAAAAATAATATTTTTAGGAATGATAAGAATCCTGAAAGTAGATGAATTTCGATAAAAAATCATCTATTTAAAATTTGCAAATCTGCACAATTTGCTTTTTGGTCCATTGAATATCTCAGAAAAAACGTAATCATTTAGATTAAAATCATATAGTTCAGTATGAAAAAAAATACTAGATTGATTTTTCTGAAAAATGTTTTTAAAATTCCCACGATTTATCACAATCTTCCTTAGTGTTAATTGGTAAGATGTTCAATTGCTTGGTTAGGATTCAGAGTTCTCTATAGTTGAGGAAATAATTAATTCTGATGACATTATGAAAGACATACGGTAGAGTTAGGATGTTTAATAAGGATTTATCCTTCTATTAAAAAAGTGAGGACCAAATAAAATATTTCTATGAAGGTTTGAGCTTCGTAGAATCTCCCAGGTGAGTATTCACTCTTGAATCATATCTTCCTGATAAAATAACCAGAATCTCAAACCTATTTCGACTAGAACATCTATCACCGAATAATCTGAGCACGCCATTACTACCAAATGTTAAAACAATTTCTCAGATAGGATTTTATCTCTTATCCATTATTCTACTCGTAAAAAAGGTCTCTGTACCACTTTCCAAGTAGGAGTGGCAAAAAAACAAGCGAATTTACATTCTCGATAACGAAATGCAGAAAAATGCGGAGATAGTGTCGAGTGAAGCCAGAGATACGGTGTCCCAAATAATATTTTTACCGTTTCTTATCTGAAGATTTTCGTGATGAGAGGAGATAACCTCAAAATTGGATGATCCAAAGGGATACAAATCCAGAATTTAAGTTTGAGAATATTAATGAACCAAATAATAATATCATAAGAAGAGGTTTTTCACTTGAATATTACAAAATTTGAATATCAAAACAGGTTTAATCTGTTAAGTCTCCTATAGTTTTAATTTCAAAAAATGTTATTCAAAAATTTTTAGAATTAAATTAATGTCATATAAGCACAGCTTGTATTTAATAGACGTATAAATTAAAATAAATATTAAATTAATTTAAATATTTGAAGGAGATAAAATTTAGTTTCTAAGCTTACAATCATGAAAACTAAATCCTTTTCAAAAATACAAAACATAAGTTTAAGTACATCTCAGAAAATATAATTTATTTGAAATATTTAATATGTTTAAGTTACTAAAAAAATCTCTCACAACATGAATTCCGCTAGAGTCTTCATCGGTCCTAATTCACATTTAAAAAATAAAATCAATTAACAACAATTATAACTGACCTCACAGTCGTGATAAGATTTTTTGAAATTAAAATTGTAGGAGACTAACAGATTAATTCTGTTTTGATATTCAAATTTTGTAATATTCCTTCTATCAAGTAAAGAACCTCCTCTTATTGTTTTATTTCACATACAATATATAATTATATTTCGGTTTGAATAAAACTCATTATGAAATATCAAGTGGTTTAAAGGAAACCATATAACACCTTACAGCTTTCTGTGATTTTTAGGACGAACATAGAATATCTTGTATTTTAAATATAGTGTGTTCAAAATGAGCATATCACGACTATGAGGTGAGTTATATTTGTTGTTAATTGATTTTATTTTTTGAATGTGAAGTAGGACTGATGAAAACCTTATCGGAATTCTAATGGTTTTTTGAAGATATAATACATGTTTTGAGAGATTTTAGAAGTACTTTATTTAAATATCTAAATATATTAAATGTTTCAAATAAATTATATTTTCCGAGAAGTCTTTAAAATTATGTTTTGTATTTGTTGGGTTATTTGTTCCATTTCATATTGTATATTGAGTTTTGATTTTATACGTCTATTAAATATAAGCTGTGCTTATAAAACATTAATTTAATTAAAAAAAAAAATTTGAACAAAATATTTTGAAATTAAAACTGTAGGAAACTAAACAGATTAAATCTATTTCGATATCCAAATTTCAAATAATAATAAATTGAAATTCACAGATATGAATGACCAATTCGTCGATATAAAACGATCGATAAAAAATACTACATCCTGATACATTCATTCTTCTTATGATGTATTTTATTCTCAAGATAGAAAATCCAACCGAAAATAAATTTCAAATAGTCAATATTTTAAGTTTTAATATAAAGTAAATGGAGCAATATTCAATTTAGATGCATTCAATTCAATATTATCTGTTCAAGTGCTGCAGCTCTTCTAATAACTCAGTTATGAAGAAAATTCGATACATTGTACAGTTTTTCTTTGATAAAGGCGAAAATGCAAGACAGTCGGCTGAAATGGTGTCACCCATTGCATTCAGATATTTGATATATTTCAAAAAATGTATCAATTTAAATTAATTTACACTGAAATAAAGAAAACAAAGAAAGCTCACACTCTCCCAACTCCCAACTTGTCACTGGGTGGCTCGTTTTCGAATTTAAGACTCTAGTAAGATTATCCGTACCATATGTATAACTATTAAACCATATTACTCTCCAGAATCTTTCTGATACGAATATTCTAGTATAAGTTTCATAAACATCCTATTTATCTAATGATAGATGCAAGTAATCAAAACATTATCGATCATTACAGTCTCCATTTACAACACGTTATGTTGTTTACCATAAAAGAGCGGTTTCGAAGGGGTTCCACACGATGATTCATCCTCGCATGCTTAAGTTAAGACTCACAGGCATACTATTGACCACCGCAGGTTCTCTGTTCTCTCAGACACGTTCTTCGTCAAATTCGATATACAGGCTGAACTCACATTCATATTTTAGTGCAAAAGTTTAATCCTGTAGTAATGATATATGTTACTCAAGAAGGGTGTAGTTGAGCTTTAAATTTGTTGAGGGATGGTTTTTGTAATGAATAATACATGGGATGAATAGGACATTCAGAGGAAGTCAGAGCCAGTCCGCAATTAACATTAGTATAATTTCCACCTGGCACGCTTGGTATGAGGGTGTTATGATACATTAGATATGACAAATGGTTTTCCACCCTCTAGCGCATTTCTCTCACCGGAGATATGTTTATTTTTACAGTGTTGTACTAGCAGGCACATCACCTAGTCACGCGTAAATGTTGAGATGACATTTTTATCAGTGATTTGCAAGCATTATTTCATTAGGGCCAAAGAAATCCATAATTTCTTTAGCGATTTATGTTGCGATCGATTTCTCGTTTGGTATCGATCAAACAATTTCACATTTATGCCCGTTTTCAAGGTGACATTTCACACTAAAAAAAATATTTTGTTGTTTTTTATTTGGTCCATTCAGTTGTGACTGGCGACTGAAATTTTGAAGGGTGTTCATGGTCCAGATACTGTAACAGCTAATTACGTTCAATTTGGGTTTCGACAACGCCAAAGCACACACGTCAATAATGACTCGCCAGAAACTTTATGAGAGCTTGGTTGGGAAGTTTTAATGCATATACCATATACTTCGGATCTAGCACCAAGTTATCACCATCTTTTTTCGCATTGTAAAACTTCCTGAGTGATAAGAAATCGCCATAAAGAGAAGATTTTAAAAATCTATTACTAGAGTTCTTCGCCAATAAGGACTAAGACTTCTGTGAGAGAGTCATTATGAAACTACCTTTAAAATGGCAACAAATCATAGAACAAAACGGTGCATATTTAACCAAAATCGGATATTCCGAAACAGTTAAATAAAGTCTTGAAGTTTACGCAAAAATAATGGAATTTTTTCCCCAACCTAATATAAGAAGAAACAATATTTAATCTCCCATAAACTCTACATTTCTTCAACTTTCTATAATTGAATAGAGACAAAGAGTGAATCAATAACAGTGTGTTCAATTAAACGAAATTGATAGGATTTAAGTGTAAGAATACTCTAAGGACTTTGCTCTCGGGAATGCAACAACAATCCAAAAATGTGTGACAGATGAGGTTATAATGATCAATAACCTACTGACAACCGCAAAACTCTAAACATCCCCAGTGACGCGTGATTCTATTATAAAAAGATCGGTATTATTATGAATAGACCTTGTATATGCCCTTATATGTTTACGACACCTATTCGTTGTACTCAAGTACCAAGTTTCCAGGAACCAATGAACAATAAATAACGTAATGAATGTCGATAAAAATGTCGGAATTAACCGAATCGAATCTCACGAACACATCACTGCCCTCTAATCATATTAACACAAACAAACCACCACACCGTACCCAAATCTAATCTACGTGATGAATTGCGTATCCTTTGTGCCCCAAGGCGAGAGATGAGCAACCCCTCTGGCCGGTACAATAGCCGACGTGGTACAGATTGTAACCTACCTTTTGACTCCTGGAATAGGATACACCCCGCATAATAGGACGGATTACGGAGTGCCCTGGGGCTAAATGGGGCGCCTGACATGAGTTATTCCAGCGTATTTAACGCCTTTCAACACGCCTTATTGTTCGATTGAGTGCAATCTGCTAGTAATAATCCCCAAAACATCATATAGAGGGTTTTGTTCGGGGGTGTCGATATTATAGAGAAAGATTATTCATATGGTATTGTAAGCGGGGGTCGCTTTAGGTGTAAATGAGGTGTTAGTACACGAGAAAAAGCCCTTCAGATATTTTACTGAAGTTTATTGTTTTCAAAATTTATTCTATTCACTAATAATATCTTGGAAATCGATAATCGATAAACTGTTTTATCCACCCCTTAAAGAAGACAGATAATCTATGACCATCGACTCTCGTTGTTTAAAGCTTATAGTTTATAGCCTAAAGGTTAATTTTTTGTATCAATGTGTTTGTTGTGATTTTAACATATTTGTAATTAAAATAACTTTTTCTCAGAAAATATACCACATTCAATATATTTGCTAAACTAATTAAAAAACTTTCAGGATCATTTCATGAAAACCTGATCATTTTACGAAGATTTTCGAATGGTAACACACCATCAATTTTTATGAAACATAATATATTGCAATTCTATTGGAAACAAACAATTTGTTTCGAATTATTAACAGCCTTAGATAGCTCAACTTTGAGAATCAAACATAGTATTAGTTATTGTCATTATTAACGAAACAAACTTTTCCTATATAAATCTTTGGCATGACTTCAACTTTTTTGATAGTGAAATTATTTCTTCTCTGAGTTAGTAATTAAATGATAAATAAAACAATTATTGAAAAAAAAATTATTTTATGATAGTGAATGTTAGATTCGCCAAATTTTATTTTATATTTTGTTCAAAACTTATCTTGTGGATAAAAAAATTACATTGAATTGAAAATAATGGAGAAATTTCCCTATAATATAGATATTTCTTGGGCTGTCTGCTTAATTCTTCACAATAAATTTTCTTAATTGTGCTTCGAATACACTTCCTCTTTAAAGTATCTAACCCATCAAAAAATATAAAGTCTGGAGATCAGGGCAACCACAGAACTGCAAAACAACTGCTCCATCTTTCTCTATATTTTTCATTATGCCCTTACTTGGGTTATAAAATATTTATGATATCCCCCATTTTGTACCACATGCACAATTTCAAAGTAAAGGGCCATATTTCTGGTAGCTGAACTTGATTTTTGAAAGTCGAGAGTCAGGGTAAGGTCCACAAGAGTTTTTGATTTTCACACAGTGTTAATTAAAAATGATTAACCGAAAGATGACATAAGGAATCTCAAGAAACATGAAACCTTCATTTATTAACAATTTCCAATTTCTTCGCACTCGTTCTGTCTGCTTTTCACCCCCTATAACACAAAAATAATAAACTTTCCAGCAGGAAACCCCACATCGACTTCCTGGCGAAGCCCCAGTAGCGTCTGTCCTAAATATCCAATACCGAATTCAATAAATCTAACAGCAGAGACCAAAGTTAATGAATCATCTCTCTCCTCTCTCCCGTCATCATTTCGCCGTCCAGAATATCTATTTTGCAAGTTTCCAGCTACTTCCCTCCAACACGCGATGACGTCTTGAGGTCAACCCACCGCCATCTATCAGCAGTCTACAGGACCGGGGGCGGACTACGGAGAATAAAGAACGGACTCCCTGAACCCGAAAAGAGGTCGATCATCTGTGGTTCAACGGTCGAAGCGGGATTTTGGTCATCCTTTGAGAAGAGGCGGTCATAGAATACGAGAGAATTGTCGTTATATGTTATTTCATACTATAGAAAATTCTGAATACTTAAGTCACAAAAATAATTTATCATATTTTTTGAATATTAGTATGTATATGTACCAAAATAGTTGCAAATTATTTGAAGAATGCATCGTTAAAAGAAGCTGCTAATTGCCCGTTGGAAATGATGCACTGTATATTTTATTCCTGCAAATTTGGTATTTAACCAGGCTTCAGTTAACTTACTTAAGATCCACCAGGCCAACCCAACAAAACTAGAAGATAAACACATAGATGTTAGATGTTGTTGCCATAAAATATTAAGAGAGATTCATGGAAAGAAGATCTTGTGATAATATATGGATAGAAGTTATATTAGGTTGAATAAGAATATTTTTAGTGCTTGGAAAAACGAAAGATAGAGTAAGATGTTATGAATAGATTCTACAGAAACGGAACATGTTATGCTGTAATTAAATGATGAATGATAGAAACTGTTGAAATTAGATCTGAAATAAGATGGTTGACGAAGTACTGGGTGAAACTGAGATAAATATAAAGCTTCTATGACAAGGAAAGAATAAGGTGAAAAAAGATCTACCCTTTTTTATCGTAGAAGACATCTATTCGGTTCTTCTTCACTTATCATATTTAAGATATCTTATATTTTGAAAGTATTGAACTAAGTTATTAGTTTTAAGTATTCCAGTTTATATGTTACATTCGTGTTCTGTTGGGCTTATCCGTCTCTGCTTACGCGAAAGAGGGTTACCGAACAGTCTCTAGCTAATCTATTTTCCTGCAGAGCTATGGGAGTGCCTCCCTCTGACTCGGGGTCAGGCACGATCTCAGGAGAGCACCGGGCCAAGATGGCGCCTGCCGTCAACACGGGTGGAGGCCCCCGCGTATTGATCTGAGTCTGCACTCGCTGTCTCCATGGTTGCATATCACATACAGACACCTGGCTCGCCAGGTCACCGCCTTCTATATCTCGATTTTCAATTTACTACCAGACGAGGGCTATTTTCACAGTTTGCATAATTTCCATAAATTTTACTGACGGGGTTATCCTAGACAGCTTTTTCAACCTTACTCTTTGAGTTCCGCACTTATTGATCATGAGGATCATTGAGAATATACAGAATTTAGTGAATTTCTGAACACACCCCGTTTGAGGTCACCGTAGAAATCGAACCACCTTTAACGAATATCATTAGATAAGACCATAAATGTGTTCAATATATATATTATATTATCGAGTATAACTGGTTAGGTACTAGATGTTTACTTCCTTTAGCTATTCTAAACATTGTTTTCTCTGAATTAAAACTGCTTGACAACCTGAAGAGTTTTATGTAGCGGAACATAATGATTTCTTCCAGCAATTACTTCCATTAAGACATTCTCACAATATCTCTTCTGCGAATGCACCGTTTATTTCGATCGACAAATCAATTCAGATAAGGAATTCAACAATCGTTCTTTCAGTGATACCTTCCACTGCATATGAAATTTCGAGATTCGCGTAACGAAAATAGAGTTATCTGAGTTTACATACGGATATCAGTTTCGGGAAACATGAAAAATGAGATTTAATAACCATTGTCTATTGTTCTGGCGCTCAGGAGCATCGAAAATCATTCATACTCGATAACTGGTACGTCCATCGTATCTTCGGCACGTCTCAGCCCTGACTATAGAAGAGACTTTGATTATGCTGTTGCAATTGTCATAATTCATGCTCATCAATAAGTGGGGTTAGATTCGAGCAAACAATGGGAAATTGTTGAAGATTGAGCAATTAATATTTGAGTACAATACTGGAGTAGTACGACAAATTGAATCAGGTCAGTTGGTGGTCAAGAACTAGATCAAATCAGCAAAACGTAGCATTATTTCCAAATCCAAAAACATCAAATGATCATTGTTTAAAAATAGCGTGAATTAATTGTGAAATCTTTATGCAAATTAAGATATTTTCGTGGGATCTCGCGATGTGAGAAATTCATCGAATAACTTACAATTTTATTTATACAGATCGGAAAATATGAACGATATTGAAAACATTTCGATATCGTAACGATATGATTTTCTTCGATGAGCACATGGTATTGATATAATAATTACGATATAATTGACCACGTATTGTTTTTTAAACGTCAGTTAGAGATGACTGTGGGAAATTCTCTCTGATAGTACCTTAGATTTCTCAGGATGATGCAGTGGCGTGTATCTTTTATAGAGATTTTGATGCCGCTGGAATTCATCTTTAAACATCTATCATTAAAATTGGGTATTGTGCGAATTTCAGTTAGTATAAGACAATACTAGGGGAAATACTTGAAATAACGTGTCATTTTATGAGATCTGTTCCCTGAACTACAAGAGCTTTCAGAAAATTTTTACAAAAACCAGGCTTTTGGAGTTAAAGAAGAAGAATGGTGGTTGATTGATAAACTATCGAAGATGACGGCTAGGAATGATAAATAATGCAGTCTACTGAATTCTGATTAATATCTCAACGGAAGTTGAAAATTTTTTTATGTATATTTCCTATGAATACTTTGTACATCAGTACTTCATTTAAGGTGGTAAATTTTACACGGTACATCCGGTATTTAAGATCGTTTTGATCTTATTTCAGAAGTTCGCCACCCGATCTTCATCGACGCACCTGCTTGCAAGTGAATCCTTGAATGTAAGCAAATAGATTGCCCGAACGTAAAACTTAGGCGAGTACGAGAGCCATTATCAGCAAAAATTCCAGCGTTAGTCAACCCAAAAAGATGGTATTCCTGAATAATAACTTTTTATCATTAGTAGCCCCATCGTATGATCGGTAGATTGGATGAAAAGCCAATAGAAGCGATTACGAATCATTTCATTGTTCTTCGGGTAAATGCGTATGATTTTATTCGCCAATGAATTCCCAACATCGTTCATACCTCAATTAATATAAGAGATACATTAAAAGAACACTCGCAGTTTTTGCACGCCAGAAAAACATATTTATGATATACATGTAGTCCCTCAAAAATTTAAAGTCTCTTATGATAGTTCTTTTTCATGAGCACATAGGAATTGAAGTATAGACAACAAAACTGACATGCTCCAAATTTTTCAACTGATTCTTCGGGTTGCTTCTCTTAAATTCGATAAAACGGATTATTTCCACTGCTAACCCTATGGATAGACAAATATTTAACCCTACTACAATTCACAAGTATTAAAAAATCGAAATAAATAATTCAAAGTCCCCATCTTCTATTTCAAAATAGGGAGCATCAATTCATTAAATTTGCTCCAAGAAGCTACTTTTTACTGACAGGAATCCTACAATAATAATATTTAATACTTAAGAAGAAATAGTAAAGGGTTGTGAAAATGTTATGGTTTTTCTATAGGTTGAATTTTCCCCAATTCTATCTCCATAGAATTTCTCGCCTATTGGCCAAATCATCCTCTGTTGAGTTCCACCCCTGTAATCGCCCCAATCCGAAATATACAGCAGATCCATAAAACACAAATTATCTGGGAACTACGGGTGTTCAATTTTCCGTCCACGGATTGCTGCGACAAAAGCAATCAGCCTGACAGCCAGTCAGCCCCCCGTTGCCATGACGATTCCGAACGTACACAGAGCAAGCGTGAGGGTGTTCGTGGAACGGGGCGAATTGTACACACATTTCCCCCGATTTATCTTATCAATACCGCCCCCTCCCCTTCAACCGGACACATCGGCACCAATTATTATCCAAGGCATTAACGGAATAGGTGTTCAACATGGCAACTGGAAATACGGCAATATCATATCTCTATGATCTTCAGAAATCCATTCCAAATAATCGTCGTATTTGGAAGACACACCCCTGATTTATTCTATTGTTTTCTATGTATAGTTCATGTAAACACTACACTATTCGATAGAAGAATCATTTTAGTTTCATCCCCTTCATTTCTATAGAAAATTTCATACGTAAATTGTGAAGTGTTAACGTCTTTCCTAATAAACTCACAAAATCCGCTAATTAACATTACTCAATTATGTTATAACCAACGAAATATATTTCCAAAACTTCAAGATTGCACCAATGTCATAAAAATGTCTGTTAAACCATTAAGTTTAGATCATAGCTTGTGTGTATTAGACCATCGAATAAATCCTTTCAATAATGGTTTCATATAAAGTATTAAGGTCGAATTACCTGAGTTATGCGTATATATTTTTCGCTTCGTACACGTTATTTAAATCGGGTGAACTCTATCTTGAATCAATATTTAAATGACGAACGTTGAACTTTTCTATGACACTTGTTAATTGTGCATTAATTCCTATTGATTTGTGATTTTCATTCAGTTTTTGCGCGCTCATTAGAAGCGCCTATCGTTTTATTAAAATGTTTCTGGTGAGCCGAAATTTATTTAAACCGATTGCATTAGACTGACGTTAAAATTTTAACTCTGTCGCAGTCGGTCGTCATTGGTAAGCAAGAGAGAATAACTTGGAGATATAACATTTGTAAGGAAGATCAAAAAGGAAAAGGTTTGCGAATGGGAAAAATCCTTCTCCATAGAATGGGGAAATATACTCATTAGAAATTTGGTGTTTTTGAATCTGCTATAGAGCTATCTTACTGCAATATAAAATGATATACCTATATTGAAAATTTACTATGAAGAGTTTTTTTAATATTACTGTTGATAGCTAGATAAGTTCTCCGAAAACTCTACAGAATTTAATCTCAATAAATATCTTGAAAACATTTAGAATTAAATTTTTAAACATGCCTCAGATTACAGTGTATCACTTTATAGTCATATATATTATCAACACATGTGGTGGTAATTAACTAATAAAGAATCAAAGGAAATTTTTTTATTGATTTTTGTCATTTGTAAGTAGAAGAAATATTTAATATTAGGGATACCTCTAAGAGTATACTGGCTTATCTTCATCTGTGAATAATTGACTATGGTTCGGGTTATTTTTGGAATACAGACTCTTCCTATCAAATCTATAACAGACACACCTCTTCTTGTTTCTCTTCTTCTGAGAACACATTAGAAATCTGGCGTTAAACAAAGGAAATGATTTGTACTCATCGCACAAGATAAAGTATATTTGTTTAAAGAAATGAATCACATACGGGTTCATATTACAAAAACGAGATGATTTGTTTATTTGCGAGACTATGATGGCATTATTCGAAAAGCATATACTGGTCGTGCGTCACCTAATCGAATGATAAGGGATTAGTATCTTCTGGTGACTGAAGTTATGTTGAGAAAATGTATTGTAAACTCAAAAAACGAAGAATGGTTCTTGATGATATTCTTATATAAGTTTGACATTGCACGGAAACATAAAAATTCGTCGGCTTCCCTACTAATCTTGTCCAAGAACGGGTTATAGCATGTTAATATGTGAATTATGCACTGTTCTATTAAGGTGTGAATTAGTGGTCATTAGTATTAGTACAATTTAATTGAATCTTTATGCGATATTCTGATTTGACAAAACAGCTTTCTACCTAGATGATGTTGCAGGAATCTCCCGCAAATCGATTAAATAAATATGAAAGAATGCGATTATCATAGTTTGCATTTCTCTGGAAATGGAAAGATTGCAACACTAAGATGAAACTATGAATGTTACGTCTTGGTAACACTGATGACCACAGAATTTCATAGTGTCAATTACACAATTTTATGATTAGATATAAGTAATTTGCATCATTTAACGCGTGAACTCTCTGGGCTATTTCGGATTTTCCTCTCCAGTGTTACCATCCGATTTTGAAAACAAGAGGAAAATGAGATATTCTTATCAGTCGCAACTTCCTCCTATTTCTAGAGTTTCTCCTGTTTGTCGGTCGGATTTTTGACATGATATTTCACCTCAACTTCCTTTGACGGAAATCATCTTTCCAGAGCGAATATTCCCTGGTGAACGACAGTAGTTAGTTCATCTGCGGCCTTATCTCCTGCCACTTTCGATCCAGATAAACGGGAATATCCTCGAGAGTAATCTTCTTTTTATCAAAACTTAGCAGTGGTTCAATTGTGAGAACTATTTTATAGAACTATCAATGCAATGATAATGATTATAAGGCAGCGAGATCGTAGACAAGAACATAATTCAGACTAGACATTCCGTCTGTTCGATAGTACATCACGTAAGAACCGTTGAACTCATTATAATCATATTTTGATTAGGTAAACTTACGATTTTCTGAACGAGTATATGAAACTTGTAATTGTGTCTTCCATATTTAAGGTCTGTTGAAGAATGTGTTGGATTGTTTTATTAATGGAAAAGAGTCATTTCGAAAGACTAATTTGATATTTTAAAATTATTAATTCAAAACTCTTCCTCTAATTTGGGAATTTATTCCTCTACAATCAATTAAGATGAAGATATTTCAATGATGATCTTTAAATAGAGGATCCAACTATCGCATTTAATTCTTTTTTGGTAAATAAACTATATTCCACAATCTGAATCTTCACAATCTATCAATATCATCAAGACCAGCTAAAATGTAAATATACCGGTCTTTGAATAAATATAATATCCCCTTTTTTACCGGATATTACAAAAAAGTTACAAATCAAGAAAAGAATTTTCGGAAAATTAAAATGTAACTGTTGACAGGCAATTCTCAAATTGTGATTCGCACCAATTCTATGGTTGTCACAAAAATCAAAAACTAAATAAGGCCCACTTTACCTGAGATGAAGAAGGATATAATCCATCACTCCGCTCAACATCACAGAATCAAGGCACTTGCGAAGTCACATAAAACTAAAAAACTATTGGAAGAAGATTCACAGAGGCACGCACCACATAAGGGTTAACGCTCGATGACAGCACAAATCGGACAACACTGCGAGAGCACAGATCTGAAGCTCTAAGTCCCTCTCTCGCTCAACGTGTGTTCCAAAGTGAATTAAAAAGTAAAAAGATCAACATCAAGTCACCCGGCAGCTTGAAACCGTCAAAGAGACGGGCTCTCATTGGCCCAGAGCGGAGAGTAGGGGATGCAGGTAAGATAGGTGGGCGAGAGAGAAAAAGATATACTCTCGGTAACGAAGCAGCGCGCTGCTCTATGCTGTCGCTTTGCGCTAGGTATTCTGTGAATTTGAATCCATTGAATTCGGTGGTCGCACCTACGTTTTCGTTAATGTTGCAGCGACCGTTTGTTATCGATGAATAATTATCTTTGTTTCGATTAATGATGGTATTTGGTTTATATTCCGCGACGCGACACAATGTTTAAGGAAACTTTCCACAGTGAAGATGATACGGCGATTTTATTAATGCATTTGATTTAATTAGGTGTCAATTGCGATAATTATTTTTTCGAAATTATTCTATGGGTTTGTTCCTCAATTCCAAATTGATTCTGTGAACTTTTTTCAATCGGTTCCAGATACATGAATACGAAAAACGTTTCTTTTACGCGCTCGTACCAGAGCGTCTATCATTTTCTTAAAAAATTATTATGATTTTGAATAGAAAATTGTGGATATTGCGTTTATATTCCTCATCAAATTCAGTGGTGTCCATCAGTCCGTTTCGTTTCGATAAGCATCCATTAAATTTAGCTCGAACAATACTTAAAATTGTTTAATAAAACGAGATATTTATAAAATCAGCAACAAATCTATTTTAATATAATACTAAATGAGGTTTTATAGGTATCCTATAAACTCTATGGTCACAAAGTATAAAATATCTACCTTGACACATATTGAAAATATTAATTAAAATTCTCCACAACGAAATCTGAATGAACTTATGATGGTACAATGTATTCTAAGTTTCAATTTGTTATAATGATTATTAAATATTAGAATGAATTTTAAGTATTATTTTATCACCATGCTAAAGCTCTTGAGGTGGAATAATTTTATGTATTTTATTCATTTATAATATATTTATTTTTATTCTTCTGTCGTAGAATTATTTTTAATATTATTTCGAATTTTTGAGTATACTTTGTGCTTTGTTTATTGAACTCAATTATCCAATAATAATTGATATCATCGTGAGCCAATTGAATCTGAGGAAACAAAGATTGAAAGGTATTTTGATTGAAAAAGCCTCGATGGGAAAACCCTGAAATATCAAGCTTTATATCTATAAAACTTGGCTTGGTTTGAGACAAAATTATATGAGCTTGACTTGGTTTTTTCAAGCCAACCTCAAACTAAGCTGCTTGAAACCAAGTCTAGCTCATGAATTTTTGATTATTTCTTATTTGGGCTCTGAAATCATGCGATCTAGACTGAGTGAATGAAGTACAAACAAGTCATATAAGTGGAATAGTTGCGAAAAAATTCAGGGGGTGATTCCTTGTCAAAAAGTAGGATGAGTCTTTCATATAAACTTCATTTTTTTGAGCCCCCACTGCTTAGTTACAGCCCCTTAAAGATGAGTATGTGAAAAAAATCTCAGAATGATAAGGCAGATCAAAAAATAACTGTAACTGAATCAAAACTAGTCATTTGTCATAACAAAATGACCTCTACGCTATCATGTAAGAAATGATTTTTTTTCTCAAAAACCTTGAATTTTAGCAGGAAATTACAAGAGACCTTGTTTGTTAAGAATGGATCAAGATATCCAAAATTAATTTTTTTATTGTAAAATAGGAATATGGAGAAAAGTTTATTGTGAAAGAACGTTTAGGGGTGGCTTTTTGTACCCCTTGCAATCATAGAGAAACAACCAAAATTTTTGCCTTCTCGCCGGTAAAAAATGTCTGCTTAATTATATTCTTGTCGGTTTTTATGTTTTTAGGAAAAAAATCAAAAACCGTTTTTCATGCGGCATCTTTAGCGGGCTGTATCTAAGCGGGCTCAAAAAAATAAAGTTTATATGAAAGACCCACCCTATTTTTTGACACGGAATCACCCCCCAAAATTTTTTTGCAACTATTCATATACACCTTGTATATTCTTTAACTTCAGCAAACCAAAACGTCGGAAAGCTTCCTAATTTCGGAATCTTTTGAAAAAATGACTCTTTGCACTTGTATGATAACTATTACCTTGATTTTTGAAAGGACTTGACACAGTTACGTTTTTATCCTCAGAAGACATACAACCCAACAGACCAGAAAAAATCATTTAATTGAAAATTATCAGGTTGTACTTTGATGTAGTCTTTCTGTATTTTGTCTCGTATCTATATATACATTTGAATAAGAACCTTGTGAAATGCTACCTCTCCACTGTTGAAAAAATTCATTTTAATACGCTCAAGAAGCTAATGATGTTTTCATCTGATGTGCCCATCATTATCGAGAACAATCCCATTTCTTGAGTCGTGTTTTTGTAGATTAATTTCAGTATGTTGATTGTGAAGCGACTTGCATATTTATTATTCAACGATATCCGATCTCAATTGGAATTTCAAGGCATTTCCCAAATTAATAATTCCATTATGAGAGGAAATATTACGTTGTATATCGTAATTATTATGTTATTATTAACTTATTGTGTGTGCCTATGTTTCATTAAAATTTTGTAAAAAATTTTAAACTTATATTTTCGGATGCATTCGCCATGAAGCAATCATTGCGTGAAAATGATGACAAATTAAAATTCCTGAAAAATGTTTAATGGAATGAAAAAATTACTACATTTTTAGACTGTTTGATTCATATCTAAAATGTTTCTAATATTGGATGGAATAGTCCGTTATTTTGAGTTAGTTTATTTCAGATGGAATATGAAAATTACTTATATTTATATTACTTTTATATCGCATTTTCAAATTCTGAAGTACAAGTTGTCTTTAAGGTTTTTTATATTATTTCCTAGGATTGTTAATTTTCTCTAGAACTTCGAAAATTGTTGAACTCCATAGGCTCGTTTGTTCATGTTATTGAGGTGCTCAAGAATTTCTATTGATTTCTAGTTTTTGTGCGCTATTTGCAGAGAACAGCGTGTTATTGTTCCGCCAAAATTTCTGCAATTTTCTAATTTCGAACTGTCAAACGGAAAGAGCTAGAGCCTTGGTCATTGATTGTCGCAAATACATTCCTCACATATGCAATATGCAATGAAATAGGAATGTTGTATCGTATTGTATTTGATTTTAAAACGTTATGGACTACATGCTAGCACTTCCAAGTTCTATATGCCGACTCAATTTGTATTATCATCCGAAACGAAATGAGGTGTCCAAATCCCCACTCCCCACGAGGGCTATAACTGTGTGAGAGAGAAGAGCCTTCTTGTCGAGTTATACACTGGATTATTAATTCAATCATAACGCGCATATCTTTTGATTGTTTCAATGTTCGACTGGACGGTCAGAGTTCTCTGTCTTATGCATTGAATATCCTATCATTAAAACGAGATTTTCCAAACCTGTATATGTGTATTATTAAATTAAAGATTCCTAACTGCTTAATTTCAAGCAGATAGGCTCAGCATTTTTAAGATTATAGGAAGCAGTTAACACAATGATCAGCGAAAATCTTTCTGACTTGGTTTCGACTTGCTCAATCAGGTTTATGCGATCCGACCCTGGCAATAATCGAAAGCAAGAAGAAGATCTGGAGATGCGTGCTGACACACCGTTTAGCTGACTTCATCCCTCGCCTTCCCGACAATATACATTTCATCCCCCTAATTAATTTACGCGAGTTTAGCCTCTAGGTTTCAGTGCCGTATTTCCGAGCAACTGCCCACCCTCGATTCTTGTTTCGTACTTAATAAATAAGGTTTCAACAGCGAAACTGATTAATTAAACAGAACGGTTCATTTTCTTTAGAGGAATTTAAGATGAACTTTTGTAGGAGTCATTGATGATACAAGTTTTATTATCTGACGCGTCTGGTAGTCCAGGAACTGATTATATCATCTTTATTTCGTGGAGCTCCTCGTTCAACTTCAATCTTCATTAGTTCCCATATGTTTTTAATGGGTCTAAGATCTGGTGAAGCTGCTAGTCATGAAATGGTTGTAACTTGGTTTTCTTGCATCCAAGCTTGAGTATGGGCTGAATTATGGCATCATGCATTATCCTGCTGAAAACGTTACCCCTCTGGATATAAAGCGTGATCCGTTTCAAGGAGAAAATCGTTCAGAATAGCACAATACTTTTCACTATTAATGGTACATCAACTATACAGAGAGGCTTAGCACCACGCTTAGATATTGCTCCCCAAACTATTATTTTGGTGGGAAATTTGGAAATTTGAACGGTAACAGGTTGTTTTGATTGAATTTTTAAGTGATTTCCAACAAGTTGGAAACAACTTTCATCCGATATAAAGACATTATTAAATTTGTCTTCTTGAAAACGTTGACAAAATTCTATACTTCGTTCCTTTTGAAAAGGTGTCATTATAGGGACTTTTTTTTGGTTTCCTTGATATGTAGCCTTGTCTTTTCAGTGACATACGAACCTCATATCCATACCATTTTTTATCCTCTTCATTGTCTCATATACAGCACTTTTTCCAAGTTCAGTCAATTGCACTAATTTTTCAACGTTTCGAAAACCTTTTCTATACAAATATTCTACCTGTTGTCTTTCATCTCGTTCCGATATTATTTCTTTAACTGTATACCTGTTGACAATCAACAATATTTGGCAAATAATGCTAACGTGCAACTTTGGCCATAGCCGACTATCTGCACACTATATTTTATTAGTTACTTTTGTCATAGAATGTTACAAAAAAGCATTATATTAAAATTATGAAAAATAATAAATTCCGTATACTTTCTAGACGGACTATAACTTAAATTTGCTTGATTGACGAGAAAAAAATTTAAACTAACATATACTAATTCAAACATGAAACAATTAATTTTTTATATCGAGCGTCTCATCCACTCGTCTTGCAGGCATCACCCTTAACCGTTAATCTCCTCTTGAATTCATGAAATGTTGAAGAATTTTTTTTTGTTGTGGTAATCTTATCGTTACCAAAGGGCGCAAGGTAGGTATGTGATCTTTGACCTATAGTTTTTGTTGTTCGTGGAAAAGTTATCTAACTTCATCTGTTTCTGGTACTCAACTGATGTTCGTTGAAGCTTACTAATATTGAGTTCTTTCATTGGTAAATTGACAGAACCATGAAAAACGGTTTTAGCAGGTCCATTATTCTTCTCTCAGCTAATAAGCTGTAGAAAACAAGTAAGGCCTTCGAAAGATTATCATTTTTGTGTCACTTCTAGCTTCTTCAAGTAAGTTCTCACAACAGCACCTCATCCCCTATATTCTCATTATTTCTTGATGGATAGAAGTGTCCAATTTTCCCAGTATTTTCTGCAATAATTTAATCTCGTTCAGCAGTATTTCACGAATTTCGAACTAAAAATCAAACATGGCAAAATATGGACAGCACAACATTGCCAGCAGTCTTTTGCGCTTTTGGCTGCTTTAGGCGATGTTCACCGACTACTGTCTACTCAGCTGACGATTTTTTTTTATTCAGATTTACAATAGTGGATCAACGTTTCTTCCATTGTCACGAATAGAGGCAGAAAATTCTGATTAATCTGCTTTAACAACTCCAAGTACCACTCGAAATCAGCGACTCTGTTTTTGGTTCACTGCTAGCAAACACGAAACCTATTTCGAAACCAGCTTTTTCATAGATGAATGTTTATGCAAAAAGAAGCCTCCACGTTCCTTTGATATCTTCAGAGTGTCTGTTATACATCAGAGACCCAATTAATTACGTTTTCTACTGAAGCTAATATCATGGTCCAGTGTAAATAATATTATACTAAGCTCTGTGTTGCCAAAGTACTCATCTGAGAATTGTTCCTTTTAAAGGGTAGTTAGCTCTTAGCTTATTCATCAGTTAGTTATTTATTAACCAATAAACATAATGAACATTTTTCTTCTATGATAAACCGTGTACAAGAAATTTCTTGTAGGACACAAACACATGAGTTTGTATCCTTCAAAGATGACAACGTTGTCAAGCACGGTTCACGTTTTTTTTCTTCAAATATCAGTATATACATTCCCAAGGTTAAATATCTATTTGTAGATTTGGGCTATTTAGGGTACATTTGGTTATAATTTATGGACAACATGGTTCGTCAATGGGAAATATGAGAAAATAATCAGAATTCTCATCCTGATGTTGCCTATTACAGGTAAGAAACACTTATTATACGCCTGTAGTGTGATGAATTTGAGTGTTACAATTTTCGATCTGGTTGTCTTGAATAAATAAATCCAAAGTTCTGAATCTTCTCGATTCCAGACTTCCCTTCCATACAACGAATAAAGAAAATCTTGACTTTAGGTTTGCACTTTCTGATTTACCTTCCCGAGAATTGATGATGTTGGTGTTAAACGCTATACGTATACGCCCCAAACAAAAGATGAGATCGGTGCCGTGCTTGGAAAACACATCTCCTACACATAAACCACGCTTCTCCATTATGAGTTCCACCCTAATCCAACATACACCTCTTTCAGCCACTCGCTTTTTAATAACACTAAGGTCAAACTAACTGGAGCATGAGTAGGGGAGGTTTTTTGAAGCTGTTGACTCCCGTGTGGATTACAGAGCCACACCGAGGAAAAATGTGTGATGAAAAAAAGGAACGCAGCAATAGATTTTTTACAGTACTTATTTCATTCTTCCCCTTATTTTTTGAAAGAAAAGAAAAATTTTCCATGGGAAAACTCTAACTTTCGAACGAAATGGACTAAGCACTTCAAATTGTTAGGGTAGATTTATGACCTAAATATCTCCAATGGGTTACTTCAATGAGTAAAATCTGTCTGATGGTTCCGCAGTTATTAACATTTGAAATTTTTTTTATTTTTCCAAATATTTTTGACATTAGAGATCCAACAGATCTGAAATTGGAAAGTAAAATAATGACGTGTATATTCATGCAAAATTTTGCGAGGATTTTTTCAGTAGAATATTAAAAAAATGTGAATAGAACAGCTTTGAGCACTACCGAAACCGAACAACAATTTCAGGATCGAATTAAAATTTAATATCGGGTGTTTTTTTTAAAGTGATAGAACTTTAAATTGAAATAAAACACATTTATATTAAGACTGGAGCCAATTTTTTTTTATTCGAAAGATAATTTTATCACATTTATGTTTTATAAATAATTTCCGGCATATATCAATCACGACTGAGGAACCGCATTCGAGCAGACCAATTATGGACCACTTTTTCGAGTAATTCAAGTCTTATTTCATCAATAACACGAGTTATGTTGGCTGCCAAAGCGTCTATTGTTTCTGGTTTATCAGCATAAACCAATAACTTGACAACCCCAAAGAAAATAATCGAGTGGAGTTATGTCGCATGATTTTGGAGGCCAATTAATTGCACCATTTCTCGAAATAATGTTATCGCCAAATCTTTCTTTCAATAAATCAATTGTTACGGTAGCAACATGAATTGTAGCACCGTTTTGTTGGAACCAAAATACTTCTGGGTCGATACCATTCAAATTTTGAAGCAAATAGTCATTGATCATCGATCTGTAACGAGCACCATTCACTGTAACATTAGCTCCAGCATCGTTTTTAAAGAAATGTAGACCGATGATGCCTCCAGCGTGTAAATCACACCATACAGTGCATTTTTCAGGATGCAATGGACAGTGCAGAACTTCTTGGGGATTGTTTTCACTCCATATACGGGAATTTTACTTGTTTACATATCCGTTCAACCAGAAAAGAGCTTCATCACTAAACATCAATAAAGAAACGACGCTTATTATGGTCATGACTTTAATTCTTGAACCAGTTGGATCTTGTATGGGTGCAGACCAAGATCTTTATGCAAAATTTTCCATGTGGTGGATGCACAGAGTCCAACTTGTTGTGAACGTCGACGAATGGACAAATCTGGATCATCATTAACACTATGTCTTACAGCAGCGATATTTTCTTCTGTACACTTCTTTGTCTTGTTGTTGTTGTTCAATCGAGTAGAGAAAATGTTGTCCGAATTCTATCCGTAGTTCGACACATAAGCTGCTCTGATGGACGATAATAAGTGCTCTATAAGTTTGGTGAATGGAACACTGATTTTGAAAATAAATTTCAACAATTTATAAATGTTGTTACGGCGTGAGTCTTTGCATGATAATTTGTCAATGCTTACTGAACAGAAATGTCAAAACAACATGGCTTCTCTGCACAAGGAAAAATAGATGTTAGTCCTGCCCTGCATAATCCATCGTTGCGGGATGATTATTAACTTTTGCAGGGCGTAGAAAGGGCAAATTGGATTGACCCATATAATACTCTCACGATACCGCAACTGAAGCTTCTGGATCATCCACCTTACCTTATTCATGTCCATTGAAAACAGAGGAGTTAATCCACTTTATTGGCGTAGAGCCAGTGCATAACTCGGCTGGGGGTTCATCTGGTCGTAAATTCACCCTTTATCCCTGTTCTCTGTAGAAAGAGACAGAAACAGAACTTTCCTGGGAGTGTTTCCAGTAGAGAATTACAGTTCAAAATACACTGGCGAGCAGAAAAAACAGGTCACTTGATCATAACTGGTCAAATATTTTTCTTAGTTTAAATTTTTACGAGAATCATGAAATTTCGGAAATGGTGGGGAAAAAAGAATTTCCCGAAGAAAAATGAAACTTTTTATTCGATTTGTAAAAAAATAATAAGCTTTTTTGAAAAATCAAAATAAGAAGGATAAGGATCATAAGGTTTGCCGCTAAAAAATGGCACTAGGAAAGATATTCAATAATGGAGATTTGTCAACATCTCTTCGTTCATTCAGAAGGATTTTACGGGCATTGTACCTGTTGATTTCAAGAAATTCTTAAAGTGTTAATTTAGAAATTTTGCTTTCGACCTGGATAATTTCATTGTTATTGTTGAAATCATGCCTGGATTCTTTAAGATGATTAGCATATGTCGAATTTACGGAATCCGATATGTAACTTCTTTGGTGTTCTTGGATTCTTTTCTTGAATGATCTACCTGTCTGGCCAATATATACTAAAGGGCAATCGTTGCAAGTCAACTTGTAGACTCCAGATTTATTTTCTTTATTTGTTCGATCCTTATTGTTTTTTATGTAAGTATTAAAGTTAAAAACCTTAGTATTTGGTAAATGAGTAAGATTTCTGAGTGGATTTGGCGTGGCATTTTTAGCTTAGGTTCATTTCACCTCGCTAGTCTGAGCCTTTTTGCCTCAGTAAAGATGGTTAAGATCGTTTTCTTGAATGTGGGGTAGGAATTCACCAGATTCAATTCAATTTCCTCAACTACGTCGATGTCCATTTCGTTGGTAGAGGTCCATGGTCTTCCAGACCATTGCAAAGTTTAGTCATTTTAACGACCTTCATTAAACGTTTACGCAGTTTATGAGAACTGACTGAAGCACCATAGACCTTTTGCAACTCTTTGTTCAATAGTTTTTTATTGTAAAAATCGGTATGCTCGAATGGGGCCGGCTGACAAATTAGGTGACAAATTACATTGAAGTTAGTATCATAAGAAAAAACAGTACAATAAATTTACGGAAAATATTTAAACCCCTTCAACATATGCAATTTGAATTGACAATTGTCAGAATTTTCCTCAGAGTAGGTTTCAACTTGAAACTGGGAAGAAACAATTGTAATGTTCACCATAAGCGGCAGGATCTGATCCTGGTGAAACTAGTAGGATGTGACCAGGCAGTTTCTCTTTCCATCTTCGGTATGCCGAAGACGCCTCAGCGTTCAATGGCCCAATAATACAACCCAAGTTGGTACAAGCACATCTACACAGCCATGCTGAATGCTCGACGCGTTGAATATGTTATTGTCACCGGGTACGTGATCAACCAAACAACTGTTATGCCTCCGCTGTCTCCTCTTTATATGATTCTAGAGATCGCCGATAATGGTGTCAACAATTCTTCGGGTTATTGTTTTCCTCGCCGCTAATGCTAAGACGCGATCCGATTCGATTCTCCGTCCAGAGAAGCGTTTCGACGACGTGGACACGGAGTTATTCGGATTTGCATACGGCGTGTGCTTCATACGGGAGAAGGCCGAAAAATGGTTAGCCTCGGGGAAAGATTCACGTACATGTTGATGGCTTGATGCAAGACTATGGGACATATTAGTATGATAGATTGAAATAATATTGTAATATTTTATAGCCAGATTTCAATTTTCAATACTCGGTAAAAAAATTATTATATTATATAAGGTATATCAGAAGCTTCAGCGTGGTCGATGATGGAGTATGCAGTGTTTCATCTCATTTAGAGATGTCCTTATTTACATTATGACAATTTCCTTTGTCCTGTGCGTCTTAGGCCAGCGACAATCACATCTTTCTATTTTAAATAATTCCACACTGTTCAACTCATTTCTGTCGATATCAGTCCAATTTTAATAATTTATTGCTTTGGATATTCAGCTTATCTATAACCACATGTGCATAGAAACCTTTTAGAGCAACTATGAATGACTTTTATTGACAGAGTGCTTAGCTCAAGACAGAAAAATTCTCGTTATAGCCTGTCAAATGCTTCATTTTACTTATTTTGTCAACCGACAAATAGCATTTTCAATCCATTTCGTTATTTTACCTCTTTTTGTTAGAAGGGATGCATTCAGACACATATGGTCTTAAGTTTTTAAATAGCCTGTAACACGCGTAAAATATTCATTATTTAGATATTATCACTCTTGTCGTTTGTTCCTGCGTTACCTAAGATTATCGCATTCATTATTATTGATGTAATAGTCGCCTTTGTCGCTTGTTACCTCTTTGGCTCAAGACTATCGCGATTATTAGTATTAACATCGTAATCCACATGTTGTCAATTGCCAAAGTATTGGCAAATTTAGTACATTTACTTTTAGTGTAATAATCATAATTTTAAATTGGTTTATATACTTACACCAAGAAGTATATTTGTTATCATTAAAGTGTTTGAGTTTTCTTCACTTTTTCATCGTCTTCGTTGTTCATTTTATAAGATAAACGAAGATAATTCATCATTGGGATAACTACATACAAAGGGCTCTTTAAAGATAACACTGTCACAATACTTCGATTTAGTCCACATCAAGGCAGTGTAATTAATCTTTACGATTAATTACTTTACTATTGTTTGCTATTTTAAATACTAAAACAATGAACAAAATGCAGCGGTAAATTAACCGCTGTACGATACATGTAGTATCGCTATATTTTGATGCAAGTTTTTTGGAAATGGTCGGAAATTTTCGTTGTATAATATATGCAACAACTAACTTCATATCATTACTAAGGAGTGTGAGCTATAGTAATAAAGAGTTCTATAAATCGAAACAGTGTAACATACATCTGTATTACAATTCTATACTCAAACAAACCCGATAAGGTTCTCTTGATCACTGAGGTATAATTGCATGCATGATTGTTGGTTCTCATCAGTGCAATGCAAAGCAATGACTACAAATATGTCAAGTACTTATATTCGCTATACACAGAAACACTAAGGTATTAATCATACACTCTTTCCATCCAGAGCATGCAAATATACATACAACACGTACCTTTGCGAGCTAATTCAAGTACAGAAATGTATTCCGGATATTTTCACGTTACAAACACAGAAAAAAATTTCCTTATGTTCAAGTCAGACCATAATATGCATATTCATATTTAAATAAATTAATTCGGCTGATCTGTACCAAATATCATCAATAAGGAGTGTGAGCTATTCCTTCATATCAATCAACTTAGGTGTTCTGCATCAGTATTCAGCTGATATGGCAAAATGTGGTATTCCATGAATAAAAAAAATAGTTTTGTTCACTGATCGCTCCTAATTTATCTATTAATTCTTTTTATTAACTAATTTTTTCATTTTAGTGAGTCGAAAAGCTTTTTATTTCACGAACTGGTGAACACAGCAATCAGACGTGACATTTTGTCCCGTCTTGTTGAAACCAGAATCTTTGGTTGAAGGCTGCGAATTCCTGTAAACTGGTGCGCATAGTTTGTTTCTGTCTCCACCTCAATGAAATGGTTTATTGACCTTTGTACCAAAAAAAACTTTTCAAAAATTAAGAAACAACTGGTTCATTCTATACTTTTCCATTTGATATTAGGTACCTATCAATAATTTTTGGTTGTTTTTGAACGGACATAAATCTCCATGAGATACAAATAATACAGCCACCTGAGAATTTTACCTGTTTGAATTCGAATCATTGAAAACAATGAATAAAGAATTGTGGGATTTTGTGTTCGGGTAAAACATTTGGTACGTGATAAAGCTACCTATTGGCCCTCCTACCAAGCCTGCACCTTCTAGATCGAGAGGGATCGTATGTATTATTCAGGAATTACAAGATTTATAAAAGAAGTAAACGACGTATATTCAGTGAATTTCAAGATTGTTTCTTCGTTTCTACTGTTCGGGCAATCTTTGAATAGAATTTCAATTCACATTGTTTTTTCAGAAATGAACGTAGAGTTTTGTCCGGTTAAACACTACTTATGGTGAGTTTTCTCTCAACTATTATGGATGTGGATAAGCTTAATCCACGTTTTATTTTGGATACTTTAAAACTTATTTCGAGCTTCCAGATTTTTTCTTATTTCTTGAGTTAAATTTTGATCTTGGAATATATTTGAATCTGAATTCAATACATATCTGAAGAGGCCTAGAGACCGAAATAGCTATAAAATCTGGGACTTCTCATTATTTTTATTTGATCCTTCATTTTGAGAATTTTAGATAATTTTAGAATAGTGGATTTTCTTGTATTTGTATATTTGTTTATATACATACTTATGGGTCGAAACCATTCAAATTTTGAAACAGATAATCATCGATCATCGATCTGAAACGAGCACCATTCACTGTAACATTAGCTCCAGCATCGTTTTTAAAGAAATATGGACCGATGATGCCTCCAGCGTGTGAATCACACATACAGTGCATTTTTCAGGATGCAATGGAACCTGCAGAGCTTCTTGAGGATTGTTTTCACTCCATGTACGGCAATTTTGCTTGTTTACTAGCCGTTCAACTAGAAAAGAGCTTCATCAGTAAACACAATTTTACGATAAAAAAGTGGATCAACTTTAAGCTGTTCTAGGGCCCAATCAGCAAACAAACGACGCTGATTATGGTCAAGTGGCTTTAGTTCTTGAACCAGTTAGATCTTGTATGGATATAGACCAAGATCCTTATTCAAAATTTTCCATGTGGTGGATGCACAGAGTCCAACTTGTTGTGAACGTCGACGAATAGACAAATCTGGGATCATCATTAACACTATGACTTACAGCAGCAATATTTTCTTCTGTACGTACAGTTCTTTGTCTTGTTGTTGTTGTTGCATCGAGTAGAGAAAATATTGTCAGAAATCTATCGATAGTTCGATGAATAAGCTGCTCTGATGGACGATTTTGTAAACCATAAAATTCACGAAGTGTTCTATAAGTTTGGCGAATAGAACACTGATTTTGTCTCAACAATTTGTAAACGTTGTTGCGGCGTGAGTCTTTCCATGATAATTTGTCAATGCTTACTGGACAGAAATGTCAAAACAACATGGCTTTTTCCTTTTATCAAATCACCGTTATCCTTATCGAAAGTTCTATCACTCTAAAATTGATAAATATTTTATATTGATTATATGTGAGGATATATATATCATTTTGATAGTTTTTGTATAATGTTTCAATATATATTATAGAAGTTAGAATATATAATTCTGAATTTAAAGTCATTTAAAATTACTTCTATCAAGTATTGGCTCAGAATCAAATTGTTTTTTAAATTATGAGTGAATTTCATATATAGTGTTAATATCCACAATATGTATTTTAAATATTTATTATTGGGGGCGAATAATTTCTGTTATGTTTTTCCGTGTTCCTGGTACAAATGATTATAGGTTTATGGTAACAATACGTTGATCATTCTTGTTTTATTTTGGATACTTTAAAACTTACTTCGAGTTTATTCGTTCCAGATTTTATCTTATTTTGTGAGTTGAATTTTGATCTCTTGATATAATCGAATATGAATTCTATACATTTTTGAAGAGGTCTAGAGACCGAAATAGCTATGAAATGTTGAAGTTCTCGTTCAATTATTTTCATTTGGTCCTTTATTTTGAGAATTTCAGATAATTTCGGTATGATGGATTTTATTGTATTTGTATGTTAATATACATACTTATATAGTTTTTGTTAATACATTTGTATAAATACGTTTCATTCGGGATATAAAGGTTTTTCCGAGACACTGAAAAATATTTTATATTGATTATGTATAAGGATATCATTTTGATATTTTTGTATATAGTTTTAATGTGTATTGTAGAAGTTAGAATATATAATTCTGAATTTAAATTCATTTACATTCAAAGTGAATGCAAATTTAAAATTTGTTTTATTAATATTTATAATCATCGAATTGATATCAATAAACCATTTCCTTTTAATTTATTCAAATTGTATTTATTTTCGCCGTTCAGTTATTGAAACAAAATAATTGAAAGTGTTGATCATCCATTAGTTGCACTCTTGAAGATTTAAATCCAATGTGAGTAATACTTGCAGAGCGGATATGTACTTACTTAAATTTGCAATTATAAACTCTTCTCTGAAAATCGTTCCATGCACGTACATCTCAGTTAGTAGAATTTGGAATCACATTGAATTTAAAAAGTAAAACACCATTAGTAATTACTCGATGAGAGAATTACTCTATGCGTAATTTTTAATTAGCTTTCACTGAGAAAATGTCACAGCTGTCTTAACTCGAGAATCTGGACACTTGTTACCATTCACTTTTGGAATGGAGAACCTCTTGATTAGATGATAATTTCTCGCAAATATTCTCATTAGATAGCATTTATCTCTCATTATAAAATATATAACATAGAACAGAATGCCATTATCTCGCCGAAATGTCTGTTATTTTAGAATTTTGAGCCGAAAATGAATTGGAATCACTGAGGAAGAATATGAGGCTAAAATCAATTCTGTCGGGCCATAAACGCGCTAACTTCCGAACAAAGAAGCGTTGTTACTTTGAAAAATGTTTTGGGATCTCAATATTTCAGCTGATTATGGGTAAAATCAGTTCAACAGTTTCGCAATTAATCACGTTTCAAACTTTTTCATATTTTTCCAATATTTTATAAGTTAGAGATTAGATCGATCTGAAATTCAGTTTCTGGAAGTAAAGTAATAAGGTGTGAGCGAATCAGCATTGAGTGCTACCTTAAACACTATAACATTCGAATGGAAAGAGATAGAAATCTGAAATATTCGGAGTAGGTTTGAAGTCTAAATATCTGCGTTGATTTATTTTTTTTTTTGTGAAATCACTTCTATGGTTTTGCAGTTATTCACACTCGAAATTTTCCTTTATTTTTATTGATATTTTTCAAACTACAAATTCGATCAAGCTAAAATTCCAATTTCATAAGGAGAATGGTACTTCTGAAAAATTTCATGAGGATTGTATTATTAAAAGACTGAAAACATAAACAAAAATTTTGTTAGCAGAGCAGAGTTGAACGCTACAAAAACCATAGCAACAGTCCGATGATCGAATTTAAATTAAGCATTTAGATATAAACTAACGAAGGCTAATGCAGAATTTTCAGTCGTTCTTTTCCAGATTTTTTTATTTTCGAATTTTCACAACCGTTTGATTTCATTTTCATATAACGTGTTAATTTTCTGACTATGTATTATTTTTTATTTTTTTAAGTTCTACAACCACTTTCTGATAACGAGCGAACCACTGATCACAGAATATTCTGGTGAAAATCTTGAATCTTGCATGACAAAATTGATATGTATATGTATTTCAACTTTCAGGTCAACTTAGGACAGTTATCAAGGAATACATTTCCTAATTTTCACACCATAAATTCTACTTATTTCAACTTCAAACTTTATAGAAGTTTATTCTAAAACCCTTACTAAAATGATTCATGAAATTAAGAATAATAAATATGGTCTAAGAAAAAAGGTTTCTATTTAATGACAATAATGAAATATTTCACTCTAATATCGGTTGTTTTTTTTGAAGTGATAGAAATAAATTGAATTAAAACACATTTAAATTAAGATTGAAGCCTAATTTTTTTTTATTTCAAAGATAATTTTATGACATTTATGTTTTAAAAATAACTTTCGGCATATATCCACCACAACTAGCTCTGAGGAACCGCATTCGACCAGACCAATTTTGAACCATTTTTTCGAGTAATTCAGGCCATATTTAATCAATAATACGAGTTACGTTGGCTTCCAGAGCGTCTATTGTTTCTGGTTTATCAGCATGAACCAATGACTTGACATAACCCCAAAGAAATTAATCCAGTGGAGTTATGTCGCATGATCTTGGAGGCGAATTAATTGGACCATTTCTCGAAATAATGTTATCGCCAAATCATTATTTCAATAAATCAATTGTTACGGTAGCAGAATGACGTGTAGAACCATTTTGTTGGAATCAAAATACTTCTGGGTCGATACCATTCAAATTTTGAAACAAATCATTATTGATCATCGATCTGTAACGAGCACCATTCACTGTTACATTAGCTCCAGCATTGTTTTTAAAGAAATATGAACCGATGATGTTTCCAGCGTGTAAAGCACACCATACAGTGCATTTTCAGGATGAAATGGAACCTGCAGAACTTCTCTAGGAATGTTTTTACTCCATATATGGCAATTTTGCTTGTTTACATAGCCGTTCAACCAGAAATGAGCTTCATCACTAAACACAATTTTACGATAAAAAAGTGGATCAACTTCTAGGGCCCAATCATCAAACAAACGACGCTTATTATGGTCAAGTGGCTTTAGTTCTTGAACCAATTGGATCTTGTATGGGTGTAGACCAAGATCTTTACGCAAAATTTTTCATGTGGTGGATGCATAAAGTCCAACTTGTTGTGATCGTCGACGAATAGACAAATCTGGATCATCATCAACACTATGACTTACAACAGCGATATTTTCTTCTGTACTTACAGTTCTTTGTCATGTTGTTGTTGTTGCATCGAGTAAGAAAATGTTGTCCGAAATCTATAGATAGTTCGACCAATAAGCTGCTCTGATGGACGATTATGTAAACCAAAAATTTCACGAAGTGCTCCTTAAGTTTGGCGACTAGAACACTGATTTTGAAAATGAATTTCAACAATTTGAAAACTTTGTTGCTGCGTGAGTCCTTCCATGATATTTTGTCAATGCTTACTAAACAGAAATGTCAAAACAACATGGCTTCTTCCTTCTGTCAAATCACAGTTATCCCTATCGAAAGTTATATCACTCTAAAAAAAACACCCGATACAACAAAATTCTGAATCAGAACAAACTTTACAGAACAAATTGACAAAAGTAAGGGTTGGGTTATTTAAAATTTGCATTTTTATTCGGCTATGAAAAAATAATTCATTAATATTTTTTCAGAATTTCGATATTATTAAAACCTAAACATTCACTTCTGGCCGGAGAAATGAATCTGATTAACCCAATTTTTGAGTACATTGTCGGTTGTTTGGGGCTCAATCTCATGAATGGCAACTTCGATTTCGTGTTTCAAGGCATCAATCGTTTCTTCATGGTTAGGGTAACACATATCTTTAACGGGGCCCCAACAAAAAATAGTCTTTCGAGGTAAAAATGAACTACATCGCTAAAGATGATTTTTCTGGGAAAATGCAAACTCTAGATGGCCCACCTTTTATTATAGCTTATATTTTGAATTAAGTATCATTCGTGAGGTCTTTTCTGGGTTTTCATACAAAGGGGAAAAATTAACGTATCAATTCTGTTCACGATGTCATGAAATTAAATGTCTTCTAGACAAGTATTAATTTTATATTAATATAATATATATTTTTAAAATACTTATACTGAATATTTTCTAGATTTTTGATACTAATATTTATTTTTAAATTAGAGCTGTGGCTAATTGAATTCAAATTCATAATTTATATAATTAAATTGTTATAAATAAAAATTTTTTCCTGCTTGAAATTCTTTGACTGCACTGCGATGACTAAAGAAGTTCTGAACCATCTTCGTAAATAATTCAAAAAACCGATTTAAACAATTAATCCGTCACTGTTTCTTAACAAGCACCGGTCAAGCGTAACACTCCATTGTCATTATACTTTTGAACTCTGCTCTTCTTCGCTTTAAGATAATAATAATAAACGGCCTCTTCATTAAAACGAGATCTGAAACAAGTGAGATTGTAAAATGTAACAGTTTTTTGCCTGGGTCTAATTTAAATACGGATAGAGTAAGTTGTTGTAGAACGGGAGATACCTGTTAATATTACCCAGAACACATTGTGGCATGATCTTTTGTCTTTTCCCAGGAAACAGGCTTTTCGTAGAGAACATTTCGAAATTTTCGTGGACATTAAAGCGCAATATTCGTGTTCTGTAACGTCCGAAATTAAAGTAATGTCCGCACACTATTCACTTTTTCTGAATTCTGGAGGTGAATGCTTTGTTAAATAAAATTCATAGTCCGAAAACCGTGTGAAATACTTCTGGATTGTTAATAAGCAAAGGAGATAAGAAAATTTAAATTTCGAGACAAAAAGTTATGATCTCTATGTTCATGACGAATGAGTTCAATTTGAAGAATCTAAGCATACATTGTTTCAGCAGTATTTTAATTTCAGTTCATCTGAATTTTCAACTTTTAAATTTTTAATTGCAAAGGAGATGAAAAAATTTAAATTTCAAAGAACAAAACGTTCATCACAAATTATTGAAACTTGAACACTTTGAGCATATATTATTTCAAAATTTTAAATAGCATACAGATTTATTCTGTTAACCAAATTTCAATAAAAAAAATTTTTATTTGAAAAATTTTAGAATTAAATAAATAAATGTCTCAAGAAAACACGTTTCAATTTAGTAGACAAGGAATTAACAGTTATTACACAAAGGGGAATAGAAGAATTCAAAGAAATATAAATTATTGATTAAGTTACTAAATAAATAGCTGAAGGGTACAAAATTTTGTTCTGTACCTTGTTTTATAAAAACCGAACCTATTTTCATTATTTTATTGTATATTTAATGAAATTGGGTTCCCAAAAATACAATTAAATCCTCTGTCGGGAAAAAACGAAATTATTTTCCTAAAAACCTTATATAATTGCAAAAAATGACGTTTATTTCACTTTCGGATGACAGAATACATAATTTTGTGTTTTTATTCATCATATGCAGTTTTTTGAGAAGCAATTAAGAAATTTGAAATTTTCAGAGGAAATCGACTATTAAAGAAGCGTGCAAAATCTCCTGACGTCAGTGCTCGTTTTCTCGAATTTTTTATGTGTATTTTGGATTTAAATCAGTAATTCTTTGGAAAATGATATTCAAATCAATTAAAAAATATATAGGAGACAGTATTTTATTTCCAAAAAAATGATTGTAATACAACAATTGTTTTACCACGATGTGGTTTCTTCAGTTATTTACCTTGTACTGGCCGATGGTGTTCAGTGTAACCGAGTTTAAATACATTGATGGGTACGTGACCAAATGATGGAAGAACAAGTCATAATAACTCAAGGTGTTTATTGGAGTTTGCCGCTAAAAATACCAACTTCATCAAAATGAATGATATTCTTGATTGCCTGGAAATATGTCTTGAACAAAACTACTTTCAATTTAACGAAACCATCTATATTTCTAACAATGGTTTAATATGGAGAAATCCACTCAGTTCAATTTTGGCTGAAATATTTATGGATGATCTAGATTCAAAAATACACCTAAATCCGATAAGCAAATATTTCCTTTATTGGTATAGATATGTAGATGACATTTTTTGTTGTTTCAAAGGCACCGACCGACAACTACATATCTTCACGATTTTCATTAATAAACTCCACCCAAAAAACAAATTCACAATGGAAGAAGAATCTCACAATAGCAAGACTAGATAACTGACATGCTTTTAGTATTTTTCACAAACCCACACATGAAGACATTACAATAAATAAAACTTCAAATCACTCCACCAACCAAAAGGTGTCAGCATCTAATAGTTTTATTTATATACTTATAATGTCCCTTTGAATTCAGATAACTTTTTGAAAAAATTAAATATTATTAAACAAATAGCGTCAAACAACGGTTACAACCCCTTTCTTATAGACAAAATGGTATCCAATAAACAAGAGAAAATGGCATTTAATCTCGTATACCTAATCATAAAAGAGGACAATACACAGAAATATTTTTCGTTATCTTAAGTTAATGTATTTGTTGTTGAATATTTCAAAAATATTTTCAATTAAAATGGGGCTTTAAAGACATTTAAGCATAAAATACAATAAAGATTGAATAAATAAAGGAAATAAATCTGCAGTCTACAAGTTGACTTGCCACGATTGCCCTTTAATATACATTGGCTAGACAGGTAGATCATTCAAGAAGCGAGTCCAAGAAGGCCAAAGTTATATATCCGACATTCAACATATCCTAATCATCTTAAGGAGTTCAGGCATAATTTCAACAATAATTATGAAATTATCCACGTTGAAAGCAAAAGTTCTAGATTAGCACTTTTAGAATTAGTACCATACTCACCTGACGAAGTCATGTTGTCATGACGAAACAATTGTTATGAAATTGAATAAATTAGCGGAAATTAAGTTGTTTTACTTTAATCATCGAGATGTATTTCCGACAAGTAGAGACCGATACAATCAAACACTTTTAGAATTTCTTGAAATCAACAGGTACAATGCCCGTCAAATCCTTTTGAACGAACAAACCGATGTTGACAAGTCTCCATTACTGAATATCTTTACTTAATGGCATTTTAAGCGGCAAACTCCAATAAACACCTTGAGTTTTTAATACATGTTCTTCCATTAGTTAGTCACGTACCTTACAATGTATTTAAACTCGGTTACACCATCAGCCAGTACAATGTACCTGAAGGAGCCACATCGTAGTGAAATAATGGCTGTATTACAAACATTTTTGTGGAAATAAAATACTGTCTTCTATATTAAATATTATTAAACAAATAGCGTCAAACAACGGTTACAACCCCTTTCTTATAGACAAAATGGTATCCAATAAACAAGAGAAAATGGCATTTAATCTCGTATACCTAATCAAAAAAGAGGACAATTCACAGAAATATTTTTCGTTATCTTATGTTAATGTATTATCTGAAAATATTGTTAAATATTTCAAAAATATTTTCAATTAAAATGGGGCTTTAAAGACATTTAAGCATAAAATACAATAAAGATCGAACAAATAAAGGAAATAAATCTGCAGTCTACAAGTTGACTTGCCACGATTGCCCTTTAATATACATTGGCTAGACAGGTAGATCTTTCAAGAAGCGAGTCCAAGAAGGCCAAAGGAGTTATATATCCGACATTCAACATATCCTAATCATCTTAAGGAGTTCAGGTATAATTTCAACAATAATTATGAAATTATCCACGTTGAAAGCAAAAGTTCTAGATTAGCACTTTTAGAATTAGTACCATACTCACCTGACGAAGTCATGTTGTCATGACGAAACAATTGTTGTGAAATTAAATAAATAAGCGGAAATTAAGTTGTTTTACTTTAATCATCGAGATGTATTTCCGACAAGTAGAGACCGATACAATCAAACACTTTTAGAATTTCTTGAAATCAACAGGTACAATGCCCGTCAAATCCTTTTGAACAAACAAACCGATGTTGACAAGTCTCCATTACTGAATATCTTTACTTAATGGCATATTGCCAGACAGGTAGATCCTTCAAGAAAAAAATCCAAGAACACCAAAGAAGTTACATATCCGATTCCGTAAATTCGACATATGCTAATCATCTTAATGGATCCAGGCATGATTTCAACAATAACTATGAAATTATCCACGTCGAAAGCAGAATTTCTAAATTAACACTTTTAGAATTTCTTGAAATCAACAGGTACAATGCCCGTCAAATCCTTTCGAACGAACAAACCGATGTTGACAAGTCTCCATTACTGAATATCTTTACTTAATGGCATTTTAAGCGGCAAACTCCAATAAACACCTTGAGTTTTTAAGACTTGTTCTTCCATTAGTTAGTCACGTATCTTACAATGTATTTAAACTCGGTTACACTGAACACCATCAGCCAGTACAATGTAAATACCCGAAGAAGCCACATCGTAGTGGAATAATTGCTGTATTACAAACATTTTTGTGGAATTAAAATAAATACTTCTATATCTATTTTTCAATTAAAATGAGTTTCCACCAAGTAAAGACCGAATCAATAAAACATACCTTCAAATCATTTTCTATTTCTTAGGTAAGAGAATGATAATCAATATCTTAAAAAAACTCTAATGATTCAGAAGAAATCATTAAAAAAAATTAAATTCGGATTCCTGTACTTAAAAAAACTGGATTGAATAAGCCGATGAATATTTTTGAAGTTTTCCAGTAATATATTTGTTCTTTGTGCTGCCCCAGAACTTCTTCATCCTCTTCTGTATTTCAATATCGCATTGTAGATCTCCAATGGTACCTAGGATCTCGTTTTCTCAACGAATTCCGAGAACGAATAGAAACAGAAAAGTAGTGTAAATGATGTAAAAAGTTTAACAACACCAGGAGATCTGAAAAATTTAATGAGATGTAAGAACGTAACAGTCGCTTGTATTTCGTCCGTACAGGAGATGGATGTGAACTCATTTGAATATCTTCACTTGCACCAGTAATGCGAGCGTAATTCAAACAATTCGTTATTCTCTATCGTGGTCGTTAATTTTTCACAGCGACCGAGTGCTGGAAGACTAAACAACGATGAATTTTTATTTTATCGCCATTCATAACAAGGTTGTGTCGAATTAGTTGAATATTTTTCCTAAAGTTTTTCATTAATATCTATGCTCAGATAATTATAGTCCGTCTAAAAAGTATCCGAAATTAATTATTTTTCATAGTTTCAATATTACTTTTCTCTGTAACATTCTAAGACAAAAGTAATGAAAAAAATAGGTTGTGCAGATAATCGGCTATAGCCAAAGCTGCATACCAGTACTATTTGCCAAATATTGTTGACTGTCAACAGGTATACAATTTATGAAAAAATGTCGCAACTAGATAAAAGAAAACAGGTGGAACATTTGTATAGAAAGGGTTTTCGAAACGTTAAAAAATTAGTGCAGTTGACTGAACTGGGAAAAAGTGCTGTATATGAGGTAGTAAAAAGGATAAAAAATGGCATGGATATGAGGCATAGATCAGTTTCAGGAAACGCTTGTCACTGAAAAGACAAGGCTTTTAAGGGAAACAAAAAAGAACCTTAATGAAACGTTTACAAAAGGAACGAAGGTTAGAATTTTGTCAACGTTTTCGAGTTTTCGAGAATGTCTTTATATATGATGAAAGTTGTTTCCAGCTTGGTAGAAATCACTCTAAATTTCCCACCAAAATAATGGTTATGGAGAGCAATATCTCATCATGGTGCTACGCCTCTCTGTATAGTTGATGGTACCATTAATAGTGAAAAGTATTGTGGCATTCTAAACGATTTTCTCCTTGAAACGGCACATGCTTTATATTCAGAGAGGTGGCGTTTTCAGCAGGATAATGGAAGATGCCATAATTCGGCCTAAACTCAAGCTTGGATGCAAGAACACCAAGTGACAACCATTTCAGGGCCAGCAGCTTCACCAGATGTTAGTCCCGTTGAAAACATATGGGGACTAATGAAGATTGAAGTTTAACGAGTAGCGCCACGAAATAAAGTTGATTTAATTCAGTCAGTTTTAAAGTTTATAGTTAAATGGAGATTGAAATTGAAAATTTATACTTAATAATTACAATTGAGCTCTGTTTTTTACGGGTACTTTCTAGACGGACTATAATATTTCGCCACCCATCTTCTATTTTTTCAAACTGAAAATATGATATCTGACACTTAAGATATTGATTACTGTAGTTGACTCTCTTTCCCTGATCCATAAAAATAGACTTTCTCGAAGTGAATCTTCAAAATACAAACTGTTGGGTTATTCTGAAATTAATTTCGTTTTTTTAGGAAAATGAAAGACAATTTTCATATAATGAATAAATATGTTAGTGAATTATATATTAGCCATTCTGCTCCAATACCTTTTGCCATCTTTCTGGTAGTAACATGTTTCCACGCTCATAAAATTTTTGGTCATTGCTGGCAAAAAACTGATCCAGGTGATTTTTGACTTCTTCATTTTGAGTAAAGGTTTTACCATCCAAAAAATTTTGCAATGACCGGAACAAATAATAATCCACAGGCGCCAGATCTGGAGAATATGGTGGGTGTGGTAGTGTATCACATTTAAGCTATAAAATCTTTTGGCGAGTGACCAAATTTGCCAAATTTGAGGTCTCGCATTATCTTGGTGGAACACTACACTGTTTCTGTTGATTAATTCTAGCTTTTTCTGTTGAAGTGCATCATTCAGTTTGTCCAACTGATGACAGCAGACTTCCGAATTAATTACCCGGTAAAAGCTCAAACAAAACGATTCCTTCAAAATCCCAACAAACAGACAGCATCATCTTTATCTGATGAATATTGGCCTTCGAAATGCTTTGAGCAGGTTCATCTTTTTTGCTCCATGATCTCTTGCGTTTGACATTGTTTTATACAACCCATTTTTTGTCCCCAGTAATGATGCGCTTCAAAAACGTATGATTTTCGTGACGTTTGAAAAGCGAATCACAGACGTAAACGCGACGACACAAATTTCTCTCCGTCAGAACATGAGGAACCCATATATCGAGCTTCGAAGTTAAACCCAGGCCTTTCAACTTGTCATAAGCAGTTGAATTCGATAAATTTAACCTCTCAGCGATCTCACTTGTTGTTATTCGCTGAATGGTATCAATTAATGCCTTTATCATGTCTTTATCAACATAAACGGACCTTCCGGAACGTGGTAAATCTTCGACACCAAAATTGCCGATCGAAATTTTGCAAACCAGTTTAGGAACTGGCGTACTGTCAACACATCTTCTCCATATATATCTGTAAATTCTTTCTGGCTTGAACAGCATTTTTACCTTTTCTTTAGTGAGAAAGTAAAATATGACGATGCTACTTATTGCTCTCCATATTTGAAAGGACACCAACCAAAAAATACTCTTATCAGCTCTCAAAACATATAATGATTATGCGGCTTAAGTGTGAAGTTGGGTTCGAAAAAATTCAATTAAATCTTCTGTCAGAAAAAAACGAAATCACTTTTCCGCACAACCTTATACAATATTCCATTCAGATCGCACAAAGTTTGCTAATAGATAACAAAGTGTAAAAAAGAAAGTCTTAAACCTCTTCACATTATAACTGATTTTTTCTAATTTGTCCGATATATCTTTTATCTCTTGAATCAAGTTTAGAAAAGAATTGAAACTGATTATTTTTGTGAATTCCATCAGAAACTATCATCGATTATATAAACAGAATCCAGAAAAGTTATAATATGAAACATCACCGAGAAAATCTATGAGAATGAACTGAAGAGGAAAACTTTCAATTTTCAATTCCGTGTAGAGGAAAATAGACCAAAATTCGTTCAAAATGTTTTTTCGAGGTTTGTAAGAAAAAAGTAATGACGCTTGATAAAAAAATCGTGTACTATGACGATATCACATTTTATGTCTGAAAATGTTGAATTTCAATATTTTTTCCAGGCTTATCACTAACTAAATAACTCAGTTTTATGTCAGAAAAAAAAATAAATTAATCCTTGTTTTTGAAAAATGTAAATTTTTTGACTGGATAATTTGAATAGTTATTTCGATCATGGAGATTATTCGGGAAGAATCTATTTCTACAGAAGTGACGAATTTTCGGAGGTAGATTGTTTAATAATTATGAACAGAGTGATCAAATATCATCATGATGACCGCTTTTCAACCGGATGTTATGAAGAGGATTATGATGATTATAATTTATTGATATATTGCTTTTTTGAGTAAGCAATTCTTCATTATATCGATATTCACTTTGTCATCATTGTGTAATATCTGTAACCAAATTTCGTTTACTCCAAACGATTCTTCATTCTGAAGCCTTGATAACTCTGATAACTATTATTCGAGGTAAATTTTTATTCATCATTAATTTTCCAGATAAGATAAATATCATTTAGCATATTCTTATCATAAGGATTAAGTTATAGAGTTTCAGAAATTGCTTCGAAATTGAATTTGAAGAATTTCATTTAACTGCCAAGAAGAACTATAGTAATACTGTATTTCATCTAATAATATATTTGGTAACTTTGCTAATTTCGAATGAGTCCTTGTCCTGATATTACCCAATAGATTATAGACTTTATTTGAATATTTATGCAGGGGTTGTACGTTTGTCAAGGACCGAATACCATTATCTTGAACAAAATCTGGTGATAAAACTTCATAAATCTATGGTACTTGAAACATATTTTTATTTCAATATGAATATCGATATAGATATGCAGGGTGTCTACTCTTAAAAGGACCAAACTTCAATAGGGGATCATACAAGTTATTTACAAAAAGAAATGTCATATAACACATGGTAGAAATGTTGATGGTAACTCTTCAATTTAACATTTCTTGATTTCACGAAATATTTTAAGTTTTTCCATAAAATCAATTATACTTCAGTTATCCTTGTAGCTTCATCAAATTTGACCACATATCTGGAAACGGCATTAAATTTGCTAAAGTTTGTTCTGTGTGCCAAAAAATTCTTGTTGCGGAAGTGGCAAGTAGATGAATTTCTAGATTCTGAAGTGAACAGAATCAGTTATATTTTTCCGATGGTCTTTTCGATGAAAAATCATAAATTATGAACATGTTTTCCTTTCAACAAAAAAAACCATTAAGTGTTCTTTGGAATGACATATCAACTTTTTTGCTGGCTGCTTGTCCTCTGCCATAATATCTTGAAACTCTCTATAATTGAATATTAAAGTAATAATAATCAACATTTCGACCATGTTTTATATGACATTTTTAGTGCAAATAACTTGTATGATCTTCCCTTCAAATTTGGCCCTTTTAAAAGTAGACACCCTGTATATATTATATTTGGAAAAGTAGCTTGATTACATATTAAATTTTGATCATTTAAATGTTTCACGTAAAATTCTAGGAGAATGTACCTGAATAATATACCTGATTAAGAATCCAGGTATCTGTATCATATTTAATGAAATATTTTTTCTTATTGTAAGAGTTCCTGGTTTATGAATATGAGTGTACTCAGATATTAAATTCTGAAAAAATAAAATTTTTACACTAAATATTCTCATTATACGAAATATTATTATTTGAGGAGAATTTTTCATGAAACAAAATTATGTAACGAAATAATTTTTGTATAAATGTTTGGAAAATATATAATCGTTTAAAATAGTTTCCATCAAGAAAAGACACCATCAATCAATTCCATTTATAAATGAATACCTCAGAAATTAATAACGACCATTCAAGATTTTAAACGAAGGTTTATTGTTCCCTAATTAAAATTTATTATTTCTCCATCATTTTATACTAATTTTTTTTTATTTAGGATACATTACTGATGGAAAAAAATTGCGGTAGAAACATATAAACCAAGATATTGATTTAACTTATTAGATGAAGTTTTATACAAACACATCTTTGATATTTCACAATTTACGTTAAGTTACATTTGCGTAAGTTATCCGTAAATTTTTTATATAAAATGAATCATAACCTTTTCAGTGATGCGCACTAGATTTTCATTTTATTTTTTATCAAAAAAAGAATCCACATACCGGTCAAAACTCATAATGTATATGATTACGCAGATAATTAATTAAAAAATGAAATTAAATTACATTAACGGTTTTTAAAGTCGAAATTTGTTCTCGAAAAATACTTCTATGTACATAGGATAAAGATAAGGGCAAAACTACCTGCTGTTTCTGAAGATTATAGGGTGCCCGCTTGAAAGGTCAGGGATTTGATATTGAGCTTCTGCAATTTTTCATAAGAAGGGTAGAACCGGTTGACGGTTGACACGTTACTAAACAGGGTTAATCTGCATGTCAAAGACTGTTTATACTTGTAATTCGGAGGGCTGGACAGTGGTCAATAGGTGACCCTTCCAGCGGGGGGTCCAGGAAATGAAATCGACCTGTGACCAAAGGTTTCACCTCTTGCTTACTGTCAAATTAAAGGGGAGTGTTGATATTTATTTGGCGATTTAATAAATTCCACTGAAGTAGCTGAATGACAAACCGTTAGGAGGTGATAAAGACCTGAAATGAGTTATATCAAACGGTTTTGTCAACCCAAGTGAATTATGATGACATTCTCTTAAGTGGTCGTGATTTGGAGGGGAATGATCCTTGAAAGAAAAACAGTAGAATCTAAGAGTCAGAAATGCTGCAAATCATATTAGTTGATGAATAATGTATTGAATATATTCTAATCGTATCATTAACCTATTGGTGTTTTTTTTCAGTTTGAAGATTGCCTTTAATATTATTAACATTTCTCTTCCTCTCAGAGTTCCAATATATTCTTCAATGCTAAAGACAAAGGCGATCTGTTTGGTATAAATCCAGGAGTTTAGAAATTAAGTTGTCATGAATACAGAAGTGTTTTTTTAGAGTGATAGAACTTTCGATAGGGATAACTGTGATTTAACAGAAGGTAGAAGCCATGTTGGTTTGACATTTCTGTGCAGTAAGCATTAACAAATTATCATGGAGAGACTCACGCCGCAACAACGTTTACAAATTGTTGAAATTTATTTTCAAAATCAGTGTTCTATTCGCCAAACTTATAGAGCACTTCGTGAAATTTATGGTTTACATAATCGTTCATCAGAGCAACTTATTCGTCGAACTATCGATAGATCTCGAAAAACATTTCCTCTACTCGATGAAACAACAACAAGACAAATAACTGTACATGCAGAAGAAAATATCGCTGCTGTAAGTCATAGTGTTAATGATGATCCAGATTTGTCTATTTGTCGACGTTCACAACAAGTTGGACTCTGGCAATCCACCACATGGAAAATTTTGCGTAAAGATCTTGGTCTACACCCATAAAAGATCCAATTGGTTTAAGAACTAAAGCCACTTGACCATAATAAGCGTCGTTTGTTTGCTGATTAGGCCCTAGAACAGCTTGAAGTTGATCCACTTTTTTAATGTAAAATTGTGTTTAGTGATGAAGCTCATTTCTGGTTGAACGGCTATGTAAACAAGCAAAATTGCCATATATGGAGTGAAAACAATCCTAAAGAAGTTCTGCAGGTTCCCTTTCATCCTGAAAATGCACTGTATGATGTGCTTTACACGCTGGAGACATCATCGGTTCATATTTCTTTAAAAACGATGCTGGAGCTAATGTTACAGTGAATGGTGCTCGTTACAGATCAATGATCAATGATGATTTGTTTCAAAAATGGAATGGTATCGACCCAGAAGTAACAAGATAGTGCTACACCTCATGCTGCTACCGTAACAATTGATGTATTGAAAGAAAAAGTGGTCCAAAATTGGTCTGGTCGAATACGGTTCCTCAGAGTTAGTCGTGGTGGATATAAATTTCATAAAATTTTCTTTCAAATAAAAAAAATTGGCTTCAATCTTAATTCAAATGTGTTTTATTGCAATTTTAAGTTCTATCACTCTAAAAAAAAACACCCGATATGTAGGCCAAACGTGGAAAGATTTAAAGAACATAGCGCCAGAAATATAACCCATTATATAAAATTCTTAAACACAACTCATAATTCACAGATTGAAAATGTAACAATACTACGAAACCCAGATCACTGTAGCCAGCTCGATGAAAAGTGATACAAAACAAAGTAAATTTCTTAGTTCATTTGAAATAAACTATCACAAAGTAACAAGCAGCTCATTGATCAAATCTTAGCTATTACAGAAAAAATTCCAGTACTTCATTATTTTATTTAGTTTTCCAAAACTAATTTCTTTTCCCGATGGGTTTCTTGAAGGACGACTATTTTCATTTTATTATGGATATAAAATTCCAAGAAACAGTACGTTCGCAGAATTTCTGTTTTAATTGAGTCGTGAAAGCTCGTTTCACGATTTAATAATGAGAAGTTTTGAGGAAAAACTCAGAAGTATTATTTGCATTTTCAGTAACCATTTATCGACCCAAATTCCATCAAGTTTAGAATTCATTATTGTATATCATTGAATCTTATTCAAATTATCCTGACACAATGATATAAAAATAATGGATCACATTTGAACAGTGGCAACATGACTAAAATATCCTCTAAAGATTCCTCTATATGGAAATAGTTCATCAGCAGACACAAGACTTCTTCAATTTCAGAAATGGAAGTAATTTATAGCGAGCTGGTGTGTTTCAGACATAGAAACAGCAGTCCAATCTGCTTTCTCGACATTCCTAACGAGCAGTAATTTATTCAAAATCAATTAATTTCCGGAACAAACAGAAACACGAATTGATTTTGTAACCAGGTGAAAAAGGAGTTAAATCTGATGGAACGTTTTGTACAGAGAGTGATTACACTTGTTTTGACGCTCGATATAGGTTCTAGTTATATAAAGGAGTTTTATGGATTAAGTAATTTGAAGACAAGGTTTAGGTCAATAGCAGCCCTATGATTTCGAAATGAAGAGAGAACGAAACATTCTCATATAACCTTTTTGATAATTCGTAAAATTCTCATGGTGGAACACTGAGTTGAATTACATTAAATGAGTAATATTAGAAAAGTTCTACATTTTATACATAAAACCAAACTCATACTTTTTACAAAATAAAACAAAGCCGCGAATTGAACATTTAAAGGCCCTCTTACGCAATTGTCGTAAATTCTTTCTGTCATTAAGTTGGAACAACTGTCCTCTATACTGAATAAACGTCAAAAGTCATTTAGTTAGTTTACAGTCTGTCGGTTTCATAAAAATTTGGAAAACTAAAAATCTAACGAAAAAGTCAGAGTCAGATTTTTCAACTCAAATAGGTTGAATCTGGTAAATATTGCATGGAGTATTCCGTTACTTTAAGATAGTTTATTTTTAAATGGAATGAAGTAAGGAATTATTTAGTTTTCTATCACCTAACTGAATAAACAGGACTCGACTTGGGTAGTGTTTACTACGTTTTCCTACTGCATAAAAAAAATAAAACTCAACTATTATTTCGGGTGCTTTTTTAGAGTGATAGAACTTTCGATATGGATAACTGTGATTTTACCAAAGGTAGAAGCCATGTTGTTTTGACATTTCTGTTCAGTAATCATTGACAAATTATCATGGAAACTCACGCCTAAACAACGTTTACAAATTGTTGAAATTCATTTTCAAAATCAGTGTTCTATTCGCCAAACTTATAGAGCACTTCGTGAAATTTATGGTTCACATAATCGTCCATCAGAACAGCTTATTCGTCGAACTATCGATAGATTTTGGACAACATTTTCTCTACTTGATGCAACAACAACCAGACAAAGAACTGTACTACCTACAGAAGAAAATATCGCTGCTGTAAGTCATAGTGTTAATGATGATCCAGATTTGTCTATTCGTTCACAGCAAGTTGTGCATCCAACACATGGAAAATTTTGGGTAAAGATCTTGGTCTACAAGATCCAACTGGTTCAAGAACTAAAGCCACTTGACGTCGTTTGTTTGCTGATTGGGCCCTAGAAAAGCTTGAAGTTGATCCACTTTTTTATCGTTAAATTGGGTTTAGTGATGAAGCTCATTTCTGGTTGAACGGCTATGTAAAGCAAAATTGCCGTATATGGAGTGAAAACAATCCTGAAGAAGTTCTGCAGGTTCCATTTCATCCCGAAAATGGACTGTATGGTGTGTTGTACACGCTGGAGGCATCATCGGTCCATATTTCTTTAAAAACGATGCTGGAATTAATGTTACAGTGAATGGTGCTCGTTACAGATCGATGATCAATGACTATTTGCTTCAAAATTTGAATGGCATCGACCCAGAAGTGTTTTGGTTCCAACAAGATGGTGCTACAATTCATGTTGCTACCGTAACAATTGATTTATTGAAAGAAAGATTTGGCGATAACATTATTTCGAGAAATGGTCCAAATTATTGGCCTCCGAGGTCATGCGATATAACTCCACTGGATTATTTTCTTTGGGGTTATGTCAAGTCATTGATTTATGCTGATAAACCAGAAACAATAGACGCTTTGGAAGCCAACATAACTCGTGTAATTGTGGTCCAAAATTGGTCTAGTCGAATGCGGTTCCTCAGAGCTAGTCGTGGTGGACATATGCCGAAAATTTTTTTTAAACCATAAATGTCATCAAATTATCTTTAAAAAAAAATTGGTTGCAATCTTAATTTAAATGTGTTTTATTTCAATTTAAAGTTCTATCTTTCTAAAAAAACACCCCATATATATATATATATATATATATATATTTTCGTTGAAGGCTTCGGCTTGTGCAAAACTGGGGGTGTGCCAAAAGTCCGTCCTCTCATTTAATAGTTTTTTTTAAACATGCTTATGCTTAGATATTTCTATAGATTCCAGGATGTCCATTTTTCTTCCCTTCGCTTCCAGGTTCAAAATTCCATTTCTGAGAAGATATGATTACTTTCGAAAAAATGTTTCGCGAAATTATGATTCCGGTTGAAGATTGATGTTCTTTGAACCTTTTTTGGAAAGATCTTCCAATATTGACAACTTAATTTATAAACTCCAGAATTATTCAGACGGTTGTTTTTTTCTTTTACTCTAACAAAGAGGTTGGAAATTTTATGTCAGAGTGTGAAAGTTGTTTTTATATAAGTTTTTGAAAATATTTGATCTAGTTTTTGCGAGATGGAACCAAAATATTTTAGTTTTACAAATTTCTGTCATTATTTTCTGTTTTGGAAGGGGGGTATATTTTTTGAAAATTCAATTCATAAACTCCAGAATTCTTCAGCCAGTTATTTTTTCTTTCGCATTAGAAAAGATGTAGGAAATTTTATGTGTGGATGTGAAAACTGTTTTATGTTAGTTTTTGAAAATATCTGAGCTATTTTTTGCGATTGGTCCGAAATATGTTAGTTTTACAAATTTGTTGTCATTATTTTCTGTTTTGGAAGTGGGGTATATTTGTTTCCGAATGAGTTGTTGTTTTTCTTTGTTTATGAGAGAATTTATGGTATTTGTTTCGAATTGACTGTTTGTGACTATTTGTTTGATTGTATTCAGTTCTATTTTCAACCTAATATTATTTAGAATTGAAAATGCTCGATGTATCATTGATCTGTAAAAAGCAAGTTTATGAATGATTTGAAATGAATATATTATGATATATGATACTCAAAACAATTCAAACTGGATGTTTTCTATAGATTTCTAATTTGTCTGAATCCATGGCAATCAGCTATTACTATTTGCAAATTTAATGTTTTTACAGTATTCTTTTGAAAACGGACCTAATTAATTCGTACTCCCAATAATAAAATTCCCTCTATGTAGCAGTATCTCTTCAAAGAATAGAGAAAAAAAATGTCATTTCTACCTCCACGAAAAACAGATTAACTACTGATAGAACAGTTGATGGATGTACCTGGGAAGTATTTAACAAAAGGGCAATAAGTTTGTGGACCCAGGCCAACAGCCACCCCATTAGTTAGACGTTGAAGAGTTGCTGACATTAAATGGACTTCTGAAATTCAGATTCCCCCAATTTGAATCATCGATTGATGGTGCTAACCTGGCGGGTGACTTGTTCTTTGTTGTCGCCACGCAGTTTATGGTAATGTTATTCCATTTTAGAGCTTTACCAGGTGTAAACCACTGAAGATCGATGACTAATTTCATTCAAATTCGGGAGGTGCCTTTTTCTACGGCAGGATAAAGAGGTCTAAGCGATCTGATAGCTAAATAAATCGAAAATATATACATAATAATAATAATTTTTGGTTTCCACATCAGTCGTAAACATTTAAGCGCCATTTCACATTATTTATATTTCAGTAATTTAAACAGCATTACTTGACTATTGCATCTATAGTTTTTCGTATCTTTGTCCGAGAATAAATACTCAGGATGAACTTTATGCTGACTTTTCCTGCTTGGTTCGGGCCAGGCAAAATTCTTGATTTTCATTTTGAACTAGTCACGAATTAATTCCATTTCTGGAGATACTTCTAGACAATTGATAAGTCTTATCTCAAAATGTTTTCCAAATGATACAAGCATTCAACTTGATAAAATCCAGTCTGAACACATCTCAATTGGTTTGATACGGAGCACCAAAAACCATCAATCTTCGATTCCAAGAATGCAGGTATAGAAATAGTGTTTATGTCTTGTTCTTAAACTGCGATAGTTAACATCCGTTGAAACTGTCCTACTTAAAACACCATGAATTATAATGACAGTAAGTTATAACCTCTTATTTGTTACAATTTCTTCTTGCTTCTGAATCACATAGAAAGTATATTCTTAAAAATAATTGCCTTCTCAATGCAGGACATAAATAAAAGTAGCTTCATCCGATTCTTATCGAAATTAATTTAGAAAAGTTAAAATTTATCCTTTATCAATTTCATCATAATCTAAAAGTCAACAATTCAACTTAAAAAACGTCGCAGAGATATAACGATTTTATTTTATCAAAAATTTTATACCATAGGACGAATTGGTAGAATCTTTCAAAAGTTAATAAGGGAATATCTTAACACGCAAATATTTCCGCACATTCGAATCACTTGTTAGAAATAGGAAATTCCCTTAATCATAATTTCGAAATTTTGAATATTGAAAATTAAAGCTACACTCTGAATTTGTTTGAGTTCCTAAAAATAAAAATGTAAAATTGTGTTGATGATTTTATGTCTATAAAAGGAAACAGTGTTTCTGAGATATTTTAATTAATTTAATTTCAAAATACTTTTAAGGGATTTTTTAGTCTAAATTTGTTATTGATCATAACTTTTTTCCAGCATTTTTCTGTAGAATAGCTATAGAATAAAAAATGAAAAATCATTCAAATATGGTTGTACTGAAGGTTCTACGAGAATGAATGCTTTAATAATTTTTTATACAGGTGCCCAAAAGATGCCAAAACATGAACAGAAATATGACGATATAACCCAACTTACCTTACTCCAGAAGTGCATTATTTCGGAGATACAGATTGTCTATCTAACGTTCATTTGATTTCAATTTTTCGAAATATTCTTGTAATAATTAGCAATAATAGTAATTTATGTGGTAAAGAATTCAAAAATTTTAAATTTATCTCTGTATATTATCAGTTATCAATTATTATAAAAATTATTTATGACAATCCAAAACCAATTTGAACTTTTGACACTCTGTATCTTCGAACATCCAATTTTAGACAGAGGTAAGATAGATTGTCATATTCTAGTTTTTCTGACCACGTCTTAGCATGTTTTCCGCTACTTTTGGACACATATTGTTAAGATACATTTCTATCTGAAAATCTGTAGTACTTGTTACGTCGAGAAATAGTATATCGAGACCTTGACAGATTTATTTTTAGGCCAAGTGTAACCTGTTGTTTTCACCAAGTGCTACGTAGCTACATAATCATCTTAGGCGGAAATGAATCAGCGTCATCGAACCCAAATCAAACGCTAGGAAACTCGTTTTACAGACAGGAAAATCTCAGGTCTCGAACGATAAAGTCGCAGACAGAACGCCAGCCCAGTTTTTCCACAGGAAAAACGCCGAGTCTAGTGATCCTATTTTAATCATGTGTACGTGCGCGGTTTTTCCTGTTAGATGTTATCACTAGAGATATCTCTTCGGGACCTGCGGACAGAAGCGGAAAATGCATTTCGACCTCTCATACTACGCATATGAAATATGGTTTCCCGAGATCGAATCGATATCCTATCGGGGGTGATGGCATTCCACTTTAGGAAGGTTATCAGGAACGGTGTGAAATTATTTCATGTCTGGGGTAATGTCGTCAAACTACCACTGAGGAGGAAGCGGTATCGAAATCAGTTACTTCCGCAACAATTATTCAGGTTTATATCTTTATAGAGCAGTAATCATTTCTTCACAAGAAAAAGTTATGCGCTTTATTCGAAATGCTCATAGATTACTTACTCTTCGTTGAACTAAATTCGAAAATAGATCAAATGAGCAGTAGACCTTTTACTCAATTATCGAGATGATTATTAATGAAAAATTAAATACTTACTTAACTCCATGTTTCTAATCCTTTTCTGAAAAGTATTATCTGTATGAAAATGTAAACATAAAGTTAACTTTTTGAAACTTAAAACATCGGGTGTTTTTTAAGAGAGATAGAACTTTCGATAGGGATAACTGAGATTTTACAGAAGGTGGAATTCATGTTGTTTTGACATTTCTGTTCAGTAATCATTGACAAATTATCAGGGAAAGACTCACGCCGCAACAACGTTTACAAATTGTTGAAATTCATTTTCAAAATCACTGTTCTATTCGCCAAACTTATAGAGCACTTCGTGAAATTTATGGTTTACACAATCGTTCATCAGAGCAACTTATTCGTCGAACTATCGATAGATTTCGGACAACATTTTCTCTACTCGATACAACAACAAGACAAAGAACTGTACTTATAGAAGAAAATATCGCTGCTGTGAGTCATAGTGTTAATGATGATCCAGATTTGTCTATTCGTCGACGTTCACAACAAGTGGGAATCTGTGCATCCACTACGTGGAACATTTCGCGTAAAGATCTTTGTCTACACCCATACAAGATCCAATTGGTTCAAGAACTAAAGCCACTTGACCATAATAAGCGTCGTTTGTTTGCTGATTGGGCTAGGGCCCAATAGTGATGAAGCCCATTTCTGGTTGAACGGCTAAGTGAACAAGCAAAATTGCCGTATATGGAGTGAAGTAATCCTCAAGAAGTTCTACAGGTTCCATTGCATCCTGAAAAATGCACTGTATGGTGTGCTTTAGGCGCTGGAGGCATCATCGGTCCATATTTCTTTAAAAACAATGCTGGAGCTAATGTTACAGTGGATGGTGCTCGTAACAGATTGATGATCAATAATTATTTGTTTCAAAATTTCAATGGTATCGACTCAGAAGTGCTTTGCTTCCAACAAGATGGTGCTACACCTTATGCTACTACCATAACAATTGATTTATTGAAAGGAAGATTTGGCGATAACATTATTATCGAGAAGTGGTTCAAATCATTGGCCTCCAAGATCATGCGACATACCTCCAATGGATTATTTTCTTTGGAGTTATGTCAAGTCATTGGTTTATGCTGATAAACCAGAAACAATAGACGCTTTGGAAGCCAACATAACTCGTGTTATTGATGAAATAAGGCCTGAATTACTCGAAAAATTGGTCCAAAATTGGTCTGGTCGAATGCGGTTCTTTAGAGCTAGTCGTGGTGGACATATGCCGGAAATTATTTTTAAAACATAAATGTCAAAATTATCTTTCAAATAAAAAAAAATTTGGCTTCAATCTTAATTTAAAAGTGTTTTATTTCAATTTGAAGTTCTATCACTCTAAAAAAAACACCCGATATATCTCAAACAGTAAATCGGTACTAGCAAAGTTGAGGAAAAGAAGATGGTCAATGCCGTATTGAAACAAAATACACATTCAAACAAATTTTTTCGATATCTCCATTCAACTGCAGTTAGTCAGTTGGAGAGCGTTAATCTTAATTATTAAAATATTGTTGAAGATGAAAACATATTTTCAGATTACTAATTTTGAAAATGTTTTTTAAATTTTTTCACTCTCCATCATAAAAAGTCGTGAGGACCATTCTGAGATGAAGGAATATTAAAATTACTAGGCAATAATTTCTGAATGTTTAATGTAAGTTTCATTAACAGTTTGTACAGTGTTCACAATTTTCGAGTTAATTTTAATTGTATTCGTTTAAACATTTTGTTTCGACTTATATTTTAAAAAATGATTAAGTTAATTTTTTCCAATGAAAATCCAACAATGAAGAGATCTGCAGAATCAATTAATTCTAATTATAAAAAAAGAGTGCAATATGTTTTACATGCCAATTTTATTCGGTTTTGATGTTCGAAACGGATTGTTGTAATATTTATTAATTCCAAACAATGTGCTATATTCCTGTTTACAGTGTGTCAAGTGGCATTAGCGCTCTGTTTGAGGGTTCAGCAGGTTCTCTATTGAATTGACCACTGGTCACTTGAACCCTTATGACTTGGCACGCGCTGGTTAACACAATGATTTATTCCATTCTATTCTTTGATTTGAGAACAATTATTCCATTGAAGTTAGAAAAAACGAATGGGTTATCGAGTATATTCCTCACCTATTCATATCAATCAAAATTATTCATGTACAGGTTAATTCAATGGATTTTTTCGAGTGAGCCCTTTTTCAGTGAATCGTTCATAATAAAGTAATATGGATTTCCGATCATATTACGGCCTAAACCAATCATCGATTACATATTTCGACAAAATCTGTACTTCAACAAGACAATATCTTCTTCTTGGACAGTATCAGTTATATCAATATTTTTTACTTTTATTTATTGTTAGGTTCTAGTCATGTGAATTTGCTTGAAAATTTCCGGGGATTTTCGTGTAGTTTGTTCCGAAGTAATGAAAATTTTATACTAGTTACCCATCAAGAACAAAATGTCCTCCTGCAATTCCATGAGGATTCTATGATTATTAAAAGAATCAAAACAAAAACAAAAATTTTGTGAGCAGAGCAGCGTTGAGCTCGAAAGAAACCAACAGTTTTACGATGGAGCATTTAGATGACAAATAACGACACAAAGGCAAGAAGATTGAGAATTTTGCGTGATTTAAAAAAACGCGTAAAGGATCCTGATTTCACGTCAATGTTTTTCACAATTTTTTAGTACGATATCTACGTCTCATTCAATAAACATCCCAAGGAATGTTATAATGCAATTAAGTAAGAAAAATTGAATTTTCAATGAACGTCCACCATAAAAATCTCATGAGATAAATATATCCACTTGGTATGAAACTATTAAAAATTTTCTTAACCATGCGAGACACTCAACAATAACATCTCATTCTTGAAATTCTTCAGATTGAGACAATTCAACATTCCAAGAAATCATCTCGACGTATCTATCTCCGAAATGATTTCACTCAACGGAAGGCGACTAGATAAAACTTTTGACTTACCATAAAGTAGCTCCGGTAAGAGGTTCCTCCTTACGAGATGCTGCCGTTTAATCGTCTCCACGTGCCTCAGATAACCGGAATTGTTACCACCAGCTGTCTCCATGGTTAATCACTTGTAGTCTCAATAAGTCACTAGTACAGATCACTGGTGCCCTTTTAGAATTTTCCCCGGTTGAAACCGATAATTCAAATTTAAGTTATCGTGATGAAATAACCGAATAAAAACAATACCTAACGATAACTCAACGAAAAATAAATAAAAGATTCAGATTTAATAATATTTTAACACTAACAATAAAAATCAATAAATTTATATCAATATAACGAAAATAATAAAATAATTCTTTCAAGTTCCGTAACAATTTTTTCTCGAAGATTTTTAAACGATTGAATTTTTGAATAGTAATTGAGGATTTTTCCTATTGCGTTAATATCACAAGTTGTGTTTAAAATGTGCGATGTGTAGTTCTTAGGTAGTCAAGAACGACTGACTACCAAAGATTCCAGAAGCTGCATCCTAGGGATGAAGAATCACATCCCACTTCAACTAATTTGCATAAAAAGGATGGTTTATTTAACATATCCTGAGAGGAAGAGGGAAAGAGCGAAAAGGGTTGAAATTACTAGGTAATGAGATTGCAAAGGGTTGAACAAGTGACCTGATTTTATGGTATGATGAGCAGTGGGGGTATTTAGTTAAATTTCATTGGTTAATAGCTGGTCCGTTCGTTAGTCGACATCCCTTCAGCAGTGAAAGGATGAATTTTCGAATTTATCTTTGTTTTGTGCGCGTTTAGTATTTGATTTTGTTTTTGATTAATAAAATGCATTTCATATATAAAACAAATGAAATATTTAGGTACAAAATAACAATTTTAATGTTTATATGAATAATTTCATCAGGATCATACTTCTCAGTACATGAACCAAAGAAAAGTTAAATTTCACAAAAGTTCGATATGAGGAAAACATTTCACCAGATTTCATCTCCATAAGTAGGAGTTTTTCCAGAGAACGCCCAGACAAGTCAATGATATTTTTGAAGGAGACATCTTTTCATTGCAAATTAGTAGGTATCCGATCATCCCCCCAAGCTGGGTGTCAATCCTCTCAAGAGTTTTAAATGCCAATAGAAGTGAAGTGACACACAATTTTGAAAGTTTGCAATTGAATTTATGAATAAGCCAGGTGTGAAAAACTCTGAAAGTGATGATTGAATAAGTAACTTCCTGAACGAATTTTAATTAATGAAATGTCGAAATTGCCTACCGTTCATTTTTAGATATAAATAGTGTCTTTATTCTCTGGTGTATTTTTTCTCTTACATTCTTTGAACTTTAAGGTGTTGTTTCATTACATACTAACAGTATAACCTGCGAAGATCTTCTAGAGAAATTAGTAGTGTCCCAGACACTATTAGATTTCTTCGAAAGTGAAGAAAATATTATCGACCTTTACTACACCTTATCCTTTGTAGGAAGTAATTAAAATTAGTGATTTTGTGAAGTGAACTGAGTGAACCCAAATTAACAACAGTGAAAAAGAGCATCGACATACTCTTCTACGAAAAAAAGGGTTTTCACCACAACGATCGATAAAAAATGAAACTCAAAAATTCTCTCAATAACCCAAACTTGTACAATTCACTTTGAGAAAGATAGACTTTAATCAAACGAGTTGTAGTATATTATTACCTCTCTATTCTTTCCAAGCATGGTTTTCCTGAAATCCGCTTATTAATTGACTTATTGTTCAATTATTATACTATTAAAGAATTCGTAAAGGTAGATCAACAACGGAAATGAATTTTCTAATTATAAAATATTAATGAAAAAACGTTTCGTACTAAACAAGTTTCAGGGATGTTTCCTTTTATCCCTTACAACTAGAGTGAAAAACTAAGAGAGTAGTTTTTGAGTTATTTTTCACCAGCTGATCATGGGAGCATAATTCTATTTTTATGGAATTCTTGATATTAAAAAAAATGAAAATTCCCTTCATTATGCTTCATATATGGGTTTGTATCTCAAAAGGAGGACCTCAAAGGTACTTTTTCCTAAATTATCGACCCATGTTATTTGTCGAGAAAGAATAATCCTTCATTTTTAATTTATGTTGAAAATCGAATATTTATCTTGATTTAAATTCAATTCTCCACGTATCATTTCTTCCACTGTATTTTGTTTTTGAATACATTCACAATGACCAAGTGATTTATGTGCTCGAACTTATATATACAAGAGTAAATACACCAATGCTACAATAGAATTTTGTACTTCAACGGGCCTGTCCATCCTGAAACCTTCTCACTTTCGAACGGAAAGATCTAAAGACCTCAAACTTTTAGGATAGGTAGGTTTGGAAACCTCGATATCTCGGTAAAGCTGATTCTACCATCAACTTTACAGAGAGGCGTAGCACCACACAGAGACATGGCTTCCCAAACTATTATTGTGGTGAGAAATTTGGAAATTTGAACGGAAACAGGTAGTTTTGATAGGATTTTTAAGTGATTTCCACCAAGCTGGAAACAACTTTCATCAGATATAAAGATATTATTAAAATTATCTTCTTGAAAACGTTGACAAAATTCTATCTTTCGTTCCTTTTGTAATGGTGTCATTATAGGGATTTTTTGTTTATTTCCTTGATATGTAGCCTTGTCTTTTCAGTCATATTCGGCCGGATTCTGGACATACTTTTATATTTCGTTAATTTCAAAAAGTGTTAGTCAATTTGCGAAACCCCAGACGCGTATTGTGTCGTCCTAAGGCCAATAAAGCCTTTAAATTGTTTCCTTTAATCTTACGCGGTCTTCCTGAAACTGGTCTATGCCTCATATCCATGCTGAATTTTATCCTCCTTATTGTCTCATATACAGCACTGCTTCGCAGTTCAGTCAATTGCACTAATTTTTTAATGTTTTGAAAAACTTTTCTCTACGAATATTCTTCCTGATTTTTTTATAGTTGTTACATTATTTCATAAAGTGTATACCTGTTGGCAAACAACAATATTTGACAAATAGTGTTGCCATGCAACTTTGTCCATAGCCGACTATCTGCACAACCTATTTAATACATTACTTTTGTCTCTGAATGTTACAAAAAAGAAGTATATTAAATTTATGAAGAATAATAAATTCCGGATACTTTCTAGACGCACTTTAGTTTGACAATCGACTTTAAATTCAGCATTTAAATAAAAAATAACGATTAAAAGGCTAATGACAAATTTTGTAACGATTGTTGGTGATATAAACAAGCGCGCAAAAGCTCCTGACTTCAGATCACCATTTTTTGAATTGAGGACTGTAATAATGATCATTGATGAACGCGAATTTCGAATAAACTTAGTCGTTTTGATTCCTAAATTTCAATAAATTATTCTCCAACAAGGTCATTTCGAGCATATTTCGGTAATTTGATCAATGTATTTCATCATGATTCCTTATGAAGTCGATAAGAAGTCGACAGTTTTTTGATAAATAATAAAACTAAAAATATTGTAATTAGCTTTTCGGTCATTTTGTGAAAATTTGCACCTATTTTGTGAATTACAATATTCCCTGTTGTATGTAAAACAGAACAACAATATTTATGTCTCATAATGGAAAAGGAAGAAAGAAAATATTGAACTCGGAAGTGGAAAAGTATAAATTTTTCAAATATTCATAATAAAATTACGTATAATATATTTATGCTGAGTTATTCAAAATTGTTGTAAACAACCTTATTATGGACTTATTGTATTCAAATAATTTTTTTTATTTCAATATTATATTGGTGCCACCTTTACTGGGTGTCTAAAAACAACCCAATAGGGATATTACTGTAGTTCTATTTAAAATAATTGTATGGAGAATACTGTGTTACTTCTTTCGTTGATTTAATCTATTATATAGTCCTAGTTTGAGGAACCTTGGTATGAAACATAGAGGAATAGGCTTATTTTTGTTTCAATACTTACAAAAAGCCCAAATTCAATCCTTAAAGTTGTATATATATATATATATATATATATATATATATATATATATATATATATATATATGATTGATAGCGAATTTCCATTGTCCTTATATCTTGGTAGAGACTTTCACCTTGCTCGTCACTGACAGCTCCCAAATTTTCCGAAAAAAATGATAGATGTGAATGGAGAAAATGAATTTTTAATGGCATTCGGGTACCAAGCGATTTTTAGGCATCTAATAGTTCATTAATTAACTATTGAAAGTTTGCATCCCTATTGTTGCCCATAAATCCCCATAATAAATGCCCATAAATCTCTTACTACACTAACAAATGAGTTCCATGCTCTGGGTTCCTGCCTGGTAAGCTTCTCTGTAAAATTAACCTTGTCCAACAATTTTCTGATCTTCAATAAAAATGCCTTCCTTTAATTTGTCATCAATTACCTGGGAAAATACTTGCTTTAACTATTTGAATCAATCACCATCTTTATTCATAGCCTTCACAAAGTTTTTCATCTGTTTAATGTGAAGAGGAGACAGAAGGACATTTTTGAGGTCTACAAGAGGTCTTAACTTAACATTTTTTGAGATCCCGGTGAAATACACTTTTCTATAGTCAAATATTTTGTTATATAATACTGATTCATTGCACGACTGTCCCAGAGACAAAGAAAACAGCAATATTTTGTGAATGCTTCGTGAAGTCGCAATAAAATTCCTATAATTTTTGAGTCCCCACATATATGCCATTTATACGTGTAGTTGTTTATTTTATCCATAAGAGTGCCCATATTTTCATAACTGGTATAGAGGGTTTTAAATTTCCATTATGCAATAATACAGCTTTGTAACTGTATTTAGACGAATCTATAGATAAACGCCACTCAGAAGGTAAATGCTCAATATTTAATTCCTGCATTAATCATCAATATCAGTACACGCTCACAACGAATTTTCCATACTGTAGAATGCAGAAAACGGAGCATTTATTTTTCTGAAATTCGTAATTTTCGTTTCGTTGTCTAATGAGTTCCATTCCTTAAGACGGGAACCAAGAAGTTCTGTACTGTTGCTTTGATAATCCCAAATCACGTTTTAAATATTTAACTCATTTTGAACAATTAAATGTGGATCGCCGGAACTTTGACCTGGTGTAAAAGTAGGGTCGGTGCACTTTTCTTCGGAGCTGCCTGATGTCTCCAATATCTTCCAAACAACATTTTGCGGATCTGAAGGTGCGATCGGCACTGGTGAATCTGCATTATGAGGAACAGGTCGTATTGCAGACTGCAAATTTGGATAGTCGATATTGTGATTTCCCTTTTTGCTATAACCTTCAGTCTTTGTCAGGCAAATATAGCAATCGTCTAAATGATGAGTGAGTGATTCTCACCATACCATAGGGACTGCAAAAGGCATGCTTTTTCTCTTCCCATTCATCCACTGTATCAATGATAGACTATAACTAACACTGCGCAGTCTTGATCTCCAATTGAAAAATTTAAATATCAAAACAGATTTATTCTATTAGCCTCCTACAAATTTTAATTTAAAAAATTTTTTATTCAGAAACTGGTAGAATATAATTGATGTCTTATAAGCACTGCTTCAATTTAGTAGACATATAAAATCAACACTCGTTATATAATATCAACACTCATTATATAATATCAAATGAAATAAAAAAACCAAACAAAATATAAATTATCAATTAAAATTACTAAATAAATACTTGAAGGAGACAAAATTTTGTAATAATCCTTCTATCAAGAGAAAAAACCCTTTTTATTATTTTACTCCAATTAAAACACTAAATATTGGAAGTAGGACTTCTTACATTTTCAGAAAATCTCCTGGCTTGTGATTCCACCATGAATTCTCCACAAATATAACAAAATTTCTCAGGAGAGATTCTGCAACTGTCTGTATCACCATTTTCGTCCTTAAAACTTTCTTATCTACACACAGGGAACCACCCTCTTCGAAACTCGACAGAATGCTTATTTTTAATCTTAATTTTATGTCTAATATTGTAAACAATACAGTTCAGGTACATTTTCTGTTATAAAATGCATTCATTTTAAGCGTCCCCTCATATAATTACTTGTTAATATAAAATGGTCTTATTGTACTATCGAAAAGTGTTACGTGTTAGGGATATTTTTCCTATTAGTAGAAGGCTATTTTCATAAAAAGATAAAGATCTGCTATGTGTTACAAAAATCTTGTCGACCAGAGTTATTTTACATCAAGGATCTATACTACAACTTTTGAGCGTAGGACCGGGATAACGTACCACGCAATTTGTAGGACAATGTGGCGATTAAATTAAATAAATATTAACAAAGCAACAGTAAAAAAATCAGGTAGTTAGTAATAGTTTTTGGTGACCTCGTTATTGATACATGTTGGAAGGAGAGGACTCAGAGCAAACCATACATTTTGTAAGACAAATATTTTTTTAAGTTAATAATCATCTTAAGATTTAGTTAGTGATAAATTTTCACGAACTGTCAAAGCGACATATTTTATCCCTGTTAGCTACCGCAATCGAGAATTTTTGTAAGGGAAGCATTTGGGCGTCTCATCAAAAAGAAGCTACTCACGAAAAATTAGCTTCATAGTAATAAATGGTAGAAATAGGCCCTGGATCCAGGACTATGGATTTTTCAACATCATAACGCATTTTCTCACAAGACTAATAAATCTGGCCAGAAACTCAACAAAATCCTATCGAACATCATATCGATATAGCTTTAGGTGAATTTTTCCTTTCAGAAACCCAAATTACTTCGAGGTGCTTGTTTTCTGTTGACAGAAGACCTAAAAAAGAAGTTGCATTGAGTACAGAAGTCGATTCCTGAAAATACGCTTGAAAAATTGATGTGTGGATTATTCATTTGCGAAAGAATATTATTTCGGAAGGAGCTTACTTTGAACTTATTTGGGTGAATTATATACACTTTGTTTTTCATTGGACAATTCAATTAGCCACTTTAGAGAACCTAATCAGCAACCATGATATAGAGTTTCAACGGTCAAAATTCATACGCTGTTATTATAAAACGACGTCAATCAAACACGTCGGTTGGGAAACGGTGGGAAAGGACATAATGACCAAACAGTGCCGAGAACAGTCGTTGATCTAGTTACCCGGTACTTTCTGGAACATCGCCAGCAAATGGACCCAGCTTGACCGTTGCAGGTAGCCTGAAATCCTTTTCCTGCGTGTGGAAAAATCGAAATCAGGGCAAAAGGGTTCCTCAACGGCCGAAATATCCATTTCAATGAACGATAAAAATTAGGTCGCATACTCCACTTATACCTGGACATCTTATGCGAAATTTTCTCATGTGGCCGTTGGTCATCCGAACTCTTTTTCAGGTAAGACTTTTTTAACGAATTCAATATCGCTTTACTATGACCGTTCGAGCGCGGACAGCGGATATTCCAGGGAGTACCTGCGGGACTCAGGAACTCTACCTGCAGGCTACACCTTCTGAGTTGACCCCTCGTGGGACCTTGCAATTTGATCTAATTTAAATGCGCCTCGGATATAAAGGGGATCGGGACAGTGGTCAGAAAGGAGCTGACCATTGTTTTTTGGGGTACTGGATGGACGGTTCTTACCTAGGAAGGATTCGTTCCTTAAGGAATTTGGCGGCGATTCAACCGACGTTAGGACCGTGTCCATTCCGATGGGAAGGAAGGATTAGTTTGGAATTGATTAGGCGTTTTTTTACCTACATATGTTGGAGACCGTTACAGTTTTAACTCGTACTGGTTCTATATAATATCGGTTGAAAATTTCAACTCTTGGATTGTTGCAATCAAGAAAGGGTCGAAAAATTGGTTGGAATAGTCCGCTACTTTGTCATAGTTCATTTTAAAAATGGAATAAATAAGGAACTACTTCGTTTTCTAGACATTTCATTATTGAGGATACAGTTTTGTAGTTTCAACTACATTTTCGAACAGGTACCTATTCATATAACAAGATGTATTTCAATGGTCTTTCATATAGGGTGTAGTGGTTATTTATAGTCTGACAACTCTTCTGTTATTCGTGTTTTGACAGAAATTTAGTTTAATATTTGACATTAACTAAATGGGTCTATGTAACTAAGAAATTTTGAAAACTTATATTCAAAGTGGTGAATCTTCTATCCAAACTGTTAGAGATTTTTGTGGAAAATTCAATAGAAATGAAATGCCCTCATGACAATTTGTGGATCAATTTGTTCGTGAAAACTGGATCGTTATTTAGTAAAACAACCAAGTGAGCATACCCCAAAGCATTGCTGCTGTAGCCCAGAATGTGACTGAAAATCCATCAACACCAACTCTTTATTGTGCTCAAGAACTGACCATTTCTCGCAACTTCTCTGAGGAGAATCTTGCATAAAGATCTCATGACCTAAGATGAGCATTTTCCCAGAAATATCATCTATAGCGATGAAGGTCGGAGGACTATTTCTTGTGGCGATCCATTAAAGATAAGTGCTACGCTAAACAACCAAAAACGACATATGCCTTGAAACACGAAATCGAAGTAGTCATTCATGAGTCGATTGAGCTCCAAACAATCGACAATATACTGAAAAATTGGGTTGATCCGATGAGGTATTAAAGTGACGTATATATTTTTCAATTCTACTTCCAAATACTGAATTTCAAATGTATCAAACCTGTAGTTTCAAGGATATTGGGAAAAATATAGAAAATATTTCAAACGTGAGTAACTGCGAAGCAATTGAACGGATTTTGTCCATTAACGAACTTAGCCAAGATATTTATAGCCTAAACCTCCCATGAAAGTTTTAAGGCTCTAACTTTTCAGTTACAAAGTTAGCGTGTTTACGGACGAAGCAGCCGGACAGAACTACTTTTGACCTCGAATTCTTCATCAGTCGGCCCAACGTTGTTAAAGATATTTTTCGGCTTAAAATGAGAAAATTACATGTATTTGGGCGATACGATAGCACGCTGTTCCATGTAACAGGCGTTCAAAAAGGATAACACATTTATCCAAATTTTCCAATGAACAATTTTAATATTTCAATTTTTGTCAAGTTATACAGGCTGGCCTCATAAAACAGTTCGGCCGCATAAAACAGTTCAGCCCATTGTTTCCGTATGAGTTTTTCTGGAAAACGCCTAGACAGGTCAATTTTTATTTCGATATTACGATCAACCCCCTCAAAAATGGGAAGTGCCTATTGAGGTTAAGTAACACATAATTTTAAAGATTTTGTTCTCCCATTTAGGAATATGCTAAAAAAATTCTGTCGGAAGTAGTGGATGAAGTTCATTTCTGAACAGCGTCTTTTGTCAACATTTTCTCTCATATTCTGTAACATTCCAGGTGTTTTTTCATTATATATATGACGAAGATCTTCTAGGCAAGTAGGTATTGTCTTAAAGACAATGCACTTCGTACGACCCCACAAAAAATTTAGAGGTGTCAAATCAGGAGATTATGGAAGCCATTCAATAAGGCTTCTCATTGCAATCTAGTATGATAAATTAATACTTTCAAATATTTTTGAGATTATTTTTCTCTCAAATAATAAAACTTTTTTGTTCGATTACGAAAAAGTAGTCTCACGCTATTATGAACACACGTTTGTGTGAACAACCCAATAGTGTGAACAAGAAAATATTCTCATTGTATATCCAGTAGTGTGAACAATCCACGATCTCGTTAGTGTGACTTATTACTTTCCTGTTTCAGCTTGTTGATAAAATCATGCGTAAATCCATTTGATTGATACGAATTTTATCTATTACGAGTTATCTTCCATCGCGAGAACTGTCTTTTAAAGTTAAATCTGTAGTTGAAAGGGCAAGAAATTTTTGAGTCTGTATGAAAAATTGAAGATCTTGGAAGATGATCGGCATGAGCTTAAAATTGCTTTAAAAAAATGTGAAATTGCGAAATCAACTATATGCTCGATTTGAAAAAAATCAAAATCATGAGTGTTGTGAACCAGAGTTAGCCAAATAAAATTTAAAAATGGACTTTGAGGAAAGCTGAATATTCGAAAATGGGAAAGCCTTAAACAGAGGAAATTTAATTTGCCTGTAATAGGGGAAATTATAAAACATAAAGCTCTTCAGATTCATGCTTGAAAAGTGGAAATGAAAAATTTATCACGCGTGATTGATGGCTGCAAGAGTTCAAGGTTCGTTATGGTCTTAGATTTTTGAAAATTCGTGGAGGTGCATAATATCAGCCCATTAAAAATTGAATTGCTTCAATTAGTAGAGAAATTTGAGCTCACTCACGGCCAGATATACAATACTGATGAAACTGGATTGTACTGGAAAATTATGTCTGATAAAACCTATGTAATGAGTCCTGAAAAAACAGCAACTCGGTCTCAAAAAATCTCAGCAGCGAATTAACTTCTCGGGTTGTGCAAACCCATCAGGTTCCCGCTCTTGATTATTGGCGAAGCAAAATCTCCAAGAGCATTCAAAAATTTCCAAAATCCCTGTATCTACAAAAATACAAAAAATGCTTGGGTGACAAAGGAAATTTTCAAAAACTGGTTCTTCGAATGCTACGTTCCAGAGGTAAGTGTTAATATGAAAAATGAAATGTGAGCAAGTGAGAATTTTTTGTAGGTAAAGCAATTTCTAAAATGTTCAAATCTTCCGGAAAAGGCAATGCTTCCTCTAGATAATGCACCCTCACATTCACCAGCTGAAAAGTTAAGAACAGAAGATGGCAAAATATTTGTGATGGTTTCACCTCCTAATGTGACTTTCTTAATTTGATATTGAACATTATCAGAAGAGTAACTCAAACAGAAACCCAATACATTCAAATACACCAGATCTGTAAGTAATGATAGGGAATATCCAGAAAAAAATGTGAACTATTTAAAGAAGAAACGAAGGTATTGTTCAAAATGACCACCACTAACCTCTACTACTTTCAAATCCTTCTATAACATTTTCAAAAATGTCTGGTGTCAGTAATTGGCATTCCGTGATGATTCTTTGTCGCAGTTCTACAAGATTTTCAGGTGGACTTCCATAGACCTTGGACTTTAAATGTGTTCACTCTATAGGAACCCTCCTGCCAAGCCAACGCCCTGATAACGTTCGTTCAAAAATTGTCGAACACGGATATCGAAATGTGGCAGCGCACCGTCCTGCTGAAATGTGCATTTTCTAATAGACTCTCGTCGTTTTCCAGAATGTCAGTAATTATTGAATCAATAATGTAGTCCAATACATTCAAATAAGTTGTTCCGTCAAGATTCCCATCGATAAAAATTGGTCCAACAATATGGTTTTCTAATATTCCTACCCAAACATTTAATTTTTATGGAATTTATGTATGTGTTTCCATGAATAAATGATATCACTCCAGTACTGGCAATATGTCTATGACTTCCCCATTCAACGTAAAGGTACACTTGTAAGGAAAGATTGTATTGTAAATTCAGTGTGGGTTATTATTCAGTAACTTACTAAATTGTTCACAAAACTGAGTCCAACGGTCAGGATCATCTTCATTTAACTGTTGTATCAGCCTTACCTTGTAAGGGTGAAATTTAGGAGCTTTCACAATTCAATGAACGCTAGATTTCGAAAGATTAGATGCTCGTGCTAAGTTCTTATAGATTGCCGATTTTCCATCTGTAAATGTCCCAATACTGTTATTTCAATAGGTTCATTTCGTACTGGACGCTCAACTTCGTGTTTCTTATTCTGAATGGTAGTAGTTTCCAATTTATTCATCAAATCTTTAACAAATTGGTGATTTACATTTCTTTCTGGATGATCGTTATTAAAATTTCTTGAAGTTAATCTAAAATTTTAGTGATTCCGATAGAATCACTAAATAATTAATAATTTAAGAATTTCTATTCTTTCTTCCATGGAATAGACCATTTTTGCCCGAGTAAGTCTCAAACCCTATTATGATGCAGAATCGAAGGACTGAATTATATTTGAGAAAGAATCTTCAAAAAAATAGTATACATTGTAATGAATTTCATGTGTTTCACATATCTTCCCATCATAAACGATAAGAAAATCGAATGTTTTTAAAGTTAAAACATTCAGAAAGTCGAATTGTTCTGCCATTAAATACACAAATTTGAAAATGTCAACTGCGATGTTTAGAGAACAGAAAAAACTTCTCAACTAACCATATCCAACACCTCCTCCCTATTCAAAAAATGGTGGGTGTTGTTGCCATCCTACTTTTTTCGGAACAATGTCGTCATAGAAATTCTTTCTCCCTAATACAGAACTTGAAAATTATTTTTGGATTCTTCAAACCTCTTAGGTTCTTGAGTTTGGGCGGTCCAACTGTCTGTTTAAAATCATCTTTTGACGGTAAGTTCAATTACTACATTATTTTGAGAATAATGAACCGATTTTGAAAATTTTAACTGGGTTGTGTATAGAACATAAATTACTTCCAAACTAACCAACACTCGATATTTCTTCATTATTCAAAAAATGTTGGGGGTTGATGCCACGTAAATAGAGTGTTTTTTCGGCACAAACTCATGATGTAAATTCGTCCCCCTGAAAAGAAAAGTTGACCTGTTTTTTTTAAATCTTCGAAAATTCTTCGTTTCTGAGTTCTGGGCGGGGGGTCAAATTTTCGTTGGGACACCCTGCATATAAATATCAAGATATTCTCGAAAATTACCATATAAACAGACTTAACCTATTATAGTATAATGAGAGGTAAATACTCAATTTATAGGAGAATAAAAAGTACCCATAAAGAAACCAAATTCCCTCAGCGAATATTCACTCTTCCAGATAATCAGAACCAAACATACAACCCATTTCGGCGCTTTATGGTAAACAGATGAATACATAAATTCATTATACAGTAGGACGGTCCTGATGATCTCCAAGATAGCCGAGAATTGGTTGATCCGGCCGCTCGGGACACCTGCGGAAGTGAAGTGAATTTTTTGTCATCTATTGTCTGCCCGCAAAACAGAAGACCTTGTCATCTAGTATGGGTCGTGCGTTACTTTAGCTTTTTATTGCCGCTTCTGTTGCCAAGGAACGTGAAGCGACATGTTATGCTTATTTTTCGAATATTTCGTTCTGGAATATTATAATTCTTTATCGTTATCATCGTGATTTTCGTAACACGCCTTGGGAATGTACTCTTAAGCCCATTAGGGGGCAAGATTGTCCGCTGCACTAAAAAACGTTCCATTATTTATTTATTACATTTATTATCGCCTTCAGGTTGGTTATTCTTGAGTGATGGAATCGAATACGTTGTTTGGTGAAATAAAAACGGAATTAAAAAATTTATAATTATATATATTTAACATTAGAAATAATAGGTTGGAAAAAAACATTATTCTTGCATGTCTTGGGTTGTTCGGAAAGCAATTTCGTTTTTTTTTGGAAAATGAAAGACAATTTTCGTATAATGAATAAATATTTTATTAAACTAAATATTGGCATTCAGGTCTAACATCTTTTGGTAGTAGCATGATTTTACGCTCATAAAATTTTTAGTCTTTGCTGGCAAAAAACTGACCCAGGTGATGTTTGACCTCTTCATTTGAAGTAAAGGTTTCACGGTACCAAAAATTTTGCAATGACCGGAAAAAACAATAATCCGAAGGCGCCAGATCTGGACAATATAGTGGGTACGGCAGTGTATCCCATTCAGGCTGTAAAAGCTCAAAAGCTTGGTCACTCGCCAAAGCGAGTGACCAAACTTCTGAGGTCTCGCATTATATTGGTGGAACACTGCACCTTTTCTGTTGAAGTGCATCATTCAGTTTGTCCAGCTGATGATGGTAGACTTCCGACTTAATTGTTGTCTTATTCGGTAAAAGCTGAAAAAACTATTCCTTTAAAATCCCACCAAACATACAGCATCACCTTTTTTTGATGGATATTAGCTTTCGAAATGCTTTGAGCTGGTTCATCTGTTTGCTCCATGATCTCTCTCTCTCAAAACATATAGTCCGTCTAGAAGGTATCTCATTCTGATAAAGTAGCTATTTTTCTATTTCCTTAAAACGACTTTATAACTTTTTAAAAGATACTTAAGACGCAGTTAACAGTATGCTAATAGAAACATATAAACGATTGAATTTTTCACCCAAATCTGTATGAAGTTAAGCATTGTATCTGACCTTTGCAAACCACCGCCGAAAAGAAATTCAATGCCCTTTTTTCGAAATAGTGAAATAATTTAGATTTTTCTAAATAAAAGGTGAGTCATCTAGAGTTTGCATTTTGAAGTAGTTGTTATTTCGAGTCTGGCAACCCTTCTGTCATTTGTGTTTTTACAGAAAGTTAGTTTAATATTTTATATTAACGAAATGGATCGACTTACGTTTGAAAACACTAGGAAATTTCAAAAACTTATATTCACAATTACACATCTTTTATCTAAACTGTTAGAAATGTACGTGAAAAATTCAATAGAAACGAAATGCCCTCATGGCAATTTATTCGTGAAAACTCGATCGTTATTTAATAGGTTCACTTTCTCATCCAGTTAGCACAGATGAACACATTGTTGCTGTAGTCCAGAATGTTGCTGAAGATCCATCAACATCAACTCAAGAACTGAACATTTTTCATACTTCTCTGAGGAGAATTATGCACAAAGACCTCGGTATGAAGACTTACAAAGTTTAACTCGTGCAAGAAGTGAAGCCCCGTAACCATCTGATGCGTTTCCACTTCGCTCAATGTGCTAATGATAGCATGACCGAAGATGAGGAATCAATCAACATTTGTGATAAATTTTAGGAATCAGCCGATGAAACAAAAAATATTTATATAAAATTAAAATCCTTTACACTCCGTTGAAAAAATGGTATATTTAAACCGAATTTAAATACTTACTTGATAAAGTCAAAATAGTTATGAAACTAATAAGACTCAGCGGAAGTTGAAATTGTTTTTATTTAATGAATTGCAAGATGAATTTCCGTCATGTAAAAACCGAAATAATCATGGAAACAAAATTTTTATTATTTAGCCAAGTTTAATGTATCGCTTTCAAAGTGGGCTCCTTCTGAAATAACATACTCACGCCACTGAAAAATCTAATCATAAAAAATATCCATTGAACTAGCAGAAAAAGTAAAAAAGTACTTGATAAGGTGATATTAAAATAGAATATTCTACCGACCAAAATATTCTTGTGAATACCATGAAGGTTTTTTCTTTAAATAATAAGAGGTAAGGTCGAGGTATATGGACTTCTCATGGTAACTTAGTCGAAATATAATCGTTGGAAAAACTTTTCAGGTAACCACTATAATGATTTATATCAGGTTTAGTAATTTCCTTTCTCTCTGGATGAATAAAGTTTCTTCATTATTTCTTAATATCATTCTTAGACATAAAAAGGAAATTTCTTTGTGGGAACAAATAATCGAATCTTCCACTTTTATTAGGTCAAATTTCCTGACTCAGATAAATGACGCCTACGAAATATTCCAAACAACTCGTACATCTTATTTCGCGCTGAATGTCAGAGGAATCGAATGTTTTGACATCAATTTTAGTTGATAAGAGGATTCATAATGCCTGACTACGAATTTGTCATTATACCGAAGGTATATACTATTCCTGATGATATTATTCTTGACAAAATCGATACTCTTATCTTACACAGACGTAAGTACCGTGGTACACAGTCTTTGTGAGATCAAATTTCGTATAAATATCTGATTTTTCATTTGATTGGAGTATTTTGTTACTACTATCATTTATCCAGTATACATGTGATAAATGAACAATAGTATTCTTCAAATGGATGAACATAAAAATAAATGGAAAATTTGTTTGAAGGGTTTTTTCTCAAATATTAGAAACAATAACGGGATCAATGCTCCAAAACTTTTACAAATTTAATATAAAACATCTCTTGAAAATGTTTCAGAATCAAATTGAATAAAATGTTTCAGAAATATTGTTTCACTTTATAGATACATAGAATTATGAACACACATGTGCGACAGTTAACCAAAAAGAATAAAAGGAAAATACAAAAAATTGACCGTGATCATCAAGCAACCATTATCCAAGACAGTCTGCTTTGATTGGATATTCAGAAATAACAAAATCCATCAACAAAAATGTTCCACATAGAATTATAAAAGTTCTTTTTCATTTCCCTTTTTGGAAAATAAAGAATCTTCAATGGGAACGCCCCATTTTTAAATTGATATTACTCACGCGTGGCCAACACTGTTTATTTGTGACATTAACAGTTGTATTTTTCAATGTCTACCATTTAATCGTGAAAAGGTACACACTCCAACAACGTTTACAAATAATCCAAATTTATTATGAAAAATCGCGATCGGCCACTCTAACTTTACGTGCTTTAACTCCAATTTATAATCGTCCGGATGAAAGAACAGTTGAACGTTTAGTGAAGAAGTTTGAAACAAATTTTACACTTCATGATGTTACAGTGGCAGTGAGACAAACAAATGCAGGAAGTGAAGAGAATATTGCTGCCGTACGTGAAAGACCAAAATTTATCGATTTCTCGACGTTCACAAGGCATCTAGGCATCTCCAGACGTTTTTGTGGCGAATTTTACGAAAAGACCTTAGTTTACATCCATACAAAATTGTTTTAACCCAAGGACTCAAACCAATAGTTCATTTAAAGCGTCGTCTATTCGGTGATTCGATTATTTCAAGAAATGGATCGATAAATTATCCACCTCGTTCCTGCGATTGAACTTCATTGGATTTTATCTTTGAGGTTACATTAAGCCATTGGTTTACAGCAATCATCCAGCAAATTTAGAACACCGAACGAGTAATTGCTAACATACGACCTAATTTGTGTGAGGGAGTCATGGAAAATTGGGTTCAACGACTTCATTCCTGCCAGCGTTTCCTTGGTGGACATTTAAATGATGTTTTATTTCATAACTAATGGTATCCATTGTACTTTATAAGGAATTACATTTTTCAATAATTTTCAAATAAATAATCTATTTTATTTACAAAACGAAATGGGGCGCTGTTAATGAAAGTTATAGAGCATTTCAATTAGCAGTAGATGAAATAAAGGTAAGGATTTGAAATTCTTACCAATATTCTATTTGAGCAATGACAAGAGATTAATATTTCTCAACTGGTTTAAAATTCCAGCAAAAAATTTCGTTAAGCCAAAAATATGTTTTCAATAATCAGTCAGAGTAACCTCAGGTAAGATTTTGTAATTAGTACAGATTTTGTTCAAATTATTTTCACATCTGCATCATCCTAATTTGGGAAACTCACAGATAAGAATAAAGAGAATGATAGGAAAATTCCTATTCTTGAAATTTGGACAGATATTGTTTAAATTTTATATAAAAAGAGCTACAAATTGTTCTTGAAGGTTTATAATTTCCCTGACAAAATGTTCCAATTATTTCTATTCTTTGTCTACATCAACTAATTATTTGATCATTGTTATCTAGAATTTATAGAATGGTGGGAAAATTTGTTTAGTTACTAATTGATAATTGTGAAAATGGCTTTTATGATTAATTACATCGGCTGTTTTTTTTTAGAATGATAGAACTTTAAATTGAAATAAAACACATTTAAATTGAGATTGAAGCAAATAATTTTTTTATTTGAAAGATAATTTTATGACATTTATGTTTTACAAATAATTTCTGGCATATGTCCACCACGACTAGCCCTGAGAAACCGCATTCGACCAGACCAATTTTGCACCACTTTTTCGAGTAATTCAGGCCTTATTTAATCAATAGCACGACTAATGTTGACTTCCGAAGGGTCTATTGTTTCTGGTTTATCAGCATGAACCAATGACGTGACATAAGAAAATAATCCAGTGGAGTTATGACGCATGATCTTGAAGGCCAATTAATTGGGACATTTCTCGAAATAATGTTATCGCCAAATCTTTATTTCAATAAATCAATTGTTACGGTAGCTGCATGAGGTGTATCACCATCTTGTTGGAACCAAAACACTTCTGGGTCGATACCATTCAAATTTTGAAACAAATAATCATTGATCATCGATCTGTAACGAGCACCATTCACTGTAACATTAGCTCCAGCATCGTTTTTAAAGAAATATGGACCGATGATGCCTCCAGCGTGTAAAGCACACCATACAGTGCATTTTTCAGGATGCAATGGAACCTGCAGAACTTCTTGAGGATTATTTTCACTCCATATACGGCAATTTTGCTTGTTCACATAGCCGTTCAACCAGAAATGAGCTTCATCACCAAACACAATTTTATGATAAAAAAGTGGATTAACTTCAAGCTATTCTAGGGCCCAATCAACAAACAAACGACGCTTATTATCGTCAAGTGACTTTAGATCTTAAACTAGTTGGATCTTGTATGGGTGTAGACCAAGATCTAAATATTGTCCATCTCTGCTTTCTACTTTTCCCCACCTCTCAGGCAACTTCCGAATCTCGTGTTGGAAATACTTCTTGTCTTTTGAGGCGATCCAATTTTGAAGCCAATTTTGGATTTCTTCGAAAGAAGTAAAGCGTTGACCCGCAAAAATCGTGCTGCATCCGTCTAATTCATCTTTTGAAATTGGACTAAATTAATTTGTTTTCTAAATACAATAATAGAGATTTTAAGCTTATAAATAATCATAAATTTATGAGTCTTGGTCGGAAAAATTATACTCACTGGCGTCTTCTGGCTAAGTTAGAACATCTTGGAATTAGGGCAGGTCTTCTGAGCTGAATTAAATCTTTTTGGTCCAATCGTAGGTTTCGTATGAGACTAGGCGATGTTTTCGCTTCCGTGGAATGAACTGGAGTGCCTCAGGGGTCAGTGTTGGGTCCAGTCCTTTTCCTCTTAATATTTCTGCTTTACCCCCACTTCTCAAGTCTGTCCTGTCTTCGTTTGCTGGCGATACCAAACTCTTCAACCTTCCCCTTCAGGAGGATCTGGATGTCCTTTCCAGATGGTGTCATGACTAGATGCTACCACTCAACATCCAGAAGTGCTGCGTGCTTCACATCGGCAGAAATAAACCGAAGTTGTCCTATTGGATCGACGGCAATTGCTTACAAGCACCGACTACAATCGGTGACCCGTCATGTCGATCTTGAAGTTACTGTAAAATCTGATCTAAGCTGGTCCGACCATGTATCACCCATCACGGAAAAGGCGAAACAAAAAGCAAATCATTTAAAAACTCCGATATAACAACGTGGAGGTTTCTATACAGGACCTACATTCGACCGATTTTGGAGTATGCTGTACAGGTATGGTGGCCATGAACCAAGTACGATGAAAATCTCTAAGAATCTGTTCAACGTTGGGCCACTCATATGCCATACCCTTTTAATGTCAATCTTATGAAGATCGTCTACTTATCTATGGTTTACCTAGTTTTGGCGAGCGCCGAAATAGGTGCGATCTGATATTCACATTTAGAGCACTAAATAGACATTTTGGTGAGGATGTCAGGGCAATGTATCCTTTGAATACGAATAGTTTGCGAGGTCGTCGCTTTAAGTTGTCAAAGGAGGCTTCCCGATCTTCTCCACGCCAGATGCTTCTCACTAACAGAGTGTTTAACCCTTGGAATCAGCTGCCAACTACTGTTGTAGTGGCTCCTTCTATGAACGTTCTTAAAAACAGACTGGATGAATGGCTCCTACATTTATTCACTTATTTAATTATTGCATAATATTAAATACAAATTGTTTTCTTTTTAAAATGTATTTTCTTGTTAGTTTTATAGGTTTATCCTCAACCCTTATCATCAGTTAAATAAATAAATGAATAATGAATATTCAGTCTAAATTATGTAACGTAACAGTATTTCAAAAGCATTGAAAATTTACTATGTGACAAAAAGCGTAATGTGAGCCACTCACAAGAATAAATAGAAATCAACATATATAAGGATTATTTGAGTCAATAAAGTGGTTTACTGAGGATCTCTAGACAGAATTAAACAATTATACAAATTAATTTATTCAGATTGAATCTAAATTAAATCATTAAATGAATTGAAATTTTCCCTAGGGATTGATATAATTTTTTAAAGTTTTGATATTTCTTATATTCAATTTATGAATAACGTTCATTATATATGACTCAAGAACTTATTATTAATCACAAACGTTTTTCCGCTAAATTCCAAAGGCCTATTATTTGGAAAAATATCGAAGTAAAATATATTTTTAATAGGAACTTCAAAATAAAAGTTGTTCTGTGAAAATCATTCAGATTCCCATACAAATGACAGTAATATAAGATATACTGAACCTTCGTAATTCTACAAATGCAATGACGGTTAAGCTCGAAAAATTTGAAATTCAAAATAAGTTCAAAAACTCTTAAGGAATAGAACAAACGTCCCCCGTATTTAGGATGACTCTCCATTGTCACAACTGAATATTAATGCATGGAAAGTTGAATTTCTTACGAAGCTAACACGACGTATTCCTATTTTTTCGAATCAAATTCAGAAATCTATTGTTTCCATCAACATCCGCTTCCATCAACAACACTTCAATTATAAATGTTAATCAAGGGACGAAATGATTTCAATAAAAATGATCGTGGACTGATCTTTAATCTTTTGACCCGAGATTTTGATCTATATGTTGTGACAATAGGGTGTTTCGAAAAAGATTACATCTTTCGTCGGGTCTTCACGCATAATTCAGCCATTTTTCGGAGGACCTCCGTATAATATGTTCGAATTATGCTGGGCGATATGGGGCTTCAGTCAATAAACTGTACCATTTTATTTTCGACGTTTGTTCATTGTGTAGACCCTCTGAAGATTGATGTTTAATCTGGTATTAATAATTAGGCGATTTACATCAACTTTGTCTTGTGATCGAAGGCAATAGTAAGAGGGATCTGTTTGTAGTAGAGGATTTGGGTTTTTTACTCGCTGATTCTAATAGCTGAAAGTACAGCAAACTTGTCATTTATCTACGTGGTTCTTCAATGACTAAGCACCGTTTCAAGTAGTGATTTTAGATGTCAACAAGAGATCAATCACTAAATGATTAATTTACATGATTTTCACCGATATTCATCGCCGATTTCGCCCATTAACGAACCTAACCGAGATATTTAGGCTCCTAATCTACCCTAAAAGTCTCGAGCTCTTTCTGTTCGAAAGTAAGTCTTTATGGCCGGACCAGCGTTTGGGAAAAAACGATAGGCTGTTCCTCAGGACAAAGCCCGCACAAATCAGCCATGGGAAGGATGCGGTAAAATTTAGCGATATTTCGCTCGTCGTTCTATGTGGTAAAAATTTCTCTTATCGAAAACGTTTTGGGCAATTTGGTTCACCATCTAATGTGCTTCCATCCTTATCTTCCAACGACTTTTTTCATAACTTAACATACTCCGATAAGGAGGAAACTTACGGGAAAACACTCAGAATGCTATCTAAGTTATTATTAGAAGAAAATATGTCAACTTATCTGCATTTTCATTTCGAACGAGATAATTTATAATTTTATGCATAATAACTCCTGGAGTTATTTCTATTTCGCCCAACTATTTTTCAGATAACGCTGGAATATTATCACAGAATTATGATAGTTCTGACGCTATTACTCTAAGGCAATAAATGTAATTTTCTGAAAAGTAATCGTCGTAAATGATGACCTACCATTGTCCGTACCTATCCGTTAAAATAGTTCTCATTTCAAAGATAAAAGTGATAAGAACTACACAGACATATCATTTCTGTCCAGTTTATGCGCGGTTGTTTAATATTGCCTCCCATCTTTTAAAAATTACTTTGTTTTTAGCCTTTTCAGATGAAAATTTAGTTGAATGATTACACTAGACTTATCAATGGTTGTTTCTTTATCAGAAAAGCCTATTAGTGCTTTCTATAATCTTTTGAAGGAGATGTGAAATTGAAATTGGAACACAGAATTATGTATTGTTATCCGAAAGTTAAATAAAATTAATTTTCAAACCGTTTTTCTGAACAAACGGAAAATCTCATTAAAATTAAAATTAAATAGTTAAAAGGCTCCATACCTTCGATCTGTATCATTAAGTAATGGCAAGAAAGAGAAAGGAATACAATTGAAAAAAAAAAATTCATGTACTTTTCATTCGTTTCGTTATTTCACATCTAAACACTAAATTTGAACTCTGTAGGATTTGTAAAGAGTTTTCCAATAAGAGGTTTCATTTTGAATAGCCCGCTATCTGGTCAGCTGTCACTTTTGAAGCTGTTATCTATTGACATTTGACAAGTAAAAACAACGCCATTATTAATAATGGACGATACTTGCTTCAAAAATGCACTGAAATCGTTAAAATTCACTATACAAATGGTGAAAATTTTGCAGTCACAGTTCCCAAAACTAAAGCACTTTTAGGTTTTATCGGATTTTCACCTCCAGCCAGATGGCAATCCTCACGAAATTTGGCATGATCTTCGTATCGTTATTATACGCCCAAATAACAAATTTTAAAAAAAGGAAAATCTACTGGTAAACCAACATCTCAGTATAGAAGCCAGAAAACCCTTCATAAAAACTTGTGTATAGAGCGTATAGCAGCGAAACCTAGAACTAGAAGAAAAGGAAAGATTGAAAGCAACTGAAATGTGGCGAAGAATGCTCAAAATAAGATGGATAGACAAAAAAAACCAACGAAAGCAAACTGTTCGAATTAAAAGTAGAAAGTAATTTATTAGACACTATTCTGAAGAGAAAAATTAAGCTCATAGACCAGATTACTCGTCACAATCAATTTCCCCTCACATTTTTAAAGGAAGAATAAATGGAAGAAGATCCAAAGGACGGTATAGATTCAATTACTCCAAGGACATCAAAGAAAGGTTGAATTTTGAATCCTTCTGTCATACGAAACGGTACGCGAGTGACACGAATGTTGAGCTTGAGCGACTAATTTCGGTCGGATGAGTAATTTCGGAATTCATGGAAAAATATTAAAGAAATTCAAAAAGAATAACTGGGAAACTATTCAGCCGATTCTGCACATTATCGAACTCAACTAAGATATTCAGGTCCCAAACCTACCCTGATAGTTTCAAGTCTCTAGGTCTTCTTCTCCGAAAATTACATTTCTTATGGACGCACAGAAATACTTTTGTCTTGGATTCTTCATCCGCGAGTTTAAGCCAGTCGTTCAAGATCATTTCAGGCACAAAATTTAAAAAATTACAGACATTTGGGCTAAACGATAGTGCGCTGTTCCCTGGAACAAGCGCAAAAAATGTCGGGTTTTTTAGAGTAATAGAACTTTCGATAGGGATAACTGTGATTTGATAGAAGGAAGAAGCGTGTTTTGACATTTTTGTTCAGTAAGCATTGACAAATTATCATGGAAAGACTCACACCGCAACAACGTTTACAAATTGTTGAAATTTATTTTCAAAATCAGTGTTCTATTCGCCAAACTTATAGAGCACTTCGTGAAATTTATGATTTACATAATCCTCCATCAGAGCAGCTTATTCGTCGAACTAACGATAGATTTCGGACAACATTTTCTCTACTCGATGCAACAACAACAATAAGACAAAGAACTGTACGTACAGAAGCAAATATTGCTGCTGTAAGTCATAGTGTTAATGATGATATAGATTTATCTATTCGTCGACGTTCACAACACGTTGGACTCTGTGCATCCACCACAGGGAAAATTTTGTGCAAAGATCTGGGTCTACACCCATACAATATCTTACTGGTTCAAGAACTAAAGCCACTCGACCATACTAAGCGTCGTTTGTTTGCTGATTGGGCCCTAGAACAGCTTGAAGTTGATCGACTTTTTTATCGTGAAATTGTGTTTAGTGATGAAGCTCATTTCTGGTTGAACGGCTATGTAAACAAGCAAAATATGTAGTGAAAACAATCCTCAAGAAGTTCTGCAGGTTTCAATGCATCCTAAAAAATGCACTGTATGGTGCGCTTTACACGCTGGAGGCATCATCGGTCGATATTTTTGAAAAAACGATGCTGGAGCTAATGTTACAGTGAATGGTGCTCGTTACAGATCGATGATCAATAATTATTTATTTCAAAATTTGAATGGTATCGACCCAGAAGTGTTTTGGTTCCAACAAGATGGTGCTTCACCTCATGCTGCTATCGTAACAATTGATTTATTGAAAGAAATATTTGGCGATAATACTATTTCGAGAAATGGTTCAATTAATTGGCCTCCAAGATCATGCGACATTACTCCGCTGGATTATTTTCTTTGGGGTTATGTCAAGTCATTGGTTTATGCTGATAAATTAGAAACAATAGACTCTTTGGAAGCCAACATAAGTCGTGTTATTGATGAAATAAGCCCTGAATTACTCGAAAAAGTAGTCCAAAATTGGTCTGGTTGAATGCGGTTTCTCAGAGCTAGTCGATGTGGACAAATGCCTGAAATTATTTGTAAAACATAAATGTCATAAAATTATCTTTCAAATAAAAAAAAATTGGCTTCAATCTTAATTTAAATATGTTTTATTTCAATTTAGAGTTCTATCACTATAGAAAAAACGCCCGATTATATTAGTGCTGTTTATATCAGGTTTCACTCGACTGGAGGTTCTGTGAATTATTTTGTATTCTTCAGTCGAGACGATGAATGGTCTACTATTTTTTTTTAACTCATTATAGTTTGTTAATTATTTTATTAGTTTGGATTTGATTGTTTATATGCATAATTACAGGTTTTCGCATATCACCTAATTTGCTATTTATATTTGAAATTATTACAAATTATGTTCATTTTTTAGAGTTCATTCCTTACTACCAATTATTATATAAACCTAAATTTTCTGTCGTATACCTTGTGTTTATACATTATCTCGGTTATATCCAAAAAATTTTCGTGAAGGCGGACTCGATCATAAAATATTGGTGGGACAAAATGTATATACTTATCTAAAAAGATGAAAGAGTTGAAAAGTCAACTCATCTGTCTATGGAAATAAAGAAAAAAATGAATAGCCTGCGGGCTATCTTTAATTCTTTGTTTCTTTTTTTTTAGCAGATAACGTTGAAAGGAAATAAGTATTCAGGGTAGCCCAACGAAAAGTTTCTACCCGAATTCTCTTCAAAATAACAGAAAAAAATAATAATGCTAAAACAAGTATATTTTTATTTTGAGGGGGACACATGATCGCCATAAATCTCATTTTCCGGATTATAAGGGTATGCGAAGGTTTTTCCGATTTTGTCACATGTAAGAAGATGGGTTGATTCTGTGGTATGGACCTACTCTATGCTAACCCAAAAATTAGGTTAGAAGTAGGATATTGCCCTTTTAGCCATTCAATACACAGTTAAAAATGGTGAAAAGCTCTGACATGCAGTAGAAAGCTTTTACTTTTTACCAGTATTTTAAATCTGTAAATTACTTCTTAAGTAAACTACATATGCTGAATAAAATAAAGAATCCTGTGTTTGATCATTCGAAAGTCAAATAAATTTTATCTCTTGCAATTTCTGTGTTTCTTAAGAAACAGAAAATCTCATAAAAATAAAATGAATAGTAAAAAGCGCTAACTGTCTCTCGTTATTCTGAATCGTTTACTGCTGGTAAGAAATTATTGACCAAATCTTCAGATATTTTTGCCGACATTAGATAAGAAAAAATTAAAAATATTACGTTTCCATTTCATTCGAACACTGGTTCGAAATTTCGAAGTACGATCCATTAGCTATCAGTACGTAAGCTAATGGAGTTTGTCGGTTACTATACAGATATATTTGCAGGCTTCAAACGTCCATTTTTCAAGTTTTAAAAATTTCGTAATTTATTTTCACGAAATTATGCGTCATTCTTTGTGTCGTTATTTCACATCTAAATACTGAATTTTAAGTCGGTAGAATTTGTGCTTTCGAAAACATTTGTAAAATAAAATTTGTAATGGGAATAACTCAGGAGCCATTGTGCCGATTCTGTCCATCCTGAAATGAAATTGATATATTCAGACTTCAATCCTACCGTGAAAATTTAGTCCTTAGGTCTTTCAGTTCGGAAATTAGCAAGCTTAGTACCAGTCGTCCGCTAGGACAGCCGATTCTGGCGAAATTTGGGGTATATCTTCGTATTATTTATTATACACCTAAATACCAGATTTGGTTTTCATCGGATCAGTAGGTGGAACTATTAGATCTGCGAAATTACTGATGAGGTTTTGTCCATAAACGATCTTAACCGAGCTTTCAAGGCCCAAAATCTATTCCGAAAGTTCCTAGCTCTTCAACTTCTCAAGTTAGAGTGGATAGACCTGACTGTCCAGATGGAAGTACTTTTGATCTCGGAGCATCAGTGAGTCGAACCTTAGTCTGTTGTCACCATTTTCAGCTCAAAATACGAAAACGAAACCAACAGATATTTGGGCATGCTACCTAGAATAAGTGCGCAAAATTCGATTCTGACTCGGTTGAACGTAAATTTTACGGGTCCTAATTTTTGTGACTTCTAATTATTTCACGAATTTGTTTATTCTTGTATCTATATATTATGTCTTATAGAGGAGCTTCAAACAGCATTCCTAAAAAATCTTTTAAGCCTTAAATTTTAAAGCCGATCCGGTGGAAAACTGTCAGAAATCATAATTTGAACAATACGCTAGATCGAATAACATCTCTTCGCTTGGCCTTTTTTGGAACATTCTATATAATATATTTATGCATTAATTTCAAGCAGTAATTAACTGATATTTAAATGAATTAGTACCTACACCAACACAAAAGTTATTGTATACATTTTTCCTCATGAATGTGTTAATCTAGTCTAATCTTGTAGGAATATGGATCATGCAGGAAAATCTATGATGGTTAATCGGAAAGATATTATCATTCGATAATTTGAGACCATTTCCTGAGATGTATAATGATATGACTGCCCTTGAGAAACAAAATTTTACATAAATTTCCTCCTATGACGTCGATACTATTAATTCACAATAATTTTTTATTCAAATTTGAATCTTCATAGAATAGGTTCTCTTGAATGGACAGTTGTCAATGCCAGTAGCAAATATCAGAAATGACGCCAGCTATCAGAAATTTGATATTTAAAGTTTTTACACCTTACAAAACTTACAAATTAATTGAAAGTAGTATATCGGAAAGAAATTAAATAATACATACTACTCTTGCAAGAAAGTACCGGGAATTTTCAATTAAAACAACATTTTTACATTAAATCGTCAAAATTTATTGGGTCGCCTTCAAAACAGGCTCCATTTGCTCCAATACATCTATGCCAACGGTACTTCCAATTATCGAAACATCTTTTATAGGCGCTTTCCGGGATGGACTTTAGCTCTCGCGCCGAATTTTGTTTTATGGCTTCAATCGACTCAAAACGGGTGCCACGAAGGGGCAATTTTAGTTTTGGGAAGAGGAAAAAGTCGCAGGGAGTCAAATCCGGCGAATACGGTGGTTGCTGAAGCACGTTTGTTGAGTTTTTGCCGAGAAAGTCAGTCACAATCGTAGCTCGGTGAAAAGGCGCGTTATCGTCATGCAAAATCCAAGAGTTGTTCGCCCACAAATTTGGCCGCTTCTTACGGATATGCTCACGCAAACGTTTCATAACGCCTAGGTAATACTCCTTGTTTACCGTCTGACCCTCTGGAACGAATTCGTAGTGCACCACGCCACGGATATCGAAGAAAACAATGAGCATCACCTTCATTTTCGAGCGGCTTTGGCGTGGTTTTTTCGGTTTCGGCTCATTTTTTGCCACCCATTCCGATAATTGCTGGCTTGTTTGCATATCGTACTCGTAGACCCAGGTCTCATCACCAGTTATAATGCGTTCCATGAATGTAGAATCGGAATTACAGCGATCCAGCATGTCTGAAGCAACGTGTTCGCGATGACGTTTTTGAAGAAAATTCAGGTCTTTCGGTACGACTCGTGCGGCCACCTTTCTCATGCCCAAAATATCAATCAAAATCGTACGTGCGGACTCGTGGGATATCTTAAGATCATGTGCTATCTCTCTCAAGCTGGTACGACGGTTTTCCAGCACCCTTTCCTTAATTTTATCGACGTTATCTTCGATCGAAGCCGTCGATGGGCGACCACTTCACGACCGTCCTTGAAGGCTCTGTACCACTGATATGCACAAGTTTTCGATAGAGCATTATCACCAAAGGCCTTTTGCAACATTTTCAATGTATCGGCACACGAAAATTCATTTGCAACACAAAACTTTAAACAAATTCTTTGCTCAACGTAATCACCCATAGTAAAAATCGGCACGCACTCTGACATCGACTGACTTAATCAGCTGTTGCAAACACACTAGTTGACAGATCCCGCTCAAGCTTGGCATAGTAATTAAGGACAGTGGTACTAACCTAGGAAAAAATATTTTTACCTGCCTCATTGCCCCGCCAGATTTAAATCGATAATTCCCGGTACTTTCTTGACAGAATGTATAAGAGAACAATAAAAAGAGGTTTTTAATTGATAGAAGGATTATTACAAAATTTAAATATCAATATGAATTCATTCAGAATAAATCAGTTTTGATATTTAAATTTTGTAATAATCCTTTTACCAGTAAAAAATTTATTTTCATTATATTATTGAATATATAATATAAAATTACGTTTTGGTTTCGCCTCACTCATTCTTCACAGTTGAATCAGAAGCCTGACGTTACAAGTTTCTTTATTGACTGTTATATGAAACCCATTCTGGGACAATGAAGTTTTCAATTGCGTATTTCTCAAAAACGGGTGAAATTATCGTATTCAAACAAGAGTACCATTATAAAGTAAAAATAATGAAAACATCGTGTTTTCGAATCACAATCACTATCAAGTTTCGTCAAAAAAAGGTTTCACTTAATTTCATCATCAGGAATAATTCACACATAACAAAAAATGAAGTAATATCGGGTGTTTTTTTCAGAGTGATAGAACTTTTAATTTAAATAAAACACATTTAAATTAAGATTGAAGCCATTTTTTTTCACTTGAAATATAATTTTATGACATTTATGTTTTAAAAATAACATGTCCACCACGACTAGCTCTGAGGAATCGAATGCGACAGACCAATTTTGGATCACTTTTTCGAGTAATTCAGGCCTATTCAATCAAAAACACGAGTTATGTTTGCTTCCAAAGCGTCTATTGTTTCTGATTTATCAGCATAAACCAATGACTTGATATAACCCCAAAGAAGATAATCCAGTGGAGTTGTGTCACATGATCTTGAAGGCCAATTAATTGAACCATTTCTCGAAATAATGTTATCGCCAAATCTTTCTTTCAATATATCAATTGTAACGGTAGCAGCATGAGGTGTAGCACCATCTTGTTGGAACCAAAACTCTTCTGGGTCGATACCATTCAAACTTTGAAATAAATAATCATTGATCATCGATCTGTGACGAGCACCATTCAGTGTAACATTAGCTCCAGCATCGTTTTTAAATAAATATGGACCGATGATGCCTACAGCGTGTAAAGCAGATAGTGCATTTTTAGGATGCAATGGAACCTGCAGAACTTGAGGATTGTTTTCACTCCATATACGGCAATTTTGCTTGTTTACATAGCCGTTCAACCAGAAATGAGTTTCATCACTAAACAAAATTTTACGATAAAAAAGTGGATCAACTTCAAGCTGTTCTAGGACCCAATCAGCAAACAAACGACGTTTATTATGGTCATGTGGCTTTAGTTCTTGAACCAGTTGGATTTTGTATGGATGTAGACCAAGATATTTATGCAAAAATTTCCATGTGGTGGATGCACAGAGTTCAACTTGTTGTGAACGTTGACGAATAGATAAATCTGGATCATCATTAACACTATGAATTACAGCAGCAATATTTTCTTATGTACGTACAGTTCTTTGTCTTCTTGTTGTTGTTGCATCGAGTAGAGAAAATATTGTCCGCAATCTATCGATAGTTCGATGAATAAGCTGCTCTGATGGACGATTATGTAAACCATAAATTTCACGAAATGCTCTTTAAGTTTGGCGAATAGAACACTGATTTTGAAAATAAATTTCGATAATTTGTAAAAGTGGTTGTGGCCTGAGTCTTTCCATGATAATTTGTCAATGCTTATTGAACAAAAATGTCAAAACAACATGGCTTCTACCTTCTGTCAAATCACAGTTATCCCTACGAAGGTTCCATCACTCTAACAATACACCCGATATTTATGTCATATTTGCTCGTCCTAATTGAAATTCAACCTCACCAATACTGTCTTTTAGTTGCCACACAATATAAGATCATTTATTTTTACTCTATTAATTTTCTTGGTTCAACGGTTACCAGAATCATACCAAAATATACTGATGCTATTATTCACAATAAATCGAATCATCCTATTAACTCAAAATTATCAGCATTCAATTGTATGATCCACAGATTAGTTAATATTCGCACGAATCAAGAAAATTATTTAAAAAAATGTATATGAGACAGTAATTTATTTCCATAAAAATGTTTGTACTACTACAACAATTGTTTCACCACGATGTGGCTTCTTCAGGTATTACAGACAGCACAATGTAATACCTGAAGAAGCCACATCGTGGTGAAACAATTGTTGTAGTAGTACAAACATTTTTGTGGAAATAAATTACTGTCTCATATACATTTTTTTTAATTAAAATGAGTTTCCACCAAGTAAAGACCGAATCTATAAAATATCAAGAAAATTATATTTCTGAACTCAACATCATTAAACAAAAAGCTAATAATATTAACTATGATCCCATACTGACATACATTCTGTCAAGAAAGTACCGGGAATTATCGATTTAAATCTGGCGGGGCAATGAGGCAGGTAAAAATTTTTTTTCCTAGTTTGGTACCACTGTCCTTAATTACTATGCCAAGCTTGAGCGGGATCTGTCAACTAGTGTGATTGCAACAGCTGATTAAGTCAGTCGATGTCAGAGTGCGTGCCGATTTTTACTATGGGTGATTACGTTGAGCAAAGAATTTGTTTAAAGTTTTGTGTTGCAAATGAATTTTCGTGTGCCGATGCATTGAAAATGTTGCAAAAGGCCTTTGGTGATAATGCTCTATCGAAAACTCGTGCATATCAGTGGTACAGAGCCTTCAAGGACGGTCGTGAAGTGGACGCCCATCGACGGCTTCGATCGAAGATAACGTCGATAAAATTAAGGAAAGGGTGCTGGAAAACCGTCGTACCAGCTTGAGAGAGATAGCACATGATCTTAAGATATCCCACGAGTCCGCACGTACGATTTTGATTGATATTTTGGGCATGAGAAAGGTATCCGCACGACTCGTACCGAAAGACCTGAATTTTCTTCAAAAACGTCATCGCGAACAGGTTGCTTCAGACATGCTGGATCGCTGTAATTCCGATTCTACATTCATGGAACGCATTATAACTGGTGATGAGACCTGGGTCTACGAGTACGATATGCAAACAAGCCAGCAATCATCGGAATGGGTGGAAAAAAATGAGCCGAAACCGAAAAAACCACGCCAAAGCCGCTCGAAAATGAAGGTGATGCTCATTGTTTTCTTCGATATCCGTGGCGTGGTGCACTACGAATTCGTTCCAGAGGGTCAGACGGTAAACAAGGAGTATTACCTAGGCGTTATGAAACGTTTGCGTGAGCGTATCCGTAAGAAGCGGCCAAATTTGTGGGCGAATAACTCATGGATTTTGCATGACGATAACGCGCCTTCTCACCGAGCTACGATTGTGACTGACTTTCTCGCCAAAAACTCAACAAACGTGCTTCAGCAACCACCGTATTCGCCGGATTTGGCTCCCTGCGACTTTTTCCTCTTCCCAAAACTAAAATTGCCCCTTCGTGGCACCCGTTTTGACTCGATTGAAGCCATAAAACTAAATTCGGCGCGAGAGCTAAGGTCCATCCCGGAAAGCGCCCATAAAAAATGTTTCGATAATTGGAAGTGCCGTTGGCATAGATGTATTGGAGCAAATGGAGCCTATTTTGTAGGCGACCCAATAAATTTTGACGATTAAATGTAAAAATGTTGTTTTCATTGAAAATTCCCGGTACTTTCTTGACAGAGTAGTATAAGTTCTTGATGAATAAAAATATTAAGAGCAACTCAACAAATCATAGCATTTTCCAAGTAGTCATCAAGTAGAGATAATGTTGTTCTAAATCTATCGATAGTTCGACGAATAAGCTGCTCTGATGGACGATTATGTAAACCATAAATTTCACGAAGTGCTCTATAAGTTTGGCGAATAGAACACTGATTTTGAAAATAAATTCCAACAATTTGTAAACGTTGTTGCGGTGTGAGTCTTTCCATGATAATTTGTCAATGCTTACTGAACAGAAATGTCAAAACAACATGGCTTCTACGTTCTGTCAAATCATAGTTATCCCTATCGAAACCCCGATATGTCTCACGCATCCAATGAGGATTTTCCGCTCACCAATTTATACAATTTTGTGGGTTTACCTCCCCGTTCAATGTAAATGTTGATTCATGAGAAAAAAGGATTGTACCAATAGCTATTTAATTTTTGTTTATTTATTATTATTTCGCAGAAATGCATTTTACGATCTTGACTGTCTTCCGTTAGCTCCCGCAAAAAAGTCATTTTATATGGGTGAAGTTTTTCTTTGCGGAGACACCTTATGACCGTTGTATGACTTATATTATTTTAACGGGCAATTTTACGTGTACTTGTCGTTGATCCTCTGCAACTCCTTACAAAATATCCAACTTCACAGTAGCTTCAACGAATTGCAGTTTTTTTTTAATGGTTTGACGTGTCCAAGTTCTCTGAATTGTGCATGAATTATACACACAGTACTTTATGAAATATTACTCAACTAATTTTACTTCTGATTAAATAAGTTTGTCGCTTCAACTTGACTTCTGCAATTATCCCCGTAACCGATCAGCATTAAAATCCCAATTTCGTGAGTTTCAGTTGCAGAGATTGCAACTGTTGAACAACATGAGAAATGAACAGTGAAATTATTAGCAAAACACGAAAATTTAACGCCCTGTATTTTTTCCACAGCATAATTTTATTAAGCCACCTCGTGAAATTTATGATTTACATAATCCTCCATCAGAGCAGCTTATTCGTCGAACTAACGATAGATTTCGGACAACATTTTCTCTACTCGATGCAACAACAACAATAAGACAAAGAACTGTACGTACAGAAGAAAATATTGCTGCTGTAAGTCATAGTGTTAATGATGATACAGATTTATCTATTCATCGACGTTCACAACACGTTGGACTCTGTGCATCCACCACATGGAAAATTTTGTGTAAAGATCTTGGTCTACACCCATACAATATCTTACTGATTCAAGAACTAAAGCCACTTGACCATACTAAGCGTCGTTTGTTTGCTGATTGGGCCCTAGAACAGCTTGAAGTTGATCGACTTTTTTATCGTGAAATTGTGTTTAGTGATGAAGCTCATTTCTGGTTGAACGGCTATGTAAACAAGCAAAATATGTAGTGAAAACAATCCTCAGGAAGTTCTGCAGGTTTCAATGCATCCTAAAAAATGCACTGTATGGTGCGCTTTACACGCTGGAGGCATCATCGGTCCATATTTAAAAAAAAAACGATGCTGGAGCTAATATTACAGTGAATGGTGCTCGTTACAGATCGATGATCAATAATTATTTATTTCAAAATTTGAATGGTATCGACCCAGAAGTGTTTTGGTTCCAACAAGATGGTGCTTCACCTCATGCTGCTACCGTAACAATTGATTTATTGAAAGAAATATTTGGCAATGATACTATTTCGAGAAATGGTTCAATTAATTGGCCTCCAAGATCATGCGACATTACTCCGCTGGATTATTTTCTTTGGGGTTATGTCAAGTGACAGTTGTATGACTTATATTATTTTCACGGGCAATTTTACGTGTACTTGTCGTTGATCCTCTGCAACTCCTTACAAAATATCAAACTTCACAGTAGCTTCAACGAATTGCGGTTTTTTTTTAATGGTTTGACGTGTCCAAGTTCTCTGAATTGTGCATGAATTATACATACAGTACTTTATGAAATATTACGCAACTGATTTTACTTCTGATTAAATAAGTTTGTCGCTTCAACTTGACTTCTACAATTATCCCCGTAACCGATCAGCATTAAAATCCCAATTTCGTGAGTTTCAGTTGCAGAGATTGAACGATAACTGTTGAACAACAGATGAGAAATGAACAGTGAAATTATTAGCAAAACACGAAAATTTAACGCCCTGTATTTTTTCCACAGCATAATTTTATTAAGCCATATTTGATCTAATCGCCATATTTTGATCCAAATAACCTTAACCCATCTACCGATAGTTATGATTTACCTTGTATAGAAGAAGTAAACTATATTTTATTCAATTGATTACTTGTCGTACTCATTGCAAGGATTTATCCTCCTTGACTGTTATCACATGAGTTTCTCTCTTCCGAGAGAGAATTCTCAATTGGCTTTCATTACAAGTGATAGCATCCTGACTTATCTCGGAAACGAGAGACTTCATCACAAGCTACATTACCAACTCTTGTATCTCCTCCTCCCAGTTAAATTTCCCAAGAGATGAATTAATTGAAAATCTAAACGGAACGCATCGAGTACCCTGAATAACAGTCTTTATCTGGCTGAAACAGTACAGGTAGCTTCACTTTAAGTATATAATTAATGCGGAGATATCGCGCAGCGCAGTCCATGCTCAGAGAGATAAAGTGTCGCTCAACTCACGTTTCAACTACAGCAATCGTGCTTGATATGAATGCTAATTTTTCGTATGGTTTATTGTTTTCACTTTAAATAGACATGTGAATGTATAGGACGACACTGGAATTCGGATTTTTCTTTTTTTCCGCACGCTGCAGGAATGGTCCGAGAGGAGATGGATAGATGTAGGCGTTACAGAAGAGATTTGCCGTCATCATCCCTGTTCTTGTGTAGATACTTCACTCTGTGTACACAGTGATTGGGGCGAAAGCTATCCAAATTCAAAGCACTGCAATCCAAAGCAAAAATTTTCCACAAATATATTCCCTTTTCAAAATGTTTTCACTAGTTTTGATTAGGGCACCTTCGATCTGGATTATAACTCGGTGACGGCCTGTAAAACCATAACACGAGGCACGTTAGTGACATTGTAGTGTTTTGTCCCATTCCAAACGAAGCGCCTTCTTTAGATGATTGACTCTTTGCTATTCTTCAGCGGCAATTTCACTCTCCAAACTACACCTGACCAATGAACCCAACTGGAGAATTTGTCGGCCATTCAGATGACGGAATGTTGAATGGAATACCTTTTTAGCGAACTTGGTTGAAATGTGCGTTGTGCGGCCGAGCTGGGTCCTTTTAGAATGACCAGCGCATCTGTGGCCAAAATGATAGTCTGCCCATGATTTCAATACAGTCTGCAAGGTCTTTCCGTGATACATTTTCATTTGTATTTTGACCCAATGGTCCAAAAATACAACCGAAGAGCACCAACCGAAGTGGCACAATCGGTGGCACTTGATCTCTGTTACCCATTTGAGATGATCTTTATCATGTAAAATTGATCATTTTATTTGTTTACATACTGACGAAAGTACATACTGATCATTGAACGAATATCCTCCTAATCTCTGGACTGTCGGGGAGCATATCATGACCAAGTGGAGGATTAAGGCGTGATGCTTAACATGGAGGCACGAGTATTTGTTGCAGCGCAGGGCTCAAACCACCAAAACTAACGTAACTCTACCAAACTGCAGATTAATATTTCACATTCATCTGACCGAAGGCAGAATGCGTTATGTAATTTACTGCGTTACCTCGGAATTATTCGTACTCCTGTCAAACAAATTGATATTGTACTGGAGGGGGTAATGGTTGAAAGCCTGCATGCTAGATAAGAAGTGTATGTGGTCGTGCGTAATTTTCATATCAGGACGCTCAATCGTCGTCTCGAACCAGGCTGGTTTGTGAGACATTTCTGGGATTTTTGGGTCTTGACGATACGGTTGAAGACTTAACAAGGGTTCGTGGGTTTTGACGATATGATCGGTTGTTAGTGCTCGAACAAGGATCGAGTGAAGTATTTGTTCTTGAGATTTTTTTGTTTCTTGAATTTGCGGCTGGGTGGTGTAAATCAAGCTTCTTCGGTGTGAGTTACATTCAAACAACTCGGGTACTGACCTGCAGAGCCAGTAGTTATTGGATACTTCTTTGCTGCTACCTGTCACACTGTAGGTTTTCGAGCTGAAGCCAAAACTGGAAGTGGGATGCGCTCCATTGAAGAAGTTCTCGCTTTGCGCTATGATAAGGCGTCTCTTTATCAGACAATCTGTTTTCGGGAATTGTGGAGATAACTTAGTGGTCACCTGGTGAAGAGCCATGCTCACATGCTAGTTAATACAATGGTGGAATTTACTCCAATCATTGTCGATTAGCGACTAATTGAAAAACAGAGTTTTGAGCAAAGACAAAGGTCAAAAGTGGCATAGCACAAAAGACAAAAGTCCCTTGAATTGTAGGTGACTAATTGAAGTCGAAACAAGCTTCAAACTTAACAGGTTTTCGAACCAAAGAATACTTTTACTTCTTGGATTCAAAGACTTTTGAATCGCCACAAAATTAGTGGAGATTTTCGAAAACGCAAATGTCGACTGAAAATTGTTATTTAAGTCATAGAGATAGCTGCTGAAAATTCTGTATGTCCCAAATCAACTATCGGGTGTTTTTTTTTTTAGAGTGATAAAACTTTCAATTGACATAAAACACATTTAAATTAAGATTGAAGCCAATTTTTTTTAAAGATAATTTTATGATATTTATGTTTTAAAAATAATTTCCGGCGTATGTCTTCCACGACTAGCTCTGAGGAACCGCATTCGACCAGACTAATTTTGGACCACTTTTTCGAGTAATTCAAGCCTTATTTCATCAATAACACAAGTTATGTTGGCTTCCAAAGAGTCTGTTGTTTCTGGTTTATCAGCATAAACCAATGACTTGTCATAACCCCAAAGAAAATAATCCAGTGGAGTTATGTCGCATGATCTTGGAGGCCAATTAATTGGACCATTTCTCGAAATAATGTTATCGCCAAATCTTTCTTTAAATAAATCAATTGTTACGGTAGCAGTATGGGGTGTAGTACCATCTTGTTGGAACCAAAACACTTCTGGATCGATACCATTCAAATATTGAAACAAATAATCATTGATCATCGATCTGTAGTGAGCATTCGTTGTAACATTAGCTCCAGCATCGTTTTTAAAGAAATATAGACCGATGATGCCTCCAGCGTGTAAAGCACATTATACAGTGCATTTTTCAGGATGTAATGGAACCTGCAGAACTTCTTGAGGATTGTTTTCACTCCATATACTGCAATTTTGCTTATTTACATAGCCGTTCAACCAGAAATGAGTTTCATCACAATTTTACGATAAAAAAGTGGATCAACTTCAAGCTGTTCTAGGGCCCAATCAGCAAACAAACGACGCTTATTATGGTCAAGTGGCTTTAGTTCTTGAACCAGTTGAATCTTGTATGGCTATAGGCCAAGATCTTTACGCAAAAGTTTCTATATGGTGGATGCACAGAGTCCAGCTTGTTGTGAACGTCGACGAATAGACAAATCTGTATCATCTGTATGACTTATAGCAGCGATATTTTCTTCTGTACGTACAGTTCTTTGTCACTACAGTTACTTGCACTTTTGAAGCAGTAATAAATATTCCTGTAGACTTTCAGCGTTTCTTGAAATGGCAACGTCTATTTCTTATCAATCCACCCTCGAAGGACCAGTCGGTTTCCCATCGGGAGTCTTCACGCTCGGTTTCCATCATATCTTCCATACTCATTCGTATTTTGTGTCACCCGTTCGTTATACATCATGGGGTCATTATCTGAGAGTACATCCTGTCTCAGTCGATATGGTGCCCGCATGTTAAGTGACTACCGACTAGAAGATATCACCTGCGCTGCGTTGTGGTGTCAGCGACGATGCTCGCTCGTATGTTCGTCTCGTTAACCGGTCACAATGCCCCCGATAAAAGCGAATAAAATGAATTTACATGAACCGTGAAATAGTGAGGATGCGGTTTTATAGATGGGGAGTTGGATATTCGGAAGACACTGAAATATATTTTATAATTTGTCATTATTTCAGTAAGCTTTAGTTTGCTTATAGTTCGAAAATTTTAACTGAATTAAATTATAAACATTTTGCTTACGTATATCGGATGTTGGTATGAGGTGTTGTCAATTTTAAATATTATAATTTCATAATAACAATTGTTCTGTCTCATTAGAGATGGCCCTGTCTGAGTTCGACATTATTTTGTTATTCGATACTTAGGCCTTTCATGTTAATATTTGTATCTAGCAGTTTCTCAGCTGCGCTAAACGAAATGTTTAGTGTTATTCGACAACAGGGTGTATATGAATAGTAGCGAAAAAATTTAGGGAGTGATTCCTTGTCAAGAAATAAGTTGGGACTTTCATATAAACTTTCTTTTTTTGGGCCCTCCTGCTTAGTCAGAGCCCCCTAAAGATGGCGCCCGAAAAACAGTTTTTAATTTTTTTCCTAAAATCCAAAAAACCGACAAAAATAAAATTAAGCAGACATTTTATACGGGCGAGAAGTCACTCAAAAAAATTTTTGGTGGTGTTCCTCTATGATTGCAAGGGGTAGTAAAAGCCACCCGAAACCCTCTTTCGCAAAAAACTTTTTCCATATTCCCATTTTACAATAAAAAAAAAATTATTTTGGATAGCTTGATCCATTCTTAACAAATAAGATCTCCTGTAATTTCTTGATAAAATTCAAGCTTTTCGAGAAAAAAAAATTATTTTTCAACATGATAGCGTGAGTCGTAGAGGCTGGAATTATTTCTGAACTAGAATTTATCTAGTAAGCGGATGTCATTTTGTTGAGACAACTGACTAGTTCTGATTAACTTTGATTCAGTTACAATTATTTTTTGATCTGGCTTATCGTTAAAAAAATTAAATACTGTTTTTCGGGCGCCATCTTTAGGGTGCTCTAACTAAGTAGAGTTGCTCAAAAAAATAAAGTTTTTTCGCAACTATTCATATACAAACTTAGAAAACATGGAAAGTTTTTTAGAGCATTTGATATATTATTTGCTTCGTGAATTTCATCGTCGACGAATTCAGAATTGTAAACTGATTCTATCCTTGTTCACTTGCATTGATCTCATTATTCTTCTGTAACCAATAAGAAGGTTTATTTCGTTCATTCAGTCCACCTACAAATGGACCTTTCAATCAATTTCGTTAATTTCCCATCTTTTTGTTGAAAGGGATGCATCGGGCACCTCTAACATTGAGTGTTTGAACTATCATTCGGATAGTCAAACTTGTCGCATGTAGCCTTTGCTGCATTAAGCACTGTCTCCGTATAGTCAAACTCGTCGCTTGTGAATTTCGGTCCAAGCTTTCGAGGTTATTATTGTTAATATAGTAATCCAGTCGATTGCCAAAGTATTGGCAAATTCATTAAATGTGTTTTTAGTGTAATAAACATATCTTTTGACTTGGTTTATATACAGTGAACTAAGAATTATAGTCCGTTGTTATTATAGTGTATTAAGAGTGTTTTACTGTAATTTCTTATGATTTTCGTTGGTTTTTCTTATTATACTCCGTTTAGAAACTATCCGAAACTATTGTAAAGTTTTAGTATATATTTTTAATTCTTGAATCAGAAAATTATAACAAAATATTCATCTTATTTACTTATACAACCTCCATTTAACATTAAACACTTGACTAAACGTCGTGGTACACCCGAAACTAGATCACCTCCATAAGTTTCGGTGGAGGTAGTCCAGGACTGTAAGACTGACTGAATTAAATCATCTTTATTTCGTGGCGCTGCTCGTTCAACTTCAATCTTCTTTAGTCCCCATATGTTCTCAATGGGATTAAGATCTGGTGAAACTGCTGGCCATGAAATGGTGTTCTTGCATCCAAGCTTGAGTATAGGCCGAAGTATGGCATCTTGCATTATCCTGCTGAAAACGCCATCCCTCTGAATATAAAGCATGTGCCGTTTCAACTGTAACAGATTGATTTGATAGGATTTTTAAGTGATTTCCACCTACTTGGAAACAACTTTCATCAGATTTAAAGACATTATTAAAATTATCTTCTTGAAAACGTTGACCAAATTGTATCCTTCATTCGGATTTTTTTTTGGTTTCCTTGATATATGGCCTTGTCTTTTCAATGACATACGGACGGCTTCTGGACATACTTTTATATTTCGTTGATTTCCAAATCTGTTAGCCAACTTGCGGATTGTGTCGTCCTAAGGCCAATAAAGCGTTTGAATTGTTTCCTTTAATCTCACGCGGTCTTCCTGAAACTGGTCTATGCCTCATATCCATGCCATTTTTGTCCACTTTATTGTCTCAAATACAGCACTTTTCCCCAGTTCAGTCAATTGCACTAATTTTTTAACGTTTCGAAACCTTTTCCATACAAATATTCTACCTGTTTTCTTTTTTCTAGTAGCGACATTATTTCATAAAGTGTACAATCAACAATATTTGACAAATAGTGTTGCCATGCAACTTTGGCCTTAGCTGACTATTTGCACAACCTATTTAATACATTACTTTTATCTTAGGATGTTACAAAAAAGAAATATGTTAAAGTTATGAAAAATAACAAATTCAGGATACTTTCTAGACTATAGATAAACAAGGCTGATTAATCATCAAGATAACTACATACAAGTGCCCTTGAAGTAAAACTCTTCGCAAAATTACGTCAAAATACAGTCCACTAAACATTTCGTATTTAATCATCGAGATAATTAATTTGCAATTGCCTGTTGTTTGGAAATACTGAAATAATCGTCAAAATACTGGGGTAAATTATCCGTGGTACGAAACAACAATAGCTTTCCATTTTTTATTTTAACTGAATGTATGAAATAGGTTTTTTTATGAAAACTATTTTCGATATAGTTTTTCCTAGTGCATTTGAAGGCATAAATGCTTTTTAAGTTGTATTGATATGGATCTGTGAATTTCATGACCATTTCCAACCGAACGTTTTCAATATTTCCACAGTTTAATGCTAATAAAAGGTTGGGGAAAAAAATTCATAATTTTGCATGCATTTCAAGACTTTAATTAACATGTTTCGTATTGTTCGATTTGGGTCAAATATGCACCATTTTGTTCTATCATTTGTTGCCATTTTTAAGTAGTTTCATAATGTTTTTCTCATGGAGGTCTTGGTCTAGTAATCTTAATTAATTAATTTTGAAAATCTTCTCTTGATGCCAATTTCTCATCACTCAGGAAGTTTTTAAATGCGAGAAAAGGATGGTAATTGATTGGTGCCAGCTTTGCACTATATAAATGATGCATTAAAACTTCCCAACCTAGCTGCCGAACTGTCTGGCGAGTCACTTCAGACGTGTGTGGCCTGTCGTTCTCCTGGTGGAACACAACACTTCTTCTGTTGGTCGTTTCTAGTTAATATCTAGCTTCACACGCTCCAGTTGTTGACAGTAGAGATACGAATTTAGTGTTTGGGCATATGCTTCAAAAGAGCAGGAATGGTATAATGTATAAATCGAAAATGAGAATTATCGTCAAAAAATTAATTCATTTTGTTATAAAGATATGGATGCGATTTGAACAATATAAATATGAAGCTTCCTTCTCTGTTCCATGTTCAACCATTGACAGCATTTCAACTTATGGATTACTGGTGGGTATTTTTTGATGCCATAAATAAACTTCAAGCATGATCTCTGCACTTTCTGGACTCTTGTCTTATATAAACCTCACGCAAGCACAGCTTGTAAACATCATCACATTAGTAAATGTATAAATAAATTTCTACTGGCGTATAATTTTTGTCAGCCCTGAGTAAGCTTGGTGAATACATAAAGACACATGATCTGTTAAATGGAGCTCTGTATCCAAAATCACTCCCAAATTCCAAGTCGATGTAACGACAGGAACATTGGCTCTAATCACTCTAATGTACAATAGGTCTTTCATGTTCATGTTCTCTCTACCGAAGTTATATCCGGATTAAGCAAAAGTTGAGTTTGGATGAAATATCTAGTAGTCTCTCAAGATCAGCATTAACCTCATTATTTGCTCGTTCAATTTCCGCAGTTATGAATGAATAAAGGAGCTGAGTATCATCTGGGTTTCTGAACTCTATGCAGAATTTCATTCCATCGGTGATGAAAAATGCGTAGATGCAGAACAAAATTGGAGCAAATACTGGGCCCTGCGGTATGCCACTTTCAATAGTACCCACTTCAGACAATGTCTCAACATACTGACAGATAGCTTTCGATCAGTTTAACGGCGGATTTCGACAATCCGCAATGGAGATTATTTTGAATATAATATTTCTTATCATTTGCAGACAGCATTAAGTTTCATACTTCTACACTTGGTAGTGTTGAATGTAAAAATGAGGCAATTTTAAAGTTTCGCAAGATTCCTCTTTTAGGTTTTCTAAGGGTTTATCAAGTGGAAAGTCGGACTTTCGACGTATTTACGAAATTTTAATAGAGTAAGAGACTTATTTGAGGTCTTATAAAAAATCCCCTTAACGATAGTTTTTCAGACATGTTACCACCTCGAACAAAACCGTCTACCAAATAAACCGCCACAGGCGGTGTCTAATCACCCCCGAAGTCCATTAGTCGGGCCTTCAACTCCCCTGCCGAAGATCAAGAAGCGCTCAACAATTTCCTATCTCTACGTCCGCCGTCCCGCATTCCGAGTACCGGACTTTTTCAAGAAATCGTTATTAGAGACGCGTGCCTTCTGTCTCCGACTAACATCTGCCGATCTCCTGCCCCGATGGGGGATGCATCTTGAGATATCAGCTGGTGGACAACTTCCTTCGAGTTGTTACCGGACTTTGGTAATGGAGTGGAGTTGGTAATAACAACCGCGCATAAAGAAATCGTTACATTATACCCGCACGGTAATTTCAGGAAATTGTCTGGCTTCTGGGCGAATTCCGAGCCGATTTACATGTCCGATTGTTGTTTGATCCGGAAGACGGCCAATTCATCCTAGGCAAACGTTAATAAGAGCCTCCTCCGAAGTTTTAAATGAATATGCAAATCAAGTAAGGGCCTTCTCTCTTTATCTTCAGATTCTAATAGAATCTAGCTGGCAGCATGGATCTTCAGTATTCATTATTTACCAGCTAGTTCTATTTTGTTTTACAAGTAATATCTGTGTTTCTTCATTATTCTACAATGAAAGACAATATTGAAATACTGGAAGTATACTAGTGTCACAAAGGATGAATTGTGAGCACGCTTGTCTGATGGGTAAACAGTAAATCAACTTGGCTCAATAGAAGCGACGATAATCACACCATGTATCCAATGTTCAAGCTCCTTCGAGAACTTCATTATGCAGTCCGTTGTGGAAAAATGGCGTTATTAGCTGGACAGGCTTTAATAGATTCTGTAGCGTCCAAAGAGTTGACCACCAGAAAGCTCTCCTTCAATTCCAGGGAAATTTTCGACTAAGCCAAAAAATTCAGGCTGAAGCAAAATTTTGACCTAGACAATATTATAAATATATTGATCTGAGTGAAAGTTTAATCCTGGAAAAGTCTTCAAAGACGTTTTCAAATACGAGCATCTTGAAAATTTTCCGAAAAAACTGTACCAATCATTCAAAAGTAGAAAGAAAACTCTAAGTTTTCATACGTGATGAAGTTGACTAGAGGTGAAAGTTGCTCCGATACTTTCATCGTAAATATTGGGTGTTTTTTTTAGAGTGATAGAAATTTAAATTGAAATAAAACACATTTAAATCAAGATTTAAGCCAATTTTTTTTTTATTTGAAAGATGATTTTATGACATTTATGTTTTAAAAATAATCTCCGGCATATGTCCACCACGACTAGCTCTGAGGAATCGCATGCGACAGACCAATTTTGGATCACTTTTTCGAGTAACTCAGACCTTATTTCATCAATAACACGAGTTATGTTGATTTCCAGAGCGTCTATTAATTCTGGCTTATCAGCATTAACCAATATCTTGACATAACCCCAAAGAAAATAATTTAGCGGAGTTATGGCGCATGATCCTGGAAGACAATTAATTGGACCATTTCTCGGAATAATGTTATCGCCAAATCTTTTTTTCAATAAATCAATTGTTACGGTAGAAGCATGAGGTTAGCACCATCTTGTTGGGACCAAAACACTTCTGGGTCGATACCATTCAAATTTTTAAACAAATAATCATTGATCTGTAACGAGCACCATTCACTGTAACATTAGCTCCAGCATCGTTTTTAAAGAAATATGGACCGATGATGCCTCCAGCGTGTAAAGCACATCATACAGTGCATTTTTCAGGATGTAATGGAACCTGCAGAACTTTTTGAGGATTGTTTTCACTCCATATACGACAATTTTGATTCTTTACATAGCCGTTCAACCAGAAATGAGCTTCATCACTAAGCACAATTTTACGATATAAAAGTGGATCAACTTCAAGCTGTTCTAGGGCCCAATCAGCAAACAATCGACGCTTATTATGGTAAAGTGGCTTTAGTTCTTGAACCAGTTGGATCTTGTATGGGTGTAGACCAAGATCTTTACGCCAAATTTTCCATGTGGTGGATGCACAGACTCCAACTTGTTGTAAACGTCGATGAATAGACTAATCTGGATCATCATTAACACTATGACTTACAGCAACGATATTTCCTTCTGTACATACAGTTCTTTGTCTTGTTATTGTTTTTGTATCGAGTAGAGAAAATGCTGTACAAAATCTATCGATAGTTCGACGAATAAGCTGCTCTTATGGACCATTATGTAAACCATAAATTTCACGAAGTGCTCTATAAGTTTGGCGAATAGAACACTGATTTTGAAAATAAATTTCAACAATTTGTAAACGTTGTTGCGACGTGAGTCTTTCCATGATAATTTGTCAATGCTTACTGAACAGAAATGTCAACATGGCTTCTACCTTTTGTAAAATAAAATTACAGTTATCCCTATCGAGAGTTCTATCACTCAAAAAAAAAAAACCGATACCAAGTTGTTATAAAGGATGGGTCATCTTGAGTTGGCATTTTGAAGTAGTGGTTATTTCGAGTCTGGCAACATTTCTGTCATTCGTGTTTTAACAAAAAGTTAGTTTAATATTTGACATTAACGAAATGGGTCATTAATCTGAGTTTTGGAAAGAGTAAAACACTCTGCCTGAGCAATATTAGTAACATATGGTTGTTGTTAGATAAGATTTGTAAAGTTTTTGCCTCGAAATTCGTCCACAATATGACTTTCTTGACTTTCGGCACTAGTTGAGGGACAAATAGTTTCATACCCAAACCATAGCTTAAAATATTTCGTTTTGAAACAGTAATTTCAGTGTCTTTTTCTCCCTGACCTAGTTAAAGACATTGATAACAGGCCAGAGTGAGGTGAATCTTCCATGATCTCAACAGCTTTCAAATGTAAAATACCGCTCATTTCTGACAAAGTCGAGTTACAGTAATCCTCAATTCTATTTTTTAGTGCAAAATTTGAGACTATTATTAAAATCGCAAAACATACTCCGGGTGAAATGAAAAAATGAGCATGATATTGGCGTCAATACGCATTTCCCTTTTAGCTGGTTAATGGCAGAATATTGTGTTGAGGCCATCATCCAGAAAGGGTCCATTATTACTCTCTAGATTACTATGAATTTGTATGATTTTTCTACATATCAAGACCAAGTAGACTGACCAGCAAGGTTAGTCCACCTCGGTCTTATCGTCTTTTCCGTTTTTTGTCTTAACGGCATTCGTATTCACCCTGGCTGAAAGGCCACGTGTTTTATAATTTAAGTTAAATTTAAATTTGTTTGAATTATATTAGGCTCAACTAAACTTTCATTGTTCCGAATGAAGGTTTATGTAATTTTGTCTATTCAATATTTGTGTATTGCAACAATTAGATATTGACAGGTTAATAGCTTAATACCTTATAAGTGTATAGTTTAGTGAACGAGGAATTGTTAGGAATCAGTAGGAATTCTTAAGAAGTGTTCACATATCGTTTAATTAAAGAATATGGAACACAGGATTCAGGTTCATCATTTCGAGGGAAATAACTACAAGTGGTTAGATACCAATTACATTTAGGATCGATTAAGTCATTTTCCGAGCACTGTTAATAAACCAAATAAACAGATAACCAAGTTCACGTGAGTATAATAATACTCAATGAAAAAAGATTCGACAATCTCTTAAAGATCAATTCTATACTTTCTTGACAATATGAAATTAATTAAAAAATAGAATATACTGGGTTCAATTCATAATTTTAAGCCTACTACATATAAAAGCTATCAGTCAAACTTGACTTGTCAAGTTTGTCATCAGTTTTGTCATCAGTGGATCAAGAAAAACTGTAATTCATGTATGTTTTTAGAGGAATTGATAAAAATCTGTTGTATTTCCTCCCCACCTGCGAGTGCTGAGCCTTTCACCCGGCCTCACGCCCTTCCATTTCCACCATTTTGCCAACATCCAACGTGGTCACAGGCGTGAGGGACAAAACAACAGAGTAATCGTCGTCCTGGGGTGTCGGATGATATGCATAATTGATGCAACAGACGCGAAGGCGACGTGCGTCTGGCCGAGCAGCGTCGTGTCCGCTCTGCAGGTGTCAGCCCTAGCCAGGACGTCGTCTCCATAGCAGCCAGAACGATGCTTTCGCGTCCGTGGATGCGTATCGACCGACGCCGATGGCGAAGCTGCCGATGTTGGCTCCATATCTGATCTAAAGAGGAGAGGAAAGTCGATTTAGGCTTGACCCCGTAGGTCTAGGTAATTTATGTCTAGAAATGACAGCAGTTTCATACCTTGAATGCATTACTGATGTCGAAATCAATAAATATGATGGCAAAGTAGGAAGGTCCTGACTCAAAGAAAGAATATACAGAAGCACCAGAAGCTTTAGCTTGCTATACTGATTGCTATAGAATATCCACAAACAAGCTAAGGGAAGCTTAGTGTAGCCTGTGGTATGAGTAAGCGTTCAGTTCAAAGAATCTTCAAAAAGCACAAGTTTTACGGCTACAACATTCATGATTTTGAAAACCGTCTGGATTTTTGTACATAGGCAAGTTTTCAATTTTAATAGAACCGTACATTTTTAGATTTTATTTTATTCAGCTAATAAGCAACTTTTCACATGGCCTACGAGATCACCGGATTTCACCAGTCAGATTTTTTGTGGGATCACATAATAAAGGGAATTGTGTATGATGAAGTTCCAAAAACAGCCCTTAATATGTTGGAGAGAATAGTGAATGCTTTTCGAAGCATTACACCAGCCTTGCTGACCATGCTTTGTGTTCCAGAGGAGGCGAACAACACATGAACATCTCGTGGATCATTAAAAATCATGTTACTAATATAACCTGAATAACTTCTACTGCAGGTTTCATTATTTCACTCATTTTTAATATCCTTTAGTTATTATGTTCATTATTTAAATAAAACTTTCAGTTGTGATGTTATTTTTTGGGTCTGCTGACGCAGTGAAAATGATCTCTTGAAAAAATGATCGTGAAAAAATACAGGATGTTTCATTCAAAAAATCGAAAAACAACTATTATAAGTTCTTCTTATTTAAATATTTTAATATTAGCCTTCTACATATTTAATTTTAAAAAATTATATTCAATAATTATAACTTCAGGAATTAAATTAAATTAATGTCATATAAGTACCACTTATATCAAATGACATATAAAATAAACATTCATTATAAGACATTCAAATGATATAACAAAATCCAATGAATAAAAATTGTTAACCAAAATCCTATAAATTAAATATTTTGAGTAGACAAAATTTTGTTTCTGCTGATCAATCTTATGAAAACAAATATCTTTCAAAAATGTTTAACATAATCTTAAGAATTTCCTCATGAAACTATCTTACTTAGAATATTCAATATTATGGGATATCTAACTAAGTTACTTTCTATAAAATCTCAAGATGTAAAAACATTACTGAAAAAAAAGTTTTAAGAGAGACTTTGCTTTGTCAGTACTCAAATAATTCATATTCAATAAAATATATAATAACATCAATCAACAAAAAATATTTACTCACCCTTCAATAATTTAGAAAACTTCTGGGAAGGATTTTTGTTAACAATTTTTATTTATTGGATTTTGTTATATCATTTGGATGTCTTATAATGAATGTTTATTTTATATGTCGTTTGATATAAGTGGTACTTATTTGATATTATTTCAATTTAATTCCTGAAGTTATAATTATTAAATATAATTTTTTGAAATTAAATATGTAGAAGGCCAATATTAAAATATTTAAATAATTTTATATACCTTCTATCAAGTATTAACCTCTATTTATGTTATTTTATTCATTATATATAATTATTTGGTTTCCTTAATATTCTTTATACAGATAGTCCTTGTGCTATAACAGAAGCCGTTAAATTGTCTTTCAATCTTTTAAATCAAGAGTAAACCACAGAATTATTTACATGTAGTTAACATTACACTACATTTAAAATTTTCAGTATTTATTTACCAGAAGTTTTCTAAATTGTTGAAGGGTGAGTAAATATTTGTTGTTGATTGGTGTTATATTTTATTGAATATGAATTATTTGAGTACTGACGAAGCAAAGTCTCTCTTAAAACTTGTTTTTCAGTAGTGTTTTTACATATCTTGAGATTTTATAGAAAGTAACTTAGTTAGATATCCAATAATATTGAATATTCTAAGTAAGATAGTTTTATGATGAAATTCTTAAGATTAAGTTAAGCATTTTTGAAAGATATTTGTTTTCATAAGATTGATCAGCAGAAACAAAATTTTGTCTACTCAAAATATTTAATTTATAGGATTTTGGTTAATATGACATTATTTTAATTTAATTTCTGAAGTTATAATTATTAAATATAATTTCTTGAAATTAAATATGTAGAAGGCTAATATTAAAATATTTAAATAATTTTATATACCTTCTATCAAGTATTAACCTCTATTTATGTTATCAAAATGGCCGTATTCGGCCATTAATAACGAACATCCTGTATATAACAGGTTGGGCATTTAGGAATAATGACTAGGCGAATCTTTCAGTTAAAAAAGTTTCTAATCAAATTTATGTATCGATTCTGGCAATCAGTAGAGGACTTTTAGCGAACTACTGTTCCATCAACTTTTTCCAGTTTTATATGAATAAGATCTGTACCTTTGGAAAAATATCTCAAATATTTTGAGTCATAGAGATATTGAAGGTCCTTGAAAATATACGGGGTTATCCATTATAAAACCATGATGAATGATATTTTTGGGAACACCTCGTACATCAAGAACTTACTTTCGAAGGAAATTTCTAGGTTTTCTGTTTCGGCAGCTATGGAAGCAAAACACTTTATTGCTGGATCCTGTAGGTTGTATTTATAAATTTGTACAATAATTTCTGCATTTAGAATATTAACGAACAATCAGTCTGGATGTAAGAATCCTGAAGATATGAAACTAAAGTCAATTTGAACCTATCAGTGTTGAGAGAAAATGAGGGATCTATAAGTACAGTGGTGAAGGCAAAATTCATTTCTTCTACAAGACGGACTGCATGGAAAACCTCCATATTTTCATAAACAACTTGCTTTCAAGCAACACGTTCTTCACCTAGAAAGTTGATGATGCTGCAAGATCAAAATACGTTGGAGTCGACAGGTGGAAACACTAAAGGTGCCTGACATGGTTGATCAAACAGATGGTGGTCTATCTGGCGATATTGAAAATATTATATACAAGAGGTTCAGAGTATAGAAGAACAGTTGCCAAAGGAAATGAAGTGATCGATAAATCTAAGTTTAGATATTTCATCTGGGCAGGTATTGTTATGAAGTTTTTTGATCGAGTTTCCGCAATATTTTAGGTTTTAATGAAAGGCATAATTATTTCGATAGACAAAAATATGATGCAGATATACAATAGTAAAAAAGATTGTTATAATACTAATTTTTATTCGCGGTTCACCCTACCGCACACATTGCATCGATGCGAATATTAATATACCTACATTATTTCAAAAAAGTACAGGAAAGGATTGTCGAAATTTTTTCGTCAATGAGTTTGCTCAAATATTTTCTATACTCAGGAGAAGTTTGAGCGTCATCTGTCATTTAGTTTGTTACAATGCTCATTTCAAATATGTAGAGATTATTTCCTCACCGTTCTCTTTAAATATTGATGGAGATCATCTCGTCTTTGACAGGAATTCAGACGGATATATTATTCAAACATCTGAGGAGTATCATATGTGCTAACAGAAAGTTTTTAGAATTAGGAGACTTCAACTTACATCCGTGTTATGTCAATCTTCGAGACATAAACAACAGATGTTTATATTTCGAAACTTGTTGGCTTCTCATCAGTACAATGCTTTATTGATTTTCGAATCAGCTGGAGGGGGTATGCTGTGTATTGTGTTTTCAGGTGTATAATGTTTGGTAAAACTTTTGGTGTTCCAGTGTGGAGTAAATATAGGTGCGCGAAGCCAACAAACTTCGAAACATTCATGTCTGTCGCTTTTGTGCCGACGATCGATCAAATCTATTTGAGTTGCTTTGGGTTGTGAACTGTTACACGGATGGAAGTTTCATTGTCCTGATTCGCAGTCCTTTCTGTTGCCGTAGATAATAATTCTCCGATTACATGCCTTCCTAAGATTCATTTTGCTGTTATATTTTATTCTTTTTGGGGAACTGAAACCTGAAAAAACTTCAAATGCAGACTTTAACTGTGAAACATTCGATCGAGTAACTCGATCTTTGCTTGGTCCTAAGTTGAAGCGTCCTACTGACGTAAAAAGAACCCATAGATCAAAGCAGCAAATCCAAGTCTCAAAACTGGATGAATGATACTATAATGACCAATGCGAGAAAAAAAACAACGACTACAAATAAAAAATCCAAAGAAACAACGATGGAAGAAAATCGTAAGAAGAACAGCCACTTGGAATATAATATCCTGGAGCACAAGAAATGCTCTGATTCTGCTAGAGATGGAGCAGTACAGAATAGAAATGTGTGCGGTATCTGAGACGAAACGCAAAGGTAAAAGTAGCATAAAATTTCCTGGTTACGTTTTGGTATACAGTGGTGTCTCACAGAGATCACGAGCAGCTGCTGGAGTACACTGCTATCTGAAGAATACGAACAGTCTTTTGAGGAATTACACTGCATTAATGAAAGCCTATTGGAAGTAACACTGAATACCAAAACTGGTAGGCTTCATCTCTTCAGTATGTATGCCTCTTCAGCGTGTAGGCACAAAGAAAGAAACAACTTAATTCAACGAAATCTTCGAAGATGAAATAACAAAAATACCAACAAATGAAACTATATTGATAATGGAGGATCTGAACATTAGAATCGTAATAATGTAATCAGGGAGTAAAACTCCGCTTTAAAGAGGAACATCTCTGGTAGACCTTCTTTAGGCGTAAGGCATAACATAAAATGATATGGCTGAGGACAAAACTCAACAATATTCTATTGAACAGAGCCATACATCCAATCAACATACTAGATGTGAGAAATTTAACATCAGTCAACATAGGCTCTGATCCAATCTTCGTCTTTTGAAAACTGCGTCTGAACAAAAACAAATGAAACATCGAATCTAAGAAGGGAACAAAAGTGTACCAGAAAATTAAAGAAGTATAACATTGCAGAGTTCGGCCATGAAACTGTTATAATCAGTAATTGACAGATACATAAATATCTCAGAGGAACAGCAGCAGTTCATGGGGAACAAGTCGACATTAAATTCGATTTTTATATTGGGACAAATCACGAAAAAATGAATAGAATACAGAAAGGTTACCTTCCTATGCTTCATAGACTATTCCAAGGCCTACAAAAAGACCTGCCACGCCCTTTAAAAAATTATGAAACAAAACTGACACCTCTACACATGTATCTGTAAATCAGCAGCTAACTGAAGAAATTCCAACTCCTGCCGGTATACGACAAAGATATTTCTTAAGATCCTGCTCCTTATCATAATGGACCAAATAACATATCGTGTAAAGAATTCTGGAATGGGATAGAAAATGAGGTATAAAAATTTTCTGCTTCGCCGATGATGCAGTAATCGTGGCTGAAGAAGGAAATAACCTGGAGAGGTGCAAATTTTAAACGATCCGTCCGCTAGAAAAATCAAATAACTTTCCAGTCTCTATATAATAGAAACGTCAATATGAATTTTTCTATCTAATGAGCACATCTTTTCGATTGACATTTTTCCATAGAAGATATTTATCAGGATGAAAAAAAGTTAATATACTCTCGATGAATTGTACTGAAACTATCTCTTCCAAGATTAAGATATCAATCGTTGTCGGTGAAAATATCTGCTGTAATTCTTGCACGTACAACATACGGCAGCTTTCCCCGACCAGCCAGCCGTCATAATTCATTTTCTGAATGCAAATATGTAACTGCACAGCGCGAGATTGAAATACATAGTCCGTTTTGATAATGCGCCAAGTTTAATGGCTATCGATGAGTAACAACGTGTTGACTAACATTGATTGATTATTCAGGCGGAGGTAATCAAGATTCCCTTAATTGAAGAAATGGTAATGATCATCTTAACCATATGACCTTTCGGAAGATTTGTTGAAAGAATTGTAATGCGCTCATCCTTGTATAATGAGAACTCAGTTTATTGAATACGAATAACGAAAATAATTTTCGGTATAAAGGATTCACCATGCATTTACAAGAGAAGCTACTCATCATGAGTAAATCACCGACTTTGAAGCAGAAGCTCAGAAATTCAATGTATTAAGAGGTCAAATAAACCACCTGGTTGAGCTTAACAATAACCAAAACCTATTATCTGCGAGTAGATGTGGCTTAATGTTGCCACAAAGTTGAAAAAAATCATTTCGGGATAAAGCTGGTGATCTGGGGGCCCCGAAATTGTACCATTGTAGATATAACTCCATCAGTAAACGTGTTAAAAAGATAGATATATAGATAGATAGAGAGATAGACAGAAAGATATATAGATAGTTAGATAGATAGATATATAGATAGACAGATAGATAGATAAATAGATAGATAGCTATATAGAAAGATAGATCGAGAAAAAGATAAAAAGATAGATATCGGGTGTTTTTTTAGAGTGATAGAACTTTAGATAGGGATAACTGTGATTTGACAGAAGGAAGAAGCCATGTTGTTTTGACATTTCTGTTCAGTAAGAATTGACAAATTATCATAGCAAGACTCACGCCGCAACAGCGTTCACAAATTGATGAAATTTATATTCAAAATCAATGTTCTATTTGCAAAACTTATAGAGCACTTCGTGAAATTTATGGTTTACATAATAGTCCATCAGAGCAGTTTATTCGTCGAACTATCGATAGATTTCGAACATTTTCTCTACTCGATGCAACAACAACAAGTATCGCTGCTGTAAGTAAAAGTGTTAATGATGATCCAGTCTACGTCGACGTCGACGTTCCCAACAAGTTGGAGTCTGTGCATCCACCACATTGCAAATTTTGCGTGAAGATTTAGGTCTACACCCATACAAGATCCAACTGGTTCAAGAACTAAAGCCACTTGACCATAATAATCGTCGTTCGTTTGCTGATTGGGCCCTAAAACAGCTTCATTCACTTTTATCGTAAAATTGTGTTTAGTGATGAAGTTCACTTCTGGTTGAACGGCTATGTAAACAAACAGAATTGCCGTATATGGAGTGAAAACAATACTCAAGAAATTCTACAGGTTCCATTACATCCTGAAAATGCACTGTACGGTGTGCTTTACACGCTGGAGCCATCATCGGTCCATATTTCTTTAAAAACGATGCTGGACCTAATATTACAGTGAATGGTGCTCGCTACAGATCGATGGTTAATGATTATTTCAAAATTTGAATGGATCGCCTGTTCATCTTCTGTATGCAGATAAATTTTAGTTTGAATGTGGATAAGTGCCAATACATTAGGTTCACTAGGAATCTGAATAGTTTTCAGGAAGTGTTATCTCTGAGTGGGCTTGTGATTGGTGTCTTTTGAAGAACACATTGACATTATTGTTCGTGAAAGTTTCAAAATGCTTAGTTTCATCTTCAGGGTCACAAAAAATTTCACTAATGGTAAAATTCTCAAGTCATTATATTTCAAAATATTCCAGTAACTTGGAATATTCATCATCGATCAGGTCCCCAAATTTTAATGAGTATATTGATAGAATAGAGAGGGTACAAAGGAAATTCATAAAAAATCTAAACTATGATTTTATCCTTCCCTGATGGATAAAGACTATAACGTCAGTTTGGTAAAGCATGGAATTTTTAGTTTGGAGCAGAGGAGGGCTCTCTGCGGTGCCGTATTTTTATACAGAGCTCATAATAATTGCTTCGATTTATCAATTATCATGGACTTATTATTGTATATTATTCCCAATTTCACAGTAGGCAGAGGGCACTCCTTCATAGTCCTACAGCTCGAATTGTTCATTATTATAATTCCATATTCCTGCGTATTACGAGATTTTATAACATTTATTTGTTTCCCAATGAAACTATCTCCGAACAAATAGCATTTCCTGAATTTTTTATGTGCATTTTTGAATTGCTAAATCTTTTGCTGGATGAGTTCAAATGTTTGTATAAAATTTTCTCCAATTTCAGCTTACATTTTTGATTGGCATTCCACCTTGAACGCTGTATCTTTTTGTGTACATATTTATATATTTTTTTTTTTTATATCGATCATATAGAATTGTTTTTTTTTTTGGTATGTGTCTGTTACTGCTCGTTATTTTATGTAGAAAGGATATGATTTTTTTTTTAATTTGAATATCAAAATAGATTTAATCTGTCAGTTTTCTACAATTTTAATTTCAAGAAACTTTTTATTAAAAAAACTTTTAGAATTAAATCAATGCCTACATAAGCACCGCAGATCGATTGAAGCAGCATGAGAGAAGATAAATAGTGGACCAGAAAGAAAGGCTAATGAAAGCTGCAGAACATTCAATACAAGAGCTAGCAGGTGTCAAGCAGAAATAGGGAAATTTTCGACAACAAATCATATAGAAAAATCGATGTGGGAAGGGGTATAAAAGAATTCATTTGCGAAAGTGTAAATAAGATGTAAATGTAAATAAGATGAAAAGTATTTCGTTTTGTATGCGTGTGTCTATGAACCGAAAATTCCAGATATTCAATAGCTCATAAAATATTGATGCGAAGTGTGCCATTATTTCAAATGAGCTCGTTTGAAAGAGTATTGATTGTATATTCTGAGGAGAATTTCACTTTTCGAAAATTCAATGTACAGGGTGTTTTACAAGATGCGGGATGAAGAATATAATTTTCTCAGTCCGCACCTGCGCTATCGACAAGTGATTAGGTGAAAATATTAGAGATTGGCCTATATTCATTCCCTCAAATTTTCATGAATATCCATGCAGGCGTTTAAGAGTTATGCCGATTGAATATTTTTGATAAAATACACAAAACATCCAGTATCTCTTAAACTAATATAGTTAGGACATATTTCGAGCACTGATTCAGACTCACCAAAATGTCCTCTGAAAACCTGTAGAATCATTCTTGAAACACCCTGTATTAGAAAGTGTTTTAAGGACGAAAATGTAGAGACAGACGTGCCTCAATTGCAAAATCTATCCTGAGAAATGTTGTTATATTTGTGGAGAATGTATGGTGAAATCACATATATGATTTTGTGTGAATTTCTGTTATTGGGGTTTAATTGTTGAAATTCCTGATTATTCAAATAAATAAAAAAAAAACCTCAAGAAGGCTTATGTGAAATATCGTGTGAATTGTAGGTGAAATGAACCTGATTTCACGTCAGTGCTTCTCACTATCTTTTTGAATATTTTCAAAAAATTTTTACAAAACAAAACTAATGTCCTCAAATTGATCCCAAATACGATACCAAGGAATACACGTTGGAAAGAATTCATCCTCACTAGCTCATTTCAATAAAAGTCATACCATCAGTCAGTGTCGTCCTGTAGGATCCGGACGTGTTTTAATCTACCTAAAACACCTATCCGGAGGCGTCACGCATAACGTTGCCGTATCATCGTGAAAAATTTCAGATGAAATGCGCAGAGCGTGACCAATTCCATTTTCCCGATGCATTACCAGTCGTCATATCTGGGGAGCAGTCGCTAATGTCCTCCCGTTTTCTCCTTCTCCCTGTCTGCCATCCCCTGACCACTAATTACGCAAAGTGTCCACCGTTGCAGGGGTGCAAAATATGCGTCACACACGTGTCTTCTAATGATCCCACACAGTGGACATGGGAAGTTACTCTGAATCATTCCGTTCATCCGGGAAACGATATAATTGGAAGTTTCTGTCATTTGAAAAAATCGATGGATAACGTGATCTTAGGTGTGAAACGCAAGTGCACAATGAAATGGCTGATTTTAATGGGTCATCCATTTTGCGATCACGAAGTACGAATTATTTCAAGAAAAATACATAACACTGTTCGAGAAGATTTTTGCAACACAAAGCAATCCTTCATTTTTACTTATTTGAATATTGTAATATTAGCCTTCTACATATTTAATTTCAAAAAATTATATTTAATAATTTTAACTTCAGTAATAATTATTATATATAATTTTTTGAAATTAAATATGTAGAATTTAAATAATTTATATACCTTCTATCAAGTATTAACCTCTATTTATGTTATTGTATTCATAATATATAATTATTTGGTTTCCTTAACATTCTTTATACAGATAGTCCTTGTGCTATAACAGAGGCCGTTAAATTGTCTTTCAATCTTTTAGATCAAGGGTAAACAACAGAATTATTTATTTATAGTTAACATTACACCCCATTTAAATTTTTCAGTATTCATTTACCAGAAGTTTTCTAAATTGTTGAAGGGTGAGTAAATATTTGTTGTTGATTGATGTTATATTTTATTGAATATAAATTATTTGAGTACTGACGAAGCAAAGTCTCTCTCAAAACTTGTTTTTCGGTATTTTTTCTCATATCTTGAGATTTTATAGAAAGTTACTCAGTTGGATATCCAATAATATTGAATATTCTAAGTAAGATAGTTTTATGATGAAATTCTTAAGATCATGTTGAACATTTTTGAAAGATATTTGTTTTCATAAGATTAATCAGCAGAAACAAAATTTTGTCTACTCAAAATATTTAATTTATAGGATTTTGGTTAACAATTTTTATTTATTGGATTTTGTTATATCATTTGTATGTCTTTTAATGAATGTTTATTTTATATGTCGTTTGATATAAGTGGTACTTATATGACATTAATTTAATGTAATTCCTGAAGTTATAATTATTAAATATAATTTTTTGAAATTAAATATGTAGAAGGCTAATATTAAAATATTTAAATAATTTTATATACTTTTTATCAAGTATTAACCTCTATTTATGTTACTTTATTTTTACGATGAAAATTCCCTTCTAATAATAAAAAAAATATTCTTTAAGCCCTAACACTTACTACCTTTCAATAGCTTAATAAGACCATTTTACATTAGCAAGAGGTTAATTTTTTATGAGGAGGCGGTTAAAGTGGATGCATTTTATATCAGGAAAATTACCTTAACTGTGTTGTTTACATTATAAAACATAAAATTAAGATTAAAAATCATTCTTCTGTTGAGTTTCGAAATGAGTATTTCTCTGTGTGTATACAGGGTGTTTCAGGAATGATTGTTCAGGTTTTCAGGGCAGATGCATGACATTTTGGTGAGTCTGAATCAGTGCTCGAAATATGTCCTAACTATATTCGTTTAAGAGTAACAGGTTGTTTTATATATTTAAAAAAAACGTTTCAATCGGCATACCTCTTGAATGGTATGGATCTTCATGAAAACTTAAGGGAATGAGTATAGGCCAATGGCAAATATTTGCCCATAATGACTTATCGATAGCACAGGTCCGGACTGAGAAAATTACATTCTTTATCCCACATCTTGTAAAACACCCTGTACATTCAAAAAGCGAATTTCTCTTCAGAATCTACAATAAATACTCTTTCAAACAAACCTATCAGAATCAATGCCACACTTCGCATAATCACTTTATGAACCATTGAATATTAAGAATTTTCAATTTGTAGGAAACACAAACCTGTGAATCTCCAAATAATGCGTCTATTTATATTGAATCGATTGAAATTCTCAGTAGCATGACTTAGGTATTGTGCTGCATCTTATTCCATCCAATACATGAATGTAAGGGCAACATCAAATATTTTTTGCAAAACTAAATTTAACTGAAGGCTCGAATTAACATTGAACATTCAATTGGACTATTATAAAATGGACTTGATAATAAAAATATAAAATTAATCTTATAAACATGTGTGGAACTGAAAAATTGACAATAAATAAGAGAAAAATTTATAACTTGTTGTCGAAAATACCCCCTATCTATTTTAAACATTTTCTAGCTCTAGTGATCAATGAGGTACAGCTTTCTTCAAAATTTCCGGTCGATTTCGTATTGCTTCACATGTAGCTTGAATACGATCAATCAGATGCTCCCCGTCTATGATTTCTTCAGAGTAAACTTCATTTTTTAAGTGCCCCCAGAGAAAATAATTCAAGCATCTAAGATCTGGGGATCTTGCAGGCCAGTCATGAGGTCCCCCTCTACCAAACCAATGATCTGGATAAACTTCATTCAAATGCGCTACAATTTCACGGGTAAAATGTGCTGGAGCTCCATCATATTGGAAGTACATTCCTCTTGGAATATTGCTTCCATCATTCAAGAGCCCTGACAAATGCTCGATCAAAAATTGTAGATATGTCACTCCATTCTGCCTGTGTATAAGAATATATGGTCCAATTAGGCGATTATTGTAAATTCCACACCAAATATTTACTGAAAAACGGTGATGTGAATTGCGTTTCCTAGTCACTTTCGGGTTTACTCTGGACCAAATATGTACATTGCGAGCATTCAAAATGCCATCTTTCGTGAAGGTCAGTACAAAGCGTTCTGAAGATAGCTCGCTGGTTCCGCAAAACCCATCTGCCAAATCGCATCCTCGGTAGTTCATCGTCTGGCTCCAAGGTTTGGACGGATTGTAAATAAAATGTATGCCACTTTTCACGGTGCAGAACTCGCCAGCCCTGACAATATAGCAAACCTAAAACTGAACCAAGATGCCGAGTGCTGGTTGAGGGATTTGCTTGGACAGCTTCTATTATCTCTTCGTGGTTTACTATCGAATTTGCTCTTTCTCGTTTACTTACTGACGGAAAGTGTCCAGTTTCACGAAGTGAGCGATTAACATGTTCGAATGGTTGGTGATTAGGAATTCGACGATCCGGATATAGCCTTCGATATTCTCTAGCAGCTTCACGACCATTGTACTTACAAAATCCATAAACTAACAACATATCAGTATACTCAGTATTTCAAAAATTCCAAAAAGGGATAGCACAAGATCGACTATCTAAATTTGCAGTCTGCAATACGAGCTGTTCCTCAACGAGGCAACGAATCATCAGGCAGCTCCGAAGAACAGTGCACCGATCCTACCCTTACTCCAGATCCCAGTTCCGGTGAACCACATTTGATTGTTCAAAATGAGTTGAAAGATTTAGTACCTGATTAGGGGTTATCAAATCAACAGTCCGAAGTCCTTGGTCCCATCCAAAACGAAACGAAAATTACGAATTTCAGAAAAAAAAGCTCTGTTTTCTGTATTTTACTGTGGGTGAAATTCGTTGTGTGCGTGATGATTTAATGCAAGAACTTGAGATTGAGCATTTCTCCTGTGAGTGACGTTCATTTGTAGATTCGTCTAAATACAGTTTAAGAGCTGAGTTAATTTGTAAATTTAAAACCCTCTGAACCACTTGCCCATTCAGTGACGGTGAAAGAAAGGTATGAAAAGCCGATCAAAAATGCAAATTTTAAATGGCCCATCCGATATAATCTCTGTATATAAATTCAGTGGATCACCTGATACCCGTATTAGTCTCCCAAGACATGATGCAATCAAATTTCCACCTTCCTTCCCTAACCTGATGAAACCACCAAAACTAACCCCTTCGTTCTCCCTCGCAAAATTCGATTAACACAATTCTACCGAATTCCGCTTTTTTCACAGTTTCGTTCGTCACGAGTTTTGGCGAGTTCCAGTCGGTCCCCAATTTCCGGTGACGCTCAAAACTAGCCCCTGCGTTTCCATGAACCCGCGTCCACACGTGCGCTCAGCAAGCCCCGTTGCCGGGAGAGCGGACTGGTCGATAATTTTCTTAAATCATGAAATAGCGCGGGATTTTTTACCCTATCTGTTTACCTGAGATGACTCAGAGGTGTGCCCGAAAGGGGGAAGGGAGAATTTCCCGGCTGCAGCGTTGCCGATCCCTAGGAGGAGGATTTTCTTGGTATATACAAAGTGAATGACGAAAAAAAATAAGCACCCATATATTTTTATCAGATTTCAATAATATTTTACATGCCGAGGTATCTTATCACCAACGAGTGATTAAATGTTTATGTTCATCTATTGAGTTTTTGAGGTGAATGCAAGATCGTTAAATAATGAATAGGCATGAAGTAATCGAGAGTATATATTGCGATTGTAGTTGAAGATTAAAGTGACCTTCCTACCCTAGGGTCTACGGTAGGTAGGGTCCACTGTCCCAATGGACGCCAAATGAGCGCGAAAAGTAGTCCCTTTTTGCTTCCAGTAAAGACTTGAAGGTTCAAAGCACTATCCTACTTATACTGACTCTACATCTCCGAGTTATGTGGAATACAAGTCAAATGTCGAAGAGGGTATTCCACCACCCAGTCGCAGCTCAAGGTCTTGAGGCCGCCGTAGTTACTCTCGGTCAATCCAGTTTCAGGCCGAATGTCTAGCCTATGCTCAAGACTCCAAGACATGTCCTGGTCCAAGAACTACGAACCCAGATGATTCTAGCCTATTATAGACCTCGAATCTGATGCGACTAACCGCTGAGCACTCTGAGCTGATGTGGATGGCTGTTTCAGTGTCCTCAAGACACAGCCTGCATTCATCGTCTTCAGCTAGAGTGATTTTGTGCAAATGCGCTTTCAATCTGCAGTGACCTTTCATAATTCCGACAAGTGTTCTAGGTTTGGCCCTACCCAGACCTAGCGCTAGATTCGCCATCTTTTTGTTCGAAGCTGTTCCTAGGAACATCTTCGAATGTTTCAGTCCAGGATGGCTAGGCCAGAAAGACTCTAGTCTTGAGTTCATTTTGCTTATTTCGTCCGCTTAGCCACGTATTCCCAGGAATGGTTCCGGGTCTACCAGAGGCAACGTGGCTGCAGCAAACGCCATCCGATCTGCCTCTTCGTTACCCTAATGGTTTGAGTGGCTCGGTATCCAAACAAAAGTGATTCTGTTATACATACCGAGCCTGTTTACTTTCGGTTTACTTCCATAGACTCCTGCTCCCGTTCCGTTCGTCGTTCGCGAGCCGTCTGTGAACAAGCCAAGGTTCCGGCTGGGGATGATCACATTGAAATACCGTTCTTGGCTCGTGACTGTTGACATTAGATCCGAGGGCATCGATAGGATGCTGTTCATTAAAAGCTCGTCCTGCAGTCCTGAGCCTCCCACCACTATCGCCTTTGGCCTGTGGATTGCCAGTTGATATAGTTTGTATGTGGTCCGTTCCGCCCCCTACTTTGTCTAGGTGCGCATTCCAACTGAGAGTTTTGTTCCGGACTATTCCCAGGTATTTTGGCTCTTTAAAAAATTGTTTTGTTTCACCACGGATAATCGGCGATTCTAAACCATCCAACTTCCGTTTCTTGACGAATGGTACTGTAACTACCTTTTGTGAGTTAAGAGACATATCTTCCCTTATACATTATTTGTCGATAGTGTCCAGTATCTTGTGAAGTACGGCCCATATCGTCACCGCAGGATTTCAACCTCTGTCCCTGGCCAGGAATACAAGTACTCCTGTGGGTTTCCACTCTCCCGTGGTATCCTTGTTTCCAAAAGGAAGATTTAACGGCTAACGGTCCCCAAGAAGAGTTCTACTCGTGGCCAGAAACCACCAATTCGAGGAATATTACACGTCATCGCATCCTTCCCCTTGAAGCTAGAACATATCTACTTCTGACTCATTCGATCTTATGAACAGAATACCTGCAATCAGGTAGAACCACGTCATTTTTATGGATAGGCGCCCTGTATTGCAACACCCCCTCCCCCATCGAAAGTATACAGTCATACTTGAATTACAATATACCATATGTGTAACTTGTGGTCAAGTCTTTTCTGAATTTATCCAGACTAGCGTGTGTAGAATTAGCCAGATTTTAAAGCTTAGTGACTCTGTGAGGTGCCGAATTCAAGGGCTGCGTAAATCCGATCTTTCGATGAGAAAATATAAATCTTTGTAGAGGAACCACATAGTCCCAAAATTGGCATTTGAGACTTCAACCTAGTTTGGACAAGGGCAGTGTTTCAGTCGAGTAGTGAGTAATATGGCAACTGAAAGTACGTAAACAACAAAATTGTATTATATTAGGAGTACAAATAAGTTTCTGCCGTTTTATTGTAGATGCACGGATGTGCGGCACGGAGTTTCGGTTAGCTTTCGCAGATGATAACCGGCTTAAAAAATAGTTTGGGCATTCAAGAACAACATAACTTATTAATATCATTGATTTTATATTGGTAAATATAATTTTTATAAGTTGAAAATGTAAAAATTTGAGCCAAGTAGGCGTCATTTGCGGAAAATATTAGTTTACTTCTTTAATTTAAAGAAATCTGCTGCTGAGGCGCATCACTTGTTCGTAGAAGCATATGGTGAGGGTGCTTTGAGTGAGAGAACGTGTCGAGAGTGGTTTCAAAAGTTTAAAAACGGTGATTTCGACGTAGAAGACAAAGATCGCAATGGAAGGCCAAAAATTTACCAGGATGCAGAATTGGAGGAATTATTGGAGGAAGATTAATCTCAAACACAAAAAGAACTTGCTCTAACATTAGAAGTCACTCAGCAAGCAGTCTCACATCGTTTAAATTTAATTTGTGTTAAAAAACGGCGGAAACTTATTTGTACTCCTAATAGTTGAGTAGATTAGTGAGTAATTTAATCGAGTCGTTCTATTTTGTTTTATTTGTATCTGTAGAGTAGCGTCTCCATCATGCATCAGTGCTCACTCTTTCATAATTCCTGTGTACTCTGAAAATATCAACTTTTGTACAGAAAAATGTGTTTATCATTACTTCAATATGGAGAAAAAGGTTGCCTAAAGTAATCACATTTTAGTGGATGCTCGCAAAAATACGTGGAGTCACTCAACCAGTTTCTAACTTATCCAGAGCATAAGTACTTCTGTGTATTGAGGCATACATGAAGCAAGCTGCATATTCGGATTTAAAAAATACAATAAAATAGAAAGGCCTTTTACTTGATAGAAGAAATATAACAAAATTTTAATATTAAAACAAATTAATATATGTTTATCTTCTACAATTTTAATTTAAAAAATTTTATTCAAAAAACTTTTAGAATTAAATTAATGTCTAAAACATTATTATATATATTATTAAATATAAGCGGTGCTTGTTTTAGACATTAATTTAATTCTAAAAGTTTTTTGAATAAAATTTTTTAAATTAAAATTGTAGAAGATAAACATATATTAATTTGTTTTAATATTCAAATTTTGTTGAAAAATACAATAAATATATGCCAATTCAATGAAAATAAAATTCCGAGTAAGGTGATTTTTCGGTTCTGAATATCTTCGTGTGTGTGTGTCCTCGAACTACATTGAGTAGCAGGAAAGTATGGATTATTTCCACAATCAATAAATTGAGGAAATAATCTTCATTATTCCATTTAGTTGAATTGAATTTCCATCAAGTAACGACCCATTTAGTAGCAGGAAAGTATGGATTATTTCCACAATCAATAAATTGAGGAAATAATCTTCATTATTCCATTTAGTTGAATTGAATTTCCATCAAAAAACGACCCATTCAATGAAGAAGAAAAAAAATTTGTAATTATCGGTATCGTACTTCTTAAATGGGCATCTATACGCTGAATTTCAGACTGTATTTTCATTAACAGAAAATTTACACAACTTTCGGACATTCTCAAATTATCGAAGTGTTCTTTGGGATATTATAATACTAATTCCTTCAGAAGAAAATTAGGAGCTCCTAGATCATCTTTTCTATTGATCCATTTTGGTAGCATTAGCTTCTTTTCCCTTATCCCACAAATTTACTCATCCACCTCTTCTTGAATAGATAGTATGGAAGCTTATTCACTTTATTTACTTTATGTAGCAGAACATACTCAATTGTGAACTATAATCGAGTAATATGCGAACGATTTTTGGGCAGTGGTGAGTATTTTAGCTAATAAATACTTCCTTCCCCGGTGAAATAGTAGCCTATGTGAAACAAGCCCTTATGACTTTCAGAGACAGATTAATCACCAGTATGCTCTGGTGTAAGGAGATTCAATGAGACTAGAAACAGAATCAGGTGATCTTCAATGACGAGTCCTGCTTCTATTTGGAAATGAGTGACGGTAAGCCAAAGATGAAAAGGCGACGTGGTGAAAAACATGACCCACAATTTGATTCAGTGGCATGTTCACCATTCTGTGAACGTAATAGTGTATCTATTGCAAATTGGAGCACGTCACTACTAGTGTTCATTAGAAACAACATGACAGCCAGGCGCTTCATTCAGGATGTAAGCGAAATATATGGAATTCTATATTCATCTCATCCAACACGCTAGGGTTCAATAAGACAGCGATAGTTTCAATGGATCGACATCACATCACCTTGGCCTTGTAGGCTGGTGAATTTGCATAACCCTCCAGAAACTTTAGCAGCCTCTTCTCGTAGAGTAAGGGTAGCCTGGAATAAGATAACCAAGAAAACATCGACTACCTCATCAAAATCAACCCTAGGCATATTAATGAATAAATAATAAATCGTGGGCGGTCAACACGCTACTGAACCAGTTTTGCCTGAGGGTTGTGTAGTGAAGGCAAAATGTTAGTCATTTTCTTACCTTTATTGAATTATTCAAATAGGATTACCATATATGGATATTTTTTGTCAGGTACCTACATATTCCTTTCTTTTCACAGACTTGTGTCAAGGCCTTATAATTTCGTCCAAATGATTGTATTTTTTTTCAATGGTTCAAAAAATGCAATATGTATATCTACAGATGAAAAACACGAAGTCAATTTGAATTCAGTTCGTCATTTCACTAGAAATGACATCTGGAAAAATGAAATGAAAATTTCATTTTTAAATTGTTAATTCCTAATTAACCAAGGGAAAGCATGAATTTCAATCCAGCATTTTCTTTGAAATACTGATTGAATTGTAAGGAATTCCAGAACATCAGACAACACCGCCCCACACGTAAAATTTCCTCCCGAAGAGGATAAAGATGGCCAATGCTGCAGAGCTGCGGAACCAATGAGATTGTGTCTGCCGACCCGGCGCTGGCCGGCGTCGCCTGGAAACGACGCTGATGCGGGCATGGACGTGACGTGTTGATCCACCAGGGACCTCCAATTTTCCTGCATGGGGCGCCGACCTGAACTCGTTTTCGTTACGATAAAATTTTCAGGAAATAAAAAAGTTATTCATGGTTAGAAGCACGGCCAATTTTGGTAGATCTTGTGATCAGCATCCAGAAGCCCTTGTAAGTTTGGCACAACTGGCTGAGTTTTCCCATTATTTCTCTTTTTATCACAAGATAATTCGAAAAATCTTCACAATATATGATATACAAGGACCTGCCATAGTGTGTTGTGCTTCCGTAGCTGCCGAACCAGACATTTTAGAAATTTCCTGCGAAAGCAGGCTCCTTGCATTTCTGCATTTAGGAAATTATTTCCTGATAGTACACGGTCTTCTCAAGAAAAATATTCAACAAACGGTTCATGTTTTTAAATCTATCGCCACGTATATTTTCATGTAGTCTCAATGACCTTCAGTATTTCTATCATGACGCAAAATATTAGAGATATTTTTCCAACGGCACAGGTCTTAGGTAGAAAAAAATACAAAAAGTTGAGCGAATAGTAGTTCGTTAAAATGCCTCTACCGATTGGCAGAAGCAATCGTCACAAGTGTTTGATCAGAAATTTTTTTAAACTGAAAGATTCATTTTTTTTTAAATTTATTTATTATCCTATACTCCTAGATCTTCCGTGAAGATACCTCAAAAGCTTTTTCAGTCTGTGTGAGTTAGGAGTTAGGAGAGTGGTAGCTGACACCCGTCCAACTAGAAAATTCCTTTTCCACCTGAACCGGATTCGAACCTGGACCTTTCGGTCACGATCCCGATGCTCTAGCACTGAGCTGTCCACACTAATTTTTGCCTAGTAATCATTCTAAATGATCAGCCTGTCATGTACAAGGTGTCTCTTATTAATGGCCAAATATGAAAAGTTTCAAATTGTTATTGCTCGATTTTTTCAAATGTAGCATCCTGTATTTTTTCCACGATAATGTAGAGAATTGAATGCTTTACATTTTCTCAGGAGCAACCTCAGGTGTAATTTCACTCCTGCGTTCAGCAGACATGAATAATGACATCGCAACTGGAAATTTTATTCATGAAAAATTCACACAGTTTTTATGTTTCACAGTTTATGTGTGTTTCGGTGTTTCGACCATCTTCAAAGGAGTACAAAAAGTAACTCAACTTAAAATTGAAAAGGAACTTTTATTACACTTAGGACATCTGTGTATTTTTATGGCACTTGGAAATTACAGCATCCAATATTGGGGTGTTGACAAAGAGTATTTGGGAATTTGTTAAATTCCCTTTTTTCTCATTGGCTCTTTTGAATGAAAGAATCTCCAAATAGCTCATCAGTTTACCCTTTTTAATATTATATAGTAATGTGACATCTTTCTCATTAAAAAACTTATTATTTTCTATACAATATTCTACGAAACTGGTTGATTTCTGGTTTTTCAAAATAGACACCCTATGTCCTATGATTCTACGTTGTAAACATCGGCCTGTCTGTCCTATATAGGTAGCATTGCAATCATCACATTTTATTCGATAAATCTCCGATTCGGAAAGTTGGGGTTCCTTTCTTGATTGTTCACATACATCTTAGCTAAATTATTTCTATTAATTGCTAAAGAATTAATTCCCATTTTATGAAAACCATTAGAGATCCTACTGTTGAAACCTTTCATATGAGCCATTTAAAACCATATTTTCCCTCCTTCATAAGGATCATTCATATTGCTATAATTTTTGTTTTAAATATTGTGGTAAGTTTTCTTTTTAATCATTTTGTCAATGATTTTAATTCTATAGTGATTGTTCACCGCTATAGTTTTAATTATATTAACTCCTTTTCAGAAACTGACTTCATTTAACGGGATGCTCAAAAGTCTATGAATGAAACTATGAAAGGTTGAGTTTTTAATTTGCCATGATTCGGTTTTGAATGGATTATGTTATCAGTAGTGGTAGCTTTTCTAAAAATGTCGAAGTCGAACTTATTATTACCATGACTTATATTATATATAAGTGGATTGAAGAATTTTTTTCTATTTCTATTGTGAATTTAATATTTTCATTTATGCTATTCAGAAAATTCAAAAATTGCGATAGCAGCCTGTTAGTTCCAGTACAAATACAAAATACGTCATCTACATATCTAGCCCAAAAGTAAACAATTTATCATTTGTAGTGTTGGCGAATAATAATTTTTCGAATTAGGATGTAAATAATTCAGCTAAAAGTGGACTTATTGAACTTCCCATTGGTAAACCATTGATTTGAGGAATTTGAGGAATTCATTGTTGAATTTAAAATAATTCTATTTTAAACACATTTCTAAAGTTTTGGAAAGATTTTCTTTATTAGTTTGTGATAGATGAGACTGTTATTGATCAAAGTTTTTAACAGTGTTTTGACTTCATCAGTTGAAATAGAAGTGAATAGGCTTCCAACTTTTTTTGAAATAATCTGAGAAGTTTCATCCAAACAACCCAAGAAAATTTAAATTGTGAATTCATTTTTATGACAGAGTGAAAAATCTCACAGAAGTAAGTTTTGATAAAATAGAATTAAATGTTTAAGAGAATGGACTGATAAGTATAATTTAAAAGACCCAAGATAAGTATAATTTGAAAGACATGGAAACATTAGCCTCTAAAACTGAATCAATATAAGACATATCAAAAAAATCATAAAGTGATAAATTTTTAATAGTTCAAAATTTCAATTTGAAAAATTTAATTGAGTTAACAACTCTAAAACAAGAATTATAAAACAGATAGAAAAAAATCGAGCTAATGATATAATTATAAGCAAAGCATATAAAGGAAATGTCCTAACTAATGGTTTGGATATATGTCAATATTAAACCAAAATGGAAGACTTAATAAAATCAAAAAATTTCAGAGAACTAAAATCAGATCCTACAAATAATTTTTACATATCGGTAAAACATATTTAGTGCTATAAACCCAAAATCTTTAAATGGCTTTAATCCTACAGCACCTGTTCTTTATGGAATGCCAAAATTACATAAAGAAGACATAAAGAATGCACCAGGAAGATTTGGCTACAAATCTTCCATCCATAATTAATTGTACTTCTCCATATACTATCAAAAATTCTTGGTAATTAATTAAGAAATTAGAACATACTTACTACCTTACCAAACAAATGTAAATTCAATAAAATGATAAGAAGCGGTTTTTCGATTGATAGAAGGATTATTTATCTCTTTTGATATTCAAAAAATTTAAATTCATCCCATTCGACGTGAAAAGCCTATTCACTTCTATTCCAACTGATCAAGTCAAAAGAGTGATAAGAACTATGATGAATAACAGTCATCTATCACAAAATAATAAAGAAAATCTTTTCAAAACTTTCGAATGTGTTTAGAACATAATTGTTTTAAATTCAACAATGAATTCTTTAAGGAATGGGTTACCCATGAGAAATCCAATAAGTACACTTTTAGCTGAATTATTTACGTCTTACTTTGAGAAGTTTTTATTCGTAAACACTACAAATGATAAATTGGTATAACTCCTTCGCTGTTAGGCTAGATATGTAGATGATGTATTTTGCATTTGGACTGGAAGGGACAGGCTGCTATCGCAATTTTTGAATTATCTGAATAGCCTGAATGAAAATATTAAATTCACAATATAAATAGAAAAAAAATTCTTCAATCAACTTCTTAGATCTTAACATAAGTCATAGTAATAATAAGTTTGGATTCTACACTTTTAGAAAACCTACCACAACTGATAGCATAATTCATTCAAAATCCAATCTTTGAGCATCCCATTAAACGAAGTCAATTTCCGAAAAGAAGTCAATATAATTACTTACACTAGAGTGGTGAACAATGGTTATAGAAATGAAATCATTGACAAAATGATTAAAAAGAAAACTTACCGCAATATTTGAGAAAATATATATAAAAATGATCCTTATGCAGAAAAGAAGGGATGTTTTTCAATGGCCTGTATAAAAGGTTTCAGCATGGTCTCCATAAAATGGGAATTAATTCTTTAGCAGTAAATAGAAATAATTCAGCTAAGATGTTGGCGAACAATAAAGAAGGAACCCCAAATTTCCGAATCGGCGGTTTATCAAATTGAATGTGATGATTGTAATGCTACATATATAGGTCAGACAGATGTTTACAACATAGAATCAAAGAACATAGGATGTCTATTTTGAAAAACCAGATATCAACCGTTTTTGCAGAACATTGTATAGAAAATAATAATTATTTTAATGAAAAAGATGTCACCTTACTATATAATGTTAAAAAGGGGGAATTGATGGACTATTTGGAGATTCTTTCATCCAAAAAAACCATTGGAAAAGGAGAATTCAACAAATTCCCAAGCACTCTTGCGGTTGACCCCTATATTGGATGCTGTTATTTCCATGCGCCATAAAAATACACAGATGTCCTTAGTGTTATGAGAGGCCCTTTTCAATTTTGAGTTCAGTAACTTTTTGTACTCCTCTGAAGATTGTCGAAAGACCAAAACACGTGTCAAGATTCTGAATAAACAGTGAAACATAAAAACTGTGTGAATTTTTGTTTTAAACAAAATAACAAATGGTCATTGAATGTTTGGAGATGAGTTATCGGCAATCATGTGATTATAAGTGGCTTTATAGTCGCAAATATAAAACGAAGTGTGGCTTCAGCATGATGCTGCTCATTATTTTCGTCCTATAAGAGATTTTCTGCATCACCTGTTCTCAAATTGATGGATCGGTAAAGGGCCAAAACACGCGATGTACTATTTGTTTTTCCATGTCAGATTTTCCGTAAACCGAACTTCAGTCATATTATATTTTTTATTATTAAGGTTTGAGTATGTTGGGAAAGCGGTATACTCTCGATTAAACCTTTTCTTGAAAGTCAAATAAATTATCGATGCTAAACTAACGTGTTTTCTGATAGATCCAGAATTCTTCAGTTTTACCAATTCGAGATGAAGATATTAAATCGGCAATTATGATCATCACCACCTCTAGTTGACATTCGCCACGTAGAGTAGCTATTCTTTTTTTTATGGACGTACTTTAATAGTTTAATGCAATTTTATTACATGTCCTCTCGAATATACACTCGCATTAATAAATATTGATAATATGTCCTCTCGGGATAAAGTCTTTAGCCTGGCGAATGACTAGAATACAGGATTGTGTATTAACCACCGTGGTTCCTGTGAGAGATACCATCGGTGAGCAAATGGATGCTGCGAACTGACGTTGAATACCAATGCAGAAGGAAAGGTTTTCGTCTTGTTGTTTACGTGTCTTCATGGAAAATCCCCTTTGAAGGTACATGGATCGAAATGAAAATTAGATGAAGTTTATCTGAAAGTAAAAGAAGCTTTAATGATAATAAAAATTTATCGATGTGTTGAAAAGTAACTATTATATGAATATTAAAATCCATTAAAATACTATATGGGGTGTCAATAAATGAGTTTCAATATATACAGGTGTCCCAGACGTCGATATCAAGCCGAAAGCGTGTGATTAGCCAAGTCATGCTAGTTATGAGGAATATATAAAAAAAAGTTTAAGTTACCTAGTTTTAAAATCAAAGAAATTTCAAGAAAATCTAGAAAATGTTCTCGCTGTGATGGTGTGTCAACCCCTGTTATCACAAATCTTTATTTCATATAAATTGCTGCCTAATATTTTGTTCCAATTACCCCAGCTTACAAGAACATGCAATTTTTCTCTCAAAAAGGTAATGAAATATATTAGCCCTATTTTAACTGTCTGTAAAAAATGTGCTACTCTAGTTTGACGCATTTAATAAAGGTTTCAAATTGATATAACACAAACAAATTTTTCTTGTTTACTGTTTCAGAGAAGTTTTGAATTAAACATCAATTTTTAATTCTTAGATTCATTACATTGAAACAAAGTACCTTCTTTCAGTCGCAATATATTCTTGAAATCCTAAAAAGGGAGTATCAAACGGATGAATCTTCCGTTATTGACAAAGTCAACTGTTTATATTATTTTTTGCCGTAGCTGAGCTACTATTTCGATCGGCTTGAAGTAGACTCTTTCTTTCATCGCTCCCCAGTAAAAAAATTCAAGCGGGTTCAAGTCAGGAGAAAATGCTGGCTACAAGATAGTATCAGACTGTCTTATACATCTCCCGGGTATTTCTCATCGGGATATTCTTTAATTGAATGGGCATAGTGCACTGAGCAGCCGTCTTATTGAAATCACATATTTCTGTAGATGCTTCGATTTCTTTGAAATTGAACAAGGTTTATATCTACCAGGTAGCTCGAGATTCACTTTCTCTGTAACTAAAAATGTTACCCAAAAATCACTAAACTAAACTACTTAAAAATTCTGATTCTTCGAAGGAATGAGATGGAAGAACCCAAAAGCAATTAGACAAATGTCGCTCTAACACTTCGCAGTAGAATTTTTACAATATAACTCTGAAAACAGTTTCTTTTTGGCAGCCACCCTAATTAAGTCTCAAAAATGCTCCCGTTGCGCCTTGACCGAGCGGTCACAATCTTCGTAGTCACTATTTGCTCCTCGAACAATTGAATTCCATTGACAGTCTCTCATTACCATTCACTCAATACAGTCACGTATTCTCGTTGAACAGGTTCAACTCTCTGATCTTGAACAAGTTTACATTCACATTCACTCAAGCAACAGTCTCTTGATAATTTACACGCATTGAGCGAAAGAACTATATATTCGTATTCACTTCCCAAATTTAATTTCAAGGGATATTTTCGTTCACCCTCTCGTGATAATACAATATCGCAGAAAAAGACCTGGAGGTAGATGTATTATGTATAATATTAACTTGTAATTATTTTCGTAAATGTCTCAAGTGAATTCAAAAGTGAACTCAGTGGAAGTGAGCAATGGTGAAAAAGGCCAGCGATCTACTCCTTCCTCTACGAGCAAGATAGCGTTTTCATCAGGTCAAAACTACGCTGCAACAGTTCTGTCATTTTTGGGTGAAATATATATATATATATATATATATATATATATATATATATATATATATATATATTCAGGCTGGAAACAAACGAATAAAAGTCTATTTATATCTCTCTCATTCCCCATGAAGTATGCTCATCCTAAAATTTGCATACTAATTGATTAACGTTCAATCAATTACAACGAAGAATTCAGAAAGACAAACCAAATAAGATTTTGTTGATCTTTCTCTGTAGAACTTTCTATTACCATAGCTCACACTCCTCATAGATGATATTTGCTACTGATCAGCTGAATTAATTTATTCGAATATGAATATGCTAATTATGAGCATTACGGCATATTATGGTCAGTCTTGAGCATGAGGAAAGTTTTTTCTGCGTTTGTAACGTGAAAATATCGGAAAAATATTCATTTATTTGAATTAGTTCGCAAAGATATGTATATAGCGAATATCCATTCTTGCTAGATTTGTAGTCGGTGGCATTCATTTCACTGATAACAACCAACAAGTTTGAAACGGACGCATGTCTGCAAATTGTCCCTGTGTGATCAACAAAACCTTACCAGGTTTGTTTGAGTTTAGAATTGTTATACAGATGTATGTACACATTTTAGAACTTTCTATTACCATTGCTCGCACCCCTTATTAATGATTTTTAGCGTGAGACTGAGCATTTGAAAGAAAGGCAATGAAATATAATATAGATAATAAGAGTTCCATACACCTGAGGTATTTCATATTTTGTCTGCTTTCATTCATAAATGTAATTCTCTGTATGTACTCACTGAAACCTTGATAAATATCTCTCGACAGTTTTCCGGTAGTATTTCATATTACAGGAAAAACAAATTCTTGCTTTAGCCAACCGCACATTTTTGCCCTTATATGAGCTATTCCTTATTTCAAACCAGTAACGAAATTGTAATATTTATTGATTTATGTTTTTCCTAGGCACTGATGTTTTTTGCTTATCAGATGGTACCATATTGAAATAGAAATTGTGTCCTTTATTATAATCTCGAAGAGAACATCGAAGGAATTGATTTCATTCGACTGTTCTTTTACTCCTCCCTTAAAAATGGATAAAATATCTGTAATTTTCTTAATTTGATGAAAATAAGATTGACTTCCAATAATTCCAGTTTTAGAAAATATTCATTTTCAAATAATATTAAAAATTAACACGTTTTCAAAGTTCTCAAGAAAAAATGAATAGCCCTCGAATATAATATACAATCCAAAAATACTTGTAATACACTTGCTTCATGATGTAGTAGTACTATGAAAATCGGGTCATTAAATAAAAAAAAATTAATAAACAAAGGAATTTTGATTATTCTCGTCAAATCATTTTATAGTCCGTCTAGAAAGTATCCGGAATTTATTATTTTTCATAATTTTAATATATTCATTTTTTATAACATTCTAAAATAAAAGTAATATTAGGAGTACAAATAAGTTTCCGCCGTTTTATTGTAGATGACGCGGCACGGAGTTTCGGTTAGCCTTCGCAGATGATAACCGGCTTAAAAAATAGTTTGGACATTCAAGAACAACATAACCTATTAATATCATTGATTTTATATTGGTAAAATATAATTTTTATAAGCTGAAAATGTCAAAATTTGAGCCAAGTAAGCGTCATTTGCGGGAAATATTAGTTTACTTGTTTTATTTAAAGAAATCTGCTGCTGAGGCGCATCAATTGCTCGTAGAAGCATATGGTGAGAGTGCTTTGAGTGAGAGAACGTGTCGAGAGTGGTTTCAAAAGTTTAAAACGGTGATTTCGACGTAGAAGACAAATATCGCAGTGGAAGGCCAAAAATTTACAAGGATGCAGAATTGGAGGAATTATTGGAGGAAGATTCATCTCAAACACAAAAAGAACTTGCTCTAACATTAGAAGTCACCCAGCAAGCAGTCTCACATCGTTTAAAATCATTAGGAATGATTCATAAACAAGGAAATTGGGTTCCGTACGAATTAAAGCCGAGAGATATTGAACGCCGATTATGCTTAAGTGAAATGCTGCTAGCTAGACATAAAAAAAGGGTTTTTTACATCGTATCGTAACTGGTGATGAGAAGTGGATACATTATGACAATCTAAAAAGAAGAAAATCATGGGGATTACCTGGCCACGCGTCAACATCAACAACAAAACTGAATATTCACGGAAAAAAACTTATGCTGTGTATTTGGTGGAATCAGCTAGGTGAAGTGTATTATGAGTTGCTTAATCCGAGCGAAACAATTACTGGAGCCATCTATCGAACACAATTGATGAGATTGAGCCGAGCTCTGAAGGAAAAACGCCCTCAATACTATTCTAGGCACGAAAAAATTATTCTTCTGCATGACAATGCTCGTCCACATGTTGCGGCTCCCGTGAAAAAGTACTTGGAAACACTTGATTGGGAAGTGTTACCCCACCCGCCGTATTCACCAGACATTGCACCGTCCGATTATCACCTGTTCCGGTCCATGGCACATGCTCTGATGGCGCAGCGGTTCACATCTTATGAGGATACCAAAAATTGGGTTGATTCGTGGATAGCCTCAAAAGACAAGGAGTTCTTCAGACGTGGGATTTGAATGCTGCTTGAGAGATGGGAAAAAGTGGTTGCAAGTGATGGGCAATATTTTAAATAAATTTATATTACCGTTCTTCTATAACAAATATTTAATTTGTTTTAAAAAACGGTGGAAACTTATTCGTACTCCTAATATATAAAATAGGTTTTGCAGATAGTCAGCTATGTCGAAAATTGCATGGCAACACTATTTGTCAAATATTGTTGATTGGCAATAGGTAAACAATTCTATGATTGTTTCGGTCTTTACTTGACGGAAATTCATCTTGAAAATATGAAATAATGTCGCAAGTAGAAAAAAGTGGAATATTTGTATAGAAACGTTTTCGAAACGTTAAAAAACTAATGCAGTTGACTGAACTGGGAAAAAGTGCTGTAGATGAGACAATAAGGAGACTGAAAAATGGCATTGATATGAGGCATAGGCCAGTTTCAGAAAGGCCGCGTAAGATTAAAGGAAAAAACTTAAACGCTTTATTGGCCTTAGAACGACACAATCTGCTCCTGAGGTTTCGCAAATTGACTAACAGATTTCAAAATCAACGAAATATAAAAGTATGTCCAGAAACCATCCGTCTTTATATCTGATGAAAGTTGTTTCCAACTTGGTGAAACATGTTACCGTTCAAATTTCCTACCAAAATAATGGTTTATGGAGCACTATCTCAGCGTGGTGCTACGACTTTCTGTATAGTTGATGGTACCATTGATAGTGAAAAGTATTGTGGCATTCTAAACGATTTTCTTCTTGAAACGGCGCATGCTTCATATCCAGGGAGGTGACGTTTTCAGCAGGATGATGCAAGATGCCATACTTCGGCCTATACTCAAGCTTAGATGCGAGAACACCAAGTGACTACCATTTCATGGTCAGCACCTTCACCAGATCTTAGTCGCATTGAAAACATAAGGGGACTAATGAAGATTGAAGTTGAACAAGTAGCGCCACGAAATAAAGATGATTTAATCCAGTCAGCTTCACCTTCTGTACTACTATCACCAAAAATTATGGAGGTGATTTCCTTTCGAGTGTACCTCGGCATTGAGTCAAGTGTTTACAGTTAAATGGAGGTCGTATAAGTATTTAAGATGAATATTTTGTTATAATTTTCTAATTCAAGAATTAAAAATATATATCAAATAATTACAACAATTACAGTGATAACTGTGATTTGACAGAAGGTAGATGCCATGTTGTTTTGACATTTCTGTTCAGTAAGCATTGACAAATTGTCATGGAAAGACTCACGCCGCAACAAAGTTTACAAATTGTTGAAATTTATTTTCAAAATCAGTGTCCTATGCGCCAAACTTATAGAGCACTTTTTGAAATTTATGGTTTACATAATCGTCTATCAGAGCAGCTTATTCGTCGAACTATCGATAGATTTCGGACAATATTTTCTCTACTCGATGCAACAACAACCACAAGACAAAGAATTGTACGTACAGGAGAAAATATCGCTGCTGCAAGTCATAATATTAATGATGATTCATATTTGTCTGTTCGTCGATGTTCACAACAAGTTGGACTCTGTGCATCCACTACATGGAAAATTTTGCGTAAAGATCTTGGTCTACACCCATACAAGATTCAACTGATTCAAGAACTAGAACCACTCGAGCATAATAAGCGTCGTTTGTTTGCTGATTGGGCCCTAGAACAGCTTAAAGTTGATCCATTTTTTAATTGTAAAATTATGTTATGGACAATTTTGCGTGAAGATCTTGATTTATACCCATACAAGATCCAACTGGTTCAAGAACTAAAGCCAATTGACCATAATAAGCGTCGTTCGTTTGCTGATTGGGCCCTAGAACAGCTTGAAGTTGATCCACTTTTTTATAGTAAAATTATGTTTGGTGATGAAGCTCATTTCTGGTTGAACTGCTATGTAAACAAACAAAATTGCCGTGTATGAAGTGAAAACAATCTTCAAGAAGTTCTGCAGGTTCCATTGCACCCTGAAAAGTGCACTGTATTTTGTGCTTTACACGCTGGAGGCATCATCGGTCCATATTTCTTTAAAAACAATGCTGGTGCTAATGTTACAGTGAATGGTGCTCATTATAGATCGATGATCAATGATTATTTGTTTCAAAATTTGAATGGTATCGACCCAGAAGTGTTCTGGTTCTAACAAGATCGTGCTACACCTACCTAATGCTGCTACCGGCACAACTGATTTATTGAAAGAAAGATTTGGCGGTAACATTAGTTCGAGAAATGGTCCAATTAATTGGCCTCCAAAATCATACGACATAACTCCACTGGATTATTTTCTTTAGGGTTATGTCAAGTCATTGATTTATGGTGATAAACCAGAAACAATAGACGCTTTGGAAGTCAACATAACTCGTGTTGTAGATGAAATAAGGCCTGAATTACTCTAAAAAGTGGTCCAAAATTGGTGTAGTCGAATGCGATTCCTCAGAGCTAGTCGTGGTGGACATATACCGGAGGTTATTTTTAAAACATAAATTTCATGAAATTTTCTTTCAAATGAAAAAAAATTTGGCTTTAATCTTAATTTAAATGTGTTTTATTTCAATTTAAAGTTCTATCACTCTCAAAAAAACACCCTATAGGAATACCAAGACTTTCGGCGTAATATGTTTTATAAAAGTCAAGTAATTTCCACTTTCGTGTTTTCTTGTCACGTACTCAAACTACTGTTGAAGGGCATTTTTACGGTGGACACAACCCATTAAGGCAATCGCCGTTAAGCCCCGTCCAATTTTTCACTCAGCTGACCTCATTCTAATGGCATAATTTAATCCCTGAAATTATGATTTATTACGGATCAGAACACGTCTTCGCAACCCTTCGAGGAAATAGATTTTTTTCCCCGGTCATAGGACAATGGTCACCTTGGGGTCTGGCATAATGAAGGCGCGAACGACACCTCGTTTCGGATTTTTTCAGCGCACCATCATCATCCTCCGAACGGAAGACGAGCATGATACCTTTACCTGTAACCGGTTCTCGAGCGACTGGGGTGTTCGAAGTCACTCAGACTCGGTCGTTCTTACCGGAAACAAGGAACGCTTCCGTTGCGAGATTAAATGGTTTCTCTTGCCTTTGTTCTTTGACCATGTAGAATTCGTCGTCATTGTCTGTATAGTTGAGATGTTTACATTTGGGATGAGAGATCAACGTATTTTACCATTCTTGATTCTTTATTACTTACTGGTATTATGCCACTTAGAACGGTTGAATGTGATGGGGCTGATGGTTGAAATTGTTTGCGTTAAAGGTGTTGCGTTTTCAGTCGTTAATTTGGGAATAGATGAGCGATACCAATTCTTTTAACTTCTTTCCTAATTTTTATTGATTATATTCTGAAGTGCATCAAATTGAAATCATCTGTCCGTTTGCCGTCCCTCGTCAGCTACAGAGAGCTTTCCTACGAAACTACTTGATGAAAACTCGTGAAAATTCATTAATTCTTCGGAACCTCTACAAATTTTAATCTAAATAAATCTCTTGAAAACATTAAGAATTCATTTTTGAACACTATATCACTTTATAAACACAACGTTTAGAAAGTATTCGGAATTTATTATTTTTCATAACATTTTTGCAACATTCTAAGACAAAAGTAAAGTATAAAATATGTTATGCAGTTAGTCGGCTATGGTCAAAGTAGCATGGCAACACTATTTGTCAAATATTGTTGATTGTCAACAGGAATACAATTAATGAAATAATGTCCGAACTAGAAAAAAGAAAATAGATGGAATATTTGTATAGAAAAGGTTGTCGAAACGTTAAAAAATTAGTGCAATTGACTGAACTGGGAAAAAGTGCTGTATATGAGACAATAAACAGGATAAAAAATGGCATGGATATGAGGCACAGACCAGTTTCAGGAAGACCGCATAAGATTGAAGGAAACAATTTAAAGGCTTTATTGGCCTTAGTACGATACAATCTGCGCCTGGGGTTTCGCAAATTGGCTCACAGATTTGGAAACCAACGAAATATAAAAAAAAGTATGTACAGAACATAATTTTGTAAATTTCTTCATATCTGATTAAAGTTGTTTCCAACTTGGAATTCACTCAAAAATCCTATCAAAACAACCTTATACTGTTCAAATTTCCAAAATTCCCACCAAAATAATGGTTTGGGAAGCATAATCTCAGCGTAGTGCTACACCCCTCCCCTCCCTGTATAGTTGATGGTACCATTAACAGTGAAAAATATTGTGGCATTCTTAACAATTTTCTCCTTGAAACGGCTAATGCTTTATATCCAAAGCGTTGGCGTTTTCAGCAGGATAATGCAAGATGTCATGTTTCGGCCTATATTCAAACTTGGATGCAAGAACACCAAGTGACTCCCATTTCATGGCCAGCAGCTTCACCAAATCTCAGTCCCATTGAAAACACATGGGGATTAATGAAGATTGAAGTTGAACGAGCATCGCCACGAAATAAAGATGATTTATTTAAGTCAATTTCACATTCCTGGATCAACGAAAATTATAGAGGTGATATAGTTTCGGGTGTACCTCGACGTTTAGTTAAATGTTTACAGTTGAATGGAGGTTGTATAAGTCAATAAGATGAATATTTTGTTATAATTGTCTAATTCAAGTATTAAAAATTTATACCGAATAATTACAATTGAGCTTTGTTTTTTCCGGACACTTTCAAGGCGGACTATATATATTATCAACACATGTGGTGGTAATTACCTAATAAAGAACAAAAGGAAAGATAAAGTATTAACCAAATTATTCGAGTTCATCACATAATACAAAAAATTTAATTCTAAATGTTTTCAAGAGATTTATTTAGATAAAGAGGTTCCGGAGAATTAATCCAGCTTTTATCTGTAATATTCAAAAAACTCTTCATAGTAAATTTTCAATATATCTTGTTCAAAAAATTTTTTTCTATTATCAAACATGCGTGTGGTGGTTTTCATTATATATTTATGGAGTAACCTTATTTTTGCATATGCCACGCGCATTTGTGAAAATATAAATTTTGAAAAAATTGAAATGGAATATTTACTACAAAGAGTTTTTTTTATATTACAGATAATAGCTGGATTAATTCCACGAAACCTCTACAGATTTAATCTTAAAAAAATCTCTTCAAAATTTTTCCGAATTAAATTTAATTAAATGTCTCAAAAATCACAGTTTCACTTTATAGATATATAAATTAGCAGCACATGAAACAACCAATGAAGAATCAAAAAGAAACATAATGTATTGACCAAAATTATCTAAATCCATCACCTAAGAAAAATTTGTTTCGATTGGATATAAAGGAATAACAAATTCAATCACCAAAGAATTTTCCACATAGAATTCGAAAAGGGCCTTTCTTATTTCCCTTTTCAAAAAATAGATAACACATTCTCCTGAAAAATAATTTTAAATAAAATATATATACATATACATTCATTCATCAAATATTCTGTTCAAAAGGAAAATTTCAATAAATGTTTGAGTATCATGTAAAAATTATTTCACAGAAAAGAAGATACGATTGTAAATTTGCAATTAGTTTATTGCAAATGGAATTTCAATGAGATCAAAATTGCCTAGAGATTAGAGAGCTGGTTAGAAATATTGCCAATATATCAAAGTAACCTTTGTAGTTCGGAATCAACGCTGCATTGCATTCTTTAAGATATAACCAATATAAATAGAGTATTATGTAAAAACCTGGTATCAGGGATTAGAGATGAGGGGACTGTATTAGAATATATGTACCTGGTTTCAGGGATTAAACTAATACTGTACTTGAACAAGGATAGAAAATATATTTGATGTATAAAATTATGTTTCACAAAATTATAAATGTATACGAAAATCACCTACTGACTACTTTCGTGTAGTGCTATCGTCTGACTGTTTTCTGAGTAGACTCGTAGGAGTCGTTTTGAAAAGTGATATATTGTTGTCCAGGTGGCTGGGTCATAGAAAAATAACATGGAATTTAGTCTATGGTTTCTGTGGTTACACTTCTTTCATAGAGCCACTCAGTTCTTTTGGAAGCAACTACGGTATATATCCAGATTATGCATTATACAATAATACTCAAATATTATACAGAGTGCATGCGCAAGTGATCTGCGAATGAGATTACATAGAGTAGCGGGAGTAATGGGCCATATATGAAAATATAAATTAAGAAAAAATTCAAACAATAAACAGTAGACTCGCGCTAGTGTGAACACAAGAAAAGATTGCTTGTTGATATTTTCAAGCTGTTTACAATAGTGGAAGGTGTGTAAAAGACATGAAATAAATGTTAACAGGATTAAAAAAATTATATGAAATTAAAACACTCGATGTTGAACTTTGATTAAAAAAAATTAAAATTTGTCATTTGATATAAGAAGTTATTTTTGTTTGCACTCTCTTGGCTGATAGTTGAGAATTGGCTGCTTTATACAGAATTTTTGTATTTTGTTCGGCCCATTGAGAAACCATTTTCAATGCCTCAAGAACCTCTGCAATAGAAATCTTCTTATTTTCCTCAGTTTCCACATCAGAGTCGCTTCCTTCGGAATCAGTGAGGACATTCGAATCACCATCAATATTAGCCAGACTTTCATCCACTTTCAGCATATCTCGATTCCAGTTTTCCACATCTTCGCAGTTATACTCAGTCAAAAAATTGAAAAATATCTTAGTATCTTAGATCGAAGCTGATTTTCTCGAATATTTGCTTATTATGAATGTTACAAAGTTTCCTCAACTGACCAGATGAATTATGTTCAGCAACTCGATAGTTTCCTCTACCATAAATTCCGATTTTTTACTCGTCAATATTTCTCGGAGTTTCACAAGAGAAAGATCATCTTCACTAATATCATTATGGTCAAAAATTTTATTCCAACACGTTTTGATTACCAGAGGATTTAATTGTTGCCATGCCCGATATAAATATTTATTAATGTAAAGCAGCATCCTTCAAGGTGAGGTTGTTAAGGCCATCTGCAATGATGTCCCTGGGCCAACTTAAAACAATTTTTCTGTAATACAGTTTGGTTAACTTTAAGGCATTTTGATCCATTGGCTGAAATAACCAGTTTTTGAAAATTTCCTTTGTCATCCAAGCATTTTTTACATAATATTTTTGTAGATACAGAGATTCTGTAAATTTTTTAATACCCTTGGAGATTATGCTCTACCAATAATCAACGGCGTGAGTTTGTGGAATCCTGATGGGTTTGCACAACCCAAAAAGATAATTCGCTGCTTTGATATTGTAAGATTGTAAGGGTGTAGTTTTTTCAGAACTCATTACATAGGTTTTATAAGGCATAATTTTCCAGTACAATCCAGTCTCATCAGCATTGTATATCTGGTCATGAGTGAGCTCAAATTTCTCTATTAAATGAACCATTTGAATTTTGAATGGGCTAATATTATGCAACAAATTTTCAAAAATCTAAGACCATAACGCACTTTAAACTTTTGCAGCCATCCGTCACTCGCGGTAAATTTTTCATTTCCACTTTTCAAGGTTTCATGAAGCTGAGGAGCTTTATTCTTCATAATTTCTCCTGTTGTAGGAAAATTTAATTCCCTCTGTTTGATAAACCATCTGTTTAAGGCTTCCTCCATTTTCGGATATTCAGCTTTCCTCAAAGTGCATTTTTTAATTTTATTTGGCTTAAAACTCAGGTTCACAACACTCATGATTCTCGTCTGTTTTTTTTTTAATCGAGCATACAGTTGATTTCGCAATCCCATATTTTTTTTAAAGCAATGTTGAGCTCACGCTTTTCCGGTGATCTTCCAAGATCTTCGATTTTTCATACAGACTCAAAAATTTCTTGTTTTCAGCCATTTTAACTATATATTTCATATTTAAAGACACTTCTGGCGATGAAAGATAATTTGTAGTAAATAAAATTCGTATCATTTAAACGACTTTACGCATGATTTTAGCAACAAGTTGAAACAGGAAAGTAGTAGTAAGTCACACTAACGAGATCGGGAATGGTTTATATTACTGGACATACAATGAGAATATTTTCTTGTTCACACTATTGGGTTGTTCACAATATGTATGTTCATAATAGCGAGGTCTACTGTATATTGAAAATTTACTACGAAGAGTTTTTTTACAATAATATTACAGATAATAGTTGAAATAATTCTCCGAATCCTCTACAAATTTAATATAAAAAAATCTCTTGAAACCTTTTTAGAATTGAATTTACTAAAATGCCTCAGAACAAACGGTTTCACTTGACAGACATTTAGATTATCATTTTAGTTTCCCGATAACAAAGTGTTACTGTTACGGAATAAACCCAAGGTCCTGAGTAAATTGAGTGCATAATTTCGACATATTGGGGGATCTCTTCTACATACGCCAGCTCAATTTGTTGACCACCGTTCAGCATTCATAGTTCAACGGTCCCTATTCTATCGCCTCCACTAATTTACACCTGTTGTTTGAACATTAGGTAGCATCTGCTCCTGACTTTGTAGGATGAAAATTATGATGGTACCCGTTTTATCTGATCAAAAACTAAATACAAATGACACAATATTACGTCGAATGCTCACTTTCAGGCGAGGTTAAAATTCGTTTTATCGCACGTATCTTCGTGTTGTAGACGAGTCCTCACAAGATTTGGTACCCCCGTGAAGGATATGATACACGTTTTATCGGTTCTTTGAAGAGTTTCGAATTTCATGCCAGTATTACGAAAAGTAAATGGTCCGTTTGCAACGGTTCTCTCAAAAAAAGTTCCATTTTCAAATAAGAGAATCACAGTAATTAAAAGGGTTTTTTTATACTTGATAGAAGATATAAGTATCAAACAGAGTAATTCTGTTATAAAATTTCAAATATCATACAGATTTATTCTATGCTCAAGTTTTAATTTCAATAAAATTTTCATTCAAAAACTTTTTAGAATTAAATAAAATAAATGTCTTAAAAAACACTGCTTCGAATAAATAGGCATATAGAATTAACACTCATTACACAGTATCAAAAGGGAATAAAAGAATTCAGAGAAATATAAATTATTATGAAATAATAAGAAGCGGTTTTTTACTTGATAGACGAATTATTACCAACTATGAATATCAAAACAGATTAAATCTATTAGTCTTCTACAATTTTAATTTCAGAAAGATTTTTAAAAAACTTCAAGAATTGAATTAATGTCTTATAAGCACTGCTTATATTAAATAGACGTATAAAATCAAAATTCATTGTACAATATCAAATTGTTAATTAAAATTAAAAAATAAGTAATATAAAATGTTGAAATTAAAATTGTAGAAGACTAACAGATCAAATCTGTTTTAATATTCAAAATTTATATAAATTACTAATTAAAATTATTAAATACTTGAAGGATACAAAAGTTTTAAGAAGAAGAGATCATAAAATTCAAAAAATTAATTGTATCAAAAGGTGAAGGTACTTGAGATACAATAACTCAAAATAATATGAAATAACAGACGTATTCGAATCCGAACACAAAATACATTTGTTTATGTTATTCCTTCTTTTCGTTGGCCTCTATTGGTCTTATATCGGGTGTTTTTTTTAGAGTGATAGAACTTTAAATTGAAATAAAACACATTTAAATTAAGATTGAATCCATTTTTGTTTAATTTAAAAATAATTTTATGACGTTTATGTTTTGAAAATAATTTCCGTCATATGTCCCCACGAATAGCTCTGAGTAACAGCATTCGACCACACCAATTTTGGACCACTTTTTCGACTAATTCAGACCTTATTTCATCCATAATACGAGTTATGTTGGTTTCCAAAGCGTCTATTATTTCTGGCATGATCTTGAAGGCCAATTAATTGGAGCATTTCTAGAAATCATGTTATCGCCAAATCTTTCTTTCAATAAATCAATTGTTACGGTAGCAAAATGAGTTGTAGCACCATCTTGTTGGAACCAAAACACTTCTGGGTCGATACCATTCAAATTTTGAGACAAATAATCATTGATAATCGATCTGTAACGAGCAACATTCAATGTAACATTAGCTCCAGCATCGTTTTTAAAGAAATATGGACCGATGATGCTTCCAGCGTGCAAAGCACACCATACAGTGCATTTTTTAGGATGCAATGGAACCTGCAGAACTTCTTGAGGATTGTTTTCACTCCATATATGGTAATTTTGCTTGTTCACATAGCCGTCCTACCAGAAATGAGCTTAATCACTAAACACAATTTTACGATAAAAAAGTGGATCAACTTCAAGCTGTTCTAGGGCCCAATAACCAAACAAACGACGCTTATTATGGTCAAGTGGCTTCAGTTCTTGTTGGATCTTGTATGGGTGCAGACGAAGATCTTTACGCAAAATTTTCTATGTGGTGGATGCACAGAGTCCAACTTGTTGTAACATCGACGAATAGACAAATCTGGATCATCATTAACACTATGACTTGCAGCAGCGATATTTACTTCTGTACGTACAGTTCTTTGTCTTGTGGTTGTTGTTGCATCGAGTAGAGAAAATGTTGTCCGAAATCTATCGATAGTTCGACGAATAAGCTGCTCTGATGGACGATTATGTAAACCATAAATTTCACGAAGTGCTCTATAAGTTTGGCGAATAGAACACTGATTTTGAAAATAAATTTCAACAATTTGTAAACGTTGTTGCGGCGCGAGTCTTTCCATGATAATTTGTCAATACTTACTGAACAGAAATGTCAAAATAACAGGGCTTCTACCTTCTGTCAATTCACGGTTATCCCTGTCGAAAGCTCTATCAATTTAAAAAAAAAACACCTGATATATATTGAGAAGGTTACTATATGTCGTACTTAAATTTTGTGTGTCTGTTCTATCATTTACTGTAGAGTTAATATTCATATAGATCATTTCGCTGATAGACGTATATCTTATAATCACATGTGGAAATTAACTAATAAATAAAAAAATATATATAAAATAATCACCAAATTATTTAGACATCACCTCATATATACATGTTTCGATTGGATGTTTAAGAATCATAAGTTCCATCACCAAAAAATGTTCAACATTTGCGAAAAAATTCAGGGGGTGATTCCTTGTCAAAAAATAGGTGGGTCTTTCAAATAAACTTTATTTTTTTGAGCCCCCATGCTTAGTAACAGCCCTCTGAAGATGGCGCCCGAAAAACGGTTTTAATTTTTTTTCTTAAAAACCACAAAACTGTCAAAAATTATAACTGAATCAAAGTTAATGAAAACTAGTCAGTTGTCATAATAAAAAGACATCCGCTAACTAGATAAAGTCTTGTTCGGAAATAATTCCAGCCTCTACAACACACGCTATCGTGTTGATAAATTATTTTTTTTCTCAAAAACCAAGAAATTTAGCAAGAAATTACAAGAGACATTATTTGTTAAAAATAGATCAAGCTATCAAAAATTGATTTTTCTTATTTTAAAATGAGAATATGGAAAAAAGTTCCTTGGAAAAGAAGGTTTAATGGTGGCTTTTTCTACCCCTCGCAATCATAGAGGAACAGCACCAAAAATTTTTTTGAGTGCCTTCTTGCCGGCGTTAAATGTCTGTTTAATTTTATTCTTGTCAGTTATTGATTTCTAATAAAAAAATTAAAAACTGTTTTTCGGGCGCTATCTTTATAATCTTAAATGGGGTTCAAAAGAATAAAGTTCATAAAATAAAATAGGAAAAGACTTTTGCTTGATAGAAGGAATATAACAAAATTTGAATATCAAAACAGATTTCATCTGTCAGTCTTCAACAATTTTAATTTCAAAAAAATTTTTATTCAAAAAACTTTTAAAATTAAATTAATGTCTTATATGCACGGCTTATATTTAATAGACGTATAAAATCAAAATTCAATAAACAATGTCAAATGGAATAAATATAAAGTTTATATGAAAGACACACCCTATTTTTTGACAAGGAATAACCCCCTAATTTTTTCACAATTATTCATATACACTGTATAGCACATTCTCCAGAGAAAGATCTTGATAAATTCGGAACCAAAATCTCTTCAGTAGATATATAAAAATACCTTTTTTTCACCAGACATTTCTGCAACAACTAACAAATTTTTGGATAAGCATGGCCTATACGAAAACTAGATTATATCACAGAAATATAGAATGAAAGAAAATTCGACTTAGACTCAGGATTAGACATATATATATATATATATTGAAAATTTACATGAAGAAGTATTTGAATATTACAGATAATAGCTGGAATTAATTCGCCGGAACAGATTTAAATCTGAATGAATCTCATAAAAAATTTAGAATAAAATTTTTCAAAAACATGTCCTAGATAACACTGTATTTCTTTATAGACTTTGTCTGGTGAAAAAAGTATTTTTATATATTTTTTACTGATTATTTTGTTTACTCAAATGAGATTTATTCAGATTTAACTCCTTACTGAAGAGATTTTGGGTCCGATTTTATCAGGTTCTTTCTCTGAAGAATGTGAAATATATTCTTCAAAAAAGGAATATAAAGCCTTTTGAATTATTTGTTGAACATTTTTTGGGTGATGGAACTTGTGATCCTTAAACATCCAATGAAAACATATAAGGTAATGTTTGAATAATTTGATCATTATTTTATATTTTTTTTATTCTTTATTAGTCAATTTCCAGTACATGATGATAATATACTACTCTGTCAAGAAAGTACCGGGAATTTGCAATTAAAACAACATTTTTACATTTAATAGTCAAAATTTATTGGGTCGCCTTCAAAATAGGCTCCATTTGCTCCAATACATCTATGCCAACGGCACTTCCAATTATCGAAACATTTTTTATAGGCGCTTTCCGGGATGGACTTTAGCTCTCGCGCCGAATTTTGTTTTATGGCTTCAATCGACTCAAAACGGGTACCACGAAGGGGCAATTTTAGTTTTGGGAAGAGGAAAAAGTCGCAGGGAGCCAAATCCGGCGAATACGGTGGTTGCTGAAGCACGTTTGTTGAGTTTTTGGCGAGAAAGTCAGTCACAATCGTAGCTCGGTGAGAAGGCGCGTTATCGTCATGCAAAATCCATGAGTTGTTCGCCCACAAATTTGGCCGCTTCTTACGGATACGCTCACGCAAACGTTTCATAATGCCTAGGTAATACTCCTTGTTTACCGTCTGACCCTCTGGAACGAATTCGTAGTGCACCACGCCACGGATATCGAAGAAAACAATGAGCATCACCTTCATTTTCGAGCGGCTTTGGCGTGGTTTTTTCGGTTTCGGCTCATTTTTTGCCACCCATTCCGATGATTGCTGGCTTGTTTGCATATCGTACTCGTAGACCCAGGTCTCATCACCAGTTATAATGCGTTCCATGAATGTAGAATCGGAATTACAGCGATCCAGCATGTCTGAAGCAACCTGTTCGCGATGACGTTTTTGAAGAAAATTCAGGTCTTTCGGTACGAGTCGTGCGGCCACCTTTCTCATGCCCAAAATATCAATCAAAATCGTACGGACTCGTGGGATATCTTAAGATCATGTGCTATCTCTCTCAAGCTGGTACGACGGTTTTCCAGCACCCTTTCCTTAATTTTATCGACGTTATCTTCGATCGAAGCCGTCGATGGGCGACCACTTCACGACCGTCCTTGAAGGCTCTGTACCACTGATATGCACGAGTTTTCGATAGAGAATTATCACCAAAGACCTTTTGCAACATTTTCAATGCATCGGCACACGAAAATTCATTTGCAACACAAAACTTTAAACAAATTCTTTGCTCAACGTAATCACCCATAGTAAAAATCGGCACGCACTCTGACATCGACTGACTTAATCAGCTCTTGCAAACACACTAGTTGACAGATCCCGCTCAAGCTTAGCATAGTAATTAAGGACAGTGGTACCAACCTAGGAAAAAAAAATTTTACCTGCCTCATTGCCCCGCCATATTTAAATCGATAATTCCCGGTACTTTCTTGACAGAATGTATATCTATAAAGTGATACAGTGGTATCTAGTACATGTTTTTTAAAAATTTAATTCTAAATGTTTTCCTGAGAATTATACAGATTTAAAAATATAGAGGTTCCGGAGAATTAATTCCAGCTATATTACAAGTATGATTGCCAGACTAAGCACTGTAATAAAATGGATAAAACAGCTTTAGCCAACCATTATTTTAATGAATTACATGTTTTTGATTTTGAAAATATCAAGGTGTTAGATTATGAGGATATTTATTATAAAAGTTGTATCAGGGAATTGATCTATATCAATATTAACTCTACAGTACATGATAGAACAGACACAAAAAATTTAAGTACGACATATAGTAACCTTCTCAATAAGTGTAAGACCAATAGAGGCAAACGAAGAGGAGGAATAACATAAAAATATGTATTTTGTGTTCGGATTCGAATACGTGTGTTGTTATTTTAAATTATTTTAATTGTATCTCAAGTATCTTCACCTTATTATTTAAATTTTATGATCTCTGATGTATGGCATATTTGACAATTTTATTATTTGGGTTTGTGAATATTGACTCAATTTTATGCATACACTATATGTTCAATGATTTCTTGGAAACATTAGCATACAACAATTAATTCTGGGTGAGTCTCACGTATGTCTTGTCATATTGTATCAGGTGTTTTTTTTAGAGTGAAGAAGATAGAAGCCATGTTGTTTTGACATTTCTGTTCCGTAAGTTGAAATTTATTTTCAAATTCAGTGTTCTATTCGCCAAACTTATAGAGAGCACTTCATAAAATTTATAGTTTACATAATCGTCCATCAGAGAAGCTTATTCGTCGAACTATCGATACGGACAACATTTTCTCTACTCTAAGCAACAACAACCACAAGACAAAGAACTGTACATACAGAAGAAAATATCGCTGCTGTAAGTCATAGTGTTAATAATGATCCAGATTTGTCTATTCGTCGACGTTCACAACAAGTTGGACTCTGTGCATCCACCACATGAAAAATTTTGCATAAAGATTTTGGTCTACACCCATACAAGATCCAACTGGTTCAAGAACTAAAGCCACTTGATCATAAAAAGCGTCGTTTGTTTGCTGATTGGGCCCGAGAACAGCTTGAAATTGATCCACTTTTTTATCGTAAAATTGTTCTGTGATGAAGGGTTATGTAAACAAGCAAAATTCCCATATATGGAGTGAAAACAATCCTCAAGAAATTCTGCAGGATCCATTGCATCCTGAAAAATGCACAGTATGGTGTGCTTTACACGTTGGAGGCTTCATCGGTCCATATTTCTTTAAAAACAATGCTGGAGCTAATGTTATAGTGAATGGTGCTCGTTACAGATCGATGATCAATGATTAATTATTTCAAAATTTGAATGGTATCGACCCAGTTTTGGGTGCAACAAGATAGTGCTACACCTCATGCTGCTACCGTAATAATTGATTTATTGAAAGATTTGGCGATAACATTATTTCGAGAAATGGTTCAATTAATTGGTCTCCAAGATCATGCGACATAACTCCACTGGATCATTTTCTTTGGGGTAATGTCAAGTCATTGGTTTATGTTGATAAACCAGAAACAGTAGGCGCTTTGGAAGCCACCATAACGCGTGTTATTGGTGAAATAAGGCCTGAATTACTCGAAAAAGTAGTCCAAAATTGGTCTGCTCGAATGCGATTTCTCAGAGCTTGTCGTGGTGGACATATGCCGGAAATTATTTTTAAAACATAAATGTCATAAAATTATCTTTCAAAGAAAAAAAAATTCGGCTTCAATCTCAATTTGAATGTGTTTGATTTCAATTTAAAGTTCTATCACTCTGAAAAAACACCCGATATATTTCTGTGATATAACCTAAAATTGGTTGGTTGTTGCAGAAATGTGTTCTGTTAAAGAAGGTATTGTTTTTTAAAAATTAATTCTGAATGTTTTCAGTCCAGCTATTATTCTGTATTCTGTAATATTTTGTTGTATATTTTTAGCTGTGAAGAAGTCCAAGTATATAGTCCTATCCACACTATACTTTATTTTATTTCAGATAATGTTTGAACACCCCTTAATCTTAAATATGTTTCTAGTTCCTCTCAGATTATCATTCAGAGAGATACGATTACAAGATGAATGAAAATGTAGGTCGCTAGCGACATGAACAACATAAGGGACACATCCTCTCGAACCCCTTTTCAATCGGTTGGACCAAGCGACCATCATCATCGGCAATGATAACACACACCATATCAATTTCGTAACTCATTTTTTACGGTGCTAAAAGGTCTGCAAACTTCATTGTTTGCAGGTCCCACGGGCGCAACAAACGGCCCCATAATAAGCTCATCAATTCCCAAATTAAATGTAACACGAGATAGGCGAGGGGACTGCGAACCGCCGCATGGGGAATACCGAGGGAGGCTGTGCGGATGACATTTCGGCTGACATTTGAGATGAGCGTTGCTCTTTATTTGTCACGCTCGTTGACCGCGGGATGAAAATATGAAATGCGATATTATTACATCTCCATCCGCTCGGATTAATTCGTGCCGTTTTGCTGAACGCGGATGATAAATGTTTGGGGGGCATGGTATTCGTTATTAGATTGAGCAAGGTACCAATCCTTCTCTAACGTACACGATGTTGAAAAGTACCCGAAATCAGTCGATATAACACAAAATACGAGGATTACTTATTTAATTCATTTTGATTATAATATATAGTTCACCTAGAAAGTATATATATTTATTATTTTTCATAATTTTAATATACTTCTTTTTTGCAACATTCTAAGACAAACGTAATGTATGAAATATATTGCGCAGATAGTCGGCTATATCCAAAGTTGCATGGCAACAATATTACTGATCGTCAACAGGTAAATAACTTATGAAATAATGTCGCAACTAGAAAAAAGAAAACAGGTAGAATATTTGTATAGAAAAGGTTTTCGAAACGTTAAAAAATGTTACAAAAAAGAATTATATTAAAATTATCAAAAATAATAAATTCCGAAAACTGTTTAGATGAACTATATAAAACCTTTGAAGTACAGTTTGTTATTCAGTTTGAAAATGTGAAGAAAATTACGAAACCCTATTCACTGTATCTTCAGTAATAAAAAGTGATAGAAAATTAATTAATTTTTTATTTTATTCCATTTTTAAATATAATCGAATCTTATTTTTTACTGTTTAACTTCACCAACATGTTTTAATTATATTTATCTTTTTTATTTTCGTAAATTTTTATAAATAATCTCTTTTATACAACCTGTATGTTATCTCTTGAATATTTTTCGACACATTCATGACGAAAGCAGGACTAGAACCTGCAAACCTTTCAAAAAAGTCCGAATCGTTTTTTATTTTATATTGGTTGGTAACTTGAATGTCGTTTCAGATAAACAACTTTTCATCCTGCTGTACTGAACATAAGTTCAACAGCCTGCATCTTATTTATAGTCGGTCTTCTGCAGATAAACGTCCCATTTTTTCTTCCGTCTTCATCTGTAACGCTACGACACAGAGGAACGCTGTGGTCAAATCAAATCGAGATTACCCGGATCATCTTCCATTCTGACGGAAACGTCGCCAAAGTGTGAGAATTACGTATTCTAAGCGTCCGTCGACGACGTCCCGTTGGAGATGAATTTCTATCAGAGTCAGTGGATCGTAAAAATGATGACATTTCTTGATCTTCATTCACATGAATTCATTCACACAGTCCGGGTACCGTTTCTTCCATATCTAAGCGATCTTCGGTCTCACAGAAGGTGATGGATATTCGATTAAATGCAAAAGCCGCAATCGATGTGGACGTGTGTTTTGATTCATTCATGTTTTGTGTTTCCAATAATGAGCTTGTTCATGAGGATATTGAATTCGGTGGTTTTCGTGCATTGTTTTTCTGTAGAAATGGGTTAAACAGTTTTATTGATATTAACTTGCTTCGATTCGGAAAATTTATTGAGCAACTGGGTTTAAATGCGCTTTAGCCTGTCTAAAATTGATCGTTTTATTCGAAATTATGTCAATAGTCAGAAACATGTTGAATTTCACAAATAATTGTAAATGTTTCATTAAAAATTAACATGAAATCAAAGTGCTATAAAATAATATTGAATGAGGTTGGTCTGATTTTCACAAATTTTTATTGTTATTTAATACAACAATTGTTTCGCTATCACAGTAGCATCTCCAGGTAGGTGGTATCTTTCATTTTGAATAACTAAATTTGTCTTCGAAATGGGTTGCTATATATATATTAGATTATAAACAAACATTTTCATGGAGCACTAAAACCCAAAAAAGTCTCTTTAAATTCCAGCTTATCTGAATATGTTTAACAGGGGTGAGTTATTTAAATCTTATTGTTCGTTAAGTAGAGTCCGTCTAGAAAGTATCCGGAAAAAACAAAGCTCAATTGTAATGATTTAGTATATATTTTTAATTCTACATCACGCAACGTGTTGTAGTAGAAATTATTATTTTGAAAAAAAAGATATTTCTATCGGGAATAATAAAATAATTATTTATTGATCCTTTCAGACAAATACATGTATAGGATAGGTCAAAATAACATATTACAATAAATCAGAGAGATATTCATGCACATTATGGTAACATCTCTCCAGTAACAAAGATTTAACAGATTTTTTAAAGTCTCTTAGTACAAAGAGACCTAGCACTCTGTGGTAGATGATTATACAGAACAATACATTGCGGATATTTCAAATTTAGATATTCTATGTATTGGAATGTTTGATATACCCTCATTTCTGGTTTTATAAGCATGAAAACTGGATAATTTTTGCATATTTTTCTCTTCTTCTTCTTCTTTACGAAAGCTTGCTAGATTGTTTCACCCATTTTCCTCCTCTCGTTCTTGAGATGTTGAGGTCCAGCTGTCCTTCCACCTCTTTGGCGGTCTTCCTACGGGTCGTTTGGATGCTGGTCTTCCGTTTCTAGCGATTTTTGCTATTCTGTCGCCTGTCATACGTGAGACATGTTCATTCCAGAACCTTCTCCTCGCGCGGGTCCATCTAACTACGTCCTGCGTCTGGCATTTCCTTCTGATCTCGTCGCTCCTTCTCTGGTCTTTCAATGTGTTCCCCGTTAGTGCCCTCAAAACTCGCATCTCGTTTGTCCGTGCCATTCTTTTAGTTTCAGCTGTATCTGCTCTTGTTTCCGCCGCGTATGTCATCACGGGTCTGACGCACGCTTTGTAAATTCTCACTTTACTGGTTGTTGTCATGCAGTTGTTCTTCCAGATGATATTCCTTAGGGCTCCCGCTATTCTGGCTGCCTTATTCATCTGATGTCTTACACTATCTTTTAGGCTCCCATATGGTGATATCGTTACGCCTAGATAGTTAAAGGAGAATACTTGTTCGATGATGTTGTTATTTATCTCCAGCTTACATCGGCGGGGTTCCCTGGCAATTACCATGCTCTCAGTTTTGGGGATCGATATTACCATGTTGAATTTCAGAGTCTCCCTCTGAAATGCCTGCATCAAGCACCCGTCTTCGCTATCCGCAAATAATGTTGCGTCATCTGCATAACACAAGATCTTCAACAGTTCGTTCCCTATTCTGTATCCTTGGTTCACTTTTCGTACGTTATGTATTATCCTGTCCATTATCAGATTAAATAACAGCGGGCTAAGACTATCTCCCTGTCTCACCCCTAGGTTGATCTTTACTTTATCGGTTGTGGTTGCTCTTGTCTTGACTGTGGTAGTGTTGCCTGTGTTTAGTTGTTTGATCGTCTCTACAATGTTTGGATGTATTCCTCTGTGCTTCAGTTCGTCCACAACATCCGTCAGTTGTATTCTGTCGAATGCCTTACTCAAGTCTATGAAGCACATGTACGCAGGTTTGTCATATTCAATGGCTTTCTCCATTACTTGTCTGACAAAGAATACAGCGTCGACCGTGGAACGATTTTTGCGGAAACCCTGTTGTTCTTCACTTAACGTGGTGTGTTGCAATATATGTTGTCCCAGTATGCAAGTGAACAGTTTCATGGAGGTGTTCAATAATGATAATCCTCTGTAGTTTGTTGGATCTGATGTTTTTCCCTTTTTGAATAGAGGTATTGTTATGCTCTGTTTCCATTCGTCTGGTATTACTGCGCTCCCTAGGATCTTATTGAAGAGTTTGGTGAGCTGTTCGGCCAATCTTACTCCTCCTTGTTTCAAGAGTTCATTAGAAATGTTCTCTGGACCGGAAGTTTTCCCGGTTTTGAGATGTTTCATTTCGTTCATCACTTCTTCTGTTGTAACCCGCTTGTCCTCTTCCAAGCTTAGTGCATATTCTCGCCACAGATTTTTTCTCCTTTCTGGTCGCTGGTCGTTATACTGGTGCAAACTTGTTAAGTACTCTTTCCATTTATCCGCGGTGATGTTATGTATTTGTACTGTCTCATTTACTTCCTTTTTCGCAGCTCTGAGCATTTTCCATATTTCCATATTTTCCATAGTCCATATTTCCATATTTTTTTCATTCTCTTTAATATAAATTAAGCATCTCAATATGTAAATGGATGCTACTGTAAGAATAGCATGTTTTAAAATAGTGGTCTTTATGAAGATCGAGGAGATATGTTAAACATCCCATAATATTATATTGTACGATAAGTGACTATACACCAAACTATAGTAAATGTTTGTGAGGGATTTCATGGGAAATGTAGGTTTCACTCTATTGATAGCATAATAAGATAAATTTAATTTCCTGCACAAAACGTCAATATGTGTATTCCATTTCACGTTCTTATTAATGTGAATGCCAAGAAATCTAGCACTATCTATGGACGCGGTGATAATATCCAAATGTCGAATGATCAGTTTGCGATTATTTTTCCCAATTAAAAAGTGGATGCAAACAGTCTTATCAGCATTCAGCATTAGCCTATTTGCATGACACCACTTCGCAAAGCTCTGCACCAGAAGTTCACAACGCATTTGAAGCTCATCGAAGGTACTGGCCGCAACCGTCACTGAGGTGTTATCAGCAAACAAAACTATTTTAAATTTCGGGGACAGAAATTGAAAGTCAAAACCAGTACTGAATTTGATGAGTATCTTCCGTAAATTTACGGGAAGATCATTAACGAAAAGTAAATATAGAAGTGGTCCGAGAACCGAACCCTGGGGCACTCCCAAATCTATATTGCGCTCAGCAGAGAAAGAGCTCTGGACCTTTACAGTCATAGATCTACCTTCCAGATAACTGAGTAACAAGTCTGAAATACACCTCAGTTTACAACACTTTTCGATAATAAACTGAAAAGGTGGACAATCGAATGCCCGGGACAGGTCGAAATATAAACCGGTGATATATGTGCCGTTATCGAGACAATCATATACGAACTCTACATAATTAATGGCTGTCGTTTGAGTCGAACGACTTGATCTGAAGCCGTGCTGCGCAGGTTCCAGAATGTTAAACTTGTCAAGGTAGTTTTTCATTGTATTGAAAACAATTCTCTCAAACACCTTAGAGAAGGAACTTAAAATAGAAATGGATCTATAGTTTATTATGTTATGAAATCATCTTTTTTATGTATAGGAGCAACTATAGCCTTTTTGAGTATAAAAGAAAAACACACCTAAACTAATAGATAAGTTCATACTTTGCGCAAGAGGCTGAGCAATTTCGGAACCTATTAACTTTAGAATTTTTGAAGAGATGAAATCAGTCCCAGTGCTCTTATTATTTTTGAGTAGTTTTATACTCTCCATTACTTCATTCTCAATAAGGATAAAAGAAAAAATTACTATTTAACATACCACAAGTAGTACACGAGCAAGATAAAAAGCCTCTATAATAAAGGTTTAATGAGTCTCAGTTATGATGGGGAAATAAACGGCGATGGTTTCAGCCAATTCACTGTGCCCACCAGCTGAAACCCCATCTACCACAAGTGCAATGGGTTCATGCTTTCCACTCTTCCGGCTAGTCAGAGCATTCACTACAGTCCATACCGTTTTATTTTTATTTTCAGATTGATCAACAAGGTCACCATAAAACTTCAATTTTGTATTTAGAATGAGCGATTAATAGGAGAGTTTAGCTTTTCTGTACATTTCCTGAGTTGACTGACATTTTAAGTTAGATTGTAGCCAGTGAAGATGCATTAAAATACGCTTAGCAACAACAATTTCAGATGTGACCCAAGTTTTTCTTCGATTTAGGTAACAGGTGAATTTCACGAGAAGACAACAAGATTCAAATAAGTTTCGTATTATTCCTATTAATACTTCAAAGTATTCATCGACATTTGTATAGCCATAAATATTCTTGAAATCACAATGTGATATTTAAAAAACAAAATTATCCAGATTAAACTGACTCAAACTTCTGACCATTTTATATCACTGTTTGGTATTAAGAAGTGAACCAGCATGAAATTCTAGAGAAATAGCTCGATAGTCACTAAAATGAGCCTCATAAACCACCACACAGCAATCCGATGAGTTTGCGTTAGTATGTATATAGTCAACTTTCGAGATAGATGTATGGCCAATAATATTAGTAACTATCCTGGTGGAATCTTTAGATGTCACACTAAAACCGTGACATTCCAGTATATCGATAAACAATTTACGATTAGTACAGTTAATTTTCAAGAGATCAACATTAAGATCTCCGCATATGAAAATGATATCAACTTTAGTGAAACAATAATCTAGTGCGTATGATAATCTGTTGAGAAAAGTCTCAAAATTACCGGAACAGGATCGGTAAACACTAAAATGCCCAGACGCTCACCATAGTTCCACATATTTCGCACTCCATTTCATAGGAAAATTAACCAGCCTTGACGTAGATCATTGATGCACCATGTGCACGATTTGGACGACAGTAATAGTCAGCTTGCAAATAACCAGGTATCACCATGAACTTCACGCTAACAGGATTGCACCAGTGCTCGAAAACACTCAAACATTAGGATCTTTCTCAGATAAAAGCAACTCTAGGATATCCATTTAGTAGGAGATACATTTAATATTAAGCTGTAGGTGCTTCATTTTTCCACATTATGTCGTGAGAGAATTGTTATCCATAGAGATTTTTAATCTGCCGGACGGTTCAATGTTTTTGGCTGAGAAAAACGATGAATGCTAGCCCTGTTGGACGCATCAAGAGCTTTTTTGTATTCAAAGCTAGGTATAAACACCTTGAATGATGAATAGCTCTCCCTGGATATCTTGATGTGATCTTTTCACATTTTACATTGGAGAAATTTTGCCCTAGAAAATTCTGCAAATCTCCTACTGTTGTCTCCGGCTTGAGATTTGAGACAGGAAGTGCTCTGTATTTATCGACACCTTCAACAGACCGATTTCCAGTATTATTACCAACTTCAGCAGTGTCCGTATTGTTCCTCTCATTATTTATATTTTTTGATTGACTTTTGTCCATTGATTATAAATTTTTTGTTACTTTTCAGACCGCCCAATCGCTCTTCTATACAATGTTTTAGGATTATCCATTCATTCTTCGGCACCTGGTATAAACTTAATCATTAACAGTTCGTATACATTTAAAAATTTTCAGTTTCTCTGAGATGAAGTGTAATAACTCCAAGATGGACAAATCATTATGCTGACGAAGGCGTTATGGTAACGGATTGGATTTTGAACACTTCAAATGGACTTTAATAGTCAAGATTGAGAAACTATTCAAAATATACCAACAATGGGTGGCATTCGTGATTATTGCAGCCATTGCCAGAAGTGAAAATGAGAAACCTCGAGATTTAAGTGGGTCCACCCAGCTCTCTTCGTATGTAAGGAACAATTGGATGTCGAAGGAATGCGTTAAGTCCATTATATAACTGATTGGTAGTCTAAAGACGGTGGCAATAAAGAAATCGACGCGGATGGCGCAATTGTCTTGGAAGAAGAGAGTGTACCGTTAGCGTCCTGCCTCTCTGGCGGTCCGTGTCAGGCCTACCAAATATCGACCCAGGAAACGGTGGACAAAGCCGACATATACAGCTACTTACACCATCTCCAAAGGAATCAGTTATCACCGATCGTCCTCTTCATTTCTGATCACGAGTCGCGACGGGCTTTTGCGAAATTCGCAGGGCCGAATCTATAATCAGGTGGCAGCGGTCATAACTGTATGTTACCCAATAAGAAGATGAAGAAACTACGTTTCATGAATGCTGGGTTGCAATTCTAGGAGACTGCTTCAGGAAACTGAAGAACAAATGCAAAATGAAAGTTACGGAAAGTGCTCAAACACCATTTCTTCAATTTTTAAATTGGGAACTTGAAAATGAGAGTACGGAATGTGGTCAAACACTACTTCTTCAATTTTTAACTCAAAAACTTGAAAATGAGATAATGGAATTACTTTGTTTACTATCACTATTTTATTTTGAAGATACTGTGACACAAGTATCATAGATTATACTACATTTTCAAACTGGTGTATATAAGTTGTTGAGGAATTATATATCTTTAAGGGAGGCTTCGATTGGTGTAGCACTTCGAAGGGTAGGGAAGCCCACAAGTCTGTCTGCTCGTTTAATAGTTTTATTGCCGGATTCCAGAAATTCTTGTAGACTTCTATTAATTCCAAGATATCTAATTTCTTTCCTTTTGGTTCGACATGTGGGATTTTAAGATTATCTAATTCTGGGAAGGTATGGTTACTTAAAAAGAAATGTTTAGCAAAGTTAGAATTGTCTTTTCGGTTCTTGAAAGATGCTTGGTGAACTTTGAACCTTATTGTGAAAGTTCTCCCGGTTTGTCCTACATATAAGCTACAACATTCATTACAACTTAATTTATAAACTCCTAAATTGTTAATCCGGTTATTTTTGTCTTAAGCATTAAAAAACAAATTCGAAATTTTATGTGAAGGTGTGGAAGTTATTTTTATATTCTTTGCTGAAATTATTTGAGCTATTTTTTGTCAAATTGGTCCAAAATATGTTAGTTTTATGAATTTGTTGTCATTTTTTCCGTTTTTGTAGGATATATGTCTTTGAGGATCAGTTACTTTTCTTTTCTGTGTATGAGTGAGTTTATAATTTTTGTATCGAAATGATTGTTTTGGGCTATCTGTCTAATTGTATTTAGTTCCCTTTTATTTGCAATATTACTTAAGGGAATGGAGAAGGCTCTATGAATCATTGATTTATATGCTGAAAGTTTATGAGAATATGGGTGATTTGAAAATTTTCAAATGGTTGTATCTGTAGTTGTATTGTATGGTTGTATCTGTAGTTTTCTGAAAATATCAAAGGAAATTTCTCTATTACTCTGAATTATAGTTATATCCAGAAAATTTATTCGATCATTTAACTGTGTTTCCATAGAAAATTTGACCTTATGGTGTAAACTATTCAGATATTCTAAAGTAAACCAGAATTTTATATTCTTTGCGTGTGTGGAATCTAGAATTTTTTTTTCTCGACGGATGACATGAAGATTTCAGCGAGGAGTGGGCTAAGAGGTGAGCCCATTGCTAGTCCATCTCCTTGTTTATAGAATTTGTTGTTATAGTGGAAATAGTTTCCTTCCACGCAAAGTTCTGAAAGGGTCAGAATTTCATTTTTTTGACCGGGTTGATATTATTGCGCATTAGTATGTTCTCAACTATAGTGATTCATTTGGCATTTAGAATATTCGGAAACATATTGACTACATCAAAGGACACCAGAATACTGTTCGTTGGGGGGCTAAATTTTTTCAGTTTTTCAGTGAGTTCAATTGAATTTTTTATTGAATAGGGTGAATTAAAATTTGTGTCCTTTTCAAAAATTTTGTTGAGTTTAGAGGCTAATTTTGCAAGGGAGCTATTTATATATGAAACAAGGGGACAACTTGGTGAATTGTCCTTATGGATTTTTATAAGGCCATATAATTTAGGAACGGTTGAATTCATATTAATGATTTTAAATTTGTCGTAATTTTGAAGGATAGTTTGGATGGTTTTAAGAGTTTTTCTCAGATTCAGTTGAATTTTTGAGGTGAGATATTTTTTAAGTATTATTGGAGATTATTTACCTAAAAAATCGTGAATTTTCTGATCATACTCTTCTTCGGATAAAGTAACAATGGAATGTCCTTTGTCGGCTTTGGTCATTATTAGATTATCATTTCGAATTTTGTTTTGTATGGATTCTACTATTGATTTTTCTATATGATGGTTTTGTGATTCTGTAAATTTTGTTTTAGTTAGTAATTTTTTGATTTTTTCTTTGGTGAAGTTTGAATTTGGTGTTTTAATTAATGCTAATTCCGTTTGGCAAATCAGTGTTTCGGTGATGTTTTTTGAGGGTATGTGGGGATTGCATTTTCTGGACATAACTATCATTCAGAGTAATAGTGAAATTTCCTTTGATATTTTCAAAAAACCCACAACTACAGTACACCCATTTGAAATTTTTCAAATCACCCAAATTCTCATAAACTTTTAGCATATAAATCAATGATTTATAGAGCCTTCTCCATTCCCTTAAGTAATATTGAACATAAAAGGGAACTTAATACAATTAGACAGATAACCCAAGGCAATAATTTCGATACAAAAATTATAAACTCACTTATACACAGGAAAGAAAAGCAACTAATACTCAAACAGATATATCCTACAAAAACGGAAAAAAATGACAAAAAATTTATAAAATTAACATATTTTGGACCAATTTCACAAAAAATAACTCAAATAATTTCAGCAAACAATATAAAAATAGCTTCCACACCTTCACATAGAATTTCAAATTTATTTTTTAATGCTAAAGACAAAAACAAGCGGCTTAACAATTCAGGAGTTTATAAATTAAGTTGTAATGAATGTGGTAGCGTATATGAAGGACAAACCAGGAGAACTTTCATAATATGGTTCAAATTACACCAAGTATCTTTCAAGAACCGAAAAAATAATTCTAATTTTGCGAAACATTTCTTCGAAACTAACCATACCTTCCCAGATTTATATAATCTTAAAATCCTACATGTCGAACCGAAAGGAAAGAAATTAGATATCTTGGAATCAATAGAAATCTACAAGAATTCCTGTAACCCGGCAATAAAACTATTAAACGAGCAGACACACCTGTGGGCCTCCCCACTCTTCGAAGTCCCACACCAACCGAAGCCTCCCTTAAAGATATATAATTCCTCAATAACTTGATATACACCAGTTTGAAAATGTAGTATAAACCATGAAACACGGGTCACAGTATCCTCAAAATAAAATAGTGATAGTAAACAAAGTAATTTTATTTATTCCATTATCAAAGTGAAATAACACCAAGTAACGGACTACTCCATCCAATATTTGAAAATGAGAGTGACGGAAAGTGCTCAAAACTACTTCTTTAATTTTTAACTTGAAAATTACACAGAGTCTCAAAATCTAGACATATTGCAAATATTAGGAAAGTAACAATTTGAATATTAAAGTTGAGCAGTGTTTTAAATATAGGGTGTCTACTTTTGAAAGGGCCACACTTCAAGGGGAGATCATACAAGTTATTTGCAACAAAAAATGTCATATAACACATGGTCGAAATGTTGATGGTTATTCTTCAATTTAACATTTCACGAAATATTTCAATTTTTTCCATAAAATCAATTAATTTCAGTTATCCTTGTAGCCTCATCTAATTTAACCACATATCTTGAAACTGCATTCAATTTGTTGCAACATTGAGGATTCATCATTCTACAGTACACCGAGAACTAAAAACAAAACAAGTGACATCCATATCATTTGAAAAAGGTGCCGGATCTGTTACCTGTAGATGCTGAGACGAGACTAACATTTTGTAGGTGGTACCTGAATAAATTAGGAGAGTGGGGGGGGCGATAGGACATTATAGGCTGATGAGACCTCTTTCGAGAAATCCGGCTTGATAAATTTACGAAATAGCCATGTATAGAAAAGAGTAGTTGGGAGTCATGAGAGGTGAACTTTTCGGACCAGTAATACTTCCCGATCGCCTCAACGCTGAAGAATTCATTATATTAATCCAAAGCAGCTTAACAGACATATTGGATGAATTGCCCTGACTAACAGACAAATTGTCTGGTTTCAAATGGATGGCTGCCCAGCTCATAATAGCCGGAATGTCGATAATGAATGAATATTTTGGGGTGCAATGAATAAAAAGGTACGGTGAAAGAAAAAGTATATCAAATACTCGAGAGGATCCGATCGAAAGAATAAAATTGTGTTGTGCAGAAATGCGTCAGAAATGTTGTAAACTTCGTAGTGTTGTAGATTCAGTGCTAAAATGTATTGAACAAGTAGATTAAAATTTAGTTTATTCGTTTTAATTATTTCGATTCGACAGATAAATTCATGATTTCTACGAGAACTACTTTAATTTTCACTCATGAGAAGCTTCAAGATAGAGCAAATTTAGGTTTGAAATATTTCAACCCTTCGTTTTTATCTTCTTAGCCATATTATTATGGCAGAGGACAAGCAGCTAGTACAAAAGTTGATATGTCATTTGAAAGCACACTAAATGAGGTATTTTTTGCTGAAAAGAAGATATGTCAATAATTAATTATTCTCCATCGATAAGACCATTGGACAAATATGACTGATTGTATTCACTTCAGAATCGTTATATTCATCTACTTACCACGCCCGCAATAAGAATTTTTTGGCACACAGAACTTGCAGCAAATTTAATGCAGTTTCCTGATATTTGTTGAGACTACAAGGATATATGATTTTATGGAAAAAATTGAAATATTTCGTGAAATCACGAACTGTTAAATTGAAGAATAACCATCGCCATTTCAACCATTTGTTATATGATATTTTGATTGCAAATAACTTTATGATCTCTCCTTGAAGTTTGGCCCTTTTAAAAGTAGACACCCTCTATATATACAGGGCAATTTATGTACTTGTTATAAAGAACGCTTTCACCATGTATCCAAATTATTTGGATAAAGAAAAACATTATGACAAAGAAACAATAAAATTCTTGAAATAGTAAAACAATATTTTGAGATGTGCTGACTCGACGAGAACGATCCAGATTCACGAGTTTGCTTCACAGATTGATCTACAAATTGCAGTGGATAATTTTATTTCTAAAGAATCTTCCACGTAACAGTTTGGATAAAAGATTCGCCAATTTGAAAATTACTTTTTAATATTTCCCATTTTTGTTCGAGCGTTAGTCGACTTATTTCGTTAATGTCAAATATTAAACTACCCCCTGTCAAAACACGAATGACAGAAATTTTGGCACAATCGAAATAACCACTGTTTTAAAATGCAAACTCTAGATGACCCAGCCTTTATAATGCGGTTAGGTTGTTTACCTAATTTCAGTTTTGTTTGTTCTTTAATCTATCTATGACGATTTTCCGAACGGAAATTAGAATTTGATCGAAAAATTGTACTAATATATTTGCTGATATCGCAACAATAAATAATCGAATATAGATATTTATGAGGAACATAGATATTAAGCATCAAACTTTGTGATAATGGTATATGTGTACTCGTTTGATACTGTAGTACGCGTAAAATATAAAGAAATCGGAAACAGAACTCCATATTATAGACGTTTCCACAAGAATCTGGAGATGGCAATTCAAGTTCAAACACCTCTGAGGCTCATTCTTCCATAAATATCACATCGACCAGGATAATGTTCTAAGCGTCGTATTTCGAAACCGCCTATTTATCGGCCGAACTCGGCGAATACACTCAATAGATATTTGTTTTTATTTGCGAATATCGATCGGTAGCATCGATTTCATCAATTTCGTAAGGTCGAACGTTCGCAAAATGCAAATTGGTGAGATTACCGAAGTAATGAACTCGATCATCATTAATTTTTCGAGGTGGCACAATAGAATGCTGATGCGCCGAAGTAGCTGCTCCTCGAGTTACCGGATGCTGCCTGCGGTTGTTGTACATTTCTTTTCAATAAAACGCCGGCTGTATAGACAAAATATTTCCATCTGAAATCGGACAGGTAAAGTTCACAAGGTCGACGAAGCTTCAAGTTCATTGATGCACGAGTTATTATACCCGTTCCAAGTGTAATAGAAAGGCATTGAATCGGGTAGACTTTTAGGCTTTGTATTATCTCAACTATAGATGAACCAGATGTTTCACTTGACCATTATATCCAAAGAAATTCGAGATAGCTTACCTCTGACCCCTTAATTCATGTACACATTATTTCAAGAAAGCACGGTTGTTCATTTAAAAAACCAGCAGAAAGATATCATGGAAATGTTTTATTACTATGTTGGAAAAACTGTGTGTATATATATACCGGGTGTTTCTAACTTGAGGGTACAAAGGAAGAGGAGAGATTCTTTGCATAATTTTAGGAAAAATATTGCCGTGAACATGGGACCGCAAGCCTTTCGTTTGCGAGATACAGGGTGTTAAAGTTTGAATTATTTCTAAGTTTTTTTCTCATAGTGTCTGCACTTCACAAGATATTCAACTGAAATTTGGCACAAATATTACAATTTATAGTTTACAGGGTAAATACTTTTTCTGGAACACTGTCCTCTGTTTGTTTGAAAAATTGCAAAAAAAAGCTTTGTTGTTATACTAAACTTTGTAGTCTCTTGTAGTTTTGTCGTATCTGCTCGTAGAAAAAATTTTGAACGATTCTCTCGAAATGCCGAGAAAAATTCAAATTGTCATAATTCAGTTAGTAAGCTGTGGTGAATAAATTCATTGTTAATTTTGATACATCAAATCAAACTCCTGTGTTTTGAAAAGTAAGGGTGGTTGCAATTTAATATCAAAACATGTCGAATTTCACGAATTCCAAAAAGGCTGACATCATTTCATGTATGGTCTTGCAAATGGAAATTCAAGAGAAGCTAAGCGTCTTTACATCGAACGCTATCCCAATAGAGTGTTGCCTGGTTATCGAATGTTCTCTCATATTCACAGACGTTTTTCAAACACTGGATCTTTTTTTACGATAAATATAGTCCGTCTAGAAAGTATCCGGAAAAATAAAGCTCAATTGTAATTATTTAGTACATATTTTTAATTCTTGAATTAAAAAATTATAACAAAATATACATCTTATTTACTTTTACAACCTTCATTTAACTGTAAACACTTGACTAAACGTCGAGGTACACCCGAAACTAGATCACCTCCATAATTTTCGGTGATGGTAGTCCAGGACTGTAAAACTGACTGAATTAAATCATCTTTATTTCGTCACGCTGCTCGTTCAACTTCAATATTCATTAGTCCCCATATGTTTTCAATGGGACTAAGATCTAGTGAAGCTGCTGGCCACAAAAATGGTTGTTACTTGGTGTTCTTGCATCCAAGCTTGAGTATAGGCCGAAGTATGGCATCTTGCATTATCCTGCTGAAAATTCCACCTCTCTGGATATGAAGCATGCGCTGTTTCAAGGGAAAAATCGTTCAGAACTTTTTTCTATTAATGGTACCATCAACTATACAAAGAGGCGTAGCACCAAGCTGAGATATTGCTCCCCAAACTATTATTTTAGTGGGAAATTTGGAAATTTTATCGGTGGCAGGTTGTTTTGATGGGAGTTTTAAGTGATTTTCACCAAGTTGGAAACAACTTTCATCAGATGTAAAGACAAGATTAAAATTTTCTTCTTGAAATTAATTGAATAAATTTGTAGAGGTTTCCGATAAGTGATTCAGTTATTATCTGAAATAGTGAATTAACTTTCACAATTACATATGGTTTTCAGAAAAAAATTTTAAATCAAATTTATTCCTTTAATTCTGGTGTTTTCATAACTGCCTGAAAGTGAAAAAGTTTAAGATATGTTGTTAAAAGTCAGACATCACTTCCTGTTTCATCTCTCCTCAAGCCATGAATCTCATAATTTCTGACCCGAGAAAAAAGGATAAAGGTTTAACAATGCCCTTAAGACACGGTTAACGGACAACGGCCTCTGACAAAAGGAAGATATTTAACTTCCGAAATATATAAAAAATCCTTCCGGCGTCCAAAACCGGTTTCTGCGTGAAACGTTCGCATTTTTGATATGCAAGTCATGCCTCTGGACCATTTAAATGGCGCAATAAATCAAATTCGCGTCAAAACCAAGAAAGGACATCCAGCATCTGTCCCCCTGGACCGTGTGACCAGGGGACATCTTAGACTAACCCTTGGATGCCCCAGAGGTAGCCGTGGACCATTCGGGTCACCTCATTAACCCTTTGTGAGTGTCAAAGAGCGTAGAGATCGCTTAAGAAGGAAGTGTTTTGAAGGGTCGCTTTTTTGCCGACAGGTATCTGCATAAGAATGGCGAGGGATAAATGATGCCATTCATCTAAGAAGACTATTTGTATTTTCTTTCTCTACGGTGGAATAATGATGGTCATAAATTCACTTGTCACAATGGTAGATGAGGCTGAGATTTGATTAGCTTTTTTTGCGGAAGTAACAGAAGACGACGCGTTAAAAAAAGGCTGAAAATGATACTTATTGATGATGGTTATTAGTTTTGTAGATTTACGGAGGATTTTTTGTACGTGTTCTACAAGTATACTTGCATTTTAACTGATCGCTTTGAAGTAGTAACGGCAGTTTATCTAGAACCTTATGTTAAAACATATAAAATATTACTCAATTATAAGTGTCAGTATAAGATCCTAATATGTCTTCCACAAAATTAAAATCTTTTTTATCTTGAATTCGGGAACGAGGTGTTTCAACGGTTTCAACGTTACAACGCGCTAGCTGAAGAGCGTCACAATTACAACGCCAAAAATGGTTTCAAACAATTAAAGTGGACGCACAGATGAAGTTCTATCCAATTCAATACAGATCGGTTGTTTGTAAGCATAAAAACTTCTGAAATAAATAATTTATAGACATGAAATTTCAAAATTTCAACTACAGAAGCAAATATCATGATAGTGACTGAGCTTCTTAGAAAAGATAATAATAATAATAGAGTTTATTTGATGAATGAACACATTACATCACTGAGGTACATAATAGAGTATTATAACTTGTACGTGACATTAAACACAATATAATATTCTGAAAAACCAGTTCGATAAAGAGAAAGCACAATATAGATTGATTCTTTTATACAAACAAATATATGAAACATGTGAGAAACCAAACAATTTCAGAACAATGTCCCAGGGAATTGAAATAACCTAGGAAAAGATCTCCATTTCCATCTTCTCGTCTCGAATCGGGCCAGTGCTTGTCTTCATCAGCAAGAAAACATACAGAATGGTCCAACGAAAAATTAACACCACGATTTTCCGACTTTAAAATAAAAATGTGGAAAATCGCTCGGACCCGCCAATTTCTGATTCGAGGAGAACAACTTTTCCGCTTTTTTCATCCACCTTACTTCAATCCCCTAATGGGGGTGAGCACAACCCCTTGATTTTGAATAGGGATGAGGGGTGTTGCGATAACTAATTTTGAAGATCACATCGAGTACTATCTGACCCTAAAATTTCGCTTCAAAATATCCATCGATAATGAAATAACAGCGAAAATAGTGAAAGAGGCAATGTGGAATTTATCTCGAGAATATTATTCGGATCCGTCACATTTCAAAGGTATATAGTATTATATTAGGAGTACAAATAAGTTTTCGCCATTTTATTGTAGATGGCGTGACACGGAGTTTCGGTTAGCTTTCGCAGATGATAACCGGCTTAAAAAATAGTTTGGACATTCAAGAACAACATAACCTATTAATATCATTGATTTTATATTGGTAAAATATAATTTTTATAAGTTGAAAATGTTAAAATTTGAGCCAAGTAAGCATCATTTGCGGGAAATATTAGTTTACTTCTTTAATTTAAAGAAATCTCCTGCTGAGACGCATCAATTGCTCGTAGAAACATATGGTGAGGGTGCTTTGAGTGAGAGAACGTGTCGAGAGTGGTTTCAACAGTTTAAAAACGGTGATTTCGACGTAGAAGACAAAGATCGCAGTGGAAGGCCAAAAATTTACGAGGATGCAGAATTGGAGGAATTATTGGAGGAAGATTCATCTCAAACACAGAAAGAACTTGCTCTAACATTAGAAGTCACTCAGCAAGCAGTCTCACATCGTTTAAAACCGTTCTTCTATAATAAATATTCAATTTGTATTGAAAAACGGCGGAAACTTATTTGTACTCCTAATAGTTATGTTGTTAATTTTTCGTCCAAAAAAGTATTAATTTCTTGTCCAAAAACCTTAGTCTATCGAGAATTTTTAAGAACGTTACAAGTGTGTCAAACCGACTGTAAATTTTTATTAGAATTAAAAGGGTGTATTCCGTAGAAGAAAGGGTGGAAATAATAAAATTATTTCTTAGAAATAACGACTCATTTCGTTCAACCAATGCGTCAGTTCTTAGATGAAAATTTTCCTGATGCCTGGTTTGGAAGACGGGGACATATTGAGTGGCCACCCAAATCACCTGATCTGGCTCCACGGGACTTTTTTCTATGGGGTCACCTGAAATTCAAGATTTACGCTACCCAGTCTGAGTCACTGGGTGATTTGTGAACTCGGGTCATTAATAAATGCCATCACATTACACCAGAAATCTTGAGTAACGTACGTGGAAGTTTTCAGCAAAACTTACATTACTGCATGGAAGTGAATGGTGCCCATTTCCAGCATTTAATAAACTAATCACAAAAGTAAGAACTCTTCCACTATTTTACCTATCATTTCGTTATCGATGGAAATTTTGAAACGAAATTTCAGGATCAGATAGTACTCGATAAGATCTACAAAATGAGGTATCGCAACACTCCTCATCCCTATTCAAAATCAAGTGGTTGTACTCACCCCCGTTAGGGGGTTGCAGTTACAGGGATGCGAAGAGCGGAAAAGTTGTTGCCACTCTAATCATAAATTGACGGGTCCGAGCGATTTTCCACATTTCCATTTTAAAGTCAGAAAATCGAGGTGTTAAGTTTTCGTTGGACCACACTGTATATGTCTCAAATCGAGTAAGTTTATATCATAATTGGGCAGTACGTGATAGGTAAGTATATAATTGTTTTTATTCAAATTTTGGTTGTTTACTCAAAATCAATATATTGTGTCTTCATTCAAGATAATGAGATAATTATGTTTTCAACTGTGATTCATCGAATTATTGGTAATTAGTCTTGTGTCACTATTCAGCCAGGATTTTATTTTTTTTTAACGTTTTTATATTTTTCGGGAACAATGTTCAAAATATTTTGCTGCAAAATAAGTGTAACATCTTTGTCCTTTTCTCTTGTGACATTTGGGTAGTTGGTAAGTATTAACTCCTTCTCTGGTTGCATATTCATGTTGTAATATATCCACACGTATTTTCCTCGAAGCGAAGTTTAAAAGAATTTTCCCAGCATATAATTGTCTCACATATTGCACATTTGCAACTTGAAATAACTGCTGACTCGAAAAATTACGTTTCTTTTGATGAATTATTTTTAAGAGCCGTTTTTGTATGTCCTCCAAAGGTTTTATGTGGGTTTGATAAGCACCAACCCATCCAACTATCCCATAGCTGATCTTTGATTCCACCAAGGCTTCGTAGAATTTTGTCAAATATTTTGTTGTTTTTAGATTTTTACGTAAGTATCTTAATTTGAAAAGCAATCCTCTTATTTTGTTCACAAGATTTTTTATGTGCTTATCCCATTTTAATTGTTGGTCAATCGTAATTGCCGAATATTCAATATCTCTTGTTCCTCCTCTCGATGTCTCATTGTCTATTATGAGGAGTTGGTAGATTAGGAGTGTACGAACTGAAGGCCATATATTTTGTCTTATTGAGATTCAGGGTGAGTTTACTATTTTTCAACCATTTTTTAATTTTTGAAAATTTTATTCGCACTTTTTCCTTTAATTCTTCGCAAGAATTTCCACTATATTAAATTACCACATCCTCGGCAAAACAAATGGCGTCTTCTGTCTCTTTTATTTTTAGCAGACTGTTTATGTAAATAAGAAACATAATCGTTCCAAGCACGGTACCCTGTTGTACTCCATAGGTAGTAACGCGCTCTGAGCTTCTGGATTCTCCGATCTCCACAACCTGTTTCCTATTAGATAGATAGCTCTTCAGTAATTAATATATGGGTGCTCTCAATCCGTAATTTTTTAACTTTTTCAATAAACGAATATGACAAACCGTATCAAATGCCTTACATAAATCTACAAATATTCAGAGGACTCATGATCTCATGAATGGCAACTTCGATTTCATATTTCAAGGCATCAGTCGTTTCTGGATAATACTTATCCATAACGGATCCCCACAAAAAAAAAGTCCTCCGAATTGAAAATGAGCTTCATCTTTGTGGGAAAATGCCCAGACTCGAAATCACTACAACTTCAAAATGCAAACTCTTGACAGCCCACCTTCACATTATTGTGAAAGGTGATGGAAACAACTATCATGCCCTAACTCGAGATATTTTGTGAAGAGTAACTCAACCATAAAACGGAAAAAATGTATATTATTACTATTATTTAAATATTTTAATATTTACAGATATATTCTGTTAGTCTTCTACATATTTAATTTCAAAAAATTATATTTAATATTATAACTTCAAGAATTTAATTAATGTCATATAAGTACCACTTATATCAAACGACTTATAAAATAAACATTCAATATAAATTGTTTACAAAAATCCTATAAATTTTTTTACTTTTTGAAATTAAATATGTAGATGGCTAACAGAATATGTCTGTAAATATTAAAATATTTAAATAATTTGATATACCTTTTATCGCGTTTTTTCATTTTATTTTATTCATAATATATAATTATTTGGTTTCCTTAACATTCTTTATACAGATGGTTCTTGTGCTATAACAGAGGTCGTTAAATTGCCTTTCAATCTTTTGGATCAATGGTAAACCACAGAATTATTTATTTGAGTTAACATTACACTCCATTTAAATTTTCAGTATTCATTTATATTTTTTGTTGATTGATGTTATATTTAACTCAATATGAAAATGATTGAGTACTAACGAAGAAAAGTCTCTCTAAAAACTTGTTTGTTAGTAATGTTTTTACATATCTTGAGATTTTATAAAAAGTTACTTAGTTTGATATCCAATAATATTGAATATTCTAAGTAAGATAGTTTTATGATGAAATTCTTAAGATTATGTTGAACATTTTTGAAAGATATGTTTTCATAAGAGGGATGAGCAGAAACGAAATTTTGTCTACTCAAAATATTTAATTTATAGAATTTTTGTTAACAATTTATATTTATTGGATTTCTCATAATAAATGTTTATTTTATATATCCTTTGATGTAAAGGGTACTTATATGACATTAATTTAATTCCTAAAATTATAATATTAAATATAATTTTTTGAAATTAAATATGTGAAAGGCTAACAGAATATGTCTGTAAATATTAAAATATTCAAATAATTTTATATACCTTCTATCAAGTATAACCCTCCATTTATTTTATAGAATATAATTACATGAAGTGATAGCCCATCACTCATTTCTTGCTTCATTTTCAGTGCCAGATAAAGTTGGAGCGAGATAACCTACATTTCTTTCTACTTAAGTTTTATGGTCTACTTCACCTTCGCAAAACGTCTAAATTGTAAACTCGTTAATTGCTTATAAAATAATATTTTCAAAAAATTATTATCTCATGGTAATTGATGGGAATTATGTTTCCATTTAACTTCAATACCTACTCTTACACGTTTCTGCAAGGACCAGTTCTTCATAAAAGGTGGGCCATCTAGAATTTGCATTTTGAAGTAGTGGTTATTTCGAATCTGGCAACACTTCTACCATTAGTTTAATATTTGACATTGATGAAATGAGTAGATTTACAAAACTTGGAAATATCAAAAACTTATTTCCAAAGTAGTAAATCTTCTATCCAAACTGTTAGAAATTCAAGTGGAAAATTCAATAGCAATGTAACGTCATTTTGTGGATCAATTTGAGAGGCAAGTTCGTGAAACTGGATGTTATTTGATGAACACCCCGTTCCCTCCTCAGGGGACTATTTTTTGTGGGGATAAGTTTAAAATTAGTGAAACGATGGATGCCTTGAAATAGAAGTTGGCATTCATGAGATTGAGCCTCAAATACTCGACAATGTACTGAAAAATTGGGTTGATGGGATGGAGTACAGTAGCCAGTCGTGGCAGTCATTTGAATATCATTCGTAAATGTCAAGATCTAGCCTTCCTAAGTAAGCTTACAACGTCGAAAAAACGTTCATTAGTTTTTTATTTATAACCGTTCAAAAATGCAAATTTTAAATGGTCCATCCCTCCCATAATTCAGTAGCTATTCGTATTTAATATTTATATAATTTGGAGCATAATACCATGATTGTTGAGACTGAATGTTGCAATTAATTATATTAAAAATACTTGTAACCCAATTAAATGAATGGAATATGCGATTGGCTAGAGGTGAAAAATTATAACAATTTTATTGTAAAACATTCACACAGATTTTATGTTTCACAATTCATTCAGAATCCTGACACGTGCTTTGGCCTTTCGACCATCTTCACAGGAGGATTAACATTATATACTAAAGTAAAAACCGGTTGATTTCTGGTTTTTCAAAATGGACATCCTATGTTCTTTGTAGAAAGTTTTCAAAAATTTCGAATTCGAACTTCGAAATTATTAGAAAACCTGCCACTACTGATACCATAATCCATTCAAAATCCAATCAGTCCAAACAAATTAAAATGTCAACATTCTATAGTTTCATTCATAGACTTATGAGCATCCCATTAAACGAAGTCAATTTCCGAAATTTATATCAATATAATTGATCCTTATGAAAAAAAGAAAATATTGTTATCAATGGCTTATATAAAAGATTTCAGCAGTAGCATCTCTAATGGTCTTCATAAATTGGGAATTAAATCTTTAGCAGTAATTATAAATAATTTAGCTAAGATGATGGTGAACGATGAAGAAAGGGACCGCAACTTTTCCGAATTAAATATGATGATTCTAATGCTACATATATAGGACAGACAGGCCTATGTTTACAACATAGAATCAAAGAACATAGGATGTCTAATTTGAAAAACCAGAAATCAACCGGTTTTGCAGAACATTACATAAAAAATAATAATTTTTTTAATGAGAATTTTTTACTAAATAATGTTAATAAGGGTGGACTATTTGGAGATTCTTTCAATCAAAAAAGCCATTGAGCAAAAGGATAATTTGAAAAATTCCCAAATACTCTTTGGCAACACATCTATACTGGATGCAGCTACTTCCATGCGTCATAAAAATACAAAGATGTCCTAAGTGTAATAAAAGAGCATTTTCATTTTTAAGTTCAGTTTCTTTTTGTACTCCTTTGAAGATGGTCGAAAGACCGAAACACGTGTAAGGATTCTGAATTAATTGTGAATCATAAAAACTGTGTGAACTATTTTTAAATTAAATTACTCAAAACTAATTATTTCCAGTTATCCATCGATAAAATTCTCCTTAAAAAAGCTTCTATTATACCATAATAGTTGATCTAATAATAGTTCAGGTCTTTCTTCAGCAAGATCACCGAAAAAAAACAGGGGAATCGCCCGAACTCCCAGTATCTGAAGCAAGCGTAGCAGATGTCCAGCTGATACTTCATCTGTGGCAGGTAATAGTTGATTAAAGCGTGGGGCACGTGCCTCTATCAGACGATGATCTACAATAAACACGGGCTAGCACCAGTCGCGGTCTCATCTCGATTTCGAACAACGTTGCCAGACCTATCAAAAGAAGAAAAAATGAAATGAAAATACCTTAGCAATAACATTCATAGCATTTTTGACAATATTCATCGAAATTTTACCCTAATGAATCAATGTGTCTTTTCGAAGGATCTGCTGTAGGTACTCTTCGTGCGAACCTGTAATTTTGTACACACTTGAACCTTCCAAACTTCTCAGTTCATATAATAAATGTATGCTAGTGACTCCAAACCTGTCAAGTATCTATATTCGCTATATACAGAGACACTAAGGTATTAATGACACACTAGCGCCATCTATAGTATGCAAAATACATAAAACACATACCTTTACTAGTTGATTCAAGTAAAGAAATGTATACTCGATATTTTTACGTTAATGACGCAAAAAAAAACTTTCCTCGTGCTCAAATCAGACCATAATTTGTCGTAATACTCATAATTATCATATTCAAATAAATTAATTCGTCTGATCTGTACCAAAAATTATTAATAAAAAGTATAAGCTATGTTAATAGAAAGTTCTGCAGACAAAAGGTCGGCAATCTTTGGATATATTTATCTGTCATTCACCATATAGATATTAACAACCTCAAAATCCTTCACAAATGTTACAAAGGTTATAAGATTAATTTGTTGGAATGCTTGAAGAAAACGAAGTTCATAAAGATCCCGATCTTCAAACAATGAACAACCATTTAGAAATGAACCGTTGTCCACTCTTCAATATGTAACTTTCCCCCTTCTAAAAATATTTTTCAGACTCGAATTAACTGCAGTGAAATTTTCAGATTATTATAAGAAGAAAATGATCAATCTCTATGCAATGCGTTACAAAGATGGAAGTTTGCTTGTACTCAGTGAAAATCATTTTAAATTCTTTGAATGAACGAATACGTATTTACTATTACAATTTAAATATTCTAACTCTTCAACTCTCGATTTATATATGTTTAGTATTGGATCTTTTACATTAAATAATCCAGATTAGGTTTTGTTTTAAACCAATGAGAAAATTCAATTTGGAAAGACTATTTGCCAGTTTTTTTCAATTATGTCAGGGAAGTACGATATATCACTTTTTTGGTTTCTTCTTCTTTTTATAATGATTTTTATTTATTCTTTTAATTTATTTATTATTATCTTGATGCTCCTAGATCTTCTGTGAAAATCCCTCAGAAGCTTTTTCAGCTTGTGCAAGTTAGTATTTCAGTTGTGTTCTGGGTATATGAATAGTTGCGAAGAAATTTAGGGGGTAATTCCTGGTCCAAAAATAGGGTGAATTTTTATATAAACTTCATTATTTTGAGCCCCCCCTGCTTAGTTACAGCCCTCTAAAGGTGGCGTCCGAAAAACAGATTTTAATTTTTTTCTTAAGAACCAAAAAATTGTCAAAAATAAAATTAATCAGACATTTTATGGGGGCGAAAAGGCGTACAAAAAAATTTTGGTGGTGTTCCTCTATGATTGCAAGGGGTACAAATGGCCACCCCTAAACCTTCTTTCGCAAGAAACTTGTTTCAAAATTTGAATATAAAAACAGATTTAATCTGTTGTCTTCTACAATTTTAATTTCAAAAAATTCTTTGAAGAAACTTTAAGAATTAAATTAATGTCTTTATAAGCACTGCTTATATTTAATAGACGTATAAAATCAAAATTCATCATACAATATCAAATGGAATTAAGAAAAACCAACGAATATAAATTGTCAATTGAAATTAAAATATAAATAAGCAAACATTTTTTGTTTCGTTCCAGGCATGCGTACTGAACTCTTCAGACAAACGTACGAAGCCCTGTTTGTTACAAAATGTATTGTTTTCTGATCCTATATTAATGAAAAATAACTCTTATATCAGGAAAATGATAAAAAAATAATAAATAAATATACAGAGAATGACTCATATGTGGACCTAGCAATAGAAAAAAAAACAGCAATGAAACATTTCGTGATTGTGATGTAGATTGAACTTTCGGACACAGTTTAACTCTTAAAAATAATCCTGCAGGATACAACAACTGAAAAGCCAAAAGTCTAGTGAAAATATCTCCAAACTTGATGGTTGGAATAAAATATGATTCAGATTTGAAGTACACTCATGTAGCTCAAAGTCTATAAATACCTTTTGTGTAAGAATCAATTTGCAGCTGGTATGAGAGGTGTGATAATAATAATGTATTTCGCTGTATCTAGTTTGATTTCGAGAATAATTTTGAAAATCTGATAAATTATGGCAATAAGGAGATAAGTTACGTTTTGGTCAAGCAGACAGTAGAACAGTATCTTCTAGCTAGTAATTTTCTTCCATAACCACTACTTTTGGAGTTTTTAAGTCTTTTCATGAGAATTGAAAATATATTCTTAAAGATTACTCAATTTGAATACTTCTATATCGAGGCAATGAAAATTCAGGACCACTTGGCAACGTCGCTGAAGGGTGTCTGCACCACGGAACAGCTGGACAACAGCTTCAACCGATCAGACTTTTACGTAATGATCGGAAGGTATCTCATTATAGATACTCAACTCAGCTTTTATTGCTCTCTTGTCTCGTGTTGATAATTATATGGGGTGGCCTGGTTACCTTCACCGGTATTTTTTCTCGCCGTTGAGGAAGATGTTATTTCGACCTAGCTGTATCTTAGGTGGAATTACGTGGGGCACAGACCTGTTAAAATTGATTGAGTTTTGTAAATTTGTCTTCTTTTCAAAAGAGGGAATTATCCTGTTATATCCGACTATACACTACGCTGTTATGATGTCGATGTCCAAGATTCAGCACAACATTTTTAGCTATTGACTTTTCATTTCAACTATTTTCGCTAGTGAGTTGTCGTCCACTGTATCAACGTAATAATTCAAATTGGAATTACTACGAAGTAACCTTTCCTGAGTCATAAGGTTATCGTTGTGAACAAATTTCAAGCCCAAAACTCAAAAAATCACTCTCTTTCTGCTCTTGAATAAGTCTATATTCGCATTCACTTCAACTTTCCAGGGAACACCCACACTTGATAACACATAACGCAATAAAAGGCGTGGAAGTGAATGTATTATCTACATTATTTGTTTGTAGTAAGATAGTAATTGTGTGAAGTGAATCGAAAAGTGATCCCAGTAAAGGTGAGCCCAGTGAAAGTGAACAAAGGTGAAAAAGCTCATAGATCCACTGCTTCGCGAACAAGATAGTGTTTTCACCACAATTAGAGTTCAATACTACACCGAAACAATTCCCTCAACTTTTGGGTAAAAAAACTCAAACTTGTACATTTGTAATATATGTATTTAGGCCTCAAATGAACCGATTAAAGTCTAATATGCATCTCTCTCAATTCCATTTGAAGTATGCTCATCCTAAAATTTGCATACTAATTGATTAACGTTTAATCAATTACTTAGGAAGAATTCATAAAGATATCTCCACATTCCAAGTAATTATTTCAATAATGATTGCCTGAAAACCAAAGATAGTTATATTAAAACGTAAAGTGTTATAAACTACGTAGAAGGCATTCTTGTTCTTGCATTTCCCTTATCATTATCTCCATCTGAATACGAGTCAAAGAATTCAATAATACCATTTACAGCTTTCGAAGAAACCCTAGTCAAAATAATGCCGAACGTAATTCAAGGTTTTCCCGAAACAATAATAATAAAAATGCTAATATCCATCGCTCGGAACCCGCGATAAGTTTCTCGGCAGACTTAATGAAGCTTTGAACCCGAAATCTACGAGAACAATTGAAGGGAAGTGGTTATTGAGAACACACGATCACTGCCTCGACCAGTCGACTCCTGAAGCTCGCCTTTGATCGTTTGTAATGTCTAACGCGAGTTCCACGAAATCTGATCATTCTGCGGTATTGCTGAAGGATATGAGGATTTGCATAACGTGATAAATTGCATCTTCGATGAATTGATGATTCTTACAAGTAAACGGTTTGTTATTGGGATTCTACATAATTATCCGCCATTTATGTACGTATGTTCTAGGAAACAGCGTGTTATCGTTTCGCCCAAATGTCTGTAATTTTCGAATTTTGAGCTGAAAATTATCTCAAACACGATGCGATATCGTGTGTATTACCAGGATCAAGTGTGGCTTGGTAATCAACTGGACCCAGAAAAATGTTGTTGGAAGCTAATTGACAATGTATTCCTCACTCAACTTCCACTTGCACCAGAAAACCTCTTTAAAATTATGTTTTGCAACTGAAACAAGGGGTGTAATTCGAAATGCGGTTGCAGAAAATAGATGTAGGCTTATCTTGTTAACCATCATTTGTTAAGGCAAGTCGTATTCAAATGTTGAATTTCCAACAGAATAAGATCCTCACGTCAACGACGAAACAACTGTGGTATCACTGTTACAATGATTTACGTCAACTCAGGAAGAAGAAGAAATGGAACAAGAAGAAGATGGAGGAAGAGAAGAAGAAATAGGTGATGAACCACGTTAAAAAAACGCGCTACATGCACTACCTCGTAGGTGGCGTGGAAACGTGTCCATATTATAGAGAATATTAAAGTGAATTTCGAATCGCTTTTTCTCAGAAATGGTTAATGTTCTGAAAAAAGTATGAAAAAATTTTTTGTATTAGGAGTACAAATAATTTTCCGCCGGTTTTTAACACAAATTGAATATTTATTATAGAAGACTGCTTGCTGAGTGACTTCTAATGTTAGAGCAAGTTCTTTTTGTGTTTGAGATGAATCTTCCTCCAATAATTCCTCAAATTCTGAATCCTCGTAAATTTTTGGCCTTCCACTGCGATCTTTGTCTTCTAGGTCGAAATCACCGTTTTTAAACTTTTGAAACCACTCTCGACACGTTCTTTCACTCAAAGCACCCTCACCATATGCTTCTACGAGCAATTGATGCGCCTCAGCAGCAGATTTCTTCAAATTAAAGAAGTAAACTAATATTTCCCGCAAAGGACGCTTACTTGGCTCAAACTTTGACATTTTCAACTTATGAAAATTATATTTTACCAATATAAAATCAATGATATTAATAGGTTATGTTGTTCTTGAATGTCCAAACTATTTTTTAAGCCGGTTATCATCTGCGAAAGCTAACTGAAACTCCGTGCCACGCCATCTACATTCTGTCAAGAAAGTACCGGGAATTATCGATTTAAATCTGGCGGGGCAATCAGGCAGGTAAAATTTTTTTTCCTAGGTTGGTACCACTGTCCTTAATTACTATGCCAAGCTTGAGCGAGATCTGTCAACTAGTGTGTTTACAACAGCTGATTAAGTCAGTCGATGTCAGAGTGCGTGCCGATTTTTACTATGGGTGATTACGTTGAGCAAAGAATTTGTTTAAAGTTTTGTGTTGCAAATGAATTTTCGTGTGCCGATGCATTGAAAATGTTGCAAAAGTCCTTTGGTGATAATGCTCTATCGAAAACTCGTGCATATCAGTTTTACAGAGCCTTCAAGGACGGTCGTGAAGTGGTCGCCCATCGACGGCTTCGATCGAAGATAACGTCGATAAAATTAAGGAAAGGGTGCTGGAAAACCGTCGTACCAGCTTGAGAGAGATAGCACATGATCTTAAGATATCCCACGAGTCCGCACGTACGATTTTGATTGATATTTTGGGCATGAGAAAGGTGGCCGCACGACTCGTACCGAAAGACCTGAATTTTCTTCAAAAACGTCATCGCGAACAGGTTGCTTCAGACATGCTGGATCGCTGTAATTCCGATTCTACATTCATGGAACGCATTATAACTGGTGATGAGACCTGGGTCTACGAGTACGATATGCAAACAAGCTAGCAATCATCGGAATGGGTGGCAAAAAATGAGCCGAAACCGAAAAAACCACGCCAAAGCCGCTCGAAAATGAAGGTGATGCTCATTGTTTTCTACGATATCCGTGGCGTGGTGCACTACGAATTCGTTCCAGAGGGTCAGACGGTAAACAAGGAGTATTACCTAGGCGTTATGAAACGTTTGCGTGAGCGTATCCGTAAGAAGCGGCCAAATTTGTGGGCGAACAACTCATGGATTTTGCATGACGATAACGCGCCTTCTCACCGAGCTACGATTGTGACTGACTTTCTCGCCAAAAACTCAACAAACGTGCTTCAGCAACCACCGTATTCCCCGGATTTGGCTCCCTGCGACTTTTTCCTCTTCCCAAAACTAAAATTGCCCCTTCGTGGCACCCGTTTTGAGTCGATTGAAGCCATAAAACAAAATTCGGCGCGAGAGCTAAAGTCCATCCCGGAAAGCGCCTATAAAAAATGTTTCGATAATTGGAAGTGCCGTTGGCATAGATGTATTGGAGCAAATGGAGCCTATTTTGAAGGCGACCCAATAAATTTTGACGATTAAATGTAAAAATGTTGTTTTAATTGAAAATTACCAGGACCTTCTTGACAGAGTAGTACAATAAAACGGCGGAAACTTATTTGTACTCCTAATAGATCATTGCATGATCTACAATTTTTATCTGATATTCTTTCATCATAAAACTAACCGTTTTGCTTAAAAATTAAAAAAAACAAACTATTGCGAACTTTGACCTTGAATAAAATTTTTCGCGCAAATAGGATCGATGAGGACTTTTCAGAATTCAATCATAAAAGTGGCTCTTACGTTCATGCAAATTTTTAGCTTGTTGGGAATTTATGCATTTTATGCGAATGTCTGAATTGAGCGGTCTAGTCAATTTTGCCGAAAAAATAGGAGTACCCTTGCATAAATTCCCAACAAGCTGAAAATTTAAATTTTTAGGGACACAATTATAATGAAATTGTGAAAAGTCCTTATCGATCCCATGAGTGCTAAAAATGTGATTCAAACTCAAAGTTCGCAAAAATGGGTTTTTTGGATTTTTCATCGAAATGGTTAGTCTTATGATAAAAATATTTCAGATTAAAATTGTATATGATGAAATTATCTGCACTTTTTTTAAAAGCATTAAACTTTTCTGAGAAAAAACGATTTTAAAATTTACTTTAGTTGTGTTCCCCTAACAGGAATGACTAAACTGCTTATGTATCCGGTTTTTTTTTAGAATGATAGAACTTTCGATAGAAATAACTGAGATTTGACAGAAGGTAGAAGCCATGTTGTTTTGACATTTCTGTTCAGTAAGCATTGACAAATTATCATGGAAAGACTCACACCGCAACAACGTTCACAAATTGTTGAAATTTATTTTCAAAATCAGTATTCTATTCGCCAAACTTATAGAGCACTTCGTGACATTTATGGTTTACATAATCGTCCATCAGAGCAGCTTATTCGTCGAACTATCGATAGATTTCAAACAACATTTTCCCTACTCGATGCAACAACAAGACAAAGAACTGTACGTGCAGAATAAAATATCGCTGCTATAAGTCATAGTGTTAATGATGATCAAGATTTGTCTATTCGTCGACGTTCACAACAAGTTGGACTCTGTGCATCCACCACATGGAAAATTTTGCGTAAAGATCTTGGTGATGATGGGGCCCTAGAACAGTTTGAAGTTGATCCACTTTTTTATCGTAAAATCGTGTTTAGTGATAAAGCTCATTTCTGGTTGAACGGCTATGTGAACAAGCAAAATTGCCGTATATGGAGTGAAAACAATCCTCAAGAAGTTCTGCTGGTTCCATTGCATTCTGAAAAATGCACTGTATGGTGTGCTTTACACGCTGGAGGCATCATCCGTCCATATTTCTTTAAAAATGATGCTAGAGCTAATGTTACAGTGAATGGTGCTCGTTAAAGATCGATGATCAATGATTATTTGTTACAAAATTTGAATGGTATCGACCCAGAAGTGTTTTGGACCCAAAAAGATGGTGCTACACCTCATGCTGCTACCGTAACAATTGATCTATTGAAGAAAAGATTTGGCTATAACATTATTTCGAAAAATAGTCTAATTAATTGGCCTTCAAGATCATGCGACATAGCTAAACTGGATAATTTTCTTTGGGGTTATGTCAAGTTTGGTTTACGCTGATAAACCAGAAACAATAGACGCTTTGGAAGGAAACAAAACACGTATATTGATGAAATAAGGCCTGAATTACTCGAAAGGGAGGTACAAAAATGATCTGGTCGAATGCGGTTCCTGTGAGCTAGTCATGCCTAAAATTATTTCTAAAACATAAATGTCAAAAAATTATCTTTCAAATAAAAGAAAATTGGCTTCAATCTTAATTTAAATGTGTTTTATTTCAATTTAAAGTTCTATCACTCTAAAAAAAACACCCGATATGCACAGCATTGACGGCATAATAAAAGTAAAACTATTAGTCGGTAACTAATTATTACTGCGTCACTACTCTCTGTTTAAAAATATTGATCGTAAAGTATTAAAAATGATAAAATTGGAATTATTTTAAATTATTTTGTTTGTATATATAGATACATTTTGCATGGAGCTACTTTTCAACTTTTTCCAATCATTATTTTCAATCAGAACTAATTTAATACATTAAGATTGTCCGAATATGAACTGAAATGAAACCGAGTCCTCGACTAGTTATAAGTTAGATTCATTTATAGAGAATCGGAACTCAAATCTAATTCTGTCTGGACGATCCAGAGCTAGAGACTAGCAACTTTAATATAACCATTAATGAAATGTGAAGCGAGATTATCGAACCTACACTCAAAATTGGCTTTTGAACATCGGGGACCGTCATAGGAAGTTCGCATTTGTGTATTTTTTACTATACTGCCCTTATTTAGTTTCATTTGCCTCTCTTAACATTCCATTCTGTCTATTTAAACCTAGTTGTCTGAATGTTGTAGAAATGTTAGAAAGTATATCGCCGACATATCTGTACCATCGCTAGGCTAGTTAGTTGTCCATATATTTTATTATTCAATTGGAAGCATTTTCATTCATGACATTGTTTCAGAAGTATGATAAAATTACATAACAATGAATTTAGCTCGGAAGCTGAATAAATACTATCAACAAAGTTCGAGTTAAATGCCATATGTACTTTCCACTACTAAACAAAAATTGACATGACAAAATGAAGAAAAACGATTGATTGAACAAAACATTTCATAGCTAATTGTATGAAATCAGGAACGTTTTTCACATACGTTATTTTTCATCTGATTCTTCATTCAATTATTTAACATTTGCTACTCCGTCTCACCCGGTGAATTGTCATGGTCGAAGAGTTCTCCCCGTGTAACCGTCATCTTCTTCCTTTGCGTTTCCCGCCATAGAAGGACCAGCAAGGTGCAAACGCTGGTGCCCCCATTCAATACTAATTGCTAGAGGCATGTGCTGCCCCACGCAATCTTCGATTTCCTGAACCTTTTTTTCCACGTCTTTCGGAAGAGATGACCGCATTTATTTACGATATAATTATTTCCTATGAGAATTAAACCCACCTAGCACGATATGCTTATATTAAAAATAATAATAACGTTTATTTGTAAAAGTCACAAGCAAATTAAAGAAAAAAATGCTTAGACACCTAATCTATCGTACCGCGTATAGTTTGCCGCCGTATTTTTTGATTGTTCCAATATTTTGAAACAACCAACAAGAGCAAATTGATTAATCCCAATGATTAATAACAATATGTTCTCGTGGAAGTTTTGCAATGCAAGAAAAAGATGATAATCGCTTGGTGCCAGGTCCAAACTATATGGTGGATGCATTAAAACCCCCAACCAAGCTCCCGAAGTTTCTGGTAAGTCACTACAGACGTCGTTGTCCTGATGGAATACAACACCTCTTCTGTTCGTCAATTCTGGCCGTTTTTGGTCAATCTCTCGCTTCAAACGGTCCATTTATTGACAGTAGACATACGAAGTTAACGTTTAGTCATATGAAAGCCACTCATAATGAATTATTTCTTCCCAGTCACACTAAATGCACAGTAGAACCTTCCTGGCCGTTAGTCTTAGTTTGGCCATGGTTTAAGGTGCTTCGCTGCGCTTAAACCACGATCTTTTTCGCATAATATTGTCGTATGTGACTCATTCCTCATCACCAATCTCATTCGCTAAAGAAATGGGACGATTTCATTCCGTTTGGCCAAGGCAGGATGTAAATTTGACCTATCATGTTTTTTGGTGTTAATTGGTGTGGCACCCAAAAATTGAGCTTTTTGAATCCAACGTAGCGATGCTACGGCTACTAATATGCCGGTCACCTTCGATTATTTCTGTGATTTTATCGATGACGGACCTGCACATGCAAAGTGCATCTTTGACATAAAAAATACCTAAACGGAATCGACTAAACCAAAATTGAGCGGAATTAGCTGTTACAATATCGAGACCATAAACGCCATTCACAAATGCAGCCCCCTAGCTTGTACTTTCGTCTTTATCAAAGAAAACCTATGAAATGTACCGAATTTTCTCTTTTTTGACTTCCATTTTCAGCACCCTGTAACTCACAACTGAATGCAACCAAACAAAAAACAGCAAAAGAATTGTTTCAGTGTGAAATGTTCTTGGGTCGAATAATACGACAAATCTTGAGCCAGCGTCAGTACCTCTTGAAAGTCTAATTAAACATTTGAAATATGCACAGATCCTCACTTCTGCAAAAAGGAGTCAGTTTTATTCTGAAACATATGGTAATACTGAAATAGATACAATGGATACAAATTAGCTTAGCAACAACGAACTCGCTTATTTTGAAATTCGAATATCAATTTGTATCATTCGCACTTCAATTTCTTTTGCCCAGCGTCGCTGTCTATTTCACTCACATTAATTCGTCTCGTTCACACTATGAAGAAGCTGAAATAGCTATAGTATTTAACATAATAGCTTAATACAATAGATTACATTCCTTTCGAAAAATAAACAAATAATATCTGTTGTACTTTTTAAGTTACTTCTTTTTCAAATCAAGTCTCAAAGTTAGTTGATAAGATACTGTATAATTTGCAGTATTCTGGTTTTCAGTTCCCAAAGAAAATTGAACATCTGCCGCTATGGGAAAATTCTCTTTTATCTACGCCAATGAATTTACGACATGAAAAGCTGTCTATTCTCTCTATTTGATACGCCGTTAACCGTCATCTCCCTAACTATTTCCTGTCAGGTTTCACCTGCAAAGTGGATTGTGAACACCCTCATTCAATGATAATTCACTAGATAATAATTATTTGTATTATCTGTAGCATGTGTTCATCTCTCAAGCGAATTTATGTTATTGATTTTTTCTTTCGTTTCTTTAATGAAATGAAAATATAATATTGTCGAGAGTTATATGGAGGTATCCCTAAATTGGACATCAAGCAGATACCAGGTGAAAAGATCAAAATTTTTGATTGTCCCGGTCTTAACTTGACGGAAATTCATATTCAGTATAAGAAAAACAAATATTAACTTCCGCTATTTTATTAATTTTCGCGACAATTATTTCGTCATACCTTGACTTCATCAGGTGAGTAGTAAAACTGAAATATACAATGCAAAACAGGACCTTAAATACACAGCTCTGGTACAAACAATAGAGGCGTGACAAGAGGTGGTTTACAATCAACGAAAAATGTAAATAAAGTATGGGGGATCTGTTTAAATCTATTTGATCATTCAATAAAATTTGTATTTTGTTATATCTATTGATATCTAAAGTTCATAACAGATTTAGTTTATGACTTCTGTTTTCGATATGTATTATTTCATAAATCCGATTAAAATTATGACCTGTCTCTAACAAATGGTTGACATAAGTTGGATTTGGTTTATTATTAATGTAACATTTTTCATGTTCTTGTATCCTTGTTTGGAATGACCCACATATAAACAAGGGCAATCACTACATGTTAACTTATAAACTCCTGATTTTTTGTTTTTATGAATGACGTCTTGATTATTTATTATTAAACTGCCTAATGAATTAATCGTTCTGGAAGACATGTCATAATTTTCTTTTTTCTTTAAATATCTAGCAATCTTTTCCAGCCTATGTAAGTTAATGAAATAAATTTTGTTTCGTTAGAATTTCATTAACTTACATAGGCCAAAAAACTGAAAAGTTTTCCAGATGTTTAAAGAAAAAAGAAAATTATAACATCTCTTGTAGAACTATTAATTCATTGATAAAATAGAAAGGCTTTTTACTTGATAAAAGAAATATAACAAAATTTGAATAGCAAAACAAATTGAAATATGTTTGTCTTCTACAATTTTAATTTAAAAAAAAAATTTTTATTCAAAAAACTTTTAGAATTAAATTAATGTCTAAAATAAGCACAGCTCACATTTAATAGACGTATATAATTAAAACTCAATATATAATGTCAAATGGAATAAATAAACCAACAGATATACGAAAGTCTTTAAAATTAATAAATAAATATTTGAAGGATACAAAATTTTGTTTCTGGTCTTACCTTTAAGAACACCAATTGCCTTTTAAAAACATGAACACACCTTAAGGACATCTCAAAGAATATAATTTATTTGAAATATTTAATATATTTAAATATTCGAATAAGTTAATTCAGAAATCTCTCAAAACATGCACTATATCTTCAAAAAACAAATATAATTTTAAGCAATCCCTTCTTCGGTCCTGAATAATATTCCAAATATCAAAATCAAAAAAACTAACCTATATCAACAACGCACACGTGTAAAGAAATGAATGTTTCGAAACACAGATCAACTTTATAATTCAAGATTGATCTATGTTCTAACAAAATCAAAGAACAGTGTAAGTTATTTTTAAGGCTTATTTAAATTCATGGACATTCCATAATGAGATTTATTGAAGCCAAAATATAATTATATATTATATATAAAACAAAATATAAAGGCTTTTTACTTGATAAAAGAAATTTAACAAAATTTGAATTTCAAAACTAATTAAAATATGTTCGTCTTCTACAATTTTAATTAAGAAAAAAATTTTTATTCAAAAAACTTTTAGAATTAAATTAATGTCTAAAATAAGCACCGCTCACATTTGATAGACGTATATAATCAAAACTCAATATATAATGTCAAATGGAATAAATAAACCAACAGATATACGAAAGGCATTAAAATTAATAAATAAATATTTAAAGGAGACAAAATTTTGTTTCTGGTCTTACGTTTAATTTTGTCTCCTTTAAATATTTATTTATTAATTTTTATGACTTTCGTTCTTTGATTTTGTTACAACATAGATCAATCTTGAATTATAAAGTTGATCTGTGTTTCGAAACATTCATTTCTTTACACGTGTGCGTTGTTGATATGGGTTAGTTTTTTTTGATTTTGATATTTGGAATATTATTCAGGACTGAAGAAGGGTTTGCTTAGAATTATATTTGTTTTTTGAAGATATAGTGCATGTTTTGAGAGATTTCTGAATAAGCTTATTCGAATATTTAAATAAATTAAATATTTCAAATAAATTATATTCTTTGAGATGTCCTTAAGGTGTGTTCATGTTTTTAAAAGGCAATTGGTGTTCTTAAAGGTAAGACCAGAAACAAAATTTTGTATCCTTTAAATATTTATTTATTAATTTTAATGACTTTCGTATATCTGTTGGTTTATTCATTCCATTTGACATTATATATTGAGTTTTAATTATATACGTCTATTAAATGTGAGCGGTGCTTATTTTAGACATTAATTTAATTCTAAAAGTTTTTCGAATAAAAATTTTTTTTTGAAATTAAATTTGTAGAAGACAAACATATTTTAATTTGTTTTGATATTCAAATTTTATTAATTCATTAGGCAGTTTAATGAAAAATAATGAAGACTTCATTCCTAAAAACAAAAAATCGGGAGATTACAAGGTAACATCTAGTGATTGCCCTTGTGTATATGTTAAACAGTCCAAACAAGGATACAAGAACATGAAAAATGTTATATCAATAATAAACCAAATTCAACTTATGCCAACCATTTGTTAGAGACAGGTAATAATTTGAATACGTACTATGAAATATTACCTATCGAATACAAAAGTCAACTAAATCTGTTAGAAACTTTAGAGAGCAATAGATATAATAAAAGACAAATTTTATTGAATGATCAAATAGATTCAAACAGATCCTCCCTAATTAATATTTTTCATTGATTATAAACCACCTCTCGTCACCCCTCTATTTTTTGTACCAGAGCCATGTATTTAAGTCATGTTTTGCATTTTATACCTCAGTTTTAATACTCACCAGATAAGTCGTGGTATGACGAAACAATTGTCGTGAAAATCAATAAAATAGCGAAAGTTAATATTTGTTTTTTTCGGAAAAGTGTCGTCATAGGAATTCTTTCTCCCTAATACAAAACTTGAAAATTATTTTTGAATTCTTCAAAACTCTTAGGTTCTTGAGTTTGGGCGGTTCAACTGTCTATCCAACATCACCTTTTGACAGTAAGTTCAATATCACCCTATTTCGTGAATAATGAACCGATTTGAAAATTTTAACTAGGTTGTGTACAGAACATAAATAAATTTCAAACTAACCAACACACGACATCTCTTTCCTTTTCAAAAAATGATGGGGGTAGTTTTTTCGGAACAAACTCATGTTGGAAATTCGTCCCCTTCAAAACAGAAGTTGACCTGTTTCTTTTGAATCTTCGAAAATTCTTCGTTTCTGAGTTCTGGAAGGGGTCAAATTTTCGTTGGGACACTGGTATATATAATATATTATATCGAAAAGAGATAAAAAATTCCAAAGAAAATAAAGAATTAATATGATTCTGCCTGAATTATTTCGGTAAATAATGTTCCTTAATGCTGACAAAAAACTTGAAACCAAATCTTCAAAGACCAAAAAAAATGCGAACTGCGAAATGGAATACAAAAAATACATAAAATATATCCTATGATGTGAACAATTAAGACAAAAAAGGGTTACAAAAATGCCAAATTGAATATAAAAGTGTTACAATTAACAGAGGTTGTCCAAAATTGTATCGTGTGTTTCACGACGTGAATACAGGTGAATATAGTATTCAAGAAATGCCACAAGCAGATCATTCCCATTGCTTTTAAACGATGGCAAATGGCTGGTTAAGTGACTGCAATTCTTTCTTTAATTCAGTTTAATTCAGGCTGGCTCTAAATGTTTTTGCGATTTCCTCCTGCGTTTGTGATGGATCTCCATCGAACCTTGCCTCTTATTCTTCATTCTTAAACTTTGATGGCGCTTCGGGTAGTTTTTCATCTTCCAAATATTTTAAATCAGGCAAACCACTACTGCTAGAGCATGACATTCACTAAATACGATTACTTTCGGTAATAAAATTGAGATTTTCGGAGTACACAGAAACTATCTTGTTTACACTTCCGCAAAATGACAGGTACTGGAAAGAAAGCTTAATGATAACTCATAATAAAGGTGTTGCCAGATGAAACATTGGAATAGTAAACTTGTAGCGATATCTGTTATGAAAACCGCAGGAACCTATTTCTACTCCTAATAATGATGTCCCACAGATCACTACTGTTTTTATAGGTTTCTCTGTCATACGTTTTAAGCAATCATTATTGTTTAGCCGTAGCCACTATGTTCACGGGAATTAAATCTCATCGACCATGGCTGGGATATGATATGGAGACTAATTTGCATCATCCTACGCAGACTCAGACACAGTTAGTCCATGAAGTTCAAGTTGCTTCGAACGAGTTACCACAAGCAGACATCTATCATCTCATTTTGTCGATACTTTAGACGTGTACAGAACATATCGTCAATTTTTAATGCAATATTACTCGTTAATTTAATTTCTTGCAATTATTTACATTTTGTTCTTGATTTAAGACTACCATATTTCTAAGAAATCAATTCGAAAATATTTTTCCTTCTGAGTACAATAAAGGGTCTTTCATTAACAGCGCCCCATGTTGTTTTGTATTTAAAACACTTTACCTATTTGAAAATTATCAATATTTTCATTTCATTATAAAGTATCGGGTGTTATTTTTAGAGTGTTAGAACTTTCGATAGGGATAACTGTGATTTGACAAAAGGTAGAAGCAATGTTGTTATGACATTTCTGTTCACTAAGCATTGACAAATGATCATGGAAAGACTCACGGCGAAACAACGTTCACGAATTGTTGAAATTTATTTTCAAAATCAGTGTTCTATTCGCCAAACTTATAGAGCACTTCGTGAAATTTATGGTTTACATAATCATCCATCAGAGCAGGCTTATTCGTCGAACTATCGATAGATTTTGGACAATATTTTCTCTACTCGATGCAACAACAATACAAAGAACTGTACGTACAGAAAAAATATCGCTGCTGCAAGTCATAGTCTTTATGATGATCCAGATTTGTCTATTCGACGACGTTCCCAAGTTGGACTCTGTGCATCCACCACATGGAAAATTTTGCGTAAAGATCTTGGTTTACACTAATACAAGATCCAACTGGTTCAACAACTGAAGTCACTTGACCATAATAGTCGTTTGTTTGCTGATTGGGCCCGAGAACAGCTTGAAGTGGATCCACTTCTTTATCGTAAAATTGTGTTTAGTGATGAAGCTCATTCCTGGTTGAACGACTATGTAAACAAACAAAATTGCCGTATATGAATTGAAAACAATGAAGTTCTGCAAGTTCCCTTGCATCCTGAAAAATGCACTGTATGGTGTGCTTTACACGCTAGAGGCATCATCGATCCATATTTCTTTAAAAACGATGCTGGAGCCAATGTTACAGTGAATGGTGCTCGTTACAGATCGATGATCAATGATTATTTGTTTCTAAATTTGAATGGTATCGACCCAGAAGTGTTTTGGTTCCAACAAGATGGTGCTACACCTCATGCTGCTACCGTAACAATTGATTTGTTGAAAGAAAAATTTGGCGATAATATTCTTTCGTCCAATTAATTGGTCTCCAAGATCATGCGACATAACTCCACTGGATTATTTTCTTTGGGGTTATGTCAAGTCATTGGTTTATGCTGATAAACCAGAAACAGTAGACGCTTTGGAAGCCAACATAACTCGTGTTATTGATGAAATACGGCCTGAATTACTCGAAAAAGTGGTCCAAAATTGGTCTGGTTGAATACGGTTCCTCAAAGCTAGTCGTGGTGGACATAGCCAAAAATTATTTTCAAAACATAAATGTCATAAAATTATCTTCCAAATAAAGAAAAATTGGCTTAAATCTTAATTTAAATGTGTTTTATTTCAATTTGGAGTTTTATCACTCTAAAAAAAAACACCCGATACAATAGATACCATTAGTTATCAAACAAAACATCATTTAAATGTCCACCACGGACACGCTGGCAGGAATGAAGTCGTTGAACCCAATTTTCCATGATTCCCTCACACAAATCAGGTAGTATATTAGCAATTACTTGTTCAATATTGATCTGTAAATCGTCTAAATTTGCTAGATGACCAATGACTTAATGTAATCCCAAAGAGAGAAGTTCAATGGTGTTAAATCGCAGGAACTAGACGGATTATTTCTTGAAATAATCGAATCACAGGATACACGACGCTTTAAATGATCTGTTGGTTCGAGTTCTTGTGACAAAACAATTTTATATGGATTTAAACCAAGGTCTTCTCCTAAAATTCGCCACAAAGACGACTTGGAGATGCCTAGTTCTTGTGAACTTCGAGAAATCGATAAATTTTGGTCTTCACGAACACTTTCACGTACGGCAGCAATATTCTCTTCACGTCTTGCATTTCTTTTTCTCATTGACACTGTAACATGATGAAGTGTAAAATTTGTTTCAAACTTCTTCACTGAACGTTCAATTGTGCTTTTATCCGGACGATTATAACGACGAAAAATTGGACTTAAAACGCGTAAAGTTAGAGTAACAGATCGCGATTTTTCATAATAAATTTGGATTATTTTTAAACGTTGTTGGAGTGTGTACCTTTCCATGATTAAATGGTAGAAATTGACAAATACAATTGTTAATGTCACAAATAAACAGAGGCTGCCATGCGTGAGTAATGACAATTTAAAAATGGGGCGTTCCCCTTGAAAGACTTTAGTTATAATATCACTTGGTATATTTGCAACCTTTTTTTCCTCGATCTCGGAACTTGGTGAATTTTCACACCGAATAAAACCATTTAGACGACTTACGATTCCATACATCCAACAGGCCATTGTGATAGTCCAGGAAGTTCGTTGCTCGAGATTGCAGGATGTAGCCGGAAGCCGAACTAAGGGTCTGATGAGTTTTTCATGTCATGAAGAGTACACTGGTAATTGTCATTCCTGGCGACGGATCTACCATCGCAGATGGCTTGCCACTGATGGAATATCTAATTGATATAGGGCGCGTCCTCAACTCCTCGCGAGAATACACAAAGATAGCTGTCACTGTTCTTAGGCAGATAAGCAAAAGATACTCTTCCATAAGAAGTGGTCATCATAGTCGTACAGTATCGAAAGAGTACCAGAAATCGATCAGTGAATTACAAAATATGTATTAATCATCCAAATTTATTGTATTTACCACAAAGAAAGCCCCTTTTCAAATGATATATTTACGCCAATGAATAATCCAATCATCAGAACTTTTTTAAACGCATTTCTTAGGAATCGGTCTCAGTACTCGCCGCGAATACGTTTTTAACCTTCTAACTTTTGAGTACGTGTGCTTTGAAGTGGTATTTTGAATTTTGGAGAGAGAAAAATCGAATGGTTCTTCTAGAAAGTATCCGGAATTTATTGTTTCATAATTTTAATATACTTTTTTTTTAACATTCTAAGACAAAAGTAATATATAAAATAGGTTGTGCAGATAGTCAGCTATGGCCAAAGTTGCATGACAATACTATTTGTCAAATAGTGTTGATTGTCGACAGGTATACAATTTATAAAATAATGTCGCAACTAGAAAAAAGAAAACGTGTAGAGAAAAGGTTTTCGAAACGCTAAAACATTAGTGCAATTGACTGAACTGGGAAAACGTGTTGTATATGAGAAAAAAAAAGAAAATAAAAAATGGCATGGATATGAGATATAGACCAGTTTCAGGAAGACCGCGTGAGATTACAGGAAACAATTTAAACGCTTTATTGGCCTCAGGACGACACAATCCGCGCCTGGAGTTTCGCCAATTGGCTAGCAGATTTGGAAATCAACGAAATATAAAAGTATGTCCAGAAACCGTCTGTAAGTCACTGAAAAGACAATAGTACTTATCAAGGAAACCAAAAAAATCCCTATAATGACACCTTTACAAAAAAAACGGAGGATAGAATTTTTTCAACGTTTTCAAGAAGAAAATTTTAATAATTATATCTGATGAAATTTTTTACAACTTGGTGGAAATCACTTAAAAATCCTATCAAATTAACCTGCAACCGATCAAATTTCCAAATTTCCCACCAAAATAATGGTTTGGCGAGCAATATCTCCCTGTATAGTTGATGGTACCATTAATAGTGAAAAGTATTGTGGCATTCTAAACGATTTTCTCCTTGAAACGGAGCATGCTTTATATCCATGGCGTTTTCAGCAGGATATTGCAAGATGCCATTTTTCGGCCTATACTCAAGCATGATTACACCAAGTGACAACCATTTCATGGCCAGTAGCTTCACCAGATCATTGTAGCAAATACACAAGTTTTCTTTACACATGTCTGACAAAAATTACAGTTTGGATCAAATTTTGGGACAGGAGCACCTAAATACACCCTTTATATGTGATGGGGGATATAGCAACGAATCAAGCAAGATACACCAAACAACTTGATCACTGATATTTAAATTAAAACTAATTTTTCTTGTTATGGTTCCTGGATAATCTCCTATTCCCTTCTAAATATGAGTGTCAACAGCTCAGTTGTAGAGCATAGAACCCGTAACCGAAAGGTCGCGGGTTGGAATCCGGCCACTACTTCACTGTTGAGTCGAAAGTTGACAGTGCTTTGACATAAAGTGGAGTAAGATAGCAGTAACAAAGCCTGCCCAGAACACAATTGAACTCCTAAGTCACCCAAGCTGAAAAAGCTTCTGAGGGATCTTCACAGAAGATCTAGGATGATAAATAAAAAAAATTGCTTCTATTCGTGGTGTTCTAATAGATCTCTGTTTACTCACTAGTCTTTTAGCTCAACGAGTACACCATATCCTCTAAATAGATATTAAGAAATTCGTTAACACATCTGCTATTTTGATTAGCTGTTGCTTCAACGCCTTTTTTAATTTAGACAGCCTGATCTGTACCTGGAGCTTGTTAAACAGTTTGATGGCTTTTTATTCCAATCTCTTCTGGCTTTCAGTTAATCTGTTACGGGCAGCCACAAGATTATTTTTACTCCATGCTAGGTGATCATGAATATTCTTTTTACTCAAGAAACTCCATCCATTCTTCTTTATGCGAATAAAACTATTCAATATGAAAATCGATGGGAATGTGAGTATTGACGAAAGGCCTCCCTGCTATCATTCCGGTTTCCTAATTCTTCTAGGATTCTGACTGCTTCACGTTTCAAGGCAAAAATTCTATTAGATGTCACTTCACCATAAGCCATAATAACATATAACATCACCTAGTAAAACAGGGTATGATATGCAGTCACCAGAGTTTTGATCGAGACACATACAGAAAGATTCAAGGGATACACTGTACATACCTTTCAATAAGGCAATCCCTCTTTAGTTTCTGATCCAAAGAATTTTATAAAGCTTGGATTTGTTTTACCTTTAAGATCTCTCATTGTCAATCATATAGTATCGGGTGTTTTTTTTTAGAGTGATAAAACTTTAAATTGAAATGAAACACATTTAAATTAAGATTGAAGCCAAACTTCTTTTTTGTTTGAAAGATAATTTTATGACATCTATCTTTTAAAAATAATTTCCGGCATATGTCCGCCACGACTAGCTCTGAGGAACCGCATTCCACCAGACCAATTTTGGACCACTTAATTATGTTGGCTTCCAAAGCGTCTGTTCTTTCTGGTTTATCAACATTAACCAATGACTTGACATAACCCCAAAGAAAATAAGTTACATCGCATAATCTTGGAGGCCAATTAATTGGACTATTTCTCGAAATAATGTTATCGCCAAATCTTTCTTTCGATAAAGCAATTCTTACGGTAGCAGCATGAGGTGTAGTACCATCTTGTTGGATCCAAAACACTTCTGGATCGATACCATTCAAATTTTGAAACAAATAATCATTGATCATAGATCTGTAACGAGCACCATTCACTGTAACATTAGCTCCAGCATCGTTTTTAAAGAAATATGAACCGATGATGCCTCCAGCGTGTAAAACACACCATACATTTTTCAGGATGAAATGGAACCTGCAGAACTTCTTGAGGATTGTTTTCACTCCATATACGGCAATTTTGCTTGTTTACATATCCGTTCAACCAGATATGAACTTCACCACTAAACATAATTTTACGATAAATAAGTGGATGAACTTCAAGCTGTTCTAGGTCCCAAACAGCAAACAAACGACGCTTATTATGGTCAAATGGCTTTAGTTTTTGAACCAGTTGGATCTTGTATGGGTGTAGACCAAGATCTTTACGCAAAATTTTCCATGTGATGAATGCACAGAGTCCTACTTGTTGTGAAGTCGACGAATAGACAAATCTGGATCATCATTAACACTATGACTTACAGCAGCGATATTTTCTTCTGTACGTACAGTTCTTTGTCTTGTTGTTGTTGTTGCATCGAGTAGAGAAATCTATGGATAATTCGACGAATAAGCTGCTGTGATGGACGATAAAACAAAAATTTCGCGAAGTGCTCTATAAGTTTGGCGAATAGAACACTGATTTCGAAAATAAATTTGAACAAGTTGTAAACGTTGTTGCGGCGTAAGTCTTTTCATGATAATTTGCAAATGCTTACTGAACAGAAATGTCGATACAATATGGCTTCTACCTTCTGCCAAATCACAGTTATCCCTATCGAAAGTTCACTCTAAAAAAACACCGGATATAAGTTTTATTGACATTAAGTAGGAGTCTATTGACATTGAACAAATTTCATACTTTTCGCTCAGCAGGTGATAATTCAACCTCCTTTATAGATTTACCTGAGACATTGAAAGTTGTGTCATCACCAGAGAAGATGTAATTGTCAATGGTTTCTCCTAGTGGCAAATCTTTAATGTAATTAGGGAAAAGTAGCAGTTCTAGAACTGAATCTTGTGCCACTACCTTCCGAGAAGGTACACCTAATCCACTCTGACAATTTGAGGTCTATCTGTTAACTAGTAGGTTAGCAAGTTAATGCTGTTTTCTCCATAGCCAATTTCTCTCAATTTCTTCAACAGAATTCTTTGCTGTACACAATCAAATGCTGTATGTCATATAGTTTGCTCAAATTATATCCATGTTCTCAAAAGTGTTCGTGATTTCAGAGAGAACATTCAGTATACAAAGATGTTTTCTGAATCCATATTGTTCATTATATAATAAGCTGTGATTTTCAAGATGTTTTATTATTTGTTTTGCCATACATTTCTCAATGACTTTTGATATGATCGGTAAATATGAGATGGGACGGAATTTCTTCTGTCTTTTCCACCACCTTTAATGAATATGGATATTACCACTGCTATTTTACTGGACTCTGGGAAGCAGATCTCCCTAAAGCATTGGTTAATCAGTTTAGTGTGCGGACAGTTTTTAACTATTTAGCTGAAAAAATCGAAATATCAGTGCTGCTTTTGTTTTTCTTGATATATGTGATGTATGTCTCTAACTTCATTGTATGTTACTTCTTCGAATTCAAACATTAGTTGCGGTAGTTGCTCAATGCTAAAAATGCCAGTGGGGTTTGAATTCGTTTTGGGTATTTCTACCCAAGGTTATTTGCGATGCCGATGAAAAACTTAGTGAACTTATTAGGATCATTTGGCGTTCATCACATTCCACATATATTTAATTTTTGGGTTCTTGCCAGTTTTGATCAATTTTTCCAAATTTTTAATCGATCGGATCTATAATTTCGAAAATATTGCATAAAATAAGGAATTATTTCAAATGTGTATAAATGCAGAACAATTGCACCGATGTTGTGCATTATTGAAATCAACCAAGATAATTAGGACCCAAACCTACCTTGAAAGCTTCAAGTCCCTATCTCTTCCCATTCGAAAGTAAGAGTAACCTCGTATTCTTCATCAACTTCATCATCTCACCCTAGACGTTTGAGATAATTTTCTGCCCAAAATTAAAAAATTACAGACTTTTGTTTAAAATGTTAACACGCTGTTTCCTATAACAAGGACGCAAAAAGTATGAAGTTATTCAGTGAATGCGTTGCCACATGGTGGGTACACCATTAACTAATTTACCCAAAAAAACTTCCAAAAGAGAGTTAACAACCTATAAGAACAACGATAAAACTACTTCTTTTCTGTCTAAAAATTGATTGAACCGTTCACACGAGACGCCTACTCCATACCGAAGACAAAAACGCCTCCGCTGTCGAATTAATTCCGCATTACCTTCTCGCCTAATCGCTTTTCGAACAAGGAGAGACAACGACAAAAGAAAGAAGAAGACCTAAAACTGATATACCTTCTTCGAAAGGTAATAGTGCCAGTGTAAGTGACGCGAATCGGAAGTCATATGTGAGGAAATGGCTCTAACGGCCGAGACGATTCAGGTGTGCCCTGAAGTCCATCTTGGACCCGCCAGAGGCGGCACAGGTTAATATCATTTATTATTATTATTAACACATGGTTTTGTCATTAATAGCATTACTAGCTATTCTTTTATTCATTCTAATTTATTTTTCATAATAATTTATTATTAATTTGGAATAATAAAATTTTGGAGACTTACATAAGAAACATTATTGTAGAGTAAATTCAAGCTTTGAGTTATTCAAAATATCGGGTGTTTTTTTTAGAGTGATAAAACTTTCGATAGGGATTACTGTGATTTGACAGAAGGTAGAAGCCATGTTGTTTCGACATTTCTTTTCAGTAAGCACTGACAAATTATCATTGAAAGACTCACGCCGCAACAACTTTTACAAATTATTGAAATTTATTTTCAAAATCTGTGTTTTATTCGCCAAACTTATAGAGCACTTCGTGAAATTTATGGTTTACATAATCGTCCATCAGAGCAGCTTATTCGTCGAACTATTGATAGATTTCGGACAACATTTTCTCTACTCGATGCAACAACAACAACAAGACAAAGAACTGTACGTACAGAAGAAAATATCGTTGCTGTAAGTCATAGTGTTAATGATGATGGGAAGGGGATCGTGGTGTCCGCCATTTTGTGGAATTTTAGTCACGATGGAGCAGTACTGGGAACGCATCACTCTTTTTACGTACGAGCGGTGGTTCAATAGTGTATATATGTAATATAGTACACGCCATGCACCAATATCGTACACGCCATGCCAACATATTAAATGAAATTTAAATAAGGTTATTCTGATTTTCACAATTTTTATTGTTATGTTTATAATAATTGTTTTGCTATCACAGTAGCATCATCAGGCAGGTTTACATTTTATAATACCATAGGACCAAAAAGCTGGTTTCAGCTTGTCTTAAATATTGAATTGAATCAGTTCTTACTTGGTGAACATCCATATTAAATTTATAATACCATAGGACTAAAAAACTGATTCCGCTTATATAACCATAAATATAATATATTATATATTATATAACTAAAAAACTGGTTTCAGCTCTCATAATACCATAGGACTAAAAAACTGGTTTCAACACTCTGGCCACCCTCGTTCAGTCCACGACGAAGAAACGATTCGATAAGTGTAGGCTTCAGTTCGTCGAAATCCGTTTTTATCCATCCGAAAGCGAGGCCAATTATTGAACATCAAAAAATCATCCTTGGATTTGATTTTAAAGAAAGATTTGCATTTAAAAACCTATAACATTCAATTGGTTCAAGAATTCAAGGATAAATAGAAATTTGCCAACGAAATCTTAAGGCGCTTCAACAATTTTGATAACATACTCTTCAATGATGAAGCAAACTTCAATCTGAATGGTCATGTCAATAAACGGAATTGTCGATACTGAGCAGAGGAATATCCGAGACGAAAGCATGAACGACCCCTGCACAGCCCAAAGATCATTGTTTGGGCCGCTGTGTCTGCTTAAGGCATAAACGATCCTTATTTTCATGCAGATTGACGAGGCCGATCACTCACTGTGAATAGTGACCGTTATTGCGATAAGCTGTGGAAATTTTTGGGTCCAGAGTTATAGGAATTTCAAAGTTTCAACTCAAGAACATGGTTTCAACAAGATGGGGCTATTTGCCATACATCAAATCAAGCAGCGGAAGCTGTTAACGGAAATTATTCCCTAAAAAGGTCATTTCGGGTAGGGGTAACATCAACTGGCCTCCCAGAACCCCAGACCGTAGTCCACTTGACTATTTTACATTGGGACATCTTAAAAGTAAGGTCTAGGAGACTAATCCGACGAACCTTACGCAATTGAAACAAAAAATCAGATCAGAAACGGCAGCAATATCGAGAGCTATGTGTCAGCGAGTGATCGCCAATCTTCGTTCCCGATTAGAGTGCCAGCAGCATAAGTCACCATTTAGATAACATCATCTTTTAAAATAATTTTCCACTTTATATTGTAATAATTAATTATAAACTTTTTTTTTAATTTTAAGTAGTTTCTGTTTTATCGAAGTAATAAATACTCGATACTCTTTTTGGACATCTTGTATTTAATACTCAAGTGCCAATCAGAATACTTTTATTTTATGGGCTAAGTGCTCTCAGATGTTGTAGTAAGGGCTTCTTCAGAATAAATTATTTCTTCTGTGTGTAGCATTTCAAATGTCACCGAATATATTTTTTATAACCTTATTATGCCGCACACTAGATATGCCTTGAAACTTTTACGAATGATGTACAGTAAACTACAAAAACACAATTCCTAGCAAAATCGGGTCGACGATGTGGCGCTTTTGTTATCCGACTCGTCGAAGCCGGTCTTGACCTTCATCGTCCACCGTCTCTGGTACATCGACTCATATTTGTGTGGAGCAGTACACATCCGCTCCGGAGATAAGTTATCTCCGGAGATGGGCAGCCAAGCGTGCTCAGACAGATACTCCCCACGATAATTTACCTGCCATAAACGAATTCACGAGAGTATCCTCTCTACCCGCTGCTCTAGGTACGTCTCTCGCCGTGGATCACTTCGGATACAGCTTGAATAATAAGTGGAAGGAAAAAAAAGTGAGCAATATGTTGGGTGCGCTGGTGCGGAACGCGATTCCCCTGCCTTTAGACGGCGACGTAGCGAAATTCAAGTTTGGTGTGAATTTCGCTTCATAATCTACTCAGTGACATTTTACATATCACACCCAGAAGGAATAATTCCTTCGACATGAATTTTTCAAAACAAAGTGACTTCCATTTAAAGAATGCTATGATAACATTGTCAACGTTTAATCTTTGGTAATTTTTTTCAGAAACGAAATTGTATCTCAGCGCGGTTGGTTTATCGCCGTATTTTGTTGATTGCTCCAGCATTTAATAGCGCAATTACACTGAGTGGTAGGAAGCAAGGAAATGGACAACGTAAGAATGTAATCACTTGACTTTTCATGCCTATACCGAAATCTGCTCATCTACGTTGTTATTTTTGTGAATTTTTTAATGAAAAATGTCTTCTCAAATGCCGACAGTGCGGAGTGACAATAAATTAGAACTTCTTGAGACTGAAAGAGAAATTTGGGACTGCACATATAAAAAACACGAACTCAAGCACAATGTGTATGACGCTTTGGGAATCATTAGTCATAATATGGGTGATATTCCAATTGAGGAACTGAAAGATATGAAGAAATCACCTATGTCTAAATTTAGGCCTCTTCTCATGAGGAAACAGAACTCTCTTAAATCTGGATTAGGCGCAGATGATGTGGACCAACCAATTTGGTTTGCGTTTGATATTATGGAAAGATCTTGGGGCCCACATATGTTTTCAAGACACTTATTCAAACAAATCAACGAGATAAAGCGCTGTGGCTGCAATTTCGTCGTTTGTTTGGCAAAACTTGATCGCGAGAAAAGTGATGAAGCATAGTGTGAATAGTCACTGCCTGTCGATACTGCCACAGAAGTATTCCTGGAAATCTTTGGGCAGAGCGAGCACCAGTGGAAGTGACGTATAATCGAGGTTTATAAAAACAAGAGCAATTTTATCTTACATAGTATTGATCTTTAAAAACACTTTGTAGGCAGTTATTTCGATGATTCACTGGCTATGTTTATCTAGGAATAAGATAAACCATGCCGACGATGACAGAAAACAAAATTTACTTCTTGAGTCTCACCACGCTACAAGTTGGATTCTTGAATTCTACCAGTTAGCGTATTGGCATGTGAGCGTAGTCCTTTCACTAAGTGACTAGTTAGCAGTCTCCACAGTCTGCTCCAAGAGGCAGAAAGTTTGAAAAGGGTTACGCCTTATCATCGCACCTGGCGAGAACCCCTTCGAATAGCTGAACTCATCAGCTTCCAGTTTCTGCTTCAGTTCGAAAACCTACAACCGTATGACGGGTCGCAGCGAAGCACTATCCAACCTATACTGGCTCTGCATGGTCAGTATCCGAAATGTTTGGGACGCAACTCACACGTCGAAGGGGCTTCTTTTCCGTCCATCCGAAGGCAGAGTCATGAACTAAGGTAGCCTCAAGATTGATACCTCAATTGATCCTGGTACGAGCACCGTAAATCCGACCTGTACGTCAAGACACACAAACCCATGTGAAGTCTTTCAGTTGATTCTGGCTTCAAGCACCAACGGTCTAGCCGTATCGTCGAGATCCACAAATCCCAGAAACGTCTCGCACTCTATCCTGGTTCAGGACGAGGCCGGTCGAACCGTCAAGTCCCGCCAAACCCTGAAGCATCTTTCGAGATATCCTGATCATGAATTTCTGCGAACAGATAGATGAAATACCCTTTCAGTCCAGCATGTGGACTTTCAACCACTGCCCCCTCAAGTCCAACACGAATTGGGTGGCCAGGTCGTACGAATACTTCCTGAGGGCCTCCACCCTTCCGAGGTAACGCACTATGCTACAATAGAGTACGTTAGTTTTAAGAGTGAAGCCCTCCATTTCACTTTCTCGCTGAAACTAGGCCCCCTTCGCTCGAACTTTCACCACACTGGTCCAGTGTCTGGCGTGTGTGACATTCCTTTAGGCCTCAAGACTTAATCCTCCATTTCTCCTGTGTGAAACTAGGATCTTAGTCAAGACAAGTGCCCCCAGCGCGTCAAGCTGCAATGTCATGGGGGGCGCTACAAGTTGGACTATAAGACTAATAGTAATGGCAACGAATTTTCCAACAATTTGGCAATCGACAATTTATGAAGTGAACTACGTTAGCAATAATAACGGCGGCAATTGTTGAACCACAACCGACAAAATTGATAGCCATGCGAATAATAATGTGATGAATCTTAGCCATAGATCAGAAGAGTTGATAAAAGTAATAACTATATATTCATTCTACTTCTACTACAGAGTATTTAAAAATTCAGAAGTAGATGTGAAGTCATTCACACCTTCTAACAAAACGAAGGAAAGTATCAAAATGGGTAGTAAATTATAATTGTGGGTTCACTAAATACATGAAATGAAGTCCTAATTGATCAAACTTTTTTTAGAGTAAGAATTTTGCTAGTAGATAAGGAGGAATTGATTACATTACAGGTAACGGTCTGATCTATATGGTTCACCCAATCCGATTACTACTATGCAAATAATAATGTAATGTAATAATAATGTGATAATGCGCCTCGCACCACACCCACGGCATCCATGGAGGATCTACTAAATCTACCACCTCTGTACCTGCTCGTGCAGAGGGAGGCGGAATGGACCACATAAAATCTTCATCAACTGGCGATCGATAGACCAGAGGTAATAGTGATGGGAGACTCAGGACTGCTGTACCTCAAGAACAGTCTGGAGTTGCCGCACGGCTTTAAACGGCTTGGTTTGTATAACGGAGTCACTCTTGTTTGGATACCGAACCACTCAAACTATTTGGATAACGAAGGGGCAGATCGGCTGGTATCTGTTGGAGCCACGCTGCCTCTGGTAAGTCCGGATCAATTCCTCAGCAGACGATAACATGCAGAACGAACTCTGTACGGACAGGTCGTATAGCTGCATGTGTTTGTGACCTTGGCTCCAATTTGCGTCGCCCGAAATAACAGAACTAGACTTGAAATTTCACCACATCGAATTTGACTTTAAGGGTTTTTATCTTTACCAGCTTAAGTATTTTATTGAGGCAATTTTCGGTGAAGTGATCTCTTTTGATGAGTTCTACCTTCTGTTAATGAAGACTCGCGTTTGAGAACACCCTGCATATCGTTAACAGAGTTTTCATCAACTTAATATCGACTCAATCCAATATTTAAATTTTGTGTAGTAACTGCAGCGAAATAAATCAAATAATTTCTTAGCCCAAAGCATTGTGAGGTTATACGGAAAGTACACCCCTCGTATCCAATATCAGACATCGATTTATTGAGATGAGTTTTGAAGGAATAAAATATTGACGAAAAGAAGCTAAACAAACTCTAATCCTGTCTGTATTCTCGTATATCGCTGTGACCTGGCCAGATCTGCAGCCCCTGGTAAGAGGATGAGCCAGGATGTAGGTAATAGGATGTTAGGTCCACGAGTCCCGGGCAGGTTTCCTCGACTTTTACGGATTCTTTCCTCATCGCGGACACACGTATCAACGGACCATCGGTGTAAAGATTCCATACACTATCACATTAGCCCACTCTACAGAAATCAAATTAGGGGTAGCGATCAACGCTGCCCCTCTCACAATTATTTTTTCTTGTTTTGAATCTTCCAATTATCCGATCCCCACCAAATTCTGCAAGAGTATGCGCGCTGTCATTTTGCTCTTGAATACCGAATTTCAGATCCAACAAATTTGTTGTTTGGAAAACCCTGGGAAAAATAAGAACTATTTCAAATTTGAATGTGTGCGAAAATATTAGATTAATTTTGCCCAATAACAAACAAAGCCGACATATTCAGGCTTAAAACTTACTTCAAAGTCTCCATCTTTTTCCGTTCGAAAGTTATAGTATTCAAGGCAGCGCAAGGCTGATCCGCTGACAATTTTTTTATATCGGGTGATTTTTTAGGGAAAGGGATAACTGTGATTTGACAGAAGGTAGAAGTCATGATGATTTGGCATTTCTGTTCATTAAGCATTGACAAAGTATCCTGGAAAGACTCACACCGCAACATCGTTTACAATTTGTTGAAATTTATTTTCAAAATCAGTGTTCTATTCGCCAAACTTATAGAGCACCTCGTGAAATTTATGGTTTATATTAATCGTCCATCAGAGCAGCTCATTCGTCGAACTATCGATAGATTTCGGACAACATTTTCTCTATTCGATGCAACAACAACAACAAGAGTAAGAACTGTACATACAGAAGAAAATATCGCCGCTGTAAAGCACAGTGTTAATGGTGATCCAGATTTGTCTATTCGTCGACATTCACAACAAGTTGGACTATGTGCATCCACCACATGGAAAATTTTGCGTAAAGAACTTGGTCTACACCCATACAAGATCCAACTGGTTCAAGAACTAAAGCCACTAGACCACAATAAGCCCGTTTGTTTGCTGATTGGGCCCTAGAACAGCTTGAAGTTGATCCACTTTTTTATCGCAAAATTGAGTTTAGTGATAAAGCTCATTTCTAGTTGAACGGTTATGTAAACAAGCAAAATTGCCGTATATAGAGTGAAAACATTCCTCAAGAAGTTCTGCAGGTTCCATTGCATCCTGAAAAATGCACTGTATGGTGTGCTTTACACGTTGGAGGCATCATCGGTCCATATTCCTTCAAAAACCATGCTGGAGCTAATGTTACAGTGAATGGTGCTCGTTACAGATCGATGATCAATGATTATTTGTTTCAAAATTTGAATGGTATCGACCCAGAAGGGTTTTGGTTCCATCAAGATGGTGCTACACCTCATGCTGCTACCGTAACAATTGATTTATTGAAAGAAAGATTTGGCGATGAAATTATTTCGAGAAATGGTCCAATTAATTGGCCTCCAAGATCATGCGACATAACTCCACTGGATTATTTTCTTTGGGGTTATGTCAAGTCATTGGTTTATGCTGATAAACCAGAAATAATAGATGCTTTGGGAGCCAACATATCTCGTGTTATTGATGAAAAAAAGTCTGAATTAATCGAAAAGGTGGTCCAAAATTGATTGGTCGAATGCGATTCCTCGGAGCTAGTTGTTGTGGACACATGCCGGAAATTATTTTTAAAACATAAATTTCATAAAATTATCTTTCAAATAAAAAAAATTTAAAGTTCTATCACTCTAAAAAAAAACACTCGATACTTCTTCTCATACGATCCTCACGAAATTTTGCACTTACATGCGCGTTACGAAAAAATTATGAAGGAAATAAGGTTATTATACAAGGTGTCCAAAAAGAGTACAATTACCCGTAATTGTTTAAAACAAATTGTTTAAAACAAAAACTACTTAAAATTTAAAAAAAGTTTTTTGTTAATTATTACAATATGAAGTGGAAAAAATTATTTGGAGAGGGTGGTGTTATCTAAATGGTGAACGTTTTACTGCTGGCACTCTTTTAATCAGGAATGAAGATTGGCGATCACACGCTGACACATAGCTCTCGATATTGCTGCCAACCTGATGTTTTGCTTCAATTGCGTCAGGTTCGTCGGATTATTCTCATAGACCTTAATTTGAAAGTATTTCCATGTAAAATAGTCAAGTGGACCAAGTCCGGGGAGCTAATTGATGTTACCCTCTACGCGAAATGACCTTATAAGGGGAATAATTGCTAACAGCTTCCATTAATTGATTTGATGTATAGCCCCATCTTGTTGACATGAGTTGAAACCTTGAAATTTCTGTAACTCTGAACTCTGATCTAGTACCGACAATTATGTTTATTGATATTACCATTCAGCTGAAAGAGTATGTTATCAAATTTCTTGAACCGCATAGTCTGTATCCTTCAGTTCTTGATCCAATTGAATTTTATGGGCTTTTAAATGCAAATCTTTCTTTAAAATCAAATACAAGAACGATTTTTGATGTTTAATGATTGGCCTCGCTTTCGGATTGATAAAGACGGATTTTGACGGACTGACGCCTCACTTCTCGAATCGTTTCTTCGTCGCGGACTGAACGAGGGCGGCCAGAGTGTTGAATTTTTACTTCACACCTGTATCCTCGAACATCCGGACCCATTTTCTAATGCTGTCGTCACTTGGTGCAAGGAGTGTACGATATTCCGCACGATACAAACGTTGAAAAGTCACTATTGAATCACCGTTGCGATAATACGCTCGTACGCAAAACGTGCGATGCATCCCCGGGTGCTGCTCCATCGTGACTAAAACTCCACAAAATGGCGGACACCACGACCCCCTCCCCACTCCTTCCATCGCTCAGTTTCAAATGCAGCGCTACAATAAATACCCGATACGGTTTTTGGGCACGCTGTACATATGTCAAGTATTACTAACAATTTAAGACGATTCCGAGAAAAATTTGTCTCAAAAAATGTTCAAAGAATTACAGCACCCAAATGGCTTATTGCTCAGGGATCTGACATGCTCAACTTTCCATTAAAATATTTCGTTTTAATTTGGGCTAAAAATTTAATTTGGGGCTTCACGAATTATATTATACATTTTCTATCACCATAGCCGTTAAAACCATAAAAAGGCAATAGTACATTAAATACTCACGTGTGTGGTTAGCTTTACTATGAAACAGAATCAATCTTCTTCCGGAGTATTTGAAACTATAACCTAGGAGCGTAGGTGTACGTGTTTAAATCATTTAGTATCGTTTTCATGCTCGAAGGAGGAGAAACACAGGAAGAATTCGATCAACTATTTAATGCACAAATTCTGTTTCATTTTGAGATGAGAATGGTGAATATTCTAGAATTGAGTTTTGGAGGAATTTTGACTTTTGATCTGATTTTGATTATTCTGAACCCTGATAAGTCTTCGAAAGTCAAAATTATGCAAGAAGCTTCAACACTTAATTTTTTTACCGAAATCTAAAACTCTGGACTAGACTTTCGATTTTAGCCTAAGATTCAAAGATACTTGAATTAAGTTTAAAGTATTAAACAAACCCAATACCAAAATACTATTCTGAACATTTTTTCTAAAAAAAATCAAATCATCAGTTATTATGTTACCTTTACATTGATACTGATATTAAATTCGTTATAGGGTTTTTCCATTTTATGTAAATTCATTATAAATGAGAAACTAAATATATAACTCTAAATAATTTCCACTGTACTTTATTTTCAATAAGTACGACCGGTTTCGACAATAAGGTCATTATAAAATGAAGATGCAGACAGAAGATACAAGTATTTATACAATTTCAGCAGACACAATTTAAGGAGATGAGGTTCACAATTGAAAGGAGTGGATCATTTAATATTTGCATTTTTAATCTGCCATAAATAAAAAACTAATGAATAATTTTTCGAAATTGTGAGCTTTTTAGAAAGGTTGAATCTTGACATTTACGAATGGAAAACAATATCATTCAAATGACCGCCACGATTGGCTGCAATATTCCATCCGATTAACCCAATTTTTCAACACAGTGTCGATTGTTTGGGGCTCAATCTCACGAATGCCAACTTCGATTTCGTATTTCAAGGCATCAGTCGTTTCTGTATTGTCAGTCAACATTTATCTTTAACTTATTCCCACAAAAAATAGTCATCCGAGGTGAAAATGAGCTTCGTCACTAAAGAATTTTCTGGGAAAATGCTAATCTTCAGTCATCCGATCATTAGCCCATTGAACCAGGTGGAAATGCATCGTAAGGTCACGAAGCTTCACTTCTTGAACTAATCGAACTTTGTAAACCTTCATACCGAGATCTTTATGCGAAATTCTCCTCAAAGAAGTGTGAGAAAAGTTCAGTTCTTGAGCATGATGACGAGGTAAAGTTGTGGATGTTCGGCCACATTCTGGGCTACATCAGCAATTTTTTCAGGTGTGCTCACTGGACGATAACGTGAACGTGTTGTTTTATCATCCAATTTTCACTTATATTTCTAACAGTTTGGATAGAAGATTCACCACTTTGGAAATAAGTTTTTAATATCTCACAGTGTGGTTCCAGCGTAAATCGACCCATTTAGTTAATGTCAAATATTGAACTAACTTGCTGTCAAAGCACGAGTGGTAGAAGTGTTGCCAGACTCGAAATAACCATTACTTTAGAATGCAAACGCTAGATGGCCCACACTTTAGTTAGAATTTCAGTATTCCTAATAGTCAGAATTTGAGTAATGCGATTTACTGGAGATTACCAAGAAGCATGAAACATATATAAAAGTTTTCATCTGGTTTATTTTGTATGTCTTAATACCTATTTCACTTAATTTTTCAAAATTCTCATAATTATATGATACTGTATATAATCTTCATGTCATTATATAGAAGTGTTTTTTTGGATATAGTACCTATTAAGTAGACGTTAATCATTTCGCAAAGTTTTCCATAATACTTTGGTTTTTCATTTATTTACAATGTTTTTCAACTGAAACTCATATGAATTATAATTAAGAAATTAATCGGGAATTGTGTGTTTAGCGCAATTCCCTTAATTGTATGGATTTCAGAGGAGAAGCAATCATTAGGCATAGACATTGTAAAAGTTTTATAAATCACTGAGTTGCGACCTGTTAGTTTCTAGTTATTAGAATGAAAGTATCGACAAGAATATTTGCTTAGGAAGCATTTTACTTTAAAATTTACTTGGTTGTCAAGTCCTTAATCTTAAAATTGTCAAGGTCTTCGAAATGTAATTTTTCAATCTCGCCACTAAAGATGACAATTATGCTATTTGAATATCAAAATCAAAAAGGCTCTTAATTTGAAGACCAGTGAAAGGTAATTTCATTTAAAGCTTTCAAATAAATTAATTCGACTGACAATATGTTCCAAACATTATTTATAAGAAGTATGAGCTATGGTAATAGAAAACTCTACAAATCGAGACAGTGTAACATACATCTTTATAACAATTCTAAACTCAAACAAGCCTCTATAAAGATCTGTGGACATTTCAAATTTGTTAATTCTCGTCAGTACACTGTAATGTCCAACTATTACAAATCAGCCACGTATCTACAATCGTTCTGCACAGGAGTACTAAAGTATTTATCATACTATACACTATCGTCATCTAGTGCGAACAAATATATCGGGTGATTTTTTAGAATGATAGAACTTTAAGTTGAAATTAAAGACTTTTAAATCAAGATAATAATAATAATAATAATAGTGCCTTTATTCATACATTTACAATATATAAACATAGGGCGAAGTCTAGCTTAAAGCTACTCCACTCAACCCTAAAGATTGAAGCCAATTTTTTTTTATTTGAAAGACAATTTTATGACATTTACCACGACCAGCTCTGAGAAACCGCATTCGACCAGACCAATATTGGACCACTTTTTCGAGTAATTCAGGCCTTATTTCATCAATAACACGAGTTATGTTGGCTTCCCAAGCGATTATTGTTTCTGGTTTATCAGTATAAACCAATGACTTGACATAACCCCAAAGAAAATAATCCAGTGGAGTTATGTCGCATGATCTTGGAAGCCAATTAATTAGACCATTTCTCGAAATAATGTTATCGCCAAATCTTTCTTTCAATAAATCAATTGTTACGGTAGTAGCATGAGGTGTAGCACCATCTTGCTAGAACCAAAACACTTCTGGGTCGATACCATTCAAATTTTGAAACAAATAATCATTAATCATCGATCTGTAACGAGCACCATTCACTGTAACATTAGCTTCAGCATTGTTTTAAAGAAATATGGACCGATGATGCCTCCAGCGTGTAAAGCACAAAATACAGTGCATTTTTCAGGGTGCTATGGAACCTGCAGAACTTCTTGAAGATTGTTTTCACTCCATACACGGCAATTTTGCTTGTTTACATAGCAGTTCAACCAGAAATGAGCTTCATCACTAAACACAATTTTACGATAAAAAAGTGGATCAGCATGATGTTGATCCACTTCTCTGAATTGATCAAATTTATCAGAAAATGTATTGAATAAATATTACCTAGTCCATCTTTTTTCTTGGAACAGAATGAGAGGTTTTTATTTTATGTTAAAAAATACGAATATATTCAGTGCTTTAGTTTTGCGAGTTGTGTTCTTCCATTTTTAGTAATGGCGTAGTTTTCACTTGTCAGAGGTCAAAAGATGACAGCTTCAAGAATGACTGCTGCCCAGATACGGGACTATTCAAAATGAAACCTTTTGTTGGAAAGCCCCTCACATTATCTCGTAGATGGTGAATATTATTTAGAATATGAATTTTCAACATTTAAAACCCGATATCTCACGAATGGTGATTCGTATGAAAAAAGGATTCAAATAATTTTTTTAGAGAATTGTATGATCTACAACTTTTGTTAAACCTATTTTCACGATTAAACTTACTGTTTCAGAGAAAAATAGAAAAAAGCTTAATTTTTTACCGTTGACCTTCAAAAACTTTTTGCAGAAGTAGATTCGAAGGGATTTTTGACATTTCTTTTGTAACAGTTTATTTAACGTCTATATCAATTTTAAGCTCTATACGAATTTTGGATAAGTCATAACTTTTTTGTCTATTTTGACTACTAAGCGAATTTTAAGTTCAGCTGTACTGTTCTCTCTGAGTAAACTTGAGAAAAATCTATAGATTGGATTTCTATTTATATTTATTTTAAATGGATTGTTGGTAGTCGAAAAATGAGACTTCGACTTCTATTGTAATAAAACAGAATATTGAATAATATTTTCCAATATTTCCATCTAATATTTCGCCTTCGAAAATTCGTCAATGGCACGAAAGGTGGCCAAAGACGTTCAAAGCAGAGTGAAGAAACTACAAACTTTCCCAAATCTTGCACACTTCCATCGCGCACGCACAAGTATCGAGGTCTCTTCGAGGGAGTCAATAACCAACAAATTCTTGCATGTCGAAATTTATTACAGAACGAGAGGTAAATAAGTATCTTTCGTAGAATAAATTGAGTGACAGGCAGATTATTCAATCTGAAGAGTCGGAGGATACGCAATAAAACAAACTGTGTACCCAAGAGAAAGATACGTGTCCCGTTTGACCAATGAGAGCTAGGAATTGATTATCTGCTTTGCAGGATTTGTTGCTGACACCAGAGAAATTGCGAGAATACCTTTCTCAGGAGACAATAATGGAATAAGAAACTAAAAGTGCTGACTTGGCAAGGATAAAGGATGGGTCATCTGAAGTAGTGGTTATTTCGAGTCTGGCACTTGTGTTTTGACAGAAAGTTTAATATTTTAAATTAACGAAATGGTTCGATTTACGCTTGAACAAATCAGGGAAATATCAAAAACTTATTTCCAGAGTAAATCTTCTATCTAAACTGTTCGAAATTCACGTGAAATGAAATGCCCATTCATCAACATCAACTTGTCATCGTGCTCAAGAACTGAACAATTCTTACACACCTCAGCATTTTGAAGACTTCGGTATGAAGGCTTACAAAGTTCAACTAGTGCAAGAAGTGGAGCATCATGACTATCCGATGCATTTCCACTTCGCTCAATGGACTAAAGATCGCATGGTTGAAGATGAGCATTTTCCCAGAAAAATCATCTTTAGCGATGAAGCTCATCACCTCAGAGGACTATTTTTTTGTGGGGAGCCGTTTAGGATTAGTGTTACGCTAACCATCCAAAAACGATTGATTTCTTGAAACCGCTGCCAATTGTCTCTGTACCTTAACGTGGTGGGGGTGCTTGTCATGACTGAAATTATAGTTTCATCCCAGTGAAGTGGAGGATAAAGTCATGATGCCTAAAGCAGAGACTTCCTATTCCATTTTCCTTTTTTTCTATTTTCTTTATTGCATACCATTTCATCATGTTGTCTCACAACCATTACCTATCCTTAAACAATGTTGGAATCGTACGGGGTAGTTGTGGCTCTGAATGGAGGACAGAATCGTACTATTCTGTGACCGATTAGAGTTTTGTAAATCATACTTGTCGCTCCTGGAGCGTGCATATGGGCAGAGACTCGCAGTTGGGGCCTTTCGTTTTCTCCTGTCTCATTGTGCGAACTAGAAACAAACATATCACCCCACGAGCGTAGACGAAACCCTGCTGAATCACGGCGCGGGCTTTCCAACTTTCGTCACTTATCCGCAGCGCGGTTCTACCTCCGTGGATTCGCTCTTTGCTCGCCTCCAACTCTCTGTTGCTCTCCTATTCTTGGCCTAGGACGGTGCGCGCTGGCTAGGGGACAAGGGGAGATTTAGGACGCTTTCTATCTGGGAAGACTCGTCCCCTGCTCGCCCCCAACTTTGACTCCATTTTTGGATTCTTAAGCCACTTCTCTACGATACTTCGGGACCTCGCTGTTAACAATCGAACAGCAACAACGCTCTTTTTTGGGTGGAGGATCCCTGTTGGAGAGCTTTTATTTGTGCTGTTTCTGTACTTCGGTCTTTCATAACCACCAAATAGGGACACTTTTCTCATGCAGCTGAGTGCTAGGATCGACACGGTGATCTCCTTTGGAAGGAGGGGAGTCTGCTGGTTCCTCCTCGATTGTACTGAAGCAGGTTCTCTATTATTCCTTTCCAGATATCCTTTTCTTTCTTTTTCAGCATTCGGGGGTTTACTGGAACTCCAAACTCGAGCAGAAACCCGGGACAGCAATGATGACAATGATACATCAACGTCGGTTAAAAGCTATGCTCACATGGCGACATATATCGGATGTTTTTTTTTAAGTGTTAGAACTTTCTATAGGGATAACAATCCTCAAGAAGTTCTGCAGATTCCATTGCATCCTGAAAATGCATTGTATGATGTTCTTTACACGCTGGATGCATCATTGGTCCATATTTCTTCAAAAACGATGCTGGAGTTAATGTTACATTGAATGGTGCTCGTTACAGACCGAGGATCAATAATTATTTGTTTCAAAATTTAAATGGTATCAACCTAGAAGTGTTTTGGTTCCAACAAGATGGTGCTACACCTCATGCTGCTACCGTAACAATTGATTTGTTAAAAGAAAGATTTGGCAGTATCATTATTTCGAGAAATGGTCCAATTAATTGGCCTTCAAGCTCATGCGACATATTTCCACTGGATTATTTCCTTTTGGGTTATGTCAAGTCATTGGTTTATGCTGATAAACCAGAAACAAAAGACGCTTTGGAAGCCAACATAACTCGTGTTATTGATGAAATAAGGACTGAATTACTCGAAAAAGTGGTCCAAAATTCATCTGGTCGAATGCGGTTCCTCACAGCTAGCCGTGATGGACATATGCCGAAAACTATTCTTAAAACATAAATGTGATAAAATTATCTTTCAAATAAAAAAAAATTTGGCTTCAGTTTTAAATTAAATGTAATTAATTTCAACTTAAAGTTCTTTTCACTCTAAAAAAAAATACCCGATACAATTTTGAGTATGATACCTTTGAACACGAACTCGAAGTTGGCATTCATGAACAATTGGGTGATGGGATGGGGTACTGTAGCCGGTTGTGGTGGTCATTTATTTGACCGGCGTATTTTTTCGTTTTTGTTTTGCGCTGAACAAAATATTTTCTAGGTTTAGACAACCTAAGAAGGTTGAAGAAGTTGAATTCATTAGGATCATTCTGGATTTTACTGGATACATGTCCAAAATAACTTTAGGTTATACAGGTATGGAAAAGACACTCGTAAAGATACGAAATTCAATGTTAATCAAAACGATGACCCCGGTCCAGTGGAGCATTGGAAGAATCAAAACCTCAGCCCGATGCGATGATGAATAAACGACTGTTCTCTCTCGATGGCAGCGGCGAATGGGGATCGAAAGGCTCTGCAGCCTGCTTTCATTCACACTTCACACGTGAGATGCGGCAGACTATGTCTTAGGATTGTTCGAGAAGTGATTCAAGGATCTTAACGATTTTTGGGTCCTAATGATACGGTTTAAGACCGTTGGTGCTCGAATAAGGATCGATTGAAAAAATTTACAAGAGTTCATGGGTTTGACAATACGATCGGTTGTTAGTGCTCAAACCAGAATCGATCGAAGCATTTTCTTGAGATTTTTCTTGTGTCTTGACTTTGCTCAGGGTAGTGGAAATCAAAGTCCTTTGACGTGTAAGTTGCGTCCCAAACAATTCGGGTACTGATCTGCAGAGGCTGTAGCAGTGCTTCGCTGCTTCCAGTCACGGTGTAGGTTTTCGAACCGACGCTGAAACTGTTAGCGCGGTGTGTTCAACTCTATTGGAAGAGATGGTAAGGCATTTCCTTATCACACAACCTGCCTTCAGACGTTGTGGAGACCACGGTGTGGTCATCTGGTGAAAGTGCCAGTAACTACACCTGCTCCATCCATTCATGCTGAAAATAAACATTGTCCACATTCTTGACATTATTTTTGAGACAAAAATTTAGTTTACATCAATCCGTTTACTATAGCAATCGAACCAGCATCGTTTTTCAAGGAATAAGAACTAATCACTTCCTCACTTGATGGTGACCAAAAGCACTACAAGCTTCACGAACTGTAATTGCGAATTTTTCACTTTTTAAAGTGAATTTCCACTGTTTTAGTGCATTTTTTGAGTGTATACCGAAGCATTTTTCATAAGCCCACAACTGTCAAATACGATATCTCTGTCAGTTTCATAGTGACACTTCAAAAATGGCGCTAAGTTCAAAAACGAAACCTTCAGCCGGAAGACCCGATATGACATCTAAGAAGTCTTCTAGAAGGCTATATCAGATGCTTTCAACAGATAAATAACTCCAGCGATAAATATTCCGATCCAATGAACCTCATTGTTTATTGTTCTCTTAAAATAATTTCATTAACATGAGTAATTCTCTGTTGTCGTCTGGACTTGAGCGAACACTTAATGCATTTATTCAGCGATTTCGTTGGATTAGATAATTACTATAGAAGTCGAGTTAAGTTGTTAGGCGTTAAATGTTCATTTTATAATAATCTGAGACATTTAATTATTGTTTACATGGAATCGGTGGAAAAGTTAGGTTACATTAGATAGATATCCTAGTTTGAACAATAGCTTCACATCATTAGAATATACGCCAAGGAATCAGAATTCAGGTCTAATTAGGTTAGTCATTGTGATTTTCGGTTATTAATTGCCCAAGTAATGAACTTATCCGTACGTAGAAAATGATAGAATACCTTGAAATTTTCGCAGCTTAAAATTCACTTATGTAGGTTTCAAAATTTGAGTCAACATAGTTCCTTGGTAAGCCATTCAAAGCTCAAGATTTTTCCAACAATCTTAATAAAATATATCAATGCTAGGATACAAGCCAAAAAGCTGGAATTTTTTCGTGATTGGATCCAATATCCGTCAATTTCCAATTGCCCCTACGGCTTGCAAAGAACAATACTTTTAACTTTGAATGTATAACCAATTTTTCACAATAAAGCTTCAATTTTTGACAAAAAACCGCACGAACTGAGTTATGCTTCTAATAATAATTGAGAAAAATCACTTTTATATCTCATGAACCTATGGCTCCATTCAAATACTGGATCATCGAGCACTCATATGAAATATAAATATGCAAAACATCTACATAATGTCCTATTAAAGTCTTCTAAATACAAATATAACAGCCTGCTATAAATAAATCAAAAACAGGAATAAAAGGGTCACAATTTCGTGAAGCATGAAGCTGAAACTCAGATCATATCTCAACCATAGAATTATATGAAAAGTAAAGGGTCTTACATTAACAGCGCTACATTTTGTTTTGTAAATCAAACACATTATTTATTTGAAAATTATTGAAATTTTATTTCATTATAAAGTACAATGGATACCATTAATTATGAAATAAAACGTCATTCAATATTGCAAATCGTTTAAATTTGCTGGATGATTGCTGTAAACCAATGACTTAATCTAACCCCAAATAAAGAAGACCAATGGAGTTAAATCGCAGGAAAGATACGGATAATTCATCGGTCCATTTCTTGAAATAATCGAATCACCAAATTTTGTTTTCAATAAAGACATTGTGTCATTGGAAGTATGACAAGTGGCACCGTCCTGTCGAAACCATATGTTCTGCAAATCAAGACGAACCAATTCAGGCCATAAAAAAATCAGTCAACATTGAACGATAACGATTTGCGATGACAGTTACCACCTTGTGCTTCGTTGAAAAAAAAATAAGATCCAATGACTCCTCCAGCATAAAATCCGCACCAAACAGTAAGTTCATCATTTCCGATTCATTCATTTCCGATTTTTTCTAAGCATCAATTACTGAATACACGACGCTTTAAATGATCTGTTGGTTTGAGTTCTTGGGTTAAAACAATTTTGTATGGATGTAAACTAAGGTCCTTTCATAAAATTCGCCACAAAGGCGTCTGGTAGATGCATAGTTCTTGGGAACCCAATTTTCCATGATTCCCCCACACAAATCAGGTAGTATATTAGCAAATACTTGTTCAATATTGATCTGTAAATTGTCTAAATTTGCTAGATGACCAATGACTTAACGTAATCCCAAAGAGAGAAGTTCAATAGTGTTAAATCGCAGGAACTAGACGGATTATGTATCGGTCCATCTTGAAATAATCGAATCACCGGATACACGACGCTTTAAATGATCTGTTGGTTTGAGTTCTTGGGTTAAAACAATTTTGTATGGATGTAAACTAAGGTCCTTTCGTAAAATTCGCCACAAAGGCGTCTGGTAGATGCATAGTTCTTGGGAACGTCAAAAAATCGATAAATTTTAGTCTTCACAAACATTTTCATGTACAGCAGCAATATTCTCTTCACTTCTTGCATTTTTTTGTCTCATTGGTACTCTAACATCATGAAGTGTAAAATTTGTTTCAAACTTCTTCACTAAACGTTCAACTGTTTTTTCATCCGGACGATTATAACGACCAAATATTGGAATTAAAGCACGTAATCATAGAGTAACAGATCGCGATTTTTCATAATAAATTTGCATTATTGTAAATTTTGTTAGAGTGTGTACCTTTCCTTGATCAAATGGTAAACATTGACAAATACAACTGTCAATGTCACAAATAAACAATGGCCGAATGCGTGAGTAATGTCAATTTAAAAATGGGGCGTTCCCATTGAAAGACGCTTCATATCTATTTTTTTACAGTGGTCGCTTATACAAGTCGAGGATCCCTTCTAGTCCGTTCCTGTCTCTAACCTACCGACGAAGGTACCAACCTCCTCTTATTGTCATCCTCATATTGTCCTCGCTAATGACGGTCTTCAATTCATCGAAGCAACGCCGAAGAAGTCCAATGGGCGTAGCTCAGCCTCTCCACCGTCCAGTGGTCATCTCAAGTCACCTAGATCGATTACGTCGTTGGCTCGTGCCATCGCGGAGAAACGCGGAAGCCTTCTCTGATTACAGACCAGATGGTTGCATGACATCGTCCCATAGGAGAGGACATATCCTTCATTTGCAATCGTTGGATAACGAAAATTACAGTGCACTATGGCTCACTAAGCGTGAGATGACCGGGTCCAAACGGTGTCATTTATGTGACTAGCGGAAGATTCAGCCTGGATGACCACCGGGTCAGTTCGCGATCGAAGAACTGGGGCTTTAATAGCTGGTGGACAGTTCATAGACCCTGCTGGTTTGGAAGGGATGACACAAAAAAGTTTTGTAGATCTTCTCCATTCTTCATCTGATTTTCGAATATATCACGTAGTGTAATGCAGCTATGCAGCCTTTAACTTCAACTTGAAACGACTAAAAGTAGAAATTAAGACTTCTAAGTAATGCAAACCTTCCTTCATTCAACTTACGAAGTTTCTCAAACTCCTATTAAGGATGAAAATAAGTTCGTGTAGTTTTGATAAAATATGCCGCTACTAGTTTATTATTCTATTGTTTCATCTGGCAACACCTTCATTTTGAAGAGTTATCATTTCGCTTTCTTTCCAGTTTCTGTCATTTCGTTTCTGTGTGCTCTGATTATGTCAACTTTTGCACAAAGTAATGTGTTTTTGGGTGGAATTTTACTTGAATATGAGGAAAAAGGCTGCCGAAAGACATCGTAGTTTAGTGGAAGTTTATGGTGACCATGCTCTAGCTGAACGAACGTGCCAGAATTGGTTTGCCTAATTTAAAGTGACAATTTTGATTCGGACAACGAAGAACTATCCTTGGCGCCACCAAAGTTTAAGGATGAAGAATTAGAGGCAAGGCTCCATGAAGATTCATCGCAAATGCAAAAGGAACTTTCAAAACAATTGGAGTCACTCAACCAGCCATTTGACATGGTTTAAACCAGTGGGAATGATCCGGAAGGTAGAAAATTTGGTGCCGTATGAACTGACGCCAAAAGACGTCGAACTCCGTTTTTCACGTGTGAATAACTGCTTCAATGGCTAAAAAGAAAGGGGTTTTTGTATCGAATTGTGACTGGCGTTAAAATGTGGGTCCATTACTATAATCCAAAACATCAGGCGACGCATGGAAACCTCATCATCAACTGTCTAGCTGAATATTCATGGCGAGAAGATCATGTATTTGGTGGTACCAGGTGGGTGTGGTGTATTATAAGCTGCTACAATCGAACGAAAGGATCACAGGGGAGGTCTACCGACGGCAATTAATGCGTTTGGACCGAGCATTGCGAGAAAAACGGCCGCAATTCTCCGACAGCCACAACAAAGTCATTTTGCAGCATGACACATGTTGCGTCGCCCATTAAAACATACTTAGAAACGCTCAAATGGGAAGTTCTACCCCACCTGCCGTACAGCCCAAATATTGCTCTTTCCGATCGATGAAACATGGCCTGGCAGACCAGCACTTTTCCAATTACGATGAAGACAAAAAAAATGGATCGATGCATGGATAGCGGCCAAAAAGCTGACCTTTTTTCCCGATGGGATCCGTCAATTGTCAGAAAGATGATAAAAAGAAGTGGCTAGCGACGGACAATACTTTGAACTTTGAATATATAACCAATATTTCACAACAAAGCTTCAATTTTCGAAGAAAATCCGCACGAACTTATACTATTATTTTTTTTAAACAGGGTGTCAATTTTTAAAAGGGCCAGACTTCAAGAGATCATACAAGTTATTTGCAACAGAAAATGTTATATGACACATGGTCGAAATGATGGTTATTCTTCAATTTTACGTTTCTTGATTTCACGAAATATTTCAAGTTTTTCCATCAAAACAATTATACTCCAGCTATCCTTGTAGTCTCATCAAATTTGACCACATATCTGGAAACGGCATTAAATTTGCTACAAGATAAGAAGTTCTGTGTGCCAAAAAATGCGGTCAAATTTGATGAGGACACAAGGATAACTGAAGTATAATCGATTTTATGGAAAAACTTGAAATATTTCGAGAAACTAAGAAATGTTAAATTGAAGAAAAACCATCAACATTTCGACCATTGGTTATGTGACATTTTTTGTTGCGAATAACTTGTATGATCTCCCCTCAAAGTTTGGACCTTTAAAAGTAAGCACCCTTTATATGCACTCCATTTTCTCTCCACTAAAAGTTTCCGCAGCATTTTTCAACTAATGATCTTTTCATAACTAAACAGCTAATTTTCAATTTCTTGAACTTAACAGTCAAGTGTTCACAACAGACCGGTCAACCATATTTACGGATACGATACCACCAGAATATTTTTCGAAAACATGGTAAAAAAAATATTGCCACCTTGGCAATTCTGAACCGCTCTTGGTATTGTAAATAACGGGGTGTCCCAAAACTCACCCTCGACGCTGAAGCGACGCTGGGCTGGTATTGGCCGGATCCCAAATGGGATTTATCTCGCATGCGGGCTCTCTATTGGATGCGAAGTTGAATGGGGATCAGTTGAGAGTGGCCTGGATGCTGAGAGAAGGGACCGCCTCTCTCGATTTCATCTCCCAATAGAACTAACCAACCGAGACACGATCCCGTATGACGTAGAACGTACAGAGACGAACTCGCACGTAGTATTTCCAGTCTAAATATTAACTAACTAGTAACCAACTGGAAATCATTAGGTAGGAGTGTTGATTTCATGGAAAAATGATTAGCCTGTATCGTTAGAGATTCCATGAAATATGCAGTGCAAAAATTTCTGAGAACTAACATTTTCCTTCCTATAATTCATTTGAATATTCAATACAACATATTTTTCTTTCGATGTTTGTGACGTAGAATCAAATGCTACAGTTGCAAAGAAAATTTCACTTCTATTTGCGGCTTGTACCTGTAAAAAATGGTGGAAAATCGGAAGCTTTTCCACCCTCTTTCATCAGTCCATTACAGATTAATTCAGTCCGTTTTCGAAAGATGGCTCTGAAAACATTGAATTTTTAAATAGTTTCAGCTGATTGTCGTGGTTTCAGACAGATTGGATATCTGTCGATACCATCTAGTTTGAAATGTTTTGAGTTTCATATAAAACGTTTTTGTTACGCTGTTGAAAATGTAGATTTTTTTTTATAACTAAACAGCATTTCCAGGAAGATTTACTTTTTTGTTCTAATTGGAAAAAAGACACTATCTGGGGGTATGAATATAAAATTTCATTAATTTACGATCATTAGTTTTCTAGGTATCCTCAGTGAAAGACGACCAGAATAACTGACGTCACAATGATGAGGAAAATCGAGCATAGCAGAGTTATAAAGTTAAAAGTCAAAAAATCATTCATGAAGAGATGGTTGCTGTTCACCAAGACTGTGCCCCGTCGTTATCCACCGTTCAAAATGTCGAGTTAATTAAAAAAAGTCAGAGAAAGCATTGAAGACGACCCTCGCTCGGGCGGGCCCGTTAGCGGCACCACTGAAGAAAATGTGAAGAAAGTGGAAAAGCTGTTACTTGAAGATGCTTCAAGATGTTAGCAGAGATGACAAACCTATCCGTGAGTACCATACATGCTATCCTTTATGACCATCTTAACCTCTCAAAGATAAGATGAGTACCGAGAATGCTCACCGCACCTCAGAAGCTGTAAGGAGTTTTTAGACCTCCGTGGAGAACCGAATGATTACTGGGAATGAGAATTGGATTCATCACTATGACCCTGAGAGTAAACAAGAGTCCATGCAGTGATTGAAAATGGTGCATAGCCCCCAAAGAAGTTTTAAGTCACCCCATCCGCTGAAAAAATAATGGCTACGGTATTTTGAGGTTCTAACTGAAGGTATCAATTAATACCTATTTTAAGAATCCGGAAGAATATTTTTTATAGAGAAGCTTATTTCCCGATCTAACAAATGTATTGAAGTTCTAGTGGGACTACATTGAAAAATAAAATTTTTCCGAGATTTCTTTCACGCCTATACCGAGAATACATTGAACATTGTATTAAGACGTGGAAAGGAGCCATTTTAGTTTTATGGTGGTGAAAATTGTTGTTATGTATCAATATATCAGTGCAAGTGGATTTTCTAAATATGTCAAATTCAAGGGAATTAACATTTCTTGTGATCTGAATAACTGAAAAATTTAATTGATTTTTGGGGGTTTTCAAATTCAATAGTAACTTTGACAGAATTTAAGAATAAATTTAATGAATTTAAAAAAATTTGTAATTGTCTAATAGAGCCTAACATAATGCAAAATACATCATCAACATATCTTTTTCAATAAAGATCTTTCTTAATCATATTATCTTCTGAAGAAAAGATTTTATTTTCAAAATGACCTATAAACATAAGGGTAGAAGAATACAAGAAAAGTATAATGAGTAATAAAATAACAACTGGTTTTTCCGAACATTGTATAAATGACAATTATGTCATATATTTCAGTAAAACTGAGACCTTACACGCAGGCAATGAAAGCAGAAGATTGGATCTTTTAGATAGTTTGGAAATTTCTTTAGCACACAGAAAGCATTTGCCGAAACAGCTGGAATTTAATTTATCACCATTGCTCTTATCTGTAAGAGATTAAACCGAACCAACACCTTAATTTTACCTTCCTCAAAATTCTACCTCTTCCACTATTATGAATATGATTTCAAATTCTATTCTCTTTAGTTTTGAAAATGGGTTAAAACCCGAAACAAACACACATTGTCAAAAGTCTTAGGTCCCCTAGGTTTCTCAAGAAATAAACAGTCTATGTTCTGGAAATGAGATGAATATTTTCCTCTATTTCAACTGCAATATATTTGATAGAAAATCTTTGTTTGTTACTCTTTGCTTTATGCATTATGAGACAAAATAGGAAAAAAGAGAAAACATCTAAATTTATCGATTATTTATTTTTGATTAATTATAGTTATTCCACAACTGAATCCAAATTCAATAGTCCGTATTACCACATCTTCTTTCAATCAACTGCCCAATACGCCTAGGCATCCTACGAATCAAGTCATTAATGAAATTTTCAGGCATATCGTTCCATTCTTCCTGAAGGGCTAAACTCAATTCCTTAAAAGTTGAAGGTGGGTTTTGGCGATTGGATATTGCTCTCCCTAAGTAATCCCATACGTGCTCAATTGGATTCATGTCTGGTGAGTTTGCTGGCCAGTTCATTCTCTGGATATTGTTCTCTTGAAGAATGTTTTGAACCCTTCGTATGCGGTGGGGTGGGGCGTCATCATCCTGATAAATGAAATTATCCCCAAATTCGTTGCGCAGAGGAACAATGATTGGTTCAATAATGATTTCTACGTAGATGGCACCAGTCATTGTTCGTTCAACGATAATAAGAGGGGTACGCAACCGAACATTATACCCCCCCCCAGCACATTATTGATTCGCCTTGAAAGGGCACAAATTCCTGGCGAAACTGAGTCGCTCTAGTCTGCCTGAACCTCTCCAAACCCTTTCTCGTCGACTATCACATGGTAAACCGATTCGTAACTCGTCCGAAAAAATTACGTCGCGCCATTGTGGTAAAAGCCAGTCTTGGTGGTGTTCTACCCATTGCCAACGGGTAGCTGTATGTCCAGATGATAGCCGAGGTTGCCCTTGAATTTGAAAAATGCAATCGTCCCTTGTGGTACTGGTTGAGACTACCTGTCTATGGGTGCTAAAAAATGACTTCGAAGAGGGCTGTTGCAGATACCATTCGATTCCTTCGAATGCGATATAATGGTCTTCCCTTGCAGATGTTACTCTGGGTCGACCAGGCACTCTTTGGGCAATGCTGCCGGTTTCCAGGAAAAGGGCCCCTATGCGCCTTACTGAAGTCCGTGGAATATTCAAACGTTACGCAATCTGGTGGTTCGACAAAGCTTCTTGATGTGGGGCTACTATTCTCGCCCGGTCAAACTGAGAAATTGAATGTCCCGGCATTTTACACGGAATATTCTCAATATTAAAACTCGTTATTCGCTGAAAACTGATTAACTTCGAATTAATCTGTATTCTACTGAACAAGAAGAAGGGGGCAAGACTTTTGACGATGTGTATATATGTCAACAGGCATGAAAAAACCGTAAAACTTAAACCAAATGTTTTTATTTACCCTATTAATATGGTCTTTAATGAAAAGAACACAGTAACCATAAAATCATCAACTACTCCAAGTAAGATGAAGTTCTCAGAAAATTAATATATATTGTTCATCTTCTAAATCTAAAGATAACTCTGCATCATCCGTCAGAAATGACAGACGTATTGATCGCACTGATGTTTACGACTCAATCGAAATGGCCGACATGAAATGACGTCTCGTCCAAACGGAGTGATCTGTTAGATATTGTGCCTATTCTCTTTTTGGGTTATTCAGGACGCAATTAGTATTCTGCAAGCAGGTTCGCAGGCGGCGATGAGTGTGCGGCAAATACCTTTGTGTGAGATCGAGCGACAGCTTATCTGGGTTGAGTCATTGATCAAAGGAATATTTATTTGGCCGTGATGGTTTTCCACTTGGGCTGTTCCGAAAACTATGGCTTTGGTGGACAGCAGCGGTTACCAGAAGAAATTTTATCAATTATAAATTTATAAGTGCTATTGAACTGTTTCAGCCGTAACTATCTGGTAGTTGACGATATACAAATATATGAATTCGGCTAACAATCTGTACCAAATACACTGGCGAGCAAAAAAACGGGTCACTGTTTTTTCCAATAGACTCACGTGCCCGAATTGACTCAATAATATTTCGTTCATCATCTATCTTTCATTAGAAAATCAACTGAATATGCTTAAAATGTAGACATATGGGCTGAAAAACTTGAAAGAAACCATCTTCGAATAATTCGTTACGATAAATTCATCATTTATCAGTTGCGTTCAACATTGGTCATTAAAAAGTTTGTTTTCCACTCTCTGAAAGAAACATTTTCATAAAATGAGTTTACCAATTGCAGATTGTGCGAGAATAGTGACACTTATTGAAAATGGGCTGAGCCAGAGATCTGTTGCTAGAAGAATTAATGTAACCCTATCTACAGTCCAAAGAATATTGACAAGGCATCAGGAGACAGACAGGCTGACCAGAAGATCGTTGAGGGATACCAGATTCATGGTTTCCTCAAGTCTTCAAAATCGCCTTCTTACTGCTGTTGAAGTTCGAAATCGATTGATAGAGGTACGTCAGGTAAACGTAAGTGAATGGACGACGTGAGACGACGTCTCTCGGAATCGAATTTACAACCATACGGACCTGCGAAAGGTACAGAACTTCTCAGAGAGCATCGAATTGCGCGTCTTTAATTTTCACGAAATCACATAAACTGGTTAGAAGCTCAGTAGGCCCAGGTACTTTTCTCTGATGAATCCAGATTCAGCATTCGAGGAGCTGATAGTCGTAGTCGTGTTTATAGACGTCCAGAAGAATGCCTGTATAAAGGAGCGAGTTACATTCGCTGAAGATCTGTTATGGTCTGGGGAGGTGTGTCTTTAGAGGGCCGCACAGAGTTAGTTTTTATAAATGGATCTTCAACAGCAGTAAGGCACATAGAGAAAATTCTTAACGACCATGTTGTAACTTATATACCATTTCTGGGAGAGCAGGGAATTTTTATGCACGCCCACATATTGCTCGAATAGTGACAACGTACTTGAATGAGGTTGGAATTTCAAGGTTCAACTGGCCAGCATGGACCCCTGACTTGAATCCCATCGAACATATATGGGACGAACTGGGAAGGCGAGTCAGAACTATGAGCTAAGAGCTCCGTGAAGCACTTCGTCATGAATGAGAGAATATTCCACGAGAGAATATTGGAAAGCTCATCACGAGCATGCGAAGACGTTTGGAAGCTGTAATCAGAGCTAGGGAAGGTCACACGTCATACTGATACTGAAATTTTCACAGTTACGATACTTTTTTCAAGTTCGAAGTTTTTGATTTTTCAAAAAAAACTTATTATTGTTATACAAATCGAATAAAATGTTTTATTTTTCTTTGGGCAATTCTCGTTTCCCTACCATTTCGGAAATTTCATAATTCTCGTAAAAGTTTTAACTTTAAAAAGGTATTTGAAGAGTAATGATCAAATGACCCTTTATTTTCTGCTCGCCAGTGTATTATTAATAAGAAGTATGAGCTATGGTAAAAGAAAGTTCTATCGGGTGTTTTATTTAGAGTGATAGAACTTTAAATATGTCCACCACGACTAGCTCTGAGGAACCGCATTCGACCAGACCAATTTTGGACCACTTTTTCGAGTGATTCAGGCCTTATTTAATCAATAACACGAGTTATGTTGGCTTCCAAAGCGTATATTGTTTCTGGTTTATCAGCATAAATCAATGACTTGACTTAACTCCAAGAAAAATAATCCAGTGGAGTTAGGTCGCATGATCTCGGAGGCCAATTAATTGGACCATTTCTCGAAATAATGTTATCACCAAATCTTTCTATCAATAAATCAATTGTTACGGTAGCAGCATGAGGTGTAATACCATCTTGTTGGAACCAAAACACTTCTGGGTCGATACCATTCAAATTTTGAAATAATCATTGACCATCGATCTGTAACGAGCACCATTCACAGTAACATTAGCTCCAGCATCGTTTTTAAAGAAATATGGACCGATGATGCTTCCAGCGTGTAGAGCACATCATACAGTGCATTTTTCAGGATGCAATGGAACCTGCAGAACTTCTTGATGATTGTTTTAACTCCATGTATGGCAATTTTGTTTGTTTACTTAGCCCTTCAACCAGAAATGAGCTTCATCACTAAATACAATTTTACAATTAAAAAATGGATCAACTTTAAGCTGTTCTAGGGCCCAATCAGCAAACAAACGACGCTTATTATGCTCGAGTGGTTTTAGTTCTTGAATCAGTTGAATCTTGTATGGGTGTAGACCAAGATCTTTACGCAAAATTTTCCATGTAGTGGATGCACAGAGTCCAACTTGTTGTGAACGTCGAAGAATAGACAAATCTGGATCATCATTAACACTATGACTTACAGCAGCAATATTTTCTTCTATACGTGCAGTTCTTTGTCTTGTTGTTGTTGCATCGAGTAGAGAAAATGTTGTCCGAAATCTATCGATATTTCGATGAATAAGCTGCTCTGATGGACGATTATGTAAACCATAAATTTCACGAACTGCTCTATAGGTTTGGCGAATAGAACACTGAATTTGAAAATAAATTCCAACAATCTGTAAACGTTGTTGCGGCGTCAGTCTTTCCATGATAATTTGTCAATGCTCACTAAAAAGAAATGATAAAACAACATGGCTTCTACCTTCTGTCAGATCACAGTTATTTCTATCGAAATTTCTATCACTCTAAAAAAACACCCGATACAAATTTAGACAATGTAAAATACATTTGTATAATAATGTTAAACTCAAACAAGCCCGATTAGATTTTGTAGATCACTGGCGCATAAGTAGCAGGCATACTCACGTTTCGAACTTGTTGGCTATCTTTAGTGCCCTGTAATGTCCAACGACTACAAACCTGCCAGGAACCTATATTCGCTCTGCACAGGAACACCAATGTACCTATCATACACTAGCGCCATCTAGTGTGCGCAAATATACATATGCGACCTACCCTTGTTTGCCCATTCAATCAAAGAACTATATTCCCGATTTTTTCTAATGTTACAAATGCAAGTGTCTAGATTTGTAGAACTTTCTATTACCATAGCGCATACTTCATATTAATAATAATTAACAATAATTAAAACTGCTTTTTTTGCGCTTCTTCTAGGGAACAGTGTGCTATCGTTTCCTCCAAATGTCTGTAATTTTTTTATTTTGAGCCGAAAATGGTCATGAACCAACTGAGGAAGAATTCGGGGTCAACAGTAATTCTATCCGGCTGATCAGTCCGTAAACACGCTAACTTTTGAATGGAAAGAGATGAAGCCCTGAAACTTTCAGGGAAGGTTTGGGGTCTAAATATCGCAGCTAAGTTCATTAATGGACAAAATTTGTTCAATGATTTCGCAGTTATTCAAGTTTGAAAATTTTTTATACTTTTCCTAATATTCTCGAAACTACAGATTCGATCGATATGAAATTCGGCATTTAGAAGTAATTTAGAATAATAACGCGCATATTCGTGCAAAATTTCACGAGGATGGTATGAGTAGATGTTTAAAAAGAATGTAAGCGGATCAGCTTACAGACTATAGACTTTCGAACGGAAAGGGATTGAGACTTGGAACTTTTGAAAGTAGGTTTGAGTTCGTTATTGGACCAAAGCAGTAGTACACTGATTTCGCAGCTAAACGCATTTGGATTTTCTTTTATTTTCATTAACATTTTCCAAACTACGAATCCGATTCATCTGAAATTTAGAAGGATAATGATAACGCACATCTTACTACAAAATTTCATGAGAATCGTATGATCAGAAGATTCTAAACAAGGAAAATATTTTGTTAGCGAAGTAACGTTGAGCGCTAAAGAAACAGTCCCACGATTGAGTTCAAATTTAATATTAGATATAAAATAACGACCAGAAGATAATACAATATTTCGTGAAGATCGTGGATGATATGAACAAACGGGCAAAAGCTCCTGACTTCACGTCAGTAGTTTCAATCTTTTTCAATTATTCTGGAGAAAATTGGTTTTCAATCAATCTCGTCGACATCTAGCGGAAAAATGTAAAAGCAACCACTACTTTAGTAGCTCGAAGTTTACAGTTTAGTATAGAAAACTTCTCATTTAATTTAAACAGAAATATAATATGCAACCGTGCGTTACCGCTGGAAACGGGCCAATATCTAATTGATAACTTGAACTTTAACTTTCAATTATAGTTTTGTATATTTGATGGTGACCTGCATTTATATAGCTTAATAAGTAGATATTATTTGTTTTCTAAATTCTGATGGCAATAACTTCAGTTCTCATATTACAAGTTCTTAGTAATATAATTCAAATCTTCTATTCATTATATAAAAATGTTATAATACTTACTTTCGTGTCAACCTTACCTTGTGCTGTTGAATATACTTATATTCAATAATAACACAAAATTTTAGTATTTTTAGTAGTAGTAGTACATCCACCATTTGTAGAATTTTTGTTTCTACATTGCCTCATTATATCAGAAAACTAGAAAAAATATAATATACCTTGCCCAATCCTCTCTATATCTGAAAAAATAGAGAGATGAGACCAACAACAATAATGTACCTTATACTTCTCATTAGCGCATTCGCCATTTCAGAATTACTCCTACAAGAACTTTCTTAATTAAAATAAATAACTTCAATTCAATATATTATGATATTGATATTGTGAAATTATATATTTTAATATCTATTTATTTCAATATGTCAGATTAATGTGTTCAGGACTATGGTTTTTTATTCTGAGGTCATCGACAGTTATGGTCATTAACCATTCCCTCAGAATAATAAACATAGATCCACCCCACCAAATAGCGTCTCATGGTAATTAGTTCAATGATTTTAACTACACTGTAATTTTCTATGGGTCATTTTGAAAATCTAACCTAACTTAACGAACTATTCAAAAGTTCAAAAAAATTCAATATATAACATTCAGAGCCATGGCAAACTATAACATGATAGAAAATATATCAAAACGTTTGAATGTGGATGATACATTCACCGTAAAGTAAGTAACATTTTTTTTATGATTTATAATATTTATTAATTCAGTCATAGTTTTTTAATAATATTATGATTTCGTAGGAAATGCCAAGAGTTCTTGAGGATTTTGCAATCTAAAATCAGTCTCAAATTGCCTGAACAAGTCCAGATCATCATTTGCCTAGATATAGCAACTACAATAACTGGAAATGCATTTGATAAGGTATACCATATTTCAATGGTCATCTTGAGGTTATTCACATCTGTTTGTTTCAGGAAACAGCTCTAAAACTTTGTTCTCTCAAAAAATCACCCTATGAAAATAATCTCCATAACATAAAAAAAATTCTGAACTTGGACAAACCAATAAGCATCAGCGAGTTGTGTGTTAAATTCAGTTGTACACATTTGAAAGATGAAGCAGAAAATTTATATTCTTGTTACAAGAGGAAAGATAAAAAAATTAGAGATGATGAGCATCCTCAGTATGCCGCAGCTGCTGTTTACACTGTATGCAAGTGAGTTTTATTGTAGAAAATCTTATTAGTTTGAAATCACGTATAACTCACTTTTTAAATTTTATAGTTCAGTATATATTTTTTCGATAAGCCTCAAATCTTTTGAATTAAATAACATTTTTTTTTTTTTAATTTTTCATTTGCAATAGATTGAAATATTTTCAGTAAATGGTCAATTATACATGAATTACTTTTTTAGATTGAATAAATTAAAACCACAAAAATCGCAATTCTCCTCCATAAGTCGCTTAAAACCGACTCAGTGGGGTGCTCTTGCTACTGAGTTTGAACAATTCGCTAGGGCTATGGGTTTTGACAGTATTAAAAACAAATCTAGGAAGAGGGATTTGGTGTCAGAAATTCTCGAAGAAAAAGGTGAGATTTTAAATATATACGTCGAAAATTGAGTATTTATGCAAAGTATTTTTCTGTTAGGGGATTTACCAGCTTCTAAAAAGTTGAAAAATGAACAACAAAAGCCTGTTATAGAAGATTATGAAGTTTGGAAGAATAGAATATTAAAAATTGCCGAAGAAGCTATCAGAAATGGAAAACCCTGAATTTTTAGGGTCATTATATTGAGTAATCATCTTCAAGTCAAAGTTACTTTTTATCACTAAGTTCTAGTCCTAAGTTATTTTCTCTCTAGAGCTCTTGGATGTATATTAAGTACTGCAAAATAATGGTTCACGATTTGTCTGAAACATTACTTACTGATAATAAAATTACAATTGACGAAGAGACTTTTTAAATAAAATTGTAGTTTTTTGGAATTTGCGTCATTTTCTGAGTATCAAGAAAAAGCAATTAAATATGTCTAGCGATTCAAAATACCTGTGACAATAAATAAAAACAATTTCAACTGTTATTTCATATGGCATAATTTTGTTCCCTTTTCAGATATTTGTTAAATGCAACACTATAATTTGTACATTAAATTATGAGAATCCCCAAAATTAGCGACAGATCTTAAACTGACTCAGGTTTATGAGAACTATAGAAAATACCGGATTCATGTTCAGTTTCAGATCAAACTTGATATGATTATAGCATAATTTTGGTTGACTATTTCATCAACTAATTGATTTTTTTAAAATTTTTATTTCCCTTTAAAAAACTTTAATTTTGAAATGAATCTGGCCACTTTTAAAATTGAATGAAAAGATTCATCCTGAGCATTTCTCCAAAACTACAATCCTCCAAACCCTAATCAATTCACTCTGAGAATTCCAATTTAAAAAAGTTATTAATCAAAAACTTATTGTATTTTCATGAAAATTGGTAAGAGAATCATATATCCTCTTGCTTATTTTTTATTGGAAAATAAATATAATAATTTATAAAATTTTCAGCGTTTTTATGTTTAACAGAACCAAATCTCTCCGTGATAATGTAACTGTAGCACAAGGATAACTAAAAAGATGCAGTTGTCTTGTGAAAGCTTTTGAATGAGCAACTTCATGTTCTAATTTCTCCTATGATATATATAAAAATTTTATTTTAGCATTATGTGATTGGTGATTATCATGCATCTTGAAAATTCCCTAGAAGTTTACCTTATTAAAAACTGTAAATATCAACAAAACCAAATATAATACAAACTAACTGAAGATATCCAATAAGGGAGATAGATCTGTTTGTTCGATCAACAGAATTTTTAAGGACTACTTTCTTGCGACTCTAAGAGTATTGTTTTTTAAGTTTAAATTTCAGTATGGATAATCTGATTACTATTAAAACAGTGTAAATTCTTTCAAACGTGAGTGTGAAGTATTTAATGTAAACTCCTCTGATGGTTATGTATCCTTTTTTTTGATCTTCTGGTTTGGCCAACATAAACCATAAGGTTTGTTTGATCAAAAGAATTTTTACGGAATTATACCTGTTCATTTCAAGTTATTTTAAGGGTGTTTATTTAGAACTTTTAACTTTAACTTTCATAATGGGAATCTCATAGTTGTTGAAACTGTGTCTTAATTATGTCAAATGGTTCACATATACTTAACAATATCTTCAGATATTGAATTAAATACTTTTCATTAACCTGAAGTATCAGAAGGTACTGCTGAGTATTTTAAAGACAATTTCAATTGCAAAGTGGCTTTCACAACCATCAATAATTTAGGAGTTTTCATTAAAAACAACATAGACAAGATAATTAGGACAATAAATCTGGAGTCTTGTAATTATTGTTATTTGGTTTATTTTGGTCTAATTGGGAGATCCTTCATTAACAGTAGAGGAGAGTTATACAGATACTTTGCACTCTACATATGTGAACCATTTGAAAGAATTTGGACACAATTTCAACAACTATGAGATTCTCCATAATGAAAGTAAAAATTGTGAATTAAAACTCTTAAAATCACTTGAAATTAATAGGTTCAATTCCTTAGAAATTCTGTTGAAGGAATAAACAGATGTTATATATTTCATATTGGGAGTCTCCAGTTAATTTGGGAATCCCAGGGCCAGGCTTAATTCTTTGTCACTATTTTATGCTTTTTTCTTTTCCCATCTTTTTCAACCAAACTAAGAAATGATATGTATTTCATTTGTAATCAATCTAAAATACAATCTGACGAAGTGTTGTGAACCAATTGTGGTATTATACAATATTTTTTGTGGAAATTGAAGTTTATCAGTATTTTTATTTTAATATATACTTTCATAAGCTAAAAAGCGAAACAATCAAATACATACTCGATTAACAATAAAAATTTGTGAAAATCAGAATAACCTTATTTAAATATTACATACTAGATTGACATGACAGTCCAAGGCTGGAAATTTATCCTTAAAATAGTGGATTAAAAAATATTTCAACTCGATAATGAAAACATAGTAACTGACACCAACTTATACATTTATTTTCTTTCACATTGTTTATTTTGAATTAAATTACCATTGACAATCAAGTAAAATTACATTAATTACATTATAAATTAGATCAAAAATATGATTTAGAATAAATATTATGGATTCTTTAATTCATTGATTTTATAGACACCTCCTTCCTATAATAACACAGCCAAAAAAATCAAGTTTAAATAAAATTCATAATTATAAATTATTAATACATAAGTAAAATTCACGGTAAAAATATAATTTATAAAATCAGGGTGCAATATTTTGATTATTTCAATTTTATAATAATTTCTTGAATTATTCAATAAAAATATGGGGAATGCCGCAAATGCTTTTGCATACCAAACACATTCTGTCTAAATGATAACTTTGGAGGCTAGATCACAGGCTGAGATTCATGAAAGATCTTTCAACACCTGCTGACAATTTAATGATACTTTGGAATAATAGGAAATTATAGTTTTCATGCTGAATTGAAATTAGTGAAAAATTATTTTTTTTTGTAACCAATTTGGTGTGATTTTAACATAGCTCGGTGTATATAGAAGACTATCGTCTGTGAAAAAATCACAGATATTCATCCTTTGCGATATGAATTTGTTCTTAAATGCCAAGAAATGAAAAACTTTGAAAATCAACAATAAGCCAATTATTGCTAATATTCCGATAGAAAACAAGATCAACCAGCAGAATAGAATTTGATGGTGAAAAAATATCGATGTAGTAATTGTTTTAAGATCTGTGTGTTGGAAACTTGTAACATCAATATTAGCGAGTTAGCAGTATTTTAAATTTTTCCAAGAACTGGTTCAAATTAGTTAAAATATTTTTGTCTCATCATTCAAAATAGTTCGAAATGTTCCAAATTATCACATTGTAACTTTGCACTAACTTTCAAAGATCATATACAAGGTGATTGAAGTAAATCTTTATTTTTAACAGAAAACAAAACTCACCAAAATTAATCGTTCTATAAAAATTCATCTCTATAAAAACTGCAAAATAGACCACCAAAAAAGTGGATTCTAGAGTTCTAATGGAAAAAAGATTAAGAAGAGACATGAAGAAATGAGTCAAGGGGGAGAGAATTTCTATTGTGTCTGCATTCCATGTAGGTTGGGTGTGATCACTGTTCAATTGCATAATTTGGTATATAGGTAGGTAGAATATCTGTTTTGATATTCAAATTTTGTTATATCCCTTATCAAGTAAAAAGCTTTTTCTATTTTATCAGGTAAGAAGACTTAGAGAGGAAGAAGTAGACATAGGCAAGTATAGGAAATCAATCTCGCTTGGAAAAGTTCACATCTAACTGTCTAGGCAATACAAAGAAGCACTGACTTGCATTGCTTCAAATAGCCAGATGGGATTGGAGCATCTGATTATAAGTCAAAAATATCCAGCTGAAAAAAAAAATTTTTCGTACAACAAAAAAGAGCAACATACTAGTTTTTTTAGAGTAGCTGCTGCAGCTGAGACATTATCGAAGATGTTAATTGATATTTTTGGCCTGAAATTGATGCCTATATATGTGGACATCGTTTATATTCCAACAGGATGGCGTAACATACCACACTGTTTATGAAACAATGATTTTATTGGGTGAAAAATTTCCAAGATGGCATGATTCAACATCGTTCGCTTTTTGCTTTGGGGCTATGTTAAAAATAAGGTCTTCTCAATGCTCCCACAATGATTAAAGCGCTGAAAAACTTAAGAGCTGATATAAACAAAATAATTTCACAAGTATGCAAAAACACAATGAAACATCAAAAGATCATCCGTAAGAATTGCCGAGGTGGATATTTGGCAGATATTGAATTACGTTATTAACCTTACAATTCAAGAAATAATATGCCCTTATAGAAACATACATTTGAAAACACATGCGTAAAAATGGCGAAGGTGGATATTTGGCCGATATTGAATTATGATATTAACATTACAATTTAAGAAATAATAGGCCTTTACAGGAACACACATTTGAAAAACATTGTATATAATCCTATATACACCTTGTCCTAACTTTTCTCTCCATTAAAAAAAAATGGAAACAGACTAACTGGTGTCTGAAGAATGATTAGAAATATATAGAAAGTAATAATAGTTTACGATTTTCCTACAAAATAAAAAACAATATTGAATAATTTACCATGGATGTCTTTTCTAGATATAACAGCCTTATTGCTTATTCAATCTAACAATGACGTGTTGGAACAGGGCGAAGCCCTATCTCTTCTCCGTTTAGTTCTGGACTTTTCCCTTTTCCTTCCACCAGAGGACCCTGATCGACTGCTACAAGTAGAATCGGCAGGAGAAGAGCAGTTAGAGTGGTCTTGAAGTAGATCTCTCAAATTCAACAAATCCTGTTCATCTGTTTCAACTTCTAAATTGAGCAAGTCCATATAGTCATTTTCTTGATTTTTCTTAGGTGTAGCTTGAATACAAGGCACAAAATAAACAATTTCTCTTGGTATTTATAATGAGATTTTTGCCTATTAATTTGGAAATTTAACTTTCGTATCGATAATTGGATTACAGTGAGAAGGAAGCTTTTTTTTAATTAGTGTGACTTCACGCTCCCATTATTATTACCTAAAACCAAATTTTTTATTTGAAAAATATATCCATCACTTGATTTGCATGACCTACCTGTTTCCAAACTAACAAATAAAAAAACATTTAACCCTTTCTCTACTAGGTCTAATTTGGTTTGAAAAATATTTTTTTCATTTTGAATTTAAATTTTCTTTGAAAGGACAATTAGTACAAAGATGTGAATCTGTTTTTGAATAATAATGCTAATAGATATAGAATCATTAAGAATTTTTTATATGATTTAATGATCTATATTTTTGTAGACCTGAATGTATCATATAAATTACTCATTTCACCCATTCACCTTAATGGTGGCTGATATTAAAAGCTCAGTTATACATGTTATTATCATGGCAGTTTTTGTTTTATTTTAAATTAAAACTCAAAAACTTCTCTCTCATCACTTTTCTTTCATAAACTTTATTCCTTCTCTTTGTAGAGTTTTTATTTTGGTAGAAATTTTTGTACCAAATCAACCTGGCATCCAGCTTATAAGTAAGTGATCGATCAGCTACTACAAATAATGTTTTAACTTTTAACGATCTTCAAATTCAATTTCTGGCAAGTCCGCAATATTCATTAAAAGCTCCCACAAATTGTAGCTTTGTAGGCTGGAAGGGATAGAAATGCAAAAAGAAAATACCCTTATTAAAACCCATTATTTGCTATTTCACTAGGGCAATATCAACCTAAATATAAGTAGTACATACTACTCTGTCAAGAAAGTACCGGGAATTTTCAATTAAAACAATTTTACATTTAATCGTCAAAATTTATTGGGTCGCCTTCAAAATAGGCTCCATTTCCATTTGCTCCAATACATCTATGCCAACGGCACTTCCAATTATCGAAACATTTTTTATAGGCGCTTTCGGGGATGGACTTTAGCTCTCGCGCCGAATTTTGTTTTATGGCTTCAATCGACTCAAAACGGGTGCCACGAAGGGGCAATTTTAGTTTTGGGAAGAGGAAAAAGTCGCAGGGAGCCAAATCCGGCGAATACGGTGGTTGCTGAAGCACGTTTGTTGAGTTTTTGGCGAGAAAGTCAGTCACAATCGTAGCTCGGTGAGAAGGCGCGTTATGGTCATGGAAAATCCAAGAGTTGTCGCCCACAAATTTGGCCGCTTCTTACGAATACGCTCACGCAAACGTTTCATAACGCCTAGGTAATACTCCTTGTTTACCATCTGACCCTCTGGAACGAATTCATAGTGCACCACGCCACGGATATCGAAGAAAACAATGAGCATCACCTACATTTTCGAGCGGCTTTGGCGTGGTTTTTTCGGTTTCGGCTCATTTTTTGCCACCCATTCCGATGATTGCTGGCTTGTTTGCATATCGTACTCGTAGACCCAGGTCTCATCACCAGTTATAATGCGTTCCATGAATGTAGAATCGGAATTACAGCGATCCAGCATGTCTGAAGCAACCTGTTCGCGATGACGTTTTTGAAGAAAATTCAGGTCTTTCGGTACGAGTCGTGCGGCCACCTTTCTCATGCCCAAAATATCAATCAAAATCGTACATGCGGACTCGTGGGACATCTTAAGATCATGTGCTATCTCTCTCAAGCTGGTACGACGGTTTTCCAGCACCCTTTCCTTAATTTTATCGACGTTATCTTCGATCGAAGCCGTCGATGGGCGACCACTTCACGACCGTCCTTGAAGGCTCTGTACCACTGATATGCACGAGTTTTCGATAGAGCATTATCACCAAAGGCCTTCTGCAACATTTTCAATGCATCGGCACACGAAAATTCATTTGCAACACAAAACTTTAAACAAATTCTTTGCTCAACGTAATCACCCATAGTAAAAATCGGCACACACTCTGACATCGACTGACTTAATCAGCTGCTGCAAACACACTAGTTGACAGATCCCGCTCAAGCTTGGCATAGTAATTAAGGACAGTGGTAGCAACCTAGGAAAAAAATTTTTACCTGCCTCATTGCCCCGCCAGATTTAAATCGATAATTCCCGGTACTTTCTTGACAGAATGTAAGTTAAAATATAGTAAGTATCCATTGTCTCATGGTAAAGGAAATGCCGTTCTCAAAATGAGCATTGGACACTTAATTTATTTGTGGATAAGAATATCAGTAGAAGAGTTTATTACTCACTATGGAAATAATGTTATGAATATGGCTTACAAATTTTTGTTATTAGAGTTTTCATCATCCACAGACTTAAGTTTGAACTGATGCTCATAAGTAGAACTAGTAGCGAAAGGGTTAAGAAGCATATGAAATTTGACAAAAACTTTTCCTACAAAGACTTCGTGAAATCTGAATATAGAAATAAATATAAGTGATGAATTTTCCTTACTTTTGTAGATCGTCACATAATTTCATTAGAATGAAGCTAGCTATTCAGGCATTTTTACCTTTAGCACGCTTTCTTCCATTCTTTTCCTTCTTCTTCTTACGTCTCTTATCTCCTGGGCTCCAATCAGCATCGTCATCAGTATTGTCATAATCTTCACTCATACCATTATCTCTGTAATCATTCTCTTGTTCTTGTTTAGCAGCAGCTTTCCTTGCAGCATTTTTCTGCCTGTTTTTACCTTCCACCATACATCTCTCAAGATGTGTGGCAAATCTTGTAGCTGCAACGGCTCTGTCACAGTAAGGACAAACACAGTCCTGGGTCTTTTTGATATTATACTGGGAAAAGGTTTCAATATCTTCACCCCTTTCAATTTCAATTCCGTCTTCCTCATCATCAAAATCGAAAGCTCTTGTTTTCGCTTTGCGGTGTGTATCGAATATTATACCCAGTGTCAATTCATCTACCAAGTTATTAAGAAAACGTTCTGTTGATGATCTTAACAGTTGTTTGTTGTTTACTATTTCATGCAAATCTTTACTTAGCTTGGAAAATAATTCATCACTCATATCTTCCGTGCAGCCTCCTGCCATAATAAAATGAAATACTTATTATATTTACAATTATGTGCTCATACTCGGATTATAGCTGAAAACATTGGGAAACTGCAAGTAATTTGTTTATTGCTGATTAGCTATAATCATAGAAAAACATTCTCGTTTATCTATGGTTAAATTCGCATACAAGGTACAATGACATGAATGTCTATGCCTACGACCATAGACAAAATATTAATAAACATAGACCCTTGTTATTACTATAAATGGTTTTCCGATTATCGTTTAAATATTGGAAGAAAATTTGAAAATGCTATGGTTTTGTACGTCAAACTTCAAAGTATATTTTGACACAACATATGATTGTTGGTGTTGGATGAAATCTTGTTATTCCTTATATATTAGATTGCAAAAAAACATATTTTCGTTTATATTTCTTGGTATTCCAATATTCTTATAAATTTTGGAATCTTTCAATTTCATAAAGCAGTAATAGTGCCATCAATCTTGTGAATGATAATTAATCAATAATTGTCGAAATTTTATATGATGCCACCTAAAAGAGAAAGATCTAAAAAAGATATAGAATCTGGTGACGATTCTGATGAATATCGTAAAAAGAGAGATAGAAATAATTTGGTAAGCAGTACTACCGTTGAAAAATAAAAAATTAAATGTATGAAAAAATTGTAAATGAAATGTATTACTCTTTACATTGTAGGCTGTCAAACGAAGTCGTGTGAAATCCAAACAGAAGACTCAGGAGACCATGTCGCGTGTTAACCAATTGAAGCAAGAAAATTCAGTGTTGGAGGAGAAAGTTAAGAGTTTGACACAAGAGTTGGGGTTTTTGAAAGAGCTCTTTTTAGCCCATGCCTCCAACAGTGCAAATCAATCGAAGTTTGAAGGTATAGATTTGGAACAGTTATTAAAAGATCCACCGGATAATAATAATGATAAAGCCCCATAAGCCTTCGACCTATTTGAATTTTCTGGTTCAAGATTGACATTTGTAATTCACAATTCATATTATCATTTTGTTTGGGAGGAATAGGGTTTCGAAAACTGATAACATTAGAATATTATCTAAGATGATTATTCGAGTACCTACAAACATAGAAAAGAGCTATTTCATTTGTTGTTACGAAACATAATTGATTTAGTGAAATATTCAGTTAAACTAGGGAAGTAGTATTTACTTCAGACAAATTTCAATTTGAAAGATATACCTACAACATGATGAATACATATAACAATGTAGAGTAGGAATCAACTTCAACTTGACTGAGATAGCCGGCCACCATTTCACTGTTGAGTCCAAAATTAACAGTGCTGTGTCTAAGGTGGCGCAAGGACACAGTAACAAAGCCTAACTAGGGCACAAATGATCTCCTAATTTACATAAACTGCACTAAAGCATTGTGGTATCTTCACAGAAGATCTAGGGTTATCAGTATAAATATCAAAATAAAAATATGAGCTATTTGCATTTTCATGCAGCATGATTCATATAATATTGTTGATTACAAATTGAAAATCCTCTATCTTCTCTGTCTGACAGGGTTTTTACAAAGAGAAAGAGTAAAAGTTAATCAGTGGACCACGTCAAAATGTAGCTATTTTCACCATAGCCGTGGATAAAGGATTTCGTTCTGGGCTTTCAGGACTATCCATTGGATATAGTGTTTTTAATGGTGAGTTTTCCCTTTGAACATGAGGTAGACCTTATCAAAATAAACATTTCTAATAATTCCTAAAAAAAAAGTTGGCCAAATAATTCAGTATTCATCCCTTGAAGTTAACATAATTTTCTGATACATCGATGGGATATTTACTACAGCTGTTATAGAATTTATCAAAGTCGGGGTAAAGATCTGTTCTCTGAACTATGAAGTATACAAAGATTGTGTTTTTGCTTTATTATATTTCAAGATGTTTTATTATGTTTAAACAGGTGAAGTTGTTTGAAATAGTATTTTGAGTTAACAGATAGTTTAGAGTAGTTATCTCCTAGCAACAGGATTTTGTTGATATCCCGAAATTATCCGCAAAAGCATACAAATTTCACTAATTACATTTTGGTAACAGACCAATCACATTCTGCTTACCAAATCACATTCTGCTTATTTTAGTCAGTAATTTTTATTACACTCCTGTTTGTTTAATAGCAGAAGCTCTAGATATTAATGAAAATCTCACAAAATTGACTAAGATGTAAATAAACTGCATTTCCAACAAAGGTTTTCACATAACAGTCTTAGTTCAGGTAAAGATTTCTGGTATTTTCTTATTTATGTTCTGTCACCAAGAGAGTATTCCTCTGAATAACACCAGTGAGAGCTTCTTTATTATGAAAATTTTTATATAGGTTATTTTTTGTGAAATAGAATATTTTGAGTTCTACCTTTCCATAAAAAAATAGTCACCTTTAAAAACACCATATATATCCGTTAAATTTTGTTTTTGTTCACTGGCTTGAATACCTCTTGCTCAGGCCTATTGTAAGTCCTACTTTTTACTACCAAGAAATTCAAAAGTTCACATATTAATTCTTTGGTAATAAAGCAGTACTTTCTAGAATCATTTTAATTTTGATCATCTACCAAATAGTAATGACAGAAACAGTTCAATATTGTACATCCTATAGGCTACAATTTTATTTCTTACTCTGAATCACATCTTATTTTCATCCAATTTTAACTCCTGAAAGCTCCTTTCAAGTGTTTGATTTATGATATTATTTTCATGTAGAAATCAATTCAATTGTTTTGTTATTAGTTTAGATTACAATTTTGATTACTTGAATTTGTTTTTACTCTTCACAAAATTAACGTTACCTTTATTGAAATATCTAACTTTTTTTAGATATTATGTGAAAATATTTAAATGAGAAATAATATTTGTATAATCCTGTAATGCATTACATTTTCATTCTGATTTTATTGTTCCTCTAAACATTTAACAAAAGATTTTTCTTATAAATGAATAATATTTTATACATTATAAAATGTTCATTATTAGATAGACCTAATTATTCAGATTATTATATCTACAATATGTAACTTCAGTTTTATGGTGTTACTATGTGTAAGTTTTTCATATCTTTCTTATTAGATCATTCATCTGTCAATATTTTAACAATTTATATTTACCTGTCAGTCTACAAATAATAAATCAGTTTAATGTATAAGAAATCCTCCATTAATGATACCTATTAATGCAGGATTTCCTAAATGTATGATTTTCATGGAAGAATTCAAAAGTTATTCAAATGACTTATTAATCTTAAGTCTGAAATTTAGATGAGAAAGTTCTTAGTGAAACTGGCATATCAGTCCAATACGCTATTTCACATACTAGTATTACAAACTTCAATTTTAGTTGAAAATACTTCACAACTGATAATTCATCTATCACATGTCTGATCTAGTCTATATAAAATTCCCTCTCTATAAAATTCTTGAACAGTTCCATTGGCAATATAAAATATCTAAAAGTATCATAATGAACACAGAATTCGGATTATTATGTCAAATTTATATTTTGTGAAATATTGTTCAATCGAGAATATCTTAATTTTATTAGGAATGAGATTGACGGTTGAAACATCTCAATCATTAATCGCTCTCATTAATTAACTAGTAGATTATCATCCTAGTCTAAGATATATTGAAGTGATATATTTTAATTGAATCATTATTGATTAAGGAATTTTAAAATAAAATGTATAAAATAATAACCTTTGGTTTAATTGTTTCCTCCCTAGTTTTGAAATCAGATGAGAAAATTTATTATCTCTTAAATATTCTATGGTTTTATTTCGCAGTAAGTAGAATTAGAAATATTGGAAATTTCACACATATGCTTGTTGTTTGCTGTTCAACATGAACATATCCTCTCTATTCAATATTTTCTGACTTACATTCTGCAAAGAAAGTACCGGGAATTATCGATTTAAATCTGGCTGGGCGATGAGGCAGGTAAAATTTTTTTTCCTAGGTTGGTATCACTATCCTCAATTACTATGCCAAGCTTGAGCGGGATCTGTCAACTAGTGTGTTTGCAACAGCTGATTAAGTCAATCGATGTAAGAGTGCGTGCCGATTTTTACTATGGGTGATTACGTTGAGCAAAGAATTTGTTTAAAGTTTTGTGTTGCAAATGAATTTTCGTGTGCCGATGCATTGAAAATGTTGCAAAAGGCCTTTGGTGATAATGCTCTATCGAAAACTCGTGCATATCAGTGGTACAGAGCCTTCAAGGACGGTCGTGAAGTGATCGCCCATCGACGGCTTCGATCGAAGATAACGTCGATAAAATTAAGGAAAGGGTGCTGGAAAACCGACGTACCAGCTTGAGAGAGATAGCACATGATCTTAAGATATCCCACGAGTCCGCACGTACGATTTTGATTGATATTTTGGGCATGAGAAAGGTGGCCGCACGACTCGTACCGAAAGACCTGAATTTTCTTCAAAAACGTCATCGCGAACAGGTTGCTTCAGACATGCTGGATCGCTGTAATTCCGATTCTACATTCATGGAACGCATTATAACTGGTGATGAGACCTGGGTCTACGAGTACGATATGCAAACAAGCCAGCAATCATCGGAATGGGTGGCAAAAAATGAGCCGAAACCGAAAAAACCACGCCAAAGCCGCTCGAAATTGAAGGTGATGCTCTTTGTTTTCTTCGATATCCGTGGCGTGGTGCACTACGAATTCGTTCCAGAGGGTCAGACGGTAAACAAGGAGTATTACCTAGGCGTTATGAAACGTTTGCGTGAGCGTATCCGTAAGAAGCGGCCAAATTTGTGGCCGAACAACTCATGGATTTTGCATGACGATAACGCGCCTTCTCACCGAGCTACGATTGTGACTGACTTTCTCGCCAAAAACTCAACAAACGTGCTTCAGCAACCACCGTATTCGCCGGATTTGGCTCCCTGCGACTTTTTCCTCTTCCCAAAACTAAAATTGCCCCTTCGTGGCACCCGTTTTGAGTCGATTGAAGCCATAAAACAAAATTCGGCGCGAGAGCTAAAGTCCATCCCGGAAAGCGCCTATAAAAAATGTTTCGATAATTGGAAGTGCCGTTGGCATAGATGTATTGGAGCAAATGGAGCCTATTTTGAAGGCGACCCAATAAATTTTGACGATTAAATGTAAAAATGTTGTTTTAATTGAAAATTCCCGGTACTTTCTTGACAGAGTAGTATATCACTGAACTCACTGCTCCAAAGAAATATTTTTTTGGATTTTCACTATACCATGAATCAGTAGGAAAAATATGATAGGATTGATGTTAAGTTTTCAGTAGTAAAGAGTATTTCCTCAATTTATTAATTTACAACAATTGTTTCGCGTTGTGGCTTCAGGTTTACATTTTGAAGTATTTTTATAAATTATTAAATTGTAGGAATATCCTTTATTATTATATTCAATTGAAATGAATTTCCATCAAGTAAGGATCGATTCAATTAAATTTTCCTGAATATTGATACAAAAGCAAAGAAGTGACTAGGGCCGGTGCCAAAGAGGTACTGTGCGATATGACTATCGCGGGTGCGAAAAAAACAATTAACTGGGCGTTCTATTGTGAGGCAGATAAACATTCTAGTACCTAATGTCGAAGCGGCATTTGTATATTTGCGTTTCTGGGTGACTACCGTCACATTTATATTTCTACCCAAAAAAGGAGAGATTTTTGAAAAGTTTAGATTATAGATTCTTACATGGTGAAATTCCTGAGAAAGTGCAGAGCCAACTACCTGCAAATAGAATTCAGTTTCGAAGAAATCGACCACACGTTCTATTATCTGCTTCTATCAGTGATGTATGTTTTAAATCCATGAATAGCCCTTGAAAATACATTGCTTAGTGGTATAAATAATAAATGATATAGTATGATTTATTGAGACAACAATACAAGAAATATCAGAAATAGAACCAAACAAATTACAAATTTTTCAGACCTTACAATTACTAAACAATGAACACAACTTTGCAATATACCATAAACCATCCTAAACAGATACCACTATCCATTATTTATCATTCCACCAGTTTCAATATTTCGGTATTTCATAACATGGAACACCGATTATTAAATATTTTACCTGACAGTTCTAACTTCAAAAAAGAAAAAATAAAATATATAATGGGTGTAACAGTAAGAGCGCAAGATTTTAATTGCGCGCCATGTTTGACGGTCATAATGGCTTATGATTCTGACGTGACAGATCGAATGTTGACAGATGGGAGTTAGTAAACATGGAGCATTACACGGTAGAACAACGCGCACTGCTTGTCAAAAATTATTATCAAAATGGTGAAAGTTTAATTGCCACTATTCGTAAAGTGCGTCCAATGCTCGGTCGGAATAATGTGTCTAATTCATCTAATGACTCAACAACCCAATTGGATCCTTGGGCAACCTGCTGATTTTGCAAACAAAATCATTTTCAGTGATGAGGCTCATTTTCACCTCGATGGCTTCGTTAATAGGCAAAACTGTCGCATTTGTGGTTTAGAAAATTCACCAATGATTCATCAGAAAGCAATGCATCCACAACGGATCACTGTATGGTGTGCATTATGGTCTAGAGGAATAATTGGACCGTTTTCCTTCGAAAACGAAGAAGGGTAATGCAGTAACGGTGAGTGGCGAACGTTATCGTGCTATGATAACACAGTTTCTTGTGCCTCATTTGGAAGCTATTGATCTTGACGACATGTGGGTTCTGCAAGACTGGCCACATGTCATCTCCTCCCGTCTCTGTGCCTGGTCGTGGTGGTAACCGTGTCATAACGAGTGTCCTAGTTTCATTTAGTGAATGGAGGATATGGTTATGATGCCTAAAGCAGATGACTCGCAATCCAAACTTCCTTACTTTCTCTCTTACTTACATACCGCTCCATCATGTTGTCCCACTTCATCCATTTCCTTCGGCAAGGCTTTGAATCGTACGGGGAACCTGGCTCTGATTGACGACCAGCATCTGCGACCCTGCGATCGATTAGAGTTTTGTAATCCATACACGGGCGAAGGTGTTACCCTGCTGAATCTCAGCGTGGGTTTTCCAACCTTCGTCTACTTTTCCGCTGATGGATCTTAAATGGTTGCTAAAGGAAAAAGGGAGACTACGACGCTTCGACCGGGGTGAGATCTCGGAAGATTCGCTCTGCACGCCGCCAAATTTGGCTCCATCTTTAGATCCTTAAGCTTCCGCTGCAGGGTCCTGATTGGTCCGCTGGAGGAAAAGAGAGACTACGACGATTCGACGAGGTTTGGGGGTCCTGGAAGAATCGCTCTGCTCGGCCCCATTCGTGGATCCTTAAGCTTATCTTATCTGCTGCGGGGTCGGAAGTGGTCCGTTGGAGGGAAAGGGAGCTACGACGTTTCGACCAGGCTTGGAGGTCCTGGAAGATTCGCTCTGCTCGCCCCCAACTCTGGCGCCACTTTTTGATCCTGAAGCTCATCCTCTTCGATGCTTCGGAGCCTCACTTTCCTATCTTTCTCTTTCAGCTTATCGGGGGTCTGCTGGAGTGTCAAAACTTGAGCAGAAACCCGGGACAGCAATGATGACAATGGTACTTTAACGTTGGTGAAGAGCTCTGCTCATATGCCGACATGTACAATTCTGAGTATGGCCACATGTCATACCGCCCGTGATATATTGACGATCTTGCACGAGTTTGCTCCTGGTCGTGTCATTTCCTGATTTGGTGACCAGAAATGGCCTCCACGCTCTTGCGATTTAACGCCTTTATTATACTTCTGGTTGTGAAGTCACAGGTTTATGCCAATAAGCCTGCAACCATCGAAACATTGAAAATTTCGTCAAAAGGTACGCATATGGCAGCAAAGCCGTGGCGGCCATTTACAAGATATTTTGTTTCATACATAATTCCCAAATGTATATTTTCTAAATCAATAAATATTTCAATACTTTTCTACAGAAAACCATGTTTTATTGCACACCGAAATCTTGTGCTCTTATTGAAACACCCTTTAGTATGAAACAATAGATACCATAGCTTATAAAAAGAGGTGACATGCTGGTCAACTTCGATTTTATCGACAATTTCGACGACGGGCCTGCCTGTGCGAGATGCAACTTTAACATAAAAAATTGCACATAATTAGATGTTATAGAATCGGGACCATATACACCACTTACAATTTCAGTCTTGCATTTTCGCCTTTACCAAAGGAAAACTGTAAAATGTACCGAATTTTCTTTGTTCACTTCCATTTTTAACACCCTGAAATTCAAAATTGAATGGATGTTTGATCGATACTTTACGAGATATCGATCAGTACAAGCGTCTACCGAAAACATAATTATTATTGATAACAAAGCAAAATCCAAAGTGCATTTACCTTTTCGCCACTCAAATCACGGAGAATTTCGTAAATTGAGATTCCGATCTACCCACGTAATCCAGTGAGGAGTCAAGATCTCTTTGACTAGGTGGAGTAATACCGAATTATCATGCATCCAAATGTCAATGACGGGTTAATTGCCTTAAGGAAAGAGAAATCCTTTGTACAAATCAGGCAGCATCGAGTAGGCACATGTTGTGTTTCATCTATGTGATTTGAATTCTTTGGTAATTTTGGCCGCAAGATTACTATTATCGTGGCGTATGTACATCTATCATTCTCCTTCGGCCAGCAATCGCCTTCCTTATTTGGAAGAGTAATTGACGAAATGCAAGACGCAGTTTTTACTTCCTTAAATATATTTATAGAACTGTCTTGTTACCTCAATTGATATAATAATACTATAGTAACTTTTTAATCTAAATTTATTTCATACTTAACATTATTGCTTACTGGAATTATAATTTAACTCTTACAAATATTGAACTTTTTGGAAATAAACTACGAAAAATTCCTAACCCAATTGAAAAATTCGCACTTTATGTTTGGAAGCACATGGTTGGCTACATTTGCCCAGCACTAGAATCTACTGAACTACAGGAGTTAAAAGAAATCACCGGATGGCATATTTTCCAGCTCTTCTTTTGGTCAATTAAACAAGAGATATGTATTATTCATCCAAATTTGTTGTGAATTTATAGAGCTTTTAGAAAGAAATTCATTCTCAGTGATAGCCTCACGAGATGGTACAGTATGGTAGTACAAAATTCATGAATTTTCCTTCCAAAAGATTGAATCAAATCTAGAATTCGGACAAATTGAATTTAATAACATAAATACAGATTAATTTTTGATAGAAGGTATATAAAATTATTTAAATATTTTAATATCAGCCTTCTACATATTTAGTTTCAAAAAATTATATTCAATAATTATAACTTCAAGAATTAAATTAAAAATAATGTCATATATGTACCACTTATATCAAACGACATTTAAAATAAACATTCATTATAAGACATCCAAATGATATAACAAAATCCAATAAATAAAAATTGTTAACCAAAATCCTATATATTAAATATTTGAATAGACAAAATTTTGTTTCTGCTGATCAATCTTATGAAAACAAATATCTTTCAAAAATGTTTAACATAATCTTAAGAATTTCATCATAAAATTATCTTACTTAGAATATTCAATATTATTGGATATCTAAGTTATTTTCTATAAAATCTAAAGATATGTAAAAACATTACTGAAAAACAAGTTTAAAGAGAGACTTTGCTTCGTCAGTATTCAAATAATTCATATTCAATAAAATATAACATCAATCAACAAAAAATATTTACTCACCCTTCAACAATTTAGAAAACTTCTGGTAAACGAATACTGAAAATTTAAATGGATAAATAGTTCTGTGATTTACCCTTGATCTAAAAGATTGAAAGACAATTTAACGGCTTCTGCTATAGCACAAGGACTATCTGTATAAAGAATGTTAAGGAAACCAAATAATTATATATTATAAATAACATAAATAGAGGTTGATTCTTGATAGAAGGTATATAAAATTATTTAAATATTTTAATATCAGCCTTCTACATATTTAATTTCAAAAAATTATATTCAATAATTATAACTTCAAGAATTAAATTAAAAATAATGTCATATAAGTACCACTTATATCAAACGACATATAAAATAAACATTCATTATAAGACATCCAAATGATATAACAAAATCCAATAAATAAAAATTGTTAACCAAAATCCTATATATTAAATATTTTGAATAGACAAAATTTTGCTTCTGCTGATCAATCTTATGAAAACAAATATCTTTCAAAAATGTTTAACATAATCTTAAGAATTTCATCATAAAACTATCTTACTTAGAATATTCAATATTATTGGATATCTAACTAAGTTCCTTTTTATAAAATCTCAAGATATGTAGAAACATTACTAAAAAACAAGTTTCATGAGAGACTTTGCTTCATCAGTACTCAATTATATTCATAATCAATAAAATATAACATCAATCAACAAAAATATTTTCTCACCTTTTAACAATTCAGAAAACTTCTGGTAAATGAATACTGAAAATTTAAATGGAGATTAACTACAAATAAATGAAGTTTTCTAAATTGTTGAAGGGTGAATAAATATTTTTTGTTGATTGATGTTATATTTTATTGAATATAAATTATTTGAATACTGACGAAGCAAAGTCACTCTTAAAACTTGTTTTTCAGTAATGTTTTTACATATCTTTAGATTTCATAGAAAATAACTTAGATATCCAATAATATTGAATATTCTAAGTAAGATAATTTTATGATGAAATTCTTAAGGTTATGTTAAACATTTTGGAAAGATATTTGTTTTCATAAGATTGATCAGCAGAAACAAAATTTTGTCCATTCAAAATATTTAATATATAGGATTTTGGTTAACAATTTTTATTTATTGGATTTTGTTATATCATTTGGATGTCTTATAATGAACATATTTTATATGTTGTTTGATATAAGTGGTACTTATATGACATTATTTTTAATTTAATTCTTGAAGTTATAATTACTGAATATAATTTTTTGAAATTTAATATGTAGAAGGCTAATATTAAAATATTTAAATAAATTGAATTTTTACAATTCATGGAAGAACTTATCCTAGTTGGTGTTGCAGCACTCGTTGGTGGACCGATATAGCTCTATTCTTTTTTGGGCACCCTTGTAGATGAAAATTTAAATGATCACTGACATTTGGACTCGATGATGTTGTTGATACAGTGCATTTTTCAGAATGCAATGGAACCTGCAGAACTTCTTGAGGATTGTTTTCACTCCATATACGGTAATTTTGCTTGTTTGCATCGCCGTTCAACCAGAAATGAGCTTCATCTCTAAACACAATTTTCGATAAAAAAGTGGATCAACTTCAAGCTGTTCTAGGGCCCAATCAGCAAACAAACGACGCTTATTATGGTCAAGTGGCTTTAGTTCTAAGTTGGATCTTGTATGGGTGTAGACCAAGATCTTTACGCAAAATTTTCCATATGGTGAATGCACAGAGTCCAACTTGTTGTGAACGTCGACGAATAGACAAATCTGGATCATCATTAACACTAGTACTTATAGTAGAGATATTTTCTTCTGTGCGTACAGTTCTTTGTCTTGTTGTTGTTGCATCGAGTAGAGAAAATTTTGATCGAAATCTATCGATAGTTCGACGAATAAGCTGCTCTGATGGACGATTATGTAAACCATAAATTTCACCAAGTGCTCTATAAGTTTGGCGAATAGAACACTGATTCTGAAAATGAATTTCAATAATTTGTAAACGTTGTTGCGGCGTGAGTCTTTCCATGATAATTTGTCAATGCCTTTTGAACAGAAATGTCAAAACAACATGGTTTCTACCTTTTGTCAAATCACAGTTATCCCTATCGAAAGTTCTATCACTTCAAAAAAAACACCCGATATATTTAAGTTGAATCGGAACACCCTATATATGAAAACATAATATTGTAATTAATGCATACAACTTTTGTCTGACCTATTTTTACGATTAAACTCACTTACTTAAAAATGGAAAAAACCTGGATTTTTTACCTTTGCTCTTGAATACATTTTTTTGCAGATGTTGGATTGTAAGGCATTTTCGACATTTCATTTGTAATGGTTTATTTAACGACTATACCAATTTTCAAATGTGAATTTTGGCTAAATAAATGACAGGACCCGGTATGTAGAAAAAGTGAATAAGTCTAATTCGGGTGACGCATTTCATATAATAAATTCCTGTTAATTTTTTGAGTGAGTTTGAATTTTATCCTGCAAATCTGATCTCCTTGATATTTCCGAAAGCATCTAGAACACAGCATAAATACCTCCATGTTCAGCATTCCGAATATCTCTTCATCCTAAATGAATCGCATTACTGGTAGCAATTTCGGTTGAATTGATGGATACTTATCTCTTCTTTCGATTCAACGTTTCATGGCCAGGATGACTGATTTATTGCCACACATCTGAAGATATTGTCCTTCGTTTCGCATACCGTTTCGATCAGATTCTGAAGATATTTTTTTATGATCTCTCATTAATTACCCGAGGACTCTTACGTGTTCTTTGTTTACCTACCATTCCGATTGATAGATGAGAACTTTCTCTAGACTATTCACACCTTCAGAAACACGACACCTAGACATAGTTTATGGTATTCTTCCCAATCAATAAAAAGTGAAGTTCATCGTTAATTAAATCGAAATTGCCTATTTCATAATCGAGGCCCTGCAATAGAGAAATTTGACGAAGTTTTATCGATTAGGAGAAATTTATTCCATTTTCTAGTAGTAAAAGAAGAATTTTAGAATCATACTATCGAGTGTTTTTTTTAGAGTGATAAAATTTTAAATTGAGATAAAACACATTCAAACTAAGATTGAAGCCAAATTTTTTTTTATTTGAAAGATAATTTTATTACATTTATGTTTTAAAAATAATTTCCGGCATATGTCCACTATGACTAACCCTGAAAAACCGCGACCAGACTAATTTTGGACCACATTTTCGAGTAATTCAGACCTTATTTCATCAATAACACGAGTTATGTTGGCTTCCAAAACGTCTATTCTTTCTAGTTTATCAGCATAAACCAATGACTTGACAACCCCAAAGAAAATAATCCAATGGAGTTATGTCGCATGATCTTGGAGGCCAATTAATTAGACAATTTCTCGAAATAATGTTATCGCCAAATCTTTCTGTCAATAAATCAATTGTTACGATAGCAGCATAAGGTGTAGCACCATCTTGTTGGAACCAAAACACTTCTGGGTCGATACCATTCAAATTTTGAAACAAATAATCATTGATCATCGATCTGTAACGAGCACCATTCACTGTAACATTAGCTCAAGCATCGTTTTTAAAGAAATATGATGCCTCCAGCTTGTAAAGCACACCATACAGGGCTTTTTTCAGGATGCAATGGAACCTGCAGAACTTCTTGGAGATTGTTTTCACTCTATATACGGCAATTTTGCTTGTTAACATAGCCGTTCAACTAGAAATGAGCTTTATCACTAAACACTATTTTGCGATAAAAAAGTGGATCAACTTCAAGCTGTTCTAGGGCCCAATCAGCAAACAGACTTATTGTGGTCTAGTGGCTTTAGTTCTTGAACCAGTTGGATCTTGTATGGGTGTAGACTAAGATCTTTACGCAAAATTTTCCATGTGGTGGATGCACATAGTTCAAGTTGTTGTAAATGTCGACGAATAGACAAATCTGGATCACCATTAACACTATGACTTACAGCGATATTTTCTTCTGAACGTACAGTTCTTTGTCTTGTTGTTGCACCGGTAGAGAAAATTCTCCGAAATCTATCGATAGTTCAACGAATAAGCTGCTCAGATGGACGATTATGTAAAGTATAAATTTCACGAAGTGCTCTATAAGTTTGGCGAATATTTCTGTTTTAAAAGAGGTATTTATGATGAAGCATATCCAAAATATGGTGTTTCATTACAAAGAAAGGGATATCGTCATATCCGGAGGAATATTTCTTCTTCATTCGATTCACCATCGATAATTTTCATCGACGTCAAATAGGTAGAAAAATTTTGAGTGATTTTTTCTACTTATTATACATATTTTGGTTTGGATGTAGAGCTCAAATTGGAAGCAACTTTGGAGAAGTGCTCGTTGAGTCATTGGCTAATTGAGGCAAGTCACCTTGATCCATATATTTTGGAGGGAGTTTAGATATAGGCTTATAGGTTTGTGACTTCCTTTATGATCTTCCATACAGCTTTATTCTTGTTGTCAGCTTTATCATTATGAGTGTTATAAGAATTTCTCTTATCAGTGCTCAATGCAGAATCATGCTCTTTTAACCTTCCTATACTGGTCCAACAGTTCGAGTTTAGATCTGGATAGGATGAACAGTAAATCTAGCTCCTCTTTAAGCAATCGAATATCTCTCTATTTTCTTTTTCTTCTTGAAATTTATTATTTTAAGTGGAATATGTACCTTTGAAATCGTTGAAAAATTCCACATTACATTGACATCATTTTCAGGTAATTCATATAAATATGAGCAGTCAACATTCTCCTTAAAAACCTTATGGTTTTCCTCAGTGTATTGTCTGGTGTGTTTTCTATTAGATTTTGATTTCTGTAAGACTGAAGTAGTACCAAAAATGAATTTCTGACCTGAATTATCCAATTGGTGTTCTTCAACGACTATTGTGTTTCCATCAACGTTGGTTATAATTATTTGAGCGAATAGAAGCGAGTTTCTGCAGTGATTGTGACTTGAGCCGATGGAAGCGAGTTTCTGCGCTGACTGCCTTAACAAACTCGTTCCAAGAGCAGAGAGAGACTGGGGGCTTCAAGAGTGACTCGGAGTTATGTTAGTGAGATAAGTAAATATTCTACTGCGTACAATTCGAACCCTCTAAAGTCACTAAACTGGTAAACCAGGCGAATTCTTCAGTATATTCAAATAAGGTTTGGCTGAAAGTATTACATAGATTGCAATTTCAGTGTGACCATACACTCTGCACAACTATATGCTATTTTATCATTTAACGATCTTACAGCCACCTTAAAAAAAAACTTAATAGATTAACATTTGTTACCTCGACATGTGAAAAAATCGAATCAACATAAATAAGCCTTTATTCTATTTTTGTCATTCAGTTTATATCAATTCGTGCGAAATAATTACTATGAAAGAGGAAGAGACGGTATTTTGAAAGTATAACCTTCATAAATTGACACCCAAGACGAGCATTACCTATATCAATCTTTTCCAACGTCTCAATCTAAAATCTCCATCACGATAACCTCGATAGTTCACAATGCCGAAATTATACATTCCGATATCTGTTTCTCGCATAGCTAATTCTTCCCTATCTCTTACAGCCTGACAAACGGAGATGGTCCGACATATACAGCTAACAGTAACCTTAATTCCATTAGATAGTGATAATGACCGCCAACGTGGAGATAACTGCTAACAATTATTATAATTAATCGATTAAAAGCTAACAATTGAGGAATCCTTGGTATGAATTAAAAGGAGCATAGAATACTCATTTTGGAGAGACACTTGCGCCGACGTTATTCAAATTTACGTTCTTGGTTTCGTTCCGATGATTGAGACATAAGTAGGCTCGCAGAATATGGACTGAAATGGCAAATTTGCATTTATTACGAAAATTGATGCAGGAAGATGAAGATGCTCTACATCTATATGACTAAAAAGGGGTGACAGGAAAATATATCAGGTGTGTTTACTTCTTCTACACGAGTTAGGTATCCTTCGGAAAGGTTAGATTTTTCTGATGCCCTCGAATATACAGGGTGACAAGAAAAACCTCGGACAAACTTTTTTAATTTAACTTCATGCAACAAAGGAAACTAAACAAAACAACAACGAATAATAATAACATAAACATTTGGTAATAATATATTTAAGCGTTTTCGAAGTGGCTTCCTTTGGTGGCGATACATAGCTTCAGACGCTTCTTGAAATTTTTGGCAATAGGCCGCAGCTCTTCGGGTGTTAATCGGTCCCATTCCCAGCGCAGGGATTGCTTCGGCGACTTCAAAGTTTTGTGGTGTTTAGCACACGCCCTGAGTTCCAAAATCGACCACACGCTGTAGTTCTTTGGGTTGAGATCCGGCGAGTAGGGCGGCCATTCTGCAGATGTAAGAAACCCGGAAAATGGGTCTTACACCATTCTTGCTTGATTTTCGCTTTGTGAGCCGGAGCGGAATCCTGTTAAAACGTCCGATGCGTGTCGCCGAAGTGCTGCTGGGCCCACGGAAGTACTACAGACTCGAGAATGTCGCAGCGGTAGACTTCTTGATTGATTTTGACCCCTTGATCCACAAAAACCAAGGGCACTTTGCCGCTGGTGCAAATTCCGCCCTAGACCATGACGGATTGCGGATTTTCACGATAACCGATGCACCGGGGGCCTCTGCGGAGCAGACTCTGTCGTTTTGGTGGTTGTGGTATTGTTCTATGGTGAAAAACTTCTCGTCTGTGAAGAGAATGCGCTTCCATTGCTGACCGGCGGCGAGACGAAGGAGTTGGCGGCACCTTTGAAATCGTTGTTTTCATCCGTGAGGAGTTGAACTTTTTGGAGCTTGAATGGCAAAGGTTGAGTTCCATTTTGGACATTTGACGAACGGATTCACGGTTGATACCGGTCTCACGGGCTATTTTCCTCATGGAGACCACCGGATTTCGAATGACTCGCTTCTTGAAGATGTTGCGATTGCTAGGCGCATTGACAGTGCGTTTTCTACCACTTCCTGGACGACGATCATCATGGCCAATTTCTTTGAAATGGCAAATTGCGTCGGACACGGTTTGTCGAGGCACATTGAGCAAACAGACAGAAAACAATACATATTGTAACAAACAGGGCTTCGTACGTTTGTCTGAAGAGTTCAGTACGCATGCCTGGAACGAAACAAAAAATGTTTGTTTATTTATATTTTAATTTTAATTGACAATTTATATTCATTGGTTTTTCCTAATTCCATTGGATATTGTATGATGAATTTCGATTTATACGTCTATTAAATATGAGCAGTGCTTATAAAGGCATCAATTTAATTCTTAAAGTTTCTTCAAAAATTTGTTGAAATTAAAATTGTAGAAGACTAACAGATTAAATCTGTTTTGATATTCAAATTTTGTAATAATCCTTCTATCAAGTAAAAAACCGTTCCTTATTATTTTATTTAATAATTTCGCATTGACGCTTACCTTGACGAAACAGCTCCAAAATTGCACTACGTTTGTTAGACATTCTAACACTCTGCAAAATAAAGTAATATCAAAGTGAAAATTCACATATTAGTACAATAAAGTGTAGATAATCTAATAGCATAAAAATTATCTGGCTGCTCTGAAATACTTTTGTTCCAGAACACAGTAAAATTTGTCCGAAGTTTTTTTTTGTCACCCTGTACACCGAACCTAATTTATATTGAACTGCCCAGTATTTTACACGTATAGTTGTTCAATTAAAAAATTCACTTGCACATGATTCAAGGATAAATTTTTGAACCGTGATAAATAATATGTTGGCGAAAATGAAACCATCATTTTTTCGGTAGATGGCTGTAGTGATCGATATCTCGGAAAGTATCGATCAAAAAATTTCAGATTTATGCTCGTTGTCAAGATAACATTTCACGTTAAAAAATTTATTTTGCTGCTTTTTGTGTGGTCCATTCAGTTGTGAGTTACAAAGTGTTATAAATGAAAGTCAACAAAGAGAAAATTTCGGTATATTCCACAGATGTGCTTTGATAAAAGCGAAAATGCAAGCCAGGCGGCTGAAATTGTGAATGGTGTTTATGGTCCCTGATACTGCAACAGCTACGAGAAGCGTTCAATGTATTCTAGGTGAAAGAAAGCTCACTTATTTTTCAATGTAGTGCCCTAGAACTTCAATACATTTGTTGGATCGAGAAATAAGCTTCTCTAAACCTTGTTAAAAATATTCTTCCGGCTTCTCCTCAAAATAGGTATTAATTGCTACCTTCAGTTCTTTATCGTCGGAAAATCGCTTTCCGCGAAGATATTTTTCACATTTGGAAATAGGTAGTAGTTACTGAGGGCCAAGTCTGGACTGTACGGAGGATGAGTAATTTCTTCGAAGCACAACAGCCTTCGCCACGCGGACCATGTGAACCCCCGCTGTGAGTTTTCCTTGCATTTTCCCTTTACTTGATTCTCCTAAATTACGCAAAGTGGATGCGTATGATGATGCTGTGACCCTTCCACCCTTTTTAATGTATTCTATCAGTAAAATCCCTTTAGAAGTCGAAAAGACCGTAGCCATTATTTTTCCAGCGGATATGGTGACTTTAACTTATTTGGGGGTTGTACACCCTTTTCAATCCACTGCATGGACCCTTGTTTATTCTCAAGGTCATAGTAATAAACCCACGTCTCATCCCCAATTGAAAATAGTCAATGGGTCTTCTCCGCAGAGCTCTAAAAACTCCTTACAGCACTCGACTCGCACTTGCTTCTGAAGTGCGGTGAGCATTTTCGGTACTCATCTTGCACTGACCTGTGAGAGGTTAAGATGGTCAGGAAGGATAACATGTATGGTACACACGGATAGGTTTGTCATCTCTGTTACGATCTTGATGACTGTGCATCTGGTGCGCCAGAATTGACTAACAGAAGAGGTGTTGTGTTCCATCAGGACAACGCCAAGCCATAAACGTCTGTAGCGACTCGCCAGAAACTCCGGGAGCTTGTATGAGAAATTTTAATGCATCCACCATATAGTCCGGAACTGGAACCAAGCGATTACCATCTTTTTCTCGCATTTCAAAACTTCTTGAGTGATAAGAATTTGGCATCAAGAAAAAATTGTGAAAATTGACTAGAGTTTTTGGTCAATAAGGACCAAGACTTCGATGAGAGCCATCATGAAGTTACCTTTAAAATGGCAACAAATTAGTGAACAAAACAGTGCATATTTTACTTAAATCGGACAATCCGAAACATGTTGAATGAAGCTCACACAAAAATAATGAATTTTTTTCCCCAATCTATTTATTTTACGTGTCCAGCTTTTGTTAGGATTTTCGTCAGTGTTTGGGTTAAACATCATAAAGACTCCTACTTTAAACATTTTTTGGCACATCAAAAGTGGACTCTGATTATTTTAAATTGTTCCATAACGAAGAATTTCAGTCTGAGCTACCTAAATTAGCAGAATATTATTTTGCAATTCCAGGCTACAACGTGAATGTTGAAAGAGTTTTCTCCTTGCTAGAAGGCCAATGCACAAAGGAACGCAATTGAAATCGAAGACAATTGCGAAGATGATGTTCCTATTATGCGATTCGAAATTAAGCTGTGAAGAATTTTATGATAAGATTTCGGAGGAAAACAAAAGGCTCGATGAAGTACCTAAGTGCAAATTGCCAAATATAAGTTTGATTGTGATTGTTTCGTGTTTTTTACGTGCTTGTTCCATGGAATAGCATGTTATCGTTTTGCTCGAATGTCGTTAATTTTCGAATTTTGCAAAGGTATAAGTTTGTTTTTTTTTTTCGTTAAATTCGTTTTATGTTAATTGCATCTTGAATGAGTGCTGGTCTGACCTATAGATTTACTATTGCATGTTGAAAAAGTTAACTCATAAACTTCCGATTTATGTGTAAGTGGGTCTTTCGCATTAAATAATAATAATTATTATAATAGGCCTTTATTGAACAATAAAATAAACTTAACATTACAGCTTATACGTATAACACTCGCAGGGTTGGATTCAGATGGGTGTGATTTCTATGTTCTTCCACACAAACCCCGAAGGAATTATAAAGACCAGAAAAAAACAAAATAAATAAGCACTGAGTTTAACAGTGAATTAAAAACCAAAGAAAGATGAGTTCATATTGAGTAACAGAAGAGAAAAGAGCAAAAGGCAAAAATATGAAAAACAAAATAGGATTAGCTCAGTGAAGTAGGACAAAGATAATGAGTAATTTGAAATAAGGTTTTTCTGATTTTCACAGATTTTTATTGTTAAACTCACAACAATTGTTTCGCTATCACAGTAGCATCATCAGGCAAGATCACATTTTGAATAACTAAGCTTGTTTCCGAAATCCATGGCTATTTATATTACAGTAAGTACAAAAAATTTTTATTGAGCACTAAAACCCAAAAAAAGGGTCCCTGCAAATTCCAGCTTATCTGAATATATTTAACAGAGGTGAGCTATTTAAATATATTTGTTCGTTAAGTAATATTCCAATTTTATTATGTTTATTTATCTCTAGGGATTCTAACAGATTTAAGGCATAACTTTTGCTTTGTATATGTAGAATTTCAAAGTTATGGTTGAAAGTATGTCCCGTTTGTAACAAATGGTTGGAATATGTAGAATTGCTTTTATTATTGAGGAAACTCTTCAAATGTTCACACATCCTATGACGGAAAGTTCTTCCAGTCTGACCTATGTAAACTTTAGGGCAATCACCGCAGGTTAACTTATAAACCCCAGATTTATCATCTTTATGTGTGTAGTCTTTATTATTTTTGATAAATTTACTCAAGTTTGAATTAGTTTTAAATGAAGTTCCCAAATTATATTTATTTTTGAGGTATGTAGCAATTTTCTCAGAAATACCTTTAGTGTATTTTAAGGAAATGTATTTAAAATTTTCTTTCATATTAGGAAACACCATATTTAAAGCTATTTTATTATTTTTATTCATCAATAATTTGCCTATCAACTTTGGATCATAGTCATTATTAATAGCTATTTGTTTAATTATGTTAAGTTCTGAAATATAATTTCCTCGATTCATGGGAATATTAACTAATCTATGGATCATACAATTAAATGCTGATAATTTTTGATTTAGAGGATGATTTGATTTATTGTGTATAATAGAATCCGTATAGGTTGGTTTGTGAAATATGGAAAAATCATGTGAATTATTTATTCGAGTAACAGTTAAATCAAGAAAATTAATAGAATTATTAAGTTCGGTTATTTAACTGTTACTCGAATAAATAATTCACATGATTTTTCAATATTTCACAAACCAACCTATACGGATTCTATTATACACAATAAATCAAATCATCCTCTAAATCAAAAATTATCAGCATTTAATTGTATGATCCATAGATTAGTTAATATTCCCATGAATCGAGGAAATTATATTTCAGAACTTAACATAATTAAACAAATAGCTATTAATAATGACTATGATCCAAAGTTGATAGGCAAATTATTGATAAAAATAATAAAATAGCTTTAAATATGGTGTTTCCTAATATGAAAGAAAATTTTAAATACATTTCCTTAAAATACACTAAAGGTATTTCTGAAAAAATTGCTACATACCTCAAAAATAAATATAATTTGAGAACTTCATTTAAAACTAATTCAAACTTGAGTAAATTTATCAAAAATAATAAAGACTACACACATAAAGATGATAAATCTGGGGTTTATAAGTTAACCTGCGGTGATTGCCCTAAAGTTTACATAGGTCAGACTGGAAGAACTTTCCGTCATAGGATGTGTGAAAATTTGAATAGTTTCCTCAATAATAAAAGCAATTCTACATATTCCAACCATTTGTTAGAAACAGGACATACTTTCAACCATAACTTTGAAATTCTACATATAGAAAGCAAAAGTTATGCCTTAAATCTGTTAGAATCCCTAGAGATAAATGAACATAATAAAATTGGAATATTACTTAACGAACAAATAGATTTAAATAGCTCACCTCTGTTAAATATATTCAGATAAGCTGGAATTTGCAGGTACCCTTTTTTTGGGTTTTAGTGCTCAATAAAAATTTTTTGTACTTACTGTAATATAAATAGCCATGGATTTCGGAAACAAGCTTAGTTATTCAAAATGTGATCTTGCCTGATGATGCTACTGTGATAGCGAAACAATTGTTGTGAGTTTAACAATAAAAATTTGTGAAAATCAGAATAACCTTATTTCAAATTATTTAATATGGATTTTCACCAGTTAAGGACTGATACAATTCAATATTAAAGATAATGAGGATCCAGCCTACCGGTGTGCACATTGTTCTTTGGATAAAAAGTCTCAGACACGAAGGCCAAAAGCAAATACCGAAATATATCTGAAATTAATGAATTGGTTGTAATGCTTTCAAATATAAAAAGTGAAGGATGGCTCGAATAGAGTGTCTATGGGTAGAAGCCGAAATTGAACCCTGTGGAACACCCTACAAAACTGGTAAGGGATAGTCAGGAGGCTTCACTTTTTGCACTAGTTGAACTTGGTAATCCTTCATACCGATGTATTCATGCAAATGTATTCTCAGAGAAGTTCGGGAAAAGTTCAGATCTTGAGCATAATGGCGAGTTGGTGTTGATAGATGTTCAGCCACATTCTGAACTACAGCAGCAATTTTTTCAGGTGTGCTCACTGGATGAGAACGTAAACGGGTTGTTTTTATCAAATAACTATCCAGTTTTCAGGAACAAATTGATCCCCAAAATTCCGTGAGGGCATTTTATTCCCATTGAATTTTCCGTGTAAATTTCTAACAGTTTTGAAAGAAAATAATTCACCACTTTGGAAATGAGTTACCTTGAAGTTGCAATCACGGAAAAAGTGTAAAAAATTCGAATTTTTCAGTCGTAATTTACAAAAAATGTCACAATTTTTTCAATAAAACTTCTCTTTTGGAGCTGGGTCCGAATCTTTTTTATAACCATGTATCCATTCAGACCACCGGTCCTCAATAGGGGCGATATCGCCCCATTGGGGGCTATCGGGGCTTCCAGGGGGCGATAGAAGAATCAGAGACAATTGGAGGGCGAGAGATGGCATCAGGGGGCGATGACAAATTGCTCGATGAATCCGCATTATCCACCAATGAGGCATTATTATTATGCTACGGGAGGTTTATCAGGGATGAGAAAATATGTCAAGAACTATTGTTTGCTACAAACTTGAAAACCTATATAGGTAGAAACTATATTCCATACTCTAAAAAAGTTTTGTACTGAAAAAAAAATTTCTTTGAAGAATAGTATGTCTGTTGCCACGGATGGCGCACCGGCTGTGACAGGGCGTCACAAAGGCTTCATAACATATGTAAAGAAAAGAATTCCTGACGTGCTCGCTGTGCATTGCGTAATTCATCACCAGCATTTGGTTGCAAAAAATCTCGGTGAACGCCTCCATACATAACAATTTTGTTATAAAATCTGTAAGTATTGGCTGTTTTTTTGTAGAGTGACAGAACTTTCGATAGGGATAACTCTGATTTGACAGAAGGTATAAGCCATATTGTTTCGACATTACTGTTCAGCAAGCAATGACAAATTATCATGGAAAGACTCACGCCGCAACAACGTTTACAAAATGTTGACATTTATTTTCAAAATCAGTGTTCTATTCGCCAAACTTGTAGAGCACTTCGTGAAATTTATGGTTTACATAATCGTCCATCAGAGCAGCTTATTCGTCGAACTATCGATAGATTTCGGACAACATTTTCTCTACTCGATGCAACAAGAACAACAAGACAAAGAACTGTACGTACAGAAGAAAATATCGCTGCTGTAAGTCATAGTATTAATGATGATCCAGATTTGTCTATTCGTCGACGTTCACAACTAGTTGGACTCTGTGCATCCACCACATGGAAAATTTTGCGTAAAGATCTTGGTCTACACCCATGCAAGATCCAACTGGTTTAAGAACTCAAGCCACTTGACCATAATAAGCGTCGTTTGTTTGCTAATTGGACCCTAGAACAGCTTAAAGTTGATCCACTTTTTTATCGTAAAATTATGTTTAGCGATGAAGTTCATTTCTGGTTGAACGGCTATGTAAAAAAGAAAAATTGCCGTATATGGAGTGAAAACAATCCTCAAGAAGTTTTGCAGTTTCCATTGCATCCTGAAAAATGCACTGTATGGTGTGCATATGGAGGCATAGTCGGTCCATATTTCTTTAAAAACCATGCTGGAGCTAATGTTGCATTGAATGGTGCTTGTTACAGATCGATGATCAATGATTATTTGTTTCAAAATTTGAATGGTAACGACCCAGAAGTGTTTTGGTTCCAACAAGATAGTGCTACATCTCATGCTGCTACCGTAACAATTGATTTATTGAAAGAAAGATTTGGCGATAACATTATTTCCAGAAATGGTCCAATTATTTGGCCTCCAAGATCATAACTCACCTAACTCCACTGGATTATGTTCTTTGGGGTTATGTCAAGTCATTGGTTCATGCTGATAAACCAGAAACAATAGACGGTTTGGAAGCCAACATAACTCGTGCTATTGATGAAATAAGGCCTGAATTACTCGAAAAAGTGGTCCAAAATTGGTCTGATCGAACGCGGTTCCTCAGAGCTAGTCGTGGTGGACATGTGCCGGAAATTATTTTTAAAAAATAAATGTCATAAAATTATCATCAAATAAAAAAAAAATTGTCTTCAATCTTAATATAAATGTGTTTTATTTCAATTTAAAGTTCTATCACTCTAAAAAAAAACCGATAATTCGTTGAATGACAGATTGTTTGGTCAACTTTGCCTCGCTAATGATGAAGAGTTCAATCGCTTGCTCCTTCACACAGAAGTGTGCTGGCTGTCAAAAGGTACTTGTTCGACTCGCTTTATCAATATTTTTGGATCTGTGATAGACTTTCTTGAAAACGAAGACCCCGAATTGCGTGAAAGCCTCATATCATCAAAGAACGATATTGCCTACTTGACAGACCTTTATAAGTTGTTCAATGATGTCAACCTTCAACTAGAAGGTGATGATTTGAACTTAATAAAAACAAAAAAAGAGCATTGCTGCTTTCGTAGCAAAACTACTTTTATACAAAAAAATATCGGCAGAAGGGATTCCTAAATTTATCAGCAGTACAATTAAATGACGACGATTTAATTATTTACTGTCAGCACTTGGAAAACTTCATTAGTGATTTCAAGGAACGATTTCAGGACATTTTGAATATGGTAATACCAAATTGGGGTTTGGACCCCTTTTCAAATGTCGTCACACCATCTCAGTTCTTTTTCTCAGTTAGAAGAAGAACTGATGGACTCACCACAAATGAGGAACTAAAACCTAAATTCAAGAATCGTTCAATGATTTCTGATAGCCTTCTTCTCATCATATTTAGCTGAACGTAGATTTAGTGCTGTATCCATCTCAATAACAAAAAAGGAGAAATAGGATTCATGTTACTAAACGCGGCGATTTACGGTTGTTTTTGAGTAAAATGGAGCCTGATATCAACAAACTCCTTAAAGAGCATCAAGTTCAACCATCTCATTAATAATGTCTTCTGTATATCTCTGAAAATATAATCTTAAACTAAGTTGCGTTTCAATTGCTTCCTTTGAAATATTTTTATTTCATTATTCATTTTAAGCTCAAATAATGAGTGTATAATATAGGTAGGAATATTTATTTCTGACTAAATCAGCAATACTGGAATCATAAATTGTTATAAAAAAACTTTCAATTCCACAAAAATTAAAGAGTATTTCTTCGTTGAATCAATTTAGTCATTTTTTTAAAAATATTTTTAAAGGGTTCTCAACGGAAGAAGTCGGTATTGTCCACTAATAGTATCAGATAGTAGCTAAAATTGAGGTGTGGAGCAATAGAAGAAAACATACTCCCAAAGGGGGCGATTGGCAAAAGAAGGTTGAGAAACTGTGATTTAGAGCATATGGCAACCATCACTTTTTCAAAAACTAGTTAAGATATTCAGATGTACTACTCTGTCAAGAAAGTACCGGGAATTTTCAATTAAAACAACATTTTTACATTTAATCGTCAAAATTTATTGGGTCGCCTTCAAAATAGGCTCCATTTGCTCCAATACATCTATGCCAACGGCACTTCCAATTATCGAAACATTTTTTATAGGCGCTTTCCGGGATGGACTTTAGCTCTCGCGCCGAATTTTGTTTTATGGCTTCAATCGACTCAAAACGGGTGCCACGAAGAGGCAATTTTAGTTTTGGGAAGAGAAAAAAGTCGCAGGGAGCCAAATCCGGCGAATACGGTGGTTGCTGAAGCACGTTTGTTGAGTTTTTGGCGAGAAAGTCAGTCACAATCGTAGCTCGGTGAGAAGGCGCGTTATCGTCATGCAAAATCCATTAGTTTGTTACCCACAAATTTGGCCGCTTCTTACGGATACGCTCACGCAAACGTTTCATAACCCCTAGGTAATACTCCTTGTTTACCGTCTGACCCTCTGGAATGAATTCGTAGTGCACCACGCCACGGATATCGAAGAAAACAATGAGCATCACCTTCATTTTCGAGCGGCTTTGGCGTGGTTTTTTCGGTTTCGGCTCATTTTTTGCCACCCATTCCGATGATTGCTGGCTTGTTTGCATATCGTACTCGTAGACCCAGGTCTCATCACCAGTTATAATGCGTTCCATGAATGTAGAATCGGAATTACAGCGATCCAGCATGTCTGAAGCAACCTGTTCGCGATGACGTTTTTGAAGAAAATTCAGGTCTTTCGGTACGAGTCGTGCGGCCACCTTTCTCATGCCCAAAATATCAATCAAAATCGTACGTGCGGACTCGTGGGATATCTTAAGATCATGTGCTATCTCTCTCAAGCTGGTACGACGGTTTTCCTGCACCCTTTCCTTAATTTTATCGACGTTATCTTCGATCGAAGCCGTCGATGGGAGACCACTTCACGACCGTCCTTAAAGGCTCTGTACCACTGATATGCACGAGTTTTCGATAGAGCATTATCACCAAAGGCCTTTTGCAACATTTTCAATGCATCGGCACACGAAAATTCATTTGCAACACAAAACTTTAAACAAATTCTTTGCTCAACGTAATCACCCATAGTAAAAATCGGCACGCACTCTGACATCGACTGACTTAATCAGCTGTTGCAAACACACTAGTTGACAGATCCCGCTCAAGCTTGGCATAGTAATTAAGGACAGTGCTACCAACCTAGGAAAAAAAAAATTTACCTGCCTCATTGCCCCGCCAGATTTAAATCGATAATTCCCGGTACTTTCTTGACAGAATGTATATATTTTTGAAGGTTATATAAAGTACACTGAGATAAAAATACCGAACTAAAAAAAACTCTGTCCATCATGGGTTAAATCTTTCACCTTCTCTAATTTGCGTGAAATTAGTGTCAATAATCGGGAATAGAAAGATTCAGGGACCATTGTGTTAAAGTGCGATGAATAAATAAGTCTTTTCCATAGCTCGATTGCCGAAATCATTAAACCAGCAACGAAATCGTCCATTATGCAGAATTAGCTCGAATCCAAATATTAAATTGGACTTTTTACCAACAAATGACGCTACGCAGTTGGGACAGACATCATTGTATTCAAATTGCTCTGCGGCAATAACTCATCTTCTCATTTATTCCGAAGATTTATGAATAACAGAAAGAGACCGGTGTTTCAGAAATATTTTATAGATGGGAACGTTTCGAAACGGAATTAAATCATTGTTCAAGTTCGTAATCTGCGTCAGGTACGAGAAATCTGGTCTTTGATGGGATTTATGACGACAGGATTAAGAATTACAATCGGTTAATGTGGTGCAAAATCGTCGATTATCAGCTAAAAGATCGGGGTTGATCGGTTGTTGGCTAAGATAAAGATGTTGATGCAATGAAGTCCATCAATCAAACCTTCTACTACGATTATTATTCTTCCTCTTAGTTGTTTCTACTATTTGGACGATGGAGATGCAATTTTTGTCAAGGCGAAGGAGCTAATTTTAATAATAAACCTTTAAATATGAAATAACTAATATACTACGTGAAAAATACAAACCTTATAGATTTGATGTAATAACATTTTTTAAACGTGCCCATTATTGTTGTAATGAGTATAATCGAATTTTTCGGCGTGCAAGTAACAATTGTATGTATGCAGATCTATTCAGTGGCTGCTCGTGACAGTACAAGATGGTGAGGCACATCAGAAAAAAAAAATTATTGTTGTAATATATATATATATATTTTTTTTTTTTTTTTTCAATAATCACCATTATGGGAGTTTCCTCTAGAAGGTCCGGGTCTTAACGACCAAGGACCTTCTAGGCAGCTGTAAGGAACATTCTAACAATTCTTGTTGTCCAGAGGATCACCTCCTTCTGAGCTTTACTTATCAACTCCTGATCCAGTTCAAGGAGTTCCGTATTTTCTGCCAGGTGGCTCTCAACCAATCCATTCGTGGAGATTATCAGGGGCAGAATCTTTACCGTTCTTAGCTGGTGTATCTCTTTTATTTCAAAAGCCAGGTCGTGGTACTTTGTTAGTTTCTCCGTGTACGCTCTACTTATGTTATCATCTGCCGGGACGGTTATATCAATGATTGTTGCTTTGCGGTTTCCTTTATCAAAGATCACGATGTCGGGCCTGTTGTGCGGCACCGATCTATCCGTTATTATCGGGTTGTCCCAGTAGAGTTTGAACTGACTGTTTTCAAGTATCGGCTTGGGTAAGTATTCGTGTACCCTTCGAGAGGTAAGTATAAGTCCTACTTTCATGGCAATGGCTTGGTGAAAGATTTTTGCCATAGCATTATGCCGCTGGGTGTACTCCCTGGGTGCAAGAATGGGGCATGAGGATGTCACATGTTGTATAGACTCCAAGGCTTGGCAGCATTTCCGGCATCTGTCAGTCGGTATGTTCTTTTTGGCTATATGTTTCAGGTACGCTCTTGTTGGCACTACCTGATCTTGGATTGCGATGAGACGTCCCTCGGTTTCTGGGAATAAATAAGTTAGTGACTGCTCTCTATTAACTATATATATATATATATATATATATATATATATATATTATATTATATTATATTATATATATATATATATATATATTATATTATATTATATTATATATATATATATATATATATTATATTATATTATATTATATATATATATATATATATATATATATATATATTAAGTTTACGGTCAAAGTTTATAAAGTTAACTCTAACTTGTCAGTTGCAAAATAATCATTACAAAAAGTTTCATTACTAATAATTTGAATTACTGAATCCAAAAACAAATCTTCATCATATTATGGCCATATTCACAAATTTCGTCTTACCTTCAGTTTGAAAAAAATTCTGTGATATTAATGCCCCAAAAGATGATTTTTGAGCTTTTTTTCGACATGTTGCATTGCTTTAAATATGAAAATCGTTATTATACAGCTGTCCAGCAAGAAACAACGTGGAGGTGTAGAGTGGAAATAAAGGAAAACGGGTTACATGAAGATCGAAAATTCAAAAATAACAATATACTCTTAACGGAATAAACTCTAAAACAAATAAATAAACTCTAAATTAACAAAATAGAAAAACGACCTCAGCGTATAATATAGTATATATTCTGAAAGTTGTAAAAGAAATAATTCTAAATTGAAATCGTGAGTTTTAAAAATTACAATTTTTTATACACCAAAGGAATTCTGCCATTCTTCTTTTAAGCGAAATGATTTATTACCTCCTCTATAAAAATGTTCTCATCCTATGATTTTAGAAATTCTTTTTTCAATTGAAATTTTTGCCATATTTCTCAATCGCGCCTGTCCAGTTGTATTTCTAATATAATTTTTAATTCTTTTCAACTCGAAGAAACTTATTTCTGTAGAAACAGTTGTCACTGGCAAAACAACAAGACATAATATTTTAAAGAGTTCTGGCATAAAAAATTTCAAGTCAGTATCGTGAAAAAAAGTCAACATTTCATAAGGTTTTGTGCAATTTTCTGTTATATCCTTTCCGTAGAGAACAGGTAATTCACTTTTTAGTTTATTTATATCAGAAATATTAAATTGCGTTATCAAGTCTTTCAAAAGCTCATGACCAAATTATTTTTCATAAACGGAGAATTTTGAATTATTTAACAGATCGAAGAATTGTAGTTTTTCAATGTCGCAGAACCTAACCTCTATTTAAGTCACTATAATGCCTAGAATTTCAAAAAAAATTTGTCTCAATTGTTGTGTTTTATCCGCCATTCCAACTCTTTTGCGACGTTTTGAGTGTAAATCTGCGATACCCGGTTTTTTATAAATTGTATCAAAATAATTACTGTTACTCTAAAATTCAGGTATTTTACTCAGTGTTGTCTGCTGTAAATTTCTAGCCTTCAGAATATCTATGTTTCTTTTTTGTGAAATAGAAAAAATATTATCGGTTTGATTGAAAATTAATACAAGTTCGGAATATCAAAACAGATTTAATCTGTTAGTCTCCTACAATTTTAATTTCAAAAAATTTTATTCGAAAACTTTTAGAATTAAATTTATGTCTTATAAGCACTGCTTAAATTAATGGACGTATGAAATCAAAATCATTATACAATATCAAATGAAATAAAAAGAAACCCTACAAATATAAATTGTCAATTAAAATTAATAAATAAATAAATGTTTCCTTCCAAGCATGCGCACTGAACTCTTCAGACAAGCTGTAAACGCAGCTTTGCTTGTGACACAATGCTTTGTTTTCTGATCTTATATTTATGAAAATTAAATCTTTTTCCAAAATATACAACATAATTTTAAGAACTTCTCCAAAATTGATTTATCTGAAATATTTTATATATTTAAATGAATTACTTCAGAAACTCTCAAAACATGTAGCACATCCTCAAAAAATAATTGAAATTCAGATAAGGTCAGTCTAACTTCACATTTAAAAGATAAAACCAATTAACAATAAATAAACTTACCCATACGACTTCGTATTTGTCGTTAATTGATTGTATTTTTTAAATGTGAAATTGGACTGACCTTATCTGAATTCTAATTATTTTTTGAGGATGTGCTACATGTTTTGAGAGTTTTTGAGGTAACTTATTTAGATATTAAGTATTTCAAATAAATTATAATAGTTTTGGAGGAGTTTTAAGATTATGTTGTTTATTTTTGAAAAAGATTTAGTTTTTATAAATATAAGATCAGGAAACAAAGCATTGGGTCACACGCAAAGCTGCGTTTACCGCTTTTCTGAAGAGTTCAGTGTGCATGCTTGGAACGAAACATTCAAACATTTATTTACTAATTTTAATTGACAATTTATATTTGTTGGTTTTTTTATTCCATTTGATATTGTATAATGAGTTTTGGTTTTTTACGTCTATTAAAAATAATGTGAATGGCAGCTTATGTCAGTTGTTTCATCAACTGGCGAGGAATGAAACAAAGCTTTTGAAATTTCGTCCCCATTATTTTTATTCACAACAAAAGCAACCGAATCGATTAATTCATTCTTTATGGTTTTAGATGTGCCAGAAAAAACTGATTTACTGTTAATGAAAGGGTTTTCAAATTAGTGTCAAATTTACTAACAAGAATATCCAAATCATTGAAATTCCGGCGATTCTATCAGACTTTTAGAATTTGTCGATTTTCTTTGACTCCAGCATCAAAATTTCGAATTTCTATTTGACGCGCATTGTCTTTTGCTGTGATGATATAAGGGTAAGCTTGCAATACGATGAAATATGTTAAGCACTTTTATTGTGTAGCAATAGACCCCGAGACAAATTTTTCAAGTCGTTATTACCACTTTTTGACCAAACTCTGTCCAAATTTGTATTAATTGCTGCGAATAAAATGCACGGCCAACAAAATAATCTATTTAAATTTATACTGCCAGTAAGCCAGTCGTACTTCTTAATACCATGTATTTTGAAACCCCCGATTTGATTTTCCGAGCCCACCCATAGTCGCAAGACATTTACTTAGATCTGGAACAGGTCGCTTTACTTCTTTAATTATGTATAATTCATCTTCATAGGAATGACTCGAAAAATGTTGCTGATTTATTAAAAAACTTACGAAATCACAAGTACTTCGAATATTTCCATTAACGAATAATGCAGAGTAATTGTAGTTCGCCCTTCTTGAGAAGACGACCGCGGATCGAGGCATGCCTCAAATCAGTCTTTAGTAGCCGCCTTCAAAGGCGTAGGAATATTCTCGATTTCTCGTCGCGTCGATGTAGATAACGCGCTAGACAAAGAAGTGCGTGAGGCATGCCTAGAACCGTTTACTCTAAAAGAGGAAGTGAGATGAATATACAAGAATCGTGAGATTGAGGATGGATATTATGGAACAGAGACCCAGTGCCGTACCGTATGATTTTAAATCAATTTGCCTTATCCAAAGAGACCCGTATATTTGAATTTTATTTGTGTCTGCCAAATGTTGACGACATAATCGCAAAAATAGAGGTTTTTAGGGTCATGATGAAAGGGGGCATTGTAGGACGTAGATTGATATAAACTTTTGTCCATATTTCCAGCTGCAAATATATTTAAGTTGAATCGGGACACCCTATATGAGAAAAACATAATAATGTAATTAAAGCATACTGTTAAGTTAAGCAGCCGCCTTCAATATAACAAATTGTGGATGATTGGATAGGCAAAAAGTAATAACATGACAATGTAAAGCAGATGAATTATCGAATCTTTCGCATTGGAAAGGTGAGCCATTATACCTAAAGAAATACACATTACTTATTTCTGAAATGTTTCTAGGTTGTGCATTCTCAAAGACTGAATGAGAATCATTATTAACTTATTAAGAGACGATGATGCTGAGGATGGCAATATTGTTAATACAATTATGGAGTAATGAAATGGAACATAAATGCACAATTTCAATAATGCACAATACGCACAACTTCGGTTTCAGTAGGGAACTATCGGCTGTTTTTTTTAAAGTGATAGAAATTCAAATTGAAATAAATCACATTTAAATTAAGATTGAAGCCAAACTTTTCTTTTATTTGAAAGATAATTTTATGGCATTTATGTTTTAAAAATAATTTCCGGCATATGTCTACCACGACTAGCTCTGAGTTATGTAGGCTTCCAAAGCCTCTATTGTTTCTGCCTTATCAGCATAAACCAATGACTTGACATAACCGAAAAAAAAATAATCCAGTGGAGTTATGTTGTATGATCTTGGAGGCCAATTAATTGGACCATTTCTCGAAATAATGTTTTCGTCAAATCTATCTTTCAATAAATCAATTGTTACGGTAGCAGCATGAGGTGTAGCACCATCTTGTTGGAACCAAAACACTTCTGGGTCGATACCATTCAAATTTTGTAACAAATAATAATTGATCATCGATCTGTAATGACTGTAACATTAGCTCCAGCATCGTTTTTAAAGAAATATGGACCGATAATGCCTTCAGCGTGTAAACCATACATTGCATTTTTCAGGATGCAATGGAACCTGCAGAACTTCTTGAGGATTGTTTTCATTCCATATACGGAAATTTTGCTTGTTTACATAGCCGTTCAACCAGAAATGAGCTTCCTCACTAAACACAATTTTACGATAAAAAAGTGGGTCAACTTCAAGCTGTTCTAGGGCCCAATCAGCAAACAAACGACGCTTATTATGGTCAAGTGGCTTTAGTTCTTAAACCAGTTGGATCTTGTATGGGTGTAGACCAAGATCTTTGCGCAAAATTTTCCATGTAGTGGATGCACAGAGTCCAACTTATTGTGAACGTCGACGAATAGACAAATCTGGATCATCATTTACACTATGACTTACAGCAGCGATATTTTCTTCTGTACGTACAGTTCTTTGTCTTGTTGTTGTTGTTGCGTCGAGTAGAGAAAATGTTATCCGGAATCTATCAATAGTTCGACCAATAAGCTGCTCTGATCGACGATTATGTAAACCATAAATTTAACGATGTGCTCTATAAGTTTGGCGAATAGAACACTGATTTTGAAAATAAAGTTCAAAAATTTGTAAACGTTGTTGCGGCGTGAGTCTTTCCATGATTATTTGTCAATGCTTACTGAACAGAAATGTCAAAACAACATGGCTTCAACCTTCTGTCAAATTATAGTTATCCCTATTGAAAGTTCTATCACTACCAGTGGCAGAGAGACTTGGAGGGACTTTCATAAAATGATTCTTAATTCTCCGATGAAGTTTCAAGCAGAAAATAAGATTTTCAATCGTTTTTGACAATAAAGCTATTCTTTGTTGAAAGCGTTACGATGCACCATTTTTGAGAAGAAAAAGGTTTATGGCGTGATGCATCCTAACAGAGCCGCTTAATTTTTATCTCAAATAATTTAGTGACGCCTGTCTCTTTGTCAGCAGCTCAGTTAGAATGCATCACATCATATAATCTTATTTTCTCGAGAATGGTACTTCGTAACACTTTCATCTAAACTTTCAACTGTGTGTAACTTTTTTCAAAAAGTTCGGAGAATCTTATGCTTTGATTAAGAATTGGATAATTCCAAGAGCGACAGTAAATTACACATTTACAGTCCGTCTAGAAAGTATCCGAAAAACACAAGGCTCAATTCTAATTATTTAATATATATTTTTAATTAGTTCGTTTTTAAAGAAATCGCAGCATAGTTTTTAAAGAAATATGGACCGATGATGCATCCAGCGTGTAAAGCACACCATATAGTGGTGCATTTTTGAGGATGCAATGAAACCAGCAGAACTTTTTGAGGATTGTTTTCACTCCATATACGGAAATTTTGCTTGTTTACAAAGGTGTTCAACCAGAAATGAGCTTCATCACTAAACACAATTTAATGATTAAAAAGTGTGTCAACTTCAAGCTGTTCTAGGGCCCAATCAACAAACAAACAACGCTTATTATGGTCAAGTGACTTTAGTTCTTGAACCAGTTGGATCTTCTATGGGTGTAAACCAAGATCTTTACGCAAAGTTTTCCATGTGGTGGATGCACAGAGTCCAACTTGTTGTTAACGTCGACGAATAGACAAATCTGGATCATCATTAACACTATGACTTACAGCAGCGATATTTTCTTCTGTACGTACAGTTCTTTGTCTTGTGGTTGTTGTTGCATTGAGTAGAGATAATGTTGTCCGAAATCTATCGATAGTTCGACGAATAAGCTGCTCTGATGGACGATTATGTAAACCATAATTTTCACAAACTGCTCTATAAGTTTGGCGAATAGAACACTGATTTTGAAAATAAATTTCAACAATTTGTGAACGTTGTTGCGGCGTGAGTCTTTCCATGATAATTTGTCAATGCTTATTGAACAGAAGTGTCAAAACAACATAGCTCCTACCCTGTCAAATCACAGGTTTCCCTATCGAAAGTTCTATCACTCTAAAAAAAACACCCGTTATTTAACATCTTTCATGATTTCGCCCCCACGAGTTTGCGCCCTAGTCCACGGCCTAGGTTGACTTTATGGGTAATCCGGACCCGTCAGGAATTAATAATCATATTATGAACAATCCCAAAAATGCAATCTTTTGTGGGTAATGATTAAGGGGCTCTAACTTCCAAGTTCGCATTTTATGACCTTGGTCAAATGAAGTTTTTTCATATTTCGCCATTTAGAATCACACCCTGAAATATATTTACGTTAAATACGAACAACCCGTATTGCACTAATAAGTTCGCAATGATTCACGTGAACTACTGAATTGTGCCCCGGGCAAAAATGAATAATTGAACAGGCATTGTAAATATACGAACAGCGGAACTAGATAAACCAAATTCACGAACGATATACTTTCATAGAAACCGCTCCTCAGATATGGTTGAATTGTAGAATCGAAAAAAAGAATGCTATCCAATTATGATCAGGACTGTGGGTCTCGTTAACTCGCTAGTTATTTATCGTACACCGTTTAGGAGACTCTTAAGCGATTTTATCACGAGAAGTTAAAGGTCCCTGATTTATGCTCTGCGTGCTCTCATATTTTTTTTGCATTTGGTCTTCCTGTATGCGATGACAGTAGATATTACATATCTCGGTATCCCACACTGTTTTACGAGGAAGATATAACACGAATATAATGAGTTACTTTCATTGGAAAGAATGGTGCACGCTTAAAACTCACATGTAGTTTGTGAAATGGATAAGACCCCATTAAATAATCTGAATTCGCGATATTTTCATGAGAAAAAAATTCGAATGTTCTTTATGCTAATTTGAACAACCATAAATAACTCTTTTTGCTTGAATTTCAGTGAGATTTCTTGATACCTCAGGCTCAGTTTGTTAATAGAGATTAAAACAATACTCATGTAATCATGGATATTGATAAACTTGACTTCGATTAAAGGTTGTTAATGAATTGAAATTATAATCAGAGTAATCTCATTATGAAGCCATTATAGCCTCCGAGGTGCAAATAGGTGTTGATACCTCAGTGCGAGTGCATCAGGCTTGTGACCGGAAGGTCCGGGTTCAAATCCTGTTCAGGTGGAAAAGAAATTTTTTACGTGGACGGGTGTCTGCCACCATTTCACTGTTGGGTCAAAAATTAACAGTGCCGTGACCTAAAGTGGCGCAAGATCGCAGTAACAAAGCCTACCCAGAACACAACTGAACTCCTAACTCGCACAAGCTGAAAAAGCTTCGGGGGATCTTCACAGAAGATCTAGGAGTATCAGGATAATTAAATAATAATAAAAATCACTGAACATGATTTTTCGATGAAAATCCGAATCATTTTGATTCATTTCAAGGACTCAATCAGCAAAGATACGACATTACTGGTGATCGAACTGCTTTAGATCTTGTGTTAACTGAACTTTAAAGGCCTTAAGTCCTACGAGTAAGTCTTCATACAAAAAACAGTCTAATGTCGTTTGTGGAATGCCTAATTCCAAAGATCAACGATGAATCGACAAAACTGGGTTTTCGATTCGGGCTACAGTGGCAATGTTCTCAATTGTTCTTGAGCGATACACACTGTTTCGATTCCTCACATTACTAACTTGCCCAACACCTCAATTTTTTTTCCATCAGCTTCACTATTGCCGGCCACGAAGGTGCTTCACGACGAGTAAAGAGTGTTTTATTGTTGCAAACTGTGACTGCACTTTGAACAATTTCAATGCGTTGTTGAAGGCTGTATCGCTCCATTTTTAGTAATGGCGTAGTTTTCATTTGTAAAATGTCAACAGATGACAGCTTCAAAAGTAACAGCTGCCCACATACCGGGCTATTTAAAATGAAACCCCTTATTGGAATACCCTTTACAACTCGTAGTGTATTTATTCCTTTTTTCCAGTGATGCCTAACCAGCGATAGTCATTTGATTCATAAGTAGAAATCACACGTTGATTCATAAGTGGAAATCATAACTTTACCTGATCATTTCTACCGTTATACGTTTCTAAAAACGTATCATTATAATTTTTTAAATTCAACCATGTTACCTTTCGGGTCATTTTCTTAAGAAAGTATAGAAGAATCTGAAAAAATATAAGACGAGGAATACTATAATATCGAATAATCTTATCAGTTCAAGGAATTTTTTAACTCTCCCAAATATATTGGGTGTTAAAAAACAACGTTTCAATATTTTGGGAGCTAATTCTAGACCTCAAAATAAGTAGAAAGTTTTAAATAAAAATGGGTCCGTAAATGAGCTGTTTTGGAGATATGAGTGATTTTCGGTTTTCAATTTATTAACTACCAGCGCAACCAAATACGATAAATTACAGAAGATATTCGATTTATTTTTGACTTCTAGTGTTTTAAAGAAGATGTTCCATATGACCACCGTCCATTTCAATGCAGGAAGTAGATTGTCGCATGAAGGAATTACGTACTCTTTCGAAAAGACCTTTTTGTGTTCGGATCGTTTGACAGGATTCAATCCAATGTTGCAACTCTTCGATGTTATTCACTGACGTTGCATACACTAAACTTTTCAGATAACCCTAAAGTCCAAAGGGTTCAAATCGGCAGATCTAGCGGGCAATAGCACTGGGCCTCCTCGTCCTATCCATCTTCTGGGAAATGTTTGATCTAAATATTCACTAACAGCAAGTGTTTAATGTGGAGGCGCTCCATCTTGCATAAAACAAATATTCATCTACTTATTAAAAGGTACCACGTCTAGAAAATCGGACAAGATATTTTGAAGAAAGTTAAGGTATGCGGCTCCTGTAAAATTCCATGAAGAAACTACTGGTCCTAACAAACGATCTCATAAAATACCTAGCCAAATATTTATACTGAAACGTTGTTGATGCCTGGATTCATGAAAGGCGTGTGGATTTTCATCCGCCCAAATATGGCTATTATGAAAGTTAAAAATTCCATCTTAGGGTAGTTTCTTCAAGAAGTAATTCATCTTCTTCTTCTTCTTTACGAAAGCTTGCTAGCTTGTTTCACCCATTTTCCTCCTCTCGTTCTTGAGATGTTGAGGTCCAGCTGTCCTTCCATCTCTTTGGCGGTCTTCCTACGGGTCGTTTGGATGCTGGTCTTCCGTTTCTAGCGATTTTTGCTATTCTGTCGCCTGTCATACGTAAACCATGTTCATTCCAGAACATTCTCCTCGCGCGGGTCCATCTAACTACGTCCTCCGTCTGGCATTCCCTTCTGATCTCGTCGCTCCTTCTCTGGTCTCTCAATGTGTTCCCCGTTATTGCCCTCAAAACTCGCATCTCGTTTGTCCGTGCCATTCTTTTAGTTTCAGCTGTATCTGCCGCGTATGTCATCACGGGTCTGAAGCACGCTTTATAAATTCTCACTTTACTGGTTGTTGTCATGCAGTTGTTCTTCCAGATGATATTCCTTAGGGCTCCCGCTATTCTGGCTGTCTTATTCATCTGATGTCTTACACTATCTTTTAAGCTCCCATATGGCGATATCGTTACGCCTAGATAGTTAAAGGAGAATACTTGTTCGATGATGTTGTTATTTATCTCCAGCTTACATCGGCGGAGTTCCCTGGCAATTACCATGCTCTTAGTTTTGGGGATCGATATTACCATGTTGAGTTTCAGAGCCTCCCTGTGAAATGCCTGCATCAACCATTGCAGCCCGTCTTCGCTATCCGCAAATAATGTTGCGTCATCTGCATAACACAAGATCTTCAACAATTCGTTCCCCATTCTGTATCCTTGGTTCACTTTTCGTACGTTATGTATTATCCTGTCCATTATCAGATTAAACAACAGTGGGCTAAGACTATCTCCCTGTCTCACCCCTAGGTTGATCTTTACTTTATCGGGTGTGGTTGCTCTTGTCTTGACTGTGGTAATGTTGCCTGTGTTTAGTTGTTTGATCGTCTCTACAATGTTTGGGTGTATTCCTCTGTGCTTCAGTTCGTCCACAACATCCGTCAGTTGTATTCTGTCGAATGCCTTACTCAAGTCTATGAAGCACATGTACGCAGGTTTGTCATATTCAATGGCTTTCTCCATTACTTGTCTGACAACGAATACAGCGTCGACCGTGGAATGATTTTTGCGGAAACCCTGTTGTTCTTCACTTAACGTGGTGTGTTGCAATATATGTTGTCCTAGTATGCGAGTGAACAGTTTCATGGAGGTGTTCAATAATGATATTCCTCTGTAGTTTGCTGAATCTGATGTTTTTCCCTTTTTGAATAGAGGTATTGTTATGCTCAAGTAATTCATAATTTGAAATTTTCAGTGAAAATGGAGTGTTGAACAAGAGCGCAAAAGTGTCCTATTTCACGTCAGTGCTTTTCACCATTTTTATTTCATTTAATCGAAGTGGATGTTTTTTCTACATATTAGTTATAATAAAATCAAGTACACTATATATTCCATATAGTAATACTCCCACACATGTCTATACATCGATAAAACGAGATGGTCGATGTATACTTGTGATAGAATGACGTATTATTCAAAATGTCTTTAGTTCTACTTACTAAAATAAACGGTTTTTTATTCTGAAGTCAATAAATTCCTTTTATATTAATAAGTTGTTGGAATAATTCTTCCGCTCTTGAGAGAAAATCTGAAATTTATTCTTCATTAACTTAACAGCTCGTTAAGTAGGAGAGTCCCACCTCAGAGAACAAGAATAAGATTGAATGAACTGAAATAGATGTCCAACGTTACACAGAAATCCGATATTGAAACAAATGCCGATTGATCTACTTTATCTATATCTAAAAATTTTAATTTTGCCAGCTCCTATTGACTTGACAAGAACTTCATCTTCTTCAACACACCCATCGCTGCCCCAAAAATAAATATCCATCCACCATGTCTTTTGACATACGTCGATAGATCTCTAACGAATCATCATCCATCACCGTCGTTATATAACAAGTTCTTCATTTATATCGGAATTATACAATGCGAAAGACAATTTCTCCGCCTGCATGACCTTCAAGATCTTACGAAGTTTATTGAGGGATCCGAAGTACTTTCTTTTCGATCGTGAGTCGAAGAAAGTGCCGTGTGGGCTAGAGGTGCATTATTGTTAGCCACGAGCGTCTTACTTATATTTCCATCAGTTCGTGATGCTCAATTCCAGATGAGGATCGTAGTTCCTTTTTCGGAATCCATACAGCGTTTTGCGACTTGACGACTGTCATAGTATCATAGTAATTGGTCTGTTTAAATCATAGTTCCTCAATATTTTTTGCCAAGCGCCCACTTCAGAGAATATTTTTTTCCAGCGTCTCCTATTTCTGTTTTACTTACTATCTGACGTCAATTTGAAATACTATAGTGGACAATAATGACTTTATTCATGTTTACATTCAATGTTTTTTGAACAATTTACAGAGGTTCTGATTCCACCATTGCTGATTTAAAGTCAGAAATGAACATTCATTGTTATTATATTATAATTGTAAGATAGGATTTGACTCTTATCACATTTCTAAGTTTGAAATGAAGAACGAACGAAGAATGTTCCAATGGGAGCAATTAAAATGCATACCTAGGTTTGAGGAATATTTTATTAGCATTCAGAAGACATGCATTTATGGCATAACTTGAATTTTATGCTTTTCAAGGATTTCGTTAATATCACGCTCGATTTTACTTGAAAACAACGGTAGGTCTTTGCGTTGCGTAACAGGAAGCCGATTTGTCTTTTTACAGGGTGACAAGAAAATCTTCGGACAAATTTTACTAGGTTCTGGAGCAGAAGTATTTTAGCACAGCCAAATAATTTTTATTCTATTAGATTATCTACACTTTCTTGCACTAGTATGTGGTAAGGTAAGCGTCAATGGGAAATTGTTCGTTTGCTCAATGTGCCTCGACAAACCATTGCAATTTGCCGTTTCAAGGAGCTTGGTCGTCGTCCAGGAAGTGGGAGAAAACGCAATGTCAATACGCCTAGCAATCGTAACATCGTCAAGAAGCGAGTCAATCGAAATCCGAGGGTCTCCATGAGGAAAATAGCCCATGAGACAGGTTTCAACTGTGAATCCGTTCGACAAATGTCCAAAAAGAAGCTCAACCTTAATCCATACAAGCTCCAAAAACTTCAACTTCTCACGGATGAAAACAAGCGCATACGACTCCAAAGGCGCCGCAAACTCCTTAGTCTCGCCGCCAATCAGTAATGGGAGCGCATTCTCTTCACAGATGAGAATTTTTTCACCGTAGAACAATAACACAACCACCAAAACGAAAGAGTCTGGTCCCCAGAGGCTCCCGATACGTCGAATATCGTCAAAATACTCATTTCGTCATGGTCTGGGGCGGAATTTGCACCAGCGGCAAAACATCCTTGGTTTTCGTGGATCAAGGGGTCAAAATCAATCAAGATGTCTACCGTTGCGACATTATCGAGGCCATAGTACTTCCGTGGGCCCAGTAGCACTTCGACGACTCGCATTGGATCTTTCAACAGTACTCCGCTCCGGCTCACAAAGCGAAAATGATGCAAGAATGGTGTAAGACCCGTTTTCTGGGTTTCATCACAACTGCAGAATGGCCGCCCTCCTCGCCGGTTCTCAACCAAGTGGACTACAGCATGTGGTCGAGCTCAGGGTGTTTGCTAAACACCACAAAAGTTTGTAGTCGCTGAAGCAATCCCTGCGGCGGAAATGGACCGATTAACACCCGAAGAGCTGCCCAATGCCGAAAATTTCAAGAAGTGTCTGAAGTTATGTATCGCCGTTATTTTGTTCAATAAAGTTAAATGAAAAAACTTTGGCCGCAATTTTTCTTGTCACCCTGCAGTTATCAACGTTGCTACAGCACGAAAACAATGTTAAGCTGAATATGCAGATGTAAATGCTATCAGAAATCATTGGACAATCGACCATAATCCTAGATTCAGTTGTAAAATTGACGTTTGACGTGGTTCTATCTGTTCTTCTTCTAACTGGGATGATCCTGGTGTTGACATTTGATAAACGGTCAAAACCCAGCCTGGCATGATCATGTTCAAAATATCCTGAAATCTTTCCTTTAAATCTGTGCGAAGGTTTTCCAAGGGTTGACAGTGAATCAACAAATGCAATGATACTGCTTGTAAATTTAGGAAGTTATTTAATTCTCGTCTGCCGATATTTCTTCTGTATAAAGAAGTTTGGATACGAAAGCAGCACTGCCTTAATCAAGTTTCAGTCATCACCTTGTTGTGGGTTGACATCATTGATCAATTTTTACAGGTCTGTCCAATACGCAATACCGTTCTTTGATGATATAAGGTTATCACGCAATTCTGGGTCCTTGTTTTTCTATTACATATCCAAACAGATAAAATAGAGTCAAACAACTCTTGACAGCCAGCACGTCTCTGTGTGAAGCAGCAATTTATTGGCAAAGCAAAGCGGACTGAATAATATGTCATTCAACTAGTTACTTCTGAATTTGAATATCAAAACAGATTTGATCTGTTAGTCTTCTACAATTTTAATTTCAAAAAAATTTTTGTTCAAAAAACTTTTAGAATTAAATTAATGTCTACAATAAGCACCGCTTATATTTGATAGACGTATATATTCAAAACTCAATATACAATGTCAAATGGAATAAATAAACCAACCAATATAAAAAAGGCAATTAAAATTAATAAATAAATATTTGAAGGAGACAAAATTTTGTTTCTGATCTTACCATAGTGAAATCAATTCCTTTTCAAAAACATAAAACACAACTTAAAGATTTCTCAAAAATATAATTTATTTGAAATATTTAATATATTTAAATAAGTTAATTCAAAAATCTCTCAAAACATGTAATATATCTTCAAAAAACAATAATCTCTTCATCGGCCCTAGATAACATTTAAATATCAAAATCAACTAACCATCACTATATCATAACTTACAACTTAACACGCGAACTTGTTCAAAGAGAATAACTTTAAAAAACAGGTTGTCAGTTCGTCACAAAATCACAGAAAACTGTAAGGCATTATTCTATGGTCTTCTTCACGCCATTGACATTCCATAATGAGAATTATTCAAGCCTAAATATAATCATATATTATGTACAAAATAAAATAGAAAAAATCTTTTTACTTGATAGAAGAAATATAACAAAATTTGAATATCAAAACAGATTTAATCTGTTAGTCTTCTACAATTTTAATTTAAAAAAAAATTTCATTCAAAAAGATTTTAGAATTGAATTAATGTAATAAATAATAGAATTAGAATAGAATAGAATAGAATTAGAATTGAATTAATGTAATAATAATAATAAATAATGTAATAAGCACCGCTTATATTTAATAGACGTATATATTCAAAACTCAATATACAATGTCAAATGGAATAAATAAACCCACCAACATGAAAAAGGCAATTAAAATTAATGAATAAATATTTGAAGGAGACAAATTTTTGTTTCTGATCTTACCATAGTGAAACCAATTCCTTTTCAAAAACATAAAACACTACTTAAGGATTTCTCAAAAATATAATTTATTTGAAATATTTAATATATTTAAATATTCAAATAAGTTAATTCAAAACTCTCAAATTTTGTTATATTTCTTCTATCAAGTAAAAAGCCTTTTTCTATTTTATTTTATACATAATATATGATTATATTTAGGCTTGAATAATTCTCATTATGGAATGTCATTGGCGTGAAGAAGACAATAGAATGCCTCACAGTTTTTTGTGATTTTGTGATGAACTGACAACCTGTTTTTTAAAGTAAATCTCTTTGAACAAGTTCACGTGTTAAGTTGTAAGGTATGATATAGTGATGGTTGGTTGATTTTGATATTTAAATGTTATCTAGGGCCGATGAAGAGATTATCCATATTCTAATTGTTTTTTGAAGATATATTACATGTTTTGAGAGATTTTTGAATTAACTTATTTGAATATTTAAATATATTAAATATTTCAAATAAATTATATTTTTGAAAAATCCTTGAGTTGTGTTTTATGTTTTTGAAAAGGAATTGGTTTCACTATGGTAAGATCAGAAACAAAATTTTGTCTCCTTCAAATATTTATTTATTAATTTTAATTGCCTTTTTTATATTGGTTGGTTTATTTATTCCATTTGACATTGTATATTGAGTTTTGAATATATACGTCTATTAAATATAAGCGGAGCTTATTGTAGACATTAATTTAATTCTAAAAGTTTTTTGAATAAAATTTTTTTTGAAATTAAAATTGTAGAAGACTAACAGATTAAATCTGTTTTGATATTCAAATTTTCTTATATTTCTTCTATCAAGTAAAAAGCATAATAATGAATAGTTTTTCAAAGTTATGATTTACTTAGAAAGGTTGAACCTTGACATTTACGAATCAAAAACAATATCATTCAATCATCCGATCAACCCCATTGACATTGACAAGATATCAATCGTTTCTGAATAGTTTGCGTAATACTTATTCTTAACAGATCCCCCCAAAAATAGTCCTCCAAGGTGAAAAAGAGCTTCATCGTTAAAGATGATTTTTCTGGGAAGATGCTCATCTTCGGCCAAGCGATTAGCCCATTGAGCGAAGCGGAAACGCATTGCATGCGTTCAGCCTTCATACCGAAGTCTTTATGCAAAATTATCCTCAGAGAAGAGCGAAAAATATTCAAAAGAGCGAAAAATATTCGATGAAGAGTTGATGTTGATGGATGTTCAGACACACTCTAGGCTACAGCAGCAATGTTTTCAGGTGAGTTCACCGGACGAGAACTTGAACGGGTCGTTTAATCAAATAACGATCCAGTTTTCACAAACAAATTGATCCACAAATTTCTATTGAATTTTCCACGTAACAGTTTGGATAGAAGATTCACTACTTTGGAAATAAGTTTTAGTATTTCCAGTTTGGTTCAAGTTTATTTCAAAATGCAAACTCTAAATGTTTCAGCGTTTATAAACAATTGTACGACCAAATTTACTTACGCCAAGTCAATGCTCTGAAACATTTCAATTTCAAATGTTATTTTGGGAGTAGGCAAGGAATAACCAGCCACAATAATTGAAATATCATACCGTCAATATTTTCTCACTTGTCATACTACGTATAAAAAATATATCAACTCCAAACAAGGCCAAATGGTAGTTTGCGAACACTGCCGCACAAGCTATTCGATAAAAACCGATCCAATAAATTATCGCTGAACGTTTTAACGGCATTCTTCGGAACGTTACTAATTGTAAATGGAAATATCAACCGTTCCTACCAGGTGGCATATATAGATAAAAGAACGATTCAGTTCTTTTCTGGAAAATTTACTGTCGCCTACAAGGTAGAACACACTTATTCAAACAATTCAATTAGGAAGCGTTTTATATGAATCTTTTCCGAGATGCCGATGTTATTAATGAGGAATACCAGATCCATTTGGTTATGATAATGAGCGAAGCGACGCACTGGGGGTTCTGTAAAAGGAAACCGTCCGAAATAGGAACCGTTCTGCAGGCTCCAGATTGTCCTGTTCGCCTTCTCGATGTACCCGAAGGATTTCCTATTCTTCATGAATTTAACATAAGTTTCGACGGTACTGCTTTGTCATAGGTTTTCGGAAGATGACAAAGTGTATAATTTTCAGAAATTTGGTTCATTATTTACAACAAATTATATGACAAATTATTTACAACAAATTACAGTTGTTTACGGCGAGCATCAATATACGGGCTAACTTGCCAAATAATGGATGGACCAGTCCGTTGCTTTGTGATAGTTCATTTTTAATAGGAATGAAATCAAGTCTTCCCAGAATTAGACAATCCTGAAATATTACATCTGGAAGCGAAAGACAAAAAACTTTTATGAGTATAAATAAGTACGTGCGGTTTTTTTCAAAAATTGAAATTGAAACCTTGGTGTTACATTGGACTGTCATTTAAGTTGGGATATTCAATCAGAAGAGCTACATGATGTATCTCGGCAGACGCAATGTTTCTTAACATCATTGCTCTAATGTATATTTCGCACTAGTGCAGTTCATCTTGCAATACGGCATACTCAGTTTGAGCTCTTTGGCAGATGGTTATTACTCTAAGAAAAAGAGAATTCAAAAACGGATTATAAAAATACTGATTACTGATTGTAATGGTCATACATATATCTCCAAAGTGTATTATATTCTAACTGATGCTGATCAATCAGCCTATGATATAAAAGTTTTTGAACCTTTTATTAGTGACCACCGAGCTATCTCGATGGATTTCAATTCTAGATTAGAAATGAATGATACTGTGTCAAAGGTATTGGGTGTTTTTTTTTAGAAGATAGAACTTTCGATGGGGATAACTGTGATTTGACAAAAGGTAGAAGCCATGTTGTTTTGACATTTCTGTTCAGTAAGCATTGACAAATTATCATGGAAAGGTTCACGCCGCAACAACGTTTACAAATTGTTGAAATTTATTTTCAAAATCAGTGTTCCATTCGCCAAACTTATGGAGCACTTCGTGAAATTTATGGTTTACATAATCGTCCATCAGAGCAGCTTATTCGTCGAACTATCGATAGATTTCGGACAACATTTTCTCTACTCGATGCAACAACAAGACAAAGAACAGTACGTACAGAAGAAAATATCGCTGCCGTAAGTCATAGTGTTAATGATCTATTCGTCGACGTTCACAACAAGTTGGACTCTGTGGATCCACCACATGGAAAATTTTGCGCGAAGATCGTGGTCTACACCCATATAAGATCCAACTGGTTCAAGAACTAAAGACCATGATAACCATCGTTTGTTTGCTGATTGGGCCCTATAACAGCTTGAAGTGGATCCACTTTTTTATCGTAAAATTGTGTTTAGTGATGATACTCATTTTTGGTTGAACGGCTATATAAACAAGAGAATTTGCCGTATATGGAGTGAAAACAATCCTCAAGAAGTTCTGCTAATTCCATTGCATCCTGAAAAATGAACTGTATGGTGTGCTTTACACGCTGGAGGCATCATCAGTCCATCTTTCTTTAAAAACGATGCTGAAGCTAATGTTACAGTGAATGGTGCTCGTTACAGATCAATTTTCAATGATTCTTTGTTTCAAAATTTGAATGGTATCGACCCAGAAGTGTTGTGGTTCCAACAAGATGGTGCTACACCTCATGCTGCTACCGTAACAATTGATTTACTGAAAGAAAGATTTGGCGATAACATTATTTCGAGAAATTTTCCAATTAATTGGCCTCCAAGATCATGCGACATAACTCCACTGGATTATTTTCTTTGGAGTTATGTCAAGTCATTGGTTTATGCCGATAAACCAGAAACAATAGACGCTTTGGAAACTAACATAACACATGTTATTGATGAAATAAGCCCTGAATTACTCGAAAAAGTGGTCCAAAATTGGTCTGGTCGAATGGGGTTCCTCAGAGCTAGTCCTGGTGGACATATGTCGGAAATTATCTTTAAAAAATAAATGTCATACAATTGTCTTTCAAATAAAAAAAATTGGTTTCAATCTTAATTTAAATGTGTTTTATTTCAATTTAAAGTTATATCATTCTAAAAAAAACACCCGATAGTTAAAAACTTCAGTCTGCAAAATCTCACTATTATAATTTTATGATTTTCAGGATATTTATGAAACTGATGATATTGACAAATGTTTTGAAGCATTAATTAACAGAATTCGAAGTACATAGTTTTGTTGTCCTCTAATCAGGTTGAACACTAGTAATAATCATGTTAAAGGGTCGATCACCCCGGTAATAAATTTTGCTAAACGGGAGCTTATGAATCTGCATTGGTTACGTTCAAACGTAAAATGCGAAAGTACGTATGGTTCATATAATATAAAAATGCCAAATCGTTCTGTTTCAATGATCAGGAATGCGAAACTGAAATATCATAGTAAACTCATTGATGTGTCGGACAATAAAAACAAAACTGTATGGTAAATGGTGAATACTTTAAGTGGCCGAGGGGCAGAGAAATTAACCCATTGAATTAGTGTCTTCTACATAGTGATGCTGGTGAAATTGCAGAAATTTTTGCTAAATATTTTTCAGCAGATACAGAAAGTAGAATTTTCTGTTATTATGGAGACTCCATATCCTCTTCATGCACCACCTCTTGTATGTTGAATACGACATTTTTTTCTACCAGGTTTTGACATATGAAATAGCTGATATAATAAAAACGTAAAAAAAGAGCACAGGTGCGGATTCAATTTCGGCTAGAATTTTAAAAATGATAAGTTCACATATATGTGAATATATTGCTTAATGCATTAACCTGAGTTCAGGCGTGTTTCCTTCACTCCTCAAAAAAGCCTTAGTTGTCCCAGTTTAAAAACAAAATTATATTCACAGTATCACAAATATCTCTTTTAGATGTTTTTTCCAAGGTATTCGATAGAGGTTTGTTCAATAAAATTATTAAGTACCTAGAAAAATTCAACATACTTGATGCTACCCAGACTGGCTTTCGTTCTGGCCACTCAACTCAAACGGCAACAATTCACTGTGTAGAGTTCGTTTATGAATGCCTTGATAACGGCTTATATGTTGCAGACTTATTTTTCGATCTTTCAAATTCATAATCAATAAATGTTACAACTTGGACTTCCAAGGTGTGTTTTTGGATTGGATCCTCAGCTATCTTGAGGGTAGATCAATGTTTGTCAAAAATCAGAAGTATTCATCTGCTGAGTACGATATAACTTTGGCAGTACCACAAGGACCCGTCCTAGGGCCACTTCTATTTTTACTTTTTATTAATGATATTCTCGATAATTTTCGACGAATGTTCGTCAATTTGTGTAACTGTCTGGGATGTCACAGTATATTATCACTCCCAAAAAAGTTCTGTATTGGCCTATTCGCTGATGATGCTTCAATGACAGTTACGGCGCCTACTTTTGAGGAGCTTCAGATGTTTCTGAGCTTTTAGTACACAGCTTTGTGAACTGGTGTCATGACTTGAATTAAATTATGAAATAAATTCATATAGAGTCTAAATATACACAATATATTCCTTAATTATTTAGCATTTTTGAAATTCTGGTTATTTTTCTTGTCACTTTATTTGGGGTGAATAATTTTTGTTATATTTTGCTGTGTTCGGAGTACAAATGGTTATAGGTTAAACGTAACAACACTTTGATGATTTCTGTTTTATTTTGGATAATTTAAAGCTTACTCAAAGTTTATTCGTTCCAGGTTTTATCTTATGTGGTGAGTTAAATTTTGATGTTGTGATATGTTTGAATCTGAATTCCATACATTTCTGAAGAGGCAGAGAGACCGAAATAGTTATCAAATGTTGGAATTTTTGTTCAATTATTTTTATTTGATCCTTTTTTTTTGAGAATTGTAGATAATTTTGGAATAGTGAATTTTATTGTATTTGTATGTTAAAATACAATACTTATATAGTTTTTGTTAATACTCTTGTATTAATACGTTTCATGTCGAGATGTAAAAAGGTTTTTTCCGAGACATTGAAAAATATTTTATATTGATTATATATAAGGATATCATTTTAATAGTTTTTGTATATAGTTTCAATATATATTGTAGAAGTTAGAACATATAATTCTGAATTTAAAGTCATATTGATGTATTATGAAAACCAAAATCCTTTCCAAAAATGCACAACATAACTTCAAGAACTTTCTTATTTTAAGTTCTTTCAGAAAAACTCCATGCAGCACTTCTTCAAAAAAGCCATTTGGAATTACCACATGGATATCTCGTCAGTCCAACTTCATATCAAAAAAAAATAAAAGTAATCAATAAAAATATATCTTACCCGACTAAAAACACATGTCTTCCTCTACACAAGCTTAGAATATAGTGAATTTAAAAGAAATTAAAACCCTAGGTATTCCATGTTTGTCAAAGAAATTACACGCAATTTGTAAGGTATTTTTAAGGCCTTATGATACTATAGTCCGTCATATGTTTTCAATGGGAGTAAGATCTGGTGAAGCTGCTGGCCATGAAATGGTTGTCACTTGGTATTCTTACATCCAAACTTGAGTATAGGCGGAAGTATGGCATCTTGCATTATCCTGCTGAAAACGCCACCCCTCTGGATATAAATCATGCGACATTTCAAGGAGAAAATCGTTTAGAATGCCTCAATACTTTCTCTATTAATGGTACTATCAACTTTACAGAGATGCGTAGCACCACGCTGCGATATTGCTTCCCAAACCAATATGTTCGTGGGAAATTTAAACGGTAACAGGTTGTTTTGATAGGATTTTTAAATGATTTCCACCAAGTTGGAAACAACTTTCATCGTATATAAAGACATTATTAAAATTATCTTCTTGAAAACGTTGACAAAATTCTATCCTTCGTTCCTTTTGTAAAGATGTCATTATAGGGATTTATTTTTGTTTCCTTGATATGTAGCCTTGCCTTTTCAGTGACATACAGACGGTTTCTCGACATACTTTTATATTTCGTTGGTTTCCAAATCTGTTAGCCAATTTGCAAAATCCTAGGCGCGGATTGTATCGTCCTAAGGCCAATAAAGCGTTTAAATTGTTTCCTTTAATCTTACGCGATCTTCCTGAAACTGGTCTATGCCTCATATCCATGCCATTTTTATTCTCTTTATTGTGTCATATACAGCACTTTTTCCCAATTCAGTCAATTGCACTTACGTTTCGAAAACCTCTATATACAAATATTGTACCTGTTTTCTTTTTTTCTAGTTGCGACAATATTTCATGAATTGTATACCTGTTGAAAATCAACAATATTTGACAAATAGTATTGCCATGCAACTCTGGCCATAGCCGACTATCTGCACAACCTATTTTATACATTACTTTGTCTCAGAATGTTACAAAAAACAAGTATATTAAAATCATGAAAAATAATAAATTCCGGTACTTTCTAGACGGACTATATATTTGAGAATTCTATATGTCTACCCATATAGAAAGATATTCCATCTAAGACATTTTGATTTGATTTTTGGAATATAATGAAATCTCACAGAATAATTCTGTTTAATTATTTAAAATTTATCATCAAATTGTCATCAGTCGAATTTATTCCACTATTAGTTCTGGTGCTGTTGAAACTGTATACCGGCAAATAATTTTGTAATTAATTCATTCTGCATCCGGATAATGAAGCGGCAAAAGTCGGCATCGTTGTATCATTTCAATGAGGAGTCGTCTTACACAATACCGAAATGTGGTCTATTTCTTAGACAGCATGAAAATAACGTGTTTGCAATCTGTTATATATCGATATAATGGCTAACTAATGGCAACTAATGAGAAATTCACGCAGGGGATCTTCAGTTTTAGACCATGACGCTGAAAGTGAAAGGTGTTAGCAATTGAGTGTCAAAAATTTGCACGTAATTATAACTATTATCAGCTTGCATTACTTGTGTGATTGTTACATGTTTTATGATGAACTGGAAAAACTTACCACAGTATCTGTTGACAGATTCAAAAGTTTTATGTATTCTGGATCCACTAGTGGTGGTAAATGTCAGGACGTAATGAAGACAGTAAATATTTGCACAAGAAAAGGTTGAATATAGATACGGATATTCAAATGAATCTTCCTTGGAGAGTACATAATTGTCTAAAAGTAGAGAAAACTGCATTAAATCATCAGAATCACACAATGATAGGAGGACAGTTTGATCATTTAATCCAGCGTTTTTCCGATGCTTTTATCCTTTTCAGTTAATAGGTTTCCTTGCAGTCTTCAAACAAGGGTTGCTTGCAGTAATGATTTCTTCATTTGACTCAATTTTTTTTCTGCCGAGCCATGTCTTTAGGTTTGAGAACAAGAAATATTGTCCATCTTGAAAGAATCCGGAGAAAACAAAGCTCAGTTGCAATTATTTAGTACATATTTTTAATTCTTCAATTAGAAAATTACAACAAACTATTCATATCATTTACTTATACAACCACCATTTAACTATAAACACTTGACTTAACGTCGATAGCTAGATCACCTCCAGAATTTTCGGTGATGGTAGTTCAGAACTGTAAAACTTTATTTCGTGGCGCTACTCGTTCAACTTCAATTTTCATTAGTTCCATATGTTTTCAATGGGACTAAGATCTGGTGAAGCTGCTGGCCTTGAAATGGTTGTCACTTGATGTTCTTGCATCCAAGCTTGAGTAAAGGCCGAAGTATGGGATCTTGCATTATCCTACTGAAAAAGCCACCCATCTAGATATAAAGCACGCGCCGTTTCAAGGAGAATATCGTCTAGAATGCCTCAATACTTTTCACTATTAATGGCACTATCAACTATACAGAGATGCGTAGCACCACGCTGAGATATTGCTTCCCAAACCATTATTTTGGTGGAAGATTTGGAAATTTGAACGGTAACAGGTTATTTTGATAGGATTTTTAAGTGATTTCCACCCAGTTGGAAACAACTCCCATCAGGTATAAAAACATTATTAAAATTATCTTCTTGAAAACGTTGACAAAATTCTATCCTTCGTCCCTTTTGTAAAGGTGCCATTATAGGAATTTTTTGGTTTCCTTGATATGTCAACTTGTCTCTTCAATGACATACGGACGGTTTCTGGGCATACTTTTATATTTTGTTGATTTCCAAATCTGTTAGCGAATTTGCGAAACTTTAGGTGCGGATTGTGTCGTCCTAAGTCCAATAAAGCATTTAAATTGTTTCCTTTAATCTTTCTGAAACTTGTCTATGCCTCATATCCATGCCACTTTTAATCCTCTTTGTTGTCTCATATACCACACTTTTTCCCAGTTCAGTCAATTGCACTAATTTTTTAACGTTTCGGAAACCTTTTCTCTACACATATTTTACCTGTTTTCTTTTTTCTAGTTGCGACATCATTTCGTAAATTTGTATACCTGTTGACAATCAACAATAATTGACAAATAGTGTTGCCATGCAACTTTGGCCAGAGTGGACTATCTGCAAAACCTATTTTATACATTACTTTTATCTTAGAATCTTACAAAAAAGAAGTATATTAAAATTATGAAAAATAATATTATGAATCCCGGATACTTTCTAGACGGAATATAGTTGCAGGAGGCTTAATCGGGAAGAAATGCTGAATGTGATAGCAGTTCATAGCCGCAATGCTTAGAAACACACTAAAGTTTTTATCTTAAAATAGTGCCACTTAGTGCACGCAAATATACATACACAATATACCCCAGAGAGTCAATTCAAGCAAAGAACTGTATTCCTTATTTTTTCTAACTTTACAAACAAAGAAAACCTTCCTCATGCTCAAGTCATAACTAATTACGCCGTGATGCCCATATTAGTATTTTTATTCAAATGAATTAATTCGGCTGATGAACTTTAACAAATATGATTAATTAGGAATATGAGCTATATAACAGACAGTGCATTATATAAGGTGTTTTTTTAGAGTGATACAACATTCGATAGGGATAACTGTGATTTGACACAAGGTAGGCGCCATTTTGTTTTGACATTTCTGTTCAGTAAGCATTGACAAATAATCATGGAAAGACTCACGCCGCAACAGCGTTTACAAATTAGTAAGTGTTAGTCAGTGTTCTATTCGTCAAACTTATAGAGCACATCCTGAAATTTATGGTTTACATAAACGCCCATCAGAGCAGCTTATTCGTCGAACTATCGATAGATTTCGGACAAAATTTTCTCTACTCGATGCAACAATAACGACAAGACAAAGAACTGTACGTACAGAAGAAAATATCGATGCTGAAAGTCATAGTGTTAATAATGGTCCAGATTTGTCTATTCGTCGACGTTCACAACAAGTTGGACTCTGTGCATCCACCACATGGAAAATTTTGCCTTAAAATCTTGGTCTACATCCATACAAGATCCAACTGGTTCAAGAACTAAAGCCACTTGACCATAATAAGCGTCGTTTGTTTGCTGATTGAGCCCTAGAACAGCTTGAAGTTGATTCACTTTTTTATCGTAAAATTGTGTTTAGTGATGAAACTCATTTTTGATTGAACAGCTATGTGAACAAGCAAAATTGCCGTCAATGGAGTGAAAACAATCCTTAAGAAGTTCTGCAGGTTCCATTGCATCCTGAAAAATACACTGTATGGTGTGCTTTACACGCTGGAGGCATCATCGGTCCATATTTCTTTAAAAACGATGCTGGAACTAATGTTACAGTGAATGGTGCTCGTTACAGATCGATGATCAAAGATTATTTGTTTCAAAATTTGAATATCATCGACTCAGAAGTGTTTTGGTTCCAACAAGATGGTGCAACACCTTATGCTGCTACCGTAACAATTGATTTATTGAAAGAAAGATTTGGCGATAACATTATTTCGAGAAATGGTCCAATTAATTGGCCTCCAAGATCATGCGACATAACTCCATTGGATTATTTTCTTTGGGGTTATGTCAAGTCATAAGGCATAATGATGAAAACATTAAATAGCAAATTGCTAGAATCAAATTATAAAACAGTTTCAAATTCTCAATTTTTGTTCGTACAGAAACTCGTCCACTCAATGCACTCCATTCATCACTTCCAACGACTCTCATCATAAAAATAACACTAATTGTGAAACCTTCATCACTTCACCCTTTGCCAATTAAAATCCTTGAAGGTTTTTTAACCCCGCTTAGGGGATTATCCGGAAAAACTCATGCTTATGGAAATCTCCGTATAAATTAGGATCCCTCGGGTATTATGAGCCTTAAAATGCCCTCTGTTGGATAATAGGAGTGGTAGGGAGAGAAGCGTACGCCATCAGCGGCTTCTCATGTCAAGAAGGTGTTATTTCCACAGCTGAGCATAGCTTTTTAATGAATAAATCAGTCTTTTTCGAAACAATCCTTTATGTTACCTCTCTGTATACGTCTAATTACTCCCCTTATTCCAAAATGAATTCCATAAACTATCAATCGACCGATCGCCTCCTTGAAGAAGAGACGAAATGTTCCGAGATGATTGATTATTACGGGACGCCTCGAATAAAGGGCATCTCCGACGCGGTTTCCTCGCAACTATCGTCCTGGCGTAGCTTAATTCGCGCGATTTTATGGTAGTAATCGAGGATTCAAGGATGATGCGAATCAATGGGAATTAATTCGATTGGCGTTTACATGCGGGTTTGTGCAAGATTAGCGCTAATGACTGCGCCGCGTACGGAGATGAAGAAGATGAAGCAACGCTTTTAGCGTTTTACCTTGAAGACGGAAGATTCTTCGCCAGATGGTCGAAGATATCGATTGTCAATTGTTCCGTTCCCAGAAAGTGCTTGATCGATAGAGAATTTACTGTCGCATTGGACTGGATGAAAAAAATTTATAGGCTATTAACCTTGATGAATACTTTAAAATTCTTTATTAACACTGATTTTACTCCGACCTTTTTCAGTATTAAACAAAAAACCGATTTAAATTATTATGTTAAATATACACGAACTATGTTGTAAACTTCTAGAAAAGGTTTTATTTAAAGAATTCACACAGTTTTTATGTTTCACAGTTTATTCAGAATCCTGACTCTTGTTTCGGTCTTTCGACCATCTTCAAAGGAATACAAAAAGTAACTAAACTTAAAACTGAAAAAAGGTTTTTTTATTACACTTAGGACATCTGTGTATTTTTATGGCGCATGGAAATAACAGCATCCAATATAGGGGTGTTCCCAAAGAGTATTTTGGAATTTGTTAAATTCTCCTTTTTCTCAATAGCTTTTTGATTGAAAAAATCTCCAAATAGTCCATCAATTTGCCCTTTTTAACAGTATATAGTTAAGTAACATCTTTCTCGTTGAAAAAATGATTATATGTTCTGCAAAACCGGTTGATATCTAGTTTTTCAAAATAGACGTCCTATGTTCTTTGATTCTACGTTGTAAACATCGATCCCCGATACCAAAAAGTTGAGTTTCGTTTCTTTATTGTTTACCAACATCTTAGCTAAATTATTTCTGTTTATTGCTAAAGAATTAATTCCCATTTTATGAATACCATTAGAGATCCTACTGCGCAACATTTTGTATAAGCCATTGAAAACCATATTTTTTCTTTTCTTCATAAGGATCATTCATAATGATATAATTTATTTTTAAATATTGTGGTAAGTTTTCTTTTTAATCATTTTGTCAATGATTTCATTTCTATAGTCATTGTTCACAGCTATAGTTTTAATTGTATTGGCTTCTTTTCGGAAATTGACTTTGTTCAACGAGACGCTCAAAAGTATGTAAATGAAACTATGGAATGTTGACATTTTAATTTCCCATGACTGATTGGACAGTCAACTAATCTGAAGATGGAATAGTTAATTCCCAAAACTCGAGTCACAATTAAATGTGAAAATATCAATTTATTGGTAGTAAAACGGTAATTTACAACAACTTGTTTCAATTTTCAATAAAATAATAAGAAACGGGTTTTTACTTGATAGAAGGATTATTACAAAATTTGAATATCAAAACAGATTTAATCTGTTAGTCTTCTACAATTTTAATTTCAAAAAATGTATTCAAGAAACTTTAAGAATTAAATTACTTCTCTCTCTCTCTCTTATAAATTTTGTGTGATTTTTTTGTGAGCATATAACATAGACTACCTTGGATATTAGATATACCAAGTTGAATGTTCAACAAATCACATATTTCCAGAGACCGCATTTGGTAAGTCTATTTATTGTTAATTGATTTTATTATTTTTTATATATATAGTTGAACTGGTCTTATCTGAATTCTAATTATTTTTTGAAGATGTGCTACATATTTCGAGAACATTTGAAGCAATTTATTTAAATATATTAAATATTTCAAATAACTTGGTTTTTGAGAAGTTCTTAAAATTATTTTGTATATTTTTGAGAAAGATTTAGTTTTCATAAATATAAGATCAGAAAACAATGCATTTTTTAACAAACAGGACTCGTACGTTTGTCTGAAGAGTTCAGTACGCATGCCTGGAACGAAACAAAAAATATTCATTTATTTATTAATTTTAATTGACAATTTATATTCGTTGGGTTTTCTTAATTCGATTTGATATTGTATAATAAGTTTCGATTTTATACGTCTATTAAATATAAGCAGTGCTTAGGAAGACATTAATTTAATTCTTAAAGTTTCTTGAATAAATTTTTTGAAATTAAAATTGTAGAAGACAGATTAAATCTGTTTTGATATTCAAATTTTTTAATTTTTATCAACTACCAAATAGTAACGGCTGAAACAGTTCAGTATCTGATATTAAAGATATTGGAAAAGCCTTTTTATTACCAATTGACTTTTTTCGGTAAATGAAAGAAATCCTAAAATCAATTATTTTTCACGATTGAAAATAATCAACTCACGTGAAAGGTGTTATATAGTATCATTTGTTATATAAATCCATTATGTTGAGTTCTTATAATACAAAATTATCGTCAACATTATTTCCATCAGACGCCAAATAAAGATTCGAGCTAAAATTCCATTTCAACCTCTCTATTTCCGGTATCGTAGCTATTAGATTCTAAATTGATTCACTTTCATCCTAATTCCCCTTTCTATGACTCGATCATGAACTTACGATCAAGCAAAAATTACCCGTTATCGATATTTGAACCCTACCGGCCATCGTGACTGGGACAGTCGATTCTCGTCACGACAAAAACTATGGTTGGAAAAATTCGAGGATGTGAGTTTCGTCTATTTTTTATGTCACGTAAGAGACGTGGAAGATAACCCTAAGCTCTCTACTTTTCATAAAAAAACATTGATAATATTTCAGTATATATTCGGGTTTGTCGCTTAGTCGGACGTTGAAATCTCTACACGTGGATTTCGGTCTTGCCTGGCATATCGGTCTTTGATTGCTTTAGGATTTCAAAGTGGAATTCAGGTAACACTGTTAAATAAGACAAATGTATCATACGATAGTGTTTTGTAGGTTAAGTTAATACAGATTAACATCGAATTAAATGGAGTACCGGCGGATATGTTATCCAAACATCGGAGAAGCAGGGTGAAGAAAGGAAAGATCGACCACTTTTTCATGAAAATTAAGTTGATTTCTTCACAGATCAAAGAACAAATCTGCAATTTTTTACATAAAATAACGAAACTTTGATACACATTTTGGAACAATTTGCAAAATAATTCAGCTATTACCTTTGTGAAAACTTTTTGGACTACTCAGTAGAGTTATTCTCCTATATTTTGGCTCTTTTGTGTCTCATTTTTTGCATTACGGTATTGTTATGGCTGTCCGCCATTCTTCTGGGTTTTTTTTAATGAATTTATTAAAAAGCTTTGTTATTTCGATAGCTATGCCTTTACCTCCATACTTGATCATTTCGTTGCTGATATCATAAAAACCTGGGCCTTTTCTGTTTTCAACTTGCTTATTGTTTCCATCACTTCAACCGTTGTTATTTCAATCTGAGATGCTAGTTGTCGATGGAGAAGGTTCTCCTTCTTGATCTTAGATCATTTCTGTTCCAGTCTGATCTTGGTATGTCTTCTGAAACTATGGAATCAATTCTTCTGCGCTGATGTATCTCTTCCACACTTTTTTCTTCCTTCCATACAGATCGTGCTCCATTTCTTTGGTGAAAGAAGTGTTTGTAATAAAACTATCACCAATAGCTATCATATAATATCCATTTTGTTGAAAAACGTCGAGCTTTCAATCTCGAAATGGTTAGATTCCTGGAGAGCAAGATCTCATCAGTGACAAGCATTATGATTTTCGCAAACACCGATCAACAGGTGACCTCCTTAGCTATGTGACACAAGTGTGGACAAGGACTTTTGAGCGCTTATGAAGATCTAGCTCAGTTACTCTGGCATTCGATTATGTCTGGCTTAAGGCTCTTCTGAATAAGCTATCTTCGTATGATATTCCTGGGAGTCTCTGCGATTGGATGAAGAGTTTCCTCACCAGCAGAAAAATTCATGGTTTCAACGTGAACGCTGGAGTGCCCCAAGGCTCAGTTTTGTCGCCCACCCTCTTCCTGATCCACATTAACGATCTTCTTAGTACGACCGAGAATCACATTGAGCTTTGTGGATAATAGCACTCTGATGTCTCATTTCACCAGATAAACTTTTGAGCACTGCCGAGTCTCACCTTAATAGCTGCCAGCAAATCGATTCCTTGAACGTAGATCTTAAAAATATAAACGAATAGGGTCAACAGGATTTTGTGCAATTCATTGCAACCCAAACAACAACGTTGTTTCCAAGAACAGGTGCCAAAAAAATTAACTTCTCTTCATTCCTATCATAAAATGCTGTACCACTACGAAAAAGGATGGAACCATAGAAAAACTTTAAATTTAGCATTCAGATGTAATATAACGACAAGAAGGCTAACGCAAATTTTCGTGAGGATCGTAGGTCAAATGACAAGAGCCCAAAACCTCCTTGCTTTACGTCAGTGTTTTCCTGGAATTATTTTGTTTGCATTCTCTTCGATATTTTGTCAACTCGAAATTGATGCGAATTCTATTAAGATGAAATACTCAATAAAGGATGGGCCATCTGGAGTATACATTTTGAATAAGAAGTTATTTCTAGTCTGGCAACACTTTTGGGTGGTGAATCTTCTATACAAACTGTTAGAAATTTACGTGGAAAATTGAATAGAAATAAAGTGCCTTCACGGCAATTTGTGGAACAATTTGTTGGTGAAAACTGGATCGTAATTTGATAAAACAGCACGTTCATGTTCTCGTTCAGTGAGCACACTTGAAATCATTGCTGTTCTAGCCCAGAATATGCCTGAATATCCATCAACATCAACTCGTTATCATGCTCGAAAAGTGAACATTTCTTGCGTTTCTCTGAGGAAAATTTTGCATAAAGACCTCGGTATAATCGCTAACAAAGTTCAACTAGTGCAGGAAGTGAAGCCTCGATACCATCCGATGCGTTTCCGCTTTGCTGAATAGGTTAATGGTCGCATGGTCGAAGATGAATATTTTCCTAGAAAAATCAGGATTAGCGATCAAGCTGATTTGACTCCGCTGGACTATTTTTTGTGGAGATCCGTTAAGGATAAATGTTACGCTAACAATTCAGAAACGATCGATGAATGAAAACACGAAATCGAATGTGACATTCATGAGATTGAGCCCTAAAGAATCGACAATGTACTGATAAATTTCGTTGATAGAAAGGAGTACTGCATGGCCAGTCGTGGCGGTCATTTGCATGATATTGCTTTTCAGTCCATGCCAAGTTTCATCCTTTCTAATGAATTCATATCTTTGAGAATATATCTATAGGTTTTTTTATAGTCGATCAAATATCGGGTGTTTTTTTAGAGTGATAGAACTTTAAATTGAAATAAAACATATTTAAAATAAGATTGAAGCAATTTTTTTTATTTGAAAGATAATTTCACGACATTTATGTTTTAAAAAGAATTTCCGGCATATGCCCACCACGACTAGCTCTGAGGAACTGCATTCGACCAGACCAATTTTAAACCACTTTTTCGAGTAACTCAGGCCTTCTTTCATTAATAACACGATTTATGTTGGCTTCCAAAGCGTCTATTGTTTCTGGTTCATCAGCATATACCTGGACATATCCCCAAAGAAAATAATCCAGTGAAGTTATGTCGCATGATCTTGGAGGCCAATTAATTCGACCATTTCCCGAAATAATTTTATCGCCAAATCTTTCTTCCGATAAATCAATTGTTACGGTAGCAGCATGAGGTGGAGCACCATCTAGTTGGAACTAAAACACTTCTGGGTCGATACCATTCAAATTTTGAAACAAATAATCATTGATCATCGATCTGTAACGAGCACCATTCACTATAACATTAGCTCCAGCATCGTTTTTGATGAAATATGGACCGTTGATGCCTCCAGCGTGTAAAGCACACCATACTGTGCATTTTTCAGGACACAATGGAACCTGCAGAACATCTTGAGTATTGTTTTCACTCCATATACGGCAATTTTTGTTAACCTAACCGTTCAACCATAAATGAGCTTCATCACTAAACACAATTTTACGATAAAAAAGAGGATCAACTTCAAGCTGTTGTAGGGCCCAATCAGCAGACAAACGACGCTTATTATGATCCAATGGCTTTAGTTCTTGAACCAGTTGGATTTTGTATGGTGTATACCAAGATCTTTATGCAAAATTTTCCATGTGGTGGATGCACAGAGTCCAACATGTTGTGAACGTCGACGAATAGACAAATATGGATCATCATCAACACTATGACTTACAGCAGCGATATTTTCTTCTGTACGTACAGTTCCTTGTCTTTTTGCTGTTGTATCATCGAATAAAGAAAATGTTGTCCGAAGTCTATCGATAGTTCGACGAATAAGCTGCTCTGATGGACGATTGTGTAAAACGTAAATTTCACGAAGTGCTCTATAAGTTTGGCGAATAGAACACTGATTTTGAAAATAAATTTTATTAATTTGTAAACGTTGTTGCGACGTGAGTCTTTCCATGATAATTTGTCAATGCTTACTTAACAGAAATGTCAAAACAACATGGCTTCTACCTTCTGTCAAATCACAGTTATTCCTATCGAAAGTTCTATCACTCTAAAAAAACACCCGATATATACAAATATTAAATGGCTCACTCCTTATGAACAAGAGCGCAAACGCTTCTGGCTTTACATCAGAGACTTTCTTGAAGCTTTTTGTTTGCATTCTTTCGTTATTTTGTTATCTCGAAGTAAATGCAAATTCTGTTTAAATAGACTATCTAATGAACGTCGGAAAGAAATTAGGAATTTGAGATATTCCTTCCCGCAAATCAATATAGAGACATTATCTATTAGATGCTTAAATTAACGAAGGTACACATTGAACACAATCAATTTCATCACATTTCAGGCTAATTGGATTTCCAAGGTGAGAAACTCAATATTTCAGTAACCTTTCTTGAGCCATCATTCGAATAAATGAATCACTCATAGTGAATGATCCGCACCGAATCATCATATAATTTTAAGTACCGTAAATACTAATATGGAAAGTAACGAAAAGTCAAAAAACAAGAAATTTCAATATGTTTATAGATTAAACGTTATAGATCAACAAGGCGTTAAGTCATGAATATTCCCTAAAGCGAGTTGCGATTATTAATGCCAAATAATTGGTGTCCAGATATCTGTAAGAGATTGTTTAATTGTATGTGAACACGAGCTTAACTCAAATCCCTCGCCATAATGACCTGATTTCCTGGAATCAAAAGCAGCCGAGATAAGATCTTGAATCTAGACGATTCAGGCAAATATGAACAATCTAATGAATATGCAACTTTTTAATGAATACCGACATTATTGAAATAAGTTGAATAGTGAGGGAATTTTTGTGTTCTTCTTTGGCAATTGTAAATAAGAAGTAATATACCAAAATATCAAAAAGTTATCGGAATTTAATGGGGACAATGGAATACAAGATATTCAAATAATAGGTTGGAAGAACAAATCCACTATTTTTGCCTAAACTCAAACTTTATTCAACATGTTTCGAATTGTCCAATTTCTGTTAAATATGCACCATTTTGTTCTATAATTTGTTGCAATTTTAGAGGTAACTTCATAATGCCCCTCTCATAGAAATCTTGATCCTTAAAAAAATAATAATAATAAAAATGAATATTGCAGAAGACTTTCGACAACTGCGACTTTAAATTCCCGATCAAGAGACATTACACTGATTAAGATGATATCACACACGACAAATGAGAAATACCACAGATTAATACACTTAGGTACTCCCAATTGGTACCAACTTGTTTCATTTGTAATGTTGAAGTTTATTATCCATTGGTTTTCATGTTGATGTGTTCTGGTCCTCAGTGAATATACATTTTTTAATTTTTCTTTACAGTTTAGAATGAAACATTTTAATTTTACTAACGGTAAACAGTTGTCACCTCTTCGAAAGCGGAAAACTCTAGTAATCGATTTTCACAAACTTTTCCTTGTACCAATTTTTTATTATTCAGGAAGTTTTGCAATGCGAGAAAAAGGTGGTAATCGCTTGGTGCCAGGTCCGGACTATATGGATGCATAAAACCGTAAGGTTATCAAGAAGTGCGCCATGGGAAAAGAGGGTAGTTCTATCGGACACCAATAACAAGATCCTAATTAAAACATAGTATTTTCTGAAAGGTTAAATTTCACGGAAATCTTTCTCCGAATAAAACTCCAGGGGATTTTCCATATTCCTGATATCCCTATTGGATATCTTCAATATATTATATTATTTCTTCAACTATGTCGATGAATTCTAGGAATTCAAAACGATCTTGCTCAAAATCATTCATATCACTTTTTCTACCACGAATCAAGATTGGTTTGTAATTCCTGCATTTTTATCTTTTCTATGGATATTTTTATGAAAGTGTGGTTATAATACATAGTGTATATGAATAGTTGTAAAAATTAGGAGGTGATTCCTTGTCAAACAATAGGGTGGGTCTTTCATATAAACTTAATTTTTTAGCTTAGTTACAGCCTCTTGAAGATGGCGCCCGAAAAACAGTTTTTAATTTTTTTCTTGAAAATCGAAAACTGACAAGAATAAAAATTAAGTAGACCTTTCATACGGGCAAGAGAGCACTCAAGAAAATTTTTGGTGATGTCTATGATTGCAAGGAAAAGCCACCCCTAAACCTTGTTTCCCAAGAAACTTTTTTAACTATTCATATATTACAATAACAAGATTTGTTTTGAAAAGCTTGATCTACTCTTTACAAATAAGGTTTCTTAACATTTCATGTTAAAATATACAGTTTTTGAGGAAAAATATAATTTATCAACAGATAATACGCCTGAGTCGTAGAGGATCGAATTATTTACAACCTTAAATTTATCCATTAGACGGATATCAAGTTGACATTTTTATTGAGAACTGATACAAATATTGAATTAATGTACAAAACAAACAATTTCAAACTTTTCACCAATTAAATATCAAAATTTGAATATTAAAACAAATTAATATATGTTTATCTTCTACAATTTTAATTTAAAAAATTTTATTCAAAAAACTTTTAGAATTAAATTAATGTCTAAAACAAGCACCGCTTATATTTAATAGACGTATATAATCTAAACTCAATATACAATGTCAAATGGAATAAATAAACCAAAAGATACACGAAAGTCCCTAAAATTAATAAATAAATATTTAAAGGAGACAAAATTTGTTTCTGGTCTTGCCATCAAAACGCCATTTGTATCTTAAAAACATGAACACACTTAAAGGACCTCTCAAAGAATATAATTTATTTGCGGTGCTTGTTATAGACATTAATTTAATTCTAAAAGTTTTTTGAATAAAATTTTTTAAATTAAAATTGTAGAAGATAAACATATATTAATTTGTTTTAATATTCAAATTTTGTTATATTTCTTCTATCAAGTAAAAGGCCTTTCTATTTTATTTTAAATTAAATATCATGTTAAATAGGTAGAAGGAACACGCCGAAAGGCCAAAATGCAATACATCACAAATAAGAGAAAAGAAATATTCATCGATTGAAACCAACAAATCATTGATCATCGATCTGTAATGAGCACCATTCACTGTAACATTAGCTCCAGCATTGTTTTTGATGAAATATGGACCGTTGATGCCTCCAGCGTGTAAAGCACAACATACAGTGCCTTTTTCAGAATGCAATGGAACCTGCAGAACTTCTTGAGGATTTTTTTCACTCCATATACGGCAATTTTGCTTGTTTACATCGCCGTTCAACCAAAAATGAGCTTCATCACTAAACAATATTTTACGATAAAAAAGTGGATCAACTTCAAGCTGTTGTAGGACCCAATCAGCAAACAAACGACGCTTATTATGGTCAAGTGGCTTTAGTTCTTGAACCAGTTGGATCTTGTATGGGTGTAGACCAAGATCTTTATGCAAAATTTTGCATGTGGTGGATGCACAGAGTCCAACTTGTTGTGAACGTCGACGAATAGACAAATCTGGATCATCATAAACACTATGACTTACAGCAGCGATATTTTCTTTTGTACGTACAGTTATTTGTCTTGTTGTTGTTGTTGCATCGAGTAGAGAAAATGTTGTCCGAAATCTATCGATACTTCAACGAATAAACTGCTCTGATGAACGATTATGTAAACCATAAATATCACGAAGTGCTCTATAATTTTGGCGAATAGAACACTGATTTTGAAAATAAATTTCAACAATTTTTAAACGTTGTTGCGGCGTGGGTCTTTCCATGATAATTAGTCAATGCTTACTGAACAGAAATGTCAAAACAAAATGGTTTCTATCTTCTGTCAAATCACAGTTATCCCTATCGAAAGTTCTATCACTGTAAAAAAAAACACCCGATACATATAAAATGATCATTTAACTTTGTTTGAGTATCCTCTACTCATTCGAATCTTCGAATAGATCAAAAGTTATTTTGAAAAAATGGAAAAAATTGTGTACCTTCTTTATGAAGAAAAATGAGCTGAAAATTTCCTGGAAATCAACTTAACTGAGAAATCTATAATTTGATATGGATTAGCTGCTAATCTTTATGCCAGTGAAGATAATTGTCAATTTTTTCTGCAATGGAATTAACTCTGGTAGCCGGATAAAATTAATTAGCCCATTGTTCCTCTTGAATTTTTTGTTATTTTTGTCCCAAACAAAAAATTAATTCGCATTAGAATGTAAAGAACTGAAACCGCTCCTGAAACGTAACACACTCCATTTCAGTGAATTTTTCAATATGGAACATCTGTTCGAGTTGTCGTGCCTGAAAATAAATCAGAAAACGAGTACGGTAATTCCTCTATCCATCATAATTACACGGTAATACTCAACACCTCGTTCGAAACACCAGAAACTGAATGGTCGGCTTGAACCGTGATTTCTACATGACCCAGAATTGCACATAATCTACCTATCTCGACCACAACTTGTGCTATATTCCCAGCATACATTCAATTTATTCAATATTTTTATAACTGTTGAATGTCAAGCATAAGATGAGTCAACATTTCGAAATGATATATCAGCAGGTTTTTCGAAAAAAAATTGAGGATATTCAGCATCATCTTACAGGGTTTGCTTGTATGATGAATTATGAAATTAGAGGCTATCTTCGGATTGCGTTCATTAGTATTATAGTAAGTGGTGAGCCATTTAAAATTTGCATTTTTGATTGGCTATAAATAAAAAACTAATGAATTTTTTTCAAAGTTATAAGTTTATTACAAAGGTTGACCCTTGACGTTTACGAATGACCGCCAATTATTGAGTACATTGTTGATTGTTTAGGGCGCAATCTCATGAATGGTTATTTCGATTTCGTGTTTCAACGCATCGTGAATTCTACCGGTTAGGTTACTGGCATGTAAGCGTGGCTCTTTCACCAAGTGACTGCTCAGCAGTCTCCACAATCTGCCCAGAAAGCAGACAGTGTGATAAGGATACGCCTTATCATCGCACATTAGCGAGAACCACTCCAAAGAGTTGAACTCACCAAGCTTCTATTTTCGGCTTCAGTCTGAGAACCTACACTATGACTGGTAGCAGCGAAGCACTATCCAACCTCTACTGGCTCTGCAGTGTCAGTACCCAGTTGTTTGTGATGCAACTCACACGCCGAGGGGGCTTCTTATTCACCTACCCGAACGCAGTCTTATGAACCAAGATAGTCTCAAGAATTGATGCCTCAATTGATCCTGGTACGAGCGCCGCCAATTCAGCCTGTACGTCAAGACCGACCAACCCCTGTGAAGTCTTTCAATTGATCCTGGCTTCAAGCACCAGCGGTCTAACCGTATCGTCGAGATCCACAAACCCCAGAAACGTCTTGCAATGGATCATGGTTCAGGAAGAAGCTGGTCGAACCGTCAAGTCCCGCTAAACCCTGAAGCACTACTCAAAATATCCTGAACATGAGTTTTTGCGAACAGATAGAAGGAATACCCTTCTAGTCCAGTTTGCGGACTTTCAACCACTGCCCCCTCGAGTCTAACACCAATTGGGTGGCCAGGTTGTACGAATATTTCCCGAGGGCCTCCACCGTCCCGAGGTAATGCAGTATGCTACATAACGCACTCAGACATTGAACAGAAACATCCGGAGATTTTCTACAATAGGGTAGAGAACGTTAGTTTTAAGGCTGAAACCCTGTGCTGTGATAGACACCCTTGTCACTGAGTTGAATAACGCTGCTCAGCCCTCCCTTTCATCTTTACGGTGAAACTAGGGCCCCATTCGGTTGAACTTCCACCACACGGGTCCAGTGATTGGCGCGAGTGACATTGTTTTAGCCATCAAGACGCATTACGTTAGACACCAAGACTTAATCCTCCATTCCACCTGGATGAATCTAGGATCCTAGTCAAAATAAGCGCCACCAGCACGTCAATCTACAATGTCATGGAAGGCGTGTTTCAAGGCATCACGTGAATTCTACCAGTTAGAGCATTGGCATGTGAGCCTAGCTCTTTTACCAAGTGACTAGTTAGCAGTCTCCACAGTCTGCCCCAAGAGGCATAAAGTGAAAGGTTAAGCCTTAACATCGCGCGTGGCGAGAACCCCTCCGAAGAGATGAAACCACCAGCTTCCAGTTTGGGCTTCAGTTCGAAAACCTACAACCGTCTGACTGGTAGCAATGAAGCACTATCCAACCTCTACTGGCTCTGCATAGTCATTACCCGAGTTGATTGGGACGCAACTCACACGCCGAAAGGGCTTCTTATCCATCCCCGAATGCAGTCTCATGAACTAAGATAATCTGAAGATTGATGCCTCAATTAATCCTGGTACGAGTACCGTCGATCCGGCCTGTACGTCAAGACCCGCGAACCCTTGTGAAGTCTTTCAATTGATCCTGGCGTCGAGCACTAACAGACTAGCCGTATCGTCGAGAGCCAGAAACCTCAGAAACGTCTCACAATTGATCCAGATTCAGGACGAGGCCGGTCGAATCGTCCCGCTAAACCATGAAGCATTTCATGAGAATATTTATTTATTTATTTACATAAACGGGAATCCCAACAGGAAACCCAATTACATGGATTAACTAAATAATACAAAAATTCAAACATGATGTGAACTTTATCGTAAACACTTTCAAATTTCATCTGCAAAAAACCTCGACAAAAAAAACTAAAATACATTCAGTAATTCCTACACAAATATTGACCTAGTTTTCTCCTGAACATATCATTGATAAATTGAAGATTTCCATGTTATAAAGATGGCAATTATAAAAGCGCATCAATTTCAAAAAAATTGAGTGATAAAACGAGGATGTACGGGCTCTAGGTATATGAAACAGGTCTCGGCGAAAACCAGTGAAAACGCGGACATTAAAAAAAAATTCATTGATCAATGGAAAATCGAAGTGGGCATTTGCAATTCGGTATAACAGAGTTTGATCAAGAATTATTCTATGTTCTAAGCTTATATTATACAATCTGAGTCTTGCGTTGTAAGGACACTCAACCAGTCGATTTCCGAATCTATAATTCAGGGTCTTGGTGAATTTTCTTTGAACTCTCTCTATTCGATCAATATATTTATAATAAAAAGGATTCCAAATCGGTGTGGCATATTCCAGGACCACGCACCAATGAAAAGTACAAAACTTTCAGGAATATTGAATTGAATCAGTCCTTACTTGGTGAAAATCCATTTCAAATAATATTTAATTAATGTTATTCTGATTTTCATAATTTTTATTGTTATGTTTACAATAATTGTTTGGCTATCACAGTAGCATGATCAGGCAGGTTTACATTTTGAATAACTAGTCCTACTCAAGACAAGCGCCCCCAGTTTCAAGACATCAATCGCTTCTAGATGGTTAGGTTAGGTGAGGTCTTTATGCAATATTCTTCTCAGAGAAATGCGAGAAATTCTTGAGCACGATGACGAGTTGATGGTCAGCCACATTCTGGGCTACAGCAGCAATGTTTTCAGGTACTCTCACTGGACGAGAACGTGAACGAGTTGTTTTATTAACGATCCAGTTTCACGAACTCGCTTCACCAATTGATCTATAAATTCCACTTCATCTTTATTGAATTTTCCACGTGAATTTCGAAGAGTTTGGATAGTAGATTCACCACTCTGTAAATATAATAGCTTTTTAATTTTATCCACTTTTGTTCAAGCGTAAATCAACCCATTTCGTTCATTTCGAATATAAAAGTGACTTTCTGTCAAAACAAGTGTTGCCTGACTCCAAATAACTACTATCTCTATATACAAACTCTAAATGGCCAACTCTTTAATAATGTCCAACCGGTCACACCATCCGTAAACACTCTAACTTTACGACGCAAAAATCTAGAGACTTGAAACTCTAGGGTAAGCTTTAGTGTCCAAACATCTCGGTTTAATCTGTTTATGGATGAAATCGGTCCAATGGTTCCGCAGTTATTTTATTTGAATTTTTTTCATTACTTTTCCTTAAGTCCCGAAACTTCAGATCCGATAAAATTTAAATTTCGTATTTAGGTGTACAATGATAATGCAAAGATATTAATTAAAACAAATTGTAGAAATTACTATGTTTTACTACCAATAAAAATATATTTTACACATTTTCTTGTGACTCGAGTTTCGGCAAATGAACTATCCCATCATCAGGCAACTGAAGACCTAACAGTGGTACAGAGGTATTTAAACAAAAGTGATAAATATTTTGAATATTTCAATAGATAACACCTAATAGTGGTACAGAGGTTTACAAGCGGAACGTGATAAAAACCCGGTTAAGAAAAAAGTGGCTTCTAACAGATATCGGAATGTCGGCAATCGACAAAGAAGATTGTTAAACAGATGGTACCCATTCAAATATCTCAAATAATTTTTGGGGTTACATAGCTCCGTACAGTCATTCATTATTTTTACGTTATTGTCGTTACGTCCTGTTTGTCCTATATATTTATTACTGCAAGTAGAACAAGATAACTCATAAACTCCTGATTTGTGTATGTTTGAAGTAGGGTCGATGATAACTTGTTTTTCGTTTTGAAGGCAATATTGACATCTAATTTTGAAAAACTATTGGCCACTTTTTGACTTATGCTACCAATATTGCCTTCAAAACGCAAAACAAGTTATCATCGGTATTTTTTAACGCAAAGGACCCTACTCCAAACATACACAAATCAGGAGTTTATGAGTTATCTTGTTCTACGTGCAGTAATAAATATATAGGACAAACAGGACGTTCCTTCAAGACGAGGTTCAACGAACATAAAATGAGTTTCATAAAAAATAAACAGAATTATACTTTTGCCACTCATTGTCTAGAAAACGGTCATTCCTTTCCCACAATAGATAATCTTAAAATTTTACATGTAGAATCAAAAGGGAAGAAACTCGATTATCTAGAATCTGTTGAAATTTTTGAATTAGTTCACAATAACAATAATGTAAAAATAATGAATGACTGTACGGAGCTATGTAAATCGAAAATATTTGAGATATTCAAAAAGTAACATCTGTTTAAAACCTTTTTCAACGAACATAAAATTAATTTAATGAAAAGTAAACAAAAATTCAACTTTCGCTACTCATTCTTTAGAAATTAGTAATTCCTTTCGACAAAAGAAAATCTTAAGAGAAAATTTTACATGTAGATTCAAATTAAAAGAAACTATTAAAATTTTCAAATTCGTTCACAATAAAAATAATTTAAAAAATAATGAATGGCTGTGTGGAGCTATGTAAATCCAAATATTTGAGATGTACAACAAAATAACGTGAAGATAATGAATAACTGTACGGAGCTATGTAACCCCAAAAAATTATTTGAGATATTTGGGTACCATCTGTTTAATAACCTTCTTTGTCGATTGCCGACATTCCGATATCTGTTAGAAGGCCCCTCTTTTTTAACCGGGTTTTTATCACGTTCCGCTTGTATACCTCTGTACCACTATTAGGTGTTATCTATTGAAATATTCAAAACATTTATCACTTTTGTTTAAATACCTCTGTACCACTGTTAGGTCTTCAGTTGTCTGATGATGGGATAGTTCATTTCCCGAAACTCGAGTCACAAGAAAATGTGTAAAATATATTTTTATTGGTAGTCAAACATAGTAATTTCTACAATTTGTTTTAATTATGATCAACTACTTAATAGTAACGGCTGAAACAATTCAGTATGCAAAGATATGTTCCAAACTTCGTAATGATTGGCAATTTCTGAATGAAAAGAACTAGAGAGTATGTGTAGGTTTGGAGTCTAAATATAATATATCAATCGTTAAATGAATCGAGTATGCGGTTGGCTCTAGGTGAAACATAACAATTTTATTTGAAAAAAAATTCACATATAATAGTTTTTATGTTTCACAGTTTATTCAGACTCCTGACACGTGTAATCGATCTTTCGACCATCTTCAAAGGAGTACAAGAGGTGACTAAACTTAAAATTGAAAAAGTTCTTTTTTTACACTTAGGGCATCTGTGTATTTTTGTGGCGCATGGAAATAACAGCATTCAATAAAGGGGTGTTCCCTGAAAGTATTTTGGAATTTGTTAGGTTCTCTTTTTTCTCAATGGTTTTTATGATTGAATTTCCTAATAGTCCATCAAATTACTCTTTTGAAAATTATATAGTAAAGTGAAATTTTTCTCATCAAAAAATGAATTCGTCATTTTTAGAAAACCTACCACTACTGAAAATGTCAACATTCCATAGTTTCATTCATAGACTTTAGCATCCCATTGAACGAAGTCAATTTCTGAAAATAAGTCAACATAATTAAAACTATAGCGGTGAACAATGGCTATAGAACTGAAATCATTGAGAAAATAATTAAAAAGAAAACATACCACAATATTTTAAAAAAAATTATATCAATATACAGGGAGTATATGAATAGTTGCGAAAAAATTTGGGGAGTGATTACTTGTCAAAAAATAGGGTGAGTCTTTCCTATAAACTTTATTTTTTGAGCCCCCAGTGCTTAGTTACAGCCCCCTAAAGATGGCGCGCGAAAAACAGTTTTTAATTTTTTTCTTAAAAACCAAAAAACTGACAAGAATAAAATAAAGCAGACATTTTATGTGAGCAAGAAAGCACTCAAAAAAATTATTGATGGTGTTCCTCTATGATTGCAAGGGGTAGAAAAAGCCACCCCTAAACCTTCTTTCGCAAGAAACATTTTTCCATATTCCTATTTTACAAAAAGAAAATTTATTTTGAATAGCTTGATCCATTCTTAACAAATAAGATCTCTTGTAATTTCTTGCTAAAATTCAAGGTTTTTGAGAAAAAAATAATTTATCAACTGGAATTATTTCCAAACTAGAATTTATCTAGTAAGCGGGTGTCATTTTATTATGACAACTGGCTAGTTTTGATTAACTTTGATTCAGTTACAATTATTTTTTGATTTGGCTTATCATTATGAGATTTTTGTCACATACATATTTGGAGGGCTGTAACTAAGCAGGGGGGCTCAAAAAAATAAAGTTTATATGAAAGACCCACTCTATTTTTTGACAAGGAATCACCCTCTAAATTTTTTCGTAACTATTGATAAACACCCTGTAAATGCTCCTTATGAATAAAAGAAGATATGGTTTTCTATAGCTTATATGAAAGGTTTCAGCAGTAGGATCTCTAATAGTCTTCATAAAATGGGAATCAATTCTTTAGCAGTAAATAGAAATATTTGAGCTAAGAACAATAAAGAAAGGAACCCCAACTTTTCCGAATTGGAAATTTATCAAAAATTATATGATGATTGTAATGCTACATATAATGACAAGCCGATGTTTACAACATATAATCAAAGAACATAGAATGTTTATTTTGAAAAAACATAAATCAACCGATTTTGCAGAACATTGCATAGAAAATAATCATTTTTTCAATGGGAAAGATGTCACTTTACTATTTAATGTCAAAAAATGTAAATTGATGGACTATTTGGAGATTCTTTCAATCAAAAAAGCAATTGAGAAAAACGAGAATTTCCCTTATACTCTTTGTATTGGATGCTGTTATTTACATGCGCCATAAAAATGCACAGAGATATAAGTGTAATGAAAGAACCTTTTCAATTTTCAGTTTAATTACTTTTTGTACTTTTTTGAAGATGGTCGAAAGACCGAAACACGTTTCAGGATTCTGAATAAACCGTGAAACATAAAAACTGTGTGATTTTTTTTTAATAAAATAATGTATATCAATCATGTTCAAGAATAGACAATATCGACTCGATGGTTCCTAAGTTAATTCCATTTATAATTTTATTTTAAATCTTTCCGAAATTACAATTGCGAACGAAAATCTCATCGAATCGATCCTTATAAAGATTATTTCCACAATTCATGAATTAACGACCATTATTTCGCTAACAATTTCGTTCAAGATGTAAACTTGAAGAAGCCATAGTGTTGGCGATACAATTGTTAATAAATTCTCCATTGTTTCATTCTATTTAATTTAAATCCGAGCAAGTTCAAATTTAGTATTTACGTGTGGAATAACGACACGAAGGTTTATACAGAATTTCCCAAAGATAAATTGCTTGAATTTTCTGAATTCTTCCTTATCTGATTTCTGCAAAAATTATCAAAAATAAATGCAGTTTTTTCAATATACATTCTGTCAAGAAAGTACCGGGAATTATCGATTTAAATCTGGCGGGGCAATGAGGCAGGTAAAAATTTTTTTTCCTAGGTTGGTAACACTGTCCTTAATTACTATGCCAAGCTTGAGCGGGATCTGTCAACTAGTGTGTTTGCAACAGCTGATTAAGTCAGTCGATGTCAGAGTGCGTGCCGATTTTTACTATGGGTGATTACGTTGAGCAAAGAATTTGTTTAAAGTTTTGTGTTGCAAATGAATTTTCGTATGCCGATGCATTGAAAATGTTGCAAAAGGCCTTTGGTGATAATGCTCTATCGAAAACTCGTGCATATCAGTGGTACAGAGCCTTCAAGGACGGTCGTGAAGTGGTCGCCCATCGACGGCTTCGATCGAAGATAACGTCGATAAAATTAAGGAAAGGGTGCTGGAAAGCCGTCGTACCAGCTTGAGAGAGATAGCACATGATCTTAAGATATCCCAAGAGTCCGCACGTACGATTTTGATTGATATTTTGGGCATGAGAAAGGTGGCCGCACGACTCGTACCGAAAGACCTGAATTTTCTTCAAAAACGTCATCGCGAACAGGTTGCTTCAGACATGCTGGATCGCTGTAATTCCGATTCTACATTCATGGAACGCATTATAACTGGTGATGAGACCTGGGTCTACGAGTAGGATATGCAAACAAGCCAGCAATCATCGGAATGGGTGGTAAAAAATGAGCCGAAACCGAAAAAACCACGCCAAAGCCGCTCGAAAATGAAGGTGATGCTCATTGTTTTCTTCGATATCCGTGGCGTGGTGCACACGAATTCGTTCAAGAGGGTCAGACGGTAAACAAGGAGTATTACCTAGGCGTTATGAAACGTTTGCGTGAGCGTATCCGTAAGAAGCGGCCAAATTTGTGGGCGAACAACTCATGGATTTTGCATGACGATAACGCGCCTTCTCACCGAGCTACGATTGTGACTGACTTTCTCGCCAAAAACTCAACAAACGTGCTTCAGCAACCACCGTATTCGCCGGATTTGGCTCCCTGCGACTTTTTCCTCTTCCCAAAACTAAAATTGCCCCTTCGTGGCACCCGTTTTGAGTCGATTGAAGCCATAAAACAAAATTCGGCGCGAGAGCTAAAGTACATCCCGGAAAGCGCCTATAAAAAATGTTTCGATAATTGGAAGTGCCGTTGGCATAGATGTATTGGAGCAAATGGAGCCTATTTTGAAGGCGACCCAATAAATTTTGACGATTAAATGTAAAAATGTTGTTTTAATTGAAAATTCCCGGTACTTTCTTGACAGAGTAGTATTATTTTTCACTCTTTCTTGCCAATATCAAACGATACAGATCGAAGGGAATGAAGCCTTTCAACCACGTATTTTTTTCTCTTGAGAATTCCTTTCCTTCAGGAGAATAGCTATAAAATTGCAAAAAAAGACATTTATTTGACACTCGGATAACAGAACACAGAATTATGAACTTTATTCATCATATATAGCTTCTTCGAGAATAAATTCACAGATTTGGAATTTTCAGGGGATATAGACTGTTTGTCTAACAAACGCGCAAACGTTTCTGACTACACGTCAGTGCTTTTCACCATTTTTGGTATATAAATTATTTATAATAATACTACAAAATTAAGTATAACTATATTGCACAGATCATTATTATAGATATTCTAATATCTACTTCAATTCCTTCAAGGATCAAATAAAACTGGGTAAAATGTTGAAATAGAAGAACAAATATTATATAAGGATTACGATTTGAATCATAGTTATAGATTCTTCCAATACTGACTTTGCAAACTTTAGGCAATGAGTAAACATAGATCTGAACATACTATTGATATACTTGTAAATAATGCCTATTAAAAACACAAATGGTGTGAAAAACTGTTCAGTAAGGATTCTGATAAATGTCTCAATTACTTCGAATGTGTAATATTCAGCAGCCATCAAAATGGAACCCTCAAATCAGAATTTGCAAATCGCGTTTAATACCCGGAAGAATTCCCACAAAACAACAAACATGGCAAGAAAAAGAGATCATCATCTGTCGAAATCCACAAAGATCAATATCTGAATCCCTTCGAACAGAGTGCACGTTGCCCAACAAGTCTCACGATCTCGCTAAAGTTAACTATTGAACGTAGCCCACAGCATAAACTGCAAAGATGATTATCGTCACAATACATTCACTGGCATTGTGAACGCTCTATGTTTGCTCACCGCTTTTCGATGATCCGACAAGTGTAGAGATGCGTCCACCTGGTGGGATCTTCGCGGCATTAGAGGAAAGTGGGAAAAAACAATTGGGGGAGGAATCAAGTAGCATCAATAAAACGTATTTGTATAAAAGACAAACTTTGGTTAATTCAGTTTAGTTTTAGGTGCCACCGGTGTTTAGGATTAATTTTTTCAGGTAAGGGTACAGTGACCAAGTGCGATCGTGTTATTAGTTCGGGTTCAGTGCTTGAAAGTTGGGTAGGGGTGCCAACCGGCCTTTTAAATATAAGTGTGTTCCATTTTCCCAAGATTCCTAAGCAGGACTTTAAATGTTATAATTTTAAATTCCGCTGAAAATTTAATTTGCTTGCGGAGTGAATATGAATTTTTCGGCACATATCTATCTAATTTTAAAATTTTTAAAATAAGAAGAAACGGTTTTTTACTTGATAGAAGGATTATTACAAAATTTGAATATCAAAACAGATTTAATCTGTTGTCTTCTACAAGAAGACAACAGATTAAATCTGTTTTGATATTCAAATTTTTTAAAATTTTTGTTATAAGGAGGGTTCTTTGTTTCATTCAGTTTCAATTAATACAAAAGTAAAAGCCTTTTCGTCGCTTTGTTTAATCATTAATTCAAATAGCGGTAGGTTTGAATCGGTTAGTTGAAGTAAGAACAGAAAAATTATACCGCTTATTTGTAACAATCACTTCCAAGCCTAATGTTTCAATTGTTTTTGAGATGCATCGTTGAAAGTTCTGGTTGTCATCCGGAGTATAGAAGCATGAAATTGCTAATTTATTTCACTTGTTGCTTTGGGTACAATGACACTTAATTGCATTCGAAATTTTGGAATTCAGTTGATGAGTTTTTTTTATTTCTTTGTGAAAATAAATTTTCTTCGATGAAATTCAAATTTAATTGCGATTCATAATGAGAGCAGTTATTATTTCTACAAAATTAAATGCGTTCTGTATCTTTTTGAATAATCATGTCTCTTCGTATTCGACTGAAAGTTACTATTATTATTTTATTTTTTTTAATTTAATAACAACTTTTAAGTCAAAGTCTGAAAATTTTGAATGGTTTTTGCATTTTCCAAATTTCTGTGATCATTATTATGAATCATATATTTACAAGATTGTGAATGAGATTAAAATAGATTTTTTCAGAAACTTACCTCATTTTTTAATTAGAATTAGCGAAAATAGAACAAAAAAGTTCAACTTTGTCTACCCGTTTAAATAATGGATGTTTAAATATCTATTCATCGAATTCACTCTTGTTAAAAACCTAAATAACTGATCGACTGATAAGTTTCCGAATTGATGAAAAAACTCATCTTTTTCATTCAAATTTGCCTCCATTCATCAACATGGTGTCCTTTAAGAGCTATACAATCATTTCATCGCTTCTCTAATCTTTCGGTACCTTTTTTAAAGATTGATTTATCTTTAGCCTCAAAATAAGCATTTGATTCTGCACTCACCTCCTCATTGAAGCTAAATCTTTCTCTGGTCAACAGATAAATGTCATTGGAGGCCAAATCTGCAAAATAGGGTGGGTGTGGAAGAAGTTCGAAGTACAAATCGTACAATTTTATCATCGTATCCAATGACTTATGATACAGTGTATTGTCTTATTATTTCCTCGTTTAATCGATCCAATTGTGCGGTGCAGCTATCTCTTTTGATTATACCGTACGTACGTAGTATATTGAAATACAGACGGCATATCAGTAGTATATTGCACTTTTGGCCGCTTTGCGAATGTTCATTCAGCTGTTGATCTTTTTGATTCAGACATGGATTCATATTTCATCTGTTATCACATATTTACGTAAAAAATCATGTTTATTCCGTCCGAACAGCTTCAAACAGCACTCGGGATCAACGTTGTTGTTTTTGGTACACTGTATGCAAAATAGAACCGTCATGTTTCTTTGATATCTTTAAAGCGTCAACTATCACCTGCATCATTACTTTACGGTTTGCCAAAACGATATTGAGAGCTTTTTCGATGTTTCTCCTAATACACGAAATTTCTTTCCATCGATCTTCAAGAAATTTTGACAGCTATCTAGTTTATTACTTTCTAACAAAAATATTAATCGTGTATTTCTGGTTGCAGACCGGAAAATTATGAGCCTTAATATGTTTATAACAAGCGGATAGCATTTAAACTAATCTGAAATTAATGAAAAAAGTATAAGAATAATCCCTATGTGTGTGTCCAAGTTAATAGGATCATTTTAATTAAAATACAAAAATATTGGGTAAATGAGTAAATTTCCAGCTCAAACTTATCTGTCTTATAATTAATTCACATTATCAGAACAATATCCATAACTCATTGAAGAAAAACTTCAAGTATAGATGATGGACAATTCTTCAGAGTATCTAAAAATTTACAGTTTACACAATTTGTTCTTAATTGAACCAATATCAATTTTTTTGCGTGTTTCTTGAAGTATGATACCTATGAAATTTTCACAAGCACTCATTTGTTAATTAATATCCAACTGCTACTTAATTCAACTGGACTCCTTGATATTAATAAAAAAAAATTCCGATGAACACATTTTCTGAAATAATGGAGTGTTTTTGCGTATTTTGGACCTTGCAATATCAAGCTATTTTCACAAAGTTTTGTGCTTACAAACCAATCATTTGGAATCATCTTCAGATTTTGAAAAATGTTGTAAAACACTGGCGTGAAGTCAGAAAGTTTTTGTGTGCTTGTTCAACAGTCGATTTTCCCTTAAAATTTGAAATTTGTGAATTTATTCCTAAAGAAGCTACATATGATCGATATAAAAATATGATTCTGTGTTCTGTAGTCCAAAAGTCAAATAAACGTAATTTTTTTTGCAATTTTAGAACTATTCTCCCGAATGTTCAATTTAATCAGTCTTTACTTGATGAAAATCCATATTAAATAAAGTTATTCTGATTTTCACAAATGTTTATTGTTATTTCTTACAACAACTGTTTCGCTATCACTGTAGCATCTTAAGGTAGGTGGTATCTTACATTTTGAATAACTGAATTTGTTTTCGAAATCGGTTGCTATTTATATTAGAGTAGGTACAAAAATTTTTATTGAGCAGTAAAACCCAAAAAAGGTCACTGTACATTATCTGAATATGTTAAAATGTTAAAATATGTAAGCTATTTAAATCTAATTGTTTGTTAAGTAATATTCCAATTTTGTTGTGTTTATTTATCTCTAGGGACTCTAACAGGTTTAAGACATAATTTTTACTTTCTTTATGTAAAATTAATGTTTGGAAAAATATCCTGTTTCTAAAAAATGGTTCGAATACGTGGAATTACTTTTTTTATGAGGAAACTCTTCAAATGTTCACAAATTCTATGTGGGAAAGTTCTTCCAGTCTGTCCAATGTAAAATCTTGGGCTATCACCGCAGGTTAACTTATCATCTTAATGTGTAATGACTATATTATTTTTAATAAATTTACTCAGGTTTGATTAAGTTTTGAATGAAATTCTTAAATCATATTTAAGAACTACCTTTAGTATATTTTGAGGAAATGTATTTAAAATTTTCTTCTATATTGGGATATACCATATTTAAAGCTATTTATTATTTTAATTCATCAACAATTTATTTATCAAGGTAGGATCATAGTCGATATAAATAGATATTTGTTTAATGATGGTGAGTTCAGAAATATAATTTTCTCTATTCATGGGAATATTAACTAATTTGAGGATCATTTTATTAAATGCTGATAATTTTTGATTTATAGGATTATTTGATTTATAGTATATAATAGTATCCGTATATGTTGATTGTTGAAATATTGAAAATTCATGTGAATTATTTAATATAGTAACCGTTAAATATAGTGAATAATATTAAATAATGTATTTCATTGATGAATAAAAAGAATTGTTTAAAAGTCTGTCTGTACCTGTGAATCGACAGAAAATATCGTCTACACCACTATAAAAAATATTTCATTAAGGGATTTTGGTGAATTTAAGTCTCAAATTCACCAAGATGACATATTTTTTATATTGGTGTACACGATATTTTCTGTTGCTTTTTGCTATTATACACAATAAGTCAAGTCATCTTATTAACCAAAAATTATCAGCATTTAATTGTATGATCCACAGATTAGTTAATATTCCCATGAATCGAGAATATTATATTTCTGAACTCAACATCATTAAACAAATAGCTATTAATAATGACTATGATTCTACTTTGATAGATGAATTGTTGATGAATAAAAATTTTAACGCTCAATAAAAAATTTTGTACCTACTCTAATATAAATAACAACCGATTTCGAAAACAAATTTAGTTATTCAAAATGTAAGATACCAACTTCCTGAAGATGCTACTCTGATAGCGAAACAATTGTATCAAATAAGAATTAGAAAATTGAAAATCTGAATAACCTTATTTAATATTATTCTCCTAAAGATCATGGAAATGAGAAATTCATGGTTAAAATGTTCTATTCTTCTCACTTCGATCGACATCATTACATACCGGCAAGAAAGGGTGGAAAAAGAATATATTCAACAAAACATCGGTTTTATACTTTGGAAAATATTTGAAAAATTAAATTTCAAATGAAAATACTTAGAAAACATTGAGCCGCTTTGTCCCATTTTTGAACTTATATACTGATATATAAGGACTGAAACGAAGATTTTGAGTCACTCAAGCGGTGTTGAGTTGAGTTGAAGAAGTTGATGGCCAACCAGAGCGAAGCAAATTTCAACGCATCTGGACCGCTTCTTGTAAAAACCGCAAAATATGATCAATTCCCTGCACTACCTTGATTCATATCGATTAAGAACATTCAATCATCTAGCGAAGTTTGCCGATGCTTCTGAAACACCCAGTAATTTATTTTTCCCACCCATTTCCATAAATCAAGACCGTCAGATGCAATCTGAACGAGATAATTGTGAGCCAGTTACCAAACTCGAAGATCCATTCCCAAACACAATCCAGATCATTCCAATTACCTCCTATCAGAAAATAATACAAACAAGCAATTGTTACCTGGCAGAATCACACATTAATAATTCAACAAAGAATTGAGCAGGTTGTTGGTATAAGTCGAAAGTGAAGAAGCTGTAAAAATTTCACACAATCTCTACACGAAGCATCCTACCAGCTCTCAGAGAAACATTTCACTTGAGAAACGTAAAAGGAAACCAATATTGCAAATTTAGTTTCCTATTGGATTCTCTAATTATTCGTCAGACGGTCTAATAAGCTGACTTCTTTCCTTGTTTTGTTATTTAAGAAGTTTAGTGCAAATTATAAACAAATGATTATTAAATAAATTAATATGTGGGTCGATACTTGATAGAAGTAATTAAAATAACTTTAAATTCAGAATAATATCTTGAAACTTCTCAATATACTACTCTGTCAAGAAAGTACCGGGAATTTTCAATTAAAACAACATTTTTACATTTAATCGTCAAAATTTATTGGGTCGCCTTCAAAATAGGCTCCATTTGCTCCAATACATCTATGTCAACGGCACTTCCAATTATCGAAACATTTTTTATAGGCGCTTTCCGGGATGGACTTTAGCTCTCGCGCCGAATTTTGTTTTATGGCTTCAATCGACTCAAAACGGGTGCCACGAAGGGGCAATTTTAGTTTTGGGAAGAGGAAAAAGTCGCAGGGAGCCAAATCCGGCGAATACGGTGGTTGCTGAAGCACGTTTGTTGAGTTTTTGGCGAGAAAGTCAGTCACAATCGTAGCTCGGTGAGAAGGCGCGTTATCGTCATGCAAAATCCATGAGTTGTTCGCCCACAAATTTGGCCGCTTCTTACGGATACGCTCACGCAAACGTTTCATAACGCCTAGGTAATACTCCTTGTTTACCGTCTGACCCTCTGGAACGAATTCGTAGTGCACCACGCCACGGATATCGAAGAAAACAATGAGCATCACCTTCATTTTCGAGCGGCTTTGGCGTGGTTTTTTCGGTTTCGGCTCATTTTTTGCCACCCATTCCGATGATTGCTGGCTTGTTTGCATATCGTACTCGTAGATCCAGGTCTCATCACCAGTTATAATGCGTTCCATGAATGTAGAATCGGAATTACAGCGATCCAGCATGTCTGAAGCAACCTGTTCGCGATGACGTTTTTGAAGAAAATTCAGGTCTTTCGGTACGAGTCGTGCGGCCACCTTTCTCATGCCCAAAATATCAATCAAAATCGTACGTGCGGACTCGTGGGATATCTTAAGATCATGTGCTATCTCTCTCAAGCTGGTACGACGGTTTTCCAGCACCCTTTCCTTAATTTTATCGACGTTATCTTCGATCGAAGCCGCCGATGGGCGACCACTTCACGACCGTCCTTGAAGGCTCTGTACCACTGATATGCACGAGTTTTCGATAGAGCATTATCACCAAAGGCCTTTTGCAACATTTTCAATGCATCGGCACACGAAAATTCATTTGCAACACAAAACTTTAAACAAATTCTTTGCTCAACGTAATCACCCATAGTAAAAATCGGCACGCACTCTGACATCGACTGACTTAATCAGCTGTTGCAAACACACTAGTTGACAGATCCCGCTCAAGCTTGGCATAGTAATTAAGGACAGTGGTACCAACCTAGGAAAAAAAATTTTTACCTGCCTCATTGCCCCGCCAGATTTAAATCGATAATTCCCGGTACTTTCTTGACAGAATGTATATTGAAGATTATACCGGGAGTTCCTGAATTGAAGGTACAAACGAAGAGGGGATATTCCTTATTATTATTTTTATTATTTTAGGAAAAAAATTCCCATAAACATGGGACCGCAAACGTTTCGTTTTCGAGATGCAAGTTTTAACTTTTTTCAAGTTATTTTCTCATAGTATCTGCATTTCACAAGAAATTTGGCACAGATATTACAATTTAGAGTTTACACATGTGACATGCCAGGCGATACTGTCCCTTGTTTTACTCCAGAATTTTTTTTGTGAGCCACTGTTAGTTTGAGTGAGTTTGATTTCGAATTTGAACGATTCTGTCGAAATCGCTTATGCCACTATGTAAACAGCACTTTCATTTTTTGATCTAATACTGGAAATATTATTTATAACCAGATGTAAATTGAACTTGAAGAACTTCTAGACACTAAACTGACGGCATAGATCTAACAGTGGCACCATAACGTGACGATTCTTTTTAGTTTAAGGAATTACTGAAATACAGAGTACATTAAACTGGGCCAAAAAAAACATCAATTTTTTTAACGATACTGTGAAAATATCATTCATGATGATAAAAAAAATTATCGTGGAAGTTTGAGCCCTTAATAGTAGTCTTAAGGGGTGTATCGTTACGATTATTGGTTTTTCAACAGTAATCGCATTTTTTTACACAAAACTCGTCAATTATTAATCTGAAAAATTCAAGCGATGTGTATTTTTAAGGGAAATTAAATTCCCCTAGAAAAAGGCTATCTTTGTGAATTTATGTAAAACTAGCCGTTTGCTTGTAATCGTGCTTTAAACATTGATTTATTTTTTCAATTTTGCATTTCGATTTTGCATTTTTGTAACTACCAGAAATATCAATAGTTTTATGGTTCAAAATACTTATTTTTAAAGGGAATTTAATACTCTACAATAAAAGTTTCTTAACATTTTTAATTGAGTTCACTCCTTCCAAAATTATTCGACGTTGAAGGTAAATTCAGAAGTAATTTATCTTTTTTTTTTCGCGTTGCACATGATTTTTTCCACTTGATCGAAAAATTTATCACTTAAATATTGAGAATAACTTCATTTTATTGGACAACTAAACTTTTTTTATAAAATCATAATTTATCAATGTATTATTTTGCTTTTTAACGATTAGCTATCTACATAAATTCATTTTCAATGTATTTAAGTAACTCCAATAATAAATAAAATTGGTTTCTTAATCATAAGTTATTCATTTGTGTAAAGATAGAGTTTCATTTCCAGAAAAAAAACTTAATAATAAGTCAAAACAAATAGAAGTAATAAAAGAAATAAAAAATCATTTTATTTTCACAACGTCGAATAACTTTGGAAGGAGTGAACTTAATTAAAAATGTTAAGAAACTTTTATTGTAGAGTATTAGATTTCCTTTAAAAATAAGTATTTGGAACCATAAAAATATTGATATTTCTGGTAGTTACAAAAATGCTAAATCGAAACGCAAAATTGAAAAAATAAATCAATGTTTAAAGCACGATTACAAGCAAACGGCTAGTTTCACATAAATTCACAATGATAGCTTTTTTCTAGGGAATTATTTTCCTTTAAGAATACGCATCGCCCGAATTTTTCAAATTAATAATTGACGAGTTTTGAGTAAAAAATACGATTACTGTTAAAAAACCAATAATCGTAAGGATACACCCCTTAATACTATTATTAAGGGCTCAAACTTTCACGATAATTTTTTTTTATCATCATGAATGATATTTTCACAGTATCGTTAAAAAAATGGCCCAGTCTAGAGTACAGCAATTGCAAATCAGCTGAGAATAATTAAAATGCATGCATAAATGAAAGCAACTGTATTTGTCCAAATACTATGAAGTTCCTAAGAACTTCTAATAGTAAAACCCTGGAATTTGAAGTTGTAATGCCATGAAAAATGCGTGAGTGACAAGAAACGTCGCATTTAGAACTCCTTTCAAAATCTGAGCACACGGTTTTATATTCCAAACGCCAACACATAATGTAAAGGTTCAAAATTAAGACTAATTAATTCACTATTTCAATTACTAACGAATTTAGATAGGAGATCGTCTTTTCTCTCACGCGTCCATGAATTATCATAAAAAAATCATTATAAGAATACTTAATTACTTTTCTTCATGTGTTGTTAACGGATATTATCATATTTATAGCTGAAGCAATTGAAAGAGTGTATAGACGCCAAAAGATTAATTCTTTTTTTATATTCATGTTAATCGATAACGCACTTTCGAACGTAGACTGAGTTAGCGAAGTACTTCCGGAAATCGAGAAAAACCAATAAGTGCTTAATAATTTCATATAAAAATTCACACAGTTTTTATATTTCACAGTTTATTCAGAATCCTGACACGTGTTTCGGTCCTTCAACCATCTTCCAAGGAGTACAAAAATTAACCAAACTTAAGATTGAAAAAAGGTTCTTTTATTACACTAAGGACATCTGTGTATTTTTATGGAGCATGGAAATAACAGCATCCAATATAAGTGTGTTCTCAAAGAGTATTTGGGAATTTGTTAAATTCTTCTTTTCCTCAATGTCTTTTATGATTGAAAGAATCTCTAAATAGTCCCTCAATTCACCCTTTTTAACATTATATAGTAAAGTGACATATTTCTCATTAAAAGAATTATTTTCTAAACTACGAATCTGATAGATCTGAAATTTGTTAGTTAGAAGTGGAATAATAACGCGCATGCACACAATTTGATTCAAAGCAGAAGTTATTAGCCTAGCAGCGTTGAGCGCTACCGGAACCATAGCAACGGTCCTACGGTAGAATTTACCATTTAGATGCAAAATAACGATAAGAAGACTAATGGAAAATTTTTTGGGGATCTTGGGTGATATGAACAAAATGCGCAAAATCTCCTTACTTGACGTTTGTGCTTTTCGTCATTTTTATTCATCATATGTAGCTTCTACATGTCTTCATAAAGCAATTCACAGATTTAAAATTTTCAAGGGAAATGGACTATTAAACAAGCGCGCAACGCTTTTTCACGTCAGTGCTTTTCGAAGTAAACTTCGAAAAATGCTGGAAAATTTTTCTATCAGAACAATAAGGTTTATTATTTAAAAATGATAAATCAAAAATAAAGTTCCTCTTTTTCATTTCCCTATAATTACGAGCACAGAACCAATAAATTATATAATTGTTTAGTATTCAGCTTCTCTGTCCATTACTTTAATTGTAATTGATATAATCAAGCAAGAAAACAATTATCCACTTTCAATTACATACGTGGTACTCTCCAAAGATCAAACAACCATTAAATTGCTTGGAGCTCGCTTATACCTCATCTGTGTAGCGTATATTACTCGCTATTCTCTCCGTTATTCGAAGAATTCACAAGTAACAGTATTTTCCCCCAAAAGTTATGGAAAATATATATTTTCATTTCAATCCTTGACACTTCATCAAATTTTTAGCATTACGGCAAATTATGGTCTGATTTGAGCATGAGGAAAGTTTTTTCTGCGTTGGTAACGTGAAAATATCGAGAATACATTTATTTACTTGAATTAACTCGCAAAGGTATGTCTTGTATGTATTTTGCATACTCTAGATGGCGCTAGTGTATTTTTAAAACCTTAGAGTCTCTGTGTATAGCGAATATATCTTATATTCAAACTTGACAGATTTGGAATTACTAGTATACATTGCACTGACGAAAACCAATCAGTTTGAAACGTGCGCATGTCTGCAATTTGCCTCTGTGATCAACAAAACCTTGGCGAGTTTGTTTGAGCATAGAATTGTAATACAGATGTATGCTACACTGTCTCGATTTCTAGAACTTTCTATTACCATAGCTCATACTCCTCATCAATGTTTTTAGGTACAGATCAGCCAAATTAATTTATTTGAATATGAATATGATTCAACAAATAGCTAATTCTGCTTTCTATTATGGCTTTGTTTTTTAAATTTCAAATATAAATATTTCAAATAAATGCATGTTCAGGTGCTACCTCAATTATATTGGCATGCATCGTTTTAGAAATATGAATACATTATTAATATTTATTCCCGCCCAACAATTTTCAAAGTTCCTTTTTTCAACTTCAATTATTTCGATTTTCACGTCTTTCTCCATAATCATACAAATTATTCCTATATACTGAATTGGAAAAACAGGGAACATCCAAATATTTATACCTAAATTTAATGATTTTTTAAATGTCGAGTATCTTAGCAACAAAAAGAAGTAATCCATCTGATAAGTCTAAAAGGTAGCTGCAGAATACCCGTCTCAAATGTAATCTTACACAGGGTGTCTACTTTTAAAAGGGCCAAACTTCAAGGGGAGATCATACAAGTTATTTGCAGCAAAAAATTTCATATAACACATGGTCGAAATGTTGATGGTTATTCTTCCATTTAACATTTCTTGGTTTCACGAAATATTCCAAGTTTTTCCATAAAATCAATTATACTTCAGTTATCCTTGTAGCCTCATCAAATTTGACTACATATCTGGAAACGGCATTAAATTTGCTCTAAGATAAGAAGTTCTGTATGCCAAAAACGTTTGGCCAACACTGTGGCTTCTTCAGGTTTATATTTTGAATTGACTCTAAAAATTACACCGTCACTTCTTATATAGGTATTTAAACTGGAAAAAAAGGAGGTGAAGATAAGTTACGATTGTTGGGAATATATAAGAAAACATATACAAGGAAAGGATACAAATAACCATAAAATAAATTGGGATCAAGTATCGGAAATATCTTACTAAATAAAAATACTCAACAAAAGAGACCTGGCGACATCTGTTTGGTCGTTGAAAATAATGTCCAAATTCTTTCGAATAACTGGCATGTGTTGAGTGCGAGATAACTGACTTATAACTCCTCTGGTGTACATTAATTATTTTTTTAAAGAATCTACCTGCTTCACTAACATATATCGTAGGGTAATCATTGCAAGTCAACTTATAAACTCCAGATATATTGCCATTTTTTATTTTATCTTTGGTATTTTTCATAAGAATACTCGAATTATTAAAGGCTACATTTGAGTCATATTTTATTTTAAAATACATGGCAACATTATTCAATATATTATTCACGTGAGGAATCGAATTGTATTTTTTAGTGAAATCTTTTGTAACAGGGTAAACTAGATTGAATGCAATTTTTTTCAAAATTTTGTCTTTCATAAATGAACTATAGCCGTTAAGAAAAATTGAGAAAGGGTGATTTGCATGACTTACCCAGGTACACAGATACATTACATGTCGAACCATCCTATTAACTAGAAAATGGCAGCATATCGAAGATAGATTGGTTAACGTACCTATTATTAGGCAAATTGCATTCAATAACGTCTATAATTCAATTATGATGGACAAAATATTGAACGAAAAAACGAAGAAAATTATAATAAATCTATTTTACCCTGTCAAAAAACTAATTGCATTTCTTTTTTGAGAATTCGTATAAAAAATAACAAAGATAAAATGAATAAAGACAATAAATCTGAAGTCTATAAGTTAACTTGCATTGATTGACCTATAGTGTATATTAGTCAAACAGGTAGAAAAGAATTCAAGAACGCCAGGGGAGTTACACGTCAAAAATCTCGCACTCAAAATTTGCCAGTTATTTGATACAATTTGGACAATAATTGCAATTATTCATAACGAAATTAAAAGTACCAGACTCACACCTTTGGGAGCAGACGAATTTAGTAGGTATAAGAAACTTAAAATTCTTCTCAACGAGCAAATAGATGTTGCCAGATCTTCTTTGTTGAATATTTTTACTTAATGGCCCTAAAATATTGTACGGTTATTAGTGTCCCTTTCTCTTATCGGTATTTCCAAAAATTAATCTTTATTTGTATTTCTTATATGCATGTTTCCTTATCTGTATTTCAAAAAAATGTTAGATATTTTTACTTCCCCTTTTTTTTCAAGTTTGAATCGCTATATAAGAAGTAAAGGTATAATTTTCAGAATAAATTCAAAATGTAAACCTGAAAAGGTCAGAATGTTAGCGAAATAATTATTTTGAATTAATAAATTGTGGAAATATTCTTCATTATTTTATCTAATCCCAATTGTTCCCGATTCATATACATAAACATGTGATGTACTCAAAGTACATGACCAATAAACAGACAGAAACACACTACTAATTGGATTATTATCGTTGAAAATCAATAAGAAACGGATAAACATAAAAATTAGACCAATTTATTGTCAAACGTGATCAATTTCAGTGCACGTTCCCTTCATCAGATTACTCGATGCAAAACAACATAATAATACATCAAGTGAAATGAATGAATGGAAGGTCAAGAAAGTTCAAACGTCGGTTATTTCCCTCTTCGGTTGGAATTACTGTTCTTTTAGACCAAACAGGAAGATCAAAAACAAAACAAGATCATGGATCTAGTTTTCGTTTATCATTATAATAAATCGATAAACCGTTGTAGAGTAAAAATATTTTTCTAATACTCTCAAAACTACCACTGTTTATGTTTTAAAGTGGAATGAATTTAATGATCTAAATGAGAAATCATTCCATTCACTGTGTCCCACTTGTCGAAAGTTATTTGTATTCAACAAGATTCAAATTCATTAGCCAAATTCGAGTGTTACCAAAGCCTAATCCTATTGGCTTTTCTTCGGAATTCATTAGGTGAAAATTCGATGTATAAATTTGAAATTCAATTCTAGAGATATGTGAATTATTATAATACAAATGTGAATAAATACCCGAAAGAAAAATTTATAAAATGATTTCGATTCACACTAAGTTTTGCAAAAATATTCAAATCGTTGACTTCAACTTGACCTTTCTATTGTTTTTGAGATAATGAAGAAATAAAAATATGTGACCGAAAATTATTGTACTTATACAAAAGAACAAAAATTAATTTCACCTCGACTCAGCATTAGAAAGAAATCATAGCCTCAAAATACTCCTCCGAAATTGATATTTCAATTGAAATAAGTTCGTTGCAAAATGGCGAAGGCGCTTGTGAAGAATCGTTTTATCATATTTCATCCAATGTTTTTGGATCGAGTACCTTTCCTATATACAGTTGTTGAATTGATTTTCCTAATAAGATGATAAACTAGCATGAATACTGAATTATTTCAATTTACAGAAAAAATCTTATGGTAAATTAATTTCATGCCAAATAGAAATTATACACATAAAACTCTTGAATCAGTGGTTATATGTTTCAGCATATTATACTGGAGATAATATAAAATTTCATAAAAAAAAATCATGTAGGCTTTCTTATCAATCGTCTGCAGGTTTATCAATTGCCTAATGGGTAATACTTGATTACTCTCGTTTGTACCAATTAAAAGACCTGATGTTTCTTTACAAGTATTTTCACAGATATTCAAACAAATAACAAAGCTTCTTTACAGTAATATACAATTGGTGATGCGATTACTAAATTTCAAAAGCTTTACTCTTGGATACTTCGTGTCTCACGTCTAAGTTCCGTTTCGCATCTTTCATGCGTATGTATCGGCTGTTTTTTTAGAGTGATAATTCAGGCCTTATTCCATCAACAACACGAGTTATTTTGGCTTCCAAAGCGTCTATTGTTTTTGGTTTATCAGCATAAACCAATGTCTTGACATAACCCCAAAGAAAATAATCCAGTGGAGTTATGTCGCATGATCTTGGAGGCCAATTAATTGGACCATTTCTCGAAATAATGTTATCACCAAATCTTTCTTTCAATAAATCAATTGTTACGATAGCAACATGAGGTGTAGCACCATCTCGTTGGAACCAAAACACTTCTGGGTCGATACCATTCAAATTTTAAAACAAATAATCATTGATCATTGATCTGTTACGAGAACCATTCACTGTAACATTAGCTCCAGCATCGTTTTTAAAGAAGTATGGACGGATGATGCCTCCAGCTTGTAAAGCACACCATACAGTGCATTTTTCAGGATGCAATAGAACCTGCAGAACTTCTTGAGGATTGTTTTCACTCTTTATACGGCAATTTTGCTTGTTTACATAGCCGTTCAACCAGAAATGAGATTCATCACTAAAAACAATTCTACGATAAAAAAGTGGATCAACTTCAAGCTGTTCTAGGGCCCAATCAGCAAACAAACGACGCTTATTATGGTCAAGTGGCTTGAGTTCTTAAACCAGATCGATCTTTTCTGGGTGTAGACCAAGATCTTCACGAAAAATTTTTCATGTGGTGGATGCACAGAGTCCAACTTGTTGTTAACGTCGACGAATAGACAAATCTGGATCATCATTAACACTATGACTTACAGCAGGGATATTTTCTTCTGTACGTACAGTTCTTTGTCTTGTTGTTATTGTTGCATCGAGTAGAGAAAATGTTTTCCGAAATCTATCTATTTAGTTCGACGAATAAGCTGCTCTGATGGAAGATTATGTAAACCATAAATTTCACGAAGTGCTCTATGAGTTTGGCGAATAGAACACTGATTTTGAAAATAAATTTCAACAATTTGTAAACGTTGTTGTGGCGTGGGTCTTTCCATGATAATTTGTCAATGCTTACTGAACAGAAATGTCAAAACAACATGGCTTCTACCTTCTGTCAGTTATTCCTATCGAAAGTTCTATCACTCTAAAAAAAACACGCTGATAAACCAGAAACAATAGACGCTTTGGAAGTCAATATAACTCGTGTTATTGATGAAATAAGACCTGAATTACTCGAAAAAGTGGTCCAAAATTGGTCTGATCGAATGCGGTTCCTCAGAGCTAGTCGTGGTGGACATATGCCAGAAATTATTTTCAAAACATAAATGTCATAAAATTATCTTTCAAATAAAAAAAATTGGCTTCAATCTTGATTTAAATGTGTTTTATTTCATTTCATTTTCTATCACTCTAAAAAAAACAGCCGATACAAAAATGTGAACACCCTAATTTTGGCAATAGTAACATATAATATAATGATTTCCTAATATCCGTTCGAATTATTAAAGTTACAGGACCTAAATTATGAAAAAAATAATTAATGATACCTTAAAGATATAGGAATTATTGTTACTATTATTCTTCAGCTCCAACAGTATAAAATGCAATGTTTATTAGAGTTTCAACATTTCGTACCAAATGTCATTGACTAATCTGCCTAAGTAGCATCCAGAATGATAAAAAGAAACAGTTTATAGATAGAACTTCTTTCCCAAACGCAATAAATTATGCTTGCATAAGTATTGCGGCGCCTTAAATGCATTCAAACGCATAAAACAACACTTTTCGCTTCGTATAAGCAGGATTTCATTTGTTGGCGTGAAAATGGAATGTCTAATATTGGTAAAGATGCTCCTTAAGGTCGCTAGAACCTCTTTTGGATGCTTCGAATAACAATTGTTTGAATTCTCGTGTTGTGGTCGACCTCAAGCAACTATGTTGATATATGTTCAATTAATATACATCAACGTTGTTTTCTCTCTAATCTTGTGTTAACTATCAGATGTAGAAGAACCAATAAAATACTAATTGTGCTTCCTGTTAGTTTAATCATATTATAACAGCGCACATTAAATTCTATTCCAACACGAAATATCTTCTTGAATCGCTTTTATATTCTATTACTAGAATTATCCTAAAGAAAGAAGAATTGCGACTAAAATAGTATTTTCGAAGTACTGAAATTTATTACTATTAAAAACAATTGACACATTTATTAAGAGACAATTTCGAATTTAAAACTGGCGATTAATTTATCTTTTGATTAAAAACAATATACAAATAATAAAAAGGGGATTTTTTACTTTATAGGAGGTTTTTTCAATATATTAAATATCAAACAGAGTAATTCTGCTACACCTATCTACAAATTTAAATTTTATAAAATTTCTTCAGAACTTTTTAAAAATAAATTCAGTAAATGCCTTAGAAAATACTGCTTTTTTTAATAGACATATAGAATTAGCACTAATCGCACAGTTTCAAAAGGAGATAAAAGAATTCACAGAAAATATAGAAAATTGATCGAACTTACCCAACAAACCAATTCCACTCTAAAAATGTCCAACATAAAATTAAGACATTCTTCGGAACAACCTCTTTTTAAAAAATCTCTTTCAAAAACCCTTCAAAACTATGTAACAGCAAAACAAACTAATATTTCATTCGCTCATCATCTCGCATTTTTTCTTCTGGTTCAATATATCGAAACGAAAAACCTACAACGACAATCATGGTATGTCTACAGACAAATGTTATTTAAAAAAACCCCTTGTTCTTTGTAATCTGACTAACTATGAATTCGTTTCAATTTGGATCGACCTCGAACATTTGCGTATTGTCGATCACTACAGTGTATTATCAGTACTTATTTTCAGAAGAATAATTTCAAGATCAGATTAAAAAATAAACCATCTTTACTATTAGACAAGAATATTAACACAGTTTAAAGTGTATAAACCAGTCCGTTTGCCGTATAACCAAAGTGTTGAACAATCGACAATGTACCGAGCAATTGGGTTTATCAGATAGGGTACTGTAGCCAGTCGTGAAGGTCAATTGAAAGATGATATTTTTCATTCTTCAATGTCAAGATTCATCCTTCCTGAGAAACTCATATCATCAAAGGTACAAATTTTAAATGGTCCACCCCTTATTTGAATGTCAAATTCGCGATAAATGTGCGAAATAGTCCTCCTCCTGTATATATTGTCGATGAATGACAAATTATTTATGAAATGAATGGAGTATGCGATTGGCTCTAGGCGAAACATTATAACAATTTTATTTAAAAAGATCACACAGTTGATTCAGAATTCTGACACTTCAAATGAGTACAAAAAGTAACTAAACTTTAAATTGGAAAGGGGTTCTTTTATTACACTTAGGACATCTGTGTATTTTTATGGCGCGTGGAAATAACAGCATCCAATATAGGGGTTGCCCAAAAAGTATATGGGAATTTGTAAAATTCCCCTTTTTCTCAATGGCTTTTTTGATTGAAAGAATCTCCAAATAGTCCATCAATTTACCCTTTTTAACATAATATAGTAAAGTGACATCTTTCTCATTAAAAAAATTATTATTTTCCAGACAATGTTCTGCAAATCCGATTGATTTCTGGTTTTTCAAAATAGACATCCTATGTTATTTGATTCTGTGTTGTAAACATCGACCTGTCTGTCGTCACATTCAATTTCCTGATTCGGAAAAGTTTGGATTCCTTTCTTCATTGTTCACCAACATCTAAATTATTTATATTTACTGCTAAAGAATTAATTCCCATTTTATGGAGACCATTAGGGATCCTACTGCTGAAACCTTTAATATGAGGCATTGAAAACCATATTTTCTTATATAAAAGATATCAGCAGTAGGAACTCTACTGATCTTCATAGAATGGGAATTAATTATTCATCAGTAAACAGAAATAATTAAGTTGAGATGTTGGTGAACAATAAAGGAAGGAATCTCAACTTTTCGAATTGGTGATTTGTCAAATTAAATGTGATGATTGTAATGCTACATATATAGAACAGACAACAGACATATAGAATCGAAGAACATAGGATGTCAATTTTGAAAAACCAGAAAGCAACCGGTTTTGCACAACACAAGAAAAAAATTATCATTTTTTTTTAATGAGAAAGATGTCACTATACTAAATAATGTTAGAACGTGTAAATTGATGAATTATTTAGATATTCTTTCAATCATGAAGCTATTGAGAAAAAGGAGAATTTAACAAATTCCCAAATACTCTTTGGAATATTGGATGCTGTTATTTCCATGCGCCATAAAGATACACAGATTTCCTTAGTGTAATAAAAGAATTTTTTTCAACTTTAAGTTTAGTTACTTTTTGTATATCTTTGAAGATGGTCGAAAGACCAATACACGTGTAAGGATTCTGAATAAAACACGTGTAAGGATTTCTGTGAAACAGAAAAACTGTGTGAATTTTTCAAATAAAACAAATTATTTCTTCGCCGGTCGTCCATGATGCAAGGATTATCGTCAGAGTAAACGCTTTAATAACAAAATTAAATAACGGACGCTGCATAATGACAGAGAAAGTAAAGAGTCATCGAGACTGTTGTGTGAAATATCTAGCTAGGATTCACGTGAATTTACATAACACGAGTATTTGCCCATTCATCTACATCCAAATTATTTTTATAGTTTCTACCATGTACACGATTAGAAAATGGGTCAACATTGTTGACCGGTAGTTTTAATCGATTGTGATTGTTTGATGAAGTTGGTACTAGCGAATATCTTCATTGGAAATATTTACGTAAGGTACGAAAGATAAATATGATGGAAACAATCACTTGTACATATTATTATAAAACAGTGGAAGGAACATAACACAGAAACCGAAAGTGGGGGGCAACTTACATTTTATTAAGATAAATTCACGAAAACATTTACTTGACGTCAAGTACTTCAACTTACGTAAATCATTGATTGATCTAGATCTAGATCCTCACGAAGTTCTGCATTAGTATTTTGTAGCACTTATTCGGCATTCAACTTATCAATTTCAATAGTTTTATTTTGGATATTTTTCTAGAGATGATCTTATTATTCGCGTTGGAATCCACTCTATAAATTTCAAGTATCTATGTTATTTCTTTTTAAAGTTATCGTACCTGCTTACGTGAGGAACCAGTGATATTAGTTCGTTCGGTTCTGATAACAGATGTCACTACTAGTTTATTATTCCATTGTTTCATCTGGAAACATCTTCATTTTGAAGTGTCATCATTTGACTTTCTTTTCATCTGTCATTTCGCTGAAGTGCAAACAACATAGTTTCTATCTGTCCTGAAAATGTCAACTTTTGTACCTAATAATGTGTTTTTCTGGCGGAGAATTTTACTTCATTACTTCAATATGAAGAAGAAGGCTGCCAAGAGTCATCGTATTTCAGTAGATGTTTATGGAGACCATACTTTAGCTGAACGAACGTGTCAGAAGTGGTTTGCAATGATTTAAAAGTGGCCGAATATTCACGACGAGACGATCATGCTGTGTATTTCGTGGGACCAGGTGTATCATGAGCTGCTACAATCGAACGAAAGGATCACAAGGGAGGTGTATCGACGGCAATTGATGCGTTTGAGCCGAGCATTGCAATAAAAACGGCCACAATACGCCGATAGACACGACAAACTCATTGACAATGCATGAAAATGTACGGCCAATGTTGCGTCGGCCATTAAAACGTACTCAGAACTTACAAATGGGAAATCCTATCCCATCCATCGTACAGCCCAGACATGCTCCTTCCGATTACCATCTCTTCTGATCGATGTAACATGGCCTGGCTGACCAGTACTTATCCAGTTAAGATGGATCGATGCATCGATAGCGGCCAAAAAGCCATAGGATCTGTCGATTGCCAGAAAGATGGAAAAAAGTAGTAGAAAATTTCAAACATAAGTAACTGCAAAACCATTGGGCCGTTTTTGTCCATAAACGAACTTAACCGAGATATTTAGATGCCAAACCTACCCTAGAGGCTTCAAGTCTCTAGCTCCTTGAGATCGGAAATTGTCGTATTTACGGGCAGCCAGAATTAATTTTAACTTCGGATTCTTCATCAGTGAGTCGTTTAGGACCATAGTCAGCTCAAAATACGAAAACTAGACACATTTGTTCGAAATGATAGCACAAACGCGCAAAAATTAATGAATCAGAAGCTGCATCCTGTTGCATGTATAAAATACATGCAACGTCTTTCTGAATGAAGCCATCGCAGACCAATTATCTGTCTGGTCGTGAGAGTTAAGAAAGATTTAAGGCAATGGACTTCGACAGATCGGAGGAGATTTTTCCGATTTGCGCTCGTTGTCGATGCACACACGTTGAAAACGTGATTCAATAATAATTACGTGTTCTTTTGAAAGATTAATAACAATGATCATTTCTCCCATCTTCACAATATCCTCATTGTCTGGCGATGTGCAAGTTTGCCGACCACATGAGTGAAAGTCTGGGACTTTTCTATTTAATTGACGTATAACTAGCTGTATGTTAAGAAAGATGTACAGGGCGCGCGCTATAATAAGGTTTGGTGATTTAATAATCAACAGAATTCATATACCAGGTGTTTTTTTTAGAGTGATAGAACTTTCGATAGGATAACTGTGATTTGACAGAAGGTAGAAGCCATGTTGTTATGACATTGCTGTTCAGTAAGCATTGACAAATTATCATGGAAAGACTCGCGCCACAACAACGTTTACAAATTGTTGAAATTTATTTTCAAAATCAGTGTTCTATTCGCCAAACTTATAGAGCATTTCGTGAAATTTATGGTTAACCTAATCGTCCATCATAGCAGCTTATTCGTCGAACTATCGATAGATTTCGGACAACATTTTCTCTACTCGATGCAACAACAATAACAAGACAAAGAACTGTACGTACAGAAGAAAATATCGCTGCTGTAATTCATAGTGTTAATGATGATCCAGATTTGTCTATTCGTCGACGTTCACAACAAGTTGGACTTTGTGCATCCACCACATGGAAAATTTTGCGTAAAGATCATGGTCTACACCCATACAAGATCCAACTGGCTCAAGAACTGAAGACAAAATGGCTTCAAACTTAATTCAAATGTGTTTTATTTCAATTCTATCACTCTAAAAAAACACCCGATACATGGACGAGATTTATTTAAATAAAAATCATGGAGGAAAAGGTTTTCAAATATGTTCGTATATAATTATTATATGAATTTCGAGTTCAACTCCTAGAATTAATTGACCGATTTTGCCCATTAAAGGACTCAATCAAGATATTCAGGCTCAAAACCCACTCTGAAAATTAAGTCTCTAGCTCTTCGTTCGTAAGTCGGTTTACTATCGGCTGCACAGGATTTGCCGGGCGGATAGAATTACTTCTGACCTCGGATTTTTGATCAGTGAGTCCAAACTATTCGTTTAAGACCATTTTCGGTTCAAAATTCGAAAATTACATTAATGTTTGTAAAACAATATCACGCTGTTGCCTAGAAGAAGCGCCCACTATTAGAATAGGCTGAAATCAGCTTTCAAAGATAGTGAAGTAGAAATTCCTAAGAAAATTATTAGATTAAAAAATTAATTTTTGCATTTTTTTAACATTTCTAGGGACGATTATAGTATAAAGTGTCTAAAAAACCAGAAATAACTTGAATGACGTGAGCAGAAAATTTTTGTGCGGTATTCATAGCTTTTTACTTTTTTTACTGAGTTTATAAAACACAGTTGATTGTGATCAAAATGAACACATTATCTACGAAAGAAATCTTCCAATTATCTGAAAATATCTATTACTTTTACTTCACGTTCGGATTCTTCAATTTTCCCCCTCAGTTCTTGTCGGAAAAGTTTTTTTGGAACACAAACTACCATCGTTTCCAGAATTTTAATTTCGAAAATATTTGTGGGGTATTAGTCTTTTATTTATAGCTGATCAAAAATGAAAATTTGGAATGGCCCACCGTTAAATCAAATTATGAGGAAAGGGTTTTAAAATTGGGAAAACTTTGGTATGGACAACGAACATAGGAAATCGTAATGTATATTGTGATTTATTATCCTGATACTCCAAGATCTTCTGTGAAGATCATTCAGAAGCTTTTTCAGCTTGTAAGGGCCTTTCGGTTTCGAACCCAATGCTCTAACCACTAAGATATCGACACGACGAAATATTGTGATGAGGAAATAATAAACCTTTGTACGAAATTTGCAGCATTTTTCCTGCGTCTGACCTTTCGTGAATGCTGAATTTGTAACTCCTTTTCCCACATTCAGATGAAATCGATTGCAATACATCTCGTTTATCGATCGTTACAATGCAATTCATTGATGAATTGAAGCGGGAAATAATTTCTCGTCATGAATTTAAATTGGCTCTGATTGTTTGCTCCTTTCTTGGTGTTTTCTATCGCATTTGATAGTGAAACTGACTTAAAAAACATTGAATGTCACGATCGGAAAAAATCACCATTTCGTAAAATATCGGGATTAAAATTACAGGGAGGTGTCAGGAAATGATTGCGTCTGATGAGAAAACTTACTAAATGTTAGAATATTTCAATAATTTTTGGTATGTTTCTTAAAATCAGTACACGATGAATAAGGAAGATAGATAAAGATTATTCCAAGAAGAATCAATATTTTGTTGGACCTCCATCGATTTCCTCCTAAGGCTCCAACTTCTTTTTTATCATACCTCACTAATATTCAATAGGCCTAAGGCAGGCTGAAAAAGCAGGCCAGTCCATGACTCTGACGACTCTTCTAGTAAGCGGTGAAGCCTTAATCTGCATAAATGAAAAATCAGCTTTTTAAGTCGTATATAGCATAAAATCTAGATATCTCCGCAGTTTAACTTTGTAGCATGAGATTGTTTTCTTTCCAAAATATATGAATAGTTGCGAACATATTTAGGGGGTGATTCCTTTTAAAAAAATAAGGTGGGTCTTTCAATTAAACTTTAATTTTTAAGCCTCCCCTGCTTAGTTATAGCCCCCTTATGATGGCGCCCGAAAAACAGTTTTTAATTTTTTTCTTAAAAACCAAAAACCTGACAATAATTGTAACTAAATCCTCCGAGGTTAAAATGAGCTTCATCACTAAAAATGATTTTTCTGGGTAACGATCAAATGGTCACGGGGTTTCAATTCTTGCACTAGTTGAACTCTGTAAGCCTTCATACCAAGGTTTTTATGCAAATTCTCCTCAGAGAATTATGACGAGTTGATGTTGATGGATTTTCAGCCACATTCTGGACTAGCAGCAATGTTTTCAGGCTCAATGGACAAAAACGTGAACGGGTTGTTTCAGCAAATAACGATCCAGTTACACCAACTAGCTTCACAAATTTATCCACAAATTGCCGAGAGGGCATTTCATTTCTATTGAATTTTCCACGTAAATTTCTAACAAATTGGATAGAAGATTAACCAAATTTAACATGAGTTTTAAATATTTTTCAGTTTTTTTCAAGCGTAAATCGACCCATTTCGTTAATGTCAAATATTAAACTAACTTTTTGTCAAAGCACGAATGACAGAAGTGTTCCCAGTATGCATGCGCCAATGAACTGTTTCTGCATTAATGGTTTTTCTTTCCTGCTTTTATAATATCCGTAGTTAATGTAATGTTTGAACATTTTTTATCTTGTAGTCCAAATCTGCTTAATGCATTCATTCTTGATGTAGTGCGAGAGGTTGATACAGAAATATCCTTCATTGTTTCTTCTCACTCTGTTTTTTTTTTTTTTTTATCACATCTAGATCTATTAATTCGAAATTGGTCTTCAAATAAGTAGCGACTTTATCAATACTTTCGATTTTTTTCAATTAAAATATCCTCCATATAATTGAATTATAACTGAATATAATTGAATTTATCCCTGCCTTTCGCAAAAACACCATGTTTTTCTCTTGAAGCTCTTTAGGGTGCGGTGAAGGAGTTTCTAACCTCTTAGTTTCGGGAGGTAAGGCGTTTCGTTTCAACTTGCAAACCCCTGCAAGATTGACGATGGGGTGCAAGCCTGTGACTTTGGACGTTGGAACGTCGGTATCAGAACGCTTGTACTCTGCTCTAGATGAAGCCGGCGAGGACGGTGAACTACGAATATATACCTATTGATCCAAAACGAAACCCTTGTTGGAAGACCTTTATATATTCTCAATATTAAATTGTCTGAAAAAGTGATATCAGCCAATTTGCAAATTATTCACAGTATATCATTTGAAGATGACGATGGAGATATAAACCATCCGAGTTATGTAAGTCAGCACCGATCACTTTCAAGAGATTACAATGAATTTATACCAGAATTATATTTGCATAATGAGACAAGGTCATGTTTGAGTTGCTCTCTATCAGATTGGGTTCACGCTGTTATCCAAACCATCAATTTACGCAAAATAACAAGGTTCAGAAGAAAGCTTCTATTGAAAATTGGCCGAACACAGCGGAAATATGTGATTTGCAATAAGCAGATAGTATCAAGATCAAAGTTAACAAGTGTGGTTTGAATTGCTTGTTTATGGAAATGAACAGAACGGGGACATTCTACAGACTAGCGGGAAAGTAGAAAGCAAGAGCATGCTAATAGGACGGCACATCAAAAAAATATATATTTATTATTATTATAAAATATTATTTCAGGCTAATTTGAAGATATCTTAACAATATATACACAGTTAAAATTTTCACTGTTTCCCAGAATAATTACCCTATTTGCTGAAAATAAAAGGGTGATTCTACAGCTTTTATTCCGTATTGGTTTTTTTATAGAAAAAATTAGAAATCAGGCATCTACATACTGAAGCTCCGCTAGAGGCTGCGTAACAAAATTCTTTTTGGATAAGAATGAAACTGGGGATATTCATTACGTGAATGGAATTATGTCACATTACGTTTCATAAGCCTCCATTGAAATTTTGGTGTGATTTACACAAGTATTGTTCAGATATGTGTGAAGCTTTTATGTTAATAACCTTATTTAAATTAAATAGCAACGAAATCTTAATTTCTTCATTGTGGGAAAGAATTTCCAGCAAAAATGTCTCGGTACCCATATAACTGGTTGTCGCTTAAGGTAAATTCTCGCCGAGGACAAGTAATGTTAATAGAATTCGCATCTTTTGCCATCGGTTTGTAAGTTATGTTATGTCATCGACCACCAAATTGACGTTGCTCGATAAAATTATGAAATTTTGTCGAAAAATAGTGAAAAACACTGACGTGAAGTTAAAAATTTTGGCGCAGTTGTTCAATTGTCCATTTCCTCGAAAAATTTCAAATCTGGAAAGTAATCCCTTCATATAATGAATTATCTGTACTTTCATCCAAAAGTCAAATAAACGTCATGATTTCCATTCGAACTATTGTCCTAAAGAAACGGAAAATTTCATGAAAATTAAAATTGCATGGTTAAAAGGCTCCATCTTTCTCCCTTCGTTCTGCATCATTACATACTGGCAGGAAACAGTTGAAAAAGGATATAATGAGCAATATAAACTTTTTATACTATTTGTCGAAATTCAAAATTAATCTTCACGATATTAAAATGGAATGAAATAAGAAATTATTACCAAAAAACTGACAATAATTGTAACTGAATTAAAGTTAATCAAAACTAGTCAGTTGTCATAACAAAATGACATCCGTTCACTAAATAAATTCTAGTTCGGAAATAATTCCAACATCTACGACCCACGCTATCATGTTGATAAATCATTTTATTTCTTAAAAACCTTGAATATTGGTAAGAAATTACAAGAGACCTTATTTATTAAGAATGGATCAAGCTATCAAAAATTAATATTTTTATTGTGAAATAGGAATATGGATAAAAGTTTCTTGCAAAAGAAGGTTTAGGGGTGGCTTTTTCTACCCCTTTCAATCATAGAACCACCAAAAAATTTTTTGAGTGACTTCTCTCGCCCGCATAAAATGTTTGCTTAATTTCATTCTGGTCATTCTTTTGATTTTTAAAAAAAAAATTAAAAATGTTTTTCGGGCACCCTCTTAAGGGGGCTGTAACTAAGTAGGGGAGGCTAAAAAAAAATAAAGTTTATATGGAAGACCCACCCTATTTTTTGACAAGCAATCACCCCCTAAATGTTTTTCGGGCACCCTCTTAAGGGGGCTGTAACTAAGTAGGGGAGGCTAAAAAAAAATAAAGTTTATATGGAAGACCCACCCTATTTTTTGACAAGGAATCACCCCCTAAATTTTTTCGCAACTCTTCATAGACACTCTGTATATTCGTCAACGAATCGTTGAGATACAATTCGTTTTATTCAGTTTGAAAAGTAAACACTACGAAGCTTGAGTCACTGTATATTCAGTAATAAAAAGTGATAGAAAACCAAATCATGTCTTATTGCATTCCATTTTAAAATGAACTTTCACAAAGTAACGGACTACACCATCCGCTTCACAAAATTATGCATGACCCTCCCTGTCGTTATTAAATACTAAATTTGATTGTAATTGATCGTAGTGGAGATAAGCAGCAGATATGTTTCTAAGCTTATTGGCTTCATCGTCAGTGCCAACTCTAATTCCCAATCGATTCAACGCACCTACGCACCTGTATTCGCCCCGCATGGGTACGCTAAAGTTTTACCAAACAATAGCGCCGCCAAATGCATATTTAGAAAAATATGCACCATTAATTAATTAATTTTGATATCATTGTACGTCAATGGAAAGCTTATTTTATTACATAACAGTCATCGGATAATTTTACCCTTCGTCCGTTGAGTTTCATCATAGTAACGTCATAAATTTGCTGTGACGGAACTATCGTCAAAGGTGAACATCATCACCTTCGACAAGAATTGATTTCTGTGGGCGTTAAATAATCGTTACGTTGGTACTAACGGTTCAAAAAAGGGAACAATCTCTCCATTCTGTAAAACAGGAAGTGCGGATTTGGTGAACTTTTGAATTAACGGAATCTAGCGTAAATCCGTGCCGTCAGGATCATCGATAGAAATCAACCATCGATCTAGGTCAAGTGCGTTGATCATAGAGGTTTCAATTATCACTGAAATGTATTTATGATGGCTCATTACATAATGTTATGATTAATTTTATTTCAGCAAATTTGATATTTGGACTATAAATTTTCACAATGTTAATACATATGTCGATTCGGCAAAAGTTTCAGTCAACAGCAATACAAATTACTATCTTCTTTATCAGGCATTTTTGTTTTGTCTTCAATTGTAAATCATTTTTCGTGATTTCCACCAAGTAATTTCAAGCAAATCCGAAGCCTAATTTATTATAAATTATTCACATATTTGAATGGGTCTCTCGCGAAAAACAACCATGGAAAGCATTTAGAGCTTCTGATATAAATATTTATTGCCTATGAATTAGCTATTATTATATTAGGCAGCCAGCGTTCGGAATTAAAATCTGTTTCATTCTTTCCTTATCTAGTAGCATTGATCTCCTCATTTTTTCTATAACCAATGAGAAAGATTATTTCATTCATTCACAAATTGATCCACAAATTGTCGTGATGGCATTTCATTTCTATTGAATTTTCCACGTAAATTTCCAACAGTTTGGATAGAAGATTCATCACTTTGGAAATAAGTTCTTAATATTTCCCAGTTTTATTCAAGCGTTAATCGTCCCATTTCGTTAATGTCAAATATTGAAATAACTTTCTGTCAAAACACGAATGACAGAAGTGTTACCAGAGTCGAAATAACCACGACTTCAAAATACAAACGCTAGATGTCTAACTCTTTCGATATGAAATAACAACAAGAAGGTTCATGCATAATGTCGTATATATAAATTACGAGAATTCTTTAAATTCTTTTCTTTTTTGATTTAGGTATGAGCTATTCTGTATTATACAGAGTACTCTAAAACAAATTACACCTAACGAGAGCAAGGAAACAGTGACGGGAGGTTCAAATATTCAAAGTACAATAACGTTAGAATAATATATTTATATTAATAATACTGAAAAGCAACAACCCTCATCAGTCTGCTGTTAAATCTACTCAACACAGTGGTTCGTAAAGCTACACAGCGCCCCGGGTCTAAAGAACTTATTTCTACATATCGTTAGGTCGGTAACTTGCTCGAATCGGATATCATTCTAATAGAGCGGAAAGGGTTAGAGAGAACAGGATACAGCCACCTACAACTGCACTTCCGGTAACCAGTGCAGAACCTGCAGTTACAATGGGTAAGAATTTGGATGGGCAGTAAGTAACGTGGTATGCCCAGGAGATCTCCTTGAAGAGTGGATCTAACATAATTCGAGTCGACCTGAAAAGTTATTATCAAATGGCCTCCTCGGGGTGGCCAAGGCCCAGAAAGGCTCATATATTACTATAATAAATGACAAACCGACACTACCTGAAGGGTCACGCAAACTAATCCTGGGGATATCACAATACCTCGGAACAATGATCTAGCAATCACTCACACATCCTAACAGTAGATAGCGGAGCTATCTACTGTCTCTATACGATACGTCGTCCTCTACCAGGACTACTCAGTGATTTACCCTAAAGAACGCCACCGGTTCACAAGTAATACAATCTCACAAAGTAAGCGAGCGCATGCATGCATGCAATGGACGTTACAAGATAAGAAACAAAGAAATAAGTTATCGGCGGATCACACAAGAGTACTTGCAAATCAGTTACATATCAGGCACTGCGAATACCATGAATAGTACAAATAAAGAACAACTATTAATTAATACAACAGACAACAACCAGGCACCGAGAGAAAGTATACAATGTAAATAGATAACGTGTAAGGGTCGAGCCGCTTTAGTTATGTACAAAGGCATTTTAGTAAAACATTCAGGTCGGATTAAATAACACTGAAGCAAAAATACAAGAATGAAAAGCAATGAATGGACGTACAATGAACGATCGTGCAATCACTAATTTTACATTAAAACTAAGGTGGTATTCATAGTAAAGCATACAATTAATCAGAAGCATATAAAAGAAGTTTACTTACTAAGAGTTAACAAGAGGGACGGTTATAAGTACTATTATCTCGAGTATGTTTTTAAGTATCTCAGGAGGTTCATTTCCAAGAAGCTTCCTCTCTGCCACTTCAAAATACAATGGGAAAGCCATAAGGACGTGCTTTGTTATTATCACCGAGCACACGCGTCAAGTTACAGTGCTACAAAATATTTGATACATAAATAAGCCGGTAAATACCGTGATGTAGTGATGTAATTTATATAACGGTTATATAAATTACATCACTACATCACTACATCACGGTATTTACCGTATTTACCTAATAGGTTATATTATAACCTATTAGGGATTCTGTCACTCGTATGATCCTTAGAGAATACGGATCTCTTCAAGTATGAAAGTTTTGTTTTAAATATATTCTTTTTCCGCTTTTTCTTACCAACATGTAACGATGAGAATCAAAGGCACAATAATCGAGCCTGTTAACAATGTATTTGTCGTTTTCATAAGATTTTCCGTCTCTTCAGGAGAACAATTCTAAAATTGCAAAGTGTGACAGTTATTTGATATTCGGATGACAGAACACAGAACTCTGTGCTTTTATTCATCATATGTAGAATCTTAAAGAAATTTTCGGGGAACAAGCAGGACTTCACGTCAGTGCTTTTGAGTATTTTTCTTAATAGATATTTTAGAGAAAGAAACCGCACGAACTCATTTGGTCAGACTGTAGTTAATAAGGATTTCTCAAACTTAAATATCAAATGTTTGAATGGGTAAAAACCACCCCTGGTTTCCTTAAATATGCTCATTAGTAACTTCGATTATTAACATGGACAATTCTGCTTTTATAATTTTCGATGTGCTCTAATCTGTCTCATTTTGTTCCAGAATGAAAAAATACATCAAAATCGTTTTACTGGTGATCGTGGTGCTGGATGGAATATGCGCACAGAAGAACGAAAAGGATGGTAAAAAAGAAAGAGGTAAACCTTGCGAATGGAATTTGGATTTCGCGATTGGTGAGAATTGAGGAGAAATACCGAGCATGATTTGAATTCACATATGTTCATAATTGCACCAACAGAAATAAGCAACCAATACTTTTTAATTATTGTACAAAGTTAACAATGTTGAATTTCACCCAACTAATATTTTTTCTTCATTTCTCGATTCAAGTTTTGTCTATTTTTTGGATAAGTAATATATGGAGTTTAGAAATTCTCAGTATAAACTAAAAATGATCGTAATAAACTCATAACTTTGAAAAAATATTCCTCAGTTTTTTATTTGTAGATGATCAATAATGCAAATTTTCAATAACCCGCTCATTATAATCCAAAGTCTTTCTCACGAACAAGCTTCTGAATTTTTAGAAATTTAGAAAATAAATAATATCAACTGTTATACAGGGTGTCCCAGGAATTAATGTCAAGCTGGAACTTGGTGACAAGGCAAGTCGTACTGGTCATCAGAAAAATATTTCAAAAAAATCCATGTGGCATGCTTTCAAAATGATAGGCATTTAAAACAAATTCTAAAAATTCCACGCCCTCTGACGGTCTTTTTACTACCTTTGCCACAAATCTTCACTTTTTCCAAATATTTTTTTGTTAATATGTAACCCTGAATAATGCTTCTCTAAACTGTTACCAAACTTTCAAAACCAGCTGCTCCAGCTTGGTTGAAAAAAAAACATTTTTCCCCAAAAAAGTTTCAAAACAAAAATTTTGCCCAGTTTAAACTGACTACTGAAAAAAAAATTGTACTACGCGAGTTTGGCGCATTTAGTAAGGATTTCAAAATGGTACTTGGTAAATTCTTGCTGAAATTGTAGACAATTTTTTCGTTGGAAATAATCCCGTTTTCAATAAATTTATCTACCTTAGTTAAAAATTATTCTAATGTACGTTTGAAAAAAAATTCAGTGGGTTCCTTAAGCTTTTAATTAAATTAAGATTTACAAGGAAGTGCCACTGAACATTTAGGGCAGCGTGTGGTACCAACAAGATGGCTACCCAGCCATCTGATAACCTGTACGATTTGCTACGTTTCCAGCTTGACGTTAATTTCTGGGACACAGTATACATGATTTTTCGACTCGTGGGTGAAAAACTTTTCCGCAAAGAATAGTTATAATTAAAATTAAAAATAATAATTGTAAAGCGTTAGTTTGAGGTTGTATATAGGTTTATATTGTTCTCTTCCTGAAACATAAACAAAATTGTAACTTAGGGTTATTGGTGTTACTTTCCTGTATTTCTCCTATAATTCTTATTGTTACTAGATGAGTCATTAAATCCCGAGACTGACACATAATGCCGTCAACGCCGTGCCACTTCTGTTTTTCGGTAGTTCCAACCTTCAAAAGATACGTGTAAAATTTCATGATATTCGGTTGAGTCGTTGTCGATATAACGAAGGTGAAGTGACGCTACATTTGTTTTTCTTCAAACGTTGGATAAAAACGAATTTCGTGTGTTAATTAAACACTATTTTTTGTTGGAAAAAATACTAAGCTTAGCAATGGCTTGAAATTGGTAACGGGAAAAGTGTCCATCAAAAACAACCATTTGCGGATGTATTCAGATTTTGAACACGGTCCAACAACTACTGTACATGCAGAAGCACCCCAGATTGTCCAATGGAGATGACTACACCAGAAAACATCTGAAAAATCATGAAACTTGTTATGTCCGTAAAGTTGCTATCCTAGAGATTTGAAAAGGCACCGTGTTCAAAATTATTCATGAAAATTCGGGTATAAAAAAAATATTTTCAAGTGGGTGCAGCGTTTGCTCACAGAGAAACAAAAACAACAACGAATTATTAATTTTGAGCGCTGTTTACGGCTTATAAAAAGGATTGTTGCATCGCCGGAGTCGAAAAGAGCGTCAGTCGAGTGAACAGGAGAGAGCGAAAACCAGCCAAGCGTCCGAAAACAAATGGTGCAGATGTCTTCTTCCAGCTCTTATGACACCCCCCCTCCCCCACCTCCTGTCCGTTCATTATTACTTACTCGCGGTTTAATTTTTTTTTAATAGTCAATTCGGGCTCCCAAGAGCGAAATAATTATCTCAATCGCATATTTTGACTACCTGAAGATTTGCTTCTAAGAATTTACGCCGTAAGCTAATTTAATATTTTTATACCTACTTTAAACTGCATAATTATACCTATTTCATTATGATATGGATTTACATCAAATTGAAGCTACCAGCATTCAAAAAATTAAATTTAAAATAATTATACAAGATCATTATACAATTTTTTCAGCCCAGCTTTGTTCAAATATTACATTGTAGGTACCTACATAATCAAATATAAAAAACTACGGAACTCAAGTCAATGTATCTTCAGTAATAAAAAATAATAGAAAACGAAGTAATTTCTTATTTAATTCCATTTTTGAAAATGAACTACCACAAAGCAACGGACTAACTCCATCCAATATAAAAAAAATTACATGTTTTATTTTTTAAATTTCATATTGCTGATCGTTATGACTAAATATCATTTAAATTAAGGATATTCCTTTGAACAAAATTAAAACAAAAAAATTAAAAATGATTAAGGGGAAATCAAAGCTATGTGTAGATAGTACGACAATTTCAACTGAATATTTAAGAAAATTATAATTTTGCAAATAACATCTAGGACAATAGGCTATTAACGGAAACACCTGTATAATTTCTTCTCTAACTAAATAAGGTACTGTAGATTTTCGTAAAAACCAATGATATTTTTATCTCAAAATAAAGCTGTGGATGGAATTTAATATCTCACCTCTATATTCACAAATCTCTGAACTAATAACATCTAATGATTTTGGCAACTTCCTTTGGCAACAGTTTTTTAATCGATTTTATAGCCAATCTTATTCAAATAAGTAATAATGTCATTTTTTACTTATATGTGTTGTAGAAAGCTATAAACCCATTTGATTTCCAAATAATATAGCTCCACATATGCGACATAAAATTAGGAGCAGGCGATTGAAATACCCAGCATGCATAAAAGTAGATAAATATTTTCAAATATTTCAGGAAAAAGAGATACAGGCCAAGCAACACATACAAACGCTGATGTGATGGTTCAGAATATTTTGCAATGGTTACAGGGAGTATACACGCAAAATAGCAGAAAAGGTAAATTATCAATTTACTCAAAAACTCTTTCTTCAAGATTTGCTTTAAGCATGCTTATGAAATATACCTCATAACATAAAAGTTTCACATTTTTCCTGATTTTCAGTTCGTCAAGGATCTTTTAGGGAATACCTGCCGCCAAGTAACACTCAAAAGCCAAGGCCTTTTGAACCTTCTGAACAGGGTCAATACCTACCACCAAGGCAACCTCCATATCCTGCTTCAGGATCTATAACACCTCAACCTCCATTCCCTATATACACCAATCCAGCTACAGGGGCTGTGACTGGAGAAGGTGGTTACAGTCCCTCAGAATCTGCTGGTCCTTCCTCTCCAGCCCCTACAGAACCCACTAGATATCCAACCAGACCACGACCAACCGGATATCCTACAAGACCTACACCAGGTAAGCAATGAATTTAAATTTACAACATAATGTAATGTTTTGAAAACATCTTTGAAAATTTTGAACTCTTCTTTAAGGATACTCCACAAGACCCTCAACAGTGTATACCACAGCCTACCCAACTCGTCCAACTTCTTATCCAACCAGACCAAGACCTACAGGATATCCTACAAGACCTACAGGGTACCCTACTAGACCAACCGGAGGTTATCCATCAGCTCCAACTGGAGGATATCCAACCTCTCCAACTGGCTATCCTACAAGACCTACTGGATATCCACCAGCAGGTAAAAGAAGAAATATCATCCAACAAAATCAAACACAATAAGATGAAAAGGAATTGATAAACATGAACTAGTTATTTAATTTCTGTTTATTACACTTAATATTGAATATTGCCTCCACCTTATAATAATTCCGTTTAAGATCCGTGTTCCATATTAATTGTTTATTTCTTACTAAAATCTTCTATAATGCCTCTTCATTGTACTCTTATCTCTTTAGATAAATACTAGCTTACATTTTACATTCATTTCTAGTGCCACTAATTTCATTGTTCTTATAATATTAAGATCTCCTCTATACAAAAGCCTACTTCAATATTTCCCCTTGAATTACCTCTTGGCCTCTTGTTCAGTTCATCCTTACTTTCAGTTGGTCCTTACTTTTTTCATTTTTCACTTATTACCTAAACACTCAAAGCAATAATACTGCAACTTCCAATGTTGTCCTTTGGAATTTTGTGGTATATCACATGTCAGCTCTAAACATTGGTCTCATATAATCCACCTTTTTTCAAAGCTTCTTATTATATAATCCTACATTAACAAAGTATAATCACAATTATCAGTAATGCATTTAGTGTTTAGCAAGAAATGGAATTTTTCCTTCAACCTGTTATAGAAAATTTACAAACTAGAACCTCTTCTAAATTGCTAAAAGATAGATATCTAATTTTTACGTTCATAACATCTAACTGACATATGCTCACTTTATATTGAAGAAAAAAATTACTTCAATACACTCTTTGAATTCTCTAATATATGAAACTATTTCAGGAACTGTAACATATCCTACTCCTGAACAAACAGAACCAACAGAAAAACCAGGTTTCCCAACGGTGGCACCACCAAGATACAGACCGTCAACACAGGAAACCCCTGGTTATCCATCAGAACAACCCACTCAGCCAACAAGATATCCAACAGGACCCACTTATATACCAACTACAGGTGGACCAACTTACAGGCCAAGCAGTCCAGCTCCATCCTACAGGCCAACATACATTCCTACCTCTACATCACCAACATATAGGCCTACAGGTCCAACTTATAGACCTACAGAAGGTCCAAGCTACAGACCAACTGAGGGACCAACATACAGACCTACAGAAGGTCCAACTTACAGACCTACAGGTCCAACTGAGGGACCATCTTACAGACCTACAGAAGGTCCTACTTACAGACCAACAGAAGGACCATCCTACAGACCTACAGAAGGTCCTACTTACAGACCAACGGAAGGACCATCTTACAGACCTACAGAAGGTCCTACTTACAGACCAACGGAAGGACCATCCTACAGACCAACGGAAGGACCATCCTACAGACCAACAGAAGGACCATCCTACAGACCTACAGAAGGTCCAACTTATAGGCCTACAGGACCAACTTATATATCAACAGAAAAGCAAACAACTACACCAAATCCAGATGACAACAGTGTAATTCCAACCCGTCCCTCTCCCAGACCAGGTGACACCACAGGAACTGGAACAGAGATAGAAGGAACAGTTGTGCCAACCATTTCAGATGAAGACCTACGTCATCCACCGCACATCCATGAGATTCAAGTGCAATGCGCAAAAGACATGATGCAAATAACAATAGAATTCAACAGGCAATTCGACGGAATCATCTACTCTAAAGGCTTCTACAGTAATCCTGAATGTAGATATGTGACGGAAAACAGTGGACAAGTCAAATATACCTTTACTGTCAGTCTCAATTCTTGTGGAACAGAGTTCATCAGTGCTTTCGATACACTTGGACAATCTTACTTGGAGAATGTTTTAGTAATTCAAAATGAGCCAGGCGTTCAAGAAGTATGGGATACTATCCGTGCTGTTAGATGTTTATGGGAAGGTAATCTCAGAGAAACTTTATCAGTTAATTTCAACGTTGGAATGTTAGCACAAGAAATAGTGACTTTCAGTGGAGACACTGCGATGGCAAGGCTGGATATCCAGTTAGGAAGAGGTCCTTTTGCACCTGCAGCCAACGGCTTGGTGAAAATTGGAGAAATGATGACTTTAGTGGTATCTGTCACTGGAGATGCTGGTTTTGATATACAAGTTAAGGAATGCAGAGCCAAGGATACCACAGGAGAAAATAGCATTCTTCTAACAGACGATAATGGATGTGTATTGAAACCAAAATTGTTTGGAGCTTTCCAAAAAACCAGAGAAACAGGAAACACTGGCGCCAATATAATTGCTTACGCATTCTTCAACGCCTTCAAATTCCCTGACATCATGGATCTAGTCTTGGAATGCAACATCGAATTGTGCAAATCGGACTGTGAAGTGTGCCCCAATCCCAACCAACCCCTGGAGCCAGGACGTAGAAGAAGGAGAGATGTATACAGGAACGAAACTTTGGGAGATCCTGTAACTATGGGAAAAAGATTGAGCATAATTCTACCAGAAGATCTTTCAACCGGAGAAGCCATCATTAATCTTAATGAAAATCATAATGTTTGCTTGTCAACTCAAAGCTTTGTCCTTTCCACAGCTATCTTAATATCTTTACTAATGGCAAGCTGCATATTAAGCTCATATTTGTGGTTGAAAAATCAACGCCTATCTGTGAAGAAATAGACACTTCAATTTTGCCAACTATTTATAATATCCAATTTAAGTTATTTTTTTATTGTAAAAATGAATGATATTTTAAGTTCCATATGAGGAAACACAAATATGTACCTACAATCATGTAAATAATGAATATTTTTAATAAACAATTGAAAACTTTCTTCATTTATATTAACTCCACAAAACATAATTGACAGTATGAAGGTAAAAGTACGAAAAAATTATAAAAACCATATGAAAACTGGACCAAAATCAGCATAGACAAAATTTTGAAATTAACCCAATTATTAATTATAACCATTCATACTGAAAAAAATCCATATTTATTTAGGCATTGGTTTTAGTACACCTAATATTTTAGCTGTTGGTTATGTTTTCAAAATCTGCATTCAGAACTATATAAATGAGGAATTCATTCTACTTCAGAAATTCAATGTAGATTACATATCAGAATTACAGTTTATATATCTATATCATTAAATGAAGAAAATGTAAATAAGTTCATGTTATTATTTACTCAATTTATATTTTTCATGATATCCTCATATAATTCTATTTCAAATAAAACATTTGAACATCCAATTAATTTATCACAAATCAAAAAAATAATGACTGTATTAGCTAAAAAAAAAAGTAGACATTAACAATGTCTTACTCTAGGCAAAGCAATAAAACTTTTTCCATTCTCCAGATCGTGGTAACCTATTGGCCCTGCTTCACAATCAGCACAAGCCAGGAACTTTGTTGTCCCAACTGTATTAGAAAAACCTACATTTTGGAAGGTGTACATATCTGGAACGCACCAAAAGGAGGATATGAGCTCGCTTTTAGGATCTAAATCATTGGTTTTATTTTGTTTCATCAACGGCAATTGAAACTGTAAATAAATTAGGCAATCATTAAACTAATCATAATTGGTAAAAATCTGTATATTATAAAGTGATTCACACCTGAGTCTTAATAAACGATCCAGAAGCTGGTAATAATATTACAGATTGACAATAAGAACATTTTACGGTTCTTATGTTTTTGCCATCAGATATTTCATCGTCATAATTTTCTGTTGAAACTGGCATTGTTTATTTTCGATTTTTGTGAATGTAAAAAAGATTCAGTCATAGAATAAAATCACACTACAGCGAAAACGAAAGATGTGGGCATAGATAAACGAGAACATTCTCGTTTATCTATGGATGTGGATCAAAGACAAACTATAATATGTAGTTTATCTATAACTCCAGCAATCAAATGTCTGAATACTGTTCATAGACTTAATATCCTATTAATACATCAATGTACTTCTATTTCAACTAATCTCTTTTTTGAATGTATCCAATCATTGTTCTATGTGTTTTTCAATATTTTATCACAGTTGAATCTGTAATTCTATATTGTCTGTAATTTCTGAAAATTTTTACCATTTATTCTTGTACTGGGATGCTTCAAGCCTTTAAATGTAGTCATTTTATACTTCTTATATTTTTCCTTCAGAGATAAATTATTTAGCTCTAATTTTTCATTACCCGAACTTTATCTTTGAGTAAAGACTTTTAAAATCACAAATTAATGTGTGGTAACATGATTTGTTGAAGTTTTATATACCCAATCAAGTATTTTGTGTCCGCCAGTTCTATATAAACTGTGTTGTTGGTTCTATTCATAGACAACTATTAATGTTTAAATATTGAATGGAGTAGTTCGTCATTTCCATAGACGTATTATTATTAGCATAATAAGTCTATGGTTATTTCATTTCATTAGTTAACTATGGTCCTATTTAAGATAAACACAGACCTAAATATGTAGTCTGTGTTCTTCAAACTCTTCAAAAGTATTTGATTTATTCAGATGTAATGTTGTCTTTATATTAGGAAATTGCTGATTTAAAAATGATATCGAATAGTATTGAGAAACAATCTGAAGAGTAAGATAAACAAAAATCTATATCATAGAAATCAAGAATCCTCTCAATTGGTCATCAATTGAATAAGTTAATTCATTTATTACTATATTATTTATTATTCCTTGTTGGTTTACAGACGTACTCTGGAGCAAATTGATGAAGTAGTAAATTTAGCCAAACTAAAGCAAGATGATCTCATGCCTGCAGTGCAAACCATATATTTCAATGATAATAATTTACAATGTGATAATTTGAAACTTATTCAACTTGATGATTATCTATTGAAAGAAATTGAGGATGGAGAAACATTAGTATTTAAAGGGGATAAACATGAAAATGTAGTTCTCTGCTCAGAAACTAAAACTTACGACATTTGTGAAACTGAGACCTCAAATAGTTTACTTTTGTTGAATGGTTTAAAATTCAGTGAAACATGTAAGAATTGCAACGAAAGATCAATTTTCAAAGCAAAAGTACACGGAATTTTTTATGAGTATTTGGAAGCAGTACCAGGAAAACCGTACTTAGGTAAAATAGAGCAACTATTGAGTAAATCTGAATATAAAGGTCCAGAACATGAGTATAAAATTAATCCAAATGAATTGTTAACATTTGAAGAATTAGATAGTATGATACAATGTTCCACAAAAGAGTTAGAGGAGGCTCTTAATAAAATGGATGTTATTATAATCGATAATAAAATTAGGTTGTTAGATTTTGAGTATCATTTTAGAGTGTTATCTTATATGTTAAAATTAATAGATGAAAACTCATGGGAATTGAATGAAATCGATTATGAAATAACAGTAAATTCTTTAAAAGAAATAATACCAGAAGATATTGTGAAGGGTGTTTTTGACAAATATACAGAAGAATCAAAAATAGAAGATGATGAAGTATACTACTCATATAAGGAAAGAGATATATGCATTTTATTTGCAAAAGTATTATTGTGTCAAGCAGAGAAATTCAATCTAGAAGAATTCTTTCAAGCTTGGAGGGAATCTTTACCTGTAGGAATGTATCCAGATGAAGAAATGTTGTATGGAATTGCAATTATTGATAGAAAAACATCACCAAACTGTGTATGGGCATTTCCGGAGAATACACTACCTGAAAATATCAATGAACGTTTTAAAGTTTTATTTGAAACCAAGGAAAAATGGACAGTTCCAGAAATCACTCCATATATTAAGTGAGTTTTGGTCACTCAAATGAAGTTTTTTTTTGATAAAATTTTTTCTATTACAGGAAATTAACCACACAAAAATTGGATTCTAATGCTTTATTAGCAAAATATGCCAGAGCATCTACTCAGGAGGGAGTTAAATATTATGGTGCAAAGCATTCAAAGTAACAAAAAATGTATTGTATACAGTAAAAAATATAGTTCTTGAAATTAAATTGAGAATTTGACACTTAGTTAATTTCTATGTGAACTCATATTGGATTTTAGAATATCAGTGAATGGTACCAAATGTTCAGTATTTTCAGTGCCTGATTCTTCTAAACAATCAATCTTTTGTAACTTCAGATTTGAACTGTGTTGAGATTAAAACTTGAATTGAATTTCTGATTGCAAACCTTTACATTTTTTTTACAAGGATGTAAAATCTTGATACTTTAATCATCTACTGATTGTCATAAATACATGTTTGATGAGATTTAATAGGGGGACCAGAAAATAATTTCGTTTCTGCTCATGTAGATATTTAATTGTCATTTGTCAGCTCACAATTGAGGAACTCTCAAAAACCCTTAACCAACCTTGGTTGACCATCCAAGAACATTTGCAGCAGATTACAAAAATAAGCAGAGCAGGTTTTGGGTCCCCCATAATCTGTCCGAGGAGAAGAAAGCCAACCGATCCATCACATGCAATGTATTGCTTCAACTGCACCATGCAGAACTGTTTTTTGATATCTTAATCACTGGAGACAAAAAATGGGTCCTATATGATAATATAATCCAAAAGGCAGTGGCTCTCTCCGAATGAATCATCACGAAGTACTGCGAAGCCAGGTTTACATCCCAAAAAAGCACTTCTGTGCGTTTGGTGGAGTATACGCGGAACTATTAATTTTGAAGTGCTGAAACCTGGACAAACTTAATGCAGAATTTTATTGTGAATAATTGGATCGAGTGAACCAATATTTAATCAAAAAGTATCTGGCGATTGTCAACAGAAAAGATTTATTCTGCAACAAGTCAATGCAAGACGAACCTTGGAAAAAATTAATTAATTGGGGTGGGAGGTAGTGCCTCACCCACCATACTCGCCCGATATCACATCTCGAGATTCAAAAACCAATTGATTTTTCTTGATTGTTTTAGTTCCTACTTGACGGAAATTCATCGTTTATGATTTAAAGTTATACACTTTATTTCCGCTAATATTTATTGTTTATACAACAATTGTTTCGTCAATTATATTTTGACTTTATCAGGTGGGTATAGTATTATTATTATTTATTATTTTATGGTGAGCGGGTGTCTTTCCACCTTACCACAGACTATTGTGGCATAGTGAAAATGGTAACTAAATAATGTAACAAATTAGGTATCCTTAATTACAAGTCAGAGTAAGGAACGTAATGAAATGAATTATTTAATTTCCTGAAATTTTTTATTCTGATGAGTTATAACCCCCTGACAAAAAAACTAATTTTCAAAAAAAAATAAAATAATCAAGTTTGAATATTCACTAGTAAAATCAATTTATTGACATCTGTTTTAGAAAGTATTCATTATATTTTAGCACTAAATTAACATTCACAGATATTGATAATTGCTTATTTCTGCTGCATTTTGTTTGAACTCTCCATAAAAGTTCAATATTTAATTAAATATGCGCCATTTTCCAATAAATTCAGGAAAATCAAAAACCCCACAACAGATCAGTAATTTTACTGTTTATGTTTTATAATAATAATAATATATATTTATTTTCATAAACGGAATAACATTCTGAGAAGAAAACAAGTCCAAAGAAAGAGAAAAAGAAATTTCCAGCAGAAGCGCTCAGTTTTGAAGATCAGAATTTAAGTACTGGTCTATAGAATAAGGTTCAAGATTCAGCAAAAATTTATGAGTTGAACTCTTGAATTTTCCAAAATCTGTTAAGATTTGATATTTCTTCGGTAGTTTATTGAAAAACTTGAGACACATATATTCGCTATTCCTCTGGGTCAATGCAAGAGAACACAGGAAAATGAAAGGGGTGGATGTGTCTGGTATTATTGGAATTTTTGTACCTTTCGAAGTAATGACTATTTTTTCTCAAGAAAATGAGACACCTATAAATATACAGCTCGATGGTAGTTAAGAATCCCTGTCTCTTGAAATTTCCACGGCAAGATGTTCTAGAGGACAAATTGAGCATGGTTCTGGATGACAAATATCTCAAGATGTCAGAACTGTTCCCCCACATAATTATTCCGTAAGTCATTAAAGACTGGAAATTAGAAAAATATACTGTTTTCAGTAAATCAGAATCTGCTAGTTGTACCAAGATTCGCAGTGAGTAAAGAACAAAATTCAATTTACAGCTCGATGGTAGTTAAGAATCCCTGTCTCTTGAAATTTCCACGGCAAGATGTTCTAGAGGACAAATTGAGCATGGTTCTGGATGACAAATATCTCAAGATGTCAGAACTGTTCCCCCACATAATTATTCCGTAAGTCATTAAAGACTGGAAATTAGAAAAATATACTGTTTTCAGTAAATCAGAATCTGCTAGTTGTACCAAGATTCGCAGTGAGTAAAGAACAAAATTCAATTTACGTTGCAGTAAATTGACGTGATCAAAACAATTCAGCTGATGGTCCAAAATTATATCCAGGAAACTGGTACTGCTGGGAAGATCTACTGGCATTCCCAAAAGATTAATTATTTCTGGTCTTTTCAATTTTGTATGTGAAGTACAGAAAATTGCACATTCCATCTTATCTGAATTTATGGCGAGCTGATTCTGTGTACACTAGTCAAAAATATCAGCAAAACTATTTTGAGCAGCTTTAATTCCCTCCGAAACGTCAGATGCAGTGATCAGCAGATTTGTATTATCCGCAAACATAAAAAAAAATTCATCAGCGCGAACGACCGCCCCTCTTTGGTTGCCAATATACATTCGAATATCTTGTTCATCTGAAATGTTCTCATCTAATTGAACAATATCATCTACCTGAACGCCCACATCCACCAGTATATTCTCTGGTAAGTCATTTATATAAATTTTGAAGAGTAACGGTCCGAAGATACTTCCCTGAGGCACACCACATTTTATACTGAACTTGATTATGATCTGACTTATGGCCATTAAAATGTTCCAAGTAACCCAAGTAGCAGAACCATACTTGCAATTTCACGGAATGGAATTCAAGTTAATAGGCTTGTATCTTGATCCCCTTGAAAATTTTCAATAGGCAATTTATGGTTAAATGGTTTATTTTGATAAATTCTACCTTTTGTTAAAAAAAGACCTTTGAAAACATATTGCATTTAGAATTTATTATATTCATATCCTCCGGCAATACCATTATGAATATACTTGGAAATTCCCTAAAGAGATTTAAGGTGGTGGCATAGAAGATTCCAGATTAGACTGTAAAACAATTTGGGCCTTTGAAATCTCTACATAATCTAGAATATCAGTCTTAGCGTCCTTTTAATAATACGATTAATGAATTTGATCCATTTGTTTCTGGCTATCATCTTATTTTATTTATATCTAGACATTTATTTGATGAACCAATTGAAAAATACCTGTTTATCCATATTAAGAATATTTCAACAAGAGGTTGCATTTTGAACTAGTGTCGTGAAAGACAGGGATATTTTTATTTCAATCCAAAGTACAAACCCTGAGGTTTGGAACACATCTGTGAAATGTACGCCTTGGCTTTTCTTACATTTTGCCATTCGATGAAATTTTTCATCACGTTCCACATAATTGTGGCACTATTTCAGGAAAAACAGCTCTAATATTGTCTTTTAATGCTTCCGGAGCATTAGCGTAGACCTCATCTTTGATATAGCCCCAAAGAAAAAATCTACCAGTTTTAAATCGCACGATCTCAGCAGCCATTTGAAGAAATTACAGATCCAAGAAGTTTATCATGTAATAGTAATTATTGCAGGAGCAGTGTGTCGTGTTGCACCATTCTGCTGAAAATACACTTATCCATGTGGCATCAGTTTCAGACCATAAAAATCAGTAAACATTGTATGGTAATTCCAAATGAAACCTCTTGTTAGAAGACCCAATATATACATCATGTTGACACAATGTTGTAAGAGAATAAAATGAGTGCCGACAGCTCAGTGGTAGAGCATAGGGCTCGTGACCCGAAAGTTCAGGTTCGAATCCTGTTCAGGTGGAAAAGAAATTTTCTAGTTGCACGGGCGCCACCATTTCACTGTTGGGTCGAAAATTAACAGTGCTCAGTGCTGTAACCTGAAGTGGCGCAAGATCGCAGTAAAAAAACCGAACTCCTAACTCGCACAAGCTGAAAAAGCTTCTGAGAAGATCTAGGAGTATCAGGATAATAATAATATTAAAATGAAAACTTCATAGTGGAATAGTAACACAATTAAATAAATTAACTTATTTTAGGACTAAAGGAATATAACTAATTCAAAGTTTCATTTTACTTAATATTAACAAGATTTAAAAAATATATTATTTATATAGGAACACTTGGATTTACATAGGATCTGTTGCTTTAAAATGCTCTGTATCAATAGTTGAATAGGCATGGCCTTCATTGATCAAAAAGTCCAATGCTTCCCTGCAAAGTAAAATAGTATTATTTTTTATCTGATAATTATAGAATTATAAGTTTTTCAATATATTTCATCTCAAATTTAAATATAGTTCATCATAGCATGAAAAATATTCATAATAATTTTTGAAGAAAATATGAAATACTTACAGAACTTCAACAGATTTTTGCTGTGGAAACTGACGAAGTAGTTCTGACTTAGAGGTACCTGACATGGAAGGAGACCTCTTAAGAATTTCGTGTATTTGGGCCTGCATGGGTGTCAAACCCGTATCTTGGGCTGTATTTTCCAAAAAGTGCATTGAATTTGCAAGATCTGCCCCAGGATTACTTTTCTTAATAGCTGAAGTAGGCCCCTGAAAATTAGGTATATTTTAGGTTCCATATTTTTTAAAAGCTAGACTGAAAAAAAAATCACTATTGAAAAGCCCAGATTTACAAATGAAGGAATAATTTTTTGTTCAGGTTATTTACACTAACCATTCAATGTTCTTCTGGACTTTAAATTTTTCCTGAAATTAAAATTTGAATATTTCCTACTTCCTCAAGCAGTTGAAATTGAGTTAGAAGAAGCACAATATCTTTCTGTGTAAATCAAATCATGAAAAACAATTCTTTGGTGAAGAATTAGAACAAAATTTCTAGATAGCAGACCTTTTCTTTTTCATAAAAAAAAACCCAGTCCTGGTAAGAAGATGAACCATTCATTTTGAATAAACAGGTATGGAAAAGACAGTTGGAAACAGAAAATTCAGTGTTAATCAATAATGCAGTCGTGCAGTGGAAGAAACAAAACCTCAGCGCGATGCGATGAGGAATAAATGATTGTTCTCTCTCAATGGCAGTGCGCAGTGTTGATGCTTCAATCGAAAGGCTGTGCACTATCATTTAGAGAGATCAATTGTTTGTTCGTCATCGCATCATGGTGAGTTTTTGATTCTTCCACTGCTGCACTGCATTCTTGATTAACACTGAATTTCCTATCTTTCTGACTGCCTTTTCCATCTATATATATGGTAAACTTGAATATAGAGTGATGCATTATCCTTACAAATTAATTAATTATATTATAAGAAAAAAATATACTATTATATCTACTTACTGTAGGATTACTAGCCATGTATTCGGCCTCTAATCTGGTCTGAATTACTTGCAAAAGATGGTTAGTAACAATATTAGCATCTGATACTGGAAACATTCTCAACACCATCATCATTTTTTCATTATCTTGAAATCTCAAGGATCCAAATATTTGAACATAAGAACCCTCTTTAATAGTTGGTAATTTTGGTGCATTATCCTTCAAGAAAAAAGTTTAAAATGAAATCGTACTGAATGTCTTTGAGCAATGATCCATCTTATTTGATTAACCTAATGTGTAATTTGCATTTGAAATTTTGTTTTACTCATACCTTATCAGTTTCCAACCACCAAATTGCCTTTATGGCTCCTGTGTGGTCTTGTATATTATACATAGCTTTGGTTGACTGAACTTCGTAATCTAGTACTATTCCAACAATGCACAACTAAAACGAGTATCAGCGTATGAATAAATACTTCATGTTCTCATTAACAGTAATGCTGAAATACTTACAATTTGTGTTTGCATTCCAAAGAGTGTAAACTCCTCTTCTGGACATTCTTTAATTTGTCGAACAACAACAGGGACCACATTTTGTAATCGTCGTGCTTTCTGTCAATAATTCGTAGATCAGTGGATTTATATAGAATTATAATTTATTATATATATTTTATACCTGTCCCTTTCCTGGAGTAACATCAGCATCATTCGTATTATTAAAGAAACCACCACCACTGGCACTTCTATCACCTGAAATTGGAGAAATTGCAATAAAGTATGTGTATGCATCAGAAAATTATCATTATCAAAATTATTTGTTTGAAAATACTGACCAAATCCTGAAGAGTTCCACATTTTTGAAATTCTTATCAGAATACCAAGCAATAATACACAAAAATTGACTTGCGCGGGAAAGTGAATTTCACAGAACATTATTTGAATTACTTAAAGATAAGGTTAAAATAGTGATTAGAACATAGATTGAGCGTTAGATATATAATAATATAATTAATATATAGTTATAAATAAAAAATTAATGGCATAGACTACGTTTATAATACAGTTTAACTTGAGGTTATCTACAGTTTAATCTCATAAATTAATAAATGGAATGAAGATAAAGGCGCTTACATGTATGAAATATGTAAAATATTTAATTGAATCAGTTTTCACTTGATGAATATCCATATTAAATAAGGTTATTCTGATTTTCATAAATTTTTATTGTTATTTAATACAATTATTTAAAGGAAATGAAAATGCTCTATGTATCATTGATTTGTCTTCTTGAAATGTTACAATAAGCGAAAGGAAATTATCTAGACATCCTGGAATCCATCGAAATATTCAAACACAAAAAGCACGTTCCGACAAAAAAACTATTAAGTGAGCAAACGGACCTTTGGCACACCCCACTTCTCGAAGTTTTGTCGATGCCTTTAGCGAATATATGTATATAATACTTAAGCTACAATTTGTTTTCATTCAGTTTGAAATGTAGTAAACATTACGAAAATCGAGTCACTATATATTCAGCTAATGAAAAGTGATAGAAAACAAAGTAATTTATTATTTTATTCCAATTAAAATGAACTATCGCAACAAACTACTCCATCCAATATTTCAAATTAAGTTTTAATCCAACATGTAGGTAATATTTGTGTGTACTCATTTCTCGGCAGAAATATAAAGCAGAGATTAATAAAAATAGTTTATTGCTTAATACTCGCGATCGCAAACAACAGTGTTGCCATATCTTGGATTTGGAGGAGTTGGGATAAATCGTAATCTATGCAATCAGTGTTGCCCCTGATTGAAGTAGCTTGAATATGGGCTTAGCCTGGGAGACTATGAACCTAATCTCAGTAGCACAGAAAATAGTCTCAGTTCTGGATCCCGGGGCATCAGGAGTCTTGGAGTTCCAATCCCAAGTCTAATTCAGTAGAAATAAAACTTATTAAACAATGAAAGTATTGCATCTCTTGTAAGCAATCTAGCCAGAATTGTCACATGCAAAGGAGCTCATGCAACAGTCGTTCCATGCAAAGTAACATACAGTCGGGAGGAGTAAGGGAAATACGGTAAGGGCCAAGCAACAAAGGTTAAAAACACAAGGGGAATTAAGTCCAAGCTGATCAGGGATATCCTATACTATCAAGTTACTGCCGCGAATTAACTCGACCAGCAAGTCCAGCACATCCAGAATTTTACTGCAGAGTATAGATTATAGTCCAATGCTTCTCCTCAAATTATTATCATAGCTTAAAACAAATGCACGATATCACCTATCCCTCCGCAGTCACAAAGGGCAGATTCCGTCAAACCTATCCTATGAAGATAAGATGGGGTCAAACAATGGCCAGATCTCAGACGCAAAATACTCGTAAAAAAACGACGTGGTCGATTAATTTTAGAGAAGCAGGGTGTAGTGGGGAAAGAGCCGTGTTTAGTGAACGTCGCATAGATACGTCCCTCAAAGGTACATATATCAAAAAAATCTGAAACCTCAGATTGCCTGAGTTCAGTACGAAATCGAGGCCACAGTTCCCTAGGTCCAGTCGGGATGTCTGGGAGACTTTCCCCATATCTTCCCTCATTCGCCAGTCAGTCGGCAATAACAATACCATGGATATACGAGTGACTCAGGACCCAGAGACATCTGATTGAAATCCCAGAACCGTAGCTCTATAAAACATTTTCACAGTTCTCACTATGATACATTCAGTATTAGAGTCAAAATTTCCCGATCTTAGCACCTGTAATACATTGAGGAAATCAGATACGATCAAGACCCTCTCAAATCGATGTTGTAGAGCAAGTTCAACAGCACTTCCAATAGCGTACATTTCTGCTGTATATATAGACCAATGATCAGGAAGACGGGCAGAAATCCTAAGAGTTGGAGAAGGACGAAATATACCATATTCCACTGAATCTGGGACTCTCGAAACCGAGGCATCTGTAAAAAGAAGTTGGTGATAGGGGAATTTTTCAGATATTAGAGCTGAGAACACCAGTGGATTAGAATTTGAATGTTTGGAGAGGGCTGAGTTTAGAAACTTGATGTTATTCATTTTTACCTGGAGGGGAACACTATAAAACGGTATATTAGACAGGGTTCTAATGATATGTTCCCTAGGTGCCAAATCCGCAAAGGCTTGTATCAGAGTAGGGATGGATGTACGTGACCACAAGTGGTCTAACACTTCATACCGTCCAATCATCTTGATGACTGGGTGATTTTCTATCCTAAGGATTTTGGAGACATACTTAAACTCAAGCCACCTCGTCTGTATGAAAGAGGTTGCTGGGCCGACTCAAAGAGAATATCATTGGTGGGGGTGGACTTCAGTAAGGATAGGACCGCCTGAAGGATTGCCTACTGTACTCGATCCAGACGGAATTCATCTTAGAACACCTACCATAGAGAATACCACCATAATCCAAATGAGGAATGGCCAACACCCTATAAGTCTGAAGGAGAACAGCAGGATGACAACCCCATTTCGTCTTTCCTAGAGCCTTTATCACGTTTAGTGTTCCCAGTGCCTTTGCACAGATCAACTCAATATGTTTATTCCTACGGAAGTTACTTTCTGGATGGACACCAAGAAAACGGGTTGATGTTTTCCGAAGAAAAACTTGGCCATAGCAGGAAATGTCAGGAAGATTGGCTGGGATTCTAGACTTTGCAAAAATCATTGCTGACAACTTTTCGGAAGAGAGCGATAGATTCCTACCTGACATCCAGGAATTAACACTGTCCAGATCGCCTGACAGTTGTTCTGCCATCCTATGTAAATTAGTACCGCTGATCAGCAATACAAAATCGTCAGCAAACTGTAGGGAGAAGATTTTGGGGGCAAGGTGTCAGGACGAATGAGGGAATATAGGTTATTATAGGGAAGAGATGTTACTGAACCTTGTGCCAGTCCACAGAACGAAACCAGCGGACCCAGAATATACCTCGCCAAAGGGAAAGTGATATATAATTTACGATTGGTTAGTAATTGCATATTTATATGAATTATGGGAGCAGGAACAGAGGCGGCCTTAAGATTAGCCAGGAGCACGGAGGGAAGGACATGATCATACGCGCCCTTAATGTCAAGGAAGACTGACATCACTTTTTCCCTTGTGCAAGCACATCATAAACAAATCTCGCAAGAAATGCAAAACAATCATTTACAACCATTCCACAGCTTAATATTATAACCTATGCAATATAAATTAATGTAAACAAATCTTTGCTTACACTAATTGAGTTAATTTTATTCGCCATGTTCTTAATTACTTTAGCGACACCATAAATAAACTAAATACTAAATAATTTAATACTCTGTGTCTGTGTATGAGCCCCTTCGGCGTTCGCGATTGCGCTTAAATATATGATAGTATTTTGTCCGAATTTTGATGAACAAATTTTGGAGAGTTTCCATATCCATAGTTTTATACATTTTGGATGAATCCATATATTTATATATTACGATTCCAATATTTCTCATGTCTTCCATAAATTTCTTCATGTGACTAGATGGTTGGCTACCTTGAAAATATTACTCTATTGTAAATAACGATATAATTATGATATTTGTAGGAAAAAAACAATAACTTTTTGTTTATATCTATAATTTAGAATTTTTTTTTTGTATATAAAATTCAGGCAATATTTCATAAAATTAAAAGAACAAAAATTTAAGCACAGAGTTTACCATAGAAAAGTAGTTCACTTAACGTCAAAACTAAAAAACCAAAGAAGAAATTCTCGTGACAGTTCTTTGGTAACAAGTTCGCACATCGGTGGTAAGTGTTTATAAAGTTAATCTACAATCATCCATTTATGTAATAATATTTTTAGCTTGTAAAGTGTAGTATTCAATTTCCAAGATGCCACCAAAATTCGATCCAAGTGAAGTTAAATACGGTAAGCAGTATTTACAATAATTACACCATTTCTCTCATGAAGGTTATGTTGATCTAACATCTTGTCCTTATTTGTAGTCTACTTGAGATGTGTTGGAGGAGAAGTAGGAGCCACTTCATCTTTGGCCCCCAAAATCGGTCCTCTAGGTTTGGTGAGTTTTTTAAAATTTTGTTCCAGGGGCCAAACTTACATACCGTTTCATTACAGTCTCCTAAAAAAATTGGTGATGACATCGCTAAGAGCACCGCTGACTGGAAAGGTTTAAAAATCACCGTTTGCTTGAAAATCCAAAATCGTCAAGCCACCATTTCTGTAGTTCCATCAGCTGCATCCCTTATTATCAAGGCTTTGAAAGAGCCTCCAAGGGACAGGAAGAAGCAAAAAAATGGTAAGTGTTTAGCAAATAATCATTACATCCTTTCTTTAGAGTTAGAACAGAAAAGATAGCATTTCAAAGTTCAGATTTTTGTTTAGGTGAGTTAATTAATTACTCGTAGAACATTTTCCTGGTTCTGTGAATTTCAAACTTTTGCCATGTGTTTTAATACTATTTAATCTCACAAAGCAAACTTTCAGATCTTTCATTAAGGTATTAACAAGAATCTGACTATTGAGAATATTTACTCGACATTTAAAAGCATGGATTATTCTAGTCTTAAAATGAGTTATTCCACTGTCAATGTGTTTGAATCAACTTGATGCTCTATAGTTATAGTCTAAAATCTAATTGTTGATCATGTTTATGTTAAATTTCATCACAAGTTGAGGAAACTGAAGAATAGTTCTAGGCTGTTACATTTGATGAATTCTATTTTCGAAATCATTTTTAATAATAATTTTGATATAAACATATATCTAGAAAATGTTTCTGCTACTCAATTTTAAATGAATTCAATCAAGTTATGATGCACAGAAGGAAAACGTTTTACGAAGTGATTGGTTATTGTTGACACAAAGTATCCACCCAGCCAATTAAACAATTTAGTCCAGGTGTAAGTAAAGAGACACTTTTTCATATATAAATTCTTTTCAGCAGCATATGTAGCAAATTATATTTGACACTTGATATTTCCTAATAAATAACTCCACATTAGTTTCAGAGCATAAAGTTGAGGTCACCCATAATTTAGTTTCATTTTAGAAATATTTTTTTTTTGGAAATTTTTGGTTCAAACAACTTTATGCAACAATTTTGTTGTGATAGCTTTGATAAAAATAATTGTTTTGTTCGAAGTTTATTGAAATTCATGAAAAATTAATGTTTAATTCTATACGCTTTTAAGTTTAAAAACAAAGAAAAATACTTCAGTAGAGAATACTCCCTCTACTTATATTGATAGCGACTTGAAAACTAAAAGAAATTATTTTGATCACATACTGAGGAATATTGTCCCATTCCTCCACCATTATGTCTGGAAGTTCTGAAATTTTTGCGAACCCAACTCATTCGAAACATGTTCTATCAGATTTAAATCTGGACTTTGAGCAGACCAAAGGATTATCTTAAATTGTACCTGCCAACTAAAGTACTAACTGTCCAAGCAGTCTGGTCAGTGTATTATCATTCATAAACGTTGCATCTTCAAGAATATTAGTCTTCTAAAATCTGTCTGATACCTATGAAGAATTTTATTTTAGATAAAAGCTAACTCCATGCGAGCTTCAAATGATATGCCATAACTTAGCCCCCACCAAATGGAAATCGTTCTACTACACTCTAGCGTATCTACCTCTCCATCCTTGATATTGCCACACTCTTTGCACCTCTGTCTGGCCCCCATAAGACAAGATCACGATTCATTGGAAAACAAAACGCAACTTCAACTTTGAATGTCCAAGCTATTGTTCTTGTCTAAAATTCAACCTTGTAATTCGTTTAATGTGAAAGCGGCGAACCTGTAGCCTTAGTTCGAGGAAATAATGCGACAGCCTGAAGTCTCCTTGCTCTATCCTCTCACTTGAGTTAACATTTCTCGCTTCTTGCGGATAATATGGTTTTTAGTAATTTAGGTTTTCTTGTTTCAAATACTCATTAAAACAAGTTTTTCATTCTAGCAATCATGATAAAAATCATTGCACACAAGTAGTATACGAATGTTACAAAAGAAAAAACAAGATTTCTGAAATGATGGTAAATTATGGTATTTGCCTCCTAATTTTATGTTCTGTAGTTATTACCCAAAGATTGACATTGAAGGTGGTCTTTAAAATTTATTTTTTTTCTTATAGTTAAGCATTCAGGAAATCTTGCTTTGGACGATATCATTGAAATCGCCAGACAAATGAGGCCTAGGTCCATTGCAAAGAGCTTATCTGGTACCGTAAAAGAAATCTTAGGAACCTGTCAATCTGTAGGATGTACTGTAGATGGAAGACCACCACATGACCTCATTGATGAAATCAGGGCTGATAGTTTGGAAATCCCAGAGGAATAAATAAAATATTTTAGTATTTAATTGGTTTGTGTTGAGTTGATCCTATTTCCCCGTTTTCATAAGTGCACAATGCTTTGCCTTGTGTTAATGCAAGGTGCTAAGGTGAGACATTTTTGATGAAGATATCGTCTAAAAGATCCATTTTTCAAACAATCTCTATGAAATTATTATTTATACCATGCTCAGAAAAACGAGTCAAGAAAAGTATAATGCAATAAAACAACTTGTTTTTCTGAACATTGTATAAATTTCATAGATTTCAGTAGAGATCTTACATGAAAGGTAATGAAAGCAGAAAAAAGGATCTTTTAGAAAGTTTGGGAATTTGTTTAGCACACAGCATTTAGCATTTATCAATAACATATGACCAACTGAAATTTAATTTATATCACCATGGTAAAAGACTAAACCGAACCAACCTCTCATTTTTTGATTCTATTCTCTTTAGTTTTGAAAATGGGTTAAAACCCAAAACAAAAAGTCAACAGATATGAAACTTGAGCCAAGTGTTTTTGTTTACCTTATGTAATCTTTTTTATGAACGTTCGAAAAGAATGTGTTAGGCAACCTTACGGCCAGTTTCATAAACAACATCAAAAGGCCCCTTTATGAAAAAGGATCCTTTAAATGGGAGCATCAGTTTCATAAACGTAGATCGACCGTCCTTTACTTAAAGCTTCCTTTAATGCGCCGGAATATGTTTCCGACTATTGGCTATCCTGAGAACTAGTGATTTTACGAATGTAGTTGGTGATATTCTGTAAAAATTGTGAGTTATGCGTTGGGACTTGTAAAAAGAAAAAGAGAAGCATAAATCGATCTTTGCATAAACATGGTTATGTGCAGAAGACAGTATATTGAAATTTATATCATTAATACGTGTGAATTGTTATATTTTATTACGTGGGTTATATGAATGTATATGGAAGGAAAGAGAAAAAAAGTATTACTTTAAAACCTGAGAAGAAACTATGCCTCTGGGAATTGATTGAAAAAGAGAATCTTAATATTATAGGATAAAGTCTGGCAGAGAATAGCAACTGCTTTCAATGCAACAGTTCTCCATTGAAGAAATGGGGACCAGTTCAAATCCAAATATGACAATATAAAAACTAAAACTAGAAGGTGGTAGCTGCTCAACGCAGTCATATTGTCATTATAAAATAAAACACTTGTTTACATTTTCTACTTTATTTTTGGTATTGACGTACGTTTCGTCTTTGCTAGAAAGACTTCATCAGGATACGAAGTAACAGTTGTTGTACAATGAATTTATAAGATTTTTTACAGAAGGTGTACATGTGTTTTTAATTGTTCGTCGGGTTGGTTTTCTCAAAGAATATTCCCTTCAGAATCGTGTTCACTCGATCCCTTGTAAATATTGAATAGAGGGGTGTAATAAAAATCTATTTGTTCATTTACTAGGTTATTGCTGTTTTTATGTTTATTTCATAAATTTGCAGTCATATTGACTGGTGGTGGGGCTCCATTGGAGTTGAGGGAGCCAATTTCCAAACAGTTAAAGACCAACTGTTACAAACCCACTTGCCGAAGCGAAAGAAATGTATTATAAAAAAACAGCTCTAGAAGAAACTCAGATAGTGGCTGTCAAGGAAGAGAATAGAAGAAAAGAAGAGGAGCATTCGAAGCTTAAAATATTAGATTTGCAAATTATGGAGATGAAGAGAAAATTAAATAATAATAATTAAATCTTTTTTATTTTGAATGCACTTTCTGGAAAAAGCGGTATTTTAGAATTCTATCAGTATTGGTGCAGACTATGAAGTCCCCTCATATTTGAGCAGCTTTATCCAAACAACTCTGGCAACTGGAAAATGGTGCACTTTTTTATAAGCCTTTTTATGACCGCAACTTCAGGACAGATTGCTGATATTGTAAATGTGTATAGTCTAGATTCAATTGAGCTTGTAGTGGATATTAGTTATAAAACATCGCCTGATGGAACTGAACTTTGACAAGGAAAAAAAAACCGAGAATAATGAATCATATTCTATAGTTTTGGCATTTAATACATGTAAATTCATCATAAATGATGAATAGAGGGAAAATAAAATATAATTTCAATTTACACTATTTTTAATATTATCAGTCTTTATGAAGCTGACAATTGTTTCAACATACGATGCCATCATCTGAATGAGTTATAAACAATTAATAACTATCATTTCTCCATTGAATCTTGACAGGTGATGAAAAATAGATATATGTTGAGAATCCTCATGAGTGAATCCAGGAGAATCATTGACATCCACTGCAAAACCAAATCGCTTTGGAAAGAATGCTTTGTGTTTGGTGGGATCAGTATGGTGTAATCTATTATGAGTTGCTAAAACCTGGTGAAACAGTTAACACTAATCGCTACCACAGCAAATGATCGATTTAAATCAAGCATTACGTGAATAACGATCAGAATATGGAAAAAGGCAACTCAAAGTAATTTTGCTCAATAATAATCCCACAGCACAACGGGTCAGGGGAACTATCAAGGCGTTCAGTTGGGAAATATTAGCGCATGCAGCTCATTCTCCAGACTTAGCTCCGTCTCATTATCATCGCATCACAGGCACACTCTGGCTGAACAACGCTTCAGTACGTATAAAAATGACTGGTTCACTTCAAAGCAACTATTTTTTTTGCGTTACATTCATAAACTGCCGGAGAGGTGGGTAAAATGTATAAATAGCAATGGAGATTATTTTGAATAAAATAGTTTTTATCATTTTCAAAAAACAAACTTGTAATTAATAAAAAAATTCTGGTTTCATACTCCTACGTCTGATAAAACAGTGATTTTAAAAAAAAATATTTTAATTATGACCATCTACCAAATAGTAGTAGCCCAGACAGCTCAATACCTTTCGACTATCGCAGCACTAAAGTTAATAGTTTCCGGTGATTTAAATTATCTGATCCAATTTTATTAATGAAATTGCGTTTTAAGGGTCTGATTAAAAATATAGGATGTTTTCTAATTCACATTATTCTCTTTAGTCTCAATCAAAATTTGATCCCTGGGAAGCAACAAATTAAAAAGGTATAAATTATCATACATTTTAGGTTCTTTTAAGTGTCTGTGATGTAGTATTTAAGGAGCCCAGTTCCTTATTGAAGATACCTTCTCTAGCGGGTGTGCATACTTCATAGAAAAAATTTTCTACTTAAAATGGTTGCTGTCTATTTCAACTTTAGGTCGTAATTTTAACTGCTATACACAGTAACAAAATATAACCAAAACCCAATGTATTTCCAGAAACAAGCTGTTTATTATAGCCTGACGGAAGATTTAGGAGTATTAGGAAAATATAAAAAAACTTCAATAGGATTGTAACTTTATAATAGCTAATTTCAAATAGAATGAAAAGTTTCTTCATTATCTATCATTTTTTCATTGAAAAGATATACTGTGACCCAAATTTCGTAGTGCTACTACATTTTTTATCTGGTATATTAAAAGTTCCTGATCCTGGTAACTGTTAAATCTCATTCGAGATATCTTTGTCAATTTAACTTGTTCCTGTCGAACTTCTTTGAATTATGAAAATTTATTGGTTATCTGTTATTAATCACATGTGCATATTTAGAAGATGCATAAACTAAATTGAAAAGCAATAACCCTTTGTCATCTAATGTACAAATCTAATTTCCAACCAGTTTCGATATTTTTCCTCTTTTTGTTAGAAGGGATGAATCCATTCAAACACACTTCTAACTTTTTATATATCTGTAAAGCATGTAAAATTTATTATTATTTCGGTAGTAATCACGCTTGTTAGTCCAGGATTTATCGCATTTATTATGATGTAATCAACATTGTGGTCCCAAGGATTATCGAGATTATTGTTACTAACATAGTTCAATAATAACTTGTGGATTATCGAATTTTTGGCATATTTGTAACTTAGTTTCATATACAGTGACCCAAGAAATATATTTCGTTTTTGTTATAAATGTTTTATCTTATTCCTAGATAAACAGAGCTAGATTATATTCAACATAACTATGATCCAAGTGCTTCTTAAAGTTGAACACTGACACGATGAAATTAACCATTGAGATTAATAAATTTACTCTCGTGTGCTGTTTCAAATGCTGGAATAGTAAACAAAATACGGCAGTAAACTAACCGCGGTACTAAACAGAAACATTGGATTATCATACTAATTCGATATATCGATCAACTTTTCTTATTTTTATTTTTGACCAATAGAAATATTGTGAGTATTGTGAAATGAGTGGCAGTAGTATGACAACCAACATATTAAATTATGTTATGAATATTCTTAATTTAGTTTTTAGTGAAGCTAAAGTTCACAGCTGATAAACGCAAAACTAGATAACGTTGGCAGAAGGCATTAAAAAATAACCTACTTGTGAAATGTGCAATAACTTTGTATTACCAACCTTGTGCATGAAGGGATTTGCACCTAATTAAGTGCTGTGGGTTCTTTCAGAATTGTTGCCTTTGACTCTTGGAGTGAGAAATATTTAAAAAGTCTCTAGTAAAAATTCTCAATCTATTCGGAATAAATTATAACAAAAAAGTGTTAGTTTATAGTATTATAAGTGCACAATATCTCAATTATAATTTAACATATTATCAATCTGTCGGATTCTGTATAACCATTAAAATAAACTCTTTGTCTGGTGCTACCATTATTTCATGCTTCTTAGACCTGATACGTAGAAAAGTTAAATCATTTGAAGGATCTAAATCTCGTACAACACTCCTAGCTTTATCTGATAAAGAACTTATGAGACCTGCATACTGAACAGTGGTTGTATTATCAAGTGTTGTTTTGATTGGAATGCCTAAAACAAACACTAAATTAGACAGAAACTCAATAATTTTCATAGAATGCTAAACTGAGAATTAATTCTTATACTGTATATTTAAGAACACATTGTTTCAAATGAAAATTGTGTAATATAATGGGCACATACACAGGATTTTGTTCAGATAGCACAATTTTGCCATGATTTTAGAAAATTTGTATCAAACAAAAACTTTTACAGAATCATTGGTTATCCATGCAATATTTTGATTTGAATAATGGCGTTCTTCAATATTTGAAAAAAAGTAAAATGTTTTCCAGGAAAGTCTGTAACGATGATAAAACTTATAGTAAAATATTATATAGCGAATTTTAATTAATTGGATCCATCACTTGTTATTTGAAGTTATTTAGTAAGTGGCTGCAATTGCCTCCTCTTGTAAATGAGAAAACTATTGTGCACAAGAAAATCGATATTTATCTAGCAACTCCAATGTCTGATTCAAAAACTGAATTCTTGTGGCTTTTACTTAATGCAAATCGATATTAACTCAAATGAAATTATATATGATTTACACTTGTTCATTAAAATTGTGACATGTGTCGACACAGCAACTTCAGATTAAATTAACACATTCAATAAGCAAGTGTATATCATATATAATTTTTTTATATGAGTAAATACCTGATTTGTTGACTCTAGTATTCTCACAGTAAGCCATATTGATTTTATAGGCTACAGTATTATTTCTAACTTTGTATCTAGGTCCAAACTCATTGGACCAAATCTAAAAAGAAGTTTATAGATTTATAAATCTAAAGATTAAATTAAATTCGTAGGAATATATCTGTAATATATTAAAGATATCCAATCATTTTAATGAGTGACTCTCATACTTTGAAGCTCATTGGATAAACCTACAATCATAAGGTTTATACCAAAAATTTTGAGAAAGATCAGACGTTGACTTAATAAAGTTTTGAAGTCTAGTTTCAATATCCTTATCTAAGATGGACAGAATGGAATAGTGTTGTATTTCTGAACCTTTTTAAGTACCATTCTCGAAAACAGTATAAATCTTTGAAATATCAGTAGTACCTTCTGAATTCACAACAATTATTCCTACAACACCCTTATGTGATTGTATTCGTTTTAAGGTATCTTCCACTTCATTAGCCTGTAAAATAAATATATATATATATAATCGCTAGTAAGAACAGTCTTTAGGAAATATTCACCATGGCTCAGGTCCAGATTTTATTTTACGATTTTTACAGTTCGGATTGATTAATCGATCAAATATTTATGATTGTACCCACAGATATTTTGTTGTCCTTTTGACATTAGCACAAATGTTAAATAGGAGGAGAATTAATATTCTATATTTATTTATTATTCTCAAAAATAAATTTTTTCACTTAAATTGAGCACTTTTAAAGAAACTGAATATGATGAAATTTATTCCGTCATTTTTATATTGAATTGAAGAAAATGTAACAATAATAACAACATAAAATAATCTATGACAATACATACTTATAAGCAACTGGCAACCCTGTCTTTAGCTGTCACAAAACCGAACCTCATTTTAAAAAAGTAACTGAAGTAAGGAAGACAACAAACACCTAAGGACTTTACGACATTGTTTTTAAAAAATTAAATTTGATTTCAATTTTAATAATAATCACATAAATCAAGAAGTTATAACTACATATACCGTAATTTAATCTGAAAGCTGGTATCGTTTTGTTGAGAATAATACAATAAAACAGATAAAATGTTTAACCAAAGTTCATTTGGAAATTCTATTATCGGACAAAACACAACTACAACCAATACAATGAATCCTATGAAAGATTTCGAAGTGACTCAGCCACCTGACGATTCAATAAGTTCTCTGGCATTCTCTCCTTCAACATTGCAACAGAATTTTCTAATCGCTGGTAGTTGGGATAACAGTGTGAGATGTTGGGAAATAGAGCAAAGTGGAAAAAGTGTACCAAAATCCATGCAATCAGGTACTGCGCCAGTCCTTGACGTGTGTTGGATTGATGATGGCAGTAAAGTAAGTTTTTTATTTACTGGATACCAAAGAGATTTTGTAATATGAACTGGGATGTCTTGATCACTACACAACAAACGCTGAGATTTGACTAATTACTTACAGTTAACTAATACAGAAAAATAATCAATGTGTTATGGTAGGAAAAGAAATAAATTTGGTATTCCATACAAGTACAACTTTGCTTCTGCTTTTTTTTCGAAATTTTAAGCTTTATTGCAAAAAATTGAGCATACATCTATGATTATTCAATATATTATTCAGTGGTTGGTTGCCAATGAATAAATTTCAAGTGTATAAGTTGTTTCTCTAAAATTATTGGTGGACAGACAGAATTGAATAAAGTCGTTTCTCCATGACAAGATTGTTTAAAGAGACAAGTTTCTCGTTATTACTACTAAAATCGATCATTATGTGTGCTTCAATTTGGAAATTTCAAGCATCACATCATACAAATTTTCAATATAAAATCCTACAAATTGTCTACAGGTATATTAAGAGAATGACCTTTGGTTTTTATTAATTGTACACATAGGATCTTGACTTATATGTGAGATGTATGTATTTTCAAAGTTCTAGCCATTATATTTTTCATTAAAAAAAAAATAAAATTGTATATTCTTTTATATTTGTATTATATTTGGTTTCTATATGGTTTTTATATTGGTCCAAATGTAAAATTTGATCTGAAAGAAGTTTCTTTGGCCTAAGTGCAAACAAACATTTGCTATTCAATTAATGAGGCCACAAAAAAAAGATTAATCAAAAATTGTTATTCACATTTGCTTATTTATTATGTTTAAACTAATTTAATTGTTTCTCGTAGGTGTTTATTGCTTCTTGCGATAAAACTGTTAAGGTGTGGGATTTGGCTAGTAATCAAACAATGCAGGTAGCACAACATGATGCCCCAGTGAAAACATGCCATTGGGTGAAAGCCCCCAATTACACATGTCTTATGACAGGATCTTGGGACAAGACGTTAAAATTTTGGGATACAAGGTCTCCAACCCCAATAATGAACATAGCACTACCTGAACGATGCTATTGTGCTGATGTCGATTATCCAATGGCTGTAGTAGGAACTGCTAATAGACACTTGATTGTTTATCAGTTGGAAGGAAAACCATCAGAATTTAAGAGGGTAGAGAGCCCCCTGAAATATCAACATAGATGTTTGGCTATATTCAAGTAAGTAACCAAAAATTCTAATTTTAGGTCTGAACACGGAAAAAGTTATTATGTTACTTGCATATAATGTGAATAGTAATATTTTTCTGTGTTGGATTGTAATGTGATCAAAAGTGACCAATATAGTAAAATTAGAAATATGCAGTCAGTGCTCAATTTATTAGGGTCACTCCGAACACTTTTGAGGTTTTTGAGGGTGCATAAATAGTTGATATTGAGCCTTAAGGGTATGCAAAGGATGATACATTAGTAGTTTTCATAGTTGTATAGCCAAATTGCTATATTGCTAAAAGTATAAAAAATTCTTGGAGGAGGAAAAAATACCTGTGACATGAACCCAATCGATATTGTTCAGGAGTACCTAAAACAGGAATTGGCAAAGGAAAACATTACAAGTGGGATATAATTGATAGAGAGAATAATCTATCATTGGAACCGCAATAATAAATTGAAGGAAATTTCTTTAAGCTTCATAAATATCATGTTTAGAAGAATAGTATTATTATCCTGATACTCCTAGAGCTTCTGTGAAGATCCCTCAGAAGCTATTTTAGCTTGTAAGAGTAAGGAGTTCAATTGTGTTCTAGTTAGGCTTTGTTACTGCATGCCTACACCACCTTATAGCACATTACTGTAAATTTTCGACACAACAGTAAAATGATGGCCGAAAACTAACTAGAAAATTTCTTTCCTACTTAAACTGAACTATTGAAAGTGAGAGTTTGACTAAATATTAATACTTTCATATATTAGCATATATATATTGAATATTTTTCAATAATAATTATGTAGAAAAGTAAAAACTCAATTTTAATGCCACTAATGCATGGTTAATAACGTTAATAGTACCTTTGCCAAAAACTATTTCTCAAGTGACTCCAATAAAATGAGCAGCGGCTGTAGTTGTAAAAGACATAGTTTACATATATTAATTGAAAGTGAAAAAAAGGTATATATATAGTCCGTCTAGAAAGTATCCGGAATTTATTATTTTTCATAATTTTGAGATACTTCTTTTTTGTAACATTCTAAGACAAAAGTAATGTATAAAATAGGTTGTGCAGATAGACGGCTGTGGCCAAAGTTGCACGGTAACACTATTTGTTAAATATTGTTGAATGTAGTCAGGTATACAATTTCTGAAATAATGTCCCAGCTAGAAAAAAGAAAACAGGTAGAATATTTGTATAGAAAAGGTTTTCAAAACGGTAAAAAATTAGTGCATTTGACTGAAACAGGGAAAAAATACTGTATATGAGAAAAGAAGATAAAAATGGCATGGATATGAGGCGTAGACCAGTTTCAGGAAGACCGCGTTAGTTTAAAGGAAACAATTTAAACACTTTATTGGCCTTAGGACGACATATTCCACGCCTGGGGTTTCGTAAATTGGCTAACAGAATTAGAAATCAACAAAATATGAAAGTATGTCCAGAAAGAAACGAAGGATAGAATTTTGTCAACGTTTCAAGAAGATAATTTTAATATTGTCTTTATATCTGATGAAAGTTGTTTCCAACGTGGTGGAAATCACTTACAAATCCTATCAAAACAACCTGTTACCATTCAAATTTCCAAATTTCCCACCAAAATAATGCTTCGGGGAGCAATACCTCAGCCTGGTGCTATGCCTCTCTGTATAGCTGATGATACCATTAATAGTGAAAAGTATTGTGACATTCTAAACGATTGACTACCATCTCCGAAAATTATGGAGGTGATCTAGTTTCGGGCGTACCTCAATGTTTAGTCAAGTGTTTACAGTTAAATGGAGGTTGTAAATAAATAAGATGAATATTTTATTATAATTTTCTAATTCAAGAATTAAAAATATATACTAAATAATTACAATTGAGATTTGTTTTTTCCGGATACTGTCTAGATGGACTATATATATTTTTTTTGGCTTTACACAATTGTGGGTCCCAAAAAGACTATCCAGGCGCACACACCAAGAGTAGTCTCCTGAATTAATGGAGATAGTTTGATGATGTTCACTGTACCTAATATCACCACTTTCTGCATGTATATATATATATATATATATATATCATTTTTCATTACTTTCAGGGATAAGAAGAAAGCACCTACAGGCTACGCACTAGGATCTGTAGAAGGTAGAGTTGCTATTCAATATGTCAGTCCAACAAATCCCAAAGACAATTTCACCTTCAAATGCCATCGGTCAAATGGGACGCCTAATGGCTATCAAGATATTTACGCAGTCAATGATATTGCATTCCATCCAGTACATGGAACTTTGGTAACTGTAGGTTCTGATGGTTCCTTCAGCTATTGGGATAAGGATGCAAGGACAAAACTTAAATCTTCAGAAGGTGCTATGGAGCAACCGATCGTGCGTTGTGCTTTTAATAACAATGGGCAAATATTTGCCTATGCTGTCAGTTATGATTGGAGTAGAGGTCACGAGTTTTATAACCCTGCTTTCAAGAGTCAGATATTTTTACGGCCATGTTATGAAGAGCTGAAACCAAGAGGTTCTCAGTAATATTAAGCTTCAACTTCTTAACTGTAATCTTCATTTTTTCTTCAATAAAAGGTAGTTTCAAATTTTATTTGAAATATTTCTGTAGTTGCTCCATTCAATTAAGTTCTCAAGGAAGTTATGCATTAGTTGAATAAAATGAGAAAATAATTATATACATATAACAAGAATACAATAGATCTGATGTAGTGGAATAAAATGTTTTATTTCATCAAATTTTCAAAGAGCTGTTTGAACAAAATACTTGTATGACCTGTTTAAGTAGCTACATCATTTTCAAATATTGAAACTGTTACTACACAGTGTATGACCATAGTTAAAACAAGTTTTTGTAAATTTCTGTTTTGCTACCAAAAAGTTCATTTTTTTGTGAAGTGAGTCCTGGTCTTTTTTTGTTCTCAGATACAGCAGGATCCCTCTGCTTATTCTTCAGCCCCAAAACTTCAATCCCTCGGAGTCTGTTCTTGTATAATCAGAGAACAATCCCAATTGTTCGGGTTCCTCATTTTTAAAATTCAGTAACTTTCTTAGTAAGGTTGAACTTCAATTAGGCAAAGGATCGTCTCTACTTTCATATCTTGGCTCATTGGTTATAAGAGCAATATAGTCTGAAGTTTTGGCATGTCGTCTCTCTTTTGCGTCACCAACTCAGGTCTCTACTAATTCTCTTAATTTCGGCATTGCCATCAGCAACACTGCCAATTGCTTAGACTTACAGTGTACGAGCATTATTCCTGACAGAAAATTAATGTCAGTGAATTGAAGATCTCTCTTTTTACTACCAAATGGATGACATCACTTCGGGGCTTAGCCAAATTTTTCTTTACAAAAATAAATTTTAGTTTCCTGCTGATCCATGGATGATTCCACAGGCAGCTGTGATCACAATGGTGAATTCATGCCTCACAGGCAGAAGTAAAAGTTGCATATGGTACACTGAAGTTCCTCCTGTTACGCTCAAGGACCTTCTGCATTTCCTCACAAGTTTTTTTCAGAGCATTTTCGCCTCAAAATACATTCAGTGGGATAAGGTTTAGCAGAAAATATCGTATGCAGATTCTGAAGGAAGAAACTCCTAAACATCTGGTGACAAAATATCTAGCCTTTGGAAACCAACGTAAAGAGTGTTAACATAAATAGAGGTTAATTCTTGATAGAAGGTATATAAAATTATTTAAATATTTTAATATTAGCCTTCTACATATTTAATTTCAAAAAATTATATTTCATAATTATAACTTCAGGAATGAAATTGAAATAATGTCATATAAGTACCACTTGTATCAATTTTTATTTATTGGATTTTGTAATATCATTTGGATGTCTTATAATGAATGTTTATTTTATATGTCGTTTGATATAAGTGGTACTTATATGACATTATTTCAATTTAATTCCTGAAGTTATAATTATTATATATAATTTTTTTAAATTAAATATGTAGAAGGCTAATATTGAAATATTTAAATAAAAAGTGTTCAAAAATTATGAACAACTACAAATTGTCTCAGCTACTGGAGCTGAATTAGGATGTACCTTAAGCAACAGGAACATGATGAATTATCAGGTTGCTGTACATTAACATTCCTAATTTTTAATACAGATAGAAAACCTAAAGGAGGTATCATGTTTGCAAATAAGCAATATATTAATAATACATAGGTTAGTTCAACATTGTTACAACAATATATTTCGCAGTAAAGTACTATATTTATTCATACACAGGATTCAGTAATATTGGATAAAAAATATAAATCCCAAAACAATTCAGAAGAAACAAATAGTATCCACATTAACAATAAAAAAACAAGCATTTATGAAATCAAACTAATTCGGTATTAGTATCGTACCACTCTTAGTTCTGGTATTTAGGAACAAAAACAAAAAAATTAATCTCAATGATCAATTACAATGGGCTGTCGTATTCAAAATAATAAATTATCAAAATTCAAACAAAAGGTGGACAGAAACAAGTTAAAAAATATCATAATTCTTACAAAGAGAAAAATTTGAATGTCGCTGGCTTCTGAGGCACTGGACAATAAAATAGGTAATAAATATTGACTTATTTATATTAAGTACCAGATTATTGTAATAAAGCCATAAGTAAATCACACCGAGTTTAGCACACATCAATTCTGTGTATTCAGTACATGTTTAACCATTCATTACCACTGTTTTATGGTGTACATCAGCACATGTTATAGGTTTTGTTGAAGCATCAACAAATCATTTATCTACAGAATAAACAGCAATTGTCCAAAGAGTTGAACCCTGTAGTACCCCTTCATTTGTATTGACTGGTTGAAATTTGGTAGCACTAACTTTAACAATTTAAATTCTGTCCTGTAAATAACTTTTATTAGGGACAAGCAAACACGAATACCCATCTTGTAAGTCAAATAAGTATTTGTCCTAAATGCAATATTTCTATTACAAAACACTTTGATTCTGCTCACAAGGTCTTATTTCTATCAGTAGATACCCTAGATTATGAACCAATTGAGATTTTAATATAGAAAAACCAAGTTCAAATTGAATATTTTGGAGCATTTTCATTAATGACCCATTATAAAGCTCAGTCAGTCCCCTCGCTTTCATAAAATGTTTCTCACCATTTTTCCATGTACTCTTATAACGGTTTCTGAAGGTTCTTTGAAATGAGGCATTTGACAAATTGTTACATTGTGTTGTGCGACATTGGTAAACTTGCTTTTTCATTTTCTATTATTTGCATACTGTACATATTATTTTTACTTTGAAGAAGGATAGAGGCATGGTTTGGAGTTGATTATATAACTTTGTTATAAAGCTGTATTTGATATGAGATCATGCAAACCCTCAAATGGGTGAATTATTTTGTGTTTTTAAAACTCACATAATAACCTTTATTATTATAATTGAAACGTCTTATTTGCTTTATCTAAAAGAATAGAATTGAGAATTTTTAAATAAAAAAGTTCATATTATCCTAGTACTCCTAGATCTTCTGTGAAGATCCCTCAGATGTTTAATTGAATCGGTGTCTTTACTTAAGGGAAATTCATTTTGATTAAATAAAATAATATAGATTGTTTCCACAAGTTATTAATTAAATGACAATTGTTTCACCAACACTTTGGCTTAATAAATAGTGGAAACAATCTATATTATTTTATTTTATCCCTCAGAAGTTGATGGAATACTACATTCACGATTCACCTTATTTGTTTGCGATGTGTAATAAACATTAGCATAAATGTTGATTTATATGTGTGTAGGTGAAGTAACGAAGCTTTTCCTCTATCTAAAATCTAATTCTTCTTCTGATACATATAATATTTTAAATTTTCAAAAAATGAGCATTACATATTACACTCTTCATAACTGATTTTAAAATTTGTTATCATTGGAGTCAAACTGGCACGTTTTATGCTAGTTTCATTCAAAGTATTCATATGACAACATAAATGAAAATCCAGTATAATTGTTGCATCAGAAAAATATAAAATTAAGTACTTTTTAAATTTCTGTAGGAAATTAATTTCTCTATTTCATTAAATAAATAAGAACATAAGTCAAAATTTATTCATTTCTCTTTATTCAGCAAATACAGTCAACTTTCCACTATTAGACTATGAATGAACTAAACCAAATCAATGATGTTCTCCATGATGATCTTCATGACCACTGCCAATGGTTCGATCATAAATTTCTGTTCCAATCATAGTAATAACAAATGCTCCAAAACCATACTTGAAACCACGAGTAATTGATTTTATCACTCTCGATCTGACTGTACCCCATTCCTTTTCATTATATCTCCACACTTCATTTCTTAGCCATGGATCCTTCAAACCTTTAGCAGCTAAAGCTCTCTCTGTTTTTACAAGCAAAGGAGCATCTTTAACCTGGTATATTTTGTAGTCTGGAATTGTATATGGGGGACCATGATGATGTCCATGCTCGTGACCTCCCATTTTTTGAAACCAAAATGTATTCCACTGTTTTTATTCCAGATAATTTGAAGCTAGTGGTAAGTACCAAAATTGTGATTATGTAATAATTAAACAATCTGCGCACAATATTTAGGAAGATTGTACTTAAGAATATAGCCAGCCATACTTACATTTATAATTGAATAATATGAAGGAAAGTATAGTGTTGTTTTCAATAAATAAAATTATGAGCACTTCGGAATTTCAATTAGTTTCTGTAATTTTCAAGTTAACCTATAAAATTAATGACATATTGAATTTCTGCGCATGAATGATTTTAAAATTTTCCTAATGTTAGAAAATATTACATCTTCAGTTCATAATGAAGAGATCCGTATCCTCTAGTGAGTATGGATCATACGAGAGACAGAATCTCTCAGAGATTATATAAATTACATCAGGGTAATTACCCGCATTATTCTTCTTCTTCTTTATCCTTTACTATGTGCTGGGTATCTATGACCATCTACACAGGAGTTTTCTTGTTTGTAAAGTTAAATCTTTGTATAGATATTGCATTTTGTGGAGAGTATACTTCACTAACGTGCTTTGTTAGGATTGTGGGAAGGAACATTGGGTGGACATTGATAAAGAAATTAGACATCACACTAGGATGTTAGTACACCACATATACATCGTCGTCACATACATTTTCCTACGGGCTACGGGACAAACCACACATTCTCATTTGAATAATTATCAAAGTCAATTTGAATTACTTCTCAGAGTTTAATTCCTGAAACAGATAGAAAGTTTACTATGATTTTGATCACTTGAATTTCACTCATAAACAGGACTTCCGAAAAATTTATTGGGAATGACAACCTATTTGCCAATAAACGGGTCAGGTCGGTGTGTAAATTAGCAATATTTTGTTCATTGTTGATACAATCATGGAATATATGAAAAATATCTCCCTTCTCTCCACAGTTACATAAGGGTGACTGATACACTCCTATCTTATGAAGATGAGCGGGGCTACTGCAATGAGAAGATCGCAATCTGATAATAGTAGACATATATATTCTAGGTAAAGAGATTGTGTTGAACCATGGACTGATAGGTAATTTCCTATTAAGGAATTCTACATATATTTTTCCCTTTTGAAGACCCATTCTCAACCACTGATCTTTCCATCTTTCCCAAATTACTCTTCGGAATTTAGGCCAAAATTCCCTCACGTCACCCTTGATATGTTTTTGATTGCGCAATTTTATGGCCTTTCTAGCTAATGAATCCGCCTTATCGTTTCCGTAGATTTGGGTGTGACTTGGAACCCAGGCCAATGAAATACAGAATCCTTTCTGTTTCAACTGATATAGATTTTTCCGAATATTCAAAGTTGCCATATCATTTGAACCGTGAATCCGCCAATTAGTGATCTTTTGAAGAGCACTCTTTGAATCTGAAATTATCACAGCTTTATGGATTCTTTTTGTTTGAATAAGGGTGATGGCTCTTTGGATAGCTGTGAGCTCCGCGGCGCATATGGAGAAAAAACCCGGCAGACGTTCCTTGTAGTCAATTGTTCTCAGACTATACACTCCTAAACCGACTCTATTATTATCCCTGGAAGCATCGGTAAAAACTCTAACTTCTTCTGGGAAAAGTTCATTACATCTGTCTAAGAATAATTGGGAATTATCTGGGTTATCCTTTCTTAAGCCGAATGAGCGATACTTAAATCTAGTGTAGTGAACTTCCAGGTCTAGAAGGAAACAAGGAAGAAGGAAGTTAGATTGTATATCGTCCGGATTTTCTAACAAATTGAGTGCTTCCATGAGAGGGGGCGGACAATTAACTGTCCAGAAGAATTGCAGTGAGTGTAATTGTTTCAAAATGGATAATACCGGATTATTCCTAACCTTGAACTGTTTCGACAGATACTTTAAGGCTAGCCAGATTCTTCTGAGACCAAGAGGAAGTTCGCATGATTCCGCCAAAATTACGTTGGTTGGAGTTGATCTCATCACCCCCAACACAGATCTTAAAGCCGAGAATTGAGTGGTATCAAGTTTTTTTAATACTTTCTTGGAGCATCTCCCCAGAAAAATACCGCCGAAATCTAGATGAGAACGTACAATGGAATTGTATAGAATCATCAAGGTTGATGGATGAGAGCCCCACCAAGTTCTGCACAATGATCTTATTATGTTGATCCCCTGAAAGGCTTTAGTACACATATTGTCGATGTGTTCTGTCCATTTCAATTTTCGCTGTACAGTAACACCCAAGTACCTGACCGAATCTACCCATCGAATGTCATTATTAAAAAGTTTTAATGAAGGGAGATTAGTCCACTGTTTAGACCTGTGGCAGCACATTGCCTTGGATTTTTCTGAGGATATCTGCAGTCCCTTTTTCTGAGACCATAGTTCTAGCTGAGTTAACGCGGAGGACATCAGGTTGAAGGCTGTTATAAAATTGGGAGCTGATACTAACAATGTCATGTCATCTGCATATTTGAGTACTTTAACTCCATTACCTCTTATGAATGAACCGATATCTTTTACATATATGTTAAATAATACTGGACTGTAAGGAGATCCCTGTTCCAGCCCAAGACTTGCCTGGCTTGGACCTAAGAGTACTCTAGTAAGGGGGTCAATTATGAAGATTGATCTATTTAACGTTGGAGACTCCAATATTTGTATAATTCCCTCGGGAATTCCCTCCCTTACTAACAGTTCCCTCAATATGTGGAAATTGACCGAATCATATGCGTGTTTAATGTCCAGGAACACAGCTAAGGTTACCTCTTTTTTGGCAAAGGATGTGTAAATGAATGATGTTAGATAAGTGATTGCGTCCTCTACTGACTTACCCTTTCTAAAGCCAAATTGAAGTTCCTCTTTTGAGGAGTTTTTTTCATAAATTCTCTCTAGTCTAGTGGACAGAATAGAACCTAAGATTTTAATCAGACAGGAGCTCAAGGCAATTGGTCTGTAACTTCGAGAGTCATTGGGGGGTTTGCCCGGTTTACATATTGGAACTATAACCGTTTCTTTGAGGGAAGGGGGAATGTTCGGAGAGTGGATATTTGAATTAACTATATCAAGTAAGATAATTTTTGCGTTCAGGGGTAGATTCTTTAGCATACTATAGGTGATTCCGTCTTTACCCGGAGCTGAGTCTCCTTTCTGTTCAAGCACACAAAGGAGTTCATCCAATGATATGTCAGGAAAGGAGGACGTCTCTACTGAAACTTGGGGTAAGGCAGTGGGAGCTGGCAAGGGAGAACAAAGCCGATTCAAAATTTCTCTTCCGCATGTTACTGATGGGAACTGAGAGGAGCTAGAACTGACACCGAATTTAAATCTCTTAATGTCTTTCCACAATTGCGCACCATTCTTATGTGGGAGGTTTTCACAGAAGGTCCTGAAAGATGACTTTTTGGCTTGTTTAATTTTGCGTTTGGCACTCGATTGAGACCTCTTCGCGAGCAGAAAAGATTCTATTGATGGGTTGGACAAATAATTCGCGAATGCCGCCGATCTTTCCTTTACCGCTTGGGTTAGAGTATCATCCCACCAACATATTGAGTACTTTGATCCCAAACCAGTAGTTTTGATCTTTTTTCGAGGAATTGATTCATCTGCCGCGGATATTACCATCTGTTGGAATGACTCGAAATTAGGGGGAGAATGGCTTGTAATTGAGCCTTCAATCTTATCTTGAAATGATTCCCAGTTCGCTTTTTTGATATTGTATTTGAATGAAAAGTATCGATTCGAATTGGGAGATGAGCAGGGTATGTTGATGTTTTCTATGATTATTGGATAATGATCACTATTACCTGGGTCTGTTTTGACTGACCACGTAAGAGCAAGTTTGATGTCTTTTGAGCAGATAGAAAGATCGGGAGCACTCACACCATCCACACATGAAGAAACTCTAGTGCCTGAGCCATCGTTTAACAAACATATATCATTCTCCAGGAGAACCTTTTGAAGGGTCAATCCATTTGAATTTGACGTAGTGGATCCCCAGATGGGATCCTGGGCGTTTAGATCGCCACAAATTAGAAAGGGAGGAAGGAGGTTCAGCAATATACCGTCCCATATTTTTTTGGTGAGACGTGTTTGCGGGGGACAGTAAATATTTACTATAGAGTATTTGGCAATTCTTACCGCTTGGATTTGTAGTTCTTCGGGGATGGTTAGGTTGGAAAAGGACAGCGGATAGTGCTTAATGCCATTTCTTATGAGCGTTGCTATTCCACCTCCCCTTGAGGGTCGGTCGTCACGGATAATTGAAAAACCTGACAGACGAAAAGAGCTGTCTGGGGTTAGCCATGTTTCCGAAAGAAGGACAACAGATGGATTGTCCTCGTCTATTCTTATTTTTAAATTTTCAATATTGGATCTGAGGGATCTTATATTCCATTGTAGAATACTGTTCATTAATTGGGGAAAATGATTACTGAGACTAAGAAAAATAAAGTAAAATTTGGAATTTAGGTTTTGGAATAGACGAAGTACGACAAATAGTATAAGAATTAGTTAATGTGAATTAGAATCTGCTATAGTAGAATTGGTTTTATGTAGTATAGAATTTATTGAGGTTATAACCTCATTTAGATTTTTAATTAATTCAATATAGTTGCCTGACGAAAGACTCTGAACTATCATTTTCTGTATCTGTTCCGCTTGTGGGAGTTCTGGAGAAAGGGGTAAATAATTTAATGAAGGGGGTGAAGAATTTCTGATGATGGGGAGCTTCGGATCCGAGCTGTAGGAGATAAGCTGTTGTTGATGAGCAATTCTATCATAACCAGGAGGTGATGGGAGTCTCCTCTTTTTAGTAATTTCTGAATATTGGGTTTTGTTTTTTGGATCATCAAGGAGGGATCTCCGATTATGAACTGATATTATGTTCGCCTGCTTTGGTGAATTTAAAGGAGGAGAGGATTGCAGATGGGGAAATTCCTGTGGGGATCTTGAAGGGCTGGGAGTTGATGTTGAGTTAAGGGAGGTTGAGGGGCCGTAGGTTTTGGGCATTAATTTTACTGCGTCAAAGTAGGAAATGTTTTCGCAGGCTATTATATTATTTATTTGTTTTTGTCTTGAGAATTCTGGACAGTTGCGATCAGTTGATGCGTGTTTTCCCTCACAAAAAACACATTTATTAAGTTCTGGAGATTGATTAGAACACTCCTCTTCGTTGTGCTCTTCGCCACAATTTCTGCACCTTTTCTTTCCGTTACAATTAGATAATGTGTGACCGTATCTTAAGCAGTTATAACATTGGATGACTGGTCCAACATAAAGTGATATACGCCTAATACATCCCCAGATGGAAATGAATTCAGGGAGATTTTTTCCTTCAAATGTTAGAACCCATGTATTAGAGGGAACATATTTAATGCCCTCGTCGGTTTTTGTTCTTCTATTGAGTTTTTTGGCGGAAATTATTTTAATTCGGGAGTCAGCGTAATTTAATACATCTTCAACTGTTATTTCATCACCTATATTTTTTATAACTCCTCTACAAGTTACCATTCTTGATGGTATGTAGACGTCTATGTTCTGATCAGTTGAGAATGGGTTGTTGGTTAAGAAAGAATTTGCGCTGGGAGCACTAGAGAATTCTAGGCTGATTCTGTTTTTACCTTTTTTTGAAATATTCTTTATTCCGGATGTACCTTCTTTTACTAACTTTTTTCCCAGATTCATTGGATGAATATTTCCAATATGATTATTAAATTTTGATTCGATAATAATAATATAGGGACCTACTGAAGAAATTGGATATTTAAATTTAGTTTTAGTAGCCTGAGGCCTGTGTGAGATTTGTGATAATTTAGATTTTTCTTGTACATCAATTAATTTTTGAGATAAGGAATTTGCCTCATTTATTATTTCAATATCTTCACTAAATTGTGCTTTTATTAATTCTATTTCTCTGGAGAGAAGAGATATATTTGCAGGTGAATATTGAGATTCATCATCGTCAGATCTGTTTTGAATTTTGGAGAAAATTCGTTTACAAGTTGGAGTTAAATGGTTGTAGATAGAGATATCTGAGTGAATGGACGAGGAACCATCAGGTTCCTCGTCAATTTGCCAGTCCATCCCTCTACTGATAACAGTAGGGGAGGAGACTGCCCTTCTTCAATGTAACTATAAAAGGATTTCCAAATAGACTTGACTGTACAACGAATAACTTACCCCTAACAGTCACTAGTACATACCCTAGTTAGTTAGAAAAAAGGAACGAACTAAATATTAATTATTATAATAATAACAAAAATAAAAATAAACTTCTAATCCTGGATACACGAAACCTCCGTTAGATCAAGGAAATATAAGAAATTCAAGGAAAATCGGAAAGACGTATAGCACGTGAAACGGTTTAACCTAACCCTACCCGCATTATTGATGTGTCAAATATTCTGTGGCCACTGTAATTTGACACGTATGCGATCGGTGACAATAACAAAAGGGCATAGATAAAAGAATATATTCTTATTTATCTATGCATAAGAGAACAAGGTCCTTATGGAGTTCCCATTGTATTTTGAAGCGGCAGTGAGAGGAAGGTTCTTGAAAATAAACCTCTTGAGTGACTTAAAACATACTACAGATAATAGTCCTCAGCTATCCCAACCTTTTAAGAGCACTCTAAGATATACGGGATTTTACGGAGTACTCTAAGGAATCCTAACCTTTTTATCGTGATCATCTAGTGACGAGAGAATAGGACGTTACGTTGTGTAGACAACCTAAGTTACACTTGAAAGAGAACGAGGAAACAGTGACGGGAAGTTCAGAATGCAATGATAAGTAAAAATACAATATTTGTTTTCGGAAGGCAAGGTCCCGCATCTGACTCGGTGTATAAGAGCGAGGTTATACTTTAGGACAAAAAAAGAGTCAGGGATAAAAAACCTTGATCTCTTTTCAGCTCCCATACATTCTTCAACCCTGTCCTTCCCTTTATTCATAAAATCAAGGTTCCAGAGATCGACAACCTTTCTAATACCCTAAAACATAATTAGTGTGCATGCAAAGGTCAATACAGCAAACCTGGCAATAGGAACATGTAACAAAGATCTTCGAGGTAGTTTAACAATAAACCTTTGGTCAGGAATTCCTCATTCCAACCAAACATCTAATTAGATTATTAAAATCTGGGCGCATAATATCGTTGTCCAGGAATGTCTTGTTGCGACATTCTGAAGACAGAGGTTGTGGTGTCTTTTTTTAACTACCTATTCATTATAATATTTATATCTAATAATAGTTGTTCAAGAAAGCCTTGTTGCGGCTCTTTTTGAAGACACATGGTTGTGGTGTCAGTATCTAATAGTGGATCCACATTTCATTCACTCTAAACTTTCTGAATTCTCAAAGTACCATTGTTAACCACCTCTTAGATCCCAATAAATGAAATGAAGCTAAAGACGCTTACATGTATGGAATATGTTAAATGGTCAATTCAGATTAAAGCAACAGATCGCCCCTAGCTGGAGCATCAATACAGTAAAATCCACTAATGGATAAAGAAAACAAGATACAAATAACACTCACGTTGACCTCAGGTAATTAAATACAATACAATACAATAATTTTAGATGTTAAGGCAGCTCAATCGACTTCCCTTTGTGTCTAACCCTCACTTTTAATGAACAATGTACAATGGCGTCCTATTTCTAACAAAGGAAAACTGGACTCTCTGAAACCGGCGTTATGTTTACATTTTCAGACGCGCGCGCAAGTCTACGAAGCGACCATAGACTCTTACTCCTGGCATCGACAGTGACAAGTAGGCATAAAATTCACTAGGTGGTTCTCCCCGACTAATCTTCCATTATAATGGATCTCTTCAGTACTTATAACAGTCCCTCTTGGTAACTCTTAATAGGTAAACTTCTTTTAAATGCTTCTGATTAATTGCATGCTTTACATTTTTGAATACCACCTTAGTGTTAATGTGAAATTAGAGATTGCATGCTCGTTCATTGTACTTCCATTCATCGCTTTTCATTCTTGTATTTTTGCCTCAGTATTATTTAATCCGACCGGAATGTTTTAACTAAAATGCATTGCTTTTGTATATAACTAAAGCGGCACGACCCTCACAAGGTATCTATTTGTATTGCATACTTTCTCTCTGTGCCTGGTAGCTGTTTGTTGATTTATTAATAATGGTTCTTTATTTGTTCTGTTCAGAGCCTGATATGTAACTGATTTGCATGTACTCTTGTGTGATCCCCCGGTTACCTATTTCTTTGTTTGCTTTTATTGTAACGTTCATTAACACGCCCAGGAGATGGGATACTATATCTATTTTATGATGTCCTAGTCAGTTTGTGTTACATATTTGCCATATGCATGTGCCCTCTTACTTTGAGAGATTGTATTCCTTACGAACCGGTGGCATTCTTTAGGGTAAATCACTGAGTAGTCTTGGTAGAGAACGACGTATCGTATAATGACAGTAAATAGGTCCGGATATCCAATGCTACTGTGAGAATGTGTGAGTGATTGCTAGATCCTCGTTCCGAGGTATTATGATATCCCCAGGATTAGTTAGTTAGTGACCAATCAGGTAGTGTTCGGTGCGTTCTTCAGTAATATGCGAGCCTTCCCGAGAGTACTCCGTAAAATCCCAGATATCTTGGTGTACTCCGTAAAATCCCGGATATTTTAGAGTACTCCGTATAACACGGGATAGCTCAATAAAATACCAAAGATATGCCGTATAATATATTGAAATTATAAAGATATCAGAATACTATCTCCATCATATTTACCTAATAAGTAATAAAAATATGTTTATTACTCTGAGATATTAACTTACTACACAGATTATACAGAATGCCTGAAAGAATGCGACAAACGGATACCATGAATCAGAATTAATATTATCAGGCTGTACCCATATCAAGAGGTTTCAAACATAGATAAACGAGAAGATACAGTCTGAGTGACTTCGTTTGGGATAAACAGAATGATGTTAATCTTATGGGTGAAATTTCACAGTTCAATGACTCTTGAACTAATCGACCGATTGATTTCAAATTTTGTCACCTTTACTATCGCCTTCCTTCAGTATTTTTAAAACCGAATAAATCAGATCCGGACTAGGAAAATTTTAGACTTTTCGTGAATATTGGATCATTCCGTACGCGAACATTATGTTTTTTTCGTTTTCGTAACCACAAAGATTTAATTCATAATAAAAATTCTTAATCTCTGCTTGGCACCGATATACAGGATGATCAAAAAACATTCCCTTATGAGTGAAATTTCATAGTGCAATAAATCTTGCACTTCGATAGGATTATTTCTAATTTTAGAGTTTTGTCACCCTTGACGACTGCCTTCCTTGAATTTTTCTCAAATTGAAAAAACAAATAATTGTTTCCAAATTTTCCACAGTCGAAAATTAACCAGATTACAACATTTTAGTTATATATAATATACTCGACTTATCCATTTCATGAAAATCCACTGTATATTAAAGAATAAAAAATTATATTTTATTTTCCAATAAACTTGGTAGTTGTTATGTGGTTGAGTAGTTAGTTCCTTTATTGTTGAGTTTTTGTTGTGGTGTGATGTTTATATATCTTCGAATGAGATCAATTCTAAGATACATTCTGTCAAGAAAGTACCGGGAATTATCGATTTAAATCTGGCGGGGCAATGAGGCAGGTAAATTTTTTTTTTCCTAGGTTGGTACCACTGTCCTTAATTACTATGCCAAGCTTGAGCGGGATCTGTCAACTAGTGTGTTTGCAACAGCTGATTAAGTCAGTCGATGTCAGAGTGCGTGCCGATTTTTACTATGGGTGATTACGTTGAGCAAAGAATTTGTTTAAAGTTTTGTGTTGCAAATGAATTTTCGTGTGCCGATGCATTGAAAATGTTGCAAAAGGCCTTTGGTGATAATGCTCTATCGAAAACTCGTGCATATCAGAGCCTTCAAGGACGGTCGTGAAGTGGTCGAAGACTTGCCTCGTTCCGGACGCCCATCGACGGCTTCCATCGAGGATAACGTCGATAAAATTAAGGAAAGGGTGCTGGAAAACCGTCGTACCAGCTTGAGAGAGATAGCACATGATCTTAAGATATCCCACGAGTCCGCACGTATGATTTTGATTGATATTTTGGGCATGAGAAAGGTGGCCGCACGACTCGTACCGAAAGACCTGAATTTTCTTCAAAAACGTCATCGCGAACAGGTTGCTTCAGACATGCTGGATCGCTGTAATTCCGATTCTACATTCATGGAACGCATTATAACTGGTGATGAGACCTGGGTCTACGAGTACGATATGCAAACAAGCCAGCAATCATCGGAATGGGTGGCAAAAAATGAGCCGAAACCGAAAAAACCACGCCAAAGCCGCTCGAAAATGAAGGTGATGCTCATTGTTTTCTTCGATATCCGTGGCGTGGTGCACTATGAATTCGTTCCAGAGGGTCAGACGGTAAACAAGGAGTATTACCTAAGCGTTATGAAACGTTTGCGTGAGCGTATCCGTAAGAAGCGGCCAAATTTGTGGGCGAACAACTCATGGATTTTGCATGACGATAACGCCTTCTCACCGAGCTACGATTGTGACTGACTTTCTCGCCAAAAACTCAACAAACGTGCTTCAGCAACCACCGTATTCGCCGGATTTGGCTCCCTGCGACTTTTTCCTCTTCGCAAAACTAAAATTTCCCCTTCGTGGCACCCGTTTTGAGTCGATTGAAGCCATAAAACAAATTTCGGCGCGAGAGCTAAAGTCCATCCCGGAAAGCGCCTATAAAAAATGTTTCGATAATTGGAAGTGCCGTTGGCATAGATGTATTGGAGCAAATGGAGCCTATTTTGAAGGCGACCCAATAAATTTTAACGATTAAATGTAAAAATGTTGTTTTAATTGAAAATTCCCGGTACTTTCTTGACAGAGTGGTATAAAGTATTAATTTTTGGAATTAGGGTACTTTTATATATTTTAATTCTCAATTCATGTTAGAATCAACCTTTACAAAATAAAGCTTGTAAATTCATAACTTACAATTATTTACTCATTAATTCTTATTATTAAATGCTATCCACGCATATATTCAAACAAGTCCACGGTCCACAACAAGTCGGAGAATTCCATCGATTCTCTCGAAATACTTTAATGGATCTGTTAGTTCATCGCCAAATATGCCTTTCAAATCGCCATCTTTCATTGATTCAGAGAAATCGTAAGCTTTTTCCAGTTTTTTCTTGAAACACATCCTTGAACAAAGAGGTACTCCTGCTATAGATAGTGGAGCATAGCGCTCAAACGATTTTTTGCAGACTTCCCAAGGAAAATATTTTTTCGGGTCACACCCGAGTTCTTCTAGTTTGTTTGAAAGAGTTTCATGATAAAGCTTCAAAATGTCATCAAGATGCTCCAACTCCTTTCTAGAGCAGCAATAAAAGAGGAATTGGTTTAAGTCGGCCAAGGGAGAACCCATTACTCCAGCTTGCCAGTCGATGATTATTACCTTATCTGGAACATTATCCTCTTCTTTCTGTAAAAAATTTAAACCAAGAAATTAAATTTTTTTATATTGACTTACTCACGAAGCACCAACAATTGACAAGCCGTTTTTATTGCACTTAATTGTATAGTAAAATGTCACCAATGAGAAGAATGAGCTATGGTAATAGAAAGTTCTACAAATCGAGAAAGTGTAACATACATCTGTATAAAAATTCTAAACTCAAACACGCCCGATTAGGTTGATCGCTGGGACAAAAGTAGCAGACATGCGTACGTTTCGAACTTGTTGATTCTCGTCAGTGCTCTATAAAGTCCAACGACTACAAATCTGTCACGTACCTATATTCGCTCTACACGGAAACACTAAGGTACTAATAGATATTAGTACTCATAGATATGGGTACTAATCACGGCATCTAGTACACGATATACCCTAGCGAGACAATTCAAGTAAGGAAATGTATCCCTGATTTTTTCTAACATTACAAACGCAGAAAACTTTACTCATGCTAAAGTCGGATCTTGTTAAGCCATGATGCTCATAATTAGCATATTTATATTCAAATATTTTAATTCGGCTGTATCAAATATCATTAATAAGCAGTATGAGATATGGTAATGGAAAGTTCTCTAAATCGAGACAGTGCAACATACATTTGTATAACAATTCTAAACTCAAACAATCCCGATTAGGCTTTGTTGATCGCTAGGACATAAGTAGCCTTTTTTAAAGTGAAAATTCATTTATTTTATGAATTTTATGTACAAACGCCATTGTGAAAATAAAAACATTATTATTATACGAATTGGAAATAATATACATATTATCCAAAAATGAATGGGTAATCCTGAAACACTGTATAGAAGAGCTATTGGGCACTAGGAAAAAAAATTCTATCCCCGATAGAAATATCTTTTTTTCTTTCAAAATAATGATTTCTACTACACCACGTTGCGTTTCTGTGTAATACGCTCACAAATATCGGGTGTTTTTTTTTAGAGTGATGGAACTTTCGATAGGGATAACTGTGATTTGACAGAAGGTAGAAGGCATGTTGTTTTGACATTTCTGTTCAGTAAGCATTGACAAATTATCATGGAAAGACTAACGCCGCAACAACGTTTAAAAATTGTTGAAATTTATTTTCAAAACCAGTGTTCTATTCGCCAAACTTATAGAGCACTTCGTGAAAATTATGGTTTACAAAATCGTCCATCAGAGCAGCTTATTCGTCGAACTATCGATAGATTTCGGACAACATTTTCTCTACTCGATGCAACAACAATAACAAGACAAAGAACTGTATGTACCGTACGTACAGTAACTGTACGTACAGTACATCGCTGCTGTAATTCATAGTGTTAATAATGATCCAGATTTGTCTATTCGTCGACGTTCACAACAACTTGGACTCTGTGCATCCACCACATGGAAAATTTTGCTTAAAGATCCTGGTCTACACCCATACAAAATCCAACTGGTTCAAGAACTAAAGCCACTTGACCATAATAAGCGTCGTTTGTTTGCTGATTGGGTCCTAGAACACCTTTTTATCGTAAAATTATGTTTAGTGATGAAGCTCATTTCTGGTTGAACGGCGATGTAAACAAGCAAAATTGCCATATATGGAGTGAAAACAATCCTAAAGAAGTTCTGCAGGTTCCATTGCATCCTGAAAAATGCACTGTATGGAGTGCTTTACACGCTGGAGGCATCATCGGTCCATATTTCTTTAAAAACGATGCTGGAGCTAATGTTACAGTGAATGGTGCTCGTTACAGATCGATGATCAATGATTATTTGTTTCAAAATTTGAATGGTATTGACCCAGAAGTGTTTTGGTTCCAACAAGATGGTGCTACACCTCATGCTGCTACCGTAACAATTGATTTATTGAAAGAAAGATTTGGCGATAACATTATTCGAGAAATGGTACAATTAATTGGCCTCCAAGATCATGCGACATAACTCCACTGGATTATTTTCCTTTGAGGTTATGTTAAGTCATTGATTTATGCTGATAAACCAGAAACAATAGACGCTTTGGAAGCTAACATAACTCGTGTTATTGATGAAATAAGGCCTGAATTACTCGAAAAAGTGTCCAAAATTGGTCTGGTCGAATGCTGTTCCTCAGAGCTAGTCGTGGTGGACATATGCCGGAAATTATTTTTAAAACATAAATGTCATAAAATTATCTTGCAAAAAAAAATTGGCTTCAATCTTAATTTAAATGTGTTTTATTTCAATTTAAAGTTCTATCACTCTAAAAAAACACCCGATAGATCAAATCCATCAGTTTCTTCATGGTAAAATATTCTCCAAGAGATATGCAGGAAACCGTATGAATAACTGTTGTCATTTTTGTGGAAAAAATATCCAACTTCAAATTTCATCATAAAATGTGATGAATATTTCATTATGTGAAAGTCTAATCGTTCATGTAAGACAGTCTGAGTGGCCAGCTTAAAAAAAATATGCGCCTTTCTTGCGGATTTCAAAATGCATCTACATAACTTATGGTTATTTATTTTTTTATTTTATATTATCCTGACACTCCTAGATCTTCTGTGAAGATCCCTCAGAAGCTCCTTCAGCTTGTTCGAGTTAGGGGTTTCGGTTGTGTTCTGGGTAGGCTTTGTTACTGCGATCTTACGCCGTTTTAGGTTACAGTACTGTTAATTTTCGACCCAACAGTGGAATGGTGGCTGAAAATCGTCCAACTAGAAAATTTCTTTCCCATCTGAACAGGATTCAATCCAGGGACTTTTCGGTTCCGAGCCTCCCAAAGCTCTTACCGCTAAGGTAGAGACACTCATTATTCTAATAAATGGTCGAAATGTCTGCCACCTACCCTGATACATGCGTGACATTTACGAATGAACGCTGTCTTCAGAACTCGCGCATGACTCTGATCGGAAATCTTTGAATCAACTTGCTACGTAACTCTTCAAGATTTCTGATTAGCACGGAGTAGACCTCGTCTTTTAGGCAACCCCAGTAAAAAAATCTAACGGATTCAGGTCCGGGAAACGTGGAGGCCATAAAATGGGACCCAGATCACCAATCCATTTATCTGGGTAGTTGGCGTCCAATTAAGCACGGACGTTCACTGCTTAGTGCGCTGGAAATCAATGGTTTTGGAACCAATGAGATTCTCTCACTTCTTTGGGCACCTCTTACAACACTAGGACCCTAGTGTTGTAAGACCCTAGTGAGATAAGATTTCACCATTCCGGTGAAATGGAGGGTTAAGTCTCGATGCCTAAAGTAATGTCATTCGCGCCAGTCACTGGACCTGTGTGGTGGAAGATCTTCCGAGTGGGGCCCTAGTTTTGCCGTTGTGGTGGAATGGAGGACAGAGCTGGTTGATTAACTCAGTGACAGGGAGTCCGTCGCAGCAGAGGGCCTCTCCCTTAAAACTAGCGTGTTTTCTATTGTTTTTCAGGACGTCCTCATCATCAGAGGTACATATTCAGAGGAGAAATTGTTGAATCTTCAATATTTTGTCATTCAGTCGAATTTGCTCCTTCTGTACACTAATAGCAATAATTTCGCACTTACATTAGTTGTGAAGATGCATTGTACCATTTTGAAATCTGCGTGAAAGGCGCATGATTTTTTTTCAGATGGCCACTCAGACTTTCTTACATTTTTTTCCACCACGAACGATTAAACTTTCACATGATGAAATATTCACCACATTTTATGATGAAATTTGAAGTTGGATATTTTTTTCCAAAAGAATGACGAGAGTTATTCATGTTCTCTGCGTATCTATTGGTATTTTAATAAAGAATATTTTACCATGAAGAAACTGGTGGATTCGATTTATTTGTTATCGTGTTACACAGGAACGCAACTAGACTACAGGCCCATGTTGAAAAAATTATGGGTCATTTGAACCACCAGGTGACCTATCTAGAACGATATAAGAGCATAAAATAATAAGATTCAGCACTCTGCCGTCACTTGTAAGCTGTCCAATTGAGTTCAGGTGAGAATTCGAAAGTACAGGTAGAGTGAGTACATTTTGGTTACATATTTTTGTACGGCATTCTTACCACCGATAGATCCATGAAAAATAATAAGAAAACGCGCACGTAAAAAAATGGTGCGCCACAAAGTCGGAATTTTTTTTTATTTTCCGACAATTACCAGGGTAAATTTGGTCATTTGATTTTGTACGGCATCTGTGTCATATTATTTCAATACTGCTTCTAATCCATTATTCCGCAACGCCGTACAAATATCCAGGGCCGTCTTTAAACTATTTGAGGCCCTGGGCACATTAGGATCATGGGGCCCCTATGACCTTGAGAAAACACTATTTAGTTACAATAGATAAAGAATGGGGCCCCCTAAGGGGGCCCCATTCGATCGCGGGGCCCTGGGCACGTGCCCATAGTGCCCAGTGGGGAAGAGGGGCCTGCAAATATCATGCGAGAAGGGGAAAAAATCGAGTGTTGCAATCCCCTCTCTTTCCGTGGTCCAGGGGGTGATTTGAAAAAGTACGGCTTCGGTTCCAAAACATTATCTAGCACTCAAAAGTACTATTAAAAATAATGCCGTCAAAAAATGATTGTTCATTTGAATGTACAGTCGACTCTCGTTAATTCGAAACTCGAGGGACTCTTGAAATATTACGAATTATCCAGTGTTTGAAATATCAAATGGTTTGAAATTTGTGAGAGAAAATAAATAAAACTTCGAATTATTAAATGTTGGTTAATTTTCATTTATTAATATAAAAATGACAAGAATTAAGAGGTACATTCGTGTACATACATGTATTCGTAATGTGAATTAATTAATCTTTCGAAAGAACTTTGTTATACTGGTTTGCTTTCAAGCACAATTCTGCTGCTCACACTGCTCAATAACTTTTTTCAAGAGAAAAAGTGCCTGAAATGCTTTTTCATCACTTTCGTTTTGTAGACAGAAGCTTTGTAAGGTATCAAATGAGGATCTTGCTTCCTTAACTGACACCTCTGCCAAAGGTTCCGATGTATCGTCCTCATCTTCATCGTTACTTTGCGTATCTGTCGCAGATAAAATTTCGCCATCGGTTAGTGAACCTGAGACAGCAACATTTTCATTCACTTGAACAAAATCAGAAAAACTCACACCGCTGATGTCAACTAATGGTTCTATTGCTGGTTCTTCATCATCTATAAGTATTGGAAGATTTTCTTGATTTTCTTTTAAGAAACCGGATTTTTTGAAGCAGTTGAGAATCGTTAGGGATGTTACAGCTCTAACACTAACTTTTAATCTGCATACCAACGAAAGAGTAACAGTAACTGAATAACTAAACAAACCAATTCGTAAGAAGTGTGTGCGTCAAATAGTCAAACTAATCATAACAAAAACAAAGGCTCGTGTATCGTGATACAAGTTTGAACTTGTCGCAAAATGTACTTACAATCTTTCCGCCTCTTCTCTCTGCAACTTCGAATTGTCGAGTGTTGGACGCTGATGAGTTCGAATTAACGCGTCGTTTTGTTAAATAGCAATGATTTTTTCGTTCGAATTACCAAGTGTATGAAAATGTATTGATTTAGTTCGAAATATAAAGAGATTTAGTAGGGAACTCGTGATAACTTTGAATTATAGAGAGGTTCGAATTATCGCAGGTTTGAATTAACGAGAGTCGACTGTATATTAAATAATTATCTTAATTTCATCGTATCCTTGATTTATAGAGCTGTAAAATCATTTGATCCTGTACGGGATCTTTTTTGTTAACATGATATTGTAAAATACAATTGTTATATAGTATTGCCGTTCAAAAGAAACCGTTCTAAAAAAAATTATAGAGAAATACAAAAACGGAAATTTTGCAAATTATTGTAAAAGTTTAAATATCATAGATTAATGAAATATAGCAGTTTTCTACATTTTATCCCTTGTTTCATGATATTGTTGCACTTCCTCAAACACAAATATTGCTATCTTACTTACGAAATGGAAAAGAAAGTTGTTATTCCAAGAATCTCCATGTCTCACAACCAAATGATCTTCATCCTTATTTTCTAACATCTCCCTTATCATCTTCTCATAATCGCTTTTCAGTCTTAGGAGAATTTCAACAAATTTGAGGTTGTTCTTGGCCTTATAGAGCTCTGCTACATGCTCCAACTCGTTCTCAATGGTGGAGTTGATATTTTTCATCAAAAACTCATTTTCCAACAGAACATTTGGTTTTTCGAATTCCTTCAAGACTTCAGGATCTTGATTTTTAACAGCCAAGCCAAAGGCGTGCCATTTTGCATAAGCTGTCACTACCAATTTTACATGGTCTAAAGTCATTGCGTCGCCTCCTAAAGGATGACATCGGAAGTTCTTCGGCTTCAAATTTTCCATGAGGATCACGTAATGGTTTTTGTCGTTCACTGAACCATAGCAATGCGGTACATTCTCGAACGGTGCTGAACCTCTTTTCTCTGCGAATTTATGTAAATATGGAAGATATGTGGAGTAAAAGTAAACCTCCTTAATGTAGATTTGTTGTAAGCTCAATGTATCCGTTACAACCGGTAGGTCTTTGTTTTTCTTCGCGATAATGTGGTAATTTTTTGCGTCGTTACCTTTTTGAGTCTTAACATCAACGTATACCATCTCTGCAGCGTATCCACCTGTGCCATCGCTTTCTGGAAATTCGACATCAATTTTGTCGAAGTTTTTGTCCTCGAAAGCTTTCAAAACCCACGAAATTATATTTTGTTTCGATTCGCTCTCCATGTTGGTCTATTTTTAATGGAAAATACTGAAAACTAATTATTATGACTAGTTTACGATAATTTTATACTGATTTATCCACTTATTTATTGTCAAAATACGTGCAGAAGTTTCTAAAATCACTTGAGATTTATATCGATTATGAGAATCACGATGACTGAAGCAGAATTTACGAAAGGTATAATCAGATAAGATTTCAATGGAATGCAATATAATTATTATGACTTTTATCATACTTTTTACTTGTTATTCACTACGTAACACCTTGAAGTATTTTGTCTAATTCTTCTTTAAATTGACATTATATCGTAAAACTGTCTATCAAAATCATTGAATAATTTAGTGAATAATTAAATAATAAAAAGAGGTTTTCTTAGTAGAAGGAAAATTTTAAATATCATATAGATTTATTTTGTTTACCTCCTATAAATTCTAATTCCAAAATTTTTTTATTTAAAAGTGAATAATCAAAACTTCTAACGTAAAGTAAATAATCAAGGAACTAAAGTGTCAAAAAATTACCAATCATTGGTCAATGCAGTACAAAATATGTTTTATTCATCCAAATTCATCGTATCGTCTTCAAAGTAGGCGCTTTCCGAAACAATATAAATTCATCAACAAATAATCTAATGATCAAAACATTTCTTAAACGCATTTTTAGGATTAAAACAAATTGTAGAAATTACTATGTTTTACTACCAATAAAAATATATATTACACATTTTCTTGTGACTCGAGTTTCGGGAAATGAACTATCCTATCATCAGACAACTGAAGACCTAACAGTAGTACAGAGGTATTTAAACAAAAGTGATAAATATTTTGAATATTTCGATAGATTCTAGGTAACACCTAATAGAGGTACAGAGGTTTACAAGCGGAACGTGATAAAAAACCGGGTTAAAAAAGAGGGGCCTTCTAGCAGATATCGGAATGTCGGCAATCGACAAAGAAGATTGTTAAACAGATGGTACCCATTTAAATATCTCAAATAATTTTTGGGGTTACATAGCTCCGTACAGTCATTCTTTATTTTTACATTATTTTGTTGTATATCTCAAATATTTGGATTTACATAGCTCCGTACAGTCATTCATTATTTTTTACATTATTTTTATCGTGAACGAATTTGAAAATTTCAATAATCAAGTTTCGTATCTTTTGAATCTACATGTAAAATGTTCTTAAGATTTTCTTTTGTCGAAAGGAATTACTGTTTTCTAAAGAATGAGTGACAAAAGTTGAATTTTTGTTAAGTTTTCATTAAATTCATTTTAAAATAAAATAGAAAGGCCTTTTACTTCATAGAAGAAATATAACAAAATTTGATTATTAAAACAAATTGAAATATGTTTATCTTCTACAATTTTAATTTCAAAAAAATTTTTATTCAAAAAACTTCTAGAAATAAATTTATGTCTACACAAACACCGCTTACATTTAATAGACGTATATAATCAAAACTCAATATATAATGTCAAATGGAATAAATAACCCAACAGATATACGAAAGTAATTAAAATTAATAAATAAATATTTAAAGGAGACAAAATTTTGTTTCTGGTCTTATCTTTAAGAACACCAATTGCCTTTTAAAAAAACATGAATATGAAAGACATGAAAAACATGAAGATTTTTGAAATAATTTATTCGAGTATTTAAATATATTAAATATTTCAAATAAATTATATTCTTTGAGAAATCCTTTAAGTGTTTTCATGTTTTTTTAAAAGGCAATTGGTGTTCTTAAAGGTAAGACCAGAAACAAAATTTTGTCTCCTTTAAATATTTATTTATTAATTTTAATTACTTTCGTATATCTGTTGAGTTATTTATTCCATTTGAGATTATATATTGAGTTTTGATTATATACGTCTATTAAATGTAAGCGGTGCTTGTGTAGACATAAATTTATTTCTAGAAGTTTTTTGAATAAAAATTTTTTTGAAATTAAAATTGTATAAGATAAACATATTTCAATTTGTTTTAATAATCAAATTTTGTTATATTTCTTCTATCAAGTAAAAGGCCTTTCTATTTTATTTTAAAATGAATTTAATGAAAACTAAACAAAAATTCAACTTTTGTCACTCATTCTTTAGAAAACAGTAATTCCTTTCGACAAAAGAAAATCTTAAGAAAATTTTACATGTAGATTCAAAAGATACGAAACTTGATTATTGAAATTTTCAAATTCAAATTTATTTCTAGAAGTTTTCTGAATAAAAATTTTTTTTAAATTAAAATTGTAGAAGATAAACATATTTCAATTTGTTTTAATATTCAAATTTTGTTATATTTCTTCTATCAAGTAAAAGGCCTTTCTATTTTATTTTATATATAATATATAATTATATTTTGACTTCAATAAATCTCATTATAGAATGTCAATGAATTTAAATAAACCTTAAAATAACTCACACTGTTCTTTGATTTTGTTAGAACATAGATCAATCTTGAATTATATAGTTGATCTGTATTTCGAAGCTTAAGTCTTTTAACACGTGAGAGATATAGGTTAGGTTTTTGATTTTGATATTTGGAATATTAAAAGAGGACTGGGGATCTCGGTGGCATAGTGAGCATAGACGCGAGCTGTGGTACCAGGGATTGCGGGTTCGAATCCAGCTGCGCCCATGGGTGTGTTTGTGTGCGTTGACTAACTTACTTGATATTGGGTACATAGTATCATTGCTGAGCCTAAATACTACTAACACTCGTGAGAAAAAAAAAAAAAAAAAAAAAAATGAGGACTGAAGACGGGATTGTCTAGAATTATATTTGTTTTTTGAAGATATAGTGCACATTTTTTAGAGATTTTTGAAATAATTTATTCGAATATTTAAATATATTAAATATTTCAAATAAATTATATTCTTTGAGAAGTCCTTTAAGTGTGTTCATGTTTTTTTAAAAGGCAATTGGTGTTCTTAAAGGTAAGACCAGAAACAAAATTTTGTCTCCTTTAAATATTTATTTATTGATTTTAATTACTTTCGTATATCTGTTGGGTTATTTATTCCATTTGACATTATATATTGAGTTTTGATTATATACGTCTAATAAATGTAAGCGGTGCTTGTGTAGACATAAATTTATTGCTAGAAGTTTTTTGAATAAAATTTTTTTTTGAAATTTCAATTTGTTTTAATATTCAAATTCATTTTATGTTCGTTGAAAAAGGTTTTAAACAGATGTTTCTTTTTAAATATCTCAAATATTTTCGATTTAAATAGCTCCGTACAGTCATTCATTATTTTTACATCATTGTTATTGTGAACTAATTTGAAAATTTCAAAAGATTCTAGTTAATCGAGTTTCTTCCCTTTTGATTCTACATGTAAAATTTTAAGACTATCTATTGTGTGAAAGGAATTACCGTTTTCTAGACAATGAGTGGCAAAAACCAATGTAAATTTGCAATGAGTTTATTGCAAATGGAATTTATGTGCCAACGTAGCGAAAACAAAGGATTTTTCAATTCCTTTAAGCGGGTTTTTTAAATTATTAATTTCTGGTACTTTCTTGGAATGATGCGGTTACAGTCTTATTCTGCAACTTTGGTATGTACGATTTTTATGTAATGATTCATTTTAATTAATGCCACCTATTGTTAAGAGAAAATACATATCTTTCAAAACATCTCTGTAAAAATCAAGGTAATGTATCTTAAATTTATTTCGGAATAATTTGCTTCAATCTTACTCGAGTTTTAGCCAAATGTTAAGTTTTACCTTGTGTTAACTCATTTTTAAACACTCTGTTATATATATTTTTGATGCTTGAATCTAGTTTTAATTACTGTAAATCACTGAAATCAATTGATTCAAATCAGTAGCTACCTTTATTTGCACTCTTTGTTCATGTATTCCATAAACATTTCACTTACTAAACTTTACACTGTAAATAACTGAGCAATGTTTTATACTCAAAGCTGGTTTAACCTGCATTGTGCAATTTTTACACTTATAGAACAAGGAAAAAAAGTTTCTCTTATTTCTGTAATTGACAGTTGGAAGGTTGAAAAAAGTACAGAGAACATATATAAATATATAATACATCATAAATATATATATATAGGTGTAGTACCCTAACAAAAATTGAGCAATTCAACAATATGTACTTAAATATTTTCATACTTGAATTTCGAACAGTTTTATAAATAATAAAAATTTTACTAGACATAATATACATATACATTCTAGTGTGGCTGGTAAGGAAGACATATTAACACTAAAATTGTTGACAGATCTGTAAATAAAAATATGAAGTAAAAAAACATATTGAAGTAAAACTCTGGATTATGTTGAAGGGGTATCACTGCATCTTCTTTTTCCTACCACACTGGTTTAATCTCAATTTTTCGTCTGATTTAATCTCATTATAACTCAGTTGAACAAGATAGAACTAGGATCTTCATTATCCATTTGCTTGATGTGTCGAAGTACATCCTTCTTTGTTATCACACCCAGTAATCGACCATTGTGAGTGACTAGAGTTTGTCTCAGTCCCAATTTCCTAAACATATCAACAACTGTTTCCATTGGCGTTTGATCAGTAATGGTTATAGGGGCCATATCTAAGATTTTCTTAAGTTTTAATGGAGGTGGTCCTAGTGTTTGTGGGGGGTTTCCGCTCGTGAAAAGTACTAAAGATTGACCACATACACCTTCAATCATCCTTTTAGCATTAGATATGGATAGATTTAAATCTCTTCTCAAGACAAATCCAACTAAATATTGACTTTCCCTAGATACCACAACTGGATATCCGTTATGCTCTGTTTCTTTTAACAATGTTTCAATATCATCTACCGTCATAGAATCTTGGGTTATAACACTGAGCATGTCATTGCGTTTAGGTTGCATTACATCGGCTGCCAGGGAAGTATGTTGGAATTCATCCTTTGAATCTAGGAATGGGTAACCATTTAAAGCTATGTGAGCATCGTAGATACCTTGTTTTCCTAGAGCGTCTCCAACCCATTTGCTCGCCATTGCAGCTGCCATAAGAGGAACTATGTACCTCACTCCCCCAGTAAGCTCGAACATTATCACTACTAGCGAAATGGTCATCCTGGTAACACCTCCGAGAACTGCAGCTGCTCCGACCATTGCATACAAACCTGGAGTTATACAGTCATCACCTGTAGAACATTCTCCGGTGAACATCCAACTTTTCGGATAATAGAAAGCCATTTGTTCAATAGCTATACCCCAAATTCGGCCAACAATAGCTCCTAGACATAAACTTGGAATGAACAGACCACAAGGAACTTTGATGCCAAATGTGAAAATAGTTGTCCCAAGTTTCAACAGGAGTGCCATGATTAAAAGGTAGATGGCACGATGAACTCTAGGCCCTGCCTCTGCAATCTCAATTGCCATGTTCACATCTGTGAAATTCCTATTGTAATCACATAAATCATCCGTGTTCGAGATGCCACATTGACTAAAAAGCAGGTATATCAATTGGGAGGTGCTCATACGTGTGTATTTGTTTGGGTATGAAATGATAGCTGTAATAACTGTAACAACTAGTACTTCAGTTACAGGATACTGGCCTAATTTAGATAATTTTCTGTATCTACACCAGTAAATATTAGCTTTAATAAACAAAGTTCCAATAATACCACCAACGATACCCAATCCGATAAAAGAGATCAGTTCTGAGAATATCCATGGCTTATTATATTCTACATAAAATAACACTGAATGTTCATTACCGAAGGGATTGATTGATCTTAAAATGAATGCAGCTATCAATGCACAGAAAAATGATCTCCACAAAGTTTTTAAAGGAAAATAGTAACTTACTTCCTCTAAACTGAATAAAACGCCTCCTATAGGGGCACCAAATGCTACAGAGACCCCTGCTGCAGCTGAAGCTGACAAAATTTCTCTTTTTTTTGCCTCGTTTCGTCCATATTTGGGGAATAAATATGATAAGATATTCCCAATACAGCACGCAATATGTACCATAGGACCTTCTTTTCCAAGACTGAGGCCAGATGACACAGATAATATAAGGCCTACACTTTTAATGATGAGTGTCCATTTACCCAGGTATCCTCTAATTATAAATCCACTGAGTATTGTTTTAATTTCTGGTATACCAGACCCACATGCATATGGTGCAAACATACGCACTAAGGATGCTGACAATGCAGCAAATAAAAGTGCTTGTATAATATAAAATAAGTAAGATATCATATATGAACCCGCTCCCTCATTAGTTGACCCTAATACTTCAGCCCAGGTGTACCAATGTGAACAATTTCCATTATCAAAAGCGGTTTCATTTGACGACCAACAACACTGCTCTTGATTTAGCCAAAATGCTTGCAAGCAGATTCCAAATTTCAGATCTGTCATCCAGCTTGCTCCTATGTCGATCACACCTGCCACTACTCCTGTACACAGTCCAACCAAGAGAACACATAACCATCCAGACCAGGCATCATGAAATCCTTGTATTAGATTCCATATTGAATCTTGTTTCTTCTTAACTAAATATCTGTGTCTCATGCGATCATGAGCGATGTCTCTTTGCCAGTCAATCGTATGGAAGTCGTCGTATTGGCCAATACCTGGTATTTCGGTTGAATCTTGCATACCTCCGTAAGAAATAGCATATTGCATTGCTTCTTCATCGTCCACTGTTCTAGCTGGAACCTCGCCTCCTCCTGTTGTTGAGATGTCGTTCATATCGTCATTTAAATTATTATCAGTATTATTTCTTGAGTTTGTGTACTTATTATTAACAGATTGATATGTGGGAGATGTCTGTCCCAATGGTGATACTGATCGCTTAAGTGGAAATCTCTCCATATTCACTTAACTCAAATTCCATTTTGGATTGAGGTAATTACAGCAAGTCCTTTTATATTTGTACCAATATTAAAAATTTCAATAATCATGGAATAAAACAAAAGTGAAAGTTAAATTATAGACGTCACACACATCACAATGCTCTGTCAAAATTTCCACTTAAACAACACAGATCTATTGATCTACTTCTTCTTAATAAATCACATTTCATCTGCGGATATTTATTCGCATCAGTTTTCTTTACTACTTACTTTCATTACTAATTACGTTAACACCTAAATAATTAATATGCTATTCGAATTCGCTGATCATCTAAAGGGGGAATTTGAATTTATTTTATTCAAACAAAGAAAAAGAGAAATAGGAATCTTTATAGATATATATATATATATATATATTTTAGGGTAAATTTGGATAATCGCCTCTGTTAAGACGGAAATTATTTCAAATTTTATAGCACGCAGTTAAATATAAACATAGTTAAATCATGATAATTATTAAAGAACTTGGTGATAATTGAATTTCAATTGCTAGTTCTGCTCATAAATGTCGAATTAGTATCTCACTTCCGTCTATTATCACAAGATATGACCACTTGGCAACACTTTGTTTTGTTCTCAAATTAGGTTAGATTGAAAAAGAAACGAATCAAAATATTTTATTATATTACTATAAATACTTTATAGTAATTATTTTATTATGAATGATGAGTCGTAACAGAGAACTTGTATCAAATATTGGTCTCCGATTAGATGGCAGACGACCTAATGAATTGAGAAGAATACGTTGTAAATTAGGAGTATTTCCTGAACCAGATGGTAGTGCCTACATCGAACAAGGACTGACCAAAGTTTTAGCTTCAGTTTATGGACCTCACCAGGTTCGTGGTGGTAGATCAAAGGCTCAGCATGACAGCGCAATAATTAATTGCCAATTTAGTATGGCTGTGTTCTCTACTGGAGAAAGGAAAAAAAGACCCAGAGGGGATCGAAAATCCACTGAGATGTCCATACATTTACGACAAGCATTACTTGCTGCAATTAAAGTTGAATTATATCCATGGTCGCAGATTGACATCTATGTGGAAGTTTTACATGCTGATGGGGGTAAGTTTATGTTCAATTTATATGTGATTCTGTTAAGAATTAAATTTTTATCAATGTATTTATTAATTTTAGGTGTATATCCAGCTTGTGTTAACGCTGCAACTTTGGCCCTAATTGATGCTGGAATCCCTTTGAAAGAATATGTAGTAGCTTGTACAGCATCTTTGGCAAACCAAGATATTGCCATGATAGATATATCACATCAAGAAGAAATGATGGGAGGTCCAACTTTAACTTTAGCTGCATTACCAATGTCTGGAAAAATTGTATTGCTTGAAATGTCAGAAAGATTTCATGTTGATGACTTACAGAAAGTCATGAATAAGGCGCTGGAAGGATGTAAAGACATTAAGAATATCCTTGATGAAGCTGTAAGAACTAATGTTAGAGATACTGGAAGTTCTACGGGTTGGGTTTTTATATGAAAAACATGTAACTAAAAAATGTGGGTTTCTAATAAAGTTTATTTTGTATATTGATCTTTTTTTGAAATATTGACGGTATAATAACTTAGTGAAAAATTCATTAATGTTACTGTATACATATATATAGATATATTTACATTTTAAGAATTTAACTTTAGCATCTTAGAAAAATAATATTTCATTTGAAGGCCCCTTCTGGTGAAATGCAGACGAATATTCAGTTTGGTGTAGCATCAGGATGTCTTTCTAGTAACATAGCAACACCCTGTAACAATATATTGTAATTACGTATTGAAAAAAAATCATAAATGTGAATAAAGAGTACATTTGAAAAAATGTTACATATTAAGTACCAAACTTGAAAAAAAAATGCAATTGCACAGCCCAATGCAATTTTTTGATCATTACTCTAGCGTATAATACAAGGGTTTTCAAGTACACTTTCCAATTTTTCTATTACATAATGCATAATAATGCTCTTAGAAAGAGCAGAATGATAACCACGTTTGCATGATGTGCTCTTTGAGTAGTAACAAAACATTATATAAACAAGATTAAGAATTGCTAAATTTTTAAATAATGGGGCAACGTGAAATGACTCATGATGAAATAGATAAACTTACTGATCACACTTTATATGTGAAATATCTGAAAACAAAAATGGTAATCTTGAGCTTCCTATCGGGACGTAGATTAAATTCATAACTTTGGGAATTTCTTACCTGTCCTCCTGCTGCACAAGCAGCAACAAATCCAATCTGTCCATCTTCCCTAACCAGCCTGTTAGCAGTGTGCATGGCAAGTCTAATTCCAGTGGCTGCGAAAGGATGCCCAATAGAAAGAGAGCCGCCCCATTTGTTGAATTTGGCCATATCGGGTGCACCTACTTTAGAAGATCTGTTCATGTATTTTTGAGCAAACCAGTCACTGTCCATAGCCTTGAGATTGGCTACAATTTGTCCCTGAATATGAAAAAAAAATTAAGAATTGGGCCGTTTCTTATAAAACATCCATAGACTGAAATTTATATATTCATTTGAGTAATAGTTATCTGAAAATTATCAGAGAAGCCTAAAGAGTAACCAAACATACATACTAATTTAATTATTTATTTGGTATTCTTGTTTTTTGTGAAGGTTACACCTATGCACTGAAAAAAGTTTTCGGCTAGTATCCAAACTACTTAATACATTAAACAAAAACACTTTTTCATTGATTATACAGGTTCTTGAACTTATTGACTGCAGCTGCATTCACCACTTTACCCGAGCATCAAAAACTCTGTTAGACAGAATGTTCATCCTGCGTGAGGTTCTAAATGGTTCCTTGGCTACTTTAAAATTGTGTGGGCGAAGATTAATCTTATTCAAAAGTAATAAATGCTCAAGGTCTACACAGAAGAATCCATGTATTGCCCTGAAAGCCATTATAATGTTGCCCCTGGCAAGCCTATCCTTGGAGCTGATCAGCTCAAATAATTCGAATCTTTCCTAATAATCAGGTTGAGAGAAAGAATAAAATTGGATTTTTGTGCACCATCTTTGAACAGACTCAAAAAGCTGAGACCTAGACATTAAAGTGACCCACCAAATTGGCACTGCATACTCCAAGAATTGGTCTTCAGATATGCTGTGTACAGCAATTTTCAGTCTGGATACTACAACCTCTAAAAGATCACTGAATGAGGTACAAGGCTCTTGGCTTCACCAAGAGGTTGCCCAACCAGCGTATACAGAAAGTTTAGGATTGCTCCTACCAACATGCAGCACATTTGTCAATGTTGAGAGATAGTAACCAATCCTCAACACACTAAGCCACACTATTCAAATTTGCTTGTAGCTGCTTAGAGACCAGTGATGGAACACTATACAGAAGACACTTTGCATGAATTGAACGAGGGAGATATGATGTTTAAAGCAGAAGACGAATTCGACCAAGAACTGAACTCCAAGGTACTCCACTTGCGACATCCTTATGGTGTGTAGAAGAAACACCACCAACCCTAATCCTGAACGAATCAATCCAAAAGAGCAAGTTACCTCGAATTCCCATATGACATAGCTTGTGAATAAGACAATGGTGGGAAAGTAGATCAAACTCCTTGGCGAAATCTAAGTAAACCAAATTAATCCTCAATCCTCAAACCATGCTGTACATCGGGAATCAATTTATTAGATTCAGCAAACTGAAGAATATGATCAGTAATTATTTTTTCAAAGACTTAGGAGACAGAGGACACGAGATTGATAGTGCAATAGTTAGAAGGAGAAGTTTTATCCCCATTCTTGTAAACAGGCATCTGTGATGCCGAATGTCATTGTTAAGGAAGAGATGATGATCGTTTTCATAGAAGAAAAAGTGGTTCTGCTAGAGCACTAGGACATTGAAAAGGAATGAAACAATAACATTTGTAAGAAATGAATTAATAATGTGTTTGATGAACCCACAGCTGAGTACAAGTCGAGACATTAACAAAATAAGATGGTCGATATCTGCTTACTCAGAGGAGGTCTTACCTTCCTTAAACTGATTACGAGTACCATCTACAGAGAAATTCAACTTTCATACTTCTGGTACCTGGTACTGCAGATAATATAAATAACTTCACACCATTTAAAGCCATTTTTTATCATCAACAAATTTATAGAATTTAAGAGTTATTTTACTTACGGCAAATGCTTCATGGAATTCCCAAGTATCAATATCATTGACACTCAAACCAGCCTTCTGCAGAAGAATTGGAGTACCATAGGCTGGACCCAATAAGAGTTGATCAACTGGATCTTGAGCTACATAAGTGAATTCTCTGAGGTAAGCTTTTGGCTTCAATCCCAATGCTTTGGCTTTTGCTTCTGGCATGATTAAAGCAGCTGAAGCACCATCAGTCTATAGAAAAATTGTAATAGATTTTCTAGATTTTTACTTACCTTTATATTCATATAATAATAAAACATAACCTATGTCTATACAAAGCCTATATGAATAAGTTGTTGCTATTTTCTAGTAGACATCATTACCAGAAATTTATTATATGAGGATATACTATGAGCAAATTTGAAATACAACATATAAAGTGTGTAAAGGACTATTCTTTTTGTTTGAAAAAAAAAAGCACAGAATTTCACTATTTAAAAAAACAGTAATTGAAAGATATAAAATCCTTTTTGAAGTTTACAATGTCAGAAACACATGATGATTGCTTTAGACAGTTCAAAAATACTCATTTCAATATATATACTTTGAAGCATCAATCATAATATATTTAGAGAAGTAAGGAATATTTTAAAAACAAGGACAACAGCAATCATCCTTGTTAGGAACTAAAATACACTCCCTACTGGTTCCTGATCTATAGTCTGGTGTAATCTGTATTGGATATTAATGAAAACTTTATTCGATTTAAATTAAAAGGAAGAAATTTTATAGACAGATGGTTTTAGGCTCCATTCACTATTGTGGAAAAATTATCAGTGCTGAGTCTAAGGTAGCCTAATGACACAGTACAGATATGGTGACTTAAGAATGTAGTTACCAAGTGTAACCAATTTTCCAAATTCGTACAAGGGATCTCCTTGAGAAAGAGAGGAATTTCAGGATACTCATACCGAACTAGCACAAGTTGCAATAAACCTTCTGAAGAATCTTCACAGGAAATCTAGGAGTATTAGGATAATATCAATCAATCATTATTATCCACAGCCAAAAAAACAAAAACGTACCAAAAATGAGGAGTTGGCAGCTGTAACTGTACCATATGGCTTCACAAACGCTGGTTTAAGTTTTGATAATTGCTCCATTGTTGAAACTCTCACCCCATTATCCTTTTCAATAGATTTACCTACTCCTGGTACCTAAAAAGTGATCAACATTTGAACGTCATTCTAAAGAACAATTAAGATGACAAACCTTTATTGGGATCATGTCAGTCAAATATCCCTTCTCATAAGCCTCTTTAGCGAGAGTATGTGAACGAATAGCAAACTCATCTTGTTCTTTACGACTAGCTTCAAAAGCTGCCGCTAAACGATCAGCGGAATGTCCCATGGTTTCTTTAGAAGAGAACTCGGATACTGCAGGCAACTGAAGTAAAAATTATTGTACTCCATTTATTTCCTTCCAAATTTTTACAGAATCGAAATAAAAATGAATGAAAAAATATTAACCTGTGGTAAGATATCAGTTGGTCTGACCTGCCCTAACAAGGATAACTTCTGACCAACAGTCTTGGCCTTATTGGCTTTGAGCATTATACTTCTAAGTTTCCTACTGAACCTGATTGGAATATCAGACATAAATTCAACACCTCCAGCAACTATGATGTCATAAGTTCCACTAGCAATAAGTCCAATTGCTGAAAAATAGATAAAGTTAATTAATAATATTCCATTACTGTCTTTGCTTGATTAATTACCCGACGTAATTGCAACATTGGAGGAAATACAGGCCATGGTTACAGTATGGGCAGGAGTTTTGTCGCTATATCCTGCACAAAGCATAGCTTCCCTAGCTATATTTGAGGTTTCTACTTCTTGAATTACTGTACCATATATTACATAATCAACCATTTCCTTAGGTAAACCTGTTTTTTCCAAAATACCCCTAAAATATGGTCACACTTATTAAGCCTAGCAAGTACATATTGGGTGAAAAAATATATACTTGAAACCATGGAATACAGTAATATGTCTAATATTGAGAGTACAAATTAATGAGGTACGTTTTGCCCCTATTTTAGACAAATTAGACATCTGCCGATAACTTCGAGTTCGAATTGTTTTGAGTTTCATACAAACGGTTTTTTGTTACGCTGTTTTGATTAAACAGCATTTGCGGGACTTGTGGTAGTTTACGGTATCAATGCTCCAACGGACAAGTCATGCAGAAAATAATTTCGGCGCTTCAAAGTGGTGATTTCAGCGTTTAAAATAGACCGGACAGTCAAAAAAATTCGAATACAATGAATTGCAGACATTACTCGTTGAATATCTGAATCTAACGCAAGAAGAGTTTGCATTTACGTTGGAGGTGACTCAACAAGCAGAGTCTGTAGACGTTTGAAATCTATGGGCCTGATTCAAAGCAAAGCAATTAGGTTTTGTATGAATTGAAACCAAGAGACCAAGCGATTTTCTTGTCAGCAGCTGCTTCAGAGGCAAAAAAGAAAAGGTTTTTACACTGGGTAGTGATTGGTGATGAAAGTGGATCTTCTGTTATAGAAGATCCCAAGAAAAAAAACTATGCTTTGCCTGGCCAATTGTTGCCATCGACCTCAATATCAATACTAAAACTGAACATTCATGGTTCGAAAGTTATGTTGTGTATCTGGTGGGGCATTGTGTATTACAAGATAGATGAATAGATCCAATGAAGGTTTAGATAACTCAACTATCTCTCAGAGTTATCTTATTCACCTTTATTGGATCTATTCATCTAGGACCCTGTGGTTTTACCAAAAGTAATATAAAATTTTTATTGTACCCTTATCTCAAAACGGAAATCATTTAAATAGATTATTTTACTATATTTCAGACTAGTTGTTTATAAGCATTTGAGAAAGTTAATATGTAAATGAAACGCATCTTGTGAGCAACTCACGATAATGAGCTAGTTTAACTAAGTAATTCACATATATATATATATGAATTACTTAGTTAAACTAGCTATAAAGTGAGACCTAAGAGCAAGAACATATATAAATCGATTTATACGAGCTGATTGGGCGATATATATCGGTCTTGTGACGCAGTAATACGAGGACAGTCACATTGTCACATTTTAATGTGATTTAAAATTATCCTCCCCTTAAACCATAGAATTTAGTCAAATCAATAAAGGAAAAAAGCGATATAAATGATTTAGTTTTCACTCGTGCTGATAAAGGAAATAGTATTATAGCAATTCCAAGAAAACTATACGTTAATAAAACGTATTTCTTAAATTCTGGTAAATTTAAAATAATTACCAAAGATCCCACTTCAATCCTAAGCATTTTTCAGAATATTTCAACATATCAACTTCACTTTAATGAACACACAGACTCCAAAACTTTCTTCTCAGATAAAATTCCACAAAGAAGATAATCCAATAAGACCAGTAGTTTCTTATATTACTTCTCCTAGTGGTCAATTGTTCAAGTCTTTAATTTCAATTAACCAAACAGAAACAAAATTTCCTGCTAAATATTCAATTAAAAATAGTTCTGAACTTGTAGACAAAATTAAAAACATTAAATTACCAAAAAATTCAAAATTAATTCAATTTGACACACAAAATTTATTTCCTAGCATTCCACTTAAAGAACTATATCTGTATAAGATGTAAAGTTGTAACTTTTAGAGTTAGTTCAAAATGTAAACCTGACAAAGCCAAAGTGTTGGCGAAACAGAAACAATTGTTATAAATTAATAAATTGTGAAAATATTCTTCACTATTTTTTTTAATAAGATGAATTCTTTTGAAAGGTATTCTATTTATCAATGGACAGTTGAAATTGAATTTGACTGTGAATTCTACTTCAATATACCCATTATGACTATTTGAGACAAATTTTCAGGTAAAGTATATCTTATTTTTTTAACTTGTGGCTTGAGAAAATTTTATTCAATTTTAGCAAAAACCTTCAAAATATTTGACTGCCAAACTTTTCTATTTTTCAATGATAAAAATAATTATACCTCACAAAAACTATCAAATATGAAGTTGTATCATAGTATAAATATGATAAGTATTCTTTATAAAATGATTGTTTTTCCATCAGTTCTATGAAAGGAAAAAATTTAACAATTAAACCAATTTCATTTTGGCTGAAAAAAAAATTGTAGCAATGTAAAAATACCAGCAATTCATTTCTATTTCTCAGAACTTAAATAATCATTGACTTTGAGAAAAGTTACCAAGTAAGGATGACCAAGAGGTCATCAGTCCAATAACTGAATTCAGAGTTCAAATTTTAATTCTATTACACCACTGACCCAAAATCTAGTTACAGAAGCAAATTTATTTTACTGAATTACATCAATAACTTACTTTAATGAATGCTTAGCCAAATCATAGGCCATCATTTTCGAATAATCAGTTCCCGATACTAAGAAAGGTGTTCGAACTCCATCTACAAGAACAATATTTTTCCCTGTTTTGTCTTGTAATGTTTTTTTCGCATTTATCTGAGGGGTAGTCGATAGAGCCCTTAAACTACCTAAAATTCGAAAAAAATATTTAAATTTTCCAACAGACAGTACTTGGACTTTGGATTTTCACTCTGTAAATCATTTATCAATTAACTTACCAGAAGTTAGAGTATTTAATATGGGAGTTCCTTTTGGAATTATATTTCTGATTTGCGACATCATTTTCCCAGTGAAAATAAAAATTGAAATTTCCTATTGAAGGGAAATTATTCGAAGTAATAACCTAGACCTAGGCTGATTTGCACTTCAATCAGTCAATCAGATGTAAGACCAAATCGAACTGCGCATTGTGTTCAATTCAGGTGCGCACTTTAGAAGAAAACAGTAGAGGGATAGATAAGGTTTTCAAATTTTTATTTTTGAATATTTAATTGTAATTTCATTGAACCATACTTTATTTATCTATATCAGAGCGATTCCATTTTTCAAATAGGTTTTATTGTCGTATTTACCAGACTTATACCTTTTACTACTAGTTTCTTATAAACCTGGAAATTTATAAGTTACTGTCTGAGAGACAGTACAATGTAATACCAGAAGAAGCCACATCGTGGTGAAACAATTGTTGTAGTGGTACAAACATTTTTTTGGAAATAAATTACTGCCTCATATATATTTTTTAACATTTATTTGAGTATAAAGATTCATTTATGTATTTATATAAAGATATATAAATTTATGTTTCTTGAATAAAATCAATTTCTCTTATAAATGTCACACATCTCTGCTAAAATAGTATAATTGGTAACCACAGAAGACATATCCTCAAAGTGTTTTCCGATCTAAATCATTGATCAAGAACATCTATTATTTTTATCATTGACATATTAAAAGGATAATAATTCTATGATAATTAGGAAATAAGTCTATGATTTTTATTCTTACGAAAATACCATAAATCAACAAGACTATATTATAATATTGATATATTATATATAAGATTATTGTTAATCTATGGAAAATACTTTTTGAACAATAGCAATTTATATTAAGGAATATCCTCATAACACTGACCCTTTTTCACCACCTATTATCAATATATTCAAGATTTTCCTCACAGAATTTGCTGGCCCATATACGCCAAAATATAAAAACTGCTAGTTTTCAGGGATTGGGTAACCTTATCATTAATTCTGGTAATTTTGAACTAGAACAAGAAGTGTGATTACACAGAAAGAGACTAAATGCTAACATACATAAATGAGCAAATCAAAAAAATCCTTTCAATAGTAACTATCCATGCCAAATGTGGGAATATAATTACTGTCATCTGAGAGTTTTTAAATAATCTGCAACATGAAGAATTAAAAAACTTGTAATATTAAATGAAGAGATGGGCAAAATATTTTTGAGCGATTCTGTTTGTGCTTATTGGTTAGTTTGATGCTGAGCAAATTTATAAAATGCCTTCATTATTCTTCATGTTGGTTTCCTCCGCATATTACGTGAGCATTTGTAGCTACTGTTGTTATTATTAGCATATGCTAGTGTTAGTATTTCTAGAAGTAGAGTATGTACAGGAAAATTCTAGATCAACTCTCAATTTTATTATAAAAAATTTTAAATCCGTGTTTCTTAATAACCAAAGTTTGATGTGAACTCTTCTCAGCATCAAACTGCGACAAAACTAGGTGATAATTCACATTCATCTTATCTCTAATTGATGCCAGTTGATCTCTTCTTTTAATCCTATCATGAGAAGAAAGTGAAAAAACTACTTTTTGACCTAGTCAATTGCCTTAATTCCGGAGCCATTAGTAATAGTCCAAAGAACATATTGCTATTTCCGTAATATCCAGCTATATATAAAACACCAATGAATACCCTTATTGTAGTAGTAATTTTGTCTTATTGTTTTTTCCTTATAGTTATTCCAAACATTCTACTACTTATTTACATTCAATTCATTTTTCTCCTCACTATTGGAATATTTGAATTTTAGCAACTCTTCTATATAATCGAATTCTTCAACGCTACTTAATGGTCTTTAAAAATTTGTCTTCAGATTTCAATATTATTTAGAACAAGTAATATGAATCTGCTTTCAGAAGAGGGTTAAATGAAATAATTTTGACCAATAAAACTCACCTTCTTTAAGAAAAATGGTTCACCATAAATAATGCAGCATCTAAAAAACTTGATACAAAAATAAATAAATATGACACCAAGGGTATTGAAAAAACACTGCACCAATATTTTAGGTAGAGAGTGATAAACACTGTAATAATAGAGGGTTATATTGCTTTAAGTGAAACAATAGCATGAAAATTTACTCATTTGATCTTCTATATATTTCAGGGTTTATATATTACTCAATTAAAAGTACTCAAATTGTAACAAAAAAATCTATTCCTTTTAGTTCACTTCCAAAACGTTTTTAATTAAACATTGTTGTACAGGAGGCAAAATCTTTTTACAAGCTTCTATTAATTTATCCATACAATTCATTATGGTATCCAGAGATAAATGGCCAACTTGATAGAAATTTGTTACTTGTTGATGAGAAGAAAGATAGCACATAACAATACTTCCATGCTCCTTCTCAATCTCCACATTCGATAATGATTCTTCTGTGATATCTGGATCCAGTATTTGTGTTTCTCCTTGTACTGATAAAGTTACAGAAGTTACAACATCGAACATAGGTATGCCAGCAGAAGCAAGTGCTGCACCTGCTGATGTTATAGCTGCACTGAGTGCTGATCCATCATTAAGCAGTACTAAAGTATGTATGTCTACTTGGAAATTTGGAAATTCATGTGTACAAACTACAGATTCTAATGCCTTCTTCATAACAGAGCTGAATTCTTTTTCTTGAGAATCCTGTTGGTGTAATCTTCTCTTAGAACAACTAAATGGTGCGAACTTGAATTCACAATATATTTCTCCCTTAGGACAATAATCTGTTCGATTTGGTATTTCTCTTGGATCAAATACAGAGGTTTGAACAATTGTTTTACCTTGTTCAAGGTATGCAGATCCTTTAGCATGAGCTACGATTCCTGTTTTCAAAACTAAAAAAAATATGTTTAAAGAAGTTTTAACAAGAGCATTGAAATGAACTAACATATTTTCCTGTGTTCAAGAATATTTCTACCATCTTTTCTGAGTCCATTTTCAGAAATACAGGATTTATATTGTTCTTTCAAACTTTTTGTATTAAGTTTTGTGAATAATTTGTATGGTACTGCATCCTCTGGGCTATTGATTCTCTTATGATCAACTGGCATTATAAACTATTGCACTGACAAATAACCACACAATTCAAAATCGAACTTGTTTAAATTATAAGATTACAGGTTGTTAAAATTCAACATAGAACATAGACGTAAAAAATATATATTTATTTATTATTAAGTCTATGACAAAAAATCACAGATTATCCAGATATTTCTGAGTTAGGACCGTAAATAGGGCCTGATTATCTTTCTTGCATATTACTGGTAGATCGTGGATAGAGGAAGATCTACGGGATAGGGGTAACATCTGTGATCTGTGATGAGTAATATACGAAATTATTCTTAATCTTTATATAATAGATGAATCTGTGAATTAATCTGAGATTACAGCATTTAACACAAATTAACCCCAAATATTAAATGATTTTATAAACACAGATTTATTATGTTATAATAATACAGATTATCTCTTTCACCTCTGATTTAACTTAGACATAAAAATTAAGCAATACACTCGATATCTATGATGAAATAATTAATATATATTTTTTTTAGGATATCTATGGCCTACAGATTACGGATAAAATCATAGAAAAAGGTGTGAATGACACGTCGGGGTTATATTTTCCCTAAGTGTTTTTCACTAATTCTGGGTGCTTTCCTATATTGTGTGAGTCTTTATAGGTTCAATTGACTGGATATAATATTGATTGAATTGATCGATTCGATATAATAACCTATTTACAGAAACTTGGTTAAAAATGAATAATCGAGATCCGGGGACTAGTCCCCGGATCATGAATTCGTTTACACCCAAATCTATAAAAACGGTTGAAAATTTGAAAAATGATAGTAATTTTTCATTTGCGGATTTAACTCTTCTAAATAATGAAATTCAAATGCTAAAAAAACAGGCCATTGAAAACATGGATGATGAGATGTTATCGGAAATTGAAACTTTAACTCAGTCGATAAATTCAAAAAAAAATCTTAATAAACAATATAAATATGCGGTTTCTGATAAGGGACCTTTTACGGTATTTGTTCAGGCAAAGTCAGGTAATGTAGGTAACCTAGATCCTTTAGCGTTGGGAAAATTTTTCTTTGAAAATAGCGATTTTAATTTCAACATAAAAAAAATCTCTAGGAAGGGCAGGAATAGAGTTGGGATAGACTTTAATACAGCATTGGAAGCAAATACTTTTGTAGATCAAAATAGCCTTTATGAATTTGATGTGTTTATACCATCTAACCTAGTAACCAGTATGGGTGTTATATCCGACATCGCCACAGAACTTACAGAAGATGAAATATTAAATTATGCAAAAGTTTCTACAGAAATTCTCAGAGTTCGTAGATTAAAAAGACGCGTAATTAGGGAAAACAAACCAGTATATGAGGATTCAAGATCGTGTGTTATTACCTTTCAGGGAAAAAATCTCCCAAATTTCATAACACTTTTTCATAATTTCATTAACGTGGAGCAATATGTTAGTCCAGTCATTCAATGCTATCATTGTTTGCGTTATGGTCATACAGCCAAACAATGCAGGGGAAAGAAAAGATGCCGAAATTGCGGATCAGAACATGATGAAGCTTATTGTAACATTCCAGAAACTAAATGTATATTTTGTAAAATGAACCATTCCGCGGTAGATAGAATCTGTCCTGAGTATGATAGACAAAAAAAGATAAAGGAAGCGATGGCAGTGCATAAATATACCTATTATGAAGCTAACATTATCTATAAAAATAATCAGAGAAACATAGACACGAGTCTCAGAGAATTTCCCAATTTGAAAAGGAATGATAAACAGATAAAGGTACAAGAAGATTATAATAAAATACCTCCAACCATAGCCAGACAATCATTCTCACAAATTCTAAAGGAAAATAAAGCTAAACCAGAACCTGTTAACAGTTCAAGGAAGATAACCACACATACGGTAAGAAAAAGGCCACAACCACAAACAAAAGGATATGACCACGAAGAGCATAAAAAATATTTGATAGACACATCACAAAAATCAAATCACACATTACAGGAATAGGAACAGTTAAAAGGTTACCCAGAGGAAAGTACTACATCCTGGATTGAAAATAAACATTACGAAACAGATCAAATTCAACAAAGAATAAAAGAGAGTAATATACAAGTCCTACAAGACTTTAGGTTAGTAACAACAGCAGCAGTTATACACAATGATAGTACAAAAGAAGCAAAAAGAACACTGTAAGATGAAGTTATGGAAAACACATCAGGAGATGAATAACAAAATATTAAACAAGTATTAGTTAATAATTTTAAGTATGGTTTGGTTAAAAGATAATTATGTATATGTATAATAAATAGTAAATAAATAAAGAAATAAAAAAAAATAAATTAATTATAAATATAGATACATTAAAATTAATGATCAAATTAGATGAAATAATGTCAGAGTTATTTTATAGTTACATAGGATGAGGATGTTATTACAATGAAAAGGGATAATAGTCATATGGATAATAATATCAAGATTTTGCAATGGAATATAAGATCATTAAAATCCAACTATAATCATATGTGTGCACTACTCACCGAACTGGCCCCTGACATGATTTTTCTATCGGAGACCTTTCTGAAAGAAAACGATAAAATTAGATTTAAAGGATACAACATAGTAAGGGTAGATAGAGAGGATGGTAAAGGTGGAGTGGCCGCCATTATCAGGACCTCAATTGAATATAGAAGTATTGAAGTTAATAAAAATGTTTTAAACACTAGATCGCAAATCCAAATAATTAAAACAGCGAACTTGTACTTTGTCAACATCTATAACCCTCCCGATCAAAAATTAAATGCCAAGAAGCTGGCAACTCTTGTGAATGGATTTGACAGCACATTCATAATGTTGGGGGATTTCAATTCTCAAAGTCCGATGTGGGGTTCCGGTACTATCAACCATAACGGTAGGGTGATGGAAAACATTGTCATGGACAACAATCTTATTCTCTTAAATGATGGATCATCTACAAGGTTTACTAAACCGGGTATTAGCAAAAGTGCGCCAGATATATCTGTATGTTCAGCAGATCTTGTGAACAAATGCTTATGGAAAGTCAAATACGATCCTGGACTAAGTGATCATTTCCCAATCGTGATATCCATGGAAACAAGTGTGAGCCCCTCAGCATGTAGATTTTTTACAACAAGAAAATTTAACACTCGTAAAGCGGACTGGTTAAAATATCACGAGAATATGATCTCAGTTTTAGATAACACATCAGTGGACTCAATAGTAGATTTCGAAAACATGGTGGAAAAATGTGCTGAGGAATCAATTCCAACATTGAAGAAAACTGGTAATGACAGATATCGGGTAAATATGGTGGGATGTGGAATTGGATGAACTGTGTAGAGAAAAAAAAGAGGCATTTCACAAATATGTGAGAGAACCTTCTAGAGAGAAGTATATCGAGGCCAACCGTATTAAAGCAAAAGTTAGAATCACGATGAAACAGAAAAAGGTAGCAGCATTTGAAAAGTTCTGTGAGAGTATAACCTTTAGGGACAGTAAGAAAACATGGAGAATGATCAATAAATTTAATGGTAATAAAAATTCTACTGATACAACCGAACATCCACCAATTGAAGTCCTGATTCAACTTATGGAGAAACTGGCACCTGATGGTGAAGATGGAAAAATGCCCTGTGCAAGCAATCATAATAATACTCCAACACCTTATTTTACTATGTTTGAACTGAACATGGCACTCAGATTAAGGAAAGACTCTGCACCTGGAATAAATGCGCTAACTTACCCCTTATACAGGAATATGCCACATCAGGCAAAACAAAAACTGCTCACAATCATTAACAACCTGTTGGATAATCCCTCGGAAATACAAGAAATAATGAAGATACTTATCATACCATTTGTTAAACCAGGTCGCAAGGCAGAAGAAATTTCCGGACTCAGGCCAATAGGTCTAGCACCGTGTTTGGTCCAAATCGTCGAATCACTTATTAAAAATCGCATAGAAAAGACTTTGGAAAATGTACTGGATACAAGTAATAAACTGATATATGGATTTCGGAGAGGTAAATCAGTGAACGACAGCTTGGCTTACATGGTAACCGGACTATACAATGCATTTGCCCGAGGACAGTACAGCATTATTATATTTCTGGATATTAGATCAGCTTATGACAATGTAAACGTTGATATTCTTATAGAAGATATGATCGGAGCAGGAATGTCGATGAAACTGATTTTGCTAATTGAAGCCATGCTAAAGAGGAGACAACTTTTTATAAGAGTTCATAAAACAGGAGAATTAATGGGACCTTGGTTAACCAGTAAAGGCTTGATACAGGGTTCAAAAACCAGCCCTCCACTATTCAACGTATATATGAAAGATATAGCGACTTGTGCAGGAACAGGTGTGGTCATAGGACAATATGCGGATGATCTTTATTTGAAGATGACTGGTTCAGACCTTGGATTATTGTGTGAGACTTTGCAAGATACCTTGGATCGGGTGTCCGTGTGGCTTGAAAATCGAGAATTAACCTTATCAACAGAGAAAAGCGCAGCAATGATATATGCTAGAAGACAACTACCAGACTTGCCATGTTTCATGTTGAAGGGCGAAAACATCAGGTGGAAGAAAGAGTTCAAATATCTAGGTGTTATTTTAGATAGAAACTTATCATGGCAGAAGCAAACAGAAGTCATGCGTTCAAAATCTTTGAAGGGAATCAATATTCTGCGCTGTTTGTGCAGAACTTGGTGGGGAGCACACCCAAGAATACTAATGACGTTATATAAAACACTGATTAGACCGCACTTAGACTATGGAGGAATGTTATACGGGGGATGTTCAAAAACAAGATTGGACAGCTTAGATAGAGTACAATATTCAGCCTTGAGAACGGCATGTGGATTCATGAAGTCTACTCCTATTAATGTTATATTGGCGGAGAGTGGCGAACTGCCTCTGGAAAAAAGGAGAATTATATTGGCACAAAAATTTGTATGCAAAAATTATAGAACTATGAATAACCCAATAATTTTTGAACTTGAAAATTTAATGCCGTTCAAAGGATTCTGGAACAACAAATTCACACCAGCCCTCATAATAGCATACCAGAATGTAACACCGGAGGCTCGATGGATATTCAAGTCAAAGCTGATACCATTCTTTGAACTCGATCTGATAGAACATGTACAACCGGTAAAATACATTATAACCAAATTAGATAAGAGTCCTACAACATTAGCGAAGTTCACAGCTCTCAGAAATGAACAGTTCTTGGGGTACAATAGTATATACACGGATGCGTCTGTTGATTTTTTAACAAAGTCGGTTGGCATAGGAGTATACTCGGACACACTGAACATCGAATACAAGGCAAAACTTCCGGACCATTGGTCCATCTTCTCCGCTGAGATGATGGCCATCTGCAAAGCCATAAAATTTATAATTAAAAGAAAAGCTAAACATACGTTAATATTCTCTGACTCCTTGAGTGCAATATGTAAACTAGCCCAATATAATTTAACAGCTAACCTTGACATAATGACAATGAATGCAAAGAAATATCTATATAAAGCAGACATTCTAAACTTGAACATCACCTTAGTATGGATACCAAGTCATTCGGGGATCATTGGTAATGACAGAGCTGATACTTTGGCCAACCAGGGAAGAATGGAAACTGAAAGATTCCTAAAATACAGGGGAGACCAAAAAGACATTGGGAACTTATTGGAGTACAGAGTAAAAAATCAATGGATGAGAGAGTGGAGAGAGATGGGATTGATTAAGGGAAGAACTTATGCCCACATGAGAAACCGAGATAAAAACCCCACACATAGATACTTCTTAATGGAATATGACCTTCCTAGAAAGAACATCGTTACAATGATGAGATTGCGTTCCCATCATTGCCTGACTCCTGAACATTTATATAAACTAAAAATAAGTGATAATCCAAGTTGTCAATGTGGCCAATTTGGCGACATCGCCCACATCTTGTTTGCTTGTGAACTTAATATATACAATTGTGAAACGTTATACAAGAAATTGGTCAATCTAAAATTGGCGTGCCCTATAAGTGTAAACGATATTATATTTAGTCGATCAATGAAAGTAATTGAAGTGGTATTGGAGTTTATTAAGGCTTCGAATTTAAAAATTTAGTCAATGGAACTATGTATGTTAACACTAATTACCTGTAGGATTTTCCCGGTGTTTGTCTAAGCCATCCTCATCCTCTGGGCTTCGGGGGTGGGAAAAAGTGTGTGACTGGGTACATGACCTCGGTTGAGCCCAAACCCTCTTTAGTGAGGTCCTGATAGAAGATAAAATCATAGACAAACTACTATTTGTTATTTAATTTATACAAATAGTATCTGTGTCTATGAACCCAACCTATATTTGTGAATGTCAAATTATAAACGTAAAATTATTAATAAGGAAATCGCTACAGAATTAAACTTAAGCATGGAAAATGAGAATTCACTGATTTATGGCTTGGAATTTCAGGTAGAAAAAAATTGTTGTATATATTTACCTTACCGTGAAATTTCAGGCCAGGGCTTTAGCTCCGATATTGGCTGAAACAGAAAAATTGAAATTCATTATAGGAACACAATCATTAAAACAATCAAATAATCAGCTCCATTTAATAGAGTTCAATGAGGAGGATTCTATACTAAAACCCCAGGTACTTTCTATCATCTTGAGCAAAAATATTTTACAAAAAAGTAAACACTAGATTGTTCTTTCATTTTTAGTTATTTCATCATACAGAAGGTGAAATATGGAGGTTAACATCCAGTCCTGTAGATGTTTCTAAAATCGCTGTTTGCTACAATTCAATTATAGATGAAAGTACATGTGCGATGAAGAGCCATGTATTGAAATTACCAGAAAATTACGATTCCAATATAATCGAAAACTTAGAAATAGCAAATAAATTAGATATACCCAGCAATGATGTTAAAACTACTGAATTTCATCCCACAAATGAAAATAGAATAGCCTCTGTTACAGAGAATAAGATTTCAATATGGGATATGTCAGATTTCAATGCGAAGGCTATTTCTGAGATTCAGTTAGAGACAAAAAATAATCTCAAATATTCCTTGGGAAAATGGAACCCGCATCAAAATGGTAACCAAGTAAGTGATGAGAGGTTTTGGTTGCCTTATATTTTGTTTTTTCCTGGTTTGATACTGTGTTAACATAGGGCATCGTGTTCAAATTGCACAAATTTATTATTAGTTTTCAGCGTTAGTAGAAACACATTTAAAAACGTATGATGTGAGAACTGCTGACATAGCTTGGAGTATAGATTGCAGTCACAGAATATTTTTAAGAGATATAGATTATAATTTAAACAAACAGTACCATCTAGCTACTTGTGGTGATGATAGTTTTGTGAAAATTTGGGATTATAGACAGACTTCACAACCAATATTCTCAAGAAGTGATCATACTCATTGGTAAGTGATTTTTACAAATTCAATATGAATTTCCGTCAAGTAAAAACTGAAACAATCAAATAAATGAAAATATACCTTCTGTAAATCCTTATAGGATATGGTCAGTACGCTTCAACCCATTCCATGATCAACTGATTTTGACAGCGAGTACAGATGGGCGCGTCCTCCTTTCTAGTGCTGCAAGTGTCAGCTCAGAAAATGTTATTGAAAGTTGTCTTACTGATGATAGTAACGAATTAGAAGCCAAACAGATGTAATAATATAAACTACGCAATTTTGAAGTTTTTATTGAAAAACTAAAATTTCAGATTGTCTGATGGTCCTTTGCAATGGTGTGAACATGAAGATAGTGTTTATTGCGCTGAGTGGTCACCAGCAGATCCCTGGATATTTGCTTCTTTAAGCCATGATGGAAGGCTATTGATAACGAGGGTGAAGAAATCTTTGAAATACCAAATAATGTTGTGAATATTTTAATACCTTATGGTTAATATATATTTATATTGTAGATTTACATTAATTTCTACTATTTTATAATATTACTTGCAATGAAATTACATAACATTAATATAATGGAATATAAAATGATGTATCAAATAATATAATATAGAATTTCCACATGTTCATTTAAATATAGAGATAGTTTCGTTAAACAATCGTTTCTTCAATTCTGGCAATAATATTCTGCCATATCAAATTTGTTTCACGAAATAATTATTTTATATAGTGATATAGGTATAACTTTCAACAAGACTCTAAAGGAATTCCTGTTTAACAAGTATCAATAAATTTAAGACACTGTAGTGGCGTAGCGACTACGGTGAAATTGTGGGTCAAATCCCTCCATTGCCTATGGTAGCTTGTGTATGTCTAATAGAGAAACATATCTAATGTTGATTTTAGTGTGTGGTATAAATCGAGGGAGTTTGTTGAGTTATAATTTGAGCTGACTAGAAGTCCTGAGGTGTTAGGGATATATAAAAGATAAAATTAATGAATGAACAAACTGTTTTGCCAGAACTCAATATTATCTGTGGTTTCCCACACAAACTTTCATATAAATATATTTTATTACAGATTAATCTGTGATGATAGTATTACTACAGATTAATCTTTAATCTGAATTAATTTAATATACATTTTTCTTCTTTTTGAGGTGTATATATATATATATATATATATATTCTTCTTTTTTTGAGATTATATATATTTATATATATAAAATTTTATATATATATAAATATATATAAAATTATATATATATATATCTCCAAAAAAAGAAGAAATATATATATATATTTCTTCTTTTTTTTGATATATATATATATATATATATATATATATATATACACCTCAAGAAGAAGAAAAATGTATATTAAATTAATTCAGATTAAAGATTAATCTGTAGTAATATGTATATATATATATATATATATATATATATATATATATATATATAGATATATATATATATATATATTTTTTTTTTTTTTTTTTAATAATCACCATTATGGGAGTTTCCTCTAGAAGGTCCGGGTCTTAACGACCAAGGACCTTCTAGGCAGCTGTAAGGAACATTCTAACAATTCTTGTTGTCCAGAGGATCACCTCCTTCTGAGCTTTACTTATCAACTCCTGATCCAGTTCAAGGAGTTCCGTATTTTCTGCCAGGTGGCTCTCAACCAATCCATTCGTGGAGATTATTATATATATATATATATATATAATTTTACTTATATATATATATATATATATATATATATATATATATAATCTCAAAAAAAAGAAGAAAAATTTTGACGTAGTGTTTGCTAGGTTAGGTTAAATTTGAATATTTCAAATTAAAATTCAATGGAAAAGAGTTTCATATTACAAACAAGAATTAATTCAGTTTTGTTCATTTGAATCATTATTTTAATATACCAAAATTCTCAAATGTGTAATGATTTATCTATGAGATAACCAGTAGTATACATTTCATTTCTCAGGTAATAGTGAAACGAGCCTAAACTCCGTATCTTCACGAATAGATAAATAAAAATTATGTTTTATAATATAAAGAATCAAAGCAAGGCTGTAAATAAAGGGCTTAACCAAGAAACATCAAAAAAAAAGAAAAGGAAACGTAAATCGATTGTGTTCAAACCAGAAAAATGTGCAAAAATGTTTAAATGTAGTGATACGAGCAAGGATGACAGTTCCGAAATATCATTTTCCCCATATAAAGAAGAAATGATTCCCTTAAACCGAAGAAGTGATTTCAAACGCAAAGTTACGTACAGTGACGATACTCAAGATACTCAAGAACTGAAAAAAAAGAAAAGAAAACGTAAATCGATTGTGTTCCAATCAGAAAAAGGTGCAAAAGTTTTAAAATGTAGTGATACAAGCATGGGTGATACTACCGATATATCTTTTTCTCTAGATGAAGAAAAAACAATTCTCTCCGATGGAAGAAGCGATTTTGACACCAATTACTGTTATGAAATGGATAATAATGAAACAAGTGAAAATACTTCTAAGTCTAGCAATATATTGGAAGAATTTTTCATAAATAAAATAGATGAACAGTGTTCTGATGATAGTAACACAAATGGAGAATTTATGGTTGAATCTTTTGAATCAAAAAATAGTTCTATGATGAAAGATAGTTCCAATGATAGTATAGAATCAACTTCAGAAAAGTCACAAGTAGCTGATGAATTAGATCCTGATAATGATACTGATTCAGGGTATGAAATGCATGAATTTGATACAGATTATATTGTTATTTTAAAATATTCCCAATCTCTCAAAATATTTGGATTTTGTGACGTTAAAGTTCTTCATGGCAAAATTAATATTTTAGGACATTGTCTAAATAATTCTTCACCAAAACAAAGCATTTATTCACCAAAAGGTACATCTTTACTCACCCTGAAAAATACTTCAAACTATAATGATGAAACATGTAAAATGAAACTTCTTGTATCTAAGTTGATAAAACATCCCAAACTTAAGGATCTAGAAGTGAGGAAGGACAGTAGTGTGTTGTTATTTTTGAAAAAACAAGATCCCATCTTGGATTTCATTCAAAAACATATTTCTCAATTAATTGTACCGAAAATTAATTCTTTCCCTTGTGTTAAAATTAATCCTAAGGGATCATGGAACTCCATACATATACCTGAGGATTGGAACAGAATTGTTCAAAATGCAACCTGTCGATCTAAAATTTTAATTTGTGGGGGGAAAGGTGTTGGAAAGAGCACATTTTTAAGATATGCCATTAATTGCCTGTTGCAAAAATATAAAAGTGTTAGAGTTGTTGATTTGGATCCAGGACAATCTGAATTTAGTGTGCCAAGTACTTTATCAATTATTACCATTGTGGAGCCCCTATTAGGTGTCAATTACACTCATCTGAAGACAGCCAACAGGTAAGTTATCTTTTCTATATACCCTCTTAGAATATTTCTTGTATTGCCCCCAACATAAAGTTAATTTAATTTCAATTCACACAGGTCCATCTTGAGTGATATTAACATAGCTCATGATCCCGAGAAATTCATTAAATGCGTACAAGAAATACTTAAAAATGATGTATATATTGAAAATGTTCCTACCATAATCAACACTATGGGATTTATGGATGACATAGCCTTCCATCTTATGTCAAGTACTATAGCTCTTTTGGAACCGAACCACATAGTTTACATTGAAAGTAGTAATAAGAAGAGGAATTTCAAGATTGAAATGGATAAAAAATCATTACATAAGTATGTTAAATCATTCACTCCCAACTTGAAACCAAATTTCAAGTTTGACATCGAGAAGATTCCATCAGTTACAGATGACAACGTTGGGTGGACATTGCAGTCTCGTCAGATGAGGGAAATGTGCATTTTGGCCTATTTTGGACAGCTGATGACAGAGAACTGCAATACATTACAAGATGATAGGTTACCTATGTATGAGTAAGTACCAAAACATTTCTCATCTATTTAATATGCATGAAAATTGCATGAATGCTGCTCTAGGTAAATACCCAGAAGCCTCTATAGAAGCGAAAATAAGACTTCTCTATTGGTACACAAGCTCAATAATAGTCTTGTTGTTTGCTGATAAAAGAGATAAAAAATAATTTTGTGTTGGAATATATTTCAATATTGAATATAAGAACTGAAGTTTTAGAAGTGGAATATAAATCAAAGCACATGTTAACAGCATATGAGTGCTGATGGCTCAGTCGTAAAAAGCACAGGGCTCATAACTGAAAGGTTTCGGATTCAAGTCCTGTTCAGGTGGGAAAAAAAATTTCTAGTAGGACGGGTTTCGCCCACCATTTCACTGTTGTGTCAAAAATTAACAGTGCTGTGACCTAAAGTGGCGTAACATCGCAGTAACAAAGCCTACCCAGAACACAACTGAACTCCTAACTCGCATAAGCTGAAAAAACTTTTGGGAGATCTTTACAGAAGATCTAGGAGTATCAGGATAATAATAATAATATCTCCTATCTTATGAACCTTACATCACGTGGTTTTTCTTTTCTTTTAATAATAAATAAGGTCTGGAAATTATTCATTGGCAATATTATCTTATTCTTATATAGATTACTAATTATCATATAGGTATAGCTACAATCCTCCAAATATTTTTATAGGATTTTTGAATTTTTTTGAAGCACTGTGTTTCACCAAGAGCATGTTCATCATAAGTTTCGACAAGGACTCAAAATGATTCTGCTGCAGTTTACTTCAAATGATAACAGAAAATCAATGCTGTCCACAAATCATAGTTTGTAGGCATAATACTCGACATGTTTAAGGTTATATTGGGAGTATAAATTAATTCAGTCCCTTTTTTTAGCTCAAAAAATACGTTTACTTCAAAACATAATGAATTAACAAATTAATCAAAATATTGTCCATAACTGCTTACTAGTTTTCCCCACCTCTCAGGCAATTCCGAATCTCGTCTCGGAAAACTTCTTGTCTTTTGAGGCAGTCCATTTTGAAGCCAATTTTTGAGAGAACTGCGATGATCTGCCAAATCGTGTTGCATTCGTCGAAACAGCCAGCAGTCAGAAGGAGCAATGTCCGGAGAATACGGCGGTACAATATACCATTTGATCTATATTTATTGACTTTTTCGACGTGAGACCGAGCGCCTTCATGTAGAAGGCGCTCGGTGTCAGTTCATGTATTCCGGCTGTTTTTCTTGTAATACACAGTATAAACAAAGTAATTGCAATCTGTACCGATCATCCGTAACTGAATCACCAGGTTTTAGCAGCTCGTAGTACACAACACCCCCTTGGTCTTACCAGATGCACAGCATAACTTTTGAACCATAAATGTTCAGCTTTGTTCAGTCTTTGATGTAGAGGTCGATGACAAGGCAAAACGTATTTTTTTTTCTTGGGGTTGCCGTAGAAGATCCACTTTTCATCACCAGTCACTAGTTGGTGTAAAAAACCCTTTCTTTTTTGCCTTTGAAGAAGCTGCTCACAAGAAAATAATCGTCTTTCATGATCTCTTGGTTTCAACTCATAAGGAACCCAATTGCCTTCTTAAATTGAGATAAAGTAAATATAGTGTCCTTTATTCATCATAATAATTCCTGTCAATGAAGAATTATAGCAATATTATGTCACAAGTATTACATTTTAGAATGGAAGCTCCATAAGATTGAATAATTATTTCAGTGAAATAATGAATGATTCAATAATGAAATGCATTTCTATTTCTGCTTTATATTAACGGTATTAAACTCAGAGTCACTTTTCAGACTAATTCCTTAAAAATATTAAAACCAGAGGTGTAATAAAAGCCGGTCTGATCTTTTAAAGAGATATTATTATCTTGTGCTTGTTTATTTAGTATATTTCAATTCCAGACCTGTTTTCAACATGTAAAATGTGAAAATTATTTGAAAAGGAATGATTAGTTTCTAAAAGGTATTTCACACAATTTAAGTCTCTCTTATGTTTACCAAAACTTCTTTTATGTTCAGATAAACAGATTCCAAAATTTTTACCTGTCCAATTTAAATTTTTGAGCAATCTAAGCAATTGAGTTTGTATATGTCTGATAATTGAAGGGTATCCATCTTCATTTTATTATTTTTGATGAATATGAATGATACTATTGTTGTTGGTTTTGAAGGCGAAGTTGTGTATTTAATTTCATACTGATATTTCCTAAATAAGTTAGACTAACATATTTATTTTTTGATGAATCATAACCGAATGGATACATTTCTCTTAAATTATTCTTTATTTCACGTTATTTTATTGTTTTTTCTATCAAATATATATGGCATCCATTGTTATATGCTATTTGTTTCATTATATTTTTTCTTTTTGGAAGTCAAAATGTAGTGGAATATTTAACAGTTATTCAATAAAGAATACCCAATGAAGAGTATACAATTTTGAACATTCTAAAAATATTCTTGATATGCTTTGAAAAGCATATTCATATTAAAATAAATATTCATGTTAGAATATTTTAAGTAAGTTCTCCTAGGTATATGATTGGAAGATATTCATTTCATTCATTTCACATATTGGATATTCCTTAAATATTACACAGGGAATATTCTCATTCCTTGTTGGAATGTCATAGAAATATATCTGGTGATGTCTAGGAAGGGTGGCTTCTTCTGTCAAAATGGTAACATGAAAATATTCACAAAATAAAATTAAAATTGGAAAAAATTTGCCAACCTTACTTCAATTAAAATTTCTATATCGTAGACACTGAAGAAAGATTGATTTATTTCTAGCTCTTGCTATTTAATGTGATTCAGTTGCAACTTAGTCAAAAATTTTCTGAAATACAAATTTGAAACTGGATAGTAGTTTAAAATGTTTCTAATGTTAATATTAAAGGTTTACTTTTATCTGAATTATAGATTGTTATCTTTATATTTTTTCCATTAGTATTCAATTGTGAAGTGAAAACGTTCAGAATGTTTTCATCATTAATTAGTAAAAAGATATTGGAGTCTGAACTATTTATGCAATGAGTATCATCCTAATTTCTTTTGCGTTCTGCACTGTTTTTACATTGAACAATATCTTGTGAACTCTTTTGAAATGGATAACTATTAAGCTATCAAGTTGTAAACTACATATTTTTCAATAACATTTTTTTTAGGTTCGACTTGTTAGAATATTCAGTCACAGACAAAAATAATATAAGTGTTTCCGTAGAAACAGAAACAGCAAATATCGTAGCACTTTGTCGTCTTGTGGATGATGTTAATTCTGTATTTGAATGCTTTGGCTGGGGTGAGTATTTTATGTTATTGATAAATCGAGCAAAACTTAATTAATTTGATTTGATTTTTAGGTGTTTTGAGGTGCCATAATCCTTCCACAAGAAAAATTGTTTTAATTACACCAGTAGATGAGGAAATTTTGGAAAAGGTAACTCATTTTGTGGTTGGTTGTTTGACTCTCCCACCAGCAGTGTATATGAATCAAGAAGGAGTATCAGACTGCATTCCATATGTTGCAGTGTCTGATTTGAAAGACCTAGCTCAGATGTCTAGGAGGACACGTATACCTTTTGTCTCTAACAAAAAGTAACTAGAATATACTTTTTCACCTTTGTTAAATAGTTATTTTATTTATTTTGAATTGTATTAAAATTAATTTAAAACCCAACAATTCTTTTCTTTTTACTGAAAATTATCCGTACAAATGAATAAATTCTTAGCTTAGAAACAAACTTAGCTTTAAATATACGTAGCTTTGACAACTACGTTTAAATACTCACCTGATGAAGTCATGGTATGACGAAACAATTGTCGTTTAAATCAATAAAATAGCGGAAGTTAACATTTGTTTTTCTTATATTGAAGAATAATTTTTAACTAAGGTAGATAAATTTGTCGAAAAAAGGATTATATTTCCAAAGAAAAAATTGTCTACAATATAAGCAAGAATTCACCAAGTGTTATACCATTTTGGAATCCTTACTGAATGCGCCAAATTTTGACACTGACAAACTCGCGTAGTACAATTTTTAAAAATTTATTTGGGAAAAATGTTTTTTTCATCCAAGCTGGAGCAGCTGGTTACATAACAAAAAAAATTGGAAAAAGTGAAGATTTTTGGCAACATGAGTAAAAAGACCGTTACAGGCTGTACAATTTTAAAATTTTTTTAAATGCCTATCATTTTGGAAGCATGCCTCAGTTTTCTTTTTTAAATTTCTGATAAGACTTGCCTCGTCAGCCAGTTCTGGCTTGACGTTGATTTCTGAGACACACTATATATAAGAATATAACGTGTGTTTCTTTTAGAGTGATAAAACTTTCGATAGGGATAACTGTGATTTGACGAAGGTAGAAGCCATGTTGTTTTGACATTTCTGTCCAGTAAGCATTGACAAAATATCATGGAAAGAATCACGCTGCAACAACGCTTACAAATTGTTAAAATTAATTTGCAAAATCAGTGTTCTATTCACCAAACTAATAGAGCACATCGTGAAATTTATGGTTTACATAATCGTCCATCAGAGCAGCTTGTTCGTCGAACTATCGATAGATTTCGGACAACATTTTCTCTACTCGATACAACAACGACAAGACAAAGAACTGTACATACAGAAGAAAATATCACTGCTGTAAGTCATAGTGTTAATGATGATCCAGATTTGTCTATTCGTCGACGTTCACAACAAGTTGGACCCTGTGCATCCACCACATTTATGTGTGAAGATATTGCGTGAAGATCTTGGTCTACACCCATACAAGATCCAACTGGTTCAAGAACTAAAGCCACTTGACCATAAGAAGCGTCATTTGTTTGCTGATTGGGCCCTATAACAGCTTGAAGTTGATCCACTTTTTTATCGTAAAATTGTGTTTAGTGGTGAAACTCATTTCTGGTTGAACGGCTATGTAAACCAACAAAATTGCCATATATGGAGTGAAAACAATCCTCAAGAAGTTCTGCAGGTTCCATTGCATCCTGAAAAATGGTATGGTGTTCTTTATACACTGGAGGCATCATCGGTCCATATTTCTTTAAAAACGATGCTGGAGCTAATGTTACATTGAATGGTGCTCGTTACAGATCGATGATCAATGATAATTTGTTTCAAAATTTGAATGGTATCGACCCAGAAGTGTTTTGGTTCCAACAAGATGGTGCTACACTTCTTGCTGCTACCCTAACAATTGATTTATTGAAAGAAAGATTTGGCGATAACATTATTTCGAGAAATTGTCTAATTAATTGGCCTCCAAGATCATGCGACATAATTCCATTGGATTATTTTCTTTGGGGTTATGCCAAGTCATTTGTTTATGCTGATAAACCAGAAACAATAGACGCTTTGGAAGCCAACATAACTAGTGTTATTCATGAAATAAGGCCTGAATTACTTGAAAAAGTGGTCTGGTCGAATGTGCGGTTCTTCAAGGCTAGTCGTGGTGGACTTTATTTTCAAAATATAAATGTTATAAAATTATCTTTCAAAAAAAAAGAAATTTGGCTTCAATCTTAATTTAAATGTGTTTTATTTCAATTTAAAGTTCTATCACTCTAAAAAAACTACCCGCTAGATATTTTATCAGCTGTAAAACAAATATAAATTTCACTAAAAAAATCTACAATGTTTCATGTATGACTTATTTCTATAGATCTTACACATTTGTCATTTGCTGAATCAGTAGTATGGTAGCAGTCGATGCTACCATGCAGAACTATGCATTCCTAAATTTCAAAGGAAGTAGGGCTTAGCTTACAATTAATTTATAGATTTTTTAATGAAATGTTCCTTGTTCAGTTGGTTACGTAGTTAAAGAAATATCAGTACATGTACGTGAAGCATAGGAAAATTTCTGTATTCTTATGGAAATAAACTTTCAATAAATTTTGCATGGTTCCAACCTAACAAAGTTTTGTTGTAACATCTGCTTCTTGATTTTTTAAAGTTACTATAATTTAGACATGCGGCAAAGGCATATGCCACCATAAAACAATTAATGAGACTCTCTCTTCAGCTTAATGTCAATGAAAATGAAGCCAAGACCAAATAACCATAGGTTAAGCCCACCTGAATAAAATGCGTATGAATAAACTTTTCATTTTAGATGAGCAATCCTATAGTATTTTTCTTTAAAATTTAATAGTTTTACATCAATAGACAATTTATTCTATTTCTCAAATGCTAAGGCAAAAAAGAAAATTCTATGTATTTCCAGAGATATTGCAGCAAATTTCAGTTGAAATGAAATATTGAATTCATGGTAGTGTGACAAACAAATCTCCCCATGTAACTATCAAAATTATTTATATTTTTGCCCTTTTCAGTATCGAATTTATTTTGAAAATATATAATATAATCTTCATGAACATCGATACATAATATCAGTTTTGTGGTGAAATAAAATAAAGCTGTCTTTTTTTAATTTTAAAGTTTATTATGTTTTATAAATCAATCTACAAATATGATTCCGGAAATTGGAACATTACTTCCCTCCCAGTTAACTTCTTATAAATAGAAGAGAAGGTGTCAACCTGGAAAAGAAACAAATTTTGAATTAATGGACATCATAAAAATTGTGTTTGAAGAAAGTTATACACCTTGATTGAAAATTATAAAAGATCCATACGAAAATGTAGGTTTTCACCTTACTTACCTTATGTTCGATATTTGTCTGCTGGTTTTTGTCCAAATGAACTTTGATAAGCTGTGAACCATCCAACTTCACCCTTATTCTCTTGCCAACAATTTCAGCGGGATGGACCAAGTCTTCCAAAATGGCATCATATACAGCAGTCAATGTACGGGACCTTGGACGCTTTTGCTTACTCTTAGTCCTTGTTTTGCGTGTGGGCTTGGGTAAGATTTTACGTTCACCAACGAATACGACATGCTTTCCACTAAATTTTTTTTCTAGCTCCCTGACTAAGTCAGACTGTAACTTTTGGAATTGTCTAAGCTTAGGCATGGGAACATAGATGATGATAGACTGTAATTAAAAATATAATCAGAACAAATTTACAACAACTAATAATTATCAAATAGACAACAGAATTATCAGTGAATAAAAAATTCAAGTCATGGAACTTCATGGGTGTCCTAAGTAAAAGCATCATGTGAAAATAAAAGCGAAAATTTGAGGAAATGCAAAATAGATGCAATAACATTTATTATTAATCTGTAATAGTTACCTTCTTATTATTGCAGTCGATTTCTTTCGCTCTAGTAATGTGAAGGTCCCTGAGTTGAGCCTTCAAATCAGAGTTCTGCTCCAATTCCAATAATGCTTGAGAAACTTGGGTCTCGAACTGGTCAGGTTCAGCCCCGCCGGCTTTAATGATTTTACTAGCCATCTAAAATGTAAATTATAGACATTAACACCAAATCAACTACAAGAGCGAAAACAGAACATAACCTCTACTAACGATCAACAATACAATCTATATTATTCAAAAAAATTCGCAATCATCAGGATAAGATGATATCGAGAATAACAAAAGTGTTGAACTGTATTACACTTACTATAGTTATTTTTTATAAACTAAACTTAAATTCAACCACAAGGATAACAGAATACACTTTCCTTACCTTCACTCTACATCAAAGAACCCTAAAAGATAGACATTGAGGTTACTGTGAAACACACATCATATTTCTATGACATAAATTTCTATGGCTATTACGTATAGACTTTTTCTGGACCCAGTTGAAAAAATAATTTTCATATAATAATAAAAAATATTTAACTCAAATAATAAATAATGCTTTCCCTGTAATATTATTTTTTAAATTTTAATTTGTTGTATGAGTACATAGTAAGTTTGAAAATACTAAAGGCTCCATCCAACAGGTTGAAGTTAGCGCATGCTACATACATAAACTAACATATAAATGCCATGACGTTAATTAAATTTATGAGAAATTTTGTTTAAGCGAAAGTGTGAAATCGGCCCTTCATTAATTCATTATTACTTAGTCAACTGTATCCACAATCTGGAATATGTAGGATAGGTTATACTGAATTAGGAAAATTTGTTTGAAGTAAACGAAACCATAAAAGATATCGCTTATGTATGCGAATTAAGTTACATCAAGTAGTTTGAAACGAACGCGCAAACATCTTGCTGTAAACATACCACTAGGAAAAAATAATAACAAATTTAGTAAGTCCTTGATATATGAGCATCAGTGGACGTAGTAGTTAAAACTGCAGACTCGTAAGCGGGTTCGTACCTTGACGAGGAAAGAAGTTTTTTCGCTAGGATGTGGCGTAGACACAGTTACAAAACCTAACTAAACACAATTGATCTAACTTTCAAGCTACACCTTCTGAGGTATCTATCATATCAGGATAAATAAGTAATTGTAAATCTATTATGATTGAGCATGAATATAACAGTACATTTTATGATTTTTGCATCATTTAGAGGAAACCGATTGGAAACAATATACTGTGAATTGATATTAAATAAATACAAATAATTATAAGCATTTGTACCAAAAAAATACGAAATCGAATAATGTCATAATATTTGAATAAGTTGAGAATTTTTTAAACTAATGTGCATATGGTTTAAAAGGTATTTTATTGAACAGAAGGTAGAACATTTGAAAAAAAAATTTCACAAAAAGCTTGAATATTGAATTTGGATTAATTTGAAAATGGTGAATGTAATTAAATATGGTGGTATAAGTTAATGAGTGGTAAAACGATGAATATTCATAAAAATTCATGATGTTGTAGAAAATAATCATTTTCCGACAAAACATTTTCGTAAATGTTATGTCTTGTTTTAATCAATCAAAGCATAATCACAGAATAGAGAAATAATACAGAAGCAGCAACCCTCTCTGATATTTGCATTTTCCATTGAATTTTAAGCTGAAAACGACTAGGTTGGACTCACTGATGAAGAATCCTAGGTCAAAAATAATTATGTGCCGTGGATGGTCTCAAACGACTAGTCACAAATTACTAAATTAGTAGCCTTCTGTAATCTTCACTAATGGAGAATCCGAGATCAGAAGTAATTCTGTGCGGCTGGTCCGTCCGTAAACACTCTAACTTTCTAATGGAAAGAGCTAGTGATAAAACATTCAGGGTAGATTTGAGTTGATAGACAAAATCGATTTCATGGTTTCGCAGTTATTCAGATCTGATTTCTTTTTCCTTTTCCCCAATATTTTCAAAACTAGAGACCCGATAGATCCGAAATATGTTATTTAGTGAAAGAATACTGACGTACATTTTCGTCCAGTATTTGCGAAACTACGGATTCGATCATTAGTCATTCAGTTAATAATGATGCACAGGTCCGTACAAAAATTTAGTTAGGATCCTATAATTAAAAAATTAAGAAAAACATGTTTTTTTAAAACAAGTTGTAGTCCTATATATTTATTACTGTACGTCGAACAAGATAACTCATAAACTCCTGATTTATGTGTTTGGAGTTGGGTCCTTTGCGTTATATAATACGGATGATAATTTGTTTTGTGTTTTGAAAGCAATATTAACATCTAATTTTGAAAAATTATTGGCCACATTTTGACTTATGCTACCGAAGTACGATAAAGAAATGAATTATTTATTTTTTTTAGTTTTTATGATGGAATGAATTTGGTCAACAGTTATTTTAGATTTCAGATGTTTCTGTCGAATTAAATTATCTTTTATTTTGTGGTTGAAACCGTTGTTCGCAGCTATTGATTTAATAGTTTGGACTTCAGCTTCGCGGTTATTTTTTGATAAGGTTAATGCGAAAGCTCTATGGATCATCGATTGATACGCTGACATTTTTTGTGAATATGGGTGATTAGAGTCAATAGGAATACATATATCAGTGGATGTGGGTTTTCTGAACATGATAAATTCTATTTATCATTCGAGTGTGATATCGTGAGGTCTAAAAATGTAATTCTATTGTTTGATTCTTTTTCTAATTTGAATTTAATTTTTGGGTGAATATTATTTAAGAAATTCAAAAATTGACTCAGTTGTCTGAATCTTCCGGAAATACACGTGAGTATATCGTCTACGTATCTGTACCAGAAATTAATATTCACGATAATTTTGTATTGAAGATTTTAATACCTATTTCGGACGTAACTATATGCAAGGAGTGGACTCAGTCGTGAGCCCATAGCTAGCCCGTTTAATTGTTCGTATATTTTATTGTTCAATTGAAAATAGTTTTTAAGCATCCATTGTTCTAAAAGGGCAATGAAATCACTGTTTTGTTAAATGAGCTGAGTTAAGCACTACCGAAAGTATAACAACAGGCCAGCTATTAATTTTAACTTTAGCATTTAAGTGTACAAGAATGACACGAATGTTAATTCCTAATTTTCAGGTGGTAAAGAAGCTATCTGCCAAACGAAAAGACCTACAGAATTTGAGGGTACGTTTTAGGCAAAAATAAACTACTTAGGTTGAAATATAGGCTAAAGCGGGTCAATTTTTCTCAATTTATTTTGAAATATTTCCGATACTACGAGCATAAATGCAATCTAGTTCGAATTGGATGTAAAATAATGAAGATTTTGCAATATTTTGTGGGGAAAAATTACGAGAATTTTTTAAAACTTTCAAATCAGTAGAAGCTGAAGTTATCTTCAAATAATATATGTAGATGGAAACTGACATTGCTACCAACTGCCTCGGTTGCCGCGCAAGTAAAGGCATAGGAATGTGGTCTTTCCTACTGCAATGCATTTCAATTCTTTGAGTTCGAACCCGAGAACTGAGCTTATTATATATATATAATGGTATTTTTTATTTATTCGCAAAATAATTGGCCTACATGATAAGTTGTATTCAATGATATGGAAAATTAGAGGGCAAATTCGGCCAAAATTAAAATTTTTGATTTTGTGTTATTTTTCCAATATTTTTGAGACTACAGTTCCAATCTATATGAAATGTGGTGATTAGACTTAGACTAATAACTCGCATGTTTAAGCTAAATTTCGTGAGAATCGTATAATCGAAAGGTCTCAAAAATTTGTTTAGCAGAGCAGTGATAAGCAGAACCATAGCAAGACCGTGTTCAAATATAGCACGTAGATCTAAAATAACGAAAATCCGATTAATGAAGATCGTGGGTCATACACGCACAAAAGATCCTAACTTCACGTCAGTGCTTTTCTAGAATTTTTTATTCTCGTTTATGATCTATATATATGGAAACTATCATAACAGAATTAAAAATATTTTATCTTGAGCGCAAAATGCGTAACGTGAATTGAACCTTCATTACAAGAACTAGCAATATAGAAGTAGAAAATATATGTATTTTCAGAAGATTTGATTGAATGAAGAGAGCAATAAATTTCAATGAAGTATATGACAAATGAAATTACTTTAATTTTTGTACGTCACATACGATATGTATACGCTTAAAAACGCTAAGAATATTTGTCAATATTCTATGGTTTATATTGTTAGCAATGGCTGAGTTGACGGCAAAAATAGGAACTAAGAAGTCGATGAAAAATAATTGAAGGTGTTCGGTGCATCTTAATATTTCAATTTTATTCAGAGAACTTCAAAAACAAATAATGGCCTCGTTGTGTAGTAGACTTGCAATTAACGCAGTTAGGCGTAATGTTACCAATAATATTTTCAGAGCCTACGCCTCAAATAAAGGTGAGCCAAGTCCAGTTAACCTTCCTTAAATTACGTAATTTTTATTAATTCATTTCAAGAAAATTTGTTGAAAATTTTCGATATGACGGAAATATTATATCATAACTCATTTTTCATATTTAGTTACCATGGGTGACCCCATTGAGCATGCCACCGGTTTAGAAAAACGAGAGCTGTTGGCTAAAGCTGCTGGAAACTCCAATCCATTCGATATTAGGGTCATTAAACAAGGTCCAGGTACTAGAGAGTGCCCAACTGAAATACCTTCTGCCTTCGATGCTAGGATCGTTGGATGCATATGCGAGGAAGAAGCTTCATATGTTAACTGGATGTGGTTATATAAAGGTCAACCTAAGAGGTGTGAATGTGGACACTGGTACACCCTTGTTCACAAGGCACCTGTATAAATGCTGTTTGTTCTTTAAATAGACTTCTTAGATTTATTTTTATTTCAACATCCAGATGGAAATGCTATAATATTAAATCTTGTTTTGGAAAGTATTTTTAAGTAATTGAGAATTCTTGAATACAACCCATAAAATAAACATTACAAGAATTCATAATAGTTTTTATAATAGATATTTAAATAACTTGCTTTTTCTTATTGTACGAATGGATTTTGAGGAAAGTGACTGATTTATAAGTTTTAAGATGAATTTCAGTCAAGTAACAACTGAAACAATTGCATCAAGTTGCTGTAAAAACATACAACATTTAATATTTAATGAATTATTGGTTATAAAATGTATTGTTCCTGTTCACTACAAATTAAAATCCATACATTTGGAAAATATCATAAAAACTATGGTCAAGTAGAAGCTTAGAATATCCTGTGTGATTATGAAGTGTAAGTTTTTTTTTCTTGTAGTTGGACTTTTCTGACATATCAAGGGAATAGTAGTAATAGTATCGGAATAATTCGATTCTCTAAGAGCTGCAGATATTTGGCAGCGTTAAGGTTACCATCGAGAAAAAATGGTCCTGTGATGTTATTTCCCAGCATTGCTGTCCAAAAATTATGTTTTTGGAGATACTAGGTACTCTCAGGAATACTCAGATGCTTACTCTTCCTAGACCAATATATTACTACTGATGGGTTGTTTTCTATTCAAGGAAAATGATGACTGATTACTGAATAAGATATTGTTCAGGAATGAGCTATTTTCATTTACTTTTTCCATCATAGTTTCACAAAATTCCATTTGTATGATATGGTCTCTGGAAAAATTTCTGGGTTAATTTGAACTTTAAAACATGGGTAACCATCCCTTTTCGAAATATTCCGAATACTTATATCGATTTGTTCAGCAGTTTGTTTACTCGAACAAGGTGCACTGGTTTCAACAGCAGCACACACATCTACTTCTTTTTTCAGACGATTTTCATTAATGGTTTTTGGTGGTTTACCAATCTTGCAATGCCTGCATGTTCGTAAACATCCGCATTTCTTGAATTTTTTAATTATTTTAGAAATAGGGGAACTTGAAGGAATCTGCCTATCTTCAAAGGCAACAATAAATGAATCTATTGTCTCTTGAACTGATTGACCACCAAAGTACCATTTTGTGATCTGAAGTTTTTCTTCTACTCTGAACATTTGGATTTACTTTCTTTTCGTCAAACTCCCTATCCTACCTCCATCAAATTTGCTAAGTTGTTGGAAATTCGTCAGTCTTCTCATTATAGGCGTAGTTAACAGCTCAAACAGATTCTATTTCTTTCTCCATTCATTAACCTCCAGTTAAGGTGAATATAAAACCCCATATGTAGTTATAATAATGGTGCCTTTTTTTACAATGGTATCCACCTAAATGGTTTGAACACTCATGTTTAGATTTTTCTTCTCTCCGTTCGAGAACTTGGCGAGTTCCGTATTTAGATTTCTAACTGATACAGTTTGCTGCTGCAAGAGCATTGTCAAAGGTTTTATTTACTTTGTCTAATGTTTTATTTCCTTGAATTAATTTTGTGGGGTTCCTTAAAACAATAAAGAAAGGACCCCAACATTTCCAAATCGGAGATTTATCAAATTAAATGTGATGATTCTAATGTTACATATATAGGCAGTCAGGCCGATGTTCACAACATAGAATCAAAAATCACAGGATGTCTATTTTGAAAAACCAGAAATCAACCGGTTTTGCTCAACATTGTATAGAAAATAATCATTTTTTTAATGAGAAGGATGTCACTTTACTATATGATGTTCTTATTTTGTCTTTTTGTTTGTGTCCTTTTGAACAAAGATTTGAAAAACATTCCATAGCTCATAGCATCTTATGATAATTCTAATAATTGATGTATTCAGTTAATGAATCTTAACACCATTTAAGGACCTATAGGGAAATTGAACTCCCAAAAACAACTACTAAATTAGAAAAAAATAATTTAATTAACAATTATTTTACATATAAATCTTACTTTCCACAAAATAGGAAGAAATTGCTAATGAAATCTAAGATGTTATCTGCAATCTAGAAATAATTGCATAGTAGGCAGTTATTGAAGCTACTAGTACAGCTAAAAATTCCCCGTTAACATAAGGTCCATTATAAGCACCAGGATGGTTTACTACAATTGAACCTAAAGAAGGCACGGAGCTGATATCTTCACCAGATCTTAGAGCTTTTTTCAAAGTAGCAACATCATCTTCTAGGTAGATCCTAACTAGATTATCACCTGAAGTAGCTTTTTTGGTATCTTCCGTCCAACTGACCTATAAACAGGAATGTGGTAAGAACTGGCTCAAGGAAGAAATTGCTATTTAAGCCTTGGAATCAATAAATTACAATATTAAAAACTGCATAAGTAAGATATATAAAAAATGAGTGGATATTCACATTTTATTTGATATCTCGTATATTAAAAACATCAGTGTTTACATAAAAATTTTTGAAGCGTTTTACCTGGAATTTGTTCTTGTCTACAGCTGATACCGGTGAAATATTTCCATTAACTTCTGCGTACAGGTTCTTCAAAATTCCCTCAGACTCGCATTTCACTTCAAAAACTCCGATATATGCAATATTCGTTAAATATGTAGAATCTTGTGTTGTAAATGAACTTGAGGTAATTACAGGGTTTCTACAAGTTTCACTGAAAGCTAGGCTGAAACAAGCCAAGAAAACGGTGAAATGCAATAACTTGAACATTTTCTATTTTCTTAGATCCACACGCATCAAATTCAATCAAAAGAATGTTTCTTTCTCTCCCATTAATTTAACGTAAACAGCCAGTTGTGTTCCACGTCGAAATATGAGTTTTGTGACGTTGCTTGCTATATTTGTTACGTGTATATAATCATAGAATGAAAAATTTTGAAGCTATTAAAATAACTTATTCCATAAATTCATTCCTATAAGAAATATGTGCGACATCAGGAAAAAGATAAGTATTATAAATTGATTTTTTGAAACAGAATGAGCAATATCCCGTACTTACCTTAAACAAAGTAGTATAAGTTCTACCTTTGTTCTTCTATGTAAATGACAATTCAACATTGAGATTACAGATGTTGGAATACTGCTATCAGTAATCTGTGGATATTGCTGCAATTGTCAATAAACAAAATTCAATAATTATTTTTGAAGATTCATGATAGAATATACGTTCATTGTAAATACAGTCAATGTCAGAAGAAACAATTTTCGAATTACTACATTCCACAGTAGTAGATTATGTCGTTCAGACTAATGAAAAATCATCGGAGAATTCAGGAAAAACTGATGCAAAGGTATAGAGTGAAGTTTTATGATTGAATTCATTATATTATTGTTTTTAGGACGAGGATTTATCTAATTTAGAATATATCGGATTCTTTACTGGTTATCGAATAATAGAAAGGTATAATATAATTTCAATTCATTAACTTTTGCAGCAATTTCATCTTTATTTCAGACTTACAAGAGAAATGCCTCGATTTAAGGATGAGTTGGATACAATGAAGTTCATTTGCACAGATTTTTGGTCTGCTATCTATAAGAAGCAAATAGATAATTTGAGAACTAATCATTTGGGAGTATATGTTTTACAAGATAATGCTTTTCGATTTTTGACCAAACTATCAAATGGAAAACAGTATTTAGATTTAGCGCCAAGATATGTAACCTTTACATGTGGGATATTGAGGGGATGCTTGGCAAATTTAGGAATCGATAGTATAGTGACTGCTGAAATACAGACAATGCCATCTTGTAAATTCCACATTCAAGTTCAAAGACCTTGTTGATTATATTTGAAAAAAATATGTGTGATGATTTCTATTACTAGTTATAAGTTCAATATACTTAAAGAAGTTTTGATTGTCAAAATTGTTATTTTTTTCATTCCCCAAAAATTTCATTACTTTTCCCTCATAATTTCTCTGTGAATAAGTATGGTAGCTTGTATAAGATTAGATGTACTTAATCTAGGGAGATGGTCAATAGATTAAATGTTTTTAAATTTAGTATCTTGTATGTTTTCACCGATATTGAGCTGAATATAAGGAATATTTCTCGAGGTTTTCAAACTTCATTTAAATCATTTTTTCTATAGATATTCCTAAAACAGATTAAATGTACTGCTACATCCCTATTAAGCTTAATAGCTTTTGTCAGTTAGATAAGTTATATCGGTTATGTTTTGTTACTATGTATCAGACGCAGCACTGCGAGTTTTTTCAGTTAACATTGAATGGTAGCTGATTATGCTAGCAAGAAAATTTCTTCCCTCAGTGGGATGCGATCAATAACTTGTTGCTATTATGATTATTGAAAGTGCAGTTATCTACAAACAATACTCTTATGTATTTATGTACACTTTATTTCTAAAAATTTAGAAGGTTCTGCTATCAATAGTTCTGAAATTAAGGAAGATTTTAAATTCATCGTTATTCAGTTAAATAGCTTAAAACTAAATAGCTGTTATTGCAGCTACAGCAGAAAACTTATAACAGGTTATAGAAATGACGTTTTAAACTTGTTTTTATCAAATGTTTATATTCACTTGTCAAAATGACATATTCAGTAGATTCCTAAGAAGAAACTAAAAAATCTTAAATAAAAAAAATCCATGATTAAGTTTAATCATTTGAAAATAACTATATTCAAGGATTATTTTTCAAGCACACTCTATTGACAATTTTATGCGTCTTTTTTGTTAATTACCAGAAATGTTGTGAAAAGTTAATAAGATGACGTCTAATAGATCCTGGGAAAGTAATGTTCTACAAAATACTGCAACTTTAAGGCAAGGTGGTCAAAATGTCCTTCCTTCATGTACGAATTCCAGGTCAGCGCCCCAAGTGCCTCCGCGGCCAGATAATAATTACAGACCATCTGGTTTGATGCCTTACTCTGGTATGTGATTCTAAAGGTCAAGTTTTCATTAGAAGATGAAAATTTTGTTCAAACTGGAGAAGGATACTTCTCGAAAGTTCTTAAAGTATCTGATAATTGCTTGGAAATTCTATTCCTTCCAAAATATACATTCTGTTGTATAGGATTGAAATTAAAAAATTTGTTGTTTTTTAGTCTTTTTGAAAGTAAAAAACTTCCTGAATTATGATTTCTTTGTAGACTGGGAAAGTTTTTAAGTTTAATTGGTTTATTTAAGGATATGGTGGATCCACATATGGAAGCTTTGGAGGCTATGGGGGCTTGGGAAGTTATGGAAGTTTAAGTAGTTATGGTGGGCCTAGCTCATATGGATCGTATGGTATGCATTCAATGTACAACTCTTATGGTAGTTATAATGGTTTGGGCATGTACGGAGCACCAGGTGTTTATGGTCGCATCAATGATGATGCAGAAAGGCGTTTCATTCAATATGCTGAGGAGAGTTCAAGAAAAACATTTTCCAACGTAGAAAGCATTGTAAGGTAATTGGTTGATAATACATTTGTTCAGAATAATAGATTTGTTCGGTTGATTATTAAAGATTTCTCCAAATGATGCAGAAAACATTTTTAATTTGGTTCATGTTTATGAATACCGTTTAAGCAACTACTACAAAAAAATTGCAGTTTGATTTTTTTTTTATTTGGATGAATATTAATCAAATTCATCTCTTTTTCACTTGAAATAAATTATACAGGTATGGAAAAAACAGTCCGAAACATAGGAAATTCAATGTTAATCTAGAGAGCAGGAATGTCCAGTGGACCAGTAGAGGAATCAAAACCTCAGCGCAATGCTATGACGAATAAACAACTGTTTTCTCTTAATACCATTGTGGAGGGGGGATATTTCGATCCAAAGTGCGAATGATTCAACAGCATTGAGAGAGAGCAGTTGTCTATTTGTCATCGCATTGCGCTGAGATTTTAATTCTTCCACTGCTGCACTGTATGTTCCTGCTTTTCTAGATAAACATTGAATTTCCGAAGTTTACGACTGTCTTTTCCATACCTGTATATCAATATGTGCCTTCATTATATCTTTTATTTGCAGACATGGGTACTTTTTTTATTTCCGTATGTGAAATTTATTTTCAAATTTTTTATTGCTCTTCTGAAGGTAGAAAATATTCTTTGTTTTCATATATTTGAAGAATTAATTGTATTCATAAAAATTCAAATGAATGAATTTAGAACACTTTCTTAGTAAAAAGGAGGCAGTGCAAAAAACATCCCAGAAGCAGGCAATGAAGCACAAAATATGCATTATTGATTCAAAGTAAGCCTCTTTCCAATATAAACACTTATGCTAACGAATAATCCATCATCAATATATTATTTAGACACATTTTCAGAAATCAACTTCAGTACTCCCAGAGACTTCTGTTTTATGCCTTCTATTAACTGAAAATGTGTGCCTCGAAGTAGTAATTTGAGCTTTGGAAAGACAAAAAAGGCGGCTGGTACCATATCGGGGTAATTGTTCAGTTTATGGTCAGAAATTCGATCACACTGATAGCCTTGTGAGATGGTGCATTTTCATGAAGTAAAATCCACGAGTTTCATGTTCAAACAATCCTTTAAAATGACGCAGATTGTTTCGTGAGGCACAGAAATTTCAGCAGCTATCTCTCTCTTAGACAATGATTTTCACTTACCATTTCCTTTATTTTACTGATGTTAAGTTGAAGACCTTGATGACCAGCCACATTTTGAGCTCTTTTCTATACATCTTATCTCTTCACTGTGTTTTTTTTTAGGTTCTTCAGTAATTCAATTTGTAACTCAAAATTTAGGTTAGATTCTTTGACCAATATTTTTATCCATTCAAAAATATCAAATGGTGGTTGTGAAGAATTGACAAAATGGAGCACCGTAAACAAATTAAATGAAAGATTATGCTCAAATTCCGCGTGCTTTTAACAGAGGACAGCTGGGTCAACTAAGTAAAAAAAAGGAATTCAGGTGATCCTTTTAAGCGGGATTTTTAAGGGATCAGTTCTTGGTACTTAGCAATGTCCAATCCGTCTAAAACCAAAGTAATCAGCTGTTACTATTTAAAAATTTAATGTTTTTAGAGCCGTCGTTAAAAAACGGATCGAATTAATTTCTACTCCCAATACCTAAATAACAATCTGATGGGATCAGTGGTTTCAGAACTATTGGGAAATTAAGAAGGAGTTTGAAATATGAGTAATAATAATAAAATAGTAATACATTTATTAATTTCCTTCAAATTCATAAATAAATTAAATAAACATACATAAGAATTTGATTAAATTTAGAATTTCGAATGGTGTTCGATCTTTTCCGATAGGACCGAAAATGAACCCAGCTGGAAGAGGGATTCGAACCTCTCCCACAGGCACATATAAATAACAAATGAAATAAGAAATTCTCACAGAAGCATTCTCTTGCGTGTGAGGTCTAAGTCTGATATATTTTATTCGGGATTAACATACAGTATAGAATACGATACAACATAAATTAAATTCAATCATTCTTAAAACAAATTGTAGAAATTACTATGTTTCACTACCAATAAAAAGATATATTACACATTTTCTTGTGACTCGAGTTTCGGGAAATGAACTTTCCCATCATCAGACAACTGAAGACTTAACAGTGGTACAGAGGTATTTAAACAAAAGTAATAAAACCTAGAGTAAAAAAGGGGGGAGGGGCCTTCTAACAGATATCGGAATGTCGACAAAGAAGGTTGTTAAACAGATGTTATCTCAATATTTCTGTTTATCTCAAATATTTCTGGGGGTTACGTAGCTCCGTAGGGTCATCCATTATTTTCACGTTATTTTCATTGTATATCTCAAATATTTGGGATTTACATAGCTCCGTACAGTCATTCATTATTTTTTACATTATTTTTATTGTGAACAAATTTTGAATATTTCAATAGATTCTAGGTAATACATAATAGGGGTACAGAGGTTTACAAGCGGAACGTGATAAAAACCGGGTTAAAAAAGAGGGGCCTTCTAACAGATATCGGAATGTCGGCAATCGACAAAGAAGGTTGTTAAACAGATGGTACCCATTTAAATATCTCAGTCATTCATTCATTTTTACATTATTTTTATTGTGAACGAATTTGAAATTTTAATAATCAAGTTTCTTTTCTTTTTAATCTACATGTTAAAAGAAACTTGATTATTAAAATTTCAAATTCGTTCACAATAAAAGTAAACCCATAACTCTGTGATTTGTATCTGCTGAAATTATTTCACCTGTACATTCACTTGATAATGACCCAACAGTGGAAAGTCCTACTTATTGAAAAATACATTGTGTGTGGGAATTAGATAAAAGTGTTTTCTTTTTCACTAAAAAATACATTAAGACAAACGTAAAATACACAGTAACTAAATTCTAAATATTATACATTTTAGGGCCTTTGGTAGTATAGCAATGATGTTGGATAACACTTTTTTTGCCATGACAAGTTCGTTCAGAGCAGTTCTTAGTGTAGCTGAAAACTTTGGAAGACTAAGAACAACCTTTAGCCAGATCTGGTATTCAGTGAGTGTATTCAGGTTCCTGAGCTGGCTCTACAGAAAACTTATGGAGGTTTTGGGTCAAAAACCTAGAAATTCGGCTTCTGCTGCATGGAAGCAAGCAGCCCAAGGACTGTCTGGTGGTATACCTAAGAGCCCTGAGCCTTCTTCACAATCTAGCTGGCCGACTATAGCCTTTTTGGGTGTTTTGGCATCTGCTCCTTACATAATTAGCAAGTTTCTACCTAAATATGAAGGTAGGTGGCTGAGTAAGATTCTTGTATTTCATCATGATTATATCAAACTTCCATGTCAAATACTTCTTGATCTGTTTTAGACAAATCAGATGTATCAAGTTGGAAATCTCCAGGAGTCTCCGCAAAAGCAGCTTTTGATTTTACTGGAAGCAACCCGGCAGAAATGTCCATTGCTACCAATGATGATGTTGTCATAGCGCCTATGTACATCCAAGAATCTATGAAGCTCAGAAATACAGGATGGGCTTATGCTTTAAGTAATGGCAAGTGTGGACTGGTCCCCCTCAACTATCTACTACTGAATAAATCTAACAAAAAGCCAGACCCGATGTCAGTAGCTAGTGGTAGTTTCAATCAAAATGATCTGTTTTTAAAGAATGCCGAAACTAATAACTGGTTTGGGGAAAATCCTTCTTTTGCTGAAAATACTGAATCCAAACCTAAATCGAAAACTCATACAAAAAGGGTTAGTTTTGGAGAAAATCAAATTTTTGAGAACATAGATTTAGATTATTCAAAGAAAGATATGGAGAGTGAAACAAAACAGTTGAAGAGCAGTTTGAAGAATTTGAATCATGATGAAAAAAATACTGGTTGTGATATAGATAATGTAAAAAGTATACCCTAGATTTTTAATTGGTGAAATTTTGGATGGTTGGTTGTAAGTTTAGATAAGAGGTAAAATATTCCTTCATATTGCATTTTACTTCAAGAGATCATCAAAGTTCTCTTGTCATTTCATGCAAGTTAATGGAAATTAAGAAAATTATATTCTCTTATTGAAGTAGAATTAATTTATGAAAATTTGATGAAGTGAATTTAACTGAAGTATATCAATTTTTACTTCGTTATGTGTTTTAAGTAACAGGTATTATGGCTTTAAAGACATCTTTTCCCATTTACAAGGGGGTTAACACCATTATCATATAAGCATTTTTTGAAAAATATCGCCTTATTTAGCATAAAGAAAATCTTTTATAACTAAACTGTGGAATCGACATGTTTGAGGCTACTACCTGCTTGGTGCTTATTACATTACTTGAATCCTACCTAAAAACTGACAGTTTTAGCAGATTTACAAAAAGAGTATAACAAATTTTTGTCTTTAGTATCAAAAATTGAAATTGTTTATTAAAATATTGTTTTCTTCAAATATTTGGATTTTCTGCAGCTTGCTGTAGCTATTTCAGTCTTCAAGTTTATGAAAATACCAAAAATTCTTTTAGAGTTTAAAGTCTTTTAAATAAGCTCTACTATTGAATATCAAATAGCCTTACACCAAATTTTTTGAAAAGCTACAGAATTTTGTTCATTTTTATTTGAATAATTTGCATGAATCTCTCTTGAAAAACTTTACTTATTCAAGTGATCCTTCAATCTGGTACAAGAAACTTCAAAAGAACATGATTTATGTGGTTGACTTCTATACATTATTTTATTTTATATAATTGTTAATAAAGGAGTATAAAAATACGATTTTCCATTTATTGTAAGATGATGAATAAATTGCCCCTAAATTCGTTTTAGCGCTCTTGTTCTTGGAAACAGCGTGCCGATGAATCCTAGGTCAAGTTCTGGCTGGCCGGTCCATCCGTAAACACTAAATTTCAAATGGAAAGAGCTAACGACCTAAAGCTTTTAGTATAGGTTTTTTTCTCATTTTTCCCAATATTTTCTAAACTACAGATCTAATCGATCTGAAATTTTGTATTTAGAAGAATATGACGCGCATGTTACTGCAGCGTTTCGAAAGGATTGTATAATTATAACATTTAATTTGTGAGCAGAATAGCTTTGGGCACTACCAAAATCATAACAACAGTCCTATGATCGAATTTGAATTTAGCATTCAGATGTAAAATAACGAAAGAAGGCTAACACAAAATTTTGTGAGGATCATGAGTGAACAAGCGTAAAAAGTTCCTTACTGACTAAACTCGTCATTGCTTTTCAGCAATTTTCATTTTTAACCATTATAAAAATAAATTAGTTACCCTGTAAATAATAGTAGGGCTGAAGTCAGTTGGACAATTTTTGGCAGATTACTACAGTTATTTCATTGCTACTTAGATCTCTAGGTGGTATAGCTTTTCAGATACTGAATTGTTTCAGCCGTTACTATTTGGTAAGTTGATCATAATTAAAACAAATTACTATGTTTTACTACCAAAAAAAAGATATATTACACATTTTCTTGTGACTCGAGTTTCGGGAAATGAACTATCCCATCATCCGAAAATAGTTGTCTGATGATGTGATAGTTCATTTCCCGAAACTCGAGTCACAAGAAAATGTGTAATATATCTTTTTAGTGGTAGTAAAACATAGTAATTTCTACAACTTGCTTTAATTAGTGGTATTGCTTATTTGCTCCAAGCAAATGATTGGAAACACGATAAATTACAAAAGATAAGTTTATCATAAGTATAACTACTTTAGAAAATACGATGCCTAAGGAAATTCTGTATTCTCTGAATTCGCAGTATAGGTCTGTTTTAGAAATTGTTACCTTATTACCAAAAAATTCAAAGTTTATACAATTTTAGGCTGCATCTTCAGACAACTAATACCTTGAAACTGCAGTTAAATAAAATATGTTTTTGTAGTAAACAGTAATTTCTAAAAACTTATTTTTTCATTAAGAAACTACCAAATAATAACGATCGAAACAGTTCAATATCTAAGAGTGGTAACTGTAATCTCGGAGTACAAATGTTACTTTTATCTGTGATACAGAAAATAAGCAATAATCAATGTTTATTACTATGAGATTATTTCAACTACGCGGTTGTACAATGCATCAACATATTATTCAGTAATCTGTGGTACAATGTTAATTAATTTCATTGGAACTCTTAACTGCTATTGCCGGAACAATAACTTTTAATGAGATAGAAAATAAGAACATAACTGTCAATTATATAGTGTTCTATGGTTGTCAATATAGACTGTCAAGTTATTGTGACATTTATGTTGGACGGAGTCCCTTGGAATTATTACGTAAAGAAATTAAAATTTAAGAAAAATGTCCCTCGTTTACGTTCCAAGGCGTTTTATGAGCAGTGCTCTGCAAAAAGTCATGTTCAATTTGTCCGGATTCAATAAATATGGTTTGATGAGGGATGATCTTTTGGACGAAATGAGAGATGATGTGCAGGAAGCTCTAAAGAGATTGGATGAAAAAACGATCGATGAAAGAAATTACCGTTTGATCAGAGCAGCACAATTGTCCCTCCAGAAAATTATTCTTCCCAAAGACCAATGGACTAAGTATGAAGACGATAAGCTGTATCTCACTCCGCTGGTAAAGCAAGTTCAGAAAGAATGGGATGAAATGAAGGAATGGAACAAGAAATATTAGTTCAGTCAATAGGTAGTTAATGTATATAAATTCTAGAATTCAGAATAAATATTTAAACTCTAAGCTTTTGCATTATGTTCTGATATGGCCCTCCCTATGAAAGTTCCAATTTGTTTAAAAGAAAACTCCTTCAGATGTTTTTTGACAAAATATAAATTCTTCTCTACTTACAGGGTACCACGATTCTAAACAAAAACTCTTATAGGATCACTTCTGTACACTATAGGTGCTTTTGTAATCTTTCATCATGAACTTTAAATTATATCATTTTAATGGTTAGTAGAAGAAAATAAAAATCTTGAAATTTTCTGATTCTTATCAAATATCTTTCATCTCATCTCTATCAAAAATAGTACTTTTTATAGTCTTCTATGTTCAGAATTTATCACCCAAAAAAAATACAATTTTACTAGAAAAAGAATGTATATATTTCACAATTTAGTTTCGTGGTAACATTCAGTTCAGGAGTTGTTTTGCTTGATGGTGCCCCAAATATTAAACAAAAATTTTTAATAAAGTTTGAATATTGAAACAAATTAATATATGTTTATCTTCTACAGTTTTAATTTAAAAAATTTTTATTCAAAAAAACTTTTAGAATTAAATTAATGTCTAAAACAAGCACCGCTTATATTTAATAGACGTATATAATCTAAACTCAATATACAATGTCAAATGGAATAAATAAACCAAAAGATACACGAAAGTCCCTAAAATTAATAAATAAATATTTAAAGGAGACAAATTTTGTTTCTGGTCTTGCTTCAAAATATAAAAATTTTTTAAATTAAAGCTGTAGAAGATAAACATATATTAATTTGTTTCAATATTCAAACTTTATTATATTTCTTCTATCAAGTAAAAGGCCTTTCTATTTTATAAAAATTTTTAATTTTGAACTATCATTTAATTTCTTGAAATATATGTGAATGTTGGTAAGTTTCTGGTAGCATAAATATTGAATTTTAAAAAAGAAAGATTTTTGAATAAATATTCTGAAAGAAGTAATTTCCACTAAAATTTTTGTATAGGTCACAACCAGTTTCAAGTGTTAAGTCATCTTCGTCTCAAAGACAACTACTTTCAAACTGATTGTGATCAAAAAAATTTTTAGTGGAAATTAGATAAAACTGTTTTCTTTCAATTTATAATGTATTTCCCTAAAATGGAAAAACCAGTTGAAGACTCAAACAAGTCCGAATAGGTTTTGTTTGATCGCTGGGACATGCACATGTTTTGAAGCTTAATGGCTTCAATCACTGCACTGTAACGTCGCAACGAATACATCTCTGCCCATACCTACATTCGCAGGTATACCATGGTGTATGTATATTTGCGCGCATTAGGTGTCGCAAGTGTTTGATACAACGTTAGTGTTGCATCGTCCTGATTCAAAGAACTTTCGGTTACCATAGCCCATAATAAATATTAGCCGATTTAGTTCATTCATGCTCGAACATGCGCGTTATTATTCTACTTCTAAATGCTGAATTACAGATGGATCGAATCTGTACTTTCGAAAATAGTGGGAAAGAAAAATTTTCAAACGTGAATAACTGCAAAACTATTAAACCAATTTTGCCCATTAACGAATTTAGCCGCATTGTTTAGAATCCAAACTATCCCTGATCATTTCAGGGCTCTAGACACCTTCTGTTCGAAAATTAGCGTGTTTACGGATGGATAGACAGAATTACGCTTGATCATGGATTCTTCATCAGTGAAAATTACAGACGGGCGAAATGATAACACAATACTCCATAGAATTAGCACAAAAAACACGGATTAAAGTGGAGGAAAGAGTTTTTGTAAATTTGATACCATGTCATTGAAATGTGACCTATAGGTTCGAGGAAAAAATAACTCTGCTATCAATCAGAATGTGATATAATATATTATTCATATATATCATTTAGTTGCAAAGAGCACATCCCTACTTATATACAGAAATAAGAGCAGCCAATCAAACATATTTTCAGAACATAACAATTCATTTTAGAGGCATAAAAATAAAAGGAGTTGGTCACATTAATATCATTAAAATATAACTTAAAAATACTTTTATTAACGTTAATATTAAATACAAAGAATCTTTACACTCAAAAAAAGATTAGTTATCATCCTCCTCAATTTTTGGTGCTAGATAATATCTAATGTGTCCCAAATCAGGAATTACATATTCTACAACTAGGGGAACATTATCAGACATGGAAAGTACCACTTGGTTAGATAAAGGAGTGGCCTTTGTGAAATGATTCAAATACTGGCAGGCAAAGGTAAGAGTGACTGGATTCTGCAGATCAATAGTAACAGATTCCTCCTCTTTATCAAAATTGTTGGTTTGTGCAATTTTTATATTTGCACTTCCAATATCACCATTTGTAGAGAACCTAACGCCTTCTTTTGTGCAAGAAATGACTAATGAGCCCCCAAACTGTGAGAGATCCCTACAGATTCTAGCAAACTCCACTGAAGGCATCTTGATTACACAGGAAAAATCAGTCTCGGGGATGCCCAGATGTTCCTGATCGAGATTCATGAGTTTCATTTCGTAGTCCGAAATTTTTTCTTGTTTCTTCGATTCAAACATGAAGGTAACTGTGTCTGCATCATCTTGGGCCTTGATGGTTACTGTATCGTCATTGTTTGCGCATTTAAAGATTTTTGACAAGCTGTAAAAAGATATAAATTATGAATCAATAAGCAAAGGAATATTCAATTAAATCAGTGATTATTACTTAACAACATCCATTGAAATGTAATTTATTTTAATTACAACGATTAAAATTAATACAATACAATTAATTAAACAAAGGATCGAGTGAAAAATACATTAGCTGTGATAAGGAATCTAGATATACCAGGATGTATTAATATTAGACAGAAACCTACCTGAGAGGATGTATTTGGAATAATTGAATACAGCATGAGATACAGTCTCGAATGAAGTAGGTATCTCATGCTGTATTCAATTATTCCAAATACATCCTCTCAGCACACAACAAAGACGAGCAATAAATACATGATATATACATGAAATTCATCCAAAAACCCACCTTGCTAAATTCATTCCCATTGTGATATTCCTGTCGCATCTAAATTTGTCAAAACCGTCAGATTTCAACATTAAGGAAACTAAGGAGACATGGGATGTATCAATAGCCTGGAGTTGGATTCCTGATTCTGAGCAATCAAACGAAGCTTCATTAAGAAGCTCTTTAATAGCTTCCATTACCTTTTTGAAAACAGAACAGCTCACTAATCTTGCTTCAAACATTTTGTATATTTATCGTTTAATTCAATGTGAATAGAAAATGATATGTATTAATCCTGCTACGTGTAACAAGCACGAATACCGTTTTATTTCTAAAATGGAGTGCCTCTTATTTCTTATTATATGTTTGTAATTTGCGAGGGAAATGTAAGCGGGAAATTCAAGAATCAACGGATGTTGTTTATAACCTAGTTAATTTGAAATTGGAGCTACTATTCTAGACTTATTATTGACAAGTTTATTGAAATTGATTTCTTTTGAGATTGACAATTTCATTTATAAATTTGATTTTTATTTACAATTATTTGGGTAATGAGTTGAAATTATTAGAAGTGTATTTTTTAAGGGCATATTTTTTGTTATCTTTTCTAATAGCTTTCTTTAGGATTGCTTTAACGATCAATATTATTACTAGAATATCCATATTTTACAATATATTATGTTAAAACACTAATATATTATATAACTATTATACTAAATTCTAATATATTATATTATTATTATATAGAAATAGAAATATATTATTTTGCGTTAGTAATAGTCTAACATTAATTCCTTTAAAATCCCGATAAGAATTTACTTATAACCTTAATAATGAAAACACAAATTATTCAGCTTTAATTCTAAAGTTGATAAACATTCTCGCAGAAATATCAATCTACACATCATTACATTAACATCTCAAATTACTGTTGGAAATATGCATTTTTTTCTAATATATAAAGGTACGAAGGAACTAAATGTTTGATTGTATGTGTCTCTACTTGTCGGAAATACATCTTGATGATTAAAGTTAAATAACTTAATGTCCGCTGATTTATTTAATTTCACAACAAATAAATAAATTTGCAGAAACTAAGTTATTTTACTTTAATCATCACGAAGGAACTAAGTTTTCAGGGACATTGGTGTTTTTATGTTTCCTCAAAATATATTATTTTAGTAACTTTAATAGTCATTTATTTATGTGCCTGACATCTGTCAAAAATCAAAATTATCGTAATATCATCCAGCTCACGTCATTTATCGCTAATCTCTATTCTCATAGTAATACTAAAAATTTAATTGTTTCGAAAAATTAATCTGGAAATGGGTAGTCTTTGGGACGAAGGGGACATAGCAGAAGCTGTTAAAAAGGCTAAACAGTTAGGAGCAATTTTTATTGTTTTCATAGAAGGTCAGAAAACAATACTCTTAATTTCAGATTCAATAATCGAATCATTGTAGGTAAAGATGAGATGTCTTCTCATTATGGACAGTTGTTCAGCGATGAAGATGTTTTGAAGAAATTGAAAACTAATCAGTTTGTAGCCATTAAAGTGGAACAGAATTCAGAAACACATCAACAGTTTACTGTATTATGTATCCTTTTTTAATGATTTCCTCAAATAGATCTTGTTATATTTTTCAATCTTGGAAATTATAAAGTAGGACTTTAAGCTATAAAAAACTGAACTTCATGAAGAAAAATTGAAAAAATAAAAATTAGAGGATTTGATAGTGATGTGGAAAAAACAGACAATTCAGAGGAAAATAATATTTTATTACTGTTTTAATGAATACATAATAAGTCTGCATTTTTTGGTTTCCATATATATATATATATATATATATCCATACAAAATTGGTTAACGTGTAGAACTACAGTGTCCTGGTTCAATTTTTCATATTTTTCCTAAACATTCCATTTAGATCCTCATAGTTCATTCCCTTGTATATTTTTTATTGGCAAAAATGGTAAACCCTTGGAAGTTTTAACAAAGAATGTGACTTTAGAAGAATTCAACAGCACTATAAATGAAGTATTGGAAAGGAGTGGCTTTTCTACAAAAGCAGGTATGGTGTTTAATCAATTTATTGCTTTGTATATAATTTTTTTGTTTTTTTAAGAGGCAACTGCGACTATTCTTAATGAAGAAAAGAGAGCAGAAGATAGTGGTGCAAGCTCAAGTATTCTAAATACTAGTACTGCAGTAGTAAAGGAAGATTCTGAATCTGCATCATCAACATCGACCAAAGAGTTGAGTCCAGAAGATAAGGTTCAGCATGCTAAGGAACTGATTGAACAGAGAAAAGAAGCGAAGAAAAAGCAAGAAGAAGAGGTATATTTTTAATTTTTAATTGTACTGATAAACACAAAGTCAGTATTCATTCCTATTAAAATATTATGAAAATTAACATAGTGATTGTGAAAATTAACTCAATAATTGAGAAATAGTACACATTCATGAAAGTCTAACATTCCAAATACTTGAATTGGAGTTGTCAAATAAAATCAATGATAATAACAAAATCAACTTACATTTATTTATAATCTTTCTATCAAGTAAAAAACGACTGTTTAACAACTTACAAAATAGTAAAATCTATAGTTCCAAAATAAAAGGTACAAATTAAAAAACTACTACATACATTCAATATCTTAATAAATGTTTTAATCTAATATTAAAGTTAATTTTGTTTGTTATCTGTTTTATGTCTGGTGGAGTACAATTGTAGGTTTCAATAGCCCGATAAATTGGGGAGTCTTGGGTTTTCTCTTTGTAAATTTTCATTTATTCCTCAGGTCATCTATGTTTCGTGTGTTATGGCTATGTAATTATTATTATGTATTAAGCAAGTTGTTTTTGAAGAAGATCTTGAGGTTATGTTCTGCATTTTTGGAAAGGAATTTGGTTCTAATGAAACAAGGAACGAAACAAAATTTTGCCCCCTTCAAGTATTTATTCAGTAGATTTAATTGATAATTTATATTTTTTTGAATTCTTTTATTTTGGTAATGTGTGATAAGTGGTTAATTCTATATGTCTACTAAATTGACACAGTGTGTTCTTAGACATTTATTTTATTTAATTCTAAAAGTTTTTGACTAACATTTTTTGAAGTTAAAATTTGTAAGAAGTTAACAGAATAAATCTGTATGATATTTAAAATTTTTAAAGTATTCTTCTATCAAGTAAAAAACTTCTTTTTATAATTAGATTTTAGTGTTATAATTAACACCATTGCATGTGTGCCTTATAATATATCTGCTAAATGTTTGCATAAACAGGCCCACTCTAAAATGATTACTTTAAAAGGTAATTGCTGATTTTACATATTTTGTCGTTAAGGGTTTTAAAAGTTATCAAGTTGTTTGTACTTTATGCTGAAAAAGTATATAAAACAGTAAAAGGTCAAAAAAATATCCTGGAGATGTTTTGCAAAGGTTAATTTGAATATTTTCACTTATTGGAGTAGAAATTTCGAAGCATTGTCATAAAAGGCTCATTAGTTTCTGGCATAATGTGAATGTTGGATAAATGAAGGTATTTTGAAGCAGTGTTTCTTAAACTGCTCCTGTGGATCCATGGGAGTCCGCGAATATATGTATGGGAGTTCGCAAACACATCTCTGGACCATTTGGCAATAATTAATAGATGACGCTAAAAGTCTCTTAACTACTACTCTTAGTTAGTACTTGGCAATTTATTGATTTTTCTTTCATTAAAGAGGGTCCTTGAAAATTGATTTCCTAGAGGTCTGTGGCTAAAAAAAGTTAGGAAACACTGTTTTAAAGATTGTTTACAATGTTCAAATTGAACAAAACCCTTTTTAGAATTTTTGCATCTATATTTCTAGAAAAATATTTCTTTAGGATGAAAGACTGAAGGAACTAGAACGCCGAAAGATGGGACAGAATGTCCAGCAGATGAAGAAATGGCAGCAGGATGAAGAGTTAAAGCAGATGTTAGAAGAAAGAAATAGAGAAAAGAAAGAGAATCAGGCTGCTAGAGATAGGGTTTTGGCACAAATAGCTCAGGATAAGGCTGAAAGAGCTGCCAAGTTTTCTAAACAGGGATCGGCAAGTTCTTCATCTGTACCTCAAGCAACTGCTCAATCAAGTCGGGTGGTCCCTAAGAGTAATACTACAAGACTACAGTTCAGGCTACCAGATGGGTCAGTGTTCACCCAGGAGTTCCAGGTAAAGGATTTTGTTAGAATAATTTTAAAGGAATTTGAATTGAATGCAGCAATTTGTGTGTATATATTTCAAATTACAAGTGTTGTGTGAAGAAAACAATATTTCTGAGAATGAAATTATATGATGAGGATTTTTATTATTTAGAATAATATTAGGATTGTTTTGATTCGCAGTTCTGATCCATTCACACATGTGCCGATTCAACTGAAATCAGTGAAATGCTGTTTTGGTTCATCTTGAACTGATTCGGCATTCAAACTTTGTTTTGGTTTTTTTCAGAACTGATTCTGAACTGTCCTAGAATAATGAAAACGATTTCTACATTGTAACTTGGTACTGCTTCGGGATTATGTAGTTCTCACATGTGTTATGATGGGTTAGATTGTTGGATTTAAATTTTTGACATTTCAAGAGTAGTTGTGTGAAATATTGAATACTGAAAGTTGTTATTAAATATGGAGGTAATGAACATTCTATGGTATATATTGTTTCCCTATCTCTTCTGCTGTGTGTGACAGGGCATTATTATATATTAAAAAGAAACTTTCTATTCCCCCTTTTCCATATTCAGGTCATTTAAATCATTCATTTGCTGTTGATAGCGATCAGTGTCAACGATTTCACCAGATTTTAGCAGCTCTTACTAGATTACACCCTCCTAATCCCACAAAACACATTGGCCATTTGCTCTTGCAATGGATGTTGGTGGTTCGCCTGGATTTCTACAAAAATTTATATCTTCAAAAAAATTAAAATTTGATGCTTTTATGAATTGAAATATTTTCACTATATACTCATTAAGGCAAAAAATTCAATGTAAGAGTTGAATCGTTTGCATGAAAAGAGATTTTTGTTATTTGAATTGTGAACTGTAAGAATGGCTTAACAATTACCAACAATTATTATATATAAATATTTCTTTTATTATTGCATCAAACTGTTAATTTTTTATTAATTCTAATTGTGTAACACAACCCAAATTGTCATTTTCAGATTAGCGACACTTTACAGAGAGTCCATCAGTACATCTTGAATGAGATAACCCTACCTTTTAGGAATTACATAATCTCGACTACTTTTCCACGAAGAGAGTTCAATGAAAGCGATACCAGCCAAACTTTACTTGACTTACAGTTGGTTCCAAACGCTGTTATTCTGATCTTGCCTCAGATTCAGGGTGCCGTATCTTCCAGTCCTAGCGGTATGATAGGCAGCATGTTCTGGTGGATGATGAGTCCAATTATTACTATTTACGACTTCTTGGTGGGATTTATTTTTGGTACACCATCAATCAGGAGGAGTGAACCTTCTACTAGCACTAAGAGATCAGCATCAGAGGCGGAGGTTACAAACAGGTGAAGATTGTCTTGTCTGATTTTCAGATGATTATAAATATTCCTTTAATATAAATGTGCAAGATGGGTTGGAATTTCCAAAATTGTTATTCTGATCTAGTATGAACGATTCGTTTTTCGCAAAAAATCTTTTTTACAGCCAAATGTTCCTGCAATGTTGAATGTATGAGAGTGGAATTAATGTCCAAGTGTGCCTTAATCTGACAATATAATACATCATGATTTTGCAATATAAGTTATTTTGAGTTAGCTTAGTTTAATAATATAAATTATTATAAGATGTATATTCTGTCAAGAAAGTACCGGGAATTATCGATTTAAATCTGGCGGGGCAATGAGGCAGGTAAAAATTTTTTTTCCTAGGTTGGTACCACTGTCCTTAATTACTATGCCAAGCTTGAGCGGGATCTGTCTATTAGTGCGTTTGCAACAGCTGATTAAGTCAGTCGATGTCAGAGTGCGTGCCGATTTTTACTATGGGTGATTACGTTGAGCAAAGAATTTGTTTAAAGTTTTGTCTTGCAAATGAATTTTCGTGTGCCGATGCATTGAAAATGTTGCAAAAGGCCTTTGGTGATAATGCTCTATCGAAAACTCGTGCATATCAGTGGTAAAGAGCCTTCAAGGACGGTTGTGAAGTGGTCGAAGACTTGCCTCGTTCCGGACGCCCATCGACGGCTTCGATCGAAGATAACGTCGATAAAATTAAGGAAAGGGTGCTGGAAAACCGTCGTACCAGCTTGAGAGAGATAGCACATGATCTTAAGATATCCCACAAGTCCGCACGTACGATTTTGATTGATATTTTGGGCATGAGAAAGGTGGCCGCACGACTCGTACCGAAAGACCTGAATTTTCTTCAAAAACGTCATCGCGAACAGGTTGCTTCAGACATGCTGGATCGCTGTAATTCCGATTCTACATTCATGGAACGCATTATAACTGGTGATGAGACCTGGGTCTACGAGTACGATATGCAAACAAGCCAGCAATCATCGGAATGGGTGGCAAAAAATGAGCCGAAACCGAAAAAACCACGCCAAAGCCGCTCGAAAATGAAGGTGATGCTCATTGTTTTCTTCGATATCCGTGGCGTTGTGCACTACGAATTCGTTCCAGAGGTTCAGACGGTAAACAAGGAGTATTACCTACGCGTTATGAAACGTTTGCGTGAGCGTATCCGTAAGCAGCGGCCAATTTTGTGGGCGAACAACTCCTGGATTTTGCATGACGATAACGCGCCTTCTCACTGAGCTACGATTGTGACTGACTTTCTCGCCAAAAACTCAACAAACGTGCTTCAGCAACCACCGTATTCGCCGGATTTGGCTCCCTGCGACTTTTTCCTCTTCCCAAAACTAAAATTGCCCCTTCGTGGCACCCGTTTTGAGTCGATTGAAGCCATAAAACAAAATTCGGCGCGAGAGCTAAAGTCTATCCCGGAAAGCGCCCATAAAAAATGTTTCAATAATTGGAAGTGCCGTTGGCATAGATGTATTGGAGCAAATGGGGCCTATTTTGAAGGCGACCCAATAAATTTTGACGATTAAATGTAAAAATGTTGTTTTAATTGTAAATTCCCGGTATTTTCTTGACAGAGTAGTATATCTTGAATTGGGTTCAGATATGAGATATGAACTAGGAAGGCAACTGTTTAAAATTGAATGCTGTGAATTATGGGATATATGTAAACACATTCAAGTTCTTGGACTTTCCATGAAACTCCGTGCTTTGGGAAAAAGACTTGTTCTCAATTTTATTAAAGGAGGCAACCTAACAATGAAAATTTAAAGAGAAACTGTGAATGAAACTTCAATTTATATTCTTCAACTACATTATAATTGATTTCCAATCAACTGAAATCTAAAAATAAGTATAAGGTGGACCGGAAAGTAATGACGCTTTTTTAAATTAAATTCAAACGAATAAATTATCAACAAATTTTTATTTTTAATCAATAATGTAATCACCTCCACAACCTTTTTCCATCTAGTGTGCAAATTTTCAATGCTGGCCGATAAAAATCAATTGGTTTTTGAGTAAAATATCTCAAGATGGCATTTTGGACATCATCCAGATTTTCACATTTATTGCCACTAAGAAAATGTAGCGATTTGAATAAATGGAGATCCAAGGATGCGATATCAGACAAGTATAGTGGGTAAGGCAGTACCTCCCACCCCAATTCATTGATTTTTTCCAAGGTTCGTCTTTCACAGTGCGATCTTGCATTGTCGTGTTGACAATCACTGGATACTTTTCGATTCAATTATTCACAATAAAGATCTGCATTAACAGTTTGTCCAGGTTTCAGCACTTCAAAATGAACAATTCCAAGTATACTTCACCAAAAACACAGAAACACCTTTTTGGGATGTAAACCGGGCTTCGCAGCACTTTGTGGTGATTAATTTGGAGAGAGCCACTGCCATTTTGTTTTCGATTATCAAATAGCAGCCATTTTTCCCCAGTGATCAAAAAACGGATCTGTATGGGGCCGCTGAAGTAATATGTTGCATGTGATGTATTAGTTGGCTTTGTTCTCTTGGGACAGATTATGGGGACCCAAACACCTGCTCTACTTAATTTTCCAATCTTCTGAAAATTTTCTTGGATGGTCGACCAAGGTTGGTTGAGGGCGTTTCAGAGTTCCTCGATTGTCTGACATGGATTTGCTTCCACTTCTGCACTTAGCCTTATGTCATTGTCTAATATTTATTTATTTATTTATTTATTTATTTATTTCTCAAACAGATTATAACAATCTTTTTACATGAGAATAACAGTGATAGCAATCATATTTTGCATGTCGAGGTAAGTCATGAACATTAACTTAATAAATAAACCAAGCAAATACATATTCCCTAAGGAGATCATTCAAATCTATATTGTGCATTTAGACATCTAAAAAACTGCTTGGGTTTGAGGGCAAAGCTGGTATTGGGCAAATTTAAGAAATCATTCGTTATTTTTAGCATTGTAATTACGGATGAACAATGCATCAGAGTGGTTGTACGAGGTATCTCAAAGAACTGCTTGAGTCTAGTATGTCGTGCGGGAATCCTCAATTTCATTAAATCCTTTATGTGCGGAGCGTCACAATACCGATTAAAAATTTTGTAGCAGAATTTCACGTTATCCCTGAGTCTCCTGTTCTCAAGAGATATTATTTGAAACTCCTTTCTGAGATCAGTTGATCGAACGATATTGTAATCAGGATAAACGCTATGTTTTCTCAAATAAAGGAATCTCAAAAATCTGTTCTGAACTTTTTCCAAGGTTTTTTTATACACGAGGGGTGCCGGATGCCACACCACTGAGCAATATTCAAGCTGGGGTCGGACCAAGGCATTGTATAACAATATAATGGTTTTTATCTCTTTGAAGTTCTTACAATGCCTCAACACGAATCCCAACTTTCCTAGGGCCTTAGCTGCTATGGTCTCAATATGTGCTTTGAACGAGAGTTTGAAGTTGTACTCCACACCTAAATCCCTCACCTCCTCAGCTCTAACTAACACTGTGCCATCCATGTGATATCCAAACTTCAGTATTGTGTCTTTTCTGGAGCAAGACAGTACAACACATTTCGCATTATTAAAGGGCAAATCATTCCTCACACTCCACTGTTGAATGGCATTTATATCAGCTTGGACCCTGACGAAATCATGTACATCCTCAATCCTATGGTAAAATTTCAGGTCATCAGCAAAGAGTAGACATTTACAGAACCTCAGACACTGTGGCAAATCATTAATAAAAATCAAAAACAGTAAAGGGCCCAAGTTTGAGCCCTGAGGCACTCCCGAATTTGCATGAAACTTCCCTGAACAATTACCACCGTATTTCACCCTGAATTTTCTGCCTTGTAGATAAGATGCGAAAAATCTAATAACGCTAACACCTGCTCCATATTCACCGATCTTGTTGAGCAGGATGTCGTGATTGACACTATCAAATGCCTTTCGGAAGTCCGTATATATTATATCGGCTTGGGACTTTTCCATAATACTGGAAACATCATGACAGAACTCCAGTAGGTTTGTCGCCGTAGATTTTTTTGGTGTAAAACCGTGCTGTTCAAGGCATATTTTGTCCTGAACACCCATCCATAACTTCGCGTAGACGACTTGTTCAAACAATTTGGCAACTGCGCATAGAACTGAGACAGGTCGGTAATTCTTTATTTCTATTTTCTTTCCAGATTTATGGATGGGTGTCACTAAAACCTCTTTCCATAAGGTCGGGAATGTATTTGTCTTCAATGCCAAATTAAAAATGTAAAGTAAAGGCTTCTGAAGCCACTCAGCACATCCCTTTATAATATAAGGCGGAACTCCGTCAATACCTGCTGATTTTTTGGCTTTTAACTTTTTCACTGCCATAAAAAAGTCCGCCGCAGTTATCTCCGACATGGAAAAACTAGGCATTCCATTCACGAATAGGTCAGTACGATAAGTTGCAACGTCCGTCTTAAAAACTGATTCAAAATATTCACCAAAACACTGTGGAATCTCTGATTTTGGGATGCTCCTACCGTCCAGTTCAAACTGTGAAACAGAAGAACAATTACTGCTGTTATTTTTAGTAAATCCCCAGAATGTCCTACTGTCTCCCTGTATAGAGTTCTCAACATTTTTTACATAATCTAAATAACACAATTTCATTAATTTTTTTAGAATAATTCTTTCACATTTGTACATATGCATATGGTGCAACGATAGATTTTTTAATTTTTGCAGGTGGTTTTTCCTTTTTATTGATCGAATCACCTCATCGGTGTACCACACCGGGAATCTTGATATCTTTTTATTTGAACATGGAACCACCAGATCTAGTACCATATAGAGCTGACCATAAAAGAAATCCAGTGCATCGTTAACATCCCCATATTCGAACAGTGTATTCCAGTTTATATCTCTGATTCTACAACTCATTTCAAAGAAGTTACATTTCCTGAAATTATAATACCCACCACCACCCACCGTTCTATCAGCATCACCTAGGTCACAACCACCTTTTAAATCCATATCAAAGACTAAAGCGGGGTGATGCATGTCCTCTGGTAACAAAGGAAAATCTGGTCTAGATACCGTTAGTGTGTGTAATCCATCCCCGGGAACCAGAATCAAATCTAATTTGCGACCATTCACATTACAGACGTTATTGATTTGTTCTAGCATTGTTATGTTCATGTGGTCTAAAAAGTTTTTATGCTTCTCATTTAGCCCACCATACGCTGTCAAGTCACTAGGCAAATCAGGTAAATTGAAATCCCCCAATATTATAATATTCGTATTTCTTTCCAGTATACTCTGAATATGAAGGAAGAAATCATTGTAACTGTCATCGCCCGAGTTGGGCGGAAAGTATACGGACACAATAGCTAGGTTCCCCTTTTTCACCTTAATGCTTATTTTGACTAATTCATACCTATCAGCCTTAGTATTCACTTCCATAACTCTAAACCCATTCTTAACGGCTATTAACACACCTCCACCTCTTACCTTGTTTGTCTTTCTCATATCTCTGTCTGATCTATAAACTTGATATTTTTTCAAATTGAAAACCTCCGAATCAAACACTCCGTCATACAACCACGTTTCTGTTCCGACAATTATATCATAATCTTCCTCTTCAGTACTTAGCTTTAAATCATTGAGCTTTGTCCTCAACCCTCTGAAATTTTGATAATAACACTTAATAAGTCCCCCTTCCATTATATAAATCCAAACTCAAGGAATAAAATTATAAAACAAAAATGTATTAATGTTCAAATCCAATCTAATAAACAAAAAAGAATTATAAAAAGAAATAGTAAGCATCTTGGCCCCGCCCATTGAATACCCATAAATACAAAATGTTATTCCTATAATATATCACCAAAACTCTGGATTTTCTTTCTCTGACCTCCAATATTTGCGAAAACCTCACCATTAAAACTCCACACATTCCTTGCAGAATACTTCTTCTCGGCCATCCGAAGCAGTTCCAACCTGGATTTTATTGTTAGTCTTCCTGATCAATAGGAGTCAGAGAGATTAAAATTACAGGATCTGAATTTAGAGAACCATCTTTAGTATTTACGAACGTCTAATGCACTTGGATAAACATCGCAAATGTTTTTGGTTGCAACTGTTGCATTACTACTCTGGCTAAACTCAAAAAGCATACAATGCAATAGCAGATATGCTATTCTTGTATTTGGCTGGGCCATTTCACCCCAAATTAAAAAAAAAGTCTTCTATTTATTTCTTTAGAAGTGGACAAGTCACAATAACCTTAAAATGTCTTTGACACGACTTCGAAGTAACATTATTGTTTAAGGCTAGTTTCCAATTAATATGAATGAATGAAAATAGATAAGCCATTGAAACGATAAGACTTCTGTTAATATACATCATAATTAGCTACTGAAAGGTACCATTATTATGCCTAGCAACATTCTTTTTGAAATGAACTTTTAATACATATTAGAAAAATACGCGAGTTACTGCATACCAGATACCCATAAAATTTTATTTAATTGGCAGTACCATTTGCAGATTATGTTCTCTCTAAGTTCTTCAGATTCATTCACGAAGTACAACTTTATGTAGTCATACATAATTTATTATAGGAACCAACCTAAAAAACAGGCAACAAATACTACAGAAATCAAGAAACAGGGCAACATTCACCGTCTAAAAGAGAGGCCCGATACCGATGATGAAAACAATACATGGAATGGTAATTCTACTCAACAGATGTAATGGACTGTCATATGTGCATTTGAAGCAGGAAAAAATTAATTTTATATAATATATATACTGAATAAGTTCAATATTAAATTATGCATTTTATCTATTGGGTGATTTATATCATTTTTTGTTTCACAGTTACATTTTAATAGCACATTAAACTTTGTGATTTTTTTGTTGAATATATGTTATATGAGAATTATTGTTTCATTTAGTACTATCTTTACTTTAAGTGGAATGTATCCTAGTATTATAAAGAGAGCGGATGTTTATTTACGGAAGGTAAACTTCGAAATTGCTGCATCGATTTGATAAAATCTTTCACAATTTTCACAAATTAACGTAGTCTATATATTATCTTAATATATACAAATCAGAAGTTATGACAATATTTGTTCAATAGCCGGAACTAGCTGTTAGTAATAGGATTGGGGGAAAAAAATCCGTTATTTCTATATGAAATTCAAGACATTAACATGCTTCGGATTGTCTGATTTGGGTCCAATATGCACCGTTTTTTTTCTATGGTTTGTTACCATTTTAAAGGTATTTTCATAATGCCCCTCTCATAAAAGTCTTGGAGAAAAACTCTAGTAATCGATTTTCACAATCTTCTCTTGATGCCAATTTCTTATCACTCCGGGAGTTTTGCAATGCGGAAAAAAGATGGTAATCGCTTGGTGCCAGGTTCATACTACATGGTGGATGGATTAAAACTTCCCAACCAAGATCCTGGAGTTTCTTACTTGTCACTACAGATGAGTGTGGCCTGGAGTTGTCCTGATGGAACACGACACCTCTTCTGTTGATCAATTGTGGCCGTTTCTGGTCAATCGCTAGCTTTAAACAGTCCATTTTTTGACAGTAGAGATACGAATTTAGTGTTCGGCCATATGGAAGCAACTCACAATAAATGATTCTTGGCAGTTGAAAATTTGATTCATCAAATTTTTTGGTTTTAATTGGTGTGGCACCCAAATATCGAGCTTCTTTTTGAGTCCAGCTGTAAAATGTACCGAATTTGCCCTTTGTTGGCTTCCATGTTTAACACCCTGTAATTCACAACTGAATGGACCAAGCAAAAGAATTTTTTTAGTGTGAAATATCACCTTGGCAATGAGTATGATTCTGAAATTGTTTGATTGATACTTTACGAGATATCAATCACTACACCTATCTACCAAAAAAGTAATGGATTTCTTTTTCCCAAACCTATTATGTATACAGGATTGCTCACTTTATGGAAGGTAAGACATTTATAGAGAATGAGATATACGATTCTCTAGAAAATTTTATTTTCTAGGTAATTATTTTTGTTCTATTAGTCTTAAATAATTTCAATATTATGGCTAATATTGAAAAGTAGTAACAACTTTGATTTTTTAAACGAGGCTATTGTTTTTTATCATGATTAACTAGTCAGATTTTCAAAAGAAAAGAAAGTTTCTTTCTATAAATACTTTGGCACATTTTGTATTCGGTTGCTGTGAAGTCTTTTTTTAGTCCATCAATAATGAAACACCCGCTCGTTCATTAACGAAAGTTTGGTTCGGAAAGAACCTAGCTGTTTAAATTAACTTCTAATGAATATGTATGTGTTTTAGGTTGGTTTTTACTAATGTCAATGAAATCCTCAGGCACAAGTCTGTAGGTATTTGGGTTGTTTCTTTACATTGGAGTTGTAAACAAAATAATCTGTTTAGAACTTATGAATAAATATTATTTATTTATTATTATAATTTTCATTCATCATTTAGCTGATGAAAGATCAAATATACAGATGCTCTTAAAACTGAATATTTTTTGAAATGTAGAACCCATTAAAATGAATAACTTTACCAAAAATTGCCTTTATAAAAGTAAACTGGCAGACCTAAAAAAACGTGCTCCTATAATGGTCCTGATTTAACCTGACGCAATGATGGACAAGTAAGACAAATAGTTTTCAAGTTAATTCTACATAATATTTTGAAGTGGAAGAAGGAAAAAAGCCAACCATATCATTTAACAAAAACCTTTGTTAAATCATTACAACATGATTGATCCTACAAAACTGAAAATTTTAGAACAAAATTCTATTCTTTACATATGATTGCATGTATAACATAGTAATAATTGATAATAGCATACATGCTATATATTTTTCATTTTCACAATTTTAACCATTTTGATTAAAATTGTCGAGAAGATTTTAATTTTATTCATTTTAAATCTGCTAAGTCTGCTGATATAAATTTTATTGGTTTTTTAGGAAAAGTAGTTGTCAGGATAAAAAAGGATTAAACAACCCGCACAAAGCCAGTCTAGATGTATATTCATTTTATTACTGAAATAACATAAGCATCAAATCGATAAAAAACCTTATTATGAAGTATCTGCAAGAAAAAAGGTTTTTAAGATGGTTCATTAAGATGTATTGAATTTCCTGTTAAAAAAATATTGAACTTTAAATAATACCAAAATATAATAAAATGAATATATCAATTACAAAAATCTCTTATTGAAAGAGCATGTAATAATACAGCATGATGCACCAAAATATTTTGTGAAAACAAACACATTAATTTCACTAAGCTGCAATGTTACTACCTAACTGATACATTTCATATGCGAAATTTTCTCTATGGTAAGGATCTTTTTCTACACCTATATATTCTATTTCAAGTGCGAATGGTCCATTCACTTTATCTGCCAGCGTGATTGAAAAACTTGATATTTGGTGTAATAAAATTCGAGATTGTTTATCTTGAATACGTCCTCTAGATGAGAGGAAGAACTTTGAAAATGGTATCTGAAATAAAAATTTTTATTTAATATAAAAGACAACTTATAATTATCTTACTCTAACTATTTGCCAATAGGGCCCACCCCTTGTGTATAGTGGATAATGAAAAACATCATTCCATGTAATGTCAAAGTATCCCTTGTTTCCTAGATTTACAAAATATGATCTACCATCACCTCTTACTTTCATATTCAAAACATTATAACTAGTCCAATCTAAAAATGTTTCTCGTTTGAAAGATTTCTAAAAATATAAACACAGTTCAGTTCATGTTGTAGCCATTTTAATTCTTACTCACTCTAAATGTTTTTGTTTTCATATTACAATAGCCTGCTCTAGCAATCTTTCCATCTTTAGGGGGTGTTTTACATAGTTCACCAGAGAATAACCCATTACCATCTTTTGTAAGCGTTAATTCACATTTACTGAAACCTTCATTGTGATCGCTATCTGAACTTATCACCCAATTTTCTAAACAACTTTCTTTTCCAAATTGCCATATAATATCAATTTCCCCTGGACGTGTAATTATAGGTGTATTCAACCAAAAAAAATCCTCGTACAACTCTTTTTTAAATAGTGCGAATTCCTTTTTCAATTCCTTGAATCCTTCAGGTATTCTTTTTGTGATTGGAGGAAGTTTTTCTTTGCCCCCATATCCTGTTTTTTCATCTCTTACCCAAAAGTCACATAATTTGGGAGAAATATGGAAATTTCTTTTTCCCGCAATAAAGTGTCTAAATGATTTCCAGGTCTGATACGGAAGAGACATTGTATTCATCCAATTCAATTCAAAATTGTTGGATAATCATATAAACATAACCTAAATTGTAAAGACACACCAATGAATTGTCATAATCAGCTGTTAATATCAAACAAACAAAAATTAATAAAAACCATAGATAAAAACCTTTAAAAATTACTACCACAGTTAACAACTACCAGATATAGGAGGTATTTGTTTCTATTTCCTCAGTTTGTTGTCGGAACGTTACAGGATAAAAGCTAGATTTTTTAAGTGGGAAAATACCGATCTTTTTTTTATTTTTCCGAATATGAAAGATTTTTTTTAGGGTATATAGATTTCAAAAATTGAATATAAAAATTCCGTCTTTCCATCGTACGCCAGCCTGAGTTTTTCTTCGAAAATATTGGATAGAATTCGTGAAACTGGGTACAAAATTCAGGCATCGTCCAGTAATGATTCTGTAAGGGTTTCATCCAAATTAATTGATACTAAGAATTGAAAGGTAAAGAATGCAATTATGAAAAATTAGGCTACTCACATAGATTTTGTTACTGAGAACACAAATTAATACTAGGTTTTACATTGTCTTGTCTCGTTACATGTAATTATTGGACACAAATGGGCTTAACCGAAGGTTATGTACCCAAAGTTTTACAAAAAGTCAAAATTAGGGTAAGGAATGAAGAAGGATTCTGTGCACCAAAAATTTGCTGACCAAAATTAGGTTAGGTGTCTCAACTTGAGAGGACGTAGTGTTTATCTGTTTATTGTTTACTAGGTAGTGAAGTCTATTCAAACAAAATGCCTCTAATTATTTTGACAGGAATTCCATGTAGTGGAAAAACTACTAGGTGTAATGAGCTAAAGAATTTTTTTCTAGAAAAAAGTAAAGAAGTGGTTATCGTCAGTGAAGCTGAAGTACTCGGAAGATCCGGATTTGACAAAAACACGGTGTATTTGGGTTGAGTTAATATGTTTGCTTAAAAAATTTATATAGCATTCCTAACTATTGTTATATTTTTAGATTCTAATAGTGAAAAGCACATTCGTGGGTTACTTAAATCTGAAGTTATGAGACATGTCACATCTGCAAACGTAGTTATATTAGATGGACTGAATTATATTAAAGGTAAGAATAGTTTGAAATGTTACAATTTTGATATTCTAATTTCTAATTCAGGTTTCAGGTATGAATTATACTGCGGTACTAAATCAAATAAATCAACTCAATGCACTGTTCATCTAGAAATAAACCGAGAAGAATCTTGGAAGTTCAATGAAAATAGGGATCTTGCAGGGGAGAAATATAGTAGAGAAGTATATGATGCACTTGTTATGAGGTACGAAGAACCTGATGGAAGAAACAGATGGGATGCCCCCTTATTCATTATTTTTCCTGATCAGGAATTAGACAAAGAAAAAATTTATTCAACCTTATTTGATAAAGTTGCACCTAAGCCTAATAAATCCACCCAAAATGTAAGTATTCTTGGTGTTATATGATTAAGCTATTTTATCATGATTTTACAAATTGCAGCCACCATTGAGTTCTACAAATTTCTTGTATGATCTGGATCAAGCAACTAAAAAAATTGTTGCATCTATAATTAAGGTTAAGAAGGAGAATGCAGTTGGAAAAGTGAGGATTCCTGACTTTGAAAATCTATACATAGATGTCAGTAGAGTGTCAATACCAGATCTCTCCAGATTAAGAAGACAATATATTTCATACTCAAAGCTGAACCCACCGAATCCACAAGAAATTTCAGCTTTATTTATACATTATTTGAATACAAGCTTGGCGTGAATCAGTTTTTTTTTAAACCTTTCAATACATGCCTGAATAAAAACTAGGTGGATTTAAGTGCTTAATTTGTTTTTGTTGAAATGTTAGAAAGATAATCAAACTGATTGTTATAAATTATTACTTGAAAGATTATAAAAACATTCAATGTTGAATATTCTTTACGAGAAAGTTATTTCCTTGTTCGTTTAACTTAATGCTATAAGGTTGCCATTATAATAGTGTGAAGAAATTTATTTTATTCAATGAATACACACTGAGCAGGATGTGGCTTCTTCTATATTCTACATTCTACTGGCTGATGGTGTCCAGTGTAACCAAGTTTAAATACAGTGTTAAGTAGGTGACAAAATGGAAGAACAAGTCATAAAAACTCAAAGTGTTTATTGGAGTTTGTCGCTAAAAAATGCCATTAGGGAAAGATATTCAGTAATGGAAATTTGTCAACATCTGTTTGTTCATTCAAAAGATTTTACGGGCATTTTACTTGTTGATTTCAAGAAATTCTAAGTATTAATCTAGAACTTTGTCTTTCGACGTGGATAATTTCATAGTTATTGTTGAAATTATGCCTGAATTCCTTAAGATAATTAGCATACGTCGAAAGTACTGAATCTGATATGTAACTCCTTTGGTGTTCTCGGATTCTTTTCTTGAATGATCTACCCGTCTGGCTAATATATACTAAAGATCTTTAGTATACTCAATGAATCTTGAATATATGCTAAAGATCTTTAGTATATATTCAAGAAAAGAATCTAAGAACTCCAAAGAAGTAACTTCGGAATCCGTACATTTGACAGATGCTAATCATCACAAGGAATGCAGGCATAATTTCAACAATAGCTATGATATTATCCACGTCGAAAGCAAAAGTTCAACATTAAAACTTTTAGAATCGTAGGAAATCAACAGGTACAATGCTCGTAAAATCTTTTTGAATGGACAAACAGATGTTGACAGATCCCCATTACTGAGTTTCTTTCCCTAATGGCATTTTTTAGCGGCGAACTCCAATACATACCCTAAGTTATTATGATTTGTTTTTACCATTATTTTGTCACGTACCTAACTGTATTTAAGCTGTGTTACACTAGACACCATTCATAGTAGAATGTAGATACCTGAAGAAGCGGAACAGTTGTTGTATTAGAAACATTTTTGTGGAAATTAAAATATTTTTTAATTAAAATGAGTTTCCATCAAGTGAATACCGAATCAATCAAACAATTTCAGATTGATCGAATTTTTAAATTGAAAAATATTTCAAATGTGAAACTATTGATTTGATTTTTCCCATTAACAAAGTCAACCGAGCTAGTAAGTTTCAAGTCTTTAGCTCTTTCCGTTTGAAAGTTAGAATATTTAAGCTAGTACTCAACGTTGCCCCGCTCATAAAATATATGTAGTTGTTAAGTTTCTAATCATACGATCCTCACAAAATTTCGCGCGAACGTACGTGTCATTATTATTACACACCTAAATATCAAATTTCATTCCGATGGGATCAGTAGTTTCGAAACTATTGAGAAATTATGAAAAAGTTTTTTCCACTATTTAGCTCTTTCCGTTCGAAAGTTAGCGAGTCTACGGACGGTCGAACAAATTACTTTTGACTCCGGATTCTTCATCAGTGAATATAACATAGTACACCATTTTCGGCTTAAAATTCGAAAATGACGTACATTTGGGCGAAACGATAGTTTCTAAGAAAAAGTACCTTTTTCTTAGAAAGGGACAAGGAATCGCATCCTTCATTTTCCAAAACATTAAAATTTATTTTTATTCTACATTAAATAAAATACAAGTAACATCAAGTTGAAACATTTTCACTACGAATATAGATTTTCATTCAGAAAGTAGCAATATACAGGATGTCCCAACGAAAATTTGACACCCCCCTCCAGAACTCGGAAACGAAGAATTTTCGAAGATTAAGAAAAAACAGGTCAACTTCTGTTTTGAGGGGACGAATTTCCATCATGAGTTTGTTTCGAAAAAACCACCCCCCTGAAGATGTCAACCCTCAACATTTTTTGAATAGGGAAGAGATGTCGAGTGTTAGTTAGTTTGAAAGTTATTTATGTTCTGTACACAATCCAGTTAAAATTTTCAGAATCGGTTCATTATTCACGAAATAATGAAATACTGAACACCGTCAAAAGGTGTAAGAGTTTTGAAGAATCCAAAAATAATTTTCAAGTTCTGTATTAGGAAGAAAGAATTCTTATGACGACATTGTTCCGAAAAAACCACCTGAGGATGGCAACAACCCATACGATTTTTTGAATAGGCCGTGTTGGGGAGATGTTGGACGTGGTTTAGTTGAGAAGTTTTTTTCGTTCTCTAAACATCCCAGTTGAAATTTTAAAATTGTTTCATTTAATGGCAGAACAATTTGAGTTTTTGAATGTTTTTACTTTAAAAGCATTCGATTTTCTTATCTTTCATGATGAGAAAATGTGCGAAACGCATGAAATTCATGAAAATCAATGTATACTATTTTTTTGAAGATTCTTACTCAATTGTGTTCAGTCTTCAGTCTATCATTACTTACAGATCTGGTGTATTTGTATGTATTGGGTTTTTATTTGAGTTACCCTTCTGATAATGTTCAATATCAAATTGCTTAAAAAAATCATCGAGTTTGAATATTTCAACTAGAATGTTTAAAGAACAAAAAAACCTTTTTAACTAAAACACATTCGCCATCTCTTTCATATTAGAAAAAATTGGGGGTTTTTGCTACACTCAGTTGGTTTTTTCGGAACAAAGTCGTCATATGAATTCTTTCTCCCTAATACAGAACTTGAAAATTGTTTTTGCATTCTTCAAAACTCTTAGGTTCTTGAGTTTCGGAGGTTCCACCGTCTGTTCAACATCACCTTTTGAGTATTTCGACATTGGTCAAAAATTTACCCCCACCTCCCTATACCTCATCAGCAGGTATATGTTATACCAGCTATATAATGTCAAACCACATAAAGTCAAAACATCATACCTACACGATAATTTGAACAAATTCCATATTTCGGACAATACGTAATTACGTAATTAATTTGAAATATAACTGAAATTCAGTGATCCAACTAAGATTTCTCAGCAGAAACTTTATGATGAATTGAACAAGAAATGTTCCCTCTGTTGAGCCCCTGGTCTACTATGATAATTTTAAGAAACCATTCATTGTATGCCAGGTATCCACCTTGTACAGGTTGTTGAAGAGAGAGTAGTTCTGCTATAATTATTTTTGTATACTCAGTTCAGTGATCTATCATCAAACTGATTTGAAGTTTGTCTGAATTGAGGGATTTTTTAATAATTTACATCAGCTGTTTTTAGTGGATTTAAATTTCGCGCCGTATAATAACAAAAACTTCAAGAGACAACGGAGTGAACTGCGGTTGCAGCCGTTGGCTGGTTAATGGCGCTAGTGTAGTTTCAGTGTGTGACTCAAAATGGCTGCTAGCGACGATGAGCCTATGCACCATTTATATGAAGTTTTCACTACATGTTTCAATAAAATAGCGAATAAGGCACCAGGTGAGTCTTTTTTTAACTTATATCTATCAGTTTTTGCTACCGCCTGTCCAGAAAACAGCCACTTTTTACCCATATCAACCTCGAATCCTAACAGGATTTTAGCGTGCAACTCAAAACATATCAGCTTTCATTGGATTTTACAAGAATTTTATGAGATAAATCCTAGGTGATCCTGTGAAGAAGTCGCCCCCATCAGAATATACGTCTCCGGTATTTTATAACGGTTTATTCATTTAGAAAAGTTGTTTTTAACAAGTCACTTCAACCAGTGTTTTGTCACTTCACTTGTCTTTTGTCAAAGATTTCTGTTGCCCTACAATTTCAGTTAATGTTTGTTTATTTACATTGCACCCTCATTATCTATTACATATTCAGTTTGTACTGATAATATAGGTTCTCATTGGAAATATCGGTCGAATTTAGATAACCGTTGGCACTTTGTTTTCGTTTTGACAAGTTGATATCTTTTCTTCTGTCTTCCTTTTTTAAGAAATTGGGTTGAAAGAAAGTTCTTTTAATTGATTGAAATTGGAGGTGCTCAGTTTCCAGAGAATCTTATCAACTAAAATTTTTCCCCATAGTTGTTTGCATATTCGCGAAATACATCTGACGATTAAACTTCGGAAAATGTTGGAAATATAGTACCCTTAAATACGATTTATTCTAAATTTGCCCTGGGTAGATGTTACCTGAACAATCTTATTTTCTTCTGTGTTGAATTGGTCTAAACCCCGTTTATTTCCCATCAAATTAGAAGATTTAAATTCCTTAGGAATGGTCTATTTGTTGATATTCTGTTTATCAGAATTAAAGTTAAATAGCTTTTCAAACTTGCTATTTTGAATAATGCAAAGGGCGTTAAAAGTCGTTCCGCTGTAAATAGATAGTAAATTGTATTATATTAAACCAAAATCGTCTTATCTTGTTTATGATCTTGGTCATAGACAGGTATATATATATCTCTTTTTGACACCTTGACCGACCACCTGGTCGGTTATGATCTCAAAAAAATTGTTTGCATCACGTATTTAGGCACTTGTAAATTTCTCTATTTGTTGTATTCATTTTACTAGTTGTAAATCTTCCAAGTTGTGCAGTTCCCGATTTTGTTCAAGCTGAAGTTACATGGATATTATTAATTTTAGTGTGATAAGTCTACCTAAAATCATCTAGAGTATTTTGAGAATCCATAAATGGAATATCGAAATCACTTTTTGCATTTACCAGAGCTCTTGGATATAATAAAAGGTACAGTTGAAATTGTTATTAATGTTTGAGTTTATTTCGCTGTGTATTTTTTCATATGAAGTGATGAAATTTAAAAAAATAATAATTTTTCATAAAAATCTTGTAACAATAAGTGCCATTCTATTCGATTATCTATGAAATTGAACGTTTTTTTAATATTCCCTCGATTACATTGATTTTTTTTTTTTGAGAAATAATAAATTGTGTTTAAAGTGTATTCTCTGAATACATTTTTAGGTTGTGCTAAATGTAAGTTAAATAAAAAGTAACGGGATATTTGAAAAAATCGTATGTGTAAATGCAATATTTATATTACACTATCATACGTAACATTTTCTTTATTTACTGCCTAATGATGACTAGTAAGTTTGAATTTCGATTTAGGAAAAAAGTAGAAGATGAAAAGCTCTTATGATATATAAAATTTGGAGATTATTTAAGTATAGGTATATTAAATATAAATAAGATATAATTTCACTTTATTCCTCTATCATTTTCATTTTTTGAATATTATTTATTATTTGTATATATTTAAGAATCTGAACAAAGAAACTCCAATTATAGAGTTTCATAAAGGTTAAATTGTAACTCCAAAATAAAATAAAATTTATGAAAAATAAGGAATAGAGCGAATAAGAAGAAGGGATACATTACATTAGTAGTTTAAAAAGATAAAAATATAAAATTGAACCTAGGTATATGAAGGAAATAGGATTAAATAAAAAACAATAGATGTATTTATAACAACAAAATGTAAATACAATAGCAAGCAAGAAAGAGCTACAAAATTGATCTAGCCTTAAGGTATATGAAGGTTATCATATATTTCACAGGAATTTAAATCGTTTGTATTTGAACCAATTTATCATTAATTCTGAATATGTGAAACAAACAGTATTGTTTTTTAAATTTGTCACATCTGTCAACGATGATCTTCGAGCCTTCGGAAAATAAAATTCTCAAACCGAAAGTGTGGAATTTATTGGAAAATATTCACGAAAATTTTCGAAATTCTTTTTATCGTAATTCCCAAAGATGTGACAACGTCGACATATTTTGGAAGTTTTTCCAACAAGATGTAAGATTCGATGAAAAATTCTCCATAACGTATGGAGCTATGAACCTAATCTAACCTAACCTAGTTGTTTGAGATCATTTACGGCTCAAAATTTGAGACATTTGGGTAAAATGATAGCCCACTTCCCTATAACAAGCGCGCGAAGGCTTCAACAAACTTTTGAAAGATTTCAACGACTCTTTGAGGTTTTGAAGCAGCATCTATTCTGTCTCAATTCCAGGTAGATTGCTCGAAAATTGCGACCTGTAGCGTGTTCACAACGGGAATGTTGTAAAGAATTGTTACCTCATTTTCGCAAATTTCAGATGACTACGGTATTTTAAATTTGAACTTGATATCTTTAAAATTCCTATCTGACTTTTTCAAAAAACAATGGTGAAAAGCAGTGACGTGAAGTCAGCAGGTTTTGCTCTCTAGTATCACCCTAATTATTTTTTTAGTTTTCCAATTATACGATCCTCACGAAATTTCGTAGAACTCTTGTCGTTATTTTACATGTAAATCCCAAATTCAATCCCGATCGTTGGACTGTTTCAGTAGTTTCTTATGTTGCTCCGCTTTCTTTGCTTATAATCTTAATCATACTATCCTCATAAAATTTTGCAGGAACACGTGCGTTATCACTATCCTTCTAAACACCAAGTTTCAGATAAATCGGATTTGAAGTTGGGAAAATATTAATTAAAACAAGAAAAAATTTCTAATGTGAATAACTGCGAAACCAATAACAAACTCCACCGAGATATTCAGGCTTCAAATCTACCCCGACAATTTCAAGTCCCCATCCTTTTTTCCATTTTACTTCTATATACGTAATTTCAGATTGATCGAATCTGTATTTTCGGAAATATCGGGAAAAATATGAACAATGTTCATACGTGAATAACTGCGGAACTGTTGATCCGCTTTTGTCAGTTAACGAACTTAGTCGAGATATTCAAACCCCAAACTTTGAAAGTTTCAAGACCCTTTATGTTCGAAAATTAGCGTGTCGGCCGGGTAGAGTTTGGTTTTGGATTCTTCGTAAGTGATTTCAACCTAGTCGTTTAAGATGATTTTCGGTTCAAAATTAGAAAGTAACAGGCATTTGGGCGAAACGATAGTACTTTGTTCCCTGGAACTAGTGCGCAAAAAAGCTTAAAAAATACAGATTCCTATGTACGCACAATTTCTTTTACGAATCTATGCTCTTTGACATGGATATATACATATATAAGGTTATTTGAAAAGTAATATCGTTTTTTCCCGACAGAAGATTCAATTGTATTTTTTCGAACCCAGCTTCACACTTAAGCCGTATAGTCACTATATGTTTTAAGAGCTGATATAGCAATGCTTGAGTGTGAAAAAGTTCAATTAATTCTACGCAGTAGTTTTTGGTTGGGACGCTTTTAAATATGAAGAGCAATAAGCAGCATTTTCGTTATATTTTACTTTTTTACTATAGAAAAGGTATAAATGCTGTTCAAGCCAGAGATAAATTAACCGATGTGTTGACAGTACTCCAGTGCCAGAACTGGTTTGCAAAATTTCGATCCGGCAATTTTGATGTCGAAGATGCACCACGTTCCGGACCGCAGGTTGAAGCTGATAAAGACACTATAAAGGCATTAGTTGATGTAAATCGGCGAATAACAACACGTGAGATCGGTGAGGGGTTAAATATATAGAATTCGACCGTTTATGACGACTTTAAAGCCCTGGGTTTAAGCTCGATTTATGGGTTCCCCATGTTCTCACGGAGAGAAATTTGTGTCGTCGCGTTGACGTCTGTAATTCGCTTCTCAAACGTCACGAAAAAGATCCAGTTTTGAAGCGCATCATTACTGGGGACGAAAGATGGGTTGTATGTCATTTGAATTTAGATATCTAATTTGAAATTGGAGAAGAAATTGTTGAAAAGATCTGTTATTTACCAATCTTCATAATACTGTACCAAATTATTCATAAAATAATAGGTCAATTTTCTAGAATTAGTTTCAAGCCAAGAAATAGTGTAAATTTTGTAAAATCAGTGAAAGCATAATTTTTTCAAAGCTGGTAAGCTCATGTTTTTAAGATACAAATGGCGTTTTGGAGGCAAGACCAGAAACAAATTTTGTCTCCTTTAAATATTTATTTATTCATTTTAGGGACTTTCGTATATCTTTTGGTTTATTTAATCCATTTGACATTGTATATTGAGTTTAGATTATATACGTCTATTAAATATAAGCGGTGCTTGTTTTAGACATTAATTTAATTCTAAAAGTTTTTTGAATAAAATTTTTTAAATTAAAATTGTAGAAGATAAACATATATTAATTTGTTTTAATATTCAAATTTTTTTAAAAAAAGCTGGTAAGCTTTGGAATTCAGTTTTTCGAGAAAACTATAAAAGACGGAGCAGAGGAAATGTCATTCAGTATGAAATACTCTATAGCACATACACGTCGCTGTGATTAAATATTTTCTCCCTTCAATAATCCAGTTCCAAAAACTAAAAAGAAATCAACATTATTATTGTGAATGGAAATGTGATAAAAAAATACGTTACCTGAGTGTTTTAAATGGAAATTTCCCACATATAAATCGATTATAGAATAATCTGAATCCAAAAGAAGAAATCGATGTAGTGGGCTGGGAAATCAGAAAATTCTAGAAACATTCTCCAAGAACCAGAACAAATTCCTGAAATAGAGCAAAGCCAACATAAAAGGAACATTTTTATTGGATGAAAAAACGTACCACAGGTAGAAATAAGTTAATTTCTGTAAAGCCTTTGAATTTAATTTCAATGCAAATAATTTCTTCTTTACGTTAGAATTACGACATTTAGAATTAAGGTTAGTAGGTTAGAACATAGAACTTAGATATTTAGATTAGTTTAGTAGTCACCGATTTATATTTCATATTACTTTGATTAAATATATATTTTAAAAACTAACTTATTAAAATTCAAATTGAACTCCCTCCCTAATAAAACAAATCAAAATAATAATATTTAAAATTATATTACAACCAGATATAAGGATGATCTAACTAGTATTCATACTCAAGTCATATATAAAAGTATAATAAAAGTCCGTGACAATTAAATTTAAACTTTTCTAATTAATTTTGCTAATTATAATAATAATAAAGATCATATATTAAAACTGAATAAAATTCATAACAGTTGGCTGCCAAAACATGGAATTGCTAACTATAATAATAAATAATTAATACTAATTCAAAAATTTAATTAATAATAAAAAAAAAATTCATTTAATAAATTCATATCAAAATGGCGCCCAACACGGGGCAGCAAAAAGTAAAAGTAAATTAAAAATCATTTATTAAATTCATAACAATATATTTGATATTAGGAGCTTCACCGTGGTCATACATTAATTAATATTTGTGTGACATTTTACGCTTATTATAATAGAAATTCATTCAGTAACTTATCCAGCTTTCGGTGTGGGTGCTTCAATCAGCACGTCAACTTTACAGGTGTCACAGAAGTCAACGTCAAGCCGGAAGCGGGCGATAGGCATATTTAGGTATATTTAAAATTATATTCATTTCAGAAGCGTCGACAAAATCTTCACCCTGTAATGATTCGACAGGCCTAATCTGTCCATCTCACACGTTAGTGAAAGTGGCGTCACTATCTGTCTGTCTTACACTTCGCAGAATTACTCTCTCCGTGTTATTCAAACTAAAACCACCTTACAGTTACGGCTTTCGAAGAAAGCCTTGGGTACAAAAAACAAAAGAAACCAGCTAAATTAATAGCAAGTGTTATACCATTTTGAAATCCCTATTAAATGTGCAAACTTTTTAAGTAACTTGTAAAGCTACAATTTTTTTCAGTACTGACAGTTGAAATTGGGCTAAATATTAATTTTTAATACTTGGGCAAAAAGTACCATTTTCTTCCAAGCTGGGGACAATTGACTTAAAATATTAGACAACAATGTACAGAAAGAAGCATTATTCAGAATTACATAATAGAAATGAAACTGAAAATAAAATGAAGATTTCTAGTAACGGATGTTTAAACACCATCACAAAATGATGATTTAATCGATTTTTTTGAAATGCCTATAATTTTAAACACACGTTACTTGGATTAAAAAAAAATATTTCTCTTATAAATATTTGACTTGGTCTGTCACCCGCTTCCTGCCTGACGTCGATTTCTGGGACATTGCTTAGCAAATTATACGGGTGTCCCAACGAAAATTTGATCCCCCCAGAACTCGGAAACTAAGAATTTTCGAAGATTTAAAAAAATAGGTCAACTTCTGTTTTGAGGGGGACGAATTTCCATCATGAGTTTGTTCCGAAAGAACCACCCCCATGAAGGTGTCATCAACCCCGAAACATTTTTTGTATAGGGAAGAGATGTCCAGTGTTGGTTAGTTTGAAAGTTATTTATGTTCTGTACACAACCTAGTTAAAATTTTCAAAATCGGTTAATTATTCACGAAATAATGTAATATTAAACTTACCGTCAAAAGGTGATGTTGAAACGCCCAAACTCAAGAACCATAATTCTTTCTCCCTGATACAGAACTTGAAAATTATATTTGGATTTTTCTCTTTGGTTCTTGAGCTTGGGCGGTCTCTTCAACATCACATTTTGACGTTAAGTTCAATATTACATTATTTCGTGAATAATGAACCGATTTTGAAAATTTTAACTGGGTTATGTACAGAACATAAATAGCTTTCAAACTAACCAACACTCGACATCTCTTTCTTATTAAAAAATGTTGGGGGTTGATGCCACCTTCATGGGGGCGTTTTTTTCGGTACAAACTCATGATGGAAATTCGTCCCGCTCAAAACAGAAGTTGACCTGTTTTTTTAAAAGCTTCAAAAATTCTTCGTTTCAGAGTTCTGGGGGGGGTCAAATTTTCGTTGGGACTCCCTGTTTATGGGTGATAGATGTAAAATTTGATAAACATAGACTATGTAGCTGACGCTTTGTCGCTTTTTATATCTAGGAATGGTCAAAGATATAAAATTTGGTAATAAATATTGCTTTGTCACACGAAAAAATAAGATTCCAATCGAATTTTGCGGTTTATTGACAAACCTTATTTATTTAATGCAAAGTATCAATGTTGCTGAAATTTTAGACATCTTATTTCATCGACACCTTACTGCGTTATATACAAATTTTCGGATTCATATAAATGTTCATCCATATATTTTAAACTTGATAATTCGTTTTTTCATGCTTTTAGTGCTCTGTTTCAATGTACATTATGCCTAAACATTCCATTAATTCTTTCATATCTGAGTTCTCGACTTGAACTTCTTATTTTTTCTAGAAATATTGCTTAAACAAAACTTCTTTCTGATGGTCGTTGTTTATCCGGAGTCCATGGACGGATTATACTCTTTGAGGAACTTAATCTTCCTATGTGGAATTAAAACCCATTCTGCAAATTTCAAGTCTCTTGAAAGTAATCGTGCTTGCAAACGGACGAACCGGATTTAATTTGAATTGAATTTGTACCTGAATTATTCACCTGTAGGTCCAACGTAATCGTTTAAGACCATTGACATAAACTGTTTAGACGGTTATGTAAAGTAATTTCGAACCTGAAAGTTGTTTAGGAATATTGCAATGCTGAAAAAGTATCGGGAATCTGTCAATGAAATACAAAATATGTTTTGTTCACATAGACGTTTTAAAAGAGACCTACGTTTCCTATTAATTCTAACATTATACCGCTCATTATTCAACTGGTCGAGTGTAAAAACTACCGTGTTGCACGATTTGAGATTTTTCCCTTTTGAAATCGTCGTTAGCATTTAAGTCTCACAATACTATTAATCCTATAATCCCTTGTTTTACTCATAAGTTTCTTACAGTTAGAGCTTCATATCGATATTTTATCAAATAATGTTAGTTATCCATTAACAATAAAAATAATTAACTTTTCCTCCTATGATAATAACGTGTAGAAGAAATTTCTTGTAGAAGGTGGCAAACCACATAAGTTGGTGGACCCAATCACATAAGTTTGTATCCCTCGCATAGACCACGTTGTCAAGAATGGTTCATCTTGCCTTCTACAAATAAGAAGTTTGAGAGCTATTTAGGGTGAATTTGGTTATAATTTAGGGACAAATTGGCTCGTCAATGTGGAATATATCCGAATAATCCGAATTTCCATCCTGATTATCTATTAAAAATAAATAATAAAAATAATTTATTATACGCTGGTTATGTTATGAATTTCAAGAATATTGAATTCCTTACAGCGTTGCCAGCGCAGAACTATCAGATTTGTTTATCCGTATTGCACTCGTCTTTATCCCAACAATCTGAATATTGGTCTCACAACAAATAAGATTTCAACAGAGGGATGTTTCGTCTCCCTAGAATAATGAGTATGGTTATCAACTATTTAAAGAACTAACAAATCCTAAAATTATATTCATTAATAAAATTTCATAAAGAAAATAATCCAATTGGACCAGTAGTATCATTCGTCACATCACCAAGCATAAAATTATCTAAAGTTTTAATTTCTATTATTCAAACCGAAACAAACTTTTTAGCTAAATACGCTATTAAAAATAGCATCCAACTTATAGACAATATTAAATCCGTCCAATTGCCCAAAAATTTTAGATTAATTTCTTTTGATGTACAAAATTCATTTCCTAGTATACCTCCAATTGAAACAATACAAATTGTAAAAAAACTATTAATTAAAAATAATACCAATCCCATCAAAATGAATGATACACTTAAAATTGCCTGGAAATATGTCTTGAACAAAACTACTTTCAATTTAACGGAACCGCCTATATTTCTGACAATGGTTTAATCATGGGAAATCCACTCAGTTCAATTTTAGCTGAAATATTCATGGGCGATCTAGAATCAAAAATACACCTGAATCCGATAAGCAAATATTTCCTTTATTGGTATAGATATGTAGATGACATTTTTTGTTGTTTCAAAGGCACCGACCGACAACTACATATTTTCACGAATTTCATTAATAAATTCCACCCAAAAATCAAATTCACATTCGAAGAAGAAAAGTATCAAAGTATTAATTTTCTTGACCTCACAATAACAAGACTAAATAATTTACATGATTTTAGTATTTTTCACTAACCAACACATACCGACATCACAATACATAAAACTTCAAACCACCCCACCAACCAAAAGATGTCAGCATATAATATTTTTATTCATAGATTATTGAATGTCCCTTTGAATTCAGAAAACTTTTTGAAAGAATTAAATATTATTAAACAAATAGCGTCAAACAACGGTTACAATCCCTTTCTTATAGACAAAATGGTATCCAATAAACAAAAAAAATGGCATTAAATCTCGTGTACCCAATCATAAAAGAGGACAATACACAGAAATATTTTTAGTTATCTTATGTCAATGGATTATCTGAAAATACTGCTAAATATTTCAAAAGTTGTTTCAATTATAACGCGGCTTTTAAGACAATTAATAACCTTAGTACCTACATAAAAAACAATAAAAATCGAACAAATAAAGAAAATAAATCCTGAGTCTACAAGTTGACTTGCAAAGATTGCCCTTTAGTATACATTGGGCAGACTGGTAGATCATTCAAGAAACGTGTCCAAGAACACCAAAGGGGTTATATATCCAATTCTTTACATTCGACATATGCTAATCATCTTAAGGAATTCAGGCATAATTTCAACAATAATAATGAAATTATCCACGTTGAAAGCAAAAGTTCTAGATTAACACGTTTAGAATTTCTTGAAATCAACAGGTATAATGCCCGTAAAATCCTTTTGAACGAACAACATATATTGATAAGTCTCCATTACTGAATATCTTTCCTTAATGGCATTTTTAGCGGCAAACTCCAATAAACATCTAGAGTTTTTATGACATGTGCTTCCATTATTTGGTCACGTACCTAACAATGTATTTAAACTAGGTTACACTGAATACCATCAGACAGTACAATGTAATACCTGAAGAAGCCACATCGTGGTGAAACAATTGTTGTAGTAGTAGAAACATTTTTGTGGAAATAAATTACTGCCTCATATACATTTTTTTAATTAAGTATGGTTATATAAATCAAAATTTATTATATCGTTTTTAAAGTAGGCCTATTCCGAAATAATACATTTATGCCAACGAATAATCCAATCACGAAAACATTTTTAAATGCATTTTCAGGAATTAACTTGACTATTCGCCGCCAATTATTTTTTGTCTTCTATAGACTAAAAACGGGCACCTTTGATGTGGTAATTTGAGTTTTGGAAGAGGAAAAAGTCGGTCGAGGAAATGTGGTGGTTGTTCGATTATTTTTTGGTCAGAAATACCTTTACAATGTAGTGTACGTTATCGCAGTGTTTTCTTCCCACCAATCTAGTCTTTCTTGACGAATTTGTTCTCTTAAACGCCGTATAGCGATCATTCTTTATTCTTATTCATTGTCTCATCTTCTGGCGAGAATCCCGAGTGCACAACACCGCGATGATGGAAAACAAATTTGAACAGCAACTTCACTTTTGATCGACGTGCTTTATTCGTTCCTATAGGTACGTATTTTCGGCTATTCCGCACATGATATTCTATTTGCAATTCAAAATTTAAGACATATGCATATTAGTAAAGGGTCTTTCATTAACAGCGCCCATTTTGTTTTGTAAATAAAACACATTAGTTATTTGAAAATTATTGAAATTTTTATTTCATTATAAAGTACAATGGATACCATTGATTATGGAACATCATTTAAAGGTCCACCACAGAAACGCTGGCAGGAATGAAGTTGAACCCAATTTTCCATGAGTCGCTCACACAAATCAGGTCTTCAATATTGATTTGAAATCGTCTAAATTTGCTGGATGATTGCTGTAACCCAATGACTTGATGTAACTCCAAAGAAAGAAGTTCAGTGGAATTAAATCGCAGGAACGAGGCGGATAATTTATCGCTCCATTTATTGAAATATTCGAATAACCGAATTTTGTTTCCAATAAAGTCATTGTGTCATTGGTAGTATGACAAGTGGTTTGAGTTCTTGGGTTGAAAAAATTTTGTATGGATGTAACAAGGTCTTTTCGAAAAATTCGCCTGGGAGATGTCTAGTTCTTGTGAACGTCGAGAAATCTTTAAATTTTGGTCTTCACGAACACTTTCATGTACGGCAGCAATATCCTCTTCCCTTCTTGCATTTATTTGTCTCATGGGCACTGTAACATCATGAAGTGTAAAATTTGTTTCAAACTTCAAAGTTAGAGTGACAGATCGCGATTTTTCAAAATAAATTTGGATTAGTTGTAAACGTTGTTGGAGTGTGTACCTTTCCATGATTAAATGGTAGACATTGACAAATACAACTGTCACTGTCACAAATAAACAATGGCTGCTATGCGTGAGTAATGTCAATTTAAAAATGGTGCGTTCCAATTTAAAGACCCTTTATAATGTTTTCAAAACGCCATATTGAAATGCATGGTATAATTATATGAAGTGCGCTATTTAAAATGATTATATTGATGTATATTCTCGATATTGCCGGAAGATTAATTAAAAATATTTCAACTTAAACGCATTTTAGTTGTATTCTATATGTATATTCATTTCGTTACTTAGTGATAGTTCATTTCAAATAGAATTATATAAGAAATTACTTTGTTTGCTATCACTTTTAATTAACTGAATATACAGTGACGCGAGTTTCGTAGTGTTTACTACATTTTCAAACTTCAGTACTGTATATTCAGTTAATTAAAAGTGATAGAAAACAAAGTAATTTCTTATTTCATTCCATGTATATATTTTCAATGTAAATTGACAATTACATCATTTGGCGAGTTTTGATTCAGTTGTCTGAGTTGTTGATAGACTCGTTATAATTATCATTTCTTTGTAGACTCCTATGGAAATCCGAAAATACTTGAAATTTGATTTCATCATCAGATCTTCCAGTTGCTGTCGATAATCAACACTTGAACTATGTTCAGATGTTTCTATGCGATTTTGTCAATTATCCGAAAAAAACCGGAAAAAAGCAGAATGAAAATGATTGATGACTGCTTGAAACGAAAATTGATGAGGTCAATTGTGTCATCTAGAATAACAAGCTTTTTTGCAAGTTTTCGCTATGAATCTTATCTTTCTCGATTCCTCGAGAAATGATAGATATCACAGTTTTGGTAACGAATTTTTTGGAAAATTTGTTTATTCATATTTTTTTTTATATGATTTCGACAAAAACAATGAAAAGAAGAAGTTTCAGTCAGTATATTATTTTTACACTTTTTCTTGCCAATATGTAACAATGCATATCGAAGAGAGAAGGATGGAACCTTTTAGCCATGTATTTTTCGTTGTCTTGAGATTTTTCGTTTCTTCAGAACACTTCTAAAAATTGCAAAAAATGACATTAATTTTTCTTTCTGATGACAGAGGACATAATTCTGATTTCTTGATTCATCATATGGAACTTTTTTAAGGAGTAATTCAGAGATTTTAAATTTTTAGGGAAAGACTGTTTATCAAGCACGTTAGTGTTTTTCATCATTTTACGTTTAGTAATTGAAATCACTCCATTTTCGTTTCATTATTTTTGATAAATCTGCTAATATTATTGTTGGTTTTGAAGGAGTCTTTAATATATTTTTTTGAGCTTTTAATTCACTTAGATTTTTAGATTTAGATGTATACAGATATTCCTAAATAAATTAGACTAATGTAAATATTTTTTGATGAATCAACCGAATCAATAAATTTGTCTTAGAGCATTCTTTATTTGGTTTCTTAATTGTTCTGACAAGGCAAAACATAAATAATCTGATTATTGAAATGAAGTGAAAGATAAAAATTGTAAAACCAGAATTTTATCATTTGATGTTTAACTATTGTTCGGTAAAAGAGTTACGTAGGAATGCGTCAAATTGTTTTCACTGCTCTGGAGACTACGCAAAGCGTTATTACTTGCCTTTGAAAGGTGTTAGCGTAAGGGATATTATGGTTGATCAAAGATGACAACCCCTCGAGTCGACCGTAACTTTTAAAATAAATATAATTAAATTATGACTTAAAAACTTTCCTAAATTGATAGCAGTCCAATGTCCTTCTTTACGACTATGGGCCCTTAAAGTCTGAATTTAACATCGTGAAAGTGGAAGCGTATGGGGGAGACGTTCTGGTCAATCAAGAATGACATCACATCAAACTGACAGATTTGTACAATTAGAAGCACGAATAAATAACGTTGCGACTGCATCTCAGCTAAGTAGTTCCTTACTGAGGTTTCATAAAATGCGTGTGTCGACATACAATCTATAAGAGATTGAGGGAGGTCAATCCAGTTAGACGGTCAAGGAGATATCACCCTAAACCGAATTTGTGTTAATATTTCATTAAATCTCGGCTTGGCTTCCATCCAGATTCTAGAAGGGTAAGCGTTTGAAGGATACCGGACAGAGAACGAATTCAGTCTGTACAGGAATTGTACAGCTACAGGAACTCATGGTCTGGAAGGGAATTTTGCTTGGAAGAGGAACTGAACTCGTTCTATTAGATCGTTTTTTGACCCTAACGATCATATAAGAAATGATCTTGCATCTGTGTTGCTTTCATATATAAAGTTTGTTGGGTCATATATTTGCTGTATAGCAGGTATATTGGGATAATTCCTGAAAGACAAGATGTCCTGGTTTTAAACTGTCCCCTACAATCGCCGGATCTAAATTCACTAGAACATGCATGGAAATGCTTCAAAGATTTTCAAAATCAACAACTTTTCAAATGCTTCAGTTATCCTGGAACAGCTTGGCATGGAAGGACGCTGCTGACGCACCTCTACTTCTTGTGCTGATCACATTCTATATTAACTTTTGTATTTTATAATGTTACCTGAAATGCATTACAAAAATGTACACATTCTCAGGCTCTGGTTTTAATCAGTTCTTTTGATTAAAGGTTATACTTAATTAGACTCATATTATGAGTTCTTTCATTTTTCTATATGTTGAAAATTCATGTACCATTTAAATTATCTCTAGATTTGGAGCATGTGTGTTTGTAATAGTCTTAAAATGTAATCTGTACATTCTTCACATAATTCAATTAGTTTGCGTGTTGTCATGTAGAAATATGGCAAAATTTTAAGAAAAACCAGAACACGGATTGAATAAAAAAATGTTTGCTAATTTGGGAATAAGTAGCGTCAGCAATAAAAAGTGATTTATTCAATTGTTCTAGTGCTATGGTTTTCTCGAAAATTTCTAAAACCGATACTTTCATAAATCTTGGTTTTGTTAAAAATTTTTGTCATGAATACCTGAAAACAATCTACATATGCCGATAAATAAAGAAAACTGCAAATCATTTGGATTGTTATCAGTCTGATGTTGCGATGTTGAGATTTACATTGAAATAGTAAATTCCTAATTGAAAACGTATTTCTTGTAGAAGTAATAATAAAATATTTAACTGAGAATCACCGAATTAAGATTTTAATGATGATCAGGTACGGGAATAATTGCAGAAGTCAAGTTGAAGTGGCAAACTTAGTTAATCAGAGGTATCCTCAGTTGCCTAATATTTCACAAGGTACTGTGTTTAAAATTAATGCCCAATTCAGAGAGCTCGGACATGTCAAACCACTAAAAAGATAACCGCAATTCCTTGAAGATACTGTGAAATTGCCATTGAAAATAAAGTCCTACAACTGCATGTAAGTGTCTCCACAAAGAAAAAAAATCTGTGAAGCTGAACTTTCACCTAATAAAGACGTTTATTATTATTATATTATTAAATAATTTTATTCCATAAGTGGTTTCCACACTGCATAGGTTGCTTAAGTCACAGATCTGGAAAATACGGATTCGGAAATGAACTTCATTACTATTATAATTTCGGCGCCAAGATCTTGGGGCTGAGATATCATCCTCTCCCTTCTGTCGTCGTCGGCACGGGTCTCTTCGTTAACGATGACGTACCGAAATAAATGGAAGATCACGGAGCAATTTTTTAAGTACAGGTCGGACCATCTGTTGCCCGACAAGAATCGAGTTTTATTGAGGAACTAGTTCAAACGGAGAGTTTATGTAGCGGTTCTCCGGCACTCACAGGTAACCGATGACAGATCCGAATTATTATTTTTCTTTCGGCGAATATCACGCCATATAAGAATAGAGGCCATTTAAAATGGACCGCGCCGCTAACGTCGAAATACCTTGTAGAACGCTATCGGTGGACGTTTTCGATATAATAGGTTGGGGAAGAAGATATCTCGTAAAGTATCGATCAAATAATTTCAGATTTATGCCCATTGTCAAGGTGACATTTTACACTAAAAGAATTTTTTTGTTTGGTCCATTCAGTTGTGAGTTACAGGGTGTTAAAAATGGAAGTCAATGAAGAGACGATTCGGTACATTCTACAGTGTTTCTTTGATAAAGGCGAAAATGCAAGCAATGTTTTTATTGTCCTGATACTGTAATTACATGCAATTTTGGTTTCGTCGATTCCGTTCAAGTATTTTTGATGTTAAGTATACACCTCGCACAGGCTGGTGCGTCGTCGAAAATGTCGATAAAATCACAGAAATAATCATAGTTGACTGGCATAAAGCTCGATGTTTGGGTGCACAACAATTAATACCAAAAAACACGATGGATCGAATTTCCATCTGCGAAGCCTTGACCAAACGGAATTAAATCGATCCATTTCTTAAACGATGGTGACTGGAAAAGAAATAATTCATTATGATTGCTTCCATATGGTCAAACACTAAATTCCTATCTCTACTGTCAACAACTGGATCGTTTGAAGCTAGCGATTGACCAGAAATAGCCAGAATTGACCAACAGAAGAGGTGTTATATTCCATCAGGATAACGCCAGGCCATACACGTTTGTAGTGACTCGCCAAAAACTCCGAGGGCTTGGTTGGGAAGTTTTAATGCATCCACCATATAGTCCCGAGTGGCACCAAACGACTTTCATCTTTTTCTCGCATTGCAAAACTTCCTGAGTGATGAAAAATTGGCATCAAGAGAAGATCAATTATTCGCCAATGAGGATCTAGTTGTCTATTAGAGAGGCATAATGAAGCTACCTTTAAAATGGCAACAAATTATAGAACAAAACACACTAGAATATCTTAATGGTTTGCACCATAAGGTCAAATTCACTATGAAACCACAATGTGAAAATAAATTTTTTGGATATAACTTTAATTAAGAATAATGATGAAATTTCCTTTGATTTATTTCTAAAACCCACAACGACAGATACAACTATACCCAACTTTTCAAACCATCCGAACACTCATAAACTCTCTGCTTACAGATAAATGATACATAGAGCATTTTCAATTCCTTTAAATAATATTAGGTTGAAAAGGGAACTGAAAACAATCAAATAGCCACAAACAAACTATTCGAAGCAAAACCATAAATTCTCTCATAAACAAAAAAGAAAATATCTCATTCTGAAACAAATATACCTCATTTGGATAATATTTTGGACCAATTTCGCATAAAATAGCTCAAATAATTTCAAAAACTAACATAATAACACATTCTAATTCTAATTTCTAATTCCTTTTTTAATGCAAAAGACGAAAACAATTGGCTGAATAATTCTGGAGTTTATAAATTAAGTTGTCAACATTGCAGTAGCGTATATACAGGACGAAGCGGGAGATCTTTCCATAACAGGTTCATAGAATATCGATCTTCATTTAGGAAGTAATCATATCTTCCCAGAATTGGACTATCTTGAAATATTGCATCTGGAAACGAAAGGAAAAAAACTTGACATCCTGGAATCCATCGAAAAATGTAAACAAACAGCACATTTCAACAATAAAACTATTAAATGAGCAGACCTGACCTTTGGCACAACCCACGGTCTACTTCATCCAATGTTAAATGATGTCTTGAAGTTCACGCAAAAATAATGTTTTACGCAGATGATGCTCACTGTAAGTTTCGACAAGCATTCGGTGCGATTCTGAAGCTGTTTTCTTCATATGATAACAGGGAAACAATGCTGTCCGCAAATTGTAGTTTGTAGGCACAAAACTTAACATGTTTAAGTTTATAAAAATTATACCGGTGTATGGAATAGTTAGTGCGAAAAGGGTGGTCAAGGAGTTCTGGTACCTGGTGGAATGTTGGTATCTGAGTGGTAGACCGGATACTAAATCAGTATAAGTCCACTTACTACGATTGTTTGGGATAATTCCTTTGATATTTACCAAGCAAAAATAACAATCATCGAAGTGGTTTTGGAGTTTCTCTATAATCATAGGTACGCCGCAACTTGAAACTTTTCTTTCCTGTGGTCCACTGCTGTAAAAGTTCTCTACAAGTTTAACAGACCATATGCTGAGGCCAGATTTTTATCCTGATTACCAAGTTTAACACCAAAATAACCGATATAAATAAGCCCTCCTCATTTTACTAAAATATAAGAAATCTAGATTTTATGTTTTCCGTATATTTTACACGAATGTAACAAAACACACCGGGATTCTTTATACAACTCCTGCTTGAACAGGGCCTTGAACTCATTTTATGTCTTTTCAAAAAAACAATTCTTTCCAAAACATAAATTTCGAGCTCAACTTTGATCTACCTTGTGCTGCGATATCTCAGCTTTTCGCGTGGCCTTCGTCGAGTAAACAGGGTTCTATTGCTTGCATACGAAACCGGGTGGGGGTTGAGATGCGGCTTCGCTAATTTATTAAGTGGCTCCAAAATTACCCTGAGCACTACCTTATTTAATAGCAGTCTAACAATAAATTGATGAAGGGTCGGCTAAATATCATCTGAAGAAGCCACAGTTTTGGAGAAACAATTATTTTTAATTAATAAATTGTGAAAATATTCTTTAGTATTTTATATAATCACTTGAATTTGTAATCATGATGTAGCTTGTATCCTGGTGAATTCTTTTAAATATATTTTTCTTTGTCATTTTTTTCTTAACTTTATTCCATTGTATTTGTATAATAATGTGTTTTTAAATAGTTTACATCATCTACTCCCTAAAAATTCAGACTGAAATATTTCCATCCGACAATGAATTGCTTTGGGGGCAGTTTTTTACTCACTTGTTCCAGAGGACAGCGTTCTATCTTTTCTTCTAATGTCTGTAATTTTTGAATTTTAAGCCAAAAATTATCTCAAACGTCTTCGTCGGTTCAATGGGTTCAATAGTTTCATATGTTATTTGTCCCATTATTCTGGAAACTACAAGTTCGATCGATCTGAACTTTGGTATTTAGAAAAAATAAAATAATAATACGCATGTTCGTGCGAAATTTTGTTAGGGTCGTATTATTAGAAGTACAAAAAAAAAAAAATTGTAAATGGATCAGCGTAGTGCGCTACCTTAAAAACTATAACTTTCGAACAGAAAGAAATAGAGATTTGGTACTTTCGGGGTAGGTTTGGGGCCTGCATATGTATCGGGTTTTTTTTTGAGTGATTGAACTTTAAATTGAAATAAAACACATTTAAATTAAGATTGAAGCCAAATTTTTTTTATTTGAAAGATAATTTTATGACATTTATGTTTTAAGAATAATTTCCGGCATATGTTCACCACGACTAGCTCTTTGGAACCGAACTTTGGACTACTTTTTCGAGTAATTCAGGCCTTATTTCATCGATAACACGAGTTGTGTTGGCTTCCAAAGCGTCTATTGCTTCTGGTTTATCAGCATAAACCAATGACTTGATATAACCCCAAAGAAAATAATCTATTGGAGTTATGTCGCATGATCTTGAAGGTCAATTAATTGGACTATTTCTGGAAATGTTATCGCCAAATCTTTCTTTCAATAAATCAATTGTTACGGTAGCAGCATGAGATGTAGCACCATCTTGTTGGAACCAAAACACTTCTGGGTCGATACCATTAAAATTTTGAAACAAATAATTATTGATCATTAATCTGTTACGAGAACCATTCACTGTAACATTAGCTCCAGCATCGTTTTTAAAGAAATATTGACCGATGATGCCTCCAGCGTGTAAAGCACCACACAGTACATCTTTCAGGATGCAATGGAACCTGCAGAACTGCTTGAGGATTGTTTTCACTCCATATACGACAATTTTGCTTGTTTACATAGCCGTTCAACCAGAAACACCGTTCAACTACTAAACACAATTTTACTATAAAAAGGTGGATCAACTTCAAGCTGTTCTAAGGCCCAATCAGCAAACAAACGACGCTTATTATGATCAAGTGGCTTTAGTTCTTGAACCAGTCGGAGCTTGTATGGGTGTAGCCTAAGATCTTTACACAAAAATTTCCATGTGGTGGATGCACAGAGTCCAACTAGTTGTGAACGTCGACGAATAGACAAATCTGGATCATCACTAACACTATGACTTACAGCAGCGATATTTTCTTCTGTACGTACAGTTCTTTGTCTTGTTGTAGTTGCATCCAGTAGAGAAAATGTTGTCCGAAATGTATCGATAGTTTGACGAATAAGCTGCTCTGATGGACGATTATGTAAACCATAAATTTCACGAAGTGCTCTATAAGTTTGGCGAATAGAACATTGATTTTGAAAATAAGTTTCAACAATTTGTATACATTGTTGCGGCGTGAGTCTTTCCAGGATAATTTGTCATTACTTACTGAACAGAAAATTTTCTATGTGGTAGATTCACAGAGTCTAACTTGAAGAGAAAATGTTTTCCGAAATCTATCAATAGTTCAAAGAATAAGCTGCTCTGATGGACGATTATGTAAACCATAAATTTCACGAAGTACTTTATAAGTTTGAATACAACGCCGATTTTGAAAATAAATTTCAACAATTGGTAAACGCTATTGTGGCGTGAGTCTTTATTTGTCGATGCTTACTGAACAGAAATGTCAAAACAACATGGCTTCTACCTTCTGTCAAATCACAGTTATCCCTATCGAAAGTTCTATCACTCTAAAAAAACACCCGATAGGTTGAGTTCGTTATCGCGCAAAATCGGTTCAATGGTTCCAGAGTGATTCACATTTCAAATTTTCTCCTATTTTTATCAATTTCTACAAACTACAAATCCAATTGATCTGAAATTTGGGTTTTAGAAGTATATTGATAACGAAAATGTTTCTGCAGAATCAGGATCGTATGATTAGAAGATTCAAAACATAATCAAAAATTTTGTGAGCAGAGCAGCGCTGAGCGCTAAAACCAAAGCAGCAGTCTCAAAATCGATTTTGAATTTAGCATTAAAATTTTAATTAATTTAAATTAATTTTTGTTAGTCAGTGAATTGACATTTTCGAGGGAAATCGACTGTTGAACTAGTGCGCAAAGCTTCTGACTGCACGTCAGTTTTTTATACCAAACCACTGACTTCACGTCAGTGAATAAAGTTTATAGTTTTTTATACCATATTTGATGATTTTATGCAGTAGTAGCAATGTTATAATTTGTTCAACTCGCTGGCTACTTAGTTGATAAAATAGTTGAAATCTTTCGATAGGATTCAAGCTCCTTTATCAGAATGTGCTATAAAATGATTTATATTATATATTATATACATAATTATTCTAACATCGAATTTCATCTAAGGAAATCATCGTGTATCCAAAAATATTGACATTGAAAATCTTCAAAACCCACAAGTTCACTTCGAAACGAAAGAGAAATTGTCCAAATCATAATCACTTTCATTCTCATTTCGAGAAACATCAGACCAGAAATATTGTTATTATTGAAAATTGATACCTGCGTAACACGGCAAGAACAAAAACTGGAATGAGAAGACGAAAAGTCAAATTGGAATACTAGTCGACGATTGGTCGACGTCGGCAGATGTTTTTGAGGAATTCTCATTCAGGAGTACGTATATTATGCGTTGAATAACGATATATTAACATTCTCCTTTGTATATGAAGATATGATGGAGCATCTAGAAGTGTTTTGATTTGGAATGTTATCGTTTCATTAAATACTGGAGATGCCTTATTTGTAATTCTATTGCAATAAATGCAGGAAATCTTCATTAAGGTATAATAATCATGATATTTTTTGTAGTCCTCGTAATAGCACACAATCTAGAGAGCGAATTATGTTTCAAAATTAGATTTTTCATTTTTGTGATATCACAAATCATTTCTTAATTTTTTTTTGTATTTTTCGAATTGTGAACCTGTGAATATTAGAAATTTTTTCTCCATATTCTCAGAAAAAGGAGCGTATTCAGGGATTAAAAAGAATACAGAAAGATAGACATTTGATATTTTCCTTCGTTCTTTTGCAGATTATTATTTCAATTATTAGAATTTCTCATAAGAAAGATTTTCGTTTAGGTCTAATTGTCTAAGTTTAACATACTCAGTCCGTTTGTAAACACTCGTAACTCTTGACCGAAAAGAACTACAACCTTTCAGGGTAGATTTGGGGTCCCAAAATCTCGTTTTAGTTTGCGTTCCGAAACAATTGATCCGATCGAAATTTAATTTGGTATCGGTAGTACAATTTGATTCGGTCCGTTTACAGCTCAAAAAATTTATTTATTTCAAAAGATGATGAAATAACGAATGAATCAAAATATTGCCATCACTGCTTACTTCTTTTTCCCACCTCTTTGGTAATTTCCGAATGCCGTGAAAAAAATTTTGTCTTTCGATTCGATCCAATGTTGGAGCCAATTTTAGATTTCTTTGGAAGAAGTGAAGCGGTGACCTGCCAAATTGTGTTGCATCCGTAAAAACAGCCAGTAGTCCATAGGAGCAATGTCCGGAAAATACGGTGGGTGTGATAAGATATCCCATTTGATCGTTTGTGGATAATTTTTGACCACTTTTACGACGCGAGTCTCGCAAAAAATAACTTTATCATGTCTGTCCTTATATTCCGACAGTTTTTCCCGTAATACTGGGTCCAAACAAAGTGCAGCGTGTTTCGATCACCCTTATAGGAATCCCCAGGTTTTAGCAACTCTTAGTACACATCGCTTCCTTGGTCCCACCATATGGTTCTGAGGTTCTTCCCCAGATGCGTAAAGAATTTTCATGAAGCAGAAGAGTGCTCTAAGATTATTGGCGGAAGTGTTATATACTCGACTGCCTCCTACATATCCATAAGAGTAGTATGTTCATCAAGCATTGACAGATACATGAACACCGAACAAGATTCCAGGGACAAACTTGTGACTCCAATTCATCGGTTGGCGAACACTCACTATGTTTTCAATTCGATAAAGCTGTTCAACAAGCTACCAGAGCATATGATTTCATTAGGATATCTGACTTTTAAGAGGGAAGACTCTGGGGTTCCATTCCGTAGAATTTTAGTCGATCCCAAGTTCAATTAAAAAAAAGTTTTTTATTGTTTATTTATGTTCATTTTATATGTTTAAATTTGTACAATAATATGGAAGAAATGAAATTTTAGACACATCTTGTGAATAATTGAGGAAAGAATAAAAATAAAGATAAATATTACACAGCACAACTTTCGAACCATGAATGTTCAGCTTTGGTGTTGATGTTTAGGTAGATGACAACCATTGACCGGGCTAAGCGTAGTTTTTTTTCTCGGGGTTGTCGTAGAAGATCCACTTTTTGTCACCAGACACTGCTTGTCCGGTCACCCCCAACGTAAGTGCAAACTCGTCTTGCGTTAGACTCAGACCTTCCTCAAGTAATATCTGTAATACATCATAAAAATATATAAATGAACGAGCTCGCCAAAGTCCCTTATGTCAAGTATTTATGAATTTTTTTTTAACCGATTTTGGGTGAATACTCCAGGACAATTAATTTTCTTCGGTCGAAAACACTCGGTTAATATATTATATATATATTAATATATTTAATAATTGAGTGTGGACAGCTCAGTGGTAGAGCATCAGGCTCGTGAACGGAAGGTCCGGGTTCTGATCCTGTTCAGGTGGAAAATAAATTTTCTAGTTGGACGGGTGTCGACCAGCATTTCACTGTTATTGGGTCAAAAATTAACAGTGCTGTAACCTAAAGTAGCGCAAGATCGCAGTAACAGAGTCTACCCAGAACAAAACTGAACTCCTAACTCGCACAAGCTGAAAAAACTTCTGAGGAGTCTTCTGTGAAGATGTAGGAGTATCAGGATAATAATAATAAAACACTCGATACCTTGTTGAATATAAGTGCTAATCATTTTCTAAGAAACACTTCCACTTCAAATTGATAAATCAAAATTTTCTGGGAAAAACTGCCATGCAAATGATAATTAAATTATCGAAAACATAAGATAAATACAAGAAAATTGCATCACATTTTGATTGGAACGTTTTATCTCGAAACCGGTGCTATTTGAAAAGCCTCTACCATCCGTTCTTGCTCATGCGACCGAGGTATCTTAAATATACTGTACAATGAAAATTTTGATATGAAATCCTCTAGAATATTTCATTTCATTTTGAATTTCACCGTCCTTATAACTAGTCTGAAATTATCGGCATTGTTTTATTTAGTTCATTTTTGATTAGAAAACCGAAAAAAGATTATCTCTCAAATTATACGAGGTGTTTCCGAAAAGTACCAGACCTGAGTTCATATCTCCGCCTTGTAGCTATTCTTCGTCATTCGGGCCGTGACATCCTTCGAAGTAGTGTCCCCATTTGATTTAACCACACACTCCCAGCGGTTCTTCCACATCTTAAAGCAGATTTTGGAATAGCCTTCAGTTCGCGCGTCGCATTATCTGAATCGTCTCGAATCTGTATATTAATAGCATTAACTTCGTATTTACATAAGTTATGAAGATGCATTGTACATTTTAAAATATGTTTTCTGAAAATATTGCTTTAAATTATCTTATAGTGTTATACATAAAGTGGCTGAGATCACCAGATTTACTTTGCATAGTGTAGTTGCTACCTTTTATTGTTTATTATTTCTCACTTGAATTCAGATTATTATTATTTTAAATCATTTGGAAATTATTTAATTTGAATACTGGCTATTGTACTATATTTTGTTTAATTCTTGTGAATCGCGTACAGGCCCAACCTTCTGCGATTAATATTTATGATTGTGTATTTCAGAATAAACTAGATTATTATTATTGACAAGCAATTTCTCAATAGATGTTGGTATCTGAGCCCATCCCGGGTGCACGCATCAAAAAGAGTGGGCTGATGTTTGCCGGTGTTATGTAATGCCTTGTAGGAATTTTCCCACTATGGGGCAGGTACTCAGAAGGACTGCCTTTTGGACGTCAATGAAAGTGTTGCTATGCAGTCCAGTCCTGGTAAAGTCCTGTAGATGATACGATGACCAGTATTACATGAACCTTATCTAGTTGCCACATTTGCTGTATCTAATGGCCAACGGCGCATTTGGCCTTCTTCTCTTGGTATTTATCCAACAGGTTGTTGTTGTTGTTGGGTACAGCGACATCTATCAAATAAGCAGTCTTGGTTTGCTTGTTAACCAGCAACACATCAGGCCTATTATTTGTCACCCGGCTATCAGTGATAATTGCTCGATCGTAATATAGTTTGAAGGAGTTTCTTTCCAGCACTGAGCTTGCATGATATTTATAATAGGCCACATAGGTGTTGAGTAGCCCGTATTTGTTGGCAAGCTTCTGGTGTATGATGTTGGAAACCTGATTATGCTGCTGCAAGTAGTCAGTGTAAATAAGTACAGCCTGATGTTATATGCTGTATAGTCTCTGATTTATCGCTGCATTTCCGACACTTGTCGGATTCAACGGACCGGTCCTTTATAAAATATGGTGTAATTTCGAGTGTTAATGACTAGGTCCTGTATGGCTATCACAAATCCTTCTGTTTCAGGAAAAAGTTGTCCACTCTTCAGTCACCTGTTTCATGCATCCTTGTCTATGTAGAGCTGATTGAGGTTATGATGCGGTCCGTGCAATACCATGCGAGCCCACTGTTAGGAGTATATTCGCATTAGAAAGTGTTCACTTGCGAGATCCAGTGGAGTATATGAATGGTCACTCAATCTCACAACCTGGTTTGTGTCTTATTTGCGAAGAATTCTCTCAACCTCTGAACTTGTGGAGAGTGCAAATTAACCAGGTCTATCAGTGATCGTCCTCCTTCTTTTAGTGGTGGGATCATTCGGATATTTGAAGATCTTGGGTGATGCGCTCTATACTTTGTCATCATAGTGCGAGTAGTTCGTCGTATTCCTTCCAACTCGGTGTTTATCAAATTCAAGATTTCAAAGCTGTTGGTTGAACGGTTGTTAATTGCTTTAATAAGGTTTCCTGCGTTGAGCTCTGTCTTAAGAAGAGCTCGCCACGATGCATATTCTGATCCTTAAGCTGGCATTTTCCTTGTTTATCCTGAAGCAATTTGGCTTGCTGAAATCCTAGATTTTTGTAGGTTTCTCCTTGGCACATCGCCAAATTGATTTCTCCATTGGATAGAGCTGCCTCTCCATTGAAAACTTTGCCTTTTACGATGTTCAAGGCTTTACATTTTTCCATTCCGAATTCCACGAGGATGTCTTTCGAGGAGGTGTAGGTCGAGTCGATCAGATTTTTGAGTTAATCAGGGTTTCCACTATAGAGCTTGAAGTCATTTACGTATAGAAGATGAGGTACAGTCTGGCTGTCTTCTCTGCTGGCTTTCATTTTAAAGCCATGTCTCGTGTTGTTTAACAATGTGGAGAGAGGATTCATCGCTAGGCAAAACCATAGTGGGCTCAGTGAGTCATCCTGGAAAATTCCCCTAGCAATGTGAATCTCATCGGTGGTATGATATTGATCCTTGCTGAATATTCTAAGGTTTGTTCTACAATGCTGTTTAATATTAATAATAAAATTGATGATGGTTGGGTTTATTACATACATTTTCCGTACATCCGTAAGCCAAGAATGGGGTTGACTGTCAAAAGCCTTTTTGTAGTCGATTAGGGCGGTGTGTAGGTTTCGTTGTTTCTTTTGCGCCTGCTTGAGTACTACTGAATCTATTATAAGTTGTTCTTTGCATCCTTGATGATCTCTTATGCATCCCTTTTGTTCTTCGGCCAATAAGTTATTGCTCTCAATGTGGTCGTACATTCGATTTGCAATGCATTCTTTTATTATTATTATTTTGAAATCTGCACGAAAAGCGCATATTTTTTTAAAGTTTGCCACTCGGGCTTTCGTACATTTTTTCACCATGAACGATTAAACTTTCACATAATGAAATATTAATCACATTTCATGATGAAATTTGAACTGTACGGTTTTCTGCATATTTCTTGGTGTTTTAATGGCGATTATTTTACCATGAAGAAACTGATGGATTCGATTTATTTTTGAGCGTATTACACAGAAAGACAACCTGGTATAGTAGAAATCATTGATTGAAAAAAAAGATATTTTTCTACTGGAATAGATTTTTTTTTCAAATATTTTTCAGAGCGCCCAATAGTTCTTCTATACAGTTTTTCAGGATCTTCTATTCATTCTGGGACATGCTGTATAACTATAGCGTAAGGTATTCTCATCAAGTTGACGTCTTCATACAGTTAATTATAAACCATCTCAATTAAGGAAGTTTCGAATTTTCTCGATAATGAGTGATAAGACAGAGCGGTCAGTACGGAACATAATATATTCCTGGTTGGCATTACGGTCCGCTGAACACGTCGGGAACATCCCGTATGGTCGGTCGGGACGTTTAGTCCCCCGGAAACCTCTGGACCTGAATACTATCTCGATGTGTCAACGGCATTATTTAATTGGAATGGAACAAGGACCCGCGTCAACTTAGAGAAACACTTCTACGTTGATCTTGGGGGTGTGGATGAAGAGTTGAGTTTCCCCATGTAGCCTTCAGGATGACGATGAATAATATCCTATCTATCAAAAATGCAAAACATAATTTTGGGACCTTTTCCAAAACTAATTTATTGAAAATATTGAAATATATTAAATAAATTAGTTTAACATATTAAATATTTCAAATAAATTAGTTTTGGAGAAGTTCTTAAAATTATGTTTTGCATTTTGAAAAAAGATTTGGTTTCCATAAATATAATAATAATTATTTATTGCCATCAATTTCACATGATTCGTCAATAATAATCATTTGAAGTGAAAAACTCAAAAAATTCTTCTACTGAATAAAATGCATTTTTAACTAAAATATCGTGAATCCTCCTTTTAAAAACACGTTCTGGTAAGTCTTTCACGTCTGCAGGTAATTTATTGAACATTTTGATGCCCCAGTAGTGCGAGAAACTTTGCGTATTTTTCTTCCTGTGCAATGGTGTAATAAAATCATTCTTATATCTGGTGTTAAATAAGTGATGGGCCTCATTTTTTGGTAGGTTGGATCTGTTGTAGTGCACGTATTTGAGACACTCCTTTATATAAAGGGATGGAAAGGTAAGTATCCTACTATTCATGAAAGTCGGCTTGCAAGATTCTCGGTGACTTTTTCCATAAATAAATCGGAGAACTTTTTTTTTGTGTAGGAGAAAAATACTGGTAGCATCAGACGCGTTTCCCCACAGAAGTATTGCATACAATAAAAAACTCTAAAAGTTCCCAAAATATGCAGTTCTGCTCATTTCGAGAGTACCACACTTTTTCAATCTCCTAAGAAGATATAGCACACTGGACAAATTGTCGCAAGTGTAATCAATATAAGCGGCCCAACTCATTATCTAGGATCACACCAGAAATCTGGGGTTCGCTGGGTTCCCTCTACTTCCAAATGCTAACTCAACTGTTTTCTCTGTATTTAATTTAAACCCATTCAAGTAGAACCATTTTTCCACTTCAATCAGTGCGACCTTTAACCTCACTGTGAAATCTTTTCCATCCTTCGATTTTACTATTATGGAGGCGTCTTCGCAGTACAAGTATAGACAGTTACAAATTTCGATAATGATATCATTCAAATACACCAAGAACAATACAGGTCCCAGTATCGAACCCTTAGGTACTCCATACCTTAATTCATTTTCTGTTGACATAACGTCATTCCAGTGTGCTTTCTGAAATCTTTTTTCCAAGTACGATTCCAACAGTTTTAGGATGTTTCCTCTGAAACCGCAGGCGTTCAGTTTCTTAAGCAAGGTCACATGTGAGACTGCATCAAAAGCTTTACTTAAGTCAAAATGTAGCATCTCTACAAAATCTCCTTCATCTTTCTATCACATTATTCAATAATTCCATCAGTGCAGTAGTTGTACTTCGACCTTTTCTTTATCCATGCTGGTTTTTGTTTAAAATATTTTTCTCCTACATCCATTTCAACATTCTGTTTTCAATCACAGTCTCAAATATTTTCGATATGCAGGGAAGAATTGCGATGGGTCGATAATTATTACAGTCGTTTTTGTCCCCTTTTCCTTTGTAGATTGGAATAACTTTTGTAATTTTAAGTTCTTATGGAAAATAACCTTCTCGGAAACATCTATTTATTATTATTGAAATAGGATTGGCAATTTCTTCACTAATATTTTTCAGAATGTCTATATTAATATTGTAAATATCAACTGTTGTTTCGGCATAAAGATGTTATTATTATTTTTTTACTTCATTTACAGTGTACTCAAAGAAAAAGCAAGACTTCTGCTATTTAAATAGCGGAAGTTAACATTTGTTTTTCTTATACGCAAGATTTTTCATTATTCAAAAATTTATTTTGTGGTATCCTACTAGATTCATAACTTTTAGTTCCTAACTCTTCACAGATTTTCTGGCCAACACTTGCAAAATGGTTGTTCAGTGAATCATTGAATCAGCATGAAGTTCTGTGCTTGCATTTGTTGCTTTTTATAATTTCCCATAGTGCTTTCTGCTTATTTTCCGCCTTGTTCAAGTATTCTTCAATTTTTTTTTCTAATGTTTTTTCTATTTCAATACAATATTGTTTCTTATACGATATACATTCAAGAAAGTACCGGGAATTATCGATTTGAATCTGGCGGGGCAATGAGGCAGGTAAATTTTTTTTTTCCTAGGTTGGTACCATTGTCCTTAATTACTATGCCAAGCTTGAGCGGGATATGTCAACTAGTGTGTTTGCAACAGCTGATTAAGTCAGTCGATGTCAGAGTGCGTGCCGACTTTTACTATGGGCGATAACGTTGAGTAAAGAATTTGTTTAAAGTTTTGTGTTGCAAATGAATTTTCGTGTGCCGATGCATTGAAAATGTTGCAAAAGGCCTTTGGTGATAATGCTCTATCGAAAACTCGTGCATATCAGTGGTACAGAGCCTTCAAGGACGGTCGTGAAGTGGTCGCCCATCGACGGCTTCGATCGAAGATAACGTCGATAAAAGGAAAGGGTGCTGGAAAACCGTCGTACCAGCTTGAGAGATAGCACATGATCTTAAGATATCCCACGAGTCCGCACGTACGATTTTGATTGATATTTTGGGCATGAGAAAGGTGGCCGCACGACTCGTACCGAAAGACCTGAATTTTCTTCAAAAACGTCATCGCGAACAGGTTGCTTCAGACATGCTGGATCGCTGTAATTCCGATTCTACATTCATGGAACGCATTATAACTGGTGATGAGACCTGGGTCTACGAGTACGATATGCAAACAAGCCAGCAATCATCGGAATGGGTGGCAAAAAATGAGCCGAAACCGAAAAAACCACGCCAAAGCCGCTCGAAAATGAAGGTGATGCTCATTGTTTTCTTCGATATCCGTGGCGTGGTGCACTACGAATTCGTTCCAGAGGGTCAGACGGTAAACAAGGAGTATTACCTAGGCGTTATGAAACGTTTGCGTGAGCGTATCCGTAAGAAGCGGCCAAATTTGTGGGCGAACAACTCATGGATTTTGCATGACGATAACGCGCCTTCTCACCGAGCTACGATTGTGACTGACTTTCTCGCCAAAAACTCAACAAACGTGCTTCAGCAACCACCGTATTCGCCGGATTTGGCTTCCTGCGACTTTTTCCTTTTCCAAAAACTAAAATTGCCCCTTCATGGCACCCGTTTTGAGTCGATTCAAGCCATAAAACAAAATTCGGCGCGAGAGCTAAAGTCTATCCCGGAAAGCGCCTATAAAAAATGTTTCGATAATTGGAAGTGCCGTTGGCATAGATGTATTGGAGCAAATGGAGCCTATTTTGAAGGCGACCCAATAAATTTTGACGATTAAATGTAAAAATGTTGTTTTAATTGAAAATTCCCGGTACTTTCTTGACAGAGTAGTATAAGCTCTAAATGATGAGTCGTCTCCTTTTACTTTTGCTACTGTGTATAGTGCCTCAAGGGTATTTTTCATTTCAATGATTTTTGGGGTTTTCCATAACATTTTTTTGTCGAAAGAGTTATAAGTTATAAGATCAGAAACAAAATTTTGTCTCCTTCAAGTATTTATTTAGTAATTTTAATTAATAATTTATTTTTGTCGGATTTTTTATTCCATTTGATATTATATGAGTTTTAATATTATATGTTCACTAAATTTAAGCAGTGGTAAGACATTAATTTAATTCATACATTTTTGGAATAAAATTTTTTGAAATTAAAATTTTAGGAGGCTAACAGAATAAATCTGTTTTGATATTTAAAACTAGTATGACGTTTGTGAGTTCCACGGGTATAAATAAATGTTTATTCCCTCTGACAATTTACAAAGCGTTAAGCCTAAGGCTTTGTGATATTGTCGCTTAGGACCTACACATCTATTTATACCCTTGGTACATAAATAACTATTATATTGTGCATGCAATAAAAGTACGTCATAAAAGTTTGTGTTCACAGCGGATACTAATGATGTGTATGATTTCGGAAGATTTACAAACCCTTCGCCTATGAGTGTCAGATTTATAATATAGTCCTCCGAGTATCGGCATTTAAATTTAGTAACTAAATACCTGTTCTGTGAATAGACACAGCAGTTTACTTAATTCCGGGAAAGGAGGTACTGCCCAAATGTCTCTAGTCCATAGATTATGACCACTTTATTGTATGTTACTGTAAACCAATAGTATGCGAATAATGTTGCTTACGTTATTTTTTATTTTCAGAAAAAACTAGTTTTCAACCCCCATATGGCAGCATCGATAATGGCATGGCTTATGCGTTGAGCCCAGCAGCTCCAGGTTATGGTGCCACGGCAGGACCGGGCACTAGCCCCACTCAGGCCGCGGGGGAGCCCTTCGCAGCAGATAGCCCCTACTTCCCTTTTAGCGCTAGGCCGGCGCCTAGGCTATCGCCGGCAAAAGGAGTAGTCAAAAGCCAGACTGGCCACATAAGACAAACAAAGGAAGAGCCCCAACAGACGCTAGAGCAACAATGGGTGGTAAGTTTTTAGGTTTCCGTACTCTTGCAAATAAAACAACGGGAGCTACTTGAACTTATGCCTCACGCATTGTGGGGTTTCAATTTATTGTTGAATATATTTTGGGTTAAAAATCACAGTACTATGACCTAAAGTGGAGCAAGATTGCAGTAACAACGCTTACCCAGAACACAACTAACTCGCACAAACTGAAAAAGCTTCTGAGGGATCTTCATAGAAGATCTAGGAGTATCAGGATAATAATAATATGTTGTATAATAAATCAATGCATATCCCGGTTTTCATCTCTATACGGAGTCAACCTTCCCAATTCTGCTTTACAATTTTTGGTGCATTGCATCATTTCTGGTATTACCGAGATTGGAGTCTCGATGGTACCTGCTAATCCCATTGCCCGTTTATATAGTTCAGAAGAATCGTGTCTTCTTTCAAATCTTACACATTTCGAGGCTTATTTACGTAGCCCTTCGCCTTCAGGTATCCCCATAAAAATAATGAACACCTGAAAGCTGGCGTTGTGCAAAATTTCCTTCGTTCATTTGCTGGACAACCATAAGCTTATAGGGGTGAAAACTAAGGTCTTGCTGTAAAATCCTAGTTCGACTACTAGGCTGCAGCCTGTTTTCGGACAAAGCACTATAGAGTTTGAAATACTGCTTGTCTCACCCTTTCGAAGGAAGCTGGTGTGCATATTTGGGAGCTGTCTTGAGGTTAAGGATTCACTGCTGAATCATCTACGTCCTAAAATTCTATGCCTATCTCTTGATAGTGACACGTTTCGGAATTGAACCTTTACGACCAATATTAAAGCGTTGACGAAAGCGCGGCTGTACGATGAAAACAGACTCGCCTGATTATAGATACGCCTATTATATATAATATTTGCACAAATATTAATTAAGAACAGATGATAGGTTTTAAAATGAAAATTTATAAAGAATTATTCTTTCGTCCAATGTTGCGAGAACTTACCAAAGCAGCCTAGACCGTTACCTAAACTGTAGCAACGTCCTACTATGTTATTTAGCATTTAGGTGTAATATAAGGAGGGTCATGCAAAATTTCGTGAGGTTCTTGGGTGATAAGTGCAAGTGCGCAAAACTCTTGACTTTACGTCAGTGCTTTTCACCATTTATTTGGTTTTACTCATCAGAATGACATGAACCATTTGAAAAGCCAATAATCTCATTTTTGTATAAGGCTTCATAGTCTGCCTAGTGGTTTCATATGGTAGATGTACGGAGGAAAGTCGCGTTTTATTTTATTCCATTTTTAGAATTTACATAGTTCGAGATATAAAGTTTTAAAATTTTAGGGGGTTAATAATTTTTTGTTCAATTACAGACTATAAATGGGTTCGTGAGTGTTGCTAGGGGTGCAATTGTTATTATCAATATGCAAAATGGTTTGAATAAGTAATAGGGAGAACGGAAAGTAATGACGTCTCTGCGCCTGTCAATATTTGATTGTCATTTGTACTTCGAAGTCGTGTCAGAGACATTTTAAGATTATCGTGACTTGTTCACTTCTAAATAATTAAATATGAGACTTTTTTTGCAATTTGGGCTGAAATGGCCTGCCAAATAACAGAAGAGCCTATCTGGATTTGTGCTTTTTGAGTTTCGCAAGCGTAGTAAAGCAACAGTTGCGGACAAAAACATTTTCGATGATTATCCAAGTGCATTAGACGTTTGTTAATTCCAAAGATGGTACTATAGAATCAGGTTAGGTAATTTTGATCATCCCAAAAGGCGTTTCTGTGTGTTTGGTGGAGTATACGCGGAATTGTTCATTTCGAAGTGCTGAAACCTGGACAAACTGTTAATGCTGATCTGTATTGTGAACAATTGGATCAAGTGAAACTTTAATCGAAAAGTATTCGGCGATTGTCAACAGAAAAGGCGTTATTCTGCAACACAACAATGCAAGACCGCACTGTGCAAGGCGAACCTTGGAAAAAATTAACGAATTGGGGCAGGAGTTACTGCCTCACCCACCATATTCACCCGATATCGCCCGCCCACCCCGGATTTCCACTTATTCCGATCGCTACAACATTTTCTTAGTGAAAAAAAATTTTAAAATTTAGATGATGTCCAAAATGCCATCTCGAGATATTTTACTCAAAAACCAACCGATTTTTATCGGTCCGGAATTGAAACTTTGCACACTAGATGGCAAAAGGTTGTTGATAATGAAGGTGATCACATTATTGATTAAAAATAAAAACTTAATAATTTATTCGTTTGAATTCAATTTAAAAGAGCGACACTACTTTCCGGTCCACTTATATTATATCTATCAGATCGTATCAATGAAAAGTACCTAAAACTTCATTATAAAATACCCGAATTAACGCGAAAGGTATCACCTATTTATAAAAAAAAAAAAAACATATAAAGTTTCCTCTCACTCTATCATTTGTAAGCTTTGTTCTGAAAATTGCAACAAAAAGAAATTTGAGACGCACTCCATGGTGAAAGAAAACCCGGATGAGGTCTTTGATCGCGCAGATAAGCCCTTGTCTTCATCTACTTACTACTCAGCGGTGATCCTCCGATGAACTGGAATCGTCTCTGTCGGGTTAAAGGGGGTCGAAACACAGAAAGCGGTAACGCGACACCGGAAAGGTTATTCATTTTTATAGCTTTGCGATGCATTCCAACGTTTCTGTGTCCGTTGTCGTACGGGAATATAGGGGTTCGAAGGTAAGAGTGGCGAGGAAGAAAGGTAACACGATGAATTGATGAGGGCAAACGGCCTAAAGGACTGTACACACGTGAAGTCTTACTCATCTTAAGTAAGATGACTAACATCAATACAATCTAGAAGATGAAGCCGAACGAAGAGTCATCTCGGTTAGTAACTATTAGTGAGAGTTCAAAATTATCCCAAAATTAACTTTACTCTGTTCTTGATTTCCCTTAATTTCATATAAATTACTTATCACTTATTAAATGCTGTTTAGTTCATTCTTAATGAATAAAGTTTCTGCGCGCTTGTTTCAGAGAACACCGTTCCACAGTTTCGCCCAAATGTCTGCTATATTCGAATTTTGAGCCAAAAATGTTCATAAACGACTAGGCTAAACCCATTGATGAAAAATAAGAATTCTGTCCTTCTACAAATATGCTAACTTTCGAATGGAAAGGGCTAGAGACTTGAAACTTCCAGAGGAGGCTTGTGGTCTAAATATCTCGGTTAAGTCCGTTAATGGGCGAAATCGGTCCAATAGTTATTCACATTTGAAGTTTTTTCTTTCAATATTTTTCAAACTACAAATCCGATCCATATGAAATTTGGTGTTTAGAAGTAGAATGATAATTTTGTGGACGAGGCAGCGTTGAGCGCTATCTTAAGCACTTTAACATTCGAACGGAAAAAGAAACTGGAGACTTACAGGATAGGTTTGGGTAATAAACATTTATTCAATTATGTAGCTTCTTCAAGAAATAATTCAAAGCTTTGAAATTTTCAGGTGAAATGTACTGTTGAACAAGCGCGTAAAAGTTTCGGACTTCACGTTAGCTTCTAGTTTTTTATTGAAAAAAAAACAAGAAGTTTTTATTTTACAATTTAAAAATACTTTAATAATTTTTATATTTCGAAATATCTAGTTTTTGATTAAGTTATCCGGTAGGTAACTCTTTTTTGCGTTACGCCGCTGAGAACGAAAGGCGGATGACGCCAACGAGGGTCGGTTGACTATGCAGGTTAACAGGGGTCAATCCAGAAGACCGTTTGCTTATTACGATTAGATCGATGACACTAATTCCTGTTCTGTTTGAACACCTGTCCGATATCGTCGCGATAAGGCTGGGGGAAGAGGTTCTCAGGCAAATAAAAAGAAGTAAATAGGTCTGGGGTATTCTTCTATGGAACTACTGAACAAAATTCTGAAGAGTTGTAATCGGGGTTGTAACACAGTATTGATGTTTATTTCGCTTTATGGAACCAATAGTGTGAGGAGATCAAATCAGGTTTCTAAACAAAGGCAATCGGATTTAAAATTTAAATAATTTTTCTACCAACATTTTTCGCTTCAGAAGTACAAAAAAACCTGATTTTTTTGAGCTTCAAAAATTGGACAAGAAAAGAGGTTATTTCTTTCCAGCAGCGTCTTCGTGAAGGGTCCGATACTTGTTTCGTCGTCTTAACGCCTTTTGAAGGACCTTAAGATTAATTCTATCCTCACTCCGGTACCTGAAGTTATGTATGTTGAGGTTACCGTTCAGGAAAAAATGAGCCTTAATCAGAGAAACATACTGAATATGAAGAATTTGGATCATTCAAAATCTTTTATCATAATCGCCGATCACTATCGTCTTCATTGAGTTCTTGGATAAGGAATGGAAATAATGTTTTTTCAAGGTCTCCTGAATACTTATTCACGCGATTCCTGAAATTTCGGCTAACTTTCTGGTGTCTGACGAATGATCAAATTCGATAGAATACGAGAACTGCAAATTCTGCTTCGTCCGTTGCTTTCACGTTTTTTGTTAACAACTGACTCAGTGTTCATGAATTTGGAAATTTAATTGATTACAACTGATATGACCGATATTCTTACCATTTTGTTTGTTGGAAATTCTCGCTGTTTGTCTAGCATTTTCATTGTTTTTGAAATGCAGAGCGACTATTACTACTCTCTGCAGTCGAAAGAAGAGTGCAGTGGCCCTAGGACCGAGCCTTGGGTAATTCCCACGTTGATTACATGCTTTTATTAAGTTTCCTCTTTAGCTAGGAGCATTGTCTTGAATGTGACTGAAGCAGATCAAAACATATTCCCAGAAGTCCCATCTTTCCCCATCAACAATGGTATATCATCAGTATCGAAAGCTTTCTAGATATGTTAAATTATGTTAAATGATAATGACAGATACGGAAATATTCTTGAACTTTTCGTACAAAAATCTTTACATCTCTCAACACTGACGGTGTCGGTTGAAAATATTTTTACCCTAGCTTTTAAGCGGACCATCATATAAACATCCCTGTTGATTTCGACGGCGTATTTTAGTCGCGGTACGTCAATATCTTCTTCCGAAAACAGATTAAAACGCGAAATTCATTCGGTAATTACATCGTATAAGTCGGTGAAGCGGACTAATAAAATGCCGAAATCTATACATGCAAACGTTAAATATATTTGTCGGCTGTGGGAATTGAACACATGAGATTTAGCGATAGTGTGGCCGCGTTCTGCAAATCGTCATTCACCCCCCTTCTTGCTGGTATGACAAACTATTCTGCTTTTGCGAATCGGGAATAGGCTTAATGTCGTACGAGTAAATCTCTTCCTTATTTTGTATTGGAAGATGATAAAATAAATCTTAGGTACCAGAGGATTTCTATAATTGCTTCATTCGTATTAATTAATATTTGGAATCGTTTGATCATTCCTATACAGGTCTTTGCAATGAAACTACATTTGAGTCGGGTACAGAGAGCGTTATAGATGCATACTGGAACTGTCAAGCTATTGCTAACTTGTTTTATAATGTACATAAAACTTAATAATAATATTTAAAATTTAAAATATACAGATTTCTTTTGTATACCTTCTACAAATTTTAATTTAAAACAAATTTTAGAATTAAATTAAATAAATATCTTTAGAATACACCTTGTCAATTTAGTAGACATATGAAATTAATACTTATTACACATTACCAAAGGGAATGAAAGAAATTCAAAGAAATATAAATTGTCAAATGAAAATTATTAAATTAAAATTAAAACTTGAAGAGTACAAAATTTTGTTTCATTCCTTGTTTTAAACAAGTTTTTTAACTTGTTTTTAACTAAATTCCCTTTTGAAAATTCAAATCAAACCTCAAGAACTTCTTCAAAAATAACTTGCTGAAAATAAGTTCCTTTAAAAAAAATCCTAAAGGTTTACAGAAGAAATCACTATGATATTTTAAATTTTGTAAAAATCCTTCTATCAAGAAGAAACATCTCTTTATTATTTTAATAATAATAATATATTGAAAATTTACTATGAAGAATTATTTGAATATTACAGATAATAGCTGGAATTAATTCTCCGGAACCTCTACAGATATAAATTTAAATAAATCTCATGAAAATATTAGAATTAAATTTTTTAAAAACATGTCTTAGATAACACTGTATAATGACTAGATAACATTAATATAATAACTTTATAGACATATATATTATCTTCACATGTGGAGGAAATTAACTAATAAAGAATCAAAATAAATATAAAATAATGACCAAAATATTTAGACATCACCTAATACATCATGGTTCGAATGGAACACAAGTTCCGTCACCAAAGAATGTTCAACATATAATTCAAAAATACCTTTGTTATTTTCCTTTTTAAAGAATATATAGCACATTCTCCAGGAAGAAAACCTGATAAATTCGGACCCAAATCTCTTCAGTAAAGAGTTACTTGAATGAAAAAAATAATGATTAAAAAATATATAAAAATACCTTTTTTTGTCAGACATTCTGCTACAAATTTTAATTTTATTAAATTTTCTTAAAAACTTCTTCATTGATTGTTTTTATTTTGTTCTGAAGATGTACTGCATATTTTTGAAGAATTTTTGGAAGAGGGTTTTAAAGGGAGGTGGTTTCGAAGAATTTCTTGAGTTCAAGTTGGGCATTTTTAGAGTGGAATTTGTTCTTCATAATACCGGTATGAAACAGTGTTGTCTCCAATAAATGGTTGTTCGATAAGTCCGAGCATATTCCATAATTTCTATGGATTCTTTAATCTCCTTTTGATGCTATGTAATGAGTGTTTCTTCTGTATGCGTACTAAGAAAAGGAACAGTGCTTCTTGGCATTTATTTAATTTAATTTCAATAGTTTTTAAGAAATTTTATAAAATTAAAATTTGTTGCGAGGTATAACAGAATTACCCTGTTTGATATCTAAGCAAATCTCTAAATTGTTTCTTTCTGAAGTAATCTAGTATAAAACGGCCGGACGGTCGGAGATCACTGAATTCACGCTGTCCATTTGTACTTTCAATGTAATCGTTTAAGAACCTTTCCGGCTCAAAATTTGAAGCGAAACTAAAGGAGCGTGAAAATTAAGTAGCAAAAGAGGTGTCAAATTAAGTGGAACAGAAAGATTCGTAACATTTAGAATGAACTAGTGAACATTTATGTAAAATAGCGTCTTACCACAATACTATGTGACCATAAAAAATAATATTTCACCATTTCACTGTTTGGTCAAAAATTAACAGTGCTGTGACCTAAAGTGGCACAAGATCGCTGTAACAAAGCCTATCCAGAACACAACTGAACTCCTAACTCGCACAAGCTGAAAAATCTTCTGAGGTATCTTCACAGAAGATCTAGGGGTATCAGGATAATAATAATAATAATTGTCGGCTAACTTAACTACCGAAATTCGATGGATGGTTTTATTCCGACTCAAGGTTATGTTTATGACTCATTACGATACCCAGCGAATTCCAGCCAGATATTCGAATCGTGTTAATAAATTCCTCCTCGATTTTTCTCATTCGCTACGACTGACGATATTCCTAACACGTCCGGTCTCGTTTTTCCATAGAAAAACGAAAGTCGCCGACACGCGTCTAGAATGGGAATTGCTTACAGTTTTCCAGTTTTAATCCGCGGTATTTTCCGACCTTGAATTTTTATCAGCGCGAAGGCTCGTTGTCCGAGAGCGATATCCCTCTCGTCCGATTTTCGACCTAACCTTGAATTCTTCGTTTATGCGTTCATAGAATTGAACGCTGGGACTATGTGACAGGTGTAGGAATTTGGGGTTAGATTTTGTCGACGTTGGGGGTTTAAGGTGTATGGGGGCGTGTGAAAATGTATTATTTGAGGTTACCACAGTTCGTTAGGTTTCCATGATAGTTTTTATACCATTGTGGGATTATTCGTGATCACAGGCTCGGTATTTTTATTTCCATTATGAATTCTGGAAATCGATTTAATGAGCAATCTGTAGGAATGTAACATATACGGTAACGTTCAATAGCGAAGTACTACCGACTGAGTCACGTGTATTAGAGCGAAATTATACGTTAGCTTATTTCCTTTGTGTAGTATTTTACCCTTTAAGGAAGTACGCGTAGACAAAGAACTTTGATGTGACTGAATCATTCACGATACGAAAATCTTGTGCTAACATTGAAAAAAATATAAAATTGTAAACATATACACAGTATAACAGATAGTTGAGTAGATTTTTCAGGAGGTATTAGAATCGGGTATTTAAAAAAAAAGTTTCATTTTGGATATCGAAGTGTCGAAATAAAACTTAAGGGATTGTGTTTTACAAGTAGAAATTGCTTGTTTCTGAAGAATTGTAATACGCTTGCACAAGGCATTGAAATATTAAGGGGTTCCAATAAAAGGTTTCATTTTGAATAGCTATTACTAAAAATGGAACGATACAGGCTTCAACAACGCATTGAAATTTTTAAAATTCACTACAAAAATGGTGAAAATTTTGAAGCCACAGTTCGCAAAACTAAGGCACTTTTGAGTCGTCTTGAAGCACCTTCTCGACCGGCAAGAGTGAAACTGGTGGAAAAATTTGAGCTGTTGGGACAAATTAGCTTTGTGAAGAATTGAAACCGTGTACGATGTTCAAGACAAACTGACGATATTGCTGCTCTAGCCCGTAGTGTTGACGCCAGGTTTGTCGATTCCTCGTCGATCTTTGGAATTAGGAATTCCACAAACGACATTACACCGTATTTTGCATGACTGAGGTCTTAAGGCTTTCAAAGTTCAATTAACCCAAGCTGTTCGTTCACTAGCAACGTCGTATCTTCGCTGATTGGGTTCTAGAAATGCAGCAAAATGATCAGGATTTTCGTCGAAAAATCATTTTGAGTGAAGGGGTCCAATTTCACCTTGGAGGCTACACTAATAAGTTGAATTCTCGCATTTGGGGCTCGAAAAATCCAAGAATGATTGTTGAAAAGCATTTCCATCCTCAACGAGTCACTGCTAGGTGCGGTTTTGGAGCTGGCGATGTGACTGGATCTTTTTTATTCGAAAATGAGACTGATGCAATTGTTACGATGAATGGATTGCGCTATGATTAATAATTTTTATGGCCGGAATTGGAAGATATTGATGTTTATTCTCAAAAAGATGGCGCTAAGTGCAACATAAGCAACGGAACAATCATTTTCAGTGATGAGATTCAAAATTTTGACGTGAGAAACGAAGAACGTGGGAAACCACTGAAAAAGTTGGCCGACAACAATTTGCAAGGCTTATTGGATGAAGAAGAACTCAATTGATAAATATGACGCAGATAGCCGCCTCCATTCGTTTGAAAGCTATGGGAAAGATTCAGAAGGTAAGAAAATTGGTCCTGCAGGATTGAACGGCAGCAAGAAAGTCGAAGAACCACCTGTGAACTGCTGCTTAACAGATACAAAAGAAAGTAATTTCTCCATCGAATTGCGACAGGTCATGAAAATACCTTTTGAGAATCGAAAGCATCGTAAACTATGGGTGAATCCAAGCGAACCATCAACATCCACTGCAATATCAAATCGCCTTGGAAAGATAATGTTCTGTGTTTGGTGGGATCAGAAGAGTGTACTCTATTATGAGCTGCTAAAACCTGGTGAAATCTTTAATACTGATGGCTACCAAAAGCGACCGAATATGGAAAATGGCAACAAAGTCATTTTGATATTGCTGGCTACGTGCCTGGTTGGAGATTATTTTGAAGAAAATTTTATTTTCATACAAAAGACGTAATTTTCACGAAAATATTTCGTTTCCATATTTGTACACTTGGTACAATATCACGAAAAACGCCGTACATTCGCTGATTCGATCTTCTGAATGCACGAAGAATTCATGATTTTTCTAACAAATTTTTTTCGGAATGATGAGGCCCATTTTCATCTGTATTCATAATATACATGTTTGGCTTATATGGTTATAACATCGGCCTAGTACTCGTAGTTCAAATGACCCTAGCTGAAGTCTTGAAATCAGCTTTTTACATCGATCAGCTGCCAATGATATGACATCCAGTCATAGATAGTAATGAACGAACGTATTGAAGCTTCTTATGTAAAGCGAGCGCTTTTATTTTTTTTTCTCAGCACACGTTATAGTTTTTTAACGATATTCAATGAGAACCTACAATTTATCAATTTTGAATCATTTCCCAACTCGTGCGGTCCTTTGCACTTGGTGTCACGTGGGCGGTAATAAACAATCAGGTTTTTTCATTCATGTCGCAAAGTAACGCCGAGATCCGATTAATTGAAATGTTTAAAATTAGTCGTGTCTTGTGCATGTAACGAGTCACCTTCGTTGTTGCACATTGTTTTCTATTTTCGGACATCGTAAAACACTACTCCCCCATCCAGAAGGAATGGACGGCTGAGGCACGTTCACCAACATGGAATTAATTGTGTATTTCAGGACCTCTTCGGCTACCCATGGTGCAGGAGCAAGAGGACGAGGAATGACGTTGATAGCCGTTTTTTGAAAAAAAATTAAGGACTTGACGTCAGTAACTTCATGCGCTCGTACATCGATAATTTACTAGGTGATTTAACGGTAATATATTTCAGGACGTGATTTTGAACGTCGAAAGTTGGAAAAAATTTCATATCAACCTAAAATACTGTCCTGGGGGTTAGAGCTTCTTCATCATGACCGCCAAAAACCTGTATTTTGGCGAGGTTTTTGAATAAGCCATATTGCTTACTGATAACAAATAAAAGAATACTAATTTCTACCAGGGGTTGAGATAATTCTGGGGATTTTCATGAAATAACTCGTAATTATGTAGGTGATCTAATTGACTTTTCAGTTAGAAAATAGAATTCTCTTTAAGGAAAAAAGTACATTTGCTTGAAAGCGTTAAGAAAAAAGGGTTTTATGCTATGTTGCATTCTAAAAAGCTACTGACTTTTTAAATAAAATAATAAGAGGTTTTTTACTTATAGATAGAAGGAATATTACAAAAATTGAATATTAAATCAGATTAAATCTGTTTTGATATTCAAATTTTGTAATATTCCATCTTACAGATTAAATCTGTTTTGATATTCAAATTTTGTAATATTCCTTCTACAACAGATTAAATTTGTTTTGATATTCAAATTTTGTAATATTCCTCCTACAACAGAATAAGTCTGCTTTGATATTCAAATTTTGTAATATTCCTCCTGTCAAGTATAAAACCTCTTCTTATTATTTTATTTTATATATGATATATAATTATACTTAGATTTGAATAAAAATTCTCATTATGAAATATCAAGTGGTTTAAAGAAAACCATATAATACCTTACAGCTTTCTGTGATTTTTGTGACGAACATAGAATATTATTTTGGATTTCAAAGTTAGTGTGTTCAAACGAGGATGACACGAGGTCTGTAGATGAGTTATATTTGTTGTTGATTGATTTTATTTTTTAAATGTGAAGTATGACCGATGAAGACCTCATCGGAATTTTAATTGTTTTTTTAAGATATAATACATGTTTTGAGAGATTTTTGACGTAACTTATTCAAATATATATATATTTCAAAAAAATTATATTTTCTGTGGAGTCGTTAAAATTATATTTTGTATTTATGAAAAGGATTTAGTTTTCATAATTGTAAGATCAGAAAAAAAATTCACTTCCTTCAAATATTTATTTTTTAATTTTAATTGACAATTTATATTTGTTGGGTTATTTATTCCATTTGATATTTCATATTGAGTTTGGATTCTATACGTCTATTAAATATAAGATGCGCTTATAAGACATTAATTTAATTCTAAAAATTTTTTTAAATTAAAATTGTAGGAGACTAACATATTAAATGTGTTTTGGTATTCAAATTTTTTGCTGACTTTTTACCTGAAATAATTTAGAAGACGCATGTCACTTTGTCGATGGCTTTCTTAGAATAACGTTGTAAATTTTTTTTGTCAGGAATGGTGCTTCATAGTAATTTTTTTTTGAATTAAATCAAAATTGTTTCCATTTGAGTAAACAGAGAATTTTCAGCATCACACAACATTCGAAAACAAAAAAAATTACATAACTTTACAATTGCAGCCGATACAGTTGTTCCATATGAACCTCATAACAAATTCTAATCCAAAAAATTTTCACATATATTAAAAAAAAGCCTTTAAAAAACTTTTTTCATAAACTTTTCAAAAAATATATAGCACAATCCCCTGAGCAGTGTTCCATATTTCCGCCCATACTCGTTAGTCGCCTTTATTAATGATGAATAAGAACAGTCAATAAAAATATAGACCAGAATGGCTATTAATTGTATAACATATAAGAGCAAAATCAATTTCATTGACAAATTGGTGATACGCAAGCGACGTGAGATCCACTCGATCTTTTCGATTCCAGAACAATTGCATGAAAGGAGAAACACGAGGCGATTCAAATCGACCGGTACTTGCATCCTTTGCTGTTCTAGACGCGATTCAAAACGCGACCCTTGTGTAGACTCTAAAGCATTTTGTGTTAATCTGAAAAATGACGCGAAAACTATACTTATCGGTTTGCTAATCCTGAATGTTAACAATGACGGGAAGTTAGCTCGGATTCATTTAATTTCGAAAGCGCCAGAACTAGAAACGCACACTTTGATAATCTTAAGTTGGTTAGGAATCGGTTCGGAATTGATCCCGCCAATAAAATTAATGACCGAGGTTGAGCCCTGTACATACTTGAAGCAGGGTCAAATAATCCTCCTTTGCAGTTGGCGCTCCAAAGTTTATAGCCCTCGCTCCCAGTTACTTTCCCATTGTTCCCGATTTGAACATACGAAGGTTGACGGAAAAAACAAGTGCATTTCTGATTCGACGTTTGAGCGTTCTCGTTTCGTAACATTTCCTACGCAAAGTGGTGCCAAGCGATCTAGTAAGCTTTCCGTGCACGTTTGAAGCATTTAGAAGTGGGGGCTTCCTTGTCCTCGTGTCGTCGGCGTATCCGTGGGTTTGTTTCTCTATTATCCCATTATTATCTATCCCGTTGTCGGAATAGCGAAACGTTGTGTGAAACGTCGCGGACGTCTTCCGAAAGGAGGAATTGATAAATACCCATATATTTTTTCTTATAGTTTTGATTGCCGAGAACCGTATCGTGCTTTTATCATCACTGAATGTTTTGTAGGAATTGGGAGTCGGAAAAGGGTATAAGTGAATTGGTGGAGGTTGTGAAGAGATAGAAAAGTTGATCTTTTGTTGAACCGATTTTCTGTGTTTATGGTTGTGTCTTATCGGTGAAGATCTATGTGGTACACTGCGTTAAGTAAGGATTACGAGGAGGGACGTCGGCAGTTGAGGTTCTCTGTGAAACCAATGGTATGCTTTTTTCTGATGATTCTTATCATTTGTTAAATTTCATTTTAATATTAAGAAAATTCAAGAATAGGTGATTACTTTCATATCTGTTTGAATTGTTACTAATTCACGTCATTTGTATCAACAAATACTTAGATTTTTAATCTAATTTTATTACTTCATCCAAGAGATATATATGGATATCCTTAGATTTAATATAATATTTATAATAACTTGATTAAGGTAGGTGATTTGTCAACACTTCTATTCGACACCCTTTGTGGAAAAAGTTACGCCGTCCTTATAGAATTTTTCTATGCTTTTAGGACCCGCACATTTAAATGTTTTTTGGGTGCTTGTTCGAAAGTTCTCTATTTGGTCACACCTGTATTTGTCGAAATTTGAGTCAAAAGTGGTTCTATATTTTGTTGTCATTTTAAAGATAGCTTCATCATGCCTCTCTCGTAGAAGTCTTGGTCATTATTGGCGAATAATTCTAGTAATCGATTTTCACAATCTCCTCTTGATGCAAATTTCTTATCAAGTTTTGCAATGCAAGAAAAAGATGGTGCCAGGTCCAGACTATATGGTGGATACATTAAAACTTCCCAACCAAGCTCCTGGAGTTTCTGTCGAGTTACTACAGACGTGCGTGATCTGGCGTTGCCCTGGTGGAACACATCTCTTCTGTTTGTCAATTCTGGCTGTCTCTGGTCAATCGTTAACTTCAAACAGTTCAGTTGTTGACAATCAAGATACCAATTCAGTGTTTGGCCTTATGGAATCAACTCATAATAAATTATTCCTTTCCAGTCCCACCAAATGGATAGTAGAACCTTACCGACCGTTAGTCCTGGTTTGGCTACCGTTTGAGCTGCTTCATCGCTCATTGACCAGGATCATTTTCGCACAATGTTATCGTTTGTGACCCATTTTGCATTCCCAGTCACCATCCTTTTAATAAATGAGTTGATTTCATTCCGTTTGGCCAAGGCTTTGCAGATGAAAATTCGATCTATCTCCTTTGGGACATTCGGTCACCATCTGGATCCCCCGACCCGTTGAAATAAGATTATTTCTTGTAGGGACACCTGAAAGCGTACGGACATAAACCTCGATCTTTTCAAGAGTTGAAAGAAGCAATTCGCGCGGAAACCACCGCAATCAACAAGAGAGAATGGAGGCCAACTACCAAGAACGGTTTCAGCGGTGCATTGTTGATCAATGCCATTACATTTCAGATGTTGTTTTTTACTATTCAGTATCGTAAATGCTACGAACTGAAGTACCCAAAATATAAATGAGAATTTTTTCAATATCTTATATACTAAGCAGATTATTGCTGCCACACGTCTTAAATTAAATAAACTTAAACACATTGTTTCTTCTTTTCTTGGGGTTTTCGTAGAAGATCTACGTTTAGTCACCAGTTACTATTCGGTGTAAAAAACTTTTTCTTTTTTATCTTTGAAGCAGCTGATCACATTAAAATAAACGCCTTTTCAGATATCTTGGTTTCAAGTCATGAGGAACCCAATTGCCTTACTTTTAAATCAGATATAGATTTCAAACGTACAGATGAGGCTTGTTGGGATCACCCCTAACGTAAGTGCAAACTCGTTTTACGTTAGACTAGGACCTTCATTGAGTAATATCTCTAATTCATTGTCTTCGAATTGTTCTGGCTGTTCTGAGCGAGGTTTATTTTCAACGCAGAAATCACCACTTCTGAAGTGCCAAAACCATTTTTTTACATGATTTGTCAGTTGTAGCACTGTCGCCATAACCTTCCACAGGAATTCGATGGACTTCTGCTGCACTTTTTTTTCAATTAGAACAAAAACTTAAAATTTCCGTAAATGCTGTTCACTTATCAAAAAATCTGATATTTTCAGAAGTGTAACAAAAAACTTTTTTTATGAAACAATTCATACCGGATGTTATCAGATGTCTAATCTAATCCGACAATCTGCTGTTACTATTTAAAAATTTAACGTTTTCAGAGCCATCTTTTGAAAACGGAACGAAATAACTGCCAATAACATGAAAATTGACGATTCTATGAATGTATGAATGATTCGGTCTTTACTTGGTGGAAACTCATTTTAATTAAAAAATATATAAGAGACAGTATTTTAATTTCTACAAAAATGTTTATAATACCAAAAATCAAATTCACAATCGAAGAAGAAAGGAACCACAGTATTAATTTTCTTGACTTCACAATAACAAGACTAGATAATTCAGGTATTTTTCTCACAAACCCACATATATTTCAATAAAACTTCAGATCACCCCACAAACCAAAAGAAGTCAGCATATAGTCTTATTCATAGACTTTTGAATGTCCCTCTGAATTCAGATAACTTTTCCAAAGAATTAAATATTACTAAAGAGATAGCTTCAAACAACGGTTACAACCCCTTTCTTATAGATAAAATGATATCCAATAAACAAAAGAACATGGCGTTAAATCTGATTTACCCTGTCATAAAAGAGGACAATACACAGAAATAAATACTTTTCGTTATCTTATGTTAATGGATTATCTGAAAATATTGCTAAATATTTAAAAAATAGTTTCAATTACAACGCAGCTTTTAAAACCATTGATAACCTTAGTATTTACATAAAAAACAAAGGGGATCGAACAAATAAAGAAAATAAACCTTGAGTCTACAAGTTGACTTGCAACGATTGTCCTTTATTTTATATTGGCCAGACAGGTAGATCATTCAAGAAAAGAATCCAAGAACACCAAAGAAGCTACATTTCGAATTCCGTACATTCGACATATGCTAATTATCTTATGGAATTTAGGCATTATTTCAACAATAACTATGTAATTATCCACTTCGAAAGCAAAAGTTCTAGATTAACACTTTAAAAATTTCTTGAAATCAACAGGTACTATGCCCGTAACATCCTTCTGAATGAACATATGTTGACAAGTCTCCATTACTGAATATCTTTCCCTAATGGCATTTTTCAGCGCAAACTCCAATAAAAACCTTAAGTTTTTATTATTTGTTCTGCCATTGTTTTGTCACGTACTTAACACTGTATTTAAACTGGACACTGGACACCATCAGCCAGTAGAATGTAGATACCTGAAGAAGCCACACCGTGGTGAAACAATTGTTGTATTATAAAATTTTTTGTGGAAATCAAAATACTGTCTCAAATTTTTTGATTCTATAAATTTCCGTCCGTTTTCTCTGCTTCATCCCGTATTTACCATTTCTTGTCCGGAAAATTTATGAAGAATTTCATATATCTGTGGTTCCAATATAAAGTCGGTGAAATCATGCTCATCAAAAAGACAAAGAATAAATTTCATTCCAAGAACTCGACCTCATCCGTTTTCTTATCTGCATTTCCGTAGATGCGAAAGTATATCAGAAAATAGACTTTAACCCATGGAAAATTATCGAATTTCTGATCAAGACACAATTACCGCCAAATAACGTATACAAACACTCAGTTGGACAGAAGAGAATACCTTGTTGTGTTGCACTCTCTGCGATAACCTTTTTGACCCCTTTTCGTTTTCGAAAGAGTTGCCGCTTAAGGAAATAATAACAATTATGCGATATGCAGTTCGGATTCTAATTGCTTTGTGTTCGGTTAAATGGTAATTCTCGTTAATAAATTATCGCATTTCGTTCGATTATAATGAATTTAATTGCCAATAGTTAGATTGGTTATATATTAAAGGTTTCTTTCGTAACGTGACATAACGATTTTTTTGGTAGCAATTGTAAGTGCGTTTCGACTTTTTGCGTGACGATTGAATGACTCATTAATCAAATGACAGGGAAATTAGTGTGATTTGTCGTTTATCTGTTATTTATAAATCATCGTTAACGGATACTGAAAGCTGGTAGAAGTGCATAATTTGAAATAAACGTAGTGCTTAATTGAAATGCACCTCATTTTATCAAATGTCAAATAGAGAAGAGAAAGGGTTAGTTACTGATGAAAGAAAATTTCGGTATAGGTTCTATGTAAGATATTTAAAATTCTGATTTCTTCACTTACAAGTGTGGCTTAAAACGGGCGATTTCCGCGCTTTTGCAACAGACCACTTCTTAAAATTTCAGATCTGTGAATTACTTCATAAAGAAGCGACATACATTCTGTCAAGAAAGTACCGGGAATTATCGATTTAAATCTGGCGGGGCAATGAGGCAGGTAAATTTTTTTTTCCTAGGTTGGTACCACTGTCCTTAATTACTATGCCAAGCTTGAGCGGGATCTGTCAACTAGTGTGTTTGCAACAGCTGATTAAGTCAGTCGATGTCAGAGTGCGTGCTGATTTTTACTATGGGTGATAACGGTGAGCAAAGAATTTGTTTTTGTGTTGCAAATGAATTTTCGTGTGCCGACGCATTGAAAATGTTGCAAAAGGCCTTTGGTGATAATGCTCTATCGAAAACTCGTGCATATCAGTGGTACAGAGCCTTCAAGGACGGTCAGAAGTGGTCGAAGACTTGCGGCTTCGATCGAAGATAACGTCGATAAAATTAAGGAAAGGGTGCTGGAAAACCGTCGTACCAGCTTGAGAGAGATAGCACATGATCTTAAGATATCCCACGAGTCCGCACGTACGATTTTGATTGATATTTTGGGCATGAGAAAGGTGGCCGCACGACTCGTACCGAAAGACCTGAATTTTCTTCAAAAACGTCATCGCGAACAGGTTGCTTCAGACATGCTGGATCGCTGTAATTCCGATTCTACATTCATGGAACGCATTATAACTGGTGATGAGACCTGGGTCTACGAGTACGATATGCAAACAAGCCCGCAATCATCGGAATGGGTGGCAAAAAATGAGCCGAAACCGAAAAAACCACGCCAAAGCCGCTCGAAAATGAAGGTGATGCTCATTGTTTTCTTCGATATCCGTGGCGTGGTGCACTACGAATTCGTTCCAGAGGGTCAGACGGTAAACAAGGAGTATTACCTAGGCGTTATGAAACGTTTGCGTGAGCGTATCCGTAAGAAGCGGCCAAATTTGTGGGCGAACAACTCATGGATTTTGCATGACGATAACGCGCCTTCTCACCGAGCTACGATTGTGACTGACTTTCTCGCCAAAAACTCAACAAACGTGCTTCAGCAACCACCGTATTCGCCGGATTTGGCTCCCTGCGACTTTTTCCTCTTCCCAAAACTAAAATTGCCCCTTCGTGGCACCCGTTTTGAGTCGATTGAAGCCATAAAACAAAATTCGGCGCGAGAGCTAAAGTCCATCCCGGAAAGCGCCCATAAAAAATGTTTCGATAATTGGAAGTGCCGTTGGCATAGTTGTATTAGAGCAAATGGAGCCTATTTTGAAGGCGACCCAATAAATTTTGACGATTAAATATAAAAATGTTGTTTTAATTGAAAATTCCCGGTACTTTCTTGACAGAGTAGTATGATGAATAAAAATCACGCTGCGGATGGATTAGAACCATAGACTTATTATCCTAAGGAGAGGAAACAACCCTCTGTTGAATGTTCTTTGATTTCTGAGGTCTAATCTTTATGATCCGAAAACCCCATATATCTATCGGGTGTATTTTTTAGAGTGATAGAACTTTCGATAGGGATAACTCTGATTTGAGAGAACGTAAAAGCTATGTTGTTTTGATATTTCTGTTCAGTGAGCATTGACAAATTATCATGGAAAGACTCACGCCGCAACAACGTTTACAAATTGTTGAAATTTATTTTCAAAATCAGTGTTCTATTCGCCAAACTTATCGTGAAATTTATGGTTTACATAATCGTCCATCAGAGCAGCTTATTCGTCGAACTATCGATAGATTACGGAAAACATTTTCTCTACTCGATTCAACAACAACAAACAAGACAAAGAACTGTACGTACAGAAGAAAATATCGCTGCTATAAGTCATAGTGTTAATGATGATCCAGATTTGTCTATTCGTCGACGTTCACAACAAGTTGGACTCTGTGCATCCACCACATGGAAAATTTTACGTGAAGATCTTGGTCTACACCCATACAAGATCCAACTAGTTCAAGAACTAAAGCCACTTGACCGTAATAAGCGCCGTTTGTTTGCTATTGGGCCCTATAACAACTTGAAGTTGATCCACTTTTTTATCGTAAAATTGTGTTTAGTGCTGAAGCTCATTTCTGGTTGAACGGCTATGTAAACAAGCAAAATTGCCGTGTATGAAGTGTAAACAATCCTCAAGAAGTTCTCCAGGTTCCTTTGCATCCTGAAAAATGCACTGTATGGTGTGCTTTACACGCTGAAGGCATCATCGGTCCATATTTCTTTATAAACTATGCTGGAGCAAAGGTTACAGTGAATGGTGCTCGTTACAGATCCATGATCAATGATTATTTGTTTCAAAATTTGAATGGTATCGACCCAGAAGTGTTTTGGTTCCAACAAGATGGTGCTACACCTCATGCTGATACTGTAGCAATTGATTTATTGAAAGAAAGATTTTACGATAACATTATTTCGAGAAATGATCCAATTAATCAGCCTCCAAGATCATGCTACATAACTCCACTGGATTATTTTTTTTGGGTTATGTCAAGTCATTGGATTATACTGATAAACCAGAAACAATAGACGCTTTGGAAGCCAACATAACTCGTGTTATTGATGAAATAAGACCTGAATTACTATAAAAAGTGGTCCAAAATTGGTCTGGTCGAATGCGGTTCCTCAGAGCTAGTCGTGGTGGACATATGCCGGAAATTATTTTTAAAACATAAATGTCATGAAATTTTCTTTCAAATAAAAAAAAAAATTGGCTTCAATCTTAATTTAAAAGTGTTTTATTTCAATTCAAAGTTCTATCACTCTAAAAAAAAAAACACCAGATGGTTATCATAGGTCTTTCATAGTCACAAGTACTTATTCCTTACCCATTCCGTTTTATGATATTTGATAGGGTTTAAAAGTTATTTTATTACATTAGTAAATTATTCAGATGGATTAATTCCGTTGATCTGTACCAAATATCATTAATAGTCTTGATTAAGATGATATTTAGTATAGATCAGCCTAATTAATTTATTTGAATATGAGTATGCTAATGATGAGCATGAGGAAAGTTTTTTCTGCGTTTGTAACGGGAAAATATCGGGAATACATTTTTTTACTTGAATTGGCTCGCAAAGTTATGTCTTATATGTATGTTTGCATACTCTAGATGGCGCTAGTGTATGATTAATATCTTAGTGTCTGTGTATAGCGAATATAGATACTTGACGGATTTGTAGTCGCTGGCATACATTGTACTGATGAAAACCAACCAGTTTGAAACGTGCGCATTTCTGCAATTTGCTCCTGTGTTCAACAAAACCTTGTGCTAACGGATTTTATCTGAGTGTTTCCGCTAAATTTGTGTTTTATTTTTTTACACAATAACTCACTATTTGGCGTCTCAGGGATGGTTTGGCATTCCTTAACCTCCGTATTCGCCAGACCTAGTGTTGTACTACTTTTCCTGTAATCGATAATGAAGAAAAACTCAATAGGAAAGAGTTTTCATGATATGTGAAGGCGGTGAAGACAACTTTGCAAAGGATATAGGACGACATCAATGTTGGAAACCTCCAGAGATGTTTTAAACGGGGCTAAGAAGACTCAACCACGCATCATTCAAAATAACTTGAGGAATAAATTCTTTTAAACGAAAGTACGGTTTTTTTTTGCTTCTCCCCCTTGTATAGGATGACAAATTATTGACATGAGAGCATGATTCTTCACCAGGTGATCACGTAAATAGTTTCCACAATTACCGAAAGAGATTGTATAATTACCGCATTATCATCGTGCAAAGGGGCAAACCTCAGCTTCCACTGCGGTTCTAGGAATTCAGGCCATAGCAGCGAAGCAGTATTCAACCTCTACTGGCTATGCACGTCAGTTTCCGAGTTGTGTGGAATGCAACTCACACGCCGAAGGAGCAAATTCAAAACCGACAAATCGAGAAAAAATCTCAATTGATCCTGTTTCGAGCACTAACTTTCAAGCATTAACGGTTTTAAACCGTATCGTCAAGACCCACAAACCTCTCAGAAGTCTTTCAGTTGATTCTGTTTTGAGCGCCTTCGGCCAGCCTTAGCATCAAGACGCACTCAATCCTAGTTCGAGCATTACATGCAAACAGATGAATGAAATAATCCTCTAGCCTATCATGCAGGCTTTCAACTACAGCCTCCACAAGCCCAACATCAATTGGGTGATCATGAGTACGGTGAGATTTCGCTCTTCCTTGATAACCTCACCGAAGTAGTTAATATTCCTCAGATGTTTGGTTAATACAACCGGTGGTACTACAATTCAAATTGTATATATGCAAAATAATCAGCATTTTCCGGAATAATAGGATATGACATGAGAGAGGTTTGGTTGGTAACTGAAGAAATAATCTGGAGTACAATCCACTGCATGAATTAGCTTATGCTGCGTATGTGTATTCACGTGCATAGATGGCACTGGTGCTTGGGGTTCTTATGTATTGTGAATATAGGTACATATGTATATTTGTATCATTCGTTGGACATTAGAACATTGTACTGACAACGACGCCAAAAAGCTCCTGAACATGCATTTCTGCTGCTTAGTTCTGACAGTCCACGATACCTATTCAAGTTCAAGGTGTTCCCTATATTTCACAAAATTGATTGATTTAAAAGATATTTTTCTGAAATAAGGAATATTTTTTCTGTCATCATTATTATTTTACATCTTAGACCTTGGTACTGCGTTTGTGAAGTGGTTTAATAACATCACGCAATACGATTAAATCCGCGGAGGAATCCGGCAAAGAATCCCGTCACCGTCGAAGAATCATATCGTTAGACGCCGCAGAACGATGATGAATTTCATAATCCCCATTAAGTAGAGCTTCCTGGGGACTAAAATTTTTCCAAATATCGTTCGATCCGCGAGGTGGAACGTCCCCGGAGTGTGTTGAGGGGGGCAGCGAGCGACATTCCTCCCGTTCGGGCACAGGATGTTTCGCAACGGCTCACTTAACATCCCATAAACCATTCCGGCAAATTTTTCGCGACGAACGCAGGTGCGCCAACGGGGCAACGCGAATTACCGTGGGATGATGATTTTATGGAATTATCATTGTGGTCGTATCGAGCGAGATAATTATGATGATCGCCAATTATACAAGGTTGATATTTGAAAGCACTATTTTTTTTTCGAAAATGCAGATTTTTCGATTCAACTGAATTCTTTGAACTTTTATGCTATAACTAGAGTTGATCTCTCTAAAATAAATTTATAAGAAGCGGTTTGTGATCATTTCAAAAGATTATCCAAAATGATTTCCGTTAACAATAATATTTATTAGCGAAAATTAGGTGTTTTATTTTAATCGACATTTATATGAATTTCCGTCAAGTAAATACCGAAGCATTCAAACATATTGGTAAGCATAATGTATGAGTAATGATGGTTAAATTCTTTTATTTACGAGGTGTAACCCTCTCGATAATCGAGAGATAGCACTAACAGCGTTTCTCGGCATTGAATGTGCTTTTAACAATACTCTGCCGGCTTCTCTCGCTGAAGCTAACTTTGCGAGAGGAATCGATCCGCTGATTTGTAGGTGGATACAGACAATGCTATGCAGCAGAATTATAACGACCTCATACCAGGATGAGGTCTTCGAGTTCAAGGCTGCGCAGGGTTGCCCACAAGGACAACCTTAATGTGGACCCTTTTCGTCGGTGACCTGCTAGCGATCATCTAGCTATGGGGAGTCGATGTTCAAGCATTTACTGACCTGGCAAATAGTGAAAAGTAAATCGGAGGTGATGATATCGGCCGTCCTTCAAGAGATACAGACACTATAGATAAATGGTGCATAAGGCAAGATATGTCTCTTAACTCACAAAAGGTAGTTATAGTAGCATTCACCAAGAAACGGAAGCTGGATGGATTAAAACCGCCGACAATCCGTGGAGAAACAATACAATTCTCTAATGAGGAAAAATACCTGGGAATAGTCCTGGACAAAAATCTCAGTTGAAATGCATACCTAAACATAAAGCCAGAATGGGGTTCTGAACCTGCAGGCGAATCTGCGGTTAAAACTGGAGTTTAAAGTACAGACAGATGTATCGGCTATTCACTATAGTAATTATACCACAGATAACGTATGGCGCTGTAGCGTGGTGGAAGAAGGACCAACAAACGCCTGCCAATATAAGCTCACTCGACTACAGAGACAGGCTTGCCTTGTAATTACAGGTGCGTTTCGCACCACCCACGGCAGCCATAGAGGTCCTACTAAATCTATCACCCCTGCACCTGTTCGTGCAGAGGGAGGCACATACAAACTACATCAACTGGCGATCGACAGACCAGAGGCAATAGTGATGGGACGCTCGGAGCTGCTGGACTGCTGGACAGCTTCTGGGGAACAGTACCCTATCGATGCCCTTGGATCTAATGTCAAAAGTCACGAGCCAAGAACGGAGGAGCGAGCTTGGCTTGTTTCAGGTGGCTCGCGAACGACGAACGGAACGGCAGCGGGAGTATATGGGAGTAAACCGAGAGTCAGCATCTCATTGATTCTCGGTCAATACGCAACCATATTCCAGGCAAAACTATTTGCCATTGAGATCGCGGCGGATCTGCTGATGAAACGGCAAATCCACCACGGCAAAATCAAAATATTTAGCGATAGTCAATCAGCACTAGAATCCAGCTCTAGTACATCGAAAACAGTCTGGAGTTTCCGCACGGCTCTAATCAGGCTCGGTATGTTTAACAGAATCACTCTTGTTTGGTTACCGAGCCACTCCAACTATTTGGGTAACGAAGAGGCAGATCGGCTGGCGTTTGCTGTAGCCACGCTGCCTCTGGTAGGCCCGGAACAACACCTGGGAATACCACATGACGTGACTAAGCGGACAATAACAGGCAGAATGAACTCTAGACTAGAGTCTTTCTGGCGTTGCTTGGAACAGCTTAGATCCAAAAGATGGCAGACCTAGCGCTAGGTCTGGATAAAACCAAACTCAGAATATTTGTCGGGATTATGACAGGTCACTGTCATAATCCCGAATTGTACAAAAATGTACAAAATTGGTCTGGCTGAAGACGATGAATGCAGGCTGAAAGAGCCATGCACATCGTCTCAGAGTGCCCAGCGGTGAATCGCATCAGATTCGAGGTCTTTGCTCAGGCTATTAAGACTGCTTCTGCATCTCCCTTTAACAACTGACAAAGATTTTCAACACAACCAACTTCCATACACCATCGTTATTTTCTATAACCTTAAACATGTGTAGTTTTATGCCTGCGAACTACGATTTGCATATAGCATTGGTTTTCTGTTGTTATTTGAAGAAAACTACTGTGAAATTGCACGAAAAGTTTGTGCTCTTGATAAACATAGTGTTTTCGAGTGATTCAAAAAGTTCAAAATCCGTAATTTTAACGTGAGAAATGACAAAAGCTCACGTATAAATTGAATATGACCCAGAAAGTCCTCTAAATTCGTTTGAAAGCTACGGGGGAAATTCAGAAAGTGGTAAAATGGGTTCGACGGACACAAAAGAAAGTCATTTCTTTATGAAATCTTGACAGGTGATAAAAAATTATATATTTTGCGAATCCCAAGGGTCGTAAATCATGGGTGCATCCAAGCAAACCATCAACATCCACTGCAAGATCGAAACGCTTTGGAAAGAAGGCAATATGTTCTGTGTTTGGTGGGATCAGATTATGAGCTACTAAAACCTGGTGAAACCGTTAATACTGACCGCTACCAACAGCAAAAGGTCGATTCAAATCGAGCATTACATGGAAAACGACCGGAATACGGAAGAAAGGAATACAAAGTAATTTATAATTTAAAATCAAAGATTTCTTCGATATAAAGTTTCATCGATAATTTGAAATCAAAGATTTCTTCGATGGCTATAGCGATTGGTACGTTGCAGACTCGGCAACGCTCGGACCTGGTAACAACCTTTGGTCTTTGAGCTTTTGAGTACACAGTACTCCCTGCTTTAAGTCAACCTCCTTGATTTGCCAATGATAACTTGTTCGCTTTGATTTTCTCGGTCTTTGTTTTTTGTGCTTTTGCACTTTTGACTTTAACTTTGAGATTGTCATTGCGTACTTGAAAACTGGGTCTACCTGAGATTTCACCATAACCTTGCGTTATGTGTTGATCCCATTTCGTTACTGCTTAGCTTTCTCATCAGTTTGGCGAAGAAGCCGAGGAGTTTACAAAGTAATTTTTTTATTACTAATGAGGAATTGAGTACTTATAATGTACGAGCACGCTAACGCTCATGACCTCATTTAAGTGATTATATGGATTTCTAACAATATATTAAGTTAGAGGAGATTTTAAGATTAAAAAATTCCGTAAAAGTGTTTATAAATAAAAATTATTGTAGAACAATGAAAACTTGATGTTGTCACTTCAGTTGTCTTCTGTTTCGCTAGTCAGCCTCTGTACATTCGATTCGATCAATAGAATCAAATGAAATGCATCGGCGGAACAAACAATTACCCCCAGTTTCTCAAACCGTTGTCTCGTACACAATAAGTGGACGTCCTTCAACTTTATAAATAAGGAATACCTCCCGTGATTTTTCATCTTCATTGTTAAAAAATCTCTCCTATAGAGAAAGCGGACTAGAATGCGACAAGATACAATTTCGATGAACAAATATTTGGACGAAAAGAACGTCGGAGATGAAGAAATAACATAAGATGTATTCGTGGAGAAGAGGTTCCATTCGAAATTCATCCTTTTTTTTTCACTTTAAAAATGAATATTGAGGGTTTTGCACTGGTCTATTTCTACGCGGTGGTTAGAGAAACAATGAGTAAAAAATATAGTGTCTGCCTTAAAGAAATTGTCAATTTGAATTACCTTAATAAACGGATTTTTCATATTGGTAGGACCGTCTTTCATTGCAATGTGAACTTCAAACCCAATCCTTACTATGATCAGTTATAAAAGGTTTTCCAATAAGAGGTTTGATTTTGATATTGAAAAAAAAACTAGTATATTTTAGGAGAAATCGATGGATGTTTATTTAATTGTAAAGGGGAAGGTATGCCATTAACATCGTGAATTCTACCAGTTAGTGTATTGGCATGTGAGCATAGCTCTTTCACCAAGGGTATTTCATTAACACGTGAATTCTACCAGTTAGTGTATTGGCATGTGAACGTAGATCTTTCACCAAGTAACTAGTTAGCAGTCTCCACAGTCTGCCTCAAGAGGCAGAAAGTGTGATAAGGGTTACGCCTTATCATCGCGCGTGGCGAGAACCCCTCCGAAGAGATGAACCCAACAGCTTCTAGTTTCTGCTTCAGTTCGAAAACCTAATAACGTATGACTGGTAACAGCGAAGCACTATCCAACCTCTACTGGCTCTGCATGATCAGTACCCGAGTTGTTTGTGATGCAACTCACTGGCCGAAGGGCCTCTTATCCACCCACCCGAACGCAGTCCCATGAACCAAGATAGTCTCAAAATTTAATGCCTCAACTGATCCTGGTACGAGCACCGTCAATCCGGCCTGTGCAATTGATTCTGGCTTCAAGTACCAACGGTCTAACAGTATCGTCGAGATCCACAAACCCTAAAAACGTCTCGCAATCGATCCTGGTTCAGGACGAGGACGGTCGAACCGTCAAGTCCCGCTTAACCCTGAAGCATTTCTCGAGATATCCTAAACATGAGTTTCTGCGAACATATAGATTGAATACCCTTCTAGTCCAGCATGCGGAATTTCAACCACTGCCCCCTCGAGTCCAACACCAATTGGGTGGCCAGGTCGTACGAATACTTCCCGAGGGCCTCCACCCTCCCGAGGTATGCTACATAACGCACACGGCCATTGGACAGAAAAATTCGGAGATTTACTGCAATAGAGTACAGTACGTTAGTTTTAAAGGTGTTGCCCTGTGCTACGACAGACCCCCTTGTCACTGAGTTAAACAACGCGGCTCAGCCCTCTATTCCACCTTTACGGTGAAACTAGGGCCCCATTCGGTCGAACTTCCACCACACGGATCCAGTGACTGGCGCGAGTGACATAGGCATCAGGACTTAATCCTCCATTTCACCGGGATGAAACTAGGATCTTAGTCAAGACGCGCATACCATTATAAGAGATTGAGCACATTCCCTCAACACCTCCCACGTGTCGTTTCTTACGATTTTCATCGAACATTTGTTAATGTCAGCAGGTGTCTTTAGACGTGCTGGATCGCGCGAATTCCTTTTTCACGTTTATGAAAAGCATTAATGTCATACCTGAAGGACATGCAAATTATATGGGTTCTATCTTCTACAACAAAAATGGTGAAAGCACTGACGTAAAATCAGTTCATAAAACCCACGAGCCTCACGAAATTTTACACTAACATGCGTGTCCTCATTATTAACGTACGTGCCCACCAAGTCTTCTGACGTTATATCAGAGTTTGTTTCATAATTGAATTTAGAAAACCTAATTCTGCACATTTTTCTTGTACTCTTACATAGCCTATCAGATTTAACTACATTGATTCCCGTTCCATCGTTGTTCACTTGAACATTCATAACTCCGTAACGTCAGAACTTACCAATAGAAATTTATTGGTTTTTTCCAATTCCTTTGGACTAGCACCCTTCGTTCAGCGAGTCAGCATGTTTCGGGAATATATCATATACATTCATATAAAGAATTTCCTGAACAACTTTATAGTCGAGAAAGATATTCTTGCTGCTGTCTCATCATAAAATTCTTTATTGCGTTTTCCCCTTTACATCGGTTTTATACGATAGGAATCATCAATAAGTCGAATTTCCGCATACCCATATGATAAAAATTTAAAGATTTAGTCATTCCCAAATGTAGAATTCATTTGAAGGCATTTAGTTTGTATGAATCAAAAATTTTGAGAAACAATTTTAAAGATTTGTTGTCTTTTTTCAAAATATATTATTTCCAAGGCAAAACAAAAAACGAAATTGTTGCTCGTTTTTTCACGGAATTTCACCTATTCTCAAAGTGAAGTTCGGCAATAGCTCCAATTTCATCGCTATTCATTTCATTTATATGTCTCCCGCCATAATTAGATCTTTTGTTATATCGCCAAACTTCACTTTAAGAATGGGTGATGTGGCTGCTCGTTAATTTCAATTTTTTTCATTAAAAATAATATTAAAAAAAATCTTATCGTTGGAAAAAAAGACTCTTTGTCAACAAAAACGGGTGTTTTTTTAGAATGATAGAACTTTAAATTGAAATAAGACATTTTAATTAAGATTGAAGCCAATTTTTTTTTTATTTGAAAGATAATTTTATGACATTTTTGTTTTAAAAATAATTTTCGGCATATATCCACCATGACTAGCTCTGAGGAACCGCATTCGACCAGACCAATTTTGGACCACTTTTTCGAGTAATTCAGGCCTTATAACACAAGTTATGTAGGCTTCCAAAGCGTCTATTGTTTCTGGTTTATGAGCATAACCCCAAAGAAAATAATCCAGTTATGTCGCATGATCTTGGAGGCCAATTTATTGGACCATTTCTCGAAATAATGTAAATCATAAATTTCACGAAGTGCTCTATAAGTTTGGCGAATAGAACACTGATTTTGATAATAAATTTCAACAATTTGTAAACGTTGTGCGGCGTGAGTCTTTCCATGATAATTTGTCAATGATTACTGAACAGAAATGTCAAAACAACATGGCTTCTACCTTCTGTAAAATTTTTAACTACCAAACTAAGATAGAGCGACATGTTTTGAAACCTGCAAATACATCTATAACCAACAAATTCTAATAACTCAGATAGTCAGATGGCTAACACGTAGTACTTCAAAATTCCGGATCAGTGTTCGAACCATAGACGTATTAAGAGACCCAATTATTTACGTTTTCTACTGAGGCTAACATTATATCGCTCATTATTCAACTGAGCCGATGTAAATACTCCTGTATTGCCAAACTACTCATTTGAGAATATGTTTCCTTTTAAAACCGTCGTAAGCTTTCAAGTCTCACAATATTATTAAATCCTTTAAACCCTTGCTTTATTTTATTGTAAATTAAGAACTTTCTATTACCATAGCTCATACTCCTTATTAATGATCCTTGCTTTATACATACATTTTTCACAGTTATAGCCGCGAAGTAATTGGGTTGTTCGGAAAGTAATATTGTTTTTTCTTGGGAAAATGAAGGACTATTTTCTTATAATGAATAAATATTTTATTGAATTATATACTGGTTATTCTGATCCAACACCTTTGGTCATCTATCTGGTATTAGCATGATTCCACGTTCATAAAATTTTTGGTCTTTGCTGGCAAAAAAATGATCCATGTGATTTTTGACCTCTTCATCTGAAGTAAAGGTTTTATCAATCAAAAAAATGTGAAAGGCCAGATCTGGAGAATATGGTGGATGTGACACTGTATCCCATTCAAGCTGTAAAAGCTTTTGGCGAGGGAGCAAACTTGTATGAAGTCTCGCATTATCTTGGTGGAACACTACAGCTTTTCTGCTGGTTAATTCTGGCCTTTTTCTGTTGAAGTGCATCATTCAGTTTGTCCAGCTGATGGCAGTAGAGTTCCGAATTAATTTTTGTGTTATCTGGTAAAAGCTCCAAAAAAAGATTCCTTTAAAATCCCACCAAAACAGACAGCATCACCTTTTTTTGATGGATATTGCCTTTCGAAATGCTTTGAGCCGGTTCATCTTTTTTGCTCCATGGTCTCTTGCGTTTGACATTGTTATATACAACCCATTTTTCGTCCCCAGTAATGATGAGCTTCAAAAATGGATCATTTTAGAGACGTTGGATCTTTATCAGCTTCAACCGGCCTTCCGGAACGTGGTGCATCTTCGACATCAAAATTGCCGGATCGGAATTTTGCAAACCAGTTCTGGCACTGTCAGCACTTCTTCTCCATACACATTGGTTAATTTCTTTTTGGCTTAAACAGCATTTTTACCTTCCCTATAGTAAAAAGTAAAATATGACGAAAATGCTGCTTATGGGGTTAGCTGGATTTTGATCTCAAGTATGAAATTTTCTATTCTTCCTCAAAAGATATCTTTATTTTTTTACTTACGCCTTTGATCGGAACTTAATTCAGTTAGCTTGTACCATAAAAATTAGAGGTGATTGACCAAATCTGATGAAATTGTTGGATTCAATATGTTTGAAAATATCCTGAATCAGTCTTTGTTTTCTGGTACAAAAAATATTTTGTTTGTATAATTATTATTATCCTGATACTCCTAGATCTTCTGTGAAGATCCCTCAGAAGCTTTTTCAGCTTGTGCGAGTTAGGAGTTCAGTTGTGTTCTGGGTAGGCTTTGTTACTGCGATCTTGCGCCTCTTTAGGTCACAGCACTGTTAATTTCTGACCCAACGGTGAAATGGTGAAATATTATTTTTTATGATCACATGGCATTGTGGTAAGATGCTATTTTACATAAATGATATAAATCGTTGACATAAATTTCTGAATTTAGTATATATTTTTTTGCAGTATGGTTCCGATGAGTTCACACATGAATCGTCGCCTAGATATTCTTCACCAGGGGGCGCTGCAGCTACAGGATACTATTTGGGCCCCGAAGGGGCTACAGGCGCCAGCGTGGGAGAATGGACGGGCGCCTCTTACAATGCTCCTTATCAGACGTACGAAGCCTACGGTCTCATACCCGAACAAGACCCAACCGGAACCAGTCAAGGATCTGCCCAAGGACTACCACCAATGTCATCATTAAGGCCGAATGGCACACAGGCGACAGCGATGGCGGGGGCGCCCAATAATGCAGGTTTTGTACCAAACAGCCATGCAGACACAGTAGCGAAAACCTTAGGAGCGGTAAGAAGTTTTTCAAGAAGTCTTCTTCCGTCCTTTTCTTTGGATTTTCTCGAAGTTGGGTTATTATTATGTTGAAAATCTTCGTCAGTCAGCTGAGACTATGGTGCTGCAGAAGCGCTGAAATCCTGAAACTGATAGCTAGCACCATTTATAGGGAAATTCCGGTTTCATACTTCTGCACCTGGGAAACCAGGAGTTTTCAAGAAGATTAAGTTCTGGTCAATATCCTGCTAATCTAAAAGAATTACTTTGTTCTTGAAATATTTCAACATGAAGATTGGTTCTTCGATTACATTGACTCTTTCAAGTTCTCTAGTCAAACATGTTTCTAATATCGCTTTATATATTTCATATTAATCATGTCTTCTGTGGATATAGAATTTTTCTGTTTCCTATGAAAAACACTCTCAAGACATCCTTTCTCATTGGATATTTCACAGTTTGTACGAAGTAAGCTAGGTTGAGCTTCTCATCTGCACTTTTCAGTACAAACTTTGATTGATGTCCAACCAAAAATTTCATCAGAGAACAAGACAATTTTCCAGTTCTTGGGTCCAACGTGCAAATTCTTTAAACCATTTCACCACAGCTGTCGGTAGTTTTTTTATTCCCCTTCCTCCAAAAGGCGTTTTCAAATTGTGGAATTAGGAATCCTTACACTAGCATTTTTTTTTTGAATATCATAGCTGGTTATCTTTCTTGGATTCAGGTTGCTATCCTGGAAATTTCCATTTTCTTTCACATTTTCCCTTTTGCTGAACTTCATTTGATGGAGTCTCTCTTTTTTGTTTAATCATTTTGTCGACAACTTGTCAGTTAGCTTGTCTTTAGCAGTCATTTATGTGTGTTAGACGAATATATTAATTTTTTGTTGGCATTATGATATTAATGTGAAAATTCTCTCTCCAGGTTTACCCTATACCAGAACAGGCCAGTGCGAGTAGCTACAGTTCAGCACCCTCAACCCCAGTAAGTTCCCCACCACCACTTGCTCCTGCACCTTGGCTGGCTAATCACAATAACCCACATTCGCCACACTACTCACAAACTGTAAATGTCAACAATGGTACAACTGCTCAAGCTCTCCATATGGTAAGTCAGTAGGATGATTCATTTTTCATTTATGTTATTGCACCCGAATGGATAAATCAATCACTATTTGTTAAGAATGTTATTTTTATTTGAAGTGTGATTATTTTTTCGTTTTTTTTGAAATTGTCCATGATTAGCATGCACAATAATATTCAAGATTTACAATAAACACTACATACTTAAATGTTTTAAAGGACTACAACTGATATTCAATTGCAAGCGTTGGAATATTAACGAAATTTTTGGAAAATCTTTTTAATGCATTATTTCAAAAATTAGACTTTTGAATGAGTGATTTCTTGAAAGGTTGTGAATAAATATCATCAAAAAAACCATTTCACAAAGAAAAGCCTCTCCTAGATAAAAGATTTATAGTAATTAGGGTATTCAAAGTTTTCAATACGTTAATTATATGATAAATGCACTTGTATGTAGTCCAAAATGGTGTTGTATAGTCTATACAATCTCACTTAAAAAACTGATAAAAACCTACCAACAGTTCTTTCAATATTTTGCTGCTATGGGCGTACATACGCATTAAAGTACCAGAGTTGAAAATAATACTGACATAAGTGTATTGATTTCTACTGTAGATCCTTTCAGATAATTCGCTATGTGAATAACTTTTGTTATTAGATCACTCACACTAATAATATTCTCATAATGTTCAAGTTACTGTGTTATAATTTGATCAATCTAATTTCACGACCTATAATATACTCTCATGAAACATTAATAGCTATCATTAATAATCTTTGTAAAATTTGAAATTATAGGGTTATGAAAATGGTGTCGATATATTTTCAAGAGTTTTGTAAAAATTTTAGGTAAAATGTATTATTATATATTAATAAATCTCGCCTAGTACTATCATATTCCACAAAACACTGTTTTCATCTTCTAATTTTCGGGATTTAATTTGATCTTAGAGTACCTTTTTGGTTGGAATTATATTCAGTACAATGTAATGAACCTGCGAGTACCAAAATCAACTTTTGATGACTTCAAATTTTCATATATTTTTGTGAAACGGCCCACCTATTTTCCACAGAAAAAGAAAAACTTTGAAAACGGCCTGTTAATATATTTGAAAACGATTAAAAGACAAATTTAACTCTTTGAGGTCTTCGTATGAAATACTATGTCAATTCATTATTGATAAGCCTTATATATTATACCGAATGTTCCATGTAGGATATTCTTTTCTTATAATAAAAATTATGCAATATTCCAAATACAAAACCAAATTATAATTTAGTAAAATGAGTTGGTTTGAAGGCTTTTGAACTTTGTTTTAAATTGTACATTTATGATTTTTCTATGATATTTAACATATTCCAACTCTCCTGGGAAAATCACAGTAACTAATATTCCAAATACTTATGCATAATGCAATTTTATGTATCATATCAAGTGCACTTCTTGCTTTTATTTAAAATTTGTCTTCATCGAACAACGATTCATTTTGATGTCATAGTTTAAGTGCAATAATAGATTTCAAATAACAGAATTGCAGAGTAAATTTTAATATAATTAAAACCCTCTTTAAAGGAAGCTCAATTTCAAATCGGTTTTATTTATTTCCACCCTTGAATCTATTTTTTGCAAATTTGCAAACCTTTTTGCTTTTAAAATATAGTAGCCAGTTTTTATTTTGTTTTTAGTACGTTTTGCATGTTTTTTTTTTGTTTTTGTGTGTAGCCCACGGCCCCCGAAGCTCAAAGATTAGATGACGCTATTGTATTCTTAAGGGACCACGCTGAAGTGAATGTGAGTACTTTTTTGTTTTTATTTTTGTGTTTTATTGTACTTATGTGTGCTGCTTCGGATTTAGAGCAGTTAAAATTATCGATCAGTATAATTTTCAGGGAACTCGTATGGAAGAAAGGTTAGATGACGCCATTAATGTACTCAGAAACCACGCAGAATCCCAGTTAGGTTTAGGGCAGCTACCGCCTAATCTGCAACCACATCAATTAAGCTCTCTAGGATATGCAGTCCCACCTCTACCGGAACCACATTTACCTGAACCTATTAAAGTAGAAAGAGCGACATATAACACAAGTAAGCAATAATATTGAGTTGGGAATCCCGTAATTTGCAGTGTTTTGAAGCATCTCTTGGTTTTCAGATTTTTTCCGATGATTTTGTTGTTTGAAAATGATGAGAGTGAAAATTTGACATACTTTTGTCAAAAAAAAAAATTAAGAAATTCAATAGCAATAATACTTCTTGAAAACAAAGAGGCAAGCTTTGGATCAGATTTCGATCACATACTGAATATCATTCCATTCCTGCACCAGAATGTCTTTAAGTTCTCTAGGATATCTAAGAGACGTAACATATCTCCGTCTTCTCTTCTCATCCAAGACATGTTCTATCGGATTAAAATCTGGAATTCAAGCAAGCCAATAAAATCTCATGATTTGGATCTCATCAAGATAAGCAGTAACTCTCCAAGCAATGTGGAGAACCATTATCATGCATAAAGGTTGTGTTTTCTCTAAGAGTAATCCTCTAGAACCTCAGTCAAAATCCCATTTTCAATAAAGACTAATTCCGTGCGAGCTTCAAAAGGCATGCCCCTCAGAACTTTTGTCATAATAAGAAAAATATTCTAATAAGAATCATTGAACTAATTTTGTCCAGTAACAAACTTAACTGATATATTTGAATCGAAATATTACGAATTTGGTCCCTGTTTGATTTATCCTCTTAAAAGATATAATATATTCCTGAAATTACATATGGTGCAAAAGTTTTGAATCATTTATTTTACGAATTGAAAAAACAAATTATTGTTTTTTTCAGAGAAACGCAAGGAACCCCCAGATAATGACACTAAACCATCAAGCTCAATAGAAAGTGTAGTACAACCAAATTCAACTAGTGGCCCCCAATCCAAATCTTCCAAAAGGTCGAGGAGGTAGTAAGTATAAATATATATTTGAGGCGAAAATGAAAAAATCTTGAAATCTAAAAATTTGGATGATGTTAGCTTCTATTTTATAATATGTCTTTGATATTTAAATAATGAAAAATCTTATCTAAAAGTAGTAACACTGAAGAAGAAGAAATTGACGATCCAAGCAACAAGGCAGTACGTGAAAAAGAACGTAGGCAGGCCAACAATGTTCGTGAGCGGTACGTAAATATCCCATTCCATAGTCTTTCCCCATCTGTTATAAAGGTGCAAATAAATAAGTGTTAAATATTTTGAAGGGAGTGTTTCTATTGTACGTAGAACTTATTGATAAAAATTCTTGTTTGAGTACAAATGTGAAATATGGTACTTCTATTATTCATACAAAGTTTATAAAATAAAATAGACAAGATAAAATAAACAAAATTCATAAATTTTCCGTGGTCACCTCAAGAAATCAGATTACTCAATCAGTTCTGTAATTTTCTTACCGGTAGCTTTAACTTCACAAAAATATAATTATTAAAAAGAAGACGCTGCAAATTTCACACAAAGGTTTATTTTTTTCAGAACAAAAAAATAATTTTTTACCGAAATATACCTAAAAGATAGTACTGTCAATAAAATATTGAGAGTCTAGGACCATTTCTCCCATAATTTGGGCTCTTCACCATTGGCACAAACATTAGCGTAAGGATTGCTATTTAAGTTTTGAGATATGGCAACTCTTAATGTAAAAATGTCAATTATGACATTGTGATCGTGAAGTGTGACATTTTTAATGGTAAACATACTCAGAATTTGTTATGTTGTGTACAGATACCTGAAATATTCATTCATCTTGGTCAAAAATTAAATCGTCATTTTCGTGTAATGATTTTTTACAATGTAGACAGGATTCATCCAACAGCAGTGTGAAAACAAATAACTTGCTTTAACTTTTGGTGATGAAACATCATCCGAGCCATTGTGTTTCACCGTTTAATTAAATTCTGGTCACACTTTGCTACAGGATGAATTTCGTGAAGGTGTTCAAAATAGGCTGTTGCGCCATAAAACAGTGATGCTGTGCGTGAACTGACATTGCAAGATCGTCATGTAACATACTGTGAGATTGAGGTATATTTGGGCATTATTTACTCACATACATTCAAAATTGTATGAACATTTGGTCATACAAAAGAATTGTTCTCTTTGGATAGTGCATAATTTGATCAAAAAAAAGCTTGTGTCGATTGTTGTACTTTGCGTCTATAAGATCGTGACAGGGGACAAATCATGGAGCTATGTATTTGAACCTGAAACTAAACAACAATAGGCTATATGGGTCTTTCAAGACAAGCCAAAGCCAACAAAAATTGTTCCCACACAAAACACTTTGAAGAAAATGGTCCCCTGTTTTTTCGGAATAACTGAACATGATGAAGTGGTCAATTCTTAATGGTAATCTAGGATTTGTTTACCAGAAGTGTTCGGAAAAATCAGGGAAACCAATCACAGAAGTCGAATCCTTTTCCACTACGACACTGCAAGCTCTCACACATTGGCTGAAACAAAGACGTTTTTGGGTAGTGAAAAAATCGAACTGATGGGTATACATCCATACAGTCTTTGTTTGGCACCCAATGATTTCTTCTTCCTGCAAATCAAAAATAAATTGCGGGGTGAACGTTTTTCATCATCTGCAGAAGCAGTTGATGCATTCAATCCACATGATTTGGAGGTATCTCAATTGGAATTAAAAAAGTATTTCGAAAATTGATTAAACGCATACAAAAGTCAATAAAGCCATTTTCGATTATGAATATGAAAAACAATAAAGCCATTTTCGATTATAAATATTTGTTTTTATTTGTCTATCTCAAAATTTAAGTAGCAACTCTTGTACCATTAACTAGATACTAATAATTTAAATGTTTTAACTGCCGATGCTGCCTGAAAGTTGTTTAAAGTGAACAAGAGTTTCAAATTTCCAACAGCGTTCTTTCTAAAATTCTACAAGTTTTCATTATGTTGTAGTTAAAAAATTGGATTTGGTACAACCAAAGCGATATTTGCTCCCAGATTCAGATCCACATATTATTCAGATCTTGGGAAATATATTCTTTTAAATTTCCAGCTCTTGAGGCATGTTAGAAATATTTCATTTTAATCTAAACTGTAAGGTTTATAATAGAACACAATATCTGACTTATGCCTGCATCGGCTGTTTTTACACATGATGATTCTTTTGATGAAATATTTCTTCACATTTTCGCATAATTGTGGCACTATTTTGAAGGCAATAGCGCCTTAGGTTGTCTTTTGGTGCTTGAATTGTTGCAGAAGCATTGGGATGACCATTATCTTTGAAATAGCTGCAAAGAAAAAATTTGATTTTAATAGTGTTAAAGACACGATCTCGGCTGCCAATTATTGTTTTCATTTTGAGAAATTAGGTGTCCAGGAAATTATTCACGTAATTTGTTTCACGAGCATTGTGACATATTGCGGCCTCCTGCTGAAAATAAATGTTAACCATTTCCAGGGCATCCATTTCAAGCAAAAAACCACTTGACATAATTCGGTAATGTGATGCTACACTTTCATTTACAGCGGCAAGCTTTTCAGCAGGCCTGACCTTACTAACTGGAGTCGTCACATCAAGTTCATTCATTAATATTGCTATAGCTGACCGAGAAGGCGCACTACAAAGTTTACGAACTCTATTTGTGAAATTTTCCATCATTTTTATAGTGAATTTTCACTCTTTCAATGCATTTCGCTAGTGTATATCGATCCATTTTTTATAACCTCATAATTAACATATTTTTAATAGTAATTTTTAAATTTTACACATAGAAAATAAAAGATTCAGATTAAACCTATTAGAAACATTAGAAATTAATAGATATAAAAAACATATATTATTAAACAACCAAACAGAATTAAGTAGTTCCCCCCTATTGAATCTTTTTTGAGTAATTTTTCGAGATCCCCAAGGAATTTTAAAACTTTCTTCATACCCTCTATTTTTTGTTATGAACCTGCATTTTATGTGGAAATTTTGGAACATTCGAAAATCAGTATGAAGAAGTCATGGTATGATGAAACGATTGTAGTGAAATAACATATTAGCGGAAATAGAATATTGTTTTTTATTCATAATTTCAAGATAAATTTCCGTCAAGTAAAGACCGAAACAATCATAGATTTCATAGTTTTTACTTATCAAATGCAATAATCCTGTCATTCTTGTTGACACTTCAAAAATGGCGCCATATTCAAAGTGAATCTTTTTTTTTTTGGAAACCCTACTTACGTAATTGAGTTACATTACATAGTATAGAAAAGTATTGTTCTAAATATCACTATTATTAGATACAGAAAGAAGATTGAAAACGTGGAACATAATTCATATTTCAGTTAAAAACAGTCATAGAAAAATATTGTTTACATATATTAAAACATTGCTTAGTTTTCAACAAAGGATAGATCCTTAAAATATTTCATACTTATTTATTCACACTCTCTATATCCCTTCCACAAAAAATGATTCATTTGTGTAATGGTAAATTATGTAAACACTTGCAGCGTAGGTCTTTTGGTAATATTTTGTTCAAATAATGAACCTTGAATGGCGGAAAGACAACATTTTTGAATTGATTTACGACAAAGAAATTGCAAAGTTTTTTTCGTTGTATGATTTCATAGTTTTATTATTAGGAAGTAATAAACAAAAACAATATTAGTTGGGACACATAGTGAAGTAATCTTGGATTGAAGTGGCAGTTTACGAATATCGAAAATTCCACTTTTCTATATCAGTACAGTGACTATAACTACTAGAATTTAAAGATGCTAATTATATTCAAATTGAATTAAATTTTATAACATGACGAAACATGTTACTATAATTCAATATAAAATCTATAAGATAACTAAGAATTGTTATCAAATATCATAGATTTCACTATTATTATATAGGTTGTCCTACTATTTGACCAATAAACTGTCAACATATATTCTAGGGTTCATTACGAACAAAAATTATTAATCCATTTCTCTTCATTTCTCACATCGTTAAATAAGTTAGGAACAATTGAAAAGTTTTAGGTAATTAGTGCTGATGAATTCATTATTTCCAATTTATTTATTGTGATTAGATATCGGTTGTTCAATAGGTTGTTAAATGAAGCTATTACGCTGCAGTTTAGTTATATAAAATATGTCTATGTAATATTAGTTAAATGGTCTGAAAAGTTAAGTAGAACAAATTAACTAATAACCATGATCAAAAGGATTTTGAAAATAGCAGTTCCCTCTTTGAACAGTTACTCTAACATTTCTTGATCGTAATAACCTTTAGAATATATGGTATAAGTTGGTCAGACGAACATTGGGACTCTTGTATCTACATTTAAAACTTGCATGTATAAGCTAATGTGTATGTATTTTGCTTCAATCCTATCCACATCCTATTCCATATCCTAAGGCCCATATTCAGATGAACAAATGTTCTGTTTTGAAGAAACAATAACATTTGTGCTTGAAGAATTTGGCCAGCATGTAGTAGTTTTTATTTTGCAAGAATTTATCCATACCTATTTATTATTGAAACACTCTTGAGTATGGGCCTGTACTTTCCAAGTAGGAAATCATCCTCTCTGAAGACGTACGCCTTGATTTTTTTTTCAATTAATGTAAAGGCCTGCGCGTTTTTCTCACGTATCGTTTTGGGGTCGTCTAAGTGTACAATTGAAAACTTACGAAAAAATCAATCAGTTGTTCCAGTGCTGATGAGACTGAGGAGGGAGACTTAGATCCAGATATAAAGGCTCAAAGGGAAAAAGAAAGGCGGCAAGCCAATAACGCCAGGGAAAGGTGCGATTCTTTTATTGGATTATTTCAATTCATATGTATTTGGCCTATAGTCACTCAGGTGTTTCATTTAACCATTTATTTTTCTAATTTTCTCTATCATGCGTACCATGAAAAGCGAATCAAATAATGTTTAGAATGAAGTAACAGATCAGTAGAATTTTTACTGGAAATGACAATATTCTATTTTCTACTTTTATTACAATATATAGTACCTAGTTGTTTCACAATAATAACACATAGTTTAAAACTGTGATAGGATTATACAAGGAAAATGAGAATTTTTAAATATATATATATATATATATATATATGCACAAAATCGGTCAGTCTGAAAAGAGGATGAAAGCAGGCTGTCTTGAGGAACCTGAAACAGCCATGGACATCCTCTCAGAGTGCCCAGCGGTGAGTCGCGTCAGATTCGAGGTCTTTGATCAGGCTATTATGGCCCACTGCGTACTGAAAAAAATACACCCAAATATAAGATTATCGGTTTTATCCAAAAACTGGATCTCGTCGGGGAAATATAAATTAGGGGTGAACCACAATAGTCCGTACGTTCGCTCGCTATAAATAATAATAATGACAATGTGTTGAAAGTATTGATGTGTCATTTTAATGGATTTCAAATAATTCAATGTTTCCTCTTATTCTATGTTTTTAGAGTATGAATTTACATCAAAGGTGTTTTGGATCTTTATGTAATATGTAAATATTAATCAAAATTATTTTACTATGACTGCCCTATGGTTACTTTATATACTGTTATAAATATCCATGGTAAAATCAGTTCAGTCAACAGGTGTCCATTGAAATATATTCGGATACTGAGAATACATTTAGTATTAATAACACGAATACTATTTGAACTTGGGGTAAAAGTAGTCTTTAAATGGGTAATTTTCCCCGTAAGAATATATTGAAACCAACTCCCTGTAGAATTTTGTCTCGTATATAGAAGTTTCATTTTGAATTAAGACAAAAACATTGTGTTTTTTTGAAGAGTAGTAATATTTTTATTTTGTTCTAAAGTATAGTCTCTGAGATTAGTAATGAACTACTGTGTCAAAGATACTTTGCCTTAATTTTCAGATTTTAATCAAGTTTTCCCATTATTGTGGTTCTATTATGTGAATAACACCTCTGGTGTTACTATTGGGCACTGAAGCATAGCCAAAGACATTTATCTTCAAGATAGTTTCAAAGAAAACAGTCTAATAGTGTTAAATCTAATGAATTTGATATTCACATTTCAAAAAATATCACGTCAAAGAAATGTTTTGTGCAATAGTTTCATCGGCTGGATGACATTGCACTGGAAGTTAAGATCTTCCACATCAATAGTTTTGATTCTGGGCTAAGAAAAATCAATCAACGTCGTCCAATAAAGCAATCAACCCGAATAAACAATATTCAAATAATATAACCAAAATGACAGTAGACTTCCGAATTAATTGTTGTCAGGTAAAAGCTCAAAAAAAAAATTTGAGGAGCGAATCAGGGAAGTCAATGCAACAACACTAATTTCTCTCCGTGAAAATATGGGGAACCCATATATCGAGCTTTAAGGTTAAACCCAGGTCTTTCAATTGGTCATATATCGTTGAATTTGATCAATTTAACCTCTCACTGATCACACGTGTTGTTTTTCGTCGATTTGCATCAACTAATGCCTTTATCATATCCTTATCAGCTTCAACCGGTCTTCAGGAACGTGGTGCATCTTCGACATCAAAATTGCCGGATCGAAATGTTGCAAACCAGTTCTGGCACTGTCAACACATCTTCTCCATACACATCGGTTAATTTCTTTCTGGCTTAAACAGCATTTTTACCTTCTCTATAGTAAAAAAGTAAAATATGACGAAAATGCTGCTTATTCCTCTCATTCCATATTCCATATTTAAAAGGGCATCAACCAAGAACTACTGTGTAGAATTAATTGAACACACAAGCCTTGCTATATCAGCTCTCCAAATATACATTCTGTCAAGAAAGTACCGGGAATTATCGATTTAAATCTGGCGGGGCAATGAGGCAGGTAAAAATTTTTTTTCCTAGGTTGGTACCACTGTCCTTAATTACTATGCCAAGCTTGAGCGGGATCTGTCAACTAGTATGTTTGCAACAGCTGATTAAGTCAGTCGATGTCAGAGTGCCGATTTTTACTATGGGTGATTACGTTGAGCAAAGAATTTGTTTAAAGTTTTGTGTTGCAAATGAATTTTCGTAGGCTTTCCTTGCACACTTTTCTGGAACGGTTCCTCATAATATTCTTTAATATCTTGCTAAGTATATTTTATCATTTTTAGTGATGGGACATTTCAAACGAAAATCATCCAATTTCTCATTTATTGCAACCTCTGGAGATGTTCTGATGATTGGGGGACTATTCTTTTGAATGATTCTCGGTTATATCTCGGATATAAACAAAATGGTATTCATGACTTTATAGCATTGTAGTTTCACTTAGAATTTGGCCTATGACAATCATTCATGATATCGAATAATCGGTTTAGTGTTGAAAAATGAAAGAACTGAAATGTCTATTAAAATCATTCGATTGTGCCAACTAATTATTTTTCAATTCACTACGCGTTTTAGTTAATTATTTCCGTGATTTGATTTTCAAAAAAATGCTAAGCTCTAAAAAATTTTACAGTTAGCATTTCACGTGAACGTTTAGATCTCAATGAATCGATTTTCATAGATGGTCTAGAGTTTTTTTTTTCTAAAATAACTGGAAGGAAATTCATAAGTAGAAAAATCAAATATCCAACATTAAGTTCATGGGATCAAATTAAAAAACTGATCAATGTAAAGTCAATATGTTGTATTGACGTGAGTCCAGTTTAATTTTTTGCAATGCTCAATAGAAAGTAGTTCACATGTTCTTAAAGCTTTGTCGAGATTTCGTTTGTGTGAAACTTGCAGCGTTTTATAATGAGTTTGTTCAATAATTCTTACGCTTAGGATAGAAGATAGATAGAAGTTTTTTTCAATTAGTGTCCACAAAGAGAATTTACATTTCTTTGAAGAATTTGAATTACAAATTGTTAATCAATGATTCAGAAATAGTTCTGGATGAAGGTATGGTGGAAGCTTTCCTTCAATAACCCATTGTACATTGCATTTATAAGAAATTAACAATTATTAATGTTGAATAAATGCATGTGAGGGCTAAAACTACAGCATTAATATATCTTATCCTCAAATTTTAAACATTCAAAATGAATTTTTTTTAGTAGTTTTTTTTCTTGAAATATCGGAACGTAGATGTCTCAATCGAGTTCATGGATCTGTTAATTTCAAGTAGAAATGGGTAAAGTGAAAGTTCTTATAGTGAAAATATTGAATCTGTTATTTTTTCAAATCTGGATAGAAGCAGAAAAATTATGTACTTTATTCATATGAATTTTTCATTGAACATATATATGATTCACTTTTCATGCACATAAATTAACCTAGGCTAACGAAATCCTGTACTAAAGTTAGTTAAAATGGACATACATATGTAGAAAATTACAATATTTTCTTAATATCCCTTCAAAACTCTGAGCTGTTAAGTGGATAAAATTAAAAATTTATATTCGCTATGAGTGTCGAATTCATTTATGTTTAATTTAAGATCATCACAATTATATGTAATATATAATGTTTTAATCTGGTGTGTTCATTTTAGAATACGTATCCGGGATATAAATGAAGCTTTAAAAGAATTGGGTCGAATGTGTATGGCACATTTGAAAACAGACAAACCACAAACCAAGCTTGGTATACTTAATATGGCTGTTGAGGTCATAATGACTCTAGAGCAACAAGTCAGAGGTAAGTGAACATTCGATTTTTTTAAAGTATTTTGATTATATAACTCACTTCTTTGGGTTATTGGTTTTCCTAATAATCTGAAGTTAACAGCCAAAAATATATCAATACAGTAGAAACTCGATTAACCGGACTAATTGTTGTCAATAGGCATTCGGATAATCGAAAATCCGGATAATCGAATGTATGAAGAATAATGTTATGTGTTTATTAAAAATAACAAATACATAGTATCAACGAAACTCAATGTTTATTAAGAAATTAACACTTACTTATGTATGTACATACATATTATATTTTCTTAGATTACATACATAATACTAAACTGCAGCATTAATCATGGAATAAAATATTTAGGTACGTATGTACGAATAATTTGTTTACAATATGTATTTGGTAATTTGCATTTGGTAATCATGAAATAAGTAGGTAATAAGTTTAATTTGGTTCAAAATATTTGGTAATTGTCATTTGACGTAAGCAACTTCTTCTTTTCATTGCTGCTATATCACGAATTCGTTTCAGTTGTAGTAAACTCACAGTATCACTCTCTGTTTTTTTTTTTAAACTACTTGAGAGCTGTTTCCAGGGCATGAAATGCTACATCATGAGATGGTTCTGTATCATTTTCCAAGTCTATATTTTCTTCTGTTTCATCTTCTTGCATTTCCTGCTGTTCATTTATCTGCAAAATGTTTTGTACGATTCAGACATAATCTGAAAGCCTTGATCATTACTGTCACAAATGACCCACTCTTTAAAATCATCATCATCACAATCCTGACATATTTTTAGCTTTGGCATTACCTCATTCATATCCTCCAAAATAGAATCATCCGTATTGGTTATTGAATTATCATTCATTGCAAGTTCCGACATGTTCATGCTTGCATAAATTCGACTTGTAGGTACATAAATTGGTCGCGGTTGGTAGCCCGGATAATCGCGAATCCGTATAACTGAGGGCCGGATAAACGAGTTTCTACTGTACTGTGATTATGAACAATACCAGGATGATAGCCCTTCAAAAATATCCTCTGAACATTGGATCTATCAATTATTAGTTGTTTTTTAATTTCAGGAAGACAAACAGAAAGTGAATATTAAAAAGAATATTACCACATCTTCTATCCAATAAATCATAACTCGCCAATTTTTCCTTTTTTGTTCTGCACAGTTTGATAATTTATTAAAAGTTATATCAGCAATGTAATTAATAATCTTATAAGCTTTCTTGCCAACGGTTTGTGAGTAAAGATCTGAATTGGCTGTTACGAAGTAAATGGTTTTTGTTATTAACTTCTTGTTCCAAAATTGCTCTTGTACATCAAGTACATCTTAAACAAAAATCAATCATACTAATCTTGAAAAAGTTTTTATCCAAACAAATAAATATTCGGGGTGTCCGATTGGAAGAACTCAAGAAAATAAATAATTTCCCACAAAAATCTGCTACATACAAGTTGCTTTAAAGAACTTAAGAACTAATTAAAAGAAATTGAAAAATAAATTATACTATGGCCCCGATTCTAATAGAAACAGTTTCAAGCTAATAAAATTTTTGTAGTTGTAAGCAGTCTTTGTTGTGGAAGAAATAATAGAAACCTTGCAAGAAAAATTCTTAATAGAAATTTTCTTTCACTGTGAGGATTTTTTACTGTCCAAGCATGATGTATAAAAATTATTTGCCGCTGTTTGTTGATAAACAGAATATAATTTGCTAATTTCGTCGTTCTGAAGATGATTTTTAAAGGTATCAGACAAAATTATAATTTTGAGGAATTGTGTTGTGGTTATGTTTAAATAATTTGATAATATAGATGGAATTGTTCTTATCAATTTCAGCCTTTTTGCATGTTAACGGTTCTCATTCTTTTGTACAACATCAAAAAAATAGTTCAGGCAGATCTGTATTAAAAATTTGGGAAGCTTCAATTGTAATTATTCTTATTATGTTTCAATTCATTGTATGTGCAGCTATTGGAGAAGTGGTTTATTTTTAGACTTTTAAAAACCTCACCTTGTAAAAGGCCCGATAATGCAGATCCTATAAGTTCACCTTTTGTCATATTTTCAAATATCCACTTTGAATTCATATCTTTCTAATATTTCTCTTGAAAAACTAGGAAATATTTTCAGTTTGACTGGTAAAAAAGTGAATTTGAGAATAATTCAATACTCTAGTAATGTCCCTACTACCTAAAACATTAGACAAACTTGGTCATTTTTTACATTATCATTATTCGTAGTTGTATTACAACTTCAATTCGGGAATAACAATCAAGTTATTGAAACATTCAATTCTTATTGTAGAACGAAATCTGAATCCTAAGGCAGCGTGCTTAAAAAGAAGAGAAGAAGAAAAAGCCGAGGATGGTCCAAAGCTGGGTCCTGGACCTCCACATCACATGTTGGGAACACCCCATTACTCCACAATAACGGTAAGTTGTCCAAAGAAAGACGTTTTGCCACTTTTTTGAAAAACCATTTCTATATGTTATATTAATTTTTTAGGGTCCTCCTACCAACTTGCCTCACAATCCAGGACAACCTCAATAGCATTGCTAGTAACTTATGCAATGGCAGGGTTGCCACCTGTACATACCCACTCGTACAAACGGCCATCATTTCTTCATCAAGCATCATTCATGAACAATAATATTATATTTTTTTAAGAATATTCTGTAGTGATACAAAATGTATGTTTACGTTTTTCGCTCTTTTCTTTTTTACTTACTATATTGACTTATTTTTTTTAATTTATGATCATCATTCTGAGAGGTTAAAAATGACAAATTAGATATAAAAAGAGGTGTGTGGTTCGAATGGAAGTAACTTCATTGACAATTGTGCCAAATAAAAATCGTCGATGAGATTACCTTCTATACATTTTTTTTGCACATCAATAATTGTATTTTTGCCATTTATGTTTGATCTCCACGAAGTATTTTTATCGCAATATATCGGAAGTTTGCTGAAATGTGCCATTTTTAGTTCAAAATACTATTTTGATAATTTTACAGACATAATTTTACATATCGACTGATAAATTATTAAATTTGAAATGCCTATATTCTATGTGCAGCTTTTTTAAATTGACTTTTTGAATTTCATTCGAACAACACACAAAGATCATTTAATGCGCCAGTATTCTGAAAATTTAAGTCTATGAACTTTTGTCGATGTTCCAAGGCACTATGCAGTTTGCCTTTTTTTAACTTCTACACCTGCATGCTGCTGTTATCTGAATTCCATGATCCCTTCTTTTTGTTTTGGGAAATTAAATCGACAATTTTCTCCTTTTTTTATAAGACCATGACCAAAAATGTGAGGCTTTTATTTATTATCTCGGATTTTACCAACCCTTTAGGATCTTTTGTCTAGAGAAGTTTTTTTTTTTGGAATCACCACAGATTTACATTAATATCAATTTGATATTGCTGTTTATATTTTGTCAAGTGTAATTTTGAGATTTCAAATTAAAAATGATTAATTATTTATCTCAAATTTATGATTATATGTTATTTGCTAACTCCTGTATATATATATATGCAATATAGATTTAATAAATACTAATGTATCAGACACAGAAGTTGATTATTAGATTGATAACTTCTGTCTTTGACAATTTTATATTGAAGATGAACAGTTTTTCAGATAGCATGTTATCTCAATTAGTATATAAAACTCTTGTATATCTTATATTGAACTTTTTTATGTATTTTCTTCTGAAAATATTAATGATAGACTTTTATGTATTTGAAATTAACCTTTCGAATGTAAGTTATTTAGAAAATGCTCAACTACCTCAAAAATATAATTATGTTGAAATTATCAACTAAGTAAAATATCCTATTTTGATGCAACAATAGGACACTACTTATTATTACTGGTGGAAAACCTGATGTATTTGAAGAAATTGTTCTGATTTATCTGAAAAACTGTTTATTTAAATACCTTATTCCGTCTGGAAAGAAAAATTCGTAAATCAGTTGTTATGTGTGATATATACCCAGTTTTGTTTTTCTGTGAATTTTTTCATGAAAGAATTGGACATGTCATCAGTTGGAAAACTTGTTAGAAGTAGATTTTTTACCATGTATTACAGCTTAATCTAAATGCAAAATTTCTCATTCAGTTCAGATTTCATTGTTTGTATGTATGATTTACATAATTCATGAACGTTCTAATTTGTAAGTTAACATTTAATGATATTGTTTATCAACTAAGGTAGAATTAATTTTAAATGGAGATATATAACATTTTTCAATTTTAGCAGCATGTTGAATTCATTTATATCTTTGTTTTAATTGTTAAAATATATATATTTTCTTATAGTTTTCTCAACTGCCTAATTCACTTCAAAGCAGTTGTAACAAGAAACGAAATTTTTTATTTGCTATATGACAAAGTGAGATGTTAGCAACAGTGCAACAAAAATTTTTGTATGTATTTTATTTTCTATTTGTTAGGATCATTCCACAGGCAGCCTAGCAGCAGCTAATATATAATAATAAATTATAAATGATTTTTTTCATTAATTTGGCAGCAATGTTTTTACATTATTTCGTTTGGATACTAACTACAATACATCAGCTCCAGTCTTGTAAAGGTTTTTCTGATTTTCTACATATACTAAGCATGGGATATTTTGGTTCTGACAGTAAAAAGTTGTACATATTGTTGAAACTTTCTTGTTATTCCCAAGCAAAGGTCCATTCTAGAAATTAGAAAAACCTTATTCTACTGAAATTTATCAGTAATCAGCTTTATCGAAAAATTTATTTCTTAGAATAAATTTTCAGTATTGGTGCAAATATTCTTGTCGACATACTATATATGTGAAAATTACAAAATTAACAATCTATTAAATATGTAAATTATTTCAACATTTTATACAGTATATTTTTATAATAGATTAAAAATTTGGTAATTTTCATCCTATGAATGGATGATTTAACAATTCAGGAAACAACTTCTGATTGTGTAAAATATTTGGTTGCAGTGATTTTTTGGATATTTCGGCTTTGTATACAATTAAATGCGAGATATGAAAAAATTATTCCATTGAGTGGTTTCGAACTTAATAATATGGTTAAAACGGAAAAGAATGACTGATGTTTGAAGAGAATTAAGAAATATCCAATTACTGCAATTTGTTGTAAATGAAAAATAATTAATAAGATATTGCGTGATGAAAAAAGAAAGATTAAGTTAGAATATATAATTAGGCGACATTTAAATGATTATCAAACTATATGTAATGTATAATTCGTACATAATATAATATGTGCCATTTTTTCATAAATTGTGTTTTTTTTCTTCGCTTTATGATGGGGTGGTGAAAATTATTCGATAGAGGATTTATTACAAAAGGTTACAAATAATATGAGATATTTCTGATGATTATCAACAAGTATTAGATATTATGATAGATTGGTCTTCTTAAATATGAGCCTTTTTCACAGGAATCATAAAATAAAAAAAAAAATTGTCTATGAAATTTTAAATTAAGCTTCTCAATTAATGCGGGATTAACATCGTATAAGATTTTGCAGCATATTTTTCTTTCCGAAAGGTGAATAATATTGATTTGATTTGAAATAAAAAATTTTTAAAGACGTCACAGAGTAGTTTGTCTTATTAGACAAATACTTGGTGATTGTCTATATCCTAATCTATGGTCTCGATTAGGTATGTGAAATTGTCTATATATATATATATATATATATATATATATATATATATATATAATCATCACATGTAGTGGTAATTAACTAATAAAGAATCAAAGGAACTATAAAGTAATGACCAAATTATTTAAATTCACCATCTAATACAAATTTGTTTCGGTTAGATATTAAGGAATAACAAGTTCAATCGCCAAAAAATGTTCATCATCATAGAATTCGATTGTTGATTGAACTTGTTATTCCTTGATATCCAATCGAAACAAATTTGTATTAGATGATAAATTTAATTATAAATGTTTTCAAGAATTTATTTAGATTAAAATCTGTAGAGGCGTAGTGGAAGCGTGCTGGGTGCATGTTCATAACCCACTTAAGTCAAGTGACTTGACTAATCTACCTTAACCCGCCGGTTATTCATTGAATCCTGTTCGGATTCTGGTAGTTCATATTTGGAGCTTATGACGGTTGACTGTTCAATATACCGTGGCTTAGGACGGTTAACAGTACATTATAATCGTGTATCATGCATAGATAAACGAGACTGACTCGTTGACCATATGGGCGGAGGCATGAGTTGACAGAAAGGGGAAGTTTACTTCCCCAACAATTTTACGGGGAATATTTTCATTTTCATCCCTAAGACTTTCCACAGTTTCATCGGAAGTCAACGTTTTAGTCTGTTTTACTCAAGTTTAGAGTTGGATGCTTGAATTTCAAATGTTTAATACTTGATATGCATGACCTTTGATTAAAAAAAAAGCGACAATTGCATTTAACTTTAAGAACATCAACTCTTACAAAATGATACCAAATAAAACTTTGATGTGACGACATTATATTCCAAGATAGTTAACAAAATCGCAAAATCTCAATACTCACAGGCAATTATCTCAATTCACTAAACACTGACTCAACAAACATTCAGTATTCAGTGAGTAGTGAGGAATCCCGAAAAGGATTGAGTTTATTCAGGAGTCTTCTTGTTAATTCAGTGAAGTGTTGCCACTGAGTAGTGAGTAGGATTAGAATCGTGGGCTGAATAGCACGAAAGCCGCTATTACGTAGAAGCCGGCGGTGAGAGTGATCGGATAGAAATTCAACTGCTACTTCCATGAATTACTGAATAGAGAGTACGATTCTTCCCCCAAGGAGAATATACTCAGTTATTCACTTCAAAAGAGTAGATTCAGTGAGTATAATCACTCAATCAGTGCCCAACTCTAACCAACACATTCTATGAGGAACATACAATTGAAATCTGTATGTCCTTCTGTGAATATTACTAGAGTCACTGAATTTAGAAGTTGCAGGTTTGAACAACACCAGGTTTTGGTTTGAAATACTGCCCGCGGAGGTACCGTAAGTCAAAAATGTGTATCATAGAACACCAATAACTTTTATTTTTATGCTCTGCACAATCAGTGAAAATGGAACACATCCGTTATAATATTGTTTGGATTGTCAGCTGTTTTTCATCTTCGGCCTTGTCAATTTGGCTTGGCGCCTTTTTCCTGTCGGTTAGATGTGCAGTTTTAACTTGGTAGCTTTAAGGGAAGTGATGTGCCGCCTTAGGTTTCTGAATTGTGTTACCTGTTTAATTACCTAGGTATATCATAATTAGTGCCAAGATATCAATGGAAAAATTTGTTTTTTGCACAATATAATTTGTGAAAAGTGTAAAATGAAACCAGCAGATATACTTAAATATAACTCGCCCAATGAGCGAGTTTACTCTGATAAAATTGGGCTAAGACGTAGGGCCCTTTTTCCATATTGTGAATCTTCAGAAATGGAGATGGATGCTAATCCTCTGGACATCAACTCTGAATGTGTTGAATATCAAAATATCTCAAAAATTCCTAGTACTGCATTGATAAAAAAAATTTTAGGCACTCCCGAAAGGAGATGTATGAATGCTATTGATACACAATCTTGTTCATACGAAAATACCAAGGATAATGACTCTATTTCTTCTTTATCCCCAACTACAATCCTCAAAACCCCAAGTGACTCTAATACCTACTCAGAGAATGCCCCTAAATTATCAAGGAAGAGTATAAGTGGAACATCTGACAGGGAAGATCTTATTTCATCTTGTAATAAAACTTCTAAAGTAAGGACTACTCTGTTTCGAGAATTTGAGGTCTCTTTAAGTACAACACAATTTTACTTGTCAACAAATTCCAGCACGTTTCGGAAAAAATCACCAGGTTATATATCGCGAAAGAAAAATGACAGACCAAAAACAAGAAAAATTAAATCAAGCAAAAAATTGCCTGGCCAAATAAATGCCGGTGTGAGACATAAAATAAGAAAGAAAACTAATAAGTCTCCTAGTATTTCTAAAGCTTCAGTTTCTCTCATAAAAACATATGAGAGTGATATAGCTGTTACATCAAAATTTGATGAATATTTTAAGGATTTGAAAGAAATTAATGAAAATAAGCAGATAAAGCAAATTCAACATTTGCCAGAAAGAGATCGGTTGACAAATTCTTCAAGAGAAATAGGGAAATCTTTGAAAAGATCATATTGTGAAACTGAGGAAACATCATCAAAAAAATTTAGGAGTAATAATGAGTCATATTTGAAATTTACTTCCAGCGAGAGTTCTTTTGAAAATGACTTCCTAGAAGACAAGGTTGATGTATCAATTGAAAAGATTCTCAATGTTTTGGAGGAGTCTGTTGGGGAGGATAAGGAAAACCAGTACAGGGATAAAGACGGAATATTATCGCCTACAGCAGTATTAAGTAACATGACATCTGGGTTGAAGTTGGGTTCACCCAAGAAAGCTAGAAATTTGACTAATATTTTTCAGAATATGGCAGATGCTAACAGTCAAGTTACTTCAGAAAGTGGTTCCTCACGATACTACCCTCTCTTTTATCCACAAAAGAGGTCAACTGAGACAAGTAACAATGAACTAGAAAAGGAACACTCTGTGAAGAAAAGGAAACTTATGAAAATATCCTCCGACCAAATGTTACTAGATGCTGGTCAAAAAAAATTCGGACTTGTGGAATGTGCAGAATGCTCTTTTGTATATAATGCTGGAGATCCTAAAGATGAATATCTGCATGAGAACCATCATAATGCTATCAATATTCTTCAGTTCAATGTAAGTTTATATAATATCGTAATTGAGGAAATTTATACCAGTTTGTCTAATTTAAGATATTACAACATTTTTTCTATTTGGAAGATGCTGAAAAATTTTTGATCTATGTTTTGTATATATAGGGGTATGATTTATGGTAATAGAAAGCTTTTGAATCTAGACAGTTAAATCCATGTTCACAACTCAAATAGTTAACACCTGGGTAATCTAATCTCGTAAAATCACATTTTTTTTTGTAAAATTCGACTTTATTCATAAGCATAATCACCTTCTATAGTGATACAATCATTCCAATATTTTTCTAAACTTTGGATGTCTTTCTTATAGAACAAGTTGTTTCGGGCCTCAAAATAGGCTTCAGTTGGCTCCAATAATTGGAGCCAAATCTCTTTCCTTAAAGCATCTTTTTGAGACCTCCGAACAGGTAGAAGTCAGATGTTTGAATGCATCATCCAATCGATCCAATAATACAATGTAGTAGTCGCTGTATCATTTGACCCTTCGTAAGAAAGTTATTGAGCAAAATTCACTGCATATTCTAAAATACAGAGGCCATCATCTTGCCTCTGTTGTTTTTCCGTCTCTTTGACCAGCTTTCGCCTTCTACTCTCCACTTGGCTTTTTTCGATTCCAGTGTATAGTAAATGAATCCATATTTAATCCATCCTTATGTATTAAGACGAAAAACCTTTTTCTCACATGTAAACAGCTTCAAACAGCGCTCCAAAACATCAATTTGTTGTTGTTTTTGTTCCTGTGAGCAAACACTGCATCCACTTGCAAAAATTCTTTTTTCGTAAAAGAATTTTCATGCATAATTTTTAACATGGTACAAAGTTTCATACGTGTTTGATCCACGTGAATGACATCGCTGTAATAGCCTAGTAAATTTTCGATCTTTAGAAAAAGTACTTTCAGAGATGAAATTCCACAGGAGTTTTTTAGTCTCGATAATTATAATTAGTTTATTAGTGAAACTCATGTTTCTATTTCTACTTTATTTTACTGGTACTAACATACGTTTTGTGAATTTATAGTTTTCGAAAAAAGTGTACTGATGTTATTTTTTAGCGGTTTGATAATAGAAAGAAAGGTATTCTACTCAGAATCACGTTTCAAACTAATCCCTTAAAAATACTAAAAAGAGGGGTGTGAAATAAAAGTTGGTCTGGTCATTTGAAAGGATGTTGTTGTCTTTATGCTTATTTATTTCATAATTTCCCATAAATTTAAAATATTAGCGCGGACAGCTCAGTGGCTCGTAACCGAAAGGTCCGGGTTCGAATGCTGTTCAGGTGGACAATAAATTAATATTAATAATAAAAGAAATAATAATAATAAAACAAAACCTACCCAGAACACAACTGAACTCCTAACTCGCACAAGTTGAAAAAGCTTCTGAGGGATCTTCACAGAAGATTTAGGCCTATCAGGATAACAAATATAATAATTTAAAATATTAAAATTATTTGTTTTTACAAATTCTTTTGAATGGTTATTTTCTAAAAGGTGTTTTATACAATGTGAGTCTTTCTTATTTTCATCGAAATTTATTTTGTGTTCAGATTAACGGATTCCAAAATTTCTACCTGTTCTACCAACATAGATTTTTGAACAATCTAATTTGCAATTGAATTTATCCCTTTTCATTTAATTTTTTTTAATGAAGCTGCCAATATTGTTGTTGGTATTGAAGGTACCTATAATATTTTCTTTTGAGCGTAGTGTTTTTAATTGTATACTGATATTTCCTAAATAAGTTAGACTAGCATCATTTCTGATTAATCATAACCTAATGGATAAATTTCTTCTAAGGCATTCTATATTTCACATTGTATTATTTTTTCTACCAGAGATGTATGGTATATTTATATATTGTAAAAAAAAAACCACTGTAACTTTTGTCTGATCTCCAGATTCTCAGGAAATTTTTATAATGGGAGACAAAACCGAACATTTTCTTTGAACTGAACCTATGGCAACAAATATTCAAATGCTTATAAATATTATACATCCAGGATATATTCTTTACATATAATAGTACAATAATCTTGGATTTTGATTATTTCGATATATTTTAGGGCTGGAAAAATGAGAGAGTTGTGGGGAAAACCGATGGAAGAATAATTCAGATCCTTCCTGGTGATTCCAAACCTTGGATCGATAAAGTAAAAAAACTTGTTGAATTCATAAACAGAGATATGGGTTACCATGACATAGAATTTGACCTCAGTAGATCTATGGTAAGATGATTTGTGTCATTTATGGAATTATTAATTGGTATTTCACCCCTTTGCAACATTATTTTTTATGATATTGATTTAAATAAATATACAATATTTCCACAATTTGTTGTAAAACATGAGTGTCGGAACACTCTTGATTAGAGTGACAATATTTTCATAATCAACAATCACGGAGAATTTATTTCATTTTAATTTCCCGTCAGGTATGGGTTTGTTCCATAGAAGAAATGGTTGGGTGATTTAACAGTCACAGGTGGCGTTATTATTTATCTCATTCGTCCCATTACACAGAAATGATCATTCTAAGACTCTCTAAGACCTGTGTTTTTCTTTTCCTATTATTTCCTCCTACTTCCATCATAGATGATGATGATTTTGCAATCTTGCATATATTCTATGAAGGGGGTGATAAGCATGCCATTAGTTAGTTAGTTCATTTATTTGATAACTTCCTCTTTCTCAGATTTTCCTTCACATTTTCAACAAATCCATCATTGGCTGTGTGATGGCTGAGGGAAAAACTACAGCAAACAAGATATTGACAACTAACCTTGATGTCGATCTATGCTCATTAGAGGAATATCCCATAGTCTGTGGGGTATCCAGGCTCTGGATTGCTCCCAAGTTTCGAAAGAAGGGAATAGCAACCAAATTAATGGAAACGCTACGCAAGCATTTTCTGCCAAATCGAATAATAGAAAAAAGTGAAATGGCCTTAAGCGCTCCTACGCCTGATGGTAAACTCTTTGCTACCAAATACTTTGAAACGCCAAACTTTTACACATATTTGAATTAATTGTGATTAGAATGCCATACCTACATTGTTTTGTATTTTTTTACGAGAGTCAATTTATTTTTTCAGAATTTTTATACTCTATTCTTTAGCCACGTTTGTCTGATGGCAATAAAATACTGAAGATTTATTTTTATATTTTGTTTAAATTAGATTTAGGTCTACGAAGAAGTCAATGAAGTCATTAAGCTATGTATCAAAATTGCGTTTTTCTTTATGTGCACTGTTGATGAACAGAGGAACTGAAGTTTTTCTTCTGTTACATAATTTTAAAATAACATTGGGTATGTTAATCGAAACTTGCATGTTTGTGCAAGTGTTTTCTTCCACTTATATATAGAATCTCGTTCATTGGAAGGACCAGCAGTGAATTGAAAATTTTCATATACATTTTGCTTACAAATTTGAAATCAGCTCTTATTAGACCAGTGTAATTGTTAATGTTAATTTTTTAAATAAAGGTACTTTCATAAAAAAAGACTCATTTGTTCAACCCCAATCTCAATAACTTTTGGAAAATTCTAAATTCCCCTAAGATAAGTTGTTGAGGAATTTATGCAAATTATTGAAAAATGGTGAAAAGCACTGACATAAAGTCAGGAGCTTTTGCGCACTTGTTCATACCACCCAGTATTCTCATGAAATTTTGCATAAGCCTTCTTTCCGTTTTTAACACCTAAATGTTAGTTAAACACGATCTGACTGTTGACCCTACTTCTAAATACTAAATTTCAGTTCAATCGGATCTGTTTCGAAAATTTTAGGAAAAATAAGGACAAATTTAAAATGTGAATAACTGCAGAACTAATTAGCTCTTTCTATTAAAAAAGTGTTTATGGGCGAACAAGCCGGATCGAATTATTTCTGTCCTCGTCAGTGAATACAACCTAGTTGTTTAAGACTACCGTCGGTTCAAAATTCGAAAACTACAGACATTTCAGCAAAACGATAGCATGCTGCTCCCCAGATTATAAATATTTTTTCTCTGATCGAAATATTTTTATGGGGAAAAATTTTAAGAAAATCAGTAATGAAAGACCAACCCATCTAGAAACATGAAAGAAGTTATCATCTACAAGCTATTTTCCAAAGTAAATTTTTAAATAGGCGTTAAAATACCTCAGAATAGTCCATTTCATATAAATCATATAAAAGTTGCTAAATAAGAAGCAACGATAATTCTCAACGCTGCTCTGCTCACAAAGTATTTTTTTTTATCTTCTAATTATACAGTCTTCACGAAATTTTGTATTAGACTCCTTGTCGTTATTTCACTTCTAAATGCTAAATTTAAACTCAATTGTGGGACTGTTGTTGTGATATCTTTATCACTCAACGCCGCTTGCTCACAAAATTTTTGTTTTTGTTTTGAATCTTATAATCATAGGATCCTTATGAAATTTTGCAGGAACATGTGCTTTATCATTATACTTCCAAACTTCAAATTTCAGTTCAATCAACTTTTTAGTTTGGAAAACATTAATAAAAATAACAAAAAATTTCAACTGTGAATAACTAAGAAACCATTGGTCTGCTCAACGAACTCAACCTCATACCTACCCCAAAAGTTTCAAGTCTCTATCACTTTCCGTTCGAAAGTTAGCGTGTTCACGGATGACCGGCGGCCAGAAAGAATTACTTTTGACCTCGCATTCTCTATCAGTGAGGCCAACCTAGCAGTTCAAGACCATTTTCGGCTCAAAATTCGTAAATTTCATTTGGGCGAAACGACAGCACGCTGTTTCCTGGAACTAGCGTACAAAAAGACTCATATGTGAAAAAACATTATATGAGTTTTTCCATTCAGAATCAAAAATTTTTTACAGCAATAATATTAATATATGGTCAGTATTTCAGTTTGGATTTACATGAAGGATATTTTTCTGGTAGATGCCAAAATTTATTTTTGGAAAATTATAAAGCAGATGCTATCACAAAATTAAAATATACTAATCAAAGAAGGAAAACTGGAATATGTTGAGGATATCCTAAACATTCAATATTTTGCTAGGAAAATTTAAGATTTGTTGGTAAAATGAAATGAAAATTGTCTAGATTTATATAAAATATTTTTCTAATCTTTTTTTCGACTGTTTTGTGTTTATCTAGCCACCAGATAAAGGTATTTGGTCGGCTTTTTCATTAGATACCAGATGTTTCAAACATATGTGGATCATAAATTATGCTATTATTCTGCACCTATAAAATTCATTTAGAAAATTGCATTCAGAGTGTAAATACTTGAAAGAAAGAAATCGTCAAAGAATAACGTAAGCCATAAGATTTTTTTATATTTATTCAGTACATAAATCTTCATATAATAGGTTAGGATCAATGATTCTAATCACTTTATTTTGAATGAATAACTATCTCTTTTAAAATCAGATATATTGATTGATTCACTTGACGGAGAATTTTTTCTTTTAGATAAATTGGTTGGTTTTTTACTGCTTTGTACTAGTTCTTGAACATAAATTCCTCCCCTTATAACAAGTAAACTTATAAAATAAGAAAAAATTATGAATAAAATAATCTGCCATGGTTCTAGTTGGTGGAAAATATCATAAAAGTATCTGCCAGTTCTTGATTTGGTATAGAATAATCTGAAATTAATACAAAATGGATAGAATAAGATAGAAATTTTGCTTTAAGATAACAGCGGAAGTATTTTCATGTGCCAAGGTCGTCAGAAAGACTTGATGTACAATTGAATAAAAGTTTAAATACAATCCTTCAACTGAGAATATTTAATAAGCGTATTTGAAAAATTTCGGAAATTTGTAATGAAACAACTTTGAAAATATATTTTTAGCTGAAAATTTCAGTTTAGTTGAATTCAGAGCCTCACTGAAATATGTTTAATACTGTGGGTTGAGCGTGTATATAAATATTTGAACATTATACCTTTTAGAGATGCTGATTCTAGATAATACTTTAAAGTGATGAAATAAAATAGTGTTCAAATTCAGTAGACAACCTATTTAATGATAATATTGAACATTTTTTTCGAAATTGCTAATGGGGCAAATTTCAAATGTTTTTATCTAAAAAAAAAATTAAATCATTGTTGAATAAATTGTGTATTCAGAGCCTCACTAAAATAAGTTAATTCTTGTGGCTTAAGCGTGCACATAAATAATGCGGACAGTGGAGTGCTCGATACTGAGAACAATAGGTATTGACGTATTGCAAATGTCCGACAAAATCTTTCAGAGATTCTTATTCTTGATAATATTATAAAGTGAAGAATGGGTAAAATAATATACTGCTCAAATTCAACAAGGACACCATTTCATTAATAAACAATTGCTGTTATGTTTAGCTGTTTTACTTAGGAATTATATTACTTTTGTTTATTACGTACCGATATTAGAATATTATTTTAATGTCAAGATTTTAATTTCACTTTCATACAATAGACCCGCTTAAATGTTTGTATTTTAGTTCATTAGAAGAATCCCTCTTATATTCACTCGAAATATTTTGCAGTATGAAAAATAATTTATACCCAATCGTAATATAAAACACTAATTTCTTTTAAAACTGAAGAATACTTTAATGTACTTACGAGGAGAAGTAAGCTACAGTTAGAATGGAAAATCCAACTAAAATGGTTTGCCAGCTCGGTATAACATTTCTTTCAGTAAAATAAAATTCCAACACCATAAAGATGAACGTCATCGTATGCACCACATGGTTGAACCATAAAGGAACTACTTCATCGGCAGCTGTTGGATATACCAACTCTCTGTCGTACTTGAATAATGTCCAAAAAACTACAAACACATAAACGGAACATGGTACTACAAAAGAGGTAAAAATGTACCCCTTCAATTTGGATTGAGTTTTCAGACATGATTCACATGGAGTGTAAATTGAGAGAAAATCCTCGATTAAAGCTATTGCAAAATATATTAGTTGAAATAGCTGCAAAGAATTAAATTTTAACAAATGGATAAAAGACAGTTTTCTAATTTAACTCACAAAATTCCAGGTAGTAAAGTATCTGCCACCGTATTTTTGCATATCCAATACTCTATTGTCTGTTACATTTTCAAAATCACATAGAAGTAAAGCCCAAACTGAAGCTATTGCGAAACATACTATTACCAGTAAATGAAAACCTAATCTTATTTTGTCCTCCATCACAGTTTTCTGAAAGAAAATATCTTAAATCTACTTAATTTCAATATGGTAGCTACTTCAAATTTTTCTTGACCTAAAAACATTCCAAATTAAAATCTGAATAAAAAGTTCATTAACTTAAACCGAAGTGGAGTGAAATTAAAAACTAACATCAGAAATATGAAGTGGAATAGGCAGGCTATTTTGTTTTTTATCAATTTTTATAGAAATGCATTAACCAGAGTTTCGTACTATTCTTAAACTGTTTGAAAATGTAGTTTTGAAACTGCAGGGATAATAAAAAGTGATAGAAAACAAAGTAATTTTCTAGTTGAAATGAACTACCTATCTTCTCCATTTAATATTTAAAATGGAAGTTAAATATCCACTTCGAAAAGCTATTTGAAAGAATCTCAGAATTGTAAGTTCTTACCTGTATAAATTCATTTGAAATGAAATTCGAAGTTTAAATGAGCTTATTTAAGTAAAAAATATCAGTAATGAATCTTATATGACTATCTTGTTTTAAGATAATTCTACTAATAAGATCAATATTTTGATTTTCAGTAATTACCACAATCCTACATCATTCAGAGATAAATAGTTTGCTATATTCAGAATGTAAAAAATATATAACTTTCAAGTTATAGTAGGATATTTTCGAAAACGGTTTAAACTTGTTTAGAAACAAAATGAATCATTTCACAAAATATTTTATGTATAAAAGAACAGAACTTTTTAATTTTAATGCAAACATGAGTAGGTGATTGCCAACAGAAGTATGTATTATCGAAGTGAATAGTTTCTTTCCGCAAATATTCCAAAACTGGTTTATTGACTGGAGTGAAAGAATATAGAGGATAAATCTCTCTGAAACTAAATGGCTTTAATTGGGAATGTTCGAACAAGAGTGAGTCAACATGGAAAAGTTGTCAGATTACCATCAAAAGATACAAATACAATATCATTTTTGAAGAATATTATTTTTTCCTGAGATTCACGAAAAAACGAAAATCTTGCAAATACACCGCATTTCTAGACAAGCTTTTGTGGGACTTTCTTGCTCTTAAATATCATGTAAATATTAACTACATTTTCTTCATTACATTATTATCATTAAATTCCTTTAAATACATCAAAAAGTTATATTTGGATTAATTTTAAATTATTTTTGCTACCTTTACATAGGTGATTTTCGGTGAAACGATTTATTTTGACCAGTCCTTCCTTCTGAAAAAAGTTCTGCCTTAAAAATATATTGTATGAAAAGTTGTAAGGTATATCCTGAAACTTTTTCTTTAGTTAATTAAAAAATATCATCAAATTTTATATCAAGGTCTATTTCCTCTTCAAAAAACACAACTTCTTTAGCTGCATCAACTAACTTTTTTTAACTTCCATTATAAATTTTTTACTTCAAATTTGAATTTTCGTGAAATAAACACCAAGGATAATAAAACACTTTTTAACTCGCAAATATTATTTAACTGTAGAATATTGCGATAAAAACTTTGAAATTGGATTCAAAATAAAGTTGAATATTTATATCACATTTATATATCAACCTGTTGATTGACTTGTTGGACTTCAAGAAACAAAATTCCCTTCCTTAAAAATGAGGCTGAAAGAATTTTTATTTTTATGAATTTTCCAAAATGTTCTGGACAAATAAATTTTCATTAAAATATTTAATAGTATATCAGGCGTGGAAGTATGAAACCGTAAGAATTAAATATCTGTTGTTTGAAAATGATGAAAAATATTTTTTTTAAATAATTTCCATTGTTAATTGTATATTTTCCTCACCTCTGCCGCAGTTGTTTTGAATCGAACTAGGTTTATCGATTCATTTTTGTATATTTTCATATTTATTGAAGGGTTGTTCAGCGAAAGTGATGCGAATAGATGATAATTAAACGGAGTCAAGTTTGCAGGATAAGCCGTCGCATGCGCTAGTATTTCGCAACTAAACGCTTCGATCGTTTTCCTGGCCTGTTTTGCTGTGTGTGATAGGGCATTATCATGGAGCAAAATGACGAGTTGCCTTTCTCCATATTTTGGTCGTTTTTCACATAATGTTCAATTGGAATAGATCATTTGTTTTTGACAACAATCAGTATTAACGGTTTCACCACGTTTTAGCAATAGATTATACCCTTCTGTTCCCTCGAAATAAGCAGTGTGTAGAACATTTTATGATAGATCACAAAAATGTATATGTGAAAATGGTGATTTTTGAGGGTTAACATAAACTAGAATATTCTTTGTTTTTAATATTTCTACTAACTTTTGGTGTATGTTCAGATCAAATGAAAAATTCATAATGCGTCTTTTTCTTTTCAATATTCCCCAAAAACGACCTAGTTTTCTTCTTTTTGTCTCATTTTTTATTGTACACTACATATCTGACTGCTGGGGAATCAATTTTGGGACACCTGTTTAATGTATATGTGTATATTAATTTATCTACTGAAGAATAATTAGAATAAAACCTGAGAAAACTAAAGAAATGATGAAATACTCAACTTAAAATATAAGCCATTATACCGACATGAAATCAATTAAGATCACTTTTGCATGTGTTTGAACCAATTTTCGAAGCACTTTTTCCATTCCGTTCAAAGTACCTCAAAAACATGCGATTTGAAGACATTAACCACTTCTTCAGGCGTCAAAAAGCTTTGATCTCGCAATTTATTTTTGATCTACGGGAATTAGAAGAAATCATTAGATGCAAAACAAGGACTGTATGGCGGATGAGCATCCATCAGTTCGATGTTTTGATCTAAATGTTTCTATTTGATTCATCTGCAGCGATTGGTTTCCCTGATTTTTCCAACACGTGGGAAACAAATGGTGGTGTACCATTCAGAATTGATCGTTCTACATTGCTCTAATGGAACTGTGGTGGTATGACCAGTTATTCCGAAAAAACAGGCTACGGCTTCATGTGCGAACAATTTGTGTTGAATTTGATTCCTCTCGAAAGATCCATGCAGTCGATTGTTCTTATATATATACTTAGGCATTAATTATATTAATATGCATGCATTCATTAATTATGTTGCATGAACATTCTGCTGAGAAAAAGATGCGTTGCGTTGGATATCTCAAGTTGACAATAGTTCAAAAAAAAGCTTGTGTCAATTGGTGCAAACAAATATTGTAAACATTCAATCGCACTGCTTCAAAAGACGCCTATAAAGTTGAGTCAGGCGACGAATTCTGTATCTATCTATATATATCTATATTATTGTCAACTTGAGATATCCAACGCAACGCATCTTTTTCTCAGCAGAATGTTCATGCAACATAATTAATGAATATGCATGCATATTAATATAATTAATGCCTAAGTATGCTTCAATCCCATAGTACTTGACGATTTTGGACGTACTTCATGTAGTTCCGTCAGTCGCGTAGTGCGACTGCGATTAAAATTGGAAAACCAGCCAATCACGGTAGCTCAAGATTGTCCTTCATTACTAAAAGTTGCTGTTGATTTAAGTCGAAAGTCATAGAAAATCATCGCACAAATTCTCAATTTAATTCCACTTTTTGACCAAGGTGATTGTCTTAAATATCTGTGGACAATACAAATAACACTTATATGATGACACGTTCTGAGTACTTTCACTATCAAAAAGAACGAACATTATTATAACAATGTCAGATTTCATATGTTCCCAATAGAGATGCCACCTAACAAAACTTAATAGTTCATATTTTGAGTAAAGAATTTTATATTATACATCTGCAGATAAATTTATGTATAAATATACACTATATTATACCCCATGTTAGAAAATGAAAAATAAAGTTATAAGAAAAACAAATGTTAACTTCAGCTATTTTATTGATTTTCACAACAAATGTTTCGTCATACCATGACGTGAGTTTAAATACTCACCTGATGAAGTCATGGTATGACGAAACAATTGTTGTGAAAATCAATAAAATAGCGGAAGTTAATATTTGTTTTTCTTATATTGAAAATGAATTTCCGTCAAGTAAAGACCGAGACAATCAAAAAAATAAATATTAATTTCAATATTTTTATCATACATATTTTTTTAATATTCTGAGAAGGTTTCTAGAATTGAGTTTAATTTTGAATTAATACCTTTATCAAGAAGATTCAAAATTCATCATTTCTATGATTATTTAAATGATAAATGACGCCCGAATTCTGCACGAGGACAGTCATGCTTGCTTAGAGACAAAAATAATATTGATAATCTCTTTAAGCGGGCATGCTTTTTAAATGATCATATTCCCAGTACTTACTCAATTGAAAATATTTCTGATAAACATTTAAAAAGGAGTCTTCTTTGGTGTACAGCTTAGAGCAGCAGCATACCTCTCCGACAAAATAATGTAAACATTAAAAAACATTGCTAAAATCCAATTTTGTAATGTGGTAAACGTATTTATTTTACACATGAGAAAATTACATTGATACAATTTTCTGTTTCGAAGGGGTCATTAAGAATGCAAGAAGAACTATGTACAATAATAAATAATAACAAATAGACTAATAAATATTTATACAAATGTAAAACTATTAAAATGAACCTCCCAAATAACGGGACATTTGTGCAGAGAAATCATCACCACGTATGATTATACACTCTCAGTCTGTTTTACAGAAATCGGTCAACAATTGTTTATTGCTCTAGAAAATTGGTATTTTCTGAGACGGTCGTCTTGAAAATGCCTGAGGTAGTTTTAAAAATTAATTGTTATTCAACAATTCATTTGATCAGGTACAAAGTAAAAATATTCCAGGGGAACATTGAATGATATTCAAAATACTGGGAAAAAAATTTAAAAAATAAGGAAACCAAATTGAAATGGTTATAGGCTAAACAAAAAGTAATTAATGGCATTTTTAAAACTTACCTTAATCAGATATTATGTGATGTATTGATTTTACAATTTCTTTGTTTAAATCTAGATTCTTTTTGAATTACTCAATATCTGTACTGAAAATATGTTTAACTAAAAAAACCGAATATAAATTGAAATTCGAAATTTCAAGATTTAAAATTGATAAGTTTGTTACTAGAAAAATAAGAAAATATTCAAGTGATATTTTTTATGACAATTTTCTTAAAATTTTATCCAAACGATAAAGTCGAAATTGTGAAATAATCCTCAGGTAATTTGAGTTAACGACCATCTCTGAAAAGCACCATCAACCTCATTTGAGATGTGTTTTTGCGAAGCACGCATTGAGCACTTACTGAAAAAAACACTTGTTGGAACACTTAATCAAGAACCACCACTTGTAAATCGTCCATTTTCACTTTGAGCTGCCTCCAGGGTTTTCTTGCGGCACGTCTTAAATCCGTTAATGTTACTTGTCTTCTCATTCTCCTAAGAACAAAATTTTTATTAGTAACGGGGATATTTTTTTAAATAGCATCGGAAGATTCGACCAAGTGGTCTAAATGTGGAAAGATATTTCTTTGATTCAAGCATATACAAGAGCATGATTAACTGAATTTGATCCTCAAAATATATTTATTTTGGTCTTCTATAATTACATAACCCTCACGAAATTTTGTACGAACATGTATGCTATTATTCTACTTCTAAATGCTGAATTTCAGATTGATCTAATCTTGTTTCGAAAATATCGGAAAATGATATGAAAAATTCTCAAATGTGATTAACTGCCAAATTCTTAAATCGATTTTGCCCATTAATGACCCCAGCTTAGACCCCAAACCTTCCTTGACAGTTTCAAGGCTCTAGTTCTTTCCATTTGAAAGTTAGCGTGTTTAAAGCCAAATAGAATCATTTTTGACGTTGGATTTTTCATCAGTGAGTTCAATCTAGTTATTTAAGACCATTTTCTTCTCAAAATTCGAAAATTGCAGATATTTGGGCGCAACAATGGCAGTCTGTCCCCCTGGAACTAGCGCGCAAAATCAGGATATCAGAGCTATTGAACATTGTGGACAAAAGCATAATGAGCTAAAAATAATAAGAGAGAAAAATCTGAATTGGATAAATTATTGAATTTAAATTCATTTATTAGTATGATGAGAAAATCATGGGCTATATAAACACAACCATTTTTATACCAATAGTTTTATGACCTTATTATGAGTTACATAGCTTATAATTGTGAAAACCTTACTCATAATATAATAGTTTCACATCAAAGAATAAAAAAATTAAAACTAATAACATCATGGCATGCTTGATCAATTATTAATGGTTGAATAATACCTTCAATATGACTGAAAGAAAGTATCAGTTTTAAAGCTTTCCACAAGAAAGGTTGAAATAAAAAAGCTAGTGATTTCCTTTTAAGCTTCAAAATAGAATTTTTTTAATTGATTTGTATCAAAGAGATAAATGAAATTCTTTTTGAACAAAGAAATAAGGGAAAAATTTCGAGTAATGATGAAGAGAAAAAGTAATCTTTCACGACGTATTAATATTTGACAAAACAAAATTCTTGTAGGATAGACCATGAACTGTGTATCCAATATATAAATTAATAAATAGCTTACTTGCTCCCTTCTGTGGCTCTGAAATAAACGTCGTCGGGTGCATCCATCCAGCTGATGACTTGTTTTCTGCCAGAGCCTGTTCTGGTCATGTGAGCGATTTTCGGTTTGCCATTGATTTGTGCTATATGGCGCGACATTACGTGTCCAGGCATCAACTGAGGTTGCTGCATGATGCCCTGATACTGTTCGGGCCGTTGAACTTGCATGGGTTCCTTGGTTATTCTCTTCGGCATTGGTGGCAGTATGTTCATTGTTGTACCTGATGATAAAATAAGTTTTTTTTTAGTCAGAATGTGTACACACCCTAAATTGAATTGAAATCTTTTTATTTTTAGTACAGAAAACGTTTTAGCAAGATTATTTATAATTTTTCAATGGATTGATCCAATTGATGAATTTAATTTAATGATAGTGTTTTGAAATGTTCCATTGAATCGTACTCAATTAAACTGAAATGTCAAGTTTACATAAAAACATTAAACTATTTTTTTAATATATAATGGCTTTTTGGGAATATCAAAAAATGTATTCTGGAAATTCCTACGGTTTTCATATATACACAACTATAGTTCTATGGAATGAAAAATATTTTACAGAAAGGAAATATTCACTATGAAAATATCTTTGATTACCAATATGTAGTTCATTTTCACATATTTTATTGCAACATAAAATTCTTTAAATATCAGAAGTTGTAGGATGCCAAATTTTATAAAAGCATCTTTATAAAAATTTGTAAATCATAAGTAGGATGTGAACTTAAAATTTTGCATCAATACAAGCATATAATCTTCGAGATGTCTTTCAAGCAACCTGATTTAACAGTTCAGTCAATCGGTTGATGCGCGCTTTAATTAACCCTAGAGTTTTTTGATCAAAACTCATTCAAAATTGGGTTTTCGAATCACCAGTGTCTTTAGCGTTTTAAAATGATCTCGAATACAGATTTGGAGAGAACAGATATAACACACATAAAAAATGTGTGAAAAGCAAGAACGTGGAAATATTTCGGACAGAATTAATTTTTTCTATGTTCTGTCATCTGAAAGTCAAATAGACGGCAGTTTTATTTAGAACTGTTTTCCTGTAGAGACGGAAAATCTCAAGAAAATGAAATACACATGGTTAAAAGGCTCTATCGTTCTCCCTTTTATCTGCATCGCTACATACTGACAAGCGAG